>CM041785.1:1956239-6956239 GCA_023375725.1 Nephotettix cincticeps
CTGGCCAATAGGGCTGCATCGTCCCCCCTTTGTGGTCCTCAACCCTTCTGTGGTGTTTCCCGCGCTGCGGTTTTTCAGACTATCAATTCCTGGGCCAGGGATTGTCATAAGAAAAGATGGGCTGAACTTTCCCTGCATAGAGTTAGCAAGCTCAATCTTTGTTCTCCCTCTCGTCAAGTTGCAAAGAGGTTCCTGAAACTTGGCAGGAAGGATGCCAAACTTGTCACAGGTATCGTTACTGGTCACGGTAATCTGAGGAAGCACCAACTGCGTATGGGGGTCTTCAACGGCGACCCCCTGTGTAGGAAATGTTATCTGCAGGAGGAAACTGCAGATCATCTACTCTTTGATTGCGCGGAGCTGGCAGAGGTAAGGTCCTCCACTCTGGGCAACTTGGTAAGGGGTAGTTTTCTGCCTCCTGACGAGCTCGTTGACAGGATGCTGCAGTTTTGCAGATCTCTTCATCTAGAAGATTCCTGATTCTCCAGGAAAGAGAATTTTAGGGGTGCGCAAAAAGCTGCAACGGCTGAAGCGCCTTGGGAAATCCGCCCCTTCGAATGATGATGATGATGATGGGAAATATTAATTTTTTCTTATCCTCCATAAGATTAACATTGGAGCCCCAAAATACAACATACTGTGTTTAGATTTTTTAATATCTCGGTAACCGTTGGAGATAGAGAAAAACTTTAAGGAGCTTAATTGTGTAGTTTTTTAAGCTGATTCTAATGGTGAAATATAAGATTAGAAATATTTAAAAAAATTCCATTTAGGGGTACAAAACCCCCCCAAACTACCCCTTCCGATAGACCGATACGTCTGGATTACGGACTCGTCCGAGCTATTGCAGGAATACATGTTTCTACCAAATTTGGTCTTGATCGGACCACTTTTACGGAGTTATGGGTTAAAAATAAAAAAATGGGTTAAACTATTAAAAATGACAACTGACTTTTAGTCCCTCCAAACTGTTTTAACCAAAAATTATATTCCAGCAAACAAAAACGTTTTAAATTATTCACAATTCACATTATTTTGGTTCAACTGATTTTTTTTTAATTTTGTTTGACAAACAAGTCTAGAGGTGGTACATAACATACCAACAACAGAGCCATCTTCGTTCAATTTGAACATTGGCTCATAACTAGTGAGTAGTCTCTCAATGTCATCTGAGTCCACGGGCTGCGGAGGAGCTGAGTCGATGACGTCCACGTCTAGGTTTTTACTTGCAACCTTTGAATAACACAAGCTTACTAAGTAAAAAAAATAAGTTGACAAAACTAATTATAAAATACAAATATATGATTTTAATTACAGTGAAACTTGGATTAATGTAGTTGTTCAAATAACTGTATAGGTAAAAAGTATAATTCAATCTAAGTCTCCTTGGTCTGTATAGAAAATCAAACTAGTCTGTTTTTTTGAGAATTAAGGTTTTCTGTTTTTCTTTTTCAAGAATTAATGTCAGTTAACATTAGTTTTTCAAAAGAGGATATTTTTTGAAATAAATTTTAGATTTTAAGATATATTTTTACAAAATAAAAACTACAAAGATTGCCAGATTGTCAAAGATAACAGAATGATAGTTATGTAGAAAGAAATAGAAAAAACCCAAAAACTGTGATTAGTAACAAGGTGAAGAGACGAAATAGCTATGGTTTTTTCAATAGAACAGGATATTTTTCTAAAACCTTTTGAGAATACCACGCTTTTTAAATTTCTACTTAAAAATAAAGAAAGTGCCACAAAAGAATGACAAGTGAGCAATTTGAAAACACTGGTACTTACGTGTACGGGAAGACTAACGGTGTTACGTTTGACAATCATACTTTTTGAAGCTTCTAGAGCCATTTCTTCTGCTTCTTGAAGAGTCGGGAATGGACTTTCCTCCTGTTCATCCAAATCCTCCAGAGGAAGAAGTTGTTCACAAGCTGTGGAAAAATCAGGAAAGCAGTGTATTAAAAATGTATGAGGGAACATGAATTTATTTTTTACATACAGAAGGATAATTATTATTCCTCTGTGAAACTGAAGCCTTAACAGAACAAATTCGGAAAGATATCCTCAAAAGGACAGATATTTTAAGAGGCACTGTTATTTTGATTTTTAAAGAATAACAATTGCAGAAATGGAAATTGGCTATGGACGAAAGTCTGCTGTGTTGGAGGTATCTGATTTGGGTAAGAAGTGGAAGATTTCAAAATTTCTCTAAAAAGAATCCAATAACTTTGATTGAAACACAATGGTAAATGGGGGTTTTATTGCCTCCGAATAAATTAACACCTCTCATACGTTACAAATTAGTTAGCATCATTAAAAACAAGCTAAAAAATTTAGTACCGATTCAGAATTTATGGTCTACAACAAAAGGATTTGGGTTAAACTTTTATACTGGCACAGTAACTTAGGGGTAACACTCTGGTCCAGTAAGTCAAAAGTTGCTGGATGGAAACCACAGGCTGGCGCCTTCTGTCAGATCTTGATCGGCTCTCGTAACCAATTGTGACAATTGCTGCTACAGTACCTCGCTATCTGTAACTCACCGTAAAGGCTCTAGGCCTATGGCGATGGCAGTTGAGATTTTAAAAAGATAAATAAAACTAACACACAGTACTTCTTATACGTGTACACAATGTTATGATTATTGGAAAAACATACAAAAACTACTTCCATATTTACATTTTCTTTTTACTTTTAATTTTTTACCTTTTGAATAATAAACGGTACCAGTGAACTGACACATACTTTCTCCCTTAAGTAAATTAAAAAAAGACAATCTGTAATAAAACTATCATGTTCTACAAAGTTAATCTAAATACCATTTAATAATTTATTGTTTCAAAAATAATCATCCAATTTCTAAAAATAAAAACACGAGAGACAAAGTTAAATTAATTGTTCAAATTGTATGGGGGGGACAACCCCCCCCCCCCCCG
The DNA here is from genome assembly GCA_023375725.1 of Nephotettix cincticeps. NCBI lineage: Eukaryota > Metazoa > Arthropoda > Insecta > Hemiptera > Cicadellidae > Nephotettix > Nephotettix cincticeps. The sequence goes on from CM041785.1 coordinate 1,959,176, forward strand.
TAACACCAAGCTTTTTTGAGCTGGTTTTGTTCGGTGATTTGACCTTACGCTTCATACCAAGTTTCATGGAAAACGGTTGGAAAGTAAGGAAGAAATTGATTTTTTTTATATTCTCCAAAAGAATAACATTGGGCGCTTTCAGACAACGTACTGCGTTTATCGTGGACAGTAAATTTAACTTTTCTCTGGAACCGTTAGTCGTAGACAAATAATTCAAATTACTAATTTGTTTAGTTTTTTAAGCTGGTTTTAATGGTGCCAGTCAAGTTATACTTTACTTTTATTGTTTTCGCTGAAAATTTAAAAAAATTATTTTTTAGACATTTAAAAGCCCATAACTTTTGAACCGTCATTTTTACAGATATGCGGGTGGTGTCAAATTATTTATTACTCTGTACACTATAAACTGTCAAATTTTAATAAAAATCGTTAGAGCCGTTTTTGAGAAATTTGGATTTTTCACGTTTTTTAAGGGTTTTTAGGGGTGAACTACCCTTAAAAATCAAAAATTCAAAAAAATGAAAAAAACGCCTGGAGATACCGTGAATATATACATACATGCCAAATTTCATCTAAATCGGACGAACGGGGTAGGCTGTGGCACTGTACACATCCAGACACACACACACACGGACACACGGACGGACAGACATCACGTCAAAACCCACTTTTTTGGATTCAGGGGACCCCAAAACGGATATATCCACCCTCAACTCAAATTCGAAAATTTTAACGAAAACAATACTTTCTCCATATACTACGTATAAGGGGAGAAAGTAAAAAGTGGTAAGAAACACATCTGATTTACCAATCTGAAGTATTCAAAATATAATATGTAAATATTACCTAAGGGGCAAATGTGACAACCTCTCCATGCAAATTTTCAGAAGAAATAATGACTCAGCTCAAAGATTTCTTTAAATATATAATTAAAAGATGCAATAATTGTGTTTGGACACTCACCTTTCATACAGTTCTTGGAGAAATGGCCAATGTCACCACACTTGAAACATTTGTATACACCACTTCCCTCATAACTTGCAGACTTTTTCATGTCTTTCCACTTTTGTTTCTTGTACTTTTGAAAAGTCATGGTTTTTTTGCCACGAACATATGTTTTCTTCTTGATATTAATTTTTACAAAGTTTTCATTGATTTTCCCTGAACTTATTTTCTTTTCTAAAATCTCTTTTTGCTTTTCCTCCTTTGACTTGGAAGCTGAGTCTTTGTTTGTTGATTTCACTATCTTGTTTTGAATTTCAGCTAATCGAGCTATCCTAGAGATTAACTTGTCTTCTCTTTCAGATATGTTATTTGTAGCTGTCTCCAAGGTTGTGTCAATATTATTGATCTTTCCCACAAAATCATCTAATTTAATCTTTTTACACTCACTAACTACTATTTCGCCATCCGTCTGAATAATATTCCTCTTTTCAGAGAGTGAAGCAATTGAATCAGAACTTTGACGACTAAATGAGCTCAAACTAGAACTTGGTCTCTTAAGATTAATGCAGCTTGTGTTGTTCAATGATAATCTATTGAATGAATTTTTTACAGAAAGGTTTTTAAAATAGCTAAATGATTTACTATGTTCTCCCTCTGAATCACTATCACAAACAAAGTCTTCTTCATCACTTTCTATTTGGTTTTTTTCCTTTGTACTACAAGTGGGGGAAGATCTAGGCTCTCCGCTACACACACTAGAGTCTGTCATATCAATACCAGAGTCACTACAGTTCACCTTCATAGGAATTTCAACATTAGTTATCTTATCAACACGATCCAGCCAACCTTTATCAACAGTTCGATTTGAAAATGATTTCGATAAACTATTTGAAATTAAGGTTTTTTGAAGAATACTAACAGGTTGGCACGGCTTTTGAGTCGATGAGGAATTTACTAACTTGTATTTAGTAGTGGATGTATCAAAGAATTGTGAATTTTCATCTAAAATAAAAGTTTGATTTTCTTGGTGAACATTTTGGTCAATATTTTGTGATATTTCAGGTTGTGATAAACTTTGATCTAGCGATGGTGAACCAACAGAATCATCTAATATAGAGTTGTCAATTAAAATATCTCCAGTAGATTTTTGTCTCCGTATAAGTGATTTTCTGGGGTTTCTAATTTTAAAACTTGCACCAGCAAACAATTTGGCAGAGTAATGGGACAGTACTGCTGGTTTTTCAACTTTTGGCTTTTCTTCATCTTTTACTTTTGCTTTGCTTAAATGATCACGCCAAACAGAACCTTCTGTTTTATTTTTTACATTATCTTTGTTGTTTAAAGCAAAATAATTAGGTACCTCAGCTGTAATGTTTTCAATACCCTTCTCATCAACAGATTTGGTGGTAGAAATTGTTTCTGTGACAATACAATCTTTTTCAGGTACCTCAGATGTGATGAGGACCTTTGTTACTGAATCCAAACCTAATGTTGAATCTTCAAGAACATTGATGCCAATATCAGAACAATTTGGAGAGCAGCTATTAGAAGGAAAAGTGAAACCATCCATAGTGTCTTCATCCCCAAAGCTAACATCAACCAAACTTGTTTCTAAAGATACAGTTTTTAATTTCCAGTAGGTCCTGTAAGCTTCCTTGATATTTGATGGAGCATTCTTAATGTCATTCTATAACAAAGGAAAAAAAGGTTTTACAGAAGAAGTTTAACCTTAATCATTTGAATTCAATTTCTTCAATTCAAATTCTGTAGTTACTTCAGGCAATATTAAGGATCAGTTTATACTTTTTGTGTTACAAACCTATCAGAAATCAAATTGTCAGACCTAAAAAAATACCAAAAACAACACTGTATTATACAAAGGCAAATGGTCAAAATCCATTTGCAGCAAAAAGACTAAGAGGAGCTTAAGCTCACTCAACTTCACTTTATTGTTATCTTAACGCAAAATTGTAAACAAACTGCTCATTAAGGTACAAAGCATTCAGTCTCTACCACAATTTAAATCTGCTCTGACCCCTGTTTTAATTAACCATCCGCTGTACTCTGTAAGTGACTTTTTTGATTTGAGTCAAAATGACTTTAATTAATTTAATTTGACCTACATGCTAGTTTTTTATGTATTACTGTACCTATTATTAATGTATTTTATTTAGATAACGTACAGTTGATTAATGTATTTTTTAACTTATATACAGTACCTGTCTACATGTCTTTCAGTTGTTGTTTAAATTTGTTTTAAAAATGTAACTGTCAATTTTGTGTGTTTTTCATGTAGCGTACCTGATTTATTATCTTAATGTATTGTATGCTACAGTAATAGTTTGTTTTGACTAGGGCCTAATTAGTTTATACTAGATCTCTCTGTGATAATAATCTTTTCTTTTTAATTATTAAGTTGTTATTATTGTTATGCTGGGCTTCTTACTCAAATAACTGTGATAATACTCAACTATAGTATGGGAAAATACCATAGCAACTTAATCCTTTTATATTGTCAAGCTGATAGTAAACCTATGTATCTAGGCCTATCACCTAATTTAATATTGACTATGTCTATTACACTGTAGTGTTTATTGACGATGAAGAGTTCTTATTCTTATTCATTCGTGTCTCATTATGAAAACTGCTAACATCCATCCAACTAGATTTACATAAATTATTTTATATGAATAAAACTAATTGATTATTTAATAAATTTACTTCAATGAATTAAGACTTAAATAACAAAATTTTACATTGTATAAAGTTAATACAAATTTGAAAAAGTGGAACATTTTACGTGTCTATTTTTATTATTGATCAATTTATTATACACATTATGAAGTGGTCAAACGGTTGGAAGAATAAATAACAAAATAAGATGGGGTTAGCCCTACAGTAAAATCTAAGACATTTTACGCACACACAATTTAATAAAGGGCTTGAAAGAGACATTTGTCACAGTCGATGTATTCACACATTAATAAATGTAGGTTCTCAGTTTCATAAGCTATAATAGTTTAGCTTCTGATCATGTTTTCACAATACTTATTTAGCTAACACTGTTCAGTTGCAAGATCATGAACAGTGTTTGTAGTGTTAAAGGAACTTTACTAAAAACTTCAAATCCAATCATGACATTCTCATTGGAAAAATGAAAAATTGGCTATGATAAAAAATAGACAAAAGCATTTTGCCCCACATTACATCCAATCGGTCCCTATCAGCCTCTTTCTCTAACTTAATATCACTTTTAGCTAACAAATATTAGAAGATAGGTGATCGAATTACATTTTACCTTAGATGGGTTTTTTCCGTGGCACTTTTTGAACTCACTTTCCCATTTTTTCACTTTGTATTTGCTTTTCAAATACTTCTTTTTTGCAGCCTCGTCCATTTTAGATTAACTAGGTTTTTCTGAAAAAATAGGAAAATAGTTTTTTCATTCAAAGAAAAAACTCCTGTCAATAAAAGATAGAGGTTAAAAAAAGAATAATAATCAATGTCTCACTCAATTTATTGCAAATTACCAATAGACCTACATGACAGCATATTTGAGTATCGATCTGTATAAGCAAAATTATTTTTGTCTGCACATAGCTTGGATTGGAATTATGATATTTTTGGTTACCGGTACTTTTACATTTACTACCACATAAAAGCTGAAATGGGTCATACCTCAGTTTCGTTTTTTCTGTAGTGCTTAACCAGGGCTTTTTTGTAAGTTAAAGCTTCTCCGTAAAAAGAGCACCCACTATGATGAAACTTAGCCTCTTTTTAGAGATGGTTTTAGCTTAATTTAAACTTACCCATAACCAGTTAAAATAAAGTAGGCCTAATGAGTTCTCAAAAATGCAGTTTTGAGCGGTATTAGCAACATTTGTTCTCAGTGTTACAAAACATGTTATCTATATAAGAGAAAGAAATAACCAGCTGTCACATTAAAATCAATATTATTTTGTTTAGGCCTAAGTTAGATTGACTTTAAACAACCTATTTTAAAATTGTACTATGTTAACCCTTCCTGAATGTTTGACAGATGTATACACACGTGTTATTTTCACAAAGAGCGGCAAGCGGATACATCCGCCTATTCGTTTGAGCTACAAAAGCTGCACGCAGCTTTTTCATTTTTTGTCTTTTGTCTCTTGGTCTGATCCCATTTCGATGTAGCTCCACCCACACATCAGTGGAACACTCTGCACCCTTTCCCTGCGCACTGCACCCCCCAGGTGCCACAATCATCTTACACTGGGTTCTCATTCATACTTGGCTTAAAATATCTACCTCGGTAGGTCGCCATTTCAGTTAAAAGTATAAAGTATGGTTTGAGAGTGTCATAATAAGGACAGAAACATTGTTAAAAGGAAGTGTAAAAGTAAGTCTAAGATCGAAATACTTACCTAGGAAGGTTCTCAAATAATTTTTTAGTTGGACCTAGTTGTACGTGCAATTATAGATAGAACTTACCTGTAAAAGGAATGTATAAATCACTTCAATTTGAAATTTTAAAACATTGTTGTATTAGGGAAGTATGATTTTTTCTTAGTCTTTTAAAAAACTAACAACAAATCCAGCAGATGAAGTCGTGCCAAGAACAAAGTAATTGATATTTATTTATTTGGTCGATTAAACTCATCAAATAAAACAATTAGGCCTAATCTTTCTTCCTTCTTCCATTGATGGATTATGCATCACCTTTTTCACTGCCCTAACACTTATCCCTCATCGGCTCCATCATCATTTTTGAAATCTCTAACTTTTTTTATTATTCTTTATGCTAACGGCAAGCTTAGCTTAAGCTATGCAACTTTGAAGTACACTATTTTTTATGGAATTCCCGTCTAAATTTTGTGGCCATCCCGGGGATCCAGCCCGTCACGTCTAGCACCGACACCGAAGTCCAAGAAGGCCGTTAGGCTAGCAGATGCCCATCTCTAAACTTATACCACTTCTATCTGAAGGCAATTAATAGAAAAATTTAATATTTGTAACACATACACTGATAAACTTTATAAACTGTGAACTTCAAGACTACTTAGCGACATGCTGAGTCTGCCAAATGGCAAACAAGAAAAAAAAGGTCAATCAATACTAGTTCAAATCAAATCAAATAGTTTATTACTCATTGATAAACATGTTACATTGAGTATGGTCAACGAATGGCATGCTGGAAGTCAAACAGTAGTCAGTTCATCAATAGCCAAATTAATAGCTAAAATACATATATAGATCAACAAATAATAAATAAAATAATAAATACATAAATACACTTATAACCAATAATCAACAAGAGGGATGGCAGGAACAATAACTAATAAATAGAAACAGGAGTAGGGAGACTTAAAAACTCGTCAATACACTGTAAAAAGGGTGGAGAACCAGCCAGCGATATATTTGAGTTTTTAAGGCTTTTAAATATAACTGGAGGATCTCCTTAGGCAATTTGTTTAAACATTTTAGGCCTGATACTTTATAATTTTTTTTTGTTTTACTCAGCCTTACAAAAGGTACATCAATTCTATCCCTATTCCTAAAATTGTGAAAATCGCCTCTAATGGCTTGGGCTTCAAGATTTTTATAACTAAATAACAATCTATTATATATATGTATAAATTAACAACTGTAAGAACATTAAATTTTATAAAAATGGGTCGGCTTAGTCCCTGCCATATGAGACGTAGAATCTTTTTTTGTATTACGAGGACATCTCCAACATGAGAGATATTGCTCCAGAAAATTATGCCATAATTTAAAACAGATTGGCAGAGAGCAAAGTAGACAGACCTTAGATAATTTTGTGGTAAAGCATCCAGTCTGGAACTGTCCACTTCTAAAGCCAAATTGTTGTTCATTGAAAAGAGAATTATTTTCAAAAAACTTACTTAGTTGGTTATAAAATAATGTGTTCTAGCACCTAGGACAGAACAGGTACCAGACTAATTGGCCGATAGTTGCCAGGAATGTTCCTATCCCATTTTTTGAAGACAGGACAAATTTTTTAAATTTTTGAAATAATCTGGAAAACCCCTTCAAGAAGACAAACGTTCACACAATGGGTCAGCGGAGTGAAAATGTCATTAGATATTTCCTTAATGAACCAGTTGGACATTCCATAAAAATCTTGTGTCTTTGAATTTTTCATATTATGAATGACAGTCATAACCTCAACACAAGTAACGGTAGTAAAACTAAAAACGCAATCCTTTTTCGGGACTAGATTAAAAAATTGATGAAAATGAGTGACTGGTTTCTTAATACCATAGATGATAGAAGGTATATTTCTATGTGCAAGTCAGCATGATACATTGTTAAAAAGAGCGCCTGCCCCTCTGGTACTGGTGGCAAAATATACCTATTAATCCAAATATGTCTTTAATAATTTCTTCATTGACTCTGTTAATCTGATTAGAGGCAGTATTAACATTTATTATAAATAGAAGACCTTATAATTATTACTTGAGCTCTCTAGCCATTGCATTATGATTAAGCTTGGCCATTTCGACTGCACTCTTATATAGACTTCTAATAAAATTATAATCTAGCTTATTTGTTCGCTATCTCTTACCTTATATGGTCATAAGCATTCTTTACCTGCTCTCTAAGCCTGGCTAGATCTGGGGTGTACCAGGAATGACTATGCTGAGACTTATTTGGTTTAGAGCGTGACATGCAAAGTGGAAAACAATCACCAAACGCATGCATAAAAGAATCAAAGAAAGCAGCACACACATAACCTGGGTTTTCATTGGTTAGCCAATATGAGTCGTAAACTGTCTGCCAATTGATTTTTGAGATTTGGAATTTAAAATTTTGCATGCTCAAGTAAGAGAAAAATCTTCTTGAGGTTTTAGTGGTGATCTCCTCAGGCTCAAGACCGTCATGGCCAGAGAAATGAAAGGGCTCAGTTGCACAAATATACATCATCCTTCGGAATATTTTAAAACACATTGTCCAAGCAGGCATTTCCACGGCTCGGCTGGTCATTGTGGTGGTAGAGGTTGAATTGACGAAGTAAATTCAAAAGTCCTGCAACTGACCTCCTTTCTGTTGTAACATCAAATGGTGCATTTACATCACCTCCAATGACAATTCTGTACTTGTCACATTTAGTAACATGCTATAGGCACTTTTCGAGACTTTCCAGGAAGATACATTCATTATTAGGTGTGTGTCAGGTACAACGAGACAATTATGAGTTTGATTGAGTCAATAAAAACACCACATGACTCAAAAGACTTGTATTTAGAGCGAGCATAGATGAGAGTGCCCCCCCTATACAAAGTAGTCCTTGTAAAACTGCTGACTAGGTTAAAGCTAACACATCTAACACACCTTGGATAAAGTTTTGCAAAAGTATTTGGTTTAGCCGTATATATCTTTGGCAACGTGTATAGAAGAACTTATTAGTGATTTTTCTCTTGGTTTCAACATGGACTATAAAATAGGATATCGGTAACATGCTTAACTAAAACATGTTTTCCCGGATTCATTGTTCTCAAGAAAAACTGTTCAAATGGGGTATGACACAATCTCTCTTTATTACACAATCTGGCAACTAGAAGGACAGGATAGTTTATTTGTGCTCTGAGTTCTTATTTTATTTAATCAGGAGTGTAATATCAAACGATACGTTTATCAAAGCAAGGCATCTATACAGTATTATTTTACCGATCTTAGCTTGGAAAGTATGATGTTTCACATTAATTTCATCATAGATATATTTCGTTGATTTAATTATGGAAGTCGTATCGACTATCGAGTCGAAACGTTAATCTTTATTAAAGTCGTGCCATCGACTTCAGTTCACCCTGATGAATGTTTTTTACATATTTTACAATTTTCTGATGGATAGTCACATCATGCACAAAACTTGGATGGTGTTTTATTACACTGTTTTCGGTGCGGTGCGTCTGTTTAAAACAGTTTCATCATCCATATGAGTTGAGTAAATGGAAAAGTTAGGGTAGTTATGACCCGTCAATGGTTGGAATTTGTTATCCTCAAGAAGCACAAGCGTCCAGGACGTTGACCGAAGTACTGGCAGTTTTCTTTTTGACGGTCTAAGAAAGTTATTTGTATAATACAAACCTAAACCGCTTTGGTGTAGGATGTGTTCTGGTTCAGCAGAGGGCTTTTTTGATAAAAAAAACACAGGTTTGGTCATTGTTATTGTTCGGTTTTTTACGGTTTTTGTTACGGTTCGTAATTTTCGGTAGAGAATATTTGAAAATAGTTCTTCGACGATTTTTACAATAATTGATAATAATTAATGACTAAACACTTAGAAAATACAAGACTTAAACACGCACGAATCGTTTATGAGAAACTATGGGGCAAAATTGAACACTTCTTTTCAAAACAAATATCTCAGCTGATCCTTTAACGGCCCATTTATTTAAGTATACATTTTCAAACAGACGATAGAAATCAGACACGTTCTTAAATGAATATAATATATTAAAAACACAGTATAATATATTATACTGTATTGGAAAACTTTGGAACATTTGTAAAATGCAGACGACATGCAATGCATAAATGTGCTCGTTTGTGGTTTAATCCACAGTCCTTTTTGGCATGAACATGTCTAAGTGAGGTGATGTTGAATTTGGGCAAATTTAACATCCGAGACGCAAACAAATGTAACGGAAGTGACATCATATGGTTATGAGGACAGCTGTTTGAGGACACCCTAAATAACATTCCCTTTTGACGCATCCACGGTCTAAGCCATATTTAAAAGGGAAGTAAATTATTCGTAAGTAATTATTAGTAAGTATTCGTTATGGAGGAAAATAGTATCAAAATATTAATTTGCGAGGTTAAAAGAGGAACATATATCCTTTTACTTTCTCCCCTTATACATAATATATGGGGAAAGTATTGTCAGAGAGGAATAATATACCCCGCTCATCTATGCTTTAAGCCAATATAATCAGACAAAACAATCTATAAGTTCAAATCTTTGACTATCCATATCATTATATCAAACGATTAATTTTATTTTTTATTTTATTTTGTGTATTTCTACGCCAGTGGCATTTTTAACGTTTTGATGGGGAACGGTCCAAACCCCATTAATGTTTTTGGTCACTAAAGGCTGTTGTATAAACAAAATATTAGAACAGCTTACAAACGACATTTAGGTTAGCATTTACCCAGTGCCGGTGGATCCACTTCAAAATTAAATTTATAAATACAAAATCTAATTAAGTTACAAACAAAACTTTCCCCGTTTTCATAGTGCAGTACAATAACTGTGCATTCCATAATTTAGTAGCTTGTATTAGTTTTATTTCTTCCAAATTGTATAAATTTTGTATTATTTAACATTGTAAAGGTTAAAATTGATAAAGCACACAAGCTGTGTAGCTCCATTGAGGGTAAATATTCAAATATATTTATATATATATTTATCTTCTATGGTAGTTGAACTTTGTTACGGTTATCTAATTAATTAAGAATATTTCTTATTGTTGTCGGCCAATAGAATTCTAGTTTGGTCTCGTCATTTCCGCCCGCTAGTATTTCACCATTTCCGAGTGACGCCTAAGCCTAAAATTAAATTAATTTGTTGTGGACATTCGGAGACAGTAGGACGTGGCTGAAGAAGTTTAGGTAATAATATTTAGTTGCAATTTTACTTTATCCTTAGGCCTTTCAACTCCTGTTTTTAATTTATTGTTCCTACCACCTCTTTATTATTGTCTAAGTATTCATTCTAGCATCTATTTTTTAGATTTCCATTTCTGTCCTTTTTATTAATGACAACACTGTTGATTTCAGCATGGTAATTATTCTTTGACAAACTTAATTTAGGTTTACAATGCTTACTAATTAATTATTAATGAATTAAGATTTATACTTGTTTCTTGAGTACAATTTGTTGTCATAGGAAAGCTCGTTAAAAATCTTTTTAGGGTAGAATATATAATGTAGTATGTGTTCTAAATTACTGAGTTTGTTTCATTGGACTCAAGAGTTTATGAAGTAGAGGAACTAGGAAGCTTAAGTTAATTTGGTTGAATCTGAAATACTTCATTTAATAAATTAAAGGCTAGATATAAACTAGGTTGTTTAGTCAATGTTGGACATTATTTTCAAGTGGGTAAGTTGTGATTAAGTTGAACAGAATGATTTTATAGAACAAGTTATTGAACTTATGTCGATAGTCTCTCAGTACGAAATTGATTTATTTGCAACTCATTTTTTAACGCATCATTCTGTACAGTAAATAGATTACTCTTTTACGTTTCAATATAAAATTATTATTTACATAAATTTTTAAGGACTGATTTATTTTAAAGTTTTGTATTTTTTATAGGTTATTACTATAATAATATTTTTAGACTTTGTGTAAATATCCATTACGAAGTATTGCTTAGCGTTAGCTCAAATCTCATTGGCTCTTGCAAGCCCATTTCAACTGTTATTGACCAATCATGGTTGAGGTTATAGATGTATATATTATTCCAACGATACAGTTAGTCAGCTGATAGAGAAGAGTTGCGAATGCGTTATGGGAGCAATTGACCAATAGGATTATCGGACATTTACACATGTCCGCCCGCTTTATTCCCGTCATTTCCGCTTGCCGCTGAAATTTGTCTCTCCCGAATTTATTAGTTTCAACATTCATCTAAATGATGTCCTAGAGTTCGGTAACAATTTGTCAGTTTGTACCAATTAGTTTTTGGTTTATGAAATGCTATTTTATGTCTTAGTTTTTCTAACTCAAGTACTTTATAGTGTTTAGATAAACATTTTTGGAGATAGAAGATCTAGGTAATTATAAATATGAAGTTAAAAGATCTATATGATAGAAGACCTATATGGCTTCTCATTTGAAGCTTCTCAACACAAGTTTGTAGTGAATATTTTGTAAGTTATTGAATTGTATTTTTTTATTTTGTTGAGATGTTTATTACTTAGTACATTCATACTGAGTAATGAACTAATATGAATACATATGAATGAATAATATCATAAGTAATTATGAATAAAATAATAAACCTTAAATACTATGAATGAAAATGAATTTAAGATTTACTAAGCCTATTCAAAGTACAATGTTTTGTTTTCAATACAACTATTGTCAAAAATTATACTTAGTTTAAAAATTATAATATATTCCTTAGTGTAGGATATATAGGCCTATTATATCTTGTATTACAACTTTAACTTTTTGTTTTAATCTTCTTCTACACTAATGTTACGTATTTATATTTTTAAATGCAGTTTAAATTGTTGACAGAGGTCATTGTAAACGTTAATGTCATACTAGATTAGATTATTGAAATGGGGACCATACTATTTTATTTTACGCCAAATATGAATGAAGATTGAGTGTAAGAAGATTGTGGCACGATCTTGTTACTGACTAAGGCTGACATGTTCCTTAGACAGGACTGTTAATTAATATCCCAACAGCTGATGGCAATTAATGAACTTACAGTTTAACGTGTCACAGTTAGACATGTTTAAAATGCAATGTGCTGAAAATTTTATAGAAAATAAATTATTAAATTTTGGAAATGTAATTTATTTGGGCCTTTAGGCTTAATATATATTCAGGAATACATATAGGCTATATTGTTCCAAAACTTTAGATCCAATTAAATATCTATATGTATATAAATAATAAAATGTATGCATGTATGTCCTTTATGCGTTGCCAAACTACTCATCCGATCACCATGAAATTTTAGTAAGTTGCTCTGTAAGTTTCCGGGAAGGTTAGGCCCCTATAGTGAAAAAATATTTTTGAAAACCATATAAGTTTCCATTTTAGGGCGTTTGAAATTTCTAATGTAACCTTATGAGGACTAAGTTTGTTTAAAAATGTTATACAATCAAAACATTTGATTTCTTAAGCTACAGCTGTTTGGTTTATTTTCCATTAGCAATATTCTTTACTATACAATGCCATCTGAATCATTCATTAATTTAAAACTATGAAGTAAATATGTGCTGTACAAAATGATTCCCATGTTCCCAATGTTCCAATTCCCAATGTTAATAGTTTACGGGTTTTGGGGATTATGTATTTATATTTTATATTTTCTGTCTGATTAAAAGTCACCTGTTTATATGTTGGCCAAATAAAAAATAATTACAATTTTTATACATATTATGTTTATTATAATAATCAGCTGTTGTATATATTTCTTATAAAAGCCGTATTACAGTAAGGTTTGGTTTGGTATTATATGTTGAATTAGAAAATTGTGAATCAATCCACTAAGATTTATTTGTTTTGTGAGAATGTTGTTAATATGTCTTATTGATTCAGTATTGTTATTCACTATGCCACGACCCAGAATATTTACACAACGAAGCCGTAATGCTATTCGACTTCAGAACATGGCCAATCTTAAAGTTAACATGTATCTACTGTCGGGCTTAAGATAACATGTAAAATATTTAATGTTATAGGCGTTATGAAGTTTGCCGAACTAGTATACAGCTAGTATATATATAAAACAAAGTCGTGTTAGTTACGCTCATTATAAATCGAGAACGGCTGGACCGATTTTAATGATCTTTGATTTTTCGGAATCGTCTCTGCTCCGGTCATGCTTTAGGCATATTAGTTTCCATAAATTCAATTAGTTTCCATTTTATAGCGTTTTAAATTTCTAATGTTAACCTTATGGGAAATAAGTTTGTTAACAAATTATCTACATTCAAAACATTTGATTTCTAAAGCTACAGCTGTTGTTTTACTTTCCGTTAGCAATATGCTTTACTATCCAATACCATCTGAATAATTCATTAATGTAAAACTATGAAGTAAATGTGCACTGTGCAAAATAAACAGATTTATCACCACGTTAATAGTTTACGGTAATGTAATGTAATGTAGTTTACGGTTTTTGGGCATTATGTATTTATATTTTTTATTTTTTAGTCTGATTAAAGGTCACGTGTTTATAACTATGTCAGCCAAATAAAAAATAGTAATAGAATTTGTTTTAACAATCAGCTGTTGTATATCTTTCCTATAAAAGCCGTATTGCAGTTAGGTTTTGTTTGGTTTTAGGTTGAATTAGAAAAATTGTGAATCAATCCACTCAGATTTATTTGTTTGTAGTAATGTTACGGTATTAATATGTCTTATTGTTTCAGTATTGTTATTAACTATGCCGCAAACCAGAATATCTAATTTTTCACAACGAAGTCGTAATGCCATTCGACTTCAGCGCATGGGCCAATCTTAAAGTTAACTCGTATTTACTGTTAGGCGTTACGAAGTTCGCCGGGTCAGCTAATATATAACATATATATATATATATATATATAAAATATATATAATATATATAATATAATATATATGTATGATATATATATATTATATATATGTATAATATATATATATTATATATATATAAATAAATACTTTTAACATAATGTTAAGTAATGTACTGAATGAATGAGTGTCTTGATTTGCTAATTTTCGTTTGAATACAAAACGTTTTCAAGCAATGAAGAAATGTAAACTTTTCTTTGAATTTATTTGTTTTGTTTTCATGTACACAGTTACTATTTCTTATATTTCACCATTAGAATTAACATCAAACTCAAAAAACTACACAATTTAGTCCCTTAAAGTTTCTCCAACGGTTACCGAGGTAATAAAAAATTTAAACACAGTACATTGTATTTATAAGCAGAAGACACAGTTGCTGGAATGACCTAGGTTTCAATGTTTACAGTGTCTAATTTCACCATCTGTTTACTCTACTTTTTACAGTCCAGGAAGAATCATAAAATCCTATTTGTACATGAATGAATGGCTTTTATGTAAATAATTGTTATTATGATTTTAAGGATGCACTCTATCCCAGCTGCATGATCTATACAAGGGGTTGAAATAGTCTATTCAAATAACTGTGGATATGTCCTTAGGTTCTATAACTTGTTATTGATGTCATTAAAAATTCAGTGCATTATAATGATTGTAAAAATCACCTCTCATTCCTCATTTATAGCGAATTTGCTGTAGAGAAGAAGCTATTACCGTAGGTCTCATGGCAAGACTTAAGCCTGGGACCATGTTTTTTTTCGTGTTTAGGTGCCTAGAGGCAAAAACAATAGTTAATATATAAAATTAATATATAACAAATTAATAACATTAATATTTAATACAAATAATACAATAAATTTAATACAACTAAATAACAAATTAATATATAAAATATTTATGTGTGTGTGTCTGTGAACTTGATAAGTCTCGTAAAAATGGTCCGATCAAGACCAAATTTGGTAGAGACCTGTATTCCTACATTTGTTCGGACAAGTTCGTAAACCAGACATATCCGTCAATCGGAACGGGTAGTTTGGGGGGGGTTTTGTACTCAAAAATTAGGTTTTTGTGTTTTTCATATGTAATTGTAAAAAAATTTAAATTTTATGTTTCACCATTAGGATCAATCAGCTTAAAAAACTACACAATTAAGTTCCTTAAAGTTTTTCTCTATCTCCAACGGTTACCGAGATATTAAAAAATCTAAACACAGTACATTGTATTTTTGGTCTCCAATCTAATCTTAATGGAAGATAAAGAATAATTAATATTTCACTTTTTAATAAATATTTTTGTATTAAACTTTTTATTTAGCTTTACGTAGTTGAGATCCATCCATGTATGCTTAAAAATCATTGTTTATATGTTTATCATGGCAGTAAACCTGCATACTCTTTTCCCATGTTAATCATATAGAGAATAGGCAAACCCTTTTATTTACGAACAGATGTTTATGAAACTTGGCATAGATGATCAAAATAAAAATTGTTTATGCTAGAAATGCCTACTTCTAATGTTCCTTACAGCAGCAAACCTGCATACTCTTTCATTTGTTAATCTTATGGAGAATAGCCAAATAACCATCATATTTATCGACAGATATTGATAAAACTTGTAATATATTATTATTATATTATTGATTTGGAAATTTGCTGAGTACGCAGGTCTGCTGCATATTTATATCGTTTCCTTAGTCTGACTGAATGAGTGAAATGTTGATGTAAGTTTGTTGATTCAGAAATACATGAAAATTTTTTAGGTGTTGTTTGCGACCAAAAAACCAGAACTGTTAAAATAATTAAATCTTTGGTGTTTCAGGATTAAGTTTGTCTTAACATTTACCTTGTCAAATGAGAACGTGGAACAAATAAGCTTTGAACACACCGGCATGAAGTGGCTTAGAAAATCCAATGTACAAAGTCAATGTAATGTGTATGCACTATTTGTCTGTGTGTAAGTTAATAGCTTTGAATAATATTGGCATACAATATGCTTTGTTTTGTTTTGTTTGTTTTTTGTGTGGTGTGATTTATTAAAAAAACTTCTTTAATAATTTTGCATTTTGTTTGCTTTTGGTATTTATTAGATGTTTTGATTGTACATTGTCTATCAGGTCTACAGAAATTCAGTTGTCACTTGTGGCACAGCAGAAGTACAACTACCATAGATATCTGGTCGACTAAATATAGTTATGTAGAAAACCTAACCTCAAGTGGTTATCAAAAGTTATTAACATATTTACACTGCAAGACTTCAGGTTTTTTAAACTGTTGAGGAATTAAATAAATTATTACATAGTACCTGGTGATTGAGCTTTGCTCGGATAGAGTAAGATATGTATTATACAAGTTAATTAGCAAAATTAAAAAAATATTACTTAATGAAAACATTTATGTGGTTTAAATGAAACCTATTTCATATACACCTTAATTAATATAGCATAAACACTGAATAAAAATATAGTTCCCGGGTGGGGATCAACCTCACAACCTCCAGCATGTGAAACCTGAGCGCTAGCCACTATGCTACGACGTCGGCCAAGTGTGAATTGTCGTTTAAGGGGTTTTGGCCAACCTCAATTGTTTTAGCTGATCTTATACTGTATATAATTATCCATACAGTTATTATTAGCCTGTGATCAACTGATTTTGTTAGAAAAGGAATGAGGATTGAAAACTGAAACAGAAATTTAACTTAAACCAATTAATTGGTTTGTTAAATTGGATTCAAGCAATATAATGAATATGTTTTCTATAAAAACACAAAAGATTTCGGAAATACCTTTCTCTTATTTTATTTCGCACGGTTGTTACCCTTTAGCTTTTACAAATTGTTAAGTAATTTGATAACTTTTCATTTATACATAAAATAAATATTTATGCGAAACCTCTATTCACATATTGTTCACCACCATCTTCTATCAACAACAACTGCCAAACTGTTTTAAACAGATGTTTTGATTTGTATTGTTTACATTTTGATTCTCCATAAGCGTAATGTTAATTTTTTAGATTTTAAACTTAATATTACAAGAAAACTGGAATTTTCCTGGACATTAGACCTATCTAGAACTTATTTTCTACACAGAAATTAGTTATTTTCAAATTTTAAAGAAAATCATAAGAGCCGTTTTCGAGATCCGTGTGCAAATATATACAAACCTTGCTCGTATTATAGTATTGGATATATTTATTGGATATAGAGTATATTTTAAATATGGAAAATATGATTTGATACAATTTAAAATGAATAACAACACATGTTAAAATATTTAGTTACTGTTTATTGTTCTATCATTTCTATTTTTCTCTCAAATGCTTGTAAACGTTTATGTATTTATTAAACGAAAATTTGCATAACTTTTCATTTTCATATTTCATTTCTTCTATCGAACCAGATTTTTATATATATATATATATATATATATACTGAAACCTTGCTCGTATTATATTATTGGATTAATAACAAATAACTTCATATACGGTACAGATTTTTCCAATTCAAAATTTGTTTGTCTTATCATTAATTAATAATTTCTTAAAATCTAGTTGCAAAATATGTTCAAGGTGAAGGATTGTTCTTTAAGGCAAACTGCCCATTAAGGGTCACCTGAATAAGACGAATTACTGAAAAAACTTCAAAAGTTGTTGCTCGTGAAAATATATTCTATATAAATTTCTTCTTTGAAATATATTCAAATATTTTAATATTACCATCTTTTTTCTCAAAAAAGGTAAAATCAGGTTTTGATGATAAATTTTTATTGATGAAAATCTTTATTTAAATATTTAATATGGGCTCAATAAAATTGTGTGAAAATTATGGTTTTGTTATAATGAATGGCAGGTTGAAAGGTGATAGCGAAGGAGAATTCACTTTTATTGGTTCTCAAGGGACATTTGTAATAGATTATGCTTTGGCCTCAGTTGATTGTTTGGATGTGGTGAAAGATTTTAGCGTTGTAAGGCAGTTGGGTTCTGACCATATGCCGATAGAGTTACAGTTAATGAATTATCGCGTAGATGATTGGAGTTTTGATATAGCTCTCCCTTTACTATCTAGGTTAAAATGGACTGATAAAGATGAGGAAAATTTGAGAATTAAATTAAGTTGTTTTTCAGAAGTTTTGAACATCAGTGGTTGTTCTCAGTCTAATATAAAGAATTTAACCGATGCTATTAAAACGGCTGCAAATTTAAAACAAAGTATATCTTGGAATAAGCTGAACAAAGGTTATTGTTTTCAAGCCAAGCAGTCATGGTTTGATTGGCAGTGCTATTCACACAGGAAAAAGGTTTTTAAATTGCTGAATATTTGTAGAAAAACTAACTTCACAGGTGCAAGGTGTAGGTATTTAGAGGAAAATAAAAATTCAAAATACTGTGCAAACAGAAAAAATAAGAGTTAAGAAATAAGCTATTGTCAGCTTTTAATAGTCAAAGTAATATAAAAGATACGTGGGAAGCAATTAATAGTTTTAAGAAAAAGAAAGTCAATAAAATGGAAGGCCGATGAGTGGGTTATGCATTTTAAAAATCTGTTGAATCCTCCTGTGCAGGTGTTTGGTATAAATTACGCCGAGCCATTAGTTGAAGACGCTTATCTTGATTGCGATATAGACGTGCAAAGTTTTTTTATCGTCGGTAAAAATTAATAAAGCACCCAGGGGTGATGGAATTCCCTTTGAATTTTACAAATACAGTTCAGACAATTATTTACAAAAGCTTTGTGAAGCGTATAATGTAATGTTTAGATCGCACGAGGTACCGGATAGCTTTAAACGAGCGGTTATATTTCCGTTACACAAAAAAGGTGAGGTCGATAACGCCCGGAACTATAGAGTACTTTCTTTTATTGATTGTGTGGCAGCGTTATTTTTAACAGATTAAATTCCTGAGTTACGGAGCGTCAAATCCTTAATGAGTGCCAGGCGGGGTTCAGGAAAAACTATTCGATGATGGACAATATTTTCAATCTGACTAGTATCGTGGGTTTGCGCACGGAGATCCAGAGAGAGAAACTGTATACATTTTTCGTTGATTTTGAATCTGCATTCGATACCATAGAAAGAAGGGCACTATTTTTCAAACTGCCTTGTTTTGGCATCTCAACAAAGCTATTAAATGTTATTAGGGATTTGTATACTGGAACTTCAGCTGGAATTAAATACGATAAGGGCGTAACTGACTTTTTTGATACTAATGTTGGCTTAAAACAAGGCTGTGTCAGGACGTCTCTTTTATTTTCTCTTTTTATTAATGACATTCCAAAAGCATTTTAAGGGGGGTGTTCGTTTGGAGGGGTGAAAATAAACGTATTATTGTATGCCGACGATCTTGTGTTGTTAGCTTCTAAGGCAGTTGTCCTTCAGAAAATGATTAAGAATCTTGAGCAGTATTGTGACCTTTGGAACTTGAGAGTAAACTTATGTAAATCCAAGATTATTGTATTTAGGAAAGGTGGAAGGTTGCGAAGAAGTGATAAGTGGTATTTTAGAGGAGAAAGAATATATGTGGTAAATAGATACAAGTATTTGGGTGTCACGTTATCAGCAAAACTATCGTGGGATGTTAATTTACGGGATAAGGCTGTAGCAGCAAAATTTGCATTGAATTCTTTGTGGCGGGACTTCTTCTGTTGTGATAAAATTCCATTAAATACAAAATTTTTTGCATTTAACTCTTTAATCCGTTTGATTCTATGTTAAGGAAGTCAAATTTGGGGACACAGAGAAAATTAAAATGTGGAGTGTGTTTTGAGAGTATTTATAAAAAGAATGTTTAATCTTCCGAAAAATGTGCCAAACTATGCATTACATCTAGGAACTGGGTTAGAAAAGTTATTCGTATACACCTTACAAAACAGTGCTAATTATATAATACAAGTGTTGTCACTTCCCGAAGTTCGATTACCATATTTTATGGCTATACAAATAATTTTAAAGAACGTGTCTTGGTGCCCGGAATGGAAGGTGTTAGGTGAAAAATACGGGTCAATTAACGTTCGATAGTGAAAATTTAGTGGCGACACGTGAGCAGCTGATGAGAGTAGTAGAGGCAGTCAGGATGGAGACATGGCAAGGCCTGGTGGCAATCTGCGTGGGAATCTCGTTATCACCAGATCTATAGTGCCCTTGGCCTTGAACTAGGCCATCGGTCCTACTTGGCCGATAATATAGGTTTCGATTTGAAACGTTGGATTTTTAAGGCTCGAGCCGAAGCAATCCATGTAAACTACAAACCCTGGCTGAATGACCAGAATTTTTATTGCTCGCTTTGTAATTTGCAAGAGGAGGAAACTATATTTCATTATGTTGGTAGATGCTTGATACTGGCGAATATTCGTAAACAGTGGTTTTTTATTACCGAACTAAGCTGGGATGATTTTTCATTATTTATGAATGGAAGGGATTGGTGGGCTTTAGGGGGGTTCTTAAAAATCGCGTGGTATGTGAGATGGAATTTGGTTTCTGAATTTAACTTTTGAGATGCTTGTGGGGATTAAATATATATTTTTATTGTTAAAGGGAAAAAAAGAATTCTATATTCAAGCCTTAAGCTGAGATATCTTTTTTTTACATTTAATAGAGATATTGATTGTTATAATTTTGTTAGCCAAAAGGGATTACTTAGGAACTAAAATAGTTTAGTTTTATAGTGTGAACATTTAATTCTTAAGAGTTATGCCAACCCAGTAGACGGTTCAACTAGGACCATACTGTATTAGTGTTTTTATTTGTATATAAGGTTCCTCTATTGGTACAGTTTTGTTTATTTTCTGAATGTACTGTACATATTATGAAATAAAACACTATTTATTATTATTATTATTATATGGGCTCAATACCTAAAATATAATTGGATCCTTTGAGTTAAGTGGAGTTAAATTTATTTTATATGATAATTACACTTGAACATGGTACGTATGAGGGATATGAACATCTCACCCTATAAACCCACATCAGCCCAGGTGTGTGTGTGTGTGTGTGTGGTTTTTTTGGCAGGTGGTAACTTTATGAGTACCCCCGCTCCTGTGAAGGTTATGTGGTAACTCCACCGTTAAGAGGTGTTTACCCAAACTAAACCCACCTTCCCCCTTCCGTCCAGACGTGTATGAGCAACTTACATATGGGCGAATGGACTTCATTTGGGCGAATCACAGCATTAGCTTTTCAGCTGTAGCTGCTGTATTACCTCTTGGAGTGGCTAGAACAGTCAAATCAGAACAGGACTGCTGTTAAACTTGTGCTCCTATCAAAAACGCCCGTTTTTAGTCCTAATGGTGAAATATACTATTACATTAAGTGTTGGAAATTGTCAACACTGATTTATGATTTATGATAGAACTGGCCAATCTCGGTCAACCTGCCACCATTGTTTGTTGTTTCTTACATAGAGAGCATTATCTATGTAGTTTGATGGAACTGACCTGTGTTGTAGTAAGTATTTTGTGGGTAATGGGTTTAGTGACATCATATAAGGCCTTGGACGTAGACTTATCATCTTCAGGTAAAATATTTTATTTATATAAATACGAAGAAACTCAACTATTTAATTACCTCCATTACACCTCAATTAAAAACAAATTTTAATTTGTAACAATGCCTTACAATAGGAGGCAGATGGCAGATTGTCAAAATCCACACGTCTGACAGACATTATAGTCACATTTGTAGTCAGCTTTATCTTCAAGATCTAGAGAACAAAGTATTTGTCAGTGCTTTTACTAGTCTGCTACCTGAGAGAGTTGTTAACTCTTAAGAGTCTTCTTCACCCTTGGGTTATTAGCGATTTGGAGGGATGGGCCGAGCGTGGGAGAGGGATGGACGGTGATCAGGTTGAAAGTTGAATTTCACTGGGGGTGTTCCAAAAACGCTAGAAAAAATCTTGTAAAAGGCTAGTAAGGCAGAAGCCTCCCGTCAGTCGGTTGGCTTTTGAGGCGAAACATTTTAATTTTGTCCCCCGCTTCGGACACTGTTTTTCATCAGTTTTTCTTGAAACTTGGTAACTCGGTAGTTGAATAGTTTTATTAGAGCCCTCATACCTCAAAAAATTGAAAATGAGGAAACCATAGTTTCAGCAATGTTTAAAAGTAACTTAATTTTCATTACTTTTAATTGGAAACTTTTTAGCTAACAGATATACTTAATTGTGTGGTAATTATAATTTAACTAGTGTTACCCGGCGAACTTCGTACCGCCTAAAACTAATGTATACAATTTTATAGAACCTTTCAAATCATTTTTTCATAACAGCTTATAATTTTGTAAACACTAAAATTATAAAACCTGACACTGCACCATTTTCTGCCATCTGGGTCGGAGCCCTTTGGTATATTAATTTCAATTCTATTCTAGTAGCCTGAATCAACTTATAGTAACAGTTGAACATTATTGCAGAAATTGTTTTCGAAAAAGGGGGCTTTGTAATTGGGTCAGTTTGAGGGATGGAAATGGAGTAACCATCCTCACCATAGCAAAACATCAGAGGATACTGCAAATCATCATACGATCTGTGAGTTTCACTAATACGCTGCAGTCTATCCGATCTACTCTTCATTATAATGTCTCTTTTTTCAAATTCTTGGCCTACAATAACTGCACCAACTTAAATGGTTATTATTTGCCTGTTTATGGGCATTACCTGACTTTATATTTGAAATACATTTGAAAACCTGTTGATTTTTCTGGGTTTGTTCAAATGCTCACTTTCATTGTACCAATGAGGTATGTATATTCAGGTGTTTAAAATGTCTTTGAAAACCCTCACTGTATAAATTTGACTGTGTTTTCATTTAAAGTTACAATAAATGCTCTTTCTGGGCTCAATGAATAGTCTTTCAATTCATACGATCCCATGGTCAAAAAACCCAACTGGTGTTTCACCACATTTGTTTTTAGCTGGCTTTTTCGTTATTTCTGTCATATCAAAACTGCAATGTTTACTCTGGTTTTTGAGTGTGTATCTTTTAACAGCCACTCAATTTACGTCAGGGTTTTTCTTGCGTGTTCTTCTTAACTGCAGCTCGGTTGACTTCTGGATGTGTCTTTTTATACTTAGCTGCAGACTACTTAGCTGCTGTTTTAAACGTGACAAATTCGAGAATCGCCCTCTCCGCTTGGTTATTTTCTTGTTTACATCTACATTATCTTCCTTATGTTGTTTCATAGGGAGGTTCTTCAGGTTGTGAAGAAGGTTTTCATTTTAATCTCTCAGGTGTTAGTTGCACTGTTTGTTAGGTGCCGTGTTCATCAAAGTTTACCATCTCACTTGCATTGCTTGGTAATCTTCCAGTCATTTTGACAGCTGAACATGATTTAAAATTTAAAATTTATGCCAATTAGCCGAAACGTAGGTTACAATTTTTCCCCTGACTTCATTTGTGAACAGATTATTTCCATGAAGTAGATAGCATGTTGCGTGAAAGACATGACCCATCTGGGGGCATTGCAACAACACTAAACAGAGAATTGTTTTCTCTGTAAAATACTAACTGTTCATTTCAAAAGATTTTAATCAAATATTGTATAAAAAATAAGAGAAGAACACTACAAAAATCACTAAAATGATTTAAGATCAAAGATCACAATTCAAACTGAAACCGTATCACAGTAAATAAAAAACATAAACAAACAAACAAAACCAGCTGTATGCTGAAGTTTGACAGTAATAAATAGAATAGATTATCTTCTTACAATTTTTCTATATGAATGACTTTTTATACCTAGTCCATTATAAAGTGATTTTTTTAATAGCTCAAAGTACAATCTAATTTGACTTTAAAATTACATAGTTATATTATTATTATTACTATGTTTGATTAAATAAATTAATATTATATTCATAAAGTATTTAGATGTCTTTGGGTTAGTGTTTTCTGTATGTTTTGCTTGCTTCTTTGGCTTGACTCAACGGTAAAGTTCAAACACTTGCTTTTTAATATGGTAACTTTAAAGACGTTTAGGGTAGAGATTTATGGGAAAATCGTCACAAAAACTATTACACTTTCCTATTTTTAATCTAAAGAATATATACGTGTACATCCAAAGTTTCACCTCTCTAGCTAGACGGGATGTGAGAGAATTATTAGTGATGAGTGAGTGAGAGCTTTGACGCACACACACACACACACACACACACACACAATCAAATATTCTATAATAATACAAAATAAGGTATCAACCTTTTAGACATATCAGATAGCAAAAGGAAAATATAAAAATATACAACAGCTGATTATTATTATTATTATTATAAACGTAATTTGTATAAACATTGTCATTATTTATAATTCCGCCAACAAATAAACATTTGATTTTTAATCATAAAACATAGTCACAAAAATTCGTTCTGAGAAATATTACATTTATACAGTAATTAGATACCATTGAGTACTTAATATTTTATGCTTGCTTCTTTGGCTTGCTCAATGGTTCAAATAAAACAGCTGCTGTTTGAATCTTAAAAGGTAAGATACATATGTTGGAATCCAAAACAAAATTATTTCCCCATAAGATTAACATGGGAACTTTGAAGGCGTATAGGGTGGAGATTTATGGGAAAATCGTCACAAAAACTATTAGACTTTCCTATTTTGGGCCTAAAGAATCAGTATACCAAATTTCAGCCTCCTAGGTAATCGGGAAGTGGGAGAATTAGTGATGAGTGAGTCAGGGCTTTGAATTTTATATATTAAGAAGATAAAATAAAATTTTAAAAAATTACCGTAATAATCAAAACCTCTTTAATGAAAGCAGAATTTAATATAGATATATATTTTTCAAAGTCAGACCTGTCACTACATAGGGATTTTGCACGAATCGACAGACTTTTTGGAATAGAATTTTTCATGTACATTGGGTGACAGCTCTGATATAAGTATTGCATTTTGTTGGGATCTTTAACCCTAGAATTGGCAAGCTTTTTACTCTTAACTGTAACATAAAAATAATTACTAATATCTTCTTGAAATATCAAAGTTTAAACAAAAAAAGCTTAAAACATGCCCCCCCTTATAACCACTAGCCACAAAAGCAAAACAGGTGTCCACTGCAATCCCAATTAAGCCTACAAATGCCGTCAACTTCCACCCAAGCCGGTCACCGTTTATTTAAGGTGGGCCCTTCACTCCGCTTTACCACACATTTGCAAGCCAAATTGGGATTGCTCCTATCCACCTATCTTAACGTTTCCAAACAGAGAGAATTGAACTTCTTGAGAAGGATTTTTGATTTTGATGACATAAACCTATCAATATTTAACATGATAAGATTTATATCTTTATTAGCTTCTGGGAAATGAACAATCATGATATGATATAAATGTCCAAGTCTTCTTCCATGATTTTTAGCCAATTCTTTGTGTGATTGTAGAACTAATTTTGCCAACTCAAAACTAGTTTTTATAGCAAGAATTTTGCCATCTTGATGGAATGAGGGAGGAAAGGCAGCAAAGGGAAATTTCGGTTGAAGCCCCTTGGGGGTTAGTCCATATGATAAACAGGCAGTAATAAAAAGAATTTTGCAATTAAGGTTAGCTATTTTGTAGGCGTTTTTTAAATTCTTTAATCAAATTAAATTTAGAAGGCCTGTTCATTATTCTTAATTATTCTTGATGAAGAGGTGACAGCAAAGAGTTCATATAGTAAGGAAGAGAAGGAAGAGGATGATGATAGAGTTGAAGAGTATAAAAAAGTATGTAGATAGATGTAATAGATGCTTACCAAAAGGTTTCAAAAGGTTTGATGTTTGTAGGAATGTGTCAAATGACTTAATACAATTATTTAACTGGTTTGATAGAATAAATGAAAAATTAAAATGAAAAGTTATGCGAATTTTCGTTTGATAAATATATTCAAGCATTTGAGAAAAAAGAAATGATATATATATATATACAGATACATGTGTGTCTGTGAACACGATAAATCTCGTAAAAGTGGTCCGATTATCATATTTGATAGAGATGTGTATTCCTACATTTATCATGATGAGTTCATAATTATTATATATTGGTCAATTAACAGGTAGATTAAAATTTGGTCAATTAACAGGTGTTAAATATGTGAGAGCAATAAAAAATGAGTGGAGGACCGTTGAGAATATCTTATACATGGCAATGATGAGATGACCAGGTGTGAGAGGCGACGACGAGAAGTGGAGTGAGGGCCCTCATTCTGGCAGTCATCATCATGGAGATGGATTTGAGTTGTCACTTACAGGTTTCTACAAAAATTTTATTTTGACACTGACTTTATAGTAAAATTTAAAAAAACACTTTGCTAATAATTGTTAGCGAGATTATTAAGAGAGAAAAAGAGGTGGTCAATCACTGACCATGTCCAAGGCACATCGAACCTGACACGGCTCACTATCATAACCATCGGAAGGGGAGGGGAGGAATACCCAATCAAAGTTCAATTCTAGTCAGGTGATCGATTAAAATAAATACACTGACATCAGACCTGACGCGGATCACTATTGTGTCCATTGGAAGGGGAGGGGAGGAATGGCAATCAAGTTCAGTTCTAGTCAGGTTGTGAGAAGCAAAAATAAGGTGGGTATAATTTGGTTCTAATTTAAGTTTTAATTTAAATGTTTCCGCCAGCTGGGGCGAACAGCTGGCCCTGTAGTTTAAGGAGCTGCCGCGAAGCGCACCACCGTCGATGGTGGGGGAAGGAATGGGGAGCCCTGGAGTCTGACGACGACCAAGGGCAGTCCTCCAAGCGCAGCGACATTCGCTCGCCGGCTCTCGGGCCTGCAGGTAGTAGGTAACTTGCATCCGATAGTATAGGAGACCAAGGGGTAGGCAACGTGGTCCGCGGTACAGTAAGTCCGGGATAGCCTCCTTGCTCATCTTTACTAACTTGTTTCGATTAATAGAAAAATTATTAATTTGATTAATAATGAGATTTTAGTTTGTCCGAGAAAGGAACTTTTATTTCATTATTAGAGTTGAGTTGATTTCTGTAGTAGACAGTTTGAGTAAGCACTTAGGTTGTGTATTAATTCAGTTAGAGTACAGAGCTGGAACAAGCCTAGTGTTGGATTAAAATAATACAGCTAGGAGTACAGGGCTAAAATAAGTCTGGTGTTTATAAAATAATAAATACCGATAGTATAAGGCTGGAACAAGCCTGGTGTTTTATTAATAATTCAGTTAGTATACAAGGCTGGAACAAGTCTGGTGTTGCTAAGAATAATTCAGCTAGTACAGGGTTGGAATAAGCCTGGTGTTGTGAGACAGCTATTCTCCAGGCTGGAATAAGCCTGAATGGAGAATTAAAGTAATAATCATAATACCCCCGTCGCAGCAGATCTGCGTACTCAGCGAATTTCTAAATCAATAATATGATAATAATAATATATGACAAGTTTTATAAAAGTCTGTCCATAAACATGAGAATTATTTGCCTATTCTCCATAAGATTAACATGGGAAAGAGTGTGCAGGTTAGCTGCTGTGAGGAACACTGAAAGTAGTCATTTCTACCATAGATAATCTTAACATTTATACCAATTTTCATCAACATCTGTCCATAAATAAAGGAGTTTGCCTATTCCCTATATGATTAATATGGGAAAAGAGTATACAGGTTTGCTGCCATGATAAACACATAAACTATGATTTTTAATAATAAATGGATAGACCTCAACCACATGAAGCTAAATATCAAGTCTTATCCAAAAATATTGATTAATATGGGAAATATTAATTTTTCCCTATCCTCCATAAGATTAACATTGGAGCCCCACAATACAACGTACTGTGATTTTTTAATATCTCGGTAACCGTTGGAGATAGAGAAAAACTTTAAGGAACTTAATTGTGTAGTTTTTTAAGCTGATTCCAATGGTGAAATATAAAATTAGAAATATTTAAAAATTACATGTGAAAAACGCAAAAAACCCCATTTTGGGGTACAAAACCCCCCAAACTACCCTTTGACCGATATGTCTGGTTTACGAACTCGTCCGAGCATTTGTAGGAATACACGTCTCTACCAAATTTGGTCTTGATCGGACCATTTTTACGTGAGTTATCATGTTAACAGACACATATATATATATATATATATATATATATACATATATATATAAATTTTAACGACTATTGTTTTTGGTCTCTGGGCACCTAAAGAAGAGAAAATAACATGGTCCCGGGCTTAACTCTTGCCATGAGACCTACGGTAATAGCTACTTCCCTATGGGAAATTTGCTAAAACCTTTTCCAAATTATATAGGAGTTCGTGGGCGAAGATGAAACCTATCCTCTGATGACTGTGAATTAAATGATAAAGGATTTTTGAGCCCTCACGAACCATATAAAAATAAAGCAATTAGTTCTCAAAATTAAGTTACCCGAACCCTGGGAAACTCAGTGTCCCTGAGGCTATCCGTGGGCAAATAAAACACATGTAAACGGACCCCTTTTTGTTTTTTACCATTACAAGGTGATCGATTAAAATAAATACACTGACATCGGACCTGACATGGCTCACTATCGTGTCCATCGGAAGGGGAGGGGAGGAATGCCCAATCAAAATTCAGTTCTAGTCAGGTGATCAATCAAATTAAATACACTGTATTGTATCGCTTACAATAATAAAAAGCTACTTTCCTTACCTCTAATAATATTGTTTTACAAAAATCAATTAATTTTGTTGATTATTTGTTTTAAATTTAATTAAAGAGGAAAAATTACTTAAGTTAATTTACAATTTTTTTTAAGAACAAATAAAATACTTTTTTATATGAATATCCAACAAACGGGTTAATTATTGGGAAAGGGTTGTTCAGGGAATTTTGTACCCCAAATTTGTTTTTTTTTTGTTTTTCACATGTGATTTAAAAATATTTTATCATTTTACCATTATGAATCAGCTCTTAAAATTACACAACTTACTATATTAACCCTTACCCTTAATATATACTATATATACTATATTAACCCTTATTAACTAAAAGATTCAAAAACATAATAATAGGGGGGGATATTAATATTGATATTTTGAAGAAAAATCATAATCATAAATTACTTTACAACATGTTAAAAAGCCATGACATGAAATATTTAGTGACATTTCCCACGAGGATAACTGTTAACTCCAAAACAGCCATAGACAATTTTTTTTATTAAAAACATAGTCATTTAATGTCTCAATTGAAGGCATTGTAACATGTCTGTCAGACCATAATGGGCAAATCCTAAAAATTAATCCAAATAATTGTAAATTCCAAAATAAACATTCAATAAAACAAGAAAAGCGCAAATTTTCCGAACAAAATATTGAATACTTTAGCAGGCTTTTAAAAAATGAGACTTGGAAAGATGTCTACGGCGCAGCTGTGGAAAAAAATATGATAACTTTAATGTCACATTTAGTTTTTATTTCAATAGTGCTTTCCCTAAAACTTTAATAACTCAAATCAACAACAAAAATGTATGGATATCAAAAGACCTAAAAGATCAAAAATACAGCTTAACACAAAAAACAAAAGAACTCAGGGAGTGTACACAGGGTGAGGTAAAAGAGATGTTAAGAAAAGAAAAGGCTGATTTTAGAAAGGAATTTAAGGAAGCTAAATTCAAATATTTTAAGACAAAAATTAATAAATCAAAAAATTTGCAAAAAACTGTATGGGGCATTATAAATTCTGAAGTAGGTAACAAGAATAAAAAAAAAGCCAGAACAAAATTTCTTTAGTTAGAGGAAACAGTATTGTTGATGATCCAAAAACTGTAGCTGATTTTTTTAATCACTATTTTATAGATATGATTGAAGATGTTGTTCCAAATTATGATATTGTTGTGCAAGGTAGCTATTCTGAGCCTGGTTCTGTCCAAGAAATATTTTTAAAACCTAATTTTAGTTTTCAGCCTGTTGACAGGAGGGAGGTTGAAAATGTGATAACCTCTTTAAAAAATAATTATTCCAGTGGGCATGACGATGTACCAGTTAGCCTTATAAAAAGTGTAAAGGGTGAGATAAGCCAAATATTATTGGCTCATTTAATTAACTCCTCTCTCATTACTGGCATTTTTCCTGACCAATTAAAAAAAGCAAGAATTATTCCAATACATAAAAAAATGACAAACAAAATATTAACAATTATCGCCCAGTCTCTTTGTTACCTGCCATTTCTAAAATTTATGAAAAAATTGTTCATTTGCAGCTATCAGCATATCTTGAAAAATTCAATTTATTGGATGAGAACCAGCATGGATTTAGGTCTGGTAAATCAGTGGTAACTGCTGCTGCATCCTTTTTAGAATCAATAATTGAATCGGTGGATAGAGGTGATTATACAATAGGCATATTCATGGACTTATCCAGAGCTTTTGACAGTGTTAAACATACTTTACTTTTAAAAAAAATTAGAAATCATTGGAGTATCAAAAAATGCACTTCAACGGTTTACTTCATATCTATCTAACAGAACTCAATATGTGGAAATCTCACATATGAAGTACAATCGCATGATCAAAACATTATCAAGATTACTGCCTATTAAGTTCGGAGTTCCACAAGGTTCCATCTTAGGACCTTTACTTTTTCTGTGCTATATGAAGGACATGGATAAAGCACTGTCATACAAACGTAGCAGTGAATTATGCCTTTATGCAGATGATTCAAATTTAAAAATCTCATCACCAACAATAGAACAAGTAGAACTGGCTGCTTTCATAGAGCTGGGTAATTTAGGAAATTACTTAGTACATCAAAATTTAGTACTCAATCATAAAAATACTAATTTTATTAGATTCAAAACTGTTCAAAATAAGAGACAAACTGAACCTGTAATAGTATTTGACTCTCAAGCTATTGAACAAAAACCAAGCACAAATTTTCTTGGCTTAACCATAGATCAAAATCTTGATTGGAATGACCATGTACCGTAAGTAAAATACTAACAAAAATAAATTCTGGCATTTATGCACTTTCAAAAATGTCTTTTTACTGTGACTTTTTGGCAACTTTAAAAAATATATACTTTGCTTACATACATTCCCATATTTCATTTGGCATTTCTTTGTTTGGAGGATCAAAAAAGGAAAATTTAGAACTCATTCTAAAACAGCAAAAGAGGGCAATAAGGATAATGCTGAGATTGAAGCATGATGATTCGGCTAAAGTCCATTTTAAACAGCTTAAAATATTAACCGTTTATGGCCAATACATTCTTGACACTATTTTATAAGCAAAAAATAAACTACTCAATGCTCCTCAACAATTAATTCATAATTATAATACAAGGCAAAAAAAATCAAATAGGCAAATTCAACATAGATTACAATTTTTTGAAAAAAGACCATCATATGCTGGAAATAAGTTTCATGAATTTATTCCAGAACAAATTAAAAACGAAAAAAATTTAATTAAATTTAAAAAACTATTGAAAGAATACTTGATTAATGGGGCTATTTACTCACTTGAAGAGTTTTTCAACCTCCCTCATTGAATATGTATGTTATGATGTTATGTTATGTTATTATTGTTATTGAATATAGATTATGCAATATGTTATTATTCAAATCTGTGGACACTATTCTTGTGTACCTTGTACATTCATGAATAAAGATTATTGAATATTGAATATTACTGGGCGGCTGACGACATTTCTCGCAATACAGTAGGGTCGGTTTAACGCGGTAAACAAGTTTATTCGCTATCAATCATCATTTTGCCACATCTACTGCGCTGTAGTTTGCGAAACAACTGTTAGAGTGCATAGTTATGTTGCTTAGTTGCTTAGGATACTTACTTATTTGTAAGTACTTAGATGAATAAACGTACTTAATCTTGTAACTAAAATCACCAAAAAGATTTATCTTCTTATTACTGTGCAGGATCGTACTCGGTCGGAGGTGGATGTGTGTGGGAGACTCCACCAGTGTCAGAGACCTCAATTGTGAACGATGACTGCCTATACAATATAGTGGCTACCAAGGCTGTCTACGTACGTATCGTGTGTACAGTATTATTGAGTTAGGCAGAGAAGGCCGAATAAATTTAAGAAATTACAAACTTAAATTAAAAACAAGGAAAAATAAACAGCTACATTAAAAAACCAGAGTAAATCCCACTAATATCATATAAATTGCAAGTTTGTCAGTTTTTTGTGTGACTCAATCATTGGATGGATTGAGCTGATATTTACTTAGAGGGATACCTTATTGCTATGATTAACATATTATAAATTTGCTTTGTAAAATCTTACAAAATTTTGCATTATTGAGTACCAAAGAATTGCCTGTGCTTCTCATTAGAGAGTATCCATATACATTGTGTACAGATTTTTACTTCCCTGTGGTCCTTCATAAATAGCAGCAACTTATGGTACTGTACTTAAATAATAAAAGAATATTGATATTTATTTATATTCTTAATGGAAATTAATAAATGCCTAATTGAATCTAATAATTATTTAAAACAAAGCATATATGTAATTACGATTTAAAATATGTTGTTAATTTTATCAAGAAAATAAAAGATAAAGAGGTAGTGAACTTTTGTCTCCAGTACATTTTATATTCTTTTAATACTGGGTTATGGATTTTAAATTAACATAACTTATAAAACTGGACCTCTTTTCAACAGAATCTAAAC
Source organism: Nephotettix cincticeps (assembly GCA_023375725.1). Taxonomy (NCBI): domain Eukaryota; kingdom Metazoa; phylum Arthropoda; class Insecta; order Hemiptera; family Cicadellidae; genus Nephotettix; species Nephotettix cincticeps. The sequence goes on from CM041785.1 coordinate 1,992,035, forward strand.
CAACAGCTGTCTCCTGAACTATCCATGTTTGTACAATTTGATACTGTAGTGTATTCATAATGCACATATTTAATTATACTGTACATAGAATATTGATATTTTTTTATTTCTTAAGGAATTTTTAATAGACAAATAATAAATATGTAGTGTAAATAGTATTATTACTATACTTAAAAATGTTTAAATTAATTATAAAGATATTTGTATATTTATATTATAATTATTAATACATAATTTATAATTAAATACTTTATAACATAATTAACAAGTGAATATAATTTTAATGTATAACTTTAACTTCAGTAGGAATTCAATTAATAAAGTAATGTGTTAGTACATATTGCTAAGTATAATGGATTTCTGCTAAAGGAATTTTTTATAAAAAACGTAAATGAGTGTAAAAAGATTTTTTACTAATAGCGATAGAAATCATGGATACATTATTGCTCTCAGGTGTACGAACCTGGTCCGATTCACCTGGCAGGTGGCCGAGGTAGATTCTCTGATACCATTCAAATACCTCGTCTCTTTACATACATACATCATACTCTTATTAGTTTAGTCAGGATGGATGGACGGAGGACGGAGATCACCGGACGGACAGAATTGATGGGACGGTCGGTTGACAAAATAATTTAATGTCGGTCTCGGACGGAGAGTTGGGTTTGGTGGTTGCAAGGACCAAAGATGAATGTAGACGCCAGACAGTGATTATTGAACAGCAGCCTAAACCTTCCTGCCAACCTCCTAGGGATCGAATTTTTTTATTTTAAAAAGAGGGTGGCAGACTCTTTCGGATAGTTTTCCTGGATATATACCTTAAGCTATATTTTTTACTAGATAGCGATAGAAATCTAGATGGATATCCATCCAACCCGCCTCTGCTCTCAGCTTCCGTACATCTTGCACCTGGTCCTGCAATCTCAGCCTGGGTCTTCCTAGCGGTCGCTTTTTGCGAGGTAGATTCTCTGATACCATTCTCAGCATTATATCTTCTTCTCGTCTCTTTACATGGCCAGCCCATTTCAGCCTCCTACTCTTTATTTAGAATATTATGTCAGGATCTGTGTACATTTCCCTCAGTTCTTTATTTGTTTTAATTCTCCACACACCATTTTAATTGATGGGACCATAGATAGTTCTGAGAATTTTATTTTCAAAAACTATAATTTAATGTCCAGGTCTCTGATCGTAGAGTATGGAGTTGGTGGTTGCAAGGTCCTAAGTCTCTGACTGTGTGTTAGGTGTCATCTGTCTCTCGACCTTGTAATGTGTTTATTATATAAAAAACATGGCAGCCTTATTTACCGTTGCCTGCTCACATAAACCAGGGATAGACTTTTTTATTTATAAGGAAGGTGGCAGACTCTTTCGATAGTTTTTATGGATATATATTTTTCAGCTATATCTTTTTAGATAGCCTGAGTTCTAATGTAGTTTTTTCTTTTAGATGTATATTTCGTCTTTTACATGGCCATATTTCTTTATTTGGTTTTTTATTTTTTCTTTTTTTATTTTTTTTTTTTCTCTTTTATTTTTGTTGTTATTTTTTTTTTTTTTTTATTTTTTTTTTTCTTTTTGTTTTTTTTTTTTTTTTTTTTTTTTTTTTTTTAGTTTTTTTTTTTTTTCTTATTTTCTTTTTTTTTTGGTTTTAAAGTATTACTGGCAATGAATCTGTAGATGTAATGACAGTCATAATAGTTTTTGAAACATGCAAACCATAGAGAGTGAGGACATCGTATTCAACAACATGTGATTTTATTAGATTCATGTTCATATTTTCTGTTACGTAATTGTGTTTGGTAGATCAAAATGAAAAGCTATTTTTGAATTAGTAACTAATGTAGCTTATTCGGAGTACTTTTTATTTAATCTCTCTATTAATTATAAACTCTATATTAGTTTGAGGTTGATCAACTACAGTAGGCACTATGTATATGTAGTGAAGTGTGATTGTTTAAAGTTAATGACAACCAATCATTTTACCTACTAAGGTATCCTTTTTACAACATTTTTGTGATGAAGTTAGCTATACAAACTACAAATAACAAAAATACAGTTTTATGAAATTTTTACTTTTAATATTATAATTACAATTATAATAAAGCAGGGTTCTGTATTTGGCTTTGTAAGACGGATAAACGGTTCTTATTTAAGCCTGGTGTATGAATTCACTTTAAATCGTAGCACAATGTAGATTATCTAAAAATGACAAGGGATACCGGCATTACTACCTGGCCGCTCAAAGCAATGTAACTGGCCTGTCAACGAGGTAATTAAAGGGTTTCTCAACTTGGACAAAAACAAGTTTATCTATGTATTTCAGCTGCTACATGGCAAGGGATGTTATTGAATGTTGAAATAAGTGATATTTCAGTATTGTTAAAAACAGTTCATTCTAAGTTTTTCGATTATTTTAGATATTTTTATCTTTTAAACGGGTGGTAGCATCTTTAACCTGTACTTGGCTTTTTCCGCCCACATAGACTATAGATCTGTGCTTGGTACGTATCAAGCCAAGATTGTAGTAAACTGACAGAACTAGGTGAACAGTACTTATAAAAACTGATTGACAACGGTAACGGGATCTGAGCCAGTGTCAACGCTGACTGGTTCATGAAATTTCGTCTATTTGTTTGCGGATTTTTACAGCTCACGCCGTCTCCGCCCCCAGGTTCCACAGCTTTCTGTCAGCGCAGTCGCTGATTTAAAGGCCTCTTTTCGCCATTGCCTCTTGAATCCCCATCTGCCAACTGTGTCCTATTTTCTTCCTCCATGGCGGAACCCATTCCAACACTTGCCATGAGAGTCAGCCCTCCTCCATCCGATTTACATGGCCAAACCAGACTAATTGCCTCTTTTGTACCTCGTCCACTATATATCCTTCAACTTCCATTTCCCTTCGTATATCCTAGTTCCTCACCCTGTTCAATCTTGTCCTCCTACAACTTCTCTTCAGCACACCCATCTCCGTAGCCAACAACTTCCCCACACTCCTCTGCTTCAGGTCCCAAACTTCTGAGCCATATAGTACAACACTTTGTACCGTAGACTTAAAAATTCTGTTTTAGTTTTCTTCGAGACACCTGTATCCCACCAAACAGAATTGAAGGCTCTTGTTATTTTCCTCCCAACTATACTTAGGAGCATGAATTGAATTGAATATGAAAGTCCGGATCATTGCATATACCGACACTGTCATACACCAGGCTGTCCAGATAATCGATGGGATTTCATAATAAAAGTAAACTGTGCACTTAAATAAACTTAACTTATTACTTAACATAAAATGTTAAGTTTATGTTTTAAGTGATTTTAAAGAATTAAAATTGGCTATAAAATATATAATATATAGGATTTTTATATTTAGATATTAAGCTCCGAGATTGCCAGTCTATATCATTCTTTTTAATAACTTCATAATATAAAAAGTACCAAAATTTGCCTTCTGCTAATTCTTTTAAAACAGTCTTTTGAACTTCAATTAATTAAAAAGAAGTATATTTTAGTGTTACACAGTTTCTTTAGTGATAATGTGTTTTAATTTTACACTTTTTTACAAAGAAAAAACAAAATAGTTATTAATTTCTAAATAACTACATTTTAAATGTCGAATGAGAAGATTATTATTCAGGTAATTTCAGCTATAATTTTAATTATTCCTGTAATACTGTATTTTAAAGTCTTGTCAATAAAAAAAAATATAGTAAAAATATAATTTTTAGTCGCTGGGTCAGACGAACGGACGGACGATCTAACTGGAAGGACGGACAGACGGGTCGGACTGAAGGCCAGTTCTCACGGACGGACGCCCAATCGTGTCGTTCCGCTAAGTACCGGAAGCACGGACGGACGGAACGCGGACGGACGGCTATTCATGAAGGACGGACGGACGTCGCGTTCGACCGATGCGAGTGGTGTGTGTTTGTGTGTGTGTATGTGTGTATGTGTGTGTGATGGGGAGGGGGTAGACGGCCGGTCTTTGTGGGGTTAGACTCTGGGATACACAAATGTTCTCACTTTGCCCATTGGTTAGATCTTATCCTCATTAAATATGAGAAATAGAGGTCGTTTTGTACAGATTTTAAATAATTAAAAACTACGTAGTTATTAAATACAATTTCTTTACCTTTGCAACGTTGAAAAGAGGTCTGATTACATTTTATGAATTCACTATGAACTTAAACGAATGAAAACTGTTGGTTACACAAGGTTAAAAGTAATATAAGATCATGGGGTTTTCCCCCAACAAGAATTATTTTATGATCACTTTTTAACACTGGCATTTCAAAGTTTAGGCTTGAAGAATACTGTGTGAAAGATGGTAAGCTACCAGTTAACACTTTAAGTAAGTACACTTTTGTAAGTTACACGTGAATCAATGTACAGGTTCTGTGGATCCTTGCCCCTCCTGATAAATCAAGTTACCTTGCCATTTATTGCAATATATAGTTTGAATTAAAGTTCAATCTTTAATTGACTTAGACATACAAATGGATATGTCCATTGAACAAACATTGAAACCTTGAACTTGAGATCAATGTTGGGGAAAAAGAGGCTAGATGCCACTTTTTCGATACTTTGCCGGCCTACATAGACTACAATAATGTGTTTATGATTTCTTTAAAGAGTGGTAGACTTTTTATGATACTTTGCTCGCCCACATAGATTACTGATCTGTGTGAGGGTCTTGCCAAGCAAATATGAGAGTGATCCGACTCTGAGCAAGGTGGACAGTACTGATAAAACTGATTGACAACTTCCAGTTTTGCACAAACCAGCAGGAAAGTTTGGTTGCTTAGCTAACAATGAAGCTCTGCAGTTTCAAACTACTCAAGAAAATATCAAATAAATACAGATTTTTTATTAAAGACGATACACATATGACATATGCTTTTTATGAGTTTACTAAAGATAAAAATTATTGCTTGAAAGTTATTCTTCTTTTTGAAACGATTCATCTGTAATCTGTATTACAAAATGAAAAGTAAATTTGTCTTTACAAATATATTGTTTATTAAGCTAGATTTAATTTTCTTGATTTTTCTTTAAAAGGAATTGATACTCTTTGATAATTTGTTTTAGATTAACCAGATGAATGTACTTTTCTTCAAGATCAAGATTTGGTCTATGCAAACTAATTAAAATGATGTTCACTCAACTTGAGAAATGCATATGTTTACATTATAATACATTGTGTTATCGTTACCATAGCAAAGGGAAGGATGACAGGTAAGAAAGAAAGATTGATTGATTGATTATCAGACCTAGGAAATTTGTGTACTTTTTCTGCACAGAGAGCTATAAAATGTAGATTAATTTTGAAGCAAAGAAATATTTTTTCTCCTATCTAAAGTTTTCAAAATACATATTTTTAAATTGAATATATTACATTTTATATGAAAAATTTTAGTGCAAAGTTTCTAGTTTGATAAAAAAGTCACTAATATTTGATTAAATGTTGGATATAGTATAATTATCATTGCGATTGACGCATGAATCAGTGATATTAGGTGGATGATTTCAACATATTGAGTTTGATTAATAGATATTCTTTATTTGTAAGTACTTAGTTGAATAATCATACTTAATCTTGTAACTAAAATCACCAAAAAGATTTATCTTCTTATTACTGTGCAGGATCGTGTTTGGAGGTGGATGTGTGTGGGAGACTCGACCAGTGCCGGAGGCCTCAAACGTCATCGATGACTGCCCATGATAGTGGCTACCAAGGCTGTCTGTGTACGTATCGTGTGTACAATATTATTGAATTAAGAAGAGAAAGCGGATTAAATATAAGAAATTAAAAACAAGGAAAAATAAACATTTAGGTTAAAAATTCAAAGTAAATCCCAATATATCATATAAGCTGCAAGTTTGTCAGTTTTTTGTGTGACTCAATCACTGAATAGATTGAGCTGAAATTTTCTTAGAGGGATACCTCATTGCTACGAGTAACACATAGATATGTTTTGTAAAATCTCATGGGATTTGGCATTATTGGGTAGCAAAGAATTGCCTGGGCTTCTCACTAGAGTGTCTCCATATACATCCTGTCACAGATGTTTACATCCCTGTGGTCCTCCATAAGTAGAGCAACTTATGCTACTGTACTTAATTAATAAAAGAATATTGATATTTATTTGTATTCTTAGTGGAAATTAATTAAATGGATAACTGAATCTAAAAACTATTTAAAACCAAATATATACCTATGTAATTACAATTTAAAATATGTTATTTATTTTATCGAGAAAATAAATTATAAAGAGTTAGTGAAATTTTTCCCCTAGTAAATTGTATATTCTTTTAAGACTGGGTTATAGATTTTAACTTAACATCACTTATAAAACTGGACCTCTTTTCACCAGAATCTAAACCAACAGCTGTCTCCTGAACCTATCCATGTTTGAAAACACTATTTAGATACTGTAGTGTATACTAGTAATGCGATCAAATATTTACATAATATTGTATCTTTTTTAAGAAGTTATTAAATGGTTTTGGAGTATTTCTGCTAAAAAAGGAATTTTATAATAGACAAACGTAAATAAGAAATGTAGTGTAAATAGTATTATTACTATACTTGAAAAAAGTTGGGGCAGTTAGGAGACATGAACCTGATTCAGGTGGGGAGCCTGACTAGGCTTCGGCCCGAGACCCCAGGTTCACCGAAAGGTACTAAGTCCCTGCCTGTGCATACAAATACCATACATACACCACACATACATCATACATCATACATTTAAAGTTTAGGGTCGCGTAGGTGGATGGATGGGTCGAACGGACGGGGCGCGGACGGACGGATTGATCACGGACGGACGGACGGACGGACCGCGTCGGAAGGTCATGTCGGACGCACGTGTCGGTTGGACGGACGTTGGGTCTGACGGACGTTCGGACGGACGTACGGACGGAAGGTTGGTCGGAAGGACGGACGTTCGAACCAGCGACCAAAGAATAATGTAGACTGGCATCAGTAGACATAAGTTGAAGCTGCAAGTACTGACAGCAGGGTGGAAACCTTCCACTGCTGAACCTCCTACTGGATCGAGTATTTTTTATTTTAAAAAGAGGGTGGCAGACTCTTTCGGATAGTTTTCCTGGATATATACCTTAAGCTATATTTTTTACTAGATAGCGATAGAAATCTAGATGGATATCCATCCAACCCGCCTCTGCTCTCAGCTTCCGTACATCTTGCACCTGGTCCTGCAATCTCAGCCTGGGTCTTCCTAGCGGTCGCTTTTTGCGAGGTAGATTCTCTGATACCATTCTCAGCATTATATCTTCTTCTCGTCTCTTTACATGGCCAGCCCATTTCAGCCTCCTACTCTTTATTTAGAATATTATGTCAGGATCTGTGTACATTTCCCTCAGTTCTTTATTTGTTTTAATTCTCCACACACCATTTTAATTGATGGGACCATAGATAGTTCTGAGAATTTTATTTTCAAAAACTATAATTTAATGTCCAGGTCTCTGATCGTAGAGTATGGAGTTTGGTGGTTGCAAGGTCCTAAGTCTCTGACTGTGTGTTAGGTGTCATCTGTCTCTCGACCTTGTAATGTGTTTATTATAAAAGAACATGGCAGCCTTATTTACCGTTGCCTGCTCACATAAACCAGGGATAGACTTTTTTATTTAATAAGGAAGGTGGCAGACTCTTTCCGATAGTTTTCCCTTATATGTCTGTAATATATATTTTTTACTAGATAGTGATAGAAATCTAGACCGATATCCATCCAACCCGCCTCTGCTCTCAGCTTCCTTACATCTCCTCGCACCTGCTCCTGCCATCTCAGCCTGGGTCTTCCTAGCTGTCGCTTTCTGCGAGGTAGATTTTCTGATACCATTCTCAGCATTGTATCTTCTTCTCGTCTCTTTACATGGCCAGCCCATTTCAGCCTCCTACTCTTTATTTGGGATATTATGTCGGGATCCATGTACATTTCCCTCAGTTCTTTATTTGTTTGAATTCTCCACACACAATTTTCATTGATGGGACCATAGATAGTTCTGAGAATTTTATTTTCAAAAACTATATTTCTTTTCTCGGTTCTTTGTTAATGTCCAGGTCTCTTATCCGTAGAGTACGGTCTTTGATTTTCTTGCATTGGTGGCTGCAAGGTCCTAAGTCTCTGACTGTGTGTTAGGTGTCATCTGTCTTTCGACCTTTTAATGTGTTTATTATATAAAAATCATGGCAGCCTCGTTTACCGTTGCCTGCCCACATAAACTACGGATTGATTTTTTTTTATTTAATAAGGATGGTGGCAGACTCTTTTCGATAGTTTTCCTGGATATATATACCGTAAGCTATATCTTTTGCTAGATAGTGATAGAAATCTAGAATGATAGGTTTGTTTCTTATAGATGTATAGTTTATTTACAGAGATATATTTTTATGGTTTTAAAGTATTACTGGCAATGAATCTGTAGATGTAATGACAGTCATAATAGTTTTTGAAACATGCAAACCATAGAGAGTGAGGACATCGTATTCAACAACATGTGATTTTATTAGATTCATGTTCATATTTTCTGTTACGTAATTGTGTTTGGTAGATCAAAATGAAAAGCTATTTTTGAATTAGTAACTAATGTAGCTTATTCGGAGTACTTTTTATTTAATCTCTCTATTAATTATAAACTCTATATTAGTTTGAGGTTGATCAACTACAGTAGGCACTATGTATATGTAGTGAAGTGTGATTGTTTAAAGTTAATGACAACCAATCATTTTACCTACTAAGGTATCCTTTTTACAACATTTTTGTGATGAAGTTAGCTATACAAACTACAAATAACAAAAATACAGTTTTATGAAATTTTTACTTTTAATATTATAATTACAATTATAATAAAGCAGGGTTCTGTATTTGGCTTTGTAAGACGGATAAACGGTTCTTATTTAAGCCTGGTGTATGAATTCACTTTAAATCGTAGCACAATGTAGATTATCTAAAAATGACAAGGGATACCGGCATTACTACCTGGCCGCTCAAAGCAATGTAACTGGCCTGTCAACGAGGTAATTAAAGGGTTTCTCAACTTGGACAAAAACAAGTTTATCTATGTATTTCAGCTGCTACATGGCAAGGGATGTTATTGAATGTTGAAATAAGTGATATTTCAGTATTGTTAAAAACAGTTCATTCTAAGTTTTTCGATTATTTTAGATATTTTTATCTTTTAAACGGGTGGTAGCATCTTTAACCTGTACTTGGCTTTTTCCGCCCACATAGACTATAGATCTGTGCTTGGTACGTATCAAGCCAAGATTGTAGTAAACTGACAGAACTAGGTGAACAGTACTTATAAAAACTGATTGACAACGGTAATGGGATCTGAGCCAGTGTCAACGCTGACTGGTTCATGAAATTTCGTCTATATTTGTTTGCGGATTTTTACAGCTCACGCCGTCTCCGCCCCCAGGTTCCACAGCTTTCTGTCAGCGCAGTCGCTGATTTAAAGGCCTCTTTTCGCCATTGCCTCTTGAATCCCCATCTGCCAACTGTGTCCTATTTTCTTCCTCCATGGCGGAACCCATTCCAACACTTGCCATGAGAGTCAGCCCTCCTCCATCCGATTTACATGGCCAAACCAGACTAATTGCCTCTTTTGTACCTCGTCCACTATATATCCTTCAACTTCCATTTCCCTTCGTATATCCTAGTTCCTCACCCTGTTCAATCTTGTCCTCCTACAACTTCTCTTCAGCACACCCATCTCCGTAGCCAACAACTTCCCCACACTCCTCTGCTTCAGGTCCCAAACTTCTGAGCCATATAGTACAACACTTTGTACCGTAGACTTAAAAATTCTGTTTTAGTTTTCTTCGAGACACCTGTATCCCACCAAACAGAATTGAAGGCTCTTGTTATTTTCCTCCCAACTATACTTAGGAGCATGAATTGAATTGAATATGAAAGTCCGGATCATTGCATATACCGACACTGTCATACACCAGGCTGTCCAGATAATCGATGGGATTTCATAATAAAAGTAAACTGTGCACTTAAATAAACTTAACTTATTACTTAACATAAAATGTTAAGTTTATGTTTTAAGTGATTTTAAAGAATTAAAATTGGCTATAAAATATATAATATATAGGATTTTTATATTTAGATATTAAGCTCCGAGATTGCCAGTCTATATCATTCTTTTTAATAACTTCATAAATAAAAAGTACCAAAATTTGCCTTCTGCTAATTCTTTTAAAACAGTCTTTTGAACTTCAATTAATTAAAAAAGAAGTATATTTTAGTGTTACACAGTTTCTTTAGTGATAATGTGTTTTAATTTTACACTTTTTTACAAAGAAAAAACAAAATAGTTATTAATTTCTAAATAACTACATTTTAAATGTCGAATGAGAAGATTATTATTCAGGTAATTTCAGCTAAAATTTTAATTATTCCTGTAATACTGTATTTTAAAGCCTTGTCAATAAAAAAAAATATAGTAAAAATATAATTTTTAGTCGCTGGGTCAGACGAACGGACGGACGATCTAACTGGAAGGACGGACAGACGGGTCGGACTGAAGGCCAGTTCTCACGGACGGACGCCAATCGTGTCGTTCCGCTAAGTACCGGAAGCACGGACGGACGGAACGCGGACGGACGGCTATTCATGAAGGACGGAACGGACGTCGCGTTCGACCGATGCGAGTGGTGTGTGTTTGTGTGTGTGTATGTGTGTATGTGTGTGTGATGGGGAGGGGGTAGACGGCCGGTCTTTGTGGGGTTAGACTCTGGGATACACAAATGTTCTCACTTTGCCCATTGGTTAGATCTTATCCTCATTAAATATGAGAAATAGAGGTCGTTTTGTACAGATTTTAAATAATTAAAAACTACGTAGTTATTAAATACAATTTCTTTACCTTTGCAACGTTGAAAAGAGGTCTGATTACATTTTATGAATTCACTATGAACTTAAACGAATGAAAACTGTTGGTTACACAAGGTTAAAAGTAATATAAGATCATGGGGTTTTCCCCCAACAAGAATTATTTTATGATCACTTTTTAACACTGGCATTTCAAAGTTTAGGCTTGAAGAATACCATGTGAAAGATGGTAAGCTACCAGTTAACACTTTAAGTAAGTACACTTTTGTAAGTTACACGTGAATCAATGTACAGGTTCTGTGGATCCTTGCCCCTCCTGATAAATCAAGTTACCTTGCCATTTATTGCAATATATAGTTTGAATTAAAGTTCAATCTTTAATTGACTTAGACATACAAATGGATATGTCCATTGAACAAACATTGAAACCTTGAACTTGAGATCAATGTTGGGGAAAAAGAGGCTAGATGCCACTTTTTCGATACTTTGCCGGCCTACATAGACTACAATAATGTGTTTATGATTTCTTTAAAGAGTGGTAGACTTTTTATGATACTTTGCTCGCCCACATAGATTACTGATCTGTGTGAGGGTCTTGCCAAGCAAATATGAGAGTGATCCGACTCTGAGCAAGGTGGACAGTACTGATAAAACTGATTGACAACTTCCAGTTTTGCACAAACCAGCAGGAAAGTTTGGTTGCTTAGCTAACAATGAAGCTCTGCAGTTTCAAACTACTCAAGAAAATATCAAATAAATACAGATTTTTTATTAAAGACGATACACATATGACATATGCTTTTTATGAGTTTACTAAAGATAAAAATTATTGCTTGAAAGTTATTCTTCTTTTTGAAACGATTCATCTGTAATCTGTATTACAAAATGAAAAGTAAATTTGTCTTTACAAATATATTGTTTATTAAGCTAGATTTAATTTTCTTGATTTTTCTTTAAAAGGAATTGATACTCTTTGATAATTTGTTTTAGATTAACCAGATGAATGTACTTTTCTTCAAGATCAAGATTTGGTCTATGCAAACTAATTAAAATGATGTTCACTCAACTTGAGAAATGCATATGTTTACATTATAATACATTGTGTTATCGTTACCATAGCAAAGGGAAGGATGACAGGTAAGAAAGAAAGATTGATTGATTGATTATCAGATCTAGGAAATTTGTGTACTTTTTCTGCACAGAGAGCTATAAAATGTAGATTAATTTTGAAGCAAAGAAATATTTTTTCTCCTATCTAAAGTTTTCAAAATACATATTTTTAAATTGAATATATTACATTTTATATGTAAAATTTTAGTGCAAAGTTTCTAGTTTGATAAAAAAGTCACTAATATTTGATTAAATGTTGGATATAGTATAATTATCATTGCGATTGACGCATGAATCAGTGATATTAGGTGGATGATTTCAACATATTGAGTTTGATTAATAGATATTATTTATTTGTAAGTACTTAGTTGAATAATCATACTTAATCTTGTAACTAAAATCACCAAAAAGATTTATCTTCTTATTACTGTGCAGGATCGTGTTTGGAGGTGGATGTGTGTGGGAGACTCGACCAGTGCCGGAGGCCTCAAACGTCATCGATGACTGCCCATGATAGTGGCTACCAAGGCTGTCTGTGTACGTATCGTGTGTACAATATTATTGAATTAAGAAGAGAAAGCGGAGTAAATTTAAGAAATTAAAAACAAGGAAAAATAAACATTTAGGTTAAAAATTCAAAGTAAATCCCAATATATCATATAAGCTGCAAGTTTGTCAGTTTTTTGTGTGACTCAATCACTGAATAGATTGAGCTGAAATTTTCTTAGAGGGATACCTCATTGCTACGAGTAACACATAGATATGTTTTGTAAAATCTCATGGGATTTGGCATTATTGGGTAGCAAAGAATTGCCTGGGCTTCTCACTAGAGTGTCTCCATATACATCCTGTCACAGATGTTTACATCCCTGTGGTCCTCCATAAGTAGAGCAACTTATGCTACTGTACTTAATTAATAAAAGAATATTGATATTTATTTGTATTCTTAGTGGAAATTAATTAAATGGCTAACTGAATCTAAAAACTATTTAAAACAAAATATATACCTATGTAATTACAATTTAAAATATGTTATTTATTTTATCGAGAAAATAAATGATAAAGAGTTAGTGAAATTTTTCCCCTAGTAAATTGTATATTCTTTTAAGACTGGGTTATAGATTTTAACTTAACATCACTTATAAAACTGGACCTCTTTTCACCAGAATCTAAACCAACAGCTGTCTCCTGAACCTACCCATGTTTGAAAACACTATTTAGATACTGTAGTGTATACTAGTAATGCGCTCAAATATTTACATAATATTGTATCTTTTTTAAGAAGTTATTAAATGGTTTTGGAGTATTTCTGCTAAAAAAGGAATTTTATAATAGACAAACGTAAATAAGAAATGTAGTGTAAATAGTATTATTACTATACTTGAAAAAAGTTGGGGCAGTTAGGAGACATGAACCTGATTCAGGTGGGGAGCCTGACTAGGCTTCGGCCCGAGACCCCAGGTTCACCGAAAGGTACTAAGTCCCTGCCTGTGCATACAAATACCATACATACACCACACATACATCATACATCATACATTTAAAGTTTAGGGTCGCGTCGGTGGGATGGATGGGTCGAACGGACGGGGCGCGGACGGACGGATTGATCACGGACGGACGGACGGACGGACCGCGTCGGAAGGTCATGTCGGACGCACGTGTCGGTTGGACGGACGTTGGGTCTGACGGACGTTCGGACGGACGTACGGACGGAAGGTTGGTCGGAAGGACGGACGTTCGAACCAGCGACCAAAGAATAATGTAGACTGGCATCAGTAGACATAAGTTGAAAGCTGCAAGTACTGACAGCAGGGTGAAAACCTTCCACTGCTGAACCTCCTACTGGATCGAGTATTTTTTATTTTAAAAAGAGGGTGGCAGACTCTTTCGGATAGTTTTCCTGGATATATACCTTAAGCTATATTTTTTACTAGATAGCGATAGAAATCTAGATGGATATCCATCCAACCCGCCTCTGCTCTCAGCTTCCGTACATCTTGCACCTGGTCCTGCAATCTCAGCCTGGGTCTTCCTAGCGGTCGCTTTTTGCGAGGTAGATTCTCTGATACCATTCTCAGCATTATATCTTCTTCTCGTCTCTTTACATGGCCAGCCCATTTCAGCCTCCTACTCTTTATTTAGAATATTATGTCAGGATCTGTGTACATTTCCCTCAGTTCTTTATTTGTTTTAATTCTCCACACACCATTTTAATTGATGGGACCATAGATAGTTCTGAGAATTTTATTTTCAAAAACTATAATTTAATGTCCAGGTCTCTGATCGTAGAGTATGGAGTTTGGTGGTTGCAAGGTCCTAAGTCTCTGACTGTGTGTTAGGTGTCATCTGTCTCTCGACCTTGTAATGTGTTTATTATATAAAAGAACATGGCAGCCTTATTTACCGTTGCCTGCTCACATAAACCAGGGATGGACTTTTTTATTTAATAAGGAAGGTGGCAGACTCTTTCCGATAGTTTTCCCTTATATGTCTGTAATATATATTTTTTACTAGATAGTGATAGAAATCTAGACCGATATCCATCCAACCCGCCTCTGCTCTCAGCTTCCTTACATCTCCTCGCACCTGCTCCTGCCATCTCAGCCTGGGTCTTCCTAGCTGTCGCTTTCTGCGAGGTAGATTTTCTGATACCATTCTCAGCATTGTATCTTCTTCTCGTCTCTTTACATGGCCAGCCCATTTCAGCCTCCTACTCTTTATTTGGGATATTATGTCGGGATCCATGTACATTTCCCTCAGTTCTTTATTTGTTTGAATTCTCCACACACAATTTTCATTGATGGGACCATAGATAGTTCTGAGAATTTTATTTTCAAAAACTATATTTTCTTTTCTCGGTTCTTTGTTAATGTCCAGGTCTCTTATCCGTAGAGTACGGTCTTTGATTTTCTTGCATTGGTGGCTGCAAGGTCCTAAGTCTCTGACTGTGTGTTAGGTGTCATCTGTCTTTCGACCTTTTAATGTGTTTATTATATAAAAATCATGGCAGCCTCGTTTACCGTTGCCTGCCCACATAAACTACGGATTGATTTTTTTTTATTTAATAAGGATGGTGGCAGACTCTTTTCGATAGTTTTCCTGGATATATATACCGTAAGCTATATCTTTTGCTAGATAGTGATAGAAATCTAGAATGATAGGTTTGTTTCTTATAGATGTATAGTTTATTTACAGAGATATATTTTTATGGTTTTAAAGTATTACTGGCAATGAATCTGTAGATGTAATGACAGTCATAATAGTTTTTGAAACATGCAAACCATAGAGAGTGAGGACATCGTATTCAACAACATGTGATTTTATTAGATTCATGTTCATATTTTCTGTTACGTAATTGTGTTTGGTAGATCAAAATGAAAAGCTATTTTTGAATTAGTAACTAATGTAGCTTATTCGGAGTACTTTTTATTTAATCTCTCTATTAATTATAAACTCTATATTAGTTTGAGGTTGATCAACTACAGTAGGCACTATGTATATGTAGTGAAGTGTGATTGTTTAAAGTTAATGACAACCAATCATTTTACCTACTAAGGTATCCTTTTTACAACATTTTTGTGATGAAGTTAGCTATACAAACTACAAATAACAAAAATACAGTTTTATGAAATTTTTACTTTTAATATTATAATTACAATTATAATAAAGCAGGGTTCTGTATTTGGCTTTGTAAGACGGATAAACGGTTCTTATTTAAGCCTGGTGTATGAATTCACTTTAAATCGTAGCACAATGTAGATTATCTAAAAATGACAAGGGATACCGGCATTACTACCTGGCCCGCTCAAAGCAATGTAACTGGCCTGTCAACGAGGTAATTAAAGGGTTTCTCAACTTGGACAAAAACAAGTTTATCTATGTATTTCAGCTGCTACATGGCAAGGGATGTTATTGAATGTTGAAATAAGTGATATTTCAGTATTGTTAAAAACAGTTCATTCTAAGTTTTTCGATTATTTTAGATATTTTTATCTTTTAAACGGGTGGTAGCATCTTTAACCTGTACTTGGCTTTTTCCGCCCACATAGACTATAGATCTGTGCTTGGTACGTATCAAGCCAAGATTGTAGTAAACTGACAGAACTAGGTGAACAGTACTTATAAAAACTGATTGACAACGGTAATGGGATCTGAGCCAGTGTCAACGCTGACTGGTTCATGAAATTTCGTCTATATTTGTTTGCGGATTTTTACAGCTCACGCCGTCTCCGCCCCCAGGTTCCACAGCTTTCTGTCAGCGCAGTCGCTGATTTAAAGGCCTCTTTTCGCCATTGCCTCTTGAATCCCCATCTGCCAACTGTGTCCTATTTTCTTCCTCCATGGCGGAACCCATTCCAACACTTGCCATGAGAGTCAGCCCTCCTCCATCCGATTTACATGGCCAAACCAGACTAATTGCCTCTTTTGTACCTCGTCCACTATATATCCTTCAACTTCCATTTCCCTTCCTATTACCTAGTTCCTCACCCTGTTCAATCTTGTCCTCCTACAACTTCTCTTCAGCACACCCATCTCCGTAGCCAACAACTTCCCCACACTCCTCTGCTTCAGGTCCCAAACTTCTGAGCCATATAGTACAACACTTTGTACCGTAGACTTAAAAATTCTGTTTTAGTTTTCTTCGAGACACCTGTATCCCACCAAACAGAATTGAAGGCTCTTGTTATTTTCCTCCCAACTATACTTAGGAGCATGAATTGAATTGAATATGAAAGTCCGGATCATTGCATATACCGACACTGTCATACACCAGGCTGTCCAGATAATCGATGGGATTTCATAATAAAAGTAAACTGTGCACTTAAATAAACTTAACTTATTACTTAACATAAAATGTTAAGTTTATGTTTTAAGTGATTTTAAAGAATTAAAATTGGCTATAAAATATATAATATATAGGATTTTTATATTTAGATATTAAGCTCCGAGATTGCCAGTCTATATCATTCTTTTTAATAACTTCATAAATAAAAAGTACCAAAATTTGCCTTCTGCTAATTCTTTTAAAACAGTCTTTTGAACTTCAATTAATTAAAAAGAAGTATATTTTAGTGTTACACAGTTTCTTTAGTGATAATGTGTTTTAATTTTACACTTTTTTACAAAGAAAAAACAAAATAGTTATTAATTTCTAAATAACTACATTTTAAATGTCGAATGAGAAGATTATTATTCAGGTAATTTCAGCTAAAATTTTAATTATTCCTGTAATACTGTATTTTAAAGCCTTGTCAATAAAAAAAATATAGTAAAAATATAATTTTTAGTCGCTGGGTCAGACGAACGGACGGACGATCTAACTGGAAGGACGGACAGACGGGTCGGACTGAAGGCCAGTTCTCACGGACGGACGCCAATCGTGTCGTTCCGCTAAGTACCGGAAGCACGGACGGACGGAACGCGGACGGACGGCTATTCATGAAGGACGGACGGACGTCGCGTTCGACCGATGCGAGTGGTGTGTGTTTGTGTGTGTGTATGTGTGTATGTGTGTGTGATGGGGAGGGGGTAGACGGCCGGTCTTTGTGGGGTTAGACTCTGGGATACACAAATGTTCTCACTTTGCCCATTGGTTAGATCTTATCCTCATTAAATATGAGAAATAGAGGTCGTTTTGTACAGATTTTAAATAATTAAAAACTACGTAGTTATTAAATACAATTTCTTTACCTTTGCAACGTTGAAAAGAGGTCTGATTACATTTTATGAATTCACTATGAACTTAAACGAATGAAAACTGTTGGTTACACAAGGTTAAAAGTAATATAAGATCATGGGGTTTTCCCCCAACAAGAATTATTTTATGATCACTTTTTAACACTGGCATTTCAAAGTTTAGGCTTGAAGAATACCATGTGAAAGATGGTAAGCTACCAGTTAACACTTTAAGTAAGTACACTTTTGTAAGTTACACGTGAATCAATGTACAGGTTCTGTGGATCCTTGCCCCTCCTGATAAATCAAGTTACCTTGCCATTTATTGCAATATATAGTTTGAATTAAAGTTCAATCTTTAATTGACTTAGACATACAAATGGATATGTCCATTGAACAAACATTGAAACCTTGAACTTGAGATCAATGTTGGGGAAAAAGAGGCTAGATGCCACTTTTTCGATACTTTGCCGGCCTACATAGACTACAATAATGTGTTTATGATTTCTTTAAAGAGTGGTAGACTTTTTATGATACTTTGCTCGCCCACATAGATTACTGATCTGTGTGAGGGTCTTGCCAAGCAAATATGAGAGTGATCCGACTCTGAGCAAGGTGGACAGTACTGATAAAACTGATTGACAACTTCCAGTTTTGCACAAACCAGCAGGAAAGTTTGGTTGCTTAGCTAACAATGAAGCTCTGCAGTTTCAAACTACTCAAGAAAATATCAAATAAATACAGATTTTTTATTAAAGACGATACACATATGACATATGCTTTTTATGAGTTTACTAAAGATAAAAATTATTGCTTGAAAGTTATTCTTCTTTTTGAAACGATTCATCTGTAATCTGTATTACAAAATGAAAAGTAAATTTGTCTTTACAAATATATTGTTTATTAAGCTAGATTTAATTTTCTTGATTTTTCTTTAAAAGGAATTGATACTCTTTGATAATTTGTTTTAGATTAACCAGATGAATGTACTTTTCTTCAAGATCAAGATTTGGTCTATGCAAACTAATTAAAATGATGTTCACTCAACTTGAGAAATGCATATGTTTACATTATAATACATTGTGTTATCGTTACCATAGCAAAGGGAAGGATGACAGGTAAGAAAGAAAGATTGATTGATTGATTATCAGACCTAGGAAATTTGTGTACTTTTTCTGCACAGAGAGCTATAAAATGTAGATTAATTTTGAAGCAAAGAAATATTTTTTCTCCTATCTAAAGTTTTCAAAATACATATTTTTAAATTGAATATATTACATTTTATATGAAAAATTTTAGTGCAAAGTTTCTAGTTTGATAAAAAAGTCACTAATATTTGATTAAATGTTGGATATAGTATAATTATCATTGCGATTGACGCATGAATCAGTGATATTAGGTGGATGATTTCAACATATTGAGTTTGATTAATAGATATTATTTATTTGTAAGTACTTAGTTGAATAATCATACTTAATCTTGTAACTAAAATCACCAAAAAGATTTATCTTCTTATTACTGTGCAGGATCGTGTTTGGAGGTGGATGTGTGTGGGAGACTCGACCAGTGCCGGAGGCCTCAAACGTCATCGATGACTGCCCATGATAGTGGCTACCAAGGCTGTCTGTGTACGTATCGTGTGTACAATATTATTGAATTAAGAAGAGAAAAGCGGAGTAAATTTAAGAAATTAAAAACAAGGAAAAATAAACATTTAGGTTAAAAATTCAAAGTAAATCCCAATATATCATATAAGCTGCAAGTTTGTCAGTTTTTTGTGTGACTCAATCACTGAATAGATTGAGCTGAAATTTTCTTAGAGGGATACCTCATTGCTACGAGTAACACATAGATATGTTTTGTAAAATCTCATGGGATTTGGCATTATTGGGTAGCAAAGAATTGCCTGGGCTTCTCACTAGAGTGTCTCCATATACATCCTGTCACAGATGTTTACATCCCTGTGGTCCTCCATAAGTAGAGCAACTTATGCTACTGTACTTAATTAATAAAAGAATATTGATATTTATTTGTATTCTTAGTGGAAATTAATTAAATGGATAACTGAATCTAAAAACTATTTAAAACAAAATATATACCTATGTAATTACAATTTAAAATATGTTATTTATTTTATCGAGAAAATAAATGATAAAGAGTTAGTGAAATTTTTCCCCAAGTAAATTGTATATTCTTTTAAGACTGGGTTATAGATTTTAACTTAACATCACTTATAAAACTGGACCTCTTTTCACCAGAATCTAAACCAACAGCTGTCTCCTGAACCTACCCATGTTTGAAAACACTATTTAGATACTGTAGTGTATACTAGTAATGCGCTCAAGTATTTACATAATGGGGCGGACAAACTCAGCTTAATTAATAAATTTTGTGTCTTTTATATAAAGTTGTTAAATGGTTTTGGAGTATTTCTGCTAAAAAAGGAATTTTATAATAGACAAACGTAAATAAGAAATGTAGTGTAAATAGTATTATTACTATACTTGAAAAAAGTTGGGGCAGTTAGGAGACATGAACCTGATTCAGGTGGGGAGCCTGACTAGGCTTCGGCCCGAGACCCCAGGTTCACCGAAAGGTACTAAGTCCCTGCCTGTGCATACAAATACCATACATACACCACACATACATCATACATCATACATTTAAAGTTTAGGGTCGCGTAGGTGGATGGATGGGTCGAACGGACGGGGCGCGGACGGACGGATTGATCACGGACGGACGGACGGACGGACCGCGTCGGAAGGTCATGTCGGACGCACGTGTCGGTTGGACGGACGTTGGGTCTGACGGACGTTCGGACGGACGTACGGACGGAAGGTTGGTCGGAAGGACGGACGTTCGAACCAGCGACCAAAGAATAATGTAGACTGGCATCAGTAGACATAAGTTGAAGCTGCAAGTACTGACAGCAGGGTGGAAACCTTCCACTGCTGAACCTCCTACTGGATCGAGTATTTTTTATTTTAAAAAGAGGGTGGCAGACTCTTTCGGATAGTTTTCCTGGATATACCTTAAGCTATATTTTTTACTAGATAGCGATAGAAATCTAGATGGATATCCATCCAACCCGCCTCTGCTCTCAGCTTCCGTACATCTTGCACCTGGTCCTGCAATCTCAGCCTGGGTCTTCCTAGCGGTCGCTTTTTGCGAGGTAGATTCTCTGATACCATTCTCAGCATTATATCTTCTTCTCGTCTCTTTACATGGCCAGCCCATTTCAGCCTCCTACTCTTTATTTAGAATATTATGTCAGGATCTGTGTACATTTCCCTCAGTTCTTTATTTGTTTTAATTCTCCACACACCATTTTAATTGATGGGACCATAGATAGTTCTGAGAATTTTATTTTCAAAAACTATAATTTAATGTCCAGGTCTCTGATCGTAGAGTATGGAGTTTGGTGGTTGCAAGGTCCTAAGTCTCTGACTGTGTGTTAGGTGTCATCTGTCTCTCGACCTTGTAATGTGTTTATTATATAAAAGAACATGGCAGCCTTATTTACCGTTGCCTGCTCACATAAACCAGGGATAGGACTTTTTTATTTAATAAGGAAGGTGGCAGACTCTTTCCGATAGTTTTCCCTTATATGTCTGTAATATATATTTTTTACTAGATAGTGATAGAAATCTAGACCGATATCCATCCAACCCGCCTCTGCTCTCAGCTTCCTTACATCTCCTCGCACCTGCTCCTGCCATCTCAGCCTGGGTCTTCCTAGCTGTCGCTTTCTGCGAGGTAGATTTTCTGATACCATTCTCAGCATTGTATCTTCTTCTCGTCTCTTTACATGGCCAGCCCATTTCAGCCTCCTACTCTTTATTTGGGATATTATGTCGGGATCCATGTACATTTCCCTCAGTTCTTTATTTGTTTGAATTCTCCACACACAATTTTCATTGATGGGACCATAGATAGTTCTGAGAATTTTATTTTCAAAAACTATATTTTCTTTTCTCTTTGTTAATGTCCAGGTCTCTTATCCGTAGAGTACGGTCTTCGATTTTCTTGCATTGGTGGCTGCAAGGTCCTAAGTCTCTGCCTGTGTGTTAGGTGTCATCTGTCTTTCGACCTTTTAATGTGTTTATTATATAAAAGTCATGGCAGCCTCGTTTACCGTTGCCTGCCCACGTAAACTACGGATTGATTTTTTTTTATTTAATAAGGATGGTGGCAGACTCTTTTCGATAGTTTTCCTGGATATATATACCGTAAGCTATATCTTTTGCTAGATAGTGATAGAAATCTAGAATGATAGGTTTGTTTCTTATAGATGTATAGTTTATTTACAGAGATATATTTTTATGGTTTTAAAGTATTACTGGCAATGAATCTGTAGATGTAATGACAGTCATAATAGTTTTTGAAACATGCAAACCATAGAGAGTGAGGACATCGTATTCAACAACATGTGATTTTATTAGATTCATGTTCATATTTTCTGTTACGTAATTGTGTTTGGTAGATCAAAATGAAAAGCTATTTTTGAATTAGTAACTAATGTAGCTTATTCGGAGTACTTTTTATTTAATCTCTCTATTAATTATAAACTCTATATTAGTTTGAGGTTGATCAACTACAGTAGGCACTATGTATATGTAGTGAAGTGTGATTGTTTAAAGTTAATGACAACCAATCATTTTACCTACTAAGGTATCCTTTTTACAACATTTTTGTGATGTAGTTAGCTATACAAACTACAAATTACAAAAATACAGTTTTATGAAATTTTTACTTTTAATATTATAATTACAATTATAATAAAGCAGGGTTCTGTATTTGGCTTTGTAAGACGGATAAACGGTTCTTATTTAAGCCTGGTGTATGAATTCACTTTAAATCGTAGCACAATGTAGATTATCTAAAAATGACAAGGGATACCGGCATTACTACCTGGCCGCTCAAAGCAATGTAACTGGCCTGTCAACGAGGTAATTAAAGGGTTTCTCAACTTGGACAAAAACAAGTTTATCTATGTATTTCAGCTGCTACATGGCAAGGGATGTTATTGAATGTTGAAATAAGTGATATTTCAGTATTGTTAAAAACAGTTCATTCTAAGTTTTTCGATTATTTTAGATATTTTTATCTTTTAAACGGGTGGTAGCATCTTTAACCTGTACTTGGCTTTTTCCGCCCACATAGACTATAGATCTGTGCTTGGTACGTATCAAGCCAAGATTGTAGTAAACTGACAGAACTAGGTGAACAGTACTTATAAAAACTGATTGACAACGGGAACGGGATCGGAGCCAGTGTCAATGCTGACTGGTTCATGAAATTACGTCTATATTTGTTGCGGATTTTTACAGCTCACGCCGTCTCCGCCCCCAGGTTCCACAGCTTTCTGTCAGCGCAGTCGCTGATTTAAAGGCCTCTTTTCGCCATTGCCTCTTGAATCCCCATCTGCCAACTGTGTCCTATTTTCTTCCTCCATGGCGGAACCCATTCCAACACTTGCCATGAGAGTCAGCCCTCCTCCATCCGATTTACATGGCCAAACCAGACTAATTGCCTCTTTTGTACCTCGTCCACTATATATCCTTCAACTTCCATTTCCCTTCGTATATCCTAGTTCCTCACCCTGTTCAATCTTGTCCTCCTACAACTTCTCTTCAGCACACCCATCTCCGTAGCCAACAACTTCCCCACACTCCTCTGCTTCAGGTCCCAAACTTCTGAGCCATATAGTACAACACTTTGTACCGTAGACTTAAAAATTCTGTTTTAGTTTTCTTCGAGACACCTGTATCCCACCAAACAGAATTGAAGGCTCTTGTTATTTTCCTCCCAACTATACTTAGGAGCATGAAATTGAATTGAATATGAAAGTCCGGATCATTGCATATACCGACACTGTCATACACCAGGCTGTCCAGATAATCGATGGGATTTCATAATAAAAGTAAACTGTGCACTTAAATAAACTTAACTTATTACTTAACATAAAATGTTAAGTTTATGTTTTAAGTGATTTTAAAGAATTAAAATTGGCTATAAAATATATAATATATAGGATTTTTATATTTAGATATTAAGCTCCGAGATTGCCAGTCTATATCATTCTTTTTAATAACTTCATAAATAAAAAGTACCAAAATTTGCCTTCTGCTAATTCTTTTAAAACAGTCTTTTGAACTTCAATTAATTAAAAAGAAGTATATTTTAGTGTTACACAGTTTCTTTAGTGATAATGTGTTTTAATTTTACACTTTTTTACAAAGAAAAAACAAAATAGTTATTAATTTCTAAATAACTACATTTTAAATGTCGAATGAGAAGATTATTATTCAGGTAATTTCAGCTATAATTTTAATTATTCCTGTAATACTGTATTTTAAAGCCTTGTCAATAAAAAAAAATATAGTAAAAATATAATTTTTAGTCGCTGGGTCAGACGAACGGACGGACGATCTAACTGGAAGGACGGACAGACGGGTCGGACTGAAGGCCAGTTCTCACGGACGGACGCCAATCGTGTCGTTCCGCTAAGTACCGGAAGCACGGACGGACGGAACGCGGACGGACGGCTATTCATGAAGGACGGACGGACGTCGCGTTCGACCGATGCGAGTGGTGTGTGTTTGTGTGTGTGTATGTGTGTATGTGTGTGTGATGGGGAGGGGGTAGACGGCCGGTCTTTGTGGGGTTAGACTCTGGGATACACAAATGTTC
This sequence comes from Nephotettix cincticeps, assembly GCA_023375725.1. Classification (NCBI taxonomy): domain Eukaryota; kingdom Metazoa; phylum Arthropoda; class Insecta; order Hemiptera; family Cicadellidae; genus Nephotettix; species Nephotettix cincticeps. Next base: position 2,016,373 of record CM041785.1, read on the forward strand.
TCACTTTGCCCATTGGTTAGATCTTATCCTCATTAAATATGAGAAATAGAGGTCGTTTTGTACAGATTTTAAATAATTAAAAACTACGTAGTTATTAAATACAATTTCTTTACCTTTGCAACGTTGAAAAGAGGTCTGATTACATTTTATGAATTCACTATGAACTTAAACGAATGAAAACTGTTGGTTACACAAGGTTAAAAGTAATATAAGATCATGGGGTTTCCCCGAACAAGAATTATTTTATGATCACTTTTTAACACTGGCATTTCAAAGTTTAGGCTTGAAGAATACCATGTGAAAGATGGTAAGCTACCAGTTAACACTTTAAGTAAGTACACTTTTGTAAGTTACACGTGAATCAATGTACAGGTTCTGTGGATCCTTGCCCCTCCTGATAAATCAAGTTACCTTGCCATTTATTGCAATATATAGTTTGAATTAAAGTTCAATCTTTAATTGACTTAGACATACAAATGGATATGTCCATTGAACAAACATTGAAACCTTGAACTTGAGATCAATGTTGGGGAAAAAGAGGCTAGATGCCACTTTTTCGATACTTTGCCGGCCTACATAGACTACAATAATGTGTTTATGATTTCTTTAAAGAGTGGTAGACTTTTTATGATACTTTGCTCGCCCACATAGATTACTGATCTGTGTGAGGGTCTTGCCAAGCAAATATGAGAGTGATCCGACTCTGAGCAAGGTGGACAGTACTGATAAAACTGATTGACAACTTCCAGTTTTGCACAAACCAGCAGGAAAGTTTGGTTGCTTAGCTAACAATGAAGCTCTGCAGTTTCAAACTACTCAAGAAAATATCAAATAAATACAGATTTTTTATTAAAGACGATACACATATGACATATGCTTTTTATGAGTTTACTAAAGATAAAAATTATTGCTTGAAAGTTATTCTTCTTTTTGAAACGATTCATCTGTAATCTGTATTACAAAATGAAAAGTAAATTTGTCTTTACAAATATATTGTTTATTAAGCTAGATTTAATTTTCTTGATTTTTCTTTAAAAGGAATTGATACTCTTTGATAATTTGTTTTAGATTAACCAGATGAATGTACTTTTCTTCAAAATCAACATTTGGTCTATGCAAACTAATTAAAATGATGTTCACTCAACTTGAGAAATGCATATGTTTACATTATAATACATTGTGTTATCATTACCATAGCAAAGGGAAGGATGACAGGTAAGAAAGAAAGATTGATTGATTGATTATCAGACCTAGGAAATTTGTGTACTTTTTCTGCTCAGAGAGCTATAAAATGTAGATTAATTTTGAAGCAAAGAAATATTTTTTCTCCTATCTAAAGTTTTCAAAATACATATTTTTAAATTTAATATATTACATTTTATATGAAAAATTTTAGTGCAAAGTTTCTAGTTTGATAAAAAAAGTCACTAATATTTGATTAAATGTTGGATATACTATAATTATCATTGCGATTGAGGCATGAATCACTGATATTAGGTGGATGATTTCAACATATTGAGTTTGATTAATAGATATTCTTTATTTGTAAGTACTTAGTTGAATAATCATACTTAATCTTGTAACTAAAATCACCAAAAAGATTTATCTTCTTATTACTGTGCAGGATCGTGTTTGGAGGTTGATGTGTGTGGGAGACTCGACCAGTGCCGGAGGCCTCAAACGTCATCGATGACTGCCCATGATAGTGGCTACCAAGGCTGTCTGTGTACGTATCGTGTGTACAATATTATTGAATTAAGAAGAGAAAGCGGAGTAAATTTAAGAAATTAAAAACAAGGAAAAATAAACATTTAGGTTAAAAATTCAAAGTAAATCCCAATATATCATATAAGCTGCAAGTTTGTCAGTTTTTTGTGTGACTCAATCACTGAATAGATTGAGCTGAAATTTTCTTAGAGGGATACCTCATTGCTACGAGTAACACATAGATATGTTTTGTAAAATCTCATGGGATTTGGCATTATTGGGTAGCAAAGAATTGCCTGGGCTTCTCACTAGAGTGTCTCCATATACATCCTGTCACAGATGTTTACATCCCTGTGGTCCTCCATAAGTAGAGCAACTTATGCTACTGTACTTAATTAATAAAAGAATATTGATATTTATTTGTATTCTTAGTGGAAATTAATTAAATGGATAACTGAATCTAAAAACTATTTAAAACAAAATATATACCTATGTAATTACAATTTAAAATATGTTATTTATTTTATCGAGAAAATAAATTATAAAGAGTGAAATTTTTCTCCTAGTAAATTGTATATTCTTTTAAGACTGGGTTATAGATTTTAACTTAACATCACTTATCAAACTGGACCTCTTTTCACCAGAATCTAAACCAACAGCTGTCTCCTGAACCTATCCATGTTTGAAAACACTATTTAGATACTGTAGTGTATACTAGTAATGCGATCAAATATTTACATAATATTGTATCTTTTTTAAGAAGTTATTAAATGGTTTTGGAGTATTTCTGCTAAAAAAGGAATTTTATAATAGACAAACGTAAATAAGAAATGTAGTGTAAATAGTATTATTACTATACTTGAAAAAAGTTGGGGCAGTTAGGAGACATGAACCTGATTCAGGTGGGGAGCCTGACTAGGCTTCGGCCCGAGACCCCAGGTTCACCGAAAGGTACTAAGTCCCTGCCTGTGCAAACAAATACCATACATACACCACACATACATCATACATTTAAAGTTTAGGGTCGCGTAGGTGGATGGATGGGTCGAACGGACGGGGCGCGGACGGACGGATTGATCACGGACGGACGGACGGACGGACCGCGTCGGAAGGTCATGTCGGACGCACGTGTCGGTTGGACGGACGTTGGGTCTGACGGACGTTCGGACGGACGTACGGACGGAAGGTTGGTCGGAAGGACGGACGTTCGAACCAGCGACCAAAGAATAATGTAGACTGGCATCAGTAGACATAAGTTGAAGCTGCAAGTACTGACAGCAGGGTGGAAACCTTCCACTGCTGAACCTCCTACTGGATCGAGTATTTTTTATTTTAAAAAGAGGGTGGCAGACTCTTTCGGATAGTTTTCCTGGATATATACCTTAAGCTATATTTTTTACTAGATAGCGATAGAAATCTAGATGGATATCCATCCAACCCGCCTCTGCTCTCAGCTTCCGTACATCTTGCACCTGGTCCTGCAATCTCAGCCTGGGTCTTCCTAGCGGTCGCTTTTTGCGAGGTAGATTCTCTGATACCATTCTCAGCATTATATCTTCTTCTCGTCTCTTTACATGGCCAGCCCATTTCAGCCTCCTACTCTTTATTTAGAATATTATGTCAGGATCTGTGTACATTTCCCTCAGTTCTTTATTTGTTTTAATTCTCCACACACCATTTTAATTGATGGGACCATAGATAGTTCTGAGAATTTTATTTTCAAAAACTATAATTTAATGTCCAGGTCTCTGATCGTAGAGTATGGAGTTTGGTGGTTGCAAGGTCCTAAGTCTCTGACTGTGTGTTAGGTGTCATCTGTCTCTCGACCTTGTAATGTGTTTATTATATAAAAGAACATGGCAGCCTTATTTACCGTTGCCTGCTCACATAAACCAGGGATGGACTTTTTTATTTAATAAGGAAGGTGGCAGACTCTTTCCGATAGTTTTCCCTTATATGTCTGTAATATATATTTTTTACTAGATAGTGATAGAAATCTAGACCGATATCCATCCAACCCGCCTCTGCTCTCAGCTTCCTTACATCTCCTCGCACCTGCTCCTGCCATCTCAGCCTGGGTCTTCCTAGCTGTCGCTTTCTGCGAGGTAGATTTTCTGATACCATTCTCAGCATTGTATCTTCTTCTCGTCTCTTTACATGGCCAGCCCATTTCAGCCTCCTACTCTTTATTTGGGATATTATGTCGGGATCCATGTACATTTCCCTCAGTTCTTTATTTGTTTGAATTCTCCACACACAATTTTCATTGATGGGACCATAGATAGTTCTGAGAATTTTATTTTCAAAAACTATATTTTCTTTTCTCGGTTCTTTGTTAATGTCCAGGTCTCTTATCCGTAGAGTACGGTCTTTGATTTTCTTGCATTGGTGGCTGCAAGGTCCTAAGTCTCTGACTGTGTGTTAGGTGTCATCTGTCTTTCGACCTTTTAATGTGTTTATTATATAAAAATCATGGCAGCCTCGTTTACCGTTGCCTGCCCACATAAACTACGGATTGATTTTTTTTTATTTAATAAGGATGGTGGCAGACTCTTTTCGATAGTTTTCCTGGATATATATAGCGTAAGCTATATCTTTTGCTAGATAGTGATAGAAATCTAGAATGATAGGTTTGTTTCTTATAGATGTATAGTTTATTTACAGAGATATATTTATGGTTTTAAAGTATTACTGGCAATGAATCTGTAGATGTAATGACAGTCATAATAGTTTTTGAAACATGCAAACCATAGAGAGTGAGGACATCGTATTCAACAACATGTGATTTTATTAGATTCATGTTCATATTTTCTGTTACGTAATTGTGTTTGGTAGATCAAAATGAAAAGCTATTTTTGAATTAGTAACTAATGTAGCTTATTCGGAGTACTTTTTATTTAATCTCTCTATTAATTATAAACTCTATATTAGTTTGAGGTTGATCAACTACAGTAGGCACTATGTATATGTAGTGAAGTGTGATTGTTTAAAGTTAATGACAACCAATCATTTTACCTACTAAGGTATCCTTTTTACAACATTTTTGTGATGAAGTTAGCTATACAAACTACAAATTACAAAAATACAGTTTTATGAAATTTTTACTTTTAATATTATAATTATAATTATAATAAATCAGGGTTCTGTATTTGGCTTTGTAAGACGGATAAACGGTTCTTATTCAAGCCTGGTGTATGAATTCACTTTAAATCGTAGCACAATGTAGATTATCTAAAAATGACAAGGGATACCGGCATTACTACCTGGCCGCTCAAAGCAATGTAACTGGCCTGTCAACGAGGTAATTAAAGGGTTTCTCAACTTGGACAAAAACAAGTTTATCTATGTATTTCAGCTGCTACATGGCAAGGGATGTTATTGAATGTTGAAATAAGTGATATTTCAGTATTGTTAAAAACAGTTCATTCTAAGTTTTTCGATTATTTTAGATATTTTTATCTTTTAAACGGGTGGTAGCATCTTTAACCTGTACTTGGCTTTTTCCGCCCACATAGACTATAGATCTGTGCTTGGTACGTATCAAGCCAAGATTGTAGTAAACTGACAGAACTAGGTGAACAGTACTTATAAAAACTGATTGACAACGGTAACGGGATCTGAGCCAGTGTCAACGCTGACTGGTTCATGAAATTACGTCTAGATTTGTTTGCGGATTTTTACAGCTCACGCCGTCTCCGCCCCCAGGTTCCACAGCTTTCTGTCAGCGCAGTCGCTGATTTAAAGGCCTCTTTTCGCCATTGCCTCTTGAATCCCCATCTGCCAACTGTGTCCTATTTTCTTCCTCCATGGCGGAACCCATTCCAACACTTGCCATGAGAGTCAGCCCTCCTCCATCCGATTTACATGGCCAAACCAGACTAATTGCCTCTTTTGTACCTCGTCCACTATATATCCTTCAACTTCCATTTCCCTTCGTATATCCTAGTTCCTCACCCTGTTCAATCTTGTCCTCCTACAACTTCTCTTCAGCACACCCATCTCCGTAGCCAACAACTTCCCCACACTCCTCTGCTTCAGGTCCTAAACTTCTGAGCCATATAGTACAACACTTTGTACCGTAGACTTAAAAATTCTGTTTTAGTTTTCTTCGAGACACCTGTATCCCATCAAAAAGAATTCAAGGCTCTTGTTATTTTCCTCCCAACTATACTTAGGAGCATGAATTGAATTGAATATGAAAGTCCGGATCATTGCATATACCGACACTGTCATACACCAGGCTGTCCAGATAATCGATGGGATTTCATAATAAAAGTAAACTGTGCACTTAAATAAACTTAACTTATTACTTAACATAAAATGTTAAGTTTATGTTTTAAGTGATTTTAAAGAATTAAAATTGGCTATAAAATATATAATATATAGGATTTTTATATTTAGATATTAAGCTCCGAGATTGCCAGTCTATATCATTCTTTTTAATAACTTCATAAATAAAAAGTACCAAAATTTGCCTTCTGCTAATTCTTTTAAAACAGTCTTTTGAACTTCAATTAATTAAAAAGAAGTATATTTTAGTGTTACACAGTTTCTTTAGTGATAATGTGTTTTAATGTTACACTTTTTTTACAAAGAAAAAACAAAATAGTTATTAATTTCTAAATAACTACATTTTAAATGTCGAATGAGAAGATTATTATTCAGGTAATTTCAGCTAAAATTTTAATTATTCCTGTAATACTGTATTTTAAAGCCTTGTCAATAAAAAAAAATATAGTAAAAATATAATTTTTAGTCGCTGGGTCAGACGAACGGACGGACGATCTAACTGGAAGGACGGACAGACGGGTCGGACTGAAGGCCAGTTCTCACGGACGGACGCCAATCGTGTCGTTCCGCTAAGTACCGGAAGCACGGACGGACGGAACGCGGACGGACGGCTATTCATGAAGGACGGACGGACGTCGCGTTCGACCGATGCGAGTGGTGTGTGTTTGTGTGTGTGTATGTGTGTATGTGTGTGTGATGGGGAGGGGGTAGACGGCCGGTCTTTGTGGGGTTAGACTCTGGGATACACAAATGTTCTCACTTTGCCCATTGGTTAGATCTTATCCTCATTAAATATGAGAAATAGAGGTCGTTTTGTACAGATTTTAAATAGTTTAAAAACTACGTAGTTATTAAATACAATTTCTTTACCTTTGCAACGTTGAAAAGAGGTCTGATTACATTTTATGAAATTCACTATGAACTTAAACGAATGAAAACTGTTGGTTACACAAGGTTAAAAGTAATATAAGATCATGGGGTTTTCCCCCAACAAGAATTATTTTATGATCACTTTTTAACACTGGCATTTCAAAGTTTAGGCTTGAAGAATACCATGTGAAAGATGGTAAGCTACCAGTTAACACTTTAAGTAAGTACACTTTTGTAAGTTACACGTGAATCAATGTACAGGTTCTGTGGATCCTTGCCCCTCCTGATAAATCAAGTTACCTTGCCATTTATTGCAATATATAGTTTGAATTAAAGTTCAATCTTTAATTGACTTAGACATACAAATGGATATGTCCATTGAACAAACATTGAAACCTTGAACTTGAGATCAATGTTGGGGAAAAAGAGGCTAGATGCCACTTTTTCGATACTTTGCCGGCCTACATAGACTACAATAATGTGTTTATGATTTCTTTAAAGAGTGGTAGACTTTTTATGATACTTTGCTCGCCCACATAGATTACTGATCTGTGTGAGGGTCTTGCCAAGCAAATATGAGAGTGATCCGACTCTGAGCAAGGTGGACAGTACTGATAAAACTGATTGACAACTTCCAGTTTTGCACAAACCAGCAGGAAAGTTTGGTTGCTTAGCCATCAATGAAGCTCTGCAGTTTCAAACTACTCAAGAAAATATCAAATAAATACAGATTTTTTATTAAAGACGATACACATATGACATATGCTTTTTATGAGTTTACTAAAAATAAAAATTATTGCTTGAAAGTTATTCCTCTTTTTGAAACGATTCATCTGTAATCTGTATTACAAAATGAAAAGTAAATTTGTCTTTACAAATATATTGTTTATTAAGCTAGATTTAATTATCTTGATTTTCCTTTAAAAGGAATTGATACTCTTTGATAATTTGTTTTAGATTAACCAGATGAATGTACTTTTCTTTAAGATCAAGATTTGGTCTATGCAAACTAATTAAAATGATGTTCACTCAACTTGAGAAATGCATATGTTTACATTATAATACATTGTGTTATCATTACCATAGCAAAGGGAAGGATGACAGGTAAGAAAGAAAGATTGATTGATTGATTATCAGACCTAGGAAATTTGTGTACTTTTTCTGCTCAGAGAGCTATAAAATGTAGATTAATTTTGAAGCAAAGAAATATTTTTTCTCCTATCTAAAGTTTTCAAAATACATATTTTTAAATTGAATATATTACATTTTATATGAAAAATTTTAGTGCAAAGTTTCTAGTTTGATAAAAAAGTCACTAATATTTGATTAAATGTTGGATATAGTATAATTATCATTGCGATTGACGCATGAATCACTGATATTAGGTGGATGATTTCAACATATTGAGTTTGATTAATAGATATTCTTTATTTGTAAGTACTTAGTTGAATAATCATACTTAATCTTGTAACTAAAATCACCAAAAAGATTTATCTTCTTATTACTGTGCAGGATCGTGTTTGGAGGTGGATGTGTGTGGGAGACTCGACCAGTGCCGGAGGCCTCAAACGTCATCGATGACTGCCCATGATAGTGGCTACCAAGGCTGTCTGTGTACGTATCGTGTGTACAATATTATTGAATTAAGAAGAGAAAGCGGAGTAAATTTAAGAAACTAAAAACAAGGAAAAATAAACATTTAGGTTAAAAATTCAAAGTAAATCCCAATATATTATATAAACTGCAAGTTTGTCAGTTTTTTGTGTGACTCAATCACTGGATAGATTGAATTGAAATTTTCTTAGAGGGATACCTTATTGCTACGAGTAACACATAGATATGTTTTGTAAAATCTTATGGGATTTGGCATTATTGGGTAGCAAAGAAATGCCTGGGCTTCTCACTAGAGTGTATCCATATACATTCTGTCACAGATGTTTACTTCCCTGTGGTCCTTCATAAGTAGCAGCAACTTATGCTACTGTACTTAATTAATAAAAGAATATTGATATTTATTTGTATTCTTAATGGAAATTACTTAAATGCCTAATTGAATCTAAAAATTATTTAAAACAAAATATATACCTATGTAATTACGATTAAAAATGTTATTTATTTTATCAAGAAAATAAAAGATAAAGAGGTAGTGAACTTTTGTCTCCAGTACATTTTATATTCTTTTAAGACTGGGTTATAGATTTTAACTTAACATAACTTATAAAAGTGGGCTTCTTTTCACCAGAATCTAAACCAACAGCTGTCTCCTGAACTAATCCATGTTTGAAAATACAATTTAGATACCGTAGTGTATACTAGTAATGCGCTCAAGTATTTACATAATGGGGCGTATGAACTCAGACTAATTTATTAATTTTTTATCTTTTCATATGAAGTTATTAAATGCTTTTGGAATATTTCTCCTGCTAAAAAAGAAATTTTTATAATACATAAACGTAAATAAGAAATGTAGACTAAATAGTATTATTATTACTTGAAAAAAGTCAATTCTATATTCTTTCACTGAAATGCCCCATTTTACTGTTTTTACTGCAGATTCTGTACTGGTAATAATATATTAGGTGGATGGTTTCTACGTGTTGAGTTTGATTAAAAGATATTCTTTATTTGTTAGTACTTACATAAATAAACATACTTAAAATGCCCCATAAAGATATATCTACTTATCATCGTGCAGGATCAAACTCGGATGTGGGTGTGTGTGGGAGACTGGACCAGTGTCGAAGACCTCAAACGTCAGTCACTGACGTCTGCCCAGCAACTCATGAATGCCTACCAACTTCCCTTCCTTGCCGACAGTAATCCAACATTGGGCCAATGACGTGTGCTGCTGGGAAAGCAGCAAAGTAAACTGGGACAGTTGCTCATTCTGTAATCCAGCCACCTGTAGGTCTTATGAATAGCTATAAGAGGGTGTCTACATTCTGGAAAGCCGGGGAGAATTTCCGGTCAGGGAAATAGGCAAAAAATCTGGAAAGTCAGTGAAATACACCCCAATGTTCGATTTGGGAGCGTTTCATAACTTTAAGGTTTCATATTGACAAGGTCCTTAAAAACTAAATATATATTTGTAATATCATTAATTCAAGGTTTCACTTCTACAAGGTATATTTAATAAAATAAGTAAATCAGAACTGCAAGGTATCATATCATATCTACTAGGTGTCAGTACTAAGAAGTCTTTTTAATAATTTAAATTGAGCGCATCACTTCTACAAGGTGTACAAACTGAGGCTGTATGAGAGGCTGTTCTCAGCACGGATTGCCACGTTCACATTGCAGGCAATTTGGCGAACGCATCCATCTCACACTTGTGGCGATAATAAAATCAACATACATCACCTTACTAACTTTAAACTAAAACTTGTGATGTTAAAATTAAATCAGTATATTTTATTATTACTATCTCCAAGTATGATAGTTGTATTTTTTTAGCCAGTAGGCTACAAAATCATTTAGCCTTTGAATAAACCGGAATTATAAGTAGATAATCATTGCTTAACTTAGTTAAAGTTAGTCCTGCTATGCTTGGGGAGGGGTTTCAGTTAGGATTTGTTCGTTCTGTGTCGCAGGTGTTTGGCAGTCCTATGCCTGGTGTCAAGATTCTGAGCTAACATGGGAGGCTGCAGTATGCAAGAGTCAAGAAAATAATAAAATCATTTGGCAATAATAAATTAAAGAGCTATTAAATCAGTCAGAGGCTAGCCCAAGGTAAGTGGTGGATGGCTGTATTTATTTACAGAAGGCTACCGGCTAGACCTCAGTTTTTTTTTATTCCACACTTTTAACGTATCATATCAATGTAATTATTTTCTTTTCCCTTTCAAAATTTTCATAGTGCAAGTGAAGTGATCAGTGAAGTGTGTTATTTAAAGTAAAGTGTCTATGTATTCAATAAATTACATCTACCTTGCCTACCCTCTATAGCCTATGTTATATTCAACCTTCCTTGTACTAACCTGATGTTTATGTAATTTACAGCTTTATATGTGTTATTGTCGTGCCAGTTATTTCATTTGTTATAATTTTTAAATGTGTAATCCCCCCTATCCAAGCATATGCAGGCAATTGAGAGTTTTGTAAATCGGTCATGGCTTATTACAGACTAGGTCAAGTCCCTTTATTGAAAAGGTTATTTATTCTGCCCTTTTTTTGTAGGTTAAGTGTTGTTTAGTACAGAATATCATTGTTGTAACTAATTTATAGATATTTATTTATTGTTCATAATTTAATTAGCCACCATAAATTGCCATGCCTTCAAGAATTTACCCCCCAGATAATATTCCCAAGGGGCTTGCACCTCAAACAACTCCGGGTTTCAACAAGGCCATTTTTACTAAATTTTTGAACTTGCTCACATTAAATGGGGGATCTAAACCCACTCCTGAAAATCACCGACCGGAAACATATTTTTCTAGGCCTAATGGTCCTGATCCGGAGGACGTTGACACTGGGGAGAGTCAAGGTAGATTGTCCACTACACCCCCAAATTTGCCTGTGATCTCACTCAAAAATCAGTTAGCATCACAGTCTTCAACCTGTTCTCAAACAATGCCCAATCCCAGTACTGCCGCTATGCTTCCAGTAGGCCAAGCTCAGTTTTCAAACCCTGCAATCTGTAACCCATCCTAGTTAGAAATTGTCCATGCAACAGCAGTAGCAGTGGCCAACAGGCATCATCCGCTTTGGCTGTTAAACCCACATTCACTACAACTAAGGTTTCGAGGAGGGGTTCTTACCGATCTCCTATCAGCATTACCGGTACCCATTGTTTCAGATTCCGACAGTCAACGAGTCCTCAGTTTTTTGGTTCGGTTCAAAAAAGTGGAACAAATTAAGCTGAATGATAAACAATCCCTCGTTATCAGTGCCTTTAACCGAAAAATCGGTCAGCTTAGAAGTTTCTGGTCTGGGGCAATAATCAACAGGGAAGCTATTTCTGCCTTGAATGCCCAGCTGCTTGATTTCTTTATACCTCCTCAGCTTCACCACTCTATGGTGTCCACTTACATTTACAGGGTACAAGCCCCGTCGGAGACCGTCACTGAATTTGTGGATAGTATCCGGGACTACGTTTCCCTTCTTCTACTGCATTCAACTGAAGCGGAGCTCTTGGATATTTTCCTCAACAGGCTTAACCCTCAGACTAGATCACGTATCCGGGGTCCAACTATCATTTTTCAAACTCCAATTAGATGAACACAGAGTTGGCAAAATAGCAGAAACCGTTTCCAAAACCGTGATTTCCAGCATAAACAGTCCAAACCGAACATGCCAGAATATCTTTTTGGAAACACACGCAGTCAGCATAATAGGCAGCCACATCACCAATCTTCAAGGAACTATATCCCAAACCACCGTAGCTCCAAAGATCCTTCTGCCGGTTCAACAAACTGGCAAGGAGGGCAGCATTAGGTAGCTCCCACTCTCCTCAATGTTGTTCCGCCACCAAACATACCTGACAAAGGTAATAGTTCCAAAATGAACAATCCCCAGTTAGTCCCAAATAAGCCTTGCCCGTGCTTGAATTAGAGTCTCACACTTGCGGCGGTAATAAAATCATCATATATCACCCTACTGACTTTAAACTAAAACTTAATGAATTTAATCAGTATATTTATTTATTATTACTATCTCCAAGGGTGATAATAAGAATTTTTTATTAATATTTACAAGGAACTATACTCTTTACTCTCTCATATACTCTTTTCGGGAAACCTATCTAGGTTGCAATTTATATAAATTATTTAATTTTTAGAAACAAATATTTATTTTTAAACTAGGTTTAAGTCCAGCTTAGCTCTATTAGACTGTTGTCCGAACAGGTTTTAAAAATTTAATATGCTTTCCGTGATTAAACTGTAGAAATATTTCAAACGATAGAGTGCAAAAGTTATCAGTAACTTGTTTATTTTTATAGTATTACATGTTTTTGTGTAATAAGATAGTGAATATTAATTTACTGATAATTTATTGTCAGCAGTACTGATAATTCTTTTTAATAGACCACCTACATATTTACTGAATGCATTTCTTAAATACAATTCTATGAATTGTACATGTTTTATCTCATATTAAAGTTAAAATACGTAAAAAATCTAAATTTAGAATTAAATACATTTCTTAAATAGCAAGATACTGATGATATTAATAAATGCACAAACGTAAATTTTACACCCAAATATTGAATATCCTGATGAAGATCTAATAAGGAGTACTAAACCTTGTACAAGTGATACCTTGCAGTAATGAACCCCATCAGACAGATTTGAAACTCCAACTATTGTAGAATCTTCCAGGATTTTTCACAAATATATGACAATTAAATTTATTTTTGTACATGTATGCTTTGAATATTTTTAATTAGGTATTAATCTTGTTTCTTTTTTGTTCTTGGATGTTGATTGGTGATATGTTGTTAGCAGTTAAACCTGAGTGAAACTTTCACTTCAAATATAAACATAAATTTGGAGTTGCTATCAGTTCAATATAAACAATCAGTCGATATTTCATGTCATAATTTAGTTTAGTACTTAAGAGAAGGATATTGTTGCAACAGTCCCTACATTCAATTTATATAGCAAAATAAAAATTGTTATTGTTAATGATAGGTCATCATAATGTTTTAATGATTTGAGTTAACTAAGTTTGATTTTGTAAAACTTTATAAATTCAGTTAAAAATAAATTATGAAAAGTATTAAGGAAGGAATAAGAAAGTGGAGAGAGTACTTGGTCAGTTATGGGTATGGAGGAGACTGGGTTTTAGCGAATTTCCCATAGGGAAGAAGCTATTACCGTAGGTCTCATGGTGAGACTTAAGCCCGGGACCATGTTATTTTTTCTTCTTTAGGTGCCCAGAGTCCAAAAACAATAGTCGTTAAAATTTATATATATATATATATATATATTATATATGTGTCTGTGAACACGATAGGTAACTCTCGTAAAAATGGTCCAATCAAGACCAAATTTGGTAGAGACGTGTATTCCTACAAGTGGTCGGACGAGTTCGTAAACCAGACATATCGGTCAATGGGAACGGGTAGTTTGGGGGGGTTTTGTACCCCAAACTGGGTTTTTTTGTGTTTTTCACATGTAATTTTTAAACATTTCTAATTTTATATTTCACCATTAGAATCAGCTTAAAAAACTACACAATTAAGTACCCTAAAGTTTTTCTCTATCTCCAACGGTTACCGAGATATTAAAAAATCTAAACACAGTACGTTGTATTGTGGGGCTCCAATGTTAATCTTATGGAGGATAGGGGAAAATTAATATTTCCCATATTAATGAATATTTTTGGATAAAACTTGATATTTAGCTTCATGTGGTAGAGATCTATCCATTTATGCTTAAAAATCATAGTTTATGTGTTTATCATGGCAGCAAACCTGCATACTCTTTTCCCATAATAATCATATAGGGAATAGGCGAACTCCTTTATTTATGGACAGATGTTGATGAAAGTTTGTATAAATGTTAAGATAAAAATTATTTATGGTAGAAATGCCTAATTTCAGTGTTCCTCACAGCAGCAAACTTGCACACTCTTTGCCATGTTAATCTTATGGAGAATAGGCAAATAATTCTCATGTTTATGGACAGATTTTTTTTAAACTTGTCATATATTATTGATTTGGAAATTCGCTGAGTACGCAGGTCTGCTGCGACGGGGGTAGGCCTATATATATATATATATATATATATATATATATATATATATATATATATATATATATATATATATTGTGTGTGTCTGTGAACAAGATAACTCTCGTAAAAATGGTCCGATCGAGACCAAATTTGGTAGGGACGTGTATTCCTACAAATGCTCGGACAAGTTCGTAAACCAGACATATTGGTCAATGTGAACGGGTAGTTGGGGGGGTTTTTTACCCCAAAATGGGGGTTTATGCGTTTTTCACATGTAATTTTTAAAAATTTATAATTTTATATTTCACCATTGGAATCAGCTTAAAAAACTACACAATTAAGTTCCTTAAAGTTTTTCTCTATCTCCAACGGTTGCCGAGATATTAATAATAAAAATATAAATATAGATAAAAATCTAAACACAGCATGTTGTATTGTGGGGCTCCAATGTTAATCTTATGGAGGATAGGGAAAAATTAATATTTCCCATATTAATCAATATTTTTGGATAAAACTTGATATTTAATTTCATGTGGTTGAGGTCTATCTATTTATGCTTAAAAATCATACTTTATATGTTTATCATGGCTGCAAACCTGTATACTCTTTTCCCATATTAATCATATAGTGAATAGGCAAACTCCTTTATTTATGGACAGATGTTGATGAAAGTTAATATAAATGCTCAAAAAATTAATTGTTTACGCTAGAAACACCTACTTTCAGCTTTCCTCACAGCAGCAAACCTGCATACTCTTTCCCATGTTAATCTATGGAGAGTAGGCAAATAATATTCATATTTATTGACAAATAATGATCAAACTAGTCATATATTATTATTACTATGTTATTGATTTGGAAATTCGCTGAGTACGCAGGTCTGCTGCGACGGGGGTATTCTTTTTTCCTTCCTTATTTTGATTTTGGACACTCTGAATAAGCTATGAACCAAAGATGCAATTAAAATATCCTGATGTGGATCAACATCTGCACCGATTCTGCAAGTAGTGAATTAAGTTTTTGTTTGCTATTGTTATGAATACCAACGTTATTGTTAGTAATTTATATATTTGTGTTACTGTACATTTTTACATACTGATTTTATACACATATAGTGTAGGCTATCTTTCAAATTATCTATATTCCTGTCTGTGGTTTTTTTACATAGGTACAGAAGGTAGTCATGTTTTGCTTTTTTTGTTTTGTATTGTATTTTTATACATATTATTTTCCAAGTATTTGTACATTTTCCAATTTTGTTTTGTTGTCTTTTTGACAAATTTCATGATTTTATGTGAAAATTTGTAAAAAAAAACAAATTACCTCACCGACAAGTTTTGCATAACTTGGTGGGGTCATTGTCGAGTTAACTTATTGTTAAACCCACTTTTAATCTAGCATTTCTTCAGACAACGTAGCCGGGCTGAATCAAATACCAAGGCTGACTAAAGGTTATTCGCATTTAGAAATACCCTTTCAGAGTCAACAGTTAAACAAAACAGGAGTAGGACAGGACGTTGACTGTTGAAACTTTAATTTTTAGGTTAATATCTGAAGGGTGGAATCAAGAGAAGGTTTTTCAACAAATAGAAATAGCTATAATATTTTACACCTGTGTAGTAAATTCACATAATTAATTGTTGAATATTGTATGGATAAGAAAATATTTGTTCCTTCTCCAATGAAAAAGTGTTTGAGTGGTAATCGAAAAAAATTAAGTGGAGTTACCCGTCCCAAGGTCAAAGTACCACGTTATTGGGTTTGAACACAGCTGGGATTTATTAACACAAAAAGTCAAATTTTTATCAATCTTGTATTTCGTCCCTGGGCAAATTGAAAACTCCCGTGTCCCAGTTTCAGCAGACCACTACTCAACATATATGTTCATTAACATATCCAAAATAGTGTTTACAATATTAACCCACAAATTTGGATCCTGTAAAGACACGGATGGAAAGTGGTTGTTTCTGAGCATTAAGCTAAGTAAGGAATTTGATAAAGACACGGAATAACACTTAAACCGGTGTTATTATTTTTCAACACGTAATCATAACGTTCCAACTACACATACTGTAGTGGAGAAAGGGTAGTTCAGCCAGAAATATTTCAGAGGCCAACTCTGGCAGGTGCCAACCTGCGATTCCAGTGGGCTGGTGTTATATCATTGATTATGTCCAACACCATGGGTACCAACTTGTTAGTAATCCAAGGAATCGGTCACAGCCAATACCTTGGGACATTTAGTTATAAGGCAGATTGTACCCCGAAGCAAAGGTTTCTACAAGTAATCTCCAAATATAACTTTATTATAATTATAACACAACTCTTAAGTTATCCTAGGTCATAATGGTAACAATAATTCAGGACCAAATTTGGTAGACGTATTTCTACATTGTTCTGACGACTTCGCAATCCAGACATACTGGTCAATAGGAACGGGTACAAACCCCCCCCCCAGGTGTATCCCAAGAATGGGATTTTTGAGTTTTCCCCATATAACTTTTAAAAATTTCCAATTTTATCCTTGACCATTAGAATCAGCTTCAAAACTACACAATTTAATTCCTTAAGGGTTTTCTCTATCTCCAACGGTTACCGAGATATTAAAATATCGAAACAGTACATTGTATTTAGGAGCTCCAATGCTAATCTTATGGATAGGATAAGGAACAATATTTCCCTCATTAACCAATAGTTTTTGAGGAAACTTGGTAGTTAGCTTTATGTGGTTGGGATCCATACGTTTATGCTAAAAAAATCAGTTTATGCGTTCCTTACAGCAGCAAACCTGCACTCTTTCCCTTGTTATTGTTACGGAGAATAGGCAAAATACTTAAACGTATCAACAGGTATTGATTGATCAATCTTGTTATATACTTGTATTATTATTGAGGTGGAAATTTGCTGAGTACTCAGGTGTGCTGCAACAGGGGTATTTTCTACGGTTATCGAGATATTAAAATATCTAAATACGGTACACATTGTATTTAGGGGCTCCAATCCACCCAATACTATATTATACTATAATACGGGCAAGGTTTGTTTATATATTTATTTATTTATTTACACATCTCAAAAACGACTATAACGATTTCCTTTAAATTTTGGAAATAAATAATTTCTGAGTAGAAAATACGTTCTAGATAGGTCTTAAGTCCAAGAAAATTCCAGTTTTCTTGTAATATTAAATTTAAAATCTATACAAATTAACATTACGCTTAAATGACAATCAATTAATTGTAAACATTACAAATCAAAACATCCGTTTATAAACGTTTGACAACAGTCTAGTGAAGAGAGCTAAAAATTAGCTCTTTGTAAGTTGTGCATAGAGGTTTTGCATACATATATAATGTATGTATGTAATAAATGAAAAAATATTAAATTTGTAAAAATTAAGGGTAAAATAACTGCGAAATAAAAGCAGAGAAAAGTATCTCCAAAATGTATTGCATTTTGATTAAAACCTTATTCATTGTATTGTTTGAAGCCACTTTAACAAACCAATTGAAGTAAATTAAATTTCCCTTTTACTTTATAATCCTTATTCTGTATCTAATACAATCAGTCGAGCACTGTTTATTAATAGCTGTACTCTCGGTATTTCGTACATTACAATATACTATTTTTTACTTATTGGCTAACCGCACCAAAAGACAAAAACTATCGAAAGATACGATTATAGATGGTAGAAGAACCTTCTATTTATAAACAATGACGGCACTTTGTTTACATTTTAATTAATTCCTTGTTTAACCGCGAGTGGGCGTGGTAGTCGAATGTTTTTATTCAAACACCTAGTCTAAACTTTGTTTTATGAGCTTAGTTTATTGATTATCTTTATTTAATCGACGATCTAAGGTGTATTATCTTTCTGTAAAGCAGTAGAAGTATATGTTTGTTTGTTTTATCATCAAACGTAAAGGTCTGTGAACCCTAAAAACGCTGTATGAAATTTGAAACTAAATTACGCTTTTGATAATAAAAACCTTTTGATTTACAATAGGACATATATTACTGACTGGAGTGAATACAATTCTACGTTCAAAGTAATTTAAAGGTTATGGAATGACTATTTGGTTTTGATCCTTTTCTCCATCAACTTCAATGTGGCCACTTTGTATTTCAGACTAGGCTTAACTGTTTGCATGATTTTGAGTTCACGTTTCTCTTGGTGATATTTATGATTGAATTTACATGCATGTGATAACTAATTGGTGTTTGGGTGATCAAATAATAAGTTTTAAGTTTAATTCAAGTAATAAGTTTTGATTCAATTGCATTGCAACTTGTAATTGGCCTAAATACTTTTGAAAATGGATCGTGAAAACTTTGCTGGTGATGAGAGAATCAGGGCTCTATTGAGTGATATAAGTAGCAGTAAAAGTGCATCGTTCGATCAGTCAAATATCAGTGACTAAGGGCCTGATGAAGTTGAAGATGTGCCTACAACTGAAGATGATGAGGAGGAGGACGATGACTACCTATCGAGCTGGATGACTCAGATTAGGACAAAGACAACGTTCCATTGGAGGATGAAGATGACGAGGCTTTGGAATTTGTCTCCTCAACTCCGAAAAAAAGGTAATTGTCAGGCATGTTTCAACCACAAATACCTCATTGAAATCCTGAACATTCGGCTGTGCCTCCGAGTCCAGTCCAGAGAAGAAGAAACAATTTTGAAGCCTGATGTCATATTAGAATAAGAATATAACAAATATATGGGTGGTATCGATATATCAGATATGATGGTCTACACTTACCTAGATGAGCGTAGGACCATCAAATTTTGGAAGAGAAGGTAGTACTTAGCATCATGTCACGTATGGTATTGAACTATTATATTCTCTACAAGAAAAATTTGAAATAACATGGAAACAGAAAACCTATGACCAGATACCAGTTTATGAAATCTATTATAAATGATCTTGGAATGGAGTGGATTTCCATTAAAACTGAAGCTTCTGCAGCTCTGTCTGTGAAGGAAAACAAAAATTATATTGGTGTGAAAAAATTATTATCTGATAGAAAACTGAGAATTTACACGGTGCGTTACACCAAACTCTAAACATAGGTCTGCATTTATTTTTATCTGGTGTCAGAAAGGACTTCACCCTGAGTGCATTGAAAAACATAAATGCTAGGCCCAATTGCGCGTAGTTCTTATTTGAAGTAGATTATTGAAGTGAACTGTTTTTTTATATTTATTTTATAAGTTAGTGAGGAAGTATACTATTGAAGTAACCTAGTTTTTGTATATCCAATACTATAGTACGAGCAAGGTTTGTATATATATATTTGCACACGAATCTTGAAAAAGGCTCTAATGATTTTCTTTAAATTTTGTAAATAACTAATTTCTGAGTAGAAAATAAATTCTAGATAGGTCTAATGTCCAGGAAAATTCCGGTTTTCTTATGTAATATTAAGTTTAAAATCTAAAAAATGAATATTACGCTTAATGAGAATCAAAATGTAAACAATACAAATCAAAATATCTGTTTATAACGGTTTGATAGTTGTTCATTGAAGATGGTGGTGAACAATACGTAAATAGAGGTTTTGCATAGATATTTATTTTATGTATAAATGAAAAATTAGCAAATTACTAAAAAAATTGTAAAAACGAAAGGGTAAAATAACGGTGTGAAATAAAAGCTGAGAAAGGTATTTTCAAAATCTTTCGTGTTTTGATGGAAAAAGTATTCATTATATTGCTTGAAGCCCCTGTAAAAAACCAATTACTTGGTGTAAATTAAATTTCTCTTTTGCTTTTCAATCCTCAAGACTCTAAAACGACGCCTAGCATTTATCCGATGCCATAACTCAGTGGTAGAGCATAGGTTTTACGTTCCATAGGTTGTGAGATCGATTAATTATAATACCTATATTAATTAAGGTGTATGAAATCGGTTTTATTTAAACCACATAAATATTTTCATTGAGTAATAGATGTGTTTAATTTTGCTAACTTGAATAATACATATCTTAATCTATATGAGCAAAGCTCGGTCACCAGGTACTAGAAGATTTATATGATAAGTAATTGTAAAAAATGAGACAGTGATCTATGTATTTAGTGTTTTTTACTTACCTGCAAGCAGTTACCATGGAAAAATAAAAGGTAGAAAACAGTTTTTGCAAGTTGCATGCTTTTTATTTTATTTTAGTTTATATGTTTACTTTCTTCCCTAGTATGAGTTTTAAAACTGAAATTTGCATGTTTGTAGACCTATTATCTGCACAATGTCAATAAACTGAAATCTTGTCAAAAACTGTTTTTGCTTACCTATTTTTTTTTCTAAAACTCTTATTTTTTTCAACTTAAGGTCTTAATTTTTGCATGAAAATGATCTGTAAAGTATACTATTTACATTGATAATCATAAATAATTTGATAAAAATATTCCAAGTCCTTAAATCTAAATCTATTGTTGATTTGAAAATTTTTGAAAAAAATTTTTTGACCTAAAATCTAAATTTATAATCTAAATATTTAAAACAAATATGTTTTTGGTGCAAAGTAAACCTAGTTTTTTTTAAGTTGTAAGAAATATGGCGAGGATACCTTAAAAATTGGTGCAGTTCTGATTGTTTTAAGTATAACCTACAGTTTTCTAAATACCCTAGCATTTCTGACTCTGGCAATGGGTATTGGCCGTAGCATTAAAAGGGCTAGGTTAGTAATAAGGCCGAGCTGACGGGTGTGCGCCTAATGCCTGCGCACTCTTCTCTGGCAGAAAGTTCAAGTTTATGCGATAGTCCTCGCCAATCCTAGTAGTACGTTAGTCACAGACCACATTAAGTTACAGTAAACTCTCTCATATCCGGCTTTCCCATATTCGGACCTTTCGATATCCGGACGTGATTTTGAAAGAATGCAAAAATTTAAAATTACTCTAGGAGGTCAATGTTTGTTAAATCAGTAGTCGAGAACAATGTTTGTAGGCCGGTTAGTAGCGTGCCGGTCGCCGAACGCGGGGTTGAAGCCATGTGGACAGCTGTAATGTTCAAAAGCGGTGTGGGAAAACAATGAGTCACCCTATTCCCGAGTGCCTGAGTCTCTAGTGCTACGGTCTGTAATCTGTGCAATCTGGTGCAAGGTCACTGACTTAACAAAATAATAAATCTCCCCACCCCCCCTGTCCCTACCCACCTTAATAGCCAAGCCAACGCATCATGTGTATTGTAGAGACAACACCCGCTACGTGGCCAGTGTCGCCTTTGTAAGAGTTTTTGTTGTTATTTAATTTAAATTTACTGTACAGTACTTTTCATTCGGTAGATTTCATTTACGGTAATTTATTAAATAAAGCAGTAGGCTAAAATTGTCTTACTATAGTACTGTACCGCTTTGTACTGTATTATATAATTTTTTGAGATTTTATATTATTCAAGTGTTAGTATTACAACCAAAATTATGTTTTTTTATTTAATATCCGGATGTTTTATTCCCCTCTCATATCCGGATTTTTGCTATCTGGATCGGTCGTTGCCACATTAGTCCGGATATGAGAGGGTTTACTGTACTAACAAAGTCCATTTATTTGATGTTTTCCAATAAGATAATTAGTCCCATGAGATCACGTGTTACACAACCACAACACCAAAATGAGTCTGTTAATTCTATTATTCTAACTTTAAATTACAGTGATGTAAAGTCCCTCCTGTCATTGCAGACCAGGTCTGCCAGCCTGTCCCATATTCTTTATCAGTGACAGATCTACATCCATAAAGTACTTTACACTCATTTTGATCATCAGCTTACTCATACTCATCTTAAAACACCTTCCATATTTTGCTGGTGCCACAAGAATACAAATTTATCATTGACTATTTTTTTATCTCAACTGCCCATCATAAAGGAATAGGACCATTGCAATGTTTTAAAGATATTGAGGTATCTTAGTGTCTTGGGTCACATACGCTAGTCAGAGGTGACTGCACATGATATGAAATAAGTCTTCTGGTTTTGATCCAGCAACTTACTGGACCTGACCGATACCTCGTGTACCTTCCTTGCTAGTTGCTCAGGGGCATTAATTTATAGTTTCCCTTATTGTGTTATCATGATTGTTTACTTTTTAGGGCCAATCACTTTGAAGCTCTTCATTGTATGCATTTAAAACAGCGGTTTGCTGCAGTATGACAAATAATACTTTCGGTGTTCTGATAATGGAGCTGTTGTTTCAGATGGGGTGAAGGTGAAGGACAAAGCTCATCGGACAAGTATGTTTTTGAGCATTACCAGGATGTGTGACAACTCATACCATCTGTTGCGACATGTGTGATTATTGGCCGTTCTTCACACGCCGAAGAAGACAGATAGATGCTCAAAAGGTAAGGGAAATTTGCAGAACTACCTTTGTATAGTGATTTTCCATTGATACTAATAGTTCAAGTAATGTGTGTTTTACTGTTTTTGCTACTTTAACTTTTCAAATTAGTTAAAGTACTTTAATTAGTTCAAACTGATGAAACCACTTGAATGAGACTTGTATGGAACTTTAGTTTATGATTAACTTGCATTGTTAAATATGTGAGATCAATATAAAATGAGCGGAGGACCGTTTAGAGTACCTTTATACATGGCAATGATGAGATGACCAGGGATGGACGAGATGTGGAGTGAAGGCCCTCATTCTGGCAATCATCTTCATGGAGATGGAGTTGAGTTGTCACATAAAAGTGTTTACAAAATTGTACGTTGACACTAAATTTATGATAAAAAAAACACTTTGCTAATAATTGTTAGCGAGATTATTAAGAGAGAAAAAGAGGTGGTCAATCACTAACCATGTCCAAGGCACATCTGACCTGACGCAGCTTACATTCAATCCTCATTCATACTTGGCTTAAAATACCTACCTTGTGGTATGGTTGCCATTTCAAATAATCTAATCTCACTATCGTGTCCATCGGATGGGGAGGGGAGGAATACCCAGTCAAAGTTCAGTTCTAGTCAGGTGATCGATTAAAATAAATACACTGGTTTGGATTGCTTACAATAATAAAGAGCTACCTTCCTTACCTCTAATAATATTGTTTTACAAAAAAATTAAATTAATTCATTTTGTTGATTAATTCTTTTAAATTTAATTAAAGAAAAAACTTACTTATTTTACAATTTTTTTAAAGAAAAAATAAAATACTTTTTTGTATGAATGTCAAACAAGCATGTTTTGAACTTTTTAATACAATATTTTGATTTGTGTTAGTTTGAGGATTATTTTCAATGAGAAAAATGTTTGATGTCATATTCATTTTTATCAAGTTTACGATCTTGTAACTTCTAAAATACCAACCAAAGTATTTTTTAGAGTAAATTTCATCACAATAAATCTTTTGAATAGTGGAGGTTTAATTTATAAATTATGTTTGGTGATTGGAGACATAGACCACTGAACCTGACGGTGCCTGACACCCATGATGGAAGCAGCTTGGTGGGCAGTAAACACTCCCCCTTAAGTGTCCACTCCATCAGCTCGCCATCCACCATCCAGGCACCCCCCTTTCTCAAGCAGCACGGTGATACTGACGGCCTCCCTACCAAGCGCCAACGGATCGTTCATACCCGCAAATCTGACGAGGTAAGCACATAGAGGCAGTAGGCATACAGCTACATACAGCTGTACTCAGGATTACACGGTTCAGGGGATACAGGCTCAGGGCCTGCCAGGGTAGGGAGTCTTCCTCTTAACTACGTCCTTGTCCCTTTCTCACACATTAGATATAAAGCACTAAAGGCGTATATCATAGGAGTGCTCTCTTTCCTTTCAGTTCCCACCACAATAAATCTTTAATATAATTTTTCTGTATGTTGGGAATAGGTCACAACACCCAAATCTCCCCAATCAACAATATCAACTTTTGTTCTTTTTTACATTTTTTTGGTACTTGTTAGTTAATTCTAAAATGTTTTCTAATGCAAAGAACTATTTTTGTAATTTATGTTTTGCACAGGGGTTTTTGTGGAGCGAGAGTCCAGTGATGAAGTCGTCAACACTGAGCCGGAGCTCATCGCTATCCTGAAGTGGTAGGCTGGAAGTGAGACCAGAGATACCCCTGTCCTCGACCCTGCAACTGCCCGACCCAAAGAAGGCTCCGACCCCACCTGCGCCTCACCGTCATACTTCTGTTGCCTTCCTCTATAAGTTTCTTGTGTAAGTTATATAAGTTATTATTGTATAAATTAGGTTATTTTAAACTCCAAGATACTAGTCTACAAATAAATTACTAGTCCTTAGATGGATAAAGTCATAATTTTTTAAAATGATATTATAATAACATGCAATTATTGGAACATCTTAAGAAAAGCAGAGCAATAACTATACTATGAATAACCTTAAAATTAAGTTTCATGTAATTGTAGATACTCGTATATTTATGGCTCATTTGTTGAAGAGCTCCATAATCAGAAAGTTGCCGGTTCAAATCTGGGCCAAATCCAAAGACATTCCACATTTAGTTTGATTTTACTGTAATTGTATTTATATATTGTTTATTAACACTGACAAGTGAATCAAGGTTTTTTTGCTAATAACGAAGCTACAAGAGTCACAAGAATAAACTCATCAAGCTATTGTGACATACTACTATTGCACAGTGATTCAAAAAACTTTCTGCCATGAAATAAAAATTTACTTAATAGTACAAAGAAGAATTAACGAAAGGTTAAGGGATAATTACTTTTGAAAGATAACCACTTGTAGGAAAGTACACAAAATAATACAGAGACTCTTTCGGCTTTTGTTCTTTTGCTATGAACTAAGCTATGATGGTAAGAGGTATTACAACCACGGAATTGTTTGTTAATTGCTGGAAAAATTAAGTTTTTCTCAACTTAACACTAATTCACAAACCATACAAAATAAATAATTATGATTAACTTTAATGTCATTACTATATATATATATACATATTATACATTGAAAACATTTTGATCTAAAAAGGTTTTATTTACAGAAGTCTTGTAAAAACTTATAAAAACATTATAATAAGAATTATTTTTTGATAACACTGTTGGGTAATGTTACAGAGAGTATACGCCCATCATGTCAGTTGAGCAGCGACAGATCTACAAGGACTTCGATGGAGACTTCAGCAAGTACCAAACACCCCTTTCCGTCTTAGAGCACGAGTCTAGAAAGTTTGCTCAGCTAGAGCAAATACGACTGCAAGAGGAAAAGGATAGCGAGGGATAGAAGGTGAATAGCTTTTAGAGGTAAGGTATAAGGCTTTTCAGTAAATGTTGTATAAATAGCTGGAGGAGGATGTAGTACGGATTTCTTTTGTTATTTTCTATTTATACTGTAGAAGAAATTTTTACAAAAACCTCAATATAGAAAGAATTTTTTTGCAATTTCCATACAATTTTCAATTTTAATTCAATTCAAAAATCTTCTATTTAAATCAACAATCTTTCTCAAATATCAAACTGCCATGTGCACGTGGCATGCTCGGCTAAAAAAAATTGGTTTATTTATTCACATTGCATATGAAGCAGTCTTAGCTTGGTGTTAAAGTCACTGAGTCATAATGTTTTACAATTGTGCAATTATAAATTACATTAATATTTACTTATAAAATGATGAACTATAACTGAGGTATTTACAAAAAAAAGAAAAATCGTTCCACTATGAACAATAAGAAAACAAAACAGAAAGAAAGAAAACAAAAAGAACCATAAGAAAATTGGAGGATCTTTTTTTTCAAAATATAAGAAATATAATTTTTAGTAAAATGAAATTTCCCCTCTTCTTAAAATAATTACACTTAGAATATTTGTAACTATTAAAATTGGTCTTTAAAAATTTTTTAAACATTATTTTGATATTTTATTACTGTATTTAGTTTATTTGAATAATAGTTGAATATTGATGTACATTTAAAATAACATTGATGTCTACTAGAATCCTTTTTTTTTAAGAGGAAAGACCAACATATTTTGATTCATAAATCTTGTATTTTACAAGGCTGCTTCTGTAACTTTGTTACAGTAACATCAGTAAAATATAAAAACTCATTGTGGAAATTTTATCAAAATTCTGTGAAATTTAGCCCAAATGCAACACAATTTTTATGTCTTTCTGGTGAAAAAATATTGCTAATCTATTTAATTTAGCTATAAAAGTGGCACGGATTACAGATGATAATAAGGTGGTTTATTAGGGAAGTTTCTATTATAGAAATATTTTCACAACTTTACGAAAATAGTTAATAAATGTTTATGTTTGTTTTGCAGAAAATAGTGAATCAGAGCCTACATGAATACCAGGAAAGCAAAAAAGATGTAAAACAAACTGAGGTTCTCAAGAGGTTCCACTACCTCCACAAAAAGTGGCACATATCAAGTGGCTGGTGCTGACCTGCGACGCGGCTTACCTGTCATAGCCACTCAACCACCCATTCCTCCATCGTCAGCTCCAAGTACTCTACATGTCCACCCGCTGCCTTACTGTTATAAGCTTTACACAGATGTTCTAATTTTAGGTATCAAAGCTTTGTTTATTTTATTATTTTTATAAGTTGACAACAGTGATATTCACCGCTACTTAATAATTTATCATCGGGAAAGAGCATCACATTAAAGTGCTCAACATATCCACTTGCAGCCTTACTGTGATGCTTTACTCCAACGTTCTAATCTTAGGTAGTCAAAGATTTGTTAGTTATAAGTCTATACCAGTTCTTTACCCCTTGATAAGTTACCCATGAACTAGAGTATCACATTCAAGTGCTCAATATGTCCACTTGCAGCTTTACTCTTATGTTCTAATCTTAGGTAATCAAAGCTTCGTTAGTTATAAGTCTATACTGGTTCTGTTCCCTTGATAAGTTACCAATAAACTAGGGTATCACATTCAAGTGCTCAATATGTCCACTTGCAGCCTTACTGTGATGCTTACTCTTATGTTCTAGTCTTTGATTTTACCTGTATTTTGATATCTATTTTACTTTAAATGTAAACGCTTGTAAATAGGACTGTATTATTTAATTTTCATGTTTTTGATTAACACAAGATTCAAATAGACAACACTCTTGTTAACAATAATTACTATGTTATCTGAACACAATTCAATTTTATGTTATTGCTTATCTATTATAAAAGACGAGCATGTGTACACAGCAAATGTCATTTGGTTGGCTCATTGAACTGTAAAAAAAACAATGCAAGAAACAAAGTCCGCTCCAGGCGAGTCAATGATTGAAATATGTTGGTTCCTCAACAGAAAGTTTATTTGTTGTTGAATTAGACAAGGGTTTGTGATATTTTTATGGTGATGATTATAGGTTTGTGAGAAAAGGTTTTGTATTGCAATTTTTGTGTATTTCTTATTATTTTATATTTGTTAATGTTTTTATTGAAAGATAATTTTTTTAATCAATTGTGTATCCCAGAGTAACTGTATTGTGAAACTATAATTTTATATCTTAGTGATTATATTAATCATTTTGATTTGTGTTTGAGCTGCAGTTGTCAAAATAAGATAATATAAGTTGTGATACTTGTGCTAATGAGTCCAGAGATTTGTTATTTGATGTATTTATGAAATGTATCTGTAAAGTTGTATAGTGAGATTGGATTGCATCTTACCAATGAATTATACCCAATAAATTAGTTTTTGTATCAGAGTTACAATTTTGTTTGAAAAAGTATTTAGAAATAAATGTTTTAATTATTACAGTTCTTGTCTTTTAATTTCTACTCCTTTACCTTTTACATGGTTCTTACCAGTTTACAACCCTAGTTGAGTAGTCTGATAAAAAAATTATTTTATTTTAGAAAATCAGCTGACTCAAGCCTATGGTTCCTGCAACGTTATGCCACCCTAGTAGAATAGCCAAAGAAAATATTATTTTTTTTGTAGAAAATCATCAGATCCGAGCCCATGGTTCCTACTACGTTATGGTCCCCTAATACTAAGATCAGGAGTAAAACTAATATTTTTCGAAAAATTTTAGTTTTGCTCCTGGCCGTAGTATCAGGGGACCATAACGTAGTAGGAACCATGGTCTCGGGTTCGATGATTTTCTTTAAAAATGTTTTCTTGGACTATTCTACTAGGGTGGCATAACGTAGTAGGAACCGTGGGCTTGTGTCAGCAGCTTTATGGTAGACCACACCCTCAACCAATCATAAGCCTTATTTCTGATAAGGATGGTGGTTCTCAACCAATGAGAAGGCGGTGACTTTAGGTATGCCATGTGACTACTATAGGCCACACCCCTAACCAATCAATCAGATGCCTTCATTTCTAATAATGATGGCGGTTATCAACTAATGAAAAGCTATCTTCTGGTCATTTAATTTAGATTTAGAATTTCTTGCAGCTCCTCCAGACATTATAATATGCACTGAGCCTTCGGGCACTCCACTCATCATAGCTCTAGGAGAGGACTTACCCATTCTTGTCCACTATCTGTCTTATGTTGACAAGATACGATCTGGCCATTCTGAGCGCACACTTCCCGAGACCATACTTTTCAAGCTTTCTATCAAGAATTGCATAAGTCACAAAGTCGAATGCACGAGAGAGACCGCACAAGACTAAAGCTATTGACTGTTTTGTTCAAGATTTTAAAATTTCTGCAAGAATTGTAAGGTCAGAAAAACTAACAAAATAAACTAACAGTAATTTATTTTCTCTCAAACAAGTGAAATAAAAACAATATCTTTGTAGAAATATAAAAATGCAGGATGTAAGTCAGAAAATGGATTGTTCTTAAAAAATTATGATGTCTAAAAGCAGTGTTATAAATGAAAACTCATGATTAAAGTAAAAAGATTACATTCATTGGATATTTGTTATAGACCCCATAAAATGAAATAGGTCAGAGAATAATTGACAAGTTGTAGGATTAGATGGATTGTGGAGACTAAGGGGGACATGAGAAAGTTGCCAATAACATTCGCAGATTTGAAGAACAAGTACTCAGAGACAAAAAATTATTCTACCACATAGAGTAAATAAACAGAGACAGGGAAGAGCAGAAAACAGAAGAAGAAAAGTAAGGACAGCCAGAAAAAGTGAAAAAAGTATTTTGCAAATAAGAAGAAACTGAATATAACAATATTGATGAAAAAGTAAAATATATTTAGCTTTTAACAAATCAACGATTTGATGGTCAATGTGATAAAAGAGCATGGTAATATGTGAATAAAAATACTTTTCAACAAGGATTTTGTTTAAGACCAGGCATAAGTCTTTATTCCGTGTAGAACATTCTAACATTGAGTTTTAAATATAATTTGATTTTATAACCTCTATAAATTATTCCACATAGCATTAGAATTAGAATAAAAATTTCTTTAGAAAAATGTAATTTGATTCTTTACGTAAAATAAAAATACTGTTTTCCACGTAGGTGTATTGTGTGTAAAGTACCTATAAAAATTAAGGAAACTGGCATGACTTTGAAAAGGAATTATAATAACAAGAATAATTAACACAATATAGGCTATTAAAATGAAATTATGCTTAAAGAAAAAATGTTGTAGGCCTTTATAAATCGAATATTCAACAGAGAAATCCCTAAAAAATTACTTAATATTCATCACACTTAACGGCTCACATTAATTTTGTTATTTTTACACAAAATTATAAAAACACATTATATTATTATAAAAGGATTAAGGGAACAATAGATAAGCTAATAGTAAACAATATAATTTATTCTTCACAATAATCATTGTTTAGTTAAGCTTGTATGCGAGGAACTACCTTTGTAATAAGAGACTAAATACATCAAGTAGTATTAAAAGACCATTGTACCCTCCAGAACACAGATTTTACTAGAATTAAAGGTTAAAATACCTGCAGTACTGTCGGTGATCTTCAATTGTTATGGTGCGACGACCAATGGTTTCGAACTTAAGTCCATTATCAAGTCAGAATACCAATATTAAGTATAAATTTAAAATTTATCCTCAACACTGACGTAGTGATGTCGTCTTCAAAACACTTATACACATACGGAAACATCGATACACAAAATACATTAAATTTGGCCAAATTATGAAATTTAGGGCGAGAGCGTGGTTGGTATTCTGACTTGATAATGGACTTTCAAGTTCGAAACCATTGGTCGTCGCACCATAACAATTGAAGATCACCGACAGTACTGCAGGTATTTTAACCTTTAATTCTAGTAGTATTAAAAGGTTATAAAATCTATGAATCGTCACAATTCCTTAGGCCGGACGCACATTGATGCAGCATTTCATCTGAAGCAAGAGTTGCAAGGCAAAATGTTTCGCTGGGTACAAGCGCCCCGTGTGTTTCAATGGGAGCCCGCACACTCATCAAGCAAACGTTGCGGAGTGCCTCGCATTGAAACACACGGGGCGCTAGTACCCAACGAAACATTTTGCCTCGCAACACTTGCTTCAGGTGAAATGCTGCATCAGTGTGCGGCCGGCCTTCGTCTTCTTAAATCTATGATTAAATAAAAATATATATTTTATTATTGTTCATTATGAATAAATAATTCATAATCATTGAATAATAATTCATAAAATCATTGAATTAACCATATTCATAACAGCCCACTTTTATTCAGTACTTTATCATGTGCATTTGCCTACTTAAAATCTTTGTGTCTTTTTTTATAGAAAATTATAACAATCAACAATATCTAAAATCTCTGTAACACAAAATTAACAATTGAATTTGAGAAGAAAATATCGCTCAAATTGGCATAGATTTGTTTCTTATTTCATTTTTTTATCTGGGCTGACTCATATTTTCCTTAGTCTTTTGTAATTACATCCATTTTTAAACATTATTCATACGTTGGTAAAGATTTAATTTCATACAGGACCTAGTTCAAATCTTTTTTGTTTAATGGACAGTATTATACTACTTTGAGAACAAACATTCCATATGCTCTATGAGATTTTATCAAATCTCTTTGTGCCTGTTGTATCTCCTCCGTGGGATATTCTTTGCCCACCACAGGGTTGAGCCATCCCTTTTCCATGCCAACAACCAAAGCAGATGAGAACGCAGCAAACTCATCCTGAAAGATATGGTAAAGTTTGTTAGGAATAAGAAATTCCAGTGTTATCGTACATGGATTATGCTAACAATGAATTGATTGGTGCCCTCTTACAACCAAATAATAAAACTCAAATACTGAGTACAATTTCTAATTATTTGCTCATTTTAAATTATTTTGTTTTGATATTTGTCAAGTACCTTTCCCTAATTTTGTTTTACTTCATTTATGATTTTACTTGTGAACGCATATACACACATCATTGGATAGATTTTACCGTTAACAATCAAACAAATCTTATTTCTGAATAGTTTTCCGTAATTTATTTTTACACTTTTTTGTATATTGAACACAAAAGATATGAATTGCTCTTACAATGACATTTTTCTGCTCCATAACATTAACAGAGAATTAATTAGCTAAAGCACATGATTCTACTGATCATATTTTTTGTGTAGAGTTTTGATCAATGGATCGCATATTTTGTTTAGAGAGAAATGTTTTTTATTAGGTAGTTTAGTACACTGGAAGTTTATCTTTGACTAAAAATTAAATTACCTTTTGGAGATTAGGAAAGGCTATCTTCCTCATATCTATCTATATTCATTTAAATAAAAATATATATTTGTTTGTGTCTTGACCTTGAAACAGTATAAAGGCATGCAATATATCGACTGTCTGACCCCTGAAAAGTCAAACACATTTGTTCTGTAAAATAAAAGATGTTCTGTCAGCTGTACACAGCAACCACCCCGCCTAGGAAACTTGCCACAGATTACCCACAACCTCCCGAATACACATGTTCCACGTATCTATGTGTCTTTCATTTTCGATTTATAGCTTAAGAATCAATCTGTCAGGTTATAAGCATATATATGTATTTGAACAAATTTCGTCAAATGACGTTTTAAAACGTCGCTACTCCTTTTTGCAGAACCATTAAAGACTTTTTAAAAACGTCAATCCTATTTTGACGCAAAATATGGTACTTCTTTAAAATAAAGATCATTTAAAATTTATTGTTTAAAAAACAATCTTCCTTAAGAAAATAAAAAAACAGATAAAAAAATTAATTGTTTGATGTATCCCCTTACTGTTAAAACCAAGCTTTTTTGAGTTGATCTTCTTTGGTGATTTGACCTTACGCTTCATACCAAGTTTCATGGAAGTATTTTAAGGAAAAAAATCGTTTAATTTTTTACATGAATGGTTGTATTTTTAATTAACTTATAGACTATGGAAGAATGTGTTTTTAGTTGATACTTATTTCATAATGTAATATTTATTTCATTATTTATAACTTCACAAATTATTGTTTATCCATAACACCTATTTAGATTCTCTTTATAGAAAACTCTTTTAAATTAGCTTAAGAATGTTTAAAATAACTAATACAATATGTTGTTAGTGTTCTAGAGAACTACTAAATAATAAGCTGGATTATGTTCCATAAACAAACATTTTATTTCATGATGCAAATTCAATAAAACTGTAGGATAACTTATACAGTAAAACAGACTGACAACATTTTTTTTAAATCCCTACCAAATATTTAAAAAAACACAATTTAATGAATCACATTCTTTATTAGTTGTAAATAAAATATTTTATGTATAATTTATTTTTCAAAAACAATCATCCCATTTAAGAAAATAAAAAAATAAAATTTTAAATTTATTGATTGGAATATGTATGGGGGAACCCCCCCCCCTGAATAAAAAAGCTTTTGACGTGATGTTGTCCGTCTTTGTGTGTGTTGATGTGTACAGTGCCACGTACCCCATACGATTTAGATGAAATTTACATGTATGTATATATTCACGGTATCTCCATTTTTTTCATTTTTAAAATTTTGATTTTTATTTCACCCCTAAAAACCCTTATAAAGCGTGAAATCTTTCTCAAAAACGGCTCAAACGATTTTTATTAAAATTTTACAGTTTATAGTGTTTACAGAGTACTAAATAGTTTGACACCGCATGTCTGTAAAAATGACGGTTCAAAAGTTATTGGCTTTAAAAAATATCTAAAAAATCTATTTTTTTAATTTTTAGCAAAAACAATTTAAGTAAAAAGTATAACTTGACTGGCACCATTAAAACCAGTTAAAAAAAACTAAGCAAATTAATATTGTGAATTATTTGTCTACGACTAATATTTCCAGAGAAAAGGTAAATTTACTGTCCACGATAAACGCAGTACGTTGTCTGAAAGCGCCCAATGTTATTCTTATGGAGAATATAAAAAAATCAATTTCTTCCTTACTTTCCAACCGGTTTCCATGAAACTTGGTATGAAGCGTAAGGTCAAATCACCGAACAAAACCAGCTCAAAAAAGTGGTGTTACTGGGGGGAGTGTCCCCCCCATACAATTTGAACAATTAATTTAACTTTGTCTCTCGTGTTTTTTATTTTTGAATTTTTATTTTTGAAACAATATTATTAAAAAAATGATATTTAAAACTGTAGAACAAATTTTTATTACAGATTGTCTTTTTTAATTTACAAGGGAGAAAGTATGTTAGTTCACTGGTACAGTTTATTGACACCTAAGATATCTGTAAAATGACGGTTCAAAATATGGTTTTAAATGTCTAAAAATCAAATTTTTAAATTGAGTCATGAAACAGAACCATTTCAAGTGAGAAAAACGCAATTAAATACCAGCTTAAAATAAAATAACACTTAGTATTTGCATATGTCTGTATATGGTTCCAGAGGGCTCTTTTATAATGTGGCTTTTGTCGAAAAGGGTTTAAGAAAACCTTCAATTATATTTTGTTACTTAAAATCATCATAATCAGCTCAAATAGTTTATAATAACTGAAACAGAGAGTAACGATGCAAAAACAACATACTTCAATACGTATGAATACTCTTTCTTCCACAAATAGAAAATACTTTTTTTAAATATGTCAACAGTGTTAATATGTTAAGGACTCATCAATTATAAATTGTTATTTAATTAAAACTTTTATACATGAAATAGTGATTAACTTTGTAACACTATATTTTAATTTTTATACATTAGAATTTTTTACTGGAACCACAATGTCATATAACATTTTAATTTGTAAGGAAATGATATTTTTTACATTTAGTATAAAAAAGTAATATTTAAGTAAATTATTTTGGTTATGAAACAGAACATCGAGTGAGATTTCAATTTATAAATTTCATAAGTACTTTATGTTTATATTATAAATACTAATAATGTGGATGTCTTATGAAACAGAATTTTAAAAAATTCATTATAATATATTTGTATTAAAATAATATAATATAATTATAAAAAACAGAAATAAATTCATGAATATATTACTTAAAAAGAAAATTTTTTTTAAAATATATTTTAATAATAATGAATATCAAATAATCAAATTTTTTTTTAATTTAGTTAATTAAAAAATGAAATATTTATATGTAAATAATATTAATTTTTTGGTTTTTTAAAAAATTTTTTTTCATTTTTTTTTTTTAACACTATATTTTATTTTTAATTTGAAATAATGTGTATTTTAACTGATATCTAGTAATTAAACAGAAATATAATATTTAAGCTAAATTTCAATTTTGGTTATGAGCAAAACTCCCTCGAGTGGTTTTTAGTTTATTAATTTTTCAAGTTTTTATTTTGTTTCATATTATAATTAATATTCATATTAAATACAAACAGAATTTATCCTCACACAGGCCAAATAGTGCACATTATTAATTTTTTCCATACAAAATTTTTTTTTAATTTTGAATCCTGAGACGCCATACAAAGCTAAGATGCATATTGAACTATGCCTATATGAAAACGTGTTGCACAGTTTTCTACGCCGGACCACACATCTTGCATGGTATTACATCGCGGGTGGATGTGTTTTCTCATAAATTTATGTTGTAAAACATGTTTTCAAAACTACTCAATTTAAGCTCAGAATAAGTTTCGGATACCAAGCTACTACTTTATATCAGAGGTCCAGGAAGACAAAACGAGGGTACAGAGCTTACTTAAAACAAGACACACTCATGGGGCATTCACGATGACAAAGGAACCTTCACATGAACAGTTTAAAAATTATTGTCGCCTTACGAGGGATGAGTTTCAAGAAGTACACAGATTGGTTCAGCTATTAATTACCTCAGAGGGATGTAATGCCCAGAGACCTATTAGAAGCAAAGAAAAACTAACTGACCGACCAACGAGTGCCCTGTGTGACACAGACACAAGTGCGGGGCAGATCTACGTTGCATTGGTGCATCCCGCAATGTGCACGCTCTCATGTTAGATGTGGTCCACAAAAACTGCGCCAGGCCTAAGAAAAATATGACATAATCATGTCTGTCTTTATCTCTGGGGTGTCACAATCATTTGTAATATCATATTATGGCTGGTTGCCAACATTACTATGCCAGAGTTTATTTGGTTTTATACGTTGTCAATGACTAGATAAGATTATGTTGAATTAAGTTTTAAGACAACAAGGCTCGAAAATGGAAGTTCCACAAAAATAAGTCAAACTATAAATTCACTTAACACTAACTGAGGATTGACAACTATAAGGTACGTCAACTTTTTAATTGATGTCAATGAATCAATGAGGCAATGTTGAATAATTATTTGATCAATTTCAATATGCAGATGTTATCAGAATAGCTATTTGTGTAACTAGAGTTCAAAAGATGAGATATAGAGCACGAGAGGTTCATATGGTTCTTCAAGAGCAGCCATGACAGTTTGCACTCCTATTAAACACAAGATGTTTCCTACAATAAAAAGTCATTTAGGTTATGTTCATAACTTTTAGTTTTCCAGTAACCTCAGTTTCATTGTGCGAAACCAGAAGTTAGAGTGTAGAGTGACTGCCGTCTATCAGCTGACTGAGCGCTTAGCGCATGCTATTGTTAGTCTCATTAAGATTTAGAGCGTTCCGCACATGTGATTCGCCGGTTACTTCCAACCTACTATCCAATCTAAGGTGGATTTGAGATCATATCTACTCTTGTGCGGATATGTACTTCTATGAAAAGTGTGAAATGCTCCAGTTATAGCACGGTTGTAGGAAAATATACTAAAGGACTCCAGGATGTTTGATAGCCACTACTTTCAAAAAGTTGCAGAAACTCAGAGATGGGTTTAAAGCTAATATTTCTATAAATTAGTAAAATACACATATAATAGAGTTTATCTGGCCTAATAAAAAATATCACACACAATATAAAATAAAATACAAAATGATCGCCACTTTTATTTTTAAAACTACAGCTTCAATTAGTTAACAAAGTTTGGAGGGAACATTTATTCTGCATCAGAATGAAACTTCTTGATGTGTACGTTCATATTCACTATGTAACGGAACTTTTTTCCGCACAAGTGACACTGAAATGTTTCCGGATTGTCATGATTCTCCCGGTGGATCTTGTACTTTGTTAAGATGACCTTCCCACACACATCGCACACTGAGCTGTTGTGTCCTGGGTTCCTCACATTGCTCCTAGCCGCGCCCGCTACTGTTCTCATGAGCACCATGCAGCCTTTCCTGTGTTTCTCCAGTGGCTCAGACTCATAGAAACCGTAGCCACAATCACTGCACCTAATAAATTACACTTGGTTATTTACACTGAACTACTAAGGCACTTCTCTTCTAAACCTATTAATTCTAGAAAAATTTTAAAAAATAGGGAAGAAAAGGACAAACTCAAACAGCAGGGTACACTGTTTTTTTCTGGGTCTGGATAGAGAGGCCCACCGACTGTGCCAAAACCCACCGACTAACCCCAAAACCTGTTGGTTGGAGTTGGTTGCCATTCCAAGACCAGGCTGGTTTTTTTGACAAACAGTATTGTTTCTGTAGATGTAGGTGGATAACCTTTACAACCTATATTTACTCATAATCAGGAATCTAAAAAACCCAATCAAGTTTTGCTCATGGCAAAAATGTTCTAAGGTATCTCATCAGTTAAGTTACACTGATTGGTGTTTGAGTATGCAGAACTTAATACTACACAAGTTCAACAAGGAATCAAGACTATCAGGGCAAGATTGGCTGTGTGGATTTTTTGCCAGAAATCTAATAATTAGAATTAAGAAATCTGAAGCAACCAGTATAAGCAGAATAACAAAAAATATCACTATAGCCTATGAAATGAGTAACAGTGGGGCGTACAGTTCACCAATGTTTATGTTTCAAAGAAAAAAAATGAGCCTCGTACTTAGTCAAGGGTGGACCACCCAATGCTATTTCCCATTGTAGAAACAACGGTTCGATAACTGAAGATTCTTTTGCGGTTCTTTTGACAATGGGGAATAGTTGTAGTGACACTTCCACCTCACTCTTCCCATCGGCACAGCTCCTGGACATTGTACCGTAATAAGAATATTTTCTTTTAGAAACTAAAGGACCGTTAGATTATAAATAAATTACGACCAATAATTAAGCTCATTTGTGCTCTGAAAAGCTGGTTAAATATTACTAATTAAATAAACAAAAAAATAATTTTGAAGAGATATTAAGCAAGGATCATATAATGGGCTAACTAACACCTGGACGAAGAGTGCGGAAGAATGGTGGGGGAAGAGCACAGGCAGGGGCCGCTAAGACCTGAACAAGAGAGTCGACGACCAAGGACCTCAGAAGAGCCCTGCGACTTTTACCGCAGGCATACCCCAAGGGATGGACTCTGCTCTCCGCTGATCAACTTTACAAGACAGTTCAAATAACAGCTTCAAATTAACTAAAACTTCATCTGACTGGGAAATCTTGATCAAATCTGATGAAAATGTCCTCAAAATTAGCTAGACGATGTCGATTCAAGGAAATTTCCAGACCCAGGTTTCAGATGTGAGTTTTCTTAAAATTTACTGTGGCAAATATTTTAAGAATACCCATTAATGTTTAAACAAATCAGAGATCAATCAAATAATGTAACTTTGAATGTGGATTTTGTACTTCTATACCCAATATTTTGGGAGCAATGAGCAATCTTGCTTATGTGAATCAGGGGCTACACTGTTGAAAGAAACAATTTAAATAAACCATTAGTTGAGAATATAGCTCTCCTTGAGTTCCTAAATTTTTTTATTTAAATAACCCTAAACTAACCACCACTATGAGTCCTGTGTGGTGAATTTCAGACAGCGACATGGCCATTTGTCACATAAGCTAACGAAAGGTGCTCATAATCTGATAGGAGGCCCTGCCACTGAAGGCATTTTTGACTTACTGGGGCACTTTACCCATGAGTTAACCATTACTTCACCCTTATAACATACTCAATTGTTTTCAAATACACCAACTACAAAATTTATTTTTAAACATTGCTTCAACTTTTCTATGGTAGTGAATATAGTTGTTAGTGTGTTTAGTGCACCAAAATAATTTTTTGAAAACCAATCAAACTTATTTGTTGTATAATTTAGATTGATATCTCAAAGTAATACATATACCTGTATGGAAACTTTCCAGTATGCCGCATTTCATGTCTTGGTAGGAGATCATGCCTAACAAACTTCTTAGGACAATAGGAGCACTTGTACTTTGGTTTCCTATGGAATCTATGTAATCTTTCTTCATGAGAAATCAACTTTTCAATATTAAGTTGAATTTTCCCACAGTATTTACAATTCAAAGTGTCTCGGTGGCGATACTCAACATGACAATTGTATTTAATTTCATCATTAAAAATACTATTACACTTTACACATTTAAACGTTTTCTTAAACTTGTGCATGATTCTGACGTGCTTCCGCATTTCTTGAGCAAACAAATACACTTTGGGACACCCCATAGGACATCTGTGGGAGAATGAGTCAGGCTTGTGTTTTGCCTCTATGTGAAACCGCATATGAAGCTTGTCGTGTACCTCAGCGTCGCAGAAGAGACACCTTTTATTTTGGCTGGTTTCAGTATGAGCAGCTGTATGCTTGTTATAACAACTAAGCTGATGAAAAGAAAAGTCACATATGGAACAATGTAACCCTTCTTTATTAATGTAACTTAACATGTGTTCTTTCATCCGTTTGTGTGATTTTGTTCTAAATCTACATCTTGCACATTTCAGTATCGGGAGCATCACTGATTCCAATGTGTTCACTGGTTCATTGTTCACCACCTCACTAACAACAGTGTTCTCTGCGGTCTCTACCACCACCTCATTGTCCTCCACAAGCAAGTCATCATTCAACAACATCGTCAACTCAGTTGCATTACTGATATCCTCAAACAGATCGTCGCCTGCAGCGGACATCCGTACCACACTCTCATTACACCAATCAGAACTTGTCTCTAGTTTTTCTCCCATTTCCAAACACTCTACTTCATTCACATTACTCACACAGGTGATTCCTATACTATGAGAGGAATCATCAATAGTTTGTGTATTTTTATGTTTTGTATGCACTATAGAGGAAGTTTGCGTAAGTTTATGTCTTTGAAATATTGAGTTTTCAGTCTGTGTTGCGCTGTTCCTCTTACGTAATGGTGTAAGGGATGAGATTGATTGTACAACAGCTGCAGTATTTTCTGCAACACTAGTGGTATTTTTAAACTTGACTAGTACATTTGGTTCATTTTTTCCCTGAAATCAGAACTTAAGTTCATACTGGAGCCACTATGACCATAAAAATATTATTTTAAAGTACATAAACAAAATATCTCCGTTATAGCAGACCTGCATGATCAGCAAATTTCAATTTTTTTATGAACTATTTGAGATTATAGAAACTAAGTTAAGCTTGATCATAGGTTAACACGTTCGCTGCTAATACATGCAATGAGTGGTATATTCTAAGTATTTTTTTATGTTTTTACTCACTTTTGATGTATTTTGATAGAAAACAGTGAAGAAATGCCATTCGGACAAAAAAAAACATGCATTTATGGCCACTTTGTGTGTGGCAACAATCGTTGCCGCCCGCACCTGGGAACGTTCTTTCACTGATCCACGCACGTTTTATGATTTAATATTTTTGTAACTCACTGGTTTAAGTCAAAAAGACATTTATTTGATTTTAAATCATAAAAACACTATACAAAGATAAAAATACACTATTTACAACCCTGCCAGCTCACCCTGATGTGTTACGTTCACTTGTGCCAGTCATCAAAACACTTACGTGTCACGCATAATCCCGCTTGGTCCTCACACTCGGTGCAATGCCAAATGACCCTTTTATGGATATTTCTCTTGCTACATTAGCGGCACCTTTTTTTTACCATTTTGCCTTTTTAAACAACATTTACTATGTACAAATACACAATGTTTACATAAATATATATTTTCATATATAGACGTGTGAATCAAAAACTGATACTGCCAAAAATGAGAAAAATTTACCTCGCCACAAGCGCAAACACAAGCACTTGGCAGCTACACTAAATGCTGGCAGCTCACTGAGGTATTTAAGCAACGATGGAATGGTGGCAACAATCATCGCCGCACGCACCTGGGAAGAGGTTGGCCTGGCAGCGATCGTTTCCGCATGCAGCAAACGTGTTAACCCAACAACTGGTGGGTGTTTTAGCCTTAAGTGAATGGAAAAAAATCATTATGCAACTCATCTAATAATCAGTATGAACAAAAAAAAACAAAAACGTGCCCCTCCCCTCTTAACCATACAATAGTAA
The DNA here is from genome assembly GCA_023375725.1 of Nephotettix cincticeps. NCBI lineage: Eukaryota > Metazoa > Arthropoda > Insecta > Hemiptera > Cicadellidae > Nephotettix > Nephotettix cincticeps. The sequence continues at coordinate 2,057,530 of CM041785.1, forward strand.
AATAAGCAAAACAGATGTCCACTGCAATCCCAATTAAGTCTGTCCATCCAAACCTGTATGATTTCATGAATCCATTTATTATTTTGTATTAAGTTTATTCAAAAGACTACCCTATTCTTCACCATATTTTAGATAATTAACTAAGACATGCTAAAATAACCATTTAATTTAAAAAAACCACAAAAAACTTAATCATTATTCGATAATGTTATTCATCTCCATATTATTTCTCATCAAAATATTCCCCATTTAACAAACACCCAAAATCATATTTTAATCCTTCAATGATCCAAATAAATTTAAATTAATACACTCCTCATCTATTTATTTGGATATTAGCGAATTTCCCATAGGGAAGAAGCTATTACCGTAGGTCTCATGGTAAGACTTAAGCCCGGGACCATGTTATTTTTTCTTCTTTAGGTGCCTAGAGACCAAAAACAATAGTCGTTAAAATTTATATATATATATATATATATATATATATGTATATATATATATATTGTGTCTGTTAGCACGATAACTCACGTAAAAATGGTCCGATCGAAACCAAATTTGGTAGAGACGTGTATTCCTACAAATGCTCGGACGAGTTCGTAAACCAGACATATCGGTCAATGGGAACGGGTAGTTTGGGGGGGTTTTGTACCCCAAAATGGGGTTTTTTCGTTTTTCACATGTAATTATTAAAATTTTCTAATTTTATATTTCACCATTAGAATCAGCTTAAAAAACAAAACAATTTAGTTCCTTAAAGTTTTTTTCTATCTCCAACGGTTACCGAGATATTAAAAAACTAAACACAGTACGTTGTATTGAGGGGCTCCAATGTTAATCTTATGGAGGATAGGGAAAAATTAATATTTCCCATATTAATCAATATTTTTTTATGAAACTTGATATTTAGCTTCATGTGGTTGAGATCTATACTTTTATGCTTAAAAATCATAGTTTATGTGTTTATCATGGCGGCAAACCTGCATACTCTTTTCCCATATTATTCATATAGGGAATAGGCAAACTCCTTTATTTATGGACAGATGTTGATGAAAGTTGGTATAAATGTTAAGATAAAAACTATTTATGGTAGAAATGTCTACTTTCAGTGTTCCTCACAGCAGCTAAACTGCACACTCTTTCCCATGATAATCTAATGGAGAATAGGCAAATAATTCTCATGTTTAAGGACAGGTTTTTATAAAGCTTTTCATATATTATAATTATTATTTTATTGATTTAGAAATTCGCTGAGTACGCAGGTGTGCTGCAACGGGGGTATATATGAATGTGAGAAAATTACAATACATAATAAATTAATATTACATATAGTAATTCAAAATTAGTCCTTAAGGCTCTAAATTAAGATACAGTGACCATATGACCAACTGTGTGCTTCAACATTGAGTGAGCTAGAAACCAGGAAGAATAACGAGTGTTCCACCAACTTTGGATAGTGAAAAACTGTATTAATGTGCCAGTGGTAAAATTTTAAATTAAATATAAAAAAGGACATAGTTTCTAGTGAAACTCCCCAGTGTTAATTAGACAAGGGTGGCTCACGTTGAAATTATCTATCCCTTTATTTGCTTTTATTATTACTGACAAGACTCAAGATAAATGTGAGCTAAAGATTGACTCCCAATGGTAAACCCTCCATCTTGCTTTTACAAAGACTCTAAAATTGTCCAAACATCAATCGAAGATATTATTTTATTAGTAACATTTGATGACAAACTGAACAGTAAATCATAAATATTTGAATCTCTTTTATTAAGATCAGGACAACTTATCATTAATTTCAATAAATTAGACGTATCTTAAGGACAATTATGGATTTAATTAAAGAATCATTTTAGGCCTAAACCAAGAATATCAGTTGAATACAATTTAAACATTTATTAATTAATAAAAACGTTATTGAAGGCAGCATAACTACCTGAACCCTGAGATTAAGAATCCATGCAATTTAAAATTATTATTATTTATTAATATTGTTGAAGATTAATATCAATAGGCCTAGCCATTTATGTTCTGTGTTAAAAGACAATTATGCCATCATTGTAACGGAATTGTATCATTTCCGGTTTCATTGAATAAACATTGTATTTAAAAAAATCAACATCAAGAGTTTTATCTGATTAGGCCTACATCCTTTAACATAAGATAACAAAAGTTATATTAAATAAAATTTAAAAAAATATATATTTTACTTTTATAAACCGGTCACTGTTTATTTAAGGTAGGCCCACCTAATTGATATTGCTCATTGTATGGATTTGAACCTACTTACCTCTGTTTGGCTTCAACGTTTCGTTTGTCAGAGAAGCGCCTCAACCTAATACGCTAAATACCACCTTCTGGAAAAGCGTTGAAGTGGCTATAAAACCTCCTCTAACGGCAGAGCATTGAACTGAATAAGTTAGTTCCAGCTTTAGCTCACAGGCAGTGGTGAGTCAGCGAATAAAGTTTAGAAGATTGACGATAGATGGCACCACCGTCACCAGTTGGGTTAAGCCATAAATTTTATCGCAGTATGTTTATAAATCAGTAACTTATAATAATTTTTGTATATTCCATAACAATACCTTGGTAAATGAGTGAGTAGGTTTGCAGCCTTGAAAAATATGAATACTAGAATTTTTTATGAACAATAGACCTAGATGTAGCTGTATAACAAGTTTCATAACAATATTAAAAATAATAAGTAATTTATATCGATTTGCTTTTTCCCATAAGAATAATGTAGAAAATGAGTAAAGAAGTTTTCTGCCATGATAAAAAATGTAGACTTTCTATAATACATTAATACATCCAAACCATATGAAGCTGTATCATAATTTTTCAAATTATAAGTGATATATCTATTTTAGTCTTGTCCCCTGATAAGATTAACCCATTCAGGTCCGAATTTCTTTTTTATCTGATGTTTCGAGAAAATTACCGATCCGTCCAACGACTAACATAAGTATCAGGCAGTGACATCCATCAAGAACTTCGTAAACTACATTCCGTGCTGCCCCCTAGGATCGAATCTCGTAAATATCTCACAGAGTTCAATATTTTGCCGCTAGAGTATGTTTTATAGCCAACTAAGTGCTCTTTTACACTATGCACGTGTAGCCAAGATAGTTAAGGCGTATGGTTAAGCGTTGGCCATCGCAACATTAGTTCGGATATGAGAGAGTTTATTGTATATTGTTAAATTTTTAGTTTTAAAACTGGTTAGTTTTTATATTTTATTATATTGCTATACATTTTATATTTATTATATTGAGGTTCGTTACATCAAGGTTTGACTGTATATTATATAGCTTCTATCTGTACTTTGTGCACATACCGTGACTTGTGGCGGTGGGGGGAGAGAGTACTTGAGTCGTAGCAGGGCGCGCAGGCCGAGTGACGTTGTCCGCAAGTCTGCCTCTAGCTTCATTATGCGAGCAACTAGGCTGCGACACATTTCACAAAGTCCATCCTCCTCCTTCAACACTATCACCAGCCCTGTGCCTATACCTGTCACCCAGTCAAAACATTAATGTAAGCATAGAAATACAGTGAAGTCCAGTTTATCTGGATTAATGCGGCGGAGTCGAAATCTGGATAGGCAAAATTGGGATAATCTGAAAATACAACAGGATAAAAATGCCTAAGTCACATAAGCAACTATTGTGAATAGTGCCTGCAATTCACATAAAACTTATGTATAGCGGAGAGTGAAATATCGTTGGCGTTAACGTGTTAAAAAGCTTATAATTTGATTTTACAAATAAAAAAAATCTGGAATAAACGGAGAAGCACTTTTTATTAGGTTTAGGTGATAAAAATAAATACCAATTTATTTCCAAACTTATTTGGGTTGCGTGTTCATATCTTACAAAATCATCGGTAATGATACTTGCCGTGTCACATAGGCATCAATTGTGAATAGTGCCTGCAATACGAGTGCTACAAATTGCATAAAACTAATGTACAACGGATAGCGAAATATCTTAGGCGTTAACATGTTAACCCTACCCGGACTGAAGGCGGATAGGCTAGTCAACTCAGCCCCTCCAAATCTTTAACTTTTAATAAGGGGGTTAGTGAAAGAGGTTAGATGGTTGTTTTTGAAATAATAATAAATTTTAAATGTTTTAAAAGTTTAAATTTAAAGAAATTCAATGTGGGCTATTTTCAAGACCATTTACTTATGTTACAATATTGGATAGATTAGCAATTCTCATGGGAGGATAGCAAACGGGGCAGACTTTTGATCAAGGGCTTCCCCCCTTTCAACTGATGAAGGATGGTGAAGGAGAAAACACCTCCGATAGCACTCTGCAGAGGTAAGATAATTTGGTCATTGGTAATAATAAATAAATATATTTTGTATGGTGTTTTGAAAAAGAAAAAAATTGTGGAATAACAAAAAATGCCCTAAATCGAATAGGATCGAATGGATCCCAATTCTGGCAATTACAAAACATTCAAGTAATAAAAATTGAAACATAGTCAATAAAATATTTCAAATAACACCATTTTAACTTAAATGGTTCTAAATAGGTTCAGTTAGTATTGTTGAGCTTGCATGTTTTCAGATTTTCTTGTGATCATGTAGGCCCCATTTAGCACTAATATATATATCACAACGTTCTCAGCACTATTCTGACCTAAATAAGCTAAAGATCTGAATAAACTTACTAATTTTGTCACAGGTTAAAGTTTCCCCGGGTCTTCCTTTACCCCAACCTAATTAATCTCTGGAAGTGCCTTGTTGATGAAGTGATTATGAATACTTTTAATACTTAACCAATTCTTTTATGTATCTACTTAAACAATTTATTAAAATTTATAATTTTTACATCATATGACAACATAAAATACCTTCAAGTACTTTCTGGACGACTTTTGTCAAATCCTCTTTCGATACCTGGCCTAAATCACTCTCTTCAATATATTTATCACATATGTAGCAACAGCCAACAAACTCCTTGAATCCGATCCTACTTTGAAAGGTTTTTTTAATAGATTCAGCTATATTTTCATTACAGGTGGCGAAAGGTTTTAGTTCCTGCAAAAGATAAAAATTCCATGAAGGAAATATATGTCTGGGGCTGAGGTATTTTATAACCATCTCAACCTTAAAGATCTATTACTTATCAAAATCCTCCAGTTTGAGGCACTGAATAGAGAGTAATATGTGAAGTATGCCTAATCATCAAAAATTCACATAGTTATATTACATAGATATATTGCTCCACTACTTATTTCATATGGGTTACTTAATATATTTGTATAGCTGAATACAGGGAAAATGATTATTAAGATATAACCCACATTCATGAAAACGGGTAACACTGACATACAGTAGAGTCTCGGTTATCTGCCATAAACTGGCCAGCGGAATGGCAAATAACGGAGACTCTACTGTATTTAAAAAAGATATTTTACTTTTTTATGCATACATCTACAATATTTCAATTTGATCCACCCATAGAGCAATACAAAAGAAAAGACTGGGACTGTGAGTGTGTCATGTAATCCGGCTATTTGGATGTCACGAATTGTGGATAGTTGTGAGTGAAGGTCTGTGGGTGTGGTATCATCTTATCTGGATTAACGTCCACACTATTGAATAATATTTTAATCTGCAAAGACCATCCTCATTATTAAACCAGTTTGTAATTCAGAAGCAGTGGTTTGGACTCAATGTTAAATTTTAGGTCCCTTAGATACCGGTATGCTATTGACTGTTGGGTTTTTAATTAACAGTACTGTCTATAGAACATGTCAGCCTTAGTCATTAACAAGACTGCAAGATCGCGCCACAATCATTCTACACTCAATTCTCATTCATACATGGCTTTAAATACCTACCTGGGTAGGTTGCCATTTCAGTTAAAAAATAAAGTATAAAGAATAAACCGCCTTTAGTGATTTTTAAGCAATCAATCATGCATATATATCTGGTGTCCTTGAATAAGCCTATTTGTCATTAAATATGTCAATATCGCAAACCAAATCATTCAACCAATTCCTTGGCAGCTGCTACTTCTGACATTATCTAGCCAATGATCTAAAACTTCCAAAATATCTATTTTGCTGGAGGGTTACACACGGATCTATTACTTTTTATTTACATACAATATTTAAATATTACAGTCTAAAACTAAATGAATAGACTAAAATATAAATTGGACTGTTATTAAATAACTAAGTACAATATTTATTGGCTATAATATACTCTTTATTTACTCTAAATACTACTTTAAAGTTTGTCAAAATACCTCTCTAACAAACAAAAAAACAATCAAAACAACAATCTAACAAACAAAAAAATATCTCTCTAACAATTAATACAAATGGATTAGGTGTCAGACCATGCCACCATTTTGAGTTTAGTTGGAAGGCATCCTAGATCTCCTACAGAGTCGTCTCCAGCTATGACAACCGCCAGGAAAAACAAGTATGACACCCCTTCCTTGTCGCAAATTACCTTTCCCCGCTCTCGTCAAACCCTTGTGCCACCAACCATTAGTATTAAATCAATAGTATATATTGGTAGTACAGTACTAATAATATATATAATATCTTCCGATCCTCTTTATTAAAAACAACTTGGCGAAAAAATTCACCTAGTAAAAATTATCTAACAATACCCTATGTGTTACCATAATCACAAAGATTGCTTTCCTTAATATTATTAGTCAATTTTTTGAGTTTAGGTTTTGAATTACTTTTTTTTAAATTATTTAGTCTACTAACAGGAAATCCTGTATAAAATTCTAAAAAAAAACTCCTGTAATGCAATTGATGCTTTTTATAAAATTTTAAGAGATGTAAATTTTTCTTGTGTCCCACAACCATTTTTGGAAGTTTTAGTTAACTTGCTTAAACTGCATTCTCAACTGGCCTATTTCACTGCCATAAATTCTTAATAACGACAAAATTATATCACAAGCTGTTCACAAACATTGTGTGTAAAACTCTCACTCAATTCCAACTTTTTCTCAAAGTTTTAACTTGGTTACAAATGAAAATTAGAAATAAGCCTGTTTGGTTATTTTTCATTAAGATATTTCAAACTAATACATATATTAAAACCCTTACAAGTTACTATAGGCCATACAAGTTTTTAAAGAACCTCTACTGTAATCGTATTCTTTCTTATTCACTCTCATCTGTTCTGACAAAAATCTGCTTACCAATAACTCTGATTAACATATTTTTTGCTTTAAATGTGTAACTCTTCTTAGGACAGCCCTGGTCTATTACGAGTCATAGGTGTTCCTACACAAAGTATCAACAATATTAAAATGCTAAAAACAAATTGTTAGATCTACCTCCTTAAAATCCATACAATCTTCTGTTTTAACAACATGGTTCACTTTACTGGGACTACCAAACTGCTGCGATGACTCGGATTTAGTTAATGAACTTGAACAAAGGGGATCTTGTTCTAGATTTTCAATCTGTGAAAATTCCAAATAAATAGGTGGTTCACTTGAATTTGCAGCTTCTTGCTTTTCTTCTTTTAAAATTTCTTCAGCTAGGATCTTGTGATACTCAATGATATTTCTCTTCAAAACTTTCTGAGGCCTTTTCCTCAAAAACAATGAAGGAACAGCATTTGGATTTAGTCTCTTTGGCTTACAGTTTGCGATTTTCGATACAACACTATCATCAAAGTCACTAAAAGAAAAATGCCGACTACAAATGGTATCCTTCCTCGAAAAATCATTGCTGCCTTTTCCACACCTGTAGAGCCACTCATTTCTCACCAATTCATCCTTTGGAAGAGAGAAAAATCTCAAAGTCACTCCAAATTGCCTAAGAACATTGTAATCAGTGACACAAGAGGTAACTGCACACCTCTGTCCAGGCATTTTAATTAATACAAGTTATAGAGGCTTATCAATAATAAAATCTTTTCTGCTAGGTGATGACAGAACTAAACATGAAGAACAGAACTAATATTACACAATAAGTTAACATTGACAGACATGGTGACTTGTGACCGCCTTCTTTGGTATAATTATTAGCCTTTAGATTGCATACTAATGAACTTTTATAGTTATCTCTGTAAAACAAAAATAAATTTGAGGCTAATTAGGTACACTTATTAAACGCCTTCAGAACTAAGTTATATGTGCTTTACCATGTACTACGAGTTACCTCGAAAAGTTATTAAATCATATTTTATTGTTTACTTAAATATAATTGCAATATAAATGGGATACAATAATAAAACTTCTCACTTAACCGCTATATAACCAGTACACAAACTCTAGGTTATATCAATAACTGAATTCTTGAAATAAATTGTTGATACGATTAATAGATTACAAAAACATTATCTTAAAAACTGTTACTGTTCTTTTGCTAATTTCACTTTATTCCTCTTCAAGACTAGTTGATTAATTTTATTCCCCTATAGTTTTAAAGTATATTGCAGAAATAAACAAAACACACTTATTGTTTGTTTGTGGCATGAAAATGAAAGTTTTTTTGCTTCTTCTTTTGGGCTAAAGTTTGAAGACCATGCAACCTTGCAGTACACTTTTCTTCGTTGCCTCCACTGATTTAATCTGGAATAATTAATGGTTTTGATAGTTACAACAACGAACATACATGTTGCCACTTAATTTACGGTATTTTATTATTTGGCTGGTTATAATATATTATATTGTGTTACTAAATTAATATATTACATTAATTTAAGAACGTCTGATTAAATACGATCAGACGTTCTTAATAAACAGACGATAAAATTCGTCTGTTTGAAAATGTATGCATGAATAAATGAGCCTACCGTTAGAGAATCAGCTGAGATATTTTTTTGTAAAGAAGTGCTCAATTTTGCCCCATTGTTTAAATGTTTCTCATACACGATTCATGCGTGTTCAAGTCTTGTGTTTAGTTATTAAATGTTATTAATTATTGTGAAAAATCGTCGAAGAAATATTTTCAAACATTCTATGCCTAAACTTAAACGAACAATAACAATAATCAAATCTGTGTTTGTTTTTTTTTATCAAAAAACCCTCTGCTGAACCAGAACACATATTCCTACCCCAAAGCGGTTTAGGTTTGTGTTATACAAATGACTTTCTTGGACTGGCAAAAAGAAAAACTGCCAATACTTCGGTCAACGTTCCACCGATTAAACATGTCCTAGACTCCTGAGCATCTTGAGGATAACAAATCCCAACCATTGACGGATCATAATTACGCTAACTTTTCCATTGACTCAACCCATATAGATGATGATACTGTGTCAAAGGCGCAAGTCGATGGCACGACTTTAATAAAGATTAACGTTTCGACTATCGACGACTTTCATAATTAAAACAACAAAACATTTCAATGATGAAGTTATTGTGAAACCTCACACTTTCCAAGCTAAGATTGGTAAAATAATACTGTAGATGTTTTGCTTTGATCAACGTAGCGTTTGATATCTCATAAAAGAAGCAAGAACTCAAAGCACAAAACTATCCTGCTGTCCAGATTGTTGCCAGATTGTGTAATAAAGACAAAATGTCATATCTCATTTGAACATCAATGTCTCTTCAGAACAATGAATCCGGGAAAACATGTTTCAGCTAAACATTTACCGGTATCCGTTTTTGTAATCCATGTTGAAACCAAGAGAAATGGCCTAATATGTCCTTCAACACACGTTGCCAAAGATATACGGCTCCACCAAATACTTTTGCAAAACTTTATCCAAGGTGTGTTAGAAGTACGGTCCAAATTTTTAGACTGAAACTGTTAGCTGGGGATTGAACTGACCTAGTTTTTCTATTATTTATATTTTATTATTACTTAGTCATTGGTTGCACGATTATTCAAAATTGAAGGTATTAAACATTATTTTCTTATTTTTTAAATAACAAGAAATCTCTATACTAACATACTTGATTTGACTTTTATTCCAATTTTAATACTTATCAATACATCCCTAATGACAAGTAATGCACTGATAACGGCTAAGTGGTGCTGTTAAAAAATAAAGTTATTCATGTTCTAAAGTTATTTCTTCATTCCAACGATTGTATTTTATACAAATTTTCATCAGTTAAGGATAAGGTAAATATTCCGAACACAGTATTCTACCAATCTATATCAAATCGATCTTCGACTTACTTTTTTTGTACTTAATAAATCGTCATAACCAAAATTTTTGAAAATTCATACTTTTTTACGTGGAAACAAAAATTTACCTTTATATCTATAAAAATAACCAATACACACTCGGTACGCCGAACGTTTTCCACTGCTGCCTAGCCAAACTTTCCAAACTCACAATGAACAGGTGACACTTTACAATGATATCGACAGGTCAACCAACAGACCAAAACAATATAGTATTCGTCAGCTCAGACATTCACGAAGGACATGGCAATACGGTATCTGTTGGAAAACTTTGGAACTACGTCAATAATCATGACGCAACGTAGACGTCGAGTCAGGCTCGTGTCTTCCTTAATGTGTTGAATTCCTAATAAGATAACAATTAAAACAGTATAGTTAAAATACTATCATGTATTTCTTTCACAAACCCACCTGTTACAATAAGTTTAAATTTCCCTGAGGTCATAAAAACATTTTTCGATATGTTTTACTAAATATGATGTAACAAAAAACTACATATCAAGATTCGTGTTCAACAGTTTATGAAATAAAGAAGAAATGATCCTTAAGTATTCCACATAAGAAACATAAAATTTACTTTGCTCTGCAGTTATTCGCCATACACTAATATTGTAGTTCATAATAGTAAATCTATTTAACATTTGGACCTGATTTTAATGGTAGTCAAATTATTTAATTTTTATCAATTAAAAATTTTTATACATAAAGCCCAATAATTTCGTACTTTTCTTAGTTTAATTATGTATAAAATTCAGAAAATGTGTTGTCACATAACAGATCTAAATAAATATAGTAAAATGGTCCACTCCATATCATTACTACACCTGATCATTAAGCTCATAGTTTTATGAAATCAATTTCTATAGTTTAGTGTGAAAGAGGATAAATAAAAATCACGTAACATTATATAATAAATGTTTTAATCTAGCACGTATATATGTATTGTAAATTTATAACAGATATTTTTATCCTTCCCATTATTGCTTCCTAGAACCATTTCAACATCTGCTGTAAAATTGATCCTAAATTATGAAAATCGAGATGGTAAATCGAGGCGTGGTTGGTTAGAGGCAGGTGAGATGAGTGACAGATGGAGGTGTGCATCTGCGCGGGTAAGAACAGCTGATTTGCCAGCTGGGTCAGACCTCGTCGGACAGACTGTCAGCGAGGCTCAGGCGACCGCTGGTTCGGCAGATTATGCGTGTTACACACAAGAATCGACGTCACGATGTCGCCGACATTTGTGATGTCACAGACGTGATGCTGGTGACATGTACGACATGAAACGTGGAAGAGGCACATGCTGGCGACAAGGACAGGAGTTCAGAGATCATTTGCGAAAATGTCGTCATCTGAGGAAGATGCAGTGCATTGCTCATTACTTTAAGAAGAAATATGCGACGAAGAAAAGTTGTTCAAAGAGAATTTTTAACTTTTGAAAGACATGTTTTTCTTTATGGTAGGGTGGAAATTATGATAAAACATTATTAGGGTACTCTCACCAAGTTAAGTATTTAGTAGCCGAACCACACGTAACACGCGTGGATCCGCTTTCAGCCCGTGTGCATGAGGCGCGTGTTACAAGAGGACCAACTCCCTGAGGAAGCAGGACGTTTCTTTTGGTCCTGCGAAACGTAGGAGGATTTCTGGGGTGCTTTAGGTATTTTAGTGACAATCCCCGTTGGGAGAAAAACTACAAAACAAGGTGAGCGAACCTTAATAATTTTTATCGAGAATTTTTAACGTTAATCAACGCAAAAATTCTGGACGCATCCATAATGGAGAGACGATGTGTTATTCGAATAACATACAGTAGCAGGTAATTAGTCCGGCATCCGGAAAAATCCCAAAACTATTTCAGAACGAGCTCTATCATATGTTGAAAGACTCACCTCGAATATATTGCGTTGCGTATAAACCACCAATAGTCTTTAAAATTGTATATATATATATATATATATATATATATATATATATATAAATATATATATATATATATATATATATATACACATGAATTTATACATATTATTTATGTATGTGTCCGTGAACACGATAACTCTAAAAAATAGTTAAATCGAGAACAAATTTGGTAGAGACGTGTATTCCTACTTACTCGGACGAATTCGTAATCCAGACATATTGGTCTATCGGAATGGGTAGTTTGAGAGGGTTTTGTACCCTAAAAATGGGGGGTTTACATGTAATTTTGAAAAATTACAAACTTCTTTATTTATGATCGGATGTTGATAAAGATAGGTATATATTTTGTCAAAATAAAAATTGTTTATGCCAAAAAGTCTACTTTCAGTGTTTCTCTCAGCAGTAAACCTGCATACTCTTTACCACGTTAATCTCATGGAGAATAGGCCAATAACGTTTATATTTTCGCTGAGTACGCAGGTCTGCTGCGACGGGGGTATTTTTATCTCATAAAGGACTATAAATCGTACGATTTTCCTTGACTCGTTTATGCCTGTAAACGGGAGCTTTCCATTACTGCCCGAGAAACGTATAAAATTGGCTGCCTCCGATCGCTCCAGGCCTGTCTCCACTTCCGGTGCCCCGGGCGGATGCAGTACGTTCTCCCCCACAGCTGTACCGGAACCACGTGACTGCAACGTCATTAAGAGGACCGACGTTTGACAAGGGTGTGATGGCTAGTAGCACTATCGTTGATCCCGGAGGGAATGAGAGGGCAAACCTGCATTACATTTGTCAAGTCCGATTTATCCGTACCAGGTTAAAAATAAATTACATAAATAACAGTTAATATGTAAATTTTATCTCAAGCAAGTCTTCGAAATTGCAGACGCAAGCGCAGTACCTTGCTGGACGCGGCAAGTGTTACTAACGAGGAGTGTGTAACATGATCAACGCACACTCTGCATTGGGGGTGTTTCCAACGGAGCACTACAAGCACTTTAGCATTATTTTTTGACATTTCAATACTGAACCGTCAAAGCATAGCGGTTTGAGGTTAGATGTACAGTGGTTGTTTGTTTCGGAGTCATACTTAAGGTTAAACTGCAAAGTGTACTGAATCTGTGGTCTTGAGTGGTTGTAAAAGAGAGAACGTCAGAATAGCGTTGTATTTCCTACCTAAAACTAATGAGAATAACCTTTTAACTTTGAATGAAAATATATCAAACTTTTGACAAAACGCTTACGATATTTCGCGGCATATGACGGTATAAGTTGTTGTATATGCAGTATGCAACACTAATATTGCAGGCAGCATTCACGATCGTTGTCTATGCGACGTGGATGTCTATAATGGGTTTTTTCACTATTGTTTCAGATTATCCTGATTTTCGGCTATCTGGATCAGTGGGTCCCCACCACATTAATTCGGATAAACCGGACTTTAATGTAGTAGAGCGTTAAAAATAGGAAATATAGGAAACGCCTAGAGGCAATCCAGACGAAGTCGCTGAGACGAATCACACGACAACCGTGGTTCGTCAGGAACTCTGTAATTATGGGGACGTTGGGAGTCCCAACTCTTGACCTATTTAACAGAACAAAAGCCAATGGACTGTTTCAGAAAGCAGCCGAGTCCAGCCTAGAGCACATCAGAGAACTCTGTACACGGCATGATATCGCAGAGGTCTGGAGGCCCAGGCCCATCGCCATCCTGGATGATCCGCCGTAGGAACAGCATGACCTGCCCAGCCAAAGCCTGTCACAGCAATGTGTTGAATCTTCTTAATTTAAGTTTGTGTTTATTATATTTTGATTAACATCTGATATTTCACTTGCTCCGGCCCTGTTCTGATTTGATTGTTTTAGCCATTCCAAGAGGCAATCCAGCAGCTACAGCGGTAATCGCTAATGCTGTGGTTCGCTCAAATGAAGTCCTTTCGCCCGTATGTAAGTTGCGCATACACGTCTGGACGGATGGGGGAAGGTGGGTTTAGTTTGGGTAAACACCGCTTAACGGTGGAGTCTCCACATAACCCTAGCAGGAGCGGGGGTACTCATAAAGAGTTACCACCTGCCAAAAAAAGCGTTAAAAATAATGTTTTCACTATACTACGATGTCACCACATAATTTTTACATGTAAGTGATGCCATTTTGTTGATTTACTTGTCTCATCTTTCTCAGAGTAATAAAGTTAGTACTCTTTGGAGTAAATTTTTAAAGGTTAAGAGGTGTTTAAAAATAAAAGAAAACATTGATCACTCCACCCTTCCTAAATGTGTCTCGTTGATTGCTTTTTTTGATTGTCTTGTTTTATTCCTTGTGTTATAGTGGATATTTTAGGCCAGGATGATAGGCTTACGTTCTTGAAGAGCTTTTTTGAGACCTTCATCGCTATCGAGTTCTCAACGTAACCCTCCGCTACTGTGGACGACTTCCACCCTCCATGTCTCTTTAGGGTTAACAAATCACCATTTCCTTCAACCAACATGGAGGCTGATGATCCCAGAAGGGCGTGATCTGTGTAACTTGAGGAGTTTTCGTGTGCAATGAACTTAGCTACACTCTTTGGCACGTTTGTAAGTGTATTGTGCCTACATCCAAGGTAATGCACATTTCCTGCCTGTAACCAATAATAACCGCTTTGTTGGTGTGGGTGGTAGGCGGAGGGGTATATACTGTCGTATGAAATGGCAGGGATTAAATGGACAGTCTTCGTCTGATATGGTTAAAGATCTTCGGGAATTGGGGTTTCCCTCTTTATAAAGCTCCCATTATATTTAATTTTTTTTAGTGTAAGATTCAAGAGATCATCTCTTCGACATGCTCCAAAAACTTCAAAAATCATAACTTTTGTTAAAAGCCAGTCATGGTCTAGGGCCTCAAATATGAATTTTGTGATTTCGTCAGTAGAAAGGACTTGAGACTTGAGAGACGAGTGTAAGATAATCGTGGCGCGATCTTGTAGTCTTGTTACTGACTAAGGCTGACATGTTCCTTAGACAGAACTGTTAATTAATATCGCAACAGTCAATGGCATATATAAGGGACATGCATTTTAACGTGGAGTCCGAACCACTGCCTCTAAGGGTGAAAGTATTGTGATTGGGAGCTTATATGCTGATCTGTAAGCTGGTGACATTCCCTCGTGTGCTATACCCTAATCTTCTGGACAGGCTTATTTTCCAGTAAAATTGAAAGAACCGCTGTACAAATAAATGAGAAAAAATGTTAAATTTACAGTCCTACTGTAATAAAACATCGAGTCGCCGGACAAGACGGGCGGAGTGAATGTGGGCACTGGGCAGGTGGCAGGTGTAGACGGAGACGAAGTGTCCTTGTACCCGTATACAGCGTAGAACAGCTGCCGGCGTGGCCGCTGGTCATTGGTTACCGTGTCACATGCGATATAGTACACGACAGACGGTGTGGAGAAGGAAACCATGCGTCGACATTTTATATTTTTCGTGGGTATCTTGTGCCAGTGGTATCTTGTGACGTTTTAATAGGGAACGGTACAAATCTTGGTATTTTAAATACCCCTATCGCAGCATACCTACGTATTCAGCGAAGTTCTCAATCAATAAAATATAGTTATGTATTATTTGTGAGCGATGGTTTAATATTAAACCTACTTTAAGTATAAATAGTATTGGTGGTAAATAAATGGAATCCTAAGGTAAAAAGCTGGTTGTGGTGGTGGTGGTGACTGGGACGGTGGCGACGTGCTGTAATCCAGCTACTTGGAGGTCACGAATGTGGATAGTTGTAAGCGATGGTCGGTGGGCGTAGTGCTCTCTTGTGTGGATTAACGTCCGTACTATTGAATAATACGTTAATCCGCAAAGACCATCCTCATAATTAGACCAATTCGTAATTCAGAGGCCGTGGTTCGGATTCCACGTTAAACTGTAGTTCCATTAGTTGCCTTCGACTGTTGAGCTATTAATTTAACAGTCCTGTCTAAGGAACATGTCAGCCTTAGTCAGTAACAAGACTACAAGATCGCGCCAAAATCATCTTACACTCTATCCTCATTCATACTTGGCTTTAAATATCCACCTTGTGGTATGGTCGCTATTTCAAATAATCTAATCTAATCTAATCACTAGATGCTGTAATAAATTAAACATTATTGTATGGGACAGAGGCAAAATGTTTAGCCACAGTAAATTGGAGGTTCTAGGTCTAGATGAAAGTTGGTTATTTCTGAACAAAGGGGCGGAGTGAAATGGTTCTGGGGCCAGGGCTTGGGGCTGAGGTAATGATCAGTGGCCAACAGCAACAGCTAACAGCTGTCAGGCTCAGGCATGAGACACCTGGCCTCCCCACCACCTGGGCGCGCGTGCTGCTACAGGCGCCACCCCACCACGCGCCACAGGTGGCCACAGACACAGGAACAACGGCGGGGTGGTTCAGGTGAACCAGGTCCTGTAAGACAAATATCCACAATGACCTCCTGGATCCGTCACCACATAGCAACAGACGGGCGGAGTAAAAATCCCTCCCTTGGCTATTAAATGTTGCAACGCATATAGACGTCCGGCTGTCTGCGCGTCTGCCTCTGTCTGCATGCAGATGTTTTATAGCAGCCTACACACAGGAGTCTCCGTCACGTTGCCAGCTCGTGTCGCGAGAGCACCAATCACGTGGAGAGGCATGCATATCCAAAACACCTTTTAGAAAGGCATTCCCTTTTCTCCTCCTTGGCTGAAGAGGCCATAGTTCTATAACAGCCACAGTGGACTCCTAGCCCACTGAAACCTCACATCCTATCCCCTGTCTTGCCATTTGTAAATGCGCATGCACAGAACGTATTGCTAATCGCTTCTTTCGGCGCAGGGGGTGTTGATTTGTTTTTTATTTTTCATATTTGAGGTGAGACGTGGTAGCAGACAGGTTACAGTGTTGACTGATCTTGTAAAATACCACTTCATGATAATGAACAGACAAATAAAGAGTATATTATCGTAGTAGAAGAGTTTTCTTTTTCAAAAACCCTTCGACGTCGCCTTCTCCTCCTTACTGTCACGAGAAATAACACAGCATCTTCCTCAGATGACGACATTTTCTCAAATAAACTATTCTCCTTGACGCCAACACGTGCCTCTTCCATGTTTTTCGAATGTCACTAGCATCATGCCTGCGACATCGTGACGTTGATTAATGTGTTCAGCCTAGAAATGCTCCGAGGACCTTTATTTATGGACAGATGTTGATGAAACTTCGTAAATAATATTATTAATTATATTATTGATTTGGAAATTCGCTGAGTACGCTGGTCTGCTGCTACGGGGGTATTATTTACCTAAGAACCCATTATAAAAGCAGTTGTTAAATTTACATAATTTAGCTGAGTTTTGGGATAACTAAAGGGGTGGCAAATAGAAGGAAGGGGCGAAAATATGTAGATCCGTCTCTGCTGCTAAGCATCGGACAGTTTCAATTGCCATTCCACCCCGAGGTCAGTGTTCTAGTGTAGTGTACCTCACCCTGTCATTTGTTGTGGTGTGAAGTGTGTGGTGTGTGGTGTGTGGTGTGTGAAGTGAGAGGTACAGAGGCTGCAAAGTTACTAACGAGCAGGTTGTGGCAAGCCTGTGAAGGAGGGTGAGCGGGGGATGTGGTCACAAACACCGCCCGTGTTGTTGGCTTAACTACCGCCAAACTTGGCTTTCTGGCCCACGTGAGCTCGTCTAACTTCCAACAGCGCCACCAGGTGAGGGATAAGTGAACTTCGCTAGTTTTATACAGTCGTCAGATTTACAATGAGTGCAATATCTCTCAATCACTCTCTTTGGAGAAAAACTCTCGCTAAGTGCGCAGTGAAGTTTGAAAGGAATTTTCTTTTACATAATGAATTTTAGTATGCCCTAACTATACTTTAAGGTGATAAATATTTCATTATAGTTCTCGCAAAACAAAAATTTAAAGTCGACCACAGTATTAACTTGTTGTAGTACAAAGAAGAAGGGAAATTATTATTGATCTTATTCGTGAAAGACCGACCCGACTAGGTGGGTGTTTTAACTGAATAAAAGTGCGTTGGAAAATAAGAATTCAAGATTATGAGCTGATTAACCGATCGTTCCACGATCCCGTTGCTACAATTCTCAATAGCTCAACACCCTTATTTTTTTAATTTTAAGAACATTAGGCTACGAGCATAAACAAACCAAAGTACACGTGGTGGCTCATCGCGATTGTAAAGCCAGTACGACTGCTTCACACTTCAAATCCCATAGGGTATTCAAATAATGAACACCCTGTATGTATAACATTTTTATCGACTATTGTTTTTGACCCCTGTGCACCTCAAATCGAAAAAATAACATGATCCCAGGCTTAACTCTTGCTCTTCTGCGGTAAAAGCTTCTTCCCTATGGGAATTTCAAAAGGCAGGAAGGAAAGAAGGATAATAAGAAAAAGCTTATAATGAAACAAAAACCACCATTTATAAGTGGTTTCATGCATTTCCTATTCACAAAAATTGTAGCAGCCGGCCTTTAACGACAGCACCTGACGCCCCACAGCAGTGCATCTGCCAGCGCTACCTGGTGACTGGACACGGAACCACCTGGCTGAGCAACGGAACGTCATGAAATACCACTGGAGACGCAAGGTGTGTTTTAGAATAATTTACATAATCCTTTCGGTAAAAAACTTTAAAGAAGTGTATTTTGGAAGTTTTATATTCTATTGCATGTGATAGGGCTAAATATTTTAAATATATTATTATTGTTAATTTTATTAAAAATTGTAATCATCATTTATAAGAATGAGTAAGATAAAACATGGTTAGTCTATCTAAATTATTGATCGATTTATTGACTTATTTAGAGTTGCAATAGTAGAGCGTTCAAAGCCCTCTCTTACCTAATCTATGTAAATGCATTTTCTTTTTAATCCAATTTTACAAAATATGAAGGTAAAATACAAACAAAGAAATTTTGAAGTCTAATTTAAACTGTTACTGTTAAATTACATTTTAGATAAATTCAATTTACAGCTTAATCTAAAATTATTCGATTGCTTGGTAATAATTTACAAAATTTGCCGGCGGACAATTTCAAGCATTGAAAACCCTTCTCTGGAATGTAGAGAATGCATGAAATAAGTTTCATTGTTATTAATTCTCCCGCTTTTTTTCGGAGAAGACGGCGTAAAATGCCTCCTGGAGCGTCGCAGACATACAGACACAGATTGAAATGAGACTTGTCTCGGCTTTTATAACGCACGAAATATCAAAATAACTAAAAATTAATAACTCTTAGAATTGTACAGACAAAACTCAAATTTTATTTATATAGATTAATTAATGGAGACCTAATGATAAACTGACTTCTTAAGCCAGTCGGTCGTAATTTTAGATAGGCAATCGTGTAGAAACTGCAATGAGTGGCGTAAATAGGATTTAAAATACCTACCTTGTAGTATGTCGCCATTTCAATAATCTAATCTAATCTAATCTAATTTTTGGATGATTAACCTGGAAGGAGACACTACCAAGGGATCCCTAAACTGAAATCAGGGTGTCCAGGGTCTGACACGAACTGTGGATAGCTATAAACGATGGCCTTTGGATGCGATATTCTCCAGGGTGGATTAACGTCCGCACTATTGAATACTACGTTCATCCGCAAAGACCGTGCTCATTATTAAACCCGTTTGGAATTTAGAGGCATAATTGTGGTTCGGATCCTAGGTTGAGCTTTAGGTACCTTAGATGCCATTGATTGTTTGACTACAATATTGTGACACAATAATCTTAGACGCATTTCTTATTCTAACTTTGCACATTTATTTTACTATAGTAAAATAACATATAAGCTTTTATTTTATAATTTATCATCAAAAAATACCTACCTGGGTAGGTCGCCATTTTAGTAATAAAGTAGCTAAAGAATTACCGTACTTAATCAACATTGCTCTATTTAATACTTTAGATTGCAACGATGCTCGAACATAACTCCTATCATATAAACGCAATATTGGTGCGGACGAGTCAAGCGGAACTTGCATACAGAAAAATGAAGGCGCCAACTAAATTTAAATTTAACATTTAATTCATAATTAGAATTTTCTGCTGATACGTACAGGGAAATCTAAATTGTTTTTCAAATAGCCGCACACACAACAAATAAGCTTAAATACAACGCACTACCATGCGTCGCGAGGGCTTTGGGGATTGTACGTGTGACCTTTTGGCTTAGTATTTCATGAAAGTTTTATTTGACTTATTTTACTATTCTTGTTCTCAGATTTCTATTGGCTTGGTTCGGATTATGTACTCATTTTGTATTGTTCTAGGTTTAAGTTTACCTGAGGGTGGGTTCAGATTTGGAATCCCCATACATTTGAAAATTTATTTTTCTAATCATGATTGAAATTACCGCGATAATACAGTATACTATTTTTCAGTTTTACACAGATAATTTGATGAGCTTTTACTGTGGTTTTAGGTAAATATTTGTTTTTCTCTATCTTTATTTTTTGTGACAAACACTAGGAAATTAACTCCGTTCCCCCAACGTGTAACCTCTAACTACGCAAACAATGACTCTCAAACAAACAAAAGCTAGCAGGCTAGCGGGTAAAATTCTAATGGAATGTGAATGTCATCACAGGATAAACTATATATACCAATGTTGCTTTAAAAGTGAAAGCCACAGAAAAGCTGTAATATGAGAAATAATATTTTACACAGAAAAAAGGAAATGGCGCAGTTGATGGCAGTCGCCTCTTCGCTCCCCGCGCCGCACCACGGCCACCTGTTATTTTACCCCCTTGTAATTCCGTGTTATCGTCACGGCCCAGTCGGCCTGCGTCAGTTGGCTATTTAAATCGTGGGAAAACTGTAACGAACTTTCCTTTGTTTGGATAGAGTTATTTTTTAAACGTTGCATACACATTTAATCGTATAAACGAACTGCGATGTACCAAGACTGGAATAAATACCCCCGTCACAACAAACCTGCGTACTCAGCGAATTTCCAAATTACAGTAATAATATGACAATAGTAATATATGACAAGTTTCATCAATATCTGTCAATAAATAAGAGAGTTTGCCTACCCTCCATAAGATTAACACCGAAAGAGTATGCAGGTTTGCTGCTGTGAGGAACATTGGAAGTAGGCATTTTTACCACAAAACATTTTTATTTTGAAAATTTATACCAAGTTCTATCAAATCCATACATAAATGAGTTTGCCTAATCTGTATATGATTAACGTGGGAAAAGAGTAGCTGAGAGAGAGCTGCCAAGACATGATATGCATAAATGGATGGATCTCATCCACACGAAGTTAATTACCAGGTTTAATCCAAAAATATAAGTTGATAAGTGAAATATTAATTTTTTTCTTAAGCTCCATAACATTAAAATTGGAGCCCCCAAAATACAACGCACTGTGTTACGTTTTTTATAATACCTCGGTAACTATTGGAGATAAAGCAAACAATAAAGTACTAAATTCTGAAGTTGTTTGAGCTAATTCTAATAGTAAAAGAAAAACTATAAAAAATTTAAAAACTACTCATAAAAATCCCAACCCGGGGCATAAAACAATGTCTACTATAATTTCAATTTGGAAAATATTAAAGGAACGTCAATCTTTTTAATCTTAAGTTTATTCTGTATTGAGATTGATTTTGTTCCAATGTCACCTACCTTCATTTAATCTATTTATTTGGTGTTGCCACTGATGAGATGAGTTAATTAATTGATAGTAATACTGAGGCCTAATATTTTGTCAACACAAAAATGGATATGAAAACTATTGGAAATATTACGTCATGCAAAACCTTTAAAATGGAAACCTTCGCGTTGAACTTTGTACTTTAACATATGTTTCACGAATTCACAACGATATCTAAAGGCGATGTTGGTATCACTGATCAGAACAGCCAATCAGCTGGCTTCTGTTTGCTCACTTCCGGCTCCTGATTGTAACGCTCTAGGCTTGCAATCTGTTTGGTCTTTGAGAGGAAAAAATAATCACAGACCGTTTGATCATTAATGAACTTTTGTTGATTTAAATGAGATGCTTCGCCAAGTTTTTTTATAGAAATTTATGGGTGATATTCACAACAATGTTTAAAAAATAGTTATTTGTGAGGTTGTATTAATGTGCATTTATATATTTTTAAATGGTCTTTACGGTAGAATTTAACCGTCTAGTCTAAAGCATGGCTACTGTATGATAGATAAACTCATACCTCGAATTCATGGCAGTTAAATTATGTTTATTTCTAGCTCAAAAACATAATGAATATGTCCTCTACAGGCAATAGATAATTTTGACCGGTTTTATTTGAACTGCGTAGATTTTTCGGTACAAATCATGGTTTGTTAATCTGGTATGGTTGGCAGAGAATTCCATCTTTTATAGCCCAAAACACATTCGTTTTTAAACCATTCTTTTTCATACACTATTTAATGAACAAAATCGTTTAATATAATGTATACCTTCTCTATAGTACCTGGAAACTGAGCTTTGCTCGGATAGAATAAGACATGTATATAAGTTAACTAGGGAAATTAAAAAAAACATTATTATATTCTCAATGCAAACACAGTTTATATGGTATAAATAAAAACAATTTAATACACCCTGAGGCTGTATTACCTGAAATTATGTTTAATGTAGGTTGTTGTTCTAGCCATATCCTCTTCTACAAGGATAAAATCACCTACGGTACATTAGACGTACTCCATCAACCTCGCAACACAAAAATGTACATAATTTATTTATACTTAATATATCTTAAAAGATTACGTACAGTATAGTTTTGAAACGCTTTTTAAGATTGTGCACGGTAAAAAATGTCTTGTATAAAGGTTTTAAGAATACCAGTTATTAAATTATCCTTATTTGAACTTAATAAATTTCGACCATTTTTTATTTGAATAAAATTTTGATCAAAATGGCGGATCTGTGAGAATTTGAAGTCTTCCAGGCTATGTAAATGTGTTTTAGTTTTGACATGGAAATGTATTAGCTCTAGGGGGGTTATTGGTTATTGGGTTAATTTATAAGATAAACAGGTTTCCATATAAACTACTAGAGCTATTGTGTTGAATTTTGATATACAGTATAAGAATAAGAGTCTGAGAAGAAGAATGATGATAGTTTTTCAATTATCAAATATATTATATTCTATTTTACTATACTATTTATACTATTTTATATTCTTTAAACGTTGTCATTTCTTTAAAAAATCTCCACACTTTCAATATTTTCTTCCTAAGCACAGTTATGAAACGTAAAGCCTTGAAATTTGCTCGGCATACCTCCTCATTACACCTCGTTTTTCAGAAACATTAAAATAGGCTACTCCGTTATAAAATTGTTTAACAGTGTCTAAAAAAGGAGCACGATTATGACATGTTTAGAAAGAAACTATGAAATGCACTTAATGACTGGTATGTCGTGTTACAATGTTAAGGAATTAGAAATAACTTTTTATTTACTATTTTGTATGACATAGCATATACATTGTACCATGCCAACATGCTCAATAATGAACTTGAACTTGAACAAGATAAGAACAGCTGTTTAGAAGACCTGAATTCCCTTTATACATATCTGAGGTCTAACATATTTCCTACAGGGATGTAAATACAAACATTTACACTCAAAATGTTGGTAGAGAGTTCTGGAATACCCTGTATATTGTTTCATTCCTTGCTTAACCATGACCACTTACACACCTCATACAATAACGGAAGCTCAGAACATAAGCTCATTATTGATTATACAAAACGGAGGTTCAGTTGTGTATCAACCTACATTCCACGCTTTGTACAACATCAAAGTGAGACGACACCACAAACCTACCACCGATAAAATCGTTACGAAAACAAGAACAAACAAAGAGTTAAATATAATATTATAATACGGTGTAGTTTATATTATAAATGGACTCTATGAGCACAACATTTTTAAACAAATATTCTGATTTATATCTTTTAAACTGTAGCCGAGATCAATTCCTGTGTTTATTGAATAGCATATTAATTTACTGTAGAATTAATTGTGTTTAATTTAAAATTCCAAAAACAATGCTGCATATAAGACATTAAATGAAATTTAATAAAAGTTAAAATTTAAATGTATGAAAAGTGGATCCTTGATACAATCGTAATGTCTCCAAAACAGAGACGAAAGGACGTCACGTCAATTTCACAAAAATTACCTCGCAATTTCCCGCAGTTCAAAGCATTCTAATTTCATTTTCGCCAAAGACAATTAAAACCTCTTGGGACGTCGCGGATCTACGATCTCGCGTCGCAGCCGAGCACGATAATTTAGGTTTAATTACGAACAGCTAGCATGCTTGCAGCCGGCACGCGCCCCCCCACCACCGACGCAACAGCTGCGCATGCGCTTCAGGGCTGGGGCCGCAGCTGCCGTCAGTTGTGCGCGCGCTACCACCATGGATGGACGTGTGTGCTCGGTGCTGTTGCTCGCGCTGGCGTTGGCTGCTGCTGACGAACCCGATCCTCACGTGCTGCAACAGGCACTTAGGATAGTGATGGAGAAAAACTCTGAGTTCGCTGCTCTCAGGGAGGAAGTTCAGAACTTAAAGTGAGTAAATTAAAAAAATTACTTATGGCATTTTGGTAGAAGTATCCTGATTTTTAATATTTCAAAATATTTTTGGGGTAGTTTACACTCAAAAACAGAAATTTACCTAACATTTTGTTAATTTAATTCGCACGGGTAACTGAGATTTGTTTAAAATAAGTATCAACTTTAATGTAAAAAATTTACACAATCAATCTTTTGATGACTTTAAACGAGAATCTACTCGAGCATGTTTAAAATTCTAATTTATTTTTGTTAAAGTAAGAAAGGTTTGGCAAATATTTTGTATAAAGATTCCAATTTATTTATGTTAAAATAAGAGAGGTTTGGAAAATATTTTGTTTAAAAATTAAATACTAACTCTGTTAGCTATGTAAACTCCCAATTTTTGTATTTATTATTTAACGGTGTTATACTTTTTAGGTTTATTTTAGTAAAATCTATTTTGATTTATTCTCTTTATAACTTTCGATAAATTGTTTAATACGCAGTACTGTTGTTAAGTGCTCCGTGGGATTGGAAATTAACGTGTATGTCACATTTTTAACAGCAAATATGTTTTTAATTGAATAAAAACTGATTGAAAATTTGATTTACTGTTATTATTTTACGTAATGCAAATTAATCTTGCTGGTCAAAATAACGTAAAAAATTGTGTTATTTGTTATTCAAGGCATTATTTAACTACAATTATTTTATATATAAATAAATGACTTTATAGATACAAATGTAAATAAGTAAATTGTAACTAGAGAATTGGATGATAGAAAAGTGATATGCAAATCTGTGTGGCTATTGATTAAGATATTTGGGTTTTTTATGGTCTGTTTAGATTCATGCTTATGTTTGTAGCATTATTGAGTGTTTGGATTTTATTATATTGTTTATAAAATTATAAATTCATATTTATATTTCTTTATTTTTTTGTATTTCTACGCCAGAGGCATTTTTTAACGTTTTGAGGGGTCATTTGGAGTGTTTATTGTTGAACTAATGCATAATCCATATTCCACTTTTCATTTCTATTGCTGCTGAATATTTTGTATTGCATTTTGTTGTTAAAGCTCTTTGTATCGTTGAGTTATATTTTTATTGTTGTTCTTTTGTTAAATTACTGTAGTTTCATCATTACGCTATACATTGAACTTTATTAATACATGAATTTCACTATTATTCCCCGGCTATTTTTTCATTACTTATGTATATAGTTACGTATTTTTTCTAATTTATATTTTCTTCTTGTAGCCATTATTCCATCTGCTGAAACGAGTTTTGTACAACTTAGCTATTTATTGTATGTAAGTTCTCTGTTGTAAATTGGTGTAGGCCTTGTATGATAAATAAATAATTTATTAATAGGAAAGTTAACACCCAGTTGTATATACCGTGTTGGACCACTCAGTCAGTATACAATGTATACAGTATGTGCTTGTATGACATATGCACTATTCAATATTTTTATATTTTACGTATGTATTGAATATTATTTCTTACGGATTTTTAGAGATCTCTTTAAGGGGAGTGGGAAGGTCCCATCTCCGCCATGTTAAATTTGTGAACTTTAGGTACACTTTTCTCAGAAACTATAAATGATATGGAGTTGAAATTTTAAATCTGTATATTTTTATGTATTGTACACCTACAGTACTATTTTATTATCATTTTTAATTGCTGAAAAATATTTTTTTAACTAATACTATTTTACCAACATTCAAAATTGTTTTCTCAGCTACTATTATTTTGAGTGCAATAATTGTTCTGGTAATGTAGCTTGGTAGTGAATAGTTGTACACACATAGCAAATTTCAATTCCCTATCTCTTATGGTTCCTCAGAAAAGTGTACCTTTGTACAAACAAATCAATCATCAGTAAATGAGTCATACAACTAACTTACCATCGAACATAAAATTCGAGACATACTTTATAAATTTATTTAAAAAATATATTTAGGATCATCATAAAAACATTATAAGACCAGTTCCTTAAAGACAAAGATTTCTATTTTAAAACTACATTAAATACAGATAATGTAAATATTACTCCCCATTTCGCTCTCAAGTGAATTTGTAATCATAGTTATACAAGATATAAAATAAATTATGGAAGCAAACGATGTTTCTCGTGCAAAAGTTAGCCTTGAGTGCTAGGGAAAGTAACATTCAGCCTTTGTATTGTATTTATTCCTGGACTAAGCTGGTTTGTTTTTCGGCTTTCCCGCTCGCCCGGTAATCCGAACAGAATAAAATATTCGATGCCTTCCTTGGTCCTTCGTGATAGATATGCTGATTTTGACAAAAACTACAGAAACACTTTAATTATTCCATTTTTAAGCAATAACTTTCCTTAATTTTGGCAGTGAAAATGGGGAGAATAAAAAATTATAATATATTCAAGATAAAAATACTTTGTGGAATGTATCTTATCTAAATGTGTCCGAATATAAACTTTTTTTAAATACAATTTTGGGTAGTTATTACTAAACTATCGGAAATTACAGTGTCGTAGGATTACAAAAAAACAACTTGTAATGAACTGATTACAGATTTTATACAGCAAAAAATATAGTAAGTAGTATACGATAGGCAAGTGAAATATCTAATTTACTACTATGGTAAATAATACTAACATAACCTGCTAACATATAATAAAAATTGGATGATATAATTGTCAGGTTAACAACGTTTTATAAATGATGATAATAGAGTTTTGCCAACTACGTTAAATGCTATCAGCTGACTCGTTAGGGTTTGTGTTCGATTTCAAGCTTTGAAAACCTTCTCTGGAATGTAGAGAGTGCAAGAAATAAGTTTCATTGTTATCAGTTTTCCCGTTTTTTCGGAGAAGACGGCGTAAAATGCCTCCTGGAGCGTCACAGACAGACACAAATTGAGATAAGGCCTGTTTCAGCTTCTCTAACGCACGAAACGAAAAATAACTAAAATGTGAATAGCTCTGAGCAATGTAAAGACAAAACTGTATTTATATAGATTGTAATAACGAACAGCTGATTTCCTCGACATCAGCTGACTTTTCCTCCCTAGGGCGGTAAAGGATTACTTTTGACCCGGAAAGCATTTTAGAAATATACGCTTTCGAAGACGTTATTACGTGAATTTAGTACACAAATAAACAGTTTAGTAATTACTTGCAGTGTGAGGTTAGCTTCGTTGATCCATTCAGTCAATACCGACTATACAATAAATACGAATAATAATATAAAATATCGTCCTTTAAATATAACTGAAACGTAGCTTAATACACATACTCTCGTATGCAGTAACATCATTTCAATCCAAACCAATTTCAAAGTTTTACAAAATAAATCACATGAAAGCGAATGGTTTTAGCTGAAAGTTTTTTAATTTAGTAGTTGATTTACTTGCAGCGTTGCATCGGTCATTTGGCTTTGGTTTGTTCGTGTGTGGTTTGTAGGCTTAATATCTTTACAAAACTGAGTGATTACAATTATTATTAAAGATTTTTTTCTAACACGAATATACTAATATTCAACTGTAAAAATGATTATGACAATTCGGTAAATGTTTTAAAAATTATATGACACATATCTGCATATCTGTTTTAAAGTAACTCTACTATCACCATTAAAACTAGATCAACAAGTATCTACTACTATAGGTTCCAGAGAAAAGTTAAATTTTCTGTTTAATAGTAAAAAATCAATTATTTCATTCTTATTTCTCAATAATTTCCCCTGAAACTTGGTATATAGTGTAAGGTAACATCACTCTAAAACCCCGCTACAAATATTTGTTATTACCTAAGGAAGTATATCCCTCATACTTTCTAACAACTGTTTGAAATTTTCGATGATTATTTTTGAAATATGAAATTTAAATATATGGTATTTAAAAAAGCATAAAAATGTAATGGTTATTTCAAATGTAAAAATGTTTTAAGTTTACTCAAGGCAGAAAGTATATCAGTCCACTGATACTGTTTATTTTTTTGTCTAAATTTATAATGTTTTTAATATTTAAAATTTTAAATCTCTATGTATTAATATAATATTTTCTGGGTTTCGCCTTTTTATTCACATCATGTTTCGATCATAATCAAATCGATTGATTTCACAATGTTTGTAAAAATTTCTAGCAATGCCAATTCTGAAAAAGTGTTTGTAATTACTTCCCTGTGGGAAATAGGTTAGAACATGGATATGTCTAAAGGGAATGGGGATTTTTTTGCAACCAAAGTATGACGCCACTAACCATATGACGTCACTATTTCAAATTTTGGTCACGCAAATTGTCGACACCTTCCCCAGAGCTAGGACATCCATGTCAAAAAAATGTTTAAAAGAACAAAAGAAAATTCGTAAATTGTAAGCTGATATATACCATTCGCCCTGACGTGATTGTACCTACTTTACATAGGTAGTGTGTTTTTATGCAACAGTAATGAAATTGCTCTTGTAAGCCAAGTTAAGCCAACAATGCAGCGACCTGCAGCAAGGGGCTCATAGAGGCCATAAATAACCAGCAACTTGTAATTAAGAGTTTAAACGACTTCAGCGTCTTAGAGGGGAAGGCGGGAAGTGAAATAGTTCGTGGTTGTAGCTGTAATAAATTGAAGTTCGCGGGTTTATATTTCTACATGGAGGAGAATAAAAACATAGGGTTTGATAAGGTGTAAGACTGAAGGACATGGGGACGGGTCGACAAGCAAGGACGTAAGAGCTGCGCAAATATTGATTTAAGCCTTGTCGGTTGAAATTTAATCAAATTTGATCTCGCAACACAAAAAAGGTAGTTGTAAATTTGCGTGAGGATTCTATAGCTGATAAGATTTTTAACAAAAAATAAAATTATTGGAATACAATTTTAGAAGAAAGATGATTTCATTTCCACTTTTCTTTCGCCTACGAACTCAAATACTTTAGTCTCTGAAGAGCCAGAAATATTAAATGAATTCATTTATTTTGATTTAACAATTCACACATTTTAACAATTCGATTTTTGATCAAAAAACTCGAACCTCACAAACAGTAGAAAATTAAAAAATGATATCAAAATTGATAAATGTATTAAATTGTTTGCTTTATGCAAAATCATGTTTTATAAAAAATTAACATTATGCATCTCTGTTGAATAAACCCCCGTATTTTCAATGAATAATAAATACTGTTATTTGTTAATCTGTATATTTTATAAGCTTTCTTCTTAAATTAAACACTTAAATTTCATTAATATTAATTGCCCCCAGATGTAATATTACAGTGATCCACACACGGTTGGTAGGCCTGAGCGATTGGTGCCCCCAGATGTAATATTACAGTGATCCACACACGGTTGGTAGGCCTGAGCGATTGTTGCTCCCAGATGTAATATTACAGTGATCCCCACACGGTTGGTAGGCCTGAGCGATTGTTGCCCCCAGATGTAATATTGCAGTGATCCACACACGGTTGGTAGGCCTGAGCGATTGTTGCCCCCAGATGTAATATTACAGTGATCCACACACGGTTGGTAGGCCTGAGCGATTGTTGCCCCCAGATGTAATATTGCAGTGATCCACACACGGTTGGTAGGCCTGAGCGATTGTTGCCCCCAGATGTAATATTGCAGTGATCCACACACGGTTGGTAGGCCTGAGCGATTGTTGCCCCCAGATGTAATATTACAGTGATCCCCACACGGTTGGTAGGCCTGAGCGATTGTTGCCCCCAGATGTAATATTGCAGTGATCCACACACGGTTGGTAGGCCTGAGCGATTGTTGCCCCCAGATGTAATATTGCAGTGATCCACACACGGTTGGTAGGCCTGAGCGATTGTTGCCCCCAGATGTAATATTGCAGTGATCCACACACGGTTGGTAGGCCTGAGCGATTGTTGCCCCCAGATGTAATATTGCAGTGATCCACACACGGTTGGTAGGCCTGAGCGATTGTTGCTCCCCTCGCCAGAAGCCGCACAGACTGCTCATTATTTCTTCCCCGACATATATCCCCTGCTCTCCCCCCAATGTTCCAATTTCACCGGATCTCGTTACATGGGTGCCCTTTATCTTGTTAATGGTCTGTTTCTTAATTATCACCGGTAGAAATAAAAGCCAGGTTGCCGAAAATCTTGAGGTTTATTTTCTTTACTTGAACGAATATAAATCTTGAGTATATGTTCCCTTATTTTTGTGCTATACTTGCAATTATTATGAAGTTTTGTTAAATATACTTAGATTTTCATGTTGCATTTAATAATTTGTTTTTATTTTATTTTGCCTGTCGAAAATTACAATTTTAATTCAGGTATATAGAATAGTCGAACACTGAATTTGACCTTGTATACGTCTATTTTGATCATTATTCACGTCATTCATTAGTATAAGTCTTTACATCTCTAGAAGCAAATATTATTGGCCACAAGAAAATAACAATAGTTACAGATAATTTGTTTAGTTACATTGTTAATAATTTTGGTTTACATTTTTAGTCAGTTATTTTTATAAAATATTAATATAGTATATTTGGTGATTTTTTTTCTTTGCCAATGAGCGAGTAAAGAAAATACACTTTAGAAACCCCTTTATAGACTATATTATTCGTGAGATTGCACAAAATATTGAGCTAATTACTGTACAAAGAGTTGCTTTACTCTTGTTTTGCAATTGTGAACTATCACCTGATTATCTGTCAATTATAGTTATCGATTATCGCTTTAAAATCTGTTGATAGCTTACCACTGACACGCACATGTTTTAAACGGTTCTACATTGTAACGAACAGCTGATGACCTTGACATCAGCTGACTCTTTCTCTCCCTAGGGTGAATAAGGACTATCATAATCGTCTTGTCATAATTAAAAATAGCACTGTAACATTCTAAATCAGAAAATAAGAAGGCTATTACTTTTACTATTGCTATGAAACACAATATTATGAAATAAATGAGGGGAATAGAGCCTGTGGAAATTGTGGAGGAGGAAATGTATGATAGCAGAGCGTGGAGGCGGTGGCGAGGTTGGGTCCCGGTAAGCCCAAGTAACGGCATTGGACGAGTATATTTGGCTCTGGCCGGCGCTGTTGTTAGTTTAGGAAACTTTCACCCCAGCTTATATCGCAAACGGTTGCATTTTGATGGGTAAATCAAAAAGGTTACATTTCGTCCACGTCCTACCTTACGGTGAGAAAATCCCTGTTTCGTCAGAATATACTTATTTCTTAAAAAAGCAAATTCTCTCCGAACATAATTTACAATATTATTGTTACATACAATTATATTAAGGTCAATAAGGAATACTTTTAAGGGGTATTAGTCTATTAAAGGGGAAATTAGTTAACAATGATTCATAAATAAAATTGATGATAAAATAGTTTCTGCTCCCTAACGAGTCATGTAAGTTCTATCATATGCACTATAATAGAACTTATTGAACACAGCAGGTATTATAACCTTAATCTAGTCATATACACTATATCAACATTTAAAAGTTTTATTGTGATAGAAAAATATATATAGATTATATCGCTAAAAGTCATTATTTACAACAATAACTTAAAAATTCCGGAGTATGTACATGAAAAATGACGCCTTCTTGCAACGTTTACCAGTTTTATGCCACTTTTTGCTTTGTTGTTTGTATTTTAGAAGTCTCCAATCATCCACTTAATTTAAATTACGATCTGATAAACCCCTAATATCACTAGAACGCATACCTTCATACATTTTAGGGATGTAAACAAACAACAGTACGAACAAAGTTTCACAAAGAAATTTGCAACAATAAAACAGCTGCGTAGATAAATAATCACTCACAGACCTTAAAAATAGGTGTAAACGGAAAACTACACATTTATTTTAAACATAAAGCCTAAAAGTTCCTGAACAAGATGGTAAACGATACAATTCCGTTTAATCGATCGTAAACCTTTAAAAAGCAGTAAAGTAGAGCTTGCGGAGTCCCGAATTTGGGAGATTGACACTTAGAGGGGTAATGATTCAATCAATAGCCTACAATACAAAAAGCTCACATATGAATCACCTATCACCTATCAAGTGTGCCTATGAATAACCTGTACCACATTAGTTTCGTGATTTTTCCTAAAAATCATTTTTAACTGAAGTTAACTGGAGTTTTTTAACTGAAAATACTATAGCATATCATTGGGGTTTAAAATATAAATCGTGTTCTTATTTGCAGTAGAGAGTCGACTATACGAAACAATAGGGGATTAATGGGGTTCAGATAACTGAATTTTCGAATAATCGGTTGCAGCCGGGAAAATGATGCTCAATGTACATAATAAAGAATGAAAGTATATTTTAATTTACTTTTTTATAATGTGATGCTCACAAAAGATACAAAGAATTATATATAAAGTACAAAAAATTTTGAGATTGAAAAAATCCAATAGAAAAAGGTAAAAAAGTTCTTTAATCATCAACTCAACAACACGCCACCATTGATGTTTTCTCAAGTTCAGCGGTTTCATTTTTCATGTTTACTGTGTTCCGGTCAACCGGCGATTCGGATAATCGGGCTTTGGATAATCGACGATCTACTGTAGTTTGCCCTCTGATGGTGACCTTGTAATATTTAAACCCACTTGTTCCTAACAACAAGTGGACAAGGAAGGGCGGATGAGGGATGATGCGTCACAGGGAACAATGGATGCGGACCGTGGCGAGGGATGGGGCAGAGCCCCAGCTGTCCGCTCAGCGACAGATGCGGTGCCAAATGTTCCTCCCACGACGTGATTGATGGATATCGGTGCTTAAACATTAAGAATACAAAGCCTTTTGTAGTTACAAAGATGTACAGGTCTGCACATACAACTCAAACTAACATAAGTAAAGGGAAAACTTGAAGATTTTTAGCAGGAATACAAATCAACATTCAAGATTGGGAAGGTGGCGTTATCCTGTAATTGTACTTGGAGGTCACGAATTGTGGATAGTTGTGAGCGATAGTCGATGGGTGTAGTGTTCTCTTGTGTGGATTAACGTCATTACTATTGAATACTGCTTTAATCCGCAAATACCATCCTCATGTTTAGACCAATTCGTAATTCAGATGCCGTGGTTCGGATTCCACGTTAAACTGTAGGTCTATTAATTGCCATCGGCTGTTGGGCTATTAATTAACAGTCCTGTCTAAGGAACATGTCAGAACATTTCAGTTCGTTACAAGACTGATGGCGCCAATGTGATGGCGCCACAATCATCTTACACTGAATCCTTATTCATACTTGAGATTTATGCCGTATTACCAAAACCATTACCCTTATCAAACCCAGAGAATTTTCTATGAAAAAATTAAGAGACAATTAAGCCCCGGACCATGATAGAAGTTCAAAACTTAACCCCTGAACATGTTTTGGGGGGTCATTCAAAATTATATATATGTCGGTACGATAAAATCCGCAATTATTGCTTGATTATTATAAAATTCAATGGAATTATTTCTTTTCTATAATATCTTGGATGATTTTGTTGGGAAACGCAATCGGACTACATTAACTACCTTTTGGTGGGGTTTGTACTCCAAAATGGTGGTTTCAATTAATTCATGTACAATTTTTGAAAAAATCTAATTCTGAATTTTGAATCATGACTCTAGGTCAATCACACCGTTGCATCAGCTGCAATGTGACGACCGACCATATACACCGTTACATCAGCTGCAGTACAAGGGTTCGTGTCATTATAAATTCTCCGCGTTTGAAGTAGACCTGAACTCTGCTAATTGCATCGCGATGAGGAGCTGCTGTAGTTCCTCCACCGTTAAACGTCTTCTCGCTTGCTTTAATATTCAATATAAACACCGCTAATTAAATAACTACGTCATTTTCTCGTCCAGTGATCGGAGGAGTCGCCGGAGAAATTATACTGTAGAAAGCTGTTTACGAAATCGTAAAATTATTCCCGTGTGGACAATAGTTTTTAAAGAAGTTATGAACGTATCGGAAACAAATTCATAAAACGAATATGTCAAACAAAAAGTCATGATTATGTTTACTTAAAATTACGTTAAGCATGCAATGCAGCAATGCCAGACTCAACTCCACAAATACTCCATTTACCCCAACAGTAATTTTGTAATTTAAAATTCATCAACAAGACCGTCAAAAATGTAAGTTTTTCAATTTTTTTGTATAAATTCATGATTGAAAATATAAGTTTATCGTAATAACTAGCAGTAGGCCCGTCCTTTGTACGGTTGACATAAAAAAATTGAGATAAGACTTGTTTTGTTGCTTCTCTAACGTACGAAACGTAACTTATATATAACTAACACATGAGGACTCTGAGCGATGTACAGACACAACTCTAATTTAATTTTTATATATAACAAAAATGATGTTAAAAATTTATGTTTAAGAATAGATCCAATACAATTCTTTTACCAACAACCTGGCCTTTTATTTTTGGGTCCGATTTTAGTAAATTGACAGCCAGACCGGAGTCCACAATATAAACGAATCAGGGTCACCAAGCGAGCCACCTGTGATGAATAAACAATAAACAACCGCCAATAAACAATCGTGGCACGGTAATAATTAATAGGACCGAGGTAAACAAACCGGGACAGATATTGTTTATTGAGGGCGATCGCCGCATCAAATGGCCTCTGAGTAAACAATGCTCGTGTCCGCGTCCGTGGGACAATAGCAACAAAGGTGGACAAATTTAAATTTTAAACAATGGTTTAAACCCCAGATATGAATTATTAGAGAAATCTGTAAATACTAAAATTGTATACTGTTTGGGTAATTACCTTAAATTTAGCAACCATCGACTGGGACCGTGGCGTGTCCTGTGATACAGCTACTCCGAGGTCACTAATTGTGGATAGTTTGTGAGCGATGGTTAGTGAATGTAGTGTTCTCTTGTGTGGATTAACGTCCACACTGTTGAATACTACCTTAATCCTCAAAGACCTTTTTCATAATTAGACCACTTCGTAATTCAGAGGTAGTGGTTCGGACTCTGGGTCCCTCAGATATTCCATTGGTGTGTAGATTAGTGTACAGGGTGAGGGAGAATGTCACCAGCAATATTACTCATCACCATACATCCAAGTTTCAACCTCGGATCAAACTGACACTTTGTTTGAAAGTTATTGCTGGTGATGGTGATTTTATGCTATTTTAATAACTAACCTCATTGCTGTTGCTTGGACCAACACAACTCTACGGTTTCTGGCCCAAACGTAAAATTTGTGTTCAAACAATGTAATCTAATTAGGCTTTGGGTCGAAAAATGTCGTGTATGGCAATGAATGAGTTCTGTCTGCCTCGTATAATTGTAGGTTCTATATTTATGTAGGCTTCGCGTATATAAACTAATATTGACAAATATCGGTCGTGACAAACAGCCTGCAGACCGTCGCCATCTTGGATTTTATTTCTAAAAGAACAGTGTAATTTTTGTTAGAGTAATACTGATCACGCGATAGTATTAAAAAGATGGTTGAGGTGTCCTAGTTCCATTTTTTATTCTTCTACCATAAAAAATGTTTATATTTACTTCCCTGTGGGAAATAGGTTAGATCATGGATATGTCTAAAGGTAATGTTTTCACTTAATCTAAACAGCTGCTCTTATTCTTTTATATTAAAAATTCAATACAATAGCTCTGGTGGTTTCTATGGAAACCTGTTACATATTTTCCATCTTAAAAATCGCCAACACCCCCCTATATGCAACCACTGTACCTTTAATTTAATACCTCAACCGATTGTTCACGTCTTTCGTGTACAGCTAGTAATGCTATCACAAAATTAACATTTTTCTTATGAGGCTGGACTAAATATCTTGCCACTAAGGCAGAAAACTATTAAAACACTCCTAAAACCAATCATAAAGATGGCCTTCTGTTATACAACTAACAGGTTAAGATGTGCGCTGCGCATGTCGTGTGCCATTGGAAGGTGACAGTACCTTATACAATGCAAATATTTAATTCAATTCCATTCAATATCAGTTTGATTCTAACTTCGTAGACTTGAAGTCATTAAACTATTTGTCCACGTGATTCGGAAATATTATGCCAAATATTAAGTACTGTTTTAGACTAATCGGTAGAAACTTTTGAACATATATAAAAACTTTGTTAAACATAAAATAGATATGAGGTACAAAGATTGCAGGTAAAACGTGAAATCATTTTCAGGAATTAAACGTATAACATTTCTTAATATACTACGCTGTACAATTCTTACTTTACAATTTATTACTTGTTGTTACCAGCTTAAATTGATGTAATTATTTTGGCTAGATCATGTTTGATTGAGAGAAAAATGAAGTTAAAAAATGAATAATCTGAACTTAGTTGAAGAATTCAGTTCAGAACTATTGGAGAAAACTTTGCTCTCACCTCTCATCTAATATTTGCTAGAAACGACACAAGTTTCATTCATTTCCGCCGGAAATAATGCTCCTGGCTAGTTCTAGAAATATTCAAGTTGGAAGAACTGCAAAACGTCAACTTGGACGATTATTTTACTTGTAAATCTTATTAAAGTCAAATAACTTATTTTATATAGATAGCTTGTAGCATATATTCAATTGATGTTATGAAATATTTATGTATATTTAATAATAATCAACTATTGTTTTCCTAATCTACGCTTATAAACCCAACACGTACATCGTGGCGGAAACACGTTTGTTAAAGAGGGAAAGAATCGGTTAATGTCGAGGTCATTAGCTAATCATTATTACATTGTAGAGCGGATGAAAATAAATACATGTCAATGATAAGCTATCGAAAGCGATGATCGATTTTATAACATGAACACATCGAATCATTGAAACAGAATTAGTGATTACTCCGATACCGCGTTTTCCCAGCTAATACTAAATTGTCAAATGGACTATATGTGAAATGGCACTTGATTAATATATCTATAAGACGGAAAAATGAACACAAGTGTACACCTCTGTCTGCTGGGTCACTGGGTCAGTGTTTGTAGTTCCTGCTACAAAATCCAAGGTTGTCAATCCTGTGAAAAATCCTGAAAAAATCGAAATGTCTCGATGTTGTACTCAGCTGTCTTTCCTCATCCGGCTAGTAATAATGATCCTGGCAAACATAAACAGATCAGCTGATATTCGTCAGTATCAACGCTACAGATCATTGATAAATCTATTTCGCTAATCGAAGTAAATGTTCGCATGTTAAAATATAGGTACTGATACTCGGGTCTGCAGTAGCGGCGCACGTCTGACGTGCGAACAACCCCTGCCTTCTCTAATCGTACTAACTCTACGCTCATAATTCACCTCAAAATACAAGAGTGGGTCGGTGCCTTATGATAAGATTATGAATAAATAATAACAATTCGACCTGTAAACCAGCTACTTGGAGATCACGAATTGTGGATAGTTATGAAAGATTATCGGTGGGTGTAGTGTTCTCTTGTGTGGATTAACGTCCGCACTATTGAATACTTCGTTAATCCATAAAGACCATCTTTATAACTAAACCAATTCATAATTCAGAGACAGTGGTTCGGATTCCAAGTTAAACTGTAGGTCCCTTAGTTGCCATCGGCTGTTGGGCTATTAATTAAAAGTTCTGTCTAAGGAACATGTCAGCCTTAGTCAGTAACAAGACTACAAGATCGCGCCACAATCATCCTATACTCATTTCTCATTCATACTTGGCTTCGTACCTGGGTTGGTTGCCATTTTAATAATGTAATCTAATTTAATCTAACCCTTCAGTCATTTGACCCTCCAGAGTGGGTCGTGTTAGACTGGCAGCAGCTCGTACACCACAGACACGCTCAACCCAGTGACCAGTGAAGCGTGAACCGTCTCTCGTCATCAATATTAACCCCTTATTGGCATTTAATCCTTATTCCACCCCTTCCTTCCTGGGAGGGCTTTGTGCTAAGCTGAACTGTTCGTTACTAAAAAGTGCAAAATGTGTCTGCTCATCACTCCTGCATAATATTTGTTTAATTCATTATATTCAATATTTAGTTTATAATATATAACATTAATGGTTTTCAATTAATATTGGTTTGGAATATTCTCGTTTGATATATGCGTCGTTTGATGTATGCTCCTTTATTCATCGTGTACGAACGATCGAAATGTATTTAAAACAAAAAAACGTTTTTATTGATGGATGTTTATAATTACCTATAAACATTTTTCCCTGATGCAATGCCACGCATTGTTTACTTTGCCGTTTGTATGTAACATCTTTTGGATATGTCTTAGCTCTGGGGGGGATGGTGTTAGCAATTTGCGAGACCAAAATTTGAAACAGTGACGTCATACGGTAGTTATAAGGGCAGCTTTTTAGAGGAACTGAA
Source organism: Nephotettix cincticeps (assembly GCA_023375725.1). Lineage (NCBI taxonomy): Eukaryota > Metazoa > Arthropoda > Insecta > Hemiptera > Cicadellidae > Nephotettix > Nephotettix cincticeps. Next base: position 2,096,464 of record CM041785.1, read on the forward strand.
AACATTCCCTGTAGACATATTCATTATCTAACCTATTTCCCTTAGGGGAAGTAAATACAATCATTTTTATTAGGTTATTAAACACAGTGATATAAGTACCGATACTAATAAATCGAAAAAAGTTTCGATATATTCAGGTTACGTTTTGTTGAAATATATGAACGAAATACTAAAAAAGAATCAATTTAAAACAGTGTAATTTAAATTAGGAACCTGCGAGAGGAATGTCATATTCGATTAACCCTTTGAAATATCAAACCCCTTTAAGAAATTGGGGTCATCTAATATGTTCCAACTAAATTACTGTACTTCTATCATTGTCGAAGGAGGAAACACAGTGCTGTACTTTACACACGTATATCTCTCTCACTCTCTCTCTCTCTCCCCCTCTCCCACCCTTTCACCAATTATTCACGAATAACTCTCCACTAACTCCTGATATCAGTTGGAGTTTCTGATATCAATTACTGAGCAAAGCCCCGGGCGAGGCTAGGCCGGGGGCACCGCAAACTCCTGTAATACAATATGGTGCCATGGAGATAATTACAATTCTATCAAACACCGATAACCGGAGTATGATAAGTTTATTCGAATAAAGTGAGAGAAATGGTAGCTTCATTGTTTGAGTTAAATTAATAGGAAGAGTAAACTTAAAGTTTTGCCCGATAAGGAGCGTTGTGACGTAATAATACCGCTCCGTAACTACAGTAGTTACTTTGTAACTAGTTACTCTGTAACTATAGTAACTCTGTTTGTCTTGTGAAATATACACCAGTTGTTACCAGTATTGTGCTGTTAAGTCCACATTAAAGCAAAAAATCGATTATGTGCGTCTTAGTATCTTGGTCAACGTTATCAGGAATGTTATATTAGTTGTATAAATATAGTCTACAACTAATATAATATTCCTAAATGTTTACACTATAGCATGTTTAGGTAATACTAGCAGTAAGCCTGTACTTTGTACTTTGTAGGATTCAGTTTAAAAGAAGAAAGATTATCATACCAAAATGTAAATGTAAATCCTAAAGAAACCGGTACAAAGAAAATAAATAAATGCCCTGGCTTATTATTTAGTATTACTTTAGAATTAAATAGATTAGAAGATTTTTATACCTATTAAAATTAGTTATACGTTAAAATAACTTTTATATAGAAATGTAGAATGATTTCAAAATGGGTTTAAAATCACTGACCAATACTAATATAGATTTTGAATTGACAGCTGTTTGTTTTTTCTTTCTTTTAAATCATTAAACTACAAAGACAGTTGATTATTACCAGTGAAGCGATTCATTGAAAACTGAATGTAAAATGCGACTATTTTCGTGTAAAAAGTCGGTTTTTAAATGCTCGTTTTTTACTTTTCAATGAGCGCCGGGCAATTTCAAGCATTGAAAAAACTTCTCTGGAATGTAGAGAATGCATGAAATAAGTTTCATTGTTATCAGTTCCCCCGTTTTTTTTTCGGAGAAGTCGGCTTAAAATGCCTTCTGAAGCGTCACCGACGGATAAAAATTTAGATAAGACATAAAACGTAAAAATAACTAAAAAATGAATAATTTTGGGCAATGTACAGACAAAACTCTAATTTTATTTATTCAGATGTGTGATTTAATTTCACGGAGGTGTTACCACCACCTACACAAAGCTAACCTTGCCTCAAAGATAGTTATCGATATCAAACGATAGTGACCCAGTTAGAGGTTACAAATTTTAAGTTGGTAGCTCTGCTCTCTATTTAAAGATAAACCGCGTATGTTTTGAGATTGGGCATTGTTGTTTAGTGACATTTATTGTTATGGAGTGTAATCCGGTTGACAAACGTGTTTCAATTTTAAAACCTTTCCAAAAAGTGAGGACAATTTCTCTCACGAGTCCGATTCAGTAGGCCTTCCTACGGTTCGATAAATCTCGTTTTGACTCAAAACTTGCACTTGAATTTGTACGATCAAAAAATGTGATTCTGAAGCTGATGGTTGAAATCTCTTCCATCTATATAAATTCCACAATAGTGTTCAATTAATTGCGATGTTATTTGCGTTTCGTCACTTTATCGTTATAAAGTGACGGAAAAATTCATCAAAAGGGCTAAAGCCTCTAGGGCTTCGCGTGGTCATTTCATGGTGATATCTTTTTCACATGCGATATATTTTTCACACGTGACATCTTTTTCACAAGTTATATATTTTTCACACGTGATATCTTTTTCATGTGTAATTTCAACCCCTAATGAATGTGTATGAATAAAATGATACCAAGTAAGTAAACTACTGTGCATAATATATTTATTTTTTTAAATTTAACCTCAAACACACTTTTACTCGAACTGTGAGAGACTAGCGTATATATAATGAATATTAGATGAGAGTCTATTTTTAAATTGATTTGCTTGGTATAACTGCGTTGACACACATTTACTATATATGGAGACACGCTAATTTAAAATTGATGCAGGCTAATACTGTGGGCTGGGGAGGCAGCCACTAATGCAGTCCCTGCCATTCAGTTTGTCCCCGGTGAGGTGGTAGTGGCACCCCTGTAACTGGACCGTGACGCGTGACGTCACATCACGTCGTTGGACACTTCATATCTCATCCGGTCATGTCACATTATCACGTTTAAGCGCTCCTCTGTGTGTTTTTACTTTCTCCCCTTATACATAGTAGTGTATATGGAGAAAGTATGCTCTTTTCAAGCGTCATACTTCGAGAAAATTTAATAGCTAAACAGTAGATTAAAGACAGCCACAAACTGAATGGGTACACGGAAATAAATCAATAAATTATGTTCTAAATAATCACGATCTCAAACATTTATAAATACGACAAAAATTTATACCTGTCCTTCATACGGGTAAAAAAGGTTTTAGAGAGGTTACCTTTTCTCATCGGCATTAAATAAATATTATAAAATATGAAAATTTGATTCAGGAAACATGCTTTATGTGAGGTACAATACTATTCACATTAAAATATTATTTTAATAGTACTATTTTACACTAATTAGGTTCTAAAAAAATTTAAATACGAGTGTCTACAACATGACAAAGTACCACCTGTTGAGTAATATTGGGAAAGGATAAGGAATAACGTAATAAATTTTCGGAAATATTAATTTCGATCCAGCAAAAAATTCTGTAAAAATGTAAAAAAATGTAAAATTCTTGATCTGTAAAAATGATCTTTCTTTCTTCTTCGTCTTCCTGGACTGTAAAAGGTAGAGTAAAGAGATGTTGAAATTACAAACTGTAAACATTGAAACCTAGGACATTTTTACAGCAACTGCTTCCTGAACTGTAAAATTTTAGTGTTCACGGCTGTTGACATTCAAGTAATATTATGTTAAGTTTTTTTTGAAAATGTAAACATTAAAACCTAGGACGTTCACGGTGCGTAGCCTCAGGGCATTTTAAGTAAATGAATATGCCTATGATTTGCATGAGTTTGAGATCTACCGTTGTGTAAAATTTCAAACCGGTCGGTTCAGTATTTTTCGCGTATAGTTGCCACAACCCAACTATTCCTTATAGATTATTAAGTGAGCTCCTAAACCGTTTCACCTGCAACCCATCCTTGTCCTGCCGCAGGTCCGAGGTGGAGCGCCTCCGGAGCGGGGCGGCGGCCAAGAACGAGCAGCTCAAGGTGGCCTGGGTGTCAGGCGCCGTGGCGGAGTTACGGGCGGAGCTCGCCGAGGTGGCGGGAGCTGTGAACGTGACGGAGCTGCGGCGTAGAGGAGAGACGCTGGAGGAGGAGGTGCGCGTCGTGAAGGGCGACGTGGCGGCGGTCCGGAGGGACCTGGACGTGTCGAGGGCGCAGACGGAGGCGAGGGTGGCCGTGCTGGCCGACGACCTCAGGGACCTGGCCTCTAGGTGCAGACTCCAGGTGAGACACCTCTACTTTAAACCAAATACAAAAACTCCATAAGACTCTGCACTTACCTTATACAGTACTTTATACTTTTAACTGAAATTGCAACCTACACAGGTAGGTAATTTAAGCCAATTATGAATATACTGTAAAATGATTGTGGTGAGATCTTGTAGTCTTGTTACTGACTAAGTCTGACTTGTTCCTTAGACAGAACTGTTAATTAAACTACAGTTTAACGTGGAGTCCGAACCACTGCCTCTAAATTACGGACTGGTCTAATTATGTGGATGGTCTTTGCGGATTAACATGGGATTCAATAGTGCGAACGTTAATCCTCACAAGAGAACAATACACCTACGGACCACCGTTCACAACTATCCACAATTCATGACCTCCAAGTAGCTGGATTACAGGACACGCCACCGTCCCAGTCTGTTAAAACATACTTATTTAAAAATGAAAATTTCAAACAATCACTGGTTTCATGTCATAAGATAACAAATATTGCTTACTCTTGGTAAGAGGTTATGATAATACAAATAGTATTTCATATATACATTTATTGTCTCAGTAAGTAAACTATGCCACTTTAAACTTTATAGCATTATGGTAGATATAATGATTTAATTCCAGCAATGTAAAAAACAAATTTTTATTTAATTACGTTTGAATGTAAATTTATTTACGTTGTAAGGTTGGTAATGGCTTTCACAGTGATCAGACCGGAGCCTATAATGTGGAGGAAAGAAATATGTCGACTATTTAAAAAATCCATATTCAAGTTTTAAAGTAGTATAATTAGATGTAGATTGTGTACAGTACATGAGAGTGGATTCAAAAGGATTATTAAAATATCGGATGGGACGGAAGTAAAAATTTAAATCCAAGGGCGCCGTGACATCATATAATTATTCTAATTTTACAATCCTAGACGCCTCTCAGTCCAGCCCTTTTGCCCTCAGCTACTTCTTTATTATATCCTTTAGCAAAAGGTAATTTAGTATTTTTCAACAATAATTAATCCTTTCAATATTCAAACGAAATAATAAATATTTTCTTAAAAAGCTGTTCCACTCATACTATGAGCTAATATCTATAAAAAATTAGATCATGAGTATGTCTAAAGGTTTCTTATAACCAATTAACTAAGGGTCCTTTTGTCCTTATAACGTATGGCGTCGGTTCCGTTTCAAATTTTGGTCTGACGGATTGACAAACTCTCACCCGAGTTAAGACAAAAACCATGTCAAAAATTGTATTTCGTTAAATAATTTTAAATAATCAATTATTTATTTTCCTATATTAATGAGGATGAAAGAAGTATTATTGTTGTTATTGTTGTGTCCAAAGGGAAAGTTTTCGGTTCATCTAAACAGCTGTTCTCAATACTATATGACGGCACTTCCGTTAAACACCGCTGCACCTTTTTCGTTCCACAAGTCTGCAAACAACCCCCCCCCTAGAGTTTAGACATATCCATGTCGGAAACCATTAAATATTTAACTGAAAAATAAAGTAGGTTTGCTGTAAGAAGAACAAAATGTGCGCATTTCGGACTCGGTCGGATCCCATCCCTAGGGGGCTGTACACTGTAGAATAGAGTGCACGCTAGACTGGCTGGCCCGGATATGTCGTCGACAATGCAACGCCGGTTACCTCAGTTTAACTTAGTTTGTGCCGTATGTGCAGACTCGCCACATTACATTTGTTACACAATTCGTTTCCCTTTGAGACAACCATTTGGAACAAATTGTCAAGGTTAATTTAAGTTTATTCATAATCACGTTCTCATAATGTGTTAAAGACTAAAGAACAATTTAGTTTTTAATAATTAAACCTTGGAATTGACGAAACTAAATTGCTTAAACAATACATACCTATATGGTTAAAAGTGTAATATTTTCTGTTCTTCCCTACACATAGTAAATGGAGAATAAATTGTTGAGTTCGGAGAGGAATTATCCATTTGAGGCTCCAAAAAAGGTGGTTTTAGACTTATGTCTTTCTTTATACCCACCCCGTTGGTCAAACATTTATGACAATTTGTAAAAGCTGTGCACTTTAGCTATATCTGTAATCTATTTTTTCATTTTTTAAGTGTAGTTCACCTCTAAAATCCTTAAAACGTCAAAATCCAAATTTATCAAAAAATCATATTTATCGTTACCGATTTTAATAAAAATTGCATGAATTGACTTTTACAGACATGTTATAACAAGTCTGTAAAGGTACGGTTCAAATTTTATGTACTTTTCAATATCAAAAGTATATTTCTTGCGGTTTCTGGCAGCTTTATACTATCCAATATATTTTATTGGACTTTTCAATCGTGTCTATATTTTTAACTAAACAACCTTTCTGAAGGTGGAGAAACTCCTCCCGTTTTCAAGTGATTACCTAATAATATACATTAAAAATTTAAATTTTAAGTTACAGATATTAATTATATCATGTTGTCAATACTACTAGACTTACCTATCATACATAACATAAAAACTCTATTGATAACGCGACAAATAACAACAATACTCGACACAAGATAGTGTCGCTGTAATCACTTGAAAACGGGAGGAATTTCTCCACCTCCAGAAACGTTTTGTAGTTAAAAACACAGACGCGTTAGAAAAGTCTAATAAAATATATTTAATCAACCAACGGTATTATAAATTTAAACAATTATGTAGCTTTATATTAGTTTATAACATATCTCCATTAAAACTAGCTAAAAAACTAAAGGAATCAATTAAAGTTTCTGTAACAATAACAATTTTATCATAATAAGTATTTAGCATTACAATATGTTTATCAAAGGTGTTAAAAAAGTCAGTATACTAAAACCATTTATCGTCCGTGGTTTTCTGTTAGTGTAAATCCAAAAGATACGTCATAATATTCTTTTCATAGGCGTTTGTACCTAGATTTTCTATTTGGTGACTATTAATTCTTTCGCGAAACTCACTTCTTGTATCCTCATATTAACAACCACAGTAGGTTTCCAGTTATAGCGGCTCTATTGTAAACTTGTTAGCTAGCTACACTGCAGGTATTTGTATTTCGCGTTACCCCTACTCAGGACCTACTTGGTAGGCGGCGGAGCGCTCCGCTATGATAATGCGTGGTTATCTCAGCAACCCGCAACCCTTGCCCGCTTTATAGGGCGAACCTGCTCCCTACTATCTCTATATACATACATGTAAGTTGTATTTATTGGTCAAATACCGATAATCGTAAACGATGACTTTCCTTGTGCGCATATTTGATGTAACAATCTGCAGTATTCCCCCATATTGGATTCTATTCCCAGAGAGAACAATGCTATTTTTGTTAAAGGATCACTGACTACTTTCGTCATAAAATGATTATTCAATGAATTACATATATACATATTTATATTTTCTATCATAAAAATTATATTTATTTGTTAACCATCGGTGATAAATTCATGGTAGTTATGTTTTCCATAAATTAATTATCTAATTCATTAAATAACCACTTTACCTTTGATTAGACCTCCCAGCCATATTTTTACTACTATCATAGAACCAGTATTGCTGTCACAAAATTTACATTTTTCTTATAGGAAAATACGAAATATTTCACCACTGGGACGGTGGCGTGTCCTGTAATCCAACTACTTGGAGTTCACAAACTGTGGATAGTTACTGTGTTAGGTTATTAATTAACTGTCCTGTCTAAGAAACATGTCAGTCTTAGTCAGTAACAAGACTACAATATTGCGCCACAATCATCTTACACTCAATCCTCATTCATACTTGGCTTAAAATATCTACCTGGGTAGGTTGCTATTTCAATAATCCAATATTTAAGACTCTTGACCAACGTATTTAGTGTAGCAAGTTTCTTATTACTTCCTCCTGGTGATACGATAGCTTATGGAGAATGAATTGTTTTCGTGAAAAATTTTCGAATTTCAGTTGATAGTGGATGTATACGTTTTAGAATTCCCTGAATCCAAATAAATGGGTTTCGACTTTGATTTTTAAAGTTAGTTTACCCCTAGAAAACAACTTAAAACGTGAAAACCCAAATGTCTTAAAAATAGCTGTAACGATTTGATTCAAATGTAGTAGGTTATAGTGCATAGAGTACTGATTAACACGACACCACTCGCATGTCTGTAAAAACGACCGTTCAAAAGTTATGGGCCTTTAAATGTGAAAAAAGTTTTTTAGGGTTTCCTTGAAAATAAAACGGTGAAGTATGATTCAACCACCACCATTAAAACTAGCTTAAACTCCCAAACAAATTAGTATCCTGAATTATTTGTCTACTAATAACGGTTCCAGAGAAAAGTTAAATTTTCTGTTCATGGTAAACGCAATACGTTGTCTAAGAGCGAGAGAAAAAATCAATTTATTCCTTATTTTATAACCGTTTTCCATGAAACTTGGTATGTTGCGTAAGGTCACAGAATTATCAAAAATGTTGGTATTATCGGGAGAGGGTGGGGGTAATATTTACATGTTTAAACTTGTATAAGTGGCTCGAAAACTAATAAAAACTCATTCGTAATAAAAATCATCCATCGAAAACTTAATACAGAAACCAATATTTAATCTTAAATAAAATAAAATTGTACTGTCTATAAATAAATATAATGGATGTAAACACAATAATATTGTAAAGATCGGGTCTTTTATTGCTCAATATTTCCTGTTCCAAAACCAATAACTTTTGGCAGGCTCGCATTCCTTGCATCCGCCCAACCGAAGAACGATCAAGGGATGAATGGCGTGGATATAAGGCTCTCATCCTCGTCATTGTTGCGGATACATTCCTCCGCGAGAGGGAGGCATCGACTATTGAGCACCCAGGTAGCCGGTATTGTCACAGCCTCCTAGATCACGTGACCGACAGATGGCGTCGCTATCGAGGAGGCCGTGGCCCTGGCCCTGGCAGGCGATGCCTCCCTGATAACATCGTGGGACGGTTCACATCCACATTTCTTTATTTATCTTCGCCTCCGAATTGTTTTAGAATCTCGCTCAAACGCTGTGAACTTTCCCGGGCATCAATGTCGCTCCCACCCCCCTCCACTAACTCCCCCCCTTCCACGGGTCTTCTTCAGTAATTCCACGTTATTGAATCGCTGGGCTATTATGTAACAGTGTGTGAAAAAACGAGATTCCCTTCCGATTACTGTGGCAATAGTGTTTGGAATTTAATATCTCTGTGAATTTCTTCGAATGCATTCGCTGACGTTTGTATGAAAAATATTGTTACTTTGTACACGATAGCTTGTATTGAGTTTTATTTTAACCCACAGGTATTGGATGGATTTTATATACTGTAAATACAGGAAACCTATAAAGAATATAATGGATGTTTTAAAATAGTTATACTGTTACAAGTAGTTTTGCTGAAAAACGTAAATATTTCCTTAATTACGGAATATGAAAGGATGAATCACAAATAATATTTATTAATCAAGTGATGCATGACAACAAAATTATGGGAAACTACTAAAATTTGTTGTCATTAAAAAAAGCTAATTTGAAAATAATTTGTAATTATTATATTTCATTAACTTAATATCTATAATGCACTTAAAACATAAACTGTATAAACTGATTAATTCAGCGTTAACTGTCCTGTATGGCAACAATTAACTAACATAGTGTAGCACATAAAAGCTTTTCGTCAATGCGATCCAAATCCACATTGACATCTTGCGGTTTGAACCTGTGACCTCTTGCACCGAACTCAAAGACGCTACTAGTCTAGTAAGTCACTAAGTATTAAACAAAAGGGATGGGTAAAATTTGGAACAGCTTAGTGGTAGCTGAAGTACCTGTCCTTCGTACGGGTAAAAAATGTTTGAGAGAGGTTACCTTTTCTCTTCGGCATAAAATAAATATTCAAAAACATGAAAATTTGTTTATGTGAGGTACAATACTATTCGCATTAAAAGAGGCATTTAATAATAGTATTCTATATTAATTAAGATCTGAAAAAATTATAAATACAAGAGTCTACAACATGACAAAGTACCACCTGTAAAGTAATATTAGGAAATGATAAGGAATAACGCAATAGAGGCATCGGGACAAACATAAATCCACCATTTTCGGCAGATTAATTTCGATCCAGCAGTCAATGTGTAAAAATGATTTTTCTGTCTTCTTTTTCCCGAACCGTCAAAATGTAGTGTAAACGGATGTTGACTTTAGAAAATGTAAACATTGAAACCCAGAACGTTCACGGGGCGTAGGCTGAGGGCATTGTACGAGTTTAAGGCTACCTTTGTGTAACATTTCAAACCTGGTCGTTTCAGTATTTTCGTGTTTAATTTCCACAACGAACAAACCCACAAACAAACAAACATACATGCACCAACTCTTCTTTATAATGTTATGGATAATAATAAAAATTATTAGTTACGAAGCTAGTTGAGGAAGGCAGGTTCGCGTCTGATGTTTTATAGCAGTATTGCTAGGCTAGCAGTGCAGAATGCCAGTCATTCAAGTCCCCTGCGGAGCTGTGGCCAAAGCCCCGACCGCTCTGGGGACACGTCCGCAGGTCTTTGTGATTCACCGCCCTCACTGCATGCAGGGTTTGCGCATCTAGCTTTTGAACGACAATGTACCTCGGGCGCGCCTGGGAAAAAACTAGATCAGGGTAGCCATGGTCATTAGGATGTTTAACAGGCTCTCTTTGGCTATGACTAGATTACGTTTTAGATTATTTAAGAACAAAGTGCATGAGTTATTTGTAATTAATCCAACGTTATTATTTTAATGAAATCTTTGATCTGTCAGAAAACGTATTAAATTCTATGTAACTATGTAGGCTACAAAATAACATAACTCACATAAATTATTCTAGATGTTATTTATTCATGAATGATTTTTTATTTATTTTACCACAATAACAAACGAAGTAATGATAGAATTTACTTAACGTAAACGTTGTGGTAGATACATTTGCCTTAGTTAGGTGGAAAATAGGATAATAGGAAACACGAATAGTAGGCATATACGTAGAACAAGTTTATCAATGAGGTTATAAAATGTGAAGCATTGTATTATTTTTAAAGATAACCAAAGGTTTATCCAACACTTCACTTATGGATATTACAGGAAATAAATCAAACGAAATGTTTCTATTATTCTTGAGGAAATAACCACTATTTTAAAAGCAATTTCAAAGACGTGCTCGACATAAAATTTCCAGTTTACCTTTATAAGGTTCTTGATGTCAAGTCAAGATGGTGCTCCAGGGTGTATTTTACCGATATTAGAAGGCGAGGGAAGGAGGAACAGTTGGATGAGTGAGGGGGAGGGGAGGGGGAACAGCTGTTTGAATTGGGCGCCGGGTTTGGGACCAGCTGGCAGGTGTAAAAACAGGGCCGCCAACCAAACAACAGTATTTCCACTTGGCAAACCTGCTTACCTTGCTCATAAAACAAGCTTTCGCCAGTCTTCGGTGTCGAATGTAAAATTATAGGAAAATTTATTACTGTATTATATGATAATCATTGTTGATAATAATATTTAGGACAGTTTTGAAATAACTATTTTGGTATAAAATTCAAACTATTTTAATGGTGGTAGTCAACAATATATTATATTGAACGATACATTAAAAAAATGTCAAAAACATTTCAATGCACAGTTGCATTCCAGCACGATAATAATGTAAATGTCGTAGAACTTCATTTGCTTTTTTGATCTGTCATAGTTACTGAACTTTTCTAAGATAGTTTTATATAGCTCATTGGTGGAATTTAATGACGGTTTTTAAATATGTTGAATACAGTTCTTTTTACAAGATAAACCTAAGGTGTGCTTATTAAAATTCTTAAAAAGTCGAATCAGATGTATATCAGTAAAAATTACGACAGTTAATTATAAGATTCTGCTCATTGATCAATATTTGTTGATATCATACATTGTGTCGGAATTTATCGTAATTAGTTCTTAGTTACTCTGCGCTAGTGTAACTAAAGTAGAACCAAAACAATTTATATTTTAATACGAATTAAAAAATAAATTGTCTTTGGTAGAACAGAAGAGAACACTATAAGGTTGTAACAATATAGAGAATTATCCGATATCGAATATAAATAATTTTATGAAACAAATATCGATATCGAACACGTGACAAATTAAAAAGCAATTTTACAATAAGCGACAACCATACATTATGTCATACTGTGTTTCAGAAAACTTACTACTTCAGATGATATACTTTGTCCCTTTCATAGTAAACTACTCGTAAATAAATATATGCCTTACTAAAATTCGAAGACTGACGACAATAGTCTCTTCTAGTACCCCTCGTCTAAAATATGACATTATTTATTGATTCCATCATTAGAAGGGATGGTGGTAATATGGACCCTGTATTTTATATGGCCCCCATCATATTAAAAAGTGCTGAAATCTAGTGGAGAACGCTGAAACTAGTCTATTAGTGTGCCAATTGGCCGTTATGAGCGCTGGAAGCCATACGGCTTAGTCGCTCAGTAGTTGTCAGGTAAAATATTATGTATTTGCTGATTTTAAAACTTAACTAGCGATCTCATAACTCCTTATAGAAATAAGAACAAAGGAAAAGAAATTAAATATAAAAATCTGTCTTACCAGAATGAAACATAAATAGATAGGGTGGAGTTTAGCTCTTTTAAGTCATATGAAAAAATATCGTAATTGATGAAGTATTTTTATAGGAATTGTGTAGTATATCAAATTTCCGATATCCAAAAAAATCTTTCAATATCGAAGTATCAAAACATAATATTGGTATTATCTTAAGATCCTTAGAGAGCATAAGTCATCTATGTATTGCTAAAAACAGACGCGCCTTTGTTCATAAATAAACACGCGACATAAAGTCTCTGTAAGCCAAACGTGCTTTGCGATTGCCCCAGGATTATTTCTTTTATGGTCTTCCTGTTTGGCAATAAGTAATAACTCTGTTCGCAAGCGTATTCCGAGAACTTGGCAAACTTTATTCTACACTCAATTTTGAAATCAAAGGATATGAATGTAGTATTATTGTATTATTAATTTTCCAAGTATTTACTTTGTTCTATTGAAAAAACAACGTTTATCCATACAATTTTTGTTGGAATTTGTTTTAAATTTCAAAATCATTTTACTAATACGGTTTAATTTGAACCATTTAGTATGAATGCTTTTCAAATATCTTAAATGAAAATCTAATAAAATTTAGAGGCTTATCATAATCGTTGTTTTCATTCCTAAAACCTGACAGCATAAAAGCGTTAAAAAAATACTTACTTTTAGGGATATCCTTAAGGGGAGTCCGACGCTCCGTGAAGTTCGAGGTATCTCAAATTTTGCACAGTTGTTATTCAATATCTAATAGTTCGTTTGAACTATTGAACTAGGATTATAAAAATAGAGTGAATACATATACCTATATTCAAGAATCTTTTTCCAAAACATAGTTTTTCGAAAACTTTTAACGGGATTTCCTCCCTTAGACAAAAGTTTCGAACCAAAAATAATAATTTTAGTACCAAACCTGTAATATGCGATAAAGATTGTGTGATAAAATTTTCATCAAAATATTTATAAAGATAACCACGTTATGCGTTTAAAAAAATGTTTGTATTTACTTCCCTGTGGGAAATAGGTTAGATCATGGATATGTCTAAAGTAAATGTTTTCAGTTCTGAACAGCTGTTCTTATTTTTTGTATCAAAATTTTAATTACAATAGCTCTGGTAGTTTCTATAGGAACCTGTTAAATATTTTCCATCTTACAAATCACCAACACCCCCAGAGCTAAGAAATAACCATGTCAAAAAGATTTTTTCGGGAATCGAGGAGTCAGTTGGTTTGGTGGCTGGTCAGCTAAACTGCATAGAGCCTCCGTGCTGACCAATTAAAACCATTAATATATACCCTTAGACATTCTAAATTTTGCTACTAGCAAAACAAATAAAAACTAGCGTACCTGGCGCACGAAATCGTGCGCTGTCAAGGAGACAATCTGTCCACCAATAACTATGTTTAGAAACTAAGTTTAGATTTTTCCAACAGATTTTCACTTTGGTTTTGTGTAAATAAAAACTTTATTGCCAGCTGTACGATGATGTCATCATTAAACGAAAAAAGAAAGAACCATGTTTGACTGTCAAATTTTATTTGTTTATTTAACCACTTCCTTAAAAAAACAGCTGATTTCTCGATCGTCGGTGTTTACCTCCATATTAAGTTTATGGGGAAAATCGCGACTTTGACCCCATTATTTTCCATGTCCACGGTGAATTTTCAAGATTTTTTTAATTGATGGCAATACTACATGCTAAGACCTTTATAACGGCACCTTGGACATGGTGATTGGTTGCACCACCGCTCCAAAACAATTATCACAAAAATAGGCCTAGTGTATTAAATATATAAGATAACCAACAATTACGATTTCTGACGTCGGACTCCCCTAAGTGTCTCCATAATAATTTTAGATGCTAATATAATTACTGAGTAAACATATGTTTTAGGCGTCCTAGAAACTAGAACGATTCTCATCAGCAGTCGGTAAAGAATAAAAAAGTAATTAATGCGAATGTTTGAAGTTCACTACCACAATTGGGAGTAACAAACATTTACAACGTTGAATGTCGTAAGACGCTACTGGCACAGCAGGGCTACATTGTCCGTATTTCACAATTTGCGCCGGCCGGGTCGTTACATACTTCAAGGGCCTCGGTTTTATAGACGCTGCGCGAGATTTGGGCCGTGATTCCGGCCAGTAATTTGGCCAAGTAATGTGTTCCACGATCTCCGACCCTGTATCAAGCCGAGCCTTAAGATCCGGCGGAACACAATGTAGAAGCCAAGACAACAATGTTTCCGTTTCCTGCTTCTAGGGAAAACTTTAAACACCCCCGTCGCAGCAGAGCTGCGTACTCTACGGATTTCCAAATCAATAACATAATAATAATAATATTATATGACAAGTTTTATCATTATCTGCCGATAAATATAAGAGTTATTTGCATATTCTCCACAAACAAGATTGGCATAAAAAGTATGCAGGTTTGTTGCTGTGAGAAACATTGAAAGTAGGTGATTCTAGCGTAAACAATTTTTATTTTCACCATTTCAAGTTTCATCAACATCTTTAGTGAGAAAAACAATTTTTTAAGGAATAAAATTATATTTCACTTATCAATGCATATTTTTGGATGAAACTTGATATTTAGCTTCGTGTGGTTGAAATTCATCAATTTATGCTTAAAAATTATAGTTTATGTGTTTATCATGACAGCTAATCTGCATACTCTTTTCCCATGTTAGTCATATAACAAAAAAAACTTGATTGATACTTCAAAGTTAACATTGGTTAAGTATGAAGAGGAACTAGTGTTTGAAAAAGTGGGAATAGGAGTGTGTAGTGTATCATATGTGAGCATTATCAATGGGAATCTGTCACCTGACAACAGATTGTCTAAGTTAGGAGTTCTCTAGAACAGAAAATATATTTGGAACATGCAAAACTACAAAATTAGATAAACGGAACCAAATGTAAAGTATTGTAGTTGAGGCAGGCTGAAGTAGCGGAGAACCTAAAGTTTTTAGGCCAATAATTGTTCATTTATATTCATCCCAGGTTGGCTCGAAAGCCACGTTTGTGTGGGACTTGAAGGGAATACTAACCGGGCACCATGTCGACATGTTTTCCTGGCCTGGCAATTACCGGCATACCGATATGAGGAGGGAAGAAATCAGAGTTAGGGTGATTTACTACTTCTTATCTATTTATGGAGCTTCTTATGTATTTTGGAGTGGTGAGGACAATCCGAATGGTTTTGAAAACGAATTATCAAAAAGTAAAACTGTATGCAACCTAAAACATATTTAAATGGTAAATACTACTTTAGATTAGATTAGATCATTGCAATGGTAACCAGGCTACAATGTAGGTATTTTAAGCCAAGTATGAATGAGAATTGAGTGTAAGATGATTGTGGTGCGATCTTGTAGTCTTGTTACTGACTAAGACAGGTCTTTTAATTAATAGACAAACAGCCGATGGCAAATAAGGGATTTGCAGTTAAGCGTGAAATCCAAACCACGGCCTCTGAATTACGAATTGGATAGTGCGCACGTTAATCCACACAAGGGAACACTACACCCACCGACCATCTCTCACAACTATCCACAATTCGTGACCTCCAAGTAGCTGGATTACAGGACGTCGCCACCACCCCATTCTATAATAACATATATTTACATATATTAATACCCTTTACTTACTAAAATAGATGACGAATCCATAGAACCATAACGGATGATCATAATAATATAGGAAAACTATGCACACTTTTCTACTCTTGGTTCTTATGACAGCTAGTCAATTTGATTTATAATCGTCCCTAGCTAACTATACTGTAAAGCCTGAAGTTGTGTAAATTTTAGACACAAAACTGAAAAATTCTCTTTTGGCTGATTTACTTCCCGATTTGCCAAATAAAAATCCCCACTGTGAGAAAAAATCCCCACTTCTGGAGACACTGACCCAGAGATCCGTGGGAGGTTCCCATCTAGGTATTGTACCTTTTATCGCTTCCCACATTTGATACGATCTGCTGAGAATTGGGAAACACCAAGGAAATGTTCATTTCTACTGAAGGAATGTGGACATCTGCCTACAGATATTCTGTAGCTTTCCACCAGTTTTATTAGGCTATTTTTATCGTGTTGATTATCAAATTTTCAGATCTAGTGTTGAGGCGATTGAAATCCTGTCGGCATTTTGTAACATTTTGTGTGGATCAACGTCCGCACAATTGAATACTGCGTTAATTCGCAAAGACCATCCTAATTTTTAGACCAGTTCGTAATTCAGAGGCATTAATTCGGACTCCACGTTAAACTGTAGGTCCCTTAGATATGCCATTGACTGTTGGGCTGTTAATTAACAGTTCTGTCTAAAGAACATCTCAAACTTAGTCAGTAAAAAGATTACACGATCGCACCACAATCATCCTACACTCATTTCTCATTCATTGGCTTAAAATACCTTCCTGGGTAGGTTTCCATTTTGGTTAAAATTACAGTACAGGATTCTCAGGTTGAATCTAAACTTTTTTCATCTCTTGAATAAAATGGATGGGATACACACACTATCTTTATTGTGACAAATCAAATTAATTCTCAACATAAATAAAATATATCATTGTGTATGTGTCGTCCAGTCAGGAGCGCTGTTGTGTGGTGATTTGTGACGTCATGTCGTCACTCATTATGCGGAAGCGGATGTAGCGATAAGGGTACATATTTATACCCCTTGGAGCGCTTGTCAAACTCGTCGAAAATTTATTACCTTATCGTAAGTCACAGTTTGGCGACATATTAAAAATTATTTTCCCATATACAGTTAAACGTGTTGCAATATTTTGTTGATTAAATTTTTTAGATGGAAAAACACAATTAAATTTAAAATTGTCAATGTTTCCCCTGATTTACATTCAGTATTCCTGTTTTCTGGGTTTTACTGGCTACGTTAAATACATTAGCCTAAATCTCCCTAAGGTTGAAATGTACTAAGCTAGGTAAAATGTTTAATAACACTTGCTAAAATAAACGTTATAATTGATTTATAATTTTAAATTTGATGAAATACGTATATGTAAATACTTATAGCCTACTATCCGATAGAGAAGCTACAAATCATTATATATAGTTGTTGATATTTTGATTTTACAACTTAATGTACACTTATATACTTTTATATTGGAATTTTAACGGTTAGACTTATGTGTAGAGTATTTTTAAATAACTATCCTAACTTACCGAACGTTTTAAAACCCTTACCGGGCGGCTGACGACTTTTCCCGCAGCACAGTAGGGTCGCACGGCGCGGTAAACGAGTTTACTCGCGATCAATCATTTTGCCACATTTACTGCGCTGTAGTTCGCGAAACCACTGATAGAATGCATGGTGATGTTGCTTTAGCCTCTATGCACTCACAAAACCAATATGGCGGCTTTGTTGAAATATTTAGTGGCTGAAATTAGTTGTTATGCGACTTTAGTCAGTAGTCGTGCGCTTCGTACAGCTTTTAACGGGAAAACTCGCGAGGTACTACGGTCAGCTGTTTTCACTTTCGCTAACCTTGTTTGTTGACATTTTTGTCGAGGTGTGTTTATTTTTATTGTGATTTAGCAGTAAATAGTGTATATTGTGTGAATGTTTTTATTGTATAGGATTTTATTAACTAATTATTATTAATTTATTCAAGTTACCTAAATCCAAAAAGAACATTGGAAAAATAATATTTTGATTTTTTTACACTAAATGAATAGGGACCGTGATTTTCAGTAGCACTTTAAGGGTTAACAAACATGGCCTTGGTTGGAAATATTTTATTAACCTAGATGTTACAAAGGAAATATAAAGTAGAAAGTGGCCGCCATATTAGTCTATATATCACAAGAACTGCACATTTCCCTAAACATAACGTCTCCCTTGCCACAGTGGAAATAAGACAATTGTACGCTTACGCTGCCTCAGTTAACCTCAACAATTTTGAGCTCCCGCAATACTCTGGGGAAAACTAAATATTTCATAACATCGAGAATCGAACAGATAATTTCCGTTAGATCATTTATTTACTACTGTCATCATATTGCAAATAGATTATTTAGTTCGTCGCTTTTCTAAAATTTCTAAACATTGCTTAATTTTTCACAATTTATTCATACATCAGATTGTTTCATGGTAGTTATATATGGAGTTCACTTGATGATGTGTTAGAAAAAATGATGTATTGGTTCTAGTATATTAGTCACATCGAATTATAGTGGCACTATCACCATACAATTTTTTTAAAATCACTCAATCAGATAGTAGTCGGTTTTTATATTTTGACATAGATATGTCTTAGCTCTGGGGTAGGGGGTGTTGGCAACTTCAACGACCAAAACGACATCAGTTGGTTAGAGACGTCATAGTTTGAACATAAGGGCAGATGTGTAGATGAACTGAAACCATTCCCTTTAGACATATACATGATCTAACCTATTTCCCTCAGGGAAGTAAATACAAACAGCTGACCATAAACAAGGGTTGTTGGTTTGTGTTATGTACGTAAAGACAACGAGGTACCGTAGTGGCCTTAGTCATATAGTTTAGCCAGACGTGACCGCTCATGATCTGACAGGATTCGCCGGCCACCAATTTCGCACTAGGCAAGTTTGACTACTTAACAATCACAGTTGCCATTGAACTACCAAGTTTGACTCATCACTTCATCGTGATCGAGACGAGAAATTAATTCTTAAAATTACCACTTTCATTGTAAAATGAGTTGAAAAAACTCACCACGCACCGCGACATTAGTTCCTTCTACAAGCCCGGGTAGATGCAAATGTGTGTTCTTCAGTGTTAAATGTATTTCAATGTCCAGGGTTAATTTTAAGTTACATTTGACAATTAGACAGCTGACGACGTGGCTGCACTCACCGGTAGTAAAATATAAACAAAAGGAAAATTGATAAGGAAAATAGTGGTTTAAATAGTAGAAATTCAATATCCATTAATAAGAACATGCAACGTGTAATAAGTTGGTACGAGTGTAACAGCTTGTTGCAGTGAAATCAGCTGATTTTGCAAGAGTGCAACGTGTAATAAGTTGGTACGAGTGTAACAACTTGTTGCGGTGAAATCAGCTGATTTTGCAAGAGTGCAACGTGTAATAAGTTGGTACGAGTGTAACAACTTGTTGCGGTGAAATCAGCTGATTTTGCAAGAGTGCAACGTGTAATAAGTTGGTACGAGTGTAACAACTTGTTGCGGTGAAATCAGCTGATTTTGCAAAAGTGCAGCGTGTAATAAGTTGGTACGAGTGTAACAACTTGTTGCGGTGAAATCAGCTGATTTTGCAAAAGTGCAGCGTGTAATAAGTTGGTACGAGTGTAACAACTTGTTGCGGTGGCCTGCTCAGACACGTGACACAATTCCCGGAGATGGGACTCGGACTCTCTCCTTCCTGTAGATATATTAATCAAATCGGCGGCCGGTTCAAAACATTCTTGACATAGTCCGACAGTGGCCCCGCGGCGGGCAGGTGCTACCGCGGTGGCGAGAGGGAGAGAGAGAGAGAGTGAGCTGTCGAGGGGGAAGAGAGAGACAGAGCTGTCCTTTCCAATTACGTGTCGGTTATCACCAACCCGTTAGTGCGTCTGATCGAGGCCTTTGATCGTCCTTATCATTCATTATCACCCTCCACGCTGCTCAATCATTGGTCCGAACATTCCTCTAGTCAACCTATTCAAAGCGATTACACCCTTGGCGGTTTTAGCTCCGGAAACGTTTACTCGCTTGTAAACACTAAGTTCAATCGTCTACTGTAATGTGTTGATCTCCTCTGAACAGACAAATCACAAAGACTTGTTTGTGCTAGACAATGTCTTTTAGTGTAAAAATACATTAAGTGGTTCAGAGTCTTCACTACCTCCGCCATCTTGGATGCTTTTACTCCCTGAGAGCAATGTGAAAAACTCTGGAACACAACTTGCTTCAAACATGAATTTTAAATTAAGACACATTGAATTAATTTGAAACTAGAGTATGTTTATCATAAAACATGTTTTTCTCAGTCGTATATAATGTATAAAATCATAATCAGTTAGAAAGCTAGACTTTATAATGCCATTCATTATCATTCATTGGACTTTTCCAACACGTCTGTGTTTTTAACTACACAACGTTTCTGGAGTTGGAGAAACTCCTCAGTTTTCAATTGATTACCTAATAGTTTACATTAAAAATTAAAAGTTTTAAGTTATAAATATTAATTATATCATGTTGTAAATACTACTATACTTACATATCATGCATATTACAAAAAACTATATTGATAAGGCAGCAAAAAGCCACATCACTCCACCTAAGTTAAACTTTCAATTTTTAATGTGCATTATTCGGTAATCACTTGAAAACGGGAGGAGTTTCTCATATCCTACGCCATTATGAATTTTAATTGTTATAAAGCTCATTAAAATGACAAAACTACAAGGATTCCTAGTACAAAATAACTGTAAGACGATTGTTTGAATTTGAAATTGTTCGTATGGGATGACCTAAAATATGGCACAGATACTGCAAATTCTTAATAATATTAAACAACAAGTGTTTTTTATATTTCTTTACAGTGAAACTGATTTATTTATATCCTCGTAATTTCGCTAAACAGCATAAAAACCTGTTTATGTGTTAAATATTAATTAAAGAAAAAATAAAAAAGCAGTATTGTTCAAGTTGTGGTTTTATTTAAAAATAATCAAGACGGAATTCTTAAGATATTCAAGGTCTTTTATATCTTATTATTGGTCTTTATTGGTTACATGCATATTAATTAATTTTGTTTGTCAATTTCATCGTACAAACCCAATGTTCGACAACACACGGTTCTATTTAGCTGGACAATTGCATTTTGCTAAACACAATAAAGTTTTTCCATTACGTTTATTGTTTATTAAATTATACGTTCAACCACTAAACAACTTTTAAAAGAGTATTGTTCCATTGTTTGTACCATAACAATAATGATTCACCCCTAGTGGGTTGCTTTGTTTTGTTTAAAACGGTACGGGTATAATTAGACAAAAGAAATGCATTTTTTAAATCAGCAAAACTATAAGTTTAAAGTTTTATCTGTAAATCAAGCAGACCATAAATAAATAATGTAGTCAATACAATTAATTGTACTGCACTCGCTACTAGCGCCGGGTTGTTACAAGTATGCAAAATGCATGGAGTGTCTAGTTTGCCTATCGCAACGCCTGCCAGTAGTTGACAAAACTAAATTTTATGTGGCGCGAGAAATGTGAGAGTAAAACTATTGATGATACTACTGTCTTACAAGACAAGTGGTTAGAATTTTGGACTTCAGAGTGTTCATCATATCGAAGTATAACACGTTATCATATCGCTTCATATCGATAGTATCATATCGTAATAGCTCCGTAAAAGCACTTAATTTTATACAGCATTACAGCTACACGGTAGTCGTATACATAAAGGTTGATGTATCTAAAGGTGACGTGGGCGTTTAGGGAATTTCAAAATTGAATTTGTTATTATATTTTCCTAAAAATTTAATACCCAATTATGTATGTCCATTTGTCATGAGTGGGCGGACTCATCACTAATTCTCCCACTTCCCAATTGTTTAGAAGGCTGAGATTGGTATACGGGTTCTTAAGGCCTAAAATAGAAAAGTCTAATAGTTTTGGTGACGATCTTCCCATAGTTCTCTACTCTATACGCCTTCAAAGTTCCCATGTTAAATGGGGAAGTGAACAATATGTGAATAGAGGTTTTGACATATTTATTTCATGTATAAATGAAAAATTATCAAATTACTAAACAATCTGTAAAAACTAAAAGGTAAAATAACTGTGCGAAATAAAAGCAGAGAAAGGTATTTCCAAAAATTTTCGTGTTTTGATAGAAAACGTATTCATTATAGAGCCAGAGGTTGAGTGATCGATCCCCACCCGGGGACTATATTTTTGTTCAGTGTTTATGCTATATTAGTTAAGGTGTATGAAATTCGTTTTATTTAAACCACATAAATGTTTTCATTGAGTAACAAATTTGTTTTAATTTTGCTAATTGTATAATACATATCTTATTATATCCGAGCAAAGCTCGGTCACCAAGTACTATATATAAAATGAGAATGTTTCTCGGTTGAACATATTATCAAGTCAAGTATAAATGGTTGCAAGTGGCCAGGTCACAGGTAGGCCTAATGTATGTCTGTCAGGGCGGGTCGGCGTGGCGGTCATGGGCCGTGACTGTAGTGCGTGGGCCGCCCGCCAGAGCGCAACCACATCGCTACTCCCGGCTCCGTTTTCTTACAAAAATCTTTTAAGACGTACATTATTGAAGTGAAAACACCATCTTAAGAGTCTACAGTAACTCCACCATCTTAAATTATAATTTCTGTTAGCAATGTCAAAAACTTTAAAACATTCCTCTCTACAACAAAAGACTTTTCAAATGAATATCAGAGTAGTGGGAAATCTGACTATATTCATCATAAGGATATATTTCAGCAATCAATCTGATTAAACTTTAATAAACCTTTGTTAAATGATTGTTCAATTACCAATTCAGCAATAGTTCTTTTTATATTAGAGTCAATAAAAATGGTATCGATGAAATTACATATAATTTCTCACTTTAAAACTAAGCTAAATATTAAATACCTTTATTAACCCTATATCTGGTAAGCATCTCTCAGAGACAATTTTTACATCGATCTGTTTCAAGAGGTATTTTTGCTATAACAGTCGTAATAACAATGCTACATCATTTAGAAAGAAGAGATTATATACTTTCATTAGCATAGCCTACATAAAACATTACTGTACGGCTTTTATATCGCCAGGTATAATTTACCTAGAGTCATGATTCAAACTTGATTCTAAGCTTTATTTTAGCTGAATCCAATGGAAAAAAGGACAAATAGATTTTTCAAAAAAAAATTGACATAAATAAAATTGAAACCTCCACTTTGGGGTACATGTAAATGTAGTCCGATTGCGTCACCCAACGAACTCGAATGGAACAACTACACCGATATTTATAATAACCAGACAGTAAAATTGCGGGTGTTATCGTGTTGACACATATATATGCTTATTTCCGTGTATATATTTGAATAACTCCCCAAAATATGTTCTTGGGATTGAGTTGTGACCTTCTATCATGGTGCCGGGCTTAACTTATGTGAATAGCTCACCTGTCCATAGGTTAACGGATTTAATGACCTGTTGTTCTGTTACTGATTCATTTGTTAGGATGATTAATTAATAGCCCAATGAACAAAGGTAACTTTCCTGTAGGAACTTGTCACAAGACGTTGAGCTTGATTGTAACCACAGCCCCGGCTTGCAATTACCTCGGTTCAATTCAACATATGGAATGCTGTAGAAGCCAACAATTGGAATTGGATTGGTTTTGGGTCGACCTTTGCTCTCCAATCAGCTGTCCACCTTTATTCTCTAATGGGTTTGCACGTAGGTTTATTAAATGCCAATTATCGTCGTCCAATTTTCTCTCCTTTGTCGCAAATCCATAATCGCCCGTTTATTTGAGTTCAAAGGTTCAACTAAGTGTTGTTTTTGTACTGTAATATAAATTAGCTAATTTCTTAATTATTGAAACGTATTACTTGATGATTAATTTTCTTTAATGAATATAAGAACTGTAATTATATTGTTGCATTCTTCCCCCTAGCAATAGGCTACTTAGTATAAGTGTTTCCACTTATACTAAACTTGTACCAATACTTATGAAAGTATTGTTTTCATAAAATTTATCGAATTTGAACAATCTGTTTTGTGGCTCCCTGAAATCTGTCGATCTATAAATTTGTAATATATTTTAACTACAGTATCACCAATATTACCATCTCAAAACACTAAACTAACACAGTACGTTGTCTAATGGTATACAATAAAAATTTCTTATTGTTCCTCATTAAACTTGGTATGCGAAGGTTGATCTAATAAATAATTTCGGTATTACCTCGATGGAGATTATGCTCCAAAGATGAGTTTTAAGAAATATGATTATTAGTATTTAAACAAAAAAATTAAGTGGTATTTAATTAAACACGATAATATTGAACTTAGTATCTAGTTTAAACTAGAGGATATATAAGAATAATTTACTTAGAATATATCCGGTTGACAAATGAAAAACGTTAGTAATCGCTAATGTAATATCTTTTGAATCACAATATAATTTTTAAATAGGTAAACATTGTTTTATTAAGTTGTCTAACAAAAGATTTGAAGTTAGCGAGTTCTCGTCACGTCAAGTAACGTGTTTTCGTGAGTAAGGTTATTTAAAGTGTGTTTAATTTCTTTAAATTGGTTTTATCTATATTTATTTTTCCATCAGGAATGATCAAGATTTGTGACTTGTGACAAAGATTGTGTGCTTTTGTGAAATTATTGAAATGGCGGCCATACTACAAAATAGGTATTTTAAGCCAAGTACGAATGAGGATTGAGTGTAAGATGATTGTGGCGCCATCTGGTAGTCTTGTTACTGAATGTTCCTTAGACAGGAGTGTTAATTAATAGCCCAACAGCCGATGGCAACTAACAGTTTAACGTGGATTCCGAACCACAGCCTCTGAATTACGAATTTGTCTAATTACGAGGATGGTCTTCGCGGATTAACGTAGTATCAAATAGTGCGGACATTAATCCACACAAGAGAACACTACACCCACCTAGTATCGCTCACAACTATCCACAATTCGTGACATCCAAGTAGCTGAATTACAGGACGACGCCACCGTCCTAAAAACCCTTGTTCGAATTAACAACACACTGCAAAGCCTACTATTAAATTACACTGGTCAATGATTTATTCTGGTAAATATTTCTCAACGCTCTAGTCAAACTAGCTACTTAGTACACTAGATTTGGAGAAAGCGGCCTTAAATGTATTTACATTAATTTGCTTAAATTTACTTATGAGAGAAAGAAATGCATTGAGCAAGTGATACCGTATACTTATCGTTCGTATGCATCAAAGGGTTTTGACAAAGGCGACGTTGTCAGTTATATAATTTACACAGTGTTCTACATATCGGTGAAGCCTCGGTCGGGGTGCCAGAGTGCCAGGTCCAGCGGCCGCTTGTGAGGTCGCGGCAGGTGCGACCGCCACCTGTCCCCCCTCCCCCTCCCCCCGTACTCTCTACCGCGGCCCTTATCACAATCGATGTGACCAGAGACCGACCTTACGTAAACAACTGGCCATTGCTGGAACCACGTTCAATACTTGAAAAGGTTTCACTTACACGCACTCGTCCCGATACGATCTCCTTTATTTCTTTTTTAAATCACCAGTAGTCTTTTTATTTTTTATTTATCTTAAGTCATGTCCTTAATATCTTTATAGTACCACGAAAAATAACACCAGTTAACCGGATCACCCTCGCTATTTGCTGTTACACCGTTTCTCTTGTGTTGAATTTAACAAATAGGAAAACATCAAAAAGAGTTACCAAATTAAATAGGCTACAATACAGAATTTTAAGCATGATATAACCTATATTTTTTTGGAAAATAATTTCTGTGGAGAATAGGGAACCATTTACATATCATACAGTAGAAGCCCAATCAGTGGTTGTTAGTGGGAGGGGAGTGTTCACCCGGGCGTCTAGTGAAGTTATCAGTGAGTTGAAAAATTTACTTTTTTCACTGCTCTGTTGCCACTAGATGGTCAAACGATCAGCGAGTGGATCGATAGAGCCAGTGAACCGATCACAAACATATCGTTTAGTCTGTGAGGCAAGCGTCTAACAGGAAGCGGATCCTCTGTCAAAGACTAACAAACCTGTGGGTTCGGAACCATATGTTTATATTTTAGAGAAATTAAATCATTATTTGAAAAAAACGTACGTAAAAAACGAAAAAAATGAGGGCTGTTTTCGGTCGGTGGTCACAAGAATCACTGTACTTCACGTGCATCTTTCTAGGAACTGGTTTAACCTCATTTCGCATTTCCAACCCCCGTTTACTAACCTTTCTACTGTATTCAGTTGAAACCCGAGAGTTGCGTAGCCTCCGTGTGTCACCGATCGCGCTTCTACGCTTATTTACTTTAGTTCCGTGTTTTCTTAATTCCATATATTTAATTCAGTTTTTTATCGCTTGATATTGATTATACAGGGGGTTCCATACAGCCTCTTTTCAATATCTGTATAAAAATTCATTGTCTGTGGAAAAACCTCCATGAGTCCGTGTTCTAAAATCAATGCCACCGACGAAGGGTTACTTTACTTAACCTTGAAATACTAATTTATTTTATGTAGGGGAAAGTTGTAAATATATAGAAAACTGAATAAACATATTGTCTTCTGTAACATAAGCTACCTAACTACTGTATTACCCTTTTGTGTTACTCATATCTATTACTTAAAACCTACTGTAGTTTAAATGTACCAATAACTTGTTTCAGCATAAAAAGCAGAACAAAATGTCCTCTCCAGTGTTGGATGGAACTGAGGACAAAAGATTCCGCCACCAGAGGTTGCTGAAGAAGAGAGTGGAGACATTGGCAACTGCCCAGACACAGCTGGAACAGCAGGTACAGCGACTGGAGGAGAGGATACAGACTCCAGCAGCTCACTTCCAGAGGATCACCACCAACGAGGTGCTGGAGGAGGATTTAGCGATGAGGGTCACAAGCCTGGAAGGAGAGGGCAGGAAGACAGCCAAGTCTCTGTTCAACATCACACGCCAGGTAATATCGCCTTTACAATTACACTCATCTAGAAAGACATTTGATTATTTTTCATCATAACTGCTATCGACACCATCAACTAATTTAGGAGAGTTTGATTTTAGCGAATTTCCCATACAGAAAAAACTATTACCGTAGGTAACATGGCATGATTTATGCTTAAAAATCATAGTTTATGTGTTTAAAATGATAGCTAACCTTCATACTATTTTCCCATATTAATCTTATGGAGAATAGACAGACTCTCTTATTTATCGACAGATATTGGTCAAACTTGTAGTATATTATTACTGTTATATTTTTTATCTAGTCTGCTGCAGCGAGGGTATTTTGTTCTGCAAGGATAATACTAGGTTAAAATTTATCCTGTGATAGATATGTTTAGATTTGAACATTGATGAGACAGAAGTCATATTTTTTACTCTATAAGGAAAGTATTAATATTTTTTCCTGAAATTTCAACCATAAATCATAAACTATAATTTTTTTATGTTGTAAAGGTGGCTGGACTGAGCAAGCTGCATGTATCAATGTTGGAGCTACTGGAGTCTGTGGAGAGCCTAGAGGCAAAGGTGGATGACACTGTCCCTTCGTTCCGTAAGGAGATCAGCAGGCTGGAGTTCAGCTTGGCACAAATGTCGTCTACTGTTAACATAGTCAAGGAGGATCAGGTAAAACTAACATGTGAAATAATATTTTGTTGTAAGTAGGCCTAAACTGAAATATGAATACCATGGACTGGGACTGGGACGGTGGCGACATCCTGTAATCCAACTACTTGGAGGTCACGAATTGTGGATAGTTGTGAGCGATGGTCGGTGGGTGGAGTGTTCTCTTGAGTGGATTAACGTCCGCACTATTGAATACTATGTTAATCCGCAAAGACCATCCTCATAATTAGACCAATTCGTGATTCACAGGGCGTGGTTCATACTTCATACTTAAAATACTTGAATTAACTTTTATGTTTATTCAATATTTATGAAATTAGACTATAAGTATAACTAGTATAGAAGTACTATTATATTGTTCCACTCACTACACAATATGGTTAGTATAAAAATTGAATCTAAAACTAACATACATATTGGAGGGTCACGTTAATCTCGAGAAACAGGAAAAGTTATTTACGTTCTATTTTCTCTCTGCCTAAATCCATTTCCAGAGGGAAATTGAATATGAGGGTTTAATTAAACAGAAGCGAGGCCCGGTGCAGACAGTGATGTAGAGGCAAAAATTGTCCCTTTATGCTTATACACTTCGCATCACTGACTTTACAAAATAATTTCTTTTAAATAATTGATTTGTTTCTACGTGTATTATTAACTTGACTATTGACTTTTACTATATATATTCAATAAAACTTAAAAATTAATTTCACATGACATTCAATCTTACACCTGTTGATAACACATTTGATGAATTCCAATCTTCAACTTTTAAAACTCCATAAATCTTCCAGGAAAACCAACGTAGCATGGTGAAGGCTATGGGCGAGGCTATGTCCACCATGCAAGAGAAGGTGAACCGTGACCACGCGAGGCTAGCGGCCCTCCCTGTGGAGAAAGCCTCACATGAAGTGCCTCTGACTTTGCCGCAACACTCTGAGCGACTGTCGGGTCTTGTCGAGCGACTCACACACGTCGTGCGTGACTACGACTCCATCGTCGCTGATCTTCCTCATGGTTAGTTTATTGTCGCAATAGTTACAATGGATACAAAATTAAATAGTGATTATTTTTATTATCTTTTATTTTCACAATTCATATTTTACACATTTTTCGAACCTTTTATTCAATTAATTCTATGGCATAAGATTTAGATATGCACATCAAATTTATAAAAACTGAAATTGTTATCTGACTATTCTTTTTTCTAAATCCTGTTCCTTTCTTACCTTCACTCATTCCTCATTTCTACTTGGCTTTAAAATACTTACTTGGCTAGACCGCCACTTTTGTAAAAGTAAAAAAAAATGTAAAGGAAAACAAACTGTATTTAATTTCATTCTAGTATATATTGTTATATTTTACTGCCTTCAATGGTAGTAAACAAAGGGTTTGACTTTACATTTTATTCTATTGACTAACCTTTGCACTCGTACACTACAGACTGCAGCTGGGTGGATGGTCCGTCGGGGTTGTACATCGTAGCCCCAGGCCAGGGCCGACCTCTGGTGACCTTCTGCGACCAGAGCACAGGTGCTGGAGGCTGGACCCTGGTGCAGCGCAGGCAAGACGGCTCCCAGGACTTCAACAAAAACTGGCAGCAGTACGCCAATGGATTTGGATCCCCGCTGGGTAAGTCAAACTCATAATGTAATTTTTTCAAGAAAAACGATTAATACCAATTTAAAATTTGTTTGTTATTCAATTCTGTTGATTATTAAAAAAATGTGTTAGCAGTGTACATTCTTATCCAAGAGGAAATAACATACACTTACAAAATATTATATGAAAGTACATATGTATGAGTGAAGCAGTGAGTCTTTATACCATAGGAATACTAATATCTAGGAGCTTCTTTTAAGATACACTTTTTCTAGTTATATTTCTTCAGGGCTTTTAAGGTTTCTGTTGCCATTGTGTAGTATTTTATATAATATAGTGAGTTTTCCTGCATGGTTAAGTTATTTTCTCTACCATATTCTATCTGTAAGAATCACACATTGTTAGTCTAGTAATAGTTTCGTAGTGTCATTAAGCCTAAGGTTTCAAGAACAGCTACCGGTAGTTACATATTCAACTAACATCCAGGAAGGAACTTTCCGTTCACCTTTCACTTGGATTAAGAAACATGGAGTTTAAATTAGAAAAAGTTCTGACAGTTCGGGAGTTGGGAAGTTTTGTAATATCAAGGAAAGTTTTGAGTGATTGAAAGGCTAATCCAGGTCAGAGAGATTAGAAAAACAGATTTGTGCATTCTCTAAAACTTAAAATCGTTTTAAATTTGTAAATTTAACTGCTCATTAAGTAGCAAACGAGAAAGTATTATTATAATTTCAGAACTTTGTAAGCTTTATGTAATTTTAATTAAATTTTGGTTGAACTAAGGCAGAGCTGTCTGTCTGGCTGACAATTTTAAGTAAATTTAAGGTAAACATTTCCTCAAGATAACTTCAGACTAGTTAATCACTTATTTACTCATTTTAATTACTAAGTAAATGACATGACAGCTGGATTCAGTATAGAATGGCTTCAATCTTTCTGATGAATCCAAATGGATTACACTGCACTCAGCTTCCCATCACCGAATCTATTTGAACTGATGGAAACAATTTCATAATATGTGAATTCCAGCTCCTTTAACATAACTAAACTGTTCCGCATCATTTGTTTAGTGTAAAACCTAAATAATAGAAAATAAATTGTAGTTTTGAAACTAATGATTTGGTATTTCCGAAGGAAAAGTAAAAAAACTTATATTTCCCCTAATTCAATATATATAGTGTGTAGTGTATACAATATAGAAAGAAATCTGTATTTTTTATCAAAAAGGTAGAAATATTCTGTTTGTGTCATTTATTGATAACAAAGGTTCCAGACTTTTTTTAAATTGGGCTTTCCAAATAGTAAATTGGTGAAATAAGTTCTTTTTCACCTAATCAAATTTTGGAAATTCTGCCATTTTGATGAGGGGTGGAATACACAAGGGGGTTTGGATCATAGTATTTTTTTACAAACTGTTCAAAATGAGGGGTGGCTATTTGAAACAAATGTTGGTTATCCTATCCTGTTAATTGGTAAAAAAGTTTTAAATGTAAGAAGTCCTAAAACTTTTGTTAACAGTATACAGGATATTTCTATCTATATAGGTTAAAAAAATATAGATTGTTTCCATACTTGAGGCGAGATGCATTTTTTTGGGGTGAAATAAAAAAAATTATTATTGCAAAAACATTCTACATTATAGAAAGATTTAGAAAATATATAGTTTTATTCACATATTTTATCAATTATATAGGATCAAAATAAATTTCTGTAATGGCTTACTTTGATTAATTCATTAAAGTTCTACTTAAATGTTTGATTTCCATAACCTTGTTTTTCGGGATATAGGTACATATATCTTCTGAAATATCCATTCATATGCATATACTCTCCCCTTAATTTTTACACACTATATGAGTTACAAGTGAATTTTTAAAATTTAATTAATCTAATTTTTTTACATACCCTTCTTATGAGTTAATTTCGTTGTCGACAGGTGAGTTCTGGATCGGGAACGAAGCTTTACACCGGCTGACTGCAGGCAATGACTCGTCCCTTCGCATTGACCTGGTGGACATCTACGGCAAAGCGTGGTACGCAGAGTACGAGCACTTCAGTGTGGGCAACATGAGTGATGGATTCAGGCTGTCGGTGGCTGGTTACCAAGGCAACGCCAGTGATGCGCTAGACTACCAGAACCACATGCAGTTCAGTGCGATAGACTCAGATAGAGATGTCAGCAATACTCATTGTGCAGCTAACTACGAGGGTGGATGGTAAGTTCTGAAATAATTACATTATTCATAATATTGTCTTACTCAACTTTATGAAAATAATACTTTACAGTCATTAATCAAATAAGAGAAATTGACAATATCAACATCTATCAATATGAGCATAAAACATAGCCTAAGTGTCGTAAGTAATATATTAATTATTCAGACTAAAATAAACCGGTTGTAACTATCTATAATACCACATAATTTTTTTCATACACTATTTTATCTACGACCAACAATACACAGACTTTTAAAAATTAGAGTTCTACATTTCATTTATCTGAGACCATGCAATATATAGAGTAAAAAATGTTTATATTTACTTCCCTGTGGGAAATGGTCATGGATATATCTAAAGGTAATGTTTTCACTTCATTCAAACAGCTGTTCTTATTCTTTTATATTAAAAATTCAATACAATAGGTCCGGTGGTTTCTATGGAAACCTGTTACATATTTTACATCTTACGAATCGCCAACACCCCCCCAGAGCTAAGACATATCCATGTCAAAAAAATTAAGAAAAATAATTGGTGTTTATTTCATTCCTGGAGTGATCAGCTCATGTGCAAATTACATTGTTCTTATTCAGTGAATCGCTCAAACTCACATTTGAGGTTAACCACTAAAACACACTATCTTTATGGATAAATCAGCTGATTTTGTATTTCATTATATCCATAATTACATTAATTTTGTCAAATGCTGAGCTCTGATTGGTCTAGAAGCTGTATCGTTATGAACTCGTAATGCAATGGTTTTCAATTTCTGTTTGATAATGAGCCTCTTAATGATGTTACTTTCAGCATCTTTATTAGTACCTTTTGCTATGGTCGTAGATAAAAATAGTTTAAGAAATTCTTTAATTAATTTTATATACAAATATTTCAATAACAGTACTTTATAAATAGTAGTGGTTTACTCAATAAAATTTAAAAACTTAGAATCATTATTCAAATGATACAAAATTTGTGATATTGACAACTTGATTTCCCGCAGGTGGTTTTCACACTGTCAGCATGCGAACTTGAACGGACGTTACAACCTTGGCTTGACGTGGTTTGATGCCGGCCGTAATGAGTGGATCGCAGTTGCACGTTCTGAAATGAAAGTCAGAAGCCGGCAACGCCACGAGAGTTCACAACAGGCTGCGTAGACTAGATGTGTTGGTGTAATGTGCGTCTCTAGAACCTTGGGTTCCTTACTATATAACAGACTATAAACAGTTAAGTGGTACTTTCTGTAATGTTCATAAGTGTTTTCCTGGTTTTCCTGAAACTGCATATCATATATTATACTCTATATCAATAATGCTTGGACCTGTTGATTGAGTCTTTTATTTAAAAATTATACTTATTGAAATAAAAGTTCATCTTCTTATTAACTTTATGTTGCGTAAAAATCAAAATCAGTACTTTGGATTTAACCTTATGTTAAATTACTGGTTATTTTATTCTTAAAGTAAAACTATAGTTTTCCCCAAACACAGTGGTTATGCAGTTAAATAATGGTGCTATGTTTTCCTACTTGTGTAGTGTCAAATGTCATATTCTAAATTTATGCTTTAACTAAATGGTTAAAGTAGTTGCATATTCTTTTTCGTCTGAGTGTTTTACTGAGAGAGGTGTAACCCGCCTTATTCACATGTTGAGCGTACCAACCATCGGTAGAGCCGTTGTAGATATGTTAGGTTAAGTGAAACTAGATTTTGTAGTAGTCGGTCAAACTAGTCAAAATTAGGTTTATAACTTTTCAGTTACAGTTATTTTTAAGAAAAATTCAAATTTTTTCCATCACACGAATCTCTGCCCAGTAAAAAAGTGAAAATTCTTTGAGAAAATTGTACATATTAGTCACTAGGATAAGAGAGATACAATAATTGCCAAAAATAACGTTAAATAAATAATGTATTTTGTTGTAAATAGTATTTTGTACAGTGTAATAGTTTGCTGTGTGTTTGTGGATAGTGAGTGTTTTGTGTAAGCTCTGACCATTTCAAGTAGTCAGAATATTTACTTCAATAATGAGTGTTAGCTGTGTGAATGTTCTATTATGTTAAAGCACAAATTTTAATTTTACTAGGATACCAAAAACAATTTATTGTAAATATTTTTGTTTTGTTTTTGCTGTCTACTATTAAGATAGTTGCTAGTGTTTAATTTTTATTATTTTTGTATTAGAACTTTAGTTGATGTTTCTTGTTGTGCCGTCCCCGTAATCGACTGATCCTGTTCTTCTCTATTTTATATTAAGTTATAAAATTGAATGAAAATACTTTTAGTTTTACATTATTTTATAATTTTAGAAGTATTATTTACATAGTTTATGTTTAAAATGCGCTTTACAGTAAATTTTGTAAACATTTTATAAAAGTTTATTTTTGTACTGTACTACAGTATTATGGACATATTGAAAAAGAGAGTGATATGTGACTAATTAGAACTTATTACGGATAGTGTATTTGGATACTATGTTCTATATACAGTTTTATCACTCTTTTCAAAACTATAATTCTTTCACTAGATTTTGGAAGTTCAAATATTTTAATGGCTGTACCAACAAACTATGCCATATACCTTATTTTGAAGTAAAATAAGTGAATCATT
Organism: Nephotettix cincticeps; assembly: GCA_023375725.1. Classification (NCBI taxonomy): domain Eukaryota; kingdom Metazoa; phylum Arthropoda; class Insecta; order Hemiptera; family Cicadellidae; genus Nephotettix; species Nephotettix cincticeps. The sequence continues at coordinate 2,130,710 of CM041785.1, forward strand.
CAATTCAATAACATAGTAACTGAAATATTTATCAAATGAAACAGAACATGTTTTTTATTAGAAATCAAAATCACATTATACACGTATATCAAGAAGTGCATTTCAAACTTATTTTAAAATAAGTAGGCTAGTTTAAACCAACCATAATGTAAGTTTGTAATATTTATAATTTTCCAATTGTATTTTATTATATTTATTTTGAAACGCACATGTTTTTATTAAAATAAAAATATGTATATACACAAATTTTTTGGTCATTACCTTGTCAAAAGTATATAAGAAGTTTTCAGTCAAAAAATGATTGTATTTACTTCCCTGTGGGAAATAGGTTAGATCATGAATCTAAATGGAATGTTTTCAGTTCATGTTAACAGCTGTTCTTATAACCATATGACAGCACTTCTGTTAAAAATTCTGGTCTGATTGGTTGCCAATACACCCAAGAACTAAGAAATATATCCACGTCAAAACGGGTCAGTCTATTATTATTGGCAAAAAATCAATTTGAGAATTATTGTAAGTTATGATTTAATGACAACATAGTAAAAGAGTAATTCACTGCAATGGAATGAATGTGATGACAGGGTGAAACTTGAAACAATGAACAAACAATGAAAAGGTGCCTATAATCAATAAAGAATATATTTCTTAGACCAATTACTCTAGTAGAGATAAGTTAAATTTAATTTTCATAAAACTTAAACTTATCAAAATAATCAAATTTTCCGCATCAAAATGTAAAAATGCCACTGGCACAGATTACTCATGATGAAAAATAAAAAATAAAATGAAAACCTAGAAACCATATTCCTTAAAAGTAATTTCTTCAGTATCGCCTAATAGCTATGGATTTATTGATACAGGCGCAGTCCAAGGGACAAGGGGATCCCCCCCATATATCCTGTCTAATTGTTGTCGCCGAACTACAAAGTCAAATAAAAAAAATAGGAATTCTTTATTCTGTATATGTAAATTTTCAAAGATTAGAGTCAGACATTATTTTTATACAATGGTGCACACACAAAAAACCCATGTATACATAGTAATCAAATTAAACTAGTTTTAATGGAAGTTACAATTTGTAACTTCCATTGAAACTAATTTAGTTAAAATTTGAGAAAAGGAGAGAAAAAACACTCTTAAGAATAAAGAGAGAGAGAGAAATAGAGAGAAAGGAGTTGTAATTCCTGTTTTCGAGAGAAAATCTCTAAGAGAGTAAAAGGCGTATTCAGTAAAAAATACTTTAAGTAATTTTAAACACATATCATGATCCTCCTCTGATTTAATATTTTGTGGGAAGGCATAAAAAAATACAAAGGTTGCTTTCTTTTTGAAAAATAAATTCCAAATCATGTTGTTCTACTAGACGATGAGCTCTTGTATTGTATGTGTGTGTGTGTGTGTGTGTGTGTGGTGTTGCCAATTGAAATTTTATTGTTTGATAAATATAAGCTACAAACAGTAAATATTTTCAAACCTTTGAAAATATGTTTGACTGAATCTCTTGGTTTTCAATGAAACATTATCCGTAGTACACGTTTTTGCTGAACAAGAAGTTTATCAATTTTATTTTAGTTGATCCATATGTGCAAAAACATAAGCAATATGAGAATGAATTAGAGCAAAATAGATAGACATCAATGTTTCAACATTACATGAGTGGAACATTCTCCTTAAAGCATAGAGACCACTTGATGTTTTGCTCACTACAATTGACTTTGTCCCAAGACAAAAATGTCTATCTATAATTAAGCATAAACATTTTGCTTTATCCACATGTTTATCTATTTCATCTTCAATGAATATTGTTGGGTTTATCCTATTTCTTACTTTTTTTGGTTTAAAAAGAAACAAAACTTGATTTAGTAGGGTTTAAATTAGATTTTTCCTGTTTAAAAGGTCTTTGATTAATGATAAGCCAATGGAGGATGCAATTTCGATGCTTTCCTTTGTGTCAGCAGAGACGATGACATTAGTGGCATCTGCATAGAGACACATTGCTATTTCTGTCCTACATAATTTCGGGTAAACCCTCTAGGTCTCCATTGTGATGTGATCCCACCACAGTGTCTCCCTAAACTCTTAAATAATTATCTACTAGCAGTTTCAAGTGTAAATTGAACATTTTAAAATTATTTTCATTTTATAACCTGGTTCATGTTAACAGTTGCAAAGATCTATGAGTATTTTTGTTTATAATCTATTTTAAAAGAGTTCTAGATCTAGTTACCTGTAGGTAACTAGGTATTTTTCATATTTTAAAACTGTTTCTTAAAAGTTGTTTGCCGCCCTGGACAGCTACCACCCCTGGGACGGGCCCTGTATTGGTCCAAAAATACAGACAATAATAATTAGGTCTAAAAATAGTCTCAATCTATGAAATTTTACAATTTTTGTCAACACTTGAGTAGTGACGCCTGGCCTTACAGACCGCACTGAATTGTTTTTTAGTTAAAAATATAACCATAAGAGGTTCCACCCATGTCCCTTCCATTGATGCAGTTCTCAATCATATGCGTAACATAACCTCAACTCCCACTCAATTTACAGCTATAATTGTTTACAGTCTTCTGGACTTACTATATATTTACATCTATATTTATAGAAGAAAATATCTAAATGTCTATATTTATGATGTTGGTTTATTTATTTACTCACATAAATTTAAGTTTAAAGTACGCTGTGAAAATGAACTAAGTTTCGAAACACGTGTCGCATGTAAAAAATAAAATGTTTAAAGGGTGCTTAAAGTTCATTTAATTTACTAATAATTATAGAAGTAAATATATAGTACAGTAAACCTTTAGATTATACAAATATAACTATATTTTATACATCTGTATGTCCTTTATCAATAAAACATAGGTTTGATACATTTTTCACTAATCCAAACATGTTTCTGGCAGTTATAAACTAAGTTAAACTTCTGTGTACTTCATTTCCAAACACTAATGGCATCATTACCATTCAAAAATATCACCACCACGAATCTCAGAGAGAGTTTTGTCAATTAGCGGACACTATTCGCTATTCATTAATTTTTATATCTCATTCATGCTAGTGTTACTCGTACATAACTAGAAAAAGGCAAATGCGTCTTAGAGCTATGCTATAGTATCAGATGGTGAGTAAAACAGTATAATATACTCTTTTTAGGGTGTGGACCAGCTGCCACAATTAATTTACGATATTTATTTATTATATAAAAATATTTTTAATATTATTCCTGAACCAATAAAAATATAACCTCTTTTCCTAATGAAACAATATTTCTAATAGGCCTACATAAAATGAGTTTAAAATTTGATATCAACGTAACTTAATATCTTAAGATGAAAATTGTAATAAATATTCTAATTCCTAAACGAAAATATTAATATTTTTTGTAGATGAATACTAAATTCAATTAACCTTTTCGAAATGAATGGTCATTTGATAAGCAGACACATATTTTATAAATAAAAACAAATTTGACCGAAAACCGAGATTCAAGGAAACGCAAACAAAGTGTCCAAAAACAAATAAACAGTAATGCATTTCCTGTACAAGTCAACTTTCCGTTGCCTCAAGCTGAGAGATTTTCACATGATTGTATTTACTTAGCTTCTAACCCAGTATTTTGCAGCTTTGGACTCTTTAAAGTGGCAAGTTAAACAAGCAGAAAAATGCCCTGAATCGTTTATTTGGTTTGGGAAAAGGGAGCTGATTTAAATTTAACTCCATATACAGTCGATTATACGGTGTTTTTCAAAATATTTCCTTTTTCTGAGCCTTCAAAGTTAAATAGAAATTAGTTGTTTCTAATTGTTTTTAAGAATACATCATATATAGTTCTATTCCTATAAATATTTTTAATGTCATGAAGAATGGTTTGGTTTTACAAAAACGGCTCTGTTGAATTCTTTTAAATTTCAGAAATGATATTCCAAGTAATAGTTAAGCTATAAATCATGACCAGATAAACGTATAATTAACAGACCCTTTCCGTGAATTCTACTAGATTAGATTATTTGAAATGTCAACCATACCACAAAGTAGGTATTGCAGTCTTGTTACTGACTAAGGCTGACATGTTCCTTAGACAGGACTGTTAATTAATAGCCCAACAGTCGATGGCAACTAAGGGACCTGCTGTTTAACGTGGAATCCGAACCACGGCCTCTGAATTACGAATTGGTCTAATTATGAGGATGGTCTTTGCGGATTAACGTAGTATTCAATAGTGCGGACGTTAATCCACACAAGAGAACACTACAACCACCGACCATCGCTTTTACAACTATCCACATTCGTGACCTCCAAGTAGCTGGATTACAGCACGTCGCCACCGACCCAGTCACCACCACCACAACCAGCTTTTTACCTTAGGATTCCATTTATTTACCACCAATACTATTTATACTTAAAGTAGGTTTAATATTAAACATTTTGGAGTATAAAATATTAGAGGGCTATCGTCCTCAAATGGTTTATATATAGTTTGGTAAGGTAAGGTTGTGTTCTGTTATCACTAAGTGATAAGACAATTCTACAATTCTGAAGATAAAACCCGAACTAATCACTCCTAAATACCCATGACGATGTGTTTTCCTGTAAACTATATCGTAAGTGTTGGTGAACTAACGGAACCAGCCAAAAAAGTAGTGGTGGTGAACTAACGGGAAAGATTTGAATTAACTTCAAAACGAAATTATGTACAATCGGTTATCGATGAACAAAATCGTTTTCATTTGTTAACACACTTAGGAGATATTGTAACAACCTGTCATAAAATACTGTCGGCGAGAGGAAGGCTTGCCCCTGAGTCAGGACGCATTATATTAATGAATTGTGGGAAGTATACATAGGCTACGTTTTGCTGTCGCTTAATATTAAATGTTACGTAGTTTTTTGGAACGAATTTTTAAAGCGGTGGCTAACCTGGTTTTACTTGTTATGTGAGTGTTTTTTTCAGGTGTTAGCAAAAAGCTACGAATATTTGTGATTTAAATATATATTATTCGATTTGCAAATTATCTAGTTGGATTGATATGGAAAGAGTTAAGAAAGATGGAGCAACGATTCATAGTGCTGAGAGCGAACTAATAAGACATTTTATAGAGTTGTGTGACGAGGAAGGGAAAGAAAAAAACATATTAATTTCCAGAAAACATATTAATTTCTAGAAAACATATTAATTTACAAAAGTGACGGAACGTGCGGCCAACTACTGCAAAGTATCAGGTCAGTCAAACACACACGCAAAGAAGGAAAAGAGGCAAAAGACGATAAACTGAGATCGCCAGGAAAGAAGAGGGCAAAGGAAAAGAAATATAAAGCAGTAGAAGCCCTGAACTCTGTGACTCAATCTTTGTGTAAGAAATATTGTGGAAACGTAATATACATTGAAAATGAATATTGGACTAAAGATGACGTGATGTAAGACGCAGTAGGCAATATTATCATCCACTTAGGATGATGACAATGTAGATGACACTCTAGATAGTAAAATTCCAGCTTCGGAGGTGACTCCGTTTCATAAGACATTACCTGGTGAACGAGCTTTGCTCGGATAGAATAAGACATGTATAATTTTACTAGTTAGTTAGCAAAATTAAAACAAATTTACTGCTCAATGAAAACATTTATGTGGTTTAAATAAAACCGTTTTAATACCCCTTAATTGATATGGCATAAATACTGAACAAATATATAGCCCTCGGGTGGGGATCGATCACGCGACCTTGCATACGTGAGATCTAAGCGCTTAAGCTACGGCGTCAGCCGATTTCGCGTCGTCGTTTAAGAGTTTTTGGCCAACCCCAATTAATTGTTTAGCTAACCTTATACTGAATTTAAATGTCCATACTGTTTGTTATTATTATCCTGTGATCAACTGATTTTGTTAGAAACGGAATGAGGATTGAAAAGCAAAAGATAAATATAATTTACACCAATTATTTGGTTTGTTACAGTAGCTTCAAGCAATACAACGAATACGTTTTCTATCAAAACACGGAAGATTTTGGAAATACTCTTTCCTGCTTTTATTTCGCACAGTTATGTTACCCTAAAGTTTTTACATATTGTTTAGTAACCTGATAATTTTACATTTATTACATACATAAAATAAATATTTATGAAAAACCTTTATTCACATATTGTTCTTTGCCGTCTTCAATCAAGAACTGTCAAACGTTTATAAACAGCTGTTTTGGTTTGCATTGTTTACATTTGATTCTCCATAAGCGTAATGTTAAATTTTTAGATTTTAAACTTAATATTACAGTAAAACACGAATTTGCTTGGACATTAGACCTATCTAGAACTTATTTTCTACTAGGAAATTAGTTATTTCCAAAATTTAAAGAAATTCCTTAGTGCCGTTTTCGAGATCCGTGTGCAAATATATATATATATATATATTTTACTATTTATTTCATCAAACAGGGCTACTAATATTATTATATTGAAATAATTCGACCAAGTACCCTTATAAAACATTTTTATTTTTTCTACATGTTTCGGGTAATAATCCCATTTTCAAGAAGTGTAACATGTTGTATATATATATATATATATATACAAATCTTGCTCGTATTATAGTATTGGATTGGATAATAAAAAATGCTTTTATAACAATATCTGTTTCTTTAGTCAATGTCATCATAAAAAACGTTCATTAGGATTTACTGTTGAATTTTTTGTTTACCTAGGCCTACTTCGTTACTAACTTATTATTGTTCAATCAAATGCTTCCTTGAAATTGAAGTATTTAGATCAATATTACATCAAGTTATGCGATCTCAAATTTCACCATAACTATTACCAAAACATTTTATTATTACAACATTTTATTAACTAAAGACTATAAAAATTGTTTTCATAAACTAATCATCACAGTTTAATGAGAGAAATTTTATATTTACATGTTATTGAAGTCATATAAGAATGGAATATCTAAAAACCACATTAGATACATAGATAGGAATCTCCTTGCGTTATCAAGTGACATCTATTATCAAGTGAAGTCACTTGATAACGGGAGGGGTTTTCTTACCTCCCGAAACGTAGTGTAGTTAAACGCTTGAAGCGGAAGAAAAATTCCAAATAGTTAAATAAATAATTACAAATCCTCCTCCATTACGAGTTTAAAAAATACAGTAATTGTTTCCTTTATTTTGTCAAAATTCAAAGTTAATCTAATGTGACGATAAATATTCCCGATGGAAGGGACTATTCATTACTATTGTACTGATTGAACGTCAATAGTCGTCCGAGATTTGAGATGAAGTTGTAGAAGCAGAGAGGCCGGCCGGCAAATGTACCGGCACCGTGGTATTGTAATAGGGGCAAAGTGCAGTTCCCAGGCGCCGCACCACATCTGTGTTATCGTTCCTCCGAAAGCAATGTAAACCATTTACAGTCACTTTGAGAAAAGCCTTTGACTCAGCGACTGGCAATCAACTTGTCTCTTCTTATGCTCGTAATGATTTTCAACGGGCTTATACATCCCTCAAGAAATGTCACTCAACCTAACGGCTTTACGGTTTCAATTTTATTTAGTTATTTTTTACTATTTGAAATATTCAATTAAAAGGATATTTTCGTTGACACAATTAGAAACACACATTTCACCACGTAGTAAAAATGGTCAATTTTGAGCAAAAATTCAATATTTTGAATAATGTTTTTTCTTATTGTTTAGTCAATTACCGATATTTTAATATAGATTAGATTAGATTATTGAAATGGCAACCTTAATACAAAGTAGGTATTTTAAGCCAAGTAAGAATGAGGATTGAATGTAAGATGATTGTGGCGCGATCTTGTAGTCTTGTTACTGACTAAGGCTGACATGTTCCTTAGACAGGACTGTTAATTAATAGCCCAACAGAAAATGCCAACTAAGGGACCTACAGTTTAACGTGGAATCAGAACCACAGCCACTAAATTACGAATTGGTCTAATTATGAGGATAGTCTTTGTTGATGAACGTAGTATTCAATAGTGCGGACGTTAATCCACACAGAAGAAAACTACACCCACTATCACTCACAACTATCCAAAATTGTGACCATGTAGCTGGATTACAGCTGCTTATACAACATGTTACGTTTAAAAATTATCTACTCCCTAAAATAAATTTCTAAAAATAAGCTTGCACTTTGATTTTGATAATAAGCACGATGTTTTTGTGATTTCACGGAATTTAATTTTTTATGAACAACCATTTAACCCATTATATTATATAGTACTATAGATAGGAAGCTGAAAATTTGTAAACAACTAAGTATGACTGTTGTACATATTCTGAATATCTTATAATATAAAAAACTAATAAAAAATCTAAAAAATTCATTTATATTTGAAAATTAGTGAAAATGACGATTAGTGATTTTTTGAACGATTTATTGAAAAATATTACACATTTAAGGCAAAAAACATTACGTTAAAAGGATACAGTTAGTTTAGTATTCAGTTTATGTAAGATATAACACGTGGCAAAAATTTCAAGGCTCTTTATATAGAAGTTTTTGAGATAATGGGTCATGCATAATATAAAGTTAACATTGTGGAGATAGGGGCGACCGTCTCCCACCGGAGATAAACTATATTTTTCTTAATTACACACGTTTTACATACAGCAAACAGTATGAAAAAAATCATTCGTACAAGCGTAGATACTTTTTAAATTTAATTGTTAGTGCTACCTTAGTTCGTCATCTTAGTATTATCATTTTTAACCAATCACTTATTCAAAGGACATTAAAATCTCGGAATGCAACTGTCAACACCTTTTTTGGAACAATATAATTTAATATCTTTAAGATTTTAATTTCCAGTTATTTTAGGCACGGGTTTAAATATTTTGCCGGCCTCCAGGTACTGTTGATAGTCCCAGGTTCTAAACCAATTAAGGTTTAGCTGGAGCGAGAAACTGATCAGGTATGCGAGTGTAATGCCCTTAGCCCCGGCTCTGGGACCCTCCAGCTAGGGATTACAGGCAAGGCTCTACTTATATTTATATCGTGGTAAATATACTGTTAAATATACTATAAATATATTTAATCATATTACTGCTGCAGGTTTTACTAGCAGTAAGTCCGTCCTTTTTAAGGGGTGTAGTATTCAGTAAAAAGAAGAAAGATTATAATGATAAATATATGCAAATAAAAATACAAAGGTAACAAATTCGCAACTAAATTATTTAGCAATAATTTACAATTAGTTAAAGAATTAGAGAGTAGTAAAAGTTAGAGCTACAAGAGAGTAGGAAATTAGTAACACTATTAGTAAACCAAAATATTAATCTTAGTTATTTATTTCTATTAAATGACTTTTATAGATTACCATGTCCTATAAAACTTGGAGAAATACACCTTACACTGCTAAATACTATGTTTTTAGGAACTTAACATTTTATTTTCAAAGTGTGTGGGTTAATTTAAAGAAAAAAGTAAAAAATTATCCAAATGGTATAGAACATGTAAAATAAGTTTTAAAACTACGTATGCTTTCTTTGTGAAGGAGAATTCGAACAAAAATACAATGTTTAGTGTTACAGAAATATAGAAAGACAGATAAATTGCCCGATGGATAGACACTCAGATATTGAGAAAAGACCCAAACCAACTGTCAAATTAAAAGTAACATCAGTTTGTTTACACTGGATATTGCTTTTTCTTCGTGAAATATTATCATAATGTAAAACAAATTTACTAATTATACACATTATCTAATTTAATTTTACTCATCCAATTTAAAATACAATACTTAATAATTGAGCTGGGAGTTTATTTTTCCTTTTACTTTCTCTCATTATATAAAGTATATAGAGAAAGTATTGTTTTCGTCAACATTTTCGAATTTTAGTTGAAAGTGAATATATCCGTTTTGGGGTCCCCTGAATACAAGAAAGTGGGATTCGACGTGATGTCTGTCAGTCAGTGTGTCTGTCTGGATGTGTACAGAGCCACATCCTACTCCGTTGGTCCGATTTAGATGAAATTTTGCATTTATATTCACCATATATCCAGGGATTTTTTTAACTTTTTAATTTTTTAAGGTTGTTCACCCCTAAAACCCCTAAAAACGTGAAAATTTAAATTTATCAAAAATAGCTCTAACAATTTTGATTAAAATTTGATAGTTTATAGTGTATAGAGTACTAAGTAATATGAAACCACCCGTATGTCGGTAAAGTTACGGTTTAAAAGTTACGGGCTTTTAAATTAAAAATTATAATTTTCAGCAAAGACAACAACAGTAAAGTATAATTTTACTATTGACACCAGCTTCATAAACTAAACAAATTATTATTTAGAACTATTTGTCTACGACTAACGGTTCCAGAGAAAAGATAAATTTACTGTCCATGATAAACGCAACACCTCCATGAATAAAATACAAATGCAATCTGTTTTTTTATTTATCATAGTATATTCTTAAAGATTTAGTTTAGTTACTTTTTACAGCAATTTATTACTAACAAGTTCGATGATACTCGATCAGTTTATCTCAAAATAAGTTCGAAGAATACTGGCAACAGAATCTTAGGAACAAAAAACAGTGTCTTAAGTAAACAAACTCGTAATTGGAAGGGGCAAAATCTCTCTCTAGCTCTCTCCTTCTGTTTCCTTCTCACTCTTTCTCTCTCTCCTTCTCGACTGCACACACGTTTCTTAAATTTGACACAAAATTATGAACCATAGACTATTATATGCTTTCAATATAGATTCCATTATTAACCAGGACGTATTCAGAGCAGATTTTACTATTCAAAGCACCTTCAATATTAAAATCCTTCAGCCCTTAACCCTTCAACAATACCACAGATCCTCTCACACTCTCCCACTCTCACCCTCTCTCCCCTGTAATCCTCTCCTTTACACAACCTTTGATCCACCTGATACTGTTTGGATTCTCTTAAGATACATTTCATGCCATGAAACACACTTGGATATAAAAACTAACAAAATAGCCTCACATTTTAATCGATAATGGGGATTTACTGAGGAATAAAATAGCTTATATTGCATTCTACTCAATCACATAAATGTCATTTTGTTCTTTATATATCAGAGGATTTTCAAAAATAAAGCAAGTGGTGATTCACAAACGGAAATTGGGAAAACAGTCAAAACCCATATGAGCATCTTAGGATTTAAACCAGTGCCTCTCGCACTTATGTCCAAGATGCTAACAAAACACCTATTTATTTAGTGTAAACCTTGTAGACTTAGTTCTTAGGTAAAGTTATTTATCAATATATAAATAAATGCACATAATAGTCACAGTTAAAATAGTAACGCGATAAAAATTTGGACCGTTCACTGATAAAAATTAATTTACTTCCTTTTGGAAAATAGTTTAGATCATAGATGTCTTAAGGGAATATTTTCAGTTCCTCTAAACAGCTGTACTTATAACCATATGACGTAACTTTCGCTTAAAATTTTGGTCTGAGGGATTGCCTATATCTCCCCCCGAACTAAGAGATATCCATGTCTTAAGAAAAGATTAAAACCACCAACCACAGTATGCATTATTAAAGATTTTTAAAACTATTACATAAAATATTTTTTACGATTGAGAACACCCACAACTGTCTCCAGGTAGCTATATTATATTATGACGAAATAGATACAGTGTGTAATGTACATTAGGTTTTAAATCTGTGAAATTCGTGGAAACCCATCGGAGAAAAAATGCGTTTCATTCTTTATGAATATATTTTTCACAAGTAATAAAATCCCGAAACAAATCAAATCTGCCTAATAAGTGAGTGAATTAGATTGGATTACAATATTGAAATGGTGACCATACCACAATGTAGGTGTATTTTAAGCCAAGAATGAATGAGGATTGAGTGTAAGATGATTGTGGCGTCATCTTGTGGTCTACTGACTAAGGCTGACATGTTCCTTAGACAGGACTGTTAATTAGGTCCTGTTAATTAGACTGTCCAAATATATTACCGTAGATAATATATCCGTGTACTTAGTTTAGCCCAACAGCCGATGGTAACTAAGGTACCTACAGTATAATGTGGAATCTGAACCACGGCCTCTGTCTAATTATGAGGATGGTCTTTGCGAATTAACGTATTATTCAATAGTGCAGACGTTAATCCACACAAGAGAACACTACACCCACCGACTATCGCTCACAACTATCCACAAATCGTGACCTCCGAGTAGCTGGATTATACAGGACACGCCACGATCCGTAGTCTCAGTAAGATACCTCACTTACTCAGTGAGAGTAAGTGAGGTATCTTCGTGGAGCTCGGAAGACATATATTTTTAAACTTTCATCCTAAATCAATGCTTATTCTAATAATTCACGCCAACTCACGTAAATCGCTCATTCACTATGAGGAAAATCAATGAATAAACATTACAGAGTAGGCTGCAAGGAAAGCCAAAGTGTTATACATTATTAATACGTTGATTATCAATCAGAGTTGAGTGGTTCATTGGTGTTTAGTAACAGCTGTTTGTTACAAATGTAAATGCTACTAGTAAATCTAAATAAATAAAATTATTTGATATTATTGAAATGATTTGATTAATTACTTAATAAATTAAAGAGTTTTGTTCGTACATTACTCAGAGTTATTCAATTTTTACTTCTTTTTACATTTCGCGCGTTGGAGAAGCCGAAATAAGGCTTATCTCGATTTGTGTATGTTTGTCTGTGACGCTCCAGGAGGCATTTTACGCCGTCATCTCCGAAAAAAACTGGAGAACTGATAACATGAAACTTATCTAATCTAATTAATTTTATTATGTTAATAAGTATATTTTTCCCTTACACAGAATCCTACAGTTCGTACAAAGTAGGCCGTGCTGCTTGTTGAAAATAAAAGAAGAACATACTGTATATAAAACTATACCATAGTAATAAATTATTTTTTCTTTAATTATATAATTATTTACTTTTTGCCGTCAGCATAAAATATTTACAACACAACAAGTAATTCTGAAATCAGTTTATTTCCCAAGAATGGTGGGCGCCTAGGACATTGTATCGTCCGGTTGGATTTCGACATACAAATTACAAAGCCTTAAATGCACAAAGGTGCCAAATTAATTGAAGATCTCTGGTCCCCCTTTGTTACTGCCCGTAATTTCCTCGGTCAAAGGCTCTATAGTCTCTGCTGACATCAATTGCTATTCCCTTCGAGTTTTCCGTGTGTTTACTAACTAAACACCGATCCTGTGTTAATCAATGGACTTAATTACTTGGATCAATATTTTCTATTCCTAAAGAATTTACATAACTGCAGGAAAATAAACAGATTCATGATAATATAATACAAATATTATGTATATTCTAATCTATTGGCATAATGTCTTGTTTTATTACAATGGTGTTGCCGCAACATCGTAGACGGAAACGGAAGACAGGTGTGACGGATATGCAAAATAAACGTCTAAACGTTAGCACGGCCAGATGATGCAACATCGTAGACGGAAACGGAAGACAGGTGTGACGGAAATGCAAAATAAACGTCTAAACATTAGCACGGCCAGATGATGCAACATCGTAGACGGAAACGGAAGGGCCGACGCGACGGGAGTTCATTAGCGAGCGCCGAAGGGGAAGTTAATATTTTAGCCGTGAGCCGTCACGGGCCACCTACAACCTCTTTGTTTTTACTGAACTTTGTTTAATACTATATAAAGTCTTAAGGCGCTGGTCTTTCCCACTAACGCTAGAGGGTAATACACGGTTCTGAATCCTGTTAAAAAATGTATTACTTCTGTAAGAATCATATAGTAAACCGAAGAAGACTGTGTCCTGCTGGTACGTTATGTTTTGATGTTATAAACGGAATTTTTCAACACCCTGTTTAACAGAATGAAGAATATGAAGGGTGAAGAAGGTAATTTCCATAAGAAAAATACGTAAAAATAAAAATTGTAAAACATATAATGGTTAGTTAACAAAAAGTTGTTATTTTTGGGCTTGGGCTAAATCAACATATGTAAAAGAATTATATATACCTACATAAGTACAGGTTTTTATCTTCCATCGAATCCTGTTAATTACCCTTTGCTTACCATTAAAACTGGACGATTGTTAACCTCTGCAACGCTCATTTTCACTGCCTGAACATTGTTCCTGTATTTCAAAGCACCGCATCAGATTTTTGAGGAGGTACCGCATAAAACTTCGTCACAATTACAACAATTATATTATTTTGAAAAATTTGTAATAATTATGTTTTTATTTTATATTTGTGATTATGATTTGAATTTTATTGTTGTTTGGCCTATATCTTTAATTCTCTCATTAAATCTTTTGACATGGTTATGTCTTAGCTAGGGAGGGGGGAATTGGCTATACCAATGTCAGACCGAAATTTGAAACGGCGTCTTCATATGATTAGTAACAGCATATAGTTAAAAGAACAGCTTTCATTTCATTTCATTATCTATGATATAAGTTATTTCCAAAAGGGAAATATTTTACTTTTACATTGCAAAGAGTATTACTTATATTTTTACAAAAAAAATAAAGAAAAAGTTAAAAGTTTGTAGCTGTTTATTGAATACAAATCCTCGAAAAGAACATTTATTTGATGTTATTAATCTTCATAAAAAACTACCTCTTGAGAAATCCAGAAATTGTAAATGAAAAACATGAATGGACAATTTATTTTCAATTTTAACTTCATGTGTAGAATGAACAAAATTGAGGCTGATGAGTTGAGTTTTGGGTTAAGGGGGGATGAAAAAGAGGCAGGAAGGGGAAATGACTTTTTAGGATTAGACGCCGGGAGAAGTACGTGTAAAAACAGGGCTCAAACAGAGACACAATGGCTGCATGTTACCTTCGGTGCCACACAATCTCTTTCAAGCCATTCATTGTATATGAATGGGAACTGTTACAATGTGACGTCATAGCATAAAAAATATTATTATAAAATACAATCGGAAAAAAGATTTATTAGTTTGTAAAGTATTAGTATCCCGTGGTACCAGCTTCCCAGCATAAGCGGCCACCTAGCCTATCTGTGACCAGCAACACTACACAATTATGTATTCTGTCTGCCCCGGGTTGGTCCTGTGTGGCCTACAAGATCATTAACATGTACACAGCCAGTATCCCTGCATGAGCCGCCACCTAGCCTATCTGTGACCAGCAACACTACACAATTATGTATTCTGTCTGCCCCGGGTTGGTCCTGTGTGGCCTACAAGATCATTAACATTTACATTGCCAGTACACCTGCATGAGCGGCCACCTAGCCTATCTGTGACCAGCAACACTACACAATTATGTATTCTGTCTGCCCCGGGTTGGTCCTGTGTGGCCTACAAGATCATTAACATTTACATTGCCAGTACACCTGCATGAGCCGCCACCTAGCCTATCTGTGACCAGCAACACTACACAATTATGTATTCTGTCTGCCCCGGGTTGGTCCTGTGTGGCCTACAAGATCATTAACATGTACACAGCCAGTATCCCTGCATGAGCCGCCACCTAGCCTATCTGTGACCAGCAACACTACACAATTATGTATTCTGTCTGCCCCGGGTTGGTCCTGTGTGGCCTACAAGATCATTAACATGTACACAGCCAGTATCCCTGCATGAGCCGCCACCTAGCCTATCTGTGACCAGCAACACTACACAATTATGTATTCTGTCTGCCCCGGGTTGGTCCTGTGTGGCCTACAAGATCATTAACATGTACACAGCCAGTATCCCTGCATGAGCCGCCACCTAGCCTATCTGTGACCAGCAACACTACACAATTATGTATTCTGTCTGCCCCGGGTTGGTCCTGTGTGGCCTACAAGATCATTAACATTTACACAGCCAGTATCCCTGCATGAGCCGCCACCTAGCCTATCTGTGACCAGCAACACTACACAATTATGTATTCTGTCTGCCCCGGGTTGGTCCTGTGTGGCCTACAAGATCATTAACATGTACACAGCCAGTATCCCTGCATGAGCCGCCACCTAGCCTATCTGTGACCAGCAACACTACACAATTATGTATTCTGTCTGCGGTTGGTCCTGTGTGGCCTACAAGATCATTAACATGTACACAGCCAGTATCCCTGCATGAGCCGCCACCTAGCCTATCTGTGACCAGCAACACTACACAATTATGTATTCTGTCTGCCCCGGGTTGGTCCTGTGTGGCCTACAAGATCATTAACATGTACACAGCCAGTATCCCTGCATGAGCGGCCACCTAGCCTATCTGTGACCAGCAACACTACACAATTATGTATTCTGTCTGCCCCGGGTTGGTCCTGTGTGGCCTACAAGATAATTAACATGTACACAGCCAGTACACCTGCATGAGCGGCCACCTAGCCTATCTGTGACCAGCAACACTACACAATTATGTATTCTGTCTGCCCCGGGTTGGTCCTGTGTGGCCTACAAGATCATTAACATGTACACAGCCAGTATCCCTGCATGAGCCGCCACCTAGCCTATCTGTGACCAGCAACACTACACAATTATGTATTCTGTCTGCCCCGGGTTGGTCCTGTGTGGCCTACAAGATCATTAACATTTACATTGCCAGTACACCTGCATGAGCCACCACCTAGCCTATCTGTGACCAGCAACACTACACAATTATGTATTCTGTCTGCCCCGGGTTGGTCCTGTGTGGCCTACAAGATCATTAACATTTACATTGCCAGTACACCTGCATGAGCCGCCACCTAGCCTATCTGTGACCAGCAACACTACACAATTATGTATTCTGTCTGCCCCGGGTTGGTCCTGAGTGGCCTACAAGATCATTAACATTTACATTGCCAGTACACCTGCATGAGCGGCCACCTAGCCTATCTGTGACCAGCAACACTACACAATTATGTATTCTGTCTGCCCCGGGTTGGTCCTGAGTGGCCTACTAGATCATTAACATTTACATTGCCAGTACACCTGCATGAGCGGCCACCTAGCTTATCTGCTGTGACCAGCAACACTATACAATTATCTATTCTGTCTGCATAGGTTAACCCTGTGTAACCCACAAGATTAATATGATTTCTACAATGTAATACTGTATTAAGCTCTCTTTAGCACAGTAAACTTAGTTTGTTCCACTTCTGTATATTAGCATATTTCCCAATAGGAAGAAGCTATTACCATAGGTCTCATGGCGAGACTTAAGCCCGGGACCATGTTATTTTTTCTTCTTTAGGATTTCAGAGACCAAAAACAATAGTCGTTAATATATATATTATTATTGGATTAAACTTGGTATTTACCTTCATGTTGTTGATATTTACCCGTTTATGCTTAAAAATCATAGTTTATGTGTTTATCATGGCAGCAAACCTGCATACTCTTTTCCCATGTTAATCATATAGGGAATAGGTAAAATCCTATAATTTATGGACAGATGTTGATGAAAGTTGGTATAAATTTTAAAAATAAAAATCTTTAATGGTAGAAATTCCTACTTTCAGTGTTCCTCACTACGGCAAACCTACACACTCTTTCCCATGTTAATCTTATGGAGAATAGGCAAATAATTCTCATGTTTATGGACATATTTTTATAAAAATTGTCATATATTATTATATTATTGATTTGGAAATTCGCTGAGTACGCAGGTCTGCTGCGACGGGTGTATTTTAATATTGCAGTTCATTACTTAACTATTTAAAATATATTTTGAACTTATCTTTTACAAATTAGTTTCCATTTTCAATAATAAATACAGTATAACATATTGGCTGCCTTTTCATAGAATAGAAAAAATAGTTCGCCGTTTAAAAAAATTCAATTAATAATATGTAGTTATATTGTAAGATTGAATTCTTTGCTCTTAAATGTTCTAATACACTGATGTATTCTTCTTTGGTAAGGTTTCTCTTCGTAGAAAACGCGGCTAAATAGGGCTTTCAGATCCATTAACAGTTCCCTACCAGTTTAATCCAGCTTAAATCGTTAACATTTATGTGCGTATGTTAGCTCATGATAATGCTGGCATTAAATGATACCTGAAAGTTAATATTCAATTTCACTTTTAATGTGTTAAAGTTAAAAAGACTATGGAATCTTATAAATTTAATTTTGGTATCTTATTAATTTGAGCAGGTTTTCTATTTCCTGATGGCAAGACCTAAACTTGAGACCATGTTACCTTTTCGTTTTTTAGTTTTTCTCATAAAAATGGTCCGATTAAGACCAAATTTGGTAGAAATTTATATTCCTACATTAAGCCAGACATACCTGTCGGAACGGCTAGTTGAGGGGGTGTTTGAACCCCCAAAATGGGGATTTACGTCTTTCATATGTAAATTTAAAATACTTTGACCGCTAAATCAACAAAATTTAGTACTTGAAAGTTTTAATCTATCTCCAACGTTTACCGAGATATCAAATAAACCTAAACACAGTACGTTATGTTTTGGGACTCCAATGTTAATCTTATAGAGGATGAGGGGATGGTAATATAAGTTTGACAAACACCTTTATTTATGGAGAGATGTTGATAAAACTTGGAATTTGATCAAAACAAAATCTTTTATT
This sequence comes from Nephotettix cincticeps, assembly GCA_023375725.1. Taxonomy (NCBI): domain Eukaryota; kingdom Metazoa; phylum Arthropoda; class Insecta; order Hemiptera; family Cicadellidae; genus Nephotettix; species Nephotettix cincticeps. The sequence goes on from CM041785.1 coordinate 2,149,221, forward strand.
TGAAAAATCCCTACTTTTAGTGTTCGACACAGCAGCAAACTTACATACTCTTTCCTATGTTGGTCTTATAGAGAATAAGAAAACTCTCTTTTTTATCGACGGTTATTGATCAAACTCATAAATTATAATTGGCATATTATCGATTTGAAAATGAGTACGCAGGTCTGCAACGACGGGGGTGTTTTTCTATTAAGTTTAGTTTTTAACTATTAAAAAATATTGTCAAGACTTTTCCAATTTTCTTTGCTTTGCTATGCACTATATCATGCTTAATGACTATGCTATTTACAAACATCATAGCTACCTAAAAGCGAAATAATCATCTAAGTATTAATAATTAAAACCAATTTTATACGCATGTAATTTAACCTCTTAAAACCGTTAAGACTAAATTTAACAATAGTAATAACATATTCACAGCCAGTATCCCAGCATGAGCAGCCAATGTAATAAACAATAGTAAAATAACAAATTTTTTAAAGTACTGTCGTATAAATTCAAAATCTTTAAAATACATAAGTAATTTAAACCCAATCATTATTTTAGTATATTTTTATCCTTAAGAGGAGCAGAGATAGTAAACATTTTTTTACATTTTCTGTGTTGTCGTTTTAAAGAAGAAATCTTCCTCTTTCAGAAACTGGTCTTAGAATTTATATATGATGATCCTAAGAATCCTAAGTATATTTTGTATTTAAATTAATATTGTATGTCTCGAGTCTAATATTCGATGCTAGTAGAGCTGTATGGCTCATTTACCGATAGTCGATTTCTTTGTAAAAAGTACACTTTTATCAGGACCTATAAGAGATAGAGAATTTAAATTTTTATGCATGTAAAACTATATATTACCAAGCTACAGTACTATAATTATTGCATTGAAAGTATTAGTTGCTGAAAAAATTTTGAATGTAGAAAAATTTGAAGAATAAAATTGGTTAAAAAAACTTTTTCAGCAATTAAAAATGGCAATGAAATAATTCTAGTGCCAGGAAATACAGATGTCAAATTTCAACTCCATATCTTTTATAGTTTCTAAAAAAATTCTACCTAAAGTTCACAAATTTAAGATGTTGGAGATAGGGCTTCACCACTCCTCTTAACAGAACATAATATATTCTATTGTTTTCAATAAATAAAGTTTCATACTTCATCAAAAACCATGTTCCATTTCCAGATACCATACAACATCAAAGAATAACAATTTTTCTTTATTAATTTCGTGTACAAGGTTCGAATTCGTAAAAAAAATTTTATTTTTAAATTTTATTTTTTTATATATCTTTTATATTAATTACTATGAACATTAAGTACAAACGTTCAACAAATTCTGTATACGAATTTGTATATTTCAATGGGTGTTTGATAAAACAATTTCAAATCTTCAAAAATGTACTCTTACATTAGAAAACTCTAAAAAGCTAACACAATTGTAATCGTTAATAATATTCGATTCAGCGGAATGATTAGGTATGAGTTTATTTTAATCAACCCTTTGATCACAGTAACTAGCCATTGAACATGTTGGTAATTCAATCCTCAATGTTGTGAATTCTAAGGTAATGTATGATCACAGAATGGATAGTAGCATGTAAGCTCAGGACTCAGGCCTTTGTGTGTAGACCTATCGTCTATCGAACATCTCTCAATACGCTCATACCTGTAAAATCGATTCGATGCGGTGGTCGAAGTGTTGCAAGAACACCAGTTAAATCGATTCGATGCGGTGGCCAAAGTGTTGCAAGAACACCAGTTAAATCGATTCGATGCGGTTGTCGAAGTGTTGCAAGAACACCAGTTAAATCGATTCGATGCAGTGGCCAAAGTGTTGCAAGAATACCAGCTAAATAGATTCGATGCGGTGGTCGAAGTGTTGCAAGAACACCAGTTAAATCGATTCGATGCGGTGGTCGAAGTGTTGCAAGAACACCAGTTAAATCGATTCGATGCGGTGGTCGAAGTGTTGCAAGAACACCAGTTAAATCGATTCGATGCGGTGGTCGAAGTGTTGCAAGAACACCAGTTAAATCGATTCGATGCGGTGGCGAAGTTTTGCAAGAACACGCGTTAGATCGATTCGATGCAGTGGTCAAAGTTTTGCAAGAACACTAGTTAAATCGATTTGATGCGGTGGCGAAGTGTTGCAAGAACACCAGTTAAATCGATTCGATACAGTTATCAAATTTCTGCAAGGAACAATCTTCCTTTCAGATTTTGTACTATGGCAATTAGACTAAACACACCACACGCCTTCTTACTGTTACCAGGATTATTTTATACGTACAGTATATGCAATATATTTATAATGAGTGCAAAAAGCATTTAAGAGAGGGGAGCGTGCTGGTCTAGGGGTAGAGCGCGGGGCTATGGTGCCCAAGGTCCCGGGTTCAAATCCCACCAATAACCAATAGCTTTTCGCTATGTGATAATGCCGCAACCCACACAGGGGTGCGCAAAAAGCCGCTACGGCTGAAGTGCCTTGGGAGTAATCCGCCCCATCCAATAAAAAAAGCACTTAAGAATGGGGCGATAAATATGCATATTATTGAAAAATAATAGATGAAAAATGTTATTATTTAGCTGTAATTCAAAGAAATATTTCGTTCTACTGGGTATAATATTATCTCTTTGAATCGTGTTTATCTAACATATGTATTATTTATCTGGTTCTGGAGTCCAATCATAAACTCATGCTTCGCAAAGTCGTTCTGAGGCCCTGAAAATATCTTATCACAGCTTTGGTTCATGGTTTGATATTAAGTTGCCTTTATTTATTGACGTAATGATTAACGATCCAGTAAAATAAACGAGATCGCACGCAGCACGCTGGCGTGAGTAGAGCGAATGTCATAGAACTTATATTAATCCCATCATAGTAATCGAATAACACTGAGTATGCAGGTTTGCTGCAGTGAGCGTTTTTTACATTATTTTTTTACTAAGGTCATTAAGTAAGTAAATCCACACGCTATATTCTATCAAATTATACCAACAATTAAGCGAGCTATACCCATTTATCTATTCTCCGTAAGAATTTCATGGAAAATGAGTACGTAGGTTCGCTTCCATAACGAAAAATCAATAAAACTGAACTAGATGGACCTGCATACCCAATTTTTTATTTTCTGAAGTAAAGAAATTTCCCAATTGTGGCCAAACAGTTAAGAGTTGGACATGGGTCCGTTGGAAATTTTTTTGTTCCTTTCAATGAGTAGAGTCCCCTGGTGAAGTTAATGGTTTCGAGTAAATACTCACCCTGTACAAGTGAGTTTTGATAAAAGTTTGATCACTAATGAAATTTTTTAGGTAGCAGTTTTAACTAAAAGATATAGTTTTTTACTCGGTACGTTTTCTTCCGATCCATGTGTGTGAATATTTCGCTCAAATTTATGGTTTCTGTCAGAGTTCCAGGTTGGTGTGCCTACACGCTCCGATTAACTCCCTCCGGCTTGAATTATTTATTAATAGCCTATATTTATTCACACGTCGGTGCGCCTCCTCGTCATGTGCGGCAGCCCGCAGCAAGGCGTTAGGTAGGCAATTTTGACACTGCGCTCAACTTGCGTCCCCACTTTGTCAGGCGCAACTAGATCTAAAATGTTCAATTTGCCTTTTTCACTCTTTATTATATTTTCCAACATTATTATTCCCAACAATTTACAGGAAACTATCATTATTATTATTATTTTTTTTACAGCTGTTACAGCTGAATTCCATCTAATACTATTTAAGAACACCTGTTTTTATCATATTTCTAAAAAGCTTAATGCATACGATTTGGACGTAGGGCTCCAATTTTATACCTCAATTATATTTTCATAAATTGCCCAGTGGAAGAAGCTATTACCATTGGTGACAAGGTCAGACTTAAGTCGGGGACTATAATCAATTTTCGTTTTGAATTTCCTTGAGACCAACGACGAAAGTGGTTAAGATAGATAACTTACTAAATTATAAGGTTACAATACTTGTTGAGGCCGAAGGGAAATTTAAATAGATATAAAATTGTAAACTTTATAACTTAAATTTTCTGATTATTAGTTTATTTATTTAATTGGATGGATTGATTGGGTTAATCAAAACGATAGCAATACAATAAATAAAAAAGTATTTATATTATAAAATAAAATTAAAATGTCCTTTAAATTAAATAAAAGTTAATTAACATCAATAATGTTTGAAGTATTTCAATTAAAGTTAAGTACTGCCACGAAGATTTCATCCATAGTCCTCAAGTTTACCAGTCTTATACGATATCCCTTACACCAGATGATGGTTGAGGAATGAGTAGCTGCATGGGTTTATGACGTGATATAAATGTTCACTGAGTGACCAACAGGAATAAATATGTTTATGAAGGTATGATCGTGAATTAAAAATTTAATTGAATGTAAAATTTAAATGTATAATGTATTTAATTATATGATGAAGTGATGCTGCTAACCCTTAAAATGCATACAACTCACAGTTACTGTATGGATTATCACTGTTTGTATAATGCACTTCACAAATCTGTTCCTGATTTGCTTCCCTGTAGAGAGCAGGATTCAGACTGGCTGTGGACCACAACCTCTGAACTGACTTGCGTCCTGGAAGCACTATCTGGGTCTAGTGTATAAACTAAGCATTTTTTACAATAACTGAATATTTACAATGGAAAGTCACCTTGTAGTTTGTTAGTTTTATTATTTTTAATAGTTTAAATAAATATAAAAATTACTTTGAATAAAAACATAAATATATATATTTTAAAATTAAATTAAATTAAAGTGACATGCTTAAACAATATATGTCGTCTTCAATCCAATTGAACGCGACTAGTTTTGGGAACAAAATGTTCCCATCATCAAATATACATTAGTCAAATTAGTAAACAGTTTGTAAAAACATAAGGGTTTAATAACTTTGCGAAATAAAAACACGATTCACTATCATTGTTTCGCAGAAAAATAATAAAATGATTTTTGTACTTTTAAGTACTCATAACCTTTAAATGTGGGTGGTGTCATTTTGTTTATCTCATAAAGGACTGTAAATGATTTAATTTTCACCAAAATCCTTTGAGACGTTTTTGATAATTTTTTTACGTATTTTTGGGGGGAGTTAGGGGTAAAATACCCTTAAAAAGAAAAAAAAATGGTCTCCAAGACACCATGGATTACCTATATACCGAATTTCAGAAACTCAAATGTAAAAAAGTTTTGTTTGGTGGAATACTTTGTCCTTATACTATGGTATAGGAGAAGAAAGTAAAAATTAGAATAAAGTTAAGAATTGGCTTTAAAGAAATGTTAGAGTTCTAAAAACTGGCTTCACTTAATACATGGAAGGATGCATGCCATTAAAATATTTCATCGAGGTCATTTAAAAGATTTAGTCAACGTTTACTGAGCTAACTCGTAAATAACTGAAACGGTATATCCGGTGGAGCTGATCGTTTTTGACCCAGGAGGCCTGGAGGCTTTTGGCGCATTAACTGTTGTTGCGTATCCGTTCAACCGGTGTTTCCGTCTGAACAAGTCCACCTTTGTCTTAATCACCATCCGCCCGTGGCGGAAACGGAAACGAATATCCTAGAGACAAAACCTCGTGATAAACAGAAAAAACACAGTTATTAACTTATATTTAATATAGCTATATTAAATATACTGGGACGGTGGTGTCGTCCTGCAATCCAGCTATTTGGCCACGAATTGTGGATAGTTGTGAGCGATGGTCGGTGGGTGTAGTGTTCTCTTGTGTGGATTAACGTCCGCATTATTGAATACAGAATACGGATATTGTCTATATGTACTGGCTGGGTGGTGTAGTGGTTTTAATACCCGCTTCAAAACTGAGGGTAGCCGGATCGAATCCCGCAAGTGTCGAATCTGGACCCAGTCGCCATTTGTCATTTGTCATATTTTTTTATAGCCAGATTTGATGCTACCTAACAATAGGTCGGCTTTAAGTAGTAACAAGACCGGGGTTTGAACCGTTCCCCATCAAAACGTTAAAAAATGCCTCTGGCGTAGATATACACAACATAAAATAAAAATAAAAATACTTCGTTAATCCGCAAAGGCCATCCTCATAATTAGACCAATTCGTAGTTTAGAGGCCGTGGTTGGGATTCCACGTCAAACTGTAGGGCCCTTAGTTGCCATCGGCTGTTGGGCTATTAATTAACAGTCCTGTCTGAGGATCGTGTCAGCCTTAGTCAGTAACAAGACTACAAGATCACGCCACAATCATATTACACTCAATCATCATTCATACTTGGCTTAAAATACCTCCCTTGTGGTTTGGTCGCCATTTCAATAATCTAATATAATCTACGTTTTTCTAACTTCACGTTATTTATACAACGTTATAGCGTATGATATATTAGTTCGGGAAATAAGTTTTCAGGGAAAATGCAAACAAACTACACAAACAACAACTGTCCATACTCAAGGTCAATATTAAGTTATAAGTCAAAACATTTCAAATATTCCACTTCTATTTTACACAATCAGTTCAACCAGTCGATCATTGTAAACTGAAGGTCAGTTGTAATCTGGACCCGTCCATTTGTCATTGGGCTTAATTATGATGCTTCCTAACAAAGACGTTATAACACCAAAATGTAAAAAACTGGCTGAAATCCTAAGCAAATCAATACAAAAAATCAGTCGATCATTGTTGTAAACGTCAGTTGTAAGCCCGTCCTTTGTACGGGTTGTAAGATTCAGTTTAATGAAAAAGATAATCATACCAAAATGTAAACCTGAAATCCTAATCAAATCAATACAATGAATATAAATCGATACCCAGCTTTATTATTTAGCATTACTTTACAATTAAATAGATTAGAATCATTTATACAATTATTATAATTAGTTAAACGTTAAAATAACTTTTTAATATAGTATGATTTCGAAATGGGTTTAAAATCATTGACCAATATAAACTAACTAACATTGATTTGAAATCTGATGGTTTTTATTTCTATTAAATCTTCAAACTACTTTTAGCAGGTTATCCATTGAAAACTGAATCAAAATGCGAGTAATATCGCGTAAAAGTGGGGTTTTAAATGCTCGTTATTTACTTTTCAAGGGGCGGCGGGCGATTTCAAGCATTGATAAACCTTCCCTGGAATATAGAGAATACATGAAATAAGTTTCATTGTAATCAGTTCTCCCATTTTTTCGGAGAAGAGACGTAAAATGCCTCCTGGAGCGTCACAGGCAGACAAAAATTTAAATAAGACCGGTTTCGGCTTTAATAACGCACGAAAAGTAAAAATAACTAAAAAAATGAATAATTCTGAGCAATTTACAGACAAAACTCTAATTTTATTTATATAGATACATATTTTATTAATCTACGAATTACTAAAAATAACCTGTTTTATAAGAAAATGGCTTTACAATTTGGTTCCAATTTGACGTAATTTTCCTCTGACCTGAAGTTGAAGTTTTGTGCTGTAAGAGGTACACTGATATATGAGCTTCAACCGTTGACCGTTTGTAAACAAACTCTCTGATGGACTGATTAGTTTACAAATTAAACTTTGTGCGAGTGAACATCGGAGGAGAGGAAATGGCGTTGTTCAGAAGAGCAAAACCCCTTTAGGGAACTAGGAATAGCTACAAATTAATAAAAATTAATATCATCTACTTACAATAGGCAATAGACTTGTATATTTAAAATAAAAAAAAATACTCAGCAAAAATAGTTTTGGAATAGAATGATATAATCAGGATACGTGGCAATGGACAGTTTGTTTTGACGTTTGAAAAGGTTTCATCATTAAATATTTGTAAAATCTAATTTATTTGCTGGCATTGTGCAGGGAAAATTTAATAAAATTGCCGTAGTTCAATGGTTTAAAACAATATTATTTTGATTTTTATTAGGGACATTTAAAAAGTAAAACAAATTTTTACGACGTTTCGGGATCTTAAACTTGATCCCGTCCTCAGGCGAATTAAAATCTAAAACGTAACACGATTTGTACATAACCCTGGCTATAAAGCTGAAAAAAGTTTTAAGCAAAAAACTTACAAACAATATAATTCACTAATAGTTGAAGCACACAAGAAACAAAACACTTCACAAAGACTCAGAGACAACCCTATTAGTTTTGTTTCACTTAAAATCGCGATGTAAAATGTCCTTTTACACATCCAAAATTTTAGTAACATCAATTTACTAAACCAGAAAGAGTACTATTTAAATTGAATCTTTTTTCTAAACTGTAAAACAAATTGAAAATAAAACTACACCACATATATGAAAATATTGAACATGAAATTGAACAATAAATTATTTTAATAATTTTTATTGACGGATTATTGATGGAGAATCTTAAAAGATAAGTTTCTTCCTTATCTCCCAACCGTTTTCCAAGAAACTTGGTATGCAGCGTTAGGTCACATGACCCTACAAAGCCCATTCAAAGGGTTTTATATTACCTCTAAGGGGGAGGATGCCCCAAAAAATTCCAACCATTGTTTTAACTTGTTTTCTTATCGTTAGTTTTAAGAAAATGGATGATTACATTTGAAACAATAAATTTGTAAATTATACTTATGTAAACTTTAAATAATGTGAAGGTTTTATTAAAGATTGTAGTTTTTAATTTACTTCAGGTAGATAGGATGTGTTTGTCTACTGATACCGTTTATTTTAGATTGATATCTGCTTTCTTTTTCATTACTAATATATGTTGTTTGTTTGAAATTCATGATCGCAATGGAATTTTTAATTATTTATTTTACAATTAATTGGGCTTTTCCCATCGCTCTTGTGTTTTAAACTACACAACGTTTTTGGAGGTGGAGAAACTCCCCCCGTTTTCAAGTGATTACCTCGTGTTGTCAATACGTACCTACAATACGTACCTATCGTGCACAATACTAGAGCTAGCGGGGCGACACAAGATAGCGTGCCCAAGGAACAAAAGATAAAGCACAAATGCGTGTAAGTATCGTATTATTGACTACTTGAATTATTTAATATCTGTAACTTGAACACTCAATTTTTAATGTACGAGTATATTATTAGGAAATCGCTTGAAAACGGGAGGAGTTTCTTCACCTTCAGAAACGTTGTGTAGTTTAAAACACAAGTGCGATAGGAAAAGTCCAATTAATTGTAAAACTAATAATCTATGTTGTTAACGTAAGCGGCAATGTAGCATGCCAGCCAATATCAATCACAGCTAAGCTACACAGAAACCTCAACTGCATAGTGATTAGCAGAGCATAGAGCATAGAGCATAGAGTAAACAGCGTTGAGTATTCAATGTCACAGAACACAGTAAAACATGCATCCCTTCACTGTGTTGGCATTCAGTCTGCTTTCAACAATCTCGATGCTGTTGAAACGGTATCACAATTTCAGTGTTCCCAACATAGCAATCATACGGCATCTATCGGTTAATTCATACAGGACAATTTGTTTAACCTCTGTGGATATTCATTCCACGGCTCTAATTCTCATCTTATAGAATATTTTTTTCATCCAAGGTAAAGAATATGAGTGTGTATATAAAGACACTTTTAGACTGTGCATTAAATTCAGCACAATACTGCAAATACAAGATACAACGTAGCTAATAAAATGGATACATTACTGTCTTATGTTATATTCATGGCCTTCTGTAAGCATTAGCTGGTTTATATTTCGACGGAAAATACGTCTTTTTAGACATCATCGCATGAATCTGAATCAGCTGCTTATTTTAAAATTGCAAGAAACAATAGAAGCCATTTTCCAAGATCTAGATCAGATTATGCTTCGAAAACCGGACATATAGTTCAATACAAAAGGGAAATAAGGGGGGTTTTGTACCCCAAAATAGGATTTCTGGTGTTTTTACAGACATTTTTTAAACTAAATTTTTATTAGCACCATTGGAATCATCTCAAATAAACAAATAATATTATATTTTTAAAGCTGGTAAATACAGGACGTTGCCTTTTGGAGCTTCAATGTTAATCATATAATTAACATATTGGAGAAGGTTAAAATTGATATAGCGCTCTTGATGTGAAATATTAAGATATTGGAGTAATGAATTTTTATTTCACAATTCCAATTAATTATTTTTCTATATTTAATTAAATTCTAATAATTAAATTATTATGAAAAATCAAATCTGTTTGTTCCTCACGGTAGTGAATCTACTTCCTCATTCCCCATGTTATTATTTTAAGGACAGTAAACAAAATTATATACATTCTATATGCCAAAATCAATTTAAATTCACTTAGTGTGCAGGTGTGCTGCACCGTGGACATTTTTCATTTAAAATTCTCTCACAATTACAATAGAATTACCATATTTTTATGATTCAAAATCATCATACGACGATATACGGATTTCTGATAACGATTTGTTTGATTTTACTCATAAATTTAAATACACAATAACAGAGATAGTTTTTACAAATAGATCGCGTAATAAATGTAGTATTTTTGAAAAGGCACTAGCTTTTAATAGGATTTGTAGCGAAGCAAAATTTAAATATCTTCTTTTTCATCGAAATCCTTATTTAAGTGCCCTTATACGTTATCAAAAACATCGCCATCCGTTTTCAAATAAATCGAGAGCAAATCCCATCTCGCGATTGGACAAGCCAGATGTAGCGTTGTTTTATAAATACGTTTAAGACATAAATCCTCGTCTCAGATCTCGCCACTTCACAGATTAAAGCTCAGGTTTAACTCTACTTTATATGTTGCACGCGGACAACATGTGAGAGCTGAGGAGGAGAACCCATTGTGCTATTTTCTCCTTTATTTTAGATTTGAAAAGATTTATTTAAAATGAACAGTATCGGTGAAGTAGTATATGTTCTGACATTAAACTATTACATTGTAAATAAAGAATATATACTTTGTGTAAAATCATCACGTCATTAAGGCTTCTTAAAATAGTGTATTACGAGAATATTAAAAAACAATCCATTCCTTATTTCTTAATAGTTTTCCATGAAACTTGGTGGGGGTTTTCGCCCAACAAAACGCATTAAAAAGGTTTGTTATTGTCTGAGGTGAATCATGCTTACCAAAAAATTATTATTTTTACTTTCCTGTGGGAAATAGGTTAGATCATGGATATGTCTAAAGGTAATGTTTTGACTTCATCTAAACTGCTGTTCTTATCTCTCTATATAAAATTGAATGTATGTCTGTCTGTATGTATGTATGTCCTTTATGCGTTGCCAAACTACTCATCCGATCGCCATGAAATTTTAGGAAGTTGCTCCATATGTGTCCGGGAAGGTTTTAGTGAAAAAATATTTTCGAAAATCCCATAAGTTTCCATTTTATGGCGTTTTAAATTTCTAATGTTAACCTTATGGAGAGTAAGTTTGTTTACAAATTGTCTACAATGAAAACATTTGATTTCTTAGCTACAGCTGATTGGTTTACTTTCCATTAGCAATACCGTATGCTTTACTATCCAATGCCATCTGAATCATTCATTAATGTTAAACTATGAAGTAAATGTGTACTGTAAAAAATGAACAGCTTTATTCACCACGTTAATAGTTAACGGTTTTGGGGGATTATGTATTTATATTTTTATTTTCTGTCTGATTAAAGTCACGTGTTTATATGATAATTACAATGTTTATATTATTACGTTTATTATAATAATCAGCTGTTGTATATCTTTCCTATAAAAGCCGTATTACAGTTAGGGTTCGTTTGGGTTTGGATTGGATTTGAAAATTGTGAATTAATCCACTCAGATTTATTTGTTTTATGGAAATGATATTAATATGTTTTATCGTTTCAGTATTGTTATTCACTATGCAGCGACCCAGAATATATAACCTTTCACAATGAAGCCGTATTGCTATTCGACTTCAGAACATGGCCAATCTTAAAGTTAACATGTGTTTACTGTGAGGCGTTACGAAGTTCGCCGGGTCAGCTAGTTCTTTTATATTAAAAAATCAATACAATAGCTCTAGTGGTTTCTATGGAAACCTGTTTTATTTTCGTGTACATATTTTCCATCTTAAAAATCGGCAACACCCCCCCCCCAGAGCTAAGACATATCCATGTCAAAATCTAACAATTGTTTTATTTTGTTAGTTTAAGATGATAAATTATTTTTAGATAATAAATCTATAAAGAATATTCAAATGCACAACAAAGCATTAGTAGTTTAATTAAATGTAGTTTTTTATATTTAAATTGATGGAGAAAGTACGTTTAAAACCACGAATTCTGTTTCTTTCATGGTAAATTAGTTTTAGAAGAGTATTACGCTTGTTTGCACATTTCACGGTAAGATAAAACATTGAACTTAGTAATTATGGTAAAATTAGTATACTTTAGTAACTAAAACACTTGCAGAAAACTATTAATAACTGAATGCCGTTACTTGTGAAACTTTTCCATTATCCCTGGATAGTGTTGTTACTAAACGTGTGTTTAGCTTATTCATCCAGTGAAGGTCTATTAGACTACTGTATGTTGAAATACCTATGTCGCAGCATACCTGCGTACTCAGCGAATTTTCAAATCAATAATATGAAAGTAGTAATATTTGACGAGTTTGATCTGTCCATAAATAAAAGGGTTTGCCTAGTCTCTATATGATTAGCATGGGAAAAGAGTATGCTGGTTAACTGACATGATAAACATATAAACTATGATTTTTAAGCATCACTTGATGTATTTCTACCAAATAAAGCTAAATACGAAGTTTTATCGAAAAATATTGGTTAATAAGAGAAATATTAATACAACGTACTATGTTTAGTTTTATAATACCTCGGTAACCATTGCAGGTAGAGAAAAACTTTAACGTACTAAATTGTGTCTTTTTTTAACTAATTCCAATAGTAAAAATACCTAACGGATCAATATGTCTTGATTACGAACTCGTCCAAGTAAATGTAGCAACACATCACCACCGAATTTGGTATCAATCGGTTTTACGAGAGTTATCGTGTTCACAGACACAAACATATATGGGGTGTCTTACAATGAGACCTACGGTTATAGCTTCTTCCCCATGGGAAATTCGCTAAAATCTATATTCGGTTGTTCCTAGGGGCAAGAACCTACATAATTATTTCCTATTTTGATTTTTACGGGGAATAAGTAAATCGATACAACTTCCTTATGTGGCATAATTAAAAACCTATCATTAACAAACGTTTGTGTCATTACAAGTAATTCTTAAAGCATTGGAAATTCACTGAGTACGCAGGTCTGCTGCTGTGGACTATTCATTTGTTGTAAGTATAATATTGTTTAACATGTAACAGGATTTTCAGTTTTAAAAATGCAATGATTTTGTAACGGTAATACAGTCCACAAGGGTTTAAAACTCTGCTTAGCCTCTGGGCAAAGCAGTTAAATGTCTGAACTTTGTTAAACGCGAATTTGCAAACTTTGTTTGCTACAAAATTGGAATATTTAAATTTTTTATCAGTACTGCTACAACCATTTATCTTCAGAAAAGTTTTGAATTTTTTAAATACTAATTAATTTTACATCTTTCCTGTCAATGATTAAATATATAAGTACTCTGAATATACTTAACCTATATATGAATTACTGTTGACAGCTTGTCATCTCAGCTTTTAAATATTTACCTTAGTAAGATAAATCTTATTTAACATAAGACTGGGACGGTGGCGACGTCCTGTAATCCAGCTACTTGGAGGTCACGAATTGTGGATAGTTGTAAGCGATGGTCTGTGGGTGTAATGTTCTGTAAACACCATCCTCATAATCAGACCAATTCGTCATTCAGAGGCCGTGGTTCGGATTTCACGTTAAACTGTAGGTCCATTAATTGCAATGGCTGTTGGGCTATTAATTAACAGTCCTATCTAAGGAACATGTCAGCCTTAGTCAGTAACAAGACTACAAGATCGTGCCACAATCATCTTACACTCAATCCTCATTCATACTAGGCTTAAAATACCTACCTTGTAGTATGGCCGCCATTTCGATATTCTAATCTAATCTAATGTTTTTTAACGCAGTGATTATTCATTTAGTACCAGGAAACGGTCTTTGCTCAGATAGTATAGGACATGTATTAGATAAATTAAAACACATACTATTATATACCCAATGTAAACACAGTTTAAATGAGGTTGTTTCCTGAGGATCATGTGAAGCTGCGCAGCTCCTTTTTCTCGCAGACTCTGAATATATTATCGTAGTGGAGGTTTTCTGCGTTTCGGTTGTATTCCTTGAATTATTCTTGAAAATTTTTAACACCAAAAATATTTATAAAAAAGAAACTAAACCAAATTTGATTATTGTTAAAATTGTTTTGTTTAAAATCACCTAAAATTAAAACATTCATTGTTAACGAATTCTACTTCATTTTACTTTTAATTTAATCTAATTTAATTTAATACTTTAAATAATTTTTATTCTTTAAAATGTTTCTTTTAAACTAACATAAAAATAGAACATACATTGATAAGGAATTTTAATATCAAACATATGAACAACCTGAATCAACTGTTTTGGTTAAATACAGCTACAACGAATGTTTGTATTTACTTCCCTGGGAAATAGGTTAGATCTAAAGTGAATGTTTTCAGTTCATCTAAACAGCTGTTCTCATTACCAAAATATGACGTCACTAACCAAATGACGATGTTTAAATTAAATTTATGTATTCATACAACTCTTCGCTGATAAAAATTTTTTACTAATCAAAGCTTTTAAACGGAAGCCCCATGGAACTCATTTTAAAAACTTGCAATATTTTTTCCCCTTTTAAGTCTTTATCTCAACATTGTGTAACTTTAAAAATAAGCTTTGAATGATTTTGATGGTTTATTATTGAAGATATGGAAATTCGTTGAGGACGCAGGTCAGCTGCGACGGGTGTATTATTTATATGGATAGTGTAGCCTGTAAGCCACAATGTTATTAGTATAGCCGCATTGACCGCTGAATCTATACTCGCGGTGAACTGTTATCAATATACCACCACCTGGCTGTACCGTTAACCCAACCTAACAAACTTTGGTTTATGTAATAGAGACCCTCTATCAAAGTTTAGTAAGCCATAATGCATCAAGGGTTGTATCTACTTTCACAATCTTCTTTCATACTTTTTTCCTTTACGTAGATAGTTTTTGTTCGTAACAGGTGGAAATATATTTAAAAAATAGTTTAAAGCTTATTTTTTATTTAACAAACAGCTATAAAAAACACAAATAGAGAGAAAACACACAACAAGGAAAAATATTTACAAGGAAAGAAAAATAATTTGTGAACTTTACAGGATGATTCACGAATATATGTGGTAACTTTGAGAGCCCATTCTACATGTAAAACCAATGAAAAAACCTATATAAAAATGTTTATATTTACTTCCCTCTGGGAAATAGGTTAGATCATGGATATGTAAGGGAATGTTTTCAATTCATCTGAACAGCTGTTCTTATTCTTTTATATTAAAGATCCAATACAATAGCTCTGGTAGTTTCTATGGAAATCTGTTACATATTTTCCATCTTATAAATCACTAACACCCCCCCCCCAGAGCTAAGACATATCCATGTCAATATAAGTCCGGAAATGCTTCGTTAGCGATTTATGGCCAGCGCAAAATTCGCTCAGATTTTGGTTCCTTGGGTTGAATAAGGGCTTCCTGGAATTCCAGATAGTTAAAAAAGGGACAAATTCGATTTTTCTATATGCTACTTGACGTGACAAATTGAATAAAACAGGTCCCAGAGCTGTAAGTTAAGTATTTTTTTAGAAAACCAGTGTACAATTAGTGAAATTGGAGTAAAACACAATTTTTTACATTTGTCTACAATATTACTTTACTTTAGAATCTAGTTATGAACAAAGTAGTACAATAAAAGTATACAGAAAATGAATAAACGATCGATGGAAGAATTTTTATTAAGAACATAACTACACACGTTTTTAGTTTTGTAGGCATTGCAGGCCTAATGTAAAACGTGAGTGAATTGTTTTATCCAACTTGTCATGTCAAATACCATAAGGATCAATCGAATTTGTCCCTTTGCTTAGCTACCTGCAATTCTAGGAGGCCCTTATTTAACCCAAGGAACAAAAATCTGACTGAATTTTGCGCTAGCCAAGTCACTAACGAAACATTTCCGGACTTATATATATGAAGGTTTTTTCATAGTTTAAACATGTAGAATGAGTTCTCAAAGTTACCGCATATCCTCGTTAATCACCCAAAAGTTTTTGAACTCCAAACACCTTGTACTTCCAAATGTGTCCTTAATATATGTTACTGAGCAGAGTAAACCGTTGATTAAAGTGTTTAAATAAATGACTAATCCAGTAAATTATTCCTGAAACTATCAAGTGAATAACATACAACGTTTCGAACCCCTGAGGTAGTCTATGTAAGAGTAATTAAAATTAAGCTCTAATTAATATGAATGGTTAATTAATTCTTCTTTCATTTGATGTGGAGGCGTCATCTATAATATTATGAAGAAGCGGTGGTTTCTGTATGTTTGTTTGTTGTGGCAAGTAAACGCGAAAAATCCTGAACCGACCGTTTTAAAATTTTACACAAAAGGTAAATCTTAAACTCATGCAAATCAGAGGCATATTTATCTCCTTAAAATCCTCTCGGGCTACGCCCTGTGTACGTTTTAATGTTAACATTTTCAAAGAATGAAAACATAAAATTACTTTAATTTCAACAGCTGTGAACACTAAAATTTGACAGTTCGGGAAGAAGAAGAAGAAAGAAAGTTAACTTTTACAAGGTATACTGCTGGATCGAAATTAGTGATTGAATTATTAGTTCGAAACACTCGTGTTTTGTCATTTTGTTAACAATAAAAATTAATTAACAATAATTTAAATGTATAAGTAGACCTCTCAGAATGTTTTACCCGTGCAAATAATAGGTACTTTGACTAGTATTTAATACACTTCAACTGGTGAAACCTTATATTTGACAATATAACAACAATTTCATCAGAAATTTGATACGTAAAGCGGTGGAAATATTTAAATATTTGACATTATGACGACTTATTGAAATAGAAAGAGGAGGAAAATGTATAAAAATAAGGAGACGTTTGATATCTTGGAAATAAACTCCATCTGAGGTTTTGAAGAAGGTTACGTTCAATTGATTTCAAAGTAGCAATGTTAAGGAAATTTTACACGTGTATTTTAGTAAATTATAGTAATTTTGAGGTCACTTAACCTTGAAAAATCTAAATGTGTTTGCACTAATTGCAAGACTTCTAAAGCTTAAAACTAATTACTCATGTTCCCACTGGTTGCCTTACCTAAAAATTTGTTAAAAGATTAACAAGAATCTACAATATACAAAATCACGTTAACTAGGTCTTAAAATGTAAAAATAAGTAATAAACTGGGCTATACATTATTACCGTGATTTAATGTATTTTTAGGCTGGTATTTATATTTGAAATTATATTTTTATTTTAACTTTAAAAAAAGTTCCTTTAGGATTTCAGCGCGGAAATAGAAAAGGAGACAAATACAACAAAGAGAAAGAGTGGTCGTTATATAAAACTATTTCCAGGACCTAAATACAACCTGGCAACAAAGAGAGCCATCTGACTCGGCCACGGATTCGGCATTGGCATTGTGGCTTTCCCTTCATAAACATTTTTTACTTATTGTCTAAAACACAAAACAAAAACTATTTATAACTGTTATATAACGTGTTAAATAAGTACTTATTACTAACTTTGTCCGTGTTTGTAAGCGTTTTATAACTCAGTATTAAAAGACACGAATATTATTATAATGACTAAATCATCTGAAATAAAAATAAGTAAAAAACCCCATCGCAGCAGACCTGCGTACTCAGCGAATTTTAAAATCAATAATATAAGCATAATAATAATATGTGAAAAGGTTGATTAAATTATGTCGATAAATACGCGAGTTATTTGCCTGTTATAAGATTAAAATGAGAAAGAGTGCGCACGTTAGCTGCTATTAAATAGCAAACACATAAACTATGATTTTTAAGCATAAATGGATGGATCTCAACCACATGAAGCATAATATCATGTTTCGTCCAAAAACATACGTTGATAATTGAAATATTATTTTTTCCTTATCCTCCTTAAGATTAACATTGGAGCCCCAAAATACAACGTACTGCGTTTAGATTTTTTATATATCCTGGTAAACGTTAGAGATATAGAAAAAGAGGGCGTTCCTGATCGGGAAGGTACAAGGTGGGAAATATGTCTAAAAACTGCCAAAGGAATAAAAAACTAGACTGAATAGAACCACTGCATTACCCGGCTCTAACATAAAAATGTTTGTATTTACTTCCCTATGAGAAATAGGCTAGATCATGGATACGATGACGTCACTGTTTCAATTTTGCTCTCCAAAATTGAAAACACCACCCATTCCCCCCAGAGCTAAGACATATCCATGTTAATTTGCTTTCTATACCCACCCAAAGCCATATAACTAAAATGTTTAGTAGATAACTGTGCCCTTTCTACTTGTATTTGTTTACTCCTGCTGATATTTTTTTGACAAAGAAATTTGTTTCAATGTTAGTCGTGTAGGAAAAACGTACTTGATGGATAGTACCTAATTATTTCTGATCATTGTGCTTTAAGAGCAGTGCATATATTTTTAGAATAAAAATACCGAATAAATAAACCCGTGATGTATAAAAAACACACAGAAAGACGCTTCTTTTGATAAATCTATCGTTAAAATCTGTTCAGTAGGAGTTTTCCTCATACGAAACAGCCTTCGCGTATTTATAGTATGGACTTTTACGAGATGTGTTTATATTGACTAACTTGTTTCCAATAAAGTTCTCCTGCTTTTTGTAAATTTACACACAAAGTATCAACATAAAGGGATCAATTAGTACCGAGTATCAAGGTAAAAGGTCAACATAAAGATTTTACTGTATAAATATTTTTGAGAACTAAATAATAAACTAGCTAATTAACTAATTGATTTTATACAACGATTTTAATTTTAACGTTATTTTTCTTGGGTATAATTCACTTTTTAATGGTTTTAAGCTGTATGGTATAGATGGTAAATTAAAATGTATTTTTCATCTTACCCTAGAATTGATATTTAGAGAGTTACAATGCATTAACTTCACTGAGAATCGTATTTCTTATATATTAATGTCAACCGAATGACTTCAATGTTACAAACGTTTTAGCGAATACTAAACACAGTACGTTGTATTTTTGGGCTCCAATATTAATTTCATGAAGGATAAGAAAAATTAATATTTCACTTATTAACCTATATTTTTGGACGAAACTTGATATTTAGCTTCATGTGGTGGAGATTGATTATTGATTAAGAAATTCGCTGAGTACGCAGGTCTGCTGCGACGGAGGAACTACCTCCGTCATCGATATATTCGATCGATATTCGATTCCTTGCATCTTGTACTGATGCAAGGAATCGAATATCAAGTTTGTTCCTCTTATTCTGAAACACCCCATATATCCATCATAGTACATCGTCTGCTACACTGCACATTCAACTGACGTTACAGTCAGTCGTCCTCCAACTCTCGTCCTGAGCGCACGCTATCTTGTGTCACCCCGCTAGGTCGGAGGCGGAGTGCTGTGGTTGTTTGTTGCGTTATCGATATAGTTTTGTTTTGAAACATAGTATTATTGACAACATTATACACTTAATATCTGTAACTTTAAATATTCCATTTTTAATGTCAATTAATTATTAGGAAATCACTTGAAAACGGGATGAGTTTCTCCACCTCCAGAAACGTTGTGTGCGAAACAAAGTCACGTTGGTATTGAATAATTAATTAATAAGCAACGCCATTATGAATTTCAAAGATTCTGCATCGTTATAGGTATGTTCATTTCACAGGTTGTATAGCTGTGGCTCATCTTCACTCAACACCATCCGCTCGCTGACCGACCACATAAATATGCATTACTCTAGCTCTAGCTCGTTAACCAGCTAGCATTATCAATCTGACCTGCATGATTGTAATTTTGTATTGCAAAATTCCAAATATGGATGAAAGTTAAGTCAAAGGACGACTTTATAGCTTTAAAACAAATACCCCAATCAGATCCTTTGTACTCAACGAATTTCCACCCCAATAATAATAATACATAAAAAATTTTATGAATATCCGTAGTAAATAAGACAGTTTGCCTATTCTCCATTATTGCCTATTATTAACCTAGGAAAGAGTATGCAGGTTTACTGCTGTGAGGGTGAGGAACACTGAAGTAGGTATTTTTACCATAAACTATTTTTTTATTTTGTCCATATACCAAGTTTTATCAATATCTGCCCATAAATAAAGGAGTTTTGCCTATTCTCTATAAGATTAACGTGGGAAAGAGTTTGCAAGTTTACTGCTGTGAGGAACACTGAAAGTAGGCATGTTTACCGAGGACTATTTTTTGTGTTGACCATATTTAAAGTTTTATCATTATCTGTCCTTAAATAAATTATTTTGCTAATTCTCCATAGGATTAACATAGGAAAGAATATGCAGGTTTGGTGCTATGAGGAACACTAGAACTAGAAATAATGATCATAACCCATCTTTATTTTGATATTATACCTAGTTTCATCTACATCTGTCGATAAATAAAGGAGTTTGCCTATTCTCTATATCATCAACATGGGAAAAGAGTACGCAGGTTAGCTGCCATGTAAATTAAATACTAATACAGGCCTGTGTCAAGTCCCATTTTTACGTTTTAATATTCGTGTTGTGTTCTTCCGCGTTACGATGTCCAGCTGACTGATCTTTGTATATTAACGATACTGTGACATTCACCTTGGTGATCTACATGATCATGGCGAAACCAATTCCAAAACTATGGTTGTAGTTTAACAGCCTATATTGAACTGAGACGATAAATGGGTAACATAAAACCACTATAATTTGGTTTACCAGTCTAGGGATACCACAACAATGAATGTTTTCATATTTCCATTATTTCATCGAGTAAACAACCTAACTTGAAATAATTTCGCGAAACATGTAAAGTAGTATGGGGGTCAGTTTAAGGGGAGTTGGTGGTCAATTATTTAATAATTTTATAGTGCATTTGTTTACTATAATTTTAGTGAAAAATTATTAATTTCTGATAACTGTAACTATAGTTACGGGTATTGTTGTAACGCTCCTCTTGGCAACAATTGTCCAGCTGTTGCTGAAACCATGCTAATTTCCCGAAAATCGTGTTTTTTACCACAAAAGGTCCAATATCTCCTAAAACCTGAAAACCTGTAACAGTTTTCCATAGAAACTACCAAAGCTATTGTATTGCATTTTTAATATAAAAGAATAAAAACAGCTGTTTAGATGAACTGAGACCATTCTTTTTAGACATATCCATGATCTAGCCTATTTCTCACAGGGAAGTAGATACAAATTTTTTATAGTTTTGTTTTTAATGAACTTATCTTTAATATAAACATAAGAAATTACTATGGGCTTATTTAAACAATTTTCATTAAGTTGTATACAATTTTTAAGACTTTTTACAAAATAAAAATAATAGTTGGCTTATTTAAAAGTTTTATGCTGGCATGAAAAAGGTTATGTTGCCTAGTTATTGAGAAAATGTACCTCAAAGTTACATTAAATTAATATGGCGGAGATAGGGACAACCGACTCCCCTTAATTTATCTAAACTAAAAATTAAAAGTTTAAATGTATAAAAAACTGTGGACCGTGTCAGACGTCTTTACATTTAACCCTTCCCAGTATCGCCATCCCAGTGTTGGGCAGCCAAACAACCCGACCGCCTCGACCACTGCCAAATGACACCACATCAGATTTATCCTTACATTTACATTTAAACATTGCGTTCCCAAAGTCACGTTTCCATTTTATTTCAGTCAAATGAGCGCGCCCGAGCTTCGGCCCGCTGTCATAAATTACTCTCTGCCAAGTTAAAAAATATGCAGAAGAGTAGGACTACTGTAAATAATTAATTAAAATAATAATGAATAACATATTTAAGTTGTTTCCTTTATGATTTTCGTTCTAATACAATTATTCCTAAACTATCTAATTAAAATTTATAGTTCACTTGTCAAACAGTAAAATTTCTCTCATATTCTCATTTTTTAAGAATATGTAATCTTAAGGGTTTACATTGATGTTGATCAGTTAGTTAGAGTTGGCAGAGGTAATAAACACCGCGATTCCTCAGGCCCAAAAGCCATTTTGGCGAGTTACATTGATAAATTAATTACTGACGGACGAACGAACCTTATTTTTACTATTACTAATTTCTGACCAAAGGATTTAAGAATTAGTATTGCATACAATTCAATAGTGGAGTTTGTAATAAAAGGTTATAGGTAATTAATAAGGAAACATGACGAAATTAATAATTAAAAGACAGGCCTACCTCACCGGAGCTTACTCCCTGCGCATGTTCACTGGATCCCGACCAGTTACAGACAGAGCGGCCTCGCTTACCTGAGACTCAGCTGGTCAACGCTGACGTCACACTCACAGCTGACAATCAGCTGGGTCAATTCTAGATATAACACTCTCACAGATGACGTACTTTGTTTACCAGTTACCACGAGCTAATGCTCGTGGTAAAAGTTAAACGTGGAAAATTTAAACGTAATCGTTTAACTTTTCTCTGGAACCGTTTGTATTGTATTTGTATTTTAAATAACCGTGATTCAAAATACAATTTCTTCAGCTTTGTGAGCTGTTTTCAATGAATATGGTCAAATCATTACTCTATTAAATTTTATCGTTTTGCCAGGAAATTTATATGAACAGTATCAGTGGACTGACACATACTTTCTCCCTTATTAAATTCCTTAACGCGTATTTAAACTTGTTCAAAACAATTATTGATTCAGAAATAATTATAAAATTTCTTAAACAATAGAAAACAAGTTAAAATGTTAGAATTGTTTTGGGAATATAACCCCTCTCCAAAGTTAAAACCAAACCTTTTTAGTGGGACTTTGCTGGGTGATGTAACCCTACACTACAAACCAAGTTTCATTGAAAATTGTTGAGAAATGTAGAAGGAATTGATTATTTAATATTCTCTATAAATTTTTCTTATTGGGTGGTTCTTAATGTTTTACGAAAACAATACTTTCTCCTTACACTATCGAATAGATGGAAGAAATTAAAAACGTACAAGATAAGAGTAAAAATAAATAATCATGCGATTAATTTAAGTGAAAATATCTGTGTTGAAAATCCGAACAGTGTTTGGTGTTGCTCTGGCGCTTCATCAGGATCAGAGGAAGCGACTGTCACGCGGATCACATTATTTTAGCTAACAATGCAAATGTTGAAATTTAATTCCCTCTCCATTATGATATATTTATACAGTATATGTTATGGAAACCTTACACGTAACTATACTGGTTCAATGCATTGTTGCTTTTATTCTTTGGACAAATAAACGGTACCAGTGGACTGACACATACTTTCTCCCTTAAGTAAATTTAAAAAAGACAATCTGTAATAAAACTATAATGTTCTACAAAGTAATTCTAAATATCATTTAATAGTTTATTGTTCAAATTGTATGGGGGAACCCCCCCCCCCCCGGTAATACCAAGCTTTTTTGAGCTGGTTTTGTTCGGTGATTTGACCTTACACTTCATACCAAGTTTCATGGAAAACGGGTGGAAAGTAAGGAAGAAATTGATTTTTTTATATTTTCCATAAGAATAACATTGGGCGCTTTCAGACAACGTACTGCGTTTATCGTGGACAGTAAATTTAACTTTTCTCTGGAACCGTTAGTCGTAGACAAATAATTCAAAATACTAATTTGTTTAGTTTTTTAAGCTGGTTTCAATGGTACCAGTCAAATTATACTTTACTTTTATTGTTTTCGCTGAAAATTTAAAAATTTGATTTTTTTACATTTAAAAGCCCATAACTTTTGAACCGTCATTTTTACAGACATGCGGGTGGTGTCAAATTATTTAGTGCTCTGTGCACTATAAACTATCAAATTTTAATCAAAATCGTTAGAGCCGTTTTTGAGAAAATAGGATTTTTCACGTTTTTTAAGGGTTTTTAGGGGTGAACTACCCTTAAAAATCAAAAATTCAAAAAAATGAAAAAAACGCCTGGAGATACGGTGACTATATATATACATGCCAAATTTCATCTATATCGGACAAATGGGGTAGTCTGTGGCACTGTACACATCCAGACACACACACACACACACACACACAGACAGACACACGGACGGACAGACATCACGCCAAAACCCACTTTTTTGGATTCAGGGGACCCCAAAACGGATATATCCACCCTCAACTCAAATTCGAAAATTTTGACGAAAACAATACTTTCTCCATATACTATGTATAAGGGGAGAAAGTAAAAATCAGCTGATACGTATCAGTAACAAAGCTTTTAATTTACTTTGAGTTTTAGCAATGTCTTCTCAAAAACCCAGTTCTGAACGATATAAGCAACATTTTAACATGGATATGTCTTAGCTTTGGAAGAGGTGGTGTTGGCAATTCGTGCGACAGTTACAACAATTACACAGGCAAGTAAATAGACATTTTCTAAGATTTACAGTTCATTTTCTTTTTTATAACATTATTTAAATTTATAACCTGTTCATAAGCCAGAAAATTTTGTAAAAGTAACGAATAGTACATAAAAGGAGTTAAAATCCATTTTATAAGGAATAAAACGTATACGATTGTGTTACAACGCAAATGAGTTAAAAATAAACGGTATCAGCGGACTGACACATTCTTTTCCCTTAAGTCAATTTAAACAACAATCTTTTTATCTAAATACCATTTAATAATTTTAACTTTAGTAATTTGTTTGTTTAAAACATAATCATCTAATTTCTAAAAATAACAAGATAAACAAAATTTAATTGACTGTTAGAACTTTATAGGGGAACTACACCCCCTTACCATCGATACCATGTTTTTTTTGAGTAATTTTGTTGGGTGATGTGACCTTACGCTGCATCAAATTGCATAGAAAAGGGCTTGGAAATAAGGAAGAAATTGATTTTTAAATATCTCCGTAAGAATAACATTGGGTGCTCTCGTACATTGTACGTAGTTTACCACGGACATTAAATTTAACTTTTCTTTGGAACCGTTAGTCTTATTTCCCTTTTCTTTATCTGTAATTTTTTCTGTTTTTATGGTATCTTGGCTTCTCAACACTGACACATACAACTGAAACAAAGAACTGCTAATTTTAACATGGATATTTCTTAGCTCTGTGGGGGAGGGTTTTGGGAATTTGCGGCACCAAAATTTGAAACAGTGACGTCATTTGGTTAGTGTCTCATATGGTTAGTGACGTCATAGTTTGGTTATAAACAGCTGTTTACGTGAAATGAAAACATTCCCTTTAGACATATCCCTGATCTAACCTAGTTCCCACAGGGAAATTTTTTATAAAATAAATTTAAATAGTTCAAAAATATGTTATGACCACAAATTTTTGTTATGTCTTTAATTTATTACGTATCGAGTTTTCAGTAGCCTCAAATCAAAATATATGTAAAAGAATGAAATTTAATTAAGGGATCTGAAAATTAAAATTGTTAAATAGTTGAATAAACCGTAGTATAAATCCACTTGACTAAACTAATATACATAAACATAAAAGCGAGTTAGCAGCTATTGCGATGCAGCTCTGTTATTAGTCCCGTATACAGTCCGGGCGCTCCGCCGCGCTGCCGTTTTGCATCTTAAAACAATTTTACTTCACGGAGAGTCAACTTTATAGCGACGGATGTTTTTTGATAATTAGTTCTTATACAACTTTCTGGAATGGAACTCATCCATTCGAACAACTGCATTTTATGGTATAAGTTTATCTGAAATTGTTATTCTTTGAGGTTCAAGCGTTGAAAACATTTTTACTACGATGAAATATTTCTATTGAATTAACATTTAGTTGTACTTTTCCAACGCGTCGTGTTTAAACACACAACGTTTCGAGAGTTGGTTAAACTACTACCGTTTTCAAGTCCATAGAGGCGAACTTTAACGTTGGTTGCCCGGATTTTTTATAAAATTGTTTTTTCTTGTGCTGTTTTGTTTTCAGCTGCAGCTGGACGGCGCTGCCAGCGCCCCTAGCGAAAACGAGGAAAGCTAGCGGGCGTTCGGATTGGTGGTCTGACCTTCGTGTAGTGCGCTCCTGCCGTTAGATTGCAATTTTCCGAATGTACAAAATTGGCTAAGAAGAGTGTTTTATTTACTATTTAATTCTCTAATTTATATTTTTTGTGTTTCTGACTGGTTTCTTTTCAATAAAGAAATGACCCTTTGTTTGTATAAGTATAAATATCGTTAGGCACTTGAAAACGGGAGTAGTTTAAACAACTCTCGAAACGTTGTGTCGATTTTAAACACAAGACGCGTTGGAAAAGTCCAACTAAATGTTAATCTAATAATTAATAACCAACGCTATCATGAATTTGCATAATATTTCTATATTAAAAATACCTATATGTGTAATAGTTTTATGCCTTATCAATACATAAAACTACAGTTTAAAACAAATGATTCTTCAGACTTTTTTCTGATATTGGAGTTTTATCCGTCCTTCTCTCTGTAATATAAAATTGTATTGAACTTTCGTTATCATATGTTATGATATTGAGACAGATTCCTATCTCAACTCGATATAAGGTTGGTAGCCCTGGGGTGGATGGTAATGGTGTTTCCGCCCCAATGAGTCCCGGAAACCGACAATTCTCTCTTTGCATGCAAAAAGCCTTTCGAGTCAAGATTCGAAAGTTGGTATGATCACTGATGTATATTAATTAAATCACGCCAAATAATATGTCTGGATCAGACTTTGTAAGGACAACTATGACAGTTTTTTTTATGTTTGCCTGGTGAAGTGTAATGAATTTGATCTCTTGGAGAAAGGGAATCACTTGAACCATGGTTACTGTTAACCTTAGTGTTTTGTGTCATATTTTACAATTCAAATTTTATACTGAATTTTTATTTATTTTGATGTCCAATGGTCTTAATAGTTTTTGGTTACGCTAAAGATGTTAGTACTAATTTATTACGGGCATGTGCGTTAACGTTGGGTGATCTGTTTCATTATCATGATGTTATTGAAATTGTGCATCATAAATTTTTCGAGTTTCTAGTGAATTAATGATGTAAACAATTATTCAACCCATAACACACTATACCCTTTAACTATTGGGTTACATAAATGATATTCGTATGGATTGTAATGATGTTTCAAATGTATAATTCAGCAGACTCCTGCAGGAGATTTCAGTTAACATTTTCTGGACTCCACAAGAGGCTTCGATATATCGGACAATAGTTCAGTAACGAGGCAGGTGGGCCGATAAGTTGCAGCCCACCACCATCCCCCACCTTCCCCCCTCCACCACCAACTCCACCCTACCGTGTCACCTTACCTCACCAACCAACTACATCTCTCCCCTCATTGTAATAAATGTTTTTACCTTTGATTCTCAGCTCCAACGAATGAACAACAACTACAATTTTGCTCTTTTCCTTTCTCATGGCTATAATTTACCCGGCCACATAGATTCTAGATCAGTATCCATGACTGCCATATTAGATTAGAGATTTGAAATACCGACCATACCACAAGATAGGTATTTTAAGCCAAGTATGAACGAGGATTGAGTGTAAGATGATTGTGGTGCGATCTTGTGGTCGTGTACTGACTAAGGCTAACATGCTCCTTAACTAACTATTATAATTAACAAATGGGTTAACAGCCGATGGAAAATAAGGGACCTACAGTTTAACTTGGAGTCTAAACCACTGCCTCTAAATAATTACGAACAAGTCGATTTATGAGGATGGTCTTTGCGGATTAACGTAGTTATTGCGAACGTTAATCCACACAAGAGAACACTACAACCACTAACCATCGCTCACAAATCTCCACAATTTGTGACCTCCAAGTAGCTGGATTACAGGTCGACGCCACCGACCCGTAGGACAAAGGCGTGACACAAAAAACAAGGTAGGTAGACGGTACTGTTGAAAAAGGATTGGAAACTCCAGTATCCGATAGGAATAACCACTGATGCGTGTTTGAAACCATTCACCGAAGCATTAGCTCCGATGTAACGCTCTGGCCCAGTAAATCCAAATTCCCCTTTATAAACCAATGGAGGGCGACTCCTGTCAGGTCATGAACTGTCACCTGTGGATATCCCATGTAATTCATTCCTCTATGGTGCCTCCTCTATTTTAATTTTAAAAGTCACACTAGCAACTGAGCCATCGGCTCTTTAAAATGTGGGGTAATTAGGTTGGTTAAATCAAGTGGTTTAAATGTATCACTTCCAACTTTTATAAAGAATTTCCAATCGTTACAGCGGTATAAAGCATCATGACGAAATATTGAATCCATCTTTGACTAATTAAGACCTGTCTCTCTCTCTCTCTCCCTCTCTCTAAAGTACGAATAAGACAGGTTGAGTTGACTTTGATTACTTTATTATTTCATATTTCGATTGTTATCGTTTAATTCTACTTATGAATGTGATAATTAGGTTTTATGTGTGTGCTATATTCTTTAATAAACGGTATCAGTAAAATGACACGTAATTTCTCCCTGAAGTTTATCTATCATTTAATACTTTACCATTTCAAAAATAATCATCCAATTTCTGAAAATAAAAAAGAGAGAAATAAAGTTAAATTAATTGTTTACGAGGGGAACCCCCCTCGATAGTACCGAGGTTTTTTGAGTGGGTTTTGTTAGGTGATAGACCTTACGTTTCATACCATCTAGGATTTTGCTGGTATGAATTTTGAAGTGAGAGCAACAAATTAATTATTTCTCTGCTACATTAAAGAAAATCTATTACTCTTTGTATTTTTAAGGGCTAATGAAAAAAATCGAGACAACCTTTAGCTATTCGCACTATTAATTCAGCCCGAACAAGTGACATGGCATGACTCATCTATTTTTAGAAAATAACTTATTGAAATTTCAGCAGTAGCATGTTTATAGTGTCTTGATGTATGTAAGATAACATAATTATTTATTTAGTGTAAGACATATCTAGTGAGAGCAACACGTTCAACCCAATACAATCTCCTTAAACTGGGTTTCTTTTCAAAGGAAACAACTAGGCATCAGTGTTGTGCTTTCGGACCAACGATATTTTATAAAATTGTGGATTTGTTTATAAATTATGTATACACCAATACAATAAATGTTTTAAAGCACTAAGTATTACAATATTTCTTTACTATAGTGCATGATGTTAAATGTATTTATTTATTATCATGTTACCAGCATTGTGACCGAAGATTATATTGTACATATTTACAAAGTCCTTGAAGATAGCTTACGAATCTATTGAATCTACGTTGCCGACACAACAGAACTTGGTATGTGTACAGAGTGCAAATTCCTCAAAAGGGTTATATTCGGGGGTTGAAAATAGGTGAATTTTCGCTGAAAATAACTAGTGTTTTGTCGGCAACGTAGATTCGACAGATTCGTAGGCTAACTTCAGGGAGGTTGAAGCTAGCTATTGAATCTAATGGATCTTCGTTAGGGAGGTTTAGACGTAGAGTATCGGTGTCGTAGACTGTGAAGTTTTATTCAGCGTGCAAGGACAGCGACACGACAACCCGCTTCGTCGTCGAGACGTACACGTACAACACAACGATGATGCATTGCTTACCACGTATGCGCAACATTGCTTTGCTTTTACATATAAATTGTATTCCAATAACTTTTTTCCAAACCTTCGGGTATGAAAAAGTATATAGAAGTTATAATATACTTTTATTATGACAAAATACTAATCTTAATTCATAAATAAATAAATAAAAAGTAATTCTCATACCAATTAATTAGTATTAGTTTTCAACTATTAGATAAATTTAATTAAATTAGAAAATATAAATCATTACTAAAATTTTTTTAGACAAAAAAACAAAGGGATATTAAAAAATGTGGACCCAACTTTGCGACTTTGTATCTCAAAAAGTATATATTGGGCAGACAACTTACACCATTAAATACACCTGTCGTAGCAAACCTGTGTACTCAGAAATTTCATGAATATATAGGTAATTGATACGTTTTATCAATGTCTGTCGATAAATATGAGTATGCCTATTCTCTATAAGGCAGAATAGGAATAAGGCAGAATTGGGAAAGAGTATGTAGGTTTGCTGCTGTAAAAGTAGGCATTTTCCATAAAAAATTTTTATTTTGGCCATATACCAATTTTTAACATCTTTCCATAAATAAGGGAGTTTTGCCTATTCTCTATAATATGATTAACGAGGGAAAAGAGTATGAGGTCAGCTGCCATGATAAATACATAAATTATGATTTTTAAGCATAAATGTATTGATCTTAAAAATATGAAGCTATGTACCAGGTTTCATCCAAAAACAAAAGTTAATAATTGAAATATTAACTTTTCCTTATCCTCCATAAGATTAACCTTGGAGCACCAAAATACAACGTACTGTATTTAGACTTTTTTATATATCAATGCAGATAGTGCAAACCTTTAATATACTAAATTGTGTGGTTTTATGAGCTGATTTTAATGAAAAAATATAAAATTTTAGAAGGATTACATTTTTAAAAACTACACATTAAAAACGTAAAGAAACATTTTTGGGGTATAACCCCCCCCCAAATATCCATCTATTCCGATTGACCAATATATCTGGATTACGAACTCATCCAAGTAATTTCCATTCTTCCCATGGGAAATCGGTTAAAAGAACAACTGAACAACTGTTTTAACAAACAGTAAAATCTTAAACGTAGGATCTTTTACAATTGAATTATTCCCTACGAAACGAATCTGAACTTATCAGCGGTTTCCACCATTTACGAAACCAGCAAGAAGAAGAATATCGTTCATTTCGATAAAACTCGAAGATTTAAGATTCAGTTTATGATTTGCAATTTTCTTACTTAATTTTTTGTTATCTTCATCTTAGTATAACTTTTCTATTAAATTTGTTATTATTTACATTTATTTATGGCCTTGTTTTTTATTGTTTTATTTACATAAGTTATTCTGCTCCCCATTACAAATGGAATTGAATTAAAATGTTTACGAATTGTTTACAGAAAAAAACATAAAATAAAATAAATACAGTACTGGAAAATCATGTAATTCAACCACTTATACAAAAAAAATTATATCAGCATTGTTTGAGAGAGATAAATAAAATCTCTGTCCGAAACTCTGTTTAAGATTGTTTTAAATACATTCTGCCAGAAAATTTAAAAAAATGTTTTGTTCGCATTTAACAATCCATAACTTTTGAACCGATCGTTTAAAATACATACGGTATTATTTATGATCTTATAAACTTTAAGATCTTCTTAGATTTTGAGTATGTGAATTTTTCCATTTTAAGGGTTTTTTAGAGGTAAGGAACCGTTAAAAATCGAAAATTTTATAAAGTAAAAATGGTTTGGAAATCTTTTAACTAATCGGTTTACCAAACTCGAAACTGATATATCCACTCTTAACTCAAATTAGATAATTTTTAACGATTTCCAAGTAAGTATACTTACTCCATATACAATGTGTAAGAGGTAAATTAAAAATATGGACAAAGCATTCTATAGTCAATTTCATAAGTTTGATATATATTTAGTTTCAGTGCCTAACCAAAATGGTATGCGTCTCACAGGCCCGCCTGGCCCCGAGGAGATCATGCAGTTACCGGAAGTCAGCTGGGCGGAAACTTGTGATAAGGTTTTCCATTGGCCATTTCCTTTGTCTAAAGCCGAGTTTATAAAGTACTTGATCAAAATACTAAGCTGTGTTTAATTGTTTGTTTAGTAATATGAAAGTGGTATAAGATATTGTTTGTTGTATCATTTCATTGGAGACCAAAATAATTGCAATGATGTTAGAACATGTATTCATTTAATTAATTACTTTTTAACAATAACTTTAGCATTTGCTGTCCTATACAAATGTCTTCATATATACAGGTATGTAGATAGCTTACCCAATTAATTGCAGTAAAAATATTGATTGTATGCACGATGGAGAAACAATACCTTGCTATCATTGGTTTTGTAGGCTTGATACATTTTGTGAATATGATTTTCAAGTTAGTATAAAAATGCGAGTTGAAATTTTCATTTCCAATTTTTGACATGGATATGTCTTGGCTCTGGAAGGTAGGGGTATTGGAAACCCGTCAGAGAAAAATTTGTAACTGAAGTGCAGTCATATGGTTATAAAAACAACTGTTTAGATGAACTGAAAACATTCCCCTTAGACATATCCATGATCTAACCTATTTACCACAGGGAAGTAAATACGAACATTTTTTCCAAACGAGTTTTAATAGTAATTAAATCGTGTGTAAAGTATAACAAATTTTTGTTATTATTTCTCTTTTAAGTCAAAGAATAAAAGTGTGCGAAAGCCACCAGGCGTCTATATTTCACGTCAACCGCTTTTATCTACTGTGACGTCATTGAACACTGAACAGACAACAAATTGGCGAACTGATAAGATTGAAGCACGTGTGGTATTGACATATGACAGTCAAACTGCTTCTCCAGACAACCTTTGTACCCTGCAGTAACCCAATAATGGTTTACTCTATACATTTTTTTATAAGGAGTTCACTGAATGATTTCATATGCAGAGACGTATAAAATGTTCTGTCAACATTTGACGATTTCTCAAATTGAAAAGTGCATTTTCACAAATAGTGATTTATCCAGGAAAAGGCTACGTCAATAGGTGAAAAACGTGAAAATGATTAAATATAGTGCTCGGTCCGTCGTCTTTGTTGGGCTTTGAGTACTAAACATCGTAATGTTCAAAATAAATCTACACAGCGAAGTATGTGATTTTATAACAAAAATTTATTGAATCGACTTTTATCATTTTAATTTTGTAAACAAATTATACAATTGTGATGTGTTAGAACAATAGTTAAATTTTAACATCAATAAGTAAATTATAATACTCAGCTTTTTGTTAAAATGTAGTTTATGTATGTATTCAGATTAGATTATTGATACGGCAATCTACCCAGGTAAATATTTTAAGCCAAGTATGAATGAGAAATGAGTATAGGATGATTGTGGCACGATCTTGTAGTCTTGTTACTGACTAAGGCGGACATGTTCCTTAGACAGGACTGTTAATTAATAGTCCAACAGCTGATGGCAACTAATGGACCTACAGTTTAACATGGAATCAAAAACCACGGCCTCTGAATTACGAATTTCTCTAATTATGATAATGGTAATCGTGAATTAATGTATTATTCAATAGTGAGTACGTTAATACACACAAGAGATCACTACACCCACCGACCATCGCTTATAACTACCCACAGTTGATCTCAGCAAGTAATTGTAATTAGAATAATATGTGAAAATAATCTAAAATCCAAAGAAACTGGTTAATCTTTAATAAGTAACATCTAATATCTTTTATTAAGTAATATAATCTTTACTATCACACCTACCCTTTACTAGTATTCACCTTCAAATAAATACTTGCCTCGTTGAGTGTATCGACTTTCATATTTTGATACGAGACACAACATTGTGAATCAACCACTTCAGTAGCTTTAGTAAAGCAACTAAAGTTCTATCATATGCGAAAGCTCTATTTAGAATGCATTGTATTTTCCAATTTTTTCTTGTAAATCTGAATAAAGACTCCCATAATTCTTTATATTATTTTATTTACAATCTTTACTCTTACCTGGTTGATAGTGCACCCCAATGAGATTTCACACGCGATGATATCGGAAAAGCGAAAAGGCTATTGTGTCTAACGCTTCCAAACCAACTTTGAGGGAAGAATCTATAGAAACGTTGATTATCAGTATGTATGGTTTATTTTCTAAGCCTCTACGAGAGTTTTGTACTCCACATAATCGAGAGATCTGCAAAAGTGAAACACACATCCATAAATGATTTACCTAACCTAACCTAACATAGCATAGTTTAACATAACATAACATAACCTCCAAAAAGTAAGTTCCTAAGAACCTAAGAATGTATTAAAACCTGTTTTATATATTCCTCGGTGGCATTCCCGGTTATTTTCATTTTTCTTAAAAAGAATTCTTCCTTTTCTTATTATAAGTGAAAAATAAGAATAACGACCTTTTTGTATTTCCGACAAAAAAGTTGTCTACTTAAGCTTAACACAATAGCTCAACAAGTCAATTGTAGGAAGACTATGTTTTCAGACTACTTAGTGTTCTCTCTCCACGACTTCATTCATACAACAGAACAAAGACAAGTATTGAAAAACTTTTAGATGATAAACACCGAAAATTGTTTTGAATTCATTCCATTGTTATTGGACCTGAGATATTATTTCTATCTCATCTCCAAAGCTATTCAAAATAGAACATCATATATTAGAATTTCCTGTAAAATATACATTTTAATAAACAGTTAAATCGTAACAACGTTTTTGTTTTTTTTTACAAAAAATCTATCATCTAACTACAGGGCTATGACAATTATTTATAGATATTGCTAAGTTTAAAAAGACATCTAAGTGAAATATAAACAATAAAAATAATATCATCAGTTAATAGTTCAAAAATTCTGTAACTCTTTGAAAAGATAATTATTATTGTTGACTAAATCATGCAATAAACAAAAGAAAATGACTTTTTTCAATAAAGTAAAATGTAAACTCAGTGAGCTTCACTCCTCATCCGTGTAATTCACAATTCCCTTGAAGCCAATTAAGGAGAAGCTCTGATTACTGAGATAAATGTTTACAATAAATCAGTCTTCCGCGGGGAATAAAAGTAAGGGTAAATAGTATCTGCGAAATCGAGAATGATAAAAACTAATTTGCGACAAACAAACTCACAAAAATATAAGGGATATCCTGACAATTTGGTTCGAGATATCCTCAAGTATATTCAGCTATTAATATCAATTATTTGAAACAATAAATTTTGAATACCGAAACTAAAAAATACTAAGTGAATGTAACTAATTACGAAAAATTAAAATTTCCAGTCAATTACCGTTTGAAATAAAACGACAAATTACCTGCACTTAATTGTTTCATATTTCATTTATTCATTTATTTATAATTAAAAATAATGTTAATTTACGTAGCACAGTTAAGTTTCTAATAAACATTGTAATTTTTCTCCACGTTATCTTTCCACTCATGAACTAAGTGTGTTTTCGACAACATATTAGAATTTCAGTTGAGAATGTAAATACACGGAAGCTCTCTGACTCCAAAAGAATGGCTTCCGGGTGTTGTCTGTCTGTCTACGAAACAGGATATAAAGATAGTAAGCCTTTTCTTGTTTTATAAAAGCACATAGAACTGTATTAAAGGTTTATATGTTTAAATACACTATTCAATTTTCAACAAAGGAACTTGAACTTACTGTATAATAAATATTATTCTGATAGTTCTGTATTTCGTGTTCTGATTTAAATTAACAATGGGTAACTTTTCAATTGTTTAATTTTTTACATAGATATGTCTTAGCTCTAGGGGGTGGGGGTTGTTAGCAATTTGAAAGACTAATATTTGAAACAGTAACGTCATATGCTTATCGACGTCATGTGACTGACGTTGGCTATTTAGAGGAACTAAAATAACCCCCTTTGACTTTTCTATGGTCTAACCTTCTCATTTTTATTCAATGAAATCTTAATATTAAACTTATTCTTACATGCTTGGGAAGATGGTGACTACCTGTAATCCAGTTACTTGGAGGTCACGAATTGTGGATAGTTTTGAGTGATGGTCGTAGGTGTAGTGTTCTCTTATGTAGATTAACGTCCGCACTATTGAACACTACGTTAATTCACGAAGACCATCTTCATAACTAGACCAATTCGTAATTCAGACGCCGTGGTTCGGTTTCCACGTTAAACTGTAGGTCCCTTAGATTTACCATTGACTGTTGGGTTATCAATTAACAGTTCTGTCTAAGGATCATGTCAGCCTTAATCAGTAACAAGACTACAAGATTGCGCTACAATCATCTTACACTCAATCCTCATTCATACTTGACTTAAAATACCTACCTTGTAGTATGGTCGCCATTTAAATAATCTAATCCAACCTATTTCCCACAGGGAAGTAAAAAGGTGCAATCGTTTTTGATCCATTTAAATATAAAAGTATATTGAGAGGGGAATTTTTAAAATAAGTTTCCATATGCCGCCGAGACAGAACACGATGTGTTGGGTGAAATCTGGCAACACTGTCTTAATCATCTGCTCTCTATCCCCACCAGTTGCATCCCGCTACGTCGAACAATGTTGCCCTGACAGTAATCCGCGATGGAGCGTGTAGCCTACATTACAGATTATCCGACGCCAAAAATTAAAAATACTTTACATTCACATTTTGCAATTGATTTAATTTAAAGAAGTATCTTTTGAATGTAATAAACAAAATATCAATCTGCTACTATTTTCAAAGTTATGCATTGTAGGAAGACGACAAAAGCGGAACTCGCGTAAAACGAGGAAGGAGATGATGTAAGATAACAAGTTGTGTAATTTATGTATGGAAACTCACTGACCGAGATAAGAGAGTTTGAACAGCTCTAGTTAATGCAATATTCAGCATCTGTTGCACGGTTTTCTCTTACAAATAAGGTAAACGAAACATACGGCATTTTCTCAACTCTGCTGTAAGGTTTTTTATATATTTAGTAAGAAACTTTATATCTGGTTTCAATAAATTAGTTTTTTTTAGTTATAAGCGAAGTAAATAAAAATATATGTATATTATGCATAGATATACACTGATCAAATTTGGTAGTGGATATGTTATCTACTTACTTTGAATTAATCAAAAAAATTCTAACTCAGCCGGCATTTGCTGAGTACACACGTCTACTGCTATAGAGTTATGTTATTGTTAAAAAATTGAAGATTCTCTTAACTGCATGGGTAAATACCTACCATAATTTGAGATGCTGTTTGTACTCTAGCATGCTATCTGGGGAACGATATATTTTGATGCTGTTGAAGAAGTACATTTCAACGAGAAACAGCTTCTTAGCCATTACGATCAAATAAATTATAGATAAGGTTGTGTCTATACAAAAATACGTTAACCAATCTATTTTGCTTTACTATTATTATACTGTAACATTTACAGCTTCGGATTTCATTTCCGTTTCAACTGCGTTTCATACGGTGACATTTTCATTCGAATATAATTTTCAATTCCAATTTAATAAACGGTATCAATGGACTGACACATATTTTCTCCCTTAAGTAAATTAAAAAATGACAGTCTTTAGAACAATCATATTTTTAAAGTGTATCCAAATATCATTTATCAATTTATTGTTAGAAAAATAATCATCCAATTTCTGAAAATAGCAACAACAGAAAAGTTAAAATAATTAATAGAATTTTATGGAGGGACACCCCTCCCGCCTTGGTAATACCAAGCTTTTTTAGTGGGGTTTGTTGGGTTTGTTCACCTTACGCTTCATACCAAGATTCATGGAAAACGGTTGGAAAATAAGGAAGAAATTGATTTTTTAATATTCTCCAATAGAATAACATTAGGCACTCTCAGACAACGTTCTGCGTTTATTATGTACGGTAAAGCTAACTGTTCTCTACAACCGTTAGTCTTAGACAAATAATTCAGAATACTAATATAGTTTTTAAGTTGGTTTGGATGGAATTAGTGAAATTATACTTTACCTTAATTGTTTTCACGAAAGAGTTAAAAAATTGATTTTTTGACATTTAACTTAAACTCACAAACTTTCTATTTCAAAATATTTCTTATTCTTAAAATTAGGTTCCACGGTATTATTTTATAATGTACATAATATTTTCTTAGATTGAAATGTACCATTTTCAGCTCATCCAAGACTGAGGAAATTGTTAGATCATTGTTAGATTGTTTAGTCCTGCCACCGGAACTAGATGGGATTTTCTTGTTGCTTGTTGCGTATTACCACTGACAATGATAGAGAGAGATGGAACGTCTTGTTGTTTTGATCAACTTGTCCATCATTCTGTGAAGTACACTAATGAGGGTTTCACGTACATTCTGTATTTATCTATTATGAGTTGTTATGTAAAGGATTACCTTAGCATTCTAGATATGTTTCCCAGAATTAATTACGAAATTGTAATTTCATCGTTAGCTTGGAAGTGCAGGAAAATATTTTCAATAAAAAATATCCATCATAGGGATTTAATCTTGATAATTTACAAAAAAACAGTACATGTAATCATTAATTGATATAAATTATTGATTCATTCTTAGCTGATGATGAAATGTTTATTTCTGATTCATTAATAAAAATAAATTATTTATGGAATCTCTGGCCAAATAAAGACTTGTGTTAAAAACAAAGTATTAAAAATATAAAATTACTGTGATAAACGTTATTTCATAAAATTAAGTAAGTTGACTTCAAGTTAGAAAAATATAGTAGCCTATGTTCATTTAAAGCATTCACTAATACTGTATCTGAATTTTTAATACATTAAATTGTGATTGTTTAAACTGAGTTACCTTTATATGGAAAACCCAAGTAGTAAAATCCGTCAATTTTACATTCTTAGTATTAATTTACATTTAAGAACAACGGTATTTTGGTTAGGTTTGCGGCATGGGATAATAATTAACACATTTAATAAAATAAAATATAAAAGTTCCTTTTATGAGTTTCAAACTTAAAACATTATGTGTTTAATGCAAATTCTTATTCAATTGTACGTTCGTATTTACTAAAGGAACATTTATGAACATTTTATGCGCGGTGAAGAAAGAGAGTACTAATATGTTTGTTATTTAAAATTTTATTTGTGTATTATTAATGTTGCAACTCAACATTTGATTGCGATGCGTTTAGTCTATAAAGTTGTGAAATTTGTAATCACTTTTTTTGTCTCACGGGATAAAGATGTATCCTATAAGGCAGGTTAGATCAAAGAGGAATGTAACCAAACATTTTGAAACCGATCTGGAATGTATCCAAAAGAACCAGAACATCACTTGATATGTGCTAGGAACAATCTGATAAAAGGTTTGCATATTTTTAGACTTAGACCTATGTATAGTTAAAATTATTTCATTTTTTTAAATTTATTAAAACTGGTATTATGGTTGAACTGTTGTTGATGGCTTATAAGATTTTATTACTTTAACATAGGAAAATAAGAAAAAACCAAATGATCAATGTAAACAAACTACTATGGATTTTAATTTCATTTACTTCAAATTTAGGTTACATGTACTTTATAGTAAAACTTAGAAAAATGTGGCTAATATCACTCAAAATTGGGTTTTTGAGAGCTGATAATAGTTTATTTAATTTATTTTACTAAAGTGGGATAAAAAACGGTATAAAATTTAGATAAGATCCATTTTGGCTATTCTGGAATAGAAATCGTAAAAGTATATAGTATGAACTCAACGTACTGAAAAAACTATGATTTTATTTATGCCTGTGTAATACCTACTGTAACACAGGTGATATAGAGGATAAATAATGATCAAGTGAAATTAACATGACAAAATGAAAGCTTGCTTACATAAATGGAAATACGTCATCAAATCATAATTACTCAAAGTAATTAGTCATTTCAGAACACATCAATGCTTGATAAAATATTTTTGCAATATAATAGACCTGATCAATCTCAATAATTTTAGTTCACTGTGAATTCAACTCGATGTAAATTAATACAGTCGTGCTCCTGTTAGCTGTCATTATCGCATCGATAGATATTCAATCACATTGTTGTAATTGTAACCATTTCGATATTGACACTGACCTGTCAAAACCGATTGTTTTTGCAAACATCACTAGACGAATACTATTTATTCACCGGTATGTAAAATTATTTATTATTAATCAAACATTGATATCTTTGTTAGAGTGGAAACTATAGCAGTGGTTGGCATCCATTCACTATTCCTAATTAATGTAATTGTTTTAACATGGAGGATGATTGACATGATTCATATGGTATTAGATGTCAGTAAATTAAAAGAGGTGTCATTTATTTATGATGAAATTTCATTAAATTTATTCAATTAATTATTGATATTAAACCTTTTAAATAAAAAAGGAAGGATTTTTTACATTGGTGTGGGTGCAAATTTGTATGACCAAAATTTAAAACCAGTATGTTTAGTTACGCTGTAGTTAAGTTAATAAGAACAGCTGTTTAGATTAACTGAAAACATTCCCTTTATACATATGCATGATCTAACTTATTTCCCACATTGAAGTAAATACAAATATTTTTTTCTTGTTGTTATGAACCCAAGATATCAAAAACACCGTTCGTTTGGAATGTGTGTGAGTGTGAAAAATTAAAAATTAGCTAATAAATACTAACTAATTCTATCAGTTCAAAACAAAACAAATGATTTAATATTTTGAATTTCCACTTTTCGTTAATCGGTTAGGTCTATTATTCGGGGAAAAACTAAAAATTTGAATCTGGCTTGTATTTAAAATGTTTAAAAAAACTTGGTGTACAGCTTCCTATGGTTAATTTCTAATTATGTGTGCTGAAAATTCTAAATTATTTTGTTCCTTGAGGCAGCAAACTTACTTACTTATCATTCTTAATATTATTCTATGGAGAATAAGTAAATTGACATAACTTTCTTCTGTCATGACAAAGAAAATAATGAAAAATAATTTTAAAATACTGTATTATGACAAGTAATTACTAAATAAATGGAAATTTAAATTGAATGAAGGTCTGCTGCAACGGGGTATTTACTCTGGATACGATATAAAAATGTCTATTTGTAATTATACTTTAATTTTTGAACAGAAACATACATTACAAGAGCAATAAGCACCATTTCCATATAAACCCTTGGTTTCCATTAACTCTCAAAACATTGTCTCTGACAGTTCGTTTAGTAAACAAAGATATATTATTGTTACTCTAATTACGACACCTACTTTCTCGGAATGTGTTTTTCGTGTACTGTAAAAGTTTTCTTAGTGAATATTCCTAAAGTAAATTACTACGTGATGCATGTATTTATTTGTTTAACTTTACCAGGGATGACTTTTTAAACTTTTTGTCATAGTGAATACATTTTTGGAGGGTTTTGAAGGAGGTTAAATCGAAATTTTTCTTCGAGGCTAGCAACTGGTGGTGCAGCTTTGAAAGAGGTCGTTTCAGCCAAATTACTTGGTATAGTTTTCGATAACGGTCTAAACTTTTCCAGCCATGTGAGTACCGTGTGTAGAAAAGCTGTTTCCTGCCTCAGAGTGTTGTACAGAAAAAAACATATGTTTCCTCAGGCGGCGAAGCTTCGCCTTATCCAGGCTCTCGTACTCTCTCTGTTTGATTACTGTCTTCCTGTCTTTGGGAATGTTATTACAGCAGGGGACATGGAGAGAATGCAGAGAGTGCAGAACATGTGTGTCAAATTTGTCTGTGGTCTTAGAAAATATGACCATGTTTCAAGTGCACGTCTGATGTTGGGATTATTACCCATTTCTGATCTTTGCACTCTGCGTACGGCTATGGTAGTCCACAGAGTTTTGACCGCAAGTAAGCCTGAATATCTAAGGGCCAAGCTAAAAACCCGGTCTGAGGTTCGTCCCCGTAGTACTAGGCAAGATGCTATGTTGGAGTTGCCTCGTGTGCGGTTGGAGCTTGACAGGAAGCGTTTTGGGTACTTTGGTCCAAAAATTTATAACCAAATGTTCTTGGCCGGAGGTGATGTGTCGGTCAGTGGGACAAATCATAATGGGTGACTGTGTCATTTAAAACTTATGTATAATGTATTTTAGAATTAGTTGACTTGAGTTTATTCGTAAAACAACTGCTATGTTGAAAAACGCTCATGAATAAAGACAATATTCATTCATTCATTCAACTCTAGCGGCGGCAAGGTGAGTCAATACGCTATTGCTCTAACGCGGGAGTATAATACAAATACGGTAAAGGTTCCGCTCCCAGTACGAACTAATTATTATCAAATCGATCTCAAATGAACTTTTTTCACTTTCTAACAACCTAATTGAGAAGACACGCTCTGCGGAAGAATCCAATTTCGACGTTTTATCGTTTTTAGGCTAAAATAAGACACTCTGAAACCACCACATCTAGCTAGGGGATCGGCGGGAATCGGGGTTCTGGGCGGGGAAAAATCACTCAAAAACACCTGTTTCACTCTGGCCTTTTCGGACGACCTAAGATAACATCATTTTAAAACCCAATAAATTCAAAGACCTACAATAACAAATCGTACGTAATTTCAAAGCCGAATAAGTAAAAAGACCTACAATAAAAAATCAGGCGTAATTTCAAAACCCAATAAATTCAAAGACCTACAATAACAAATCAGACGTAAAGTCAAAGCCCAGTTTGCTTATTATACTTTTGATAACAGTTATATTAAGTGAGTTATAGGAATCTGAAGTTTGGTTTACTTTAATATTACTACATTAGTAAAGTACAATAAACGGCATCAGTGGACCGATACGTACTTTCTCACTTAAGTAATTTAAACAAAGCTAAATATCTCTGATAAAACTATCATATTATGTACCATTTAAAATGTATTTTTTCACAAATAATCATCCAATTTCTTAAACTAACAACAACATAAAATAGACTACGGAAAGTTAAAATAATTGTTATAATTTTTTGTGCCGTAACTTACTATTTAGTGGTTCAGAACCAACCATTTATAAAAATCATAGTTTATGTGTTAATAATCGCAGCTAACTTGCAACTTACTCTTTCCATGTTAATCATATAGAGAATAGGCAAACTCCTTTATTTATAGACAGATATTGATAAAACTTGGTATATGGTCAAAATAAAAATAGTTTATTTTAAAAATGGCTACTTTCAGTGCTCCTCACAGCAGAAACCCTGCATACTTTTTCCCATGTTAATCTTATGGAGAATAGGCAAATAACTCTCGTATTTATCGACATATATTGATAAAACTTGTCATATACTATTATATTATTGACTTGGAAATTTGCTGAGTACGCTCCGACGGGGGTATTTAAATATTAACGTCAGCATATTTTTTCACGTCGAGGGGTTTTTACGTGTTTCTCCGGGGGTTTAACATCCTGGTAAGTATTATATTGTCAGCATTACACGCAGTTGAATTCCCCCGATGTATCGGTTGACCGGCTTAAAGAAGGAACATGAGGAAAGACGCAGGGGATTGAGAGCCGGCGAAGTTTTGTGTCTTTCAATTACGAGTTTTTGTAATTATTTTCCGCCTTGTGGTCTTCCTCGCTCACGAAGCCGTTGTCCTTTGTCCAGTCCTTTGAGACAGCAAGTGACCAAATATAATGTAATAACCGCCCGGCTACTTGCTCTTTCACTTTATATCAGATTTACTTTAAAATGTCTACACTTTCTCGTGTATAATAAATTATTTTCAGCTAAATTTCCTCTTATTTATTTTAGAATTAATTGGACTTTCCCTACCGCTCTTGTGTTTTAAACTACACAACGTTTCTGTAGGTGGAGAAACTCCTCCCGTTTTCAAGTGATTACCTAATAATTTACATTATTAATTGAACGTTAAGTTACAGATATTAATTATATCATGTTGTCAATAATAGTAGTGTAGTTTATTGTAAGTGTAAGTGTAAGTGTGGTTTAAAACACAAGAGCGATAGGAAAAGTACAATTAATTGTAAAATAAATAATTAAAAATCCATCGCTATCATGAATTTCAAACACTAAATTTCCTTCTTCCAATATTTTCCAGGGCCTTTCATTCTGTTTGAAAACTTCTCTGCGAAAAGATATTTGAAATCCCTAGATATTCTGTTTAGTTCGGATGAGTATTCCATCTATTTTCTTTATTTTACCGATTTTCTTTATGTTGATACTGATCGACACCAAATATGTCTGTTGGTATATATACATGTTAGTGGTATATATACTCTCTACCATATTAGACACTGTATATGTTAAGATTATGCAAATATAAAATACTCTCGTTTATTTAAAACTAGCTGACACGGCGAACTTCGTAACGCCTAATGTGATACGAGTTAACTTTAAGATTGGCCTTGTCCTGAAATTGAATAGCATAACGGCTTCGTTATGAAAGATTAGATGTTCTGGGTTGCGGCATAGTTAATAAAAATACTGAAACGATAAGACATATTAATAATATTCCCACAAAACAAATAAATCTAAATGGAATGATTCATTATTATTCTATTCAGACTAAACCCAAACCAAACAAAACTGCAAGACGGCTTTTATAGGTAAGTTTAAATTTTCTGAATCATGTAATTGTTTATAATAATACTTGCATAATTCATTAATTCCACTCGCACAATACAAAAAAATAAAACCACTAATAATTACCCTGGGACAAACAAACCAACCAGTTAGATATACATTTTATTTAAAAACAATCACAAAAATTCACTGAAAATGACGTACAATGACGTTAGCTGTTGACTGGTGAAAATAAAGCAACACAAAATAAGCTTTTATAAAATATTCACATTATTGATGTACCGTATGCATATGATCTATTATGCAAAATTCATCACGTCCTTTCCTCATAAGCTTAAAATATACG
The DNA here is from genome assembly GCA_023375725.1 of Nephotettix cincticeps. Lineage (NCBI taxonomy): Eukaryota > Metazoa > Arthropoda > Insecta > Hemiptera > Cicadellidae > Nephotettix > Nephotettix cincticeps. The sequence continues at coordinate 2,193,757 of CM041785.1, forward strand.
AACTTTACAGGCCAGTGGAGCTTAGCCCTAAGGTTAAATACAAAATTGAATATGCTTAAAGCCTATTCAAATCTGAGACGAATCCAAAAAATTTACTATCATTAAAGTCGGTCCAGCCGCTCTAGAGCTATACATTTTGTAACTAACACAACCTTGAAAACTAGCTTAAAAAAACTAAAAAGTATTTTGAATCATTAGTCCACGACTAACGGTTCCAGTGAAAATTTAAATACAATGTTCGTGGTAAACAAAGTACATTGTCTGAGACCGTCTTATGTTATTATTATGGAGAAAAAAAAGCTATTTCTTCTTTATTTCCCTACCATTTTCTATGAAACTTAGTTTGCAGCGTAAGGTCACATCACCCAACAAACCCACCCAAAAAAGCTTTGTGTTACCGGGAAGTGGGGTTGTTTCCCAAATTAAATTCTAACGATTAATTTAATCTTGCTTCTTTTTTTGTTATTTTCAGAAATTGGATAGTTTTATTTAATAGTTTTATTAAAGATTGTCGTTTTAAATTTACCTCAGGGAGAATGTATCAGTCCACTGATGCCGTTTAATGGTCATACTCGTTTGCTACATCGATGGCGAATTGTATGTATCTTCGAATGGCACTTCGACACATGGTAATGACGTCACTACCACTTGAGATTCTCGCAGACTTTTATTCTTAAACTGCCTTAAATAATTAATTTAATTAATAAGAAAAATTCATAGCTTCCGAAAAATATAATAACTGAAAATAAAAAAAATGTTATTCTAGATTCAACATTAGAGAGATATTATTCATGTGTTCATGTATTATTCATAAGTTAGCCACTTTCTTATAGTATTTAACAGATTCGGTTGACGCGGGATTTAGTCACCCGTGTGTGGTAAACGTAATATAAGTTGGGGGGGGGATGTCAGGGATCAGTAGCGAACAGTGGATGCCAACAATTAGTTAGAAATTTAGTACATTAGTTCCAAACTTAGCAAGGTACGCAGGAACATCCATGGTTAACATTTATTTTATACTCGCAATTACTCGGATAGGTTATCCTATATACTGTATATATTAAATCACCCCGCCATCAAAGCTGGCTTGGTTTAGGGCGATGTGGCTACGATCGGGCTCCAGGTAAAATTCCCAATACCTTTCACTAAGCCTGCATCATAGGCCTGGTATCATTTTAGTTAGTCATATCTTTATTATCCATTATATTCATCCCCATACACTAACATCAAACACAGAATTTGGTTTCCAGACGTTATATCAATATAACCGTCACGACACTACACGTGGAAAATTTAAATTATAAACTTTAGTAATATTTAAATCATTTTCTGTGCAGTTTATTTATAGTCAAAATAATAAGATTAACAAGTCTATAACATATTTTATTATGTTAAAAAGATAATATATAAAAGTAATATTAAGTTAGTGATATTTATTCCTCAAAAATAATATGATTTTATTTACATGCAGATTTACAAGACATAAATTTAATTCAATATTGTAAGTAAACATTTTATAAGTGAAAAAATTGAAATTTGTATAACATTCGAGAACTCTTCATAACTTCAGTAGTGTTTTTACGTATTCAGTGTAACGGTGAATGATGACGAGAAATATGATAATAAGTATGCAAATGTGTCCATTAAACCTACTGGAATATTTGCATATTATTCAGTATTGTAGTATTAATACTGCTAGAGTAACATTTAGCAAATACTCTATAGAAAAATGAAGGTTTCAAACAAGACTTAAACCTTAATTAAGTTATTTAACTAAACACACATTAAACATGAAATTAAATTATTATACGATATACGATATTAATTTCATATTACATACAAGTACATGTATCTAGATAAATTATATATGTATATATATTTTTTTAAATAACAATTATATTTATCTAAATTATTGATTTCTAATAGAATCATTGGAATCAGCACAACAAATTGTATTTTCGATTTCCGCTCTATATTAATTGGTTACTGAAATATATAAATTGATAAACACATGTGTTTGGAGTTGATTTAATAAATTTCACGGAACAAATTGACTTAATTTAATAATACTGTTCACAATTAACATCCAGATCGCAATGGCGGAACTGTAATCTGTTTATGAATAATTTTAATGGTAAACTAAATAGTTTGGGTGGTTTGTGGGGGGGGTTTGTAACCAAACAATGGGGGTTTCGACTTTATCATGTATAATTTTAGAAAAACGTAAATTTTCTTTTTTATAATTTCTTTCACCTCAATAAAACACACAATTTTTATTATGCATCATGACTCTAGGCCAATTTGTTACTGAGATATTTAAAATGGTAAACATAGTACATTGTGTAATGCCAATCTTATGAAGGATAGCTAAAATCAATAAATCACTTATTTACTTAAATATTCTTCCAACATCCGGAAACCCTAAATTTAATGTTTCTTACGGCATCAAACCTACTTGCTCATTGTAATTCTTACGAAAAATTACAATACTATTACCAATACAATTACCAATACAATACAATTACCAATACAATTACAATATAATTACCAATACGAAAATTGGTATTACTCGCTTAGTTCTCGACATAATTTGATCAAATGTTGTGTTTTTTGTGCTTTAACTTAGTGAACGGCTTAAATATGAGCATATCATAGTGTAAACGAGTCTTGTTGCAGCAAACCTGCATACTCAGTGTTATTCGATTACTATGTTGGGAATAATATAAGTTCTATGAAATTCGCTCTACTCACGCCAGCGTGCTGCGTGCGATCTCGTTTATTTTACTGGATCGTTAATTATTACGTCAATAAATAAAGGCAACTTAATATCAAACCATGAACCAAAGCTGTGATAAGATATTTTCAGGGCCTCAGAACGACTTTGCGAAGCTTGAGTTTATGATTCAACTCCAGAACCAGATAAATAATACATGTTAGATAAACACGATTCAAAGGGATAATTTTATACCAAGTAGAACGAAACATTTCTTTGAATTGCTGCTAAATAATAAGATATTTCATCTATTATTTTTCAACAATACATATATTTACCACAACACTCTTCGTTACTCACTTAAAATTCTTACTTTAACTTATATAGTTCATTCTTCTTTAACTTATATAGCAGTTTGTATAGATTATTGAAATAGACATGTCTTAGGTCTGGGAGGGGAAGGTGTTGGTGATTTGTAAGATGGAAAATATGTAACAGGTTTCCATAGAAACTACCAGAGCTATTTTATTGAATTTGTAATATAAAGGAATAAGAACAGCTGTCTATATGAACTGAAAACATCCATTTTAGACATATCCATGATCTAATCTATTTCCCACAGAAAGGTAAATAAAACCATTGTTTCTTTTCTAAAGGCAATAAAATCTCCAATAACATTTTCACACTCTAGTTTAAAAAATAATTTAAATCAATTTAGCTTAATAAGTATTTTCGATTAGAATTTCTCATTTAACATAGATATGTCTAAGCTATAGTGTTGGGGCAAAAGAGAAATTTATAACTTTCAAATAATAAATTCCTTACTTTAAAATCCCTAATTTAAATTATACTGATTCGGACAGATTGAGAATTTAATAAAATAATGTAAACAATGAGTGAAAAAATTAATATATTGATACAAAATAATATTCAAGTGACATAAAATTATCTCACATAATTTAAAATACAAAGAAAAATATTCCTTAAAAATTCAAGATGTAAAAAGATCAGTGACTGCCAGGAGATTTGAACCAGATATCTTGAGTAAGAGTGTCCACTGCTCTAACCACTTGACCACAGAGCTGATTGATAAAGATAGGCTGCAATGGCCTTGTTGTACCTCTACAGGCAAGCTGGTGGTGCAATTGAGTCAAGTAAGATTGTTCAGACAGGTTATGTATAACCAATTGCAATAATTAGGGATATTGATGACCCTCAAAATGAAATGTTTATGTAAAACAGGGATACTGATGACCCTTTAAAAATATGAATGTTCGACTCACGGCAACATGATGAAAATGTCCTTCATTGCACATGAAATCACAAAAGTTTCTACCACACCACCATCACTGTCTGTGAACTTGCAACAGAGTAGAACTGGAAAAGGTCCCAAGTTCACCGTTGACCCTAGCCTGGCAGCCTTATCTAACTCACAGAACTAAACAATTCTCTTATTTACAGGTGAGATATTTGAACATAAAAACAGTGTTGTAGATTTTGTAAATAGTAAATTAATAAAATTGTGAAAATAGACATATTTACTTTGATTAACATAATTATTTTTATTTATTAATTGAAAATAAACAGAATGCTGGATCATATAGTCTTAGTAGATTATGATTATGTGGCGGGTTTTAGTAGATTTGTGTAACGCAAAAAGTTTAAAACACAAAAAGCGCAACGGAATTATTTGTATCCCGTATCCATAGAAACTACCAGAGTTACTGTATTTAATTTTTGGTTATAAGAACAACTGTTTGGATGAACTGAAAACATTCCCTTTAGAAATATCCATTATCTAAGCTATTTACCGTATGGGAGTGAACACAAACATGTTTATATTTGATGAACAATCTAAAAACATCTGTTAAAGCCGTCACAGTAAATAACAATGGAAACAAATTGAATGAAGATAAATGGTTTTCAGTAATACAAAAAAGTATTACTCGGAATGTGTGGAGAACTTAACAAAGGTTGTTACACCAATAACAATCATATTGCTTCCAGTTTCGTAGAATTCAATATTTGTAAAAGGGTAACAGAAGGTCTCAGTTGATTGAAGCCAAAACTTTCAGTTTTAATGTTTTTACTATGAAAGCCGCCCATCATCACAAATATTAGAATTTACAAGAGTGAAACCAGTCGAGTTAATAAAAGTCATATTTTTCTACGAATCCTGACATTACATTTTTATAAATCCAAAAAAACATATATTTCTAAGAATTTACAATGTCACGGCCTCGCCTTTTTTTAATTTACCTTGTTGGTGAGGTTTATCCATCTATTTATGCTTAAAATTCATAATTCGAATATGTTTATCATGGCAGCTAACCTGCATTCTCTTTTCCCATGTTATGTCTTTTCCCATGGCTTATACTATTATTACTATATTATATATTTGTAAATTTGGTGAGTACGCAGGTACGCAGGTAGTATGCTGTGATGGGTGTGTGTGTGTGTGTGTGTCTGGATGTGTACAGTGCCACAGCCTACCCCATTGGTCCGATTTAGATGAAATTTGGCATGTATGTATATATTCACGTATCCCCAGATTTTTATTTATTTTTTTAACTCTCGATTTTCAAGGGTAGTTCACCCCTAAAAATCCTTAAAAAACGTGAAAATCCAAATTTCTCAAAAACGGCTCTAACGATTTTGATTAGAATATGATAGTTTATGTGCACAGAGTATTAAATAGTTTGACACCACCCGCATGTCTGTAAAAATGACGGTTCAAAAGTTATGGGATTTTAAATGTAATCAAACTTTTAAATTTTCAGCAAAAACAATAAAAGTTAAGTATAACTTGACTGGGACCATTGAAACCAGCTCAAAAAACTAAAAAATTAGTGTTTTGAATTATTTGTCTACTACTAACGGTTCCAGAGAAAAGTTAAATTTACTGTACATGGTAAACGCAGTACGTTGTCTGAAAGCGTCTAACGTTATTCTTATGGAGAATATTAAAAAATCAATTTCTTCCTTATTTTCCAACCGTTTTCTATGAAACTTGGTATGAAGCGTAAGGTTAAATCATCCAATAAAACCAAATCAAAAAACCTTGGTATTACTGGGGGGGTGTTCCCCCCATACAATTTGAACAATTGATTTAACTTTGTCTCTCTTCTTTTTATTTTCAGAAATGGGATGATTATTTTTGAAACAATAAATCATAAATAATATTTAGATAAACTTTGAAGAGCATGATAGTTTTATTACAGATTGTCTTTTTTAAATTTACTTAAGGGAGAAAGTATGTGTCAGTCCACTGATACCGTTTATTTTAAATTAGAAAACATTCGTATCACAAAATAACACTGGTTTATTGCGTATGAAAATATAAACTCTGGCATTATGGTTACCAATTAAAATCCCTCTGTATTAGAGAAGTGTAATGCAGCGTGTATAATCGCTGATGGCAACTAAAGGTCAAAGCACCAGTTTGAAGCTAGCGCGAGGGTGTTGGCGCAACCTGCGTTCACTACGTAATTAGACCTGCTAGCTGTCTCTGATGCATTATCTCTGTCTCACTCAAAGGTGCCTGTTTATTAGTCCTCTAGCCATATGAGATTGTGCATTGTGCATCTGACACTCGCGTGTTCTCCACAACTGTCCTTCAAATTTGAATTGTCGCCAAAATATATAAAACCACCCCCGTCGCAGCAGACCTGCGTACTCAGTGAATTTCCAAATCAATAATATTGCAATAATAATACAAGTATGTGACAAAATTTATCAATCAATACCTGTTGATAATTTAGAGTATTTGCCTATCCTCTGTAACATTAACATGGGAAAAGCATCAAACCTGCATACTCGGTTCGATGCTTTGAGCACTGAAAGTAAGAATTGTACCATAAACTATTTTTATTCTGACCATATACAAAGTTTTATCAATATCCGGACATAAATAAAGAAGTTTGCCTATTCTCCATTAGATTACTTACTATAGGGCGTTACGAAGTTCGCCAGGTCAGCTAGTTATATATTTTTATTATTAGCACATGGCAATATGAGAGGTAAAGTTGTTTCTAAATATTGATGAACGTAATAAACCAAATATATCAAAGTGAGCAGCGGAGTGGTAATGGTGTCCTCAGACGGTTTCTATTAGTTTTGTTTTAATCAAATTAGTTTTGCATTTATCTGGGTTTTAAAATAAATCCATGCCGGTAAAATTACGTTAAAAACGAATGTGAATGCCATGACATTATTTTGATTGAACCTTGGACGACGTGTGATGCGCCTGCAGAATCCAGCGGCAATAGAAATGCTGCACTCATTTTGCGTCTGGAATTTCACGGCGCTGTACTACTCTTTTTCCTCTGAGACCCTCGCACTGCTATGTCACATTTATTCCATAAAATATGTCTGTGTTATCTTTTGGTGTCTTTTTAAACCGAGTCGGAGCGACCTACTTGGTCAAAGCATCTATGAGATATCACAAATATTTATCTAAAAATATATTATTCTTATTATTACACTTGAGTAACTGATTCAAACTACGTGGATATTTTAATGTGAAGGGTGAGCATAATACATGCAATACGATCAGCTGATTCATTTATCAGGATCTTTAATTTATAGTTCAACAAAGGGTATCACAGGACTGACACATACTTTCTCCATTGGTTACATTTTTAAAACTACCATCTTTATATATTTTTTTTCAAAAATAATCATTTAACTCCTAAATATAAAAACAAGAGAAACAAAGTTAAATTATATGTTAGAATTGTATGGGTGAAGACACCCCCGCCCCGGTAATACCAAGCTTTTTGGGTGATGTGACCTTTCACTTTTCCCATGAATAATATTGAGAAGAAGCAAAATCTTTTATTTACGGACATATGTTGATGAGACCTTTTATATATGGAGAAAATAAAAGATTTGTACGCTAGCAACACCTACTTTCAGTGTTCCTCACAGCAGCAAACCTGCATACCTGATGCTAATCTAACCTTTCCCATGTTAATCTTATGGAGAATAGATTGCTCTCATATTTACCGACAGATAATGATAAAACTTGTCATACATTATCATTTGTTATTGATTTAGAAATTGGCTGAGTACGCAGGTCTGCTGCGACGGGGGTATTTACTTAAAGGAGGTCGTTTATTTTGATTAATTTTAAGGAGAAAGTCAGTGTCAGTCCATTGATATCGTTTATTTCACTCCCTTCCCGTAAGATCTATGTTAAACAATTCAAACAATAGTCACAACGTTGTTTCAAACAGGAAATCTTATCACTTTAAAAGCTATGTGATGTATCTAATTAAAAATTTAATTCAATTTTCTCATTTATACTACTACGTAGAAACATGATAAACTATAAAAAAATATATTTTTCCCATGTTCAAAAAAGATTACTATTTTGATCAGATGGATTGGTAATAAATTTCTTTTAGATGAACATATTCTGGTTTCAAACTATCCCAGTTTTGCTTTCTTCTAATTGTGTTTGAACCGAGGAATTCATTTTTTAATTTTTTTTTTAATTTTTTACAATATTTTTATTGTCCATTTAAACTTATAGTATCATAATTTGTTTATTTTAGTTAAGTACATTTTTCCAAGTTCCGAGAAGAAGTCAGCCTGGTACGTGTCATGAACTTTTTAATTCATTGTGAATTATTGTCTGATTTCTAAAGACTAATTTATCTTTTATTTTATTTGTGTATTTTATTTATTGTTGTCAATTTCTGATATTCTGTGAGTGTATGCAATAATCTTATATGATGCAATTGTGAAAAAAGAGAGGATAAATTTATTCTATTCATTTTTCCGAGGAATTTAAAGATGGTGAAGTTAGTGTAGGCTCTTAAACCTGTCAAGTGATTTGTGATCAAGTTTAGAATGATGGATCTATCAGAATTGATCTTTCATTATGATCCGTAAATGTGTGATATTGTTCTCACAGACAACATGAGTTATTTGTGGGTTATTCAACCGCATGTTACCGATAGGATAACTCAGCGTGTCATTGTAGTTGACGACGTATGAGAAATTATGGACTATGTTGTCCTCAGATATGACATTCGCATGGCTTCCCTGCAATGAGATATGTGCATAGCTGAACCGAGGTATGCGTTTTGCGTAATGGCAATTCATGCTAGCCAGGACGTGTGTGACAATATTATTATGAATGGAAATGGTCCTGCTGATGCTGCCCTTCACCGTGATGCTTCCAACGATGTTTTATTTAGATAAATAATAATTAATTTAATTATGGTTTCCAATCCAGAAAATCTATTATGTTATTCTTATGTAGAATTAGAAAAAATCAATTTCTTCCTTATTTCCCATCCTACAAAACTTGGTATGCAGTGTAAAGTCACATCACCCAACAAAATTCACTTTAAAATTTGGCATTATGAGGTTGGGGGCCATGCCCCCTCCAAAAATATCTAAAAATTACTTTATTTTTTTCTCTCTTGTTGGTTTCAGGAATTGGATAATTATTTTTTAAATGGTATATTTTTAAATAATTATTTTAGATAAACGTTAAATAAGATGACAGGTTTATTGAAGGTTGTCGTTGGTTGCCTGAAAACGCATATTTCTACTTGTTAGACTAATTTGAAAAATTTTGATTAGAATAAAACTTTCTCCATATTATGTGTAGGAGGGAAGATTAATAAAAAAATAGATAGCTTAGTGTTTCTGAACGGTCCTTTCCGTCTAGTTATTTTTTACTTTTTTATTTTATTATTAAATACGTTGCCTACAGCATAACAATGTATCAGGTTTAACTTTAGTCCGTTAAGGATTTGAAATTATTTTTAATGGAATTTATGTTCTATAAAGTATTACTTTGGAATTTTTCTATATTTTTTAATTAACATATTTTTGGAATATCACTATAGCGTTGGTTACTAATTAATACTTTAATATTTAGTTGAACTTTTCCAACGAGTCGTGTGTTTAAAATCTATACAACGTTTTAAGAGTTGGTTAAACTACTCCCGTTTTAAAGTGCCTAACGATATTTACATTTCTACAAGCAAAGGGATATTAATATAAATAAAAGAAAGAAACCAGTAAAAAACATAAAATTATAAATGAGAAAATTAAATAGTAAATAGATTAGATTAGATTATTTGAAATGGCGACCATACCACAAGGTAGGTATTTTAAGCCAAGTATGAATGAGGATTGAATGCAAGATGATTGTGGCGCGATCTTGTAGTCTTGTTACTGACTAAGGCTGACATGTTCCTTAGACAGGACTGTTAATTAATAGCCCAACAGCCGATGGCAACTAAGGGACCTACAGTTTAACGTGGAATCCGAACCACACCCTCTGAATTACGAACTGGTCTAATCATGAGGATGCTCTTTGCGGATTAACGTAGTATTCAATAGTGCGGACGTTAATCCACACAAGAGAACACTACACCCACCGACCTTTGCTCACAACTATCCACAATTCGTGACCTCCAAGTAGCTAAACACTTTACTTTGCCAAATTTCACTTAGCGACATGGTCTGACCTTTGTGACGTGTCGTGCTACTTATTTCCGGTCCGCTAGCACGGAGGCTATATTGTTAGTGTAACGACATTAACAATTTAGGTTGTAATGTACAAAATAGGCTAAGTAAAGTAGAAATAACCCTTTGTTTGTAGAAATGTAAATATCGTTAGGCGCTTGACGACGGGAGTAGTTAAACCAACTCTCGAAACGATGCGAAGATTTTAAATTATACAAAACGCGTTGAAAAAGTCCAACTAAATATTAATTTAATAAGTAACATATTGTTCACCAAATTTATGTTAAAATTTTTAAAAAGGTGCTTATGAACAAACTGTGAACAAAACTGAAGTTTGGTGCAAATACGTACAAAGGGCTGTGGTGTCCGGTTTTAAATTTTAGTGTTTGCAAAATTAACAGCTGTGATTAAATAAATTGAGAGTTTCTTTAACCAGCCATTTGTTCAAACATACAACTAGCAATGTGTTTTGTTATCCAATTCCCTCTGAATTACACAAAGGGGCGGAACAGTGTTCCTGTAGCGCGTCAGCCAAGTGGCTTTTTGCGCACGAACAATTCCCTCTGAATCATTTCACAACGTTAATATTTTACATTTTTTATTATGAATTTTAATTAAAAACAATATGTCTATACCGTATGATGGTCAAATAAAAATAATTACAATGTTATGCATATTACGTTTATTATAATAATCATCTGTTGTATATTTTTTATATTTTCCTTTTGCTCTGAAATTTATAAATGGGTTGATATTGTGTATATTAACAAATATTTTATTTCGTGCGCGGAGAAGTGTGTGTTTTTACTAGGTTGTAAAATGATCAAAGGTTTAAGATGGTCTGTTTATTTTTTTCATATATGTTTTTATTTTTCAAGTCCGCATGAATACATTCATTTCTTATACATAATTTGTCTTAAATTACCTGAATTTGCAACCATTTCATAAAGGTAATAATAATTATATTGAGTTAAATATTTGCCAGCAAATCTAAATTTATTAATCTATTTTTGTACATCGCAGCAACGTGCGACAGGCTACGCTAGTAGTTTTATAAATTTAAAATACAAAATTGTAGATTGTTTTGTGTGAAAACAAAGCTTTTCAAATGTACAAACGAAATCCACGGAGTAATCAGCAAAGTACGTTGAACACGTTCAATATAACCTGTGAATACATGCATGAATAAAGCTGTTCCTGTTTTGGATTAGAAATAACGAGAGGGACTTTTGGCAACAATGCGCTCGCTTTTGCAACCAACACACATGTTGAGCCCAACCGGTACGCTACATTAGCGTGCTTCGATCAATATTTGCATCTCTGTTTAAACTATAAAACGGCGTGGGTTGATTTATATTGTCATTAAATTTTCCTCACATAGAAATTTTCTTTAAACATTTAGAAGAAATTATTGGTGTTCAATTTAGCCGGATCGAGTACTGCAAGGGTCGAATCTGGAGCATTTGTCATTTCGTTATTGTGTTATTGATAAGATTAGATTATTGAAATGGAGACCATACCACAAGGTAGGTATTTTAAGCCAAGTATGAATGAGAGCAGAGTGTAAGATGATTGTGGTGCGATCTTGTAGTCTTGTTACTGACTAAGGCTAACATGTTCCTTAGACAGGAGTGTTAATTAATAGCCCAACAGTCGATGGCAACTAAGGGACCTACAGTTTAACGTGGAGTCCGAACCACTGCCTCTGAATTACGAACTGGTCTAATCATGAGGATGCTCTTTGCGGATTAACATAGTATTCAATAGTGCGGACGTTAATCCACACAAGAGAACACTACACCCACTGACCATCGCTCATAACTATCCACAATTCGTGGCCTTCAAGTAGCTGGATTACAGGATGACGTCACCGTCCCAGTTTAATGATGCTTCCTAACAGGTCGACGTTGGGTAGAAACAAGACCGGGGTTTGGACCGTTCCCCATCAAAACCAATATATTTGTAAAAATTATTTTAGTATAAGTTAAAAAATATTAAAATTATAATCTAGCTTATAATAGGCCAATATTTTATGAATGGTCGAATAAGTACGACTAAATATTATTTAAGTAGGCCTAATAAACATTAATTTAAGTTTACTCAACTGACAAAAAAATTAATTTTCCAATATTATAGGTTACTGATTATCGTAAATTAATAATCTCGCCATAATAGAGTAGTATTTAAATAAATCAATCTACAAATAATTGGTAGTTAATCAAATATCGACGACGCAACAATTAATTACAATTTACACGGAACAATCTCGCTCAATAAATAACAACTCTGGTCATAAAAGTAAAAGTAAATTGCTAGAATATACTTACACTTCCTACATCATACACTAATCTGGAGTAAATTATAGCACTTTACATGGAGATTGTATTTGTACATGGCGGAGAAATACCGTTTCAGTCAAGTTTTTTTTTTTAAATTTGAGTTGAAAGTAGAAATATCCGTCTTGAGGCTCTCTGAAACCAATACTGTACTGTACTGTGTTTTTGTACTGATGCTTGCCTCTATCCGTCCGATGGTTCGATTTTGAAGAAATTTGTTACAAGCAGGGTGCTCTTTCTCTAGGCCATAAGTTCATGTTTGATTTTTAGGGTAGTTTTTCATCATGAAACATGAGGAGTGTTAGTAAAGTTTTACTGCTATTTTAAACATAAATGTTTTAATTGAATTCTATTAAAAATTTAAGAATACAATACTTTTATTATTGAAATGTGTGTAATTTATTCTCAGTTTTGTTATTTGAGGATTTCCTGACGTTGTAAATGTGATATTTAACTGATCCAGCAAATATACCTCAATAAGGTTGGTAGAGAGTTCTGAGTAGAGAAAAACACTGTATAAAACCGAAAATTTGTCAAAAACAGAGTGGTGTAAAGCAAAACAAATTCTCGTCACGGCATAGCCCATTTCACATAGAAACCTCAGGGACAGCTGATAAGTTATAATACGCTAGGGATCACTCATTCTGTGTCACTTTTGCTCGCGTTTCTGTGGCTTATTTGAGATTTCATAAAGATAAGAATTTAAGAAATTATATTACATTCATTCATCATACCTACGTAAAATTTAAAATACCCCCGTCGCAGCAACCTGCGTACTCAGCGAATTTCCAAATCAATTATAAATAATAATAATAATATATGACAAGTTTTATAAAAATCTGTCCATAAACATGAGAATTATTTGCCTATTCTCCATAAGATTAACATGGGAAAGAGTGTGCAGGTTTGCTGCCATGATAAACACATAAACCATGATTTTTAAGCATAAATGGATAGATCTCAACCAGATGAAGCTAAATATCAAGTTCTATCCAAAAATATTTATTAATATGGGAAATATTAATTTTTCCCTATCCTCCATAAGATTAACATTGGAGCCTCACAATACAACGTACTGTGTTTAGATTTTTTAATATCTCGGTAACCGTTGGAGATAGAGAAAAACTTTAAGGAACTTAATTGTGTAGTTTTTTAAGCTGATTCTAATGGTGAAATATAAAATTAGAAATTTAAAAAAAATACATAAGAAAAACGCAAAAAACCCATTTTGGGGTACAAAACCCCCCAAACTACCCGTTCCCATTGACCGATATGTCTGGTTTACGAACTCGTCCGAACATTTGTAGGAATACACATCTCTACCAAATTTGGTCTTGATCGGACCATTTTTACGAGATTTATCGTGTTGCTAACCTGCATACTCTTTTCAAATGTTAATCATACACAGAATAGGAAAACTCCTTTAATTATGTACAGATGTTGATGAAACTAGGTATAAATGGTCAAAATAAAAATTGTTTTTGCTAGTAATGCCTACTTTTAGTGTTCCTCACAGCGGCAAACCTGCATACTAACATGGTGAAAGCCATGTCAATCTTACGGAGAATAGGCAAATAACTAACTCTCATATATTTATCGACTGATATTGATAAAACTTGACATATAATATTATTATTATATTATTGATTAAGAAATTCACTGAGTACCCAGATCTGTTGTGACAGGGGTATTTATTTTACTTTTATTATATTCTGAGTATACATTAGTATTGGAGTTTTCTCTGTATTAGCCAAAGTTTTGACGCTATCTTTGTATAGTCTATCAATAAAGAGATATTTATTTGATTTAATTCGAAATATGTTGTAACAGATTTTTCAGTGTTAATAATAAACAAAAAGTTATTGTATTGTTTGAAACATTGCATTTGGAAGTTTGTTTATTATTCTAAAGCTGAGAAAACGTAATTATTTAGTTTGCACCGTGGCCCTGGCTGGATGGGAACAAACAACTGTGGTCCACAACCGACGGCTGCTGCCAACTGGCTATGGCCCGCAACTGTTTCACATCACATTTGCTTTACCAGTCATGCAGAAATTGATTTCAAACAGTAAATTTCAATTAAAATTGATGAGGGAGAGGTTTTTGTCAAAACTTTCTTTTTATACTCTAGAGTACGTCAGTTGATTGTAAAATAAAAGTTTAGTAAACTTAGGGCAGAACAGAATGTTATTTGCTTTCTTTATTACAAACAGACTCGTGAGAGAAGTTAGCTATTGTTGATTCACTTGGTGATATGAAAGGTTTATTTAATGTTACATTTTATAAATACTTTAAACCATTTATTACGTTTTAAAATTTGTTTAATAGTTTTATGCGCAAAGGTAAGTATGAGTGTAGGATGATTGTGGTGCAATTTTGTAGTCTTGTTACTGACTAAGGAGGACATGTTCCTTAGACAGTATTGTTAATTAATAGCCCAACAATGCCATCTTAGGGACAAACAGTTTAACGTGGGATCCGAACAATAATTTTGCCTACAAATTATGAACTGGTATAATTACTATTCTACAATCGACAAATTTCCACAATTCGAGACCTCTAAATAGCTGGAATATAGGTTTGGTCACCGTTCCAGTCTAAGGGCAAAAGTATGTGTTGGTTCACTAATATTTGGTATATCAAGCACTTACTGATTCAACTCAATCTGAAATACAGTTCTAACAAAACTATTTTGTAGTAAAATGAATACCGTACTGAATAAAATTATAAGTAAAATTATAGATTGACTAGTGTTACCCGTCATACCTTGCAGTGATGTATAAAACAGATTTATTTTTAGGTTCGCTGGCAAATATAAAACATAATATAATTATTATTAACTTTCTGAATTCATGTCCTATCCAGTTATTTTCAGCAAAATCTTGCAAAGAGCAAAAAGATGTGAGTGTATTCATATGGACTTGAAACATTAGACTATTTATCATCATACACCAGGGTACCTTTGATAATTTTACAACCCGGTAAAATTATCAAATAAACACACTCGTACGCACGCACACACACACACAAAATAAAACTTTTTTATTTAATTCTGTTTTGCCAATGGCAGGCTCAGCTTAAGCTATGTAGCCTTGAAGTACACTATATTTCATGGAATTCCCATCTAAACTTTGTGGCCAACCCGGGGATCGAACCCATCACCTCTTGCACCGAAGTCCAAGACGCTAACCGTTAGGCTATAATAATACATAGTATAAACCTTTGATACACTTCAGATAGCAAAAGGAGAATTTAGAAAAATTACAACTGATGATTATTATAATAAACGTAATATGTATAAACATTTTTACTATTTTTAATTTGGCCAACAAATAAACATTTGATTTATTTTAATCATAAAACATAATCCCCAAAATCTGTACAGAGAAAAATTCAATTTATACAGTAATTAGATACCTACCATTAAGTACTATTTATGATTGCTTCTTTGGCTTGCTCAATGGTTTAAATAAAAACAGCAGCTGATTATACCTTAAGAGTTAAAACAACATATGTTGGAATCCAAAACAAAATTATTTCCCCCATAAGATTAACTGGGAGCTTTGAAGACATATCGGGTAGAGATTTATGGGAAAATCGTCACAAAAACTAGTAGACTTTTCTATTTTAGGTCTAAAGAACCAGTATACTGAATTTCAGCCTCGTAAGTGATTAGGTAGTAGGAGAATTAGTGATGAGTGAGTCAAATATTTTTATTCTAAATGTATTAAACAGTACAAAATGTAAAAATAAAATATTATAGCTTAAATAGCTAAGAGTGCTGATCTTTTATTAAAAATTGTTGTAATTACAAACAAAATCTTTATTTTATCCACAATTACTGAAGTATTGATCAAAACGTATTCAGGAAAACATAAAAACCTTTTCCTGTAATGTGTGTTATTTAAAATAATACATCTTGGTTTTCTAAATGAAATGTCAGAGGCAGGGAGTATGTTTTGTTTGATATGAAAAGATTGCTTCAGTTTCTGTAGAAAAATAAAACATTTAAGTGGGTATTTTTTTCTATTTTTGAAATATCTTATGATTGTGTTTAGTGTTATCTTAAGGGTAGTCCGACGCTCCATAAGACTCCTTGTTAAACTTTCATATTTTAGGTACATACAGAGTGACAATTCTGGAACCTCTTATTTAATTTTTAAACTACAAGAGACAAAAATACCAAAGTTCACACATGCTTACTGGTGATAGTAACACACACATCTGCTTAATTACCGACCGGATAACCCCTTTGGGGGACAGTCCACAAGGAGTCAGACAAAATTCTTAAATAACAGCATAGGTCGAGTTTGGTATCAACTTGAAGGTCTTATGTAACAGAGTACAACTCAGCAAACCGGGCTTCAAAAGGTGCATTCATTCAGTAGTTATAGCTGTTTGAATCATCATTAAGAAAGTTATTCTTTCATGCTCACTAAGTGAAATAAAGGTAAATAAACAAATTAAACCAATGTTTAAAACATGCTAATTACCAAAAATTATTCCATCTGCATAGCTAAACCCGCAGAAAGCTTCTGTGCAACCGAACAACTGTTACCTTCCTAACAAAATTACAGATAACAACTGTTGCAGTCAAAGTTAAATAAGTGGAAAACCCAAAGAGCCTCTTTCACATTCTAACAGTAGTTATGTTATTGGTAATAATATTATTGATGAGGAGTTATTCCTGGCTTTGATTGCCACATTACCAGACAATGGGATGGGTACATTTTGAACACTTACTTCGATCACAGGTACTTAAAAATTAGTGAATACTTGTAATACTTAATAAATTTATATTTTTCGATAGTTTTAAAATTTAAACAGCTATACTGATGAATGAATGCACCTTTTGAAGTCCAATTTGCTGCATTGTACTCTGCTGAATGAGACCTTTAATTTGATACCAAAGTCAACCTATGCTGCTATTTAAGAATTTTGTCGGACTCCTTGTGGACTGTCCTCCAATGTGTTTGTTACAATCATCAGTAAGCTTGAGTAAACTTTGTTATTTTAGCGAATTTCCCATAGTGAAGAAGCTATTACCATAGGTCTCATGGCGAGACTTAAGCCCGGGACCATGTTATTTTTTTCTTCTTTAGGTGCTCAGAGACCAAATACAATGGTCATTAAAATTTATATATATATATATATATATATATATATATATATATATATATGTGTGTGTGTGTGTGTGTGTGTGTGTCTGTGAACACGATAACTCTCGTAAAAATGTTTTGATCGAGACCAAATTTGGTAGAAACGTGTATTCCTACATTTGCTGGGACGAGTTCGTAATCCAGACATATCGGTCAATCGGAAGAGGTAGTTTGGGGGGATTTTGTACTACAAAATTGGGTTTTTTGCGTTTTTCATATTTAATTTAAAAAATTTAAACTATCTTTAACCATTAGAATCACCTTAAAAAACTACACAATTTAGTTCCTTAAATTTTTTCTCTATCTCCAACGGTTACCAAGATATTAAAAAATCTAAACACAGTACATTGTTTTTTGGGGCTCCAATGTTAATCTTATGGACGATAAAAACAATTAATATTTCACTTATCAATCAATATTTTTGGATTAAACTTGATATTTACCTTCATGTGGTTGAGCTCTTATGCTTTAAATGTTTAAAAATAGTTTAGTTTATGTGTTTATCATTAATTATGGACAGATGTTATGGAACTTGGTATGAATGGTCAAAATAAATTTTTTTATGCTAGAAATGCCTACTTTCAATGTTCCTAACAGCAGCAAACCTACATACTCTTTCCTATGTTAATCTTAAGCAGAATAGGCAAATAACTCATATGTATGGACAGATATTGATAAAAACTTGTCATATATCACTATCATTATTATATTATACTGAGTTGGAAATTCGCCGAGTATGCGGGTCTTCGACGGGGGTATTACATAATTTCAGCAATACTTTAATCTTAGACCATAGAATTAATAAAAATTATATCTCTGTGAAAGAGACTAATGAGAATTAAAAGCTGCCATCAGTTGAGATTCCCCTTGCTAACGGGGTAGTTTCACGCACCTGCACAATCAAGCCACACCCTTAAAGTCTGAAGGCAACATTGTACAGAGTATGGAGTATTCTCCTAGTTTACTAGAAAAAGAGTTAACTGTGTCCTGAAATAGACTAAAAAAATACAAGAAAGATTTTCCAATCTCTTTTTTCATAATTATCAATTTCATAAATAAGCAAAAAATAATTAACTGAGGTTAAATAATTAAGATTTAAGATTAACATGACATAGTAAAATATTTCTTCACTTAAATTAAATGAAAAATCTTCTATTAGTAACACTTATTAGCTTTAGCACTATTAGCATAAGAATACTAATAATTTTTTATTAATATTAATGTCTACAAATTTGTATAACTAAATTAATGTTTTATCAGCAATTATTTTGGGGTAGGAATACCATAGTTTAACCTTTTGATATGATGACTTACGTAGGTAGGTATTTTGAGCCAAGTATGAATGAAAAATGAGTGTTCAATGCTTGTGGTGCGATCTTGTAGTCTTCTTATTGACTAAGGCTGACATATTCATTTGACAAGACTATTAATTAATAGCCCAACAACCAACGGCATCTAAGGGACCTACAGTTAAACGTGAGATCCAAACCACTTTTGCCTCCAATTATGAGGATGGTTTTAACGTATGAACATAGTATTCAAAAATGTGGACGTTAATCCACACCAGGGAATATTACATCCACCGACGTGACCTCCAAGTAGCTGGAATACAGGACATGCCATCGTCCCAGTCTAATAGAAGTAACAAATATGTGTCTTTTTTAGTTTTTTGTTCTAAAAAAATACACTGATGTGACCTCCAGGTAGCTGAATTGCAGGCCACCACCGGCCCAGTTTAATAGAAGTTGTATTCAATTTTATTTTTATCTTTTATCTTGCTACAATTTGTATAGGTCGTTAGAGAGAAACATTTTTTTTACTAAATTGAGTAAAAATTTTACCCTCTAATGATTTTTTAGCTGAGTTATAGCTTAATGTTTGGAGAAAGTCAGACTATTTTTAGCTTACAGGCACAGTTTGTTTGTGGTTTCCTGAATAATGTTAGGTACTTAGAATTTACATCATAGGCCTAGGTCATAATGTAATTGAGTTATAACCACCAGATTTTCACTAAATCTACATTATAGTGTGGCCAGCCTAAACTAAAATGGATTGGTGTGTTCAACACTTTTTATACCTATTTTTATATCTTAAAATTTCCACAAAAAATCTGTTTTTTTATTTCAGCCATAAAAATTGTGTTAATAAATTATAAATATATTTAAAGAATTTTAGTATAATTCTTTGTTTAGATTGTTTTAACATTACCAAATAATCAGTATAATTTTAGTTTTGTCTAGGAATTTTAGTTATTGTGCTAAATCAAAATTAGGAAAAAAATATTTTTTATAAACACTTCTACTGAAAAATATTTTTAAAATTACATAATATAGAAAGAGATTTCTAATAATAATTGGTTTTACAGAACATATGATCTATAAAATTTATTTGAGAGAAAGAAAGAACCAACAGCTGTCATATTAAAATCAATATTAGTTTGTTGACATAGATAATTTATTTTAAACTTATTTCAAAATTATACTATATGAAAATGTTATTTTAATGTTAACAAACTGAAATAATGATATACATTTTCTTATTTTATTTGATTGTATATTGATGCAAAATAATTAAGCAAAGAATTCATTTTTTTCTTTTAAAGTATGGGTTTACCACTGGTAAAATATATATTGAATAGAAAACAATAATTGATGATTTTAAATGTGAATTTTAAGTGTTCTTATTTCAGAACAGGCAGACATAAAAAAATAAAACACTCATTATTCACACATTAATCTCACAGTCTATGAACAAAAGGAACATGCTAATGTTATAAACTATTTTATCACCTATTAAATCTTCTGTACATAATTTATATTGTAACAATGATCAAGCATTAAATTTGTAAAACTATAAACTAAATGAAATAGTTAGATTTTCAATTAGCTAATACAGTAAGTTAACTTGATTCCAGTCACACACCCACAGATATTGGCAGTTATTAGCTTATATAACTGCCAGAAAAGTTATACTCTAAAAACAATTCTTAAATACTTTTAACTGCTGGTATTTCTAAATAAGGAATTAAAAGAGCAACAACTGGTTTTTAAATGAGAATATTATTGTTACCTTTAAAAATTATAGTAACTGATATACTCGTATACAACATTAAAAAAGCATTTAACAAAATAAATGTGATTTTACATACATATAATATGTATTTCTTAAATAGATAACAAAGATTTGTTCTTACATAAAAATTTTGTTTTGTATTAAGACATTGGTATCACTGTCTCATAAAATATTAATAATAATAAATGTTCTGCTCTTAGTTGTTTACAGAGATCATATTATTTTATTATTCTCATCTTTACTTAACCATCATAACAAAGACGCTTTTCTTTGAAATTTCAAGAAATAATAGTTTCATTTCGTTTTAGTCTTGGTTTGTTATCTTCAAGAGAAATAAATATTTACATCAAACAATATCATCAAGTCTATGTTTACATAAAAGTGTTTGTTGTGTTCTTCATATCTATTCATTTAATTTAGAGAAATATGGAAGAAAATCTACCAATCAGTAAAAATTATTCACAGCAGAAAATGTTGTATATGTCAGATAGAAATTGTGAGATGGTTTCAAGAAAACTTGTAGAAGAGGAGAAACATCACAATACATCAAGTAATATAGATTCAAATGTATTTGCACACTTGGACAAGGTGGTAGAAGGAAATTATTTAGAGGACAATTGTACTAGTTCATTACAAGTTTCAGTTCTTGAAGTACCCCAACAAAATATAAATATTTTACCTACCATACAAGAATTGAACTCGCCAGTCAATGAAATGTCATCTGAAGGTAGTTCACAGTATCACTACGAAGACACTGATGACTACACTAGTGATGATGACTGTGGTGGTGACTTCACAGTCAGCAAATACATGCAGAGTAAACTGTCCCATTTGGATGAAAAGAGATTCGGAGTGTGGAGAGTAGAAAGGAGGGACTCACAAACTGACATAGCAGAGAGTGTAGAATCAAGTTCTTGTGTGGATAGAAGCACAGGATCATGGGAAATTGCTGGATCTAGTCATTCTGCTGTAGGTCTACCTTCTCTGAAACTAACTCTGAAGAAGTCTCTACAAAGCAATGAACCAGAAGAACAACTTCCACTGAAAGAAAAGGTGACTAAAAAGAAATACAAAACCAAGCATAGTGCAAGTGAACAGAAAAATCCTGAAAAACGTAGAGGACCGGGTCGCCCTCCATCTACCAATCCGCAGTCTGTCTCTGCCAGGCAAAGACTAATGAATCTGTTTAAAAAAAAGTATTTCAAGGACAGGAAACGATGGGCCCGCACAAAATCCTCCTGTTCAATGCCTCCTACTATTAGAAGTATAGCTAAGCCATAATAATAGAAATGCATTGTTCCTAAGGTGTGCTTCTTTGACTATAGTATTTTTTGTATTACTTCATTAAGATACCTCTATGCATTAGTTAATATCAATTATTTAATTAACAAGTATAATATTCAAATTTTATGTGTTGTGCTTTTTAACTGTTTTAAGGAAAATTACATTGGAACTTGGCTAATTCAAACCTTAAGGAAATTAAAAATCATCGGTATCCAAAATTTGAATTAAACAAGTTCAATTAATTGTCATTTATTGAAAATTTTGGAAATCAGAGGAAAAATCTTGAAGAATGATTTTAAATTATATTTTTATCAAAACTAAGAAAACTTGTTACCGCTAGGAGCTTTAGTTATTTATTGTTTAAACTTTTTAGTTATAAAATATTCTTCAAACATAATATATGATTTATGACTAAGACCTTATTATACACAACATTTTACAATGTGTGTTATTTTAATTAATCACAGTCAAGTACCTATCGATAAACGATGGTGAAACAACAAATTCTCACAACGTATATCGTTTCCAAACGATATATCTTTAGCGAACAATATATCTCTCTTGGATAATGTAAACCATCTAACACTTTAATGGGGCTCATTAGGTTTCCTTATATATTGAACTTCTAACATCCCTTTAGAAACTTCCATCGATGAAACAATCCATCTTGACGTATTATTTCATCATGAAACTAGAAAATGAAAATGAAATAAAAAACTTTAAAATCCTAAAATTTAAATACATGATACAGTACACCAGAATTTAAAACTTTGAACCTTATATTTTCCTTTACTAACAATGGATTAGGCATTAATAACTCTGACCATTACATAGATCTATATTGTTGAAGTGGAAGTACAGTTACAGATTATTTTATTTCAAAAATATAAAAATATTTTCACCTTAGTTATTGAAATTAAATAACAATCGTAATGTCCAAATTATGTCTCCTAACTCTTTAAATATTTATTAAAATTATGATTATATATAATAAAATTACTAAACCACTACATAATCAAATACTATTAGATTACTATGTTGGAAATTATTTAATTTCTATGTAATTCACTCTACTCACACCAGCGTACTGCGAGCAATGTTCTTTATCTTAACCTATCCATGTAAAAGTAGTAAAAGTAAAAAAAATCTATGAGTAAATATACAAATAATATATCTCACAAATAAAATGTGCTAGGAATAAGGAAATTCGCTAAAATGTATATATCAGTGTACAGTATTTAAATAATTAAATCGTGGATGTTTGCAAAATTTTGTTGTTTTTATATATCAACCACAAAAAACAAATATATTAATGTAAGGATATTTAATTACCCAAATATAGACATTTGGTATTGTCCCGTTTGGTCTCTTGTTTCTACCTTATTAGATTCCTGGGTCTTAAGACGTTCGGTTATTCAAAGCATAGCTAATATGACGATATAATTAAACTGAGTTGTTTATGGATCTAATGAAAGTCCACACCCAACTGTGCTATTATCTCACATCCTTTGTTGAACATTTTATTATTAAATCTACCAAGCAATAGCACTGTGTCGTCTGCATACATAAGCGTTTCACTATAATTATGCATGTACCTCGGGAAATCATTCGTGAAGAGTATGAAGAGGACCGGTCCCAAGACTGACCCTTGGGGAACTCCTCTTGTGATTGGTCTGGGTTCGGAGCTAACTTTTTCTTTTTTGCCGTTTACTGATTGTATTACTTCAACCATTTGGCTTCTGTTGGCTAGATAGCTGGTGAACCACTCTTTCGCAGTCCCGCGTATTCCCAGGGTGGCTAATTTTTGTATCAGTTGTTCATGATCCAGACAATCAAAGGCTTTGCTATAATCAAGAAAAATAGCTGTTGACGTATTTCCTTCTTCTTGTTGTTCCAGTAGGAAATCCACTAGACTTATCAATGCATATTTTAAATTATTGTTATAGAGCTTGTATATCCACTACAATCATCTGTACGTCCTTGTTATTGGTGTAGTTGATTGGGAATTTGATTACCATTTTAAATGGCGACCTACCAAGGAGGTATTTTAAGCCAAGTATGAATGAGGAATGAGTGTAAGATGATTGTGGCGTGATCTTGTAGTCTTGTTACTGAATGAGGCTGACATGTTCCTTAGATAGAACTGTTAATTAGCCCAATAGTCAGTGGCATATCTTAGGGACCTACAAGATTATGTGGAGTCTGAACCACTGCCTCTGAATTACGAATTGGTCTAATTATGAGGATGATCTTTGGCGGATTAACGTGATATTCAATAGTGTGGACGTTGATCCATACAAGATAACACTACACCTACCGAACATCACTCACAACTATCCACAATTTGTGATCTCCAAGTAGCTGGATTACAGGACACGCCGTGGTCCTAGTCTTTTTGGAGAATTTGGAGGCCAGAATCTTATCATAACCCAGAGGAACGGTGGTGACGTCCTGTAATCCAGCTACTTGGAGGACACGAATTGTGGATATTTATGAGAGATGGTCGGTGGATGTGGTGTTCTCTTGTGTGGATTAACGTTCGCACTATTCAATACTACGTTAATCCATAAAGACCATCCTTATAATTAGACCAATTCGTAATTCAGAGGCTGTGGTTCGGATTCCACGTTAAACTGTAGGTCCATTAGTTGCCATCGGCTGTTGGGCTATTAATTAACAGTCCTGTCTAAGGAACATGTCAGCCTTAGTCAGTAACAAGACTACAAGATCGCGCCACAATCATCCTACATTCATACTTGGCTTAAAATACCTACCTGGGTAGGTCGCCATTTCAGTTAAAAGTAAAAGTAAAGTAAGTAAGTAAAAGGAAATTTTCCTGCAAGTGTATGACAGACGAAGCTTGGTCAGCTGACCATTCCAAATCAAGAGGAAGGCCTCCTGTCTGCCCTGGTAGGCAGGGGAGCCCTTTCTTCTGGAAATATAGTCAAAGAGCACTTGTATTCCAAATTTTATAAAAATTGGACTATCTGTGTGGACTGGGGTTTGTACACAGACAGATTTACATCAGTCTGAAAACAACTTGATTCAGGAAGCCTCAAAACAGCTCTCAATCCACTCTCGAGAGTTATCGTGTTCACAGACACATATATATATACAATTTTTAACGACTATTGTTTTTGGCCTCTGGGCACTTAAAACGGGAAAATGGTCCTGGGCTCAAATCTTGCCATTAGACCTACGGTATTAGCTTCTTCCTTATGGAAAATTTGCTAAAACATAATATATCATTAATACAAAATATTAGGAATACTATAATAAGTAAAAAACATTTATCTCATTAGCATAAATTCACTTAATCACACCTAACTGTTTTTATGAGAAATCATCTCTTACATTTTGATCATTAATTATTAAGTTGCCATTTTAGCAAATTAATGTAAGTACTCTTTTGACTAGATTATATTGTGATGAACATCTGATAGCTCATTAGTAATATAAGGTTTTTTGATCATTTAAAAAAAGAATAAAATATAAACTAAATACATTCTACAATATTAGAGATACAACACCCAGTTTCCTACAAAAATTAATCTGGAACAAAAAAATGTATAAGTTTTGTAGTTATTAGTGATAATGATACTGCTGATAATCTTTACAACTAACAAAAATGTTGTATGTATGAGATAAAGCCTTTCGTTTAATATTAAGACAAAATTTAAATAAATACTGCTATTAAATGATTGGAAATGTTCTTGTGTTTAACAGAACAAGGAATCCACAATTCTCTTTGACCTTGAAACAGCATTAGCACTTCTCTCTGATACAATCCCTTTCATAATAAAAGGCATATTTAAAAGATGATTTACTTTTTATACAAGTAGAAAATATTTCAAAATTTAATTGCCACAATGTGTTTGTTCAGTTGAAAAAAATTATGTCCTGGTGCATTACATTTCAACAATTTTTAAGCTGTTGAAAGTCCTTGTTCAACAATTGTTATAACATATATAACAGAAAGTAGTAATAGTTAACAGTAGTTGTAAATTGCTGGAGAAAATAGTAATTACAACTAACAGTTGTTGTAAACAATTGGAATGCTTCATGCTTGACTCGTGAAGGTTACCCACAAAATCTCCTCTTTTTTTCTTTTAAACTCTAACGTGTGAGATTGCTCATTACCGATGATGAATGGTAATGATTATGATAACGGTGATTGTTGTGGTAATGAGTTTTTACTTTCTCCCCTTGTACATAAGAATACAAGAAAGTATTGTGTTTGTCAAAATTTTCGAATTTGAGTTGAGAGTGGATATATCCGTATTGAGGCTCCTTGAGTTCAATAAAGTGGTTTTCAAATTTATGTCTGTCTGTCTGCCTATGTATGAAACCCGAGTCGACACTAATCGTCCATTTTTTATGAAATATGGTACACATGTGCACTGGCCATATATCCTGGCCTTTTATGGTGTATTTAAGGTCCAAAATAATATGTCTGCTAACCCTGTGCCTGTAGAACTAATATTTCTAAAGTTATGGGCTTTTAAATTTAAAAAATTAATTTTTAAACTTTTTGGCAAAACGATTTTATACAATAACATGACGATCATCCTAAAACCCAGCTTAAAATTAAACAAACTACTGGACTAAGGGTTCCAGAGAAAAGTTTAATTTTATGTCCTTGGTGAACACTGCTTTTACCACGGACGTTGTCTGAGAGTGCCCAATGTTATTTATTCTTCAGGAGAATATCAATAAAATTTCTTTCTTTCTTATTTCTCAACCGTTTTACCATGCAACATAGTACGTAATGTAGGGTCACATCATCCAACAAAATATACTAAAAAAAGTGTGTTATTATCTTGACGGTGTCATGCTCCCAAAAATTCTAACAGTTACTTTACTTGTTTTCTCTTATTTGCATAATTATTTTTGAAACAACACTTTTTTAAATGGCATTTAAATAAAAATTGAACATTTTGACAAAAACAATAAGTATTAGTTAACCATCTCACCACCATTTTATAGTTAAAAGACTTCAACCTGAAAATATCCTGTATTTGGCATTTCATCTTTTAATTCATTCATTTCTATTTTTTCCCTCAACTGTATTATGAATATATCTAGTACTTCTATGTTATCTAGAGTAATCTAGAGAATCTAGAACGTAAAATTGCCAAAAATTGTTCAAAAAGCATTTATTTCTTAACTCTGATAATGTTCCGAAATATGTATAGTCATAAGAAAAAGTAGAACTGTTAACGGAAAATAATGTAGTAACCTAGATTTATTTATCTTTTAGCTTATATCAAACTGTGCAAACCATAAATTTTATTATGTTAATGTTTTTTGTGAACACTCCTTATTTAAATATAAACTGGTTTTGATGTTTGGTGTGTGAAATCACCTTAACTGTATGAAGTAACTTGCTTAGCTTACTTCTACTTGCTAAAGTACATGTGAGAAGATTTTTTTTTATCTTGGCAATGGGAGGTATTTTAAGGGAATCCTATTTAATTAAGAAACAGCTGTTTCTAAGGACTGTGATAAGGATAAAATCAGATAAATGTTTTTTCAAGTAATTAAAGCGTGTTATCTATAAAACATATGAATGGCCATTGATCATACTTAGACTTAATTCATTTACTACTCTTTATATTGAGATGATTCATACATTAAATGGGTGTCAGAGATGTTATTGACGTAAAATTAGTGATGGTCATTTATGACTCTTCCTATTAAAAGTGCTATCTCCAACATATATTTCAAATTACACATTTTCTCTCTGTCTTTTACAAGTGGAAAATGTATTATTATGTATTATTATACCTAGATTACTTATGTAATCTAGGTACGAATTTAGAATAAAGCATTTAATAAATTGCACTGTCATCTGTTTTTTTTTTATTTAATGGACGTGGGTTTTTAGATCTTGTAATTCAGCCAACGGTTCGGTTCTGGACCCAATTGCCGTTAATAATCAATTGAGCTATTAAATAATTACCTATCCAACAAGAAGCTGACCATAAGATCAGGGATATTCCCTATCAACATTTTACAAAAATTCTGGTAAGCTAGAAAATCTACCAAATAAAAATCAATGTATGAAGAAAAAATAGAATACTCGACGTATCATTGAAACTACAGAAATGCTTTCCGATTTAAAATTCTCTGATAAGTTTATTTCATACCATAAGATAAATTCAAAACCGTATAAATATCCAACTTGTCAGAGCATAACATTAAAACAAGTTTAAAACTTGTATATATTTGAGAAGTTAAAGTAAGTTGCATTGTTGTCATGAAAATAAAGTTATCATGACTGATAAAGACTTTTGTGTGAGAATTCTCAAAGAACTTCCCCTGCCAGAGAGGTAGGAAGTGAGTGACAGGGCAAAGGTAGGATGGGAGGGGTAACACCCAAGTACAATGCTTGTCTGAACTCTCAAGTCAAGTTGAGTTCAACGCAAAAGTTCACATTCTGCCCAACTCACATTCACAGTTATATCTTCTAAATAAGCTGAATCAGTGAAGTGTGACACATACTTTCTTCCTTTAAAAATATCTAAATAATGTCTTTATATAATATTCTATCTATGTTGAAATGCTTCTTTAAATATCTTATCAGAAATACTCGGTACAGTTTTTTATCACACGTACTTAAATATCTCCATGTAAGAAATTTAAAGACTTGTAATTTTTCCACTCTCAAGTGTAATAATATCTTAGTTTGAATTAATTTCATTGGGCGGGGGAACCATAATCTGCATACCAGGTTTCGCCAAAATAGTTGAGATATATGAAGAAAGTAATTTTGATACATTCTCCCCTTATACATCGTATATGGAGAAAGTATTGTTTTCGTCAACATTTTCAAATTTGAGTTGAGAGTGGATTGAAAGCCGCTTTGAGGCTCCCTGAATCAAAAAATTTGCTTTCGGACTAATGTCAGTCTGTGTACAAACCCGGAGTCCACACAGATAGTCTGATCTTTATGAAATTCGGAACACGGGTGCTCTTGGCTGTATTTCCAGACTGTTTTTTTTTTTTAATTTTTAAGGGTAATTTACCTCATAAAACCCAAATAAGGGTAAAATACAAATTTCTCAAAATCTAATCCAACCATTTCTATTAAAATTTTATGGTTTATAGTTATTAAGGTCCCAAATAATAGCACTTCACCATTATGCCTGTAAAACTAAAGGCACAAAATTTATAGGATTTTATAACTTTTTTTAGGAAATGTAAAATTTAATTTTTTACATTTTTTTTGCAAAACCCATTTTTGGGCATGTCCCCAAAAATTCTAACAATTATTTTAACTATTTCTTATTTCTGTTTTAAATAATAATAATTCAATAATATAAAAAAGCATATGATAGTTGTATTAAAGGTTTTTAAATTTACTTAATCGAAAAGTATGTGTCAGTCAACTGATACCATTTATTAATAAATTAAACTGTTCTCTGCAGCTATTATTTGTAGTTTTTTTATTTTTTTAAATTCTGGTACATTTAACATTGATGATACAACATTTGTAGTTTTTCAATGTCAATAAAAATATTGTTAATGTTATTAAGTTTTTTGGCTGGTTTTAATTATTACTAAGCAGGTTATAATCTATTAGGTAATATTAAGTATATTGCATTTCAACAATTATTAAGATGTTGAAAGCCCTTGTTCAACAATTGCCATTAAATATAATAGGACGAGGACTTTTAACAGTTAATATTTAATTGTTTAAATGTAATGTTCGTAATGTAAACATATTTTGTTCCAACTGAACAAACACATTGCAGCAATTAAATTTTGAATTATTTTCCACTTGTGTGAAAAGTAAATCATCTTTTAGATATGCCTTTTATTATGAAAGAAATTGTATCAGAGAGAAGTGCTAATGCTGTTTCAAGGTCAAAGAGAATTGTGGATTCCTTGTTCTGTTAGACACAAGAACATTTTCAATCATTTAATAGCAGTATTAATTTAAATTTTCTCTAAAATTAAACATAAGGCTGTATCACATACATACATCTTAATTCATAAAACATTTTTGTTAGTTGCAAAGATTATCAGCAGTAACATTATCACTAATAACTGCAAAACTTATAAACTTTTTTGTTCCAGATTATTTATCGTAGGAAACTGGGTGACGTATCTTCAATATTGTGGAATGTACATTTAGTTTATATTTTATTCTTTTTTTAAATCTATATAAATAAAATTAGAGTTTTGTCTGTACATTGCTCAGAATTATTAATTTTTTAGTTATTTTTGCTTTACGTGCGTTAGAGAAGCCGAAACCGGTCTTATCTCAATTTTTGTCTGTTTGTGACGCTCCAGGAGGCATTTTACGCCGTCTTCTCCGAAAAAAACGGGAGAACTGATTACAATGAAACTTATTTCATGTATTCTCTACATTCCAGAGAAGGTTTATAAATGCTTGAAATCGCCCGCCGCCCCTTGAAAAGTAAATAACGAGCATTTAAAAACCCACTTTTACGCGATATTACTCACATTTTGATCCAGTTTTCAATGAATAACCTACTGATAATAATCAGCTGTCTTTGTAGTTTAAACATTTAATAGAAATAAAAACAAACAGCTGTCAAATCAATATTAGTTAGTTTATATTGGTCATTGATCTTAAACATATTTCGAAATCATACTATATTAAAAAGGTATTTTAACGTATAACTAATTATAATAATGGTATTATTGTTCTAATCTATTTAATTGTAAAGTAATGCTAAATAATAAAGCAGGGTATTGATTTATTTTCTTTGTACTGATTTGTTTAGGATTTCAGGTTTACATTTTGTAATGATAATCTTTCTTCTTTAAACTGAATCCTACAACCCGTACAAAGGACGGGCTTACTGCTAGTTATTAATAAATCTTAATATTACTAATAAGCTATCAGCTGTTCATCACAATATAATCAAGTCAAAAAAGTACTTAGGCCTACATTTATTTGATAAAATAGCAAAATATTAATTAATTGCCAAAATGTAAGAGATAATTTCTCATAAAAACAGGTAGGTATGATTACCTAAATTTAACATAATGATATCATTGTTTTTTACTTTTTAATTTTTATATCCATAATATTGGCATTAATTATATTATACGTTTTTAATCATTTTTTATTAGACTTGTAATTAATTATGTATTGTGTTTTGATAAAAAATAATGTTTAATCTAAAAACACTATTGTCTAGTATGAACAAGTGTCTAAGGATTGTCAAGCTTGATTATGAGTTAAAACAATATTTACATGACATGTAAAAGACGTAACACAGGAGTAACTAACTTCACATTGCTAGAGGGGTACAACCTAATAAATTATAAACCCTCTTAATTAGCCACTATATTACACCTTTCTTACAATTTGTACTCCGTAATTGGCCATTTTGTACGGTAAATGTACAGATGTTGCAATTTGTACTTTCGGCTTACAGAAGTGAGTACAATGCCTTAATATGAGTATAATACTCCTTTCTACTTAAACCTAATGAGAAAGCATTTAGATCTAGATCTCTTTTTATTGTATATTCAGACAAATTATGTTCAAAATAGTGTTTATTCTACTTTAAAAAATCACCCTCATGATTCACAATAGAAAAAGTCTTTTAATTTTTTTATATTGTGAAAATAATATGTTTTATGACTTTATAGTAAAAATAAACGGTATCAGTGGACTGAAACATACTTTTTCCTTTAAATTAAAAAAAACTACAACCTTCTTTAAAGTTTATCTAAATTTAATTTAAAATTTATTTTTTTCAAAAAGAATCATCCAATTTCTTAAACTAACAATTACAATAAATAAGTTAAATTATTGTTAGAAATTGTTTGAGGCATAACCGAGGGGGTTATAACAAATCTGGTACATACCCTCTGGTAATACCAAACTTTTTTGAGAGGGTTATTGGGCGATATAACCTTACACTGCATATAAAGTTTCATTGTAAACGGTTGAGAAATAGGGGATAAATTTATTTTTTAATATTCTCCATTAGAATAACATTGTGCAATCTCATACAATGTACTGCGTTTACAATGGACAGTAAATTTAACTTTTCTCCTAAACCGTTAGTTGTAGACAAAAAATTCTAAATAATAGTTTGTTTAGTTTCAAGCTTGTTTTAATGGTGTTAGTCAAATTTTACTTTGCCTTTATGGTTTTTGTGGAAAACTTTCACATTTAAGAGCCCTTAACATTTGAACTGTCATTTTTACAGACACACGGATGGGGTCATATTATTTAGTACTCTATGCATTATGAACTACAAAATTTTAATAAAAATTGTTTGAGCTATTTTGAGAAATTTGTATTTTTCTCGTTTTTAAGGGTTTTTAGGGGTAAACTATCCTTCAAAATCAAAACACAAAAAAATGAAGAAATGTCTGGAGATACAGGGAATATATACATACACACAAAATTTCATCTAAATCAGACCAACAGGGTAGGCTGTGACTCTGTACACGTCCAGACACATGCACACACATAAACACACACACTCACACACACATACACACAAACAGTCAGACATCACATTAAAACCCATTTTTCAGGGGACTCCAAAAGTAATATATCCACTCTCAACCGAAATTCAAAAACTTTGACAAAAACAATTCTTTCGCCATAGAGTATTGTATAAGTGGGAAAAAGTAATAGTTTTCTAAAGAAAAAAATGTTATTTGACTTCCAGAACAAAATATGAATATTTAAAATATCACATTATTTGGTTGAGCACTGGAATAAAATACAAAACTGAATCAAAAATTGTGGACTAGAATAAATAAAATTAATATGAAGAAATTATGAAAGTCTAGACATCAATTAATTGTTAAGTCATTGTTTGAGTTCTAACAACTTGCAATTTGGAAAGCACAGAAGTGTTTCAATTTATCACCTGTCAGGAATTGAGCATTTAAGTCAATACTACTACCAATAATCCATTACATAATCTGTAGGATGAAACTATGTACAGACTATGCTACGGCAAAATATTTTGTTGACTATGATTATTTTAAGGTCTATATTTTCTTTTTTCATAAAGGAGTCACCATAAGAATATCATCAAGAGTAGTGCTTGATATGTTCCCATAATATTAATAAATATTTTGTTGTAATTTACTTATTTTCAGTTTTAAAACTGTAGAGATGCAATAATTGAAAATTAAGTAATAAAATCTTTGAAAAACTAATACTAACGCACATGATTTTTTAATTCTTAATTTTTTTCTATTTAAAAATTTCCTCAAAGTACACACACAGTTGAAGGATTTATTTCTTTTAGACTTTATTATAATATTGTTAAAATAATGAATCATTGTAGTAATAATTTTTAATAGACTGCTAAGCTGTTAAAAGTATAGACATTTTAGAATTTTGAGTTTTACGTCAGAGAGATGGATTGTAATAATTTAATATTGGCTGGATTCATTTCTTGGACAAGAACTGAGATTTAGGTAGCAGAGGATAAGCTGGAGATAGGCTGTGGAGAGAAGTACTGTAGCCAACGCCACCATGTCAGGTACGGAGTTCTAACACGAGTCGGTCCCACATTCCAGTTGGCTGCTTTCACTGCAACATCAGACAAAAAATGCTTAGCATGATAATTAAACCACCATTTTGTGTACTTACTGTGTTTTGGTAAATAATTTAATGAGCAAATTCAATCAAACAAATTTCAATTGTGGGATTTTTTGCGAATTTCCCATAGCGATGAAACTATTACTATAGGTCTCATGGCAAGACGCCCAGGACATGTTACTTTTTAGTTTTGAGGTGCCCAGAGACAAAAACAATAGTCAGTTGTTAAAAATCTGTGAACTTTGGACTTTTATGTGTGTGAAATTTATCTGTGTTGTTTGTATCTGTGAACACGATCACTTTCGTAAAAATAATCTGATCGAGGCCGAATTAGGTAAAGATGTGTATTCCTATATTTATTCAGAGGAGTTCGTAATCGAGTTTGTAATCTTAGTTTAGAGGGGTTTTATAATCCAAAAATGGGGATTTTGGATATTTATGTTTTTTTGTATTTTTTTAGATTTAGCTCAAAAAGCTACACAATTTAGTTCTTTGCAGTTTTGCTCTATCTCCAAAGGTTACCGAGATATTAAAAATCTAAACACAGTACCGTACATGGTATTTTGGGGCTCTAATGTTTATCTTAGGCAGGATAAGGAAAAATTAATATTTTACTTATTAAAATCAATATTTTTGGATGAAACCTGGTATTTGGCTTAATGTTGTTGGGACCCATTCATTTATGCTAAAAAATCATGGTTATGTGTTTATCATGACAGCTAACCTGCATACTCTTTTCCCATGTTAATCATATAGAGAATAGGCACTCCTTTATTTATGGACTTTATTTGATGAAACTTGGTATAAATGGTGAAAATAAAAATTGTATGCTAGAAATGCCTACTTTCAGTGTTCCTTACAGCAGAAAACCTGCATTCTCTTCCCAATGTTAATCTTACGGAGAGTAGGCAAACAACTCTCATATTTATCAACAGATTTTAATAAAACAGATTAATAAAACCTGTCATATATTATTATTATTATATTATTGATTTGGAAATCGGCTGAGTATGCAGGTCTGCTGTGACGGGGGTACTTTATTTTAATAGGGAGCGGAGAAAATGAGGTTCTTGCTCAAAGTTACAATAAAATGGCAAACGTAAAATTATTATTATCTTACAATGCTCATTAGCTAAATTGGATTCATTAAAAAATCAATTATATGCAAATTAATACTACCTAACTATAGAACTACAGTTTTTGCCTCTACACTAGTATCTTTCACACAGAACTATCGATAATCATTACAAGTATTGTTATTATTGTTATGTACTTGCCATAATTCTTAAAGGTATTTACATAGTACAGTATTTAGAAAACTATTCCTACAATAGTGAAAATTGGTAAAAGATTGTATTATCAACTAGCAGTATGGCCGTACTTTTTACGGGTTGTAGGATTCTGTTTTAAGGAAAAAAGATACTTATTGACATGACAAAATTAATTACATCAGAAAATATGTATAGTTATTAAAATTCGTTATACCTTAAGATAACATTTTAATATAGTATGATTTCAACGTGGGTTTGAAATAAACGATCAATGTAAACAAACTAATATTTATTTTAATTAGTCAGCTGTTTGTTTTTCTTTCTATTAAATCACTTTATACATTACATATTCTCAAAATCCATGATCAATGCTTAAAGATTTTAGTGTTAAAAACTACAAATACAGCTGATTATTACCAGTAAGTGATTCATTGAAAACTAGAAGAAAAATGTGACTAATATCGTGTAAAAAGTGGGTTTTTTAAATGCTCGTTATTTACTTTTCAAGGAGCAACAGACAATTCCAATCATTGAAAACCCTTCTTTGGAATATAGAGAATGAATTTAAAAAGTTTCATTGTTATCAGTTCTCCCACTATTCCACAGAAGACGTCGTAAAATGCTTCCTGGAGCGTCACAGACAAACAGACACCAATTGAGATACTTTATTCGGCTTTTCTAACGCACAAAACGTAAAAATAACTA
Organism: Nephotettix cincticeps; assembly: GCA_023375725.1. Classification (NCBI taxonomy): domain Eukaryota; kingdom Metazoa; phylum Arthropoda; class Insecta; order Hemiptera; family Cicadellidae; genus Nephotettix; species Nephotettix cincticeps. The sequence goes on from CM041785.1 coordinate 2,229,345, forward strand.
AAAAATAACTCTGAACAAAACTCTTGAGACAAAACTCAAATTTCATTTATATAGATAAAAGATTTCACCAATTGATTCTTCAATTTCAACAAGTAATTTACCTATCTAAGTTTGTCGAAACACTGCTCTTCTAGGAAAGTGTTTTTAATTTACTAGTAGCAAGTGTTTTAAATAGTTAAGGTAAATGGGTTAGTTTACAAATTCACATTTGGATTAAAGATCCCAGATTAAGTGTCATAAGTTGATATTATAATAGACTAATTCTTAAACTGAGTTCATAGATACCAGTACATCCAAACATGGGTGTTTAAGATAGCAAATTATATAGGTACATAATAAACAATATTGATAATCTAGAGTTTTGAATATTAATAACAATAGTCTTATCATATCTAAAATTTCTGATGTTCAATTAAATTCTTACTTGCATCCTCCCCTTGCCCATCTTGATGTTCTTCTCCACCTTTTTTCTTACCACAACAAGCTGAAAAAATTATTTAAATTAATGGCTTTGTTAGTGTATTGATTCTAATATTAAACTGTTCAAGCTGGTTATTTGCAAGCTGTAAAATAATGAATTCTGACTAGTCTCAATGGTGTAAACATACTGTGAATTCATCCAATAAAAATTCCTTGTCGTATGTCAATCAGTTATCAAAATATGATTTGTTAAAGATTTTATTGGCTACAATGAGATTAGAATAGTTACTGACCAACTGTATACTTTTCTGTGTATCTAATGGAAGGCAGTGAAACAAAACATTAAAAATATCTAATCCAAAAGGTATTCTTAGGCCGAAGAAATCTTTATCAAAACAAAAAGAACAAATAGAACTCAAAATAGTACAATACTTACCACCCATTGCAGTCAAGAAAAACTAACTGAAATATAAAGATTCTTCAATTTTACAACACTTAGAAAACAAATTAATTTTTATCTAAAATTATTTTATTTCCAAGGAAACACAAACTTGTCAACAATGTTATTAATTGACATTTTTCATATGTTTTACAAAAATGCTCTATTAGTATGGCACAGTTTTGTTTGAACTTGATGAAAAATATTTTAGATATAAGTTTGTATTCATACTTTGTAATATGATCATAGTTGTATAGTGTAACTCAAACTGATAGTTTTAGTTGAACTTCAATACATAGTACTATTTTCCTATAATTTTAATCTATTATACATATTACGTTTTTAACTAAAGGTTATAAGAAACATATTTTTATCCTCACCACAGAATAATATTTTTGAATATAATCTTATATTGAAAAAAGTATATTTAATATATGACTTAATTGTAAATTATTAACATCTGCTTTATAATTTTTAAACTAACTTAATAATTATTTTGGTAGGGGCCTTGGGGTCTCTAAATTACCAGTCTACAAAGGTATACAGTGGATCGTGGGTTCAAATCCCTCCTGTGGTAGTTGCTAATAAAAATTCACCTATCATCCCTCAGAGTTCACCCAACGCCATGAAATAATTAATTGGGAAGTGATTCAATATATTCTGGTTTAGAAATCTAGTACTAATTGAATGATGTATATGCTAATCTGTTAATTCTATTCATTATACTGGAACAAACAATAACATTCATGGCGAAGAAGCAAAATTCCTTCAAAAGGAATTTGAATGTCACATAATTGATTTAAATAAAAGAATCATTTAATTGATTTTAAAATGTGCTGGGTGGTGAACATTGATAATAATTGTGATACAACCATTCAAAACTTTAAAGATAAAATACTGTACCAGTATTTGAGACAATTAATATCCAACTAGCGTACTTGGTGCACAAAATCGTGTGCTGTCAAGGAAACACTCTGTCCACTAATGTGTGTAGGCAGTTAGTTTTAAGTGTTGCTATTTTAAAAAATCAATTCAATTTAATTACGATAAAAAAATATTTTATTAATAAACCTTATAAAATTTCTCTATAAACAATATTGCTAGTATAAACATAGTTTCTAACATAAAAATCCAGAAATATATATTTTTTTTATTTTGTTTGTTTGTTTTGTTTTTATATCAAGTTAAATTTTTGAACATATTGAAAAGGTCATGCCCTTGAGCCACATCTCATCAATGCACTTCCAAAGTTTTACATTGATACTTTGATAATTAACGCCACTACACACGCCAAAGTGAAGGTATGTTCCGCCAGAATTTAACATTGCCCTTACGAGACTAAAATTCAAGATGCCTACCACTGATACAGACTCTTAAGGTCCCCAGATGCCAAAAATACCATTTGTTCTCAACTGTATGTATGGTATGTGATTTTTCAATATCCTTTTAGAACAATGAAAAAATCACCTACATTGGTCCAATCCAACTGCCTCGCACCACAAAAAGTGTCATGTCTTTTTTATTTTTTTATTTGATTTTTAAAATTAAGAGTGGTTAATTTTGACTTAAAACTAACAAAAAAAGTCATTATTCAAATAAAATCAAGAAAATTATTGCTCAAAGAATACCTGCTTAAAAGTTATTATCATTTTAAATATTTAATTAGCTGCCATTTTGAAATTTCACATTGTTTTTTTCATACAAAATAGAATGTATACAAAATTTAGGTTTTATGTTTAATATTTATTAGAAACAAATTTGTGGTTTTTAAAAAACAAAACCAGGACTCTGTAACTATTGAATTTTGGACGATTTAAGACAAGAACTTCTAATAATCGTTTGTTCAGATAATTTTGGCAGACGTAACAGACGACATCATACTTCGCAGGCACGCACGTGGGTGGGAACCGCTGGGATCATTGAGGGCGTTGAAGTTCTCCAAACTTTCCTTCTGACCACACGCTATCTGTGTCGCCCTGCTAGCTCGGAGACGGAGTGTTGTGGTTATTTGTTGGGTTAGTTTTGACATGGATAAGTCTTAGCTCTGGAGGGTGTTGGCAATTTGCGAGACCAAAATTTGAAACAGTGATGTCATATGGTTAGTGATAGTTTGGTTATAAGAACAGCTGTTTAGATGAATTGAAAAAATCCCATTATACATATCCATGATCTACTGAACATCTTTTGTTTGAAAGAAGTAAAAATCCATAAGACATGATTATGTGACAAACAATTTTTTGTATTTACAGTACTTAAATACAAAAAAAATTCCCTTTGGGAAATAGTTAGATCATGGATATGTCTAAAGAGAATGTCTTCAGTTCCCCTAAATACCTTTTTTATAACCTAATGACGGCACTAACCATATGACGTCACTGTTTCAAATTTTGGTGTCGCAAATTGCCAACACCCCCCTCCCAGAAGGCTAAAACATGTCAAAAATAATATTTTCTCCGTATACCATATTTGCCCTTGGCGGAAAGAAAATTTCCCGCATATTTTCTAGATGCGGCAATCCTTGTGGTTACAAAAACACATAAATCATCATTTTCACCCCAAAAACCAACATTTTACTTTCTCCCCTCATACATAGTATATGGAGAAAGTATTGCTTTCGTCCAAATTTTCGAATTTGAGTTGAGTGTTGTTCAGTGTGTGTGTCTGGATGTTTACGCAATGCCACAGCCTACCCCGTTGGTCCGATTTAGATGAAATTTGGCATGAATGTATACATTTACGGTATCTCCAGGCGTTTTTTCATTTTTTTACATTTTTGATTTTTATGTGTAGTTCACCCCAAAAAACCCTTAAAAACGTGAAAAATCAAAATTCCTCAAACGGCTTTAACGATTTTGATTAAAATTTAATAGTTTATAGTAAAAAGAGTCCTAAATAATTTGACACCCCCCCATATCTGTAAAAATTACGTTTCAAAAGTTATGGGCTTTTAAATGTCAAAAAAATCATTTTTTTTATTTTTAGCAATAACAATAAAAGTAAAGTATAACTTGACTGGCACAATTGAAACCAGCTTTAAAAATTAACCAAATTTGTATTTTGAATTATTTGTCTATGACTAAAGGTTCCAGAGAAAAGTTAAATTTACTGTCCATGATAAACGCAGTATGTTGTCTGAAAGCGCCCAATGTTATTCTTATGGAGAATATAAAAAATCAATTTCTTCCCTGTGGGAAATATATACTAACATTAGGTTAGAGCACTAACATCCAGGTTAGAGCATGGATATGTCAAAAGGAATGTTTTAGTTCCTCTAAACGCTGTTGTTATAACCATATGGCGTTACAAATTTTCATCCAACAAATTGCTAACACCCCAGAGCTAAAACATATCCTTGTCAAAAAGTAATCATAACATATCTATATAATCTACTTATAGAGATACACCGTAATTTTGAATTGTGCACTATGAAATAAATTAAAAATTGACTTATAAAGAATGAAATTTCTCTCAAGTCACAATTGTTGTGATACACAAGTCCGATTTTTCGTACTTTCCTATGTACAAATGTATAATTTTCATGTACTTGTTGTGTGCAACGTGTGGCTAACATGAAACACATATGGCTAGTCCTCTTTCATTGATGCGACTTGTGGTGATGACGATCTACTAATCTCACTCTCTCCGTTCTCCGTTCTGTTCTTGGCTGATGCAATACTCCTTGTCAATATCGAATGAATGTGAATTTCTGATTTATTAAGCAATTGCTTTATACAGAAGACCTAGAAGTTAATATTTAGATTCATAAATTCTATTACATCAAAATGACGGAAGAAGAATCGGTTCGTTATATTTATAATATTATTAATTGATTTGTCTTCTTACATTTAGGGTTACCGCTCACACCTATCCTGTTGTAATAGACAAAATCCTGGATAGTATAGAAACTATTTATAAATATGATAGTTATATTTTTTCCTAATATTTCGTTGTAGGTTAATAGCCCTAAGATATCATTTAAAATTCATTAGATGAAATTGGAGCAATAGTGCATAGACCCTATTGCCATGGTTTTTAATACCTATGTTGTAGATGCCTTTGGTCTCAATGCAATTTGTCACAACCCATATGTGGAAATAAAAATATATATTTAATTAAGCTTTAGAGATTCAGGTTAGAGGCTTACATTCTTAAAATCAATTTTTTAATATTGAACCAATAAAACTTTGTGAACAAGCACTTCCATATGGAGCAAGTGACTTAGGCTTGCCAAGTGGCACTCTATTGACCCTTAGTTTTTTATACATGATCAAGAAGGTATTTTCAACGTTTTGTACTCATCAGTATCATAAATATGAAGCTGAAAGTAAAATTTACAATTTATTATAACCTGACTTAATTGTATTTTTTTGAATAGCACGATATAAAGTTATAATTTTTAATTTTATTTCCAGATTTTTGATCCTACCCTTAAAAAAAAGAAGAAGAAAAAGAAGACCACTTTTGATATTGAATCAGCTATGGCAGAGGGCACTGGAGGTGCTGATGGGGACGGTGGAGACACTGGTGCTACTGACAAGGAGAACATGGAACCAGCCAAGAACGAGGACATGGACATTGATGGTAAGTAGGTTGCATTGCCTATTTTAGGACTAACTCTTGATTAATTTGGTTTTACTTATGCAATCTTGTGTTTGTTTATAATATGGATGAGATCTAAGATAAGATTGAAAAAGTTCCATTGTGCTTGTTGCCAAGGAATGGATGCAATTGTCCGGGTAACTCTGTGGTAACATCCTTGCTTCGCAATCCAAAGGTCGTCGGTTCGATTCTAGACCCAGTTGCCATTTATAATTTCATTAATAATTTTAATTTCTGTTTAAAAAGGTTGATGTTAGTTCATAACAAGGCCACCTGGGGTTTTGAACACTCGTTATCAAAACTTCTAGTTTATCATTTTGCAGTTATCATTTTGTCTAATGGTCCTATAAAATTAATATTACAAGGAGATGTTAGGTTTGGTTAGTTCAGGCTACATCATAATTATCACTGCCCAAAAATTCTTCACTCTTGTAATTGATTAGAAGGGTTTTTGTGCTTAGATTTGCTAAAATGAGCATTAGATATTTAAGTTATAGATTGGTCATTTACAAAAAAGGTAAGGATTGTTGCCATAAATTGAACAATTTTTACTAAAACACTGGTGACCACCTCTTTTGCAACTTTCAAAATTTTTAATAGGTTATTTACCATAGTCTTCCTTGTGATTCTCATGCAGTTGTTACTAGGCAGACATAAGGTAAATAGTAAAAGTTACTCCACGTTATTCAATAATACAACAATCAAAACAAAAAATTTCAAAACTTATCTGTATATTTTGCCAGGTAGTGATATCTGTCATCAATTTAGTGGAGACTTAGTTGTTATCTTTGTCAGATGTGCCGCTAACTGTGAGGGAATATTTCAACTATCTAAGGAGTGTGCTCAATCTCCACTAGAGTAGGCCCATGTTTTTTTGCTAGTTGTTAAGCACTTTCTCCAATGGGGGTACTGTGGTTTAGTGTGGTCAAAAGGCTCACTGATGAGTGAAACACTTTAAGCCGGAAGTACATAGATTCGAATCCCGACCATGAACAATCCTAATTTGGCACGCAAATGTGTAGTCAGTTGTGCAAGGGCCCACCTAAAGCAAATGGTGACCGGTTTGGGTAGAAGTTGACGGCATTTATAGGCTTAATAAGGATTGAAGTTGTTCTGCTTTTTTTACTAATGTATAGTTAAGGGGAAGGGGGCACGTTTTATGTTTTTTTGTGTGTACTGATTACTTAAAGAAGAGCTGCATAATGATTTCATCTTTCAGTTAAGAGTAGAACACCTACCAGTACTAGAGTTAAAATTGTAGAATTTTTAATTCCTATTTCAGGTAATAGATTTTATAAAATTTAAGATCTAATCAACCAGCAGTAATCACGATATAGAGTACAATACAGTACAGTACAGTTTAGCCTATTCTTATCAATCAACAATTGTCTCCCAGTCTTTTACTAAATTGTCTAGTTCAAACTTAAAATGCAATGTAACTAATTGTAGTGCCGCACAAAATCTGTTAACTATTTTATCTATTTGGGGGGAAATGCTATTATGCACCTTCAAAGAGGAAAACAACACACTCAGAATTGTGTGGGACTTTCACTCATAAAACCTCCCACCTTGGTAGAACCCTATTAAGAGTCTGCATCACTGGGGTAGCCATCTTAAATTTTAGTCCCGCAAGAGTAATGTTAAATTCTGCCGGAACATACCTTCACTTTGGCGTCTGTAGTAGTGTTAATTATCAAAGTATCAATTTAAAACTTTGGAAGTACATTGATGATATGTGGCTCAAGGGCATGACCTTTTAATATGTTCAAAAATTTAACTTGATATATAAAAATAAAAATCCAGGAATATTTTACAAAATAAATCATTATTATTTTTTTATTGAGAGCGAAAATAAGAAGTTCTGTAAGGTGGTACCCTGGAGGACTGTAATACCTTTAATTTGACACCTCTTCCGTTAATTTATGACAATAGGTCAAGGAGATATAGGCGCCAGAATTTAACATTGCTCTTACGGGACTAAAATCCAAGATGGCTCCCACTGATGCAGACTCTTAAGGTATTGTGTCAAGGTGAAGCCAAAAAGGCTACAGTTTCTTCTTATTTACTTTTTCCTTAGGGAAAATCAAAGATGCTCATGATCTTCTTCCATTTTCTTTCTCTTGAGAATGTTCTCAGCAAAAGTAGTAATATGCTGTTAGTTCTCAAGAGATGTTGTCATGAGAGGAATCAGGCTTTCAAGGTTGTGGTAAATGTAGGCCACATTTTAAGTTTACCGTTTGTAAAAATAAATTCATCATTTTTCAGATAATTTGGATTTAGACAGTTTCGGGAAAAAGAAGAAAAAGAAAAAGAAAGCTTTTAATTTAGAAGAGTTGGATGGTGCTCTTCCTGATGCAACTGGAAAGACAAAAGAAGATGCGGTGGACAGAGGGGCTGATGACGAAGCAATAGAGGTCAGAGCAACAAAGGCCAATCATTTTTGTTTGTTTTAAAATAAAATTGAACTGTTTAGCCTATACTTTACAAAACTTGAAACAGATATGATACAATTGAACTCTAGATATGCAGTTATTATTTTATTTTTTTATTTTTATTTTATTTTTGCATTATTTTTCAATAGTTCGAAAAAGCTACTTTATGTTACTTCAGGCACATATTGAAATATTATTACACTTTTTTATACTTTTAACTGAAATGGTGACCTACCCAGGTAGGTATTTTAAGCCAAGTATGAATGAGGAATGAGTGTAGGATGATTGTGGCGCGATCTTGTAGTCTTGTTACTGACTAAGGCTGATATGTTCTTTAGACAGGACTGTTAATTAATAGCCCAACAGCTGATGGCAAATAATGGACCTACAGTTTAACGTGGAATCCGAACTACGGCCTCTGAATTACGAATTTGTCCATCCTCATAGGTCTTTGTGGATTAACGTAGTATTCAATAGTGCGGACGTTAATCCACACAAGAGAACACTACATCCACCGACCATCTCTATGCAGTTAAATATTTTACAATAGTTCGAAAAAGCTACTTTATGTTACTTTAGGCATATATTGAAATATTATTATGATTTTTAGTCTTGATTTTCCACTTGTATCCAAATTATCAGGTCTGTGTGCACTCCCTTCCTCCTCTACAACACCCACCCTTTACTCCTTTGCCATTCAAGCCCAACATCAACACGCTCTCAGAAACATTTTTGAGGAATAGACCAGTGGATGAAGGAAATCTTTTTGTTAGTTAGGCCTAATTCTGTGAATGTTTTTAATCGTTAAGTTTAATTTAACAGCGAGAGTAATCCAGGGTTGAAATGTTTGATTAAATGTGCGAATATCTGTAAATTAATAAGATATCTGGTATCAATTGGAATATCTAAAAGGTAAATAAAATCTTTTGGACAGACAGTTATAAATGAGCATTGAAAATATAAAAAGCCTAACCTTTTGTTTAAGAACATTGTCGAAAACACAGAACATATAAAATAAAAAGAGCCAAAATAAAAGAGTTGTCAAATGACAATTCCTTCAAGGCCTACCTGTACTTATATTCGTGAATTAAAAACTTTTTATTAAGTTAAAAAATATATAATGTCTCATTATTTGAATTTCAGGATAGTATGTCTTTAGACGTGGACTTTTTCGCAAAAAATAAGAAGAAGAAGAAAAAGAAGAAGGATCTTGATGAACTGGTAGCTGAAGAAGAAAAGAAGGAAAAAGAACAAGGAGGTATTTTTGTAAACTGTTATATCATTTTTGTTTCTATTTTGTATGGATTTATTATTATTAATTAGGATTGTTATTTACTGAATGTAAATGTTTTTATGGTTAATCAAAGAATTGAATTGAATATCTTATATCAACATGAAATACTCATATAAATGAATAGGCCCTATATAATTTCAAAAGAAGTTTAAAATAGTTTAATATAGTTTAAAGTTTTAAAAATTAATCATGAGGTATTCATATCAAAATGTTATAAAATATCATTCTTTGTTTTAAAAGCCTTAACTTCAGTAAAACTGAAAAAACCTGCAAAACTTTGTGTTTTTTTTGTACCGAAGAGATCTGTCCTTTGTTGCTTGTTGAGCTAAATGTGACAGTTAAAGAATCGGATCTTAAAAAATTGTTTACAATAAGTCTTATCAATAATTATAAATGATTAGCCTACAGTATTAAACATTTACCAAGATGATTTCCTTGTAAATACCCTCACTTGTTTGTATGTATGGTTAAGTAGGGCTAAAACTAACAGTGTTTATTTGACCCACATGCTGCGCTGAAATTGAGCGAAAATTGGAACCCGGTAAGGTTAATTACAGATTGGTTTTAATCATTTAAATTTGTACAAATATATTGTTAAGATTATCTTTTTACATATCAAGTAGCCTAAATTAGTTAATGAGCTAGTAACTGAACTTTTACATTGCTATAACAACTCATGTTCTAATCTTCTCCTGTCTGCAGTTGATCTAATCTACTCAATTTTCCAGCAAGACATAAGTTTTAAGTGTACCAAAACATGTTTGTTGAGTATTTTTACTGAAGCTGACCACAATTAGCTGTGGTAATGTACTTTAGTGTGCTTCACAATTAGTTTAAAAGTTATTGTAAAGTATTTTTGAGCCAGGTCTTGGTCCTGAGTTGGTCGGATAATACATTGACTGCCACGTCATTTTTAGTCCTTATTACTAGAGTGCTATTGCTAGAGGTCGATTTCGGCCTCTCGTTGCTTAGCAACTGAAACTGTCAGTGTGAGCCCAGCTCTAGCTGGAGGAGGACTATTACTGGTCGGCGTGGCGGGAAGTGTGTATGTAACGTGGACTCTAGGACTGCCCCCAGGCGCTGAGAAGCCGATATTGACCACTCAACAATGACGTAACATTTGGTGTATCAGATGCATTTTTATCTGATGGAACAGCTTTTTCATTCGGTCATTACTTTTCATGTTTCTATTACTTCATACTGAAGTGATTTCACTATTAGGCCCTAATATATTTCAATTTGCTAAAAGTAAGTATTGCAATTTTTTTCAGCAGTAAACACGTTTAAAACAATTAATTTTACTTCAAAACAGTTTGTATATAGTTTTATAAAAATTTGGTTTTATAATGAAGGCTGCAAATTGATCATGATCTGTCACAAATATGTCCAGCGGAGAACGAGAGTCACACGTGGCTGGGCTCTGACCGAGACTACACGTACGACGAGCTGCTCACCCGAGTGTTTGACATCATGCGGGACAAGAACCCTGACATGGTAGCTGGTAAGAAGCAGAAGTTCGTCATGCGACCGCCACAAGTCGTGCGGATCGGCACAAAAAAGACATCCTTTGCTAACTTCACTGAGATCTGTAAAACGTGAGTTCATCAGTAGTTGGCAGTATTAAATCTCATAAAAGTAAATACCTAACCATCAAGGTTATATTCTTTAAATGATATTTTCAGCCAGTCACATCAAACTGGACCTCGCTCTTTACTTTGTCTTATCATGTTTTTGGCAGCCTTAAATTTATTGTTGAGTTAAATCTTTGCTAAATTGTCGTAATTTTATTTTTTATAAGATACACTAAAACCTCGTTTATCCGGTTTTGATGGGACCAGGGACATTTCGGATAAGCGAATTTTCACATAAACCGTTTAACCGATTTTCGGAAGAAAAAGCTAAATAAACGCCTACTGTTTTTTTCATTACAGTTGTGTTTCTTTGATTACAGTGTTTATACACAGTTGACTTTTTTCGACCGAAAGTATTATGAATGGTCGGCCGAAAACGACACGCCATACCAGCAGAAAACGCTGTATAGTACCAGCCGAATTTGCCACGCAGTACCGGCCAAAAACGCCGCGCAGTGCCAGCCGTTCGGACACCGTTAAGGTTTTCGCAAATCAAGCTGTACTGTCAAGCAACATTTTTTCTTTTTCTCTTGGAACCATTTTGGATAAACTAGTACCTGATAAACGAGGTTTTCGTGTAAATACTGTAGTATTCTTTTATTCTTAGCTGATTATTGCTATTTTTCATTATATCATTTAAATTTTTCTATACTTTTATATGTGTTTGTAGCAGTGTGTCACTTAACTGTACATTTAATTGATACCCACTATTTCATTATATTATTTCTATCACATGACTAGCTTAGTCAGCTAGGAGGTTTGGAATAACAAGAACTCTTGCAACTAGAATTTCCTTTTTAAAACAATATGTTTCACTTTGGTTATGCTGAATCTGAAAGTAAAAGTAACCAAAGTTGCCTCTGATGTTGATGGGCTGATGCTATTCTGCAGGTTACATCGACAGCCGAAGCACTTGCTAGACTTTCTGTTGGCTGAGCTGGGAACCAGTGGTTCAGTGGATGGTAACAGTCAGCTGATCATCAAGGGCAGGTCAGCTACTCACTAGTAATTTCGCCTTTCTGTAATGTACTTTGACTCTTGGTTAATCCTGTCTAATCTAGTGGAGGGCTGATCCAGGTAGCAAGAAACACGAATGATCTTAAGATACTACAATATATGTTCCTGTTGGATAAACTATAACTGGCAAGCTTGCTAAACTTTCCAAACTCCCATGTATTGATATTATTTTGGCTTCTTGTGTAACATAATTTACCACTAAATTGGGGAGAGTGTTACCGAAACAAACTCTTATTTCAATAGAGTTAAAGAGAAGAACAAAAGCAAGTAGGCCATTAAAGGAATAAATAAAAAAAGGTTTTACTAGCCTTACATAGTAACTTTATACAATATATGTAAAATCACTTGTAAATCCTGCTTACTTATAGGCCATGGTTTTGTTAATCGGATTTTTATTTCAGGGAAAATCCTAAGTTAAATATTCTGTACATCATAAGATTATTGACCATTTGACTCAGAGCCTAATATCACTTTATTTTCTCACCCCTAGTTCTCCCTTAATGTTGACAGCTAGCAGGTCAGTAGTTGAGAGCGGATTTTCCTGAGCGCAGGGGAATAACCCATGTGTTTGTAGTAAAGATTGTGAAGAATGTCAAATGTAGTAATGTAAATACATTACTATAGCAATACAAGAAGTGATCCTGGATTGGTACAGAAAGGTATTTGAACCACAGTATATCATCATAAAAAATCTCAGCAGTCTGGCATTTTTATCTCAGCCTCACGTCTCAACGGCTGTAGCTACGCTTCAAATATAGAAATCGTAATTGACTGTAACGATGACTCTACAACAACAAGAAAGATGAATTTTACTGCAGTGTTCAATAATATACATTATGTAAGTTAAACGTACACGAATTTAAATTATTACATTAATATAACTATGTCAGTATTTAAACCATAAAAATTAAGATGTAGACGTAGCTGTTTTTTATTATAAGTTTTATAAGATTTTGTGGTCGTGTTTGAAGGTTCCAACAGAAGCAGATAGAGAATGTGCTGAGACGTTACATCAAGGAGTACGTTACTTGCCACACGTGCAGGTCACCCGACACTATCCTGCAGAAGGACACTCGGCTGTTCTTCCTGCAGTGCGAGACTTGTGGTTCACGGTGCTCGGTCGCCAGCATCAAGTCAGGTTTCCAGGTACGTCTAATAGGCATTTGCAGAACCTATCCTAAATTTAGAGAATTTTTATTTTTTAATATTTTTACTTTTTGATGTAGGAAAGTTGGAAAATACGGTATGTTTCGTTTTCTAACTTATTGACCAGTGTTTTCAAAATTTAATTACAGTATTTTTTAAAGCCTCTAGAAATTCATTTAAATCAAATAGCCTCGAAAATATACCTAAAGAACTGACATACTTCAGTTACTTTTGATACCAGAAGCTTAGTGGTATTTTTGTGCCTGTATGTAGATATATATTTTACTGTTAGATTTAAAAATTTACTGTAGGTTTTAATAAAGTAATCCTCATTAAATGGTTTCTTAGAAATCTAATTTTTTTTGATTGAGTAGTATTCTTTTAGTCTGTATTATTATTTTTTGCCTGATATAATTTATTGGTAACTTCTTGTAATGCCTCCAAACTTCTGGCTTGACTTTCAGGTCAAGCAAGAAGATCGGGAAAGTAATAATCACATAATCACAGCTGAAGGTAGAATGACTGTTTCAATTTGTCATTGTATTGGCACCCACAAAATAAAAAAATGTATCTCAAAAAAACTAAATGCTGTAAGGTTTTGTTAATATTTTCATTGGTTAGTTTTAAAAATTTCTGTTACTAATTAGACTTTTTTGTCTTCAGGCCGTGACTGGAAAGCGTGCTGCGATCCGAGCGAAGACTGCCTGATGGGACTGTCGCTATGTTACAAACACTTGTACATTTGTAATAACCGTGTCACCTCTGATTGCCCTACTGTCACTACTCTTATACAATGTGTTTGATCGTCCTTTGTTTTGTATTTATATATTAAAATATTATAAATGCGCATATGTAAAAATTGATTGATAAGTTAATATACAGTTTTGGTAACTATTAACTTGTCACATTCTTTGTTGGTACCGCTCTTTTATCTTGATTTTATCATCACAATACTTCATTTTTTTAAAGTTTCTTAATTATTTAAATCAAAAAACCTTATATTTAAAGAATAAAAGACTTAAGATTAAATGTGAAATTTATAGCCTAATTTGGAGGATTATCAGTCAATAGATTCAGTTACAAAAGTCAACCTTTTGGGATCATTTTCGATTTATTCACAGTTCAAGGTAGAATGTGTTGCTCAACTGATAAACACGTTCACGGCTAAGTGGACACATTTAATTATGAACATGCCACCTATTTAACCGTAGAACTGGCAAAGTCGTAATTCACGACGCATTTACAAATTCAATAAGAAGTGGCAGGTGGAGGCATCTGTCGTCAGTTTAGTGAACTTGTTAGACACTAGCACCTACGTGGCTGTGTTACCCTCTGGTGGCAAGCAACCGAACCTGCTCTTGTAGTGCACTATATTGCCACCGGGCATGTCTTATAACCAAGAGCTTTCTACTCCTATGCACTAAATGGTTGAACCAGTTAACGTGCTGTGCTGACGAGCGTAACGTTCTAGCCATGCAGAAGTGCTTGGGTTCGAATCCCGGCCATGAACGATCCCAATTTGGCTTGCAAATGTATGGTATACCGGAGGGGGGGACTTTAAATAAACTGTGGCCAGCTTGGGTGGAAGTTGACAGCATTTGTAGGCTTAATTGGGATTGCAGTGGACACCTGTTTTGCTTATGTGGTTAGTGGTCTTAAGGGGGGCATTTTTTATGCTTTTTTTGCTTATACTTCATATTTCAAGAAGATATTAGTAATTATTTTTATGTTACAGTTAAGAGTAAAAAGCTTGCCACTTCTAGGGTTAATAATACAAAGGATTTTAATAGTTGAATAATATAAAGGAGTTCAAAAACACCTGGGTAGCCTAGAATTAACTTACTGATCCGGGATCGCAAGATTGGTTCTGGGCCATGTCACCCTTTGCAATTAACTATATTAATAATTATGCGGCTCAGAACAACATTGGTTTTTTTGTATCATCGCTGTACTCGAATCATATCCATTTTATTAAGTTATTCTCTATTTTTTGCTTTTTTTTATCTACATATATTTCACCGTGGAAGAATAGTTTTCTTATGGGATTTTCTCTTCTTATTTCATAATTACATACATTTTACAATATCTAAATTTAACAAATTTATATACATACACTTTATTTTTAATAAAAAAAACTCGGGGCCTACGCACAGACGTAGGTCCATGAAGGGCATTTCCTACTTTTTAAGTTACTCTTATTATTTTCATATTATGTATACATAAAGATTTTTTTGTTTTTTTAAATTTGTTTATAATATCTAACATTTGAAAAATGTGCACAGTTTAATTTGTAATATATATATTTTTTGGAATAAATTTGATTTTGACTAATTGAACTGGTCGAAGTACGGCACTTCGGTTTAGAAAGTTCTCTATCAAAACATTAAAACAATCCTGTGGCATTAATGAACACTCAAAAATTAGTTTGATGCTTCATAAAAAAACATTCAATAAGCTTCATTTCACAAATTAATTTAAAAAATTTCAGGATAATAAACACATAATGTACAGTTCAACATTTTTATTTAATTTAAAACATTTTATTTTGTTTTTGGGTTAAAAACTTATTTCTCTCTATTTACATAAAATAAATATATAGACAAGACAGTGACTTGACGTAACGTAAGTATCACATGAGTGGCTGAGACGTGGACCTGACGTTTACATAACTAACTGTATTTGTACTTTGGTGTTTCTTACGCTTACATTTAGCTCATTATTGCGAATTAATTTTAGGTAAAAATGCCCAAACAACGACCTCAGGAATGCAGTGTTCTAATAGCTGAAAACAAATTGTTTATAGTATAATTTTGAACTTGAAATAGTTATTTAAATTTTTCCAGCTTGACTGGTATATATTTTGGACAGTAACTGTTAAAATTTTCACTGCTTCCCTCGGAATATAAAATATTGTTGGTGAAATGTTTAGGATTTTGTACCTTTCAAAGTTTAAAGAAACAAAATTCACAAACCTTAACAGTCACTCCCCCCGGCAGTATGCTAGCTTCTCGTCTTGTTAATATTCAAACAAGAATAATTTACTTGATTGGCAGAAGTTACTTGATCGTAAACATTTTACTATGGAGCTTCAAAAGTCAGAGCTAAGCACAACTGCCGAGGGAGTCGACACTTAATACTGACTGAGTCGGGTCATCACTCATACACTGGCTCTGAACTTGCTTGAGATCGTACGATATTTGGTTTGTTTAGCGCCACAACACTCCTTGCACTCATGCATGCGTAGTTTTACTAACAATATTATAACATATGCATGCCTCCGACTTCTAAAGTGCCTACTGTACACAGTGGGTCTGACTCTAAAACTAACACATTCGAAACATCATGAAGCTATATGTACAATTACTTCCCGCAGAGGGCAAAAACTGTGGCAGAAGAAAGAGTTGACAGGTTACAATATGTTAACTAGAAGCGAGTCAGTAGACACGACTTGTGTGACACTTAAACACTGCCACAGAGAACACAACTTCACACATGACCCAGCGACGCGGACCTGGCTCACACCAGAGATATTGAAATTCACACTGAAAACGTTTCACACACATCTTACAGAGACCTCACCATCGATCGTGAATTACAACTAGCATAAACAACGACTTAAACCTAGGATTTGTGCTTGCACTGTGTACATGTTTCACGCTATCAAATGGCCAAACAAATTATGTTATTGTGCTTGTGTATTGTTACAGCCTATGTACACTGGCTCGGCATAACTTATACTGGAAGTTTACAATATATTCGACCCATCGGGCTCAATAACCTAAATCCTTACATGCTACAATAATATGATAAATCCAACATTACAATTTCTTTATAGTTAACAGAAATAATGAAATAAATTATATTTTACACATATTTAAAACTAAAATAGTATTAAAATATACTCTTTAAAATTGGTTCTTAATTTGTAGAACCTTTTAATTACTCTCTTTATTATAATCTTAAATCAAAATGAAGGCAAATGATTCAATTAATTATTATAACAGTCTTTAAGTACAACATATAAACACAACTTGTCATGAAGTAAACTATTTCAAGCACAGCACGCATCAACATTTGAGCTAATCTTACTGAAATAAACTAAAAGTACATAAATAAAATCGAAAAAAACAGTTGATAGTGTAGAAAAATATAGAAATAGATCTAGTTTCTGGTAATTTTTTAAATTGCTATAAACTTGGTGAAAAAATTAAATTGGATCAAGCAACACAAAGTATTAATGTTGTACTTTTACATTAACAATTACATTAGTCATACATCAATCAGATATTTTTCTTTTCACGTTATCTCAACATTTTTTCCAACAATTATCCATGATATTTCACTTAAAAGTAATCCTTATCTTAGTCACAATTAGCTGAATCGACTCGTACGGATGAAAAAGACTTCAAGGCCGATACGTTTTTATGAAGAGATCGTCACCATTACAATGCTCTTTGATTATATCAAGAGAATAATTCTCACCTATTATTCGAAACTGTTCATTAGGCACATTAACATAATATTGAAAATGAACAGTGATGGTATTGGTATGCCTGGACTCCAGGGAAATGAACATTGAAAGACAGTAGTACAAATAATCAAACCAACATTAAATATTATCTTATCACTAAGTTACCCTCGAATTGACTCTAAATAGCAAATGAAGAGGTGGATCGTTATGGGCAGGGAGTCAGTCCTTTTCGGAAGAAACAAAAATTATAAAATGGTTAAATTTAAAATGTGCCTTAATGAAAATAGGTTGAATAATTTTCTTATACGTATTTAATTAGGATTGAAAGTAGAAATTTTTAATGAGCTGATTGAGTAAGTCCTTATTTTTTCAGCTTTCAGGAGATATGTTTCAACAATTCGTGTATCACTGTTTTTTCACTGATATTAATTTTTTAAGTATTTTCATTAAATAGGAATATAAATGTTTGAAAAATGATAAATACTAACACCAGTCCTGGCTCTCATGGCTTAGGACTATGGAAAAATAGAAACAGAATTCATATTTTTTGTTCTTTATCCAACCAGAATTAAAAATTTCAATGGTATGATTGATTTCTGTTTAACTTGTACATTTGAATTTATATGTTAAAGGTCAGCAAATCACAGGTTTTACAGGTAGTAATTTAAAAAATTTCAGATTCGTAGTCTGACAAAGATTCAATCAAACTAAAGGCAGTCGACTACATTTGTTTAGTATTTAAGCATAGTTTTAGTTTAATAATCATTTTAACAATGGGAGACATTCCACATTTATCATGTATTTTTTAAAGAAATAATTCAATATCAAATACCGTTTGTATGTACGGAGTCAAAATAGAATAATCCCCCATCCCAACTCAAGTTAGTAGTTGTGGTCCGGCAGAGGCAGCAACTTTTACGTACGACGAAGGCACCTAGTTAGTTCAGCTGCGAGCTCCCCAGGGGGGTTGTTGGAGATGATACAGCACTGAAGAGGAATCGGTGGCGGCACTTAAGAGTAATGGTACCAGTTCTTCCTGCAAGTGAAGCAGGACATTCTACAGGGTCGACTCCCCGTCTCGTTCGATCTCGCAGCTGAACTAGGTGCTTTCGTCGAACAGTGTCAGACTACCAAAATAGGAACAGCAAGTTGAGCACTGATCTCCAGGGTACAATGGATAGATTGTATAGCACCCAAAATGGAAATAAAGAATTGAAGACAACGGTGAACAACTTGAAGAAAAAGATTTTTCTTAAACAGAGTGCATCTGGTGGCTTACAGAGGACTCGATCACAGGGTCAGTTGGGCCATTGCAACCAGAGGTTGCAGATGCCGGAAAAAGAAACAGTGCCAGTGTCCAGGCGCCAATGCATACGAATCGTTCCTTCAGGAATCGGTACTAAACTATTGCCGTCAGGAAAAGTTGTTCCATCGGAAGAGAAAACACAAGAAATGTCTAACAACAGATGTTTGGCTCATCTCGATGCTGGCAGATGTCAGATTGGGGCAGACCCGGACAGAATGTCCACCTTAATGTCTCGTATTTTACTCTGCCCCCCTCACCTCAAAGTCTTCCTACCCTGCAGAGACTCAATTTCTGCCTGCTCACACATTAGATGAAGATGATATAAAGGGCAGAAGCTCAGGAGAAGATACCAAACTTTTACCACAAAAATAAAGAAAGTATCGTTATCAAGCCATAGAACAAACGTTGCTACCTCTTCCAGACCACCTCTCCGAGAGCTGAATGAAGACCCGCGACTCCTAGCCCGCTGTTCTCCCACATTTTTTCAGCTAAGCAGGGCCGTAGTGAGAATGCAACATCCACACAGACAAACTGAGACTGAGTTTTTTTGGCAAACATTTTACAAAAAAAAGAACCATCAGAATAATGATAGCCATTGTAGCAGTTTAAAATAATGAATAAATAATTTAAAATAATGACTGATTGTGAAGTTTTATCGTATTATATGTATATTTCAGATATTTTAATGTGTTCTTTTAGCTTTTATATGTAAAGACTTTTTGTACTGTTTGTTGTATTTGCTCATCATCATAATTATTTATTGTTGTTTTTCTTAACCACACCTTAGTTTGACTTTTTCTTAAATTGTGATTATTCTTTAATTTTTCCAAAGGAGCTGTCAGTTTTTCATTTCAAACGCTACTCCCTTGTCCAAACTAACTCCCTGCCTCACACCGCGTGTCTAGCAGCACTTGCGGTTGTTGTTGGCGCCGGAATGTTGCTGCTGGCGGTCGCTGCGCCGTTGGCGTCGGCTGCGCGAGTTCACTTCACGAGCCTTGTTAGTACGCTCCAGCTGGTTGCGTGATACTTGCAGTGACTGCTTCTTTTGGAACTGCAACACAGTACAAATTCCGTTGAGTTGTCTGTTAATTTATCTTATTAAAATATCAATATATTGTTATAAGTGGAATTCAAGTGAATTTTATGCCTTCAAAATTTTATGTCAATGTTCTCCAAATATTTTAAGAATGGTATGTAAATTTTAAACATCTATCTACAGTATGCCAAAAATTGAATTAAAACAAAAACAACATATCCTACTCTATAGTGAGTAAAATTAATGTGTGATCCTACTTAATCGCTTATGTCTACCTACTTCCACACATGTCCAATGGCACAATTTTAGCTGGGTTCACCTACTAAGTTAGTGTGCTTAAATCAGGATTAAATGAATGGGAATCATTCCTGAACTTCAAAGGACATAATACTTCAACAGTACTCTTATCAGGTCAAAGCTGGCCACTAGACCACCAAGAAGGTAAATCGAGTGCTCCACAAATTTCAAGAGCTTGACAAAAAAACCAAGTACAGTAGAACTCCAATTATCTGAACTCCGACTATCCGAATCGCCGATTATCCGAATCACTTTCAGAAAAAATTTGTCCAAAAAAAGTCTAATTGTGCTATTATTCTTCCCCCCGCGAAGCCAGTGTTTGCGTGTAAAAGTACGTACATTTTATTTATATTTAAAACATGTAAAGATATCATGTTTCATACATTTAATTTAATAAAGAAATAGTGCAATATCAAAACGTAGCTTTTTCTATCTCTAATGGCAATTAAAAAAAAACTCCGATTATCCGAATATTTGATTATCCGAATGGGTCCCGGTCCCCATTAATTCGGATAATTGGAGTTCTACTGTACGCATAATGGTACTTGGTTTGGTAACCAATCTAATTAACTACGGAGAGCACTGTGATATAAATAACACGTGTGTAATATGATGTCAAGCAACGTGTATTGGTCGCCGACATACGCACTAATGCTCATAGCACTCTGTGATGTTAAGTTAGGTTGGTTATTGATATTTTTAATAATATTTTTATACTGCCAATAATCATCAGAAAACCACTAAACTATTAGTTTTCTGTAAATAGCTACCTGAACAGTGGTATACCTTAACGGAAAAGATCCCAGTCTGCTATTTAAAGACCAAATATCGAAAATAGAAAAAACTTGCAAAGGATTGGTATAACTTAAAAAGAGATTTTACTTTAAAGGGCAAAAGATATCAAAAATACAGTACCTGTTCACATGGAATCAAGTTTAACCTTTGCAATGATTGCGTATTGATCCAGTTACTGGCATGACATGCACCAGATACTGACATTAGATAAAGCACTGCAGTTTCGTCTGCTAACAACAATAAAAATAACCTAAACTAAACTTTTGCACTTGTCTTAATGTATGCATAATTTGTATAATTGTCATAAAATATTTACTTTATTCCACGTGACAATATGAAAACCATCCGCAAAGTGAGTTTTTGTCCAATGGAAGGTCATACAAGTTTCTAAATGACATATTAAAATAAACACACGTAATATTAAAATTAATCATATGACTAATCAAAATAAAAGGCTAATTTATTACATGTCTCATGTTTTATTAATCAAAATTCACACTTGAACAGTCAAAGTTAAAGAGCTAAAGGTATGAACATAATTTTAGATTTCAAAATTAATGAGCATTCATCATAGTATTGGAATCTTGCTGAAACAGAAAAGTTCTCTATTTTAGACTCAGTTTGAATCACATAACTTTAAATATTCTTGGCTATTTGTCAAAGTTTCCTGGTTGTTCTCTTAGAGACCAGCGATAACTAGGTGTCTGGTAAGTAGTTGTGAGTGAGCCATCAAAACTTATCTGAGCACATAGCCTAAAATCTAAAACTCCCAATCAGTGAAATGAGAAGTTTAAACAATGTAATAAATAAAAATAATTGTGAGAAAATAATAATTTTGAGACTATCTTTTGAGTTGAAAACTCTTAGGTTAGCGCACCGAAAAGAATCAACAGTTATTCAACTACAGCTTTTTGGAACTATAAACGTCAAATGGTTTTTTTAGTTTAGTATGATAAAAAAAATAAAACAGTTCCCTTTGCATATTGAAAAAAATACATCAGTTAAGTCTGAAAATATCCAGCTATTAAGAGCTTTAGACTTTGTCTCCCTTAAGTCAAAAGTACCTCCGCCATCTTGAAATGTTAGTTCCGTATGTTATAAATATGTTTTTTAATGTTAAAACATAGTCCTGGGCTTAGGTCTTGCCACAAGACAAACGGTAATAGCTTATACCTAATGGGAAATTCCCTAAAAAGTACAAAAAACAAAACACGATGTTAAATGTAAACCAAAATAAACGAAAGTTTAGCAGGTGAATTTTAACCCTCCAAGTGGCGATCGACATTCCCATGTCGATGGTGGTGAAAAGAGATTATTAGTGTATATTTATCGCGATGACATTCGGTGATTCTTACTCAATGATTACTGTCATTGTGCTACCATCTGCGAGCTAATGCATGAATTAATGAAGTTCACTGTCGTGCTCCTAGAGTATGCTTTTTATAGCCAAATAAGCGCTTTTTCAGACAGTTATCCTTTGGTGTAGTTGTGTAAGCCTTTACAATCACGAGTGCAATGGTTGAAACCAATCAGAAGGACAAGGGTTTGAATCCCGACCATGAGCAATCCCAATTTGTCTTGCTAATGTGTGGTACAGTGGAGGGAGTACCCAGATTAAATAAACGGTTTGGAAGGAAAATGACGGCATTTGTAGGCTTAGTTGGGATTACAGTAGACACCTGTTTTGCTTCTTTTACGTATGGTTAAGGCAGGGGCATGTTTTGTAATGTTTACTTATATTTAATATTTTAAGAAGATTTGCAAAGTCAAAGTAAAAGAATACAAATTAAGTTCAAAAGGAACGTTAAATGTTAAAATTCTAGGACATGCTCTCTTCACAATTGAATTTTAAAATTAAGACACATCTGATAAGTTTTAAATCATAAAGATATGTAACAGAGAACTATATGAGTAAATACTTTTTGAATTTGTCAATAACATTTTTTGAGCAGGTGATTTTTTAACATTTTATCATGTTATTTATCTGCTGAGTAAATGAAAAAATTGCAATTCTATTCAGAAAGATCACCAGTCACTGAAATAACACAAAGTAAAAGATTCACTGGAAAAAACAATTGTATGGTGGGTGAGTTTTTGAATTGTTGTAATGAGAAACAAGTATAAAAGATTCTAAGATGCAGAGAGATAAATCAGATTTATGAACAAAAAGTCAATGCTTATTTTATAATCTTTTCTGTGATTTTATATTCTACTGACCTTGGCAGCTGCCTGGAGCGTGAGACAGCGCAGAGTCTGCTGGTCAGTAACTGGCGCCAGTGGCTGGCGGGGCGTGGGAGGCTGTGGCGGGGTGGTTGGGGTAGCGGGGGAGGCGGACCTTGCTCTCAACCCCCGAGCAGCTCCATGGTGATACACACTCATGCTGGGGTGTTCTGAAACATATACAAAACATTAGTGATGCATTGTTACTTCTAAGGACTAATGTGGTTAGTTTTTTAACCCTAAAACCGCTAAGTCACAATCGCAATGCATTAACAAATTAACCCTTTTCAGTCGTTGAGCAGCGTCGCTCTCAGTGACTCAAGGCCCTATACATAAAGTGCCGGCTTCGCTGACAATGACTCTCCATAAATCGGTTATAACTCAGTTATTAGTTAATGTACTGGCTTAATTTTTCGCTAGTTTTGTTCCAAAAACCATCAGCAATTAATTTATAATGCTTATTTTGCCTTCTGTCTGTTTTTTAGTTTTCGTACTCTTTGTTTTTACCGTAACGGTTTTCTTTGTTGTCTGCCGTGGCTGTTTCATTTGCGGTTATACTACAAATGTTTTTTTACAATTGTTAAAAGTTGAATGATGCTTCAAAAGTATTCTTATATTAATACTAGTTTGTTATCATTGTTTTTCCCATGAGTAACAATAATCATAGCATCAAAGCTAGTAAAAAGTGCCGTATTTAATAAAAACAGTAACCAATGGTATGTACAAAACTTTGTTTTTATTTCTGTGACGTCTTAATTTCAAACAATCGTGATACATTATATATGAATTTTACTTAAAATTTCTTGCTATTTTTAATTTTAGTAATGAAAATCTTGTAAAATATTGTTTTGTATAATTTATTGAACCCCAAACACAAAATAATTTTTTTTTAGTTTTATAGTTTTAATTTTATTTTACCTTGAGAAAAAGAATTTTTTTGTAATGTAACATAAGACATCTAAAAAGAAAAATTAACTGTCTACAGTTAAAAAAAAAGATTACAGTAATATATGTAAAATTAAGTTTTCTATGACCTTTAGGAACTTTATGCACAAGAATCATGACCGTGGCACTCAAAGGTGTAAGTAAGAAGTGGCATCTGTCGTCAATTTAGTTAACTTCTTAGACACGTCATAGTGATTTGTGCTGCTAACTGGGAGCGTGGACTTGTACTATGTCAAGGTGTGCTCAATCGCCACTGATTATGTTTTTTACGCAATTATGCCAGTTATTATATTTTTATGTCAGTGGTACTTGGTATAGTGGTCTAAGGTGCTAGCTGACAAGCGAAACGTTTAAAGCCAAACGGAAGTCACAGGTTTTGAATCCCCATCATGAGCTATCCCAATTTGGCTTGCAAATTTGTGGTGTAGTGGTGGGAGAGCCTACCTTAAATAAACAGTGACCTGCTTGGGTGGAAGTTGACGGCATTAGTTGGCTTTGTTATTACAGTTGTACCATTGTTATTGGCTTTTACCATTGTATGATTAATGGGGGGCATGTTTTGTGTTTTTTTACTTATATTGATTATTTTAAGAATGGCTGTTTAGTAATTATATCATTCAGTTAAGGGCAAAATACATAGCGGCTCTAGGGTTAAAAAAATTTAATGTTAAGGTAAATAAGATTTTGATTTAGACACAGTTTTTTAAAGTTTAGTCTACTTATTTGTGAAATACATAAGTGAAGAGTTTGGTTCTCTAATAAAAAAAATCTGAGTATTTATTAAGTATAAATAGTTTTTAAGGTCAACTTTTGAATATTTATTCATTGGCCCCCCTGATTAAATCATAATTTTCAGTCAATTTAAGCAATAATCTCTTATTTTTACACACTAGTCTCGTTTTCTAGACTTGCTCGAGTGATGGCCTAGATAAGAATAAAATACCTAATACAGGGGTCTGGACCGTGGGAATGTGTTGTATAGAGGTTATAGAGGTAATCATTTTGTAAGGGTTTCTTACTTTGGATATTTGTTATACAGGGGTAAGAAAATTAATGACAAACGCATTAAATATTTGTTATATTGTGGGTTTTACATGTATTATATTCGCTACATAGGCGTTATACCGGGTAATTAGTTATATTGAGGTTTGTTATAGAGATGTTCCACTGTATATCATAAAATATTCCATGCTAATTTTTAACTTCAAATAGAGAGGACGAATTTTTTCTTCCACTCAGGCTTTTATCAGAGACAAACTTGATAACGTCATCACATCTACTGACCTATGAGCAGGTTTTCGAGGGGGTTGGTCTCGAGGGGACTTGGTGCCGTGGAAGTGAAGCAGGGAGGTGGGGTGAGGAACCAGCTCTCCTCCATTCCCGGGGCACTCGGCAGCGACGACATGGACGCCGACCGGGATATCCTCACCACAGCCACGTTCTCCTCGTCTTCGGGGCCTGCGAATCAACACATCTAGTTCAATAATAGTTCTCCAGAACTAGGTGATGTTCCTGTTCTCTCAACAGGGATTATAAAAACAGGAACATCATCATCTTCTCAGACAATCAAGCCACACTCAGAGCACTTGACTCCTGTACCTTCAACTCCAAGATCGACCCTTGGAAGTAGACACAATGTCACCCTTTGCTGGGTTCCTGGCCATTCAGGTATTGAGGGGAACGAAGTAGCAGATCGATTTGCGAACGTAGGAGCAATCACTCCCTTCATGGGACCACAGCCTTTCTGCAGGATCTCTAGGACACATGTTGACCAAGGCTTGGGTACTTAAGAGTCATCGCAGAAGATGATCAGATCTCCTCCCGCTAAAAGTGGGGTTGCAGAAGATCTTCTACAATAAGGTAGATCGGAACTAAGACACATCATAGGTCTCATCAAGGGACATGGACAGTTGAGAAAGAATCTGGCACAACTGGGATTCTAAACTGGGGATCCTTGCATGCAGATGGTGTGGGCAGTCTGAGGAGACTGCAGATCATATGCTGTTTGACTACACTGGACTCTGTGAGGTAAGGGCTACAACTCTTAGAACCATGGAGAGGGTTAGACACATGCCACCGGAGGAGCTGTTTGGTAAATTGCAGCAGTTTGCCATCCACCTCTACCGGACAACATGGAATTTCACTTTCTGAGCAAACATAGAAAGAACGTTAACATGGTCGTATTTCTTTTTTTTATTTACTATGCTATTTGGATTTCCTTCCAACAGCGTTGGCTTTCCTTTTGATTCAACAAATTTAATTTATTTTTCATTAGTTTACGCTGTTCCGTGTTAAGATAAAAAAATTCGTGTCCATCCGAGTTCACACAAACTGTTCAGTGATTGTAGTAAATGACAAAACTCTAATTTTTTGGTATAGTTGGGAATACAAATAAATTATCCAGTTCCGAAGATTTTATCAACAACTATTTGTAAGTAAATGACTATGAAAGTAAACTTGAAACAAGTATGCAAAGTGAAGTAGAGAAATCAAAACATCATTATTTATTGATGCAAGAGAATAATTGATTAATTGTCGATTTTAATTTAATCTGAAAGAGTTTAACTGATAAATCAATACTTTCAAGCAGTTTCAACTAATTAT
The DNA here is from genome assembly GCA_023375725.1 of Nephotettix cincticeps. NCBI lineage: Eukaryota > Metazoa > Arthropoda > Insecta > Hemiptera > Cicadellidae > Nephotettix > Nephotettix cincticeps. Next base: position 2,255,997 of record CM041785.1, read on the forward strand.
TATGCCATATTTTGACCAATGAGATTCTTACCAACAGTGTTGACGAGCAGCCACTCCTCATCGTCAGAGCTAGTGCCCGAAGCGGGGGTTGGTGCCGGAGTGGCGGGGGCAGGGGTTGGGACTCCACCGACCCTCTGCATGGCAGGGTCAACCGCCGCAGGAGCCGTGGGGGTCTCCAGGTAGCCGAGCAGGTAGGACGCCAGGTTAGTCAACATGGTCACTCTGGAATAAAGTGATCAACATTACCAATCTCAAAAGATAGACCAGCTATGACTACAAACACAGCTATGCCAACAAGATATGACTACAAACAGAACTATAATGACCTTGAACTGACAAGTCAATGGGTAATGCAATTTAAAATGCTTTTAAATTGGCTTGGTATGAAGATATCATAATTTTAACGTTTATTTTGTGGATTGTATAAATATAAACATAAATGTGCTTTGGCATAATATTTTCAAGTTTTTTTGAGTTACAATAATAATTCATTCGGAAATTTAGCCATTTTTGTACAAGGAGTGTAGGAAACCTTTTTTTAGCTGAAATTTTGCAAACGTGGATGAATAACAGCCCTTTTTCACGTAACCTGTGTGAAACTTTGAAATTGGAAAAAAATTGTGCACTTCAGTAAAAAGGTTTTTAAACGCCAAAATTTTAATATGATAATCTTATAAAATATGTCATTAATTAAGCTATAAAATCGTCTTCATGGTCTCACCAAGGCCTTAAAAAAGGCTTATTAAGGCTTGTTTTTGGGTCCTAAATCCAAAAAACCGAATTCATTTCAAAGTGTGTGTGTTCGTAGCCACGATAAAGCTTGTAAAAATGGTTCGATTAAAATAAAATTTGGTACGTACTTGTAATATTTCAAAAATATGGCTTTTCTCAGCAACATTTGAATGAGCTCATAAAAACAAGCAATTTTTAGTAATTTCAATCTTGCGCTAAGCCAAACGGTTACTGAGATAGGGATATACAAATTTTACAGGGATAGTCAAAAGTGCTTTACCTATTAATTAATGTTGAAAACCACACTTTTTTAGGTATAGCTTAAAATACAGTGGTGTTATGGTAAATTTTACTGTTTTAAGTTGAAAAGTTGTAACTAAAACGTAAATTTAATTTCCTTCTTGTATAACCTTTCGTTCCATACAATATCAATCTTATGAACTACAAAACCTTATCATGCCTACAGCTGCTCGTCAAGCGTATTTAGTTACATCTAACCAATCTACTTATATGCTAAACCCATTACTTATACAATTATGTTGACTAATTCATAAACATATTTTTAGTTTGGCCGTTACTCGCCTCAGAGATAAAAATAATGTTTCTCCTAAAATGAAATGTGTTTCTCCTAGAATGAAATGCGTTTCTCCTACAATGAAATTCGTTTCTACTAAAATGAAATGTGTTCATCCTAAAATGAAATGCGTTCCTCCTAAAATGAAATGTGTTCTTCCTAAAATTAAATGTGTTTCTCCTAAAATGAAATGCGTTTCTCCTATAGTGAAATTCATTTCTACTAAAATGAAATGCATTACTCCTAAAATGAAATGTGTTTCTCCCAAAATGAAATGCGTTTCTCATCAAATAAAATGTGTTTCTCCTAAAATGTGCTTCTTCTAACATGAAATGCGTTCTCACAAATTTCCGTTATATCTTTATTTTCTAAAAGATTTTGCTAAAATGGGAGAGGTTACGAAACTAATCAGATCTACACAGCTGTTGGCCGAAATAAAACACAAACACAATGACATAACTGGCACGAGCTCAGGCAGAGACGTAGGGAGTGCCAGAAACATTCTGGTCACAGCTCAGACCCTCCAATGCTTGGAAAAGTGATTTTGACCTTGTCCGCCCTTGGGCTCAAGCCAGATGTTCCTTTTACCCTGAGTCTCTGCCAATTACCGATCATATGTTTTCAAATTGGCTCTTGTTTTATTTGCACATTTCTACAAACATTTATCTATTTATTTATAAATTGATATTATAAAGAAGAGGTAGTTTAAGTTAGTTTGTTTTGGGAAGTAATGCGAAACGTACTGAACTGACCGGTTTGAAATTTTACACAAAGGTAGATCTCAAACCCATGCATGCAACTCATAGGCGCGGACATCCTAGGTTTGGAATATTGACATTTTCAAAGGATATCAACATAAAATTACTTAAAAATCAACAGCTGTGGACACTAAAATTTGACAGATCGGGAAGAAGAAGAAAGAAAGTTAATTTTTACAGATAAACTGCTGATAAAAAAATGGAATGGTAATGTTAAGTTTTCTCCCAATGCCTGCCTTTATTACGTTAATCCTTATCCTTTCCCAATATTACCTAACAGATGTTACTTTATCATGTTGTAGACACTCGTGTTTTGTCATTTTGTAAACAATAATAAAATAGTTAACAATTTTAATGTATCAGTACACATCTCAGCCTTTTTTATCCGTGCGAAGAACGGGTACATTGCTTAGTTTTTAAATAAAACATTAGCCAAGAGTTTGTCCAAATTTCTGCCACTATGATAGTTTAAGTAACTGATAACTTACAATGCTTTTTGGTCAAAAGATAAGGTGAAACTGGTTGCGAATTTGAGTAGCTGAGTATGAAAATACTGGTACCTGAATCACTTCAAATAAATCCACAAGAAATACTTATAGTTATTATATTATTATATATTATAGTTATAGAAAAGTCTAACATGTATGATGTTAACAATATCATGGTAATACACATCATGGCATATAAGTGTTGAACAGTAACATTTTGATATTTTAGAAATTTACCACAAAAGGCAATCTGAGTATTTATTTTATTATGTTGAGTAGTAATATTTTGATATTTTAGAAATTTACCACAAAAGGCTATCTGATTATTTATTTTATTATTATATGTGTAAGAGTATGCAAGACAAAACTCGGAGAGAACAGAATCAATGGAAAGCACGCCGTGATGATTTACTCAAGTCTGTCTGCTTGTCAATTGGAAATGAATTATTGATAGGAAAATAAGTGGGGGAAATCACAAATCATAAAATCACCTATGACTCAACTGTCACTGAACTCGGTTGGAAAACATTCTTAAACTCAGATAGTTTTGTTTTATGGGCTCCTATGATAATCTTACAATTTTAGACATCAATATTTTGAAAATTTTTAAAATAAAGGCCCTCTTCCGGGGCCTTACCTACTTATCCCCCCTGATCATTCGTCCAATGTGGCCCATATGCTATGAATTGGAAATAATATACAAATATAGATAATATATATAAGACAAAAGTGTTTTTCATAAAATAAGGAAATCATTTAATATCCATTTCTAGTAAGACCTTTTTCTAGATAAAAAGGCAACCCTTCTTGGGATATACAAAAAAACTTCATATTTCATTCTAGCACTATTTTGACATGGATAAATCTTAGCTCTGGTTAGTGATTTGTACCATATTGTTGAAAGCAAAATTGTACAAATAATCTTCGCAGCAACTTTTGATGTTTCATTTTGTGTTTTGGACAGAGTACAGACAAGTCCATGATGTGTTGATTGTTCAATCACTACTGTAAAGTAAACTAATAACACACAAAGTAGGCCTACCTAAATCATAGATCAAGAACCACAGAAGAAATCCTATGTGAATTTACACTTGACCTCATTCTAATCATCTGACATACAACAATGATTTTTTTACAGTAAATTTTCAATCTTTTAACTATACCTAACAAATACTTTACAAACACACATGCAAACCTAGACAGTTTTAGCGAATTTCCCATAGGGAAGAAGCTATTACCGAAGGTCGTTACAAATTTTATATATATGTGTCTGTCAACACGATAACTCTTGTAAAAATGGTCCGGTCAACACCAAATTTGGTAGAGACCTGTATTCCTACATTTGCTCAGACGAGTTTGTAATCCAGACATATCGTTCAATCGTAATGAGTAGTTTGGAGGAGTTTCGCACTAAAAATTTTTTAAATTTTATCTTTCGCCATTAGAATCAGCAGAAAACTACACAATTTAGTTCCTTAAAGTTTTTCTCTATCTCCAACGGTTACCGAGATATTAAAAAATCTAAACGCAGTAGGTACAGGTACGTTATATATTGGGGCTCCAATTTTATTCTTATGGAGGATAAATAAAAACTAATATCTCACTTATCAATCAATATTCTTGTATTAAACTTGGTATTTACCTTCATGTGGTTGAGATCTATTCATTTATCCTTTAAAATTCAAAGTTTAAGTGTTTATCATGGCTGCTAACCTGCATACTCTTTTCCCATTTTTATCATATAGAGAATAGGCAAACTCCATTATTTATGGATAGATGTTGATGAAACTTGGTATAAATGGTCAAAATAAAAATTTTTCATGCTAGAAATGCCTATTTTCAATGTTACTCACAGCAGCAATCCTGCATACTCTTTCCCATGTTTATCTTATGGAGAATAGGCAAATGATTCAGATTTAACAAAAGTTGTCATATATAATTTTTATTTTTGATTTAAAAATTCGCTGAGTACGCAGGTCTGCTGCAGGGGTATTTTGTATAAATTTTAAGTTATATATGGAGGATATTAATTTCAAGTTATTGGAGCTAAAGTTATAGGTTACTTTAGTCCTTTATTTATCCCAATCTCTTTTGTCTTAATTTCAATCACCTCCATTAACAACTTTTTATGTTTTATCATGGTAGAAACAACTATTCTTCCCTCAACAATGAAAAGAAAAAGTACAGTAGTCAGTGAGAGGAACTGGATGTCCTTGAGAGAGTTCCTGACCTTCAGCTGTCAGAAGCAGCTGTTTAAGGTCCAGGTTGCGTGCCTCTGCACTTATAAACTGAACACTGCTTGCATGAGAAAATATAACACTAACCAGACAAAAACTGCACCAAAATACGCTCTGCATGTTCACATCTGAATCAACAGTCTGTATATCCAGCCATGACTCAATAACTAATCTTGCCAAGTGTTGAGTAATAAGTTTTAATTTATTGAAAGTCTTAATTGTCTAATTATAGTTATCATTGGAGATTACAACAATGTCTCCCATAACAGCAGGAAGGATTTAAAACTTCTCAGTATTCTTTATTAGATCGCAGAAATTTATAAGAAGAACGGAATTTCAGAAATCCTTTCTTCGCAATTCAAAGTAATCGATATTCTATACATGTTTTATACATTAACTAGAGGGATAGAATGTTTATGCACTGTAACTTATAGGTAGTAGATAAGTAGGATTTCTAGATACATGGGTTGATCTCAAATTATAGTAAATTTACAGTGAAACTACTATATTTTGAAAATGGCAGATTACTAAAAAAATATTTCATATTTATTTATTCCATTTTAGTTTAGACTAATATTAGCAACATAGCGGTTGTTAATTTTTTCCACCCGAAATTACTTTCTATGCAAGGCTGTTAATATTTTATGTATCTTGGTCATTGTTACACCATAGTTGTATGAAAATCCTGTGAACTTTGTCTTTAGTTATGCTTTGCTTATGAACTTACATGTTTGCCTGATGAAACACACTATCACTACCTACTTGCGGTGTAGTAAGAATAAAACTAAATGTCAATGGTTGAAACAAATTCAAACATCAGCAGTACCGTCATTAGTTAATACGTTTCATAAGTAAACAAATAATACGTCAATTTAAAATGACTGATATGCTATCAGATTCATAATACAATCCAAGTACTGTAAAACGTTTTTCATTTTAATCATCCAAATTTATTATTCTGTTTTTGTATATCTTCATACTTTCCACACTTCCGATCATGCTCATAACGGAGGAAGATAAGCGTTCAGAAAAACAATCCACAAAAAACGTAAAATACCAGTCTTATACGATGCGCAGTAACCAACCAACCGTAAATATACGTAATCGATGGCTGATTTTAAACGCAGTAAATTGATGGCAAACGCTGTTGGTCTATTGTTGTGCTGAACAGCTGGACGAAATGGAGCGACAACAAAACAAATCGTAAAGCGAAAACTGTAGCAGCGGCAGTGGTGGCAACAACCTGACAATCAGCTGAGCGAATCACGTGACCTCGCCGTGCTCGCCCACGGCCAATCCCAAACGAGATGAGTGCTACTGCAATGCTCCTAGTTGAGCTCCCCCGCACCAGCTGATATACTCGCTACTTCCGGTGAAAAACTAACACTACAGTGAGGATTGCTAACCAGTTCCCCTGAGATAAACCTCATACTGATTTTAGATACTTTATACTTTTAACTGAAATGGCGACATACCCAGGTAAGTATTTTAAGCCAAGTATGAATGAGAAATGAATGTAGGATGATTGTGTCGCGATCTTGTAGTCTTGTTACTGACTAAGGCTGACATGTTCCTTAGACAGGACTGTTAATTAATAGCCCAACAGCCAATGGCAACTAATGGACCTACAGTTTAACGTGGAATCCGAACCACGGCCTCTGAAATACGAATTGGTCTAATTATGAGGATGGCATTTGCGGATTAACGCAGTATTCAATAGTGCAATAATCCACACAAGAGAACACTACATCCACAGACCATATCTCACAACTATCCACAATTCGTGACCTCCAAGTAGCTGGATTACAGGACGTCGCCACCGTCCCAGTCGATCAGATTTAGTTTCACGCCGATTGTTTGAAAAAGTGTACGAGACAAATTAATCGATGTCAATTTCAAGTTTTAAAATTGAAAAATAAAAAGTGACTGTACTATTGTAATAGGTCTTGTTGGCGTGTATAATTTTTTCTGTCAATAATGACAATGTTATCCCTATAATAGAAAATATAATAAATTCCAATTATGATTAACTATTCTGATCATTACTCTACTTATTGATGAGCTTACATTAATAAGTGAGCTACTCTCAACCTACTCCGCGCAACTGTCACTTTGTTATGTTGGTATTATGATTCGAGATAGTACTGATCTTGGGTTGCGCGATTCAGTAAATAAATTCACCGTCTCGTAACATGCGCGAACTTGATTGGCACACAACATGACGTCATGCTGACGTAATCCTCAAACTATGACCATGGATGAGGAGACTGCCAAGGAAATTTCAAATTATACCATCAACACTTGTAAGCATTAATAAACGGGATTAGTGGACTGACGTAAGCTTTCTCCCGTAAGTAAATTTTTAAAAATCTTCATAACAATCTTTTTTTGTTGAACGATTGGACCTTACACTGCATACAAAGTTTCATGGAAAACGGTTGAGAAATGAGGAAAAACTGATTTTTAAATATTTTCCTCAATAATATTATTGGCGCTTTCAGACAACTTACTGCGTTCACTATTGACATAAAATTAAACTTTTCTCTGGAACCGTTAGTCGTAGACAAATGATTAAAATACTAATTTGTTTAGTTGTGTAAGATGTTTTTATGGTGATAGTCACATAATTTTATAAAATTATTGTTTCGCCAAAAAATTAATTGTTTTTCACATTTAAAAGCGCATAACTTTAACTTTCGAACCATTAGTTCTACAGACATATATTAGGGTTGTTTCATATTATTTGGAACCTTAATACATATAAATAATTAAATTTAAATCAAACTCGTTAGAGCGGATTTTTAAAAAAAATTCTGCATTTCACATTCTATATAGGGGTAAACGCTTAAAAATCGAAAATTAAAAAATAGCCCAGAGATATGGCCACAGTATACCTGTGTAAGGAATTTCGTAATTACTGTGGTCAGTGTGGTCTCGGGGTTTGTACACACACAGACATCAGTCCGAAAACCACTTTTTTGGATTCAGGGAGTTTCAAAACGGATATATCCACTATCAACTATAATTCAAAAGTTTTGACGAAAACAAGCAAAACAGAGAATTATTTCCACCTTCCAAGTGATTCGTCCACTAAAGAACCTCACAAGATAATCACCAGACCGCGCCTATGAAACAGCTGACTGTTAACAGCTGATTTTATAGCCGGCACGTGGAGCTCTATTAGGATGCAAAACATAACTGCAGCATTACAGCTGATACCGCCAGTGTCAGTACCGTCCAACCCAAGCTACATGGAAACTTACATTCGGTTTAAAGTTTGTAAATTATGTACATTTGTGAAAATTATACTCATGAACAAGACATATATACGACAACAGCCGTCTTCTACCATTGTATTGCAACACACTAAGCACTCTCGATTTTTTCATGAGCTGGGGGCGCTAATGTAGACTTAATCTACAGAGGAGGTCATTTCTTATTACAATTAAAACTATTCTTTAAAAAATCATCAATTGAATCTAAATTAGCATTTAAAAAGTTTTACATAAAAACCAACCGTATACAATATATCTAGGTGGAATGTTGAATGTCGATAACTATTGGAATGGTATTGTTTTTAACGTCTAAAGCTTTAATTCTAATTAATTACTTATTGTGTTATAAAAATGTTCTTCGTGAACATTTACACGTTTTACTGGTAGAGTGGTTAACTACGTACTTGGAAGTATAAAAATTAATTTAGGTCACGAAAATCGTTTAGCACGGTTAAGATTAGGTTAGATTATTAAAATGGCAACCATACCATACCATAAGGTAGGTATTTTAAGCCAAGTATGAATGAGGATTGAGTGTGAGATGATTGTGGCGCGATCTTGTAGTCTTGTTACTGACTAAGGCTGACATTTTCCTTAGACAGGACTGTTAATTAATAGCCCAACAGCTGATGGCAACTAAGGAACCTACAGTTTAACGTGGAATCCAAACCACGACCTCTGAATTAAAATTGTTCTAATTATGAGGATGGTCTTTATGGATTCAATAGTGCGAACTTTAATCCACACAAGAGAACACTACACCCACCCACCATTGCTCACAACTATCCACAATTCGTGAACTTCAAGTAGCTGGATTACAGGAAGTCGCCACAATCCCAGTCATTAAGAATATCGGGGAAACTTGCACAGCCTTATACATTATTATTATTATTATAAAATTTTCTGTGGGAATTTCAAGGTTCGTGGACGTGAGCTGAGCCGCAGGTCAAGTTACATCTAACGACCAAGCGGAGTTTTCCACACCCGAGATATAAAAACGCGCAATTAATCCGCTAACAGAGAGGAACAAGGGCGAGCCTGCAGTAAACTAACACTCTAGCCGCTGGTGAAAAGCAGACGAAACCGTGTCAAGGCGTTCTGGTGTGTTAGCGTGTACGCTTCCTGCAGCGCAGCGGTGCGTCCAATGCTACGCCACCGCTCTCAAAAACTCATGACCACCGTTACAAATTCACATTGTCTTTATGGTGCTAAATAAACCAAAGCACTTTTTAAAGTGCTTTATAAAAAAATATTTACAAAAAAGTAAAAAACATTTTACCCTATAGAAAGTGGCGGATTCCCTCAGTAACCTTTAATTAAAATGAAAAACATAATGGATCTAAGTGACATACAGTTTAACGTGGGATCCGAACCACTTCTGAATTACGAACTGGTCTAATCATGAAGATGGTCTTTCCGGATGAACGTAGTATTCAAAAGTGCGGACGTTGATCCACACCAGGTAATAACACATCCACCGACCACCGCTCATAACTATCCACAATTCGTGACCAATTTGCTGGATTACATGACCAAACAGTCGTCCCAAGGTGTCAAAACCCAAGGGTATTATAATGGAGATTCAAGGAGATAAAAGAAGATGGAATATACTTTAGGTGTAGGTGTCACAGTCAGTCCCATATGTATCCCAAACTGCCCGACATAATCCATTGGTATAGCGTTGGTAAAATAAGAAGTAGTGTAGTTTGGCTGACAAATTTGGTCTTGGCTATCTTGGTTGCTCCTTGTCTAGGAACTGAACTTCCGACTGATCCTTGACTCCCAAGACTTAGCCATTTCTTGGTGTGAATCCTCTTTGTTTGCCTCGGTGGAAATAAGTCGCAAGTTCATTACCGGTTAGAAATTAGAATGTTCTGGGCTTCCTGGCTCCGAGAAAAGATATGAAGAAAGGGATTTTCTAGAAATAATCTGTTGATCCATCGAATTAAACATCAAAGTTCATGACTTAGCTTAGATGCTGAACTCTGCTGAATGAATGATAACTGAAGAATGACAGTTTTCCCCGATCAAGTGAATTCCCAATTCATCATGGAGGTGTTAAGTATCCCGGATGAGTCGCGCTTGGACTATGCAGCAATCTCCTTTTCCTTCAATCTGGCATTCGACTGAAGACTGGGCAAAAAACAGTACAGACATAACGATATTGCAGCAGAGCTATGATTGCGTTCTCGTCGCATCGTCAAGGTCAGGCTCTGACGTGCCCGCACAGTTGTTACCGAAGGATACCCGGTAGCTCCACTTTGTTGTTCAAGGAGTCGTGTTCACAGTATTAATTAACAGTCCTATCTAAGGAACATGCCAGCCTTAGTCAGTAACAAGACTACAAGATCGCGCCACAATCATGCTACACTCATTTTTCATTCATAATTGGATTCTTCCTGGGTAGGTCGCCATTTCAGTTAAAAAATAAAGTCAAAGCAAGTGCACACGACTCTTCTGTCCATGACTCCCGTAATTTTTTAGCTGATTATTAACTCACCAACTGTCCAACGCCCCCAAAGTTTTGTATCGAGGAATTCTCAACTCTTCCTTCACTGAAAACATTTCTTGTGAATCATTCTACAAACAATCTACTGACGAATTAAAACACTGTAGTTGCTAAGTTTTATACCCCCCTTCAAGATTCGACCGTAAAACAGAAGATAATTTCCGATGTTTAAAATCTGATGGGTAAATAGTGCTTTGAGGGATTTTTTTCTTTTTTGGTCAAATCGCAGCAATTCATTTTCATTACTGATTATCAAATTCCATTCATTTATTTTGATTTGGTATGTCTTAGCTCAAAAACTATGACGACATTTTGGTTAGTGACGTCATACTTCGGTTATAAGATTTATTTGACAGTAATTGCCCACAACCCATGGGGTTTCCAACCGAATTTGCATGCGCGCCACCAGAATGGCCGTGTATCGTGTATTTCAGAATGTCTGCAAACACACACGCGTCACGCACCACTCGCCCCCGCGTGAGATCCAGGCCACGCTCGTATTTATAGACAATATTTCGCAACACTCTGCCAAACCACTCACTCACCGCCTGGTGATTAGTTTCCTCAAACGATTCGACCTTGAAACACTTCTAGGCTCGTTGGCATGTGTTTCGGGTGTGTCTTCTTTTATATTTTTAATAGCCGTTATTTGGCGCATTCACTGTCAAGTTTTGGAAAAATATAGAGTATAAAAAATAATCTGCACATAAACTTATTTAAATATTTATCTGATTTGTAGCATGTTGAAACTTTTCTGCATCCAGTAACCGACCTTTAGAACTTAAAACATGTTCATTCCCATCGTAGAGTGGAATTTCCCAAGCCTTCTTGCTGTGAAAAGAAGAAGAAAGACCTTCCGCATCAAGAAGAGAAAGCCTGAACGCCATGACGTGAAGTTGAAAGCCTTGAGCACGTCGAGACACGAGCGAGGCGCGTGGCTCTCTGTCGAGGGAGAGGGGAACATGATGTCACATTGTGTTTCCATCTCTGGGGCTTCTATCCCCTCTCGCAGATGTTTGGAGTATTAGACCAGTAAAAACGTACTGTGGGATGCTACCGCATGCGGAGTATTTTTTTTACATGGGTATGTCTTAGCGCTGGAGGGAGTGTTGGCAATTTGCGAGACCAAAATGATACTTTATAAACTATTTCCCACAGGTAAGTAAATACAAACCTTTTTTAGTTGGGTTTAATTCCTCAGTACGGGTTGGCAACTGATGTTAACTCATCATTTAATTTCAACGTTTTAACAATAATCAGCAAAACCGATCTTTAATAGTGAAAGAATCGATCTCACCAGATGAGGAGTCTGAGAAAGCAACTTACATAGCAAACTCAATTTGTTTATACGTTGGGCTATTTCATTGTTTATTTTTTTCTGTCGTGGTCTACCGATTGATTTGATGTATTCATTTGTATGCGGTTACTCTTGAATGCAGGGAAGATAGTGAACTATGAGGCAAGGTGAATCAAAGGGAATTGTTCGATGGAACACTGACGTCCTGGCACTGCCTGTCCTGACATCCGCAGCGCGACAGCGCATAATTACTGCCTAATGACACAGCATGACACTTCCTGCCAACTCGGCTACAACCCACAACCTGCTAAGTGACTAACGATATTTCTTTTTCTCTACCTCGCTGTCCTTCATCCATTCGACGTCCAAGAACAATACTTATTATGTTATATAGGGGTCAATGGCGTAATCTTCCATCCTGCTATGTCACATTCAACCTGCATGCCCTTTGTTTTTATAATATTGACCCTGCCACCACGTTAAATCAAGGATAACGCACTGGCCTTTTTTCTGACCTTAGCTGAAATCGCTGGGATCGCGTCGCGGTTGTGCGTCCTACAAGAGCGATCAACTTTGAAAGTATTTGCGAAGTAGTTCTTGGTACTATCGCAATTTTCTGTACGAATTATGAAATTCACCATAGGCTAGCCTTTCGGTATATGTTATGTTCTTGGCAGATCGTTCGGTTACTTTTCTTTATATGCGTATGAGAACACCAAACCATCCAGTATCAACAGTTTACATATTTTCTCTTTTGAGAGCATGATGAATAATTTAGTCGCACGTTCTGAGACCACGAGGGACCAACGTTTTCCCCAAATTATCTGATCGCTAGGATCGCCTTACGAAACCAGTGGTGAGCGACCCTTGTCAGATCATGAGAGGTCACGTCCGGTTAGCCTATGTGACTCTTACCGCTTCTGTATCCTGTCTGTCTCTATTTCATCGCACAGGCCCGAGGTACCATGTTGTTTAAAAGAAAAATACGTAATATCATAACAGTTCAACGTTACACAGTCTACCTTCGAGTCCATAACTCAACCACAATATATCGGTCGTATATTGCGATAAGGGTGGAACACAGAAGGATAGTGACTTGTGAGAGGGCGTAGGCGTGGGTGGCGTGACAGGTCATGGCTGAGACTGGGGGCGAGGCCCTGACGACCTTGAAGCATCCGAACCGGTCTGACGCTCGTTGTCGCGGCTATTGGACGTTGCTCTGCAAAAAACATCCTGCACCAACAGACTGGCAACACGACTGTGACTGTATCGTTTGCTGCTTGCGTCCATGACTCACTCCGCCTAGACCGAGGGAAAAGATCAGCCGAACAGCATGACAACACCTTAAAGCCTGGTTACACGGGTAAAGTAAACTCTACTCATGTAAACATTCACTAGCATCAAGTAGCTAGGTGGTAGAGTAGAGTTACTAGCAGCATGTTGGAAAGTAACTCTACTCTTCTCCCCCACCACGAACAAAATTGTCAATCTACTACACATTTTACTCGTGTAAACGTGATCTGAGGCAGTAGAGAAGAGTTTCTAGTAGAATTAAACTGTCTTGTGACTTGTTTTGTTGGAGGATGAAATTTACAGTTACAAGTTTACAAGTTTCTGCCAACAACAGAGCACATGCTCCAGATGTATTTCTTCTTTTAAGCCAGTCCCTGACCCATTCCTTTCGTTCTCTATTTTTGCCTCCTCATCTATATCCAAAGAAACTTCTATTAGGATACTTAAAAATCTAGGAATTACTCTCATTAATTTCCTTTTCTTTTCAACAACACTCATTTTTGGAATTAGGGAGGAACACTATACAGACCACTGGCATAAAACACTCTACTATGTGTGAACAGACCCTTCCTTAAAATCGGTAGAGTAGACAAGATAGTAGATTTACTCTACCAACAATGCTACCCGTGTAAACCAAACTTAGAAATTAATTCCTTAGCTTTTCTGTAGTCGATTGTTGTTTCAGACTGTTTCTCCTTTTTGCAGAAGGTCTTTCTCATTCTAATCACAAGAGAGCTTAAAAATCCCACCGACAACGGGAATGAAAATTTTCTTTATACATTAACCATTGTCAACAGTCGAGAGTGGCCCGAAAATGAGCCAAAATGGTCTCCATTTAACAGTGCGTATTCCTCTTGCCTTCATGAACATTCTTAAACATTCTTCAACTGTTTCTAGTCTATTGTTGTTAGGCTTATTGTTTTTTAATCAAGTCGAGAAGAACTAAAACAATTAAATTAAACGAACAGTAACAAGGTTCTCGGTTGTAATTAAAGATTTCCTAACCTAACCTAATGCTACATTGGAAAGGGGCAACTTATACGTTAACATTTCATAAATCATCTTAATCAAGTCTACAAAACCGACGCATATCTTTTTTGAATCTTTTTGCCAACGACAGGCATATTAGCTCAGCTATTCAGCCTCGATGTTCACTATTTTTATCGTTTATGTTCATCTAAATTTTGTAGACATCCCGGGGATCGAACCCGTCACCACTCGCACCGAAGACCAAGACGCTAACCGTTAGGCTAGCAGATGACCCTATTCAATCTCACTTTAAACTGTACCTAAAAATGAATGGAGAACTCTGCAACAAATCTGTACACAACAATGCGTGACGTTTTGTAGCAGAGTTATCGACTTCAAACTTGTTGTGACGTTTGGCAACAAAGGTCGTGTAGTTCTTAACCATTTGGGTGAATGTAGCCTTAAAGTACTAATAAATCTTATGAGCACAACTGAACCAATGTAAAAATATATTTTGGTTCTAACGGGTGCGAGCAAACAAAGCAACCCCTGCAATATCGATGTAAAATCAAAGTGGTAGCTAGTACCACTACAATGGTGGAGAGATCAATGGGGCGGGAGGGTGGCAACCCCGCTTCCTAGGGGCGTTATGCGAGTTGCGACCGTGAAATCTAGTTCCAGTTCCAGTGTGATACTGGAACTTCGCCGGTAGAACCGTTCTACGAACTCAACTTTGGTTGTTGTTGCAGACTTCGAAAATTCTAAAAGGTTTCTGATAAACTATCAATTAGTCGAACGTATTCTGAGTTTATGATAACCTAAAACTCGAAAACCAAAATGTCTGCTGCCTCAAATGTAGCACCAATGTGTTGTAGGGTTAATCAGTACAACCTAATTATTGAATAATATCGTATAAAGCACTAAATAATTTACGGTCCTTTATACAACAACAGGTATTAAAAACTTCCGTCAAAACAGCCCTAGCGGGGAGGATAGTTAATTTATTAGTTGTTATTGCAAAATCAATATTTATTTAAGAGCACATTCCGTCGTTTGAACACGAACAGTGAAAACAACGCTAGAGCTGGCAAATATAATTTTTAAATTTAAATTTATGCCCTTAATGAAGTATTTTTACTCAATTCATAACACCGACTACAGTCATTTTCATGGGTGATTATGAAATACAGTAGTTTATAGTACTAGTTTTATTACCACCTCACACCCTCAATAGCTACATTATAACTTTAAAGTATGTGGACAGTCAACCTATAATCTACCCAAAGAGTTCTTTGTTTGAAATTCATCGTTGTTGATGGTGGATTTGTGTTATTTAGATTTTTATTACGAACATTTTCCATCACAATTTTAAGTAAATAAAGTTTTACGACGTTTCGGGATCTAGAATCTGACTGAGTCAGTCCGACGTAAAAAAACTTCAGCTCAAAAGCTTCCAAGTTCTTTTTAGGTCTCCCTTTGGAGACCTAAACTTTCCATTGGAAGGGACAACCACCAGCACACCCCAAGCCGCACTGCAAGTAAACACCCCTAAGTGGGCAGTGAGGAGTTCTACCACTCCCCAAAAACTCTGACTGGGTGTTCCAAGATCAACCGGGAGTCATTTAAGTCTCTAGAAGAAACAAGAAGGATACAATGAGATATGGTTACACTTCAATGAATATCCAAAGGACCAGTAATTCGACAGCTTTTTTTATTGCAAGGGGTGGATTACTCCCAAGGCACTTCAGCCGTAGTAGCTTTTTGCGCACCCCTGTGTGGGTTGCGGCATTGTCACATAGCGAAAAGCCATTGGTAATTGGCGGGATTTGAACCCGGGACCTTGGGCACCAAAGCCCCGCGCTCTACCCCTAGACCAGCGCGCTCCGCCATTCGACAGCTTAAATGAAAATTCAAACTCAGAACCAGTAAAAACTAACCAAAGAGCCTACTATGACTGATAGATAAGATAGTCAATCTATTGATACAAATTTCCAACTTGTTCTAACTCCAGCTGTATTTGAATATAACCACTTTACAAGTCACATGTAAAACTAAAAGAGAAAACGAAGGATCTGACGAGAAATACGCAATCCCCAAACCGGAGGCTTGGTTTACGACTGGGACTGTTGCACCATCGTCCCTATGCACCGGCACCTACTGAAGTGACGCAACGTAGGGAGAGTGTGCCACTACACGGAACATCGTAGCATCGAAACCCAGCTGCAACGATGCAAACGAGCGTGCTGGGAGAGTACGATCAGACAACAGCCATGTTCGGTTGAAAATGTAACATTAGTAGATTAGATTATTGAAATGGCGACCCTTCCACAAGGCAGGTATTTTAAGAGGATTGAGTGTAAGAAGATTGTAGTCTTATTACTGACCAAAGTAGACAACTTCCTTAGCCAAGACTGTTAATTAATAGCCCAACAGTCAATGACATTAAGGGACCTACATTTTAACACGGAGTCCGAACCACTGCATCTGAATTACGAACTGGTCTAATTAGGAGGATTAACGTAGTATTCAATAGTGCAGACGTTAATCCACACGAAAACACTAAACCCACCTACCATCGGTCACAACTATCCACAATTCGTGACCTCCAAGTAGCTGGATTACAGGACGACGCCACCGTCCCAGTCAATTGTTTGTCCCGTCAGATGCATTTTTCATAATCGAGTGTACAAAATATAAACCTTCCTGCTATTTTTAAGAACATTTACACAACACTTTTAAAATTAAAAATACGAAAATAATAAATGTTATCATCATAATACAGTAGTGTGGTTTAGTTGTATTTTATTGTTCAATGACATCATTCATCGACGATAACTTTGACATAACGACTCATACATATTAATACCGATTATGAATGTTTCGCTTTTTCAGTTATAGTGAAGAATTTTTTATTTATTTACGATGTCATAACGCCATACACTCATGACCTATAGCCGTCGACCTCGAAGGGAAGTCGAGAATACCCCAAGGTCTTCCCCTTCCGCTTATAGTAACTTTGGCATTGAGCTTCGCATGACGATACGACGAGACCGGAACAAATCACTGCGTAGACGGCAAAATTAATTTGATTTTTTTCATTTTATGTTTATGACCGTCGTATAATTCCAAGTCATAGACCTCAGGATACGCTTTCCACCTCCACGTCGCCGTTTAGTGCGTGAGCTTCGGCAACGGGACCGTAATGATATTCCGGCGGCGCGCGCAACCTCTGAACGTGACCCAGTGCGTGCACTGCAAGGCTGCATGCGAAAACAACTAACAACTCGCCTGCGCGCACAGGATGGGTCAGTGTAATGATGTTCCGATATCTATAATCAATATATTTCGATATTTGATATCGATGATACTTTAATATCAATACAATCGAAACTAAAATATCGATATTGATGTTAAATACGTAATGTAATTTAGTCTAACTATACAAAATTTTACATAAGTGTTCTGTATTGCAGTAAACTTGAATTAAATTTGATTAATTAAGAACTATTTATGTCTGATTAAAATATAAGAAATTACTTATAAAACTTATGACAACCATATCGTGCCCAAAAACATTTTAGAACGAATGTCAATACTGCGTAAATTCTGTATAGGCAACAACCATTTATTGTTTAGGTTATACTTTGGGGACAGTGGCGACGTCCTGTAATCCAGCTACTTGGAGGTCACGAATTGTGGATAGTTGTGAGCAATGGTCGGTTGGTGTATTGTTCTCTTGTGCGGATTAACGTCCGCACTATTGAATACTATGTCAATCCACAAAGACCATCCTCATAATTAGATCACGTTGAACTCTAGGCCCCTTAGTTTCCATCGGCTGTTGGGCTATTAATTAACAGTCCTGTCGAATGAACATGTCAGCCTTAGTCAGTAACAAGACTACGAGATCGCTTCACAATCATCTTACACTCATTTCTCATTCATACTTGGCTTGAAATACCTACCTGGGTAGGTTGCCATTTCAATAATCTAATCTAATCCGTCATGAACTTGAGGCAAATAGAGATTTCAGCAATCATTATTACTTCTTCCTGTTATTAAATAAAAATGTTTGTATTTACTTCCCTGTGGGAAATAGGTTAGATCATGGATATGTCTAAAGGGAATATTTTAATTTCATCCAAACAGCTGTTCTTATTCTTTTATATTTAAAATTCAATACAATAGTTATGGTAGCTTCTATGGAAACCTGTTACATGTTTTCCATCTTAAAAATCACCAACACCCCCCCAGAGCTAAGACATATCCATGTCAAAACTTCTTAAATGAGTTATGTCATAAAAATGTCGTAAAAATTGTAGATCATGGATATGTCTAAAGGGGATGTTTTCAGTTCCCCTAAACAGCTGTTCTTATAACCATATGACGTTACCGTTTCATACCGATATTCAACTAAATATTATCGATAAAATATCGGAAATGCAGTATCGAAATTGGAATATCGGCATTCGTTAACACTGATTTGTATTTGAACATGCCTGCAAGTGGACGGGTCAGTGTTTAACATGGGATGCTCGGAAAAACACCATCGATAGTTGAGAGATACCTTATCTGCAGCACGACGAACACCGCGCACAATCGTGTCAAACATTGTTTAATATATACCCGTCGTGGCCATCGTTGTTGTTATTGTTGTTGTTGCAGCAAAAACAACGTCACGATCATTAGTTGGTTAAGTTAGTTACTGAAATGGCAAATTACCCAAGGCAAGTATTTCAAGACAAGTATGAATGAGAATTGAGAGTAAGATGATTGTGTGGAACATCTTGTAGTCTTGTTACTGACTAAGGCTGAAATGTTCCTTAGACAGGACTGTTAATTAATAGCCCAACAGCCGATGGCAACCAAGAAACCTACAGTTTAACGTGGAATCCGAACCACGGCCTCTGAATTACGCATTGGTCTAATTATGATGATAGTCTTAGTGGATTAACGTAGTATTCAATAGTGCGGACGTTAATCCACACAAGAGAACACTACACCCACCGACCATCGCTCACAACTATCCACAGTGACCTCCAAGTGTCTGGAGTACAGGACGTCACCGTTATTTCTATTCCGTTCCCCATAAGTAAGTATAGAGACTTTTACGGTTTAAAAAAATCTGACAAAAATGTAGAAACTATCATCACAGATCTGACAATGATGTACAATGAGAAGTGGCACAACTACCAGTCATTGTTCTACCACCTCCCAAAGTGTATGCGTGACGAGCTCGCTCTCTCTCTCTCACACACACACACACACACACACTGTTTTATCCCTCCCTCTCACTAACCGAGGCGTTTAAAACGCTAGAAGATTGGCGTGACACTTAGTTATTCAAAGCAAAATGAAAATAAACGCTATCAGTGAACTGACTCATACTTTCTCCCTTGGGTAAATTTAAAAACGAAAATCTTATTCTTTAAGGTTGATCTAAATACCATTGAAAAATATCACTGTAAAGCCAATGAGGTTCGACGCCTGCTCATGCGACATTATTCCCGTTTTATTGTGTTGGCAGCCTGCTGAAACTGTAAAATAGTCCCGTAGCGCCTGTTGCGTTATTGGTAGAAACATTTACACGCCAAGAAACATTTATAATTTATAAATTATTTCAGTAAACTAAATTTATCTTCTAAAAGTAACTAAAATTTGCTGATAACGGTATTTATTAAAAAATCTTCTGCTATTGATATTGTAATTTGCACACGACCCATATATCGTTTGTATATCGTATTTTACTTTTTTTCAATCCACATAACTATCGTTTTTTGCGAATGTGTGACTATTTTACAAAATACTGTGTGTTACAATAATATTTCCTGTTATTTCGTGAATAAAATTATATACAAAACGTTAATGTTATTACAAAACATTTTGCTTACAGATTTTTAAGGCGATGGTCGGTGAGGAATATTACGTTAATCCACAAAGGCCATCCTCATAATTAGACTAGTTCGTAATTCAGAGGCCGTGGTTCGGATACCACATTAAACTGTAGGTCCCTTAGTTGCCTTCAACTGTTGGGCAATAAACAGTCCTGTCTAAGGAACATGTCAGCCTTAGTCAGTAACAAGACTACAAGATCCTACACCACAATCATCCTACACTCATTTCTCATTCATACTTGGCTTAAAATACCTAATCTAATCTACATACAAACTGTTTCAACACACGGCGGCATTTGAAGAAATTTGTTGAATTTGTTTGCATTTTAAGGCAGTTTCAGGGTCAACCTAAGAAATGATTGAATAACTCATCAGATTTTTCACGATTCCCAGTATTTGGGGGAGCCCCCCCTTAAATCGCCACTGTCTTGTAGTAACCCTACCCTTTCTTAAACGTAAACCCAAAAAAAGAATGAAATAGTCAACTCAAAGAAGACAATGTGAGTTACGTATGAGAATTATTTATACAGTAAAATGTCTAAATCAAGTAATTGTCAAATCAAATGTGTTGTGTAAATCGATTTAAGTTTAGACACGTTAAACTTAAAAGCACAACACCAAGCAAAAGAAAAATAACTAGAAATTTTAACTCTGGACATACATAATCAAAACGATTATCATTAATGGTGGTACAAATGTTTAAAATTTTACGAGATTTGATGATTTACAAAAGTTTGTTTGTAATCACGAAGCGGCATTACCTTCTGCGTTGTACATTACTTACTTGTGTGTAACTGTGTGAACAGATGTTAACACAATAAGGCACACAGTTCAATAGCGTGCTAATGTGTCACTAATACAAATAGGAAAACGTTACATGTAATAAAATTCCAAACACCAGTTGTTAAAACGGATGACGCGATCCTTTGTCAAGGTGCTTACCACATGAATAAAATAAAGATAGTATGTTAACAATATATTCGATGAGAACGTACATAATCTCGATAGACTTATCGCGAATCCGTGCCTCTTCGTCACAACAAGCTCGACAGCTTGTCATGCGGAACGATAAGCCCTTTCTAGATGTACAAGAATTGCGATGAAACTGGTAGAGATCATAAATTATTTAGGAAATAAATCTGGGGAATGATTATACTTGTAAATAATGGACGGTGTTTTGCGCTATTTTGGATTCAAAAACACTACCAGGTGGCGTCGTCCTGTAATTCAGCTACTTGGAGGACACAAATTGTGGATAGTTGTGAGCGATGGTCGGTGGGTGTAGTGTTCTCTTGTGTGGATTAACGTTCGCACTACTGAATCCATAAACACCATCCTCATAATTAGACCAGTTCGTAATTTAGAGGCAGTGGTTCGGACTACACGTTAAAACCGTAGGTCCCTTGGATATGCCATCTGCTGTTGGGCTATGAATTAACAGTCCTGTCTAAGGAACATGTCAGCCTTAGTCGGCAACAAAACTACAAGATCGCGCCACAATCATCTTACATTCATTTCTCATTCATACTTGGCTTAAATGCCTACCACGGTAGGTCGCCATTTGAAATGGTAATCTAATCTAGCACGGACTGATCAAACTACACGAAGACGTTGCATTGTCATTGTCAAGGACTGAGTTCGGATTCTTTTTAGTAGGAACCCAAATTTCCGGCCCCCTAGGGACTGAGCCCTTGGCTGGATAAATCAACATTTTTTCATACGATATTTTATTCCTAATAATGATAATATGCAGTTGACAAATATAGGCACGATGAGGGTTTAAGTGTCTTCTGTGATTGTTTTTGGAAAAAATACGCATGTTTAAAAATATATATATAGAGGATTACCGACCACCTCATAGGAAGGTTTTCCCAAGTGTCGCAGCACGGATAAAACCTTTACACTCTCTATCTGTGCAGAAAAGGCAATCAAAGTTTTTCGAATTCAACGCCTGTCATTAAATCGTGCTTTTTCCCCACATTTAATTCATTACATATTTTTGCCGCAGAATCGCCTAAATCAGTAAGTTCGGTCCATAAAACCTTTATTTGACTGTCACCACGTTACGTTTTAATTTTGTCACACTAATCTTTTGTACACTACTTTTCAGTTAACTGAACGTAAAACGACACTGTGGTACCAAACACAAAACTCGAGACGAAAAACAGTAAAAAATCGATAAATCGATATGGCAATGAACTGCAGACGTCATTGGGTAAAAATATACCTTTGTTCATGCAGTAAGAACTTTCACGACCAATGAATTAATAAGTTTGATTATTTTCGTAGAAAAAACGTTTGCTATAAGTAGATGCAAAAAATTACAGACGCTCTTTCCAGCAGAGATAAGAAATAATGAGTAGTTCTTGATCGCCAACAGTTTGACACGACCACTGATCACATAAGAGATAAGCCATTACTAAAAATCTTGTGGATAACCTCTTCATGTTACATTGACGGGTTTAGTTCTTTGTGAAATCCGGCCTTTAAAACTAGTCCAGTATCTCGACTGAGTAGTAATCTCCAAAAACCGTGAGAATGGTCGAGTAGCGGAAGCTAGAGTAAACCGCACGAAAGTAGTCCGATGAGGTCTTGGACAGCTGGTTCCCCCTCACCCCTCTTGCCCAGCAGTGTTGCCATTTCTTCATTTAGCCTATCAGCTGACGTAACCATATGCTATAATAGAATATGACGATTTGGCAACACCGAACTGACTCTCATCGGACTACCTTCGTGCGGTTTACTCTAGTGTGTACTTTGCATGTTGGTAAGTCGTGGTGAAATACATTTTTCGTCATACTGCTTCAAAAAGAGCTGTTTTAGATAAATGTGTTGAAGAGCAAAAAAGTTGTTCTCTTTCTTCCTAGGACTAAACCTATTATGATGATTTTTTGAGTCCTAGGCTGTAAAAGATCATTGTTGATACCTTTGATTCGAGGTCAGCATTCGGTTGTAAATAATCGATAAGTAACTGCAGCAATCACTATCTGGTTACTGGTAATCGACTATTAAATCGAACTATCGATAATAATAACTAACACTGAAATAACCTAAACAACCAATCAGGAACCAAGAAAAAGCGACAAAAATATCGTTAACTACTATCGATACTAAATCAGGTAATAATTCATGTTTCACGTGTGTTTTTTTTAATTTTATTTGCAGTATGACGAATAATAGTCCATTACATGGCTAAAAATTGGTTTTTTGATCAAATACTCCCACTTAACAGCCTCAGCACGCCTCGTAGCACTTGTGCTCGTGTCAAAAACCCCCGTTTTTGGTCCTAGTTATGAAATATATTATTGATATATCTTCCAGGAAGCAGCCGGATATTCCGAGGACGGTAAAACCGAGGCCGGTTATGAGGGGGTCTCCTATCGCCACTTGGTCGGTGACGACGTAACAACGTAAACTATCGCAATGTATTACAACTTATTCTGGTATTATGCACCTCCAACTAAAATAGTGTTTATGATACTACGGTACTGTATAACATGTCAGGATATGATGTATATATCACAACCACCCCTGTCTGTAGTCTGAGTGGAGGGACAAAAACCGCCTAATGTCTTACGATACTTAAGGAATGAAAGCCCATTCATTGGCCGTCAAGGTTTAGGCCTACTAAATTTAGTCTGTGACACTAGTTTCTTTGAGTAATAAACTGTTTAAAAAGGGTTTCGTTATCTCGAGCCTCCACAAGTGTCGGTATAACCATCCCTCTAGAAACTCTTGTGCCGGCGGAGGGGAGAGTCCAAAAAATTAAATAAATAACACAATATACTGTGTTTGGATTTTTTAATATCTCAGTAGCTGTTGAAGATTGATCAAAACTTTAAGAAACTAAATTGTGTAGTTTTTAAAGCTGATTCTAATGTTGAAAGAGAAAATTTTAAATTTTTAAAATTACTTGGGAAAAACGCAAAAAAACATTTTTGGGGTAACCCTCCCCCTAAAACTACCCATTCCGATTGACCTCTGGCCACCTAAACAGAAAAAATAACATGGTCTCGGGCTCAAGCCTTGCCATGAGACCTACGGTAATAGCTTCTTTCCTATGGGAAATTCGCTAAAAATAAAAATTGTTTATGTTAAAATGCATACGTTTAATGTTCCTCACGGCAGCGAACCTGCATACTATTCCCGTGCTAATCTAATGGAGAGTAGTCAAAATTTCCTTTTTATTGACACAATATTGATCAAACTTGTCATATTATTGAATTAGAAATTCGCTGAGTACGCAGTTCTGCTGTGACAAGGGTATTTTATAGCATCGAATCTAATGGAGGCGATCCGCAGTACGGTAAGTGAATCTGTGACGTGGTGACAGAGACAGGCAGTCTGCGCCGCGAGCTGTGCTGTATGTTGTGTGTTGTGATGTTAGTAGACTTGCCACGGCCACGGCCTGCCCGCGTGCACAACACTACCAACTGCGCTGTATTCCGCACGACTAGAACACAGTTCATGGCCGGAGACACACGATCCGTTGACACGGACGGACGACGGACTCCGTTGGTTACAACGGAACCAGACGAAGCATAAATACAGCTTCGTTTCCGATGTCAGCGTTCCGTGTTCGTAAAAATCACCGGATGTATTTTCTACGTCGACTGGGACGGTGGAGACGTCCTGTAATCCAGCTAATTGGAGGTCAGGAATTGTGGATAGTTGTGAGCGATGGTCGGTGGGTGTAGTGTTCTCCTGTGTGGATCAACGTCCGCACTATTGAATACTACGTTAATCCGCAAAGACCGTCCTCATAATTAGACCAATTCGTAATTCAGAGGCCGTGGTTCGGACACCACGTTAAATTGTAGGTCCATTAATTGCCATCGGCTCAGGGATATTAATAAACAGTCCTGTCTAAGGAACATGTCAGCCTTAGTCGGTAACACGACTACAAGATCGCGCAATATCATCTTACACTCAATGCTCATTCACACTTGGCTTAAAACCCCTACCTTGTAGTAAGTTCGCCATTTCAAAAATCTAATCTGAGGTGTCCATTGGTTCCAAAGGGAAAAGTAACGGTAGGAGTGAAAGTAATAATAACTATTTGGAGATTCGGTTTGAACGCGACCAGGCTTTCAAGGTGTTCTCGCTGGGTGACGTGCGCACCCCTTCCCCCCTCCACACAGACCCTCGGTTGTTCAGTGCAGGCAGAACGAGAGAGCAATTGAGCGGACATTTAAACCCAAGTGAGGTCAGCGCTCAGCTGTAGAAGGCGTGATGCGCCTACACTGACTCTGAATGTCACTAGTTGTATTTTACTAGTTTTGTCGCTTACCCTTCAAATGCACAATCTATATAGATAAAATTAAGAGTTTTGTCTGTACATTCCTCAGAGTTATTCATTTCTTAGTGATTTTTACGTCTGAGGAGTCTGAACAAGTCTTATCTCAGTTTGTTTCTGTTTGTTTGTGACGCTCCAGGAGGCATTTTACGCCGTCTTCTCGAGGGAAAAAACGAGGGAACTGATAACAATGAAACTCATTTCATACATTCTCTATATTCCAGAGAAGGTTTTTCAATGCTTGAAATTGTTCGGCGCGATAAAAATCGCATTTTGATTTAAGTTTTCAATGAATCATCTACTGGTAATAATCAGCTGTACTTGTAGTTTAATGATTTAAAAGAAGGAAAACAAACATATGTCAATTTAAAATCAAATTAATTTATATTGGTCGGTGATTTTAGATCCATTTCGAAATACTATATTAAATAGTTATTTTAACGTATAGCTAATTTAATAATGGTATAAATGTTCTAATTTATTCAATTATAAAGTAATGCTATATAATAAAGCTGGGCATTTATTTATTTTTTGCACTGATTTGTTTAGGATTTCAGGTTTACATTTTGGTATGATAATCTTTCTTCTTTTACTGAATCCTACAACCTGTATAAAGGACAGGCTTACTGCTAGTCCAACCTAAAAACCTATATATTTTAAATTGTATGCTTTTAATAACGAAAAAAATTTAAAGTCTGTACTAGGTCTATATACAAAATTTGTACTAACTTCCCATAAGAATGTTAAATTTAAACAATCATTGTAATTAATTGTTTTTTTAACTGAAAATCTTGTATTTTGTGTCATCATAAAGAGAATTGTAATGCATAACATTCTACCTGAATAGAATTAGAATTTTTCATTTACTAGTCAATAATATATACAAAATGAACTATTGCTAAAAATATCAGCTTTAAAACAAATATTATTGACACATTCAAAAGAGTTTTTTAACATTTTAACATAATAGATCAC
Organism: Nephotettix cincticeps; assembly: GCA_023375725.1. NCBI lineage: Eukaryota > Metazoa > Arthropoda > Insecta > Hemiptera > Cicadellidae > Nephotettix > Nephotettix cincticeps. Next base: position 2,282,294 of record CM041785.1, read on the forward strand.
CGATAACCATCTTTCTGACATAGACACACATACATAAACATATTCTAATTTCAGTATTTTTTAAATTCAAAATTTGTATTTGAAGTGAGATTTGTTTTGAGTTTTTCACATTGCTAAAAATCAAGATGGTAGATTTGCTGGTGATTCTGATAACTTAATTGTCAGATAAGCTACAAAATGATAATGTAATTTCCTACAAAGTCAGTTTAGACCTTTAATTTGACTTTTAGTCCCAACAATATTTATTTTTTTGACAAAAGTATAACCAGTAACGCTGTCTAAAAATTAACATTCTTTTTATAGAACTAAATAAAAATATTTTGTTTGGTCTACTCCTGCAGACACTTAATATGAATGTTTGATTCAATTCAACTACGTGTCAAAATAAGTTGTTCACTTACAAAAACTCGTAACAAGAAGTGGTGTTCCTTCCAATGTTTATCTAGATTGTAAATGGTGTTTCAGTAGCATTATATCAATTAATAATTCCATCCATTAAACCATGATATAATCTGTTTGATTATGTATGATAATGACGATTAAAGTAATATTAAATTTCACTATAGTGACATTAGGATTAAGTAGATAATCATGATCATGGAAGACTTAAGTTTTAGTACCTATAGGATTGAGTTTAATCATTTGACACCTAGAGGCATGAGCCCCCATAATTGATAGGATCATTAGAGCACCTAGCCCAGCATTTGAGCCCAGTGTCTAACCGGTAAACCTCAGATTCAGGCGAGATTCAGCCAACTAGCTGTTTTAAGGGTCAGAACTTCGTAATGTTGCCTGTTTGAGGAAATTTATCCTCTATGGATTTCTCATGATATGCATTATAGTAACAAAGACAATTTCTACTTCAATAGAATAAAATAAACATAGAATATAGAATAAATATTAGAATAAAATTGTCTTTGATAGTATCAATGATCTAGTGTGGCTAGAGTCCAGGTCTGGTTTTATGGTTGACATATCCAAATGGTGGGATATACTTTTTTTCCTATTAAAACCCCAATGCTCCCAATTGGCCATTTGTATGGGTTGAGACCTATGTTATTTAGGCATCTAATGTCATGAAGTCCTGATGTGCCTTTTTAGCACTGTACTGAGTAAGCTCTGTACTTTTTGTACTGAGCTAAGACCTAACAAACAGTATCATAACTTTTTTGAATCCAGTAGGCTTACCTTATATTTGTTAAAAGGAGGAAATATAAAAGTAAAATTATGTTTTCTATGGTTGTTATGGGATTTTTAGGTGTTCTAGAAAATGGAATAAAAATAACTTACTGAGGTAAAATGGGAGTATATGTGCTAAACTATACAAAATGGGGAATGTGCTAAAATTTACATAATGAGGAATGTACTAAAAATGGACTTAGACTTTCATAACAAAATTCCCAGTTGTTGTTCAGGACTCAGGAGTTTATTGTATGTTTTTTGTATATGTGTTTTAGGATGAGAAATTGGATAAGAGCAAATTTCAATTTTGGAATAATACAATTAATTTTGTGGTCTTTCACTATCATCAATAAATTTGTGATAGTTTTTAGTTGTATATCTTGCTCACATAGTTTATTTACGGCTTAAATAATCATAGATACCTTCAAATATTCAACATTTCAATAGTCTAACATCTTAGACAATTTCGTTGGTGCATTAATTCACCCCGTCATAATTGATAAAATTTTGACTGAAATTTTTAGTAATAGTATATTTAAAAAATATTCATAGCCTACATTTTTCTAACCAATCAACTACGCATTACTACAATTTACTACTACAAGGCTAAATTTTATCACTTTCCAAACAAAAGTGAAATAATTAACTTTATGACCTCCGATGCTAGTGATCAAACAAAGACTGAATAGAACAAAGAAAACTTACTCAGTAAACAGTTTATCAATCATATAACTCTATGGTGTGAATAGTACTCACCTTTAGGGAGTAATAAGATCCTAAATTGCACTTAGTGAATGTTACTTTAAGTTAAAAATAGCAAGAAATTTGGCACTTGGTGGAAATAACTTGGTTGAAGTTGTGTTGTGGTTCCTTCCACAACAGCTGTTCAACTGAAGTCTCGGCCCGGATCAGCTGTAGCTGGCGACAGGTCGAGGCGCATGCGCACCCCCCACTACTACTCTCTATTTCAATAATATTGACCCACAACAACATCAGCTGGGCTGGAAGACTGTTCCGTTTGTTTGAGGGCAGATAACAACAGGGAATTGTGACGTAATCAGTTGAACACCCATCATCATTGAGCGAGGGCATTGACCCTTAGTTGGTATACGAACCAATCTTTTCAATCATTCACCGTTTTAAAAACACCTCACTGTCTTCCCTGTAATGTACATTCTATGAAATTTAATGTATTTTTTTATTATTTTAAAACATTTTTTACGACAAAAGTCAAAGTCTCTGAACCTTAATAATATGTAAACAAAATTAAATTGAGGTTACACATTCAATTTATCAAAGGTTTTCTCTCCTTGGGTATTTTAAGGAAAGCGAGTCCGTGGGGTGGCTGTGAAAGCGTGTAATAAATTTGATAAAACATAACTTTTTACAGAGGTTACAAACCTACTGAGATAAACCTTTTTTCAAAACAATACATCCAAGAAAATAAACGGTGGATGAAGTTTTAAAAACCAAAAAATACTAAAACGGTGTTGAATACTTGGTTATACAACTTTCGTAGACCTACAAAATACCAGAAATCAAATGCATTTTTTGCTGTACGTTACGATGTAGCTTTTTAAGGAGTAATTTCTAAAATGAGAAAACACGTTATAAAACTTCTCTTCAACCTTGTGTGATGGAACTGACCTTTTGGCTGCCTCCTGTGCTATTTTGGGCCTCAGCTATTTCGAACAAATGGTTGGCAGTGGTTACTCGGCAGAAGTTTGCCAAGATATTGTGAACATTAGAGAAGTCAAACAATCAACGTGTGTCCACCCCCACAGCCACACCTGGCACTAATTGTAATTTCTCTGGAGGGTGTGGTACCTGTATCCCCTTTACAGTTCGTTTAAAATTGTCAGTTGTTTGGAATAATTTAAACAACAGAAGCAAGAAAAAAATATTTAAACTAATTTATTAACTAAAAAATTGTTTTTAAATTAAAAACAATTTAATGTGATAATTTTTTATACAGAGCTTAAATTTTGATCAATTAAAAAACTCTAGTATACTTTGAAGCTACTACTGCACCCAATAACCATAATTAAATGACTTCAGGGATTTTGGATGGATAGTACAGAAAATAAATGTACCTGAATCCCGAAAACTAGGTTACGCAAATTAGATATTTAAGTAGAACACTGGTAGAACTTAAATAAAGGAAGTAATGTAAGCCATTACAAATTAAATTAATTGTTATCGCATATACTCGTAATTAATAAATTATGTGAATAAAACTGTTAATTTTCTAAATCCTACTAAATGTAGATACTTTTCTATAATAATAGGTTTTTCGATATTTTACCCCAAAACGTGCAACTCTTCCCTTTAGACATATCCATAATCTAAGCTATTTCCCAAATGGAAGCAAGTACATGTTTTTTAACAAGAGAGCTGCACAGAGGGTTCCAGTTTTTGTATGATTCAACAGCCAATCACATAGGCAAACTCAATTTGAGTTCATACAACCACTCGAATCACTGATGTTGGTATGTGCGCCTCGCAGCAAGAGGGCTAAAGGATTATGGGTTGTACAGCACAGGAATCAACAATCTTGTAATCAACAATAGTGTAGTGTAGGTTAGGCGAGAGACGCTGGGAGATAGCCGCCAGCTATGACAGCGACCTAGATGCACGTCTAGGAAACCGAGCTAAAGGTCAACTGCTTCTACATGTCTGACAAAAATTTTGTTGAGGGAAAAGGAGTCGTGTAGTGGCTTCTACAAACTGTATTCGTTTCGGCAGCCAAGTTAGAACCTTTTTTGCGTATTCATTACTAAAACCGTACACAATGTCTTTTCAGTTTAAACCTATTATGGCTTAATTTATGCCTAGCCTGTTGTAATGTGACAAACTGTTCCAGATTAGTAGAGTAGAGTAGAGGAGGTTTTTTAGTGGGTAACCCCGCTTCTTAGGGGAGTCCCACAGGCTGGCCACGTATGTGCATTTCTTCCGCATCTCCCTAAAAATATGTATTTTCAGTATTATAATACATATAGTTATGAGCAATGGTCAGTGGATGTGATATTCTCTGGTGTGGATTATCGTCTACACTATTTAATTACATTCATCCGCAAAGACCATCCTCATAATTAGACCAGTTCGTAATTTAGAGGCAAAAGTGGTTCCATGTTAAACTGTAGGTCCCTTAGATGTCATTCGCTCTTGAACTATTAATTAACAGTTCTGTTTAAGGAACATGTCAGAATTAATCAGTAACAAGACTACAAGATCGTGCCACAATCATTTTATACTAATTTCTCACTCGTACTTGGATTAAAATATCTACCTCTATAGGTCGCCATTTCAGAAAGGTGATCTATCTAAGGTAATAATACATTTTTATTGCCGTCAAAGCAAATATAAAATATCATTATGTTCAAAGAACGAACAATTATGATTACAAATTTATATTAACCCATTAGAGGCCGCCAGGTCTACAGATTTAGTAAAAAAAGACAAGAAACAAGAAAAGCGTTCTATTTCCTATGTTCCTTATTTTCCTTATCTACTTAGCATGTACGATGACTGTTCTATGTATTTAAATGGAATAACAAATATAAAAGAGAGTTATTTTGAGTTGCTGTGCAAACAATTCATTTCCTTTGTTATTTATATGGCAACAGATGTGTTCACCATTACCGCCATGGCGGGCAATACCGAACAAAGAGTTTCGTAATTTGAATTTTTGTAAATTTATAGGTCACAGTAAATGTAAAAATAATTTATATTTTGTGGTACAATAAACGTACTTTGGAACAAACTTATTTTAAAATCAGTTAAGTAATTTTGGATTTTAAAATAAAATGCCGTAGGTAATCGCCATTCGCCTACTCTCCCTTACACATAATAATGATATACTTATTTCAAAATTGAATATATTGAATAATGTGAACTTGTCTATTTTTATTGGGCGAGATGATGAAGTTTCAAATGAATTTTCTTAAATATTCAACAGATTTGAAGCTGTAATGGAGTCTCATATCTCCTTTAAACGTATAACTTGATTAATTCAAGCTATTTAAACTTCTAGCAAGTGTCAAATCGCCGGGTGGTTCGGTCGCCGGATGTATGAGTCAGTGCGCACCCTTGATCTCTCCCTCACCCACCCACTGCCACAGGGTAGCATTCTTTTCTTCACTGTGTTACGTCATTTTTGGAGATTTCCACCCGAACCTTTCACATCCGGTGAAAATCGATACGATAAAAATGGCCGAAGTTGAAATTTTTACAAGTATTGCGTCATGTAACAAAACACGTGTAAAATACAGAAGTAAATGTAATCAATCTATGTCAAAACCTTTGAGCAGCAAATATCAACATGGCTCATTAAACACAGCATACAATAGATATAAAAAATTAATGATCCTACAAGTGGAAATTCTAATTGGCACAGCTGAAAATTTAACCCTGGTGTTAAATACACAAAATTAATATTGTAATATTTGTTACTTTTTCAATAATAACAACGGATTAGGTATGATTCCATACTTTGAAATATGGGATAGTTGATTTTTTATCTGAATGTGAAAAGTGCTGCCAGATAACCCTGCACTTGCGATAAACAATCCATAGTCGATGAAATCACACAGACGATGGCAGACTCTGATCTATAGACGTGACCTCATTATTTTAATTTATAATCTAGAGGTTGCAACCTTATTTATTTTTATTCCGTAACTAGGCCAATTCCACAATGCAAAGTACATGTAGACGATCAGTTGCCATTTTTAGGCTTGAATACTTTAGATAAATTTAGTATTTGAAGTGGCGACCTATCCAGGTAGGTATTTTAAGCCAAGAATGAGTGAGAAATGAGTGATTGTGGCGCGATCTTGTAGTCTTGTTACTGACTAAGACTAACATGTTCCTTAGACATGACTGTTAATTAATGGTCCGACAGGCAATGGCATGTAAGTTTGTCGCTCCACTCGGCGGCTATGCACGTAACACCATAAACTATCAGATTATCTATAAGATTCTCTAAAAGATTCTATAGATCTCTGGTAATACGATTATATACACCCATCCAAGATTGTGTTTATGTAGACATTGTTATGACAAAAAAGTTTGTATTTACTTCCCTGTGGGAAATAGGTTAGATCATGGATATGTCTAAAGGGAATGTTTTCAGTTCATCTAAACAGCTGTTCTTATAACCAAACTATGAAATCACTAACCATATGACGTCACTAACCAAATGACGTAACTGTTTTAAATTTCGGTCTCTTAAATTCCCAACATCCTCTAAATTTCTATAAAAGGCTATTTATTTCGGCTTTTTAAGTGTATTAAACGTGAAAATAATCGAAATATCGCATTTCACAGTAATGTACAGATAAGATGTTAAATTATATATAGATTTTCATACCATTTCAAACAAAACAATAATTAGAACTTGAAAATTGTTACCTAACTTTTTATGAAGTACTCGTATATTATATGATGTATACGAAATGTAGTAATGCTGGATTTTGGTTGTACACAAAATGTGTGTATAATTTAATTATAACAAACATCTGAGAGGTGATGTCACTGAATATTTTAGCTAGTAAAGTTTAGAAGTAATGTTACTTGGTTGTTTTGACATGGATATGTCTTAGCTCTGGGAGAAGGGTGTTGGTAGTTAGCGAGACCAAAATTTGAAACAGTTACGTCATATGGTTATAACGACATCTGTTTAGAGGGACAGAAAATATTTCCATTGATATATCCGTGGTCTAATCTATTTCCCACAGGGAAGTAAATACTATTTTTTGTATTGAGCTGCAATGGGGAACATAATAGAGCTAATGGGGATCACAAAAGTTAATTTTTGATAATTCTGGTAATTCTCACTAATTCGGTTATTGCGATACGTATAGTGCAAGAAGTATCTGGGAATTACACACACTCATTGTTTCATAATTAACACAACGAAGTAGTTTGCACTTCGCAATTCCGTGGGATGACGAGTCATGTACTGCTTTTTCTCTGCTTCCACGTGCCAGCTGACCCAGGCGTGGGTTATCTGTTTGCCAGCTGAGGTCATCACCTACTCTATCTGCGAATAGAAGGGAGGAAAATAACAACGCCATTTTGAAATTTTCAACGAATTGCCTATCACGATATACCTTGTTTGCTGTCAAAAAGACAATCACGTAAAAATCCCTCGGTCAAACAATACACCTATGTGTTGAATCAGTTTCATACATTTTGAAGGCAGTGATGTTAACTTTTAATTAATTAATTTTGTAATAAGTTACTGTATTTTTGCTAAGTATTTTTGTTATAAGTTGAGTATGGTAGCTACGAAACGTATGCAATATGTCGAATATAACGAAAAAGGCAGTGATCTAAACTTAAAAGTTTGTACCACAGTATTTTTGTTAAACAACTTATTGTATGGTAGCAACTAAATATGTGCAATATTTGTGTAGTCCCAAAGGGTGAGTTAAAGTCTTCTCGTGACTCGCGAAGTCTCGAACAGTATTTACAATATAATATTGTTAATAAAACAATTTGCTTATTTCATCGTACTTATTGGTACGTTTTCATAACTTTTGTTCAAACTATGTATATCGTGTTGCCCAAGGTTGAATTTATAATCCTCCTGATAGTATGGAAGACTAAGAATTTGTCAAAGCCAAGGATAAAATAACGGTAAACACCGCAGTTTGAATAGAATAACAAATCGATCAAACCAGATACGCCTTTATTCATTCTATTATTTTTTTTATTTAACACATATCATTTCAGCTTACACTGTTTACAACAATAAAGAAACTTTACTGGTGTTTGGTATTTAAACATTTATTACAAACTATTTCAAACCAACCAAATTTAGAATTGTATTATTTTTTTTTTTATCATTTACTGCCTATTTATTCTCAATAGGTGTCGTTATTTGATTAGATGATCACTTACATAATTTTCTATTTTAAAAAATATTGTATGATTTGTAAAAAGAATGATATATTTTTTTTATTTAACACATATCATTTCAGCTTACACTGTTTCACTGTTTAATTTTTTTAATTAAACATTTATTAAAACATTTATTAAATTAACATGTTTTTTTATCAACATAAAAAAATGTTATTATTTATATAAACTTACAAGCTTACATAACTACCAACTGTCTTGAAAAAAATAGTTTATTTATCTAAACCATCTATTTAGCTTTCTATAACAGTGATCAACTATAAATATATTAATAGAAGACGTCACGTTAAATTATAGTATTTCTATATTTTAATATATTCTGTTTTCACTAATGTTTAATTTAGTAACTAAAAAACTTATTTATTCACAAACTGTCTTTATTATAAAGAGAAAACATGTTATATAAACCACAGCTTAATAAAATTAAGCCCTAGAACATAGATATGTCTGAAGAGAAAGTTTTCAGTTTATCTAAACAGCTGTTCTTTTATAACCAAACTATAACATCACTAACTAGAAGACGTCACTGTTTAAAATTTTGGTCTCGAAATTGCTGCAAATTGCCAACACTCCCCAGAGCTAAGACATATCCATGTCAATAAAAAAGTTAATTCGCCTTTATGTTACTATAGCCATAGATGATAGAAGAAAGGCCTTCTATTTATAAACAATGCTACAGCCTAAATTGTGTTGAGTCCATTTCACACATACACATACATACTTGAATAACATGTCAGTTAGTCTTGAATAACATAGTGATGTGCTAATCAGTACAATATTAATATTTCTGTGTATATTTAAAATGCAAACCTAGTATACTTTCTATAGTTGCATGACTAAAAGCCAAGCCAGGTTAATAAATTGAAAAAGGTTTATGTATTTGGAATACCGATTATTGAATGAATGATTGAGTGAATGAGTGGCGAGTGCAGTGAAAGCAGAATACTTGAGACGGCAGTGTTATTGTCAAACGGAGTGAGGTTAAGTGAGTTTTAACAAATTAGCTGAACTCAGATTACAGTCCTTAAAATTATGATTGTTGCATTAAAACAACTAAATTGATGTGACGGAGTTTTGAATTTACTTAAAGAAATAATTATTTATTACGACATAAGATGAGGTTGGGCGATATGTGAGAGAAGAAAGTAGGAGGTTAACTTCAAATTTCTCCGCTTTCTATTAAGGATTCAGTTATGTGTAGTAACATAGTTTGAAGTTGACACACTTAGTATTTCATAAATGTGAGTTACAACTTTAAATTTATTGCTTGACTCAAAACATCCAAGTTTTATGCATAAGCTAGGCTATGCCAGAATGTTATAAACTGCTCTAATCTAAAGTCACTAACCTTCAATAATATGATGCTTTCTAACAATATTTTAAGACTAGGAACAATTTTTGTTTGAGAAGACTATGTCAAGTATAATGTCAAGTGTTCGAGTTGGGAAACAGCAGTGTACCTTATAAAGTGAAATTATAAACATATTTACACTACATTTACATTTAAAGGTTATAAATGATAGAAGTACTGCTAAGTAGTTCAAAGAGTGATCTTATACAAAACTAAAAGTTGTAAATTTTTAAAAACTTGCCAAAAACTCATTTCCACATCTGTGAGACACTGATTCAAACACTAAATGGCTATTTTAAAGTGTATGCTACTAATTGTGAAGGGTGAGTGTGATGAGTGTAAAGGATGATCTGTAGTGTACACTAACAAAGACCATCTGATTAATTTGCTACGATAATGAATTAACAGCCTAATGAACAAAGACACTAGTTACAGTATCGAACCATCATAAAATTGGGTCAAGTTTTTTTCCCAGAATCATACCATTGACCTTTAGCTTATGAAATGGATTCTATAACTACTGACCTACCCAGCTCATTAAAATGTATTGCTAGACCAAAAATAGCCCAGTTTCATGCATAAGCGATGTCATAGTGCGATTAAGCACCCTAATTAAAGACATTATACATAATCAATGTTCAGTGTTGTCCATAGTTTGGTTTACGTATTAAACTATTGTGTGAAAGAGGTTAGGTTGTAAAAGATTTCTTCGTTTTAGGCCTTTGTAAAAACTGGACTTGCTTTTAATATTGATAATAAAGCTACGCAGAAGCTAAGAAAGCTACACAAGTCATCTCATATTTTATATTTATACTTTTTATTTTTTAGTGTTAAATGAAATGGCAAACTACCCAATGAATACCTACCTATTCATCTTTGAATGACTGGGACTGTGGCGTGTCCTGTATTCCAGCTACTTGGAGGTCACAAATTGTGGATAGTTGTGAGTGATAGTCGGTGGGTGTAGTGTTCTCTTGTGTGGATTAACAACCGCTCTATAGAATATTACATTAATCCGCAAAGACCACCTTCATAATTAGAGTAATTATTAATCGTAATTCAGAGGCAGTGGTTTGGATTCCACGTTTAACTGTAGGTCCCTTAGATATGCGATTGACTGTTGGGCTATTAATTAACAATTTTGCCTAAGGAAAATGTCAGCCTTAGTCAGTAACAAGACTACAAGATCACGCCACAATTATCTTACACTCATTTCTCATTCATACTTGGCTTAAAATACCTACCTGGGTAGGTCAACATTTCAAATGGTTATCCAATATAATCTAATTTAAAATTGGCTCAATAATCCTTCCTGTATTGTCATGCTAAGTAGTGTAGGCTTACGATGTAATGGGTAGGCTTAAGGCACTACAATCATTTCATAATATTGTAACTAACTAGGTAGAGGCCAAATAGTTTTCACTCTAAAATGTTAATGCTTTATCATACAGCGGAAGGTCTAATACATTGATTAGAGAATTTAAAAAAATTCTAATTGTCATTATCAATAACAATAAGAAACATTTTAATATAAATTTAGGTGTAACAAAAAAAGTGGGTCTACTGTATCTAACAATAACAGATGACAATAATTACTGTAATTAAAAAACCAACCATTTCAATAAATTAAGTAATGAATGAATTTATATTGGTGTAAAAAAAGGTTTTAACAATCAATGTATAAATAATGTACATTGTTAGTTACCGTACACCTATATAATAACCTAAGTGTAACTAACTGAAAACTGAAAAAGTAATAAATGTCCTGGTGAATTAGGTGCGCAGATCGAAAGTACAGCAAAGTTTTATGTTCGTCATTATGACGTATCAGTCATTATATATGATTTAAGCCATTTTAAAAATCAATAGTTCCACAGGCTTCATTACCCTTTTGTTGTTATCCTGTGTTGCTCCCGTGGATGCATATTTCAAGTGGTTTTTGCGCTGCCATTGGTGGTCATAAGGGTTTATGAGATCTTTTTTGCTTGTAAACAGAATTGAGATGTGAACATTCAAAGTTACTTTATGTTCACATGTACATTTATTAATAGCCCTCATTTTGCATTTCAGAAATATGGTTTTGGGTCGAAAGCTTTCCAGAAATGTATGTAATCTCTGCTACAGACATTTTCACAAATCTCCTCAAAATGGAAAAGAGAATGTCCATAGGAAGCATGTTTGGAAGTATGTGTCGGCAACTGCAGTTGTTGCTGGTGGAGTGTTCTACTACTCACTGGATCATCACCATCAGAGACTGCTCAGAGTTACTGCCGGTGGAGTAATCAGATTTATCAGGTGTGTGGTATGTTAACCCTTCAAGGCGGTAGTTTTTTTAAGGCCGCCAGACCCTGCTACAGCAGTTTTTTACAGAGCGCTAGCAAAGTCCACTCACTCTTATTTGATAATAACCCTACATCATCTAGGTCCAACCAACGATCTATTTCACTAGATCTAGACATCATAAAAATTACTGAAATAAAAAATAATTGTCTAAAAACTAGCCACCCAATTTCCAGTTACAACAAACCGGATCACTAACATTACACTTCAACGCATAAGCGTCTCTCACAAACACATCACTAATTTACATTTCCAAACAAGAAGAAAGACACAATAAACACCTAACTATCCAGGCAACAGCTTAGAACATAATTTGACGTCAGTTTACATCGTAAAGATTATAAATATACGCAAAAAACCACAATAAACAGGACGTATGAACACCCAAGTTGGCGCAATGAACAAAGACTGTCCTTCTAAACAACATATCTCTATCTCTGTCGCACTCATAGCTGATTAAAATTAGTTGGAAAATGTAGAGAAACTCATGAGCAATATTCTCCATATAGTCCGAGTTTGAAAAAGTTCACTAGTACGTCGCTAGAATATGCCAGCTGACGGTTGCGTGATGACGTGAAACTCACCTCAAAACGCAGCAGTGTATTTTTTTGCATGACGTGGAACTCACGTCAAACCGCCTTGAAGGGTTAATCTAATCTTTGTATTTATATTTTGTTGCAGACATCAAACTGTAATACCTCGTACTGTATAATAAAATGGAACCTTGATTTAATGAATTCGAAGGGGATTAACAAAAATATATTCATTATATTAGGGTATTCTTAAAAATAAGGTTCATTAAATTGAAGTTAAATTCTGCCGAAATTTATTGCATAGTTAGTTATATCCTTCAAATAAAGAATATTGAAATCATCCAACCTCTATTTAAAGTAGATTTTTAGGCATACGTTATATTTGTTTTGTGTTTTACTGCTACAGATTTGTTTACAACATTTATTTTCTTTGATATGTCCACTTTCTTCTTATGTGGGTTTTATTCAAGGGTTTTTTAATACTTTACGTTTGAATTTGACAGTAAGAGCATGTCTACTACTTTTCTCCGCCATGACGCACCAACACAAAAAGCACACCAACTTATCAATCACACACGAAAAACTGCTTCAATATGTACCACGATCTAAACACTGTGATAGATGTGCACCTTCAGCGAATATTACGGACGGCGGGCGGAAGAAAGGGAAATGAAGACTTTCAAATCTAGGCTTGCTCGAATGAAGTCCTAGATAAGAATAAAATACATAATTCAGGGGTCTGGACCTTGGGTATGCGTTTTACTGAGGCTACGTTCGTTACGTAGGGGTTTCTTATTTAAAATATGTAATACAGGGGTCTGGACATTGGGTATGCATTATATAGAGGTTATGTTCATTATGTAGGGGTTTCTTACTTTGGCTATATTCGTTATACAGGAATAAGAAAATTACTAACAAACACACTAAATATTCGTTATATAGGGGGTTTTATACATATTTTCTTCGTTACATAGGAGTTTATTTTCTATAGAGTTATATGACGATTTCAAGGGGATTGAAAGATAATATGTTACACCAGGTAATTCGTTTGGGGTTCATTATAGAGAGGTTCCACTTAAAAATAACAATTTTACTGCCCACTAATTAATTGGTGACTGGATGGCTGTGTGGTTTACTGGTTCATTAATCAAAGTTAGTAATCTGTGGTGTAATTAGATCTTACACTACAGGTCGTCACGCATAGGGCTACAAGTAACTTTGGACTACTGGTGGGCGTTGCGGGGGCTGGAAGAGGGCAGTCAGATGTACGAGGAGGCGATTAATGCCGTGCACCAGCGCTCAGCTGACTTAATACTGCAAGGCTGCCTCAGCAACGGAGGACTCTACATCAAGCTAGGACAGGGACTGGTGTCGATGGACCACGTGCTGCCTCGCCAATACATTGTCACTCTCAAGGTAATTCTGAACTGTAATGGTGTGCCACAATGTTATATGTGCTAGTGGACCTTAAAGAAATAATAAAGTTACTGGGAGGTTACGAATTGTGGATAGTTGTGAGCGATGGTCGATGGGTGTAGTGTTCTCTTGTGTGGATTAACGTCCGCACTATTGAATATTACGTTAATCCGCAAAGACCATCCTCATAATTAGACCATGTTAAACTAGGTAGGTCCCTTAGTTGCCATCAGCTGTCGGGATATTAATTAAAAGTCTTGTCTAAGGAACATGTTTGCCTTAGTCAGTACCAAGAGTACAAGATCGCGCCACAATCATCTTACACTCAATCCTCATTCATACTTGGCTTAAAATATCTACCTTGTGGTAACTATTTCAATAATCTAATCTAATCTAACACTCATACCATTGTGACAGATGAGTTGTCAATACTTAATAGATTTCTTTTGTTCATTATTTTATTAAAGATAGTCATTCTATCCTCAGCCATATCTTAGGATTTAGAGGAGAACTTGGATAGCTCAATTTGTTCTGTAATTCAAACTTTTCTCTCTGTCCATAGCATTTTATATGTTATACATGTTGAAAAAGTTCTGATAAGGTAATCAAACTGTCTGACTTGATATTCCTAGTAATGACTTATACAACAACAATTTTATATAGTTACTTATTATGACTACTGATTTAATTACGAGGCAAAATTGAAGTAAGTGTGTATGTGTTGGGAAGGCTCTGCAGGACAAGTGTCTGACTCGAGGCAGGGACGAGGTCCGCCAACTGTTCTTGGAGGACTTTGGAGTGTCACACACAGAGATGTTCGCCTCCTTCGAGGAAGAACCTATTGCTGCTGCAAGTTTAGCTCAGGTTACTTTAACTTGAATTGACTATTTATATGTAGTTGTTAGTGCTCTGTTGTGGATCTTCACTGTCACAAATTCATACTTCAGTAGATTTTTTCCTTTTAAAAACATATATAGCCCACTTTGTCTGCTGCTATTCACTTGTTCATTTTTATAGAAGCTATTGTAAATTTAAATAAAAAAAAATTATTTAATAGTTTAACCCTCCAACGGTTTTACCGTCGATTAATCGATGCCACAACCGGTCGTCGAAGGTTCACCGTCGATCAATCGACGGTAGGTAAGCTTTTACAAAAAGCAATGGTGTGAATACATTTTCGGTTAAAACTACATTGAATATAGTATCGCTGTTGTCTACAGATCATACGCTTTCCGCCGAGGTATGTTTCGTTTTGCTTACTCTATGCGTCAGAATTCTATGTTAGTTAAAACATCGGTCTTCAGTTGCGCGGTTATGTCGCTTTGTTTACAATGGTGGCGTTACACGTTCTCGTCGCGTTTGTTTGGTGTTCTGATGTTAATTTCACCATTTTAAAATTGATAGAAGTGACTTAAGTGTATAAAACTATATATTTTTATTTTACTTATTAAATTTTGAAAAACTTGGCTATCTTCAACTTTTGACTGGTATTTATTTGCTGTGTTTTGTGGGGGAGCAAACTTTGAAAAATCTTTTGAAAAAATTTTTTTTATCAATTTCAATTGGATACACCCATCAAAACCAAGATAAAAATAAAACATGTTACTATTATGTTATAGATAATTTAATGTAGATTAAAATGGTGTATAATATGTTATAGTTACTATATTTTTACTATTTTATGTTAAAACTTTTAGTAAAAGCCTGCAAAAGCGCCAAAATGAGGTGAACCTCAAGGGGTCAAATAGTGAACCGTTGGAGGGTTAAATAGTTCTTTAAACTGTGCTGATAGGCCTATTCCCAATGACCCATATGATCTAAAGTATCAGGATATCCAAGTGTTTTGAAATAACATTTTTTAAGATTTTAGTGGCAAACCATGTATTTCTGTAAAGTCCTGAATCTCAAACCTTTTCACTTCTTTTAATTTTTCTAAATAGATAAAAAGAACTATGTAAATGTATTTAATTTAATCAAAAGTATAGGCCTAGCTGTAAAATTTATCTCCTTTTAAGATTGCATATGTGGTCATTTTAAAACCCCACAATCGAAATCACTTAGCAGCACAAAATATTTATAGGCCCTGTTTAGTTAAGAAAATTTTAGTGATTTGGAGGCTATTAAACGATGTAATTTTGGTTGTTTCCTATCCTCACCTCACGCAAGGTCGAGTGTCAACATTGGTTTCCTGCCGCAGGTATTCAGAGCCACAACACATTCAGGTGCCGTGGTTGCAGTGAAGGCGCAGTACATCGACCTGCAGGATAGGTTTGCCGGAGACATAGCCACAGTGCAGCTTCTGCTCAAGTTCGGGGGTTGGATACATCCCAAGTTCGACTTTGAGTGGGTTCTAGTGGTAGGTTGAACTGTATAAATATGAAAAAGGGGTAGTATTAGTTAGGTGTTAGGAAAGTGCTTGTAGTAGGAAGTAGTCATGGGTACCCGTAGGTTTAATTTGGTTAGACATCTTAACACATTGCTGATAGTAACATAAGTTGTAGGCTTCCAGTGGAGTAGAAACTATAGGGAGGTGTGGCTGAAATTCATAATCTCTGGCCTTATGAATGGCATAGACATTTGACAGCAATGTACTGTTAAAAAACTGGATTGGTTTTGTAGTTCTTTGACTTCTCTACATCTCCTTAAAGCAACACCACTCACCAAAGTCTTAAAGAAACAAAAAAATGTGTCAGCCAATCTTAAATTTGCTCTGAAAAATTTAGAAAACAGTGAGAAATTTTGGGTAAGTTTTTAAAAGTTATTGAATAAATACAGAGTTTTATGTAGGGGATACATGTTTAAACTATAACATATAAAACGGTTGTTTTAGCTGATTACAAATTTATTTTGAATTTTTTCTTTTTGGAAAGCACTAGGAGTTTGTTTTTGAAATATCTGACTAATTTTGCTTTTCATCATTGTTTATTTTTATTTATAAGATAGAATCAAAACATTTGCAACGTGGTTCTTGCAAATATTTATTATTTACTTATGTCGCAGGAACTTCGAGACACCTTGGAACAGGAATTAGACTTTCTTCATGAGGGAAAGAACGCTGAACGTTGTGCTGAAGAGTTGAAACATTTTCCATTTGTCTACGTACCAACGGTATACTGGGATCTAAGTAGCAAGGTATGTAGTTTTATCAATGTGATCTGAAAACCTAGTTCCAGTAATTATAGGAATGAAAGTGTTAAGTAAATCACTACAGACTTATTACTTGAAGTTGTAGATGCAATAGAAAGTGTGAATTCATTCTTATTGTTTCTTTAATTAAAATTTTGATTAATCAATGCTATTGAATCTTTTTTAGAGAGTGTTGACAACAGAGTTCATTGATGGCATTAAAATAAATGAGAAAGAAGCATTGACGAAGAAAGGATTCTCACTCGCTGACATTGACTACAAGATGTTTGTCACATTCTCGGAACAGATCTTCCATACAGGTTTTGTCCACGCCGACCCTCACCCAGGCAACGGTGAGTGAATGTGCAATGACTTAACCTACTTAGTTACTTAAGCGGCCACTTTGTAACCCCAACCGTTAATTAACCTTATTAATAAACTATTTCAGTATTAACAAGATTTATGCAGATGACTCAAACCTGATAGTAACAGGTCAATTGAAAACTGATATCGAGACAGCTTGAAAAATAATCTTAACTTGATAAATAATTACTTAAGTGGCAAGAATTTATTATTAATCTTGAAAAACTAGAGTAATGTGTTTCCACACAAAATACAGCCGAATTAAAATGAAACCTGATATCAAAATTGATAACCGTAAAATTTTTCAAACAGGTAATATAAAAATTTTAGGAATAATTTTGGATGAAAAGTTATGTCTTGATAATCATGTTCTGCAACTAAGAAAGAAAATCTCTTCAGGTCTATTTGCGTTAAAATTAACGTCGAGATTTTGTTCGATTGAGACGTTAAAATCAATTTATTTTGCCCACATTCACTCCCATCTATCTTTTAGTGTTGCAATTTACGGGGCGACCAACAGTTTTAACCTTAATAGTATCCTTCAGCTTCAAATAAAAGCTATCAGGACAATAATGAATCTTGATAACGAACAATCGGCAAAACCATTTTTCTCAGAACTTGGTATTTTGACAATTTATGATTTGTATGTTTTTGAAACAATTATTTTGGCTTAACAGAATAATGGCACGGTGCAAACAGTGGGCTTTCACCACAACTATAACGCACGTAATAAAAATCAATTGTTAATCCGCAACATTTATTAGAATTCTATAAAAAGAAACTGCTCATAGCCGGTATTCAATTTTTAAACAAAATTCCAATAGATATATTACAAGTAACAAATGACACCTCTCTTAGAAAAAAATTTAAACTTTACCTTACTAAAAAAACGTTATATAGATTTGAGGAACTATAAAATACTTTAGCATAGTAAAAATTTTTGACACCATTCCACATTTCTATTATTTAAAGAAATTGTAATTGTACTCTATTTGCGTTAAAATTAACATCGAGATTTTGTTCGATTGAGACGTTAAAATCAATTTATTTTGCCCACATTCACTCCCATCTATCTTTTAGTGTTGAAATTTACGGGGCGACCAACAGTTTTAACCTTAATAGTATCCTTCAGCTTCAAATAAAAGCTATCAGGACAATAATGAATCTTGATAACGAACAATCGGCAAAACCATTTTTCTCAGAACTTGGTATTTAGACAATTTATGATTTGTATGTTTTTGAAACAATTATTTTGGCTTAACAGAATAATGGCACGTTGCAAACAGTGGGCTTTCACCACAACTATAACGCACGTAATAAAAATCAATTGTTAATCCGCAACATTTATTAGAATTCTATAAAAAGAAACTGCTCATAGCCGGTATTCAATTTTTAAACAAAATTCCAATAGATATATTACAAGTAACAAATGACACCTCTCTTAGAAAAAAATTTAAACTTTACCTTACTAAAAAAACGTTATATAGATTTGAGGAACTATAAAATACTTTAGCATAGTAAAAATTTTTGACACCATTCCACATTTCTATTATTAAAAGAAATTGTAATTGTACAAATTGATTAATAAAGTTGGTTTTTATTTAATTTGATTTAAAGCCACTTCAGTACGTTCGATCAGCAATCTCATTCAGTCCTAGTTTCCTTTAAATATTGAGCATTCTTCGTTCCTATAAATAAGACAAGTCTTGGGCACATTTTTGATAAACACTCCAACTTCTAATCTTTCAACATGCCTTAATTAGATCTTTTATTGGTAACAAATTTTGTAATTATGTTTTACTCTTCATCTTTGAAAGTTGGGCCAAAAATCTTTCTAAGGACCTTATTTTAAAAATAAGGACTTTCTTCTCTTCCTTCTTGTTCATAATTTCCATGTTTCCTTTTTCATTATAACGGGTCTGGGTCGACCAAGGAAGATTTAAGGATAATCTTTTCCATGGTTATCAAAAGTTTGACGTCATGTTCTATAGATTGGTGATTTAGACCATATGAGATATCTATTTTTGGGAGAAACGAATAACGCTATAACTGTGTTATAACGTTATGGCTGAGACCGTAATAACCAAGTTTTACTGTATTTTGAAGTTATTGGTAAACTTGATGCGTGACTGTTGACAGTGCTGGTGAGGCAGGGGTCAGATGGTCGAGCACAGTTGGTTCTACTGGACCACGGTCTGTACGAGGTTGTGCCCTCCGCTATCAGACATTCACTATGCAATTTATGGAAGTCCATCATTCTGAATGATCATTCAAGTATGCGGAAATACTCCAAGGAACTAGGAGTTGAAGGTATTTAAAATAATTATGTTTACATATTGACTTTTTACTTAGTAGTTGTTTGAAAATTCTCTAAAGTTTTATCATAATTTTATCAAGATTGATGGTTTTATCAAGTGATTTAACTGATAAATATTGTCAAAATGGAATATTTAAATTAAAACTTATATATTATCTGTCAAAATTTACATCATTACACATGTTTCCCTTTTGAATCATTGTTAAATTTAATTTTGAGTTTATCTAGGAAATACACTTTTAAACTATAATGTTGATTTCAAAGGGCAAATTATGTTTTTCATAAACCTCCAAATATTTTCAAAGTTTAATTATGATATTTTAAACGAGAATTTTATCTTTTGGGATTATCAATTGCCATGTGCCAACTGTAGAATAGTAGAATATTTAAAAGGTACCAGAACTGAATTCAATTTAGGTAATCGTTAAGTTGAGTCAGTCTCAAAAATGAATTACCAATTCCTTCTGGGGAGGGGTCTTAAATTTATTTTATGCATATTGGGATAAAACTAGGAGCAAACCTTTCTCATATTCTACCCATTCATAGTTCTTCCATAGTAAGGCATTATGAATACCTCAATTTAGGAATCTTTTCATTTCTTACCATTGGCCAATGTAAAATGTCCGAAGGATGTTTTTAGACCCTATACGTTAATTAGTGTGGAAGTACAGTGTAACATGAGTCCCTGGTTTGGAGTGAGTGGCCGCAGTGGGTGGTCGTTATGGTTGCAGAAGGTGACTACCGGTTGTTTTGCACCGCGTTGGTCCAGCGTTTCGTCTCCAGGGACAAGAACGAAAAGGGTGAAGATATTTTCAGCTTGTTCTTCACACCGAAGGGTATGCGGTTGACAGCCAATGTACTCAAAGGTCTCTCGGAAGAGGAGAAGGAACGGATAAGGATCGAGATCATGGCTATCCACGACCGGTCCATTGCAATATTCAAAGCTATTCCCAGCAAGCTCATGCTGGTTACTAGGTACCTTGTGTGTTTGTCTTGTTCCGATCTGTGTGTGCTGTATTTTACAATTGATAACCACAGACATTGCTTTTTATGCTTAGATATTTATAAGAAGCATGTGCTATTTGCAGGTAGGGTTTTTTGGGCTGGTTCAACAATATTGTACACGAGAGGTTATAATGTTGATAATGACTTCCGGTCTGTATGAACTGTTTTGTGTTCCACTCTGGTTGTTGGACTTGTTTTGTTTAGTGTATTCATCTCTTACGCTATTGTACATTGTTTACTACTATGAAGAACATGAATTATTACTCATTGTAATAGATTAATGGCCACTTGTCTTCTTGCCTGTAATAGCTGAGTTACTGGATTAGAAAAAATGATAACAGGCTGCTGGATTGACCAGTTGAGAGAGTTGATCGATTGAATGTTTTAATAAACGTCTTCCATCTTCTTAGCTTTTTGGAGGCTTGATGCGGGTTATATATATGTATCAACTTACACCAAATATTGGTAACTAGCAAAAGGTGTCAGTTACATCTTCCTTAACAAGAACTGGTTTCGAACCTACTACTTTCATCGTCAGCTTTTTAAAGTTTAGGTTATTAAAGACATTGATACAGCCCACAAAGGGTGTTTAAAAAACCATGTGATGAACACTTGACAGGAACATTAACACATACAAAAATTAACACTATTATTTGTACTCAGTAATTTTTTTATCTCCTCATAGTAAGTTCTAAACCAACTCTTCTTCCTATGGAAAAAGTATCAATATTTTGCAAATACCTGTAGTTGGTTAGCTATAGTTACAATTTGTCATAGACAAAAGTATATCATTACACACCAACTAGCACGGACAGAAATAACCTCCTCTTACTTTTCATCAGGATATCAACAGACTGCAACAGTCTAATGTTGGGCTTACTAGAGAGTTAGACTTTTAGTGTAAACTTTTTTAAATCTGGCATTGAAAAGTGTGGTATATAGAATAACAACATATTATTTTGACATTGGGTTAACCACGTTGTTGAGATCTGTGGTACCTTCTTCCACTAAGGATTTCCAGCGGAATGATAGCTGTTGGAGCGTGGACAAGATTTAGAGTCCCAGGATTGATGGAGAATGATACAGATGCTTTTCGATGATAGGCTCTTTAACCCATTCGGGTCTAAAGACGGACTATATCCGTTTCAGATCGTGAGTTGCGAAATTACTAAGGACGGACAGTACTCGTTCAGCAGTTCCACATTTTGCTGTAAGGCAGCACCATATACTTGAAACTGTAACTTTCATCCTAGTAGTTACATTGTTTCTCCATAGATAGCACCACTAGTTTGTAACGTTGTTGATCACTTTTGTCTTCAGTCTGTACAAATACACAAATTTTGTTTATGTTTTATGTCGAATGCAACACAGCTGTGTTGTGATGGCGTCGCGAGATGAAATGATTTTATTGAAAACGTTCTCAAAGAAAGTGACTGATAAAAGTGATGATAATGACGAAAATGTGGGGAATGAAGAACTAAGGAAAATGACGTTGAAAGTGATGGTGAAACAGGAACTGAACCGGCTCCTAGGCGGTTACAGCAAAAAAGTCAGCCCCAGGCAGCAGTTTTTGATCTTGAAACTCAGTCACCAATGGGTTAACTTTTAACAGGTGGTATCAGTGGGCAAAATTGTGATGAAAGGAAGAAACATATATTTAGATATGGGATAACCTAGGGTCAGTTCTTTGTTTGGATCGACTGTGCGGGAATTTGCTGTCAATGACTACTGGTTAAGCTGTGGTTTGAGAGTGTTATAGATAATAAATAGGCATCAGGGAAAATTTTTAGGTTACTTTGTCATTCATAGTTTCTGTTCTGAACCATGAATGATTTTTTAAAAGGCATTTACAGGTTATTATAAGTTTTAGTTTCAAATGTTATTCACGAGATCCTCATTAAATGGGGTATTTGTCTCTCAATAGATCTTTACAAAAATATTTTTCTGGTAGCGTATCAATTTCCTTCTCCAATATAGAATGTAAAAATAATGATCTCAAAAGATTAGTTTACTCACAAACTATCCTGTGCTGATGATTTGTCTACAGACCATGTCATTCTCGTGATTTGTCCACAGACTATCTCATGCTCGCGGAGATGATTACACAAACTCCGTTACGTTTTAACAATTGGCGACTGGGAACAAAACTGTCCCAAAACGAGCTGGAGATTCTGGCTGCGGGCGCTAAACATCATTTTGACATGGTGCTCAATGTTTTGAGAGCGATGCCGAACAAAGTGATCCTGGTGATCCGGTGGGTGAATGTGGAAATGGTTGGAATAATGGTGAAGGGGTTGTGGTGAATGGCTGTGCACTAAACTTGAACTAACGATTGTCTTTGAAATATTTTATATGGCTGTAGGTGATTCGTCTTGTAATTGGTTCCAGTTTGTGTTTTAGGTTAAGGGTAAACATTCAATGTTTAGTTAGCCGCAAGTTTTTTGAAAACGTTTTTCTTGGTTCTAAATGTATTTACCTAACCCTATGTAAATAAGCAAGCATTGGTTTGAGTTTCATTGATTTAATGCTATGAAATGTTGTACGGTTACATTTAAATTACATAGCCAATGGGTGTCTACTGGTCAAAAAGTCTCAGTATCAGGTGAAGTAGTCTGGAATTTTATGTTTTGTGTTGATGTAACAACTCCCGTGTATAAAGTCAGTTATTAATTTTGGCCAATTTATGCCTTTCAGGTTAATTTTTTACCTGAATTTGTTTGTTCAGCTGATTTTTGGTGGGAGGTTGAATTTTAAATGAATCACCTGATAAGTTTTTTTATTTCATTTTAAGTTTTTTGTACTTAAATAATTCACAAAACTTTTATAATAATTTATTTATGTGATAATTTAATGGTGTTAAATTTAAATAGTATGCTATAGGGGAGAGAAAGGTGCTTTTTTGAAAAAAATTTTCTAGTTTGTAAGATTCTTGAACATTGATTGGACTATAATTCATCTTATGGGTGGTATCATTGGTTATAGCCGCAGATAAGTTGCGTGAGCTGTAAATAATATAACAATATTTTTACCTATCACAAAGTATCACAGTTAGTATCACCAAAAGTAAAACTGTTTAGCAATTCATTCGTCAGTAGTTAATTACTGTTGTAAAGTGTCATCATTGATAGATAATATAATTTTCAGCATATGTTTTTTATTATAAAGTAAAACCTCACTGACTCGACACTGTGGACCTAGATGTTGTAAAGTTACGGGATTGTCGTGTTATACAGACCATTGCAATTTTTTATGAATTTTAGTTAATACATAACAGACTCGAGTTTCACATATAAATTTACGGTTTTATAAGGTGTATTGAGTAAACAGTATACGGTATATTCATTGAGTATGAATAAATGTAAAATATTCAAGAATTAAAAATACATTTTCTGAAAAAATGCTTAATTGATAATAGGCTTTCTTCCAATGAAACGACATTATTCCATGATTAAGTAAAAAACAGAGAACTAACCCACCCCCAACTATGTTCAGACCTTTGACAATCAAAAAGCGTGCAATAGATTGACTGTCCATCTCAGCTAGTTCCGAGACCTTGAAAAATCTGACACAGTTATACTGTAAGATGGAGGTGATGTGTCAGCTGTTGGCTGTCATGTTAGTGAGGTTTTACTGTACAATATAGTAAATCACGGACATTACAATTTACACAGTTGTTTGTCGGTAGAAATATCAACACCATCCGCAGCATAGCACGTGGCCATGGAGACCCAGTGGACAGGTATACAGTGATGGCTCGCAGTGCGACTCAGGGCGCCTTCGTCACGAAGAATATGGGCCTGAGTGGCCGTCTGCGCGGGCTGGTAGGGCGACTACACTTCGAGGTCAAACTGTGGTATGTAATAATGGTTCTACAGCTTTATGGCTCTAGAATTGTGCAAGTGCTATAGAAACTCTGTATTTATTCAATATGGACTGAATTGTTGAGATTTTGGAACCTTAAATACAACAGACTGGTTTTGTAGATACAGTAAAGCGTCAAAAATCCAAAATGTCAAAGATCCAAACCATTCAAAAGGATTTTTTATACTTTTTTTTGACCTTGATAGATATGACTAGGGCTACGAGATCCTGGATGACAATGATTCTGCCACTACCTCAGCTCAAGGTCCAGAAGATAATGAAGACAGTGATATAGAAGATCCAGTAGATGATAATTCAGTTCCTTCACATTCTGAAGCTTTTACAGCATTGGAGACAGTGATGTCTTGTACAAAACACAGCCTGAATATAATCATGGTCAGCTCTTGCTGGTTGACATTTTTGCTGCGGAAGGGCTGTGACGTGTAGTCACTGTGACGCTGAATAATTCTGAATACTTAATGTGTCAGCAATTGTATTGTTTTTTAAAAGTTAATGGTGAAAAAAAATTCATACATACCCTCCACTTGGAAATAGTCAACCGATACTCTCGTACAACGCTGGTGGAGAGACGGGGACTTCTGAATAGTTTTTCAGTAAGTCGTTGATCAGTGACGGCTGCACCTGAAAAGCGCTCAGCCTGTCACCGATCGGTGCCAGTCGCAGTGAACAAGTTAAGCGAATGATGTTGGCTGGCAGAAAACGTGTATCACAGCTAACACAACCTAAGATTAGCTCCTTCTTTGATGTAAAATAGAATAAATACTGTATATTTAAATTTACATTACGATAGTTCTTTTGTGGCACTGTTGCATATCATCAGTGTTTTGTTTGTTTCCATACATATTTTTTTCAAGAAACAAACTTCAGTAATGTACAGGTAATATTCATAAATACAAACAAATTGCGTGTTGTTTCATTTACTGTATCCTAGAACAATATTTGTAATTTTGTAGGCCTAATTATGTGGTCTAGAGGTTATAGGTTATGTTTGAAAATCCGTATCGGTAATCTGAACTACTTATGGTCCCAATTGGTTCAGATTTTTTCCGTTCTTCTATAATACATATTGCCAATTATTCACTCTTAAAAGTTAGTTTGTTCACTGATAACTGATAGTAAATGGTTTCTGCAGGTGGGACGGAGTGAGACTGTGGCTCTTTCGACTCTCTCTCAGCATGCTCCAGGTGGCGGGACTGGCTCCGGACATGGCTGTCATCATGGAGCAATCGTTTGACAATCCGCATCACTAGCCGTCCAGTATTTTGTTGTTGTTAGTTTATCAAATAACTGTTATATTGTTTATATATACACATTTTATTTATTTATAATTGCTGATTTTTTACCTTCTCCTATTTCTCTCTCAAAATCTTAAAACTTAAAATTAATTTTATTTAAAATATTAAAATTCTTAACTGTAATAAGAGTTTCAATGAAATTTCAGTGTCATGCTCTAAATATAGTGCTTAACCCGGTGTCAGTCGAGGTCACACGTATTACATGGATATTAAAAGTAACTAATCTCACAATAAAAAAACACTTTTTAATAAATTAATTTAACTATTTTTAATTAATCATTTAATACAAAGGACACTATTAAAAAGACATTTTGCTAATACTCAGTTCATTTTAACAACAACAAAATAATAAATATACAAAACATATCATTTATTACTATATTATGAGTACTTTAATGCTTTTAGTTGTAATTACTATACAGTATACTGTAACTCGTCATGAAACTAAGGTGTGAGACAGACTGAAGGTCACTTAACCACCTCCACTTTATCAACTACAGACACCCCAAACAACAGGTACTCCGAGTTTAAAGGTGATTTATTACAAACTCCACGTTTTGTAGAAACTTCAAATGAAAAGTGAGGCTGTGCTCACCCCTTCACCATCCACGGGTTAAATAAATTGACCACCTTAATAATATCAAAATTGCTTTCACTCACTGATCAAATGAAAATTATTGAGGTTTTTACGATTTCTATTTTAATTGAAGAGATTAATTAAACTATGTGACACATCTTACAACTTTCATAATCTCCATTATGTCGTGCTAAAATCTTTATATACAGAAAAAGATGCAAATCTATGTTAAAAATTAAAACTCCAGTAATAAAATAAAAACGCGTCTTCTTGTATAGCTATTGGTTAGAATACATGATCATGATAATTAATAACATCTTTTTATTTGTGGGTTTTAGTCACGGAGAACTGTTGTAAAGTTTAATTTTACTTATCCAATACTATAATACGAGCAAGGTTTGTATATATATATATATATATATATATATTTGCACACGGATCTCGAAAACGGCACCGAGGAATTTCTTTAAATTTTGGAAATAACTAATTTCCGAGTAGAAAATAAGTTCTAGATAGGTCTAATGTCCAGGAAAATTCGTGTTTTACTGTAATATTAAGTTTAAAATCTAAAAATTTAACATTACGCTTATGGAGAATCAAATGTAAACAATGCAAACCAAAACAGCTGTTTATAAACGTTTGACAGTTCTTGATTGAAGACGGCAAAGAACAATATGTGAATAGAGGTTTTTCATAAATATTTATTTTATGTATGTAATAAATGTAAAATTATCAGGTTACTAAACAATTTGTAAAAACTTTAGGGTAACATAACTGTGCGAAATAAAAGCAGGAAAGAGTATTTCCAAAATCTTCCGTATTTTGATAGAAAACGTATTCGTTGTATTGCTTGAAGCTACTGTAACAAACCAAATAATTGGTGTAAATTAAATTTATCTTTTGCTTTTCAATCCTCATTCCGTTTCTAACAAAATCAGTTGATCACAGGATAATAATAACAAACAGTTTGGACATTTAAATTCAGTATAAGATTAGCTAAAACAATTAATTGAGGTTGGCCAAAAACTCTTAAACGACGACGCGAAATCGGCTGACGCTGTAGCTTAAGCGCTTAGATCTCACGTACGCAAGGTCGCGTGATCGATCCCCACCCGAGGGCTATATATTTATTCAGTATTTATGCCATATTAATTAAGTGGTATTAAAACGGTTTTATTTAAACCACATAAATGTTTTCATTGAGCAGTAAATTTGTTTTAATTTTGCTAACTAACTTGTAAAATACATGTCTTATTCTATCCGAGCAAAGCTCGGTCACCAGGTACTTTTAATTTTAATAACATTGTATAAGAACTTGAGGTTTGACTCTATTGAATGGAACTTTGAAAGTCAGTTCTTGTAAGTGGATGTTAATAAATGTTGATGGATATTGTTCGTACCATGACAAATAAACTTAGTTTCAAAATACCCCTGTTGCAGACCTGCGTACTCAGCAAATTTCCAAATCAATAATATAATAATATATTACAAGTTTTATCAATACCTGTCGATAAATATGAGAGTTATTTGCAGATTTTCCATAAAATTAAAATGGGAAAGAGTATGCAGGTTTGCTGTTGTGAGGAACATTGAAAGTAGGCATTTACAGCATAAACAATTTATATTTTAACCATTTATACCTAGTTTCATAAACATCTGTCGATAAATAAAGGAGTTTGCCTATTCTCTGTATGATTAACATGGTAAAAGAGTTTGCAGGTTAGCTGCCATGATAAACACAGAAACTATGATTTTTAAGCATAAATGGATGGAAATCAACCACATGAAGCTACATTACTTTTTATTGTGCTTTAGGATTTACTTTACATCAAAATAGAATATATTAGTTTTATTTTTAGGAACTCTTCTTCTGTGCACAGATTCATAGTCTATGCGGAAGAAAATTGCAGTTGTAAATGTTTTAATATGTACATATGTAATTGCATTTTGGAATAAAGAGGTTTTTGATTTAATTTGATTTGAAAATTGTTTACAAGTCATTGTAAAATATGTTAAATGTTATTGTAAATATGTATTATACAATGAGAAATAAAGAATTTATTTATTTATTTAAATAATCACAAAATAATCTGCAAAAACATTTGTCTGGTGGGTAAATGTCATATCAAAATATACCTATGTAATAAATTTTTGTATTCCATTCCCAACATCCTGAAGGAACTATGGAACACTTATGCATGTTTGTAAATCTTAACAATAAGACACTTCTATATGTCCGTTCCTTCACCTCATACAACTACTTAAAATGTGCCCAAATGTTTTGTATAACTGTGTTTTCTTATTCAACCTATCTTTAGGCTGAATATGGACATCAATAAATAATTACAAACACAAATTACTTATAGAAAAAAATATCTTAATGTGTGCACTGAGAAGCTACAATAATTAAGGTAATATTATTAGAATGCAAGAAACTCATGGTCCCCTAAAGGTTTGTGTCAAGCTTTGTTCTAATATTTCGCACAATGTTTTTTTATCTATTCCTGTAGCCATTCAATGTGACATTCATAAGAATTTAATTTTCTTAACTAATTTATTTGTCTAAATTCTTTTTCCATTAATTTTTTTTCACAGAAGAGTTTTCTTTAAACATCTTTGCACAATGTTTTCAAGTGATTAGATTACCTTTTAAAATGACGACCTACCCAGGTTAGTTATTTTAAGCCAAGTGTGCGAATGAGGATTGAGTGTGTAAGATGATTGTGGCACGACCTTGTCTTGTTACAGACTAAAGCTGACATGTTCTTTAGACAGGATTGTTAAATTAATAGCCCAACAGCCGATGGCATCTAAGTACCTACAGTTTGTTGTGGAATCCGAACCACTTATTTTGCCTCTAAATTACGAACTGATCTAATTATGTGGATGAACGTAGTATCCAATAGTGTGGACGTATTCAATATGTAAGATATGTAAATTGTAAGATACGGGTTTTCACAACAAGCGTTTGTAAGATAATTGAAGCTGACAGAGTATGGTATAATTCAACGGCTGTTGATGGCAGCGGGATGGATAAAAATCTTAATAGGTACTTTAACGCTTTCATATAATTCATTCATTCATTTGGGAATCGAAATTATTTAGGTGGAAGAGATATAATACTGTATTGCAAAAACATCACTAGACAAACATGTTAATTTACCATTTCAAGTTGTCTAACCTGGTTTTGGCGTCTGTCTGTCAACTTTTCATTGAATTGCGTTATGGAAGATTCACCTCTTTCATAAGGAAATGAACTCCCTATAATGAATCTCTTTAGTTCTGTAGAAACTTTACCGTTGATTATCTGCCACCATTAGCTTAAATTTGTTCTCAGTAAAATAATTTCTTTAAATTATTCTGTGCGAAAATGACGTGGGGATTCGTCACTTGTGGTCCAAATGAAGCTCTTGTTGTCTCCGGTAAGTTAAATCCAAATTTACTCTGGGGGAGTGGTTTGTTTATTTTCTTCCAGAACTGTATAGTTCTTTCGTTTTAGTATTGTCTGTTTATTTGTTAAAAAATGATACAGTACTGCTGCTGACCATGATATGAACGTGGTAAGATTATCTAAATCAAACAGTGAAATAATTATCATATAGGCCTCTCAATATTTAGGCCTACCGGTAGGCCTATGTTGTTAAATGTTTATTATAATTACCTCAGAATAATAATTTTTAATATTTCTGGGAAAATTTTCGGAACGTGGTAACTTTTAAAATTCATTAGACCTAGTTCAAACATAAGTACCTACATTCCACATCATAATAATATTCAACTTATTAATAGTGTAGAATAATAAATTATGACAAAATGTTCTGCAGAAAGAATAGGAGGAGTCTTTTACATAAGATTTTCATTTGTCTAGTATCTCATATGACATTATATAGACAATATTTTGTAAAAAGTTTATATTTACTTGATCTCAACTAACCAATGTAAAGCTGCCCATCATGAATTACAATCATTTTATTTAAGTATAATGCAGGCTATCCTGGGGGCAACTTTGGGATTGAAGACAATAAGTAACTTTCTGAGGTTTGAGAGGAGTTATAATTAATTGAAAATTATGTTACTTAAAAAAAGTAAAAAAATGTATATTGTCGTTAAGCAAAAATGCAATTGTAATTGACAAAGTCATAAACAACATACAAAATTATGTATATAGTTCTCATTCGTTATAAAAACATTAACATTGGTTATTAAAAACTAAGTAACAATAAAAACAGTAATAAACATCAATAACAACAATACAGATATTAACGTCAACAGAATAAAACGGTTTAAATTAATTTAACAGAAGATAAATAATATAAATACTTTAACACGGTCATAAAGCTTAACATAGCGACTAAAAGCATAAATTTACAATATCACAGGCCAAATAGTCATCAATTGTATAAAAAGCCATCCCAGCTAACCACTTTTCTAAAACTGTTTTAAAATGATCAAACTTGACAATCCAAGCTTTTTCAGGCAATTTATTAAATAATTTAATTTTCATAAAAATATGGCTGCTTCTCGTTTTTTCAAGCCTTATACATGGTAAGTCTAATAAGTACTTTTTTCTAGTTTGGTGGCAGTGTACATTTTGCCTACTAATATAGTCATCAAGTGTTTTTTTTACATCCAATAAGCAGCAGTAAATGTAGAGACTGGGTAGTGTAAGTATTTTAAATTCTTTAAATAAAGGTAAACAGGTCTCTCTGTTAGAAATGTTCTTTATTATTCTGAGAGCTTTCTTTTGCCAAATGAAAACCTTTTAGCGCCGGAACTGTTACCCAAAGAGTGATCCCATATCTCAGATAGTGAAAAATGCATAATACACAGTAATTAGCATATTAGTGCTAACAGTATCTCAATTACGTATGAGGTATAACAGTGCCAATTTGGTGCATAATAGACAATGACTGTCCAGCTTTTACTATCTAAATATTTAGCAGTTTAACAGTGGTCTCATTACTACTTATTGGGATGAAGAAAATAAAACTTTCAGGTTTATTACTATTTATAATTTAAAATATGAAAAATTAACTTAAAGTAGCTGTTAAAGCTCTCCTTGGCTATCTTAAGTTTATGAGACACTGACAATGTAATTATGTTACCAATTGGTTGCTAAATGGCCAATTTTCTATGCTCTGTGGAGTTAGTCGTAGAATTAGTACCAGTAGGTGTTTTAAACTTAACTGAATGATAAAATCATTATTGTTGCGATTGTATGGTATTCAATAAACGTTTTACTTTTAAATCTTTTAATTTCACTGTTAATAACACTTAAACCACTAGACAAAGTACGACCATTTGATAAACTGCTGAGTTGGAATCAGACTTTTTCAAACTTCTTGGAGGAATGTAGTTCCAAAACTTTGGTTTATTCTTGAAGTCATTTATAATACAGCTAAGTTTTTGACAGATGCTACTTAATATTTAATGTGTAAATGCGTCGCGATAGTGGAAACCAGTCTACAGTTAAGTTACAGGACTTGTGTGATTTGTATGATTGGATGGAATCCTCTCACAGTGGCCACAATACACACAATAAGGACTGTGTATTGATGGTTTACGAGCAAATAAATTATAAGAAAATATGAGACTCTCAAGACTGTAAAATGTGCTTATCTAGAGCTTGTGATATACCAAAGATAAACCTTGAACTATTTTTAATACTTTAAATGCTCTTAATTCTAAATTTCTAAATTCTAATTCTAAATTTCCTAAGTCTTGTCATTTTTACAATTTTGAGTTATTTTATTTTACTCTTAAAGTTAATAATTAAATTCATGAAAGATACTAGTAGTGTATCCTTTTTTTGTATGTCTACATCAACGGCAATTCACAGTTGTAAACTCAAAAACTTTTAACGGAATGCGGTCCAAACCTATCAAGTTTTGTTCACATCCCGAGGATCAAACTCCTTACCTCGAGCGCTAACTAAACGCTAACTTTTAGGCTCACAAGATGCCTTTGGTGACCTAATTGTTTTAATTATTTTTCTAAAACTTTTTGTTTCAGGTTGTTGCTACACTAAACCACTCCTAGTCCCTGGAGGCCGAGCGTTTGTCTGGCCGACTATACAATGTGTTCAGAGGTAATATTGTGTCAATAAATTGAATACTGACTACCTTTCAGACTTTAAAAAGTTTATATATATTGTTCGGTTTATAGTAAAATCTCATTTTGAGACCCTTACATACGGTACCAAAAACATTGCAAACAAGCCTAAATAATTAACACAAAAAACT
The DNA here is from genome assembly GCA_023375725.1 of Nephotettix cincticeps. Classification (NCBI taxonomy): domain Eukaryota; kingdom Metazoa; phylum Arthropoda; class Insecta; order Hemiptera; family Cicadellidae; genus Nephotettix; species Nephotettix cincticeps. The sequence goes on from CM041785.1 coordinate 2,314,847, forward strand.
GTAAAAAGTTTTTACTTGAATATGATACTGTTGAAATTATTAGTGTAATTGTAAATCTAGATTATCCAAGATAACAATAATAGGGTTTTAACTATTTAATGTACAGTTTGAAATAGAGAATGGATAAATAAAATGAATATCCAAAAAAATTGTTAATTTCAGTGTATAATAATAATAATAATAATATCTTTATTGTAGTTGACAATATAAATTGCATTACAAAAGTCATTTCATTAAGATTATATATAATATTTGTATGTTTTCTTTTGAACTATTTTCTTTTACTATGACTGTACAGTAAATAATTACAGTATGTTCAGTAATTGGTTAAATATTTTTTAAATTTCAGAATATCCCTCAATACAATGACATTACAAGTGGAGTCTCCAATGGTGTACACCAGTCAGGGTGTTCCCATCTCTGTTACAGGAATAGCCCAGGTAAGCCAACCATAAAAGTACCTCTTAGTTCAACTGTGCTTCCCCAAATATGGTCACAAAGCTATTTAGACATTTTAGGTCACTTGTGTACGCTAAACAATCTTAAATACTCAACTTACACACAACACCCAAACACACATAGGTACACACAACAAGCACAAAAAAAATCATTATTGAAAATCATTATTCTAGAGTTAAAAATTCTTTTTTTGTCGTCAATGAAGTATATATTGGTATAAATACTCTACCAATCTCAATCTTTCAGACTGAAGTAGAATGACTGAATCTAATCATTTAATTTTTGGTATTTAGGTGAAAATTCAAGGTCAGAATGAGGAGATGTTGTTGGCGGCTTGTGAACAATTCCTCGGTAAGTCTGATCAGGAGATTCAACACATCGCATTGGCAACACTGGAGGGTCATCAACGGGCCATCATGGGCAGTATGACTGTGGAGGTTTGTAGCATATTTTGTCTCAAGGTATCATAAGACAGCTGTTTTGTAGTTATTAAAACCATGCAATAAGACCACCATTACAAGCTCTGAAACTGTGCAATGCAATAGACATACACATTAAAAAATCAGCTGTTATGGTGTCTACAATTAATTCTTTATCTAATCAGCTTAGTAATATTGTTTTTTAGAGAGACGGACCCCCTAATAAGTGTGAATTTTAAAAATGGTAGTCTATTGGATTAGAGAATAGGTCATTCATTGTCATTCAAGTATGGGCTTGGATTAAAAATACCAATATCTGTCACCCTAGTCTACATAACTTACCTAGAAAATAGCCCTATCTAACCTTTTAGGGGTCTTTTAAAATCTTGCATTTTGACATCTCACTAACAAGACGTCTATATATATCCTTGAACTAAATTATATATAACCAGATTCTTAATCTTAGAACTAAATTGGATGAATTATACAAACTCGAAATCATTCTATGCACAACTTATCGGATAAAAGTACACCAGAGTCCCGGTAATCTGAACGCCCGGCTAATCTGAACTACCGTACCTAATGGGGAAGGAACTACCTAAGGTTACCTAATTTAGATTAAAAACGAAGCAATGTAATCTGATTATAACACTAGTCTACAGCACGGTATTACTAATTATACAGTACTACGTACACAATGTTAATTAAGTACAATGACTAACTTTTTAGAACACAAGAATTCAGTTATCATCTTTTAACGTAATAAAGAAATCCCATCAACCAATGCAAAGTTGGCTCATAAACAATACAGTTAAGTATACAGATATAGCATTACACTGTTGCTCGAGATAGCTTAGGGCGATGTCTAGCCACACTCACAGTACTTCAAAGTAGACTCCATTCTCTCGGTCCCACTTTATGATCGAGTTGAACTACTTTTCGTACATTTGAATTTATCTCTAGCAATGACCGCGATCAAGTAAAAAGTAGGCCTAAAGACAGCACTGTTTTATCATTGTTGATATTATTTGTCAGTATGTGTGTCTTGTTTTATATTTCTAACGCCTAGTCAATAACGGATATAACATCTCTGTAGGAACACTAGATGCTGTTTAGGTAAAATATGTAGTGGACAAACCTAAATGTGAACTGTGATAAGACGTAAGTTAATTGGTCTAAATACAAAGTTCGGATCTAGAATAATAGATTTTATTATAGTTTTAATGCAACTTACACTGCATTTCCAGATAATCTGAACAACTTGTTAATCTGAACAGGGTTCAGTCCCAATTAGTTCGGATTACTTGGACTCCCTGGTGTATTATTAAATTGCATGTATTACATTTTTTCATGTTCACAGGAGATCTACAGAGACAGAAAGAAGTTCAGCAAGCAAGTGTTTGAGGTGGCGTCTTCAGACCTGGTCAACATGGGCATCACCGTCGTATCGTACACTCTAAAGGATATCCGAGATGAGGAGGTAACCGCTCACAATTCACAACTCGTATCGTACATATCTTTTTGTTTAAGAGTTTGAAAATTTGGATCCCCCATAATAATTTAAGTCAATTCAATTGTACATTGGCATTTTTATAAAAAATATCAGTATCGTATGATTTTTTGTAATGATCGTGTTGATTACGTTAACAAATAAATGGTTCAGTGGTGAATGGTAAAATTGCTATGGATTGGAAATTTATATTGGATAATTCTTTTTGGTAAAAATAATAATTTTTATTAAATATTATTTAAGAATCGAGAGCCTTATTATCATTGACCTTTTACAAGGAATAGACATTGTCAAAACTTATCAGGTGTACAATAAACTATGAAGAAAACCATTATTAAAAGGGGATACTATTACGATCATTACTAATCACTGTATAATCATTGACTTGTAACATTTAAAAGATTAATATTTGTACTTATCAAATTTTTTATATTTTTTTTTGAAATAATATATATTTGATTTAAAATAAATGTGATTTTCTTTGATGATATTTTATCATTTGATTTAGGATTTTGTGATGAAGCAATTTGTTTTTTAATTTTAGCCAAACCAAAAAAATTGTTTTATTATTTAAATTTATATTTTTTTTAATTAAATTAAAGCAAAAATATTATTTTTTTGACATTGAATTGTACTTTTATTTTATTAAAAAATATTAGTTTTTGTTATGTTTGCATGAATATAATTATTGGCACTTTTTTAATTTATTTAAAATGAAATATCTTAATAAATTTTATTTTTTTATTTTTTTTTTTTAATTTATACTTTATTTACATAAATAATTTCACCTAAACCACCATTGGTTGTATTAACAACTAAATAAAATATTATAATATTGGAGCTTTCATAGAATAAATAAAAATATATAATAAATTTAATAAATAATATTGTTTTTAATAATTATGTTTGGTTTTCTTTTAACATAAAAAATAAAAAGCTAGTTGTTTATTGAACAACAAACATACAATTTTTATTGAACAACCGCAAACATATTTATCTAACCTGATACACCTGTATAACGCATGAATCCTAATGGATTCAATAGCATGTTTAAAAAGCATTAAAATTATTGTTAATAATTATTGTTGGATATCATATATTGGTAACTGATTGTATTAGATACGGAATGAAGATTAAAAAGTAAAAGGGAAATTTAATTTACTTCAATTGGTTTGTTAAAGTGGCTTCAAGCAATACAATGAATAAGTTTTCCATCAAAACAGGATAGATTTTGGAAATACTTTTCTCTGATTTTATTTCGCACAGTTATTTTACACTTTAGTTTTTACAAATTGTTTACTAATTTGATAATTTTTCATTTAGTACATACATTCATAAAATAAATATGTGTGCAAAACCTCTATTCACATCTTACAAAGAGCATATTGTTAGCCATCTTCACTCAACAACTGTCAAACGGTTATAAACAGATGTTTTAATTTGCATTGATTACATTTAATTCTCCATAAGCCTAATGTTAATTCTTTAGATTCAAACTTAATATAACAAGAAAACCAGAACATTCCTGGACCTTAGACTCTAGAACTTAGAACTTATTTAGAACTTATTTTCTACTCGGAAATTAATTATTTCCAAAATTTAAAGAAATTCGTTAGAACCGTTTTCGAGATCCTTGTGCAAATATATATACAAACCTTGCTCGTTTTATAGTATTGTATAAGAAGATTATGGTAGGGCCTATAGTTAGTGATAATTTCCATTAAAAATAGCGTTGGTTTTCCCATTTTGTTGTGAAATTTTTTTCAGATAGTAATTTCATTTTGTAAGGTATTGGGCCTAGATCACTCTCCGCATGGTGTTTTCACTAGGCTTGGAATAAATATGACATATTATTAGTAAAGATTAATGCCGTTGTATGCCTAAAATAACATAAATACCTAAAAGTCTACCCAACAAGAATATTAGGATTAATACACCTGAAATAAAATCTTTCGCAGTACTAGCTTCTGACGATCATCAGTCGGTCCTCAAAGGGTCAACTGAAGGTTATTACTCGACACATTCCCAAAAGTAACTGGACTGTATTATAGACCGCCCAAGGATCTAAATCTCAAAAAGATGTTATAATTCCCTGGGTGGCCGTATCAGAGGAGAGGGATTATCGTATGAGGGAAGTCCTAGGGAATCTAGTGTCCTACGGCTTCATCACTCAGTGTTTAGGCAGAGTCCTCCTACTTTTCCCTCTTTATTAATTACTAATTTTAAAATTTTTTTAGTAATTACATCTGTTTGCTCATCCTATTGTGTTAACCCATTGGAGGCTGAGTTTTCAACCCAAGAAATGGGACCCCGCACTGAGTTTTTTCTTATTTACCTGAACAATCATAATAAATATTAGAAAAGTTTTAATATTTATATTTAACAGTTTTGTTGTACCATATTTATGTTTCGTAATATATTAACGTACATTGATATTTTTTTTACATACTATTTACACTATATACAACTGTTCTGGACACTTTTAGTACTTGTTGATCGTGTGATACATTTCGAAAGAATTTTCTAGGTTACTTTTTTTGATATTACTACTCTCACATTCACCATTTTCATTTACATTACTAAAATAATCATCCAAATCACCACTATCACTCTCTATTTCATTTAAAACTTCATTCACAAATCGGATAATTCCGCAGAATCGAGAAACATTTCATCTCGGACGCCATCATGATCAGCTGCTCACTGTTTGTAAATTTCTTGGAAACTCGGTTTTCACATTTGGTATTTGAGACTGAATGTTATTTATTGAACTATACAATTAAACAAACACTCAACAAATTCAACAAACAAACGAACACTGCCCGTCATCAGTCCTTTGTTTAGCGGGCAATATCCGTCATTTGTTGCCAATGGGTTAAGGAACTTTCATCTTCTACCATCTACAATCTTGCAACAAATTCAGTGAGCTATTCTTTGATCAGGCAGATGTATTTCTTAGGTGTAGAAAATCTACTAGTGTGGCATTACCTTAAGGATAAAATTTGTTGCACAACAGTGAATCTTTTATTGGTGTTCTCAGTAGGCAAGTATAATGTAGCTGTTGTTTTCCTAGACCCTATTTTCAGCTAAATTCTTCACGTTCCGAAACAAAAGATTGTGCATATTTTCTAAAACAGTTCTAAACAATCAGTTGCATTCTTTGTTCTTGATCGTGAACAGAGACTGTCCACGTGTAATTGTTTTATTGGTTGATTTGTTTTATGTTTTCCCGCTGCGAGCAGGGAGCCAAGGTATGTTTCCATACTTGGACTTTGTGGCTATGTTTGTTTATACTTGCCTGCTATTCGTTGCTAAAATCATTTTGCATTTTCACCATCTTATTATTTATTTGCTTCCACCACCAGTAGTCTCAAGTATGATTAGTTTCACTCGACTTATAATAGTTACTATCAGAAGGATAAGGCAACACTACATATAGCTTTGTTTTTATCACCCCTTTACAAAAAATGCAAATGTATAATTAATTAATTTCAATAATAATACCAATATTGTTTCAAAACATTCATACTGTAAAGTAAATTTAATATATGTCACAAAAGTCACATTTTTATTCACAATTATTGTCTGCCTCATCATAACAGCCCTTAAGCACAAAATATATTGTAAGTAATTTTTAAATATAGCAAACAATGTTTTTACAAAGATTGGAAATATGTGGCCTATTGTTCATACATCTTGACATGTTCCCTGATTACTATATAAATAAAATTCATAAAAAATTCCACCCACCAAGTGGCGGAACTTTTAAACTCACTTTGTATTTTTTATTTTTATGCAACTCTTCTTGAAATACTAAGTATAAACACAAAACACGCCCCTCCTTAATTATAGAGTCATAAAAGAAGCAAGACAGGCGTTCACTGTAATCCCAACTAAGCCTACAAATGCCGTCAACTTCCACCCAATCCGGTCACCGTTTTGGTGGGCCCTCCCAACACTACACCACACCACACATTTGCGAGCCGAATTAGGTTTGCTCATAGTCAAAATTTGAACTTGCATCCTTCCAGTTGGTTAAACGCCTTATTTGGCTATAAAAAGCATACTCTAGCGGCACAACAGCAAACTGTACGAGGCATTAGTTCATGCATATCCTCGCAGATGGCAGCACCGTGACGGTAATCGCGGGATAAGCATTACCACTTTGAGGATTAATACCCATCAGCCTCTTTTTTATATATATTTTTTGCAAATAAATTTAATTTTGGATACATTTTGACAAACACTTTATTGTTTATACAGAAGTCGAATAGATGAAATTATAAATGGTCACCATGAATCTGCCTTTTTTGGTGTTTTTTATGGTTAGAGTGTGTAACCAGCAATCCAAGCCCTGTCTTTTTAGTGATTAATTCAAAGGTGCTGTTGTGAGTTGTGCCTGGCCTAATAACACCAATGAGTATAATATAAAAAAATTATGGTCTGAACATCCTGTGTGATTGCGTGATAATTATTTATAATTTATGACTGACTTCAAATTGATTATCAGCTACTCATATTGTTTGTAAATTGAGTTTGGAAAGTGGCACGTCAACCAGCAATTAACCATTGTTTTTATTGTGTTTTAATCTAAAAAATAATCAAATTCCTATTAAAGACCCCTGGAATATGGGATGACCAACAGGCTGTCTCATCTCCTTATCTTATCTCCTTCATTCATTAACCCAAATTTAATATTTGTGCAGCTTACATGTACGGCTTGCTTGCAAAGCAAAACAAAAAGAAAGATAGGCAAGCTATCAACTCTTTTTTAATCTTGTTTAACCTTATTGTATTACCTTGTTGGTTGTAACCTGTAACCAGTGACTTTTGTAAAATCTTTGTGACAAATCCAATGTATTGAAATGAATATCTGCTGGAAATAAACATCTTAGCTTATCAAGTTTAAAATTCTCAAAGCTTTCATAACAAACAAACAATATAACAATTCAACCCCAAGACAACGACACTGTGAGTCACAGAATTAATCTAGAGAACAAATTCTTAATTTTTGTTTGAAAGTACAGCTTTGGCAGTAATTAATTAAAAAGTTCTACTGATGGCAATTAGTAGCTTTTGAAAAATAATAGTAAATCAACAATGTTAGACTATAAAAATATCTAATCATAGTAAACTTAGTCTTTCTATTAAAATTTTTCTCTATATCTTTCTATTTTGGTCTTTAGGCACCTCAAAACGAAAAAGTAACATGATCCCGGTCTTAGGTAGGGAAATTCGCTGACATTTTTGTTAAAAAAACATTTATATCTTATATGTGAATCCAAATTTTTTCCCCCAAAAGTTACTCTGAAACCAGACAACCCCATGACGTAATATCAGACAAGACCAGTGCAAACAGTTGGAGATTGTTTTTATCTCAGTATTATTTAATAGGATGTTGAGCTCGAAGGGTATTGAGCCTTATTATTTCACTTATTATAATTAGTTATGATATGAATTGATTTTAGGGGATATTAATAGGCCTACATCAGTTCTACACGTGCTGTTGATGGTTTGAATGTTTTCTCTTAAGTTCTCTTGCATTTACTACATTAAAAGTAATTACAGGGACATAAACCTACCATGAATGGTGTGTTTTTCTTACAGGGGTACCTCAAGAGCCTGGGCATGGCTCGAACTGCAGAGGTGAAGCGAGACGCCAGGATCGGGGAGGCAGAAGCCCGTCGAGATGCGCAAATCAAGGAGGCGATGGCTGAGGAGGAGAGGATGGCATCCAGGTGAGCTCGTCACTAGTGATCAGTGTTGACATGATAAACTTACTCTACTTTTTAGTGTTTTGTAATTATGGTTTTTTTTCATGATACTGCGCCAGAAACTGTTAACTCGTTTGCTGCTAAATTGCATGCAATAGAGAGTGGTATATGCTAAAATTTTTTTATGATCTTACTCACTATTTGATGTCTTTTGATGGAAAACAATGAAAAAAGGCCATCCAAACAAAAAAACTGCACATGCGCCCATTTTTCCCGGTAACGATGTAAGCCCGCTCCTGGGGGCGTTCTTTTACCTATCCGCACACTTTTTTTGTTCTATTATTGTATTAAAACTCACTTTTAAAAGTCAAAAACATATCTATTTGATTTTAAATCATAAAAATACTACAATAGTAAAAAATATACTATTTACAACCCCACCAGCCCAACCTAATGTGTTACGTTCACTTGTCCCAGTCATCAAAATACGTGACACACAATCCTGGCTGGTCCTCACACTCGTTGCAATACCAAACGACCCTTTAATTGATATTTCTCTTCGCAGCACAATTGATTTTTTACTATTTTGCCGCCGCTTACCTTTTCGGTGACATACAAAACAGTATTTAGCCTACTATTACACAAACAAATACACAATGTTTATACAAACATGTTTCCATAAAAAAGCCTGGTTTGTCGGGATCAGAATCATCCCGATTCCGGATTGAGTTTTGGAAATAAATTATATAAATAACACTAAACAAGTGAATTTGATCTCAAGCTTCTTCAAAATTTCAGACGCAACCGCGGTACCTTGCTGGAAGCGTCAAGTGTTACTAATGATAAAGGCATAACATGATGAACTCTGTATATTGTCAATACCTAACTGTCAAACCATAGGTGTTTGAGGTTAGATGTACAGTGGTTGTTTGTTTTGGAATTATTTTTATGGTCAAAGTACATACTGGAATCTGTGGTCATGAGTGGTTTTAAAAGGAAGACGGTTGTTTCAATGTCATAAGAGCATTTTATTTCCTACCTAATACTAATAGTTATTCCTAAATAATAACGTTTTAACGTATAATTAAATTTGCAATGTTTCACGGCTATGTTTTTGTACAGAGGTTATATAGTCTCCAGCACTAATATTTCAGGCGCTATTCACAATCGTTGCCTATGCGATGTGGATATCTATAATGGTATATTTTCAGTATAGTCTCAGATCATCCGGATCGGGACCCTGCCGCATTAATCTGGATAAACCACACTTTGTGGTACATTTTTCAAATTTTACAATGGATTTTAGTAATATTTTTGCTTTTTTGCAGATTTTTGAACGACACCGAAATAGCAAAAGCTCAAAGAGATTTTGAAATCAAGAAAGCAGCTTATGATGTTGAAGTCCAAACTAAGGTAAAACTTAATTTTTAGTTGTGATTGAGTGATTTTGATTAACTCTAAGAAGGTTATTTACAGTTTATTTAGTGCATAAAAGTAGACATTGTGCCCATCTTATTGTATTAAACATATTTTGTAACATTTTAAAGACATTCAAATATTAGTTAGGTGGTTATAATAAAAAAATCTGTTTGAGTCTAATTTGTTACTATTTTTTGTTTTGAATTTAATTTGGTAGGTTCAAACCTTACTACCGTTCATAATTTTACAATTCATTTATATTTCATTCATGATCTTAACATATACATTTTGAATTTAGAAAGCAGAAGCAGAAATGGCTTACGAGCTACAAGCAGCAAAGACCAGGCAGAGAATCAAAGAGGAGCAGATGCAAATTAAGGTCAGTTTGAAGCGTCATTAAAAAAAATATTTTTTCCAGAAATATTTTACTGGATTATAGCTATAGTCGACTCCCTCTAATCTGGACACCTCAGGACTGGACCCCTATCCGGATTTAAACTCACGGGATCGTTGATTTTTGTGACATTGATAAATAAATTCACCATAAATAGAAATCAAGAAAAAAATGATGAAGCACTGCAAATTTAGCCTTTTCAAATTTATTTTACAGGATGAAAAAATGGAATTATAAAACTTATTTACTATAACCTAAAAAGAATAATATTCTTGGCTTTACAATTCTGTACATTTTAAGAGAAATCTGTTATTTTCTTCTCCTTTTTTGCTTTAACTGTTTGTTGAATGCATAATCACGCGATTTCCTCATAAACATTACATCCACAGCTGACGCGCCAATCTGTTGCTCGACGTAGGTTGTTAGCAGTTGCAGTGCTGCCCTCCCATCCGTATGAGTAAAAATTCCCAAACCGGCATTGCCATTTCCCGCTTCACTGAAGATTATTTATAGTTAGATTTATTTATAGTTAGGCCGGAAATAAATAAAACATGTTCAATCTTGTCGATTTCTCCATGAGAAATCGCGCTGATTACTTCCTTTCCAAGAAGTTGTCAGGACCATCCGGCATCCGAACCATTCAAATCCGGATTAGAGGGAGTCGACTGTACTTATATTTATATATCTTAAATTTTTTTATATTGTATTGAATGTTTATTTGTAAGATTAATGAAAATAAATTACGTAGTTCACAGATTTCTGAGTTGTCATATGTACATGTAATATTTTTAGTCCATATGATGAAATAAAAAGGTGTTTTGCATTAAAGATGGCATTTTACGTCTTTGAATCATGCTGTTAATTTAAATTCCATATCATAATTGTATTTTAAAGAGATTACTGGTATCTAACTTTAAAAATAATCCCTATAGGCTTTGAACTTTTCCTTTGTGAGGTAATAATTTTAACTTCAGTTGATTTATAATTGCTTGATTCTGTTGCTTTCGTATACTAAAGAAGGATTCATTGTGAATTTCCTTGATGACATGACTTTTAATTGGGTTGTGTTTTAATTAGAATTTTTTGGGCCTTTAATTACCTGAGATTTACCTTATTGCAGATTATAAGATTCAGCGAATTTCCATTTCTATGATACAAACCAAGTGCCATCTTAAATTATCTATCTATAAAAAATATAGTTTGACAATTAATTTTTCTCACCTTTTATTAAAATCAGAAATGTGTTGCAGTTTTGCTAACACATGGGTTGGATTAAGAAAATACTATGGAAAATAAATAGGCTACGCCCCTTACAAAATCTCCTCAAATTTTCTGAACTATACAGAAATCTCATCAATTTAATGTTTTCGTATTTACACTATTATTAAATGTGTACAATGTGATCCAAGTTTTGATGTGTAGTTCATTAATGTAAACTTTGGAAAAGACCAAGTTTATTATTTGTGTTTGTTAGCTTTTTATTCAAGTTGAATATAATTTGAACACAATTTTAATAAAGTGGGCAAAGCCGATAACATTTATGAAAGATTTTGAATTTATCGGCTATCTCATGAATTATATTGCAATAATTAAGGGGTCGCTACGGTTGGCAATCCACTATACACAGAGACTGCAGCAGATGTGTTTACGTAGGTGGTGGAACGCACGCAAGAGATTGCAGTGCAAGATCAGGAGATTCAGCGGAAGGAGAAGGAACTGGAGGCGACAGTCAGGCGACCTGCGGAGGCTGAGAAATACAGGTAACGTTGTTAGTACTGTCATAGTCCTGACTGTGCTTGTCCTAGGTCAAATTCACTTCAGTGCGGATCCTCATGGTGCAGGCCTAGACGGGGACTCTGTGCGGTCGATTTTGACCTCTCATCGCATACCAACTAAAGCTGTCAGTGTGAGCTTAGCTCTTGTCAGAGGAGGACTATCGCCGGTCAGCGTAGCAGGAAGCGTCTCTCTTATAATGTAGCAGAGTCAGTTTTCGGTTTGCTCGCTCTAATTTTTTTCACCTGGTTTTAATTGTGTGTTTTTCTCCTTCAATTATTACTCCTTAGGGTGTACTCTAATAGTTAATACATTTTAATTTTGTCAGTTATTAATAAATTAATCCTCTGATGTAAATAAACTATTACTATAACTGTTCCTGTTTTGAGGTTATGTACTGAGTGCGTTTAGTGCCAAATAACACTGTTTCACGTGACAAAGGTAATAACTTTGAATCATATTGTTTTATGTTTCCTGGTATAGATTAAATAAATTTTTAGTGTTATTTTTTTATCCCATGCCATCATTTTTTGGTTTATTATTATTACAATTATAGTATGGGTATATTTTACTGAAATCGAAGCAAAGAATTAAATCATGTGTTAAAATTTTAGTTCTATCAATTATTGAAAGGGATTTACCTGGTGTTTGGAAGTATCTTTACTAGTGGGTCACGGTCAAAAAGGTTTAGGAACCACTGCTTTATGTGCTTTATATCTTTAATTATATATGTTGAAGTATTATCTTATAAATAATATTGTTTTATCATTAATGGGTATCTTTTAGTTTTCTAATTTAATTCAAAGTTCTATGTAATTATTGTAGGTTTTACTAAATAGCACATTTTGACTTTCCTAATTCTGTAAATTTTTACTTACTGTGGTGACCAATTATGCCCTACCTGTTTGAGTTTTTAAACCGAGACTTGTGTGTTCAGGCTGGAGAAGCTGGCTGAAGCCAACAGGTTGAGGGTGGTGCTGGAGGCGGAGGCAGAAGCGGAGGCGCTGAGGCTAAGAGGGGAGGCCGAGGCCTTCGCTGTGCAAGCCAAGGCCAAGGCTGAGGCGGAGCAGATGAGCAAGAAGGCCGAGGCGTTCAAGGAGTACAGAGAGGCAGCCATGGTCGAGATGCTGTTGGATACTCTGCCCAAGGTGAGACAGAAGTTACAATCTGAACACAAATTACACTTGAAAACTTCAAACACAATATTCCATTTAATTTAAAACATTTAAATTAACCCTAGAAGTGACAAGCGCTTTCCACTCATTTTCAAGTCAAATTGGGAATACCCATGGTCGAGATTTGAACACTAGCACTTCCAAAAGGCTTCAGACGTTTTACTCGTCAGCTTGCACTGTAAACCTCTCGGACACTTGTACATAGTCGGAGAAAGAGCTTACTTGGCTTTAAGGCATACTCTAGCGGCAATACAGTGTGAACTGCACGAGCAAGTTCATGTATCAGCTCCCAGAGTACAACATGGTCATGTCTAACAAGTTCACTAAATTGTCAACAGATGCCTCCACCTGCCACTTCTTATTGAATTTTTAAATGCATCGTGAATTACGACATTGCCATTTCTAGGGATAAACAAGGTTTTCAAAATGCTATTCTTCCCTTAAAGTCTGTTTGTGATCTGTATCCAATAATTAATAGGATTTTTCTTCGTATTTTTGACATGGATATGTCTAAGCTCTAGGTGGGTGTTAGCAGATTTGTGGAACGCAAAAAGAGCAGCGGAAGTTTTTAGTGTTGCTAGGCTACATAAGATAAAGATTGAATTCCTTTTAGCGAATTTCCCATAGGGAAGAAGCTATTACCGTAGGTCTCATGGTGAGACTTAAGCCCGGGACCGTGTTATTTTAGCGAATTTCCCATAGGGAAGAAGCTATTACCGTAGGTCTCATGGTAAGACTTAAGCCCGGGACCATGTTATTTTTTCGTCTTTAGGTGCCCAGAGTCCAAAAATAATAGTCGTTAAAATTTTTATATATATATATATGTATATATATATGTATATATATATGTATATATATATATATGTATGTGTCTGTTAGCACGATAACTCTCGTAAAAATGGTCCGATCAAGACCAAATTTGGTAGAGACGTGTATTCCTACAAATGCTCGGACGAGTTCGTAAACCAGACATATCGGTCAATAGGAACGGGTAGTTTGGGGGGGTTTTGTACCCCAAAATGGGGTTTTTTGCGTTTTTCACATGTAATTTTTAAAAATTTCTAATTTTATATTTCACCATTGGAATCAGCTTAAAAAACTACACAATTAAGTTCCTTAAAGTTTTTCTCTATCTCCAACGGTTACCGAGATATTAAAAAATCTAAACACAGTACGTTGTATTGTAGGGCTCCAATGTTAATCTTATGGAGGATAGGGAAAAATTAATATTTCCCATATTAATCAATATTTTTTTATGAAACGTGATATTTAGCTTCATGTGGTTGAGATCTATCCATTTATGCTTAAAAATCATATTTTATGTGTTTATCATGGCAGCAAACCTGCATACTCTTTTTCCATGTTAATCATATAGGGAATAGGCAAACTCCTTTATTTATGGACAGATGTTGATGAAAGTTGGTATAAATGTTAAAAATAAAAATTTTTATGGTATAAATGCCTACTTTCTGTTATCCTCACAGCAGCAAACCTGCACACTCTTTCCCATGTTAATCTTATGGAGAATAGGCAAATGATTCTCATGTTTATGGATAGATTTTAATAAATCTTGTTTTAAATTATTATTATTATATTATTGATTTGGAAATTCGCTGAGTACGCAGGTCTGCTGCGACGGGGGTATTATAATTTATCTTATGACATCTTAAAGTACATTTTTTATCAAAGTTGGTAGGTATAGACATACAGTAGTCTTTTAGCATTTGATATGAAATCTAGTCCCTAAAATTTTTTAAATGTATTTAGGCCTATTTTAGCGCTGAACTGATTTAAGAACCAGGTAAAATAGTTTTAATAATTGTGTTTGAAATACCAGTCTAGCTGTTATAAATATTTCAAATTTACAATCTTTATTTATATGTTTTAACTAATTGTTTTAAGATTGGTTTTTCCAGTTAGTGCATTTTCTGTTATTGATTGTGTTGGTTTTTTGATTAGTATTAGTGTATATAGTTATGATATTTTATTAAATTGATTATTCTAGGTCCAGTCAAAGCCCTCTTAGTTGTCACACGAGTGAAAATTTACTATGCCAAAATATAAAAGAATGTTCTATGCGTTTTTCCTTTTTTATGGAACCTAACTTCCAGTATCAAAGCAGTAGCTGCACTGTCTATACAGCTTTCCCACACAGCGTACCTAAGTTTATCTGATCAAATCTGGTAGAACAATCCTGGTCTGAAAAATCTGCATGATCTTTAGTTACTACTAGAAGTACACCCATACTTTGTACCATACTTTGTACGGGTTGTAGGATTCTGTGTCAGGGAAAAAAGATACTTGTAAACATGACAAAATTAATTAAACTAGATCAGAAAATACGTATGATTATTAAAATTTGTTATACGTCAAGATAAAATTTAAAATAGTATGATTTCGACGTGGGTTTAAAATCAATGATCAATATAAACAAACTAATATTGATTTTAATTTGACCGCTGTTTGTTTTTATTTCCATTAAATCACTTATACATCATGTATTCTCAAAATCAATGATCAATACTAAAACAATTTAGTGTTAAAAACTCCAAAGACAGGTGATTATTACCAGTAGATGATTCATTGAAAACTGAAAGCAAAATGCGACTTACATCAAGTAAAAAGTGGGTGAAATGCTCGTTATTTATTTTTCAAGGGGCGGCAGACAATTTTAAGCGTTGAAAACCCTTCTCTGCACTGTAGAGAATGCATGAAATAAGTTTCATTGTTGTCAGTTCTCCCGTTTTTTTATTTTCGGAGAAGACGGTGTAAAATTCATCTGACAGAGAGACAGGTAGACAAAATTTAGACAAGACTTGTTTCGGATTCTCTAACGCTCGAAATGTAAAAATAACTAAAAAATTAATAACTGAGCAATGTACAGACAAAACTCTAATTTTATTTATATAGATGACAGTCGACAATGAGTTAATCACAATCAGGAAGCCAGTAAGACCTTACACAAACTCTCATTGTTGAAGATAATAATCAGATTCCTAAAAAAACTAGCAAAAAGAGCTATTTCTTGAAATAGAATTTCTTGCTAGAAATTCTTGCTCAATTTCCAGGTTTTAGGCTTCAGGTTAGTATTTGACAACTACAAACAATTAACGATATAGTTCGCCAAGTTCTTGTTATGTTTCATAACTAATTTACTATGGGTAACCAAAATACCCATATATGGAAGTTTTATACAGAAGAAAAATCATGTTTTGACTAGTTTAAAATTATTTTATATTGGTCAAATTTGTCAGAATATTTCAAGTTGCAGATAACTTTGGTTCAAATTAACTCAAGTGTAATTAATTAGTCCCATGGGTACATAAATAAGAACTGATGGATATCTCGCTATTGCCTTAGTTACTGTATAGTTTATTTGGGATCTTAAATTGTTGGAAATATAAAATCACAGAATCGATCAGGGTGTTGCATAAAGGTTTACTTTATAATTCTGATCAAACCTGAAGATCAATTTATTACTGAGTATTCTGTTTAACAAAAATCTCTGAATGAATAGTTTAATTATAACAATTGAATTATTCAAGTATCATGAAAAGTGCAATTTATAGTACATTAGACTCCAGATTATCTATAAGTGAATTAAACGCCTTGCGGCTTTTTCGCGATCGGCAAAAAGAATTAGCAACTGCAGCAATCGAAGTTTAGCACATAAACGTCAAAATGTAGCTACCGCCCGCGACACACTTGGCCTTGGGCGAGCGATCGTAGCAACTGCCTGACATTATGCAAAGGGACTATTTGACTTCTTGGAAGGGGAAGATGACACTTTACTGTGCTATCTCAAGGTACTGAGGAAAATTCAGTCAACCATTATTAAAAATAAAAAATGCCTAGACAGCAAACAAAAATTAATAAAGAACTTTACCCTTGTTGCCAATAAAGAAAGCAACTTCAACAGTAGGCCTGTAATATAGTGGACTTGTCTCATGTTTTAGACTTTTTTTACTGATGTGAAAATAATGTCTACGAAATGATGTTTTTATTAAAAGGTAATCTTGTGTTTGAAATCTGTCACATCATTTATTTTTAATTTCATGGTTGTTTTCAACTATTTCCAGTGTATTTTAGGTTAGGTTTGTTTTATCTTCCATTATACGTGATCGCTTAGCTACCCATTACCACGGTTAATCGGGAGTACCTGTATTAATACATTTCTACAATTGCAACAATCAGTCTATAAGCTCTATTTTCAACCGAATATTTTTTAATAAGCTTTGATAAAGTGGCTGATAATTTTTGGGAAATCACAATGTGTTTGGCGGAAAATTTTTTATTCAAGGGCCGTTCAATTGCCTTTATTCAGATAAGTAAATCTATGCTGGCACATAAATCATGATAAAATAATTAAGGGTTTCTAACTGTAAATTAGAGAATTTTGATTTAGACTAGTTGTTGAAATATATCGTAGTAGTAGCTAGCGGCTGTTATGAGGTAAATAAAAGAATTGTGTTCTGAGAGATTAAGTTTGATAACAGTTTCATCTCTCTAAGGGACTTATCACATATATTTAATGTGTTGGATCAATTATAGAGATGTGTATTGCTTGTTCTGTGTTAGAGGCAAGGGAAAAAATGTTACAATCAAAGTTGTAAGGATACTTATCAAATCTGTTATATCTTCAGCATGGTGATGTTAAAATCTGGTTTGTGTAGTTAGCGGTTGTACCTGTGGCAGTGATCGATGGTAGCTAGTTAGCCAGTTGAAATGTTATTACAACAGCCCAGATAAATATTTCTTGTGCTCAATATCCCGTAAATATATAGTAAGAAAATCCTAGGTCTATATCCAAGTTGTATCTGAAACACACTGAAAACTTTAAAATATTGTTTCTGAGGTCAAAATAAACAAAATATGTCGTGTGAACATATAGCCTATCTCAATCCAATGTATGTGTTTTTAAACACGTACATTGCTCTAATTTTGGAACCATTTGAAGTACCAACTTCAAACTATATGTGTATAAGTATTAACAGGATATTTTTTGTGCTTAGTATCAAATTTCTATTTTTTACAATTTGTAAATGGTGGCCATTTCAATTTTTCAAGTTCAATAACTCAAAAACCATGTAATTTACAAAACAATTGCAAAATTTAACACTTACACCAAAACCCTGGTCTCATAGGCCCCATGGCATTTTTGTTTTTTTCTATTGGCAAAACTGTTTGAGCAGTTTCTTGCATCATGCTAACACCTTTCAACCACCTCTCCAATCAGCAGCCAAACCATTTTCGTTTAGTTTTGGGGCATTCCTTCACCTTGACAGTCCATCTTTGTGTGAATAGTTGGTCTCCCGTACCGAGGGTTTGGAACATAAAAGTACGTACACACAATTTTTTGTATTGTTTTCTTATTTTATATTATCATAATCACTATTTTACATGGTTTCTGATGTTTGCTTCCTATGACGATATAAATAAAAATTAGGTCCAAAATTTTAATGATCGTATTATATTTGTTACTTTATATTACTATTTTCACTATAAATTGTTAAAAAAGCTTATTTAGTTCTTCAACAACAGTTATATATTTTTTAACCTTTAAATACTTTTTTTAAGTCGTTTCAAAATTTATAAGTGTATAATTGTAACCATATGGGTTAAAACTGGTATAAGGGTCTCTTAGACCGAGGGTTTCGGTCGGTGTTACCACCAATAGGGTTTCGGTAAGAGTGTTAATTTTCTTTAAGAAAATGTAAAATTTTAATGGGGTCATAACACAAATGAAGGAGAAAAATCTGTTTCTCTAAAGCTACAACTGTCAATTTGGACTTAAATGGGTAATTTGGGTAAATAGTAACTTTACTAAAATTGAGTTTTCTTTGTTATTTGTGTTATAACCCTGTTAAAATTTTACAATTTCTTAAAGGAAATTAAATTTCGCAACTTTGTTTTTTGTTTGTTTTGACCTCAGAAACAATATCCCAAAGGTTTTCGGGTTATTACAGATACACCCTTTATATTGCTGACATCAAATGAAAGTCTCGTTTATTCATACAGATAGAAAGACAGTCGGAATGTACTCAGTAGGCTAGTGGCTGGTCTGCTCCCAGACACAACAATGTGTGGCTAACATATAGATCAGCTTATTGTGGGTTCATACATCATGTTCCATTCACATTATCACCACTCATTAGTCATTTAACTGGTTGACATATTAAAGATTTAGATTAAGTTACTAATTTGTTCAAGTAAGTATCATTCAAAGATAATAGAGGAATCGGGAAGGTTTTGAGGGGATTGTTTCAGCAATGCCTACAATTTACACTATGTTTTTCCGAGTGGAAAGCTTTCTTACTTAAATAATCTTTTCTAATGAGCTCTTATCAATTTTCTGAAGCCACTGGTAAACAGTAAACAGATTAGAAACGTTGATCACTTTACTCAGATGTAGATTCTTGGAAATGATGTATTCACTGCATATTTTAATCTTGCACAATTTCTGTACAGTAATCAGCAGTTATTACAAAAATAGTGGCACATCTCTACTGTAAATTCATTTTATAGGGTTGTTTAAAATGATTTTTTTCAAATAAATTATTCGTGCCGATAAAGTTGAGAAAATAAAGGTTTACTTTTTATATTAATCTATAAAAATATACATACATTTATACATTTTGTTTAAATATATTAAACCAGTGTACTTATATTATTCTCATTTTTTCCTGTATTTCTTGCTTCACCCGTTATCAGTTTTGTATTAATATTGTACCAGTTCGGTACAGGTCTAGGTCTTGTCATAACGACCACAGTAATAAGTTATTCCCTTTAGAGAATTTGCTAAATCCCCTTAAAAAACAAATTATTATTTGAATCTTTGTTCTATGTCAAGTGGTTACTTAGATATAGAAACTGGTAAACACAGTACATTGTGTTTTGGAGCTCCAATGTTAATCATATGGAGAAAAGGTTCAAATAGATAACTGGCTCATTATTTAAAATATTGTGAAAAACCCTTGTATATAGCTTCATATAGTTAAAATGTAACAATGTATGCTGGAAATTATAATTTTATAGTCCCTTGTGGCAACACACCTACTTACCCATTCCCTATGTTATTCTTGTGGAGTTTAGGGAAATTTATATAATTGATTTATTATTAGACAATAGACAATTATCTTTATTTGCAATTTCATTAAGGAATACAATGGTTTCATAATTAATAAATTAATTATTTGAATTATTGTGATAAAAAATTGTACACAGCTTAAGGTACTACATCAGCTCAACATACTACAGTGGAACTTGGTTATAACGTCATTGAAGGGACCACACAATTAATGACGCTATATCAGAGTGACGCTATAAAAGAGGTTACATAATTTTAATTTAAAACCGAGGAAAAATAGGGAAACACATTTTTTACATGAAATTAAGACATTTAATGAAGGTAATTTGAAATACACCGTAAGTTTATGTTTATGACTGACTGAACTACTCTACTATATAAAAAATCGAATTTGAAAATATTGCAATGAAGTTCGGCTTGGTGAATTCAACTGTTTGTCAATTTTAACAAATAAGCCCGAACACAGGTATGTTATCTTACGTCCCTCCTCACACGCTCTTATAGCTCACACCTTTTCTTCAGCAAAACCTTTCTCTTAACACTTGCCATTATTTTTCAATACTGCATTCGTAAATTAAAATAACGAAAAACAAACTGTAAAAGACGTACACTGAACTAACGATATCTGCACGAACTGTAGGTATGTACGAACGGCATCACAGTGCTTTGATGCGACGTGAGTCACTGACACTAACCTTGATGACCGGCGACAGCGGGTATAGGGTAGGGGAGGGGGTTGGGGTGGTTAGCGGTAAGACAGCAATAAAATGCCGTTTCTAAAAATAGAATGTAGCTAAACAATAGCCGCAGCCCTCACGTTGCACCACCGACCGAACTTTCTCTATTTAGCTATATGTTGCCTTCATCTCGGCCCGATTTTCTTGACGTTATATACGAGGTTTTAGAATTTACTGACGATATATCCGAGGTTTTTTCCTATGTAAATACATATAGTTTGGCGGGACCTAAAAATAAATGACGTTATATCCGAGTTGACGTTAAATCCGAGGCCGCAATAACCGAGTTGCACTGTAGTTGTATGTTGAAAACTCAAATTTTTTGGTTCTTCGTGGTAGCACACCTACTTACTCTTTTCCCATATTATTATTATTGAGAGAATAAGTAAATTGATATAACTATCTTATTTGACCTATGATTAAGCTTGGTTAGAAAAATCACAATTAACCCTCCGAGTGGTAAAGATGCTGCTACGTCTCTTTATCACGATTATATCCAACGAAGCGTGAAGCGCTATCGTAGTCAACAATTACTGGCCTGGTGCTGTCATCTGCGAGCTAATACATGAACTAATGCCTTGTGAGTTAGTTCATTGTGTGCCGCTAAAGTATGCTTTTTATAACCAAATAAGCACTTTCTCAGACGGTGGTCCTTTAGGTGTAGTGGTTAGACCGTAGTGGCTGACGAATATAACGGTTGAAGCCATTGGGAAGGACGAGGGTTTGAATCCCGACCATGAGCAATCCCAATTCGGCTTGCAAATGTGTGGTTTACTGGTGGGAGGGCCCACCTTAAATAAATGGTGACCGTCTTGGGTGGAAGTTAACAAAATTTGTAGGCTTAATTGGGATTGCAGTGAACACCTGTTTTGCTTCTTTTACGACTGTATGGTTAAGGGGGCCATGTTTTGTTTTTTTTTTTGTTTGAACTTACTATTTTAAGGAGAGTTGCAGAGTAAAAGTAAAAAATAAAAATACAAATTAAGTTCAAAAGCTCGGCCACTCGGAGGGTTAATTTCTAAATCAATGTAAATTCTCTTGGTGTGCTAGTCTGCTCTTACGGGCTTGTGTAGAGTGTGTGTGGGTGTGTGTTGCAGTCGGTGCACGTCGTGTAGACGAGAGCGCCGGCCCGAGGACGAGTGACCAGCGCTGCCATCCACCAGCCGGTCTCTCGTCATGGTGACTGATTACGACTCCAACTGATCAACTGCCAACACCAGACACCAGGTCCACACTCTTGGTCTTCTCGCTCACTTTGGGACATTACCAGTTTGATGTACCTTAACGACATCATTAATTTAGCGTTTATTTGGCAGTTAAAACTTAATATTCGGTAAAGTCATCGTAAAAAATGTTGAGGCAGGTTAGCAGGCTTACTCAAAGATGTAAGCGTACTTGTTAAGTCTGTTAGATCTTCATCATGATGATAAATACCGTTCAGCTGTAAATTTTTGTTATTGCCATAGGTGCAGTGTGAACTATCAAGTTTGATTCTAGAAAAAGTGTTTTTGGGGTGTATGTTCTTTGACCAAATTTTTTTGTCATACTTTTTGGAAAACAGTTGTTTTCTATACATTCAATGAGGTCAAATAAGACATCTTTTCTGTCTACAAGCGGAAAGGAAATCAGCTGATGTTTTTGATATGTTCAGAGTTCAATCAAGACAGTTGGGATAAAACAAAAGGAATGAATCTCAATCAGCTGTTTGTTTCAGTGACACAAGAAAAAGGTGGAATCCATTGTATGATTACAGTTGTAAAGTGTAAAATTTTTGTTTTTGCAGTATTGACCCTTATATAATTTGCAGTAACGTAAAAAATAAAATTTTGTTTGTCACTCGGACCAAAGTGCATTTTTAGTCCACGCTCATTTCTGCTCTTGGCTATGCCTCGGTCGTTTAACTTGACTTCGGAACTTGAATTGAAAAAGAGACACCAATTTAGGTTCTAGAGACGATTACTATATCTCACTCAGTATTTTACACGTATGGGATTGTTTTTATCTTGTAGATTTTCGATGTCAATGTAACCCTGCTACCCTGTCTTAATCTCTAACTACTTTGTGTACAGTAAACTTATTAACTTTGTCCCGATAAGTAAAGTACACATATTGTTGTACAAATGAACATGTATTTACCGAAGTATGTTAGAAAAATTTAAATATTATGTTAGATATTCAGTTTTTTTACACATAATTGTGTGTAATCAAGCTGTACCCATGTTGTGGTTGGTTTCCTACCAACTGTATTCTCATTAAGAACTCAAATTAGTGTATCTACTGATTATTTAAAATAATAAGCATCTAATTTTTATTTTTGTTAACGTAACGTGATGAGTGATATGTAAGGGAAACCAAGAGGAGACCTGAAGTAGAGACAGGTTTCTTTCCCTCTATTTTTGAATTTTTTTATTTGATATTCCTCACTTCAGTTTTTAGCACTGAAGTCTATTTTCGTATCTCTAGAGTATCCAGGACGTGAGTATTTTTGTACCTAGATTGTTGATCCTAACGCCTATCGTCTATTAGTTACTGAAACTGTTACTAGATCCAATATGAGTGCAGTCGATCGAGAAAAGATGGAATAAATTATTATGGTTTAAGTAAATTTTGAAATATTTTAAACATTTTTTCCAGTTGCTGAATAGTGTGATTTTCACTAACACTATAAACTTAGACTCATTTCATGCAGACATTAAATTAAAATTTATAAAAATTTGCCATGTAGTTGTGCAAATAAGTTGACATTGGCAGTTAAGTTTTGTTGGATTTTATCAGATAAGTTAATGTATTCTATTTGCCACTCGGTATAGTTACTAAATCCTCTGCCTATGTTGACTGTTTTCATGCTTTTTACATATTATCGAGTCATGCTCTATCTAAATGTATGCAGTAGGTTACAAAGAGTTATGAATTCTAAATTTACTTTGATGTATTCGTTGTTAACTGTAATTGTTCAACTAATTTACCTTGTTCACACAACTCGTTGAAGTAAGGATAGTCAGTTGCGAATAAGTTAACCAGAACAAGTTTTGATCTCTTTTCCACTTGTGTTGTCATTCTACAAAATTTTTTCCTCAACTTGTCTGTGTTCGTGGGACCACAACATCTGTTATTGAATATTTTCTGTGTTCCATTATCGATGTATTCTATTCTATCAGATGTATGTTTTGTGTGCCACTAGATTGAATTATACTTTAAAACAGTTGTGTAAGATTGTTGACGGGTTTGCTTGTAGAATTGTAATCTTGTTGAAAAATTAAACTTGAGCAACTTTAATAGTTTTTGGATCTAGGCCCGTCTTTCCCAAAACCAGAACTGTTTCCGTGTGACTGACACGTGTTAATTTCGTCCATGAGTGTACTAGAGTACTGTAATGACAATAGTACAAAATGTAGGGCTATTGCAGCCGGTAGCCGTGTTCCGTAGGTTTTGTACTGACCCAACCATTCGTGTTGAACATTTCCAATTACAACTCATGGTTTTTAACGGTTCCGTGTTATGTTAGTGCATGAGTTTCTGCAACATTCTTCAAAGTGGTTTTTCCTTTTTATGTAACAAAAATATCAGGTATTACTCATAGTTTGGTGCCAAATTAGAAATTTTAGGGCTTATCAATGCAATTATTTTTTTATAATTAAAAAAAATCATTCCATTAGGATTAACCAAAATTGAAAAAATTATTTAAGAATTTAAAAATCCAAGCAGTGTTATTTTTTAAGAGTATTGTACGAGTACTTATCAGATCTATTTGTCAAAGAGGGGATTGAATGTTTAAAATCTTTGAGAATTAAAAAATACCTATGGAACGTTCCGAACTCAATATCATATCATCGTAAACCGATGCAAACTATTTTTTTTATTGGCCATTTATTAACTGTAAAATATACGATTAATATTGTGGCAAATAACAATTTTGTGATGACAAGTAAATTGAAAAATATTAATAATTACAATAGATTAAATTAAATAAATATTTTTCATGTTGTTTGTGGAAGTTGATTTGATATTTTTTATTTAAATAAGCACAGTGATCCAGATAAAATTGTAACCATTTGCTGAATTTAGCAATAAAATGATTGTAAATAAAAGCCTTTATTAAATATTGATTCCGAGTGAAGAAAAGGTATAATAAAAATGATTTTAAAGTGTGCAAGTTGCTATCTGCTTGTTTTAATGTTATATACTCTGTAAGTTGAAGCGGTTATCACTTATCCCATAAGATTGTGCACATAACCTCTTATACTATGTTTTATGTAGATGCACATTTTTAATAGTTTTAATCTTAGATTTACTATGTCAACTTTGGAAGGCTTTTGCCAATCCAATGTGTTTCATTTCTTTATGTGCTACATTACTGATATTTCTATGTAATTATACATTATTTTCCTTACTTATAACATGTAGTGTGTGGTCATTACCAGTGTCTGTTACATGACAGTTTCTGATTTATTAGTTTTAGATTTTTCACATTTTATAATGATAGCTGATTAAAATCAGTTCAAGATAGTCTTTTAAAAATTTGCCATAAATTTTGCCATTTAGAATAAAATATTATTCATGTAAGATTATTTGTTTTAATATATGTTTATTATCTTGCAGAATCAGTTTTATTCAATTTTAGCCTTGTGTTAGTCATTGTTTCAGTAATTTTGGTGCAATTATTTGGTTAATATACCTTTGACTTTGCTATTTCATTTATATATTTTCCCTATTAAGTAGGCTATTAACAATTATTATTTCATATTTTATTTTTGTTTATATTTTTATATTATATAGTATTGCATACACATTTTCATTTATATTTTAGTTACCAGCTTTAATTGATTATTGGATGTTTTTGGTGGTTATGTGTTTGCCTACCAGAATTGACAAATGTTGAATAAAGCTTGTTTGTTTCCTTCCGAAGGATATTTTTCATTTCACAATCCACAATGGTTGTATTCAGCTATTCAACCAATAAGACCGGTTAGTTACATGAGGATTAATAGGAATTCACTTTATCTCCAACACTAATTGGAGGTCACGAATTAGTTGTGGATAGTTGTGAGCGATGGTCGGTGGGTGTAGTGTTATCGTGTGTGGATTAACTTCCACACTATTGAATACTACGTTAATCCGCTTAGACCATCCTCATAATTAGACTGATTTGTAATTCAGAGGCCGTGGTTAGGATTCCACTGTAGGTCCTCTAATTGTTGCCATCGGCTGTTGGGCTATTAATTAATAGTCCTGTCTAAGGAACATGTCAGCCATAGTCAGTAACAAGACTGCAAGATCGCGCCACAATCATCTTAAACTCAATCTTAATACAATTCATACTTGGCTTAAAATACCTACCTTGTAGTATGGTCGCCATTTCAATAATCTAATCTAATCAACAATTAACTTCCACTTAAATAGGGGCTGAATACAATCACTCTTTATTGAAATTCAATCTCGCTGATGGCCCTATTCACAGAGAAAAAGTATTTCAGTCTCTGTGTCCTATTTAGATTAACAGTTGAGCTCTTATTCCTTAACCCGCCATTGGTCAAGGTCACTTGTGCTACACGGATGATGGAGAGGTTAAGCGCTCACCTTTTTAAGTTTCTTTTATCAACCTCAATTCACCCCTCCACCTAATAGACCAATTATCGGTCAAGTGTACTGGGCTATATTTAGATTGAACTTGGAAGAACATTTCTCGAAATCTCTCGTCGGAGGTTTTTATTGATTCCACAGTAGCACGTTCCACAAGGCTCCATGTAGGTCCCATTTTATTAAACTTATTTGCAACAGACATACTCATTTCAACAAACACTCCTCTTTAAATTGTGACGATACTGTCATTATAACTTAACAGTGACATTTATGCCCAACTCTTCTAAATGTGAAGCCAAAATTATCACATTGAAGACCTCAACTTCCTTCTAATATTCTAATTGGCAATACTATAATTCAAGAATCCTTCAGATCAATCTGTAAAGTACTTAGGTATTCATCTAGACTGAAAGCCTAATTGAAATTTACACATAAATTTAAAATTAAAACAGACTTAGCTATTCCTGGCTTTCAATCCTTTTCCCCTATTCAATAGAAAATCTTCATTTAAACCTAGGTACAGAACATTATTGTATAAAAGTATATTTATTTTGAGACCCTTAATGATGTGTACTTGTCCCATCTGGGGTCTGTCAATTCAGAAAGCAAGCTGCACAAAATTCAAGTGTTCCAAAACAAAGTGCTCAGAATATCATCAACACTCTGTCATTTATATTCAACAATAAAACCTTCAATTTTCTGTTGAAACGCTGGTGGAATGGTTTGAGAGATGGAGAATTCAGCTAACTCTTCTAAATGTGAACCCAAAATTTTCACAATATGCAGACCTGAACTTCCTCCTAATATTTTGATTGGCAATACCATAATTCATTGGAATTAGTATCAATCTGTAAAGTACTTATCTATTCATCTGTATCGAATCGTAATCAACAAAATCGTGGAGAATTCGGGATCAATACTATTAATGAGTTCATAATGAAGAGCGCAACTAAAGTCGTCAACAACATGGACCTCGATCCTGAAGCAGAATTTTTTTAACATCGGCAGTCTAACTGCCAACAGGCGACTCTAGATAAGACTTCTCAAGGATCATCTATTAATTTGACACTTAGGACTCTTCATATCGTGAAGAAATTACAAAAAATTTAAGAAACCACTAGTTTCAGAGTGTATCCAAATGGAGCGATCCTAAGAGTACTTTCATTGTTATTTGATTTATTAGCTCCAAGTTCTGAGTATAATATAAAAAATTGTATTGATCCAGAAAATCAAGTGTTAAAGGTTGGGTAAGGTAGTGCAATGAACTACCCTCATGTTTTTCGTTGGAAACAACACCACGCCCTAGTGTTCAACCCTTACAAGCATAATATATAAAGTGGAGATAATTTCTGCAGCTATCGGTGGTTAGCAGTAACACATTTTAGCGATTATCCTATAGGAAAGAAGCTATTACTGTAGGTCTATTCATTCATCGGACAATTAATTATGTGAGCCATCGGTAAATAGCAGTGTCACAAATTACAACCTTAAATCCCCTCCACTTACACACATCTACGTACTGTATCGTTGGTGTGCCGCATACTCGTGTGTACACGCCCAGTGGTCTTAATTACATACTAAATTTTTAGCGTGACAATATTTTCTAACTTTGACATTTTGAAGTTGCAAAATTTCTTTGAAGTTGTTTTTACTTGTCAGCAATAAGATTTCTTTAACTACTGTATTGTGTTCCTGTTCCTATTGAAATTTCAGTTTTCTACTGAAAAATATCATAAAGTCTTGTATTTTCTGAAATTTATCTTAGAATAAAATTTAAAAAAATAAAAATACACTAATATATATTATGTTCTATGGAAGAATTGATTTTGAAACTTGTTAGAGGCTAAATTATTAATCTAACATTAGAAATTTCAATGTTTATTTATTTACTCTACAAAACCCCAATACATTTATATTTACATAACTACAAAAACAAATTCATTTAAAATGTCGAATACTAATAAATACATATGAATAATACTGAAAGTGCTGTACATTAATTATTCTATCACGTAAATAAATATAGATCAATACTAAAAAAACAATAATAACAACAAAAATATGTAACAATAAATTAAATAGTAATAAACTTGATAATAAATTTATCTTCAGTAATAAAATATAAATACAAAGATAAAATTTTTTTGTAAGAATCATAACAATGATAGTAATAAAATAACAAAAATTAAATATTAAGATAGTAATTGTGCAGATCTTCATCGTGAAGGTCGTCCTACCGTCATGGAAGAAGTCAACATGGAAGAAATTGATTTCCCAGACGTTACAGGTGGATCAGCGGACTGTTAAGCTCTTAGTTAGTTAGCACTTCTTCCGAAGAGGTCGAGAGATCTAGTCTTCAAGGAGCATCAAAGGCTCGCACCTTCAAGAAGAGCTGAAAACTAGTTAGTCAATCGAACCAGTGAGCAGCTGTTCAGAAACTGTACCGTCTGTCCTTCTTGATTTTAGGGATATTAAGTTGGTATGGACACTAAGAAGGCAAACTGGAATGTCTCCATAAGCAAACCCAAGTCTGCAGCCCAAAATACGAACTAATCAGTCCTGCACATGCTGTAACCACTGCATTAATGTAGACTGATGGGGAGATGACACATAATACTGCCATACTCAACAAGGACAAGACAACGTTGGCACAATACAGAGTGCTCATAGTGAGAGAGGATTGTTGAAGAGTCTAGTGGCTCTACAGATAGCACCAATAGTTTTATAAGGTTTGGTACAAACACTACTAATGATCGTGCGGAGTCGTCATGTGCCAAAATCACTCCCAGATCACGGATGGTGAAACAACGCCTAAGCGCAGTATTCTCAAGTCGATAGACTTATACAGCTGGAGCCTTGATCCTGTGGAATGTTACTGTAGCACACTTCCGCACATTAAGACTCATTTCATTAACAATACAGCCTCGAAACTCGCATGAATAAGCACAAGTCTTCCTCAGAACTGATAGTTTGAAACAACTTGACGTCATCAGCAAAGAGCAGCCAGTCACTCATGATCACATCCACAATGTAATTTACTAAAGTATTGAAAAGTTAAGGTCCCAAATGAGAACCTTACAGTACAGAAGTTGTGATGAACTCAGATGAAAAAAGGAACCAAAGCTCTTGACCATCAGTCTTCTTGGTGAGAAAACTCATGAATCATTTAAGAAGTTCACCGATGATGCCATTGGCCTCCAATTTTGCAATGAAATGACAATAACTCACCTTGTCAAAGGCCTTTGAGAAATTGTTTTTTTATTTGAGGGTTTTCCTTTAAACCGCGTTTACACGAGGCCAGTAGGTGGGCAGGTTACTGGAAGCAGGTAACCTGAGGCAAGTAACCTTCCCCGTGTGGACGACCAAGCTCGAATTCACAGGCCAGCTTGCCTGTCAATCTGCTTGGCACTTTTGGCAGGTCGACTTGCACGAGGAGTAGACAACCTGCCCCCACCACTCAAAAACTGACCTGCTGCACAACCTGCCTCGCACTGATGCCGTGTGGACAACTCAATCTGTCGAACAGAGCAAGTGAGCTTATTTGTGACAAATAGTAAACAGTGCTATTGGATGTTTTTTCATGTTTTAAATTGTTAACATTTTATATTTTGTATAAAACTGTACTAATTCAATGGCTCCACATTGGTCTGAAGAGATTAAAATTACGTTTTTGGAACTTAATAAGGACCGGCCTTGTTTATGGGACCAGTTTACTGACCTCTACAAGAACAAGAATGCGCGCGAGACAGCCCTTGGCGAAATAGTTTCCGCTATGGAAATTGAAGGGTTTGGAATAACTGAAGTTAAATCTAAAATAAAAGCTTTACGAGCCACTTACTCTGGTGAAATGGCCAAATCAGTGAAAAGTGCGGTAAAAACGATTTATACGTGCCAAATGTAAAGTGGTTGTATGTAATGAAAGGAATAATCGAAAAAGGAACACTTACAGTTCCAGTTTTTCCAATAATATTTCACTTGACTCGCTTACAAATTACAAATTCCAGTATAAGATTTCGCGCAATTTCTTGTATGTCATCATAAGATAACACAGAAGATGCACTCTCTGCCATATTCCACATTTAACTGGCTCGCTCACAACCCAAGTCGTGTGGACAGGATCATAGGCTGGTCCCCGGGACAGTAACCTGTGTCAGGTTACCTGCTCAGGTAACCTGCCCGCCTACTGGCCTCGTGTAAACGCGGCTTAACTTCCAAAAATCATAAAATAACAAAAGTACTTAATTATCTTTTTTATCGGTTGAAAGTCTTGTAGACTAACTAGTCTATGGCTGTAACTACATCATTATGTATAATATCTTTTTACAAATGACACCATATCTGATTCTTCTTTCATCATATCCTATGAGGTCTACCATGAAGCACGGAGAATTCTCTATGGATGGATGAAGTGAGGATTGGAATGGGATGGGAATGAAGTGAAAAGATGGGTGATGGCGGAGGGCGAGACCGAATTGGACTTTCTAAGTTAGAATAATTAATCTCTCATTACCTCGCGTAAATATTTTAATTTTGGAAACTGCATACGAAAGGATGTAGAATATTTTTTACGAACGATATGTTGTTTATATCTACGTAGTAGTTGGATTAGTACATAATGTCTTCCCTTTTATATGTTGTGTTCCTGTGGTGTTTAGTTTTATATTTGCAGACGGCAGTAGAAGGTAAGTTTCCAAAACTACTATTTTATTATTTTACGGCTATTCTGAACAAATCAGTGTGGCAATGAACTTGCTTATCTCTTTTGATAACACTATCCATTCCTTTCAATTAGCTTTAACCAAGCAACTTAGGTAGTTAACTCCCATTAGGGCCTACTAAGGGAGAAAGAAAATACGGTATTTGAAATAATTTTCCACTTTTCATATGAGAAACTAATAATGTATTGGTGACGAAAATTTGGTCAGAAATTCTTGTGGTACGAAAACACAATTCCCATCATCAGTTACTCTTTACCCTGCATTAGCCTAAGTTTAGTCTTGGCTAGTTTTGATCATTGAATATTGCTGTTGACTGTATCACATGTAGACAGCCCATTACCATTGTAAAGACTAAATATGGTTTTTATTTTACCTCCACTTGGTCATTGTGAAATTTCTTATTATGGATAGTCCAAGGTACACTTTACATCAACATTGACCAATTGGAGGTACAAGAAATAAGTCTGCAGTGTTTACAGGTTTCTGTTTATGAGCACTTAAATTTTAACTAATTAAGATTAAATCGAGTAAATATTCTCTGAGATTAAATGCAGTTTTTGACAAAGTTTGGATTTCAGGACTCTTGTGTCATTGTGACATTTGTGGAGCTGAAACCAATCACACATGCGAGACTGATGGGTACTGTTTCACATCTACCTCTCTTACTAAGGAAACTGGAGTCGTTGAACATGCCTTCAGGTAGGCTTTAAAAATGCTGATGTTGGTAGTGTATGTCAAATCACATTTGCTGATACCAAACCAGGGCTTTAAATAGCCATTCCAAATAACATAGAAAATTAAGGGTCAGTTTAACAGGCTATAGTTTAGTTATTATCACTAAACTAAATCTTCACAATCCATGCTTAGGCCTAGATCTAGAACAGTCACTTTCTAAAATCAGTGACATTGAGACAACATTTTTGGGTTTTATATATGGAGTCTGAAAAAAAACTTCATACAAATTATTAGCTTATAGGTCTATTTACCTAGGTTCATAAAGTTTCAAATGTTTTTAAGTTCAACTGCAAATTGTTCAAAAGTGTAGTTGGTATATTTAATAAGTCTAGAATGGTTCATGAAAACCTTAACAAATACCAAACTAAAATTATCGTATTATTTATAGGGTAATAGGCTATGTGTAAGTTGTGTGCCTAAATAGAAAATTAAAATGTAGGTAATGATGGTTATAAATATTGATTACTAACCGATTTAGGTTCGAGTTGAATTCCTTATGCTAAGTTGGGTTAACTCACTTCTACATAATGGAATTGATAATTTAATAGCAAAGGTCTTAAATACTTTCTCGAAAAACAATCATCCCGATGACAATCTCATGGTTCATAAGTTCCTTCAAAACATCTATGGTATTCTACCTTAAACTAAAATGGAACAGGTTTTATTTGTTTATGAAAGTTTTTTTTACTAAGCGACGAGCTCTAGGTCATTAAGTTTTCTTCTTATGTCCAAGTTCGCTGATTGTATAGTACTTTTGTTTCTAATTTTTATTGAAATATATTGATATCAAACCACTAAACAGACAATTGTTAACACTAGGATTGTAGAGAAGTATTCATAGTCTGAGATCAACCTCCTAAATTATATCAGTTGATTCCACTATTAAAATTACAGAAATTTAAGTCAGGCTAATTGTTCAAATTGTAGGTATGATACAGGAAATAAAATATGAAGATTCTCTCGCTGATCAGTCAATTTAGTGGTCTATTTATTTTACTACACAAATTTATTTTTCAAGGTTTAATACAAAAAATACTATACAAGAGTGAACAGAATAAAGTTTTTAACTTAAAGTCTGTTATCATTACTGTGTAAGTAAAAAAATTTTAATGGGGATGCAATTCCAAGCCAGTATCACATGAAAATCATGTCTTTTGGCTGTTAGCGGTACATACTTATTAGCGGGTAAACGTTCACTAGACAGGTGTGAGACACATCCCTGTAGACATCCGTGTAGTCACATCTGTTGGGGGTAGAGGGAGAGTGATTTATTTTTAGCACACGCTCACCTGGCATGACATGTCCCGGGACGTACATCCATCCGCCAAGGTACTGCCCTTTCAAACACTTAGTTACCCAACAAGTATAACCCCAAATGACATGCCTTCCATCGCTTACCGTGAATACATGATGAACTAAGACTTATTTCGTCTTACAAATACAAATATGCTTTATTTTCAAAATATATCAAGTATTGAAATGGCGTCAGCTGGATGGTTAAAAAAAATGTTTATCGTCTTCTTTCCATGAACTCGGTCAATGTATAGAATGGATTGTAGATCAGCCATTCTGTTAGAGCAGTCTTCATTCTTTTCCCGGTGTGGCATCTCAGTTCTTCTGGCAGTAGGTTGAGGCACTTGAGGGCACTCTGTAGTCTATTTTTCATTCTGTAAACCCCTTTGTGTATAGTTTAGAGCCCAATATTGTCATCAGCATGTAAGAATCATTTCATCATCCTTCCACAGTGACAAATATTATAATGGGATGAATTAATTCATATTGAGAAATATAGTAATATTATAGTAATTTAATATCCTAAGACTTATAATATACAGTTTATATTATTGTAATAATAGTGTGTAATATTATTTTCTAGAAAATCCGAACACTCCTAAATCCGAACAGGCTTCAGCCTCAAATACTTCGGATTTTAGGGGTTCCTCTGTATTTTTCATTCTGTAAACCCCTTTGTGTATAGTTTAGAGCCCAATATTGTCATCAGCATCTAAGAATCATTTCATCATCCTTCCACAGTGACAAATATTATAATGGGATGAATTAATTCATATTAAGAAATATCCATGTTTAGAGTATAGGCTTAGTTTAAATATATTTTTTAAGAAATATAGAAATTCATCATAGTTTTACACAAATTTATGGATTAACTTATTTTTTTAAGTTTTTGTGGACTAAGAAGTTTTCTTAATGTTGTCTGTTAATTTTTGTACCATAAATACAATTTACAATTAAAATCTCTAATTAATATGAAGATGATATTCAATTCTCATCAATCAATTGAAAGAAGGCTCCAATTGATAATGGATGATAATTGGACTCATTTATTGTACATATTGATTGTACTATAGTTGATTGGAATAAGCATTATACAGTCGACTCAAGATTATCTGGGTTATAGATAATGGTAATGTAATGGGAGGTGAAATGAAGCGTTGGTTAAATGACCAACGCCTAAAGTTACCACAATTACCATCTGTCATAATGCAAAATGATTGAATAAATTTCCTGAAAGTACAGATTCATAATTTTATATTACCGAGAGACTTTTAAACCTGGAACAAAGAGACCTCCAAAAATAGGGAAATCATAAACCTAAATATGTAAAACAAAGTCGTGTTAGTTACAACATTTATAACTCGAGAACGGCTGGACCGATTTGAATGATCATTGATTTTTTGGATTTGTCTCTGCTCCAAGTATGCTATAGGCATATTCAGTTTTGTATTTAACCGTAGGACTAAGCCCTACTGGTCTGTAAAGTTTCACCAGTCGACAGTTAACGTCAAAGTGAGTCATTTCCAGCAAATGTTTGTGATTAAAAATAAGCATTCATAGTTTACTGGTGGATTAGTTTGTTCCTGTGTAGTTATGAGTTGTTTTTTCGTTTGTTTTCTGCGAGTTTTAGAATGAATGTAATTGAACGTAATTAATCCTTGAGTGTTTGCGGTCTGAACCTAGAAAATGCCCTTTTTATTCTCATGGTAAGTTAAACTTGGCATATTCACATGTCGGAAGCCCATTACATTTATTTGTTCTTGCGCCTGATTAAAACAAAAAATGTTGTATATCACAAGGTCCTTCACTGAAGATAATAACCTGAGTGCAACCCAGAATGCAGCAACATGAATTATATATCCTCAATAAAGCAATTTTTACATAACAAATGTATAGTTTATTTTGATGTTTTGTTATTATTATTTTATAATTGGATAACAACATGATGAAATAAAATTTATAAAATAAATAAAATCAAATTAAGTAAATGTAAAAGTTAATAATACTTGCATTAGGCCCTACTGTTAGAAGTTCGCAAGGTTAGGTAGTAAATCATAATTCTCAGACATTTTGTCTTATCTGTCTTTTTATTGATATTTCCTCCATTATATATTAAAGTAAATATATACAATGAACAACTAGTAAATTTTGGAAACCAATTAGGATTGAGTATACTATTAAAAAATTGTGTTTTTAATGATTTTTAGGGGTCACTTTGTTCCAGATATCAATCACTTTGTTGTCACTCAGTCAACACATGTAATGACCCCTTTTGATCAGGAGTTGGCTGTACATACTGTCATCAGACACTCTTAACACGTTAAGTGCCACGCCGCCACCAGCTGTTGTGCAGTGTTTCACCAAATCACCAGTAGAGATCACTGGTGGACTTCTAGCGGCTCTCTGACAAACTAAAATTGACAAAGTAAATCCTATTACTCACAGATAGTGATGCTGAAGCTTCCTTATACTCCCACAGCTCTCATTAGATATTTGTAAACATTACCTAAAAATGCCGACCTGGTCTGGTCGGCTTTGTTTCAATTTACGAACCGGTAACTGTTTAAAGAGACTGAAATGACACGATAATATTAGTAATTTGTACCAATACAACAATCGTTTAAATAAAAATAATAATGTTACAATATTTTCTATAACTACTGCAAATAAATCGAAAATAATACAAATAAATTTTATTGGGATTATAAATAATAACTTTTAATTTGTAAGATATTTTATTGACTATACATGTTTAAAAATTTCTATAAAATACAATATATATTCAGTATATGAATACTACTGAATTAAATGTATAAGAAGAAAGGCAATGAAGGTATTTATGTGTTTTTAAAAAAGGCCGAAAAGACAAAATAAGTATAAAAATATATGAAAGAAATTTGAAACTTTACATTTGTTGTTCTGAAATATGCTGTTCGTTGAAATAATAGAAGAAGTTTTGTTAAGAAAACTAATAGTAAATAATAGTAATTGTAAATTACTAAGTAATAGTAAATAATGATATATATTTCGGTTCTGTGATCTGTTTATGGAGGTTTATAAAGAAGTCTTTACACAAAAACGGCTTTTCTGGGCACATTTCGCACAAGGTTGTTATTTTATTTCTTCAAAAGTTGTGTCCGAAACACTTTTGTTGTAGCCAGAAAAGGCAGGAAACGACATTACTACCAACTGCACGGAGAAAAATAGTATGACACCTTAAAAATGAGCCGGGATCTGATTAGGTCGGCACTGCTTTTTTCTGGCGCTTTTTCACTAAAGATGTTCAGTGCCGACCCGCTCGGTCCTATATTTTTTTTACTAAAAATTAACATTTTTTTGTGGAAAACTAAATGCCCAAGCTAAATAAGTTCAAAAAACATCATATTGGTGAAAACAAAACTGCATTTCTCTTTGGCACAGCAGTAATCTGGCCAAAAATTTGCGTGGCATTTAACGTGTTAGGGCACTGATAGTCTAATTATCTAAATCAGTTTTCAACTATTTCTTTTTGTTGTTTTTCTTGTTTGATGTTTGTAAGAGGGATAGAGTTTGAGTATTAGATATGCCCCAAGGCGAGGTTGCTTGGACAAGAAACAATTTTTCCCGCCGGAGTACCACAAACTCTGCAACTATCGCGGGAAAACTTCGGATAGAGTGATGTTAGATTGCTGTCTGGAGGACTATTGCAACACGGGGGTGCGTCCTTCTCTAAGCCCCCGCACAGGTAAAGCCGGTGTGAGTAGTTTAACCTAATTTGAGTGTGTGGCGTGTGTGCTCCTAGGTGCCTGGAACGATCGCTAATCTACCCTCCCGAGAACCCTTTCTTCTGTCATTACACGAATGCGAATAACGACACCTTTGTCATTCAGTGTTGCAAAGACTCAGACATGTGTAACAAAGATCTGAAGCCCGCACTCCACGTTCGAAGGGAACAAGGTAGGTGTTGTAGTTGTTAACATTAGTATTTTAGACTAACTCTTAATAAATTTAATTACACATAAAGAATTTCCAATAAATGTTTGATAAATCACAATAATAATTGCGATATAATTTGGCTTTAAACTTCTTGAATTTTCTGTTATGTTCAGCCCTTTACAAAGTTCTTAATGTGGCGAAGGGTTAATTGTTGTTTCCTGTGACTTTGTGGTGTCTTTAATTAAGAACATATGAAATAATAAAAACTTTCAAAATTTAAAATTTGACAGTATATGAACACTTATTTAGATATCTTAAAGTGTAATGTGTAATTTTTTAATGTAATTTTAAATATATTTGTCATCCATGAGGTATTTTTAGGTTGTGTTGATGTGGCAGAATTTAAATATATTAGTTTTAATAATACGAACACAAATAATATTTTCTTCGTATGATTGGATTATTAGACCTACTAAATTACTATTTTAAATACACGTAACATGTGTACTTAGGTTAAATAAATGCAAACTTTTATGTGTATTATAGAATTAAATGTTCTAATATTTTTGTTTGCTGTTGTGAGAACCCATCCCATCTTGCTTATTGTAGATACTAACAATGTTGTAGATGATATTTGTTTTGAGATTAACAAGACTCTTTGGCTGAGCTTCTTGGTAAGTGTAGTAAAAAGTATAACAGTAATCTATGTCAAATGAATTGACAATGTGTTTTTTCAAGCTCTGTTACTTTTTACAGATAAACATTAACTGATTCAGCTAAAAAAATAACAAATTCAATAACACATTATACTAGTTGGTCACTTAATGTTACGTTATCCAACATTCTTCATTATTGTATAGTTCATGAACTATGATATAAATATTATGTTCTCAATAATTCTTTTTCTTTAGGTGATTGTAAACATAAGGTATATAATTTTTTTTTACACTAGGCCTGTTCATATAACCAAATAAACGGTATTGGTGAACTGTCACATACTTTATTTCTTAAAAAAATTACAACCTTTAATAAAGCAATCAAATTCTTTAAAGTTTATCTAAATATAATTTAGAAATATATTGTATCAAAAATAGTCATCCAATTTATTGAACTGAGAAAAGAGAAGACAAGTTAATATAATTTTTAGAATTTTTGGGGACATAACCCCACCCCCACAATTATTGAAAGAATTATTGAATTAAGTTGAATAATTGGAAGAAAAACAATTATCAATTAACATCTATTTTTAATTATTGGATATTTGACATTTCTTCAAAGGCTGTTTAGGGCTAAGTACCAGTAACAATACTCATATACTTTATTGTAATGACTACATGTGAAACTGAAGTCTGTTATGTATTAATTAATTAAAACCCATGGAAAATTGCAATGGTTTGGATAACTCAATAACCTCTGGAACCTCAAAGTGTCGGGCTAGTGAGGTTTTACTGTACTTAAGAAGCCAATCAATATCAGACATTATAGCCTTATCAGTAACTATTCTGAATAGTAAATATATGTGTAATTAGATTCCAGTAATTTGACTATTTGGACCTTAAGAGTTAAGAAATTAAATTATTATTTTTGGGTTACTTGTTGTGGAGTTACTTGACACAATAAGTTTTTATTATCAAACAAAAACCAAACATTAGTTTTTCCACAACAGCTGATACGCTATAAATCAGACAACTGACCAATAAGGTGGCACAGTAGTACATTTCAGTCTCAAGACAATGTAGACAGATTTTGAGTTTGGGGCTCTGCTTATCAAATCCAATACTATAATACGAGCAAGGTTTGTATATATATATATGTATTTGCACACGGATCTCGAAAACAGCACCGAGGAATTTCTTTAAATTTTGGAAATAACTAATTTCCAAGTAGAAAATAAGTTCTAGATAGGTCTAATGTCCAGGAAAATTCGTGTTTTACTGTAATATTAAGTTTAAAATCTAAAAATTTAACATTACGCTTATGGAGAATAAAATGTAAACAATACAAACCAAAACAGCTGTTTATAACCGTTTGACAGTTCTTGATTGAAGACTGCGGGGAACAATATGTGAATAGAGGTTTTTCATAAATATTTATTTTTAGTATGTAATAAATGTAAAATTATCCGGTTACTAAACAATTTATAAAAACTTAAGGGTAACATAACTGTGCAAAATAAAAGCAGGAAAGAGTATTTCCAAAATCTTCCGTGTTTTGATAGAAAACGTATTCGTTGTATTGCTTGAAGCCACTGAAACAAACCAATTAATTGGTGTAAATTAAATTTCTCTTTTGCTTTTCAATCCTCATTCCGTTTCTAACAAAATCAGTTGATCACAGGCTAATAATAACTGTAAGGATAATTAAACAAATGATCGGCTAAAACAATTGAGGTTGGCTAAAACACGTTAAACGGCGTCGCTCATTTGACTGACGCCGTAGCCGAGTGGTAGCGTATCGGCCTCAAGAACTAGAGGTCGCGATTTCCATCCCCACCAGGTGCGATACTTTTTGTTCAGTGCTATATTAATTATGGTGTATTAAATTGGTTTTATTTAACCACATAAATGTTTTCATTGAGTAATAAATGTGTTTTAATTTTTCTAATTCATTTTACAATACATGTCTTATTCTATACGAGCAAAGCTCGGTCACCAGGTACTTACAATAAATTGTGCTTAAATTCCTTAATAATTGCTTAATTTTACAATATTTTGTTTTAAACCCTGAGGAGTACCCTTAGGTGTAAACAATTGAAGGACTTAAGAAGGTAGATGTAGATGATATATATTTTAGGGGTGCAATGGCCTGAACATACTTGTACCAGAACACTTCAGTCTGTAAGCTGATTGTTCACCAGAGTCCCGTTAATCCGAACAATTAACAGGATTAACAACGTTAATTCTGTTGGCATTAACAACGTTAATCCTGTTGGCTATGAATTAACAGTCCTTTCTAAGGAACATGTCAGCCTTAGTCAGTAACAAGACTACAATATCGTACCACAATCATCTTACACTCAATTCCATTCATACATGGCTTAAAATACATACCTTATTATGGTCACCATTTCAATCTAATCTAATCGACTCCAACCTGATGGGGAAAGAGGTTACATAAAATTTTAAATTTAAAACAAAGCGATGTAATCTTAATTATAGCATTTTAATATATGACACGGTTACACTTGATTTTACATTTATGCATACATAATGTTAATAAAATACAATAAATTACATTTTGGAACTTAAGAATTCAATTATCGTCTTTTGACAAAACAAAGAAATCCTGGTAGCCATGTTGCGCCATCATGTCATAACAACAACATTAAGCATTCGGATGTAGCAGTACACTGTTGCTCGAGATAAGGCGATCAATCGTAAGGCGATTTAATTACACAATAGATTTGGTTCTCATGGTCCGACTCTTTATTCGCTTTTTGGCTACCTTTCGAACATTTGAGTTCATTTCAGCAATGACAGCGATTGCGTAAAAAGTAGGCCTACGGAATACAGATGGCACTGTTTTATCATTGTTCGTATTTATATGTCAATATGTCTGTTGTGTTTTATATTTATAATATCGAGTACATAACGGATAGAACGTCTCAGCAGGAACATTTGATACCGTTTAGGCAAAACATGTAGTTGACAAACCTATATATGAACTGTGAAAAGACATAAGTTAATTGTTCTATATACACCGTTTGGGACTAAAATAATGGACCTTATTAGCACATTTAATAAACTTTACACTGCACTTCTGGGTAATCCGAACAGGGTTCGGTCCCAATTAGTTCAGATTAAAGGGACTCTGGTGTACTTCTCCAGGGCCTAATATTGTCTGCTTCAGAAACTGAAGCATAGGGTTAAATCTAGTAGTAGGTTGATAATATCAGGGAATTGAAAAGAAGTGGCTCACAATCTTAGATGCTGTGGTCGCTGTTTCTCCTTGCTTGCACAGTATTGCCATCAAAGTTAAGAGCTGTCTGTTGGATTTTTCTGAACTGACCATATCCAGTTAGAAAGGATATAGCTAGCCTTGTTCATTGATCTTAATACATTAATACATTGAGAAAAAAACTGGGTTAAGGCTTTTCTTATTCCTTTTGTTTAGGCATTTGGCTAGTCTTACTCAAGGTATATGTAACCAGCATTTACGGTGTTCTCCATAAGGTAAAAACCAGCAAGTGCTCTTACAAGCCTACTTAGTGTAGTACTTTGTATACATTTCAAAATTATCACTAATTACTAGTATAGTCAGGTTTAGACATTGGTGAGTTAGATAGTTTCTAGTGATGGTTAAATATTGGTTGCGGTTGCAGTGCGGCCGTCATGGATCGGCATGGGCGGCGCGTCGCTGGGCACGTGGGAGCTGGCGTTGATGATCGCTGGCCCGATATGCATGGTGTGTCTAGCCGTGATGCTGGGTCTCCTGGGTCTGCAACGTCGCAAGCAGCGTGATGCTTATCCGTACCCGCCTGATGCTGATGGACCAGACCAGCCGATACTGGGCGCTGTGTCCTTGCGAGACATGATCGAGATGACGACCAGCGGCTCTGGCTCAGGTAGGAGATTGTCCAACAAATCTAATAGTTAATACCACAATATACTGTCATTCTCAAGCACAGATGTAAAAACTCTAAAGTCTCGGTAATTAATTATTATCGAATATGTTGACAATAACGATAATTTATTGAGATGGTATGGGGTGAATTATGCTAGCCTTAAGAATTCTCAACATAAATTTATTAACATAAAGAATTTATGTTAATAAAGGCCCAATTGATCAATTGAACGATTACAAAAATGCTGTATAGTATCTCTTACATGTAAACAAAGGTTAAACAGTAAAAACAACTACTTAAACAATGATTTTTGCAATATTTACAATACTATCCTTTGATTTTTAATTTATAGTTAATATATTATATTAAATTACTATGAGTAATTTTTCCTGATTTATTTTTTGTAGTAGTATTGTTGATTTTGTCCATGCATAGCCATAAAACTTTTCTTTTAAAGTTTATCAGCATATTTTACTATTATCCATTCCAAGTTCAGCGTCATTGAACATTAAAAATTTTATTTAACAGGCTCTTCTGTGCAACTCTGTCCTTTGGGTTTTATAGCAAGAGTGGAAAAATACATTAAAAATATTCAACAATTGGTGTGTATTGCTGTGAATGCAGGTTTGCCGCTGTTGGTCCAACGCAGCATCGCTCGACAGATCCAACTGGTGGAGACCATCGGGAAGGGCAGGTTTGGCGAAGTGTGGAGGGGGAGGTGGCGGGGAGAGAATGTTGCTGTCAAGATATTCTCTTCTCGGGAAGAACGGTCTTGGTTTCGTGAGGCGGAGATCTATCAGACTGTCATGCTGAGGCATGACAACATTCTCGGGTTTATTGCTGCCGACAATAAAGGTGAAGAAATTAACTCAAATTGTAGGCCTTAGCTCTCTATTTATTATTTTTTGGTTCCTCACTGTTTATTTTCAACTGTTAA
Source organism: Nephotettix cincticeps (assembly GCA_023375725.1). NCBI lineage: Eukaryota > Metazoa > Arthropoda > Insecta > Hemiptera > Cicadellidae > Nephotettix > Nephotettix cincticeps. The sequence goes on from CM041785.1 coordinate 2,357,276, forward strand.
AAATAATTATAATAAATTAGTTTGACTTTTCCAAGAGACTTGTCAATAGACGGAATTGGTTTTTGCTTGTATTTTGTTACCACTTTAAAAAACAATTTTAAATTGTTTAAAATTTATTTGTATATCAATGTTCATAGCTGATGTAGCTATTAAGTTAAACTTTCCTAAAAAGGAGTAGCGATGTTTTAAAACGTCATTTGACGAAATTTGTTCAAATACATATATATTCATATAACCTGACATAGATTGATTCATAAGCTATAAATCGATAATTAAAGACAAGTAGAGACACGGAACATTTATTTATGTGTTTTCGGTAGGTTGTGGGTTATCTGCGGAGGGTTTCTTAGGCGGGGTAGTCGCGGCGGGAAGTTTAGGCGGAAAAAGTGGTTGCGCGGCATGAAGTTTTATTAGACCTGTTAATTATTAGCACTGAATAAAAGTGAAAGCGTTCTACACTCCCCTATTATTGACGCCTGTATCTCTGTAGCTGAGAGTTATTCGTTTGTTAAACATCACTCGGTGCTTTCTTTAGCTACTTTATTGAAAAATTGATTGAAAAAAGTTCTAAAATGTTTATTTTATTGCATTTTGAACCTAAAACAGGTTTCTAACTATATTTACTCCATGTTGGAATATATTTTAGTGAAAATTAAAAAAATTCACTCTTTTGAGGTGTGTTTTGAGTTTTTACCCTTACTCCTTAACAGCTCTCTAATAATGATGATTTAAAACGTCGTTACTCCTTAAGGGTTAACCGACTCACACTGTTGTCTTTGATTCAAGACAACGGAACGTGGACTCAGCTGTGGTTGATTACGGACTACCACGAGAACGGATCGTTGTTTGACTACCTGAACCGCAGCACCGTGGACGTGCCGGGTATGATACGCATGGCTCTCTCTATCGCCACGGGATTGGCTCACCTCCACATGGAGATTGTTGGAACTCAAGGTGAGACTCTTGCCAGTCGGATTAGCGATCTTGGAAAGTAAAAAAATATTGCTATATCAGAAAAAGAAAGATTCTACCATTTTTCCTCAAGTTTTTAAATCTTTTACTTTTTGCATAAAATGAATATTTCATTGGATAAATAATAGTGAATTTGTACCTACTGGTAGGCCTACTCAAACCAGTAAAAGGCGATGTCTCTGCCTACTTCAATCTTAATCTTATAATTTGTTCACCTTGAAATTATCCTGAAACTTAACAGATTCAATAGAACAGAAAAATGCCTTTTGTCCTACTGTAATTTAATTTAACTTGTAGCTCTCGAAGTATTTTATAAAAGACCTTAGCTAAATAGTGTGAATTTGGTAAAGTGAATGAAACTTGTTGTTTATTTTTGTTTTAAGCTGGGATAGAAAATAGGTTTCAAGCTCTGTTCTTTGAGTAATTTATACAGATTGTTGCAGTTTTTCAAATTGCTAATTTCATCATGCTGTACATGAAATTCAGCGAGCAGTTTTGTGTAATGACTAAACCATCTAAATTATTCTATCAAATCTCACTCAATTAATTTATAACTATAGATTTGACTATTATTTGACTGGGTGTATTGTTCTCTTGTGTGGATTAACGTCCGCACTATTGAATACTACGTTAATCTGCAAAAGACCATCCTCATAATTAGATCAATTCGTAATTCAGAGGCCGTGGTTTGGATTCTACGTTAAACTGTAGGTCCCTTAGTTGTTGCCATCGGCTGTTGGGCTATTAATCAACAGTCCTGTCTAAGGAACATGTCAGCCATAGTCAGTAACAAGACTACAAGATCGCGCCACAATCATCTTATACTCAATCCTCATTCATACTTGGCTTAAAATACCTACCTTGTAGTATAGCCGCCATTGCAATAATCTAATCTAATATTCTGGCATTGCAGGAAAACCAGCAATAGCACATCGAGATTTGAAATCGAAGAATATTCTTGTGAAGTTGAACGGCACCTGTGCTATTGGTGACTTGGGCTTGGCTGTTCGACACGACGTGACGACCGACACTGTCGACATCCCGTTGAACAATAGAGTCGGAACCAAACGATACATGGCACCTGAGGTAGGAACAAGTAACAGATTGACTATGCGAATTGACTCAGTGGATAGATAGAAGGAATATTATGCAGATCTTACTTTTTATATTGTGATGTGACAGTGTTATATGAAAAATTATAAAAATATGACACAATGATAATAAAACAATGCTAACTATTTAAGTGGAATAACACTGGAGTGTACAATTGAATTATTTATTTAGCAAGTAAAAATCAAACTGGTCACTAAGCAGTAAGTTTTTAACATATTGTAACACAAAATCAAATATAAGTCTTCTTCACAAATCAGCTGTTCCAATGATTTTTACAGTTTATACCGAGGAAAGTTTCCATGCAAATAAATCAAACTGTGTGGCTAATACAGTATAAAACTGTTGGGTTTTCTACTATATATAATGTAATGCAATATGTAGATATTGCATTACATTAAATAAAGGGGCGGAGACAAGTCCCTAGGCGCGTCAGCCAAATTGGCATTTTGCGCATCCCCTGATGATAGTGATGAAAAGTTCAGTTTCACTCCAGTCTTAAGAGCCTGGCAAACTGCTGCAATTTACCAATCAGCTCCTTCAGTGGCTTGTGTCTACCCCTCTTCATGGATCCAAGAGTTGTAGCCCTTACCTCACAGAGTCCAGTGTAGTCAAACAGCAGATGATCTGCAGTCTCCTCAGACTGCCCACACCATCTACATGCAGGATCTCCAGTTTAGAATCCCAGCTGTGCCAGATGCTTTCTCATTCCTTCATTCCCCTAATACATATTATGTAACCTAACCTAACAAAAAACTAAAATTTTAAACAATACAAAAGCTCGACCTTGACTTTATTGGAAAAGTTTTTTTTACATTTAGCCAAGTTTGGAGTGGGATGATGGCTGAGTTATCCAAACTGCCAAATTAAAAACAAACTGCTGAATGTTTCTTTCAGGTTCTTGAGGACTCGATGAACATGAATCACTTTGATTCATTCAAGAGAGCCGACGTTTACGCGCTGGGTCTGATACTGTGGGAGATAGCGAGGAGGTGCAACGTGGGAGGGATCTACGATGAGTATCAGTTGCCGTTCTTCGACGCTGTTCCGTCAGATCCCACCATTGATGAGATGCGCAGAGTGGTGTGCGTCGATCGTCAGAGGCCATCCATACCTAACCGCTGGCAGGCGTGTCCAGTAAGTAGTTGTTATCAAAAAGGAGTGTGTGGTTGGTGAAATTGTACCAAAATAAATAATGAGTTACAAAACAATAAAGATATATTTTAAAAATTTAGCGTAAAGTAGTGAAATTGGAGTAGGCAGAACTGTAATGTGTGAAAATCCACATTTGATGGTGCTAAAGATGGAGGATAAATATTGGGTTTGAAAATAATGCAAAACATCATGCAAAAAATCATTAAAGGAATCTTCTGACTCCCTCAGGACCGGAACTATGACGATTATACGATTAGATGGATAACAGAAATCTACAGAATAGGTCTCCGAAAATATCTATACGTCTGAGAGTATTCTGTCAAATATTAACCCTTAAAGCGCTACTGAAAATCACACTCCCTGCTCATTTAGGTTGAAAAAATCAAAATTATATTTTCCCAATGTTCTTTTTGGATTTAGGTAGTTTGAATAAAGTAGAAAACAGAAATATGCTTCATTTTTATTTATTGAACATTTTAACACTATTTTTCAGGTATCTAAAAAAGTTATTTTTGCCAAAAATTCTGAGCGCTTGAAATAAAACTTGTAGGCTTACATAAATGAAAAATTACTGATTCTAAACATGAAAACAGTGAGAAGAAACATGTCAATAAAGTAAAAAGATATTATGTACATTACCACTAAACATAGTTTTGCGTCGTATGATAAGCCTCAAAACAGTCATAAGTCCATTCACGAACTCATCAAATTCCGGATCGTCTGGATGAGCCATGTTTCACTTTTTATTTTATTTTTTTAGATTCACAAATATTCACACTACATTATCTGTTTACTTCTCAAACACAACACAAATAATCACACGTCAATGGATGTCAACAAACAACGATTGGAACAGTGAATACAGCTGGTCGTAGTGGCGCGTTAATTTTCTCGTCAAAAGCAGTACGGGAGCGCTAGAATACAGGCCAAAGTTGCATAACATCTAATCTCAGTCACTAGAAATTCCATCAAAGCCGCCATATTGGTTTTGTGAGTTCATAGAGGTTAAAGCAACATTACCATGCACTCTATTGGTTGTTTCGCGAACTACAGCGCAGTAAATGTGACGAAATGGCTGAAAGTGAAAAAACTCGGTTTCCGCGCCGTGGGACCCTACTGTGCGAAAAAAATTACCCAGGGTCATAAAAGAGATCAATGAAATAAATACTTTCAAAAGAAAATTGAAAAATTACATAATTAGTAAATCGTTTTATTCCTTAGATGAATATTTAATTGCTTGACTTTGGTATGACTAACTTTACTAACTTAACTTAAACTGACTAACTTAACTTTATTTTATATTAATTTGTATGTGATATTAAGTGTGACGCCATTCTGGTCCTGTAATTGTGACATAATGAATAAAGATTGTCTGATTCTGATTCTGTGCCGCGAGAAAACTCGTCAGCCGCCCGGTAAGGGTTAAAATAACTATTTCAGTCACACAGATGTTTTCTTTAACCTCAGTCATTTACTGCGGACAGTCGCTTTCCATTACAATAGCTCACGACGTGGTGTCAATTAGGATTGACGCAAGTAGTCCTACATATATAGTGACAGCGACGGATAACAGAGGGACGTTAATCGAGTTTCTACTGTATTACAACTATTATTTACATTTACATACAAGTACATCAATAGGCCCAGTAATAGTGCCATTATATTTAACTGTTTGTTGTTGTAGAACTGTGTTTAACTTAACAAAATCGACAACATAATGGCTGTGATTGTGTATATTCCATTTTATAATCATAAAAAACTTAAACCAAAATAATAGTAAATGAAGGCCTGTCGGCTGAGCCCATTAAGGATATAAATTTACAAATGAGCAACTGAGCTAATAACTAAACAACAAACCAATTAGACTTAAACCTACTAAAATATAAATTCTTTATTATTTCAGGCATTTATATAGAATACTATAATGCTTTTTTTTAATAATTTCAACAACGAGGTACGTACTAACAAAATTATAACAAATTACAATAGGTACTATAATGGATCAATTTGGAAGGTCGGTCATTGCAATATTTTGTGTTGCAGGCGCTGGTAGTGATGTCAAAAGTGATGAAAGAATGCTGGTACCACAACGCTGCTGCGAGGCTCACCGCTCTCAGGATAAAGAAGACTCTGGCGAATCTGGGAGCTTCTGAGGACCTCAAGATGTGAATGCTGCACAGACAACAGACTGTTCATGTTTTGATCCATATTTTTGTTTACAGTCGATATTTAATTTGGTACAACTAAACAAACGATAGATACGGTTAGATTTGTTTTTATACATGCGATTATCGATGAACTTTTGTAATAACGTAGTAACGTAGTAGTCTTTAGTGTTAATTTTAAGTTATTATGCATCACATTATCTATATTGGACCTGTTAAATCCGTTGAAATTGGTATAAAAGTACTTTTCTTTCAGACATAATCTTCTAGAAGTTAACTTGCAGAAGTCTAAACTGGCAATCATGGTTAGTTGTTATAGTTTTATTGTAAGGTGAAAAGAAATCTGCGCTATGAAAGTTTCCTTGAATGTTTTTTCATATTTTAACCCAAATTCACTTTGACTGTTGTTTGAATTTACAGTCTTTTGATGAATTATGATTGTTGATGTGTAATTTGTCTCATTTCTAAACTATGTTGTTCGTTACTAATTTGGAATGTATTTGTTACATTTATATACGTATACAAAGCTTTACTTTGATGTTATTGTAATAATGGATATTTTCTGTTAAATTGATGTTTACTCAAGCTAAGTTTGTTTGGACTCGTGTAGTTCAATAATCATGGTTGAAAAAGTACTTAAGCATCGTCAAAAATGTATTTTGGTATCAAAGTGTTATAGAATATGTTATTGACTCAGTTTAAAACAAGGCGAGTTGCGCCTTATTGTATCGTTGGGTATTACACTTGTGGTACTGATTTTATGGGAAATTGATGGAAAGATAAATAAGATGACTGACTGGTTTTTTCCTAATTAAAATGTTTAATTTGCGTTCATTAAGTAGCTCTGTTCAGTATTTTGGCTTCCTTGATGTCTCGGTTCCTTTGTAACATTTCCAAAAGTTAATTCTCAGCCAAGTGTAAAACTTGGAGAAAACCTGAACAGCAAGGTTTTCTTGAAGATAGTCTGGTCTTAACTCTTTGAGAACGTTAGGGAGGAATGATTTATCAAAGGGCTTGTGAGTGATCTGGGTTGTTAATGGTAAAAGTAGGGTTAAAGAATGTCTATTTCCTGGGACGTTTCTTATACGTAAACCCGTATTTGGATTGGGTTATAGATTAACTATGAGTAAATAGAGTGACCATCTCTCTCCCGAAAAATCCAGTATTTATTTTTTATACAATATACCGCTCTTGAATTTTTAGTTTCTTCATAGTAGAAATACAAATACATAGTATACACATATACAGTACATAGTATATGTAGTATTTTATGAAGTATTATTTCTGCCAAAATTTTTAAATTTCAGTTGAGAGTGGATAACTTTGAGGATCCCTGAATTTAACCCAATTTTCGGACTGATATCTGTCTTGTCTGTCCGTGAACACACTAGGAGATCAAACTGATTGTCCAATATTTATGAAATGTACATGGTACATGGATTCATTTTGGCCATATCTCCTGACTATATTTGTTTTTTCATCTTTAATCTATGGGTAGTTTACTCCTAAAAACTGCTCAAAATTTTTAAAAATATAAATTTCTCAAAATCTGCTCTATTTTAATTAAAATTTCATGGTTTACAGCCATTAAGGTCCCAAATAAAATGTCACCACCCGCATGTCTGTAAAACTAATGGTTCAAAAGCTATGGGCTTTTAAATGTAAAAAAATTAATTTTCTGGCAAAACTATAATTTTATGGATTAATTTAATTACTACCATTAAAAACAGCTTAAAAACTAAACAAATTAGTATTTTGAATCATGAGTCTATAAATAACAGTTCTAGACAAAAATTTAATTTACTCTCCGTGGTAAATGCAGTGCGTTGTCTAAGGGCACCCAATGTTATTCTTATGAAGAATATTAAAAAATCTATTTCTCAACCTTTTCCTCAACTTTTTCCTCGAAACAAGGTATGCAGTGTAAGGTCACATCACACAACAAAATACACTTAAATAATTTTAATATTACTTGGGGTCGGGGGTTCACAAAAAATTATATTAACTTGTTTCCCCTTTTTTATGTTAAGAAATTGGATGATTATTAAAAAAATTAATGGTATTTATGTAACTTTTAAATAATATGATAGTCATATTATAGGTTGTAGATTTTTATTTACTAAGGGATAAAGTCTATCATTCATTCAAAAATTTAAAACTGACAGTTTCGAGTGTTAGATTACAAGCTACGTTTTGGTATATCAATTGCCTTAAGGCCCTAAAATGATTCTTATTAAATTTGTTCTAGCTACAAGGAGTATCGGAAGTTGAGAACTACCCTTTGATAATCTACCCCTTACAATTTTAAAATCTCTATTTCTATGCAAAATAAAAAAATAACAAGAACTGTCATACTACAGTTAACATTGGGAAAATAATTTGAAAGTGTTGTCTGTTGTTTTGTCCCTCTTGAGGCTGCTAGCTGTGAGATAAAAAACCAACATAAAAAATATTTCATTTAAAGTTAGTAACTAACAAGATTAACTGTGTGTTTTTGTATATAAGTAGTTACTTCACAAAAATGTATGATGTATAAAAACCCAAGTCAAGAAATAAGAGTCTATCCGCCTGAAAAACTATAAAGTATATTATTAATTCTAAACTATATAGTATGTAGAAGTTAAAAAATATATTATATTGAAGAAGATTTTCTGCATAATATTCAATTGATTTTTTATGTTAATTTATTGAAATTAAAAAGCTAATCAAACTTGGCAATTCTTATAGCTTTAGTTTTCAATTAGAATTAATAAGGTAGTGAGAAAAGATGAAAAATTATGCTTTGGAAATGGATATTGCAAAGATTGTGCCTTAGATGTAATCTTTATGCCAATGATAATATTCACACTTTTAGCCTTTTTGCAATAATATTGATGAATGTTGTAAACTATTTTGTAAAACCTCTGGTCGAATAAACATTTTCTCCCTTTTTCAGGAATCTTTCAAAAACTGATTACAACATTTTTATAAAGATTGGTTTAAAAACATAACAAATTTACGAACCTTTGCACTTTCCTTAAAGTAATTATCTTGTGAACTTTGATATGACATTAATATTGGAGGTTTAGCAGGATTTTGAAGAATTCCTCCATTTAAACTTGTCTGTGTAAAGTTGGTTAACAAGTGAAAATTTCAATACTCTCTAATGTAAGTTTGAAATTAGTGTACATCTTTATATTTGTGTATACTTTTTTATTTTAAACTTCATAATTGTGATATTCACAAAAGATTTAAATACTTTTTGTTTTCCTTATGCAATAACAATAGTTTGTTTTGATACTGTTTACTCATTATTTTTTTTACTTGGAATGAAAGATGTGTTTTTTTTAGATTGTTATTGGAAAGAGTAAGAAGTGGGATCCGTGGGTGTTTACACTCAAGCTAAAATATTAATGCTCCAAATTTTTTTTGTACTTATGACCATAATTTTTGTATTGATGATTACTATATATTTTTAAATCTGATAATCTATTTTGCTATTGTAAACTCGTATAGATATATATGTATATTTTAAGTAGAAAATAATATAAAAGGTTGAAAGATCCTCTCAAATGGCAGTAACATGAGCTTTCAGTGTGCGCAGCTGGCTGTATGGCGTAGTTATGTACAAATAGTGTTTTGTCCTTTATATATTGTAGTTAGTTGACTATTATGATTTTCTTATTCGGTTTGGCCTGAACCTATATACTTTGCTCAAAGAATGAGTACCGTGGTTTCAGATGTACATACTAGTTAGCTTAAAGTAATGTTTGGAATCTTATGTAAATAAGATGCACATATTCCACTTCTTTTTATGTAGGCATTAAACTTTAGAAGCAAAGTTTATGACATTTTCCATCTATTAGTACTAACCGGGATTTCAACTGGTCAAAAAATTAACTCTATACACTAAAACCTTGTTTAATCTGGTTTTGATGAGATCAGGTACATTTCAGGTAAAACTGTTTATTGGAAGAAGGTGCTAAATAAACGCCTTCAGTTTTTTATCTATGGTACCATTGCGCTATCTTGGTATGGTTGCGTTTCTTTGATTAGAGTGTTAATACACAGTTGACTTTTTTCAACCGACAGTATTGTGAACGGTCGGCCGAAAATGCCGTGCAGTGCCGGCCGAATACAGTCTGCGTGGTTTAGGTTGTCGCAAATCGTGCTGTACTTTTCTAGCAACATTTTTATTTTTCTCTTGGAACCGTTTCGGATAATTGAGGTTTTAGTGTATTTATAATTTCATTGAATAAACGAAGCTTTACTTACTACATAGTATTGGTTGAAAATGACAAAACACTCGCTGGAGATTTTACCCACTAGTATTTAGTTACGATTTCTGACACTAGCAGCCCTCAGCGCTAGTAGTTTTATCAATACTGCCAGTGAAGGTTGTTAAATCAGCTGTAAAAACAATATTACTGTTGCTATTGTTCAAATTCCACGCTCGGCTAAACATATCCTTTCAATGAAATATACTACTTCCACAATATTCAAACTTTTTCCAACTAGCCAATTTTGTTATGGAATAGTTCAAGCCATATGCCAACAGATCGACATTAAATCAAAGACTTGTCTCCTTTCAAAACGATTTAACACTAATTGTTAATAATACATTCAGAAAAAAGCTCTCCTCTATTTTTAAGTGTTCTCATCGTACTGAAAAATGGAAAATGTCGTAAATTTAGCAAACATACTGTAACGATTCCAGTAGAGACCTGTTACCTCAGATATGACCTCATGGAGTCCTCCAAGACCCCGTATTCACCTCGTTTTATACAAGACAGATTACTGCCAATAATCAGGAACACAGAACTTAGTTTTGTGAATAGGCTTATTCAGTTTGTTTTAATGTATTTATGTTAATTTGACGAGCCGTTTTATACTCGTTAATCTAATTTGTTCCTATTATTGTTTGGTGTTGTTTGTTGATTTGTGTTTTAAACAAATTTATAATAACTTGTGCTTGTTGATAAATATTTGCAAATCGTAAAATCAAACATGAATGTGAGATGGTTCAGTGTTGTCAGTTCTTCATTTAATTATACGTTTGATATACGTTATACGTAATTATACGTACAGAGCTTGAATACATTGTGTGTGCAACAATAGAAATTGTAAAACGAATTTCGATATTTGTTGATGAATTGATTATACATAAATTTAAATGTGAAACATAATGAATGAAAAATTTACCTGTTCTGAATTACACACAAATTTTTTTGGTTGCTTGTATTAAGTTAAATGTAAATTTTCAGTCAGGAAATTTCTTGTGCATGATTTGGTTTTTTTTGTTTAATTTAGTTCAACAAGCACAAAAATTAATTTAGTTAAGATTGAACTTTAATGAATCACACCTCTCGCTGGTAGTTTGCCATTTTTAATTCATTTGTATAGTTGTAATTTGGTTGATAATATTTTTATGGAAGTTATTAATTAAGATATTAATTTTGTGTTGTTATGTAATCTAATTGTAATTATTTTATAAATAAAATATTTCCATATAAGCTCTAAAATACTAAATGCATTTTCATTTTGACATCTGCATTTGATCCTTTTAGATATTAACATCAGAGCAATGTTTTTACCTTCTGCCTAACAGTGACTGAAGTGCAAAGATGTTTGGTTTAGTTTTTTTTTTTAAATTAAGAGCTATACATCAGTACGTGCGGTTATATGTGGACTAAGTGACTTGTGATTACGGTACATTCACAAACGGTATCTTTCAGTATTTGTTTCCTTGTTTTAGTCTGGGGTTTTCATTCCAGGAAAACAAACCAGACCCTTGGGTATTCTGCCAGTATGTACTCATGTCGGATTGTAGAATTCACTTTTTACAAAGAATAATTGGAATGCCATAATGATCTCAATTTAAAAGGTAACATTAATGCAAGAATAACATCTAATTGTAAAAACAAATTTGGTAATTTTTTACACTAAGCCCTTGTGAATGAAGGTTTTGATTAATACGTAAAACAGAAGCATAGGGTAAAAGTAAATAATTTATTTAGTAACTTCTATACAAAACTTTACAATGACTGCTTTAACTATTGGGGCGAAGCAGTTGGTTGTGGCGCTTCTGTCTGCGGTAACGGGTTGCTGCCAGCAGCGTGCTGCACGGAGGCTTCGTAGTCCGCTGGGTCCATCAAGTTCTTCCTCCCATGAGGCGGCGGGCCAATCAACGACTCTACCTCAGGATAGTTCAGCGTCTCTTTTTTCAGTAAGGTTTCTGCCAGCTGAGGAATTAAAAGTTTACTTCAGACATGATCACAAGCGGTCAGATAAGACCGTGGGGTGGTACTTTTCGAAAAAAAATTTGTCTCCAGTTTTCAGTGAAACATACTACAACACTGAACAGACTATTGTTAATCACATGGATAGGAGCATAGCAATCAGATATGTTGTGTGTGCAGAAACATCTTTTTGTAATAAAAGTAAAGTTCGGTTTATCAAGATTAATGTGGTGGGGTCCAAATCCGGATAGCCAAAAATCCAGATGATCTGAAACTATACTGAAAATATACCATCATAGACATACACAGTGCATAGGCTACGATTGTGAATAGCGCCTGCAATATTAGTAACGCAGAATGCATTTAACCTCTGTAAAACAAAATAGCCGTGAAATATCGGAAAGGTTTAATGTGATATAAGTTTTGTTTTGAATTTTAATTAAAGATACAAAGTTATTATTAGTTTTAGGTCAAAAAAAACCTTATCTTCCTTTTACAACCACTCATGCATGACCACAGATTCAGTATGCACTTTGACCATAAAAATAGATATGAGACAAATAACCACTGTACATCTAACCTCAAACACCTTACTTTCTCAGTTCAGTATTAATAATGTCCGCTCACGCATGCGCTAAGTGTTTTACATCTAACCTCAAAATGAAACAGCTACACTTTTACAGTTCAGTATTGAAATGGCAAACGGTGACCGCTCCCGCATGCGCTAAGTGCTTATAACGCTCCGCTTATAACCACTCCAAATATCCCACCGCATTCATCGTTAGTAACACTTTAAGGTACGGTTTCTTCTGAAATTTTGAAGAAGCTTGAAATAAAATATACATCTTATTAATTTGTAATATAATTGTTATTAATACAATTTTTTTCCAAAACCTTATCCGGATAAACCGAACTTAACTATATAGGCCTAATATTCTTACTACAATTTTTTCTACAGGAAAAAGAATACCAGTTCAAGTTTATCCTTGTTCTCTTTCAGCAACTCTTCAGTGCGCTTGTACGCTCTGGCAACAATCCTCCGAGCTTCATCATCAAACAAAGCTGCCATCTTCTTGCTATACGGTTTAATGCTGCCTTTATCTTCATCGAATGACACAAGTCCGGTTCTATCGCACATGCCATACTGCCTCACCTTTACATTGAACACAACTTTAGTTTACATGTAACATTATATGAATGTGTAGTATTAGTTTAAATACTTGTCATTTTCATCTAGAAAGCTTATTTTAGCCTTTTCAGGTACTAAATTTAACATGGAGTTAAACAACTCATGTACACATAAAACATACCAACCTATTCTGGTGTTTATTTTAAAACAAATATGTGATGAGGTTTTGACAACACGTGTTGCATTGTTACTGATGAAGACCAGCTGATTCATTGAAGAATGGCGCTGGTTTCCTTATAGAACAATCGCCAAAATTTGTTTACATTTTGCTCAGAATGGACCAATGAGCTCCGTGATTATTATAATTATAGAACGTCCCAGACAGTTAGTCTTTCCTTGATGCCACACAGAGTGTGGCAGTAAACTATCTTTATTATACTGTTATCAATTAGGGTCGTAGGGAGCGCTAATGGTCTTGTTCGAACGAAAGACAATATTTAAAGATTTGTCTAGGCCAAGTTCAGTCGCCATCATGCGTTGGAATAGTGAGGTGTGTGCGTTAGCTGTTGAGTCCTTGTTTTCGAGTGGATGTTCTGCGACAATCCAATACGCATTTCGGAATGTCTAATTTAGCCCCGTTAGCTCGTGTTCCAAACCAGATACTGTTAGGTGGGTCACTACATTCAGAAAAACTGTAAGTGCAAGAAAAAAAAAAGAACTGGAGTACTTTGGCCTCTTATATCACCTGAGAACATTGGCAGGTAGAGCTTCAATTTCGCTATCCCCATGGCGTTTTGCACGCAAACGTGCATCTACCCTTGAACTTTCCGATCGTTCTGTTGGGGAATTCTCTATGAAGACCTTCATTTAAGGAACTGTCAGAACGAGATTACAATTCTCACAGGAATGGATGCTATTGGTTTTTTAGCGATGAAACATAATTCCATTTGTATGGATAGGTGAAAAAGCAAAACATGCGCTATTAGGCTGACAACAATCATCGAGAATTACATAAAAGGCTTTGCATTTACCTAAAGTCAATGTTTGGTGTGCAATTTCCTCAACTGCAATTTATTGGTCCCTGGTTCTTTGAGAAAAATGAAATCACAATGTAAGTATGTAAACATGTTACGGGAATTCCCACTCTTTTTTCCTACAGCTAAATGAGTGGGACTTCGAGGACATTTTGTTCCAACAAGACGGTGTGATGGCACACACTGAAAGAGCATCGTTGGCTGTTTTGAGACAACAATTCCCGGAACGCTTTGCCTCAATCAGGGCAATTTACATTTGCCTTCCTGATCACCCGATTTGTCACCTTGTGATTTGTTCTTGTGGTTTTCTGAAATCCCATGTTTGTGTGAACCATCAAAAGACCCTACCAGATTTAAGAAGAAATTGCTAACATAATGCCTGATATGCTTGAAAAAGTAATGAAAAACACACAGATATTGGTATATTGAGAATGGAGGATATCTTCTAGACCTACATGATTTGATATTCAAAACTGTTTACTGGCAACGCCGTATATATACGGCGCCAATGCAAGAGCCGAATAAACACATTATTTCGGTATAAAGAGTTGGTTCGAACAACCTTTAAACTTGTATCAAAAGAAAGCTCATGAAATATAGTATCTTTTTATATTATTTCAATTTTTTTTATTTGTATTCGACCGAACATATTCTCTGTTTAAAGATCGTCGTCGCTTGCTGTTGTCTAACGGTGTTTTGAACAGTGCCGATCGCCAAAACTGTTTAGTGTTTATTTTAAATTTCAATGAAATGTTTGGCTTTTCTTTTATTATTATTGTAATTGAGTATTTCAGTGTATTAGTGCATAATAAATCAAATATTTGGAGATAGAAAAGAACGAAAGCGATTGTTTAAGTGATCTTAGAGAACTGATTGATACAGTTTTTCACTGTTCTTTTTTTAGGAAAGGGTTATTCAAATAAAAAAATTAAGATATAATTTATATAAACTATATATTTTCAGAATGTGCGTAAAATTTACTATAACTTCGTAATTTATCTTTTAATGATATAACTTATCAGTACTCATCTACAAGACAGAATATAATTGAATTTTATCAAAAATTAATTTTCCAAACATTACACAACTAAAATATTTGTTGTTTTATTCATGGTCTTCATATAAACTGCATGTAAAATGATTCTTCGCTTTATTTTGAAAACAATTATATATAAAAAGCCATAGTTATGTCATATTTATGATTTCTTAGGGTTTGAACTTGTATTACAAAACCAATCATTTCTCTGTGCCAGTACAGCGCTACACCACTACCAGCTCTACGGTTAAAACAAAACTTTAGATAAATAACTAAATTGTAAAAACCAAATAAAAATTGACTGATTCATAATGTGTTTTATTAAGTTTAAAAAAGGAAGTTATGCTACCGCATCCATAATGTAGTAATAATGTACTTACCATGGCATATGCCATTTGGCTAACTTTCTGAAGGTCGTTTTGGGCCCCAGTTGTAATTTTATTAAAGGTCAGTGACTCAGCCACTCTGCCTCCAAGAGCCATGCACATTCGTTCAAAAATCTAAAAAAAAACATTGTTTCTTACTGTCATATATCATGAAGACGTCCTCTACTTCTCTCTGGTACAGATTGTGTTAACACTTGTTTGATCCAGTGAAACCACTTGACCTTAAACAAAACTACAAACAATAGTTTACTTAGTACGCTGTTTTTTTTACCAAAAAAGGGTGTGACCAACGTGATCAAAGTGTGGTGGCCATTGGGCTACTGAGAAGACATGTACCATGGTTTTGGGAGCGGCAAAAGGTATATTGACTCTTCTTGTTTACTGTGGTAGCCGATCCCAAAAGAAACAGATAAAACGGTAGATCAGACAACAATTGAATACAATTGAACAATTGATAATCTACTGTAATATCTGTTTAAATAATTCAAATGAAATAAAATAAATTTTTTTTGTATTCATGGAGTGTAGTATACAAAGAAATAGCGTCACACATACATCATAGTAAATACACATCATATGAACATCACGTGTAAATTACATAATAAATTAAAATGATCAGAAAATACAGTTTAATGATTTTAATACACTAGACACTCAATGAGAAAACAGAACTTCTTCAGTGTGTGAGACACTCAACAATTAAATATTTCCTTAATTTATTTTTGAACATTGGGTTAGTTCTTCATGTAATTTTAGCGAATTTACCATGGGGCTATTACAAGCTATTAAAGAAGCTATTACCGAAGGTCTTATGGCAAGACTTAAGTCCGGGACCATGTAACTTATTTGTTTTGTGGTGCCAAGAGGCCAAAAACAATAGTTGTCGAAAGTTTAAATCTCGTAAGAATAGCCCGATCGAGACCAAATTTGACGTGAATTCCTACATTTGCGCGGACAAGTTCTTAATCCAGACATTTCAGTCCATCTGAACAGGTAATTTGGGGTGGGGGGGTTTGTATCCCAAAAATATTTTTTGAATTTTTCATATAAATTAAAAAAACATTAAATTCTACCTCTCACCATTAGTTAATCAGCTAAAAAAATTAACAATTTCGTATCTTAAAGTTTTGCTCTCTCAACAGCTGTTGATAAAACTTGTCATTTATTGTTATTTTTATATTATTGATTTGGAAATTCGCTGAACATGCAGGTATGCTGTGACGAGGTATTTTTAATTATTTTAATATATAGTTTCTATCTACCCTTTATTGTAATTTATTTTAATATTAAAACAAATTGCTACAGGCTAACTGAAATGGTAAATAAAAGTGAAATGAACTTACCTCTTCTTTTGAGAAGAGCTTCTGGTCCTTAGGTGTGTATTGCGCAAAGCCCAGCGCCATGTTAGTCCGCGGCACAATAGTCACTTTCAACAGAGCATCTGTGGTGGGCAGAAACCAGCCAACTATCGCGTGCCCAGACTCATGGTACGCCACAACCCTGGGAGAAAATATTTGTTTATTTTATTGTCTTGGAAATGTAAAGATGTATTAATAGAAAATTACAAGTAATGGAATTACAACTTCTATAGGACTTGAGCTCAAGTAAAGCTGTATTACATTAATCTAAATTATTCTTTGATTACTGCAACCTCATAAATGTTTATTTTTTAATTCATACAATGTTAAGGATTACAAACACATTTTTGGGTTTTCAGAACCTTAAATGTTATAACACAGTAAAAATATTTAGTCAGAAAATTTTATTAAACAGTGATTATTCACCTGAGCAAAGGTACCATAATTATAGTAATCCTGTAACATTCACATTCCTTTGGAGTAATTTTGTTAGATATAGCAAAAATAAGTAGAATATAATATAAAAATGTATGAAAAACCATTGAATTAAAATCTAAACCTTACAAATTCATAAAATTGCTTTTTAAGTATTTAGGGGTAAACCTCCCTTAAAAATAAAAATAAAGAAACGCCTAGAGATACTGTGGACATTATACCTACATGCCAAATTTGGTCTATTGGCACTCGGATTTGGTATAGGCTGTGGTTGTGTGCACATCCATATTTACACTAAAAATAGAAAGTAAAATAATAATAATATATTTATTTCTGTTAACTAAGTTAATATATTGTATAGCAGATGTCAAAAATATAAAACTACATAGGCCTACTAATAAAACATTTTAATAATAATAATACTATGGTATATAAAATAATATTCCTTGAACAATAGCCATTACAGTATAAACAATTGCATCCCCTGGGGAATTTATGAAAAAAATAAAATTTAAATAATCTTAAAAAATTCAACATTTAGCTGCAACGGTGTTATGTGAACTCGTCCACTGCGGAGAACATGGCTTGTCAACTCATGCTTCAGTCTTGTTTTGAACAAATGGGAACTCTCCAGACTTTTGAGTCTCTCAGGAAGGCAATTGAGGAGCCCGACACCTACCTGAGAAGAGAGTTTCACAAACGCAGATGTGCGGTGTTGAACAGTGCGAAAATTGTCCCTTGCTCGTGTCCCATAGCAATGCCTTGCACTGGCAATAAGTTACTGTTTCCAATATATAAAGGTAAGGTAAGCTAAAGATTCTTAGCTCCCTGAAAGATTGACTGCATGACTCTGTTTTACTCAAATTGGCAATTAGTCTGATGGCTCTTTTTTGGAATCTAAACACCCTTTCAAAATCTCTCCTTGCACAACTACGCCATAACCTTATTCCGTAGGAAAGGTGGGAATAAGGTGGTGAATAAGGCCGTAATAGGCCATTATGAAGACTTTTGTTTTGTAGGTCGGTTTTATATTCTGCAAGGCAAAAACGCTCTTTGCAATTTTAGAATGCTATCTACATGTTGTTGCTAGTTCAGTGCCTTATCCACGAACATCTCCAAAAACTTGGTTGATTCAAACTCCCTCCAAAAAGGTGTCATCCACCATAAGATGTAGACTCGTCGGTGATGAAGTGAAAAATGTATAGTTTTGTTTGTATCTAAACTTTCAGATATTTTGCTTGACCCTGACACCTTGCGTACACTGGACACACGATAATCATTGAATTGACCTTTGTATATATACTCTTTGGTTGTTACTAAAAATGTGAAATGTAAAACGAATAAAAACCGGATAAGAAAGGACCTTTTCTCAGCTGGAGACATGGCATGGCTGCGTTTCTCTGTTCCTCCCACCACTCTTTCCACGGCATACTCTAAGTCTGAGCCTGTCACAGACTTCTGCTTGAACCTGGCTGCATGCAAAGCTGCTTCATTGCAGACATTTGCAATGTCTGCTCCTGTAATGGAATATGTTGAAAAATTAAAACCAAAAACCATTTTTTTGTACAAACCTCCTAGGACCTGTATAGCGAAATTTATGTTCACTGGAATGGGCTTAAAACATGGTGACCTTCTGTTTTTCTATTAGTCACATGTTTTAGTGGCTTACAATCTGAGTCGTACACCGACCCAGATTATGAAACACAAAGATTAAACATGCAATATTTTGAAATTGTCTTTGAGGATAGGTGAGATGGATAATTTGGTAACAGATTTTTGAAGACATGTTGCAGCATAACACTAAAATAATGGAAAACCCGTAACAAAATTTAATTTAAAACATTATAGTTTTTAAATGAAAAATTTAATGGCCTTACCACTGAATCCAGGAGTAAGATAAGCCATCCTGTGGGAATACTTGCTGGGCTCATCTTCCAGAGTTATTCCCTTCAAATGTGTTTCGAATATTTGTTTTCGTTCTTCCAATGTAGGCAAATCAATTAGGATATGGCGATCAAATCTTCCAGGACGTAACAAAGCCTTAAATCACACAATTCAGGTTTTTAAAATTACAAAAGAAAGAACGAAAAAAGAAAACAGGGAATGTAAAATTATATTTAGGTGAAGAGGTACCTTATATATAGTTCTAATATACTAAGTATTTAGACTTTAGATTCCTGTTCTGGTGGATGGTCTGCACAATCTTTAATTTTTACTATCAGATGATCAGTTGTTCAAATGTTGACAAGTTTATTATTTTCTATCCAGTTCAAGTTTATTTTGCATTAAGACCTACGAAGCATGTCTGTCTGTACCATGGATGATCCAGCTAGTGACCTCAGATGGTATGGGAATTGACTGTCACCTAAGTCATCTTCAGTGATGAGGTGTTCCACCCTCTGCTCTCCTGACACCTAATAACACTGTACTAAATTGTGCCAGAGGAAGTTATATTTTTGAGTTACAGTAGAACTCCAATTATCCGAATTAATGGGGACCGGGACCCATACCGATAATCAAATATTCGGATAATCGGAGTTTTTTTTAAATTGCCATTAGAGAGAAAAAAGAGTTTTGATATTGCACTATTTTTTTATTGAATTAAATGTAAGAAACATGATATTTTCACATGTTTTAAATATAAATAAAATGTGCTTACATTTTACATGCAAACACTGGATTCGCGGGGGAAGAATAATAGCGCACTTAGACTTTTTTTGGACAAATTTTTTTCTGAAAGTGATTCGGATAATCGGCGA
Source organism: Nephotettix cincticeps (assembly GCA_023375725.1). Lineage (NCBI taxonomy): Eukaryota > Metazoa > Arthropoda > Insecta > Hemiptera > Cicadellidae > Nephotettix > Nephotettix cincticeps. The sequence continues at coordinate 2,377,033 of CM041785.1, forward strand.
TTCGGATAATCGGAGTTCGGATAATTGGAGTTCTACTGTATTGGCCGATTTATTAAAACTTCTTTAAGGTCCATGGTGTACTATGTTTTGAGGTGTAAAACCACGTAGTGGAAACGTGTATCATCTCCTTTGATGTTTGCGATGGTAATACACTAGAGTGAACCTTAGGCTGGGCGATTGGCCCAAAATGGAACTGATAGTAAAAGTTTAAGATTTTATCACTTCAATGTTTGACTGAAATCTTCAGGTAATCAGGTTAAAAATTCTAAGGTTCTGCTATTACAGGACATTCTGCTGTATACCTTGTCTAGAACATCCGCACGATTGGTGCTAGCTAAGATGATTACGCCCTCCTTGGAAGCCATGCCGTCCATCTCCACCAACAGCTGATTGAGTGTCTGCTCCCCCTCCCCTGTGCCTCCGTCCCACTGACCTCCACCACTCCGCCTCCGTCCAATGGCATCTATCTCGTCTATGTAGATGATACAAGGTGACCGTTTGCGGCCCTCCTTGAACAAGTCTCTGTTACAATTTGATTATTTTCAATGATTCAATCAATGACTTCCTACTCCTCCTCTTTATTACCTAAAATTTGGTATGCAGCTTCAGGTCACATCATCCAATAAATCACACTAAAAAGTTTGTTACTACCTTACTATTTTGTACTATCCTTGTACTACCCTCTCCTTACTACCTTGTAAGGTGAGGGGGGATGAGTTGGGAATCTTCCCAAAATCTTTAAACAAGTAGTAAAGAGTTGTGTAAACAAACTATTTAAAATAAGAGTATATTACCTACTTTTGAAACAAAATTTTGATAAACATTATTTTAATATTCATTTAAGAATTCAGTAGTTGTGTTAAGTATATCCAATTGCTTAAAGTGCACGGTGAAAGGAGGAAAGTATGTACTTTCTTCTTTTGTTTATGTTCTTCCTTTTAGCGAATTTCCCATAGGGAAGAAGCTATTACCGTAGGTCTCATGGCAAGAGTTAAGCCCGAGACCATGTTATTTTTTCTTCTTTAGGTGCCCAGAGACCAAAAACAATAGTCGTAAAAATTTATATATATATATATATATGTGTGTGTGTCTGTGAACACGATAACTCTCGTAAAAATGGTCCGATCGAGACCAAATTTGGTAGAGACGTGTATTCCTACAAATGCTCGGACGAGTTCGTAAACCAGACATATCGGTAAATGGGAACGGGTAGTTTGGGGGGGTTTTGTACCCCAAAATGGGGTTTTTTGAGTTTTTCACATGTAATTTTTAAAAACTTCTAATTTTATATTTCACCATTGGAATCAGCTTAAAAAACTACACAATTAAGTTCCTTAAAGTTTTTCTCTATCTTCAACGGTTACCGAGATATAAAAAAATCTAAACACAGTACGTTGTATTTTGAGGCTCCAATGTTAATCTTATGGAGGATTAGGAAAAATTAATTTTTCACTTATTATCTAATATTTTTTTATGAAACTTGATATTTAGCTTCATGTGGTTGAGATCCATACATTTGTGCTTAAAAATCATAGTTTATGTGTTTATCATGGCAGCAAACCTGCATACTCTTTCCCCATGTTAATCATAAGGAGATTAGGCAAACTCCTTTATTTATGGACAGATGTTGATGAAAGTTGGTATAAATGTTAAAAATAAAATTTTTGAAGGTATAAATGGTTACTTTCAGTGTTCCTCACAGCAGCAAACCTACTCACTCTTTCCCATTTTAATCTTATGGAGAATAGGCAAATAATTCTCATGTTTATCGACAGATTTTGACCAAACTTGTCATATATTATTATTATTATTATATTTTTATTTTATTTGGAAATTCGCTGAGTACGCAGGTCTGCTGCGACGGGGGTATTTATTTTTTCCATGTGTCAGTTCACTGTTACTGTTTATTTTGTGTTCAAAAAGAAAGGTATTAGGTTAATCTCATGAAATCTTTTAGTTTAAAATAGTATTTAACCTAAGAAGAGGAATCTTTAGTCGAAATTCAAAAATTTTCACCACCCCTACATCAAGAGATCCATAGGCTACAAAATTTATGTTAAGTATATCCAATTGCTTAAAGAAGAAAGTACGTCAGTTCACCGTTGCTGTTTATTTTGTGTTCAAAAAGAAAAGATTTTTTTAAAATTTATTAGATTGAAGACAGCAGGTATTGTAACCTTATAATCTAGATCCATATAGTTCTCCAAAAATTGCATACATAATTTATAGGAAATACTTATAAGATACATTGTAAATTAATATTTTATGTAGTTCGTTTAAATTAATGTATATTATGTTGGAGCGATCAATACTCTAGGCCAAACCTACAACTAAGAAGGCCTAGGACCAAACACATCTGGTGAATGAAAAAATAACTGGAATTTTTTAAGTTAAGTAATATGATTCTGAATTTCACAATCTGTGGTTGGATAGTTTTAAACTTTCGATATTTGAATGTCTATTCTCAAAAATCTCATTATACGTACAGTGCAATTACTGCATATTACATTTTACCTGACTCTAGCTGCTCCAAGCCCACCAATCATTTCGATAAACTCAGATCCGTTCATAGAGAGGAAGGGGACGTTGGACTCGGTAGCCACTGCCTTAGCGAGTAGAGTCTTGCCACAGCCTGGAGGACCCAGTAACAAGGCTCCCTTTGGAACCTAACGAGTGAAACTGCATTTAATACCAGTATTCATTCTTTTCTCCTGTTCCATTTAATTTTTAAGACAATAAATTTTAATTTCACAAACTAGGTTGTGATTTAATTTTCATAATTTTATTTGGATTTTGCTATGTATTTAAGGTTAGTTTTCACATCTCTTAACCGTCACAATTATTCACTTTGCTACTGTCAATAAAGCACCCATACTGTCTTACTAGCAATAAAACAAAAATATTTTTAATTTTATGATCTTTAGGTTTTAAAATTTTGTTCCTAAGAAGATTTCTCAAGATAAAGTTACATTGTCCAGTTAGGTGTTAATAATGCAGTAACTAGTTTGGAAGAGGTCTTACTACTGACGCAGGTCTGGGCAGGAAACCCAGATGAAAGAAGACCCCCGGGACAGTAAAAAAAGATGGAAGGACAAAGTCATTGACATGAAGAGAATGAGAGTGAACAAGAAGGATGCAGAAGACAGGAATAGTTGGAGTTGGAGGCAGTCAGTTGGTGAGGTCAAATACCATCTAGGGTATAAATGGCTGGAGAGTAAGAGTAAGTAAGTTTAGAAGAGAGGAAATTCCGCTAATACTAAAAAATATAAACTAAAATCATACATTTAAATTGATTCTCTTGATTGGATTTCATTTTAGAAAAACACACAAAGATCATTTTAAATGTTTTATGCATGGAATAAAGTAACAATTACCAATACATACTTTGTAAACTAACCCACTTAAAAATTAACTCTATATCTTCTGTTATTCAACAATTCTCATTGATTCTAGAATTTTATAAATAACAATCATTCTTGTTCATATTTTATGAACAATGAGTTTTATAAGACAAAATAGATCTGAAATTAAATAATTACTTTTGCTCCAAGGTTTCTGTAGAATTCTGGCCTTTTCAAATAATCTACAAATTCCATTACTTCTTGTTTGGCTTCGCTTAAACCGGCAACATCAGCGAATCTCACACCTTTTCCTTGCCCAGCGATGGGGTCCACTAATGTAAACTTGGCTCTTCCTAACTGGGACTGTAATGAACATGAAAAATAAGTTTCAAAATGGACTACAGTAGGCTGTTTAGTATTTCTGAGTAAGTTTTACAGAATTATTTTGGTGTAAAAAAAATTAAAATACACGACGATATTAATGTACGAGGGTTGCCCGTAAAGTAAGGTTCCCAGTGATTTTACTCAGTGAAAAACATGTTTATTTGCATAAACTCGTACATATTCCGAAAGTTCAGACTTTTTCCTATTTTTCTATGCAGTTGCCACCGAGGTCAATGCATTTTTTCATGCGGTGTACCGGCTTTTGAATTTCCAAGTCAAAGACATCTGCCGCCAAGTCGCGCAGATAGCTGAGAACCGTTTTTTCCAGCTCTTCTCGGCCACCGAAATCCGTTCCACCCAGGTGTTTATTCATATCAGGGAAGAGGTGGTAGTCGCTGGGGACTAAGTCCGAACTGTAGGTTGGGTGTTTGACGATACCCCATTCAAAGTTAGCGATGGGTTTGTTGGTAACGTTAGCAGTGTGCGGTTGAGTGTTATCCTGATCCAAACGCATCCCCTTGGACAGCATACCCCTTTTCTTGGTTTGAATGGCACGGCGAAGTTTTTGCAGTGTCTCGCAGTAGCGAGCAGCGTTGATTGTTTCACCGTTGGGCAAGAATTCGCACAACGATACGCCTTTCCTTGCCGGCACTTTGCGCTTGCTTGAATTTTCGCGGAATGGTCCTCGTCATGGAAGTTGGTACGCCCGTTCTTGAACTCCCTGTACCATTTGCACACATGTTGTACGCTCATACACTTTTTTCCATATTTTTTGCACAGCTAGGAATGAATTTCCCCGGACGGAAGGTTTTTGGCAGTCAAAAAACGAATCATTGAGCGCAGCTCACACCTGGCGGGCCAAGCAATGTGAAGCTCCACCTTGTTCGGCTGCCAGGCCAAGACTGAGCCGCAGACACTTCGCTGCGGTGGGGATTCGGAGTGGGGGAACCTAGGTACACAACAAAACCTCGCGAACCCCCGTCGCAGCACTATTGTCGACTGCAGCGCTATGGGAACTACTTTACGGACAACCCTCGTAGATGTTTGTATTTGACTTGTTTCCATTAGAACAAATCAGATTAAGTTAACAGTTATTTACATTTCCAGTTATTAGTATTTTATTATGAAGTATTTACGTATCATAATACAACAAAAATTGTAGCAGATTATTTTAAAAGTTTCTGCCATGAGTTTGTAAAAAGTAATTATTCCAAGCATGTATAGATGAATAATATATACCAACATTTCTTAAAAATCTCTAGAGCAATTTCAGAGTAATGAATTGAGACATGCGACAGCAAAGGTACAGAGTGTTCAAAAACTCTGTGCAAAACTTACATGAACTAAGAAAAATATTCTACTATACAAACAATAGTTTATAGTTTAATATGGGGAGGTTAGTTTTGTAGGGAGTAATATGTTGGCAAGTGAATTTATTTCAGTTGAAAAATCCTAATTTTCTTGTTATTTAGATTTTTACTGCTGACATTCTCCATCACGATTTTATGTAAAACAAAGTTTCACGACGTTTCGGGATCTGGAATCTGATCCCGTCCTCAGGTGAACTAATATCTAAAACACAGCACAATTAATTAACATATAATCCGGACCAAACCAGTATAAAGCTGAAAACATAAAAGTTTAAAGCAGTCAAAAAAACTTACAAACAAACCACAAACCATTCACTAACCATTACACACAAAAGAAACCTAACACGTCCGCTCGTTACGGAGACTCAAAGACAACTGAATTTCTTATTCCTCTTGGCATTAAACATATCCTAGGCCTACTCATTGCTCAAGTTATTCTTACAAAAAATAAATAAATAATTAGTATTTTGAACCTTCTTATTTCTATAAATACATTTTGTTAATTTTTTGTATTTGGCTTAACGTATGATGAGAAAGAAGCTTATTTTTTATCATCACATATGATTCCTAAATGAAAAAAATTGAATTCCCAGAGTAAGCATGTATGCTGTCTATAGGTAATACCTTAGGTAATATTACTTAGGTATTGTTACTTACAAAGGAATCAAAAGACATTGGACCACCTCTCATAGTCCTAGCTCTATTGAGTATGGAGAGCAAGATGGCAGCCAATATCAGGGACACCAGCAGCTTCCCAGCCGTGTCCGTCCCTCTTTCGTAGATGACAGGTACACGACCGTCCATCCCCACCCCAAGCCTTTCTTCTGCCTCCCGCAACTTCTCTTCAAACTTTTTCATATCAACTATGTTCATGTGAAAAGTTCTGTGGTCTATCTGTAATTGTAAAAAGTAAAATAAATCTTTAAATTTAGAAGTTCGAAACATTTACTAGCTAAAACAATGAAAAATGAGAGTAATTTTAATTAGTTAAGAGTAATTAATTTAAATAAAAGTAATCATACTATCTGGACTTTTTAGGCTAGATACTTGGTGGATTAAAGAATGTTGTCACAATCAGAGACAGTTGTACTTCAAGTGACCTAATTTGTTCCAACAAATTACGAAATCATAAATCATCCTGGAGGGATCCATGGCGATTAGTGCAGGAGTGTCATGTTGAAGCATATCACACCCAACACTACCAAGAGGTAGGACTTGGTAAGACGGAGTTCGTCCTCCTTTTTTCCTCTCTACCTCCTATTATCAAACACATGCTGGAGGCATGGCGATAGTGGAAGTGCTCACTTTCAGAACATGAGTAACTTCCAAATAATGTATAACTTATCCTTAAAATTTCAAGATCTCAAGTTAAAAGTTAAAATTGAAAGTTGAAATGAATTGCATACCTTCCTGCCCTTGATGACAGCTCCATCATATAAAATTATGGTTACGATGTCTATGTCAGGACGAACGATTATTTGTTCAACTTCTCCCTTTGCCAGCATATGGTGGACAAACTCATTCCATGATACGTATCTAATGATTTGCTATAACATATGTAATAATTAGAAAACATTAATCCAACGGTATTTAACAACTGCAATATTTGTATAGGTGATTTCAAAACATTGTATGCCTATATTGATAGTACCGGTACTGTACTTTTTCAACTGCATTAGCTAAGTCATGTAACATCATGTCATAGTTGATCATGGTATAATATTGGTTTAAATCAGCTATGACTTTTTCACATTACCCTATTATAAATATATAAAAAATTACAAAGAGTTACAGCTTGTCGACAGTGTTCTAGCCATATTAAAAAATATTCATATTTGAAAGTCCTACCAGTTTGGTTTCCAAAGAGCATTTTCCACAAAACATATAAATTATCTATAGGCCTAATTTTGTTTAAAATAACCACAAATTTGTAACATTGATAATATATAAAATTCTAGGGGTTCAAAAATAAAGTTTCATTTAAAGAACAAGACAAAATATTCAAGTTTCTCTGAACTAAAATTACCTCAGGCTGATTACTCGATGGAAATATAAGCGAGAGAAGTGCAATAAACATATATCCACTGAGCATCCACAGTAATGCCTTGGCCATTACTGAAGATAGCTTTTTATCATCATCATTGCCAGGCTTTTTATTATCATCATTTGGCTTATTCTGAAAGTTTCCTGATGATGTATGAAATCCGTGAGAGCTTAAGGTGTATGGGTTTGGTGTGCTATTAAGAAATCCTGATCGATGAAGAAGAGTGACTGCTGCTACGTACTCCTTTCTTAGATGTTTGACAACTGTAGACTGCAAGAAAAAAGAAATTAAAATTTCAGTTGGTCTACTATAGAACACATTGTACAAAACTGTTGTTGGCACCAAATGGAAAAGAATTAAAAAAATACTATAAAACAATTACCATAAAAATAACTATGAAAACCATGTAACAATAAAAATGGTTATGTTGGGAGTACGAATTTTGTATTAAGTCATTGTAGGGTTATATGTTAACCTATCGTTGCATGTAAGGAAACTCGCATCAATGCAAGGTGCAGGACATTGAATAAAACCTAATTTTAGGAACGTATCCTAATTTCTCCATGAAATGAAACCGGGCTGACGCTGGCTTATCAAACTGACGAATTTGAGTTTATTTGAGTCTGAACTAGGCAAAGGTGTTTGACGCAATGCATCCTACAGCAACTAACCAATATAACAAATTTATCGATTATACAGTATGATGAATTTTCAACCTCTCATAAAAAATAGTATATATACTATAAGAATTGTGTTTCAAAGTGGTATAGGGGACAAGTGGTATGTGTGCATATGAGTGGTACCTAAGGGAGATGGGACTCCCCAAAACTACCCCTTAGAGTTGTATACTCATTATATTTGTAGGCTACCTTCAGGCCGGTTGAAATTAAGTAGGTAATTACGCCCCGGGTCTAGGTAATAAATGTTGACTATGTATGTTTGCATAAGACAGAATGGCCTTTTTACATCTAGAGAATCCCAAATGATCAGCGCTCTCATGTCATTCATGTTTTAACCCATAACACCAATTAGGTTGGTTTGAAAACTAAAAATTACTTAAACATTATGTTCTAATAGAACCTAATGAAGTTAATTTGCTACAATATATCATATAAATTCCAACTTACCTGTGGTCTTGGATGGTTTGTGAAATACTGATGCAATGCAGGTAATACTTTGTTTTGCAAACATCTTTGACATATGTCTATGATTCCGGTGTTTGATAAAATATTATTCTTGTGATTAGGGTTGCTGCTAACCAAGGGGGATTTTATACTTGTAAAATTACATCTTATGTAACCCGGAGGTAGAAGTTTACGATAACCGTTTGCTCTTATCATATTTAATTACTAAACAATTGCGTACTCTCACGGTTATTTTTTAACAGAATTTAAACCATTGTATGACGATAGACTGAGTAGATTACTTCGAGCACTATACAAACCAAAAATATAACCTATATAATCAAAACCTTTACTTCTAAACAACACTACCCCGTTCCCATAATAAAGTTTGCATGTTTGACATTTCAAAACATCGAAAAATGAAAGGCAGATTAGGAAACGTCAAACAACCTTATATTTACAGACTACAATGGATTTTCAAAGACAGGTATAATATCTCTACCTATTTAATTTAATGAGTTATTTTAGTTTTACGAATTATAACAGTTTGTTGTTTGAGCAGATTGAAGAGGAAAAATAACATACACATTACTCCTACAATGGGTATGATATACTCAAATTTCAGCTTCCTGTATGGGTTCTGATGGGTTGTGTGCTGGACGCTTATTAGGCTTACAGCTTAGCTCTATATAAATAATACCCTCTCTGGCTTTATCAAATCAATCAATGATAAATTTTACTTTTTGTATTGATTGATATTACATCAATAATTTGACTATTCTAGAGATCCTTTGCTTATAATAAATGTTCCATCGAAGTGTTATAAATATGTCAATAGCTCCAATATAGTATTCTAAAAAATAGTGATTTTCTTAATCACTCTTTTTAGTTGCTATGACCGGCTGATAGCTGACGTGTGACGTTCCGCGGTGTCTGGTGGTCTGGTGTCTGTCAACGTTTTGTATCTGTACTGTACTGCTTACTCGAAGTTAGTGTTACTGCTAATGTCAAAGTTTAATATTACTTCGCTGTAGTATTAAATTAATTAATATTTATTTAGTCTTATTATTCCGGTAATTTTTACATACAGCACAAATAAATGGCATTCAAGCGTGATAAGAAGGAGGAGGAAGATGGTAAGTCAATAAACTAACAGTTAACTGTTTTTTGGACATTCTGTATCCTACCTTCTACAATCAACAACTCCCTTTAAAGTACTACAATTTAAATATAATTAAATATATAAATAAAATTTTCAGTCCTAAGTTCAATTTTAATGTTACAATCATAATCAACTGTCAAAAAGATTTTTGCCAATTTTTGTATTCCTTATTTATGGCAATAGTCATTCTCACATGATACAATATAAATATTTAGAATATATATCCAAGCAGCACTACTGGGATTATCAATCTAGGTCTACTTGGTTATTTTAAGGTGAATGGATGAAGTGATAAATGTAATAGATTCCATGTGGCTTTGTTATTGGCAAAGATGGTTAATTTGATAGCACAATTTTTGAAAGCAACCTGGTCCAGTATTGGCCGTCTCAAAATTGTGTTAAGATTTCGCTGCAACCTTCAGATAATGAAGCGGATAGTATAACCACTGAACCACTCAGACAGTTTACTTTAGAACAATGAAAGATGAAAATGAATAAATAAGTTGGCCTCATTAAAGACTTGATCTATCTCCTTTCACTCCTGCACGGAGCATAGGGCCTCCACGAAACAACGCCATAGCAATAACAATAATATGAATGTGGAAAATGTTCTTGCCAATAACTTATAATTATTTTACCACTAGTATTTGAGTTGCTGAAGGAATACATACCTTGAGTTATAGTTTTGCACATAGATAGTTTTGTTACATTTTCCTTAAAGTCCTTCACAGTATACACTGATACACGTCATGTGGCTTTTATGGGCAGATATGTACGAATTTAGTATTGTATTCAATAAATGGATTTACGCAGTGTTAAACTGTAATAGTAATGGGCTTGTTTTATTACCTCAGGTGGAGGAAATCCTTTTCAAAACCTCGATAAAACCAGTGTACTTCAAGAAGCAAGAACATTCAATGATACTCCTGTGAATCCTAGAAAATGCACACACATTCTCACAAAAATTCTGTATCTTCTAAATCAGGTAAAGTTAATCTTATTTTTTAAAAGCTTTATCCATTTTGGTCACTTTTCTTTGCTCTAGAAAAATAATACACCCCAACCTCGTACCTCTGATAAGTCATACCCTGAGTTTATTTTACCTCTTATTATTTTGTGTACAATTATTCTTACTCTTTTCAAAAGTATTTTCCATATAACTTCTTTTTATATGGCGACCTATCCAGGTAGGCATTTTAAGCCATGTATGAATGAGAAATGAGTGTAAGATGATTATTACTGTTGTTTGATATAATTCAATATACCCTACCTATTTGTTCAATGCTCTCAGTATTTTAAAATAGCATAGTTTGTTATTGTTATAGGCATAAGTGTTGTAAATAGTAAAGTCTAATTAACTCTTTTAGTCTTACTTAGCTGTTTTGTTGTTTACATTAAATTGCTAAAAAATGATACATAATTTAATCATTTCATTGCTTTTCTTATAAATTGATTTTATTGAAAAAATTAAATTTATTTAAACTCATTTTTGTCAGGGAGAGCAACTAGGATCAACCGAGGCAACAGAAGTATTCTTCGCAATGACAAAGTTATTCCAGTCAAAAGATGTTGTGTTACGACGTATGGTCTATCTCGGCATCAAGGAACTTTCGTCTCTGGCAGAAGATGTAATAATCGTTACATCAAGCCTCACGAAAGACATGACAGGCCAGGAAGACCTATATAGGGCTGCAGCTATACGTGCACTCTGTAGTATTACTGATGTGAGTTTTCAACCCTTTTGATGATCTTACCAGGCCTGTATAGGGCTCAAGATATTTTTCTATATATTAATTATCAATAATAATAATAATAGTAATCTTCTAAAGTGCTCAATTTTGACTTAAGTTTCTAGCCGAAAAAAAGTTTTTAGTCATTTTTATAAATTAAAGTAAAGTCTGGTTTATTAATGTGGCGGAGTTTGAATCCAGATAGCTGAAAATTGCATAATCTGAAAATTTAACAGAATATACGTCAATGTCGCATAGAAAACGATTGTGAATGGTGCCTGCAACATTAATGCTGCAAACTGCACATAACTACCATACTTGAAGAGCCGAAAAAAGTGTTGAACATGTTAAAAAGTTATTTTTAATTTTATTAAAAGCTACAAATATAAGGTATAATATAAGGTCCGTAAAAACAAAGCATTTCTTTGTATTAATTTTATATAAAAAATACTCTTATTAGTAGCTTATGCTACGTAATGTTAGAGATATTTACCGCGCACAGCAGGTTCAGCGGTTGCGTCTGAAGTAAAAGGTGCTCGAGATGAAACCCACATTTTAACTGTTATCACTTTTTAAAATATGATCTGGATAAGCCGAAATCTGGATAAACTGGACTTTACTATATTATAAGTATTTTATATAACTTAAGATTAAGTACCCTAATAGATTGAGGTCGTCTGTAATGTTTTATTTTTTACAAATAACAAAAAACCATCAGTTTGACTACAACTATAGAATGTTACTTATATCAGGTAGTGATCCTTATATTATTTGTTTTTTTTCTGATTTAAATTTCTTTTAATTAGTACAATATCTCAATTTTTATAAAATTAATGATAAATAAAACTATAAATAAACTGTAGGTGTTGAAATTTAATTCGCTGGTATTGTATATAGGCCACGATGCTGCAGACAATAGAAAGGTACATGAAGCAGGCTATTGTGGAAAGGAACTCAGCTGTTAGCAGTGCAGCGCTTGTGAGTAGTCTGCATCTCACGCGCGTCGCCAACGACGTGGTCAAGCGGTGGGTCAATGAGGCGCAGGAGGCGGTCAACTCGGACAAGTAAGTGTCTCACCCATCTGAACCAGTAGGCCTATACAGAGATTTTGGAAATAATTTTAACTGGTGTAACTTTGAAAACTGCTTTGAAAACTCAAAATGATTACCAAGTTTATATTTTAATCCAACTACTATGAACAAAATATTGTTTTGATTTGAATGTTAGATAAAATATGCAGCAAAAATGGATGGAAGGTTTTGGGGGTATATTTAAAACCATGTCCATTGTAAACTATAGATTATAATTAGTCTCTATAATAGGCTCTATTTTATAAGATGTTAGAAATGACAATAAAGTTAATAATAAACAATAAAATCTTCTTATACAAATGAGCCTTTTGTTATTGGTCGTTGCAGCTGTTGCGGTATTGTTTATGATTGATCACGATCTCAGAAAGCATTCCGCGATAGAGTAAGATGCATAAAAATAAAGCCCACTTCTTTCTGAAGCTTTTTGTGTAATTTAAGCCAGATACATACTATACACAGCTACATACTACATACTATAAACAGATATTTTCTGAGAGTCTCGGAGCTAGACGCCAGCATTTCTTGCACGGGACTTACTCTCGATCTGAGACGCTCGGCACTCAAAGGGTTAAAGTTTAGGTCATAACTTATACATATATATATATATAAATTTTTATATTTGACAGCATGATGGTGCAGTATCACGGCCTGGGAGTGCTTTACCACATTCGCAAGACAGACCGACTGGCCGTGACAAAATTGGTAGCCAAGCTGACCAGAATGTCACTCAAAAGCCCGTTTGCAGTTTGCATGCTTGTAAGTTTTCAATTGGAATCCTCGACTTACTAAATTCAAATTATTTAATCAAGTCAAACATAATTTTATAAATCTGAATGAATTAAGCCTAAGTTACAAGTGATTTTAATTAGTGTAATCTCAAATATTTTTTTCGTAGAGTAGAGATTAAGAGTTAAAATCTTATCTTGTAATTTTTAAAGTCAGTAATTTTCTTCAGTCTTAAAAGTGACAGTTAAAAAATTCAGACTTCAATTCAAATAATTTATTTGCCATTAAGTCAACATGGAAAATAGATGAATACAATAGCATACTACAATAACAATACGATACCAATAAAGAAATGACGGATAAAACTTAAAACTATACATAGAAAATTTAAAGTTTCAGGTAAAAAACTTATAGAGTTTAAGGGTATCACTTAAAAGAATTGAAATCACAGTTTATTGAAATGAATTTCAAGAGAATTTCCTTATATGGGTTGGTTGGTAGGTTATTATAGTCTTACTTGGACAGAATTACTGCTTTTCAATAATTAAAAATTTTATTTTTAGGTAAGCTCAGGTCAGTACATCTTCTAGTGTGATACATGTGAACATTGTTCCTTTAATCATAATTCCCAATGTTTGCTTTAACATTCAAAACATTACCTAAAACAAATAGGCTCTTTAAGGTCATAATTTTGAACTTTTTAAGATAAGACTTGCAAGAAGTGTCGCTTTTTTTATTCCTACAATTAATCGTAAAGCCTGCTTTTGAAGAATGAAAACCTCATTAGATGCTGCACTATTACCCCACAGTCTTAATTCCATATAATATATGGCACTGGGAAAAAGCATGATATGCCATTAGAAGCATATTTTCCTTGATGCAATTCTAAACACTCTTGATACATTCACACTCTTGATAATTTATTAGTAACTCCAGCACAGTAATCCACCCAACTTAATTTCGCATCCAAAGTAATACCAAGTATAGATGGTGTCATTAGTCTGTGCTCAAGGCTTTTATAACCTTTAACTTTATAACTTTTAAGGAATATAATGATTTATTTTTTCAGTCAGGTATCTTAAATTGTTTAGGTCAGCTGAAAACCTTGTACACAAGCATAATGGATTGAGAAAGCCCAACCTTTATAGAACAGCTAGTAGCATCAGAGCCGTGCGCAGACAATGACACTGTCTGTAGTTTCACCGGGTTATTAACACCATTTATCCTCTATTTATCCCTAACTTAGATATATTTATGAGAATTTCAGAAGTCTGAGGAATGAGAAGTCTCAATAATTTTGTACATTAAGTTCAATTTTAAGCATGATTGACAATACTACCTTGTGTTTGTTATACATGTTTCAGTAGTCTTATCAACTAACCACTTTCTCATAAAATTTAGATTATAAGCTTTGATAACATTTTTTTTTATTTTATGTTTCTCTGTTTTTGGAAATGTTTCTTAAATGTAAAGTTTCTTAACAGATCCGAGTAGTATGCAAGTTGCTGGAGGAGGAGGGCGGAGAGTTTGCTGATTCTCCGTTGTTTGAGTTTGTTGAATCTTGCTTGAGGCACAAGTCAGAGACAGTGATTTACGAGGCAGCACATGCCATTGTCAATTTGAAACAGACGACACAGCGAGAGCTGGCACCAGCCGTCAGTGTACTACAGCTCTTCTGTAGCTCACCAAAGCCTACACTACGGTTTGCCGCTGTAAGGACACTCAACAAGGTCAGTATTGTCATTCTCTGGAGGTCTCCAGTGATCTCAATCTCTAATCTGAGAGTTATATTTGTGTCTTAAATATGTTTTCAATAAACCATTTCTTTTCACTATTATTTTAATTTAATGTTCACACTCTTGATAATTTATTAGTAACTCCAGCACAGTAATCCACCCAACTTAATTTCGCATCCAAAGTAATACCAAGTATAGATGATGTCATTAGACTGTGCTCAAGGCTTTTATAACCTTTAACTATTAAGGAATATAATGATTTAATTTTTCAGTCAGGTATCTTAAATGGTTTAGTCCAGCTGAAAACCTTGTACACAAGCATAATGGATTGAGAAAGCCCAACCTGTATAGAACAGCTAGTAGCATCAGAGCCGCGCACAGACTAATGACACTTTCTGTAGTTTCATCGGGTTATTAACACCATTTATCCTCTATTTATCCTTAACTTAGATATATTTATGAGAATTTCAGAAGTCTGAGGAATGAGAAGTCTCAATAATTTTGTACATTAAGTTCAATTTTAAGCATGATTGACAATACTACCTAGTGTTTGTTATACATGTTTCAGTAGTCTATCAACTAACCACTTTCTCATAAAATTTAGATTTATAACCTTCGATAACATTTTTTTATTTTATGTTTCTCTCTTTTTGGAATTGTTTCTTAAATGTAAAACTTCTTAACAGATCCGAGTAGTATGCAAGTTGCTGGAGGAGGAGGGCGGAGAGTTTGCTGATTCTCCGTTGTTTGAGTTTGTTGAATCTTGCTTGAGACATAAGTCAGAGACAGTGATCTACGAGGCAGCACATGCCATTGTCAATTTGAAACAGACGACACAGCGAGAGCTGGCACCAGCTGTCAGTGTACTACAGCTGTTCTGTAGTTCACCAAAGCCTACACTACGGTTTGCCGCTGTGAGGACACTCAACAAGGTCAGTATTGTCATTCTCTGGAGGTCTCCAGTGATCTCACTCTCTAATCTGAGAGTTATATTTGTGTCTTAAATATGTTTTCAATAAACCGTTTCTTTTCACTATTATTTTAATTTAATGTTCCTCAAATAGTGTAAATATATGAAGTATCTGGTGGAAAAATTGTTCTGACAAATATTTTCTTTTTTTATATTTCTTTTTTTCCTTTTTATGATTAGCTTAATCTAGAGTACAGTTTCCCCTAACAATAATTTTGAATAGAAAGGACTTCTGTCTAAAAACAAACAATTATGTCTATCTTAAAATATTTATAGGCCCACCAACTTAATCATACTATTTATTCTGAAAATATCTTACAGTTGGATTCGTCAGGTCTGGACAAGCTAGGCTTTAATATTAAAGTAAAATGAGTTAATAATATGTCTTAGATCAGTTGAATAACATGTTATAAATCGTTACTGTCGAATTATTGTTTATTTTTTGTTAAAAACTTTATCAGGTTTTGTACTTGCCTGAGCAGCAATGGGATATGGATTTAGTTTCAAACTTTTTAAAAATAGCCATTGGCTGTGCATAGTTCATAGGAATTTAATTAATATTATACCAGTTTCTGAGAAAAAGATAAAAACCATGTTAGATGAATGGTGTTATATATAGGTGGCGATGTCTCATCCAGCGGCAGTGACTGCTTGTAACCTGGACCTTGAGAATCTTATCACCGACTCCAATCGGTCTATCGCCACACTGGCTATCACGACATTGCTCAAGACGGGGGCAGAGTCCTCTGTCGACAGGCTCATGAAACAGATTGCCTCCTTTGTGTCCGAGATCAGTGACGAGTTTAAAATCGTCGTGATACAGGTAATATATTTAGCTAATAAGATGTAAAAGTTTTTTACCAAAATATCCAAGTCATAAAAAATAAATCATATACGCTACTTGAATTCTTATATATACTGTTGAGTATAAGTAGATACTTGAGGCGTCCTTAGTAATAAATATGTCCGATAATCGAATGTGTACTAAACATTAATGAAAATCATGACACTGTGTACAGTAGTTATGAAGAATTTCATCTGACACCAATTTTCCTAATGACAGGCAATCCGTGCTCTGTGCCTCAAGTTTCCACGTAAACATTCCGTGCTGATGAACTTCTTGTCAGCCATGTTGCGTGACGAAGGTGGTCTTGAGTACAAAGCCTCTATCGCTGACACTGTTATCACTATCATCGAAGAGAACCCAGATGCCAAAGAAACAGGTTAGTCACTGATTTGATTGTCATGTAAACAATTTGTTTACTTTTTATTGTCAAATGCACCTATAAAACATTTGCTCTCAGATACAAACAACAATATTGATTTTCACCTCCAGTCCCATGTGCAATCCCAATTTAAGCTTACTAATGTGCGTCTTCAATGGTGTAAGCTCACCTTAAATATATGTTGTCTAGCTTGGATGAAAGTAACAGAATAACTGAATCTAACTGGGACATACATAACACCTTATAGATTTAGTAATTGGTGTAGAGGAGGAGGATACATTTCCTCGTGTTCTTTATTGTAATTAAATTTAGCAGATGGACGTGGACATTTTTAGAAAAAATTGAAACTAAACATGAACGTGAAAAACATGGCCATGAAGGGTTATGAGGATAGAGAAATAACAAATTCTGTTCTTATAAGGTTAAAAATTGTTGATCTGTTGTTTCAATTATATTGTTTAATTGTTGTTAAAAAATGTTTCCGTTGTTAAAAATTTGTTGACTTGGGCCGTGGTGTATCCTGTATTCCAGCTACTTGGATATCACATATCGTAGTTGTGAATGATGGTCGGTGGGTGTAGTGTTCTCTTTTGTGGATTAACATCTGCACTATATTGAATATGACGTTAATCCCCAAGAACCATCCTCATAATTAGACCAGTTCATAATTCAGAGGAAGTGGTTCAGACTCCACGCAAAACTAATTCACCTTAAATATGCCATTGACTGTTGGGCTATTAATTAACAGTTCTGTCAGCCTTAGTCAGTAACAAGACTACAAGATTGCGCCACAATCATTCTACACTTATTTCTCATAATACTTGGCTTAAAATACCTACCTGGGTAGGTTGTCATTTCAGTTAAAAGTGTATTAACTACCCAAATTTGTATACTGCATAGGTCTGGCGCACCTGTGTGAGTTTATTGAGGACTGTGAACACACCAGCCTGGCCGTGAGGATCCTCCACCTTCTGGGCAAGGAAGGCCCCCGGACTAGGCAGCCCTCCAGGTCAGTAAAGGATTAGGAACTGAGCATCTGAATATAAGCTCAGGGAAAATGTGTTGGCCCAGAAACTCAAACTTAAACTCAAGTGGTCCAGTGGAACCTCTCAAATCCGAAATCTCGGCAAATCCAAACACATTCTCGGGAAAACAAAAATAATTGAAATAGCTGGAAATTAATTGAGTCACACAAATTTGTTTTTGAGGTTTCATGAGGTATGTTCATAGATAAGACCCACTGTGATGGGTACTTTAAGATGAATAAGAATGAAAGGTAAATGTGGTGAATTTAATGGATTTTTAAAAAATATGTGGCTGGTTTATTTGCTAGGATCACTTAGGAATAGGCCCATGAACAAAGGCAATGGGAACCAATATCGAACCATCACAACATTTTTCTCAGAATTCAACTGGTAACCCTGAAGGTTTGAAGCAAGTGCTATAGCCACAAAAGCACAGACCCAGTCACCATATGAGTGGTCACTTCTGTCTAACTTAGGTGACAAAACACTGCTACAGAACCTCATTTCCTTTAATTCACATCTAAGGCTGTACACCCATACTGATGAGTAGTTTTTTTATGAAAGGAAGTGAAATGGGTGAATGTATGTATAATCCATACTCTAACAATGATTTCTCTTAACATGGTAAAAAATGATCAAGTAGTAGAAAATGATGAAGGTTTTTCACCTTCAGTAATTTTAAATGTGACTGACATAAAATTTGTTGGCAGATACATCAGGTATATATACAACCGGGTGATCCTAGAGAACGCAGTGGTTAGAGCGGCTGCAGTTTCTGCCATGGCTCAGTTCGGAGCTGCCTGTCCTCCATTGCTTGACAATGTTCAGGTATTTATGTTTTGTGTAAAAGTTGGGTTAAATTATTGTTGGATCAGTTACTTTTATGGTGTGTAGATTCAATTGTGATGATTTTATTCTTTAGTTAAATAAAATCGTTCAAACAAAATTAAATGTACTTTCAAAATCCTTTGACACTTAGTCTTGGGACAGTAAGAGTAATTTTAATAAATTATCTTATATCACTTGTCAAATCTATTTCCAGTTGCCTACAAAAATAAATAGTTAACGATAAATCTTTAAAAAAAGAATCATTTAATGTATTCTCATCAATAAGTACAATCGCTGAACAAATTGTGCGAACGAGACAACAATTTACTGCCAACATGGAACATTGAACACTAAAAATACGATGATTTAAAGAGGAAGTCCACACTATCTATCGGATGAGGAAAAAACTAGCGCACCTAAAGGGGAAAAAAGAAGTACGTCGAAATATAAGCAAAAAAAAATATAAGGAAAAGCACATTGCTTGCTCAGATCATACAGTGCACATCTTAAGTCATTTGTCTAGCGAAATACCAGGACGTGCAATGTACGTCATTACACAGGAATTGGTTATGGTGGAAACTTTCCTGAAAAATGATATTAAAGCTTAATTTTGTGTTAATTTCAGGATTTATCTGATTTCATCATATTTTTTTGTGAATAGCTTTCAAGTAGAGTTTAAATGGGGTATGATTTAGTGATTAAATTATATCATTATTATCAGTGAAACTGCCTTGCCTTGACTTGAATCCTTAAATTCCCCTTGAGGTACATAGGGATGTTGCAAAGATTCTCTAGCATACATGGAGTTCTAGTTCTAGTTCACTGTACATTGTACAGGACTGGACCAGCTGATTAGCTTCATATAATTTATTTGATAGGCCTAGGGTAACAACAGTTTAGATAACAGTTGTGTCCATGCAGGTATTATTGGCTCGCTGTCAGATGGATACAGACGACGAGGTGAGAGATAGAGCGACTTACTACCACAGCATTCTGCAGACAGGAGACAAACAGCTGATTAATCAGTACATCCTGGAACCACTGCAGGTGTGTTAATAAATTCTCAGAAAACATAATTTCTAACCTGTTTTTGCAAATGCAGTGTAGTGAATACTTAGGAAATGAACAGATCGAAAAAAGTCTCACAAAAGAAATTGTTTCATAATTGATGTTGATATTAGTATCAAATTGCATTTCTTTGAGTGTAGGTGAATGCAGGAAATGCAAAACCTACAATTTGACTTCATTCTGTTTTTAATTGATTGACTTATTCTGTTAATTGTATATTTGTTCCGTTGTTTTGTGCACAGGTAGAATCTACAAGATTCAAGTGTTTGGTAACTAAACTGAGATTCTCCATATTCAAACTATTAAATAATTGTGGTTTATTAATATTTTGTTTTGTCAGACTCAAACATATACACTCTGTTCTTCCATTTATGAAGGATCATTCATACAATTGAATTTCAATTTATTTATTATACAGAGCTTCATACTGGAAAACCCTGTATAGGCAGTGAGTGGCCTGTGTGTGTGTTCTGAATTCTGTTGTTGGTTCGAACCTTAGACCAGTCAAATATTTAAATATTCAATAGGTTATTTTGTTATTTCCGTTCAATTTTACAATAGGTGTAGTCTAAAAAAATATATAAAATCAACACAAAATTAAATAGTTTTTATAACATTTAACACTTAGTAATCTTACGACTAATCAGAATGGAGATGGTGCAGGATGAAAGTAAAAGAAACAGGTTAGTTTGTACAGGAAGATAAGCTGCAGATTAGTCATATGGTTAGCTTAGGTTGAGTTTGTATATTAGTTATTTTTGCATCATTATGTGTATTATGATAGCAGAGAGGATTAACCAATAACCAATCTCTGATGTCAATGAATATACGAAGAGGCAAGGTCCTTTGGTAGACAGCAAGGTCCTTACTCCTCAGTGTTTCCTCCTTGAGCATCCATAATTCTTATCACGCTTATTGTACATGACAGGTCTCAGTGTCCAGCCTAGAGCGCTCGTTGCACCAATACACCCTCCATCCTAGCCCGGAGCCTTTCGACATCTCCTCGGTGCCTGTGGCTGTTGTCAACCCTGTTGAAGAGAAGGTTCCAGCCGAAGGCATCGTCACACCAGGTACCTGTAGTTTTTTATTCTGTTCTCATTATACAAATTACAAATTACTAGAGGTGTGCACACATCCGAAAAGTCACAATAAAATTGTACATCTAATCCTTGTGTTTTAAAATAAGTATGATGGAACTTAGATTTTTTGATTTTGCGCATAACAATTCATGATGAGAAAAGGAGAAGGTGTTATCAATGAGTTATATAGTCAATTTTATCTGAATTGAATCAGAGGTACAGATATAAATATTACTAGAAATTTCAGATATAAACATTTTTGTTCTGTAGTAAAATTCATCACTTTTTTTGCTCATGTATATGTCAAAATAAATTACCTTTTTCTCGCTTTTTCACAACTATTATTGCTTTTTCATCAAATTCAGCAATAGTAACGTTTGTGATAAAGTCAAGAAGTAAATATTTGTGGGTGAACATAATAAATTTATATGGGTAAGAATTCTTATGCAGCTTGTTTGTGAGCAATTCCTGTTTCAGCACCTAAGGTGGCTGTACCAAGGGAGGAGTCGTTCGCAGAGAAGCTCTCTGCTGTGCCTGAGTTGGCCTCCATTCCCGGACCTCTGTTCCGTTCTTCTGAACCAGTACAACTCACAGAGTCAGAGACAGAGTATGTGGTGAAGTGCATCAAACATTGCTTCCCCAACCACCTTGTCTTGCAGGTAATTCAAGTCCATTATGTTCCAGGCTATGGTTGAATGATTGATAAGAAAAAAGGGTTCCAAGGCTAAAAAAAATATCCAATTTATAAAAATACTATATGATTGAACAGAGTTTTTTTTATTTATTTTTTTCAACTTCACATTATTACCTTGTCATATTATTATCTTGCTTCCAAACATTGGGTCATTTAGCCCGTATAAAATTCAGGCTTCAAAGAAATAAAAAATACACAAATATTTTTGCGGTACAGCAGAATGAGTAGTAAACTTATTTACTTAGGAGATATTACAAATAGAATGAAATTAGATATATTATGAGAAAGACAATGATGTTATGTTTTGTGTAAATTATTGTATTAAATAATTATTTTGAAGTACAGTAGAGTCTCGTTTAACCGAGTTAATATGGACCACAGCAACCTCGGATAACCAAATTCTCGGTTAACACGGAATGTCTACTTAGAATAAGGGATTTATGAAAACAATTAAAAAATACAATATTTTTTAAGTGTAAAACAACTTTATTTACTCGTGTATACCCTGAAGTACTGTATTGTAGGCCTGCATAAAGATAATTTTACAAGCTACATTCTCAATTTTAAATACTGATCAGGTAATAAAAAATGTAATATATACTGTACAGGTTAAATTTACATAATAAAAATACTGATCAGGAAGTAGAAAGATAGGCTACATACAATTAAAAGTACAGTACAGTACCTCAAAAACAGTGAAAAGTCATAAAGGTTTAAAGAAATCTTTGACAGTTTTCTGCTTAATCTTGCTGGATCGTTTCTTAGCTGCCAAACTACGCAGTCGACGCAACATAATGATGTCTGCTGGAGTCGTGTCGTCTTGCTGCTCAATGTAGTGCAGGGCCTTCTCGATTGCATCTAATCCCTCGGTGTGGGTGATTTTGCCTACTGCCTTGCCTACTGTACAGTCAGGCTAGTAAGCGTGTCAACGGAAACGTACAGTCGGTTCCCATACATGCGGGCCGCGGGGAACTGCGATTGCAGTCGTATAGCTTAGCAAAAGTTTAAGTACAAAAAAAAAGTTTAAGTAGCCTCGGTTAACACGGAACCTCGGTTAAGTAAGACTCGGTTAAACGGGACTCTACTGTACTCCAAAATAAAACACTCATCCGAAATCATTACAACAGAAATCTGTACTAATGTAGATCTGTATTTATTTTGTGATGTTCTTTATTGTATATATTACAGTACTATACTATTTAATGCAATTCACCAGTAAATTCAGCAGTGAATTGCGACAAAAAATTCTGTACATCTTCAACTTGAAGCAACAGCAATACATTTTGTTTACTCCTTCAATTTCTATGACGTAAAAACAGACGTTCGGAAGACCTACAGATTCCACAAGCTAGGATAACAAAATTTATCAAAAGCTACAAATTTTTTACTAGTAAAACTTTTTAACAACTCTTAAATGTCGGTAAATAGATGACGTTCTACAGTGTTCCCATCTGGAAAAAACAAAACGAAATACACCAGGAAGCCCGTTTTGTCCAGAAAACGACACTAAACATTACATAAGCCTATTTAGTAGTCCGCGGAAAGAAAGTTCACGAAAATAAAACAATGTTAGAAATCGCGTACACGCGATCGCAGGCCAAAGGTAGCACTGATAGTCCAATGTCCTGTTGAAGTCCAACGGTCGGTCGCGCATATGCGATCGACCTCAACACTGGACTTCAACAGGTTAAATCCCACGAACGTGCCGGTGCGTCCAATGTCTGTCACTTTACATTTCATTAATAAAATAATTCAACAACATTTTAAATTAAAAACAACTATGCCCCCACCCTTATAACCAC
Organism: Nephotettix cincticeps; assembly: GCA_023375725.1. Classification (NCBI taxonomy): domain Eukaryota; kingdom Metazoa; phylum Arthropoda; class Insecta; order Hemiptera; family Cicadellidae; genus Nephotettix; species Nephotettix cincticeps. The sequence goes on from CM041785.1 coordinate 2,400,433, forward strand.
TAACCACAAAAGCAAAAAAGGTGTCCACTGCAATACCAATTACCCTCAACCTCTATCCAAGTCAGTTAGCATTTATTTAAGGTGGGCCCCTCTCCACTATACCACACATTCGCAAGCCAAACTGAAATTTCTTATGGTCAGGATTCAAACCCTAGCACTTCCGAATGGCTTCGAACGTTCCGCTCATCAGCGACACGCTCTAACCACCGTGCATCGCAGAGAAAGCACTTACTTGGCTATAAAGCATACTATAGTGGCAAAAAATAGTGAACTCTGTGAGATAGTTCGAAGATTGGATCATAGGGGGCAGCACGGGATGTAGTTTACTAAGTTCTTTATAGATGCCACTGCCTGATGGGTTACGTCGAAGAGAGCTGGTTGTTTTCTCGAAACATTAGATAAAAAAAACTCTGTAATGAATGGGTTAAACTGCTTTGTGAATATGTAATGACGCTGTCTATTACAATATTTGTTCCTTAATGACAATAAAGATTTATTTATTTATTTTTATTTAATCTGATTTGCCCATATGACCTTGATAGTTTGAATGCCTGAACACCCTCAACGAAGTGCTGCTGGAGAAGGTGCGGGTGATGCTGGAGCCGAGCGAGGGCTACCAGGTGGTCAGGGAGGTCCCGTGTCCGAGGCTGGCATACGGAGAGAAGGAGAATGTTTACATCGTTCTCAAGTTCCCTTCGCAGCTCTCTGCATCTGTCGGTATGTAACAGATAACAATGCTGATGTAAATAAAGTCACCTCTTACACAAGACTTAAAATTTTTACACTCATTCTGTGATGATAAAATTTGTAGGGCAAGAATGTTTCACCAAAGCTAGGCACATCTTTCTGTGTAATAATGTACAGCTATTGGAATGAGGGGATTCACAAAAAAGGGACTAACATAGTACAACCTTTAAACAAAAAAAATGTCAAATCAATCCAGATCTGGGCGGCTCAGGCCATTAAAATATTCTTAAAGTAGTCATGCTGCAATTCAACTACACCCTCCTAGTCCACTGGACAAACACAGGGTCTAATTTCAAGGTAAAAAATTATGATTATTCAATCATCATTTTTTGCCAAAGGGGGATATTCAAATGAATATACCCCCTTGGCAGTAGGGGTCTGCGGTGCAAACAATTTTCATGTCGGTAGTGCAGTTGAAAAACATCTGATTTAGTAATTCTGAGGTAGCTGAAGTCTTTAAGTAGGACTTTTTAGGATCAGATAATTATCAGACTTACACTCTATGCTTGCATAAACTGAGCAGAATTATGTTTTTGTTTAGAATAAACACTATTTTTTATATAGCACTGAATATTATGTAAAACATACTTTCTAAAATACGATAACAGCTAATTTTCTTATAGGAAATTTGTAGAAAACATAAGATTTATTATAAACTATTCATAGTTATTCTAGTGTCAAAAAAGTAAGATTTATATACGCTTCATCATATAAAAACAGCTTCAACACAATTTAAAGACAAATATTATTATTATGAATTTTCAGGCAAAGCTACATCATTCTAAAAATTGAAAAAAACATGTTTGTGTATATGTACTAATGTGGCGACGGCCGATCCGGATAGCAAAAAATCCTGATATGAGAGGGGGAATAAAACACAGGATATTAAATAAAAAAAAACACTTTAATAATATCAAAACTCAAAAAATCACGTAATACAGTACAAAGTGGTGCATCTTTTTCCGGCCATAATAACTTATTCCTACCCGGAACTAAAACGAACCGTTACAAGAAAGACAAGGTCACTGAAGCAAAACTAAGGCGACACTGACCACGGAGGCAGGTGTTGTCACTACAGTACACGTTGGCTTGGCTATTGGGGTGGGTACGGACAGGTGGGGTGGAAGGTTTATTGTTTCGTAAGTCAGTGACCTTGTACCAGATAGCACAGAATACAGACAGTAGCGCTAGAGACTCAGGCACTCGGGACTAGGGTGACTCATCGTTTCCGCTTTTGAACATTACCGCTGTCCACATGGCTTCAACCCCTGCGTTTGGCGATCGGCGCGTTACTAACCGGCCTACAAACATCGTTTGCATCTACTGGTTTAACAAAAATTGAACTCCTAGAGTAATTTTAAATTTTTGCATTCTTTCAAAATCACGTCCGGATATCGGAGGGTTCGGGTATGAGAGATCCGGATATGAGAGGGTTTACTGTATAAAAAAATGGTTGGTTAGTAGTTACTAAAATCTGTAAATTGATCAGTTATAAAGTAAAAATTGAAGGATAATTTAAATACACTTAGCTGGATTTTATGAAAATATGTAAAATTAACATATTAAGCATAATTAACGGCTGACCAGGGGTGACCGCTCATGATCTGACAGGGGTTGCCGGCCGCTAGTTTCGATCCAGCATCATTGACTTGCTGGAACAGACTGTTACCCCTGAGCTAAACCAAAGGATGGGTGGAAATTCGAATAACAACTTCTGTAGGGACTACAACAAAAATAATTAGAATTAAAGGATATTTTGAATTATTTGAGATGCATTGTAATTATAGCCATAAATGTGATCAGTGTGCATAATCATGTTGTAATTACAGCTACTTTTGGTGCCACTCTCAAGTTCATAGTGAAGGACTGCGATCCTGTGACTGGTCAGCCAGATGGGGAGGAGGGTTACGATGATGAGTACATGGTTAGTGAATTATCGGTGATATATCTGCTTAGCCTGACTATTTAATTACTGAGTCAATAAGTGAAACTGAAAGAGCTCTATCCTAATTTAAAAAAAATTCTTGCGACTATTCTTTACACTGGTTCTCATCCTGTGTACATTATCAATTATCATGTCATAAGTATTCCCACCTAGATACCGAATTACTGGTAGCAAAATTTTCTCAACAGTTTTCATTTTCAATACCAACTTTTTCATTCATTTATTCGACGGGGCGGATTTTCCCAAGGCGCTTCAGCCGTAGCGGCTTTTTGCGCACCCCTAAAATTCTCTTTCCTGGAGGAATCTTCTAGATGAAGAGACCTAGACAACTGCAGCAGCCTGTCGACGAGCTCGTCAGGAGGCAGAAAACTACCCCTTACCAAATTGCCCAGAGTGGAGGACCTTACCTCTACCAGCTCTATACAATCAAAGAGTAGATGATCTGCAGTTTCCTCCTGCAGATGACATTTCCTACACAGAAGGTCGCCGTTGAAGACCCCCATGCGTAGTTGGTGCTTCCTCAGATTACCGTGACCAGTGACGACACCTGTGACAAGTTTGGCATCCTTCTTGCCAAGTTTCAGGAACCTCTTTGCAACTTGACGAGATGGAGAACAAAGATTAAGCTTACTTACTCTATGCAGGGAAAGTTCAGCCCATCTTTTCTTATGACAATCCCTAGCCCAGGAATTGATAGTCTGAAAAGCCGCAGTGCGGGAAACACCACAGAAGGGTTGAGAACCACAAAGGGGGAATGATGCAGCCCAATACCAACTTGTTTTCCTAGAACTTGTTTTAAGTACTGATACATCACTATTCTAAAATTATTTATTTTTATTGTTTAATTTTGTGGATGAATGACTGCGTTAAAAAAAATTAGCAACCTCTCTTAACGTGTGCACGCAGCTGGAGGATGTGGAGGTGACGCTGGCCGACCAGATACAGAAGGTGTCCAAGGCCAACTGGGCGGCCGCATGGGAGGAGGCCAGCGACCTGGACAGCTACACTGAAATGGAGGACATGTTCGCTCTCACCAGCATGAGCAGCATCGAGCAGGCAGTGAGCAACGTGGTCAGCTTCCTGGGACTGCAGCCGGCCGAGCGTAGTGACAGAGTTCCGACTGGAAAGTCCTCTCACACGCTACTCCTTGCAGGTAACACTACCCTCAGCTGTTTTAAAGGTACAGCTTCCTTTGATGTTGTTGTCATTCAGTTGTAAAACACTTCCTGTGGTTGTTTTCTTTGAGATGTTTTATGTTGGTGATACTTTTTCATTTATACAAATTGAAAACCGAAAATCAGAAAGTCGGATAAAATTTTTTTCATCTGATGATTAATGCTTAGTTGACTTGTTAATTACATTTTCTTGTAATAGTCTACTAACAAATATTTGCCTAAACAGTTTAGTAAATGATTATATGTTTAGATCTAAAGGTTTTATTCCACAATCTGTGTTAGATCAACATTAAAATTAGACAATAGACAACATACTTTATTTACATTTCTATTGAGATCAGTAGTAGTGTCTCAAATTAAAATTTAAGAATATATTATGCTAAATTAAAAAAATACAACATTTTGAGATGTAACTGAAAAAGAAGAATGTAAGTACAGTAGAACTCCAATTATCCGAATTAATGGGGACCGGGACCCATTTGGATAGTCAAATATTCGGATAATCGGAGTTTTTTTTTTTAAATTGCCATTAGAGAGAAAAAAAGCTACGTTTTGATATTGCACTATTTTTTTTATTGAATTAAATGTAAGAAACATGATATTTTCACATGTTTTAAATATAAATAAAATGTACGTACAAGTTTAGAAATAAAAATCTTTTTTTTTAAACATCTCCGTCAATGTAAGCTGTTTTGCGGTCTTCATCAGTTTTCGGGCAGCCAGGTCACGCATTTGCTTGACGGTGAGCAGTTGCAAGTGGTCACACTCGGGCTTCGCGGGTGGAAGAATAATAGCGCACTTAGACTTTTTTTGGACAAATTTTTTTCTGAAAGTGATTCGGATAATCGGCGATTCGGATAGTCGGAGTTCGGATAATTGGAGTTCTACTGTATGTATAAATTATTATAGCCTGGAAAAAGACTTATTTCTAGTAAGATTATATCTAATAAATATAAGCCCTTAATGTGCACTATTGATCTTGCTTTTTTGCTTTTCATACATTGGTATTTTTTGATCTTTTTCCTTTTCTCTTCCTTAATCATTGGACATTAGCTTACTGATATTATTTAACTTTCATGTTAACCAATACACTGACAAAGCACCTGTTTATGTTATCCTTGGGACACAATGTAAAATATTTCATACCAATAGAGATTTATTTTTTACATTCACAAATTTGAGGCTAAAAATAAGATTTATAATGAATATTCCCACTTAATCAACTACTTATATTGCCATTCAAATTGTAAAAGGTTTTTTACCTTGCCAACAATTAATCTCTGTTCTCTTATTTTCTTCATCCGATTTTCTTCAACACCTAGTTTCCACATGTCCCTCTTCACCTGGTCTCTCCCAGTGTTCTCTCACCTTCAAATATACATTTTGACATGGATACGTCTAAGCTCTGTGGGGGGGGATGTTAGCAGATTTGTGTAATGCAAAAAGTGCTGTGGAAGTGTTAAGATACTGTTTCCTTAAAACTACCAGAGCTATTGTAATGAATTTTTTGTTATAAGCTTTTATTACTTTTTGTTCATCTAACGGCTGTTTAGATGAACTGAAAACATTCCCTTTAGACATGTCCATAATCTAACCTATTTCCCATTGGAAATTAAATACAAACATTTTATCTTGTATAGTGGTTTTGGTCAGTTCTGCTATCTGTTTGAACATTCAAGAACTATGTTGAATCAGGTTTTTCCACATGTTGTATGTTGGTTTTTACTCAGGTTTTTTACAGGTGTTTTCCGAGGAGGCCACCAAGTATTAGTGAGAGCCAAACTGGCTCTAGGAGACGGAGTCACTATGCAGCTCACTGTCAGATCCACAGAACCCCAAGTTGCAGAACTGATTACATCCACTGTTGGATAAATAACTTTTCCTATAATTATTTGTATTATAATAAATAAACTATAAGATCTATATTATACCTAAAACTTATTTTTTATTTGCCTTGTTTGAAGGACACCTTTTCAGATGATTAGATTAGGTCATTGAAATGGCAACCATATTACAATGTTGGTATTTTAAGCAAAGTATGAATGAGGATTGAGTGTAAGATGATTGTGGCGCGATCTTGTACTCTTTGTTACTGACTAAGGCTGACATGTTCCTTAGACAGGACTGTTAATTAATAGCCCAACAGCCGATGGCAACCAATGGACCTACAATTTAACGTGGAATCCGAACCACAAACTCTGAATTGCGGATTGGTCTTATTATGAGGATGGTCTTTGTGGAATAACGTAGTATTCAATAGTGCGGACGTTAATCCACACAAGAGAACACTACATCCACCAACCATCTCTCACAACTATCCACAATTCGTGACCTCCAAGTAGCTGGATTACAGGACGTTGCCATTTCCACCGTCCCAAAAATTAGCTATGATTAATTTTCATAATCATTATTTATCCCAGAAGTACCAAAGTCGTAATTCATGGTGCGTTTACAAACTCAGTAAAAGATTGCAGGTGGAGGCATCTGTCGTCAATTTAGTGAACTTGTTAGACACCATCGCCTTTGTGACCGTATTGTCCTCTGCGTGCTAATACAGGAATTGTTGATACAGTTCACTGATCTGTTGCTAGATTATGCTTTGTAGCCAATTAAGAGCTTTCTCTGACTGTGCACGGTGGCCGAGGTGGTTACGGCGTTACACTGACGAGTGAAACCAAGTTCAAGCCAAGTTGGAAGCCATTCGGGAGTGTTAGGGTTCGAATTCCGACCATGAGCGATCCCAATTTGCTTACAAATGTGTGGTACAGTGGACGGGGCCCATCTTAAATAAACGGTGACCAGCTTGGGTGGAAGTTGATGGCATTTTTAAGCTTAATTGGGATTACAGTGCACACCGGTTTTGCTTCTTTTACAATTGTATGGTTAAGAAGGGGCATGTTTTGTTTTTTTGTAATTAATATTTTAAGAAGAGATACATAATTATTATCATGTTACACTTAAAGGTAAAACGCTATCCACTAGGGTTAAAACGTTCAAAACAAATCACACATCACTTCACGTCCATCCCATAGGCGGTCGTCACGTAAGTGCATTCCCGCAGCCAATTTTCACTGGTCATGGAGCCATGAACCAGTTTGAAGGTTATGTTTAATTTTGAATGATATCTGTAGTGATTTTAATGTTTAGACAATATTTAAAAAAAATTGTAACAAAAACCCTTAAGCACATACATAAAAATTATCAGCAACAGGCAATTTAGTAAAATGGGCAATTTAGTAACAAAAATCAATTTTATATATTATTATTTTATTACACAATTTTAAATACTTTACAGTATAAATTAAACTTTGCTTACAAAAGAGTGTTAATTATTTTTGAACATATCTGTAAGCGTAAGTTGCTTTGCTGTCTTCACATGTTTTCATTAAAATTTCACGATTTTTTCTAAAAGAAATTTGGATAATTGGCGATTTGGATGATGGGAGTTCGGTTAGTTGGAGTTGTACTGTACTTATACTTACTTACTGTACTGTACTTATGTAAAACATCAGACCTAATCATTGGTGGACTTTTTTGAAGTAAATTGTAATCAAATACTACTACTATTTGCAGATAAGTAATTTAACAACCCATTTATAATGGTGCTGGGCTCTGGAATTGAACCAATGACCTTTGGATTAAGAAGTGAAGTTGTTAACATTGAGGTACCTAAGGTTGACTTCAAAATGGTTCACCCCCTAATTAAATACTTGAATTATATTACCGGAAAGGCAGCTCAGGGGTAAGAGAAAGAGCTGGTCCAGTAAGACAAAGGTTTCTGGATTGGGCGGTGTCTCCTGTCAGATCATGAGCTTTCACCTCTACTTAGCCTATGCGACTCATGCTGCTATGGTACTTCGCTCACTCCCATGGCCTTTGGTACCCAAATAGGGTTTTGGCCTCGCCAACAACTTCTCGCCATTTCTCCCTGTCCTGTGCCTCGTCTATTGCTGCTCCTGCTCTTATGATGTATTTTTTCACACTGTTCCACCCTATTCTCTTGGGCCTTTGTTGTGATCTTCCCCCATTCGGCTTTCCTGCTTTCCTTAATAATGATCCTCTTGTCTCTCCTCAAGACATGCCCCACCTATCTCTAATGTCTAGTTCTAGTGTGGGCCGTGATATCATACTTTCTGTATAGATTCCTTAACTCATTGTGCCCATTTCCCATTTTCACATACTATTCCAAAAATCTTTCTTAAAATTTTAATAATAATAATGCAACGGTTCCTCGCTTTCTTTAATTCACCGCACAGGCCCTAGGCCCACGGGGGCCTAGCGCAACTACCCATCGCCATTGATGCGTAGTTGCGCTTTTCTTGTAAAAAAACCCTTATTTTCTCTCCCTACAGTAATTTGTGTTAGTAGGTTGAAAAAAACATAAATCACCTGACATTCTTTTGTTTACATATTTTCTTTATTAATTCTATGGTATAAAAATGCTATTTTTAGCAACAGTCAACACTGATAAAGAACAAATTAAATTACTCTTAGTTAATACCTAAAATAGTTTCAGGCTGTTCTAATGTTATTGATACATTAATATACTAACATCACATATTTAAAAATACCTACTTTAAATAAAATATTAAAGCAACAGATTTAGTGTTAGATTCAGTAATTTAGAGCATAGTGAAGCTGTATCCTCTGTCCTGTTTGGAGCGTGTCGCCCAGCGTAGTACCCAGCCTGTGCCGTTGTTATGGGTCGTTGTGAAGAAACGGACGACAGCTGTGTCTCCTGTCATCTTCACCTCAGCTGGCTTCTCCTGGAAAACAGTGATACCAACTGTTAAATACTTTTAGTTCTGTAAACCAAGTAACCGATAACATGTTTTATTGCAATTTATTTATTTTGTTAAAATCTTCAATTGGGGCATTTCCTAATTAGAATACACCCCAAATTTATTTAGTTAATATTTCCATTCCAGACATTCAGAATCTATTTAGCATTTCTCTTTAAAAAAATTTATATTGCATATTAATATTAATGCTAAGTTTTTAAGCCATAGAAAATTTATTATGAAATGATGTCATGATGTTTTCCCCCATCAATTTAAAAAAGCCTTAAGCCTCTAAATTTTGTATTTGAATGAAATACTGAATTTGGGGTGACATGGCGAACTCTCTCATGTTTGATAACCAATGTAGGCTGACATGGTGTGTAAGAAGGTTTCCAGCAAAATATCTACTAAGTTGACTGTCTCAACAATTTCACTCCGAGATTTTGTTCATAGCTTATCAGTCTAATTCAATGCATCCCTCTCATGAAATTTCTTTGTAGGGTTGTTCACAGAAAAATTAACAATGTTTTTTTCTGTTAGAATTACAGAAAAACTCAAACTACAGGTACACTGTTATGAGTTTCAAGGAAAATCTTTCTTGTGAGGGGGAGGGGAAGGGCTGTTGTTTATTTTTTTAAATCTGTACTTCATACCTTTGTGTATTTTTGGTTTGCTTAGTTATTTTATCAACATGGTAATAACGTAATGTATTGTCTAACAGAAATAAAGATTATAATTATTATTTACCTGACCACAATACCGGGAATGAACAACTTCTAGTCCTGTCTTGTTGTCAACATCATAAAACTGAATGTAATTGGTATTACATGTGGATGTTTGACCGATGTCAAAATCTGAAAAATAACATTGTTTGTTATATTTGGATAATTTGTCTTTCTTTACTCGATTATATTTTAGTGTTATTTAATAGTGAGTCAGTGGTTACTGAATCCAGGGGACGTTATCTCGCCTTTCATTTTTCATTAACACACACAAAATGCATGCATTAAAACTATAGAAAACCATTATTAAATGAGTGCAAGAGGTTAAACAGTGTTTTTGGTCTTCTCATTAGGTGCATGCATACATTTAAAGGATTTTTGGTGAGCCTACTCTCAAGCCAGCGGCGTAGAGCTTTCCATGTGAAAAACATGGATTTCTTAAATTTATTGCGGCAACGTGAAATGACTGCCCTTGGGCTTTATTGATTGACATTGTGAAAGCGAGTTACACAGGAAATTGGAGCCGTTTAAAGTTGAATTACAAATTAGATGAAAACATCGGAATATTGGTATCAGCACAGGATATCTAGCAAGTCATCATAAGGAAATTCCCTGATTTTTCCCTGACTTTTTCATATTAGATGCAGCATTTTCCCTGACTAAAAACGTGTCTATCGCCTAATTTTTAAATACAACATGGAGAAACCATTAAAAAATAAACACAAAATCATTGTGGTCTCTATTAAATGAACTCATTCACGCACAAAATAAAATTGTTAAATTAAATTGTACAAATAAACAGAATAACATTAATTTGAGAGTGAACAAGACAAATACTTGGCATACGTCAACAACCACTATTCATTCACTTCCAAACCGGCTCCTGATGAGTAGAAAGAAGGAAGAATGGTGGCTGCTATATATACAACCAAACTCACTAACTCAGATTTTCAACGCTGCCACTTTTGCCAAATTTGTAAGTTCTGAATCCTTTACAAAATAGCAATTTCCTTGGGAGTTCCCCTCACCAATTTAGAAATTTTCTGACTTTTTAATAGAGTTTTAAATTCCCTGACTTCTTCATATTGCTAGACACCCTGCAGCACGTCTTCTCCTTTACATTTTCTGTTCAATATTTTTTTGCTTCAATCTAATTGGATATTAGTTTTTTTTACAGTAAATCTAGTCTCGTTGTACAGTGCAAACAGTTAAATTTAAACTGTTTAGTCACTCGGTTACCCTTATCCTCAAATACATTGCTCTATGCTATCTCGAGCAACAGTGTACTGCCTCATCTGCATACTTGATGTTTATGGGATGATGGCGCAAATTTGCATTGGTTAACAGGATTTCTTTACTACGTCAAAAGACAATAACTGAATTTTTATGATCCAAAACGTAAGTTATTATGTTTAACTAACATTGTATACATAGTACTAGAATAATTAGTGATGCGATTTAGATACTGTGCTGTAAAGTGTTATAATATAGATTACATTGCCTAGTTTTTAATTTAAACTCAGTAACCTTTTCCCCAACAGGTAGTTTTGATTATCTGGACGCTGGTGTACAATTTACTCAAATACTGTTTGTACATTTCAAGAACACAGGAACAGTTCTGATTTCACAGTGTTTACACTTACACACAAAATTAAAATATATCTTGTTTCCATGAGGTACGGAGATGTCCCAGCGACATGTGGAGTCTTTCTTGTAAGTTGATGGATAGAGCGGGGAAGAGAATGTCCCAAGGAGGTCGTTGAACTTGCCCCCACACCCGCGACCTTCAGTGCAACAGGGTCAAAATATAGTCTAACTACAATGAAGGAAAAACATTTTTTTCAACAGGTTTGAAAAATATCCATTGAATTTCTCAAAATCAGACTTTCGTGAGATCTTAACTTGAAACTTCACTATTTTAACAATATTACTTTATAAATGAGCATAAACATAATTCATAAACATTTAGACTCAATCATCCTTAAATTTGCCTCAATGATATGGTTGCCATGAAATTCACATAAATATGTACATTCATTACATAATGAAGTTACACTTTCTAAAAATTTAAAGACTTATTGTCAAAACATCTTAGTATCACAATTATAGTTACATTTTCTTTAGAAATCAATTGGAGATACCTCAAGAGTTTTATTGATGTAATTCTACATTTCTTTACACTACTGGAGTACACTATAAATATAATTCAATTCACTAAATGTTACCTTGATCTGTTGATGTGTACGTGATGTCATATCTACCCAACGGCTTGAAATTTTTGTAAACTAGATACAAAGAGGGTCCACTAGAAAACACTGGATTAGGAAGTCTGCTACTGCAATAACTAGCCAATTCCTGGGCCTGCTCATTCGGACCATCATAAACCTGTGACAAAACAGTTTTTGATGGACAAATATGTTTGAAAATATAGTATACTTTATACCGTTTGATTGATCTAAGTGAAAATGGCAATTATTATAGGGTGGAATTATTAAAGGGGTTTTAACTGTGTCAAGTCTATGAAAAAATGAATTTTATTTTAGAAGGTGAACTTTATTTTTTTATACACATAATAACTATGAACAGTTTACTACATTGGGTTTCTGTTGTGGTTTGTAAACTAACAATAAATAAATCAAATCATGAAAGAGCAGTACACTTAAATCTTACCACTGCAACTTAAGCTTAAAAATTAATGGAGTCCTAGTTAATAATCCATCGACTGTGACAAACCACTTCTGTAAATAATTTATTGAAGAGATCGCACGACTTTCTGGCAATAATGATATACCTGAAATAACAGCCAATCTAGGGTACAGCCGGTTCATTTTAACTCCTGTCTCAATTGCAGAGGTAGAAGAGGTTATGAGATCGATAGGATCCAAGAAGAGCTCAGGTTTCGACAAAATCCCCTGTAGCCTATTTTGCCTAAGTCTATACCCTGTTTCGCCCGTAGAACAACGGATGTTTTCATTTAAAACAGTTAAGTCCACCAATATAACACCAGAGGAGCGAACCGGTTAGTTGTATATCCCGCAAATAAACTCTACCCTGGCAAGCAAAAGAGTGAAAAGAGTGGAGTCCTTACACTCCAGTGTGAAAATTTACAATAGCCTTCCAGTAGCCATTACAGAAGAACAACATTTTAGCAAGTTTAAGACGAAAGTGAAAGATTATTTGTGTGAAGTGGCCTTTTACAGCGTTGACGAGCTTACCAATATGGCCGAAACTGTCAACGGTCTGTGGGTACAATCTTTCAAAGTCTTTCAAAATTTTCACTAACTTGAACCCTTAAACTAGCCATCGTAAAAAGCAAAGCAGCATCGAAATAGTACTAGCAAAAACAGTTACTACAGACGTGCCAGGTCATTGGTCCATTTGACTCTGAATTGGCAAAGAGTGGCGCTAGCAGCTGAAACCCGTACTACACCTATGTGAACTACCCATGAGTTCTGGCCACGGCAATGCTATTTCAGTTATTTTTGGGTATCCCCTGACATATATTATTTGTAGTGTTATCCTAATTGTGAATATTATCCTAACATACCCCCCTATCTATAGATCTGCATACTAAGATAATTTCCATTGATTTGTGGATTATTTTAGTGGTGTTGTTTCAAATAAAGCTTAATAGGTTAAATAAGGAAGTTATATCAATTTACTTTTCTTCATAATAATAACATGGGAAAAGAGTAATTAGGTTTGCTGCAACGAGAAACAAAAGACAGCATGTAAGAACAGTTGGATCTAAGACTGTTCCCTCTTCAGGGTTCGTGTATTAAACATTCCCTCGACATAAAAAATAGGTTGTCTACATGTACCATGGTAGGTCTATGACTTTACCTACCACTAAACCACTGTCAATTCCAGAATTCCTGGATGAGATGCACATGAAAGCGTTGAAATAGAGGGCAACAGTGACGTTGGACTGGGGGACTTGGATTAGGTTGTGGCAGGCTTCGCTGGGCTGGTAGATACTGCTGGCCACGACTCGTCCGTACGGAGCCGTATGGCTACTGTTGCACTCTGTGAACAACCGCAATACGTCAAATTCTCTGAGACTGACATTTATGGTTTGTTTATCAAGAGACATTGTAATGTTAATTTACATATGCTATGGTCTTAGCGAGGGAAGTAGGAGAAGGGCAGCCAAATTGGGGAGACCACCAGGAAGGCCTAAGAGAAGATGGTAGGACAGTGTGAAAAAATACATCACAAGAGCAGGAGCAGCAATAGACAAGGCTCAGGACAGGGAGAGATGGCGAGAAGTTGGTGGCTTGGACAAAACCCTGCTTGGGTACCAATGGCCATGGGAGTAGTAGAAGTAGATCATAGTCAGAGATGCTTTGCAGCATCTTAGAGCACACCTTTGAAGAATTGGACAGGAAAAATAAGACATATTAAAAGAATATGAGCAAGAAATCCAACAACCTAAACAGGACATAAAAGATCTGACACAAAAATACAATGAAGCTAAGGTAGATGACAAAGAGGAAAATCTGGTTAGTAGAAGCCTGTTGTGGTCCAGACCCATCAATGTGTAACTGGTCACAGTCCTTTCCTTAGCTCTCTTAGCAGAACTCAAATTAAAATGTAAATCTGAAAATGCAAATGAACAAAGATATTGCTAACATTATTTCTCTGACAACTCATACAAATTCTTCCATTCCAGCACCAAGTTTATCAAAGAATAAAGAATTCATAGATAGACAAGCGTGCAATGCTTATGGCTATAATATATTTTTTGACTTATTTTTTATTACAAATTAAAATTATTATTTTTTGGATTGTTGCTATTCTTTTAACCTGAAAATGCTTAATAGAAAATGTTAACACTACTATTTATTTTTCAAATCTTTTACATTTTAGTATTTAAATTTGTTTTTTTTCTTAATAGTATGTCAGCCTGTAGGTGGGGGGGGAGTGATTGATTACCCTGATCACCCCCCTTATTCACGCCACTGACACTCACCCCTCTTCATCCTATACTGCAGTTTAAAGCTAGTATGGGGCCCAGCTCTGTTGGTGCTGTATTGTATTTGCACAGAACGCGCAGACATTGTGATCTCTGTTGTTCGGTTACCACAGAGCCTTAATGGTGTTCCCTAGACAACAATAAAGAAATACATTACAGTGGAATGTAGGTAATTCAAATGTGTTAATATTTTATAATTTAATAAAAATTTTTATTGTAAAAACATCTAATCTTTATGAAAATTGGTACAGACATAATTACAATAAAATCAAGCAAATTGGTCTATCGGAAGAGGGTTTATACACAAAAATGGGGGTTTTAAAATATGAATTAATTATTGCAGTAGAACTCCAATTATCTGATTTAATTAGTACTGGACTCCATTCGGTTAATCAAATATGGATACTTCGAGTTTTCATACAAAAATGGGAAATTATTAAATTTAAAATGGGAAGCCGCGGTGTAGCGGGCAGCTTCTAATTATCCTTTTCATTATATTAAAACTTCACATATTTTTTTCCAAAAGCTTAGGAGCTTATATTTTAACCAAAAGTTAGGAGTTTGGAGGAATGGAGCTCTACTGTATCAGCAACAATGGAGTTACTGTATCTAAAAAAACAGTTTAGTATTTTGAATATTTTTTATATTTGAATCAGTTAGCGAGATATGGAAATTACACATGATATTTACTTACAATAGATCGATAGTCAGCAACATTTAAACTTCTGAAGACGTTGAAAAGATCTCCGTTTCTTGGTATCTATGGAACAAACATTATATAATAGTTAGGATGTATTTTTCGTTAATGTATATTCAAAATATGCTAAATAATTATTTTTCTGTTGTATTGAAACTTGAATCATTCAAACCTCAAGGTGAGAATATTTGAAAATTTGAGAACAGTTGCAGACAAACCAAAAACCGCTAAATAGAGTTACTTTATTGAGCCAAATATTGCTCAGAGCCTTAAAGCTGATTCTAGCACACATGTATGGGGGAAGTACGATTTTGAATAGTTAAAATGGATAGGTGGTTTATTTACAACTTTTGTGTCAGTGTGCTAAACCACCAAATGGTCGAGCAAATATTCAAAATGTCTACATGACATGGCATTAGACTTTTGGTCCTCATTAAGATTTTGACCTCTCGCTAATATCATAATTACTGTAAAAAAATAACAATCTGAGCCGTTGATTATTAATAATTTGTAGGTCAATATTTTTTTATAATAAGAAGTATTTGCTTTGTAACATTTCATCATACAGCACAAGCATGCTGTATGATGATGGATAGTGTAATTAATACAAGGGTCGTCCACAAAGTAACCTCAATTTTGAAGTAAAAAATAAAGCAGAAGAGGTACAATTATTGTATTATATAAATCTTAAAACTTCAGCTTTTCTCGACTTTTAGACATTTTTACCAATCAAATTCAAGCGCTTATCATATTTGTTAACACTTTTTGAAATTTTGTCTTTAAAAAATCTAACGCCTGAGAACATAGCCAATGTGTCACAGCGTTTTGAAGCTCTTCAACACTAGCGAAACCTCTTGAGATAAAAACCACTGCTTCATGAACAGGAAAAGATGGAAACCAAGTCTGGGCTGTAAGAGGGGGTATTAAAAATGTCCTATTTTAACTTTTCCAAAAGTTCAGTTGTTCTTTGAGCTGTATGAGGGTGGGCGTTGTCATGGACACAACACACCAGAACTCAAGAGACCACGGTGCTTATACTGAAACTTCGTCGTTACTATAATGTTTGGGCCACACACTTCATACAATTTTTAATGAATTTCAGCTGCTGTGTAGATTCTCGACCACAAAAATCTTATAACACCACGCACTTCATACTTGGCAGGATTTCTATTGCGGCGCTTATGTATTTAGGTTATAACTCAAGAACGCCCGATTGCACGATACTCTCTCTTGCACAGCTAGAAGCATACTGACCGGCTACGCATACTAATATAATAATATAAGGATGGCGGCACTCCGCCCAAACCTATCAGGCCCAAGCGGAGGTTACTTTGTGAAATGTAAATTTAAACACAACATTCCAAATAATAAAAGTAAAGCATTTAAGTAACAGAAATATACATCCTGCGCCCATAAAAATATTTGAGATTATCAAATTATTGTTATTTTTTCTTCAAAATAATTATTAGTAATAAAAGCTGACTTGCCACTCAATTTAGCCTTAAAAAGGATTGGTGGTAGTCTGGTAAAAATAAATCAACTAAAATCACAAAACAGCAGGAGGTTTACTCACAAAAACCTTCTCGACGATGGAGAGGTAGTTGTCGGTGCAAGGCGACGGGAGCGAGAGGTTTATGAGTAAGGTTAAAACTCCGCTGCCACGGGGTGTCTGTATCTGCCACAGGCACGCTTGGTTGGTATCACCAGTAAACCTTGGAGCATCGAGGGTCTGCAATTCCGTTGTGGCGTTTCTCACAATTGTGCCACACGGAGCTGCGACAGAAGTAAATAACGTAAGTTAATAGTTCATGTGATTATAATAACCAATAACTTTATTCACCACATGTTACAAAATTTTTTAGTCTTATTACTAATTAGAAAAATTAAAATTATTTATAATTTTGATTGAACAGAAATTTGAAATGGTGAATAATTTAGGTAACTGCCCGTTAGAAGTCACCCTAATAAAAAGACAGTGAAAAAATTAAAATAATATTTATTTTAATTTTGTTGCTCATTAAACTAAATTTTATTATTTTAGTTTTTTTAATTTACAATTTATTTTAAAATAATTTATTTAAAAAAAATTATTTAACTAATTAATTTTTTTAATAGGTTCAAATCAGGGCTTAATAATCCCTGATTTGAGCCTTTTTTTAAATAAAGGTTTTTATTGATTAAATTCTTCAAAAACATTAAATATTTTTTAAACCTAAAAGTGGATTCTTTAATCTTCTTTAATTTGAGGTAATGTTTATTATGTTGCTGTATGTTAAATAATATAACATTGTTGAACTACATGTATAAAACTAAATGAATGAAGCTTATGTAAAAAGTTTAATAATGGAATGGGAGTATAACTTCCTAAAATGGCCAAAACCAGTCGCCTGTGGACTACTTAACCCATTCCCGTCGGGCAGAACGGTCGACACCTGAGGCCACCCGGGCTGAACGAAAATCGAGCCTCGTTCACTACGACCACGCGTCACTATTAGCGTGAAAGAATTAACAGTAACTTCATGAATTATATGTTTTGATTTCTTTGCCCTGTTCCTTATACCCTTTAACTGTGTATACAATCACTTTTAGCAAGAAAATAAAATTATTACTGTACTTTTTCACCAGTTCCAAGCTGTAGACTTAGAAACAAGTAGGTACTTTTGTTCCATCAAATCTTATTTTATTTTCAAAAGATTCCTTTATTTCATTTGACAGATCTACTTCCAGTTACCTGCAGTAATAAATAGTTAATGATAAATCTTTAAATAATAATCATTATAACTGTATTATCATCAATAAATACAATTCCTGAAAAAATTGTGCGAATGAGAAAATAATTTACTGTCAATATGGAACATTTGACACTAAATCATATGATAAAAGAGGACGCCAACACCATCTATTGGATGAGAAATGAACTAGAACACACCTAACGGCGGAAAAAATAGCTACGTCAAAATATAAGAAGACAAAGCACATTGTTTACTCATAACCACCCTGCGGCCCACGCTGCGGGACGCACAGCCCACATCAATAGACAACTGTCTAGCGAAGTACGCGGACGTACAGTGTACGTCATTTGACGGGAATGGGTTAAAAGCTTCAAGCCAACAGGTATTGTAACCTATTAATTCTCTATTATAAATATATTAATCTATTTATAAATTATAAATTAAATTTTAAATAAATAAATAATAAATAAAATAATATATAATGAATACATATAAAAAACTTAATATAAAAAATTAATATAAACTAATATAATAAATTATAAATTATATTTAAAAATTATTATTTATCTAGTTATCTATTTATAAATCTATTATAAATCCTAGATGCAAAATGTTTAAATCTGATTAGTCTACAACTGCAAAAAAATAAATATAATATATAAAAATTTTACAGGTGTTATTTAAATTACATAACAGTAAATTGTATTACAAGGAGGAGCAGTGATGGATATTTGGAAACCGGAGAGTTGTACTGTTCCATCCGTATAGAAATGGACAAACAGCTGTCCTGCAGACGACATCAGGATGTTGGGTTGAGCAACTTGACCACAGTATCGCTGGATCAGTGGACTGCTCTCACTGTCGCCATCGTGCACCTGAGGAAGTGGAAACAATCAGCTGAGTAGCTTAACATTACTCAAAAATAAATATGAAATGGACAAACAGCTGTCCTGGAGTCCAAACCCCTGTAACATTGTCTGAATCACTGTCTCTGAATTACGAAACTTAACTTTTGTGATGAGCAACTTAACTTAACTTACTGAATGGGTAATTAGGTACAGATATTCAATCCCGATAAAATTATAATACTCCCAGTAACATAACAATGTAGTTTACCAAAACTGTTTGAAATCCTACAAATCTTTCAGTGAATTCTCATTTTAGCAACAAGTTCAATCAACAAAAAAGGTAAACAAAAATCATTAAATCTTGTACATATGTAAAACGAATTACCTCCAGATAATCACAACTGCAGGTCGTGTTGGCATCCGAACAGTTGGCAATATCCAACTTGTTGAAAGTAAGTCGTACTTGATGGGCTTCAGCCGCTAGTATCAGCCAATCACATGACAGCAATGGCTCGTACTTTCCATCCCTGTCCACATCTGGTGCCTCGAGTATGTATGGCAGAGTAACATCGGCGAGGTTAATTGTTCCTCCGCATTTATATTTTTCACCTAAACCAAGTAGACCATAAAACAAAATCTTCAATACAGTAAAATGTTTAAATACTGTATATTAATTTTCACAAAATATAAACTACTAGCTGACCCGGCGAACTTCGTAAAGCCTCTCAGTAAACACATGTTAACTTTAAGATTGGCCATGTTCTGAAGTCGAATAGCAATACGGCTTCATTGTGAAAGGTTATATATTCTGGGTCGCTGCATAGTGAATAACAATACTGAAACGATAAAACATATTAATATCATTCCCATAAAACAAATAAATCTGAGTGGATTAATTCACAATTTTCAAATCCAATCCAAACCCAAACGAAACCTAACTGTAATACGGCTTTTATAGGAAAGATATACAACAGCTGATTATTATAATAAACGTAATAATATAAACATTGTAATTATCATATAAACACGTGACTTTAATCAGACACAAAATAAAAATATACATACATAATACCCAAAAACCGTAAACTATTAACGTGGTGAATAAAGCTGTTCATTTTTTACAGTACACATTTACTTCATAGTTTAACATTAATGAATGATTCAGATGGCATTGGATAGTAAAGCATTCGGTATTGCTAATGGAAAGTAAACCAATCAGCTGTAGCTAAGAAATCAAATGTTTTCATTGTAGACAATTTGTAAACAAACTTACTCTCCATAAGGTTAACATTAGAAATTTAAAACGCCATAAAATGGAAACTTATGGGGTTTTCGAAAATATTTTTTCACTAAAACCTTCCCGGACACATATAGAGCAACTTCCTAAAATTTCATGACGATCGGATGAGTAGTTTGGCAACGCATAAAGGACATACATACATACATACATTCAATTTTATATATAGAGATAAACTTTTATAATAAAATAAAATTTATTATCATACAGAAGAATTCAAATTCCTTTGCATGAATTTTTCTGGCTAGCCACTGATTTTGTTGTATGTTTTAAGAATAAACGGTATGTGGTAGTATAGTGTCACCCTGTTAGTGCTCGACCGATGATTAAGACATCCAGGCCCTTTCATAATACAATAGAAACTCTAAACTAAAGATGGACATTTGTGTTTAGGGAATCTCAGGTCCAGCTGGGTCTCAAGCCCATACTTGATCTTGGTACTCCTGCTATGTTGGGGAACAAAAATGATGTTTGCTTGAGTAGCTATATAACTGCCTCTGATTGTGACAACATTCTTTAAGTATTGGTTTGCAGACTGACAAAAGATATCAATCAATCAATATCTTTATTCATTAAATATACATACATATACATCTGAATAGTGTCATAATTTTTCCTTAGCAAATTTACATGACATTTTCTAAAGTATTATGTGTTAAAATATACCTAATACAATCCCCAAGAGGAGGTAGAGAAAAACTCCTCTAGGGAATATAGGGACCTTTCTATTAAAAAGTTTTTAAGTTTAACTTTGAATTTATTTGAATTTTTTTCATCTCTTATATGAGTCGGTAATTGTTTAAGGTACTTAAATCCGACATTTGATGGTTTTTTTCATAGAACTTGAAATTGTAATGATTTTGGGTTATAATTTTTTTTTTATTTCTGGTGTTAAATGGGTGGATAACTGACGATGGGGGTTGTAGCTACTACCTACTGGGGTTTAAATAGCTTACCATAAGTAAAACCTATAGCAGCTTCAAATTCAATAGGCATATACGACTCTGAAAGATAGTTTACAGCCATTTTGTTGTCAGATGAAACAAATCTTGTCTTCTTTGGGAGGAATATGCCACAGAAAGTTTCAATGAGACTTGAACTGTTGGTGATGTTATAACCATCAAACAGGCTTAGTCCGTGACTCGAACAGCTTCCATAGTGACTCTTAATCTTCTTCAACCTGTAACAATATAGAATAAACAATCATATCATTGATTGAAACCTAAACAAATTTCTAAAACTGGATCTAGTTTTGTATTGTTGTGGATAAAATAAATTGAAGTTAAGAAATGCTTAAAATTATTAATACTTTACACATGTTACCAATTTTACTATCCAATTAAGTGGTAGCAAATGTTTAAATTTAAAAACTGGATGAGAAGAATACTTGGTAAAATTAGTAATGTATTCAATTGACCAGATAAATCAAATTCAAGTTAGCTGATAAATTTTAAGGTCAGCTGCAAGTGTTACAAATTTTAGTTCTATCTTATACAGTTGTTGGGACTGTGGTGACATCCTGTATTCCAGCTACTTGGAGGTCAAGAATTGTGGATAGTTGTATGTGATGGTCGGTAGGTGTAGTGTTCTCTTGTGTGGATTAACGTCCGCACTATTGAATACTTTGTTAATTCACAAAGACCATCCTCATAATTAGACCAATTTGTAATTCAGAGGCCGTGGTTCGGATTCCACGTTAAACTGTAGTTCCCTTAATTGCCATCAGCTGTTGGGCTATTAATTTTAACAGTCCTGTCTAAGTAAAATGTCAGCCTTAGTCAGTAACAAGACTACAAGATTGCGCAACAATCATCTTACACTCATTTCTCATTCAAACTTTGCTTAAAATACCTACCTGGGTAGGTTGACATTTCAATAATCTAATCTAATCTATTATTGGTGTTTGCTTACTCTTCCTAAGTACAACCTCAATCAATTGTATATATTCATTAAAGAGTTTGGAAGAATCTTGATTCTATTTGTGTGAAAAGGGGTGAGTAAAAATTTGTATACTGCTGAAGTTCTTTGGGTCCTGGTAATCAAAACCCCCGTAATCTGAACATCCGGCTTATCCGACTACCTGATAGAGAATAAGGTTACTTAGTTTCAATTAAAAACAAAACAATTTAATCCGAATTATAACACTACAATATACAGCCTGGTATCATTAATTGTACAGTACAAAGTAAAGATGTTAATTAATCACAATAACTTACTATTTGGAACATAAGAATTCAGTTGTCAAGTTCTGCTAGCAAATTAAAAGTTGTGCTATTGCTTCACAAACATCTTGTATGCGGATGTAGCAGTACACTGTTGCTCTATATAGTGTAAGGCGATGTTTAGGTACACTCACAGTACATCAGAATAGATTTGATTCTTGGTCCAAATCTTTTAACATCACATTTCGGCGAACTACTTTTCAAAGATTTGAGTTCATCTCCAGTAATAACAATAACTGTGATCACGTAAAAAGCAAGCACACAGACCCTGTTTCATCATTGTTTGTTTTTATGTGTCAGTGTGTGTGTCGTGTTTTATATTTCTAATGGCGAGTCCATAATGGATAGAACGTCCCTGCAGGAACACGTGATGCAGTTCAGGCAAAACATGTAGTTGACAAACCTATATGTGAATGATGTAAGTTAATTGGTCTAAATGGTCACAGTTTGGGTCTAAAATACTGGATTTTATTAGTACTGTACTTTTAATACAACTTTACACTGCATTCTGCAGAGTTTGGTCCCAATTAGTTTGGATTACCGGGACTCTGGTGTACACTAAAGCTTTCTTCCATCCCTGTTTACTTTATTACTCATTTACTTTGCTAAAGTTGATCAGAGTATTGAGAACTTAATAACAGCTGGCTGGAAAAAACCATAAATGGCATTTTTAAACTTACTTGAAAACTACCACCTGATTGGCCGGAGCGGAGATGTACCAGGTGCATCTGCGCAATGAGAGATGTGTTTGAAGGCTCGGGTTCTTCAACACAGTCGGGGAAGTGATGTTTCCTCCGCAATCTGGAGAATTATAATTCAAGACAACTGTACTAATATCTTTCACTGTGGTGATGCTAAAACTCATTACGGTTTATGGCTTTTCTCAAGACTTCCAGACATGAATTCAGGACTTAACACTCTGTCGGGCGCATTGATTTTCAAACACCAAAGGGCGCTCACAGAAGTTATCTCCGGGAGTACAAGAACTAAACAATTAAGAGTGAAAAAATTTTAATAGTAAAAGAAAATTGTATGAAAAAATCACGAAAATCAGACAATTGGTTTGGTCTCGGGGTTTACACACAGACAGATATCAGTCCGAAAACCACTTTTTTGGATTTAGAGAGCCTCAAAACAGATATGTCCACTCACAACTCAAATTCAAAAACTCTGATGGAAAAGATTATTTTTCAATATACTTATTATGTATAAAGGGAAAAAATAAAAAAATCATTATCTATAGATTTTACAATGAAAAAACAACCTGAATCAGCTGTTATGGATAATTGCAGCTACAAAAATGTCCATAACGATAACATGGACATTTTCAAGAGCTGAGAGAAGGCGAAAATAAAATTTTTCCCAGCCTTGAGACCTGCTCTAATCGGTTTTTTTGTGGGAAACTACCTTTTAATATACAAAAAAACATACACCCTTGGACGGAAACAAAATAGTGCCTGGACCGTCCTTGTTTTGCACTTTTGTTTGTTTCTGCATTTAAAAAAATGTTAAAGGCAAATTAAAAAAAAGTTAAGTTATTCTATACTTACCAATTAATGAATATTTAAAATGAAACCCCTTAAAGGCAACGTATCGATCAGTTTTGAAAATCAGTTCCAACTTGCTGTTACTTTCGATTGGCTCTGGTGGATCTGAGCCACAATAAGTTGCTACCTTAGGATCCATTCTCCTAAACCACGGACTACGTGATGCCTCAAGAAAAAGTCTATGTCTCATGAATAGCATGTAGTCTGGCAAAATGGAATACGATGTAATTGTGACATTGTCAAACCTGCATTGTTCTCCTTCTGCTGAAACAAATGGTTCCGATTAAACACTGTTTTTTTTAAATTAAATAAATTTGAATAGTTCAATGTATGAGATGCATATAAAAAATATTCATAATCGTCTGATTAGTATAAACCAACCCATCTCACCGTATGCTTTTTCTATCGCAAAATCTTCAAACTGCCCGTAAATAGATCGCTCCGGTGGAGCTATCAAAGTGTAGTTGCAGTTCAAATCCCCAAAGTAGTTTTTCGGATAGTTGGGTGATATGATCGAACCATTCCCCTTCACCTCAATAATGCCGCCACAAAGATTTTTCCATGAAAGCTGAAAATAAACAAGATATGTTAGCTGACACTATAAAGCTATACAGTTTTATTACTAACTAATATTGCTCATTCATATTTTTTAACTGTTTATTTACTCTACAGGGTATATAATTACTTATTAACCCTATGTCACTCGCACACGGTCTCACGTTTCAGGCTTCGGGTATTTTCGTTTTTACTAACGTTTGAGTTTGAAATAGATTTGGTGCGCTAAACTATCTTCAGCTTCTACCCTCTTTCTCCGATTAAAGAACCCTTAGTTGGAGGTGTGACCTTGTGGTAGAGGGAGATGTTTTTACCGATAGTGTTCTGAGCCCCTGTTGTTCCATGTGACAGATTGGGCTACATTAATTCTATATTTTGTTACTGCAACATAATTTCACGAGTCCAGACATAATAATTGATAATTTTATCCACGTAATAAATTAAAACTACAAAAAACGGTTTTTAAATTTACGATGGTTTCAAGCACAATGTATTTATATTTTTTAGGTAGATGTCATGAAAAGATATATAACATGTGAT
Organism: Nephotettix cincticeps; assembly: GCA_023375725.1. Taxonomy (NCBI): domain Eukaryota; kingdom Metazoa; phylum Arthropoda; class Insecta; order Hemiptera; family Cicadellidae; genus Nephotettix; species Nephotettix cincticeps. The sequence goes on from CM041785.1 coordinate 2,425,216, forward strand.
CAGTTGTGAAATATCTTTTATATATTATTTAGTTAAAGATTTTTACAAGCATAGTTTAGTTTTATTGCACAACCCTTATTTTTTCAGTAAAAATGAAAACGGTCTCTGAGTCCATGCACGGGTTTTGGTGTAATACACTTAGTGTGGGTAACGCAGGGTTAGATAAAGACTTTAAGAGTTTGGTTATAATTTTTCTCGTTGTTATAAATACTTTTTTAATTACTGTTGATTCAGCCAGGACATCCCCGCTCCCACAGTTCCAGGCCTCAGGGCTGTGTTCCCACTCTCTGGCGAGCATGACTTTTACCTAACTACACAGAGCTATAATTTACGAGAGGGAAGAAAGCATGAGTGGAATATGAGCAGAAAAAAAGAAACTAATAAAACTTGTGTTAACACTGCCACAACTTTTCATTTCATTTCCCTCAACAGATGAGTCATCTATAACGACTTTATCATACAATCGTGGAGTGAAAGTCATTCTTTGCTCAACAACCGCTTGGTGAATATGAACAAAATTTATATAGATTGATAGCTCAGTTCAATGCATACACAATATGTAGTATTCAAATGTCAAAAGGTTTTTTTAAATTTCATACTGGCTACAACTATTCCAAACGCCAAGACGACGTTGCATCAGTGCTGGAGCGCTGCATCATAGCTGTCATCGATGCATTTCAGTGTAACTTTTCCCCTATTAGTATTATTGAAACATTTATTTGAACTTTTCTGTTTGAAATTAAATAACCAATATTTTGTACCTTTACTGTTATTTGATATTCATAATGATTTTAAAGATTCACAGGGAAAGTAAAAAAATGTATATTTTTAATATGATGATGTGACAGTTTTGAAGAGAAAAATAAATTGGATTCGTAATATGTACCTTTTTTATTACGTATTCACATTCTCTTAACAGACTAATAAAAGACTAATTAAAAACATACAATAACCCAGTTTTGGTTTTGAAATGAATTTTTAAAAATAAGTCTACAAATATGTCAAAATCGTCTTATTTAACAGCATCAGCTGGAGTAATCAGCTCGAGGTTTGATCTCCTCGTTAAAACCCTAATCACTGAAAATTTTCATCAAAACTTGAAGTATAAATCTAAAAGTAAAGTAACAAGTAAGTACCTGGAAACCATCCCCATTTACAGAGGGGTTGCTTCGGAACAAAACTTTGAACTTGTTACCAGATGCCTTCATTGCCGAGGGTGGCAAACGGCCACAAAAGTTTCCTCCGACTTGTTGCCATTTGTCGTTTTGCCAATCGAAAATCTGAAGCATAGAATGAAGATTTTATGTTAATTTAATTTCTAAGAATAACACAATTTGATTCTAGTAGTATTTTTAGGTAGGACATATTAGTAGAATATTTCAACACCATTTGTTAGATGCTTGCTAGCCGAATCATGTAAGCATGACAAAATATTCAAATCAAAAATCTTATCCCGCCGAATTAAGTTGAGAATATAAAATATTCATAAGACCTATTATTTTACAAAAAGCTGAAACCTGAATTATGGACAAGAACACAGAGAAAAGACTTTTTACTATTGGGAATAAGGTACTTCATAAAATTTTTGGACAAACCAAGGTAGGAGACATGTGGAGGATCAAACGAAATTTAGGAAATCAGTGAACTATTCAGAGAGCCAGACATAGTGGCAGAAGCCAAGAGCAGAAGATTAGGATAGACTGGTTACATTCTTAGAAGATATGGAAGTAGCATGATCCATCAAATATAGTAGGAATCTGATTGGAAGGCGACTAAGATTTAGACCAAAAATCCGCTGGAAGGTCAAGGTAAAAAAAGACATGACAACTGTGAGCAAGTGAAGAGACCAAGAGAGAGGAGCCAGTGGAGACAAACCCTGGGTGAGCCCAAGTACTAACTAAGGTCATAGAAGTAAATAAGTATCAAATCAAAATATCTTTTACTACGCAAAAGAAATACAACAAATAGATATGGCATTAATTAAAAATGAAAAACATAGTATAGCCTAGCAATGCACTTTTCGCAGAAAATAGTTTTCACCACTATGGTAGTTACTAGAAACTACCACTTTCTGGTAGTTAATTTATGAATACACTACATCCTTGGGAAAGGGTAGCATAGCATTGTTCTTCCTTGTTACAAGTACTGTAGTAAAAAGCAACAAAACATAGCATTTGAGGAAAGAAAATTATTTAAAGATAAGGAAGAAGTTGATTTTTATTATTTTTCATAAGAATAACATTGGGCGCTCTAAGATTACCATGGACAGTAAATTTAACTGTTCCCATCTGAACCGTTAGTCATAGACAATAAAACGGCTTTAGCTGTCGGCTGATCTTTTGTGAAGAGCAGATGTTACTAAGTGTCTTTGTTGAGATTACACCTCAGTATAATGTTCTACTTTGGCTATTAGTATAATAAGAAAGGGGTTATATCCAAAATCCTTGTCTCAAGACTGAACCCATTTATAGAAACACTAATTGAAGACCAACAAACTGGATTTATGAAGGGGAGGTCCACAATAGATCAGATCTTTTTACTAAAACAGGCGATTTAAAAATATTGGGAGTTCAATCAGAAATTTCAGTGCAATTTTTATAGATTAAAAAAAGCATATGACAGCATCAATTGACCCAGACTTTGGAAAAACTTAACCCTCCGAGTGACAGACCGACATAAAATGTCAGTTGCAGGTTGTTGTGGGAAGAGGCAGGCGACATGAAATGTCGATTGATTTTTCTATCACATTTTAACCATTCTAAACTCTGATGGATGGTGATAATTCTTACATCAATTAAAATATGGAATTCTGGAGATTGATTATAGTACAACAATAATTCTTGTAGCTAGATATATAGATTTAATCAGCAGTTACTTCTGTGAGTAAAACACACACTAACTCACAACAGGCATTTTTGGCAGCAAAATCTACAAAATCAAGCAACTTCAACCAATCACAGCTTAGTTGATTTTCATATTTGACAAGAGAGTGTGGTATCGATGCAAAATGTGTGAAATTGACTTTGATTTAATAGATTTTAATGGTTATGATATGTTCAAACAGCTGTTTAGGGATTTAGACGTTAGTCATGTTTTTCGTGTTCGCGAAGTGGCGAAAATTTTTAACGTTTTTCATTTTTATCCTTTTTTTTATTTTTTTACCCTCCAGGATTTAATTTTATTCAAATCAAAATTTAATCTTCAAATTTTCCTATTTATTTTGAACAATATGGATACGAGTATGTGTGTAAACATACACACACGTTAAAATTCGATTTTATATGACTTTTTTTAAATAGTCTGCAAAATCCTCAAAATGTGCTTGCCACTCCCCACAACACATGCGAAAACCGTAACCCCACTTGGAGGGTTTAAAAACATGGTTTACCTGACTAATTAAACTAACAGTAATGTGTAAGGAAAACTCCAAAGCCAAAGTGAGAGTGGAAGCAGATTTATCTGAAGAATTTTCCACTAACACTGGTGTAAGACAAGATGGCACATCTTCCCTGCTCTTTAAATTAGCACTTTAAGAAGCAGAAAAAAAAGAACTTAAAATGGGGGATTAAACTAGGAGTATATATATCTATATATTGGTAATTGTATAGACAGTTTTAGGTATTTAGGAGTAACCATAAATAGTAGATACTCAGAAAACGAAGAGATACTAACTAAGTTATCAAATGCCAATAAGTGCCTTGGAACCTGCAAGAAGTTACTCTCATCCAAAATATTGTCCCACAGAACTGAGATACCGTTATATGAGACCATAATTCAACCTGTACTCTTATATGGAAGTGAAACGTAGGTATTGTCCAAGAGAAATAAAAAGACTCATGGTTTTCAAAAATTAAGTTTTAAGAAAATTATTTGGACCAGTGCAAGAGGAAGAAGTATGGAGAATAAGGAAAAATAGAGAATTGAGATTATTATATATCGACCAGGATATCATCGCAATAATTCAAGCAAGAAGGTTATGCTGGAGGACATTATAAGGACATAATAAGAAGCAGGTTGGTTGAAGTATGGAAAACTAAAGTACAGAAATAGGCGTCGGCCTAGGGGGAAGGCCAAAATTAAGATGGACTGATCAATTCATGAAAGACATTAGGACCTTGGGTACAGACATAAACTTAGCGAAGGAAAGAATAGAGTGGAAGAGGCTGGTCTATGAGGTTAAGAATCAACTGAGATTTGTGGAGCCATGGCAGTAAGTAAGTAAGAAAGGGGTTTCAAAAAAGGACTTTTCAACTTCATATTTAATGTGCAAAGGATTAAGTACCTGGATGTAGTCGTTCTTGCAGCCGGTGGAGTTCTCCAGGTTGAATCGACTAGTGAACTCCATGGAAGCATGAGACCCTGGAGGCAGGACCACAATCCACTCACACTCCACATTGTTGGGATAGTTCTTCACCCCAAAACCAGGACTCTCTATTAAACCTTCCGGTCGATGGATGATACCACCGCACCCTGGAAATCAAAAAACCCCATCTCAAAGTGCAATTTTCTTTGGAAATCTATGGCATGAAAATAGACCTCATAAAGACAAATGAAATTGTAAATAAAAAACTGTAAAATTGTAAATTGTAATTGTAAAATTTTGTGATAAATTATAAAATTGAAAATTGTCGTAAAGACAATTTTGGACATCTTGGTTCAAGCTTTTGGGTAATTTAAGCTAGTTTGAGGAAAACAAATACAAAGACGGCTAAATGCCTTCCACTAAAAGTGGTGTTTTTTCTCCCTAATGTAGAAATTGAATGGCTCCCCCGGAAAACGTTCCAAGCGACGAAATTTCAAAAACTAAAATATTTAGTGGAAAAGGTTCTAGACACCACAAACTACACCGTGGTAAATTTGGTTCTGAAGTTATTTGAGTTTACAGCCCTGACTCCACGGTCAATTTAACTTTTTACGCTTTTTCCAAGGGACCTATTCAATTGATATGTTCACGTATGGTTACATTTAAAATTCGTACTGTACTAGTATTTACATATCAAATCTAATATGATCGTGGTCATGATATCGTCATATGCTCTGGATTCCTCAGTATTGTCAGGCTGGTTATAAGAAAACATAGGATAAGATCAAATTGTTATTATAAAACCCATAAAAACTTAAACATATATAAATTAATATCGTAATTAAAAAAAAACCTTACAGAGATACGTGCATGTAACTTGAAATAATGTTGGGAACCCAAGAGTTCAAGTAGGACTTAGAAATAAAAAGTTATTAGATGAATAAAAATTATTAAATTTTAAAAGGTAATCTAATATAACCATGTGTAATAAAAATTTCACCCTTTAATCTTTTTTGATAAAATATTTCAGTATATTTGGCGTATCGAAAAGGAAAACAGGGTATTGTTGGTCACATTTATTTATTGACCCCTGTAAAACTGAATCTGTACCGTGGTGGGATCCTTGCAAAACAGTGGAATTCCACAAAATTTTGTTTGCAGTGCCGGCTTGGAGTTTCCACACAGAGTTTTCAAACCAAATTGCACAATCTTAATCCCCTTATACAAATTGAACAAATATTTTGCTTATTTAATCCATGAAAATATTAGCTTCAATTGTGAGAAAAGAGTCATAGAAAGCATTTTTGGTTTGTAGTAAACTGAAAGCTATTAAATATCTAACTATAAAAATAAAAAGAATAATAGAGCTATAAATATTGTTATTGTAAAAATAAAAAATATAAGTTTAAGTCTATAATGAATAATTAAAAATAAAATTAAATAAATGTGCTATAATATTAAATTTAAAAGGTATGTTAACTTGAGAATAAAACCAACCAACTTCAAAAAGTGGACACTAGCGCTAGATCACCAAACAAGTTTACTTTTACCCATAACATTTTAACTTTATTGGGTGTGGGCTGTAGGACCAGACCATTCACAAACAGCTGATTAGGTGGGTATTTAGAGGGCCTGGGTTATTAATCCATCACAGAGTTTACCAACATGGGGTCATGATTGTCTTATACAATTGCACAAAGTCTTCTTGACATTATCACCTTGTTTCCACCTGAATATTTTTGGGTCAGTTTGTCAGGAGAAAAGTTTTTTGGTAAGAGAAAAAATATATTACTTCACTTGTATAAAATAGCTCTATTCATACTATAAAAAAAGAATGTTCATTTAGAGCTATAGCTCTATTATCTATTGTTCTGGCCTAGTAAGTGAACAGGAAATAAAGCCAAAGTTTAAGTCTATAATGAATAATTTAAAAGACAGTAAAATCAATAAATGAACTGATTCTTTAATAAAACCAGATATTAAAATTACTCGCAAAATGTATTTAACAGAATAAAATAGACAATTCAGTATCAAGACTGACACTAGCAAAAAACTCCACCATAAATGTTACTTTACTATTAACAGTTTACTAACCATTGTTAGGCTGTAGCTTGACCAAAAGCACAATCTAGATTAGGTGGGTATTTAGAGGGATATCCTGGACTGTTTATAAATCCATCTGAATTGTTTACCATCCCACCACATGGGTCTGTCTTGAACGATATGGAAAAATTAGCTTTTGACATTGATATCACCTTGTTTCGCCAATGGTAGGGTGTTCTCTTTTTTGCCTGTAAGATAAAAATTATTGTATTTACTTCACTGTGGAAAATAAGTTAGATCATGGCTATGAATAAAGGGAATGTTTTCAGTTAGTATAAACAACTGTTCTTATAACCATTTGACAGGACTTCCGTTAAACACACCCGCTTCATGTCAATATTGTCTTTCAACCATCATTCTCACAACATTTGCTTAACATCATACAACATGAAAAATATTCTGTACAAACTACTTAGTTTTCACAGGGTACAATTTAGTAGCTAATAAAAATTATTATCCTCGACACAATATCTCACGAAAATGTGTTTTTCTATATAACGCTATTGGGCTTGAAAAAAACCACTTGTTATGTGAAAAGCCTCATTGTATTAGAGATACAAAGTCTTTTCACTTCCATTTTAGATGTCAGTTTGAATGTTGTTTATGTGTTTAACCAGACGAGGCATTTACCGTTATTGTAGTCTTCGAGAAAGGATTTCGCACCACAACTGGTGATTTGATCTCTTCATTTAGTTGTAAGGAATAATAATTACTAGATCCAGCTGTGAACAAATAATATATAATCAGAAATACTATGTGTATGAAATAGAACTGATACAAAGATTATAGGAGAGTAAAAGGCATCTGAAGATTCTCGGATTGAAACAGACATGGCATTCAGAGGTAGTTCTAAAAATTATTTTCCCAACAACCACGTGGACTCAGTCACATTTCGCATTGTTGGCAGAACGTTTAAGCAATTCACATCCACCCTAGGATGGATATTAATTGGAAGATGTGGAATATTTTACTGTAGACAAAATCATTGATGAAGCACAAGATGAAAATAAGCAATCTACAGCCAATAATTTCTTCTAACTTGTTAACAACCTGTGTTGATCTGTTTGCAAGTGAGAAAAGGTATTTTATTACAAAGATACATTCCCTGTCGTATAGTGACAATCTAAAAGTTATGTTTACATTCATAAAGGAAAAATATAATAAATGTTTTATATAGAAAAATCTCACTATTTTAATAGTTGAAACTAATTGAGGAGAGTAATGAATTTTGAATGACATCTTTTGTCTTGTCACAAATAGATTTTAGAGGTTAAAAAAAAAAACTGATATTATCATTTGGTCTACCTCTACCTTGTTCTTGTAAGTGGACCTGGAGGTTGTCTATCCCAAAAAAAACTGTAACTTGTTTGACTGACTTTGAAATTGAACAAGAGTTGAATTATTTTTTTGAATGAAAGGAATATTATTTAAATTCTAGAAACTGAAGTACAAAAAAATTCATATTGTAGAGGCTAAATTATTGGTCTAAAATACTTCTAATTATCTTAATATATTTTTTTGAATATTAGATGTTTTCTCAAGGGAACAGACAAAATCTATGAATTGTAGAGGTTTTAGAATTATCGAGAATCGTATTATTGAGGTTCTATTGTAATCATTATTTGAAATTTGTTCTTGACTTCCTAGTAAGATAAATCTATCAAACTAAAGCAGCTTTAAAGAATAGCTTAACAATTATATTTATAGATAAGTGGAAACTGACTTTGAGTGATGATGGTCATCTGGTCGTTGGCACTGTTGTAGGAGGGCAGCGTGGTGTCGGAGTTCTTGGTGTTGAGGACACCTGTGATGGTTACGGTGAAAGTTGACATTCTATCAATTGTTTCCGTGTTGGAGTCGGAGTCAATATCAATGTCAGTGGGGTACTTGTTGTGGGTCCACTCGCAGTAGTAGTGTGAATAGTTCTGAGACGCCGCGTCGAACCTCACTGTGCCACTATCTCCCAGCTTGCCACCACAAGCTGCACAATTGAAATATTATTACATCTCTGAATATTTGAGACAAAAGCTGGCCACTTGTCATGAATTGTAGTGTTTCTGGGGAGCCAGTACAAAGAAATGCTTGCAACTCTAACTACACTAACTCTATCACAGTCAATGTGAAGAGCTTTGATCCTCCTTAAGTCATTTTATAAATATTTCAAAATTACCGGATTCACGCAGACTTCTGCAGATTCTGTGAGGAGCACATCTAGTCTGCTACTCGTTTCTGGCTATATTGTCCAGGCTTCTGGCTCTGCGTCAGAGAAGATTAAAAATTCTCGAAAGTGTCTTTCTTGCCCCCAAGGACTTTAGAGACATGGGTGTCGCACAGCTGTTGGACTTTGTTAAAGGCCTTGAGTTGTGGGACTGATATATTCCAAGGTGCTACAAAAGATCTACAGGTTGAGGTAGCAAATAGTAGTCATACCCTAGCCCTGTTAAAAAAGGACGTAATTTGATGAGAGGAGAACCTCTGCCTCAGGAGGTCTTCAATATCTACAAGATGTAACTGTCAAGTCAAGTCTCATGATCTAATTGGGTTAAAACATCCAACAACCAGTGGCTGATGTGCCTTGAGAGCTCGGTTCAACCCCTGTAGTTGACCATGATATGTGGGTCGCTGTTTCAGTTCCGGACTTAGTTGCCGTTTGCAAGTGGGTTAAATTAATTATCTATCTAACAACAGACAGAACTTAAGAGGTAAAAAGACCATGGGTTGGACCGTTCCATATCAAAACGTTAAATGGCATTGGTAGACACAAAATTAAATTAAATAAAAAAAGGGACATTGAGAATGTTCATTAAAAATGAATGCATATGGCTTTATGATTTTACTGAGTCTTACATTCATATATAGGAGAACCAATTCTGGTGGATATATAAGGTAATTATGACTGAATGCTAAGTGTAATGGATATGATGACATGTAGCGATGTTACTGACAAAGACATGTTTATTCAAATTCCAGGATTGTTGATTCAAGCTATTGTTGATTAATAGCTAGGCCAATACATATTTTTGAATCATTTCGTATCAAGTGAGTGTAAATGTTATTTCATAAACTTAATTCATAAATATTAAAAGTATATGAAATTAATTAAAAACTTTACAGATTAAAAATAGAGTCAATACTTTTAAATAACTAAATTTAATGCATATTTAAGGAATATAAGTAAGTAGACACCTGATTATCCAAGGTAATGAGGACCGAGGTAATCTCGGATAAAACAGAGTTTTGCAGTGTAAAAAATGGGGAAAATACACATTTTATGTTTTGTTCTTATTTATTACAAAGAAAAACTTTAAATTGACAATTTTAACATGCCTGCAAACAAATAAAAAAAGAGAACAAATCGTCAAAATATTTAGGCCAATTTTGACCTTGGGAACTCTCGATACTGATAATGATAATACTTAAGAGAAAAGATTGCACTGCGACCTATAAGATCTATTGTGCCCCTAATCTAGTCTCCAGTTCTTGCCTGGAGAACCCCCTCTAGTCCTAACACCTTGTTGAAACTTCATCAAGGTAACTTCAAGGAAACTTCATTGTTTAATATCATGTGGGGTTCTAACTTTGGGAAATCTCCAACTGCTACCTGGTGTGTTTCCATGCTTCTGGCCCTCCTCTGATCTACTGCCTCACACTCAGCCAGTAGTTAACCTCTCAATAAGGAACATTTTGATTGCTACAGCATCTTACAAATGAGCAACACTGCAATAAAAACTTTGATCTACCCAGAATAAGACGTGCTGGGAAACAATTCCTAGAATTAGCCGAAATAATTTTTCCGATATAAACTGCTTGACCTAACAACCAGTAGAGACACATTACTCACACCTGCCAATTTAAAATATTTCATGTACGTACTACAGAGAAAATCCACTTAGTGTTTCAATTTTTGTAATTTTAAGAGTTTTATTTTATTTTATTTTTTCAAGGACTAGCTCGGTTAACCCGGAGGCTCGGTTAACCCAGAGGCTCGGTTAACCCAGAGGCTCGGTTAACTGGACCTTGGATAATCGGGCGTCTACTGTATGAAAAATATACCTTCAGGCAAACCAGAAGAAAATTCTGCTTTCAACCCACGATGAGCTCCACTGATTGAGTCTTCATAGTAATTTATCCTGAGCTTGTTCCCAAATGAATTGATTGTTTTACCAAGAATGTCAGAGTCAGGTGATAATGAAGACATATAAGTGCCAGCGCTGTAAAACTAAACAAATACAGTATTTGAATAATTTATTTTCCTTGGAACCTCTACATGAATTCAACAATCAAGCTGTTTACATATCATTTTAATTTGTAAAAAGTACTGATTTCTATGGTTAAAAATCTTCTGGTGCAATTGGCATGTTTACCCTATTAACAATTTCTTAAAAAGAAAAATAAGAATGAATAAATTATAGAGAAGTTGAAAATGTGGCTTTTTGAATAGGAAATTAAATAATTTGTTATCTGTAACAAATAACATAACGTAGCTAAAAAAGTAGCCACTATAGACATTGACAGGAATATATCTGAATTTTTTTATCAGAAGAGAAAAAGTATCTTTAGACATATTTCCCTGGTATAACATAAAATCTGTTTATAATCTTGTCCTTTCAAATATGTTAAATATACTTCACTGGTAAATATTTTTTGAAACTTTTTCGTTGAGGAGTTATAACTATTAGTTATTTTTAGTCTAGTTATTTATAAAAGGATTAGTATCTGATCATTTAAAATTATTTGAACCACAAGCTTCTGGTTTTATTCTTTTTAACTGTAGCAGCTGAAAGTTTTACTATTAAATAATGAGCAACTGCTGACTAAAACCATTTCCTCCATTTTAATATCCATGTACAGTTAAGATTTTGTATGTACTAACCGATACTTTCAACTCGTTCCAATAGTTGACACCCTTGGGCTCGAGATCAAAGTCGATAATTTTGAGCGACACCCGACGTCCCTCCGGCACCGTGATGATCCAGGTACAAAACAAATACGTGTGCCTCGGCACAGGGCTTGGGTACCCAGGGCTTGTGATCACCCCAGACTCTGCATTTATCTCATGGAAACATCCTGATCAAAGGGGATTTGTATGAATTAGTCAAATATGTAAATTAAATCTTCTACATCGTCATAATTTATAACTTAGCTTTTTTATAGTTTTACACAGAAAATCAACAGCTAACCTCATTTTTATCAGAAACTTGATTAAAATTTGATTCATAAAATTGTCAAGTATAGGATCAGGATTTCCACATTGACCTATAAATAATATAAAAATTAAATAAAATCACTATAAATTAATTAAAAAATAATATTAATAATAAATAAGATTATCCTGTTTCAGTAGGAAAACATTGTTATACTTTTATCCAAGAGATTTCTTGCTAGGTAATCCGGAACAAAAAAGAAATCTCAAAATATATTTGAGATACTTAGATAAGATTCGGCATTTTTTCCTTGGTACTTGGAAGGAATTTAAGAAATAAAGATGATCTGAACTAAATTGGGACCGAGCTCTGTTCGGATTACCAAGTTGTTCAGACTATCCAGAAGATTAGTTCCCTTATTTTCAACCCGAACTGTGTATTTAGACCAATTAACTTATGTCTTATCACAGTTCACATATAAGTTTGTCCACTACATGTTTTGCCTGAACGGCATCAAGTGTTCATGCAGAGTTCTATCCATTATGTAATCATCATTAGAAATATGACAATTCATAAAAACCCCCTTACAGACGCTGATACTACAATTTCCAAATCATAATCTAATAATAATAATATATAACAAGTTTGGTCAAAATCTGTCATAAACAAGAGAATTTTTGCCATTCTCCATAAGATTAAATAAAGAGTGAGTAGGTTGCTGCTGTGAGGAACACTGAAAGTAGCCATTATAAACAAAAATTTTATTTTTAACATTTATACCAACTTTCATCAACATCTGTCCATAAATATAGGAGTTTGCCTAATCTCCATATGATTAACATGGGAAAAGAGTATGCAGGTTTGCTGCCATGATAAACACATAAACTATGATTTTTTAGCACAAATGTATGGATCTCAACCACATGAAGCTAAATATCAATTTTCATCCAAAAATATTAGATAATAAGTGAAAAATTAATTTTTCCTAATCCTCCATAAGATTAACATTGGAGCCTCAAAATACAACGTACTGTGTTTAGATTTTTAATATCTCGGTAACCGTTGGAGATAGAGAAAAACTTTAAGGAACTTAATTGTGTAGTTTTTTAAGCTGATTCCAATGGTGAAAAATAAAATTATAAATTTTTATTACATGTAAAAAACGCAAAAAACCCCATTTTGGTACAAAACCCCCCCAAACTACCCTTTCCGCTTGTCCGATATATCTGGTTTACGAACTCGTCCAGGAGCTTTTGTAGTACCAGTTCTATCCATTTGTCTCATCATTAGAGAGATATAATCACAGACACATATATATATATAAAAATTTTAACGACTATTGTTTTTGTGCACCTAAAATTACATGGAGTACTCTTGCATGAGAGATGTAATAGTTTCCTATAATTCGCTAAAAACAAACACTGATAAAATACCGCTGTCTGTAGGCCTACTATTTACACAATCATTACTGGAGATGAACTCAAATGTCCGAAAACTAGTTTGTGATGTTAAAGAGTCAGACCGAGATTCGAGTCTATTTTGATATACTGTGAGTGCAGCTAGACATCACCCTAGGATGTCTCGAGCAACATGGTATATTGCTACATCTGAGTGCTTGATGTTTATGAGATGATAGTGCAACTTTGCATTTGCTAACAAGATATCTTTGTTTTGTCAAAAGACGATAACTGAATTCTTATGTTCCAAAAAGTTTGTTACTGTACTTAACTAAAATTTTGTACATAGTAATATATAAATAGTGATACAGTGCTATAGATTAAAGTGTTATAATTGAGATTACTTTGTAGGTAGTTCGGATTAGCCGGACGTTCGAATTACCGGGACTCTAGTGTACAATAAAAATGAATTCATAAAAAATCTTTAAAATGTACCGAAAATCGTAGCTCAGAGGGTGGTAGTGCAGTAACTTAAACAAGTGACACTTATATCTGGTAGTAGACAGCTCATAACAGTCACTACATTGCCTATGATTTTATTTTAATAAACCTCAACTGTGGTGAATTAACCCTAGAAGTGGCAAGCTTTTTACTCTTAACTGTAACATAAAAATATTTACTAATATCTTCTTGAAATATTGAAGATTAAACAAAAAAAGCATAAAACATGCCCCCCCCTTATAGCCACTAACCACAAAAGCAAAACAGGTGTCCACTGCAATCCCAATTAAGCCTACAAATGCTGTCAACTTCCACCCAAGTCGGCCACCGTTTATTTAAGGTGGGCCCTCCTCTCCGCTTTACCACACATTTCCAAGCAAAATTGGGATTGCTCATGGTCGGGATTCGAACCCTAGCACTTCCGAATGGCTAGAACGTTACGCTCGTCAGCGTAGCGCGTTAGCCGGTTCAGCCACTCAGTGCATAGGAGTAGAAAGCGCTTACTTGGTTATAGACCTGCCTGGTGGCAGTCTAGTGCACTACGAGAGCAGGTTCGGTTGCTTGCCCCCAGAGGGCAACACGGTCACGTAGGCGCTAGTGTCTAACAAGTTCACTAAACTGACAACAGTTGCCTCCACCTGCCACTTCTTATTGAATATGTAAATGTGTAGTGAATTACGACTTTGCCAGTTCTAGGGTTAAAGGCAGGAAAATACCTAAGTGGCATTAGTATCACAGGCCAGAGGTGGCCGCTTATGATCTGACAGCAGTATACTGTTACTGGTTTCAAATCTCAATCGTTTTATTTTCTGGGTCAGCCTGTTTCCCCTGAGCTAGCGCCTTGAATCCCAAAAATATTGTTTTTGAAAAACCATATCATAGCTCTCCCTGTAATTAGGTGTTATTAGATATTGGAATAAGGTTCTTCAAAATCTTATTTTTGAATAATGGGCTTATTATGATTTAGATTTAGTATTCACTCAAAACAGTTAACGATGAACATCAATAACAGGAATCAAAATAACGGGTAAACATTACTGCAGCAACTTACTTTGCCGTGTCACTGTTACTGTCACAGCAAATCTCCTCGATGTAGGCCAAACTTCAGGTGAGCGAGAGCCGGAGTGGAACTTAATGCTGACCTCATGCGAGCTGCTTGGGGGAATCAGTGCCGTGCCGTTGGTAATCGTGGGGTATCGGCCACAGAGTCTTTTTGGCTGGGGCTTCTCATCGTCGTCTGCGCACAACACTCATCATAAATCAAAGTAGTACATTCTTCTTTGGTATTCTAAAAGGCTACGATTTTGTAAATTAAATCTATACTAATTCATCGTACTACATACAGACAGTAGATCAATGTATAAGATTACTCTATCAATTACACTATTCTATTCCCTAATATATAAGACACCTATTCACCCTAGTGGGTTCACATTCATTCGTATTCGTATGAATATAAACCACAGAACCATTAAACCACCATTTATCAGAATTATTAATTGTCAGCACAATGAACAAAGCTGGATCCCCACCACAGTTCATACCTAGATAAATTATTTCAACTTACATAAATGTATAGTTACAGGGTTACTATTCTTGGATAACCAATTATTGGGTAGTACTTGGATGATCATTATCCATTTACAGACTTTCACAGTGTAATTAATTAAGAACAAAACCCTTCACTTGAAAACCAAACAAAAACCTTTAATCAAAATATTAATGTGAGTCACCATTATAGAATCTGTTATGACTTATGGGGGTGAAAACTTTACTACAGCAGATATGTTTTTAGAGTTTGTGACTAGTGAACTAATGAACAAGCGAATCAGATGAATTCCTGCTTCTAAAACCATACATGTGTTGGAAATTAAGGTTATGCTTAGTATGTTGTTCTTCTGATTAACTGTTGCGTTTACTGAGAAATGGTGATATTTAATGCTAATAACAGCTGTTTTTTATAAATAACTATGCATTTTATTAATAATTCATTATAAACCAATATAAACGAACCCAATGATATTTTTTAAATTCAGATGACTGAATGGATTAAATTAAATTAACAAATATCTAGTTTATTTTATTACTGAACCATTACATTTTTTTAATGCTAACCTGAATCGTCATTAAACAGAGGATTAAAGTTGATGACGTCTATATAATCTGAAGGAGAGTGATCACACAATACTTTGTCTTCGTCATCCTCCGACAGTAAGAGTTCTGTCACATTGAAATGCAGCTGGGAGTCAGGATTTAGACCCACAATCCTCCAAGTGCAGTCCAAGTTGGGTGGGTAGGAGCTGGGGTACTTCGGAGAGTATATTGTGACTTGACTCTGGTCGAAAAACGTTCCTACAATTTAAATTAAAATTAAATTACAAAAAATTTTTTTAATGGTAACCTTTTAAAAGATTAATTATTCTATTAAAAAGATACATAGTTATTATTCTATTGAATTTGTTTGTGTAAAGTAATGTTATAGCTTTATCAACCAAGCACAAAGCAATACCACTAATTAATGAATTAATACTAGACCAATATTACATCTCACTTGAGATTTAAGATAACATTAACCCATTGGCATACCAATATTCCACTACACTGGGAATTCCAAATTTTTTAGACCTTTTGTAGACCTTTATATGAACTGGTTTAACCTTCTTATTTATCGCTTGACACTTTCAAAGATATTTTATTTCATTGTAAATTTAATAAAAAAACACAAAAACCATAAATATTTATGAATTAAAAAAATAATAAGTATTTATAATAAGTATTAATGTATCTAAAAAAATAAATAATCTTATTTAATAAATGCATGCATGTAAATAATCTATAATCAGGTTGATACAAATATCAGTAGATGGATTTCATCATCTTTGTCAAAGAAATTAATTATCAACTGTGAAAAGACAATCAATTATGGCTTGATATATTTCATCACTTTCCTGAACCGACACACTTACTACACCTTCACTAATGCCGAAAGTACCGATTTGCCGGCGTAATTTTCGGCCTTGGGAAAGACAGCTGTACATTCAACATTTACATTAATAAAAATAATGACAGCTGATGGGCCATTCCGTTTATAAGCTTGGTTTTTCTTGATTTTTTTTAATAAACTTTTAAAATATAGTAATTTTGTAATGATTATAAGCTAGAGAAGTACGGTGAAAAGTATCGTTCGCACCTCGAGCCGAAAATGTTTTGCAGACCGACGACCTTTTCAAGCTCTCGACTTTAAAAAGATTTCGGGTCTGCAAAGCATCATTTTTGGCCCAAGTTGTGAAATAAACTATTGATTAGTTAAACTTTTTCTCTGCCTATGGCTAATAGAATAAAATTAAATATACATTTATAATACTTCATATGTGTTTTACAGGACAATATTTCTCACCAATTCTGACCACGGCACTGAATCCATTATTGGGTGCGTCTGTGTCCGTGAAGTATTTGATGAACATGCGATTACCCGTAGATATCTGACTAGGCGGAGTTGACGAACACCACTTCCCTTTGGAGGGCGATAGCTCTGTTCCTCCATCACGGATCTCTATGTACTCAGTAGAACATCTAGAGAGTTAATATAATGATGTGTTAGAAAAATTGTACTGCCATACGATAATCCTTCAGTAGTTTATGCAGCATAACATTTAAATTAATTAAAATTACTTTAACCCTTAATAGGTCGTGCAAGAAAAATTACGTAATAGATCGTGTGGCGTGCCAAGTTCCCATACACTAATTTGGCCTCTAAAGACATATTCACTTTAACTCTTTAATCTAAAATTGGTATTAAGTCGGTAAAATGGACAATGCCTTTATGACTAGCAATAAATATAATAATTGTGATCACTCTGTTGCAATTCATTTACGGACTGATCTGCCCTTCCCGTTTTATTTATCTTCTTGAATTGTTTAAGCTTTTTTCTTGCATCTTCGTTATTAGCAAACAATTGTCTTTTCAAGGTCCTTACACCAGACAGCAATTCTTTCCTCTTCTTGAATTAATTTTTTTGACAGTAATGATCAGTAAGAGAAATTTTTGAAAATAAATATAATAAGCTATCTGGAGCACATTTTTCATTAACTGTGACAACAAATTTCTTGTAATATGTTTATGTTGGAAGTTTTAACGTTTCATCTTTGATTTACATCACTGTCACTTCTTCCATCAGATGATTTTCGTACAGACCATTCTTAAATAAAACTCACCCTTGTGAATACTTTAGGTCGAATCTATTGACAAAGTCGAGTTGCACTGCCTCCCCAGGGGGCGCAGTGACGATCCATGTACAGGTGATGTGAGGCGTCGAGGGCGGCTGGGGATAGTTGGGCGAGCTGATGTTCAAATTGGACAAGGAGTCCAGCGTTATCTCGTGGTGACAGTCAAAGTCTACCTCTGTATATTGCAAAACTATACCCTGCAAGAAACAAAATGATCACTAAATTATATTTTAAAACATAAACACACTGTAGAGAAGCATTCACGAGTTTACACAGTCTATACGCTCAAATTAGTAGATATCAAGCTTGGCATGTCTGGCTAGATGTGATCTTTTCTTCAGGCCTGAGGACTGTAGTCTACTTGCAGGGCTTGTAACAGATCTTGAGGTTAAAAAAATAACCTTGAATAAACCAAAACTTGGAAAAATTCCAAATATAAGCATTTTGTTGGGATACAACATAAATAACGAGAGGGTTACAAAATGTCACAATAATAACAGTGACCGGCTTGGGTGGAAGTTGACGGCATTTGTAGGGTTAATTGGGATTGCAGTGGACACTTGTTTTGCTTTTTTTACTATTGCACGGTTAAGGGGGGGCATGTTTTGTGTTGTTTATACTTATTATTAAAAGAAGAATTGGATAGTGTATTGTTGTTGTGAGTGTGGCATTTCGTTTGGTCAAAACACCCACCAATCGTAAGGTTAAATGCAGAACGTATCTAGGCAATATATGAATCCATGACCTTTTTGGTTTATGTTTTATTGCTCTTCGAAAACATTTTATAAAAGTTTTATGAGTTGTACCAAAATGGGAATTGATAAAAATGTAATTCCCCCAAAATAAACCAAAAAATAAATAAATAACCAAGACCAAAAAAAATAACCTGTTACAAGCCCTGTACTTGGTTGCGTAAAGAAAAGTTAAAAGAAGCAACTGATTGACTCACAGGGGCATTTGGTCTGGCACTGTAGGAGATGTAGGCTCGATTTGATGATGTTGTTGGGAGTAATGGAAGTATATTTCCGCAATACTTTGTGTTCCCAAGAGGTGGTGAGTCTTTGTAGCCTCCATTGCGGATCTGTAAAAGATTTTAAACAGTTCTGAGCTAAAAAATGGTTAAGGAAATTTCCTATATGAATAGACCACACGGAAACGGCAACAAATACTCAGATCGGATTTTATGAAAAGTTATTAGAGTGTTACCAGAGGATAGATTATTTCATGTAATCACACAGGTTTCAAAACAGAAAATATTTTATATTTTCTCACAAGAACTATTTAACACCATCAAGTTTCATCTATTCCCATCATTACAATTTTAAAGTGCTCATTGCAAAATTATATATACAATAATTTTCCACACTGTCATAGATCTAAAATTCAATCAAAGAGACGTTTTAATTAAAAATAATACAAAACTTTTGGGTTCTAACAATTGGTAATTACAGTAACCTTAGGTGTTCCTGGTTAAAACCAAAATAAACCAGAATTATTTTAAAGAAAACTAATTCTAGCATTTCCTTCAAAGCACCTAAGTCTCTCAAAATTAAAGGCAAGTAAAAAGGTTAAGTTTTCAATCAGTTTTAAATCCATAAATTAGATAAAAAGTGTAAAATGTATTCATATCCTACCATGATATAATTGGTAATGCAGGAGTCTTGCCCTAATGTGGGCAGATCAAAGTTGGAGAAGGTAAATCTTATAGTCCGTCCTGACCGAACCCTTATCTCCCACTCGCAAGTTATTCTGTTTGTGGTCATGTTTCCTTTAACAGCTGATGTATCCAGAACTCCCTGAGTCTCGGTCAATACTCCTCCACACTCTATGAAAAAGGTTTTTTTTTAATATCAAGCTAGATGCTTGAAAATACATTCATATACTGGCATCTGAGTTTTATGCTGAGTGTGTATGACGTATTTTTTATTAATTTAGCAAAACCTCTTAGCTTACCTTCAAAACCTAGAGGTTGTAGTATAATATCTTAATGCACATGCTTAAAGTTATTGTTTTACAAATCCACCAAGTGTGAATATGACTCGATATTATAAATCGCCTAAGATTTAACCTAGGTAGTGTTAAGACTTATTAAACATAACAGTGTCACGGGAATATTCTCAAAGGCTTCGCAGTAGTATTAGGAACAAGGCCCCTAAAAACTACTAGAAGTGCCATCTACATCGCACTATTACGCTACGAAAATACTGGAAGCTGCTCAAAGTTCCATTTCAAGTCACCCATCGGGGTGGCATCGATAGCCCCCACAGATTGGTCTAGATAAAGATCAGTCGGGTGAAGTTGCTTGAATCCATCTGTGGCGGAGGGCACATACTTCCATCCCTTATTTTACCTCATATCTGACTTGTGGTTTTCACGATCTTGGTACAATACTAAGATAGAAGTGAAAGATACGTCTTGTGAAGCGTTACTTGAAGGGCACAAACCACTCGGATCAGGATGAAAACCTGGATAGCCAAAACTGTACCCCTAAAATAAATTAATGAATTGTATTCAAAAGTTATTTTTTCATAGACGGATAAACTATTAATTATTTCACAAAGTATTTTACATTTTATAGTGAACAGTTTTTACGATAATATTTGATGATTGATATAACATTTAAAAATGAGAAGTGATTGCAGTTAAAAATTTTTACCTGCAGAAACTGTGGCGGAGAATCCTGATTTTTGCACTGATAGATCTGTTTCGAAGTGAACCTTCATTCTTTTATCAGCCACGAGCGTCATCTCGGTTGTGTTAGGCAGGCAGAGTTGGGGCGAAACAGCCTTCCAATCATGTGTTTCTGGGGAATCTACAAAATAATACAAAATTAGTGAAAAAGCTCTTTGGTTCACTCACGAAATCTACTGTTATTGAACTTAACCTTTTATGGAACATTGAACCCTGTGTGGCGTTCACTGGTGTGGGTGTTAAAATTTTACACCCATGAGATAAAGTTAGACCAAAAATGATGACAAAAGAAAAGTACTGTGAATTTGAACTCACAGTAACTAAGTTGACTTAGTTTATTGCAGCAGTTCATGTACAAGGTTTCAAATGAAACTTATTAGGAAATAATTATTTAGTTAAGACTGTATCCAAAAAATATTAATCTCCTAATTTCCATGAACGGGCCAGTGTGTCCAATGCCCATCTCTATGCATTTCATTAATGAAATGATTCAACTAAAATTTAAAATAAAGAAAAAAATTCATGTCTCCCCCCCTCTTATAACCACAAACCACAAGAGCAAAACAGGTGTCCATTCTAATCCCAATCAAGCCTATAATTGCCCTCAACCTCCACCCAAGCCGGTGGTACAGCCCCTCTCCACTATACCACACACTTGCTCATGGTCGGCATTCGAACCCTAGCACTTCCTAATAGCTCCGAACGTATCGCTCGTCAGCGTCACACCTTAACCACGTGTCACTGTGCATAGTGGAAGAAAGTGCTTACTTGGCTATAAAGCATACGGTACTCTAGCGGCAAAAAAATAAAATAACTGTAGGCTGTGAGATAGTTCCAAGATTAGATCATAGGGGCAGTATGAAATGTAGTTTACTAAGTTCTTGATGGATGCCATTGCCTGATGGGCTACGTTAGTCGTTTAACAAAGCCGGATGTTTTCTCGAAACATTAGATAAAAAAAAAACTCGCTATTGAATGGGTTAAAGAATAACAATATGACAAAATGGTTATCTTAAAATATCTCTCCGTTAAAGTGGAAAATTATGTAAGTAAAAATAATTATGCTATCAAGTTGTAATTTTACAAGATAATTTATTTTAAAAAACCATTCACTAAAAAGGTTTCTAGTAAGTGGGTAAGTTGGTGGTTGATAGTTTGATGGTCAAAAATGAGATAACGAAGCAGTTTGACAATCAGCCAAACAATCAAGGCAGTTAGACAATCAGCGGAACAATAAGGGGAGTGGTGACAATAAGTCTTCAATCAAACAACTGGTAGGTGGACTAAGTTTTTTTGTAAAAGGGTACAAACCTTTTGTAAGCAAGTTGTAGGTAAAAAGTACTTTCTGATTGAGTTACAATGCAAATTTTTTATTGCATTTATTAATTTTCATGAGAAAACCCTAATTGTTAAGCTAATGTGAGGCAAGCTTACCAGTATATACAACAACACTGTCTGAATCACATTCATCAAAGTGTTCCAGTTCAAATTTAGTGAACTTGAGCTCTAGATGGAAGCCTGGGCTGGTGTCTATGATCCAGTCACACATCAGGTCAGGCTTGTATGCCTCAGGATGACCTGGAGAGGTGAAGGTGAAGGAGTTGTTTGATGGGCTTATGTGGATCCTCTTTCCACATCCCAGGTCTGAAACACAGCATATGTGAACTTGAGTTCTAGATAGAAGCACTGGCTAGTGTCTATTATACTATCACACACCAGATTAGACTTGTACCACTTATAATGGTCTGGGAGAGTGAAGGTGAAGGAGTTATTTTTTGGTATTATGTGTATCCTCTTCTCATATCCCAGGTCTGAAAAATAGCATGTGAACTTTATACCTAGATGGAAATACAGGATGGTGTATTACTGTGAAATACAGAAATAATAATGTGAAATTATAATGTTTGATCAGGCCGATCAAGTCAATCTGAAAAATTAGACTAAAAATATATGGCAATGTCATTAAAGGTGTGAAGTAGGAAATCACTACAGTGTAAAAAAGTCTCCTCATTTTGGGTTTTTGTTTTTTACCCACCTTCTTCCACTGTTGTGTTTTTCACTTGAGACTCGGGAGAAACAGCAAGCCAGGAGAGGAGGAAGAGTGTGCCTCGGTGCCAGGCGTGGTTGTTTAGGCTTAGGGTGACAACGTTGCTGGTGGAGATGATCGGGTCGGGCAGATTGGCGCCACAAGCCTCAAGTAGTTTTGGAGTTGTCACATCTGGCCCATCAAACACCTGCCGACACACAACACACTAACCAACCAAGAACAGTCCTTTTTTACCTGAAGAAAAAACTAATTTAAAGTCTCTTAGCTCCCAGGCAAATTACGGAAGCCTTTAAGTGCAGAGACTCGGTCACTCTGACTCTGTGTGATCTAACCAAGGCGTTTGATTGCATCTCCCATGATATTGTTCTTGACAAGCTGTAGTGCTATGGACTGTGTGGCACTACGCTCTGCATTCTGGAATCTTATTTCAGCGAGAGGAAACAGTGTGTTACGATTGGTGGCTCAACCTCAGCAACAAACACTGTCCCATTTGTGCTCCTCAAAGGGCTCTGTTCAGGGGTCCTTATTGTTTCTGGTCCACATTAACGGCCTAAAGGTGGATGGCAATATCCTAATATTTGCCGATAACACAACCCTCTTGAGTAGAGGGTGAACTCTGGCTGAGTTAATAGGCAAACAGGACTTAGTGAATCCAAAACCCAGGTCCTTCTCTGCAGCCTGTCACATAGATATTGAGAAAGCTGCGGAACCTAGAGGTTGTTTGGTTTCTCGCTGGATCATAGATTCTCTTGGGATAGCCACATTCACTTGGTCTCAAGGAAACTGTCGAGGAAGCTTTAGGGTATGCTCACTTCTCATTAATTAACTACAATCTATTATGCTCTGTTCCATATCCACATCATTTATGGACTTGTACTATGGGGGCATGCTCCAGGTTACAATCAGATTCTTCTCCTTCAAAAGGCAGCTGTAAGAACCATCTCATTTCATTGGTTTATGTGATTGCTCAATATTTCAGTAAACTTGCAATGTTTGGTTTAGAAGCTGTCAACATTAGTTTACTTATAAAACTACCATTTAAAAAAAATACTTAGTCCCTCGTAATTATAATTGAGCATGTTATTAGACTGTGCAAATACTGGCTTGCCACCTTCAAGTGATGAGGTCAATGGGTGTTAATATTTACTTGATTACACAAAATTTATTTTAAAATGTTTAATATCTTACCTGCAAAGAGATGTCGCAACTATCTGGTTCATACTTCTCAATATAGAACTCTTTGAAGGTAATTTTCACAACCTTTTTGTTAGAAACACTGATTGTCCACTTGAAGTCTCCAAGCTGGACGAAAGGTCGAGGATACAATGGAGATGCTATCTGTCCTTCGTCCCCAGCTAGTTCATTACCATGCACTGAGACAAGAAATACAGGTTTTACTTTCTGTTTGTGGCAAGTATCGATGGTTATATGTTTAATTACATTATTGCTGTAGAAAATGGAATAGTATAATACTTTAAAATATTGAAACATTGAATGAACACAACAATTTCTAAAATCAAAACATATTAAAAAAATTATAGGTTGGTGTCGATAGGACGATGATGGGTAGAGTTCCAATCATCCCCCCCTTAAATACAGTAATAGCTTCAAGTTTCCCTAATTTACCACATCTACAATTATTATTTTAAAGTTCTGAATGAAACAAAAACAGATAATCTATACAGACATTTAAGGTTAGGTTAGACCAGATTAATCTGGTAAATTTTTATTTAATATGCTAAACCATTTTTCATGGAATTTATGCCTCCAAAGTTCTTTTACATTAATATATACTTGGGCAGTTTAAGAGGTTTCAATTGATATTTAGACTGTAGGTTTGAAATTGTTAGTATTCAAATAGGAATGCGCCGATACCAGAATTTCTCAATAAGGATTCAGATTCTTAAATTGTAATGCATATGACCCCAGGAACACTAATTGAAAAGCTCAGAGCTTTTTGCTCTTTTTGTATACCCTCTTCAATTAATTCAGATCAAGGAACATCTCTCAAGTTGTCAGAGTTTATCTTTCCTTCATCAGCATGGAAATGCATTAAATCAACTGTATACAATCTACAGGAAATGGTCAGGTAGAAAGATTCAACGGAACTATTTGGAAAACAATAAATCTTTGCCTCTGAACTAAATGTCTGCCTGTATAACATTTCATTCAATTAGATCCTCACTATGCACCTCATCAAATGCCACTCATGAACTGATGTTTAAACACCTTAGGAAGTCCTACTATGGTCGTTCTGTTCCCACCTGGCTGACTTAACCTGATCCAGTGTTACTTCGAAATCATAACAGAAGAAGTAAGGATGATTCTCTTGTGGATAAAGTTGAACCGGTTCATCCACTACGATTCCTTTGCTATGCTCATGTAAGGTTTGCAGATGGACAAGAAAATACTGTATCTATAAGGGATTCAGCGCCATCACCTGAACCTTTCGAAATTCCTTCTGCACCAGATTGTGAACTGTTGAAAACTAAGAAAAAGGAATTAAATTTAAAAGAATAAATATCTCAATTAAACCAAACTCCATCTAATGATAATACAGAAATGAACATTCAAGCTGATGTAGATATTGAGCTGTATATGATTGTTGGAATGTTATAGAATGTTATAATTTAATATTCATATGCTGTTTTGTAATATTATTACCAGCATCTGTTAATTTTTATCTTTAGGCCTATTCTTGGATTTATTTATCTTACTGTCGGCTACTGAATGCTAATTCAACTAATTAGTAATTCGATTTTAGTACAGTAAAAACCGGTTTATACAGATTAATGTGGCGGGGTCCGGATCTGGATAGCCGAAAATCTGGATGAATTGAAAATATACCCATATATACATACATGTCGCATAGACAACGATCGAGAATAGAGCCTGCAATATTCATGCTGCAGACTGCATATAACCTCTTTACAACAACATAGCCTCGATATATCGCAAGCGTTTAGACACATTAACAATTTGTTTTAAATTTTACTACAATGGAACTTGGTTATAACGTCATTGAAGGGACCACACAATTAATGACGCTATATCAGAGTGACACTATAAAAGAGGTTACATAATTTTAATTTAAAACCGAGGAAAAATAGAGAAACACATTTTTTACATGAAATTAAGACATTTAATGAAGGTAATTTGAAATACACCGTAAGTTTATGTTTATGACTGACTGAACTACTCTACTATATAAAAAATCGAATTTGAAATATTGCAATGAAGTTCAACTTGGTGAATTCAACTGTTGGTTCGATTTTAAAAAACAAGCCCGAACACATCACGTCTGCTATCTTACGTCCCTCCTCACACGCTCTTATAACTCACACCTTTTCTTCGGCAAAACCATTCTCTTAACACTTGCCATTATTCTTCAATACTGTATTTATAAATTAAAATAACAAAAAACAAACTGTAAAAGACGTACACTAAACTAACGATAGCTGCACGAACTGTAGGTACGTACGAACGGCATCACAGTGTTTTGATGCGACGTGAGTCACTTACACTGACCTTGATGACGGCGACAGCGGATATAGGGTAGGGGGAGGGGGTTGGGTTGGTTAGCGGTAAGACAGCAATAAAATGCCTTTTCTAAAAATAGAATGTAGCTAAACAATAGCCGCAGCCCTCACGTTGCACCACTGACTGAACTTTCTCTATTTAGCTATATGTTGCCTTCATCTCGGCCCGATTTTCTTGACGTTATATACGAGGTTTTAGAATTTACTGACGATATATCCGAGGTTTTTTCCTATGTAAATACCTATAGTTTGGCAGGACCTAAAAATAAATGACGTTATATCCGAGTTGACGTTAAAGCCGAGGCCGCAATAACCGAGTTGCACTGTATTAGTTTTAGGTAGGAAATAAAACGCTCTTCTGACGTTAAAACAACCTTCTTCCTTTTACAACCTCTCATGGCCACAGATTTAGTAAGCACTTTGACTGTAAAAATCCAGAACAAACTACTGAACATCTTACCTCAAACGCCTTCTGTTTGACAGTTCAGTCTAATATATTAAAAGTCAAATAGTGACCGCTCACGCATGCGCTAAAAGCTTGTACAACTAATCGAAATCAAAACGCCTGGTTTTGATAGTTCAGTATTGAAATGTCAAACCGCTCCTGCGGGCTATGTGCGTGTAGCTCTCTGCTTGGAAACTCCCCCAATATACAGAGTGGGGAATCATTACGATTTGCATTCAACGTTAGCAACACTCACCACGTCCAGCAAGGTACTACAGTTGTGTACACAATTTTGAAAAGGTTTAAGATAAAATTCACATCTTAACTCTTATTTATAAAATTTTATCAAAACCCGATCTGGATGATTCGGATCTAGATTAACTGGGCTTTACTGTACTACTTTAACTGTGCTAAATTACCATTTGTAAATGAAAATTTGAATATTATTAATGAAATAATTATAATTTTACTGAATTTACACTAACCAAGGCTGTACTCAGCCATGAAGCCCTTTGCTGTGTTGATGCTGTCAGATCGGAAGCGCACCCATAGCGTACTGGCGGCCGAGGTTATATTGAGAGGAAGCTCTGAGCCGCAGAACACACCCAAGAGTTTTCCATTGCTGCTGTCCATGCGTACCTGACCATCAATATCTTTAAATAGCAAATAAAAATTCACTTATCACATGTAATACTCTGATATAAATTACTAAATCTAATGATGTAACAAGTTCACGACATAGTGCGCCCGATCAGATACACGGGTGTTTCTTTAAATGGCGGCAATGTACCCAATTGGGTACACTCAGTACATTACTAAATTGTGCGGTGAACCTGACCGGACTAATGCCGTTGATGACCAACACGGTCACACTAAATATAGCTGAAATGTGTTTTCGTCGCTAGCAGAAGACCTTTAGTAAGTATGTATCTGATTGGGTACTTGTTTGCATACATTTGAGGCATAAAAAACACAAAAGTTGGGTACACTCAATAATAATATATGAAAATAAATTTTGGACCAAACAATGAAACAAAATACATAAAAAAAAAAACAAAGCGAAATTTAAAAAATCTTAAGTATGGATTTTGGTCTCTTTTATATATTTATTGGCTTTGACAAATCAAAAGTCTGTATTTTCACTGCCGTGGTGAACGTGTTAAGAAATATATATATAGTAAAATCTGGTTAATCCGGATTAATGTGGCAGAGTACGCAGAGTGAATAGTGCCTAGAAACTACAAACTGCATAGCGAATAGTGAATAGCTGCAAACATTGCAGATATTTAACATGTTAAAAATTAAGAAGGATAAAAGTCACATATGAACTTTTATTAAGTTTTTTTAACCTGATCCTGGTCAGCTAGAACTTGGATGATTCGAATCCAGATAAACTAAACTTTACTCTGTTATATTTTAAATTTTCAAGTTTATTTTTATTAAATTAAATGGTTGTTTATTTCGTAAGCGGAAGGTTCAGTTGGTTCTGTGATTTTTGAACCTAACTCATCGATGTCCCTAATTTTGATTAAAGTATTGCCAATCAGCTTTTTTGTATTGTCCACTTTCTGTGTCAGCTCACCACTATCTTTGCCCGATACATCCCACACACATATCTGCAGTTTCTGTGGACGGGTGAAGTGCCCGATACATCCCACACACATATCTGTAGTTTCTATGGATGGGTGAAGTGCCCGATACATCCCACACAAATATCTGCAGTTTCTGTGGACGGGTGAAGTGCCCGATACATCCCACACAAATATCTGCAGTTTCTGTGGACGGGTGAAGTGCCCGATACATCTCACACACATATCTCCAGTTTCTGTGGACGGGTGAAGTGCCCGATACATCCCACACACATATCTGCAATTTCTGTTGACGGGTCAAGTGCCCGATACATCCCACACACATATCTGCAGTTTCTGTGGACGGGTCAAATGAAGGTCTCAACTCGAAGAAGCTAGTAAAATTCTAAAAAGTTAATTACACACTATAAAATGCTTTAATAAAATTGTATACATCTCTTTTACTCAATACTCATTTACTTAAATTTACAGTGTGTTTTTATTTATTCCAAGTATGTACAGGAAAACTGTTGCTGTGCTTTAAATGACACTATGTACTATTACCTCAACATAGTCGACGTTACAGAATTCGCTCTCTTCCAGGTCAAAGCTCATAAAAGTCAGAGAAACCTTATTTCCTGAAAAAATATAATTTGTTACAATAGGAATACAAAAACGTTAGACGATGCTCAGCTGCTAAATTAATATACACTGGAAATACGTTTGGATAACTCTTAACAGCTTTTAAGGATTGGAATTTTGAAACTTATCTGATACTTGTGTATGTGAATAATCATTTTACTATAGATTTTTTGAGGGACAACAAAATGGCTTTTTTGTGATTTTTTAATTCAATTATAGAAAACTTTATTGAATAAGATCATGTGTTAGTGGAAGGATGACAACTCCTTGCAAGCTACCTACAAGTTCTCTTTGTTGATTTGTATGTTGTTTAACATATTCACTGCGGACCACTTGTATCTGAGAGGTACTGGTCCTGGTGCGCGGAGCGAACTGCTCAGATCGGAGTGGTGACATTTAGATTAAAATCAAGATGGCGGATCTGGTGATGTAGATTGTGCTGCCACCTGTTGGGATCTGAGAGATTTAACACCAGCTTTGTTTTAACGCAGTATCTATTTCTGTATGAGTTACTTGGAATTTTCCTATTGGTTGATTTCAAACTACACAGGCCACTCCACGCGAGGAACGGGGGTTTCGGGTGTCGCAGCAAATGTATTAAAAGTATTGAAAATGAGTGGGCAGGTTCCCATAACCCCTTAATCATTATATAGCCCCGCATAATAATTCAAGTAAACATTTACTTTAATCACTATTAATAAAATTGTTCAGCTAATTTGTTGCTTGAGTGTTTGCATATATATGAATTAAAAAAAACAATAGCAATAATTTTTAAAATAACAATCATAATAGTATTTAATATTAATAAAATAAACTTTGTTGTAATAACAAAATTGTCAAATAGTTCCTGACATGAAATGGGAGTAAAATCAAATATTTTATATAAGACCCCTAAAACCAGATAAGTCATAAGATTCTTGGTTTGTCAAAAAAAGATTTTTAGTGTTTAGAAAAAATTATTTTGACTAGTTAGTTTTATGTAATTTGACAATTTATTCATTAACGTCCGTTACCTTTGCATCCATTACTGTCCATCAAATCCAAAAAACATAGATTTGATATATGTTGTTGAGGTAAAAATATAAATATACTAGAATTTATAGTATTGTAATTGTGTATACACATACCTGTAATAACATCAAAGTTACCTAAGAAACATCTGATTTTTTAATTTATAAATTTTAAAAGCATGCCAAGTTATATAAAAAACTATGAATTTCACTGAACAAGAAAAATTTCAGAATCCATCAGAGAATATTTGGTAATATATAACTGTTAACTTTTCTACTCACCAACACTAGCCTTGAGATACCACTCACAGTCGGCATTGGGAGGGTAGCCATCAGGCCACTTAGGGGAGACAATCACCCCCTGTTCTGATGTCAGTTCACCCCCGCATTCTGCAACAGCCAATATCATCAACCATTAACACCTATGATTTTATTCATGTTTTGAACCTCTTGAATTGTGAAGATACCAGGTCAATATCCTTCTAAAATTAGGTTCATTACTGTTCCTGATAGCTCTGATTCCAACCATGAAGGGCCGTTTTCAAAACTTAAGGCAAACTTGATCACTCTTAAGAGGATCTCAGCTTCTTAAATTATATAAACATTATTTTGATTGGGTTAACAAACAAAAACAACCAGCACAGTACAATTTAACCCTTTTAACCTGGGCGGACCGATTTTTCGACCACCAAATAACTGATCGTCCACCGTGGTATCGATGAAAAATACGGGCGGACGATCCATCGACCGCCTACTTTCCATGGTTTATTTTGTAATTATAGCACTAAATATAATATTTAATATACTCCATACTCTATGATGTATCAGTAAGCCTGTACATTTGTTTCTTTATCGTTTTGAACTTTGACTTTTTAAGAGTATTATTTTTCTCGTGATGTTTTTAGTCCGTCTGTAATAACATCTGTGTGCAACATGCGATGCAGCCGGCTTTTGTAGCACTGCGTAATGCTTTGTTTTTGTTTGTTGCTGATGGTGTTCTGAAAATTGTATATGTTCTTCACAACTAATTATTGTACTGAAATAAATAGTTTCCTACAGTAAAATTATTTACTTTTTAGATACTTTTTTTGTTCAAACATGATAAAATTCTTTTTTAATTCAAAATTGGGCTAAAATTAAAAATATTATTTTTAGTCTCTAATTCACCTTATATTATAACAACATTTATTTATGAATATTTTGATATAACAAATGTTGAGATATCTTTAGTGTAAGAGAAGTTATGCTATTTTTTAATTTATGCTTACAAAAACGACATTACAACATACAGCACCACTTTTGGTAGCCATAACAAAATATGGCCTCAGCAGTTCTGGGTGACTATGAATTTTTCCCTCAGGGTTAAATAGTGATGACGATTTCACAAGTGTGACAAACTTTCAAGGCAACTGCTCACGAAAACTGATGCTACTCATCTTCGAATATTGCCAACTAGGAAATGTGTAATGCGGGGGGGAGAATATTAAAAAAGCAGTTTGGTTTAGGGGAATGTCATTATAACATTAAATTAGTTGTTGGCGCAGGGCTCACTGACCAGACGTTTACTGTGGATAATATTGTTCAATACTTTTCAAAGTGTCAGTTCTTCCCATGTCAAAGAATACATCACCTCTTAACTACCGCTACATGGCCATTGACCAGTTGTCCTGGGTGGGTTGTGTCAATACTTATACTAATGGAACGTATGAATTTGAGACTCGTGTGTGGTGGGTAGTTTCCTCTCCATGGGTCCCTGAAGAACTCATTGACATTATACGAAGGTAAGGAAATGGTACTCTGGCACTTCATTTTTCTGGAAACTAGTATCCCCTGCCTAAATAAAACTATCCAGCAGCATATTGAATAAATGTATTGCCAAAGCTGGGGAACTATTCAAAGACTTGGAAAGCCTGCATCTTGGGACTTTCAGATCAACAGCCTGTCTTCTGTTGTATCTGTTGCCATCTCCACACAGTGTAAATTTATTGAAGCTGTTCTTGACGTACATGAGAAAGTTGAGTACATACTGACTGATGATGTTAGGTATCTACAGTGCTAATACTGAGTGTCAAAGCAAGAATCAAACTTTCAAATGCAATTTCTAATTTTAGATTACCTGTGGAGACGGTGGACCACATAGCGGTGAATGTCCCCATGTGGCCGCTCATTGCGATGCTCACAACCTGCACGGTGAGCGCACCTCCGCTGCTTGTCACTGGCACGGACACCTTAGTCCCACACTGACGCAGGAGTACAGTGGCGTTGGTGTCGTCCCCGTCGTAAACTGCCACGTAGTTGTAAGAGCAATCATCCTTGTTGTTCTCCTCGCTTGGACTCATCTCCATGAATGTGAATGTCAGTAGGATCTTGTCAGCTGCCACATTTCTTAAGTTGAAAGGATGTTTGTACTTAAGTATATGTCCTTATAGGTTTATATTTAATCTATACTTAGTCTCCATTAACAATTTCAATGCTAAAGAATATTATGAGGCATTCTTCAGGTGCTGTTACACATAAACATTAGCTATCAGCTAATATGCTGGTTACAAAGTGCCAAGTGCTTCGTAGGATTTCCCGCACGTAGCACTGAAAGTGTTAATAACTTTCACTAACATTAGATATAAAACAGTATCTAAAATTTAGATTTGAATAACTAATTAACTAAAAAAATTGTAGCCTAATCTACAAGAGTGAGTTTTATTGCCACAAATTTAAAGTTGTTTTGGATTAAAATATGTTACATATTAATATTAAATAAATTAAAGAAGAAAATTCTTTATCTACAATATTACTGTTATACATACTAATTTATATTACCAAATAAGCCAAATATTACCAAATGATCTTAATGAATGTCTGATTCAATAGGAAATTAGCTTTTTCTTACATGAATCCAGAAATATTTCTTGATTTATACACCTAGAATAATGAAATTACAAAAAAATAATGTAGTCTGATGGTTTGTCTTATTTTGAGCCTAGTCAAATTAAATGTTCTTTAGTTGAAATCTTAAACCATCCTCAGCTCAGCACAAAATTTAAGTAAAATATAATACATATTTGGATAATACTTTACATAAAACATTTCTGTTTCCTTTACTTTATTTCCTAACTGGGACGGTGGCGACGTCCTGTAATCCAGCTACTTGGAGGTCATGAATTGTGGATAGTTGTGAGAGATGGTCGGTGTGTGTAGTGTTCTCTTGTGTGGATTAACGTCCGCACTATTGAATACTACGTTTATCCGCAAAGACTATCCTCATTAATTAAACCAATTCGTAATTCAGAGGCGGTGGTTTCGATTTCACATTAAACCGTAGGTCCCTTAGTTGCCATCAGCTATTGGGCTATTAATTAACAGTCCTGTCTAAGGAACATGTCAACCTTAGTCAGTAACAAGACTACACGATCGTGCCACAATCATCCTAAACTCAATCCTCATTCATACTTGGCTTAAAATACCTACATTGTAGAATGGTTGCCATTTCAATGATCTAATCTTTACTTGGCAAAAAACACATAATAAAATACATGTAACTAACAAGACAAATAATACTATGTTTATTATTAATTAATACATGAGTTTATACTGTTAATTAATAGTATTTTATTAGCATGTTTTTTAACCTGGATCTTCAGCGATGATGTACCAGGTGCAGTTGTCGTTGTTCTCAGCTTTCCATGGATGAGTAGCACTCACAATGTGGTCAAGAGAGAAAGTACCAGATCCTTTGGCAGAAATACGAGCACCACAGGCCTGAAAAGTTTGTTGTATTGTTTCAGATATTCTTGGTATTTAAGTGCAAGGTTTTTTTAAGTGTGTATTATTTTGAAATCACATTGCAGCCACCCTATAGCCAGCATTCTGTATATGAGCATATATTAGCAACCCTGTGTCGCAACAACAGGAACAGTTTTACAAGTTTCTACTCGTGTCTGAGAATTATAAATGATGCTGCTAATTGGGATTACTGATGTCTGTGAAGTGAAAGCCACTGGATATTCAATAGCAGGTTAAAGAAAACAGCTGATCACATAATGAGCGATGGCATGGCTTTTTTTTTTTTTAGGGAGAGGAGGAAGAAATGCTTTATGCACACAGGTGCCCAGCCTGTTGTGTGGGACTCCCCTAAGAAGCAGGGCTACCAACTTTAAATCCTCTACTCTTTAGGATTCTAACCTTTGTCACATTACAACAAGCTAGGCCTGTTTGGCTCATGCCCTTGGGGCTAACTCCATGTCCAGGCACTTGTTTAGGGGATCTGGGCCTCTTTGCAGTCTAGATTGCTTTTCTTCTCTAGAATGATGCCATGGACGAACACTAATAAACTTCAGTTTCACTCGTCCTCAATGATCTTGTGGCAAGCCGTGTCTACCGAGAAAACACCAAGTTTTCGTGCAGCCTCCGGTCAGGGCCCTTCCCAACAGGGGCAACAGAAGAAAGTGTGCTCCATCGTTGGGAATACCTGGGCAATAAGTACAATCCCGTGAACCGGTTTTGCCCATCCGATACGGGTACGACTTTAAATAGCCAAGGTCTGCCAGAAACTGAGTGAGGTAGTAATCTACCAGCGATGGCAGGATGACATGATACATGGGTTAGGGCATTAAAAGATGCCCACACTTCACAATAAAAAAGGGCGAATATATGGATAACATAATATAATCTTATTTTCAATTTTATCCAGTAAGTTCTACTTACTTTTCATAAATACTTGCTAAGCCTTTAAAAAACAAAATTGTTTTCTGTTATCTTTGATTGAGACTGTGACTTCCTGAGATATCTACTAATTATTGGAAATGTAAACTGAAACTTACCACATTGTCCTGTAATATTTGTATTAGTATTAAGTAATTTTAGCCTTCAACTATGGTTTAAATTTTATACAATCAATTAGCAATATCGTTTTATTTAACCCTAGAAGTAGTAGTCCTGATAGTTATGCTTTTATACATTAAATATGAAGTGGCAGCTAGTGGCATCTGTCAACAACTTAGTGAACTTTTTAGTCGTCTTTGTCAGAGTGCTGCCACCTGTGATCAGATACTTGAACTATCTCAGGAGAATGCTCAATCGCCAGTAGAGTATGCTTTACAGCCAATGAATAGCTGCATAATGATTTTATCATCCAGTTAAAGATGGAAAACCTAGCAGTAATTTCAATTAAGAAGTAATTAAGGAGTAAGGGTTAACCTATTGAGGTAGTAGTTAAATAGAACATGAACAGAACCTCAAGTACCGTAGCAATTAAGATGACTCCATTTTGTAGCGTTTTAAGGAAGGTTGCATAAAATTACTTATGTATGAGACAATTTTTTATTTGCTGGTTCCCCTGCCTTTTCATTATAAGGGCATAATTTTATATTATTTTTATTTTCCAAAATAGATTTTTATTAAATGTAAAAAATGTTTAAACAAAAAGAAAAAGTAATTAAAATTTCAAAGAAGGGGCTATATTTTTATTGAAATATTCTTTGAAACCACCTGAATCATACATTTTCTTTAACTTAAACATATTTTTTACGTAGGATGTAAAAACTATGAATATATATCAACAACAGTATTTTATAAAATTAATAAAAAACTACTTGTGCCTCACAAAACGGCAAATTAACGTTGTGTCTATTGGCTGAAAAATCAAAACAATGTGAAGTATGAACTGAACAGGTTAGCCAACCGAGTGAAACAATATTTATAAATGTTTTCTAAAGGACATAGCAACACCATCTAACGGGAAAAAATGTGTATTTATCGATCATTCAATCGACGCTTAGAGTCCGACTCGTGTGTCTACCCCAATGGGTTAAGGGTGAAACACATGCAGTTCAAGGGTTAAGGAGTGTTTTCTAATCATTGACAATCATCTGACCAGGGTGTAATGTGCGCTGAACCCTTTGGCAGTGAGAGAGCTGTCAGCTTTGTGCCAGACGAGGAGTGAGTTGGTGGTGGAGATGACCCATGGAGGGTTGGGGAGGGAGTTGCCGCTGTGGCTCAGCAGCAAGGGTGCATCCGTCGAGCTGCCATCATACACCTGCACATCACAGTTTTTTATTTAAGGTTATCACTGAAATAAATATTAAACATATATATTTTAAACATTTTGCCTTCCGGATTGATTACTAGATTATAAGGTTACAATAACTGTCGTCTGCAATCTAATAGTCTTTTCAACATGACTCAAATGTACTTGATAATGGGAATATTTTGTTCCTGAAACTATTCGTGTTGAAAAGATTATTAGATTGAAATGACAGATATTGTAACCTTATAATCTAGTATTAAAATATTACATGATTCATTGAGATAATGACTTATATTTCACTAGCGGTGTGCCAGTCCTTTGTATG
Source organism: Nephotettix cincticeps (assembly GCA_023375725.1). NCBI lineage: Eukaryota > Metazoa > Arthropoda > Insecta > Hemiptera > Cicadellidae > Nephotettix > Nephotettix cincticeps. Next base: position 2,461,180 of record CM041785.1, read on the forward strand.
GGTTAACATGTTCGGGGCTAAAATGCATGCAATAGATAGTGGTATATGTTATATTCGATTTATAATTTATATAAAAATTATACTATATCTTTTCAATACTTCTTATAATTTTCTATTGCTATGATAAATTCTTCTTTTAATTTACAAATGTGAATCTATTGTATTAATCTAAAGTTTTTGCTTGTTGAAACTATCAATAACCTAACAATTTAAATAGTTAATGTGAGTTTCTTTATTACGATAAACGTTCCGCGGTCATCCAGATATTACAATATAACATTTTGGTTTGATTTGTTCTTGAGTCCACTGAACCATAAAGTACAAATATATTTATTTGTATTGAGTCTCTTTGATAGGTAAATATATTCATATTTTAAAACAACCCTTACAAAAAAAGAAAAAAATTTCAATAGAATGGACTCTCATTTCTGCATAGTAAAAAACCTTCAATAAACAACTAAGAAGGTATATTATGCATAAAAATTATTTATAAAGATTGTAAAAATATTATGTGTCAAATAAAGAAATTGCAGGAAAACTCACGTTAACAAAATCAGTTGTCATGTTTTCACTTGAAATCTCGGTGTCAAAGTCGGTAAAGGTAAGGTTAATCAAGTGATTTCGCTGGACCTGGATGAGCCATTGGCAGGAGTCATGATTCTCGTAGTTCTTAGGGTAGTTGTGGGAGTGGAATGACCCAAATGGAGCTGTGAATCTCCCCCCACATTCTGCAAGTTATCACGGTAAGTATTATTTTTTAACAAGAATTAAATAAAATCAACTGACACCATTTGAGCCTCAAAACCATACTTTTTACCCTTTTAGTGACACGCTCCGTGCAAATGGAAACATACATGAAAAAAGGCCGACAACAGGGAGCGTATCAATCCGTTTATAATATAGTGCATTGACTTGATATATCATAAACTGGATAGAATTAGTACAGAAGGCTTCCAAAGACCTCAACGTTCTTTATTCAATCGCTTTTTCGATGTTTGTAGCGATATATCAATATTTTCAGTTGTTTACAAACTCATGTTCTATGCTGTCTTTATCAACCTAGTAGTCTGCATTTGTTTTGATGGTGACTTGTCAATTTAACCTGAGTTTAACCTGGTTTTACCAAAAAATGGATAGAAGTAAAGTTTTATATTGGACGAAGTGTTAAGGGATGGAGAGTTTGAATCAATGATTAGTTGGTTTTTTAGCGATTTGTTGACTTTTTTATTTTGCTGTATAAGAATAGATTCTTGTTTCAAAATTTTTGAGTTTTGTTGTCAAAAAATGTTTTTGTACAAAAGCAATTTTTTTAAATTTTTATACTATCAAGTCAATAATTATTTAATCCAACATTTCCAGAAGAATACTTAGATTAATGAAATGGCAACCTACCCAGGTAGGTATTTTAACCTGTTGAGGAGTATGCCCGTCATGTGACGTGGCTAATAGAAGGGCCACGTAGTGTAGGTGTATTGCCACAAACAGTGCCCCCGGGAGTAAGAAAAAAAATGGATTTCTTTAAATATAATTTATTGCTACAATAAACGGATAAAAAAGCATATTACAAACACATTTTTACATTTTTCATATTATTTAAATCTCGTAGAACGTGTTTTGGGTGTGATATATTTCAAAACAATGATGCGGGTATAGCGGTAATCACCTATTATTGGCTATTACAAAGGAGTCAATAGCTAAACGGCAACAAAAATCACTAGGATAACCTAACAGATACAAGATTAGTTGAACACAAGTAGCACAAGCACCATCATATTGACGCTAAGCCAATTCTCGAGAAACATCAACGATACCAACCGGATAAACATAATTTACCGTGCCTAATAAATTACACATCAGTTCTATATTATTCATTTTAAATAATATTATTTTACTAAAATATTTTCAGGTGTAATAAAATATTATAGATATTTAATTTATTAGTAATATTTTAAGTAATATCATATATCCGTCATCCCGTCATATGACGTGGATCCTCAGGGGGGAACACTTGTCACATGACGGGCGTACTCAAATGAGCCCGTTCGTCGTTACTCCTCAACAGGTTAATCCAAGTATGAATGAGAAATGAGTTTAGGATGATTGTGGCGCGATCTTGTAGTCTTGTTACTGACTAAAGCTGACATGTTCCTTAGACAGGACTGTTAATTAATAGCCCAACAGCCGATGGCAATTAAGGGACCTACAGTTTAATGTGGAGTCCGAACCACTGCATCTGAATTATCAATAGGTCTAATTATGAGGGTGGTCTTTGCGGATTAACGTAGTAATCAATAGTGCGGACGTTAATCTATACAAGAGAACACTACACCCACCGACCATCTCTCACAACTATCCAAAAATCTTGACCTCCAAGTAGCTGGATTACAGGATGACGCCACCATCCCAGTCTTGTTTCTATGATATACTTATAGAAATATACAATAAATATCAATAAATAAACAAAAAAAGTAAGATTTTTTCTCAAAAATAAATTTTTTATGATCTTATTTCTAATATTTATTCTAACTATCAAGCAGTTTATGTTTGACATGTTAACATGTTTACATGTGTGTGTTTACACATGTGTTAGAACATGTTTACACGTGTGTGTTTACACATGTGTTAGCACATGTTTACTTCAATGTTCATTCTAACTAAGATTGGACTCATCATTGCAATTTAGAAGTATATTATTCAATTTTTAAACAAAATAATAAATTTATTATTACTGTATAAGTGTATGTAAATGAAAATAAAAATATTTGTATTTTACTGCATAGAGTTTTATATTGAGTACAAAAGTACACACTAGAGAGTTTTTCCACACACAGTAAAATCAAACATAAACACTAAGAGTTGTTTAATTTGCATTTCATATTCAAATTCAACATGTTTTACAGTTTTAATAAATTTTTAAGTTATAATTAAAGTTTCTCATTTAATTACACTGTGTTTTAAATCATTCCGTCTAGTCTTAGAAATAAAATCTCTAAAACAGCCATAGATTTAATTTAAACACTTTAGAGTCGTTCAAAATATATAGAGTGATAAAAAGTCTTCTGATAAAGTCCTCAATGAAAAATTAAATTTTGGCTTCAACATATTATTTGCCTGAATCGAAGGTATTGTTAGTGGAACGTCAAACAAGCACAATCAACTGTTTCCCCCAACCCAAGGTAAAAACCGTCAAACACGTATCGGCTAGTTGAGCCGTTGGTCATCTACTTCGTCAAGTGTTTAAGCTTTTTGTATGTTGCCAGCCACAATAATTATTTTAAATGTTAAATTCATCTGTTAAGAGTTTATTGTGAAAATGTGTTATTTATTTCCACAAGAATTACGAAGACATGTGAAGTGACTTATGGACAAATGTATGCTTGATAATGGGAATACTTTGTTTCCAAAACTAGTCACATTTAAACGACTATTGGATTGAAGACGGAAAGTACTATAACCTTTTAATTTTGTCATAGATTTAAGTTCACAATTTTTTTTCAACACTTCAGTCTGTTTACTTGTTTAATCTAGAAACCTATAAAACTAGTTTTCGTGACTTAAACACTTCTAATTAAAAAGTAATGATTTTTTCAACTTACTGGAATCCAAAAACCTCCAAGTAGCAGTAAATCCTTTGCCATTAATTGAGTAGTCGGATTGAAAGCGGACATATGCGTGGTTACCAGAAGTCGTAACAACTAGTCCGGAGGAAGTTTGATCGTGGCATGCCTTCAGAAGCAAAGGCGCTGATGAGTCTTCGCCTCCGTACACCTGAAATGTTGTGGTTCATTAACACTTAATTAATAGGTTGTGCAAGGTAAATTAATTACGTAATAGGTTGCGAGGCATACAAAGTTCCGCAAGCACTAATTTCGCCTCGAAAGACATGTTTACTTTAACTTTTTAATCTGTAATTGTTATATAGTCGGCGAAATGGAAAATGGCTTTATGACTAGCAATAAATATAGTAATTGTTATCACCCGCTGCAATTCAATCCCTTCCCGTTCAATTTCACTGTCTTGAGTAGGTTCGCTATTTTCACTTGAATCTTCGCTATTTGTAAACAATTGTCTTTTCAAGTTCCCTATATCAGACTCAGCTATCTTAACATTTTTGTTCTTTACTTTCCATTGTAATAAAAATATACGCAATAAAAATTCAAAAAATAGTTCAGTTTATGTATTGAAATAATTTCAATATAATTATGATAATACATTACAATCACACAGCGACACAAAACAAGACGATTTCACTAAAACTAATAGCTAAAAATGTTAATAGTGTGTGAAACACTACAAGTTGCCGCACTAATACTGACACAAAGGGTACAGGGTGTACAAAAGACAACACGGCTTGCAAAAATGGATAACATTGTAAACGGAATGCAGTTAACTGGTTCTCTCTATCACGGTCGTGTATAGGAGTGTGATAGATGAGTGGCAAGGCTGCCGAATTGCGTCTTATACAATACTAAAAGCAATAGCTGCGGAGTTTTGTACACCCCGCGACCTATTAAGAGTTAGGTATAACTAGGGTTAGGCTCGGATATTTGTGTAATGGCATGGACAAATTCAGAATAACCATATTTATTTAAAATAATAAATAATTTCGGGATTTATAACTCTTCATTGGTTATTTTAAGAATCTATCAAGCAACAAAGAGTAAACATATTCATCACAGATGGCATCAGAAGTGTGAAAAATGTTGCACTCGAGATGTGATTGACAATACAAAGTCTAAGAATATGTTGGTTTTAATATGTCATCAAGAGTGAATGTAAATGGTGACAACACTAGTAATTCATTGGGAAGGTTTTGCAAAAATAAGAATTTAGTTGTACACCATGACTATCATGCAAACGGTAACTATAATTGATGTTTAATTGAAATAGTACTGCACAAAATTTGAGTCGAGAAACCGTTTTGTTAAATTAAAAAACAATTTAACTAGTTTTCTATTTAACATCTTTTATTCAACTATGGGATTGTGAAAATTTTATTTCAGGACTGTGAATTCACCAGTCACTAAATTCCCTACATAGTTTTTCATGTTCGTACTGCTATCTATTCCAGAGGAATTTTAAGGCAAGTAGTCATATTATTTGGAAATCATGTTATTTATTCATCATCATATTATTTGAAAATTACGCTGGACGTTTTCAGCTGGAAAACTTCCTCTGGGGAGACCCAAAATGAGATAGTATGACCAAGTAAGGAAATATGCGAGTCAGTGTGGAGGGAGTGGCAGCAGAGAGAGAGGCGTGGAAGAGGCTGATCTACGAGGCGAAGAATCATCTGAGATTTGTAGTGCCCAAGCAATAAGTCATATTATTTAGATACTTTTTTTGGAAAGCGGTCCAAAAGTTTGAGACACTAATCACTAGGCTATCAAGACACCCGTTTATGAGGGTATTCTCCAAATAAAAAATAGAACATTGTAATCAACTTACTTCAATGAAATCATTTTTACACTGGTTGAGATCCTCAAGGTGCAGTGCGTGTATAGTGATCTCAATGCTTTTGTCCCAAGGAGCAGATATCTGCCACACACACTCCACATCCATCGGGTAGCCGTTGGGGTAGTTGGGGCTACTGAACGACCCCGTAGGCCGGTCCCGGAACAAGCCCCCGCAACCTATCCCAACGGGGCATTGTTTTATGAAAAACATATTTACTATTCCTATTGGAAACGCCAAGATAGGGGTTAATTTGAGCAGCAGTGTCTAAATTTATCAACTTGTTTATTCCACTAATACATATAAAAGATAATTTACTTTCTGTTTTTAATCAATAACTTAGAATTTAGGAGAAGAACCAGATCTTCTTGAAAAAAAAATTACTCAAAAAACAGGGGTTAGTGTAAAGAATAAATGAGATCTCACCGTGCACAACCCATTCCAGGTGGAATCCAGAAAACTCGATTAAATGGTCTGTGGTGAAACTGACATAGACTTGGTCCAATGTGGATGAGATCATCTGAGGTAGATCCGAACCACAGAAGCGGCCTAAAGTGTTGCTGGGTGTACGGTTCTCGGTGCCTTCTTTGATCTGGAGACATGAGGCACGTCAGATTTTTAAATGTTTATGTTTATTGAATTAGCACTAAAACAACAGATGATTTTAAATTTTGTGGGAGACACTGGCGGCATATGGTGTGGAATCCAGGTCAGCTGCTTAAGCAAATGCTGCTTAAGAGGCGGCAGGAGTCAGTCCAGGCGCTCACTGTAACTGTGGGCGCTTTACATGGTATGGGTTTGATTATCTTTTATTTGCTTGTAAAGGAAATTTATTAAAAACAAAATACCAAATACAAAGTATTTTATAGGTCCTTATCAACATATTGATGTGTTAAACTACCAAAACTAAGGCTTAGAAATATTTTATTTTTTTGAAAAAAAAATCCCATTTAAAAGTGTGTGAACAGTTCACGCACATTAAAAAAAACTATTATGGCTAAGAGCAAATCAAATACAAAAAGTTATTCACTCCATTTTATTTATGAATATGTGAAGTTTGAAATTTTCAAACTTGAAATTCAAAGTTTGAAGTTCAAATTTCAAAGTTTCAAAGTTTGAAATTTTCCACTGATAAAAATAATACAACAGAATGAGTTTTGTTAAATCCTTATGGGATTTTAATTTTCTAATTTCAAAAAATCAAATATTTATAAACCTTAGTTTTGGTTGTTTAACACATCAATATGTTGATAACGACCTATAAAATACTTTGAATTTGGTATTTTGTTTTTAACAAATTTCCTTTACGAGCAAATAAAAGATAATCAAACCCATCCCATGTAAAGCGCCCACAGTTACAATGAACGCCTGGACTGACTCCTGCCGCCTCTTAAGCAAATGAAGGACCTGGCGAACAGAAAATGTGCATTGAAACTAAAACAACCTAAGATTAGATTAGCACCTTTTTAAAATATAATAATAATTAGTAATAGAGCAATTAATGTATACTGTAAGTAATTTTGTACAGTTAGATTTAAACAATAATTATTTTTGAGTACCGGTACTGTTACATGTTATCAGTATTTGGCTCGTTTCCATGATTTTTTTCAAGAAATAAACTTTACTAATGTATATGTAATAACATAAGTAAGAAAATATTATTGTTTCATTTCATATCTGTATACTTGAACTGCATTTTCACTGTAGGCCTAATTAAGAGAGATTAAGATTTAAGAGGCATTTACAGGTCTGAATTTAGGTAATCTGAATTATCTAGGGTCCCAAGTAGTTTGGATTTTTAAGCTCTACCGTACTGTATCTCCATCAATACCTCAATAAAGTCGTATCTGCAAAAGCTAGCTTTTTCATTGGAAAGAGCATAAGGTCTAGCACTCTCCTCCAGTTCAAAGTGTCCAAAGGTCATGTTGATTTTGTTGCCGATTGGTGCCTGGATCTTCCAGACGCAGTTGAGGAGAGCCGGGTAGTTAGAGGGGTAGTTTGGAGATTCTATCACACCAAAGTGCCCTTGCAGTGTCACTTGGCAATCTGTTCCAAAAATTAAAAGAATATAAATTTTTGAAAAAAGTATTTTCATAAAAGTATGCAACTGGAATATGCTAAACCTAAAATTTGTTCTTCGATATAAATGTCTCATCATATGGATTCATTGCCATTGCCATGAGCAGATAAAATAAAATTACTATATTTCTCTATATTTGTTGTAGAGTCTGACCAGTTTCTCTATTGTACGTTATACCCTTCAGCCGCAAACAGCTGTCATCCATTTGAAAATTCCTTTAACTTTGGAAAAAGATAAAAATAACTAAGGTGTTACTGTTGTACGTTATACCCTTCAGCCGCAAACAGCTGAGCCATGAAAATTCCTTTCTTTGGGATTCTAAGGTGTTACTGTTGTCATCATCTTGTGAATTCCAGAGGGCAGAAACCACCAGGTGTCATCCATAGAAGAGACCTAAGAAGACTTTGGCCAGAGAAATCTGGAGGCAGTGTGTTAACTTTGGTACCAAACAGATAAAAATAAGTAAGTAAGGTGTTACTGTTAGGTCAAGGCTGCAGGGAGGATGCCTAGAAATTTGCCAAAATTAAAATATTGGAGTTACTGAGGCATGTGGCCAGGCATTTTCGTAAATTAAAAAAAACCTTTTCCAAAAGCATTCTCAACCTCTTGTTTTGAAAGGCGCGTCAATTAGTTTAAGGATCTCACTGTAGGTAAGAGTTTATTGTCGCACCTCAGCATGAAATTGAATTAATCCCCTTCGGTCCCAACAAACGATTGCCATGAATTTGAAAGTCTGCAACAATGGTTTTCCTTTTTTTTTTAGGTGGGATTTTCGATTGGCACTGCTATTTTAAAACAGTGCAAAACAAGTAGAAGTGAATGCATTTCAACCAGACTGACTTCAAACTGAAGGAAAAGGAAGGGGTAAGTGCCCGCACACACAATTTCAGTGGTGCACAATCAGTGTGCGATACACATTCGTTCCTTACTTACTGGATGACCTTTGTATTATTATGTCATCTTATAATAATGGGAAAAGTAAAGCACTACTCAGATGAAAAGCTAGAAAACATGTCTACTAATAAGCAAGTTACCTGTGGTGTACTTGAGATGGAACCCGCGGCCAAAAACACTGTTATCTGAGACAAACTTTATGAACATCTGATTGGAGGAAGCTTGGATGCTGGGTGGGTAAGTGGAATTGCAATATCTTCCCAGTGACTTGCTGCGGTCATCCAACCCATCAAATACCTTTGTAACAAATATTCTCTATGTGAGTAAACATTATGCATGATTGGAAGAAATACTTATGTCATTATTTGAATATAAAAATATCCCATAAAAAGTATTTGTCAATATGCTGGGTTGGACTGAAAACTATAAAATAAGCATTTAGGACAGCTTAATCTTTGCGTCAAAGCCTCACTGAGGAAAATTGTTTTTACAGTTAAGATTGCACTAAAAACTAATAATTACAGTGGGTTTTAAGTTTACCCTAAGATCTACTAAGAAATAAGAGTCTTTTGCAATAATGAGATGGGAGAAAAAAATTGAAACTTGAAATGCAGTTTCCAAAAATATAATGAATCATATAAATTAAGATATCACAACAATTAAAAGTTTTTCAAGCATTTTATTGACGTAAATTTTTTGTGAAGTCACAGACCTTTTATCAGTCACAATAACCAGGAGGATCCATTTATCACTTATAACAAAACATAACTTTTAAAACGCTAAGAGAAACATAAGGTCAATTTGACCGTCACTGTGTTTTATTGGTGTTTTGTGTGTTTATTATTGTTTTTATGTATCACTTGGCACTCACATAAGTAACAAATGATGTTTTACAACATTTTATGGCAAATCATATTTATTACGCAAAAATCATGTGACAGAAAAAAATGAAACTCCAAAATTCACGCTCCAAGACGACCAGCTCTGGCCTTGGGAAAAAATCCGTATAGGATTGTTGCCCAAAGCCAGAGCTGGTGATCTCATAGCGGGTAATCTGGTTGTTATTATATTTCTAGCAAGTGTTCTTTTGTTTGTTACGCGCGGTTTCCTTTTCTATGCGTTTGGAGGTCGAATTTCTTTCCTCCCTAAACGTTTCAAAAAATTCTCAGGAAGATTGAAACCTTCAGCAACTGCATTCATTTTATTCGCTATATTATTTTCAATACTGAATAGGTCAGTATCGTCCTCATCTTCTGATAAACTGAAAATTTGACGACCTTCATCATCAGACAAAACATAGTCCGGATCGGCATCAGAATCATCAACCTCATTGAAGTCACTATCATTTTCACTATCGTCTGTCATATATCTACGTATCTGATCACTAAAATCTGAGTCATCGTTTCATATGCCCTGCCTTAGGCCACCACTAGCCATATTGAGTCACTAGGTCGTAGTTCCTTACAAGAATAGCAAATCAAAACACGTTTCACCACAACCAGTTACAGAAACACCAGGTATATTTGACCGAAGATTGCCAGCTGGTAATCGAAACACGCGGTATGTCTGGCCGACCGTATTCACACAATGCGTTTAATACGTACCACAACATACAACAACAACTAATTGGAAATGACCAAATATTACGGAGAGGGGTTTGGGGGGAAGGTACTGGGGGTGACAGCCGTCAAAGTCAAGCGGTTAGCCACTATAAAGTAGTAAAATTACCGATCGGTCAATTTGACCGATGTTTTGTTTTAAGTGTTATAATCCCAACCTTTGTACTAAGAGTGTGTAGAGGCTTGAATCATTAAGCTTTTTTTGAGCTTTTTAAAGCTCGGCTTGGCTCGAGGAATTTTGAAAAACTCGATCCGAGTTTTAATGCAAAGTGAAAACAAACTTAATTTTTGTTGTAATATAAATTAATTCTGCTTTATATATTCATTGGGTTTTGTATCAGTAAATGTTCACACTCACTAAGCCAAAGTAGGTTACGATCATAAATATTCCTTTGCATTATTAAATAATAATTTTTTTAAATAAATATTCAACGTATTCATACCTCAATGTAATCCAACTGACATTTATGGTGGGACTCTAATTCCAGATCTACAATAGTAAGATGAACTTTGCTCCCTTGTGAGATGGTGATTTTAAAGAAGCACTCTGCGAATCGTGCATAAGGCTGAGGATAGTTGGGGGAAGTTATCGTCCCAGTTGGGCTGGTCAGAGTGCCACCGCATCCTGTAACAAGGTTCCAATTGGAGACAAAATATAAATAAATAGTGGATAAAAGAGCATTTATTACTGTTTGTTTTACTTTCTTACTTTCTACACAGTTCATGAATACTTCTAAGTTCTGTATAAGAAATCTTATTGGATGATACAATTCAACTATTTTTATAAATATATACAAGTAATTACCAGTAGTGGCTGCATCCCAGATAGCTCTGAACCCTGCGAAGGTTCCGGAGCGATCGCTGCTGAAATGTATCCACAGTCCATTGGTGAAAGATGTGATGTTAGGGGGTGTATTGGTGCCACAGTACTTCCCTATCAGCGGAGATGTCTCTTGTAGCCCATTTCTATAAACATCTTGTAGATATTACTTATGACTTTGTAACATCAAAATGATTTTGATTAATTCAATTTTTTACTGTGCCACCTGTCTTGAAAATTTGACTTTTTTGCACAGTTTTACACCAAATCTGATTTTTGAGTTATTACATGGACTCAGTAAGTCAAGCCTGGAATCCAGAGGGAGGTAACACAATTTCCAATAACGATATATAACCATATGTATGACTAATACAGATTTAAAAAATGTAATCTATACACTAAATGTTAATCCACTGGATGGGGGTCGAATCAGAGTAATGAACAAAATTAAAATTGTTAGAACTTTATGGGGGAACCCCTTCCCTGGTGATACCAATTTGTTGAGTGGGTTTTGTTAGGTGATGTGACCTCGTTGTATAGCAATTTTCATGGAAAACAGTTGGGAAATAAGGAAGAGATTGATTTTAATATTCTCCATAAGAATTGGGCGCTGTCAGATAATGTACTGCGTTTATCATGGATTGTAAATTTAATTTTTCTCTGGAACCGTTAGACGTAGTCAAATAATTCAAAACACTGATTTGTTTTGTTTTTTTGCTGGTTTCAATTGTGGTAGTCAAATCATACTTTACATTTTATGGTTTATGTGGCAATAAAAAAAATTGATTTTTTGACATTTAAAAGTCCATAATTTTGGAACCGTCATTTTTACAGACATGCGGATCGTGTCATATTATTTAGTAATCTATACTCTATAAAATATTGAATTTAAACCAAAATCGTTAGAGCCATTTTTGAGAAGTTTGGATTTTTCACATTTTATAAGAGTTTTTAGGGGTGAAATCCCCTTACAAAACAAAAATGAAAAAACGCTTGGATACACGTTGAGTATATACATACATACCAAATTTCATTTAAATCGGACCAATGGGGTGGGCTATGGCTCTGTACACATCCAGACAGACAGACGTTAGTCAAAAACCTACTTTTTGGATTCAGGGGACCCTAAAACGGATATATCCACTCTCAACCCAAGTAAGAACACAATGGTGTTCTTACTTTAATTTTCAAATCAAATCAAATGGAAATGTCCATGTGGACAACAATAACTGGTAATTTATATAAATAAAAGCAATGTTAAATTTTACAAACACATTATTTACAAAACTCTACTTAAACTGAATCATAAATGTGAAAGACTGATAGAAAATGAATATCTTATGACTCTATGACGTCACCGTTTCAAATTATGGTCTGACAGATTGCCAAGACATATTGATACCAACAGTGACCATTCACACAAGTTAGTATGGTTTCTGAGATGTCTCAGGTCACACTAACAACAAAGCAGTGAGCAAGCTAAAACACAGAAATGAAACTTTGTAAAACAAATCCAGATGACATATAAAATGTTAATATAAATGTATACTGTATTAACATGTTATACATTATTAACAATTTTGTTAATTTAACAGTTTTGTAGATGCGTCATTGGAACTTGTTAATAGTGTGACAAGGATCAGATTGAAATTAATTAATAGGTTTATTGACTAATGTACTATCAATACAAATATAGAAACAAACCTGATGGTCAAACTATCGTAGTTGCATTCTTTCGAAAGGCCTTCGAGGACAAATTTTTCAAATTGTAATCTGATCTGATGGCCTTGAGGCACATGAATTATCCAAATACATTCCTTGTTTATTGGGTAATCATCTGGGTAGTTGGGTGTAGTAATTGATCCAGATGTTGAATGGATAGTTCCACCACAAACTGCAACAAGTATATTAAACTACCTACTGTAATGTATTGATATGCAATGATTTGCCATAAAATGTTACTTTTAATGTACAGCTGACACAACAGCTGTTATCACTAGATTACTTAGGTCAATGGATAAATTTCAGCAACACATACAAAATTCACTTGTATACTTGTGTCATTGGTGTAAAGCCAATGGTATTAAACAGCAATTATTAATTTTTATAAACCTTTTTTATGTGAACCTTTCAAAGATGATTTCCTTATGGTCAAATTAATCTCATTTCTTGACTCGGAACTGGATGAGAGATTGAATTGGAAACCTTACATTGGTATATTGACAAAGATAATCTTACCATGATTCCAGATGTCAGCCCACCACCAGCAAGATGCTAGTTTCTCCGACTGTAAATTCACTCACACAAATAATCTATCATTAATATGATAAGAATTAAGTTTCCTTGTTTGAAATATAAACATTATAATAATTAAGATTTCTTCAAATTTGAATTACCTTTTCGTTGATCTACCATGATATAATGTGCTGTAAATCCCTCTCGATGAACACTTGAATCAGATTTGAACACAACAGTCACAATATTGGTAGTTGAAACAGTCTGAGGAGGAACCTTTAATCCACAGTACCTGAGTTCAACCCATAACATTAAAGTACATCTTTGTCTGATTTAATGATTCTCAGGTAATAATATTCAACATTGTGAAAGTGATTTAAAAAATACTAAGAGATATATAACTTACATAAAATAATACCATTTGACTGGATGGTTCAGGGGTCATAGTACTCGCTTCATAATCTGGTGGTCACTGATTCGATCCTTAGCAAAATCTTAACACAATTTTGAGATGATTCAATACTGAATTCATTTGCCTTTGTGTACATTAGGCTAGTAGTTAACTCTTGAAAACTCGTGCCGTTGTCAAAAATACTGCAATACGGTATTTGTTATTTTTAGATTTACTATTAAGACCACAAGCAAAATTCTTCCCACCCCCTCTCCTCCTTCTCCAATTCATTGTATCACATTCCACCACCTGTTTAAGAGGTTAGTTGGTATATGGCACTGAGTGTGGACTAATATCTTAACCTTTGAGCTTCATGCAGTCTTTTCCACACAACTTGAAGAGTAGTAATTTTTTCTAATAAAAATATTGTTTTAACCCTTCCTGGACGGGCAAATTGGTATTATAAGATGGGAAATATTAAGGAAAAAATTAAAATTAATTTTCATTATTTGTGTTTTATTATACTAGTATACATTAGATAAACACAATGAAACACTTTAGACTGTCAAAATTATTTTATTTTTACTCAGGACCTACTTCTTACCTTACTACATCAAAGACCATGAGCGGATATATCCCCCCATCCGTCCTTTATTGCCAAAGACTTTGGCGGATATATCCATCACCCGTCCAGGAAGGGTTAACAAGTATTTTTATAGTTTTTAAGAAACTCTGTAGTGATTGTGTATATAGTTTTTGTATGACATGTTGATATTACTAGTAAACCTTTTTAATCTGTAAATATGGATAAAAGAGATCATGACCGAATAAAATAAAAATGTCCCTCAGCATGCAAAAGTAAGAATCCACTAATCAAGTTCCTTGGCAAGATCAAGATCCTAAACATGTTTTATTTGACAATGATGATGAAAGTGAAGTTTTGAGTGATAGTGCCAACCAAATCAGCATTCCTTGTAGCGGAAAGGAATGCTGGATGATTTTTCTTTACGATAGATAATAATCGGAAAATAAAAACTAAATTTTCACATGTTCCCATTTCAAGTGCAAACCAACCGGTGTTCAATGTGCTTTTTAAAATAATAAACTAATGAGTTTAGATGAGGTGATTAAAAGTGCCATAAGCAGTTACAGTATATATTAATCAATTTTTCAGACATGAATCTCACTGATCTCATTCCTTTTGTATTCAATATTTCAACTTTTATATTCACTAAACTCAAATCCAATATTGAATATCTTTATTTATGTCATTATAACAATTAATTTCTTACATTATACGATATATATCTTATATTACATTACAAGCATTTGCTTATGTTTAATTCATTCCCTAGCATCATTATCATGCAGCGTGGCTCGTTATTACACTATCACACTATCTGGAGGGTCATCTTTGCCAAGAACAAGGCTATAAGATTCATTTAATTCATCACTCACACTTTTCATTCATATTGACCTAAAATACTCACTTAGTTTTGGCATGTGACAGGGTCACGGTTTTTATATAGTAGATAATTATCAGTTTGTTATTTTATAATTAATTAATTATGTAAAAAGAAGTGCTTATTCAGTTAGAGGCTAGTTGTGGATGTCAGGCACATATGTTTGTAAGCAGCTACCACAAGCGATACACTGTTTACCTTGGTCCTTGCTGGGTTTAGCATTCTTTCTAGGGCAGGTTAGTTTAAATAGTCGGGGAGGTTTAGATTCGTGGTCTGTTGGTGTGAGGGGGTCAGTCGGTGTGTAGGGGAGTTGACTCCGGGGAAGAGCAGTGTTCCCCTGGGCAGCAACCTTTTTGGGTGAGTGTTTTGGTTGGCAAGGTTTCGTTAAAGAATTAGATTTGTTAAAGTAAAGAGTTTTGTGTTTTATTCAGGGGTTTAACGTCATAGAAAAAGAGATTTACATTTTTGGTTTTATTTTTGAAGGATCATTTTGTGTTATGTTTTAAAAGGGGAGTATTTTAGTTATTTTTAAATGTGTACGTTCAATATCGCTTATGGTAGCTAGATGTGTCCCAGATATTAGGTATAATTAAACATTGTAATATTGAGGCTTGTGTAATTAAATTGTGAGTTAGTCTACCAGCACATATTTTATTCTTCCTTTTGTGTTACGTCCCCATTGTATTCGAGCGAGGTCCCTAGGTTTTTTTTTGGTAGGACCAGTTTGTTGGAGATCCCGCTCGTTACAGGTAGGTGTCTCAAAAATAAGAATAAGTAAATAAGAATAATAACCTGTCAATCAGAGAGCTATTTCCTGTTTCGGTGTTGTTCTCGTATACGAGAACGGCATCCATAGAACAGTCTCTGGAGTACTCTAAGTGGAAGGAGAGCCATCCAAGCTGCACGACCCAACCCGGCGGGGCGGAGATGACCCAGTGGCATAATGCCCCAGGAGGGTAACCGTCCTCAGTCTGGGGCGCGGAAAACATGCCGGTCTTGTCCTTTAGGATGCCACCGCACACTGTCAGCACAATCATATCATAATGAAACCAATACTTGGGTAATCCTCAAGACAAAAATAAGGTTAGGGATTTGGACTGTTGTGCTGGGCAGAAATATATGTATCTACTGAACAGTCCTCAAATTATAACAATGGGTATTTTGACTAGATACTTCAAATAATTTAATGGTTCTAATGTAAAAAATGTATTTCCTTCACTTAGTGGAATAGATTAAATTATGGATACGGTATGTCTAAAGGTAATGTTTTCAGTTCCTCTAAACAGTTGTCCTTATAACCATATGACATCACATCTGTTTGAAATTTTGGTCTGACAGATTGCCAACCCCCCCCTGCAGAGATAAGACATACCTATGTCAAAATGTGAATTAAAATTAACAATGAAGTGTAAAGTTATTTGTAATCCATTACAGTAATATATACAGCAAACTATCTATGAGCAATAGGTAATATATCACTCTTACTAAAATTAACAGATATCCATCATTATATAATTAAAATAATGTATATCCATAATTCTGGGAGTAACCTTTTACTCAGAGAATTAATCATTTTCTTTCTGTGTTACTGACACAAGTTTACTAAATTATGGACAGGGTGAGCATATTAAACAGACCTGATAATAAAAGAAAATACCAATATTTAGACTTACTCAAGTCAATACTCGAGAAATTAGCGATGAATCCTCTGTACTGGTATGACTCGTCAGCAGTGAATATGAGGTACAAATAGTTGTGCGTTGAAAGAATATCACCTGGTGAAGAGCTACCACAGTACCTGTCGATTAATGTGGAGTTGGCATTGTCACCGTCGTGAATCTGTGAACATATTTGAAGGAGCAGTTACCAGTGATGTTAAGGTACCTTGGAAATTAGAAGATATAACCAAAGGTTACACTCTTACAGCAGTTTGCCACAAATGATTCAAACCTCCCGGTAATAGGAACGTCCGGTTAATCTTACCTGATGGGGAAAAAGGTTACTAAGTTTAAATTATAAACTAAGCAATGTAATCAGAATTATAACACTTTAACCAACAGCACGGTGTCATTAACTATACAGTACTATGCACACAATAACTTACTTTTTGGAACATAAGAATTCAGTAATCATCTTTAAACAAAACAAAGAATTCCTGTTAGCCAATGCAAAATGGTGCCATCGTCTCATAAACATAACATATTCGAATGTAGCAGTACACTGTTGCTCAAGATAGTGTAGGGTGATCTATACTCAAAGTACATCACAATAGACTCGATTTTTGGTCAGACTCTTTGTCATCACTTTGGTAAACTACTTTTCAAATATTTGACTTCATTTCCAGCAATGATCGTATAAAAAGTAGGCCTACAGACGACGCAGTTTTATTATTGTTTGTTTTTATGTGTCAATGTGTATATCAGATTTTACATTTCTAATGACAAGTCTATAACGGATAGAATGTCCCTGCGGGAAAAATTGATGCTGTTCAGTCAAAACATGTTGTGAACAAACCTATAAGTGAACTGTGATAAGACGTAAGTTATTTGGTCTAAATACACTGGTCTAAAATAATGGAATTTATTAGTACTGTACTTTTAATTTGTACTGTACTGTGCATTTTCGGATAATCTGAACAACTAACACTTAATGTAAAACATACTAGACAAGATAGACTTATACGTCATTACAGATCAAGTTTGTCTCCTAAAATAAACACAAGAGTTCCAGAAGGATCAAATCTAGGGCCTGTCGTATTTTTACTTTATGTCAATGATATTCCTGACTCTATATCCACAGGTATAGTTTGGTTATTTGCGGATGATGCTAGTCATTTAGTCCTAGACGAAGATGACCTACAATGAGAATTTCAGCATAGGAGGGATTGAATGAAATGAATGAGTGGTGTTCAGAAAACAAGCTCCTACTAAATAAAGGGAAATCCAAAGTAATTCAATTGTATAATAGGAAGATATTAGACTGTGCACCTCTACTCTGACTGGTAAGGTCAAGTGTATGTGTGATAGACTCAATAAAAGACCTGAGCCTAACCATCAGCAACAACTTACGATGGAAACAGAATATTGATATAACATCAACAAGGCTAACAGCTGTCTGTTATATGGTCAGAAGACTTCATCTATTTTTAGATAGAGAAGTACTTATAAAGGTATATTTTGGGTGCTTCCACAGCGTAATGAAGTATGGAATATTATTCTGGGGAATCAGTCCTCATGGGCAGTGAATACTCCTGTTGCAGAAGAGAATTATTAGAACAACTTTTCAGGAGCCTTTCCTCTCACATTGCAAGCGATTGTTCATTGAAGCTAATATTCTAACAATGCCAGCCCTGTTCATCTTGGAGTCTGCTGTAATGGTGAGGAGAAACCTGGACTCGTTTCGTAATAATGAAGCACACCACAACTACTCAACAAGACAAAGGAATGACATACATTTGCCACGGGTAAACTCAAGCCTAGCAAGAAACGGTCCTAGGTTCTTATGTAGCAGGATCTACAACAGGATTCCTAGCGATCTCAATAATATACCTGAATTAGCTAAATTCAAGAATAAATTTAAGGAATATCTTCTGAAGAGGCCATACTACTACATGGAGGAGTATCAGGGATGACCAGAAATATAGGCCACACTGTACACGACGACCACGGCACAGCAGCGCTTCTAGTGGGATATCATCATCATCATCATCAACTTGGTAATCCGAACAGGGTTCAGTCCCAATTAGGATTGCTGGGCCTCTGGTGTAATTTGATTGTACATAGTAATTTTTCGGTGGTTCAGATATGAATATGAAATAAAACATAAAAATAAATATCCTGCTTAACCCTTATATTCCCTGTGTGCATTCACACCTCATCGCATAGCTTGACACTCGATGAGTGCAACATTAACACTTTAATTGCCATGCATATATTATGAGGCCCAATTATTGGAATGCCAATGATAACCTGAGTGTTTTTGAGTTAAATTATACTTAAATCTTTTATAAAACTGTCCCTTAACAGCAATCGTTCTCTGATGAAATGAGAGAAAAGTGTACATTTATTTTTATTGAATTTTACATCTATAGAATAAGATTATACAACAAATATTGAAAAAACCATCAACATTAAAACAATTTTGAAGATTTTTGACTAACAGGGAACATTAAATTACTTTGTGAATAACTTTTTACGTTATTTGTGAAACTTTACACATGGTCTCACAAAAAAGTTGAAATGTAATGTTTGTTAAAGTATTTACTAAAAATTCAGAAACAACCAAAGATCAGCAGCATGTATACTTGAATTTACCTCCAAATAGTCAAAATCACAAGTGGCGCCGATACTTTCAAGTTCAAAGTCCTGGAAGTGCAGCTGTATAGCGGTGCTCGGAGGTGAGTTGATGATGTACACACACTCTCGCTCCCCGGTGTACGGCTGGGGGTAGTTGGGCGACTTGATCTCTCCTGTGCGACCCGTAAACACTCCTCCGCAAACTGTCATTACAATTCAGTTAAAAATAAATGGTACCAGTGGGCTGATTTCTTCACCATGTTAGTGCCACTTTTCTAGGCAGGATGCGCTGATAAATTTGTAGCCTCCCAATTGCCTCACCGGGATGGGTGAACCCCAGGGAACTTTAGATTACATTTCGTTACTACTACAGATGGGATTTGGACCCACAACCTCAAGCTCTGTACACCAACGTTTTTGAAGGATCTAAGTGAATTATTAACACTTACCTGTTTCATAGTGAATGGTAAACCCACGCTCTTCTACGACAAAGTCAGAGTGGAAAATAATCGTAAGAGTGTTGCTTGATGAAGTGAATGGTGGAGGTATCGTGGTGCCGCACCATCTGCCTACACTAGGAGACGACGCACTGGGGCCATCCCTTACCTGATAACATACATGGAGTTACAGTTTGTTTTTACTTTATTAGCTATCATTTCTATTATTCTTTACCCTCATAAGTTTTCACTTATGTTTCAAATCATCAATCTCATATCACTCAAGTAGACTTACCTCAACATAGTCATCACAACTATCTCGATCTTCTATATCAAAACTGTTGAAGACAATTTTTATCTTATCTCCAAGAGGTAACTGAATTCTCCACTCACAATCTTGTTCAGGTAAATAATCAATTGGGCCCATCGGTGGATTTATGTCTCCACTACCTGTAGTTAAAACACCACCACAGCCTGAAAAAAATTAATTTAATTTACTGAAAAATTTTCCTTTCAGTTTCAAAAACCCAGTTTCATAAATTTATTTCAGTTAGGCCTAATTTAAATTAGTTTTTTGTTATTTATATTCATTAACATTTAAGTACCCTAACAAGAAACAATTATAATGTGTGAAAGTTATTGTGTTCAGTAGCGGCGTTTGCAATGGCATCCCTTTAGGTATGATTCAGCCTTTAACCTTCGCTCAGCTTAAAAGGTGGCCCACTGCGTTAGAGAATTTAAAAGGAAAAACTCCATGACTTTTCCATTTCTGTGATGTACAATGCTATTTAGCAAGGCATTATTGCCTTATTCATTGCCTTACTGCGATGAATATTACTGCCCTAATTTAACCATCAGGCAAAATTTTTCTTCTACGCTAAATTTAAAATTAACTTAGTCCGCAAATTATCTTTTTGTAAGGTTTTAAGAACTTCTAAATAAAAATGCAATGCAAGTAAAGTAATAAAATAATAATGTACAGTATTACTATTTCTTGGAATTCATTTTGGATATATTATAGTCAGCTCTCACTTTTGTTGGCACAGAAGTTTCAAAATAAGGTAAAATTAATATTTTTAAGCCTTTTTACACTAGAGAAGTAAAATGACCTTAATTCAAACAAGGGAAGTTCACAAAGCACGACTGGGATGGTGGCGACATCCTGTAATCCAGCTACTTGGAGGTCACGAATTGTGGATAGTTGTGAGCGATGGTCGGTGGGTGTAGTGTTCTCTTGTGTGGATTAACGTCCGCACTATTGAATACTGCGTTAATCCGCAAAGACCATCCTCATAATTAGACCAATTCGTAATTCAGAGGCCGTGGTTCGGATTCCACGTTAAACTGTAGATCCCTTAGTTGCCATCGGCTGTTGGGCTATTAATTAACAGTCCTGTCTAAGGAACACGTCAGCCTTAGTCAGTAACAAGACTACAAGATCGCGCCACAATCATCCCACAATCATTTCTCATTCATACTTGGCTTAAAATACCTACCTGGGTAGGTCGCCATTTCAAATGGTAATCTAAAGCCTGGTCTAGCAGCAATACAGAGCGCACTACTTGAGCTGGCGATAGTTCCAGTTTTTCCTTCATAGATGGCAGCATTTTGAAGCATGGCCAAAAAAGACCAAATCCATCCCTATCCTTCCATATTGATCTGAACTTGAACTTAACTTATTATGATACTGAATGCTAATGTAAATTTTACCGTCAATGAGAGTGTATGTGATTCGAAAGCCAGCTGCGGTCCCAGAACCATCGGAGTGAAAGAATAAGTAAGCGGCAGAGTGGTGAGTGGTGATGGACACTGGTGACGAGCTGTTGCAAAACTGCGCCAGTAGGCTGCTGGGTTCCTCATTATCGTACTCCTGGATCTGTTAGAGACAAATTATGTTGTATATTTGTAAAAGTAACTGGTTGATTTAGTTCATAAAACTATAACAATGTTATTTAGAACTGTTCAACGGACATTTTCCAAGTAAAACAAGTAAGAAAAAAAACTTCACAACGTTTTAGGATCTGGAATCTGATCTCGTTCTCAAGCAAACCAGCACCTAAAACATAACATGATCAGTATATAATCCAGACTAAGCCGGTATAAAGCTGAAAACAAAACTGTTTAAAGCAGTCATAAGTTTTTAGCTTTACCGGCTTAGTCCGGATTATGTACTAATCGTGTTATGTTTCAGCCACTACGTTGCCTGAAAACTGGATCAGATTCCTCAGATCCCAAACCATCGTGAAACTTGGTTTTACTTAAAATCGTGATGGGAAATGTCTGTAATAAAAATCTAAATAACATTAATCCACCATCACCCATAATGAATTTCAATCTAAGAACTATAAAAATGTTTTATAATGAACATTACTGATTGTCTAGTATTACACAAAACCCCTAAAATACAAAACAATTGATTTAAGCCTCTTCCAATTTATGATTTGAAAAATAAAAATCCTCTATAACCATATAGTTGGTAGGAATAATAATTGATCCATATACAGTATAATTCATTAAAAATAATAACGAAACCATTAAAATAACAACTGAACTAAGGAATATTGCTGAAAATAAGATCTGAAAGACTCAAATACAAATATTTAGCTTTTCTGACTCAAGAGCCAAAGTCTGAATAAATGAAAATTGTTTCCTAACCAACAGATACACTGCAAAATACTTTCTTATATACTATTTTAAAATTAATTATTAGAATAAGGAAACAATAACTCTTTATATTGATAGAAAAAGTTAATAAAGTTTGGTACTGAAAAATTAACATTTGATATTTTACGCTAGTTTGGTTTAATTTGGGCTTTTTTACGTAAAGTTGTGGTACAGACCTTTAAGTAGTCCTTGGAACAGTCGGTGGAAGGCTCCAGGCTTATAGTGTTGAACAGAATTTGTATCTTTTTGCCTGGAGGGGCAAATACCTTCCACTCACAGTCTTGATTAGTCGGATAATTCTGAGGGTATCCTGGCGATTCAAGAGTTCCGTGTGACTGTGCTTCGATTTCCCCTCCACACGCTACAAACAATTAAATAAAATTAAAAAAGCAAAATTAATAATTTTTGGGTTATTTGTATGCTTTACTTTATACAATGAAAATTATATGATGAATTTTTTGAATGTCACAATATAACTTTTTAAGTGTCTTTTGATTATTATGTTTGTAGGTATGTTAGAATAAGACATTTAAGTGACCTTGTGATGTATCCTTATCTTATGTTGACAATTCAATTATTGTACTGTTGTGTCTCTTGTATCTTTTTTCTTTTTGTATATATTGTATATATGTAACCTGACTTTGTCCATTGCTGCAAAGTTTAACGACAATAACATTTTTATTTATTTATACAAGGTATATTTTGAAAATAAGAACAGTCAAAAAACAGATGTCTTTGGTAGGCAGGTCATGCCTAAGAAAATGATAATGCTGCAAAAAAGCAAGCACTGAAGAATTGCTCAGTAGCCTTAAGACCACTAGGTAGACTAAGATTGAGGCAAATAGACCAGATCAAGTAAGATTTAGGGAGGCTGGATATAACTAAAGAGCTGGAGAAGGCTGGAGCTGAGGCAAAGTCCCATTTAGAGTTTCAATGCAAAGAGGTAAGCATGTATGTTAGGAGAGTAAGTTGTATTTCCATTACTCTCCAAGTCCTATGATGTTAGCCACATATAATGACCAGTTGTCTGTGTAAAAGCAGAAAAAGTGACACTATTTCTAGGAGTGAATTCATGTGAAATCTCTGTGATGCTCCTCTTGAGAAATTTGATCGGTAATCTGTTACTGAAAAATACAATTAGAATGCAATGTTTCAACACTCACCAGGATCCACGGCCGACCATGTTAGTTTAAACCTATTTTTGAGAGATCCTGTGGTAGAAAACAACTCGACTCTAAACAAATGTGAGAGTGTTCTAATCTTGGGAAGGGTTCCAGTGTGGCAATACGTCCACACTGGGTTGCTGAGTATTGGTTGATGTATCTAAAAAATAAAGGTAACATGAGTTATAAAAAAATACTATAAACATGAGAAAAATGTTACGATGTAAGCCTATTACAGATTAATATAAAATTATTACATATTGCATTTTAGATTATATAACCATTTGAAATAGCAACCTACTCAGGTAGGTATTTTAAGCCAAGTATGAATGAGAAGTGAATGTAAGATTGTGGCGCGATCTTGGTAGTCTCGTTACTGACATGTTCCTTAGACAGAACTGTTAATCAATAGCCCAACAGTCAATATATATAAGGGACCTAAGTTTAACGTGGAGCCAGAATCACTGCCTCTGAATTACAAACTGGTCTAATTAGGATGGTCTATGCAGATTAACGTAGTATTCAATAGTATGGAAGTAATCCACACAATAGAACATTACACTGACCGACCATTGCTCACCACTATCTACAATTCGTAACCGCCAAGTAGCTGGATTACAGGACGTCGCCACTGTCATTGTTAATTATTTTTTGTGATAGCTTTAAGTTGAAAAATATGTTTACTGATAATTTTTCCTCATTAAAAATTAATAAATATCATTACTAAAAAAATTTAATACACCAACTCCTCAAATGAATTTTGTAGTACTGTATCTCATTTTACAGTATAGTTAAAAGAATTCATTGAACATTGACTCAGTTTATATTTACATGGGTAAATAAACTTACTTTTATATAGTTTTTGTCACAATTTTCAGATGGGTCGATTACAAGCTCACTGAAACTGATCTCAACAACTTTGTTTGATGACACTTCTACTCCCCAAGTGCACAGCTTGCCACTAGGTAACTGCTGAGCACTGGTTCCAGATGGGTATGTCAACTCTCCTGAATCTTGGGAGAACATTCCTCCACAATCTGTAAAATAATCAAAATAAACAAAACTTAACAAATCAACTGAACTGTTGTAGATTTTCTGTACTATTCCTTATTAATAAGGAGTATTGAGCTCAATGTTTTTAATTTTATTTCTTCAACTAGCCACCTTTTCATTTTCCATTTTTATCTTTGTTCATCTTTAAGGTTAATTATGAATAAACAGGTAATAATCAATCAAATTTACTTCAATATATGCGCTAGCACTGTCTCAAGAAGTTCCATTCAAGAGAAGGAATTCACTGAGATTGTATTCAACCCATTGAGTGCTTTGGATGATATATCGTCATTAGTTTCTATCCCAAAAAATCAAGTTGTCGACACTCGACGATTTAGTGAAACTGTTCTCTTGCAGGGAGGAACTGCCATATGTGAGCTGAGACTGGAACTAACATGGTTTTGCTTTTTTGCTTTATAACCAATTAAGCGCTTTGTCTGAAGGGATATATGGTGAACCTGTAGTAGGTGAACAGCACTCACTGACAAGTGAAGCGATGGAAGCCATTCCGAAGTACTTAGGTTTGAATCCTGACCATGAGCAATCCCAATTTGGTTTGCAAATGTTTGGTATAATGATAAGAGGGCCCACCTTAAATTAACAGTCATTGACTTGGGTGGAAGAAATGAAAGATTAGATGTGATTAAGTTTAAATAAAAGTTAAAGATAATTTTGTATGCTATGCTTTTGTTTGCAATACAATAAGTATATTTTTGAAATAGCAAAGCTCAGCAAAGCAGGATCCTATAATAAAGTCAGAAAACAAAGATTTGAGTTATTTAAGATATGTTTATGAATGTTCTCCATCACTTATTACATTTTGGACTACTTCAAGGGTTAATTCTTTGAGAGTGAATGCAAATTGTTGTCATAGTGAACTACAGGACTCACCGCTGCTGGGAGTGCCACACCTCTCCCCTTCGAAGCCTGAGACGCAGCTGCACTTGACAAGTGGAACACCTTGCACAGTTTGCACTATGCACGTGCCGTTGTTCAAACATGGGTTGGGGCTGCATGAAGCGTACACCACCACGCTGCAGTCCGCACCTGAACAATTACTCTATTGTACCCAGTCCATCTGTAGATGTCTTTATACCTTCTTCTTCTACTGTTTCCTACAGGTGTTACCTTCCATTGTTCTGTCAGAATACTTAAAGTAAGTACAAAACTGATCTGAAAAGTTGATAACTTCATATCTTGATGATTGAAATTAAAAAGATTTTCTTCAAAGCACCTGAGTGAAGGGTCCTGTCACATCGATGTATTCACACCAAACTGTTGTTCCCTGTCATAGATTGGAAGTAATTAAAAAAAGGAACACCATATGCCGGTAATTGGTTTTTCGGCAATAATCCGGATGTTATAAGGAATCAAACTGATCGCAAAAATGTAGAAAAAATATTTTCTAGAATTGGTAATACACATTTCTCATGAGTTTCAAAAGAGTTTATCTGATTTACCATATTTTAGTTTTACAATATTCAAAAAAATTCGAAACAATATATACATAGAATTAAAAATTACTAAATAAGAAAGCATTCAAAATATTTTAATTGTACTGTACCAGTTAAGTGGGGGTGGCAGACACATAAGGCTCTAGAGCCACTGGGCACACATGTTCCACCGTTCTTGCAAGGGTTGTTATGACAGGGATGCACAGCCAGAGAGGAAGGAACGCAGCCTGCCGGACCGTAACCGTCTCCAGCATAACCATTCGGGCACATGCAGTTGACAATACCTACACAAAAATCACTATATGATTATTTTTTTTATGATTATAAAAAGAATATGACCAGCCTTGTTTTATATTTTTTGGTAGAAAGTAGACAAGTGAAGAGAGAATAATGTGTTGAGATAAGCAAAGGCTCATTGTCACCATCTATCTTCAATACTTAATGAGAGTATCATGAAGTAGGCCTATACTTCAGAAAAGCAACTACTTGCTTAATGGCAGGATCATGAAATAGGGTATAGTTTTTATATACAGTAATTTTTATATCTTATTCATATAGGATAAGTTACTTTTAGAAGCAGGGGCACATCTGTTTGTATACAGCTTACACAAATGATGTATAGGCTACTTTGAAAAAAACCTTGCGATTTTATATTTATTACATTGTTTATCTTGTAATTACTCATAAAGTTAAATGTTGTCATGTTGGCAACTGTATCACTTTAGAAAAAAGCTTGTTATCTTTAAAATTACTACAATGCACACTTTAAAGGCAGTTCTGGTTTCAATATATAGGAGGGGGGGGTTACAATCGGAGTCACTCGGCTTCGAGGGTAGGAATGGCCATCTGGGAATGTTGACAGTTTTTTTTTTGGTTTAATTGTTTAAGTTTGTTGGAATATTAAAGTAAAATTTATTCTATCAGGTTTTCAAAGTACAGTAGAACCTCGATTAACTGTCACCCTTTTAACCGTCAGTCTCTATTAACCGCCACCCCACTAACGCAAAAAGAATTATGCGTCAGCGCTGAGCCGGATCGTCTGTTGAGGCTCTATGATGAGTAGTGACGACTGTCTGCACACCTGCAATGTGCGTGAATCATTGGCGGCAAGGGTAGTGACCCAGCTGGTTAATCCCTTACACTGTCTTCTGCATTCCACTGCTACTGTTTCATTTCAGTTCAATGTGGTGCTTGGCTTACAACAGTGAACTGAAGTTATTGCTGATTTCGAGTGCAATGCCTACTAGCGTTTTACGTGCTTTATTGTTTATTGTTGACAGTGCTGTTTATACGTAGTGCATGCTCTTCTGTTATGGCTGAGAAACGGAAACGTGTAGTTTTGGGAATCGACAATAAACAATTAATTATTAAACGCCGGTGCTTCTTCTCGGGAAAATTAGAAACATGACCGCCTGAAAAGCTCGACGGGAAAAGAAACAAAAGAAAATGACGGATTAATTTAAAAACTAAATACCGGTATGGTAGTTTTGAGAGTGAAAGTACGTACATGTACAGTTGATATTTAATTGTTTTCTTAATAAAGTATTTTTCACTTGAACTGGCGTAGTTTTGCTTTTTCTCATGTTGGCAACTGTATCACTTTAGAAAAAAGCTTGTTATCTTTAAAATTACTACAATGCACACTTTAAAGGCAGTTCTGGTTTCAATATATAGGAGGGGGGGTTACAATCAGAGTCACTCGGCTTCGAGGGTAGGAATGGCCATCTGGGAATGTTGACAGTTTTTTTTTTGGTTTAATTGTTTAAGTTTGTTGGAATATTAAAGTAAAATTTATTCTATCAGGTTTTCAAAGTACAGTAGAACCTCGATTAACTGTCACCCTTTTAACCGTCAGTCTCTATTAACCGCCACCCCACTAACGCAAAAAGAATTATGCGTCAGCGCTGAGCCGGATCGTCTGTTGAGGCTCTATGATGAGTAGTGACGACTGTCTGCACACCTGCAATGTGCGTGAATCATTGGCGGCAAGGGTAGTGACCCAGCTGGTTAATCCCTTACACTGTCTTCTGCATTCCACTGCTACTGTTTCATTTCAGTTCAATGTGGTGCTTGGCTTACAGCAGTGAACTGAAGTTATTGCTGATTTCGAGTGCAATGCCTACTAGCGTTTTACGTACTTTATTGTTTATTGTTGACAGTGCTGTTTATACGTAGTGCATGCTCTTCTGTTATGGCTGAGAAACGGAAACGTGTAGTTTTGGGAATCGACAATAAACAATTAATTATTAAACGCCGGTGCTTCTTCTCGGGAAAATTAGAAACATGACCGCCTGAAAAGCTCGACGGGAAAAGAAACAAAAGAAAATGACGGATTAATTTAAAAACTAAATACCGGTAACGGAAGTTTTGAGAGTGAAAGTACGTACATGTACAGTTGATATTTAATTGTTTTCTTAATAAAGTATTTTTCACTTGAACTGGCGTAGTTTTGCTTTTTCTCATTTGAAATAAATTCACATTAAGTAGCAATCAAGTAGCGCAGCAATCAAGAAAAATTATTTAGGACAATACTGCCGTTATAACATGCAAGGCAGTGAATTGCGATGTTGCCACGCCAAACACTGTCTAGGTATTAAGTTGTATCGGCGTTATTATTATTTCTGTTATCCGTCTATTCGGTTATCCGTCATGGTCCCGGTCCCGAGAGTGACGGTTAATCGAGGTTCTACTGTAAAGGTAAAACTCAGTTATATAACAATAATCATTATAATTTAACTTAATATAATCTAATTACATAATCAGTCGGAATGTTACCGATCGGAGCCAACCACAGTGACCGTGTTAAGGTGAGTACACTGATTATCATTCAAATTAAAGGAGTGAGTGAATATCTTCTGAGTTATATACTGTATTGTATAATGGTAAAGTGCTAATTACCAGAGTTTTCGAAGCACTGAGCAGACGGGAAACATCCACCATTGTTGACAGCACATCTACCACCGACCACAGAAGTGCAGATGACGCCGTCCCCAGAGAATCCAGGAGGACATTGGCCGCATATACGAGAGCCCTACAATGCAACAGCACAGTGTGGAATGATTGGTCATTCTCTCATTGTTAATATGATTAGGAAATACCACTAGGCTATCCTGTTCATAGATGGCTTTATTTGTCGCGGTTCAGAGGTAATCTTGGAGTAGCTATAATAGGGGTGGTTACAGTAGGTTACCGGTTTGATCCTTAATTTTGTGAAGGTAACTGGACTCAATTGTTTCTTTTCAATGGCCTATTAACATGTTGAGTGCACGTAGCGGGGATCCCAGCCATTGTGGCACATTGCCTGGTGCGATTGGCAGGGATCTCTGCCGCCCCACTATTGCCTTTTCATAGCCTCAGTGTGCTTTCAACACTTCAGCCAAGTCGACTGTGTTGCTTCCGCTTCTCGGGGCGTGTCTCAGTATTGACAATACGTCTCTATACATAGTTTAATACCAAAAAATCTTTTAAAACACAAGTTGTCACACTAATGCTGACACAAAAAAATACAAATATGCTTTATTTTCACAATACATCAAGTATTGAAATGACGTCTGCTGGATGGTTAAAAAATGTTTATCGTCTTCTTTCCATGAACTCGGTCAATGTATGATTGTTGATACGCTATTCTGTTAGAGCAGTCTTCATTCTTCTCCCGGTATGGCATCTCAGTTCTTCTGGCAGTAGGTTATGCAGCTTCATGCCCATGTAGGAGGGATTCTTTTCATATTGGGTGAGATGGTGAGCTGGGAGACAGTATCTTGTACCATGTCGAGTGTTGTATCCATGGAACTGTCTATTTTGTGTAAATGCTTTCCATTGGTGTACAGGATGACTTCTTTTGTATAGATATTTACTAGTGTCATAATCTTCAGAGTCTTGAAAGCTTCTCTACAACTTTCTCTGAAATTCAGCTCAGCTCTTACAGCCCTCTTTTGCAGTATAAAAACTCTCTGAAGATTTCTTGCCAAAGTTCCTCCCCAAACAAAGGAGGCCGTATTAAAAGGCTGTACCTAAGATGTGTTTCAAACAGAGAATGGTAGGTTATTTTTGCAGTAGAAAGGTTGCTAATGGATTTTGTACGTTTAATCACATAAAGTGATGAATTGAGTTTAGGAAGGAGGTTATCTATTTGCTGTGACCAGGTAAGACCTTCATCTACTAGGACTCCTAGATACTTGGCCTGGGTATTTCTTTCTACATGAGGTATTGTTGGTACATCTTCACAT
This sequence comes from Nephotettix cincticeps, assembly GCA_023375725.1. NCBI lineage: Eukaryota > Metazoa > Arthropoda > Insecta > Hemiptera > Cicadellidae > Nephotettix > Nephotettix cincticeps. The sequence continues at coordinate 2,491,428 of CM041785.1, forward strand.
CTTCTCCCATAAGCCAGTTGGCTTGTTTTTCCTGAATTTACCAATATTGGTATGCCATGTTCAGTACTGTGAAAGAACTAGATGTAAAATCTTTCACAGCACTGAACATGGCATACCAATATTGCCACTCTAAGACTTGGTGGTAAATTCAGGAAAAACAAGCCAACTTGCTTATGGGAGAAGATGTGAAGGTATAAGGTATACGGCGTAAAAAAGACAACACGGCTCACAAAAATGGTTAATATTGACAACTGAATACAGTTAACTAGTTCTCTCTCATAGTTGTGTAGAGGGGTAGTGAAGGGAGGATAAGGTGAGAGATGAGTGGCAAGGCTGCCGAATTGCGTCTCATACAATACCAAAAGCATTTGCTGCGGGTTTTATACACCGTGAGACCTATTAACATTTAAAGAAGCACAACAGATGCACAAATACTTTTTATTGATTATCAAGGAAGTCTACAAATGTATAGAAAAGTGTTTAAGCCTTTATAAATCGGAAATTTTCCCTCGCCCCCGGCGCCTGGGGCAACTGCCCTATTTGCTTTGCACTCGAACATGCACCTCTGACTCTGGCGGCCCTGACTATAGCCTGATCGCCCTTTCAGACCAGAATTCTCTTTGAGTGCTGTACCTTCTTATTTTTCACTTAAGAGGGGAGCCCCGGTGGAAGGATACTTACTTGGTATGTTCTCGTGGTTTACTGGACATGGGGATGTGCTGTTCTAGGGTCCTCAAATGAAATGTTAGGGTTTCCCTGAGGTAGACTCATTCCTTGTCTGAAGACATGTATAGACTGAGCTCGGTGGACATGGGGATGTGCTGTTCTAGGGTCCTCAAATGAAATGTTAGGGTTTCCCTGAGGTAGACCCGTTCCTTGTCTGAAGACATGTATAGACTGAGCTCGGATCAAAGGTCACTGTGCCTCACCAGTTTTTCTTGGGGTTTCTAATTCTATTACGACACCCTGGACTATCTCATATTAATATTTTGAAATTTAAATACGAGAGAACACAGAAATAGAAAATACACAGATTGAGATGTGCATTTTTAAACAATTTGTACTGTATTAAATTTTGACATTCAGTTGATTTTATAAAACATAGTGATCAAATTGAGTAGTTACCCGGGTATTGTGACACGATACTCTTGGCACAAGACTGCAACCACCATTGTTGGTCTCACATTCATTGATGTCTGTGCACTGAAATCCGTTACCAGTGAAACCTGAAACAAATTATTTTAAATTTACCATCCTATATTGGGGACAACTCGGCAATAGAATTGACATTAGATTTGCAAAAGATGGGGCTTTCTAACAGGTCTTTGATATTTATTAGGAACGCTTGGTCATCTAGTCTGATCGGAATTCTTGAAAAGATTTACCAGGGATTAGTAGGTCACTCTAATCTCTGAACCTTAAGTGAGTGATTTAAACTTTCCTCTCTGGGAAATAAAACTCAATTAATTAACTGTTCTATTTGAGGCTTTATTTGGAAGTTTTAGTAAAATTTTAGTAAGTGTCAAACATTTTTTAGAGTGTAAAATTAAGTAAATATTGCAAATAGTCTTGTGAAATTTACATTATAGTAGTGATTAAGCTTGTCTAATGATGACACACTCCTGGTGAAATGTGTATTGAGGCAAATAATACACAAAAGAACAAGAAGAACTGTTCTTTTTTGTATTAACTTCTATAAACCTAGAGGCTTTTGTGTCTATACGCAGATGATTCTAATTTGATTGTATCATCTAAAAGTCTAGAAGAAGCAGAAATTTTTACATTTGTAGAATTGGAGCGTATTGGAAACTTTTTTTGTCACCACAATATTGAAATTCACAAAAATAATTTATAAATTTCAAAACGGCACAGATTAAATATACAAAAGAACCAACAGTAACGTATAATTCAAACCCAATCGGAAAAGAAAGGAAATTAACTTTTAGGATTAACAATGGATGAAAATTTAAACTGGGACAAAGAGGTTCAGAAACTCTTAACCAAAACTAATTCCGGAATGTATCCATTATCAAAAATGTCTTAATATTGTAATTTAGAAACTTTTAAAAGTATATATTTTGCCCAAGTTCATTCTCATCTCTCATTCGGTATAGCGGTATACGGTTCAACAACAAAAATAAATATGGATAGCATTTTGAAGCTACAAAAACTATTAGAATTTTGCTTAAGCTTAAACATGATGATTCGGCCAAGACCATTTCAAAAATTTGAAAAAATTTTTACAGTATATGGGCAATATATATTTGAAACCAATCTCATCGCAAGAAACCAGGAGATGGACACAAATTTAGTTCAATCAACCCACCAGTATGACTTAAGGAAAAGAAATGAAACTATTCAACCTCATAAATTAAAATTTTTTGAAAAAAAACCCTCATATGCAGGTAAAAACTTTCTCAGGTGTGTGCCCGAAAACATTAAAAAAGAACAGAATTTGTCAAAATTAAAAAAAAAAATGTTAAAAGATTATATAATAAACTTGGCTGTTTATTCATTGGATGAGTTTTCCACCTCCTATAAGAGGGGAGGCAAACAAGCAGGAAGTTATAGATGCAATTTTAATTTATAAGTTTTTTTTGTTTAAGTTTTAACTATAATACATTTATGACACTATTCACTGTACCACCCATGTACATGAAATATGAATAAAGAAGTTTGACTATGACTATGACTATGACTAAAGACACAATTAGAAGATAGGAAGTTCATAATATAAAAACCTCTTTTAAATTAAACAAAAAACTATGTCAATTATAGCGTTTTTATGAAACGATGATGTTTTTATAACAACATATAAATGACAACAGCCTTAAACATTTGAGCAGAATATTTTAAATATGGTAAACTTCAACACAATGTTCCTTTGAGATTAAATATAAAAAAAGATAACCTGGAGGGCAGAATCCACAATGGTAAGAGCCAGGGAGGTTGATACATTGCACCAGTGGGTCATGTGAGCATGGGTAACGTTTTGCTTGGCACTCATCAATGTCTATAGTACACGAGTGAGAGAGGTCTGTTGTCCATCCCTGAGAAGAACAACATTTTATTCATCTATTTATTTTACACTGAACTCTGCAGAAATAATTGAGTGAATAATATTCACGAATAAAGAAAAATATTAAAGTATAGACATATATTTAAGTACCAAATAAACATATTTCTACTTATTTACACCTCTTCAATTGTCAATCACAATAGGCCTTAGTGCTGTGAGGGGATTTTAAAATGAGGTAACACCTTAGCAGCTTGAGTGTCATAGGCTAGTTAGAGGTGACTATACGTGTTCCAATAGGAGTCGCCTGCCACTGGTTTTGATCCTGCAACGTTTGAGTTACTGGGTTAGCACATCGTATGTTACTAACTGTAGATATTCATCTAGTTTGTGAAACAAAAAACGATTAATTTATCATAATGAAACAAACAAAATATAATATCATAGGCTAAGATATATATCCTATGGTATATCATTAATTACAGATATAATATCATTGCTACAAGTCCAATGGATTGAAGCCCTTTGGTATGTGGGTTTAACTACTAAATGGGAGAAACTCTAAAGTTATACCTTATCTCTCTCCTCAATCACAAGATTTAGTTGTGTAAGAAAATTACTGAGGAGTTGAAGTAGTAAGGTAACCTAAATATTCTTTTTGCTGTTACAATTATTATGGTATGTGGGTTAAACTAGTAGTGGGAGAAACGTTACAGGTAAAGTATACCTTTTCTTTCACCTCATTCATATGATATAGTGATATAGTTGTGGACAAAAATTACTTTGGTGGTGAAGCAATATAGTTAACCAGCAGTATGGTATAGTATGATTAGATTTAGATTAGATTAGATTATTTAAATGGAAATCTACCCAGATAGGTATATTAAGCCAAGTACGAATGAGAAATGAGTGTAGGATGATTGTGGCACAATCTTGTAGTCTTTGTTACTGAACTCAGGATGACATGCTCCTTAGACAGGACTGTTAATTATTAGCCCAACAGCTGATGGTAACAATACATTGGTTAACAATATAATTATTAGAGTAAAAGGATTAAACCAGGATTTGGGAGAAACTTTGCAGGTAAACCTTTTCTTTCATCTCAGTAAGATACAGTTGTGTATAAAAATTACTTAGGAATAAGAATTATGTTAACCTAAATGTGTGGTTTTGCTATAAAATTAACTGAGTTCATACTTTCCTCACTAAATTAATAGACAATAAGTAAGAATGAGAATTGTTTTGGAAGTTTTTCTTTACTTTAAAGTCTAAATAGTTGATACCTCATTACAGATGCAAGTGTAACCTCGCCCCGAGCCCCCCTGGTTGACGCATATTCCGTGGCCACACAGCTGAGCGCTGTCCGTCGCAGTGCAGTCGTTCACTCGAAGCGTACAGCGCAGCCCGAACCATCCGTCTGCGCATGCGCACTCGTAGGTCCCTGGCTTGTTGATACACGTCGCGCCGTTCATGCAGCCTGACTCGGTGCCGGCGAACATGGCACATTCGTTCACATCTTCGTCACATAGTGTTCCCTGTAGAACAGAGCGCTTATAATATACTTGGTAAAGTACTGAATATGGAGGTGGTGTACTGATACATAACATTGTGTTATTACTTCAAAACATAGCTGGGACTAAGAAATCAATTAATTAATGACAACAAAAAGGTCTATTAGGCTAACAGAAGGTTTTACTTCAAGGTTTTCCAGTACATTTGAATATACAACGTTTACAACTTTATTTTTATTTTGAGAATAAATTTGAGGTAAAATTCAATTCACATTAAAAGAGGCATTTACATATAGTATTTTATAATAGGCCTAAACATGATCTAAAATAAAGGGTGTCTATGGGGGTTTGAAGCAAAATATTTTTATAAAGGAAAAACGTACATACATGATTGGAAAGCTTACATTTTCAAGTTTTTTTTTAATTTTATGAAATTCAAAGTGCGCCTTGGTTATAGTAAACTCGATTGTAAATTAAACCGAATTCAATGGACACAGTTTCACAGTGAACTGTAAGGTATATCACACAATGGGCATATTTATACACAAAACGTGAAACAGTATATGTATTTACTACTCCACTTTGATTAATGGATTGCATATTATTTAGAGTTTATAATTAATTAACATTTTCACTGGTAAATGTATACAGTAAACTAGAGTAAAAGAAAAATTGTTTGTATTTATCTCCCTGAGGGAAATAGGTTAGATCATGGATATTTCTAAAGGGAATGTTTTCAGTTCATCTAAACCGTTGTTCTTATTTTTCAAATTTTGTTCTTACAAATTGCTTACACCCTCCCCCCAGAGCGAAAAGGAAAAAAAGGAAGGATATGAAAATACGCTCATGAAATTTTCAGCTCGCGATGTGCCTACAGAAGCCAGCAAGCAATACGCGTGCTGCACTCATTTTGCGTCTGGAACTTCACGGCGCTGTAAAATATTTTTTCTTCACACTGCTTAAAAAACAACTGTTTTAGATAATGTGTTGAAGAGCAAGAGTTGTTCTTTTTCTTCTTAGGACTAAAGCTATTAATATGACGTTTTTTAAATTCTAGGCCGCTAAAGGTCATTGTTGATGATAATTTTGATTCGAGATCAGCACTGACATAACCTAAACATTCAATCAGGAATGAAGAAAGAACTGCTAAAATGTAAGTAACATAACAGCTGATTAGTGTAAAGCGACAAAAATGTTGACAACCTATTTATCAGATAATAATTTATGTTTTACGAGTTTAATAATTATAATATAATAAAATAATTTATGTTTATTGAATCAAATCGACTTTCAACAAAAAGTACTGGGAATGGTTTAGATTCACAATTCAATGCACTCCATCTAAATGCCACAAAAGGTGCTGTGTCATATTTTATAAGTACAGTGTTTACAAAATTAACAGCTGTGATTAAATAGTTTGAACATTTCTTTAAACTGTATACATTACTGTTATGTGGCACGAAGTTGGCTAGGTAACGCTAGTTATTAAATAATCTAAAAACCTCCTCTTAATGCCAGTGTTGTTGTTGCAGATTATAAATGCGTTACGTCATAACGAAGAGTTGCATTCATAAATAATGATTTAGTTTTTGGTAGAGTACAACAGTTTTGGTATAATGATGACAGCATGTGTATACCTGCCAGTTTGTCGGGCAAATGCACAAAAACCCATTAAACAAGTCTTGACATGTCCCTCCGTTTCGACAAGGGTTGCTCAGGCATTCATCAATGGTCAAAAGGTTTCGTAACCTACGTAGTTGGACTTCTACATTTCGTATCTGCAACAACATATAGGACAATTTAAAAATATAAAACTCAAATTTCATGATGAGTAGCCTCAGTGTTACTAAATCATACTGTAAAGGTTTAAATTACCTGTATACCTTTTCAGGTGATTCATGTACTTGGAAAACCACGGATTCGGACTTTCTGATAAGTATATTTTTGAGTAACAAAACATCAAACATGCTTTTATATGTATTTATTTGAGTAAATATGAGGATGGATGAGAAATAAACAAGTTCCAATACTTACTGGCACTGACAAACCGATCATGAGGTAATCTTAAAGATGGTAACAAAAATACTTTAAATTTTCTTAACGTGTGGATGACAAGTCTAAAATGCTGTTTCTTGAAAGTCTGTTCATGTGTATGATGTTGTCTAAAGGATTCAGGGCGAGAAAGTTGGTCTCATTTTTGAGTCATGCTACTTGATGCTAAATTTTGAAATTTCTTGTTTGACTTTAAGTATTTTTGTATCGTTGTGTATAGTGTCGTTTGTGACATACCAAGTAAAACCTTCGATTGAATACGTTGTAAAATTTCGATTTTTGAGTTGGGGGTTGACTCACACAGCTGGATGCCAGAAGTTCTCACCGGAATAGTTTTATACTGAAGAGGAATAATTTATTGTTTGTTGTGAGGTGAGAATTATACGAAAATGCCATATTGTTGAATTTCAAATTTAACTGTTGTCGTTTGTTCCAAAAATGAAGTGCATGTCTAAGTACTTGACTAATTCAGATTGGTGTAGATAGACATTATTCAGGGCACATGTGGGCAATTCTAGCAGACGTTTAAAAAAATTCGTCATGAACGATTTGTTTGAAAATGAATTCATGAGAAAGTTCGAACCCGTAGTTAAATATAACTAAAAGGATAACCTGAAAGTAGATGTAATTTAACCCTTTTTAGTAAAATCAAAGTTTTAGATTAATTCAATTGTTGAAGTTATGCATGAATAAAAATTTGATAACATGATAAGCTATTTTCATATTGTTTATATCCTTACCCTGTTGGCCAGACGATTGATTCTGACGGCGCTAGGTCCTCTTCTCGCAGGTCCCAACTGGAAAACCAATAGTGTAAACCAAGGAGAGTATAAATAACGTGTTAATAAATACATAAGCCTATTAACAAATCATAAAGAATCTTTGATCACTTGTAAATTTTAACATTGAAATTATTACATTATTACTTTATCGACCTCTCAAATGACTAAACGTACAAAGAAAATACATTTCTTTATGACGACTGACATAAAAATGAAACATGAAAGACTAGATCATGAATCCTGTTTTACTTTAATATGTTAACGTTTTTCGTTCTGGAGTAGACCATTTCTTTTAAATTCTTATAGAATTTGAATGATCTGGACATGTTTTACAAAAAAGAAATATTTATTTGATAACAAAAAATATATTAAAAATACCGATCCTGATGTAGTGCCTGTGAGATTCCCGCCAGAAATCGCCCGTTCCAAATACGCCATTTTGGTTGCGAGGCCTCGCGGGCCGGATATTTGGCGGGAAAGAGAGTTGAGACGGTTTTGGATGTTGTTCTCCATGTTGCGTTGGAACTGCACCACAGTATTGGATGCTTGCCGAGCCTGGACAGGTAAAAAAAATTATCTTAAAAAATTACGGAACTATAATTTATTAGTGTAACTTAAGAGTATTTATTTTTTAGTTACATAAAACATTAAAAATATTTTTGACCTTTTTCTTGTTAATTTGTGTCAATGAGTTGAGGTTATAGAATAGTGTCTAAAATATTATAATATCAATTTATAATAGATTACCTATTTACAGTGAAAATCCTTGTTCTTATAATACATTATCTAACTTGCTGTAAATTATGACTTTTGTCTGTTGAAAATCATTTTAAGCATTGTACTCCTACAGTACGCTCAATATACCTCTGGCGTGGCCAAATCAGCTGATCACATAACGTGTGGGGAAAGTGGGGGTTTAAAATACAATGTTTATAGTTTTCATTGTTGTGATATTTTTAATCAAATGGTTAGACATGGAATGGCTTAAGCCGAAGTTTAAACGAGATGTAGTATCAACAAATGAGAAGAACTACTATGACTTTGTTCTGGGTATATCCTACATTTGGTCAGATTAGATTAGATAAGATTATTGAAATTGCAACCTACCCAGGTACCATTCTCATAAATAGACCAATTCGTAATTCAGAGGCCGTGGTTCGGATTCCACGTAAAACTGTAGGTCCCTTAGTTGCCATCAGCTGTTGGAATATTAACTAACAGCGTTGTCTAAGGAATATGTCAGCCTTAGTCAGTAACAAGACTACAAGATCGCGCCACAATCATCATACACTCAATACTCATTCATAATTGGCTTAAAATACCTACTTTGTGGTATGGTCGCCATTTCAATAATCTAATCCAATCTAATTACGTCGAAATGATAAATAATTACCTCAAGAAACATCTATTATAGGTCTTAAGGTGGTGGTATACTGTACCCCTCAGAAAAATCCGCCTCGGAGTGACTAAACAGAATTAACAAGTCAGGCGAAAAAAGAAGCGTTTCTGAGGTTTAGATTAACTCTTCTTTTGCTCGGAGTAATAATTTATTAACTATATGCAATAACCGGGATTTGATTGAGGATAGAAAAAATGTTCTTACCCAGGCCTGTACCGATTCAATAAAAATTTAGATCCACCTACGAGCATAAATAGCTTTTCGTTAGTTATAAATGAGCATTTAAAGATGTGTATTTTATAATATCAGAATGTAACATGTCAGCATAACTACAATTTTATATTCTTTATCAAATCCTGTTTAATGCGAATTGCTAATACAAATAATGTTTTCTAAAACACAATTATTAGAACCCTTGTTTTTTCCTGACTTCTTATTAAGATTTTCATTTCACAGAGATGGAAATTGAAAGGCATGAGGAACGTTTAACCAATCAGAAGTGTTCCTATGAAAGTAACCTCACCATTGTAGCGATCTGCTGGAGGTTCTCGTGGTTCAGGTTGACGTAACCGGATCCGGAAGTCCTCAGGGTGATGTTCTTGTCCGCGCCTCCTACAATCACCAGGTGTCCGTTCTCCGTCATCAGTTTGGGCCTGATGACACATTTATGATGAATACGCTGTGTTACTTATGAAGAACTAGAATATAATTGATTAAATAGTCGTGATGAAAATCTTAAATCTTAAGCAGTCACACTTGAGTTCTACTCGAGACCGAGGTAAAATTAAAAGAGAATTCCAAAATTAGGATATTAAAAGTACAGTAGTTAGTTGTACGATGAAATGTATCTGAGACGAAAAAATTTTATAAAGGTTTCATCAGCGCTTTTTAATTTCGTAAAATATACTGAAGGAAAAAGATTAAATGAAAAGATAAAAATATTTAATCTTTGATTCTGTAAATAGTATAATACATATTTAAATAAAAAATTTAACCTGGGAGTATACAATACTACAGGTGGATAGTTAAATTTTTAATTCGTCTTTGCTCCGAGTAGGCCATAGACTCATATACTCAGATTTGTATATAACCTTAGGGTTAAGCCCCACTGGCCGGCTGTTGGGCTATTAATTAACAGTCCTGCCTAAGGAACATGTCAGCCTTATTCAGTAACAAGACTACAAGAACGTGCCACAATCATCTTACACTCAATCCTCATTCATACTTGGCTTAATACTTGCCTTGTGGTATGGTCGCCATTTCAGTGATCTAACTAATCTACTCTAATCTTTTAAGTTTATGTATGTTAAGCTTATGAGGAAAATGCGTAATGAATTTTGATCATATGCATACATCAACAATGTGAATATTTTATTAACAGCTGATTTTGTGTTTCTTTTAACCAGTCGACAGCTAACGTCATTGTGCATCATTTCCAGTTTGTGGTTGTTTTGAAAATACGCATTTACAGATTACGGTTTGTTTAGTTGGTTCCACTGTAATTATGAGTAGTATTTTTATCGTTTTGTGCGAGTTTTAGAATAAACGTAATGGAACGTAATTGTAAATAAACTTAATTAATAAATGGTAAGCCAGGGGCGGCTCCAAGGGGGGGGAATTGTAGGGGCAATTGCCTCTCCCGAAACTCTAGTGATCATTTTTTAATAGTAATATTTTGAAAACAAAAATGTTCATAAGTTAGTGTAAATTGGTTTTATAATCTTGTAAACTGCTGAAAAATCAAGTATTAACGTTGGCACAGTGATTTTATAGTGGATGGTCGGTAATACCTCATAACCTCATTACTAAAGTAAGTTTCTATGTTTTTCTAAAACAAAATGATGATATTCTATCTTCTCTTTGTTTTACATTCAACACCTCTAAAATAATGCATTAGTTATAGGCTTAGCTGAAAGATTTAATACAGTAACTGTGTGTAAATATTTTTTTACATTTTTTGGCATGGATATGTCTTAGGTCGGGGGAGGGTTGTTGGTGATTTGTAAGATGGAAAACATGCAACAGGTTTCCATAGAAACTATCATAGCTATTGTATTTAATTTTAATATAAAAGAATAAGTTTACTTGGGTGCTTGTAACAATATTGAATTCGTTTCTTAGTAACGGATTGATTTTTTAATCAAATTAAGTTATGATAATTTTCAGAAATAAGCAGCGGTTCAGTGAGTTATAGAATAAGTATTCTCATTAGAAATAGACTACTTAGTACACAGACACAACTACAATAATAGCAACATATAATTATTTTAGTAAGATTTCATTTCATTACCATTAATCTTTCTTATTATGTCATTGTGCAACTATGTTCATGAAATACAGTCATGGGCCATTTACATAATCTTCATTATAAGTTTAATGTTTTATACTATTTTACGAGGAAACTTTGGAAGCCATTCGGAAGTGTTAGGGTTCGAATCCTGACCATGAGCAATCTAGTGGAGGAAGGGCCCACCATGAATGGTGACCGGCTTGGGTGAGAGGTTGATGGCATTTGTAAGCTTAATTGTGATTGCAGTGGACACCGGTTTTACTTCTTTTACGATTGTATGGTAAAGGGGAACACGTTTTGTGTTGTTTGTTTATACTTAATATTCTAAGACGAGATACATAATTATAAATGTATTTTTAACTATTTCGAAAAATTAATAATTTTATTTATTAGTTTATAAAACTTATATTTTTTATTATTTATCTGTTATATTACAGTAAAAGGTAAAACGCTTTTCACGGCTAAGGTTAAGAACTGATTTGTTCACCTAAGTTCAAATAAACTTTATCTAGACCAAATAGTTTACTGTTAACATTAATAGACCTGACAGCTAAATATCGTTAAACTAACTGAATTCCTGGATGAGACTGTATGACTAATATCAGTCTTTTAGATTACAGATTTTAGTATTGTTAGGTCAACAGTTATTTTACAATAATTTATAACTAAGTTAAATATCACATATTTATCCTTTGTTTCCAACACTACAGGATTTAGATGACATTCTTTTCTTTATAACTTATATCTTAAACTATAATATTTTCATATTTTTGAATCTTGTACCACATAAAGGAACAACACATTGTCTCAACGTAACAAATTCCAAAAATGTAGTCCTAGGCCACAGCGGAAGTCCAGAGTTCTAATCATAGAGGTGAGTACAAACAGAAACTAGTTTACATAAAATAAGAGTTTAATAACTCACAATCCTTGAATGCCAGAAATCATTTAAGAGAGCTACCTATTCATGGTTTGCCCAAAACAGCATTTTTGAGTTCACGGGGCATTTGAAGCAAGAGTAGGAAAAACGACACATAATTAGTCAAACATAATGAAAAATGATTGAATTCACTAAAAATATGTTAAGGTTCGAATTCAGAAACTTATGACTTATTTATGAAATAATATTTTATAAATGCATCATGATAACTTTTTTATAAAAGAAAACATTAAAAAATATATATTAAATGATAGAGCGGTTGTTCTTGAAATGACTTAGCACAAAGAAGAATGTTCTGCACAATTTATCAAAGATTGCTGAATATATATTTTGCATAAGATTTATGCTATATGAATTAGTATGACAATACTCTTTTTAAAAAACTATTAAGGTTCGACTTTTCTTTTGTTTCAGATGACCTCCATGTGACCATTTAAAGTTTACACTTTAACCCCTTCACCAAGGTGGCCCAACAGGTGGCTTTACTTGAACTCTTTGGGTTCGTTTAGTTACCTATCCTCGTCCTTACTTAAAATTACTTAAACTGACTAAAATTTTTTCAAGTCTATTAATAATCCTATCACCCATCTTTAAATTGGTCCAGTAAAATGTTGTTTTATCCTTTTCCTACTTTTTCCCTGTTCTCTCGACCCCAGTTCCTGGCCACCTTGTCCCCCTGGCCCTACATCATCCCTGTGACGTCACCGTGACACTCTACATATAATGGGAGACGTGCACAGTCACATTTGATCCCTACACCTCATAAGTCCAAGTATAGTATGTTCACTCCTCGTGGGTGGACCGAACCCTTATAGGTGTCAAACGAGGCGACTCACACAGCTCACACTCCGGATGGACTCATAGACTTCAAATACGAGAGGACTTCAAACTAGAAGTCTTCTCTCCAAGATCACTCTCCTCTCTGGGAATGTCTCCTGTGACCTTCCCTTCGCCCTTTCCACAGCACCGCTGCATGAGGGAGAACACTGAACCACTCATAGTTATATTAACCACTTCAACCAGAGAGGATTCTGCCCTCAATATCAGTAGGTAGGTCAACAAATATCTTACAATTTACAGTCTAGTAATGTCTAGCATCAAAAAAGTAAGTACCTTTTAAAACCTAGTTTTACCACTCAATTGGAATTTGTTACGTTGAGCTACAATATGTTTAAATTTTTCTGTAATTATTGTAAACGTCATCTAAGTCTAACTCAGTACTTGGATTGCAAAAGAAATCCTATCTAATTTGTTTTTAGATTATAATAACTATAAACTAACACTGCTTGAATTCTTAGAGATTAGGGAATAAAAACCCACGAAGAAGTAAAGGATTTTGCGTGAGGCAAAATTTACTCCTAAGGTTCACATCATAGAAGAGTTAGGAAAATAAAATGAATACGAAAGTCGCCTGTATGCATCATGTTTCGAGTGTAGTAACCCCCGTTTTCTCACTCAGACGTATGTTAAAATCAATAAATTGCTGTTGATTAAAAGGATCGGAGTCATTAGGTTTGCACGTTCATTACACGTATTGTTAAAGTTTAGTTAATTATCACTTTAAAAAATTATAATTAAAATTCAAACATTTTAATAAAATAAACATAATTTGTAATCTTAATGAGCATTATAAGAATTATATTTAACTTCTACAGGCGTACAATACAATTTTATACAATTTACTCTGGTAACACGTTCATGATCAAACAATTACTTAAAAATGAAAACAGGAATTTGCAATGGTCGAGTTTACCGTCTATTTCTGTGTTTTGGGGGATTGTCTGATTATGGTGGGGGTTTTTGTTTGCGACGGGAACGTTAAAGGGTTTCGTTCATGTGATTGATACTCGCTCTGTGGTGGCGTGGGGGATTAAAAGTAAAACTTATAATTAAAAATATTATTTAAAACAGCAGATACATGTGTAGATAGATAGCTGACGAAAATACGAGTATACAAACAATTGAGCGGATCTAGTAAGGAATTGAAATCTTAGAAGGAATTGAAATACGAAAAATACGTGAGGAAAGGGAAAATTGAATTTATTTTACACTTTAAACAATAATGATTGGCTACAATATATCTGTTTTATATTATGACGTGTTACGGTGAGAAGAAAAGTAAAAGAGTAGTGTAAATTAATTTTTCCTTTAAATTCTATAGCTTCAGAATTGAGGAATAAACGTGATATATAATCTTGCGACAGTAATTTGTATTCTACAACACTTCAATAAATTTGGAAATCCATTAATGAAATAATCTTTATCAGTGAACCGACACATACTTTCTCCCTTCAATAATCTTATAATCTAAACAAGCTCTGTGTGGGAAAAAATCTTTTCTGCCCCCGAATGTATGATTTTTTTATATAATACAGAGTATTTGGCCAATAGAAATCGATTTGAGCAGGTCTCAATGCTGATAAAAAGCCGGGTTTCGTCCTACAATCCTTCTAAGTGTACATAATACAGTGGGACGTTATTGATATGGTTGTGTCTTAGCTCCTGAGAGGGGGGGGTGTTGGCAATTTGTAAGATGAAAATTTGAAACGGCATATGGTTAAAACGACAGCTGTTTAGAGGAACTGAAAACATTCGATCTAACCTATTTCCCATAGGGAAATAAATACATTTTTATGGTAGGAAGGGTGAGTACCCCAAACGCCACCCCCTTGTGCCCCGTCCGGGTATAGGTACTGGAGCCAACCCTGTATTAAGCGAGAACTATTATAAACAATGCTGCGACCCAGAAGATCTAATGATAATAGAAGATCTACCCATAATGCCATTTGACATCGGAACATTGAGAATTAATCCTCTGAAGAAGAATGAGGAATTGTAGGATAACAGCCCTGTGGTGACATGACTCGACTTCGTTCATAATGAAATTAAATTTATTAAATAAATGAAATACAATTAAGTTGATCTAAAAGTTAACAAGACATGAATTACTGTTCGCCGGATCAGCTAGTATTATATAAACCCTCAAAACAGTGTTCATTTCTGAATTCAGTACATTTCTAAAACTTACTGATTGTGGTAGGGATCGCTGTAGGCCAGGACACCCTGTAGCACCATGGTAGTCGCCAGAATGTGCCAGGGCGTGAAACCCATGGCTGTAACACCGTCCAGAGTCTGGCTAAACTGGATAACACATCGGAGACAGCTTTAATGACAATGTAGCTTATTGATGGACCAACCAAGTGAGAATACATTTGTATCGTATTGGTTGTTGTTAGTGGAGTCAAACTTTCAATGTCCGTTGGTGTGGGTGTATGTGTGTTTGTTGATTGTTAAAAGCAATAAATAAGTAGGCCTAATTCCCCTTTGCCTCATCGACCATATTTTTTACAACAATCGCAGTGATCAGTAATTCGGTCACAAAACTAACATCGTTCTTACCTTACCTATGTGGCCACTCAAACCTCAGTAGGTTGTTGGCCTCGCCAACAACAAGTCTTCATATTTCTTTGTCTTCCATCCAATCCGTCTCTGCTCTCAGCTTCCTTACATCTCCTCGCACCTGCTCCTGCCATCTTAGCCTGGATCGTCCTAGCAGTCACTTTCTTCGAGATAGATTCTCTGATACCATTCTCAGAATTGAATCTTCTCTTCTATTTACATGGTCAGCCCATCTTAGCCTACTAGGTACTCTTTATTTGGACTATTATGTCAGGATCTGTATACATTTCTCTGAGTTATTTATTTGTTCTAATTCTTCTCTTTTAAACATTGTTCTTATGGGGCTAAAATGCATGGTGGTAGGTATCGGAGGTACTCGAAGACCCTTAAAACACACTCAGTCGAATGTCGAAGCGGTCTAGTGGATACAACAGTGCGCAGCCATCACGCTGCTGACGCCGGTTCGGTGAAGTCAGTTTTGATTTGCTGATTTGCAATATTTCAATGGTACTGACCACTGTTGGAGTTTTTCGCGTTCAAAATTTACAAAATTAAAATATTTACCACAGTACGTAGACTCGCTAATTAAAGGAGGCATACAATCAATAGCAGTATAATGTAGCTGTAGGATAATTTGTGATGAGAATGATGGTTGGATTTGCAACAGATTTTTCGAAAGAGTCTGTTCGTCATCCTAGATTGCGAGACATTAAGCGAGGATTAGCAATGCAGCAGCGCCATATAGCCCTCCAGCTGTGAAGTGTAAATGCATCTTTTCAAACAAATGTGGATCAGAGATATATAACAGTTGTGCTATATGTAGCTCTTCTAGTGTAAACCTGAACTTAGGGATATCGATTTTTAATTTTTATCACAAGAGTGTTTCTTATTGGGACTCCAAAACAACGCACTAGTTTCTATATTTCATCAACTCATAGCATAGATATAGAGCAAAAACTTTTATTGCAATGGTGGTACCGTAATAAAAAATTAATATTTCAATAGATTATATGTAAAAGCCCCAAGTCAATATTTTGACCTAACAAATCCCCATTTCAGATTGACCGATGTCTGTACATCTACATGTAATTACCAAATTTAATATATACACATAGAGCCCTGTATAGTTTCGAAAGAATGGTATAGCATCTTGGACATCAAATCGAAAGACATTGGCCACAGATCTTGTCATGACGACCACGGCAAAACTATCAATTCCCTATAAGAATATCGCTAAAATATTTTTAATATCGTAAAAAGTGTAAATGTTAATGCACTAGTTAACCAAGACGGACCTACCTCTAGTGGAAAGTGACTGCGACAGCTTCAGGCAGCAAGTGATGCTGCGGGTGTATCTGTCTGCTGGTCAGTACCATGTGCAGGGGGAGGTGCCGGTCGGCTGGTATCAGCTGGCACCTCACTGATAACGCGATAACAACCCCACGGGACGCGCCAACAGATACACACATTCTGGAAATCTTTATGAATCTGTGAATAGGAAATTTTCACTCAAAACTTGAGTTTATGTGGGGTTTGAAATAGGAAAAGTAAGGAATACACTGAATCTGTTTAACCCTTCGCGAACGTATGACGGATATGTCCGCGCATGTTATTTTCACCAAGAGCGGCAACGGATGTATCCGCCATTTCATTCTTTGTCGTTTGTCTCTTGGTCTTCTCCCATTTGACCATGAACCATTTGACCATTTGACCAAAATTCAATTCCTTTCTTATTTCTCATTTATTTTCCATGAAACTTGGTAATGGTATTCAATTTAAGGCTACAACACCTAATGAAACCCACCAAAAAGATACATACTCCTTTGGGGGGAATTCAAATTACTAACAATTATTAATTTAACATGATATATATTAATTAAAATATGATAGCTTTATTAAAGGTTATAGTTTTTTTAAATTTAATAAAGGGAGAGAGTAAGTGTCAGTCAGCTGATTCCGTTTACTTATTGTATTGTTAGAATCATACACATTAATTGCAATTAAAACGCAACAAGGTTTAATTATTAAATATTTTTAAACCATGAAGCGTGCAGTATATTCAAATTTAAAATAAAAGTTTGCCGTACAACGATGATTAAACATCTCATGTAGGGGGATGACGAGGGGGCGAAGGGGGGGTGCAGGGGGGGACAAAGGCGACTTGGATTGTTAACGAACTCACCAACTAATTTCACTTGTGTTTGACGTATGAATATGAAACGAAGCACCGTCTGCCTCCATGCCTCGTGGTGTAATAGAGGGGGAGGCTCTTCCTATTGTCACGAGCCTTCTAATAATTGGCTGATTTTAGCTTAAAATTGTAGAAGCAAAATACCCCAGCAGCAGACCTGCATACTGGATGTGCGTTGCATTAGGTATTACTTGTCATAATCCAAACTATTCTGACATTTGACTGGGATGGTGGCGACGTCCTGTAATCCAGCTACTTGGAGGTCACGAATTGTGGATAGTTGTGGGTGTAGTGTTCTCTTGTGTGGATTAATGTCCACACTATTTAATACTACGTTAACAAGCTAAGACCATCCTCATAATTAGACCAATCTACGTAGTTTGTGTCGGTAATCTCAACGTATAAGAATATGGATGTGAAAAAGATTTTATAAACTCTTCATAAAATACCAAGCATACACAAAAAAACACAAAACATACCCCCCCTTATAACCACTAACCATAAAAGCAAAATAGGTGTCCACTGCAATCCCAATTAAGCCTACAAATGCCGTCAACTTCCACCCAAGCCGGTCACCGTTTATTTAAGGTGGGCCATCCACTCCACTATACCACACATTTGCAAGCCAAATTGGGATTGCTCATGGTTGGGATTCGAACCCTCGTCCATCTGAAAGGCTTCAACTGTTGTACTCGTCAGCACAACAGTCTAACCACTACACTACAAAGGACCACCGTCTGAGAAAGCATTGAATACTAGGTTAATCCGCAAAGACCATCCTCATAATTAGACCAATCCACGTAGTTTGTGTCGGTAACCTCTAAGTAAAAGTAATACGGATGTGAAAAAGATTTTTATGAGTCTATAATAATAATTTTCATTACTTGACGCGAAATACACTGAAAAAATGTAAAGATATTCTTTAAGATCAAAACACGTGGAATTACTGATATAGATTTTTCTTTCAAGAATTGTTCGTGTAATTGAAACAACGAGAAAACTTCCAAAGAAAAGAATGGTATCAATTGTAAAGCGAAGTAAGTGAGCAGTAGTTTTGGCAGATATTGCAGTTTGCACGAGATATAAGGAATGTTTCTTCGATGGCGACGTCCACCATCAGCTGTTATTGCTGCAGGCATGGAATGCGGCACAATAAATCTTTACCTACGATGTAATACATAGAGTAAAAAGGATTGTGGTATATGTTACAGTGACTGTGGTGATAATGCTCTTATACATAATGTGAAATATTTATCAGTTTATTAGCTATGTAAGCAGGTATAAATTCTTATTTTATCTGGCCTAACAAACTCTAAACAAAAATAAATCATGCACACAGCTATCGGAAATATAGAACACTAAAAGAAATATGTATAAACATCATGAGACACCAGGAACTATCATTTTAAGATAAACTATAAAAAAACATAATAAACTATTGTGTGTAAATTAAACATACATCGATGAGTCATATATATTTGTTTTGTTTTTATAAACTTATACACGGTTAATAAAAAACAAATTAAATAGTAAAGTTTTAAGACAAATCTTGGAATAGTCTAACAAAATAAGTAAAAGAAGACCATATTGTCTGATCTGAGTGGAAAATAGGTCAACCATTTAACTCAATAAAATGAATAATGACGAAACTCCGATGATGAAGAAAAATAACTTTTAATATTTTGACAACACCGGTGGTGTTTATTTATTAATTATATTAACCAATCTTATTCTATCAATTCTAATCTACTGATGATTCTAATGATTAAATTGAACAAAAAAAATAAACTGTAGTAATTCGAAAATAAAACTAAAAATTACAAATTTGTTTAAAATGGGGACTTCGTAGTCCTCGGGACTCCTAAACAACCAAGCAAACACAATGCACACGACTATATTATTTTGAATGAAAAAATTTTATCGATCCCTAAAGAAAAAAGCCCAAAATTGCATTTAAATTTGAAATATGATTGTACTTTGAAACAGCTGGTCGATTTAGCTCTTTGTATTCAATAATAATTACGTTTTATAACCCCTCAAAAACATTTCCCTTTGACTACTGTATGAGTACTTTTAGACAGAGTACTTTACAGATCCCTAAAAAGGTTTTATTTCTCAGAAACTTTCTCTAAAGATTTTACAGATTCGTTTAGTTTCATGTCAGATCCTTCCTTCTTGGAGTCAACACCAGTGGTGTCGTCCGATCTCGACGACTCGGCGTGAGAAGTGTAAGAGGCGACACTCACTACCTCATTTTCAGGAAAGACGATTTTACCTTGCACCACGACACCGGACTTTCCACCGAAAGCTAATTTCTTATCGGTGGAGTCTACGGCGACGACAGGTTTTTCATCTTCAAACAGATACAAGATCGTCGACTCCTTGACGCTGATCAGCTGCAATCCTCCCACACCGTACATGATCATATCTCCCGCGGGGTCGCCCTTGAAGAATTTGGCGGCGTACGGGTACTCGCCGTACAGGTATATCCTCTTATTGGGAGGGTCTAAGTCGTTGATGAGGAACCCGGAACCGAGGTCCCACAGCTGCAGAGTGTTTTGCGCTTCACACGAGGCCGTCAGCACCAGGTTGTTGCAGATGTCGACTGTGTCGCCGAAGATGAAGGGTCCCAGGATGCTCCTGACGGCCATCGTGCTCACCCTCGAGTCCCAGATTCTCACACCGTCCCACCCCCCGGACACCATCACCGTCGGCTCCGTGGGGTGGCAGCACACGCAGTAGGTCCTCTTAGTATGGTAAAAGTCATCTAACGAGTCAAAAGAATCACTAATGTCAGACATGTATCTCTCTCGTCCAAAATCGCAAATCATTTTTTCTTTTTCGACGTCATACATTCTCAAAATGGCGTCTCTACCCACGGTCACCAGTTCACCACCGGCTGTAAACGCCATGCTGTAGATTTCGTTGTCGGTCTCCATGATGAAGAAGTCGTTGTAGTTGGTGGCGTCCTCTAAATCTCTCCGCATCACAGTGCCGGCTGTACTGGACGCGTACAAAACGTTCGGCTTCTTCGGGTGGAATCGGATGCAGGATATGTAGTCGTTTCCTTCCCACCCTTTGACGATCGGCTCAACGCTGCGTAACGGAGAGGTACCCTGTGAGCTGACAATGAGGTCACCGGAATTGAAGCCGACAGCCACCCTCTCACCATCTGCCAGGTATCTAAAGAAAAAAAGTGTTACACTTTTTGAAGTAAATAGTAAATTTAGTAAGTAAATAAAAATAGATAAGAAATTAAACTATGTTGCCATTATACGTTATTACAGACGGTTATCTGTTTCATGATAGGATTCACTTATAATTTTTATAGACTGGGACGGTGGCGTATCCTGTAATCCAATTACTTGGAGGTTACGAATTCTGAATAGTTGTGAGCGAAGTTCGGTCGAAGTAGTGTGGATAACGTACGCACTATTGAATGCTACGTTAAATCGTAAAGACCATCCTCTTAATTAGACCAGTTCGTAATTCATAGGCCGTGGTTCAGATTTCACGTTAAACTGTAGGTCCCTCAGTTGTTGCCATCGGTTTTTGGGCTATTAATTAACAGTGCTGTCTAAGGAACACGTCAGCCTTAGTCAGTAACAAGACTACAAGATCGCACCATAATTACCTCAGCTTAAAATACCTATCTTGTAGTATGGTTACCACTTCAATAATCTAATATAATCTATCTCAAAAATAAGATATAGGTTTATAAATAAAAACATGTTTTTGTTTTATCAAGAGTTTTCAAATCTAAAAACAACGTTTTAGAAATACGAGCTAACCTAATGGCGGTCACTCCACCCCAGTCATCTCGGAAGTGCTGCTGGGAGGAAGTGAATTTCAGCTTCTCATAGCATAAGGTTTTAGAGTCGATGCGAAGTGTGGGAGTGCGGAGCTGAATCTTTTCCATGGTGTCCATGAAGAAGTTGCTAGGTGTACGGTTGATAGCCATCCTGCTAGCCGTGGTGGAGACCAGCCTCGTCAGGTTCACGCCTGAGGACCTGGAGAGGGCTGTCGACCTCTTGATGGTGGACGGCTTCACCCCCGAGGTGGCTGTCTTGGTCCGTTGCGGTGGTGAACATTGTTCCGACATAGACTACGTTCGATTTTGATATTTATGGTGTATAAACAGATTCAGTTCGTTTTCGGATTAGTGTTGTTGCATAATGGGTGGTTTGTCAAACCAGCTGATTGAACCCATCAGTGGTGCCAACATAGTAGTTAAAAGTTACTAATTCATCAAGTTAATAGTCAAAACGACCACCGTCTCAGAAAACGCTTACTTAGCTATAAGAGCATACTCTATCGGCAAACTATCGAACTGAAGCATCAGAACAGGGAACTACACGAGTAGTTGCATGTATTAGCTCACAGATGGCAGCACCGTGACGGTAACTATTGACTTCGAATAGCGCTACACAATTGCACCTCGCTGACATCTCACAGTGATAAGTTAGCACTTGAAGGGTTAAAAACGGAGAATTAAAATTATAAACAAAATAGAAAATTTTCCTTTAGATGATAGTCTCTAAGGCAAGAGTTAAAAAATACAGTATACAGAATAATATAACAAACTATGTGAAGTTACGAAAAACTAAAACTACCACTCGTAATTTTTAATACTTTAATTTTGTGATTGGAAACGAGTTCTTTTGTTCCATATTGTTTAGCAGTAACTATAATTTGAATAATTTGGGTGATTCGGGCGTTAAATTAACTGATAATTATCTGAATAATTAATACGTGATTAGTTTGGCTTCACATAATCAAATTCTCATTAGCGATATCACGGCTCAGGCCAGCTCCCATGTATCGTTAAAAATTATTGTGCAAAATACTTTTGTGAATCTATATTTGGATATATCATGGGTGGTTTTATATTTTGAACACCAATATTAAATTTGACTTACCTATAGATAATAGGTAAACATTAATAAGGGCAGAATAGGAACGTAGGAATGTTTGTATCGTATTTTTAAATACACACGCACACACACACACACACACACACACAAACACAGAAGCACAAAAATATGAAATGGAACTAAACAACGTTGTTACTGAGGATGGGTAGTATTGAATAGTGCGGACGTTAATCCACATAACAGAATATCACATCCACTGAACATCGGTAATAACGTTATGTAGATGTGATATTCTCACACAATGATTGTGTTGAGGATAAGTAAGGACTGGGACCGTGGCGTGTCCTGTAATCCACCTACTTAGAGGTCACGAATTGTGGATAGTTGTGAGCGATGGTCAATGAATGGGATATTCTCTGGTGTGGATTAACGTCCTCACGATTGTATACGACGTTCATTCGCAAAGACAATACTCATAAATTAGATGAGTTGGTAATTCAGAACAAAAATTGTGGTTTGGATCCTATGTTAAACTTTAAGGTCCTAGATCCCATTGGTTGTGAATAGAACTGTCTAAGGAATATTTACTGTAGCAATTTTATGATGGTACCACAATAATCGGCGATTATACACATATTCATTCTTTTCTTAACACACCAGCCTGGGTAGGTCTCCATTTGGGAAAGGTAATGCAGGCAGTCGTAATAGTTCAAGAAAACAAAAAGAAATAAAAGAGTGTAAAGTCTAGAGCTACTGGCTAAGGCTGTTATGATGTAGGCTATTCAATATTAGCGTGTACAAAATGTGTGCTAGGCTAAGCACTTTTGGAAGAATAGCATCAAAATGAGCCTCTTGCTCTTGAGTCGTCCACAACTTTTCCCATCATACTTGCATGAGTTTCTCTTTGTTGTTTAGGTAGGGAATAAAGCCACGTTTACAGGGGGATGTTTAAACTCTTTCGACATACAAAAAACTACTGACTGTGTTATATAGGGTATCATAAAAGTCTGTGATAGGCTATAAATAACAGTTTTCTACAAGTCAAAACAAATCGAAACTTTTTATTAAATTATTTTCGATTTTGACTTTTATTAATGGACATCTGACGGTTTTTTCTTAATCATACAAAATTTAAATTTAAGAAAGAGATTGATGTTAGCTAGGTGATAATTTTCAAATTGGTGGTCATTTAAACTTTGAAATCTCAAATTACACGTAAAAAACATTACACGAAAAAATATCTTGACATTTAGTAATAGTAATACGAATCTAACAAAACCTAAAATGTGTTTTTACAATATTCAGGTTTATTAGCAAATTTCCTGTGCAAAAGGAGCTATTCACGTGATTCGCATGGTCACAATTAAGCCCGGGACCATGAAAGAAGTTCATAATTCAATCAACTGAACACGTTTTGGGGAGCCATTGAAAATTATATATAGGTATATGTATAAAGCATATATATGTGTCGAGACGATAAAAACCACAATTATTGTGTAGTTAATATTAAATTCGGTGGAGTTATTTATTCCTTTGTGAAATATTTAGGACAAGTTCATTTGGTAACGCAATCGAACTACATTAACTAAATTTTGGGGAGGGGGTTGTATCCCAAAAATGGGATTTTCACTTTTATATGTTTAATCTTTAAAAAAACTAATTTTTATTTTTACCATTGGCCTCAGCTAAAAAATACACAATTTATTATTTGGAACTATGACTCTAGGCCCAGCGATTACCGAGATATTCAAAATGGTAAACACAGTTCGTTGTACAATGTTAATCTTATGGAAAGTAACTAAATATCAATAACACTCCTATTTACCTAAATATTCTTCAAAAATCCACCTATTTAACTTTTATCAATACATCCATGAAAACCCCAAATTTATCGTCTCTAACGGCAGTAAACATACGTACTCTTTGCACAAGTAATTCTTGTGGAGGGTAGATAAATTCCTATAACTCGATTGGTTATTGATATACTTTTATATAATTCGGTAAGTGTTTTGCTAGTAAACAGCATTAAAATATGTATATTACCAGGTAAAACAAACCTGATTGTAGCAAATCTGTATATTCAGTACTAATCATATACTGTTACTATGATGAGAATAGTATCTGCTCTACTCACGCCAGTGTGCTGCGTGGGATTTTACTATTAGTATTCTAATTAATTTTAAATGCTAACTAAGCCAAAAAGTATAAATAATTAAAATAAGAACTTAATTACAATAATGGTAATAGTATAAACAGATGAATTTCCAGTCACACATGGTAATAGGAATTTACTAATTTTCCAGTTCTAATAAACTCCTGAATATTTTGAGACAGTTCTATAACTAAAACTATATTGAAGCATTGTGATTATTTAACATTTGGTTGGCGCGTAGCAAACTTGTGCCCAGTCTCCCTGCCTGTGTCCTGTGAGTTTAACTTTGTCGCTAGATTAGTATTAATGCTGTTAGCTTTGTGTTCTCCCAACTGTGTTATTCTTACTTATCAGTGTAATAATCTGGACAACATTAGGCAGCTTTTAGGCCCTGCCTGGGGGAAACTAACTTTTAGACTGGGACAGTGGAGACGTCCTGTAATCCAGCTACTTGGAGGTTACGAATTGTGGATAGTTATGAGCGAAAGTAGTGTTCTCTTGTGTGGATTAACGTCCGCACTATTGAATACTACGTTAATTCGCAAATTCCTCATGATTAGACCAATTCGTAATCAGAGGCCGTGGTTCGGATTCCACGTTAAACTGTAGGTCCCTTAGTTGACATTGGTTGTTAGGCTATTAATTAACAGTCCTGTCTAAGGTACATGTCAGCCTTAGTTCAATAACAAGACTACAAGATCGCACCACAATCTAACACTCAATCCTTATTCTTACTTAGCTTAAATAACCTACCTTGTGGGATGGTCGCCATTTCATTAATCTAATTTAATCTAAAATCATTTGGTGGCAAGATTAAAATATACACTTTTGTCAATAATTTTTAAAATCTAATATTTTGTTAATCCTTTTTTTATTTTTGTACTTCTAGGGATGCTATTATATATTTAAACTATTACAAAACTAACTTATAATTAGGCAATGGTGTCTGTTAGGGCGGAATTATCAGCCACGATTGAATTCCTTAGATCGTTTTTTGTTTGATTTTTTTGTTATAGTATTATAGTTTTATATTTATTCTTCAAAATACAGATGGCTCGTTTATAATTATTTTTGAATCATGGTATGCACCTAATGTATTTTTTTACTGAAATAAAGATATGTCATTACGATTATTAGACTACCAGCTTTGACTATCCATTTTAATAGACGTTACATTCATTCATGGTCTATTAAAATGGATAGTCAAAGATACTAGGCAGTGTGCACTCGGAATGGACGTCAGAACTAAATTTGGAAATTCTAACAATATAATTTTAGAATAGTTTATAACCAAACCCGTGATGAATTTAAACCATGAAAAACTTTTTAGGAATAACAGAATCAGAGCCAGAATCAAGACTATAACTTCAGGCGTGGGAGCAGTCACACGAACACATGAGCCACGACTTCACCAAATATGAACTCGATTACCTAAACTACCTGTAATTTTTTTTATTCAAATGCAATATATTTGTATTAAAACTGCATAAAAACCTATTCAAATTATCGAGTTAGGGCAGTTCCCTAACAAAAACATTAAAAGTTACAAAAAATGTAGACAAACTGAAATAATGATAAATTTATTCCAGTGACCACGTTGGATATAGAGTTCCATGCGTACGAAAATTGCTTTGTCGTGACTAAATACATACCATCTGATATGCTTCAAATGATTTTAAAGTGAAGTGAAATTTGAGGGAAACAATTACCAGTGTTTAAAATAAGAAAATAAAGCAGTTGGGCTTTTGTGTTTACCATCATTAAGTTTCAAGTTGAGTTAGTAGTTTAAAAACAAAGACGCAGCAGTTTAAATTACTTCTAAGTTTTGTCGTTAGTCGGCATAATCTTTTCATTTAGATTGTTGATGCTTTTTAATTAAAAATGTGTGGGTTTTTTGTTTTATTTTATATGATATTTTACCAGAAAGTAGCTACTTTCTGGATTCAAAAGGATGTTCTAGCAGGGATAAAAATTCCCGTGAACATTTTTATTTTAACTACGTTGGAGATATTTTGACGGACACGTTCTGTTCCAAAATGACGGAGGACGGGGGTCGCTGGAATTATTTGTTACAGTTCTTCCGCAGCATCCTCCTTGTAAAGAAAGGCAATCTGGACCGCGAGATTCCTAAACTAAGTGGCCGGTCTTGGAACGAGCCCCAAGGGTTTTTTTCATTTAGGGCAAGGTTATAACTACCCTTAGGCTACCTCGACCTTTAGATCTTTGTAACATCCTAGTTGAAGTCCCACAACTCTAGTTCCTTGACGAAGCCCAGAAGTTGTGCAACACTCTGCTGTTTAAATTCTTCGAGGTCCAACAAGATCCGGTCAAAGAATTTCAACCTTCTCTGGACATTCGAGCCAGAAGCGAGGAGCAGACTCAAACTCCTCTTCGTAGAATCTATAGGAGTCCGATTGAGAGAGTCTAGTATTCATGAGGCGTTTCCTCAGTGAACTATGTCCTGTCAGTAGCCTCAAGGGCTTAATCATATAGTTCCATGCTTACAAAAACTGCTTTGTCGTGACTAAATACATACCATCTGATATGCTTCAAATGATTTTAAAGTGAAGTGAAATTTGAGGGAAACAATTACCAGTGTTTAAAATAAGAAAATAAAGCAGTTGGGCTTTTGTGTTTACCGTCATTAAGTTTCAAGTTGAGTTAGTAGTTTAAAAACAAAGACGCAGCAGTTTAAATTACTTCTAAGTTTTGTCTTTAGTCGGCATATCTTTTCATTTAGATTTTGTTGATGCTTTTTAATTAAAAATGTGTGGGTTTTTTGTTTTATTTTATATGATATTTTACCAGAAAGTAGCTACTTTCTGGATTCAAAAGGATGTTCTAGCAGGGATAAAAATTCCCGTGAACATTTTTATTTTAGCTACGTTGGAGATATTTTGACGGACACGTTCTGTTCCAAAATGACGGAGGACGAGGGTCGCTGGAATTATTTGTTACAGTTCTTCCGCAGCATCCCCCTTGAAAAGAAAGGCAATCTGGACCACAAGCTAAACTAAGTGGCCGGTCTTGGAACGAGCCCCAAGGACTTTTTAGGGCAAGGTTATAGTTCCCCGTAGACTACCTCGACCTTTAGATCTTTGTAACATCCTAGTTGAAGTCCCACAACTCTTGTCCCTTGACGAAGCCTAGAAGCTGTGCAACACTCTGCTGTTTAAATTCTTCGAGGTCCAACAAGATCCGGTCAAAGAATTTCAACCTTCTCTGGCTCAGAGCTGGACATTCGAGCCAGAAGTAAGTAGCAGACTCAGCCTCCTCTTCGTAGAATCTACAAGAGTCCGATTGAGAGAGTCCAGTATTCATGAGGCGTTTCCTCAGTGAACTATGTCCTGTCAGTAGCCTCAAGGGCTTAATCAAAATTTAGGCCTAGCCTGATGTAATGTGATAAACAATTATAGGTTAGAATCCTAAAAAATAGGGTAGGTTATTTAGTGTGTAGAACCCGTTACTTCCTTTTTATTTTATTTTATCCAGGGGAGCCCCACACTACAGGCCACCTGTGTGCGTAATGCATTTTCCTACCTCACCCTAAAAAAACAAAAAAATTCTCTAAAAGTAATATAAATAAATCTCACAGTTAATTTTTTTAGTTGACATTATGAACTACTGTCTGTAGGTTTAGGATTTTCTCATTTTTAATAGTCCTAAGTCTTATATCAAATTATATTGTTATAGTAGCTGAATCTGTGAACTTCGTAACGCCTAACAGTAAATACGTGTTAACTTTAAGATTGGCCGTGTTCTGAAATCGAATAGCATTACGGAATTATTTATAATAATACTCAAATACTCGTGTAATCTGAAATTCATTCATTCCACTCACACGAAAAACAACTAATAGGTAATTACACTGGGACAACACAAACATTCGCTGAAAATGACGCAAAATGACGTTAGCTGTCGACCGGTGAAAATAAAGCAACACAAAATCAGCTGTCGATAAAATATTCACATTATTGATGTATGCATATGATCAAACTGCATCACGTCTTTTCCTCATAAGCTCAACAAATACAAACTTTACAGGGCATTGGGGCTTAACCCTAAAATTTAATGTAATTAGACACACGAAATGAAAAATAGGTACATAAATTTCCAAAAATTTAAGGTGTCAACGTGACAAGTAAAAATTGTCACTTGGTACAGTATTTATTTACTCTATAGATTTAAATTGACAAATGATACAGAAGGCATTGCAATCTACAATAGAAAATCACGTTGCTAATGGAAAGTACACAAACAGCTGTATCTTTCGAAATCAATGTTTTGATTGTAGAAAATTTGTAAAGAAACTTATTCCCCAAAAGGTTAACATTAGAAGTTTAAAACGCCATAAAATGGAAACTTATGGAGTTTTCGATATTTTTTTACTAAAACCTTCCCGGACACATATAGAGCAACCTAAAATTTAATGGCGATCGAATGAGTAGTTTGGCAACGCAAATAGGACATACACACATACATTCATTTTTATATATTACATTTTTGTATAAGCTTTATGTTATTTAAATGTTTTACAACTGAAAATGTAATTTACAGCCGCATATTACTTTGAAAAATATTTAAAGGAGTATTGGGCCTAACCTAAGATGGATTTAGATTAACTTTCAAAATATTACTTTATTATTATTTTATCTTTTCATTAAAAAATTAAAATCTAACCATAACGTATTATTATATGTCTCTATGTCAGATTTTAATTGGTTTAACACCTCATAAATATTTTCCATAGTAAACCATTATTGATTTTTAAAGTTGTAGGATCACTCAATTCAAAGTTTTTAGGGGTAATATTAAAATCTTACCTTGCTCGAGGACGGAGCCTTTTGTCGTAGTTGATTGTTTAATATTCTTAGAAACTAAAGTTCAGTCATTAAAACTTCTTGAGAAAACAATAGAATATTTTGGGAAAGAATTGGATGATTACCACAAAAGAGAGTTGTCTCTTTTAATTTTACAACACCTTGGAAACAGTTTAAAGTTTATATCTACAAAAAACAATAAAAATATATTAAGCTGTTGTATTTATACTCTCTCCCCCTAAAAGATAGGGTAAGGAGAAAGTATGGTTTTCGTCAGAGTTTTCGAATTTGAGTTTCTGGTGGATATATCCATTTTAGAGCCCCCTGAATCGGAAAAAGAGACGTGTGTGTGTGTGTGTGTGTGTGTGTGTGTGTGTGTGTGTGTGTGATATGCAGAAGCTTAGAGACGAGACTAATGGTCCGATTTTCATGAAATTCGGTATGTAGGTAACAATCCAAGGTATCTAAAAAAAGAATAAACAGAAGGTAAAAGTTTTGTGGTTTTAAAAATCACCACGCATTGAAGCAGGTTTATTTGGCTTATACGTCATTGCTCACTACGAGTATAATGAAGATGAATAATAACCCAGGGAGCGGAGCGCCTTGCCTTGGGCAGCGTTATAGCTCTGTCCATTTACTCCAATTCGCCCTGATGCCAGGCATATAGATCTATTAAATCAGCTGTCAAATAAGTTAACTTAATATTATAACTTATTCATATTATAACCGACGGAATTGTCACTCACATCCGTCTTCAAAAAAAGCTACCTTTGTTATGTTCCATTTTGTTATTAACGTAGATATTAATTCTACGTTAATCGCAAATAATTACATAATTAGACCAATTCTATTTAGTATTTTTTAGTTAAACTTTAGGTCTTAGTTCCCACGATTATGGGATAATTAATTTATGTCCTGCAGGAACATGTCAGCCTTTTAGTCAGTAACAAACTACAAGATCGCCCAAACAATCATCTAAACTCAATCCTCATTATTTTTTAAAGGTTTTTATAAAGAAACAAATATTTATAATGTAATTTTATTCTGATAATGTTTTGAATTAACTTACACTAAACTACACTGGACACACCCTCTTTATTCTAGCAGTAAAAATAATTAATTGGTGGATTGATTCTTTTACACACAATTAACTTGATTTTTTATAAAGCAGAATCTTGAAGTATTTGAACAAACATTATGTGAAGATCATTAAAAGTATATTGAAATAAACATCACAATAATGTATATGCATTGCATTAATCTTAACGATAATACAAAAATGGCGATATATCTTTTACTGAAATGGTAGCGTATTATTGAACACACTGGATTTGAAACTAAAATTTCAATACATATTAATAAAATTTGAGCTTTCCAATTGAAATATACCAGTAGGTATTATAACTGTGCTGAAAATGACTAATTTAACAACTTCTTTATTTAAACCCCAATTGGGTTGGTTGGGAGGTGCCCCAACTTTGGGGCACCTCTTACCCTCACTAATGTGATTGGGGCACCTTCTTTAAATCCCCTTAAGATAGATAAATTAGAACAATTTTCAAGAAATAAATTATTTAAAACATTGAACAAAAAATTATATGTACGCTTTGATTGTGTGGTGAATTTCTCAAAAGATCCAAAAATGTATACGAGGTATATTGTGTCCACGCTCCACTTTAGATGCTACTGGGCCCCTGGCCCTTGGCCAAACCCTGGCCTGATGAAACCCTGGTGACCTTTAAATGCCCTTGGTGCAATCTGGCAATGTCGGCTTTCGCTTCGGGCAGCAATGGACCCACAACTGCAAGGACGTCTTCAAATCTGTTTCATCTCAGTGAACCATTCACATCCTTTCCACACTGTCAACGACATCCTGCTCTTCCAAGACATCATCGACGAATGACCTCCAGTAGGGATCGGGGAGGGCGAACTCCCTGGAGTACACCATGTCCAGGTTGTAACTCCCTCTGTACTCCGTGGCTTGCACCATCGCCACCTTGAAAGTTTCTCCCCAGGGAAGGTTCGCCAAGTACATCTCAGGGTCATCGTCGAAGTCTTCCTGTAAGTATTTAGAAAATAATTTCATAAAATCGAGCATATTTTGCTTATTATGTACTTACCTCTCTCTTGGTAAGTAGTGAAGATTAATAATACAATAATATTGTGATTAGTGCGTAAAATTAGTGACATTTTAAAATATTTGCTGGGCTGATATGTTTAGTTTTATTTATTTCTCTGTTAACATTATGCAAGTGACTTCTCTCCTGAAATACCCTTCTCAATTTA
This sequence comes from Nephotettix cincticeps, assembly GCA_023375725.1. Taxonomy (NCBI): domain Eukaryota; kingdom Metazoa; phylum Arthropoda; class Insecta; order Hemiptera; family Cicadellidae; genus Nephotettix; species Nephotettix cincticeps. The sequence continues at coordinate 2,523,140 of CM041785.1, forward strand.
AAATGAACATGTGCTCTGATCGACCTCAACAGAGGCGTCAGGAACTGGAATAGTACCATTTTCTCAGATAGTCAAGCCACTCTAAAGGCACTGGATTCCTGAACCTTCGACTCGAAAATCGTTTAGGAATGCCACAACGTGATGTTTCTCTTGGCAGTCAACTACGTTACCCTATGCAGGGACCCAGGACACTCAGGAATTATGAGTAATGAAACAGTGGATCGTCTGGCAAACGATGGCGCTTCGATTCAATTCGTAGTCCCACAACCCTTTTGCGGCATCTCCAGGGCACATATAGATCGAGAGATCAACACAGGGGTACATGAGTGTCACCGCAGAAGATGGGCGTAGCTTCCCTTCCTGAGAGTCAGCAAACTGTCTCTCAGTTCTCCCTCTTCGAGGATCGCAGAGGACCTTCGATGGTTAGGTAGGTCCTAACTCTCATTGTAGATCTTCTCATGGGACACGAAAATGTGAGGAGACATCTTGCTCGCATGGGATTTTTTTCTGGAGATCCTATCTGCAGGAAGTGTGGGCTGTCCGAGGAGATGCCGGTCATCTGCTGTATGACTGCACTGGGCTTGCTGAGGTAAGGGCTACCACTCTTGGCGCTATGGAGAGGGACAGCCACCTTCTCCTGAAGGAACTGGTCGGGAGACTACGGTAGTTCATAAGGCTTTTAATCCTGGAAGGTCCATGAGACATTCAGCAATAGGTCGGAGCAAAAATTTATATGGCTGACGTGCTGTAGGAACACTGTTCTGCCCCTTTGTGTAATTCAGGTTATGCCCTTCTCAATTAGTGCTCTTTTTGTTTCTTTTAAAGTTTATTCATATCCATATTAAAATTTATAATATTTAAAAATAGTAAGTAAGATCACTTTAGTTATTTCCATAAACCATTACATAAATAGGTATTATATGACTACTTCCCATCCCCGGTATTTTCATTTAATCGACAAATCAGATCGTATTATTTCGGGGGGTGGGGGTGGTGCTACATGCTACTTTTGGTAACAAATAACAAATTGTTGCATACAAATTGTAAAAGTTTGAAATGATTTATAACCGTGTAAAATTATCTAACCAAAAAGAACAGTTCAACATTGATTGGTCGGCTATTTTATTTTTTCTAATATAAAGATTTTGACTGTTGATTTATAAATTTTTAAGATTAAGATAGCCTATCTTAAATAATACATCTATTACAAAATTAAAAGACTGTGACTTCTTACCTCTGAAATGTATTTGTTCAGAACTATAAAACTCTGCTTAACCTGTCGCCGCAGAACTTTTAGGATGTCTTGAGGGACGTCTAGAGGGTCCATCTGGGTGTAGGTGGTGTTGGAGAGAAGCAGAAGAAAGTATTTCCTGAAACAGGGTTTAAATCATGTTTATGATGTAGTGCACATTAATATTCATTTAGACATCATTTGAAGTGAGATATAAAAGCGATATAAAACAGAATGTAATGCAGTTTACCTCAATATACACAGCACTATTATTAGATCCCAATCATATTTTGCATACAAATTAAATTAAGTAATAAATAATAAAGTATTGTACCTTAAAGCACAAAAAATAGGATATTGTGTTATGTGGGATGAATGTACGAGTATTACCTCTGGATTTAATATCTAAAGACCTGCATCTTGATTTTCTGCATGATGATGGTCCTTTTAATGGGACTGAAGCTGCACTCTTAATGTTCTGGGTGAACATTTTGTTACACTCAGTCTTGGGTGCGGTCTCACAGACCGCCTTTTTGAAAAAAAATTAAATTATTTTTACTGTTTGAAATATATCAATCTAATTAGTTATTTGAAATTATAACTATGTAAATAATATTAAATTAAGTTTATTGAGTAAATATAATAGATATATAGAATTAAAAAAACTTGTACATGGCAAAATCTGGTGAAAAATGTAAAACTATATAAAACGACTTTGTGTAACCTGACTTCTACTTGACAAAAGAAAAAAAATACTCACCTGGACACGAGGTGTTCCCAGGGGTTGTCGCCGGTGTAGTGTACCCCTTGTCGGTCCCAGGGCACCGTGCCGGAGATTCCGGGTACTGTGACGACAGAGAGTCTCTTCAAAGTGAGGGGCGGAGGCGGAGTGTGCACCTCCAGAGAGGTGGAGCCCCTCGTCACGCCGTGCTGTACCGTAAACCGGTAGGAAGTCGCAGGGTTCAGGTTGTCCACCTGGGATAGTCAGAAACCGTCGCACTATGTCAAAATAGGATTAAGAAATATGACTAGATTTTTTTACTTACCCACCTTCTGGCCCCAGGACTTAGTCTAGGTCATTGCTCGGAATTGTGACACACTTCAGGCTACACTTAGTAGATTGCGACAATATCACTTAGCTAAAAGCCATTGGTGATTGGTAGGATTTGAACCCGGGACTTCGGGCACTACCCTGAGACCAGGGGGGAGAACCAAAGATGGTCAGACATTGCGACCATTTAAAAAAGGATTGGAATAGTAGAAAATGATGAGAGAAAAGGAACCACACCATGTCCATCCTCACAAGTATGGCTGAGTATTGAGTGATCAAAGTACTGAATGAGTATGGATGAGAAATGAGTGTCAGATGATTGTGGCAAAATCTTAAAAGTAAAATACAAGTCTCATGAGTTTAATATAGTTATTAGCTGTGTTAATGTAATGTATGTATTAGGTATGGTAAGGGAATTAGTACTGTAGCTTTGTAGTCTAATGATTGTTTGTCTTAATTATAAAAAAAGACAAGGAAGAGACAATGATTCAAATAAAGATTTTATCTTTCTTTAGATAAAATACTCACTAATATACTGTAATAATTACATTTTGTTGTTGTTCTGACATGTAGTAAGTTATAAAAACGTCTAGAGTACATGAACTGTACTATTTTATCGGCCCAGTACTCAACGTTTTTATAGCTAATAGGTCGTAACCTAGTTAATACTATATCGGCGATCTTTTCGTTGATATAATTAATAGTTATATAAATAAATAGTCCATCAATTCAATAATTTATTATTAGTCGTCAGGCGACTTTTTTCAAGATTTTAAATCCCATTTCAAGTTTAAAATCACTCAACACTTCAAAAATCATCTCCATTGATACAAAATATATTTTGTATTAATTTTACGTATTTATAAAAAATATTATTAATATAATGATGTGTGAAGTGTTGTGTTAGTTTTAACATGAGCATTGGATTGGATTTTAAATTACGTAACTAGTCACCTGATAACTGCTATTAAATTGAAATGTTGCTTGAAGGTACTATAACCTATTGTATTCGTTTATATATCAATTCAGTAGGCAAGAATGTTTAAAATGGACGAAATAAAATGGAAGTCTCCACCTTACCTTAAATTTATTCATTTCTTACAGGGGGAATAAAGGTCTGTATATTCTGTAGACATAGGCCTATAAATATGATTACCGTATGTATTACCTAGGTCATAAAGAACATCACATCGCACTACCTTGAAACAAATGTATGAATGAAGAAAGATCCTTTTTTTACTGAAACAATCCGTACTATAAAAATAGACAAGTAACTCTTAAGTTATATATTTTTTAGTACTGTTAGGAAAATATTGTGATTATTTACGTGTTTTTAAATATCTCAAAAGAACCTTCGAGACTTTGAGAAGTGGGATGATTTATTTGGTTAAATCTAGTTGCCTTACAATGTATAGGTTTAAATTAATTTACAGTTTCTAATTGTTTTATACAGACTATCTTTCTTATAACTCCCGATTTCAGTTTATGAGGTGTTCGTTGAGTTAACTTTTTTAGAAAAATATTTCGAACTCACGTCGAACGGCGTGTGGCGGTCGTTGACGTGGACGTAGTCGCTTTTCCTGAGGGCCGATTCTCGACTGACCAGGCTGTCGATCTCGTCCACCCGGACCCATGGTCTCATCTTGTTGTGCTTCAGGAGTGGCCCCGAACATCGCAGCTTCACGCTGAAGGGGGTGATCTCCACTACTTCCAGGTAGTCGTTGGGGCTTCGCCCTATAGTGTATAAATAGTACATATAAATTTTAATTTCAAACAATGATTTACGTCTAGTTTCAAATGAAATCTTAGGCCTCACTTAAAATTGGAAAAAGTACAAGTTTTAAACCTCAAGTTTGCTGTAGACTTTCAATACCTTAAAAGCTAAAATAATAAGCTCACGTAAGCTAAAAAAGGAACATACAAAATACATCCAAAGCGTTTTAGAAATCAAAATTACCGTTATGGTAATAGTAAAACTTACAACATTAAAACAAATAATCCTCTTATTTTAAACTTAATTGGCAAGCTTAATAAACAGCTTTATGCCTATAATCTTTAAGACGTATGCCAAAGAAAGGCTTGAATTTCAAGGTGGAAGCATTAAAGTGAATGGAAATTCTTTTTTGAAATTAATTTTTGCTAATAAAGGGTTTATGTTATTTAGGTATTCTATTTTACAGAAATTTTCCATCGAGAAAGTAAAACAAAGTTTCACGACGTTTCGGAATCAGTTTTTCTAGAGCCTTAGTGACGAGTGGGCGTCTTACTTTTCTTGTGTGCTTGACTCAAAAATGTTTGTCGGTTTTTTACTGCTTAAAACCTTTACATCGGCTTAAGGTGGATTGTCTACTAATCTTGTAATGTTTTAGCTTATAGCCCACCTGAGACAGGGTCAGTTCCCAGATCCCGAAACTTTGTAAAACTCTATTTTACTTTCGTGATGAAAATGTCCGAAATAAAAGTCTAAATAGCATAAACACACAATCATAGTCATGTGAGTATACAGTAATGACCATTCTACCTTCAGTATAGTAGCCTACCTGTAGAGCTGTTAGTTTTCCTCGGGCAATGAGTCATTTTATTGTTCTCTCCAGAGCACACACACATGACTCCAGGTTCCTTCCCCCGTAGACACACCCCGTCGCACTCTCTTGAGTCGCATTCGTCACCGCCTCCAGGCTGGTGGCTAGATTTGACCACTTGGATCATCGCAGGCTGCACGTCGTGGGCCAGAACCTTCAGCTGTTCCCGGAACAACACGTCCACATCCTCTATGACGTCAGAGGAGTATTCCATGACGGACCACAGTGGCTGGTGATCCACGATGGCGACGGCCCGCACCACGTCACTGCGCAGCTTTGTGCGACCCGAGCCGTCGTAGCGGCAGAGGCTCACGCTGCCCGCCCAGTCCAGGATGAAGAGGGTGTGGGTGGTTTGGTCGGCCGTCAGGCTCATGCCGCACGTGACGTGAGAGTTGATCAGAACGGTGACGTCACTGCCGTCGGACCCTGCTCGCTTGATGGCCAGACTGTCACCGCACTCCACCCAGAATATGTAACTGGGAAATGTGAAATTGTTTATAGCTAACAGTGAGACTTAAATAGAGTTAGAATTTGGACGGTTCAAATACCTCAACAAAGCGTCACTCTTCCATTACAGTACGGTATTGCATTACGATGGTAAATTTAGGACACTATAAGTACACCCAACTCATGGAAAGGTAAAACACTTATTAACTTTTTTACTCCGGGTTGAACAATAGACAACGAAAAGCAAGATAATTCAAGCTCCAACCCAACAACTCTCCGAGGACACCTGTCTACATAAGTTGTAGGTAAACAGGTAACAGAAAATCTGATTCTTTTAAGATCTGAATTTGTTTATCATAAGCAACGTCTATCATACAGTGAACAATGATACAGTGACTATTTAAGTAAAAATATTCTTTAGGGATAGAAAGCACAGTTGATCATCGTGATAGGCAGTTGAAATAAGAAATTATTGGAAACATACTATAAAGTAACTGTTTGGATATGAGACGATGAACCAATACTGGAGGGAAACATTCGCATTGGGTAGTAAGTTATAGAACTTCAGAAAGAAGTACATACTTGTCTATGGGGTCGACCGCCATATTGCCGGGTGAGTCGAGATTCTGGACGACCACCAAGGGTGCTGTAACGTGTGGGGATGATGATACTAGCAGCACGCGGCTATGGTCGGTCCAGTAGATCAGGTTGTGTATCCAATCCACAGCCAGGCCGAACGCTGTCACCCCCGTGACCACCTCCTCCCTGCGGGCCAGCTGCTCTATCGGAGCCCTGGAGCAATAAACACGTTGTGAAGGTAAATTAAAAACAATTACCAGTTGACTTAAGTCTATGGTAAAAAGTGTTGTACCATATGGCTCAGAAGTTTGTGGAGTGTGGGGAAGTTGTTGGCTACGGAGATGGATGTGCTGAAGAGAAGTTGTAGGAGGACAAGATTGAACAGGGTGAGGAACTAGGATATACGAAGGGAAATGGAAGTTGAAGGAGATATAGTGGACGAGGTACAAAAGAGGTAATTAGTCTGGTTTGGCCATGTAAATCGGATGGAGGAGGGCTGACTCTCACGGCAAGTGTTGGAATGGGTTCCGCCATGGAGGAAGAAAAGAGGACGCAGTTGGCAGATGGGGATTCAAGAGGCAATGGCGAAAAGAGGCCTTTAAATCAGCGACTGCGCTGACAGAAAGCTGTGGAAGCTAGGGAAATGAAAATGAAATGAAATGAAATGAAAAATGACTTTATTTAAGAGGCGAAGTTAGGACTAACAAGTCCTCTATATACGGGGACGCAGAGACGGTGCGAGCTGTAAAAATCCGCAACAAGTATCAAGTAAGTAAGACTTAATCTCGTGGACTTCTCCTAGAGCATAAGGCCTCTGCTGTTCCTCTCCACCTCACTCTGTTGGCTGCCTCCCTCTTTAACCCCTCCAAGGTCTTTCCTCTCTCCTTCAACTCCTCTAACAACATCCTTTTCCATGTTTTCCTGAGTCTTCCAACCTTTCTGCTCCCGGCGGGGTTCCGTTCCAGCGCTTCTTTCTCCACATCATTATGTCCCTCCTGTAAAGAGTACTCTACCCATCTCCATCTTCTCCTCTTTATTTCTACATCAATTGGATTTTGGTTTGTTCGGCGCCATAGTTCTTCATTTGTTACGGCTTCAGGCCACTTTATTTTTAGTATTCTTCTCAGGCACTTGTTCATACAGCTGCTTACTATCCGCCTATTCAGTTTCCAGGTTTCACGCCATATAGCAACTCACTCTTCATGTTTGAATTGAAGATCCTTAATTCGCTTTCGTTGGAAAGCTGTAAATAAATAATAACCATTAGGTTAGTGTAAAATTCTAGGTCTTATCGTCGCACTTGTGCCTCTGACGTGACCTATCGACTACTTATGCAGCCACTAGGCTTAACGTGACTTCTGAACCACGACAGTCTAAAGTACAAATTCATTGCGTCATGGCCGGAAATGAAAACCAGGTACATTGGGACTGAATGGCAGGCCAGTACTTTACCCACTCAGTTGTGACCATTTGATTACTTTTCCTCAAAAACTCCATTGACCTTCAGTATGGTGTCGGAGGTGGTGTGTACATTTATAGGCTAGAAACCACATTTTAAATAAAAAAGCAAAACCAACACCAAAACTTGCTTTGTTAGCTCAAATTGATGTTTAAATCTAATCTAATACTTTTCTCCATATATGGAAGGAGAGGAGGTAGAAAATATAGCATTATAATAAGTCTAAGACCCTAGAAAGCTAGTTAATTACGTATATACTGAAACTAAATACCTTATTTGCAGATTATAAAAAATACTAACCTATAGATTGCTTGTGCAAACAAATCACTCCAGTAGATATACTCCGAGGCGACATCAACATCGAACGACTGGATGTTGGACGAGGTGTCGTTGAACAGAAGAGTGTTGTCTCCTTCCTTCGTCGTGATTCGTCCAAACGTCGTTCCGGAACTGTAAACAAGGTAGCCTGAAACATAGCATTACGAATAAACTATCCTTGTAGTATTTTGGATAACAAATTACCACTCTAAATATTTGATTTCATGTAGGTTGTTGTCACGCTTGCATGTTGTTTAATTTTATGTTTGATTTTGACATGGATTTGTCTTGGGTCTTGGGGGATGGTAATGGTAATTTGCGCCACCAAAATTTGAAACAGTGGCCTCATATAGTTAGTGACATCATAGTTTTGTTGTAAGAACATCTGGACTGAAAACATTCCCTTTAAACGTATCCATGATCTAATCTATTCCCCACAGGGAAGTAGATATGGACTTTTTTGTGGGTTTTCAACATAAGAGATAGTAGTTTTGAACGTGTACCGTGCAAGCTCTGATTTAGCTTCAATCTAGCTTCATAACCTGAGTGTCACTGGTTCAATCCTGACCAAAATATAGACGAAAATTCGTGATAGTTCGATACTGGATTCAGTTTTATTTCGGTAGGAAATTGCAGGCATGATTTTCTGGGTTACTATTCCTGGGTCATGGGGTAACTAGTCCTGTTAGCAATTTATAACTATTTTATTATTTACTTATATTATCTGGACTTTCCTAACGTGTCTGTGTCAAAAATCTAAACAAACAGACGCGTTGGAAACCCCTAAAAATATAGTAGATGAACTATGAACTACTATCGTGTGATTTTGAATTATTTCGACAGTGAAATATACATAACTTCCTGAGAACCTGGCTTGGTGGGTGAGTGGTTTTAGTACCCGCCAGTTGCCATTTCGTCTTTGGGCATTAATAATAATTAATTAATTAATTATGCTTCATAACAACGGGTTGACGTTACGTAATAACAAGACCGACGTTTGGACCATTCCCAATCAAAACGTTAAAAATGTCAAAAGGCGTGGACAGAAACAAAAAAACCACGGCAGATAAGGTACCTCCGACGTGAAAATGTCATTGAAGTTTTTGTGGGGGTACCTTCCAAGCACCCCCATGGGACACATCGCTCACCTCGTTCCTCGCACGTCCTGCCGTCAGCACGTAGCTCGTAGCCGAACCGACAGACGCACCGCTGATGATCCTGTTGGTCCTGATGACTGGTGACTACACATTCGTGTTCGCACTGATGATACGCACACTGGTCCGGCCACTCCGGCTGTGTCACTTCGCTCACTAGGCGTATCTGGCTGCTGTTGGCCTGTAATTAACTAGATCAGTGATTTGGTCACAATTGAGACAATTGATTTCTTAAAATTAACTTTGTAAATACCCCTGACGCAGAAGATCTACGTAAACAGTGAATTTCCAAATCAATATGACAATAGTATAGTAATATATGACAATTTTGATCAATATCTGTCAATAAAAAAGAGAGTTTGCCTATTCAAATTGTCGAATTTGGTCTTGATCGGAGCATTTTTACGAGAGTCTTCGTGTTCACGGACACACACACACACACACACACAATTTTTTTTGTGTCTAGGCACACCAAAACAAAAAAGTAACATGGTCCTTGGCCTAGGCCTTGCCATGAGACCTACGGTAATAGATTCTTACGGTAGAAAAATACTTACCAATTTTGAGTCAACACGACTAAAGTATGGATTTAGTGAAGTCACTTGATCCGTTCTGTTTCCATACACAAGATCAATTTTTCTCTTGACCCATTTCACAAAGTATGTTCCATTCCTATTGGAGAAGTAGAACCCGTTTTTAGCCAAGCAGAGCGAAGTGGCCGGACCTCCTGGCCGCTCGAACAGTCTGGTGCCGCCTCCAAGGAGTTCGTAGTTCATACTCCACAGCTCACTACCATTGCCGGGGTCTTTGTAGAAATAAACGCTATTGTAGGTCACATCTATCACCAAAGGGCTCGCTCTTGGGACACTCTCGCTGCTGTAAAACGGTCGCACTGCAGTTCCATCCAAGTTGCAAGTCATTATGCGAGTTTTGTTGTCCCGATCGTCCGATTCTATCCAAAACAATTTCCTGAAACAAAAGAAGTTACTGAAGTTCTCGTATTGAATCTGGACTATTAATCTAACTGGGTTGGTTAATTGGTGCCTGATAAAGCTGATTGTACCTTTTTCTCTACATTTTCAAATAAATCTATAATATTGCTGCAATAACTGAATATAATCTTAAAACTAAATCTAGAAGAGTTTTCACAAGACTTGGAAAAATGTTTATTAAAATGAGTTAATTTTTTTCGTTTGAACATTTCTATTAGTTAGAACTTACTAACATACCAAAGCAGCGTAATAGCATGAAACGATTTAAACGTTTCTGATACTTTTCTAGGAGACTGCATACTCCAGAATTCATTTAATGATAAGTTTTACTCTTGAATGACTAAATGTATTTAAAACTTTTTAAATAGATAACATTTTTAAATACCGGTAGCCGCCATTTTGTATTTGTTATACGTCTTAAGAACCATTTGAGCTACATAATCATAATCTGACACCTTGGAGAGGGTAGTGTGTCTTTTTTCTGGAAGGTGTCTGGAAAGAAGAAGAATACTTTTTACTGGCATACTTCATACTCTTACCTGGTGTAAGATTATGAAGTGTATTCTGGGGAGAGTATGCTTAGGCGTGAAGGTATCTGGGTTCCCAAAATGCACTACATGTTATCTACGCAATGACAATTGAGATAAAACTTACCCCTTTAGCGGGTCCAGTACCATGGCCCCCATGTTGGTGCCGATGGCAGGATGGTAGACGACGCGACGTCTCCTACCGTCCAGGTGAGCCGCTTCCACCCTCGCCTCACCTGTCGCCACGTCCGTCCAGTAGAGGTGGTGGTGGACCCAGTCCACCGCGAGGCTTCCCACCTGCCCCACCACGGCTAAAGGCGTCCTCGTGGTCATGTCGTACAAGGGAGTCCTGCAGGCATGGGGAAGTTATGAATGGAAATAACTATACAGGGTGTCCATGAAAAATGTTTCAGGACTTCGGTGAGTGATTAGGTGCATTAAAAGGAAGAAAAAGGTTTCAATGGAGGTACGGCCTAAAACGATTGTTTTCTCAGATATCCGCAATTTTGTATTTTTCACAAAATATTTTTTATTTCAAACATTTTTTACGGATTATTTTCAAATTTGGTATGTGTTTTACACTAGTAGACTACTATAATTAAAAAAATAACTACTGTAGCATGATCCAAGCTCAAAATCCAAAACAGCGGCCATTACAGTTTTCAAAGTATTTTAGTTTTAACATTTTAAACGACCGCCCATTAGTATTTTTAATTATTTGTCTACGACTAACGGTTTAGGGAAAAGTTAAATTTACTGTCCATTGACGCAGTACGTTGTATGAGAGCACGCAATGTTATTCTTATGGAAAATACTAAAAAATCAATTTATTCCTTATTTCCCAACCGTTTTCCATGAAACTAAGTATGCCAAGGTCACATCACCCAACAAAACTGACTCAAAAAGCTTGGTATTACTTTGGGAATTGGCTCCTCCATGAAATTCTAACAATTAATATAACTTTGTTTCTACTGTTGTTATTTTCAGAAATTGCATGATATTTTTTAAATATTTAGATAAACTTTTAATAATATGATAGTTTAACTACAGATTTTCTTTTTTAAATTTACTTACGGGAGAAAGTATGTGTCAGTCCACTGATAGTTTATTAAATGCTGTTTTCCAAAGTCAGGCTTATTAAGAGCCATACAGCCTCATAGTTTAATAACCTTTTTTATTTTCAACATTGGTTTAAACATTTTAGACTGATTCATCTATTGCTGACAGGTATATGTTAAATTTACCATAAATACTTTAATTTCACGTTATATATTGATTTGCATTAGTTTCTTCAAATATTTTCGTATATTTCTTCTGGCATCTTGTAGTGAGGTAAATAAAGTATAAAGTGATCAATAGTTTCACTGTTTTCTGGTCTACTTGAGAAAATGTGGGATAAAACACAGGTTTTCTACGTATATTAAAAGTTCATTGTGTGTGGCGTGAAAATGAAAAATAAACAATAATTCTTCTCTATCCAGCTACTTATATAATTAGATTACATGCTTTAATTAATGATTCTCCATTTAAGTTATAGTGCTACTATACAGGTTGTATCTGAGTAAACCAAAAAACATTGAGGTATTGTTTCTACGGTGAAAACAAAAGAAACAATTGACATGGTTTATGAGTTTTTACCAAACTTGATATAGCTTGAGAACCACTTGAGAATATCTTGAACCAATAACATCGAACTTGGTACGTGTATGAGTACTGATAGGACCTATTTTTGTGCTTAGAATCACATTTCTACTTTGTACCATTTAAAAATGGCGGCCATTTCAATTTCTCAAAGCTCAATAGCTCAAAAACTATGGTATTTTTATGTTTTTGGAGCTAACAGGTAGGACCTGTAAATGGAGTTCTCCGTCGCCCAGAACAGCTGTTTCCAGCGACGGTGCAGGTCGAAGGCACGAACATGTTGGTCGGCACTCAACACAGCCTGGCGGGTTCCGTTGCTCAAGTCTACCAGTAGTAAATTGTGGTTATGTGCTACCAGTAGAGTCTCTCCTATTAGGGCTCCTGTAGTAACAAAACACAAATATTAAATTAAAGCCATTGATACGTGCTACACATTCGACAATTACTGAAGAAGCGACCACGAAATTAAGTAGGTGGGTTATTTTGCAACGTTTCCTAAATATGGGTACAGCAACGTAAATGTTTTCAGAATATCCCCGTCGCAGCAGACATGCGTACTCAGTAAGTTTACAAATAAATAATATAATAATAGGTAATGCTAATATATGACAAATTTATTAATATCTGTCGATAAAAATAAGGCTTGCCAACCCTACATAAGATTAACATGGAAAAGAGTATGCAGGTTAGCTGCCATGATAAATACATAAACTATGATTTTTTAGCATAACTGGATGGATTTCAACTATATGAAGGTAAATACCAATTTTCGTCCAAAAATATAGGTTAATAAGTGGAATATAATTTGTTCTTATCCTCCATAAGGTTGGATAAAATCACTGAAACCACAATGATTTTTATGTAATTTAATTATTTGATGTTAAAAACTAAGAAAAAATAAGGCACCCTTAAGAGGTGCTTATTTCACGGTAATTCATCTCATTAATTTGTTATATATGTTAATAAGTTGTTTAATACTTAATTCTTTTCTTGCTACAAAAAAGTTTTATGTAAATTTTTATGGTCAGTCTTAAATAAATGCATAACTAAGAAAATAATAATCATAATAGTAATGGCTGGAAGGATTATTATTTTTTTTAATGTACGATACATAAAAGACAGAAATTACATATAAAAAGAAAAATATTTAGCATTAAAATAATAAAATTATTAACAAATATACTTCCATATATTTTAAAATGACACCAAATTTATAAAAAAAATGTTAATAAATTTACGATAAATTCTCATTAAATGTTACTTTGGTACAAATCACGGAAAATGGAAACCCCGATGACTCATGAATTGACATAGTGATAAAAACAAAGTGATGGTCTGTTTTTCTAGAATTATTAGTAGATATGGAGTTTTTTTAGAACCGTGGACCTGATCTAAACATTCTTGAGACTATTAAACAATTGTATTTGACCGAATTTCGGTTAAGATTTAGATTTTACAATGGATGAAGAGAGGGAAACACAAATGTTCGTCTTTTATTGCCAAAGAGTATTACTTGTAATTTAAAACAACTAAATTGAATCAAATAAAAATGCTTAGTTCTTTTTTCTATGCTTGTATGCATTCAAAGGTATTACAACATCTTACAGAAAATGTTTACAGGAAAGGAAAATAAAAAAGATTTACCTTGTACAATAGAAACTGAGAAAATAAAACAAAACAACTTTTGTAAAGTCCGCATGCTAGCGAGATCGCAGTCGTACTGAGGAAACCTTGACAGCTGGGTCAGAGATAGGCCAACTGGGTTGATAACTCACATGACGGGATTTTCTTCGAAAAATCAACTAAATTTAAGAATTTCACGAATGCAATCTGTTGAATATTATTCATATATATGTAGTAGTAGAAGTCATCACTCACTACCCAAGCTATTTTGTCATACCAAAGGCATTCATCAATTTAGGCAGACCTACTAATACTAAATTTATTCAAATGTTTACTTTCTCCCCTTATACATAGTATAAGGAGAAAATATTGTGTTTGTCAAAACTTTTGAATTTGAGTTGAGAGTGGATATATCCGTTTTAGGGTTCCCTGAATCCAAAAAAGGGGTTTTTGTGTTTCGACGTGATGCCTGTCTGTGTGTGCATGTGTAAAGAGTCACAGCCTACCCCTTTGTTCGAGTTAGATGAAGTTTGGCATGTACGTATATATTCACCATATCTTCAGGTGTTTTTTTTTAATTTTTAAGGGTAGTTTACCCCTAAAACTCTAAAAAATATGAAAAATCAAAATAACTCAAAAATGACTCATACGATTTTAATTAAAATTTGATAGTTTACAGTGCACAGAGTTCTAAATAATATGATACCACCCGCATGTCTGTAAAATGACAGTTTAAAAGTTATAGGCTTTTAGGTGAAAAAAATCAACCAACTTACAATTGAAACTAGCTTAAAAACTAAATAGATCAATATTTTGAATGATTTGTCTAAGACTAAGGGTTCCAGAGAAAAGCTAATATAACTGTACATATGATAAACGCAGTAGGTTGTCTGAGAGTGCCCAATATTATTCTTATGGATAATAATAAAGAATCAATTTCTGCCTTATTTTCCAACAGTATTCCATGGAACTTGGTATGAAGCGTAAGGTAAAATCATCCAATAAAACTCACTCAAAGAAGCTTGGTGTTACCGAAGGGGTTCCATATAAAATTTAAACAATTAATTTAACTTTGTTTCTCTTGTTGTGATTTTCAGAAATCGGATGATTATTTTTGAAACAATAAATTGTTTAATGATATTTAGATAAACGTTAAAGAACATGATAGTTCCATGACTAAAGATTGTCGTTTTTAAATTTACTTGAGGGAGAAAGTATGTGTCAGTCAGTGATACCGTTTATTTTTGACTACTGAGGAAATAGTAGGCCTATTGTACTGGGTAACATAAACCTAATTAGGCCTACCCAGTGGCCAGCGGTGGCTAACATAATCACTGCAGGCTCTGAGTAGATTAGTGATCGGAGTTGTTGACAGTAACAACATGATCGGAGGTTACAAACAGCTTTGTAGGTGGTTAGGATACTGTTACAGTACTCCAGTATATAATACTAGTAATAACTACACTTTAGTTAAAACCCTTAATAGGTCACGCGGTGTACAAAACTCCGCAGCAAATGCTTTTGGTATTGTATAAGACGCATTTCTGCAGCCCTGCCACTTATCTCTCACCTTATCCTCCCCTCTACCCCTCTACACAACCATGAGAGAGAACCAGTTAACTGTATTCTGTTGTCAATATTAACCATTGTTGTGAACCGTGTTGTCTTTTGTACGCCGTGTGCCTTATTGTGTCAGTATTAGTGCGGCAACTTGTACTGTTTTAAAACATTTTTCAGTATTAGTTTCAGTGAAATCCGTCTTGTTTTGTGTCGATGTGTGATTGTAATCTATTAAAATAATTATATTGAAATTATTTCAGTGTATAAACAGAACAATTTTTATTACGTATATTTTTGCTGCAATGGAACGAAAATGTTAGCTTTCTTTGATCAATATTGTCAAAAAAAACTTCAAGAAGGAAATAGAATAGCTAAGTCTGGTATAGGGACTTTGAAAAGACAAGTGTTCGTTAATAGTGAAGATTCAAGAAAAAAATCAACCAATTCAAGAAGATGCAATAAAACGAGAGCAATAATATGGTCGGATCAGTCCGTAGAAGAATTGCAACAGAGTGACCACAATTATTATATTTATTGCTAGTTAATAAACATTGTCCATATTGCTGACTTAACAACAATTTTAGACTAAAAAGTTAAAATAAACATGTCTTTAGATGCCAAATTAGTGTATACGAAACTTTGTACGCTACGCGACCTATTAAGGGTTTTGAGGGGAGTGGGAAGGCTCTCTCCACCAGCGAACACATAAAAGAAATGAGTCTAAGTCTAAGTCTGAGTCTAAAATTAGTCCAAAAAACTTGGATGTTTTAGTTATTTGAATATTAATTTTATAATGTATATTCTCTAAAAATTATACTACCCTTTAACATTTCAAGTACAAGGTTTTATTTTATAAAACGATTGTTTGAACTAAAAAAGTTGTGAATGAAAAAGACTTAGCTACTACAAACTCATGTTTTTTTAGTTTGTTCGTCCCGCTATTCAAATATTTGAGGTTTTAAAGGGATTTATAGTTCTAGTAGATGTAGTTGACAGAGTGATGGAGGGGGCATACAGGTGTATATTGACTCAATCCAGCAATCAGACCTCCGCTAACCGGATCATCTTGTTATACAGTTTGCGGCGCGGCTCTCTCTGATTGGTCCTCCACAGCTCACAATTGGCTGCTCAATACTCAATGTTGATTTTACTCTTGGACCGTATAACAAAGCCACAAATCTCTTCCAGTATTTTTTTATGAATTAAATTGTCATGATAAATTAAATTAATTATGACGTCAAAACGTGATTATAATCTTATTAATAGACATTTCATTTAAAATATTCGTAATCTAATAATCTTTGCCATTGTCTTTCAATTTAAAAACCTCAAGAGTGCAAGAGACAGTTTGTCAACATTTTTTTAAACCCATTGTTTTAGCAAGATAAAAAAATTGGACTATTATTTACATAAAACGAGTTCTAAGGCCAATAATATTGTACCGTTTTAGTCTGTGTTATGGCCATTTTTCAGAATATTTAAGCCCAAGTGGTTGGGTTGGCTGTCTAATTTTATTTATTTTACAATTAATTGCACTTTTAATATCGCTCTTGTGTTTTAAACTACACAACGTTTCTGGATTTGGAGAAACTCCTCCCGTTTTCAAGTGATTACCTAATAAATTACATTAAAATTGAATGTTCAAGTTACTTTAACTATATCATGTTGTCAATAATACTATACTTATGTATCATGCACAGCACAAACCACAAAGAAATAGATTTAAAAACGGTCGTTTTCGCAGAAGTATAAACAAATTCGATTTATACTCAAATTGTCCTATAAGCTAATATATTTAGCAGACTATTAATGCATGGAATATTATTGGATGCATGCACTTGATACGCAACGGTTAACATATTTGATTCTACTAAAAAATGCACACGTATACGTATATTTAAGACGGATACACAACGCAGATTATTCAAAGGGCTGAGTGGCCCAGTCTGGGGTAAAAGATCATTTATCTTCATTCCGGAGCAGCGAAGCGCGGAATGGGCTCATATGGAAATATATATCCACAGGGGTAACGTTCCTTACAATGTACCATTTTCAATTTCCTCTTGCCTTAAAGCTTTTCACAAGTTTTGTAATCTTAAAATATCTTAAATTAAAGAGACCTCTCGTTAGGTAATAGAATAATGTCAAAAAGTAACTTTTAAAATTTAATATTGTTTTTGTATTTTTAACAAATAAAAAAATATGTTTTATTATCTACAACCATCATTAGGTTGTTCTAGTCCTTTGTTGGTAAATATCCCGCAAGAAGGACACTATATTAGAAGCTGTTACTGTAGAAGACGTGGTCGGACTTAAGTCGGGACTAAAAATGTTATTGTTTTGATGTCCCTATAGACTAAAAACAACAGTCGTCAAAATTAATATGTGCCTATAAACACGATAACTCTCGTAAAATTGGTCCGATCGAGACTAAATTTTGTCTAGATCTACATTCATTTATTCGGATGACTTCCAAAACCAGGTAAATAAGTTCATCCGAAAAGTAGGGGTTTTATCCCTAATGGATTTTTTATACAAATATGCTACTAAACTAATAAATTTTAACAACATTTTTTTGTAATCAGCTCACAAAACAAAAAATATTTTTAATTTTCGTTCTACGTCAAGCTCTTACTGATGTATATAAACTGGTAACTACAGTACGTTGTCTTTTAAAGCTTGAATGGTAATCTTTTGATGAAAAGGTCAAAGTTGATATTCCTTATATTATTTTAAATATCAATATAAAACTTTGAATACAGCGTCATATAGTTGAGATCTAATAGTTTATGCAGAAAAACCTAAGGTTTTTTATTTCTTAGTTCCTAAATTAATGGAAATTCGCTTATTATGCTGACATATTTATCATTATCATATGATAACTCAATTACCACTGGTTGTACACATGTACTATACGTTCATGTGCATGTTATACCCTTTGACCTGTACAGTGAGCCATGCATCTAAGGCTGTTGGAGAATAGACATGCTTTGCAACTTCTAATCCAGTGTTTAGAGATAAGCCATAAGAAGTCTAAATCATTGTATTGTATTCGGTACTTTAGTAATCGGTGGAAAAATGCAAATTAACTCAAACATATGTCAATCTTTTTCAGACAAACATAACTAGGTCTAATTATAAACTTTCAAAAATAATTTACATGTAACACTCAGATGATGAGAAAATACAGTTTATTTAAAAGCAATGGTGAAATGGAGTTCGTATTTAATTGATTTTTTGACATGGCTATGTCTAAGCTCTGAGGGGGTGGGGTGTTAGCAGATTTTTGTTTCACAGGAAGTCGCAAAAAGTGTTAGCGGTAGGGTTAGATACTGTTTCCATCTATACTACCAGAGCTATTGTATTGAATTTTTAGTTATAAGCACAGCTGTTTAGATGAACTGAAAACATTCCCTTTAGACATATCCACGATCTAACCTATTTCCCACAGGGAAGTAAATACAAACATTTTAAAACGTTATTTGCAGTCCTTTTCAGTTCATTAATAATTCATCGTTGAACCTGTGGGCAAGCAGACAGTATTGGCCACATTTTCGATGCAAATCAAAACGATTGCCGCCTAACAGTTGGAGAGTCCACTTCTCCAGGAATAATTCATCACCTGGCTCACTTTATAATCCAAGTCCCTCGTGTGTGTGATAATATCCCTCAAGTATTTGATGAACTTAGTTCAAGAACTATCAGTTACATTATCAATTGAGATTAAACGGTAAAACGTGGATCTATTGTATAAATGTTCTTTATTCTTTATTTATGGCAAAAGCCATGTTGTTTATAACAATGTAGTAAAATAGAAAAAATATGTAAAATAAATAAATACGAGAAAATTTTTAATTGTAAATAGTGTATAGAATACAATATTTAATAGTTAGTTATTGATAAGACAGTAGTAATATAGTAACAATAAAATAAATAATATCATTAAACAACAGTATAGCCTAACAGCCCAACTACTAATGTGAGGAAAATACACATGTACTCGCAGTACATATATATTCAAATACACATACACACATACTCTTATATATCCATAAATTATAAAATTTGATATAATAACAACAATAGCGATAATTTATAAATAACAATAACAATTTTGTGTTGTTTGCAAACAGCAGCTTCATAGTAAAAAAATTCATGAGCACTACACTAGGCAAAAATACACAAGATGCTCGTAAAGTATGTGACTCTTTAAAGGAGCTGCCAAACACATTCAACACATTATGTGGCCCTTCAAAGGTGCCACCATGACACGCTTTGGCACTGTTTCAAAAACCAAGAGGAGGATAAGAGGTCGCCTCTTGAAGGTGGAAAGGAATCCTTGCGCTAGAACAAATCAAGGTCTTCAGATATTGTTTTCCCTCTGGATTGGGCTGTTTCTCCAATAGTCCCAGTAGGAGTAATGTTGACAATTGTATTTTTGTAGATGGCAAACCTTTGGCTTCATGTAACACTAAAGATTCTTTGGTTTACTTTTGACTCACAACTTGATTTTTTCCAACATGTTCAATCCATTTGTAAAAATGTGAGAGTCTGATTGAAGGTCCTTTACAGGTTAAGCCATCTCTTGCCAATGCCTTCCAAACTATAACTTCAGATCAACAATGTTTCCTGCAATTAACTATGCTCTTCTGACATTTGCTAATTGCCTAACCCAGAAAAAAGGTGGTTCTGACTCTTTTGCAAAACAGAGTACTACGATTTGTCTTCAATATAAAGAATTTTGATCACATTAGGGAGTATAGATTGAGTGCTGAGAGACTGAGACGGTGGCGACGTCCTGTAATCCAGCTACTTGGAGGTCACGAATTGTGGATAATTGTGAGAGATGGCGGTGGGTGTAGTGTTCTCTTGTGTGGATTAACGTCCGCACTATTGAATACTACGTTAATCCGCAAAGACCATCCTCATAATTAGACCAGTTCGTAATTCAGAGGCCGTGATTCGGATTTCACGTTTAAAATGTAGGTCCATTAGTTGCCATCGGCTGTTGGGCTATTAATTAACAGTCCTGTTTAAGGAACATGTCAGCCTTAGTCAGTAACAAGACTACAAGATCGCGCCGCAATCATCCTACATTCATTCCTCATTCATACTAGGCTTAAAATACCTACCTGGGTAGGTCGCCATTTCAGTTAAAAAAAGTTTAAAAAAGTACCATCAATAATAGGCTGCTCAAATCTTCAGATACTCAAATAGATTCACAAGATTCTCGAGTCCGGGATACCAGAGTACCTGAGGATAAAACTTGTGTTTAGGCGGGAAGTGAACCTACGCAGTATTCGGCAGGATGGCCTGTTACATTTGCTCAGAACAAAATTAGAAACTGGGAAAAAGGGATTTAACTATTTTGGACCAAGAGAGTTTAATGCTTTGCCATCTGCTTCGAGAATTATAAGTCAGCATGGTTTAAAAAATATATAAGAGACTTCTTTAATGGTTTTTGATTTTTTTCTATTTTATGTTACATTTGATTTATTTTAATTATACCTTTGTATGTATTCTGATGAGAGTTGTAATGTAAACCAGAGTTGTAATTTGATGAACGCTTGATGAATAAAGACCTTATTTATTAATGTATAGTTGGTTGTTGTGGCTATTCCTGCAAAACATCTCTGGATCTGGTGCCTGTGGGAATCCTGATAGAAATCCTGTTGAGAAGATCCTGAAGGTCCTTCTCGGATACAGCCAGTAAACGATGCAGGGAGCGGACATCCTGGAAGCCATGTCTCCGCTGAAGAGATGGTAGGGAGGTATGGAGGAAACCTCACTCAAGGGAACATTGAAGTCGTGTTTTTGCTACAAGCGTTGTACCCCGAGATGTTTTTTTTGAAGGGGGTTTCATATGATTTATAATAAAATAAAATTGTACTCAGTACCATTGGAATTAGCTCAAAAAATAAACAATTTGATTACTTTGAATTCTCGATCTATATCAATTGGTTACTAAAAGGTTACTAGAAAATGATAAACACTGTACTTTGTCCTTTGATATTTCACTTACTATTTGAGATATTTTGAAAATAATTGGTTTGCAGATTTATATATTTTAAGGTCCAACAGTATGTCTATTTAATATTTCTCATGGTTGCTAATTTACTTAGTCATTCCCAATGTTGTTCTTACGTCGAACAATCTAACTAATATATATTGAATAGCTTGTAATTAAAATATAGTGATAAAACTTGATACACAAACTAATGTAGTTAAGTAGTTAAGAAACTATTGCATGTTTAAAATGTAAATTCTTTTGTTCCTCACGTAATAAAACCTACTTACTCTTTTCCCACGTTACTCTTAACGAGAAAAGTAAACTAATATTAACTTCATTATATAACCTATGATTAAGCTTATAATCATCGCAATTTATTCCTACGAGAGATCAATGTAAATTTACTAATTATGTAAATCTGCTGCTAAGAGGGTATTTACGTTTTTCTGTTAATTTATCTTCTTCTTCGCCTTGTTTGTGTATTAGACAAAAACACAAAAATGAGTTACGAAAGTTAAAACATTTAAATTACAAAATAAGAAAATAATATCATATAAATAGCTTAATTTGACTAATAAACTATAAATACGGGGTTAAATCGCAATTGGCTGCACATTTTACTAAATCGAAAACAATTATTTTAAATTGGCTGCACATTTAGAATTTTTGAAATACAAACAAACCTGAAGATAAAATACAGAGTAGTGGCAAGCAACCAATCAAAGTTAACTCCATATATGGAAACACACATACACACACACACTTATATACACACAGAAAAAATAAAATTAGATAAATATTTAAATAGGTAAAGATTTAATCACATAATAAAATGTTTCGTGAAGGGAAATTAAGAGATCCATTCTTAATTTTATTCCAGACCAAATGACTTACTGAAATATAAATCTATGAACCCCATTGTTTCTCCAATAGGGAAAAATATTTCGAATAATGTGAAACGGCTTTACAAAACTGGTTTGAAAGCCGGACACATTGATTTAAACAATCTACCGACACTATTTTATCTTGTACAATAGTTTTTATTTTATACCTTAATAGGCTCTTGACTACGGTTACTAGAATAATAAATACAGAATTTTCAATCTTTTGCAGATTATATGATAAGTCTACGTAAATGTTTCATCTAGATGTGGTGATGATTAAAAACAATTCGTTTTTCTAAAGGGATGATTTTTTTAAAAGTCAGTTATAATATGAACCCAAGGTGCTTGTTTCATAAACATATAAACTGAAGGGATGATTGATAAGGATTGTCTACGTTGGTTCAGCCTGGAGCTCTTTATTGAGATTGATGTTCAAAGGAGATAAGACTCTCTCAAACATCTGATCCTCTATTATATTCTGTTGTATCAGTTTACCTTTGTATTAATGATCCCAAAGTTTCCATATAAATAATATTCGTTAAGCTCTTTTGTTTAAAGATAAACACAATATTATACTCGTACGTGCACAATTATATTTTTTAAAGAATTACAGTGAATTATAGACAACGAGGTAGATTAGATGGGATTACTTTTTTGAAGGTATTTTAAGCCAATTATGAATGAGAAATGAGTGTAAGATGATTGTTGCGCGATCTTGTAGTCTTGTTACTGATTAAAGCTGACATGTTCCTTAGACAGGACTGTTTAATAGCCCAATAGACAATGGAATCTAAGGGACCTACAGTTGAACGTGGAATACGAACCATTTATGCCTCTGAAATACGAACTGGTCTAATTATGAGAGTGGTCTGGATGAATGTAGCATAAAATAGTAGGAGGATTGGTAAATCTGGATCCTGTACTATCAAAGTACAATGTTAGATTATTAAATTGCTATCTTGAACAATATCTACGACTCCATATTTTTATGTATTGATCAAAATACGGCCATTTCCTTCTGTTTTATTGGTTATCCTATGAATTATTGTTAGGAATTATGGAATTATGTTAGGAAAACAATTATGGTTTTTCTTGGAGTTTCCATAGAGGAGAGACTCTGCCGGTCAAAGCACATTGACAATATCTGTTCCAAACTATCCTCCCAAGGTGTTGATGCCAGTTGTCAATATGGAAACCATTCTTCAAATGTATTATGATTATGTTTACAGTGGGATGAACTATGCTATTGCTTTCTGGGGATCGTCAAGTGAGGTGAAAGGATTTTCAGGCTTCAGAAACGTATTTTCCGGATTTTCTGTAAAGCAGGATTCCGTGATTATTGCAAACCATTCTTCCAACAGCTGAATATTTTAACCCTTCCAGGTGTGTATATTCTTAAAGTTATGTCTTTCTTTAAAAACCATCGTCATCTCTTTGAATGCAATGTTGCTCGGTATCACTATACCCTATTCACAGACACAATCCTCGAAAAGGGTATACATTAATCTGCCCAGTGGTTGTATCAATACAATGTGCTGCCTCTGTATCTAAAAAATTTCAAACAACAAATTAGTTTTGAGAAAATTAAAATTTATGTTGCTTGAGAAGTGTCCATACTCAGTTAAGGAATTCCTTTCCAGAGCCACGACTTAGTGTAAAACTGCTATCAAAATTTCTTTAATCAATTCAATTATTGATATTATAAATAATTATAGTCTGTTTTTCTTCTATCTCTGTAATTATTGACACATTTCAAGTAACATTTGTTATCTACGGAATAAAAATTATGATTCTGATTATATCCGATTAATTAGTGCATTTTTTACAGTGGTTTTGAAGAACTTCTTCTTTTACTGTACAAACTCTTTTATAGTTGTTGTTAATCCTATGGTACCTTAGTGGAGCCAGACAAATAGATTAGCAAGAGGTTACTACTTAAGATCATACAGGAGACCCACTATATCCTAAAATTGAGGTAAGGAAAAAGTATAGAGTTTCTGTGTATCAAACTTAACACTTTATGAAAATATACAGCTGTATATATACACATTTAAAACTAAAGGTTTTACGAGCAATATAGTAAATTACTACAAATGTTTACAATGCACCTAGAGGGAATGAAAAAATATAGTTTCTTTTTTCCTGAAATGGTTTGGGTTATTCAAAGCGATTAGATTATTTACAGAATAAAATTGCCCGGAGCAAGTCGTGAGACGGAGAGCACGTCTCTAGCAGTGGTGAATAACGCTGAGTCTGGAGTCTGGAGCAATCCAGGGACGCATCAATGTTGCAGCCCAATTCCAACGCACGCTGTAGGTGCGTGAATATTGCAACGAGCTCCCGCGGGAACCTCCTGCATCCTGCTGTTCCCGGATTGTTCCCTTTCCGGAAATTGTGTGTTTCGGACAACAGGTTCGCGAGTAATTTGAGTAACGTGAAACGTTTGTTCTGAAATTTCGACATTAGACATTTTTGCAAATGAAAAGAGTACAGGGGAAAAAGGGAATGTCAAAACCTGCAGTTTTTCGTCTAACATTTTTCTGTTGGAATCCAATACCTACTTAACAATTATCGAAGTACTGTATTTTTGTATTTTAGTATTAATGTGACTAATCTGTAATCCAGCCACTTGGAGGTAATGAATTGTGGATAGTTGTGTATGGTCGGTGGGTGTAGTGTTCTTTTGTGTGGATTAACGTCCGCACTATTGAATACTATGTTAATCCGCAAAGACCATCCTGATGATTAGACCAATTCGTAATTCAGAGGCAGTGGTTCGGATTCCACATTAAAATGTAGGTTTCTTAAATCCCATCAGCTGTTGGGCTATTAATTAACAGTCCCATCTAAGGGACAAGTCAGCCTTAGTCAGTAACAAGACTACAAGATCGCGCCACTATCAGCTTACACTCAATCATCATTCATACTTGGCTTAAAATACTTACATTTTGGTTTGGTCGCCATTTAAATAATCTGATCTAATCTAACCTCAGACGATCCATCCCAGATATCGTAAATTTTAAAAGGTGGTAGGATTTTTACCTAAACATTTATAAATAAAATATAGAATAGATTTGATTTAATCCATTTGGTTTGCAGGGTGAACCAATCTGGTAGGTTGATTAGGTATGTGAACTGTTGTGAAAAATGAACACAGGCTGTCAAAATGAATGACTGCTAGTTAAATCAGTCAGATTTTCCTGTTTACAAAGATTCAATAGCTCAACACTCACCTTTTCCCAAAAGTTTCTTGAAATAAGAAACAGCTTTAAACAGTAATAAGTCAATTTAAGGGTAACAAGTAAGTTTGTAAAATACTATTTTTGAAAACACAATCTTACCAGTTAAGCAATAAACAGCCATTTTGGAAACTGGTGGCATATTGAAAAAATCTGAGTTTGTACTCCTGAGTGAAACTTGAGTAGGTTCCAAATTTAAAGTCGTATAATTAAAAATTTAGCTACAAATCACGTTAAAAAACTCACCCTTCATAAATAAACTTTACTGTTAGCAAGTATTTTTGTGGAGGCATTCATCTATTTGTTTGAT
Source organism: Nephotettix cincticeps (assembly GCA_023375725.1). NCBI lineage: Eukaryota > Metazoa > Arthropoda > Insecta > Hemiptera > Cicadellidae > Nephotettix > Nephotettix cincticeps. The sequence continues at coordinate 2,548,747 of CM041785.1, forward strand.
AAATCCAAACATTTTAGAAATATTTGAGACAACTGTTACAACGAATAGAAATTCAGTCCATGAACGAGAGAGGATCTGTTGATGTGTTTGCCAAGAGAGTGAAATTCTTTCCTCGACAGATAGACAGCCTGACTAACTGTAGTTTGCGTGCAAGCGTTTCAGACATGTGGAGCGTTTCAGCTATATTACACTGTTAACATTTTGAACTCGTACGAAACAGTAAATGCATTATTCACTAGAGTAAAACGCAAGAAAATGGTCCAATAAGAGTTAGTACGATGTTGCCAAATCGCCCTTATAGCATATGGTTACGTCAGCTGATAGTCTAAATGAAAAATGGCAACACTGCTGGTCATGAGGGGGTGAGGGGGAACCAGCTGTCCAAGACCTTATCAGACCATTTTCGTTTGGTTTACTCTAGTTACATTTTTCTATACGATATCAAATTATTTTTTGTACAAGTGTGGATCAGGCTTTCTTTAATTTTGTGTAAACTGATGGTTACGAATGAACATTCCCTACTAAATATTAATATGCATGTATTTTGATGATGTATATGTATGTATGGACTTAATTTGTATGTATTTTAATGAAATAAAATAATTCAACTACTAAGCTATACACAAGTTATTATTTCATCCAAAATGTTGATTAAAATGCACCTATATATACCTATACACAAACGTCGTTTGATAAGTGCATTTTCCAATACTATACAAATCTTTTTAGTTGGTGGAGAAATAAGTTTTAATTGCTATCTTGTGCCAAAAACTAGCAAATAAATAACATCGGTTCATAATATTCTTGTAGGTTAACGTTATTTTCTATTAGAAATAACCATTACTTGTACATAGGCACAGTCTATTCAATTCCACGTGCATATAGGACCTATTATTTTAGTCCACTCAAAACGCTCAAAACGTATTTTCATAAATTAATTTTAAATATTATACAAATAATAATTCTTATATTCACTTATCATGATGCAATAAATGTATTATTATAAATGATTGTATTTTTCTTCCCTATGGGAAATAAGCTCAATCATGTCTATGTCTGAAGGGAATGTTTTCAATTCTTCTAAACAGTTGCCCATATAACTATTTGACGTCACTAACCAAACGACGTCACTGTTTCAAATTATGGTCTCGAAAATTGCCAACACACCCCAACCCTAAGACATATCGCAATGTACAGATTAATACATTAACGTCATATATTTATATAGATATATTAATTTATTGTAGAATCTAACTTCATTAAGGTTTCCTCCTTATTTCAAAGAAAAATAAAAATGGATAACAGCATTTTACGTTCACTTTAACGACAATAACAGCTTATTTGTCTACGTGCGTTGGAAAACAAGTCAAATATGACGTAAAAGATTGACACAATAGGCTTTATACCTTATTAAATCACGTCATAGCGTCAGAGAGACGTGAGCGACTGGCGACGCCATATTGGTCACGTGACCTGCCTGCCGAGGACGAAGGGGTTGTTGGGGCGTCATATAGTCATGTAGTCTGGGAACTGTCTTGAATTACAACATGATCCAACCAATCAGGTTCTAGTTAAAGCTATATTTGTAGATAATTATTTGAAAAAACACTTTTTTCGTCATACTGCTTCAAAAACAGGTGTTTTAGATAACTGCGTTGACGAGAAAAAGTCGTTCTTTTTCATCCTAGGACTAGGCTACAAAAGATCATTGTTGATAATACTTTTGATTCGAGGTCAGCATTCGATTGTAAATAATCGATAAAGTAACTGCAACAATCACTATCGATTTCTGTGTACTTGTAAAACTGGTAATCGACTATTTAATCTAACTTTCGTATGGTTGAGATCGAACTATCGATAATAATAACTAACACTGACATAACCTAAACACCAATCAGGAATCAAGAAAGAACTGCTACAACGTAAGTAACATAACAGCTGATTAGTCTAAAGCGACGAAAATTGTGGACAACTATTGATACTAAAGGAGGTAATAATTTATGTTTTACGAGTATGTTTTATTTTATTTGCTGTATGACGAAAAATATAGTTCAACATACGGCCAAAAATTGGCTTTTTGATATGAACTCACACATGTTAACATCTTGTGCTCGTATCAAAAACACACGATTTGGTCCTAGTGATGAAATATATTATTATTTTTTGTAAAGAGAGTGTGAAAGGATATATTACTTATAATTTAAAAAAATTAATATCCAGAATATAGGCACAAAGGTAAGGCTGACGTCAGCTGAAGGCTACGAACCCCACATATGAGAAGTCACCTGCTGTATCATGACGTCACTTTGTGCTGCGTGTTGCTGACGGTCTGTCGCTATCACAGTTTGCTCAGCCGCTCGTAACATCCCTGTGTGTTTGTTTAGTATAGCCCAGTAATAAATTTGAAGCGATCTTGAAGTCTGGAACCTAGTTTTTCAGTAGAGTTTTCAGGAGTTATGGTGTGATAAATGTGATGTAATAATTATAAATGTAATCAGCTGGAGAGGTATTGAAACACTGACGTCATACGACTATAACGACAGCTGTTTAGAGGAACTGAAAACACTCCCTTTAACATATCCACGATCTAACCTATTTCCCACAGGGAAGTAAATACAATCATTTTTTTAGTCAGTGTCTTACTTAGTTGGTGTTGTAACGGACTCTAAAACTAAGTAAGCGATTGCTCTGGACTGTATTGTACATCTTGCACTGTGTCACCTCAGACTAATTTTTACTTGATACATCAAATTAAGCACAATTTTGTAGTTTCTGTGGGTGGGTAAAAGTCGTTAAATAACCTTTACTTGACACGTCAAGTGAGTTTTATTTCACAGGTCGCATCTTCTTTTACCTATATTTTTCTCTTCCATATAGACTGGGCTGAGATATAGGGGTCGATGAGTTGCATGTGCTTTGCTATTGTCTGATTGTGTATAGTGTAGGTTTATTCATGTTTTGTGCCTGGACTGTTAATTATTTATCTTACTAATTTAAGCACTTATTTGCATGTTCTTAGAAGTTGCCTGGCTGGTAAGGTTATCCATTCTGTGTCTGGTGTTTCAACCTGCATGTTAGGCTAATTTAAGCATTATGCCCTGAATTAATTCTTTTCCTTGTATGTAGTGCATGATGTGCAAATGTATTTAGCCTGCCTGAAGCATGATTTCTAGCTTAAGCAAGATGGACTTTAGTATAATTTTCACTAATGTATTGACGAGCCAATTGTAGTAACTTACTGAAAGGCAAATAAATCATTGAATAATTTAGTCGGTGAAAGGTAATAAATTCAAAATTTGATACATTGATTTCGGTAAGGGACTCCCGTACGAGACTTCCAAACCCCATACGAATCGCGGGAAGCCAGTCCGGAAACTTATCGGATGACTTCATGCCTGGATCATGTATCTTGCGTCTTAACGGAACACGAATCTAACTAGGAAAACCTAGATGTCACCCAAGCATCCCTCCTCTTCCTTGGTGCGGAGAACCAGATGAACGTGAGAGACAACTGCCCCCACCTATCCTCGCCTTGAAGCATTACATCTTTAATAGTTACTGCAGTTACAAATCGCACTGTAGAAGCAGGCTGCCACCTTTTTTCTAAAAAAAAGTGTGAAGACAATCATCACCCCTCTCCGGGCAGAAAGAACACCGGGGAGTCTCCAACTTCCCCATCCAAAAGTTCGGATTTCAATATAATTGAATAGATAGTTCGTCTAGTATTCAATGTCTACTACTTTATTATTTTACTTATTCAAATATTTATAGTTTTTTCATAAGTATTGCATTTTTTTTAGATATGATTGAAGTAAATTGTTTATTAGATCGTTCTATATGAAAAAGCTGGAAATGTCTCTGATTAAAAAAAACATTTAAATTTAGCTATCAACTTTGAAATCTAGAAGGAGTAATGACATGTTATTCGTACAAAGGAATTTGTTCACTGCTCGTACGATGCCGAAATAGTTATTTATGTATTAAGAGTGAAAAGCGCGTCTTTATCACTCGAGTTAAATAGTTACCGCTTGACGCATAGTAATTTAGCGAAAGCGATAAAGAAGATTTTCACGTGAATTACATACAACATTTTTCGTAAAACTCTATAATTTTGGATGCATGTTTAGCAAATAAAAATTGTATTTTAAGAGAATAAATCCTCACATCCAATACAGAGTAGCTGAAACAGATGTTTGTATATTGCCAGTTTTACCAACATAATTGAACAAAAAGTAAAATCTACTGTTTCAGTGTCAGTTGTTGAGTAATTTACCACCAATATGCTAGTTTATAGTTTTGCAAGGTTTTGTTGCTTGCTGTTTCATTTGTAAAATGTGTGTATCTTTTGCTGTAGGATTATCTTTAGGAGGAAAGCATTTTGATAACAAATGATTACATTATGGCATTAATTAAATTGTGCTCATTCAAATTGTATCGTTTTTTAAACTCTAAATCTGAAGAAAATGTCTCAGATTTGTACTAAAGTAAGCCATACTGTACCTGTAAGTTTCGTACGCAATAAATACAAATAAAGTTTAAATTTTACGTTTAATTTAATAATTGCTATGCAGTTGCCAGTCTCATTATTCAATTTAAATTGGTATTTCTGAATGAAAAGTATGACCAACTTAAATGTATGATAAATTACACCACATGGCTAATAAAATGTGTAGTGTTTTATACTTTGTCGTTCTTTTGGGTTGGAAACACTGGAGTACGTAAAATAAATTACTTCAATGGCCGTGTGAAAAGTAAATTACTTTATGAAAAGATATTTATTTTTCACCCACTCAATTATAAACAGCTATTTTGCGATTGTATTGTAGAGCATAAACCTCAACACTTTTGACAACATTTGTAGGGAAAAACTTCAAATCAACTTTGAAAGATCGATTCACACGTTGGTTCTAGGAAAATGTATTTTTGTGAAGGAAATAACAAACAGTGAGAGCGATTTTAAACGTTTAGTTGTTTGAAAAGTGATCCTCACATATTGAGCCTTCAGCTTGTTCAACAAGTCGACGTTAGCAGTTGGCTCAAGTTGTGATGAGCAAACTTTCGCAGTTTCGCAGCTCTGACAGTTGCCGGCGTGTTTTCACACATCACGCTAGTAATCAATTATTTGGAAAATATACACACTGAGTGTTCCAAAATATATTGTAAAAACATCAGGATCAAAATATACTCAAAACATAACGAACCAAGCGTCCACCTCTTTTTGTTTGCCCTTTGTTGGTCATGTTTACCTTAAATATATTTGAAATGGATAAAATTTAACCAAACTTTAATTAAATAATCTTTCTAGTGGCACATTAAAAACAAAATTTGAAGCAATATTTGGTTGAAAATTGATAGACATTTAACCTTAAATATATCAAAATCTTAAAAATAATTTTCAAAATTTCAAACTTGATACTTTGAAAAGTTGTATTTTAAATACAAAAAAGTTCAAAATTTTATACAAACCAATTAATTAATAGTAAATTTTGTAAACTATTGCTTGTCTATCTTACTTACCTCTTAATAACTACACATCTAGCAACAGATCAGGTATAGTAAGAAATCACATGACATATTTTACAAAAATAACACAGCTAATTTTTCAAAGTATATAAGTTAAGAAAGGTAGTTAAAACAGAATAGATGGCAAAATAACGCTCAAAATTAACATGATGGAAAAAAGAGTCAGCAACTGACCAAATACAAGTAAATAACTAAACCAATTTCATGTTTCTTTATCATTTGTTCCTATTTTGAACAAACACACACACAAGACCTCAAATCTTTGAGGCAATACAACATTGGCTTGTTACAATATGATTGTCCGGTACCTCAGCTCTTGAGCATGACAATATATTTAGAAGCAAACGGAAAAGTTCATCAAGATGTTGAGGTATCCTAAAATTATTCAAGGATTATTTTAATCTCAAGGAATGAATTTTTCGATCCTATTAACATAGAATGTTTTTCATATTGGATAAATGATGTATTCTTATAATTTGGAACTAAATGATCATAGCTGAAATTCGGAGGCTCTTGATTCTAGACCAGTAGCCATTAAAATTTAATTATGAGAAATCGAGGTTTTAATTATATACCCATTGAAAAAAAACGTTAGGAAGGGGTTTGTACTGGCCCATGTCAATACGTTAAACATAACTTAAGACTAGAAAATAAACAAAATACGTATCAACATAGAGAATAGTAGATATGTGGGAAACGAACTGTCCACGTGGAAAAGGAACAAGGTAAAGGTTAATATTTAGATTTATTAAATGACAAAGGACGTTGTGTGTTCATATGAAATAATTTCACAATCACAGAATAATTTATTCCCTCCAGAATACAATTACATATTTACAAAATGTATTTACATTATATTTACAATTTAGTGGTATCCACTAATTGAAATTGTATCCATAGGGGTTATGAGATTCTTGACTTCATTATCAACAGGCCACCTCAAAGATACATTTGTCCTCCCACGGGTTACAATTTTATGATAACATGTTACAGTATGTTACTATATCCGTAGCCAAGATACCTGAAAGTGCATGACAGATGATGGTTAAAAAATAAAACACACAACGTTATTCATTAGTTCTACACTTACCATTTATAGAGACGAATAATTTTCTACGTACATCTTTTAACAGCTACGAAAATGCAAATTACGAATTCGTGTTAAGAACTACAGATTATTTTGGATATTTATGTACAATCAAGATTGTTGACAGTTTGACCTTTAAAATTGTTAAAAACAATTTACGTTTACTTTAACGACAATAACAGATTATTTGTCTACGTGCGTTGGAAAACAAGTCAAATATGACGTAAAAGATTGACACAATAGGCTTTATACCTTATTAAATCACGTCATAGCGTCAGAGAGACGTGAGCGACTGGCGACGCCATATTGGTCACGTGACTTGCCTGCCGAGGACGAAGGGGTTGTTGGGGCGTCATATAGTCATGTAGTCTTGGGAACTGTCTTGAATTACAACATGATCCAACCAATCAGGTTCTACTTAAAGCTAACTGTTGGATAATGTTTTATAAAAAACTTTTATCTTTTCGTAAAGACAAAATTGACTCTTTTAGTTGTAAGTCTCTCAATAGTGAATACGAAACTTGGACGTAGGGTCAAAGGTTAGAACAAACCAAAGTGGTGACACTTATTTGACTTCTTAATAAATACTTAATCCCCCTATACGATAGTATAAGGAGAAAGAGTTGTTTTCGTCAGGATTGTAGAATTTGAGTTTCTGGTGGATATCAATTTTAGTGCACCTGAATAGAAAATTAGATTAACATTGGAGCCCCAAAACACAACGTATGTGTTTATATTTTTTTATATCTCGGTAACCGTTGGAGATAGAGAAAAACTTAAAGAAACTAAATTGTGTAGTTTTAAGCTGATTCCAACGGTAAAATATAAAATTTAATATTTTTATTTTAAGTATATAGTAAATATAAAATTTTATGTTTTTAAAATTAAAATTTAAAATACTTAAAATTTAATACATAAATTACAACACACAAACCCCAAATACCGTTCCAGTTGATTGACATGTATATATCTTCCGAGAAATGTAATTTTTAATCAAACTCGTCCAAGTTTAAATTACTATGGATTTTTACTTCTCTACTAAATAATAAGGACTAAAAACATTTTATGAATCAGCTATCTGCTAAATTTTGTAAAAGTTGTTTTGCTTAAATAGTTTGGTTGTAGGAGCGAAGTGAGAAGGGAAGTTTTATAGGAGCGTCGCAGTTTGTAAAGTGTCAGCACACTGTAGTTACAGTAGTAAAGGGAAAGAAAGACACAGTGTTTATAAAAAGAAAAACATATAGTAAAAACATTAAAAAATTAATTAAAAATAAATAAAAGGATGAATGGGAGAATCTGTTTTTTTTACCAGTTTGAATTATTGGTTGGTTGGTGGGTCAGTGGGTAGCGTACCTAACTAATTATCTTTAACTAATTACCATTATAAAACTTTGTTTGAGTTAGATATAAACAAACTAGGATTTAGACCGTTTCCAGTTATAAAAGTAAAAAAAATCCCATTGGTTGGATTAGATTAGATATTGAAATGGCGAACATACCACAAGGTAGGTATTTTTAACCAACTATGAATGAGAAACGAGTGTAGGATGATTGTAGCACGATCTTGTAGTCTTGTTGCTGACATGATAAGGGTCTTACAACAATTAAACGTAGAATCCGAACCACTGCCTCTGAATTACGAACGGGTCTAATTTTGAGGATGGTCTTTGTGGATTAACATAATATTCAATTGTGCGGACGTTTTTCTACACAAGAGAACACCCACCGACTATCGCTCACAACTATAAACTATTGTGTTAATAAAGACACAATAAAAACCCTTTATATGTGATGGTAAAAAGTCAATTGACTTAACCCTTCATATCTTGCAATTATTTCTTAAGTTTGACTATTAAAACAGATTACACAAGTACCTGTTCACACCTAGGACGGTTGTAGAGTTGCTCAATCATAGTCTTCACACTCTGGCCAGCCGATGAATTCCCGCAGTAGTTCCCGGAAGGCCATTAAGGCACGACCATGATCCTCCGCAATCTTCTCTAGCCTCCTCAACTCCTTCACTTGTTCCTCCAACTCCTCAGCCAGCCCGGCGGCCAACACACACTCCCAGGAGACTTCCTCCACCACCACTGCCAGTGTGTCGTCGTACTTGACCCGGCTGGCCAGTTCCAGGCTGAGCAAGCAGCACTCCTCGCTGTATTCCTCGGCCTCCTGTCGGCTGTTGTCCAGCTCGTCAGCCGCGTTCAGCAACTCGTAACGGTTGGAGTTCAGGTTGTCTAAGTAGGAAGTCAGCGCTTCCTCCCAGGCCTCCACTTCCGCCTCCGTCAACCCGTACATTTCCTGGAGTTACCACTGAGACTAGTGTGACTTAACAGGGAGCAGGAGGCAGAACTAGTCGTGTAGATCTCACCATAAGTGGTGTATGGTGACCGGAGCGAGAAGTGATGTTCAAGATCAGTGTTACTAGCTAAGAAGAACTTATTTTACTTTTGAAAGACATGTTTTTCCTTATGTTGAGGTGGAAATGATGATAAAAAATTATTGGGGTTCTTTCACCTTGTTTTATAGTTTTTCCCAACGGGGATTGTCACAAAATACCTAAAGCACAATGGACACAATGCAAGAACGAGCTAAGCTTGTGGAATTTGTTCCTGAGATAATCAGAACCCCCGCACCTGCCCCTACCACGGCTCCGACCGTGGTCAGTGTGGTTCGGCGTTCAGCCTGTGTGCGTGAGGCGCGTGTTACAAGAGGACCTACTCCCTGAGGAAGCAGGACTTCTTTTGGTCCTGCGAAACGTAGACGCGATCCCTAGGGTGTTTTAGGTATTTAGGGACAATCCCCGTTGGGAAACTACAAAACAAGGGGAGAGAACCCCAATAATTTTTTATCATAAGAAGAACTTAGTATAATAGGTGTGTTAAGGTTTCCTACAGTTACCCAATAATTTGATTGGGGCCCTTTACCCCACTGATTTGAATCTATATTTTACCTCACTAGTGAGGTAAAATAACTTTACCTCACTCCAGATTTGCAAAGTGAAATCACGAAATAGTAGGTATGTAACATGCAGACAAAAGCTGTATGCGTGCGAAAAATGTTGGTATCACTGGCTTTAAATCAGCTGGCCTGCTGTTGTTTCGCTAAGCTTCCACCGAGATTAGGTTTTTGATTAGATAATTGTATTGGATATTTTTAAGAACCCCTTTTAGTATCCATATTTGGGCTCGAAAACAGCCTTACATAGTATTTGGGAGAATTAGAAGAGTTGGATACAATTGTTTTTATGGAAAATTGCACCGGAAATATTCTTACTAAAAAGTTTGTTTAACAAATTATTTTAAAAGTTTTTCTAAAAAATGTATGAAATAAAAGTTTACATGATAAAGTACTTACCACTATGACGCAGATGTCTTCCACCGACTCCGGGAAGATCATCTTTGCACCTGAAATATTATTCTATGTTCAATGTTTGGATATTTTGAATACATTTTAACTTATTTTTGAAACTTCAAATTTTAATGAAGACAAAATTCTAAATTTATAAGCAAAAAATATTGAAATGACCGAATTACAAATCAGGTGTACCCAAGGATCCATTTTATAACCTACATAATTTTTACTATGCATTAACGATTTTACTAATTCAATTCTAAATTCTAGTAAATGTATTTTTGCTGACGACACATCATACTACCAAATTGTACAGTGGTTTCTAGAGAATGACTTGAAAGTTTATAAGGCAAAGATAAAAAAATTGTTTGAAAAAAATGTATATCTCCAATACTGTATATAGACCTCGAATTTACACTAACTTACCGTTCCACATAAAGAATATTTATATTAGTATTAAGACAAAAGCCAACCCGAGGACCTGGTAAAGAAATTGTTAATCAATCGAAATTTATAAAAATAGGACACTATGTTCTGTCACTATGCTGATGCAACGTCACTAAGTAAATAAATATAAGCTACTTACACAAGAGATCACACAAAAATAATGAAGTAGTGGTTTTAATAGATAACTTCAAAGTAGACACGACTGAATCTACAAAATTATAGGAATTTTGATTGACTGATAGAAATTTAACATTTGAAATGCATGTAGAAATAAAACGTGATATTCAATATTCACTGGGGTCTTTGTGTTAAGATGATCAAATTATGTAAGTTAAACGTCCTATTAAATAAACAGGATGCATTAATTTATCCTCATTTGGTATAACTTTGCTGTACCATTATGGGGAAATTCATTCATTAAGAGAAACAAAAAATATCTTTATTCTGCAAAAAAATGTAATTAGGACAATTTATGAGTCATCAATAATTCTCCCATATCCCGATTACTTAGGAGGCTGAAATTTGGTATACTGGTTCTTTAGGCCTAAAATAGAAAAGTCTAATAGTTTTTGTGACAATTTCACCATACATCTGTACGCTAAACGCCTTCAAAGTTTCCATATTAAACTTATGGGGAAATAATTTCGTTTTGGATTCCAACATATGTTTCTTAAGGTACTAAACTTTTTTATTTTAATCACTAAGCAAGCCATGAAATATCATAAAATAGTAGTTATTGTTATCTCATGACTGTTTAAATATAATTTTTCTCAGTACTGATTTTTGGGGATTATGTTTTATGATTGAAAATCAAATGTTTATTGTTGGCCATATTAAAATTATTACGATGTTTGTATATATTATATTTATTTTGATAATCAGCTTTTGTATATTTTTTATATTTCCATTTTTTTATCTGAAATGTATGAAAGGTTGATATTGTGTATTATTATCGAATTGTTTGTGTGGCCCGTGCGTGTGTGCGTGCGAGAGTGTGTATTTACCAGGCTGTAAAATCAAAGGTACTCTGGTGTAAGATGATATAGCCTGTCTAAATTTGTCATATATGTTTTTATGTTTCAAGTCCTCATGAATTCACTAATTTCTTACAAATACTTTAGCTTAAAATTCCTGGATAGGCCACAAATTCAGAAAGGTAATAATAATTATATTTGCCAGTGAACCTAAGCCTTATAAGTCTGTTTTGTACATCGCTGAAAGGCACGAAGGGTAACACTAATCTAAAATATAGGATTGTATATGATCTAGAAAGCCTGATTTAGAAAACATACTCGGTTGCTTTTACTTTAAAATATTTCTTTTCACTACTTTGACATAGGCTACCAATCATTTCGGAAGATACGATAAGGTGCACCATTTCTAGTCATTTATTTGAACAAATACGCGTTTCAAAAAATACTTCGTACGATAAGGAAATGAATTGGGTGATACGTCATCTCACGGGTTGGGACCTTGGTCTTGACCGAGAGACCGATGATAGGGTATCGACCGACCCGGGGGGGGGGCAGGGGAAAGTGTTGCACCACGGAGGAAAACAAACGGACAGTATGGTGTAATCCACACCGACACTCTGGAAGGTCTAATCATGGCTAATTTAAAAATAGGAACACACTGAGAAATTAGATTTTTTGCCAATTTGTATGTATTTGCAAAAAGACTATCATTATTTAAAAACTTGTGGATTAAAAAAAGTAAATTAACCTAATCCGATACAAATTAAAGGAAATACAATCTGTAAAACTTTAAAAAAACTAAAAAATATCGCCGAATAAGAATTAAAGAACTCGAATATATACGAACTATTATTTTACCCAACTTGTAATCTTTGGCTATAATTAAAAAAATCATTGCTGTAAGATAGCATTGTTAAAGTAAATAACGAAGTTCCATATATAATATTGCACCATATTAAACTTCACCGATAACTCACAAAATTACGTGAGTCGATAAAAATTAGTATTCAAATATTCCACAAAACTTGATAAAAGTTAAGGAAAGTATTTCTAAAGTTAGGTGTCAAATTTGGAATAAAAAAGAAGGCATAAAAAATAATGAGCAGTTAGTAAAAAAGTTCAATTACTATCTAACTTATTATATTTACAAATAATATAAAAGAAGTAGCCGAAAGCATACTTAATCGAACCACATAATATGTTTGTAATCGTCAGCTTCTCCGAAGCGTCCATTATGCTTTGGTAAATTCTAAACTCGAATACGGATTTGAAACATGGGGAGGGGCATACACTAAAAATTTAAAACATTTGATAAATATCCAAAAAACCTTTATTAGAATTACTACGCATAAGAGCAAAACTGAACATTCTTGGCCCTTATGTAGAACATTGATTTTTCCCATTAAAAACTTATTTATTTTTAGTGTTACGTTTATTTTAAGATAGGAGTGGACATATAACTCCTCATTATTTGTGAAGAACTGATACACTGAGAAATATATTTAATACATTTAAAAAAGTTTTATTTGTATCTTACTCCTAAATTTTATAACTGTTTGCCACCAAATTAAAAAAGTGTGATAGTAGGAAGCAGTTTTCCAAAAAGATTTGGGAATTTTTAATAGAAAGAAATAATATCGATTACGTTTTTTACACTATTATTTTTTATGTTTTTGATTTTAAGTGTTTGTATTTTAGTTTGTTTTACATATATAAGGTAATTTTTTGTGATATAGAATGATCCTGATATTTTTCATTGTCTTTTGTAAATATATTTTGACTGGTCCGCTGCCTATCATTTCTGTTTAATTTTTGAATGATCTGTAATTATGTTAAACCCACTAAAAAAGGAAGTAATCTAGGTGGTTATTGTTTGACCAGTTGTACGAAATTGCATTCAAATGTTTAATATTTGTAATGTATTATTGAAACGATAAAGATTCATTTAGAAAAAAAACAGTAAAACGAACTTTTGAAAGCTGGAAAACGTCTTAATAGAAGAGAATGGGAAATGATTGAAATCGAACTCCACACGTGGAAACCTACTTGGGTCGTCCGTCCGGCCGGCGTGTGGTGCAATAGAGAGGACGGCGCGAGCTCGAGTCCGGGGTCTGGTGGTCTGGCGCGTGGTTAAAGAAGGAATGAGTTCAGCCGTGCCACCAGCTGGTGTGGCCGCTGTGTGACTCATCCGTTGTGAAAGCTCTGACGTATCTCTTACGTCATAGTGACGTAGAGCTTGAATGGGACGACCACGGTTGGATTTCCCACTGGCATTGGCCTAGCGGCAGCAACGATGGGCACATTCTGTGCCGCCGCCGCCAGTGACGGCTGAACTGGGACCGTGGCGTCGTCCTGTAATCCAGCTACTTGGAGGTCACGAATTGTGGATAGTTGTGAGCGATGGTTGGTGGGTGTAGTGTTTTCTTGTGTGTGTGTGTGTGTGTGCGCACTATTGAATACTACGTTAATCCGCAAAGACAATACTCGTAATTCGACCAGTTCGTAATTCAGAGGCAATGGTTTTGATTCCACGTCAAACTGTAAGTCCCTTCCATTGACTGTTGGGCTATTAATTAACAGTTCTGTCTAAGAAACATGTAACAAGACAACAAAATCGCACCACAATTGTCTTACACTCGTTTTTTATTCATACTGGGCTTTAAATACCTACCTTGGTGGTACGGTCGCCATTTCAATAATCTAATCTAATGCTATCATACAACAACGCGGTTTACATGGAAGTAAAAGATAATACTTTCCTTAACCTTTATCAAGGTTAGTGGCATATTTGAATACTAATTTTTATCGACTCACGTAATTTTGTGAGTTATCGGTGAAGTTTATGTGTACAGAGCCACAGCCTACCCAGTTGGTCCGATTTAGATGAAATTTTGTATGTTTGCATATATTCACCATATCTCCGTGCCAACCAGCTGAAAACTAGCTGAAACTAGCTTGAAACCAGCTTAAAAACTAAATTAATTAATGTTTGAATTATTTTTCTACAACTAACGGTTCCAGAGTTAAAACTACTGTCTATGATAAATGCAGTACGTTGTGTGAGAGCGTTCAATGTTACTCTTATGCAGAATATTAAAAAATCGATTTCTTCCTTATTTCTTAACCTTTTCCATAAAACCTTGGTATCCAGCGTACTCAAAAAACCCACTCAAAAAAGCTCGGTATTACTCCTGTAGGGGTGGTGAGGAGGTCCCCATTTTCAAATTCCAACAATTAATTTTTTAATATTGTATCTCTTTTTCTTATTTTAAGAAATTGGATGATGGTTTTTGAAGCAATACATTATTACACAATATTTGGAATTTGGTAGTTTTATTACAGACTGTTGTTTTTAAATTTAATTAAGGGTGAAAGAATGAGATAGCGTTTATTTAATTGTGTTGAGGGTGGATAATCCATTTCGGAGTTTTCCTATTGGATCCAAAAAAGGATTTTAGGATTAAAGTCTGTCTGAATGTGCACTGACTTCGAAATCATGTCAAAGTTCGATTTTTATGCAATTAAGGGTACAGTACAGTAAATAAGGGCTAAGGCACAGTTTTAAAAAACACCAAAAAATAAACATTTTGATTTTATTTTCCTAATTTTACTGAAACATAAATTTCTTTCTTTGTTTAAAGGCATAAAAGCAGGTTTGAAATGAGAACAATGGATCAACGTTCGGAAAATTGTAATGATGTGACAGATAAAATGTCTCTGCGGGCAATAAACTGTCCAATATTAATCAGTATTGAGGCTATGTTTATGACTGGTGTTATGACTACATAAACCTAACGTCCTGTGGTCCATACATAGTGATAAAGACATTATACAGCCACTAGGACGGTCGCTATGGTGGTTATCTCTGTGTTATGCAGTTCTTCGTGATATGCAAACCTGGCTTGAATGTAAGATAGCATAAAAAATAATATGACCTTCTGTTTCTTGGTTAAAATTAAAAGTGGAACTGTGATACATCCACCGAATGTGATTTCGATAGGATTTATACTCGCCAAAGTTCGATATAACTTTTTTTCGTGGGTGAATGGTTTATCGAAGTTATTTTAGGTTGGATAGAGGAAATGTTTGTGACTGATATTTGTTTGTTAGACATATCAAAATTATTTTCGAGTGACTTTGATATGACGTAGCTGTCAATTATGGTGTCAGTTATCAAAATCTTTTGTTCAATTAAATCTTAATTTGTCTCCCTGCAGCTTGAAAACGATCGGATGTGTCAACAATTACTCACGTATATAAAGAGAATTTAAATCATGTTAATCATTCGAAACCACCATTTAATATAAGGGTGGGTAAAAATAGGTAAGAAAAAAGTGACCGCCATTTTGTAAAATGTCGGCCATTTACAAAAAATAAGAAAATAAGTGTAGAATAAAATAGATCTCGTCTATTTTATTGTACGCATCTCAGAGCAGAGAAACACAGATACCGTGGCATTTTATATATAATACAATGATTACTTAGGACTATATCGTAGTTTCAATTCGTGTACGCAATAAAAATATACAATTTTTTAATTATTCTCCATAAATAAACGATGAGATAACATTATTTATTCAACAAGCATTTTTGCACAGTCTGAAACGCTATAACAAAGTAAAAACAACTGGAAGTAAGACAGACATTTATAACATAATTTTACGACGCGTCGTGCGCGAGTAACGGCAGTAAAGAGCGTATTAATATTCAACAATACGCGGTTATGGCTACACGCCCATTATCACAGCTGACCGCGTCGCGCGTATGTGTCGTAAACCGTGTCGTTTGACAGAATACGCGCTGTTTTACGAGACTTGGTACCTGAGGACGAAACGTTATACGAGGCGTCCAAACATCAAAACTTTTGTGCGTTCAACTTTGTTGACTCTTCCAGTTATTCATAGATTACATGCGTTTAATTTTGTAAGGTTAATAATTGCCAGTTTGTTATTAAAACTATTTTAGGATGAAGTAAAAACTCACGTCTTCCAACATTACTTAATATATTTACACTTAAATTGTAATCATATACAAACGGTAAATATATACAAAAGCTGTTAAATTGGCTAATTTAACAACTTTTGTATATATATACCATTTATTTACACATATGTCGGGAATTAATTGTTTGGTACGTTTATTAATTACATTGTATCTTTTGTCAGGTTCAAGCCCTGTCCAGAACGATATTTTTCACACAAAGATTCAACGAAGCACTTTAGCTGAAGTACTGGAGTCTATCTCAGCCAGCATTACTAGCGTAAACAAAGAGTAATAATAATAATAATTGAGAATTGAAGAATTTTGTTAGCAATAATCGGTTAATTGAATTTGACAGAAGATAAAATTTATTATAATTTTATATACTATTGATTTATAAATACAATAATTATTGATTATTGTAATTGTACTGGTATGTTAGTACTGTATCTGAACATGAAAAATGGAAAATATTAGGTTTTAGTTGACGCAAAGGTGCTATTTATGTAAATTTTGTCACATACCTCAATTTTTTTATGGAAATGGGAGTATGAGTAAGCAATAATTTATATCCAAAATAAAGATAATCCTGAATTCACAGTAGTTTTGAATATTTTTTCAACAATACTACGCAAAGAGGAAGGGCGCAGAATGTTGTTTAACCTTTAAAACTCCTAAATTTTAAAATCTAACTGGTGGATGTGGGGCTCGACGACTGCGAAATCTTATCTTAAGTGAATTTTGCTCTTCCTCACCCCGGCTCTTGCCGTACTCAGCTGTTTGTACCTTGCCTTATTTACATTATTAAATGAGTATATATAGCGTAAATCTGATATGTCTATAATTAAGTTGAATACATTTTTTTAAATTGTTCTATTGTTGTTAATCTATTGCTAGATAATTTATTAAAATTAATGTTAATGTTAAACTAATTTGTAAAGAAATACCTCCACTATTTATATATATTACTAGGCAACATCAATGGAAATTAGTTAATATTATTGGCTGCTATTAATAGTTTAATGGAAATAAAAGCTGTTCTATAGTAGTGTAAAATTCGAATTAATCAAAAAATTACAAAAAAAGATTTCGGATTCGAAAAAATAAAACACTATTTAAATATAATACTGTACAATACTCATTAAACTTTTATTAAATAAATATTTCTTTAAATAATGTATTTTATCAATTAAACTCCTTACTGGGAGAACATTATCTTCTAATTTTCAAGCCATTTTCATCTTTTACTTCATCCAACTTTTTGGTACATATAAAAGTGTTCTGTAAAGTAATGCGTAAGAAATTTCTCAGAATTAAATTTTTACGAAACGATGAGAAACGAACCAACATAATATTCTTTAAGTATATTTATTTAGGTATTTACATTCTTACAAATATTATAAGAGAGAAAGTAGGAATGTTTGTTACCTTTTCACGCAAAAACTACTGTACCGGTCATCATGAAAATTTGTACACAAAATATACTATCTCGAATATATAAGAATAAGCAAAGGAAAATTTTTACCAAAAAAATAAATAAGTAAAATATCAAAAATTATATTACGTATAATGAATTTTAATTATGATACACCAGAAGGGACAGCCTAGAAAGGGCTTAGTATTAGTAATAGTATATTTTAAAGGCAAAATATTTAGGAGAAACTGATCCAAACTCGGAATAGTTGTTTGACACGAGGTTGGCTGTCACAGAACACTGGAGAATATCGCCAGAACACTTAGTGTCTAGAGAAGTGTTGTGTTGCCAGTTACTGTCAAGCGTCTACTGTTGGATTAGTTACTGATGCCAGACTAACGGTTGTTCAGGAACTTTCTGGTTATCTAAATAGTGTAACAGGCTGAATAATGGATTACCTAAAATAGTTAGAATAGCTCCGTGACAGTAGCCGATTTAACGAGTTATTGTGATAATTCAAACAACTTTTAAACATAGGTTGAAAAAAGACCTTAACGTCAATTTTCATCCTCGAGGTGACAATAATGGGGAAAACCAAGCCAGAAGAGTGTTAATAGAAGTGAAAATGTACTCAGCTACAATACCCGCTATAGGAAAAATGTAAAGCAAGTTTCTTCTATCCTCGAAAAAAGTGGTCTAAGATTCTTACGCACCAAAATATTCAATAAAATACCAAGTGAGATCAAGAACATAGAGGATGTAGATAGACTCAAGAAGGAACTGAAGGGCTATCTACTTAATAGGCCATACTACTCGTTGGAGGAATTCTATAATGAATAGGCCAGCAAGAATATGACGACCATGGCACCAATGGGACACTTACAAGTATCAAGTAAGTATGTAAGTTAATAAGCTAAAAAAAGAATTGACTTAATCTGCATGAAAATACCATGAGAAATGAATAAGTAGGTTTAGTGTGTTGGGAATAAAATAATTTAAATGTTCAACATACAGCGGTAGATCTTATTTAGTTGAAGCTATATAAGTTTTACCAAAAAAATAAATGTAATACGGATCTGTCGATTTGATTACTCTTCATAAGCATAACATGGGGAATGTGTAAGTAGGTTTAATGAAATAAAGAACAGATAAATTTTAGATATTTTAGCAAACATTGTGAACTAATGAAGCTGTGTACAAATTATAAGCGAGATATTCGTTTTAACTTTTCCCCCTCCCAACATTGAGCCTCCAAAATACTATGTTCTGTGTTTATTTTTTTATATATCCGAGTAACTCTTCACATAAAATAATGATTAAAATTACTTAATAGTGTGTTGTTTAAGGTGGAAACCTACATGTTGATTGTCGGAAATTTTTACAGAGAATAAATTAGTATGACTCGCTTAGTTGGGGTACTAGTTATACCAGTTCGTAATTAAGATGCAAATTTGTGGTTCGAATCCAGATGTTGGCTATTAGGCTATTCTAACAATCCTGTCTAAGGAAAATGTAAGTCTTAGTCAGCAGCAATCAATACTAAGAGAAAATTGCGCTACAAATCGATCTTACACTCTTTATTATTCATAACTCAACTTAAATACCATTGGTAGAGCCCCATTAGCAAGAATTAACTAAATAAAAAAAATATACTAAAACCTTTAAACGGATAGTTGTATGTAATTTTTCAGGATCTTATGTCATTGAGATCAGAGCGTAGATTATATATAACGGCGCGGCGACAGCAATATAGGGGCTGAGGTGTACTGCGGGCATTGCATACCTTACGGCGCTTTCCGTGTTTTATATTAAAGCACAGAGAAGAAATAACTAGAGATTGCTTAAGGAAGTGGCCTTCACCTTAAAATGTAAAAAAAGACTATGGTCGATTAATACACATGTAAGTATTGAATAAAACGACGTAATGTATCTATACTTTTTACTACGGAAAATTTTCATCACGATTTTAAGTAAAAAAAGATTTTACGACGTTTCGTAATCTGGAATCTGATCCCGTCCTCAGGCAAGCTATTTCCTAAAACGTAACGTATTATTCGTGTATCCATATCACCTCGAAATTTTCTTCTTAAGGTCAAGCCAGGATATTGAGGTCCTTGAAAAAAATTATGGAGGAAAATCGTGGAACTTATTTATTATAAGCAGTAAGCGTCTAGCTGAAACAGAAATTCTCGTTGGTTCAGCCATAATAGTTTTAGAAAATACTCTCACGTGTTAGTTTTTTACGTAAAAGAATTTTGAAGGCATATAGTTTGAACTTACGTTTTGTTGTTTGAAAATATAACAACTTTTGTAAGTGGAAAATACTGTGAAACTGTGAGATTAAAATAAGAATTTACTTATTAACTTAATGAACGAACTATACTCTAACTACCTAACCTATTAACACTAAACTAACTTAAACTGATGAACACTAAACTAAATTTTGTACTTTGTTCAGTTTATGTGACTCAGTGTAAAGAATGAGGCCGCTTTATTACTATGACAAAATATTATCCTGAATTCGTAAAAAAGAAAAATAGATTCTCAGATCAATTATTTAGTAACTATTTTATTAACTAAAATAAATAGGAAAATTTGTAACATTCGTAATATTTTTAATTCGTTTATCTACGACCAATGCAAAAAGTATCAATAAAGATATTAAAAATCACATCATTAAGAGGCTCATTATTAAATGGAAATTGAAAACCGTTGCATTATGAGTTCATAACGATACAGGTTCTAGACCAATCAGAACTCAGCATTTAACGAAAGTAATTTCATTATGGATATAATGAAATTAAAAATCAGCTGATCTATCCTTAAAGATAGTGCGTTTCAGTGGATAGCCTCAAATGTGAGTTTGAACCGTTCTCAAAATGAGTGAAGTGATTTAAGCAGTGAGGAGTTAAATTGAACTGCGGAAGAGATAAATGCAAAAGCTAATGTTGTAATTAACAAACTACTACCAGCGAAACATGCATACGAAAAAACATATAACCAGTTGAAAAAGTGGAAAAGTGAAAATAATGTAAGTTTGAGAAAATCTTACTTGTTAGCCAATAAAGATGTGTGCAAAGTTTGGTTTCTTTTGCTCAAATAGTTTTTGAGTATGTACAAAATACAAAATGGCGGCTAAACGAAGGATTTCTTGACATATTATGTTTATAGAACATTATTGTTTTATTTGATGAGCACTATCACCCCTTGAAGTTTGTCCCCGACTTAAATGAACACCCTGTATATTTGGCACAAACTTCGTGCTTAATAGTGAGGCATTGCTGAGACGTTTATATATTTAACACATTTAACAATAAGCTACATTCAAAATTCCTAAATATCTTCTTTAATTAATTTTCCTAATACAATTGCTGTAGTAAAAGCGCATACAAATACTTAAAAGTAGATATATATCAGATTGACTCATAGATAAAAAATTCATGAAGATGGAAGTACATTTTTCAAATAAAGAGAAAATTAACGGAGTACTTATAAGTTTAACTCTATACCCCGTCGAATTATAGAGTAAAAAATACATTCGTAAGTGGATAAACAATATGTATGTATACTTAATCTAGGTTTATAGCCGATGTCGGGTTTACAGCTGTCCAATCAGGGTTTATATGGCACGTATACTCCAGTCTGCTGTCAACATACGCTGTGACACGTATATTCGTACATGTACACTTGACGTGTGTACTATCGAATCTGTCCTAATAGAAATATTGAATATTTATTGATCTTAGGGCCTTTAGGGAATCTTTGCTGGTAAACATGGCAACACTGTATTTCAGGGAAATTATATCAGGGAATGTTAGGTTTGATAACAATATTTAAATATTTTGTAGTAAAATGAATAAATATCAGGAGGTTATACAAATATTTTATAAGGTATTACATTTTTGTAAATTAAACAATAATATTTTAAATTGTATCTAGTTTTGGAACACCATTGATTTGGGATATGGCCTACATTATTTAAAAATATGACTATTTAAGGTTTTTATTATTCATGTTTTAAAATAATATTAATTATTCTGTCCTTAGACAGTTTAAAATTAGACAAATCTTGTATATAAATTAGAAAAGTTAATAGCGCCTTTATCAACAACGAGGAGAGTGCAGTTCTGTTCTGTACACCACGCAGTATTTCATACTTGAAGGTGCTAGCAATAACTGTTTTTAGAAACGATACTACAAAATTTTGGATTGGGAAAAATAGACGGGTTGTTTTTTGCATACTGTACAACTAATATTACTCTATGGTAAAATCCAAGTACATCAATAATTTTTTACTCTCAGGTTTTTTAAATTTTTAATATTTCTGATATTTTGAGCAAAGTTGCTGAAACGATATATTAATACACAATTAAAATACTGCAATCTCCATAGATCCAAAAATTATTTCAAAATATGTACTAAATACAGTCAAGTAACTTTTTAAAGAGACATTGTATTTCACGATAAATAGTTTAATATTTGAAGAAAATCAGATGATTTTTTCCAATTTCATAGGATGAAGTAAAAACTCACGTCCTCCAAAACAACTTAATATATTCACAGTTATATAGTAATTATAAAGAAGACGGTATATACAGGGTGTTCATTAAAAAGTCGGTGACAAACTTCAAGGAATGATAGTACTCATTAAATTAAACAAAAATATCCCATAAACATAAGTCAAAAAATCCCTTGTTTAGCCGCTAGACGCCATTTTGTATTTGTTACAAAAATCATTACATTTCAAGAAACATTTAAGCTACAGAAATCAAACTTTGCACACATCTTTATTGGCCAAAGATAAAATGCTTTTATATTTTCGAAATGTCGGTGGATAAAAATAATTTAATGTAAATAATAAAAATACATTAATTTTATTAAACTTTTACAAGACATAAAAAAGTTTGTAATTTTAATTTCAAATCGAACGAAATTTGTCAACGGATAAGTAAGAAAATGCACTTTTAATGCGCACCGCCGCGCGGCGATGGCGCATGGGCTCTACAAACTAAAACTAAAAGTGCATTATCTTACTTTTCATCCTTCAAATTTTTAGCATACAATTACTAGAGAGAGTTTTTGCTAAAACACTTAATTTTTCATGAGATTGAAATTGAAGGATTAACTCCAATGTGAGAGTTATAAAACTTTTTCGATTTCACAGCGCCTAACGCAGGTTGAAAGCGATGAATTGTCCGGCCCACTTACGGCCATTCAGGAAATATGAGGAACAGCTGGCCATTGTTGTAAGCCGGTAATCCCGGAATCAGATGTGTTTGCCTCTCGTATTGCGTTGGTATTGCTGTTTGCGGCGGATACATTTCCGTGGAGCCTCCAACACTCTCGTTACAACTCTTTTGTTAATTTTTATAATTATGTAACTTTAACTGCTCCTGTTATCATAAAATATTTAAATTGGGATTTCAATTAATGTAAGTTGATATTGGTTCTAGGTATAACGTTTTACAGAGTTAAAAAGCAATTTTTTAAGAAACCTAAAGGAGACTTTACTTGTAATGCTTAATGAATTTACGCTATTGATCTGAATATTTTGCCCATTATTATTGTTATTATTTATTTCTAATTTGTCTCAGTTAATTTGACTTCGAGGTCACGAATTGTGGATAGCTGTGAGTGATTGTCAGTGGGTGTAGTGTTCTCTTGTGTGGATTAACGTCCGCACTATTGAATCCACAAAGATCATACTCATATTTAGACCAATTCGTAATTCAGAGGATTCCACGTTAAACTGTAGGTCCCTTAGATACGCCTCTAACTGTCGGACTATTAATTAACAGTCCTGTCTATGGAACATGTCAGCCTTAGTAAGTAATAGGATTATAAGATCGCACCACAATCATCCTACACTCATTTCTTATTTATACTTGGCTTAAAATACCTACCTGGGTAGGTTGCCATTTCAATAATCTAATTAGTAGTTCGTGATGTTACTCCCTCTGTGAGAATATAATTCAATTTTATAATCTCGATACCACTACTGGGGTACATTGAGGAATGGGGTCACAATAGGAGGCATCTATATGGCTGCATCCACACCCTTTGTTCCCCACCTGAGGACCTACCTTTCCACTTGCTACGGTCACGTGACCCGACCCATCCTGCCCTCACCCACCTGACCTTTCCTTTTCTTTTTATCTCACTCCCACTATCGTAGGCCCTCGGAAAGCAAGTTCGAGCACAAGTGGTTGACGTGAGACGTTGCGGTTTCACGTCATTTTCCTTTGGGCTGGAGGGCTAGGATAAGATCTTGGCCTCCAAATCCCACTCATAAAATAAAGAAAATGTTATTAAAGTTATTGAATCAAAATATTTCTAACCAATGGTGCTACAAAGGTTATAGGATTTTCTACAATGTGGTGAGAGGGAGATAAAATTGTTATTTGGCCAGAATTTTTTTTAATAAAAGTTTTTGACATTTAAAAACCCCATTGCTATTGAATCAGAGTTACAGAAAGCATATGGGTGGTGTCACGTTATTTGGAACCTTAAAATATATAAATATTGAAACTTTAATAACAATTAATAGAGTGGATTTCGATAAATTTTAATTTTTAATTTTCAGGGTTATAGGAGTAAACTACCTTTAATAATCAATGATATAAAATAATTAAAAAATGTTTGGAGAAATAGCCAAATTACAAACTTGTGTAACATTTCATACAAATTTCAGGATCAGTGTAGTCTCGGGGTTTGTTCACAGACAGAAAACCACTTTTTTGGATTCAGGGAGCTTAAAAGGGATACTATAATCCATTCTCAACTCAAGCTCGATAATTTTGATGAAAAAATACTTTCTCTATACAAGGCTACCATAGTAACCTTAAATTGGTTTAACTGATAGCCTTAAACACGAATTTTAAATCGGTTTAAGTCTTTATTTATTAATTCTGATTAAAATTAAAACTAACTTATTATTCTGATGATGAAATAAAATTATAGGATAGTAAAATACTGAACTCTCATAATAAATAAAATAACTTGAACGTAAAATGATGTTGAAATGCATTTTTGAAAACCTGAGGTAAGGTGTAACATTTAAAAGTTAGCTATCCTACATTTTATTGTCAAGAAAGTGAAATAAATTCACAATTAGTTAGCTTTCCAACTATATGTTTGAGGAAGATATATAGTTGTGTTATTTTTCTGATTATATCATTCGTTTTGGAATTTTATTTATTTAACAATTAAATTAATACTAAGAAATTACTTTTAAAGTAGTTTTTTCTAATTCTTCAAACAAACTAAATAATTATGAATCAAAACTGTCGATAGAATCAGCTGTTTCGAGTTTATTTGGTTTAATCAGTATCAGTCGAAACGTCTCTGACATGAGACAACAACAACAATGTAATATAGTCAGCTGTTTTTTCGACGCGCCACGACCTGCTTATTCCTTCAGTTAGTGCTGTTGCGTTTTCATATCAGAACACCATATCGTGTCGCGCGTTATTTCACCATGTATTTAGGTCGAGTGAATCATCAAGTTGTGTCTTGTGATGTGTTTTGGATTTGAATAAGGAGAAAATGAGTCTGTTAATATTGAAATAATGAGGTAAGACCAATTATAATTTGGTTATGATATAGTCAATGTTAAACTGAATTTACGTGAAAAATGTCATTTTATTGTTATTTCTTCAGATATTTTGTTGTATTTGGTATGTAAATGAATACTTAATTCGTCGAATTAACTTTTTAAACTATGGTTAGTAAATCATTTTGAAATATGTCCATTATATTTCTGTAGAGGAAATTTTAAGTAATGCATTCACTGAGTAAATTTAACTGAAATTTTAAATTTACAATCCAATAAATGGATCACTAAGCATTATAATCTCCTTTAAAATGAAACCGAGTATAAGGGGTTTCGGTACAAAATAACGAATCTTTGAAAATAGCATTCATCAAATTGTATGTAAGTGAAAAACGCCCATGTATTGCTGGCTTTTCCAAAATTTTTATCGTTTCTTTAACTGATTTCGGTAATAATATATTACGTCACACTTCTCTTTTTTAATAAACTCACTGTGCTGGAAATTTTCTCCCGGAAACGGCTGTTTACTGTAACTGTTCGGCAATATTTTTGCCGGACCGTTAACCGATCGGAAAAAATTATTGGTGATTAGTAGATGGTGTAAACACATGAGCTCTCTAACTATTTTAGCCAGGGAAATATATTTTAAGTGATTGTAGCACATGACGGATGTTGACATTTCTTGTTAGTTTATTAGGTTAGGTTAGGGTAGTATGGCATAAAGGTGCGTTTGCCTGTGGCGACTGATGCAACAGTCTCGGAGCACCTCTGACATGGAGTTTTTATTGTCCTGTTTTGTTGGAGCTGCTGTCGTAGGGTACGGTTCTAGGGACCAATCACGGCTACAGTAACTCAACAACAGAAGGGTAGTGACATTGGGTTTCGTATTGATAAAACCCGCAATTTTTGTAGTTTAGTGTTGTATTTCCTGTTAATAGAGTACAGTTGTATTTCCTTTAGTTTTATTGGTTTGTTATTTCCTTATTATATTAGCTGAGGAAGAATAATTTATTGTATTCAGACAAGTGTAGCACTAAAATTAAATTTGAAATTTGTATGATTTGAGGAAATATTTTTTCCACAAACTTGGTTTTGTCATTGCGTAAATGAGTTTTCAATAACTTTTCAAAATAGCCCTCTTCTATTATTGTTTTGAATAAAGATTGTTTTCAACTCCTTGGAATGTTAGCAATTCTAACAAGCTCTCATCCTTTAGTTCCTCACTTAAAAGATACTACGCCAGTTTCTTTCGGTTGCTCATCCTGACTACACAGGGGCTTTCACGTCAACATAATCAACAAACACTCAATCGCGCATGCGCTGACAGAGGAAAGGGGTGCTCTGCAACGTCTAGTGTGGCGACAGCGGTAGTCGCTTGAAGAAAAACAGTTCAACCAACGACGACTGTCACACCAGTCTCCCCAATTTAAATAATCTTAATTCTTTCTTAAATGTATGGAGAATCGTGAAATACGCAGGTCTGCTGTGACGGGGGTATTTATCACTAGCCACACGCTATGAGACGTCGGTGTCGACCCTCACAGTGCTGCCAACATGCCGGTGACAAGACAATGGCGTCGCGCCCCAGGTGTAGCAACACCTAGGCGACAGTGAGCGATATAAGAGTGACTGCGAACCTTATAGGTTTATTTGCTTATTGAGATTTTCGGTGGACACCTTTGCATTCAAAAGAATACACAAGCAGCGAGCCACTTTGTATGCAGCTGATAACTGATAAGATCAAGCCGACAACCTTGGGACGGGATAGTCTCGGTGTTTTTTGTGTAGGATGTTAAAAAATGTGACTCAGTAAGTGCTAGTTAGGACAGTTAATGAATCTCCAAAAAAGTGATGTCGCAGATTCGCGTCTCGTTCTTGTTGGGTAGTAGACCTACTGCATTGGTTCTCCTCTTATATAAGCGACTTTCCCATATGGATGAAGATTATTGAAATGGTGACCCTACAACCAGGTAGGCCTAGGTATTTTAGCAAAGTATAAAGAGAGGATATAAAGAGTATATAGATGATAGAGTGTAAGATGATTGTGGTGCGATCTAGTAGTCTTGTTACTGACTAAGACTGATAAGATCCATAGACACTTTCCCAGTAAATCAAAGATTTCTAGATCATGAGTGATCAGCTCTGGATAGTTTACGGGACTCAAGAAGTATAACATTACGGTACCTTGGAGGACCTTGATCCTTGTTTGAGGCAGTAGAGGAACTTTAGAATTTTGAGGATTATCTTCGCGGATGAACCAAGTATTAAATTGTACAGACGTTAATCCACACCAGAGAACATCACATTCATCAGTCATCGTTCATATCTATCCACAATTTGTGACCTCCAAACAATTGGGTTACAGAACACTCCCCCTCCCCAGTCAAGTATTGTGTGAGATTAAAAATGTTTATTCAGAATGGTTTAAGTTTTCAGAGACTAATATTAACGAATGGAAGCTACGAGTTAATAATGCCAGGGTGCAAACGGGCTCAGTTGACGTACGTCCCAATATCACGGACAGCGGCGCCGCCTGCTCGCAATTGACTTCTATATACCAATGTTTTCCTTATGTTCCCCGGAGAGCTGCAAACTTCACTTTTGAATGCACAGCTTGGAGTTGCGGGAAACACTGACATTAAAAGCGAGATGTGAATAAATCCACGCTGTACAACAGTTGAAATTGTATTTTTGAACCAACTCATTTTACCTCGTATACAAAATCCGTATACGTACCGGTATTCCAAAAATTATGTAAAACTACATATTTTTGAACAAAATCATAAAAAACAGTTGAAACCATTAGCGAAAAACCACTAAGCTCTGAGTCATTTGTACTAATATTATAGTATTTTTACATCACGTTTTATATATTTTTTTAACAATTACCTATCTCTGCGGAAACATTTCCCCAGTAGACCTGTTTACTAAGCGAGTTTTCATCGATTTAAAAATCAATTGTGATAATTCGAACTAAACTCGATCATTGGTTTAGTGAGAAAGTTATACGAATTTAGGCTACGTATTCTCCAGTAGATTAACATGGAAATGTATGTGGTTTTGTTAAAATAAGATTAGATTGTTGAAACCCCTACAAGGATAAAGAAAATACCTTACCTTGGCTTAAAATACCTACCTTGGTAGGTATTTTACGTAAAACCGTGATGGAAAATGTCCGCAATAAAAATCTAAACAACATACCTAATATCAGTAATTATAGGTACATTATATATATATTGTACTATCATAGTATTTAAAAAACGATTTGATTTATAATTTACAGAGGTATGATCAATGGAAATAGATATTAAATGTAAAATGTTTTACATGTGAAATAATTAATTGCACAATTAAAATCTGCTACAATAACAAACAATTTCGTTTTTTGAGCCTCCGCTGTTGTCAATCGGTTACAGAAAAGGTTAGAGAAACTGGTAAACACAGTATGTTGTCTTTTGAATTTAGTCTTATGCTCAAATTTTAATCTTACGGGGAAAAGGTTATTTTCTAATAATTTATATAAAATGAAAATCCAAATGAAAATGTTTCTCATGCAGCTAACTTACGAAATTCCCATGTTGATCTTTTGGAGCGTAAGCAAGTTTATACGAATTTCTTATTATTTTAGGAATATTGTCAAAACAAATAGTACACTGGTTCACCCAAATAAGGTATATTTCTGTATGCTTAAAAGCTAAATAGTTTAGTATCTTGAAGTAGCAAACCTACTTACACTTTATCCTCATGTTATTGTTAAGCAGAATTTTTAAATTGAAACATCTTACGAGTATTTATTTATTTATGTAACCAAAGACTAAGGTTAGTATGAGTCGTTATGATTCATATGTAAATCAATGAAAATTCTCTTACTACGCAGGTTTGCTGCTACGAGGATTTTGAAAAGATTTACTGTAAAAATGCTAAAGAATAGTGGCCATATGAGAACTGTAGCGCCAGCAGATGTTCGAACACTAAGCACAGTTTCAGCCGTGCTCCGTGAGCGGCTTTATGGAGGTCCATTAATTCTTGTTTGCCGAGACTGTTAGAATATTGCCGCACGATGAATAGTCCCACCACGCGACTTAATGATTGGCTTGCTCATGTGGTACATTTACCTCACGGAAAAGTACAATGCATGATAAAAATAAACTGTCTCAGCAAACTGACACATACTTTCTCCCTCAAGTCAAATGAAATAATGTAATAAAACTACACCAGAGTGCTTTGTTGTTTATTTAAATATCCTTTATACCAAACTAACTTACCCGGCGAACTTCGTAACGCCTTACAGTAAATACTTGTTAACTTTAAGATTGGCCATGTTTTGAAGTCAATTAGCATTGCGGCTTTGTTGTGAAAGCTTTAAATATACAACAGCTGATTATTACAATAAACTCAATATGTATAAACATTGTTATTATTTTTTATTTGGCAAATATAAACACGTGACTTTTAATCATACAGAAAATAAAGAAATATAAATACAGTACATAATTCCCAAAAAACGTAAACTATTAACGTGGCGAATAATGCTGTTCATTTTGTACAGCACATATTTACTTCATAGTTTTACATTAATGAATGATTCAGATGGCATTGGTTAGTAATGCATATTGCTAATGGACAGTAAACAAATAGCTGGTTTAAGAAAACAAATGTTTTGATTGTAGTTAATTTGTAAACAAACTTAGTCCCCATAAGGTTAATATTAGAAATTTAAAACGCTATTAAATGGAAACTAATTGAATTGATGGAAACTGAATATGCCTAAAGCATGACCGGAGCAGAGACAAATCCAAAAAGTCAAAGATCATTAAAATCGGTCCAGCCGTTCTCGAGTTATAATGCGTGTAACTAACACGACTTTGTTTTATATATTTAGATTATTTTATACCAAATTTCTGAGATTAACAACTAACAATAGTTTAAATAATCGTTAGAATGTTTTTGGGGACGTAATCCCCCAAATCGCGAGGTGGTACCAAACCTTTTTGAGTGGGGTTTGTTAGGTGAAGTGTCTCTAGGACTTATACCAAGCTTCGTGGAAAACGGTTAAGAAATAAGGAAGAAATGGATTTTTTTATTTTTCTCCATAAAATTAGCATCGGGGACTCCTTGCGTCTACAATGGACATCAAATTGAACTATTCTCTGGAACTTTCAGTCGTGTAGTGTTCTTAGTTTTAAGCTGGTTTTAATGGTGATTGTTAAATTGTTTTATAAAATGGGTTTTTATATTTAAAAGCCCATAGCTTTTAAACCCTAATGCCTTGAGAAACGTGAATCGAGTGAGTTTGTGTGTCTCATAATTATACAGTTTTCATCGAAATTGTTAGAGCCGTTTTTAGAAATTTTCATTACAGGCGTTTTGAGGGGTTTTAGGGATAAAATTGTCTTTAAAAAAATCCAAAACAAGAAAATAATACACGGTTACACCCTGGATTGTTACATACCGAATATCAACTGGGACGGTGGTGACGTCAACCATATATTTTATACTTAGCTAAAAATACTTGCATTGTAGTATGGTTGCCATTTCAACGGTCTAGTCTAATCTAATATAATCTAATCATGAAAGTCGGACCAATAGTGTCATCTTTATGCTTCTGCACATCCACTACGCACTAACATGGACAGACAATGGATAAGGACGTACATAGCTCTAAAAAACCACTTCTTTCGATTCAGCGGCCATTAAAATAGATACATTCACCAAAACTTTGAAATTCTGAGGAAAACGATAGGTCATAAACTAAGTCCTCTTATACTATCGTATAGGTGGGAAAATAAAAATCCGAGAGGTAGATGGTGAGTGGTGTGTAGAAGTCAGGTTTTAACAACGTGCTAAGTAACTTCGGAACTTAATAATAAACACACATGTAACATGCAGCACAAATTAACTCAAGTGCTTACAAATGATTCATTAATCCAGAATATATATACAAAGCACTTATTTGGGCCACAGTAAAATTAGCTTATTTTATTTTATTTTATCCTTACACAAAAAGATAGGCAATGAAATTTAAAGAACAATGAAGTACTTGTAAAAAAGGCAGTATTAAAACAGGCATATAAATAAGAAGGATGGTAGAACATAAATGTTTCAGAGATTCCTTGTAAACGTAGAACAAACAAGGACACAGCTGCTTACGAAACGCAAATACAAAAAAAAGTATGTTAATACAGTTGATCCAGAATCAGAGAGGAGCCCAAAAACATAACAACTATTTTTACAAAGGATTGATTGCTACTGACATTGTAGTTTAACAATTATATTTTAGCGATAGAAATTGGTTAATTTTTTTATACATTAAAAGGGAAACTCAAAATCCAGCCTAACCTAGCGACCCCTAATTTTAAATCAATTTTAAATTTAGGCATCGCTAATTCATAAAATTACTAATTTTAATGAACATAAATTATCTCAAGTCAGTGGATTTTTGACTACAGTGGAGTATTTTAAAAATAAACCTTGAATGGTTGGATAGGTCCTGAGGATGCACTCATGCTGCGGTATTTAACTCTTTTTCTCCTGTGATTCTTGAAAGTACTTCCATCACACGTATAATATTCACTAACATATATACGCGGAGAAAGGAATGTTTGTATGAATAAACAAACGTGCAAAATTACAACAATAGCTTAAATCCATACAAGGAAGGTTCACGAGAAGAAAAAGGCGAATGGTGAGAATGTGGTGTCGGCGAGAATAGTATTCAACAGCAACGGTTTAGTGGTCAATAAACAGTCTCGGTGGATGCGTATGACCGCGTATGAATACCAACAATACGCCCGCCCCACACGTGGCGCTCCGCTCCATACGCTATATTACATTACAACCGTCGACGTACGCCATACGTCCACTGCTAACTCTTTAAAACTGTTTTGTAAGAATTGAAATTCAATAAACATTCTTTTCCTACCATTCGCTTTAAATAAATAAGACATTCTTATAATTTGTTTTAAGGTAGAACAGAAGTCATACAACTCAATGTATGTCGAAGAATAAGAAGATATATCAGCTACAAACAAACTTCCCTCCAAACTTTTTAGCACTTGATGTAATTTTTAGCGAATTTCCTATGGAAAAGTGAGCTATTCACATAGATATACAGGGTGGCTATAAAGTCCCTTCCCCCTACTATATTTTTCATTTGTTAGAAGAAATAAATAACCTTTCGGAAACCATACAAACTTAACCCAAAGTATCTTTTGAAGTTATCGACAATTAATTTTGAGTGCCCCTTAAAAATGGGGGATTTTGGGATAGAGACAACTATAAAAAACTACACAATTAAGTTCCTTAAAGTTTTTCTCTATCTCCAACGGTTACCGAGATATTAAAAAATCTAAACACAGTACGTTGTATTGTGGGGCTCCAATGTTAATCTTATGGAGGATAGGGGAAAATTAATATTTCCCATATTAATGAATATTTTTGGATAAAACTTGATATTTACCTTCATGTGGTTGAGATCTATCCATTTATGCTTAAAAATCATAGTTTATGTGTTTATCATGGCAGCAAACCTGCATACTCTTTTCCCATAATAATCATATAGGGAATAGGCAAACTCCTTTATTTATGGACAGATGTTGATGAAAGTTGGTATAAATGTTAAGATAAAAAATTATTTATGGTAGAAATGCCTAATTTCAGTGTTCCTCACAGCAGCAAACCTGCACACTCTTTGCCATGTTAATCTTATGGAGAATAGGCAAATAATTCTCATGTTTATGGACAGATTTTTTTTAAACTTGTCATATATTATTTTTATATTATTGATTTGGAAATTCGTTGAGTACGCAGGTCTGCTGCGACGGGGGTATTTTTTCCTTACCATCAATTGAATACTAGTAAGCTGAAATATTTAAAATTTCTCTATGTTTAAATCATAACTATTATCCTAATAGCAGTACGCCCGTACTTTGTACGGGTGGTAGGATTCTGTGTTAGGGGATAAAGATACTTATTAACATGACAAAATTCATTATATTAGTTCAGAAAATATTTATGGTAGGTAAAATTCGTAATACATCTAAATAACATTTTAATATAGTATTATTTCGACGTGAATTTAAAATCAATGATCAATGTAAACAAAGTAATATTCATTTTAATTTGGCATCTGTTTGTTTTCCTTTCTATTAAACTTAATGACCAATGCTTAAACCATTTAGTGTTAAAAACTACAAAGACTGCTGATTATTACCAGTAGGTGATTCGTTGGAAACTAAAAAGAAAATGTGATTAATATCGCGTAAAAGGTGGGTTTTTAAATGCTCGTTATATACTTTTAAAGGGGCTGAGGACAATTCCAAGCATTGAAAGACCTTTTCTAAAATGTAGAGAATACATGAAATAAGTATCATTGTTATCAGTTCTCCCGTTTTTTAGGAGAAGACGGCGTAAACGCTTCCTGGAGCGTCACAGACAACAACGGATAGACAAACAGACACAAATTGAGATAATACTTGTTTCGGCTTCTCTAACGCACGAAACGTAAAACTAACTAAAAAATGAATACCTCTGAGCAATTTACAGACAAAACTCTATTTTATTTATATAGATACTCTACTTATTTATTGTGGTTTAGTTTCCAATTGTTAAGCAATACTCGATAGAATCCTTATTAAATTTGTTTGGTTAGTACATATATTAAACAATTATAAAATATTTTATTTTTAGTAACAAAGCTGCAAAAGTAACCAACGTAACGTGACACAAAAGCCAATAATGGAGCTTCTACAAAACACTTTTATTTGTTTAGACTCTTCCATTCTTTTTATTGAACCCATCAACGACGGAGTCGGATCGATTTCAAAGATCTTTTATTTATCTGTTTCTAAACACAGCTATCAAACTATGGATATTTAATTTATATCTAAAAACATATCATTATTCTAAAAACCATCTAAAGTATAAATTCAAAGAAACTGTTGACTTCAAAAAACGTCAATTATGTACTATAAAAAAATATATTTATTTCATAGTATTTGTCACATTAAAAACTGTTCAAAATCTTTATTATGTATCTAAAATAATTCTAACTAGTTATTATTTTCGTAGTTGTGTTTAAAAATGTTAATGTTGTAAGTTGTCTGACTAGAACAGTGTACAAGTTAAAAATGTATGTAAATAGTTAGTTCAGAAGACAATTTTGATGGTGTACTGTATACAATTGAAGATAGAAATAATAAGTTAGAATTGTATTGGTGTATGAAAGAATTGTAGGTTAAGTAGAACAGTTATAGGATTGTATTGTAGTTGGTGATGAGTATAGAATTAGGTTGGTGTAGAACTGTTACAGGATAGTGTAGAATTGTAGGTTGGTGTAGAACTGTTACAGGATAGTGTAGAATTGTAGGTTGGTGTAGAACTGTTACAGGATAGTGTAGAATTGTAGGTTGGTGTAGAACTGTTACAGGATAGTGTAGAATTGTAGGTTGGTGTAGAACTGTTACAGGATAGTGTAGAATTGTAGGTTGGTGTAGAACTGTTACAGGATAGTGTATAATTGTAGGTTGGTGTAGAACTGTTACAAGGTATAGAATTGTAGGTTGGTGTAGAACTGTTACATACATCGTGTTGGTGTAGAATAGATAAAGGGTGGTGTAGAATGCCGAGCGATCAAGTGAGTCGTCTCGTGTTAGCCGACAGTTGGCACCGCTCACTGTTCTATTTGTTGCTGTCCAATCCCTTCAGAATGGCAGATGGTCATTGATATCTTCCATTCACTTTCTGTAAAGATCCCCTTTTGATGATCCTGAGGACGTAATACTGGAGATTTAGATTTTTGCTTATGTTTATATGGTGATAAGGTTTGATTCAAACATATTTCTTTAAGGTTGAAACTACATAGTTACAATATGTTTCACACAATTCTATAACAGTAATTCTACTCCCACTAACAAATCTTTGCAAGTATTTATAATAAAATGTAGTTGTGCATCCTGAATACTATTGTCCTTATAAGGACAATGATGGATCGGATTATCGTTTCGGATTAACGTGGTAATCAATAACGCGGACGTTAATCCACACAAGATAAAACTACAACCACCGACCATCGGTCAAAACTAGCCACAATTCGTGTCTTCCACGTAGCTAAATTATAGGTCGAAGCCACCGGCTCAGTCGACGGTGGCGGGTATATGATGTAGATAACTAATAACTGAATGAAATCCAGATTAGCATTTTCACTTTTTATACAGGGCAGGCTTAGTAATAGGACTACAAGATCGTGCCACAATCAATTTACTTTTATTTCTCATTCATACTTGGCTTAAAATACCTAACTGGGTAGGTCGCCATTATAGAAAGTAATATGAACGAGGTTGTCAATATTTTAACTGTTTTATGTTATTTGGAAGACTTGAACTTGAGACGATAGGAGATTATAACAGTGAGGAGCAATTTGACAGTGTGACGTAATAGCGTGACGTACGTCTCAATATCAGCCCCCGACGTCGCACCACGTGCACCTCACGACCGTCTCCCTCGGCCTGCCTCGGCTTTACGACATGGCGAGGGGAGGCGCCCCGACAGACGTCTGTGTCTCGTAAACTTGGATACGCATGAAGGATTGATACTCAAATAAAAAAATCATTTGAAAATTAGATTTATTTTTTAACCCTTTGCGTTTTATACAATTTTCATGTTATTCATGTTTTTAAGCAATTTCTTAACACCGAAAGAACAGAAAAGTTTTGAAACGTTTTTAAAAAAGCAAAGCAGGGACTTGAACCAAAGTACTTCCGTCGTTGCACTCATCAACAAACGCTGTAACCATCTGGACCACAAATACACCGTTAGTATAAGCGTTTAATTGGCTATAAAGAATACACTAGCTGCAAAACAGTGAACTTTATGAGTTTGTTCCAGTACCAGCTATAACAGCTCGGCAGGCCCCCATTCACAACAATTTCACTAAATCTTCGATAGTTGCCTCTAATTGCCACTTGAATTTTTTAAAATAGAAACTAATGAGTTTAATTTTAATTTTAGTATTAACTAAAGTAGAATTTAATGAGCCTGCACAAGTTCAACGAACGAGGTCATTTTTGTGGTGGAATAAAGACAGCGAGATACTGTTGGTAGAATCGTGAGCCATAAAAGGATACAGTGTCAGGTTTTATAAAATTAGTGTTTACAAAAATAACTGCTAGGATTAAAATACTTCTACGAAAGATGAATCCACCAAAGCTTTTTAGTTGAACACGAATGGTGGCAAAGAACTTGAAACCAAATAGAAGCAACCATTTTAAATGGACAGTACAAGGGAGATGTTTTGATCCCAAAAATTATGTAACGTATCTAAAATGATGCCATGAGAATTACCATTCAATTTTCAGCGGCTACGATTTCTTGTACGTATTGCATTTGAAGTGACAATCAATAAAGCGCAAGGACAATCTTTGACTATTGCGGGGTTTTCCTGTTTTTCGCACGGCCAGTTATATTTGGCTCACGAGTTGGTACGCCTGAAAATTTGTACGTACATACCCCAAATCAAAATATGAAAATATGTTTATTCTTTGGCCTTAAAATAAAAATGTACTTTTTATTTCAATGAATTTTATTGTTATGTTATAAAAAAAACTACTAAAATAGCTTTATTTATAAAAAAAATTGGTCGCACCGGATAACGGTAGTATAAAACAAACATTTAGTGAAATGAAATCAAATTAAGATTTAATTATTATTATTATTATAAGGGAATATTTGCTTTGAATCAGTAGATTTAGTCCAGTGTCTTCTCATCTTGTTAACTTGTATAAACATCGTCAGTAGATTTATAACAATCGGAATCACAATGTGCACGGCTCTGCCAGGAGCTGGCCAAATCCAGATGCATTACCTATTGTCCTCTTGGTTGTTTATTTGCTGTTTTGTGCAACTGTATTCACATACCAAACATCAAATATATTAAACTGGACTCTTAGCATCTTCAGAGCACAATGAACAGTGCTCGATTATTTTATAAGGAGACCGAAATTGTGAACTATGTGAGATAGTTTCGAGATTAGATCACAGAGGGCAGCACAGAATGTAGTTTACTAAGTTCTCGATAGATGCCACTGCCTGATGAGTCGTCCGACCAGAGCTGGTTGTGTTTGAATGTGTTGAACAACCGTAAACGAGAAGAGAAACTCTCGTGTAAGCCGTGAACTTTAAAGCCTCTATCAGTGACGGCGAGCCATTTGAATATCCGGTGCCGTTTGTCGCTAAATGGTCGCTAGGATCGCTAGGATCGCTCAGTCAGATACACCTCTCCATCCTCATTGTACCCCGTATGGACTCTCCGTTAGCATACGTCCCGTGATAACACCACTTCAGCTGATACTGGAGTAGGAATACAAATACCAGCTCTTCCCACTCCCATCTGATAAGGTACCGACAACACCTCTGTGGTAAAAAATGGGTTTTCAATATTCTCAAGGTAAAGTAGACATTTTGTCTTGTGTTTTTAAAGAAATCCTTATCATGAAAGTAGATTTCTCTTCATTATTAAGGAATTAAATTTATTCATTGCGTTATCTTTTTGCATTATTTTGTGTATTTCTACGCCAGAGGTGTTTTTTAACGTTTTGATGGGGAACGGTCCAAACCCCGGTCTTGTTACCACCTAACGTCGACCTGTTGTTACTAGCCCAATGACAAATGGCGACTAAGTCCAGATTCGATCCTTGCGAGATTCAGTTTTGCGACCTTAAGTTTTAAAGGCGGGTATTATAACAACTACACCGCCCAGCCAGCTATATACTTTATAGCTGACCCAAAATTCGTACTCATGACAGTAAATAAATTAACTTTAAGATTGGCCATGAACGTTAGCAATCTTCATTGTATAAGGTTATAGATTCTGGGTCGCGGCATAATGAATAACAATAACAACCAGTATACATATTAATAACATCATAAAAAATAAATCTGAGTGGATTAAGCACAATTTTCGAATCCAATCCAAACCCAAACGAAACCGAACTGTAATACGGCTTTTATAGGAAGATAATTCAGTGATTTTTTAAATAAACACTATATTTATTGTAATTATTATATAAACACGTGACTTACAGTCGTGAATAATAAAATAAATACATCACCAAATACCGAAACTATTAACGTGGTGATAAATGGTTTCTTTTTTTACAGTATTTACTGTAAGTTAACATTTTGAATGATTGTGTTGATAGTAAAGATACTATTGCTAAGGAAAGTAAATCATGTAGCTAAGAAATCAAATGTCATTGTAGACATTTGTAAACTTCTTATCTCTCATAAGGTTAACTTAGATATTTAAAAACGCCATAATGGAAACTTATGGGGTTTTCGAAATATTTTTTCACTAAAACCTTCGGAACAATAGTCCAATTCCTAAAATTTCCTTGCGATCGATGAGTTGTTTGCAACCTTAAAAAGACATAATACAAAATACCGGACAGATTACATAGTTTTATTTTATATATTTATTTCATGACACATATGAAATTTATTTTCTCAGACTGCCACCGTGCTTTGGTACGTTAAACCGTTTGTCCCGGGGAACATAAGTAGTCGTTAGGTCACTTAGGAGCAGTGTGGGAACGTAAAATAAGTATTTTTATTAAACTATAAAATAATTATTGTAAAATCGTCAATCTACCGATTGGCGGTAGCTCGGTTAACTCACGAATCGCTGTATACAATACAGTTTACTGTGCACAGTACGAGTGCAAAGAGCAAGCTACGTAATAAATCCGGTAACAATGCAAATTCATTTCATCATTTAAGAATCAGACTGGTTTAAAAAATGTTTCTTGAGTAGGGGCCTATCGTTTGAAAATAGGCTACATACAAAATTTCTTATTAAATCGGTATTTACCAAAAAATTTCATATTTAATTGTAAAAATAACGGCGTGGGAGCGCCTTTCTCACTATTGAATATTGCGTTAATCCGTAAAAACCATTCTCATAATTAGACCAATTCGCAATTCAGAGGCCGTGGTTTGGATTAAACGTGAAACTGTAGATCCCTTAGATGTTGCCATCGGCTGTTGGGCTATTAATAAACAGTTTTGTCTAAGGAACATGTCAGCCTTAGTCAGTACAAGACTACAAGATCGAGTCACAATCATCTTCCACCCAATCCTCGTTCATACTTGGCTTAAAATCCCTACTTTGTGGTATGGTCACCATTTCAATAATCTAATCTAATCGAATCAAATAGTCCAA
Organism: Nephotettix cincticeps; assembly: GCA_023375725.1. Classification (NCBI taxonomy): domain Eukaryota; kingdom Metazoa; phylum Arthropoda; class Insecta; order Hemiptera; family Cicadellidae; genus Nephotettix; species Nephotettix cincticeps. The sequence continues at coordinate 2,588,293 of CM041785.1, forward strand.
ATTATAACCTCAACTCGACAAGGACTCAGTATAAAATCGTATAACAATTGTGAAGTAATTGCACAAATTGATGACGTTAGTGTATGTGAGGTTATTTTACGTTGTTGTGTGATTTTGTTCTGAATCGATACAGCAACTATCTTATTATGATTGGTAACAAAGTATTTAGGACTTAATACTACAAGTTTGTAAAAAAATAAATTTAAAACATAAATAACTTGTTTATTGAAGGGTTAGTATTACGTTTTGGTGTACCTCTTTCAAATAACAAACCCTTTTAGCCATAGAATACAGTGAGGTGTGCGAATAGGTGAAACTTTACACATATTGAAGAATAAGCTAAGTCTGACCCTAAAAACCTAGGGTTAACGGCTTTTGGCTAAGTTGTTTGCAAGTAAACTCAGTGAATAACGAATAAAAGCGCAAACACGTGTCTGATCAAATCGGTTAAACGTTTTAATGTACGTATTTCGAAGAGCAATCTCCTTTATTACAAATCAGGCCTTAAGTGATTGTTAGGCTTACAATGATGGAGTCGTAACACGGGAACAATAATGGGCCATAAACTCCGCCAGACGTGACGCTCGGGACAAACAAACCTACGTGAGAACCGGCCACCGTCACAGACGCTCTATACTTTTATTTTTTCCTTGAACTATTACTATCTTTATTACATTTGTAATGGTGACATACCCAGGCTCCAATGTTAATCTTATGGAGGATAAAGAAAAATCAATATTTCACTTATTAATCAATATTTTCGGATTAAACTTGTTATTTACCTTCATGCGGATAAGATCTATCCATTTATGCTTAAAAATCATAGTTTATGTGTTATGACATGGACAGGTGTTTATGAAACTTGGTATAAATGGTCTGAATGAAAATCGTTAATGCTATAAATGCCTACTTTCAATGTTCCTCCCAGCAGAAAACCTGCATACCTTTTCTCATATTAATCTTAAGGAGAATAGGTAAATAAATCTCATATTTATCGACAGATATTCATAAAACCTGTCATATATTATTATTACATTATTGATTTGGAAATTCGCTGAGTACGTAGGTCTGCTGCGAAGCGAGTACAGAAATTTTTGGGAGGGGAAAGAATTTTCGACGTTTTTGCTTCGTGAATATAAAATTAAATTTCTACTTAAGTTAAGGTAGTAGGTAACAAATAATGAACACAATGTTCATGATTTGTCGTTGACAAGTCAAGTATTATCTTTATCTCTTTTTATCGCATGTTATCTTTCCACTAACCCCTGGGCAACACTTGGCGAACACCAGTTTAAGAATTACTGACCTCTGACAATAAGTTTCTGAGAAAAAGCTAAGGAACTGTGTAGAACTTTTCTATTCAACAACCTCTACAAAATATCAATCAGCATTCAGATATTAGTAGAAACGTGACGTTGTCTAATTTAACAATGTACAGTAAATCTAATACTTGTAGAGTCTCCTAATACTTGTGAAATAGCCCAGTATTCAAACGTTTTCTTTAACAAATATACATTATTAAGTGCATTTTAGCCAAGATTAGATTAAATTAAATTATTGAAACTACAACCTTAATACAAGGTCGGTATTTTAAGCCAAGTATGAATGAGAAATGAGTGTAAGATTATTGTGGCGCGACCTTGAAGTCTTATTACTGACTAAGGCTGAGTCGTTTCTTCGACAGGACTGTTAATTAATAGCTCAACAGCCGATGGCACCTGAGGGACCTACAGTTTAACGTGGATTCCGAACCACTGATTCCTCATTCTTAATGAAGGATAAGCATTTTACATAACCTAACAATAAACTTGGTGTTTTGTATGACCTGCTTGTTGGATATTTTAAATGCATAAAACTCTACATAATAAACCAATTGATTTAGTGAATCTATAAACACATCCGTCATTTCGAAAAAGTTAAACTAACACCTGAAGGTAATGAGATATTTTGATTATCAGGTATTCCAGTTACAGAGAATTTAAACTATTTCGTCCCAACAGCTGTACACAGTTAAACCCTCTGCCCAGAGATCATAGTAGAACAATTCAAAGATCGCGACAGAGACAAGTCGCCGGGCTGGCCAAGAATCACCGTCTCGTGTCAGCTGACATCGGTCGGTATTTGGCTCGCGAACAGCTGTTTAACAATGGACGCTGTCATTGACTTCTTTCATTCATCGGCATATCGGATCCAAGAGGAATTCTTTCTAGATTATTTGGTTTTTGTTTCAGATCAGCTTGAACCTCCACGTGTAAGATTTGGATAATTTATCGATATGTTTAAAGATACAACATAACAAGTACTGTGTATACAAAATTACAGATTTTACGAAGATTTTATTTACTTATAATTAATAACATATAAAAATAAATTATTTTATTTTAATATCAAAAACACGACAGTACTTTATGATTTATATAAGTTTGTGAATAATTTATTACTTGTTTAACTCTCTTCCAGGTTTTTAAAATGGAGGAACTATGAATGAAATAACGTTAAAATATCTAACATTGGCTTATCTATAATTTACCAGGTATAAAGACAGAAACGTTGGAAACTCTATAGACTTGATTTTTCTGATGTTAATTAAAAGCTTTCAAAACAAATGTACCGGCCTTTCTAGTTCTTTATATTGTACTAAATTATTATTTTTAATAGTTTTTTTGGATAATGATTATTATGTAATTGATTAAACGAAGATTTTAGAAGTACAGTCAGTCGGAAAATTCAGAAAATGAATTCACGTTCATGTTGTAAAATGTGCTTATCTTCTCTTAAAAGTAAAGTACGACGGTTTTAAACCTGTATCTTCCTTTTATCACTTCCCATAAACATTGTGTAATTAAAAAAAACACTGTAACGATATTATTAACCACAAAATTAAACAAAACTTTGGTGAAACTTTGTTGATTGAGGATTAACCAGACGAATAATCCAATTGGAATCTGATTTTTTATTTATTCTGCAGATGAATAATAAAATTTAAAGAAAAAACAGTATTGCCAGATACAAATTTCAATTAGATCACATGCACCATTAATAAATACTTTTTATGATATAAGTATGCTTTTTCAGATTTTTAACTAATCTTTTTTTAAATTTTATTAATAATTTCTGAAGAAAGATAAAAGCTTTTAATTTGCATATACGACTGAAAATCCAAGATGTTGGAAGTGCTGAAGATCTTATCCAATAATTTCACACACATGTTTATCCATAGAGTATTTGCTTTTGAACCAAATTGGACTAAGTTAGCTACACTTTTGGTGGGGGGAGGGTTGTATCCAAAATGGGAGTTCCAATTTATTTATGTATATTTTTTGGAAAAATCTAATAATTTTTACTAGTGGATTCAGCTCGAAAATTAAATATTTTGAAACGTGACTCTAGGCTAATTGATTACTGAGATAATGCAAATGGTAAACACAGTTCGTTGCTCAATGTTAATCGTATTAAGGGTATGGAGAATAACTAGAAACCAATAACTCACTTATTTACTTAAATATTCTTCAAAGATTCGGTATGCAGTGCCATATATTTACAATTTATCAATACATCCATACAAACCCCTAATGCAACGTTTCTTTCGGCAGCAAACCTACGCATTCATTGTAATTATTACAGAGAATACTATTGTAAGATAAGATTACCATTTATTTGAAATGGCGATCTATCAAGGTATGTATTTTAAGCCATGTATGAATGCGAAATGAGTGTAAGATGATTGTGGCGCGATCTTGAAGTCTTGTTACTGACTAAGGCTGACATGTTCCTTAGACAGGACTGTTAATCAATAGCCCAACAGTAAATTACATATCTAAGGGACCTACAGTTTTACGTGGAGTCAGAACCACTGCCTCCGAATTATGAACCGGTCTAGTTATGAGGAGGATCTTTGCGGATCAACGTAGTATTCAATAGTGTGGACTTTTCATCCACACAGGAGAACACTACACCCACCGACCATCGCTCACAACTATCCACAATTCGTGACCTCCAAGTGGATTACAGAACACACCATGGCCTTAGTCAGTTTGTACTTACTGATAAAAAATAGATTCATTGGTATAGCTCGCTTAGTTATTGAAATAATATGATAAAATATTATGTGTTTTTAGTTAGTGATCAGCCTTAATGTAAGCAAATTACCATGTAAAACTACCCTTATTGCAGCAAACCTGCTTACTCACTACTATTCGATTAATATTATGGGATTAATATAAGTTCTATGAAATTCATTCTACTCACACCAGCGTGCTGCGTGCGATCTCGTTACTAATAAGAAACAAATACTTTTTTTTAAATAAACAGATATGGAACATCGTCGGAAGTGCTTAACCTTTGTTTAATGAGTTTGCCCTGAGACGGCGCTAACCTGCGTTTAATGAGTTGCATGTTAAACAGAACAAGCCTGCTGCAGTGGGTGGCATCGTTTAACGAGGAGTCAAACATCTTCTAAGCTGTGTTTACTGACGGACTGGTAAACATTGTTAAACTGTAGCAGTAAATCAAAATGTACCAGTAAACACCAAACACTCTCAAGTCCATTTATCCTGTTGAATGTGATTCTCATTTATTGAGATCAGCGTTTCATGCAACAAATAATGAATTTGTTCAGGACAAGGTCACCGTAACTTTGCCAATACTGTCTTTAGTTTGTTTGAAATTCATTGTTGGTGATGGAGGATCTGTGTTATTTAGTTTTTTATTACGGAAACGTTTCAGAATCTAGAATCTGATTCCGTTCTCAGGCGAGCTAGTACCTAAAGTATGACATGGTTAGTACATAGTCCGGACTAAGCCGGTATAAAGCTGAAAACTAAATAGTTTTAGTCGAAAATCTTACCCACAATACCATTCATCAACAGTTACGCACACAAGAAACACAGCACTTCCACTCGTGCTCAATGACTCAATGACAACTTACTTGACTTGTGACGTGTTTTGTTTCTTATGTGCGTATTTGTTAGTGAACTGTATTGTGTGTATGTTTTTTCACTGTTTTAAACCTTTTTTGTTTTCAGCTTTATATTGGTTTAGTTCAGATTATGTACTAATCGTGTTATGGTTTAGGTAATAGCCCGCCTGATGACGGTATGTGGTTTCAGACCCCGAAACGTCGTAAAACTTTGTTTTATTAAAATCCGATGGAAAATGTCCGCAATAAAAATCTAAATAACATACTGTCTTTGGTTGTTAAATTAAACGAGTGTCCTTTTAGGATATCGTCCACTACTCCCATTTTAGTTCCATTCACATGAATTTTAACCATTTTGAAGTGTCATATCCTATAAGTTTTGATTTTTATCGTCTTAAATTAACGGGACAGCTCTCAGTGGTTACACACCCACCATGTTTAATGAGTGGACGTAAAATATTTCTTTTTTGATGAATAGTGACCAAATCGTTTAACAGAGCTACATTTGACAAGAAACTTATTAGTTAGGGATTACAACAAAAATCTTTTACGGGTTCCTTTTTAAAAGTTCTGTTAAAAAACTACCTCAGATATAAAAATGTTTGAAAAATAGCTTTTTTGACATATTTACGCTCAGAACTTGGGATTTAGAGATCTTAGAAAGTTTCCTCACTTGGTCTGTTAGGAAATGTTCAAAAAAGTATTAAAAGGGATTGAAACAGGATGGTATAGTATAAATTATGAAAATAATTTTACTAACATATCTATACTTTCTTCATAACAAACATCTCCATCTTTGCAATAACAACTGCTACTTACACAATGCTATCTCCCCTAACAAAATCTTTCCTAATGGAGTTTCTCGACTGTCAATTCCACATTTTAATAAGACTGAGATCAAACAGAAGAGTGAATGCGGTGGCACGGTCGGCTTGGTTGATTGAAAACATTCATTTAAATGAGGGGTTGAGAGTTGAGATAGACAGCCTTGGGGTGTCTTGGAGCTCAGGGGTTGTCTTACAGTTACGCTACTGTACAAGACATTTCGTACGGTAATTTCACAAAATCATAATGGGATTCGTTCAAGCATTATGAATATGTGAAATTGTAATTCTAAGATTTTTTAGGTAGAGGCGGAAAAATGTTTTATGCACAAAGGTGTCCAGCCTGTAGTGTGGGACTCCCCTAAAACGGGGTAATACTAAAAAACCTCCTCTGTTGTTTAGGATTCTAACCTGGAACTGTTTTTCACATTACAACAGCTAGGCTCAAATTTAGCTTACGCTCTTGGAGCTCACTCCATGTCCAGTCACTCGTTTAGAGGATCTGGACCTCTTCGCGGTCCAGATCGCTTTTCTTCTCTTTAAGGACGCCCCGAACGAACTGTGACAATCTATTCTTTTCCTCTGAATCAGGGTGTTTGATTTGTGATATATTAGTAGTTAGCCCTCATCTTTAAAAATATTTTTTTGAAAAATATAAAGACATTTAGCTTATTTTGTTTAAATATTGTTGTTATATGACGAAAGATAATTGGCTTCGAATGGATTGATGTTTTGAAAATGTTGCATAGTCCACGTTAAAGAATGCGTTGAGGAAAGTTTTAGATGTAAACTCTGTGCAAATCTTGCAATTAGTATTATAAAGCATTATGTTTTAAGCTAATTTAAAGTGAATATGTAATTGACTGCTGACAAGTTTACCAATCAAGATACCTGAAATAACAGTTAATTCTAAGAATCTAAGAGTGTAGATGAAAACATTGCTATGTCGGTGATAATTTATCAGACAACGATGTTGAATTGGCTATTTTTTATGAATTATTAATGGTTTTGGATTTTTATTCTAATGGTTACTTCCTTGCGTAAACACGTAGATGTGGCCCTTGGGGGAATAAAAAATATCCTCTGAACAAAACGATACGCAATGGAAAACGGTCGGTTTGGCTCAATTTTCTTCAACCAGTTTTGAACTCTAGCAGCATGAATATACACAAAACTCTTCATCGCCAATCAGCTGTTTTTCTAATCCGATCTACCGTTGTTACGGGTATTTTTCCATTTGGGATGCGCCCTTTTATTAGTATAACTTAGTAGATAAACTAATAAAATATTAGCTAATGTTTTACATGGATGTGTCTATCGTATAAGCTCTGGGGAGGGGTCTTAGCAATTCGCGTTACGGGAAAATTGTAAAGAAAGTGTGAATCTGAATCCTTGATTCAGTTTTAACTTCTTATTGAAACACTGTTTCATATCCACTGTCTGTTTCATATTGTCATGCTGCAGTTACGAATAATCTATTATGTGTTAGAATGAAAAGTTTACAGATAAGGTAACATAATTCAAAGAGGCCAGTAGTCATTTGCAATGAAATGAATCAACAAACTTAAATTTAATTTACTAGTTTCTTATGCTTATAATTTTGAATAACGGTAGGCCTATAAGGCGAAAAAATCTTAACAGTTTTGAAACTTCTAACGTAATACGATTTAATCCTTTTTTTATTTCCACCAAATCACTGCTAGATTGATACATCGTGGTTGAGATAGACAGCCTTGGGGTGTCTTGGAGCTCAGGGGTTGTCTTACAGTTACGCTACTGTACAAGACATTTCGTACGGTAATTTCACAAAATCATAATGGGATTCGTTCAAGCATTATGAATATGTGAAATTGTAATTCTAAGATTTTTTAGGTAGAGGCGGAAAAATGTTTTATGCACAAAGGTGTCCAGCCTGTAGTGTGGGACTCCCCTAAAACGGGGTAATACTAAAAAACCTCCTCTGTTGTTTAGGATTCTAACCTGGAACTGTTTTTCACATTACAACAGCTAGGCTCAAATTTAGCTTACGCTCTTGGAGCTCACTCCATGTCCAGTCACTCGTTTAGAGGATCTGGACCTCTTCGCGGTCCAGATCGCTTTTCTTCTCTATAAGGACGCCCCGAACGAACTGTGACAATCTATTCTTTTCCTCTGAATCAGGGTGTTTGATTTGTGATATATTAGTAGTTAGCCCTCATCTTTAAAAATATTTTTTTGAAAAATATAAAGACAGTTAGCTTATTTTGTTTAAATATTGTTGTTATATGACGAAAGATAATTGGCTTCGAATGGATTGATGTTTTGAAAATGTTGCATAGTCCACGTTAAAGAATGCGTTGAGGAAAGTTTTAGACGTAAACTCTGTGCAAATCTTGCAATTAGTATTATAAAGCATGATCTTTTAAGCTAATTTAAAATGAATATGTAATGTACTGCTGATAGGTTTACCAATCAAGATACCTGAAATAACAGTTAATTCTAAGAATCTAAGAGTGTAGATGAAAACATTGCTATGTCGGTGATAATTTATCAGACAACGATGTTGAATTGGCTATTTTTTATGAATTATTAATGGTTTTGGATTTTTATTCTAATGGTTACTTCCTTGCGTAAACACGTAGAAATAATAATAGCACTTGAATGTGGCCCTTGGGGGAATAAAAATATCCTCTAAACAAAACGATACGCAATGGAAAACGGTCGGTTTGGCTCAATTTTCTTCAACTAGTTTTGAACTCTAGCAGCATGAATATACACAAAACTCTTCATCGCCAATCAGCTGTTTTTCTAATCCGATCTACCGTTGTTACAAGTATTTTTCAATTGGGGATGCGTCCTAGTATTAGTATAACTTAGTGGATAAACTAATAAAATATTAGCTAATGTTTTACATGGTTATGTCTATCGTATAAGCTCTGGGGAGGGGTCTTAGCAATTCGCGTTACGGGAAAATTGTAAAGAAAGTGTGAATCTGAATCCTTGATTCAGTTTTAACTTCTTATTGAAACACTGTTTCATATCCACTGTCTGTTTCATATTGTCATGCTGCAGTTACGAATAATCTATTATGTGTTAGAATGAAAAGTTTACAGATAAGGTAACATAATTCAAAGAGGCCAGTAGTCATTTGCAATGAAATGAATCAACAAACTTAAATTTAATTTACTAGTTTCTTATGCTTATAATTTTGAATAACGGTAGGCCTATAAGGCGAAAAAATCTTAACAGTTTTGAAACTTCTAACTTAATACGGTTTAGTTGTTTTTTTATTTCCACCAAATCACTGCTAGATTGATACATCGTGATAGTAAAAAAATAGTTAGCCTAAATTAGGAATAACTTCTTGATTAGCATTGTACGTGTTGGTTTTACTATAGGGTGAAATAAAAACCCACGTCTTAAAACAGTACTTAATTCCTATAGATATAGGATACAGTAAAATAGGAAATCACAGATTTTGGGGTTACGTTATTAGGCTATTACACCTTACTAAATTTCTAGAACTAGATACAGTTCAATTGATCCAGAGCGTGCTGTTGCGTATAGAACGATGGAATGGTGGTGTATTTAATCAACACCTAGGAAGAAGCTCTTGTCCCACCCTTGTCAATAATGGCCTTGTGGTATGGTAACGGTGGGCCAAGGGTGGGAGCGTGTGGGGGTGTCTCTGGCTAGGGTGAAACGACCGTTCGCCGTATTGGCACTAACCATATGACCCTCTCAGGGATGATTCCTGCAAAGGAGTTAGTACACACTTCGATACTATAAAATATGTATTCGATACAAAGATAAGACAAAACAAATAAACATACCAATACTAATATGGTATATTGTACTGCAATAAACTATACTCGTACTGTATTAAGAAAACACGAGTCTTATAAATTGTTTTTCGTTTCATCGCACTTTGATGTGTAAACCAATCAAATTTTAGCCTAAGAAGATTTTAGTCTGTACATTTAGCTGGTGTCGTATTACCGTCTTACAATTTTCCAACAAATGTAATATTTTGATAACGTTATAGTCAGTCTGTGTAGCCAGACTGCGAAACTATAGCTTTAAGGAAGAATAAGGCTCAGATGAACATGCGTTTCTCCAATATACTTTCCTCTCATTTGAATGTTTGTGGTCCTGGAAAACATTACTGGGACCTACTTAAAGCCGTTCAAAGGATCTCTACCTTTCATATCGAACAGAGTGCGAGTCCAGTTCCTTTAAAATATTTCCATTTCAAACTGGAACGTAAATAACCCGCGCCGTGGCGGGATTGGAGTAGCTATTGTGTTTTACGCTTTGTTTGTGCCGTTATGCCGGTAATAGGCAAGTTTTGAGAGGGGTCGCTCCCCTGCCCGAGCCAAGCTCTGCAGTTATAATTCAATTTAGTTTTGCGAAAATATTCAATGCAAAGGTTTTATTTCATATTATAACTAAGTAATTTACAATTTACTACAGTATTATACAATTCTTAAAGGTTCTTACACTAGAATCTTCCCACGAAATATAGAAAGATATAATAGGAAAGCAGTATCTCCAAGTCACCTCTCTTGGAATACTCGACAGTCGTGTGATTTTTCGCGTTCGTATATTTTAGACGGGCTGTTAGAGAGGGTCGTGGGTCTTGTAGTTATTGATCAATACAGTCCTGGTGAAAGGCGTGCTCACATACCTGCACGGCGCCATGATGAGCAGCACGCGTGTCTGACACGCTAAGGCTACGTCACGTGAACCCTGGTTACCTGGGAAGTTAATGGAAATATCTCGTAACTCACTTAAAAACTCACTTAAAAATAAATAAAATTGAAGGATCCTCCCCGAAGTAATCGAGTTTATTTTCAATATATACATACTGTTAAAAATTAACAAGAGAAACATAGAGCTAACAAGATTACGTTGAAATAAATTAGCTGAAATAAAGTCAAGAAGGCGGAAATGAGCAGTATGTTAGAAGGATGGAGCAGGACATGTTAGAAGGATAGAGCAGGACATGTTAGAAGGATAGAGCAGGACATGTTAGAAGGATAGAGCAGGACATGTTAGAAGGATAGAGCAGGACATGTTAGAAGGATAGAGCAGGACATGTTAGAAGGATAGAGCAGGACATGTTAGAAGGATAGAGCAGGACATGTTAGAAGATAGAGCAGGACATGTTAGAAAAAACATGTTAGAAGGATAGAGCAGGACATGTTTATTGAAGGAAGAAGACCATTGAAAAAGATCTATTGGTAAGAAGAAGAAAGAAAGAAGACCATTGGCATGAACGATACCAAGAAACATCATCTAAAGAGAAACAAGAAGAAGATAACGGTGGAAGATCAAGTTCAGGGAAGGAAAATATGGATGTGAATTGTTGATAAGGTTAAAAACCCATTTACAGTTTGAATGGTCTTCTACGTAAGTAATGAAAGAATGCATTATGAGGATATGCGTTTATCCTTGGGCAAACTAAAATTACATAGTTCTCAAAAAGTTGTTAAATAGTTTAATATTCCAAAGGTTACAGGGTGAACTTACAGCAAGGTTCTTCTTACAGAGAGACACAAGAGAGACGTACTTACTAAAAAATTGAATGGTTTATAAATTTTATATAATATAATGAGTTGTAAACTATTATTTAAGGCTTCATATCCATAGGCTTGGTATATAAAACTCAAAAGCCCATATATCGTTTGTCACGAGTAAACATTTTTTTAATAGAATTATTTTATTGGCCTTTTTTATTGGATTTTTAAAGTTCTATTTATCCATTGTTTTAAATAACCAAATGAAGATTAACACCTTAATGTTCTTACTTGGTCGTTGATTTAAGTATTACGTGTTTTCGATTCATTAGTTTTCCATCACAGTAACGATCTTGGAATACATTTGTAAGCTATTAAATTTAAAAATACAGAATAACTTTATAAGTTAATTAATTTATGAAGTAACAGGAATACTTAAACATATTTGCTAAGGATTTGCCAAACGAATAAAAACTATAAAATATCTCTTTCCTTTGTAAAATACTCCTTTTTCAGATTTGTTATGTATTTGTTTACTTATTTTTAAATCGTTTGTGTTAAGGTGCTTATGTACTTTTAAAACTCTAGTCGTTTAAATAGTATTTTACGAATTATGATGATGAAAGATGGTTGGTATGTATTTTTTGTAATACAATTGAATCTACATCAATCTACAAAGACCATCCTCATAATTAGACCAATTCGTAATTCAGAGGCCGTGGTCGGATTCCACGTTAAACTGTAGGTCCATTAGTTGCCATCGGCTGTTGGCTATTAATTAACCATGCCCTGTCTAAGGACATGTCAGCCTTAGTCAGTAACAGACTACAATCGCCACAATTTGCATAGGTATTTAAAATACCTCTTTTAGTCTGGAAATAAATGTTATTTACATAAATCTATGAATAAAAGACAAAAATAAAATACAAGGTATTTTTTTGTGAAAGTTCTATAAATTAACAAAGAACAATTTACTTTGGAAAATTCAGACCAGTTTTTTGTATACAATATTAACTCCTACATGGTCCAGGCATTATATTTACTGCCCACCATTTCAACATGGCTGTCATTAACCATGCCCATTGGCTGCTTCCACAGCACTGTAACCTCGACATTACTATCGCATTTACGGACACAGCATTTGCATTAGGGTATTAAAACTCTTACTGTTGTCTGTGAACAAGTTACTACAGCAAATAAAAGACATCAAACCTATAAAATACAGCTGTTTGTAAAGTTTGACAACAATAAACAAACATAAAACAGATTCTCTTTGTAGAAATTCGCTGTATAAATATTTTAATATATTATATTGTGATTTTTTCGACATGTATATGTCAATTTTTCACACAAAATTTAAACAGTAGTGTTATTTGGTTGGTGACGTCATAGTTTGGTTATAAGTGCAGCTGTTTATATGAACTAAAAACATTCCCTTTAGACATATCCATCATCTAACCTATTTACCAGAGGGAAGGAAATACAAAAATGTTATTAAAAATGGCTTACACTGCCATCTACCTGTTTCAAAAATATTTAGAGATTTTCTTCAAAATTGAATCGAATTTATAAAAATTCTCCAGCGGAAGGTTAATGGATGTGCCATCATATGGTTATAAGAACAGCTGTTTAGATGAACTGAAAACATTCCCTTTAGACATATCCATGGTCTAATCTATTTCCCACAGAGAAGTCAATTCAGCTACAGTATTTTATATGGAGGGAGTAAGATGGATATTACTGTAGTATTATATTTCCATTTATATTTCTTTTAAAAAAACTACATACCGCTGAGACTTGAGAACTTGAGAATTGATTAGTACAACAAGCTACGAAAATGGCACTTGTAGCTAAGAACCACCCTAATCTAAGTAGAGCAGAAAGTTTATTGAAGACCTGCAATAATGTTTCGATTTAAGTTCAATAAAATCTTTATTCCGTCAATACCGAAGTTTAATTCTGTTTCAGTTCAATTGAAAGCCATAAGGAGCTGCGCGAGAAAATGGCGTGGCCCTCGTAAAGTTCTTGTAATTTTGACAGATATTGCCACTTCTTCATAATATAGGGCCACATTTCCACAAAAAGAACACTTACGCAGATATTATGGAGCTAGTTTCATTTCATTACTTTCAAACTTCATTTACAATAGCGTACTTTAGCCAACTCCGATATCAGGCTGACCAAAGACTTTGGCAATTTTTATTGTCCTTAAGTATTTTTAATGCAGTTTATAGTTTTAACCACACAAATTGAAGCTTTATTAGAACTTCAAAAACTGATTATCGTATACTAGCAGCATCAATAACTGTGCATTTAGTGTATTAGAACTTATACTAACGAAATGAGGAGAGTTGGAAACAGACGCCTAATATAGTGATGATTTATGTTAACTTTTTAGAACCGTATGATTATCATAGTAGCTAATTAATATGAGAGATTATTAGATTATGGCCAAGTTATCACCTCATACGACCACATAAGTTAGTTTAACTACTCACAGTATGATTAATTAATGTGAGGAATCAGACTTGAAGATTCAGTTTTGTTCTATCCGTTCTTAATCCATATATGATGAAAACATCATCCCCATATGATTTAATCCTTCATACTCTTACGATACGCACTTCATCTCCATATGATACGCACTTCATTCATATATAATTAATACTCCATCATCATATGATACGCACTCATCCTCATACGATACGAACTTCATTCTTATATGATAAATTCTCCATCATCATACGATATGCACTTCATCCCCATATGATACAAACTTCATTCCTATATGATTAATACTCCATCATCATACGATACGCACTTCATCCTCATACGATACAAACTTCATCCCTATATGATTATTACTCCATCCTCATATGATACGCACTTCATCTCCATATGATTAATACTTCATACCTCTTCAATAAAAACTTCATCCCCATATCATTAATACTTTATACTAATACGATACGTACTTCATCCCTCTACGATACAAACTTCATCCCCATATCATTAATACTTCAGCCTCATACGATACGCACTTCATCCCTCTACGATACAAACTTCATCCCCATATCATTAATACTTTATACTAATACGATGCGCACTTCATCCCTCTACGATAAAAATTTCATCCCCATATCATTAATACTTTATACTAATACGATACGCACTTCATCCCTCTACGATACAAACTTCATCCCCATATCATTAATACTTTATACTAATACGATACAAACTTCATCCCCATATCATTAATACTTTATACTAATACGATAGCACTTCATCCCTCTACGATAAAAATTTGATCCCCATATCATTCATATTTTATCCTCATACGATACGCACTTCATCCCCATATGATATGCTCTTCATCCCCATATGATACACACTTCATCCCCATACGATACGCACTTCATCTCCATATGATTAATATTTCATCCCTCATTGATACATACTTCATCCCTATATAATTATTTTCATCCGCATACGATTTAATCTTCATCGCCATATTTAACATACTTCAACCCTATACGACACGACACGAGGGCTCTCAGCGGCGTGCGTGTCCAGTACAGGCGTTACCTCCCGTGTCCCCTCCTGGGTGAAATATATCATGGAGCGTCGGCACGGTAGCGTAAATCATTACACTTTGATGTTCTACAGTTTACGAAGTTTTTCCGATATTCGTAGCTCCATTTGTGTTATTGAGACGTCTTACAATGACGAATGATGTACTCAGGATAAGAGAATTGTACTTTTTGAGTATAAAATGTGAAGCCCCTTCCAATCATTTTGACTTTTTTTTATAATGAAATACCGCTTCGCATGAAATAAACTATTCTCTAAAAACATTTAATTTATTGATGATAATTTCTTTATTGTTTAAAAAATGAACAAAACACGTGTCTAAGTATTTAAACATGAAAAGTAACATATTTCATATTAGATCAAATATTGTGTATATACGTTGCATTCGTTAGAGCAGGTCAAAAATTAAAAATCTACAATCCATATTTCGAACTAATAATTCAAGAATTTCGATCCAGCATTTATTTAAAAATTAGCTTTTTTCTTTTTTCTAACTGAAAATGTAAAGTACGGATGTTGACATTAAAAAATGTAAACATTGAATATATTTATATAACATGTGTTCTGCTCGAACTTATTTTAGTGTTCACAGCTGTGACATCAAAAATTTTATGTTTTCATTTTCTAAAAATTAAACATTGAACTTATGTTACAGTCAGAATTTAAGGAAATGAGTATGTATTTGTTATATTTAAGATCTGTCTTTTTGTAAAATTCAAACTGTTTGTTCAGTATTTTTTGTGTTAATAAAAAAACAACAAACATGAAAATTTCTTTATAATATTATAGATTACCGACGGCGATGAAATAATACTGGTCAAAAATAGTTACTAATCAAAAACTTCTTGGATTTCACGTTGACAGAAATTGATCTGGTGCTCCATAAAAACCATGTATGCAATAGGCTACGCTTTTAGACGTCTTGCTATGTAGCATTGAAATCATCCGAATAGTTTATTTTTTTCATATTTGAATAGAGCATTTAAACTTTTGCTTGCTTCTTTGACTTGCTCAATGGTTAAAAAAAGCAGTTGCTGTTTATAACCTAAGAGTTAAGACAACATATTTTGGAATCCAAAAAGAAATTATTTCCCCGTAAGATTAACGTGAGAACTTTAAAGGTGGTAGAGTAGAGATTTATAGTAAAATCGTCACAAAAACTATTAGACTTTCCTAATTTAGGCTTAAAGAACCAGTATACCAAATTTCAGCCTCCTAACTAATTAATAAGTGGGAGAATTAGTGGTGAGTGAGAGTGAGGGCTTTGACGTTTACTTACTCTTCCAACTCTTCCAAATGTTGGTTGTCCAAATGTGATAACAGATGTTTTCTTAAGTCAATAGTTATGAGCCATCTTCATTCGTTAAATTTTTAAAATTTGAACACATCCAAATTTAATTTTCCTCAAATATTCTAGCATATTCTTATTTATACATTAACTTTTGGAGCAAACTGATTTATTAGAATCTACCAAAATACATGCAAAAAACACGGATAAAACAATTTTATATCGAGACTATTGTGTTTTTTGGTGGATTCTAACACCATTTGATTTCTTAAGCTACAGCTGTTGTTTTACTTTCCATTAGCAATATGCTTTACTATCCAATGCCATCTGAATCATTCATTAATGTAAAACTATGAAGTAAATGTGTGCTGTACAAAATGAACAGATTTATTCACCACGTTAATAGTTTACGGGGATTACGTATTTATATTTTTATTTTCTGTCTGATTAAAAGTCATATGTTTATAATTATGTCGGCCAAATAAAAAATAATTACGGTGTTTATACATATTACGTTTGTTATAATAATCAGCTGTTGTATATCTTTCCTACAAAAACCGTATTACAGTTAGGTTTTGTTTGTTTTTAGGTTGGATTAGAAAAATTGTGAATCAATCCATCCATTTATATTTGTTTTGTGGGAATGTTATTAATATGTCTTATCGTTTCAGTATTGTTATTCACTATGCTGCGACCCAGAATATCTAATTTTTCACAACGAAGTCGTAATGCCATTCGACTTCAGAACATGGCCAATCTGAAAGTTAACACGTATTTACTGTTAGGCGTTACGAAGTTCGCCGGGTCAGCTAGTAATGCTATAAATGACTGTAGACGCTACTAGCGTAATTTTAGTTTGTAAATTTTATTTACAATAATCGTAAGAGAAATAAACGTTTATTACCAATCTGGACATAATGGAACCCATGAATCTCCGCCTTACAAGAGCTCGACAACGCAGCTCACTGCTTTATTATCTGCAGTAAAATCGGATTGTTTACGTCGCACTGTTAATTCATGTTTACTGGAACTGGAAATTATAACCATCTGCCACGTGATTATGTGTTCTGTGTTTCCTTTGCTGGTTTATCTGTTTGATAACGTTTTGCCAGTACCTTAGTGCTATGCTATATTTACACTTCATACACCAGGAAAGCAAATTATAAAAAATCCGAAGTAAACTAGCCAAGGATCTTAATTATTGTTTGTCTGAATGTAACACTAAATAGAACATTTTGACATGGATATGTCTTACCTCTGGGGGTGGGTTGTTGGTGATTTTTAAGATGCAAAACATGAAACAGGTTGCCATAGAAACTACCAGAGCTATTGTTTTGAATTTTTAATATAAAAGAATAAGAACAGCTGTTTATATGAACTGAAACATTCGCTTTAGACATTTTCATGATCTAACCTATCTCCCACAGGGAAGTAAATACAAACATTTTTGTCTGTTTTCTTTGTAAAATTATAGTTTCATCACTATGGATTTTCCCCTAATTTATAAATTTTTTAATAAACAATGTTACAGTCGAAATTTAATAATAAGCTTAAGGTTTAGTGCAAAATTAGACTCAATTTTAAACACTAAGTTTATAAGATTATGTTCTACTTAATTTTCTGAAAAAAACATCTTTGTCGTTAAGTTTTTTATATAATTCAATACCACTTTGTTTTCTTTGATTATTACTTTTTAGGGTTTCTGAGTAACCATAGTTAAATAAATAAAATAATTAAATAGTATAAAATATACTTTTGTGACGGATGAGCCTAAAAGTGTGTAAATCACTCACCGAGTCTTCAAAAGATTCACTCTGACAATTAAATCAAAACATTGTTAGAGATTCTTTGAAGTGTGGACTGAAATCGTTTCCAGATGTCCATCGCTATTTCTGTTTGACGAAGCTCATACGCATATATCATCATCAAACTGAGCTCATCTTTGATGTAATTTACCTTTTAAGAATGCATTTTTCGTTAATTATGTTTTTATTAATTTCACGTTTATTTTACCTTTTCAGTTTGTCATTGTGTTCTAATAAAAAAAGATTAAATTGTGAATAAACTATAAGTATTTTTACTTAGCCTAGTTACTTAATTATTGAAATGCAGCTCTTTGGAGCAAAGGACCGTATAAAATGGGTCTAGTTAATTTGATATTAAAAAATATAGCTATCTTTATTTATGTAAGTTGAGGAAAAGTGTCATGTGTATTATTTGATTAAAGTACTTTCTGTCCCTCAAGAAATTGTTGAAATTCTTGTCTACACTCCCTTCGTGCACAAAAAGTTTTTACTTTAATCCCATGCAATTTTTGTTTTACAAAGTAACTCGGTATAATAGGATCTGTATCACAGCCATCCGGCTATTATCACTTGGGAATTAATTGTAATTTTTAACTGGTTCCGGGATAAGTATAGTATAGGTAAAAATTTACATGGATATGTTTTAGCTTTGGGGGGTGTTGGCAATTTATAAGAAGAAATTTTTAAACATAAGAACAGCTTTTTAGGTGAACTGAAACCATTCCTTTTAGACATATATATGATCTAACCTTTTTCCTACAGGGTAGAAAATTCAAAATGTTTTATCAAACCAATTACTCCCATCACATCCAATCATTTTTACCTTAAAACCAGAACTAGGCTCTGATGTTTTTATTGTACCAAATGAAACGAAAAAATAATTATCATTTTAGAATATATAGCTAGAAACACTAACGAAACATGACAATAAAACCGACTAAAACAACGACAAACAACAACAACAACTAAGAATAACTGATTTAAATAGCTTGTCAGGATCAACTATTAATTGTTGATCAGACACGGTATGACGGTTTAGCGAAAATTTACTCATACATCCATTCAGTAAATACTCGATTTTAGTGTCATCACTCCTTTAAGTTGAAGCTTTATTAGTATAGCAACACTTTTTTAGGGCTATCACTTCACTATACATAGTATAACTGCATTGTCAGAATAGCTAAGTTTTATTCAATATCTTTTTTTTGTAATTTTTCAACGTGTCTGTGTTTTTAACTACACAACGTTTCGGGAGCTGGAGAAACTCCATTTTTCAATTGAATGTTGAAGGTAACAGATATTAATTATACCATGATGTCGATAATACTATACTGTACCTATCTATCATGCACAACACAAAAACTATAATGATAACGCAACAATTAATCACAAAACTACGCCTCCGAGCTAGCGGGGCGACACAAGATAGCGTGCGCTCAGGACGAGAGTTGGAGCATAATTATACAATGAATCTTTTTATCAATAAATTTGTTAAACATACTCTTAATTAGTTGGAAATTATTAGGCTAACTAACTTGTCAATGATAAACTATTTATGTAGTGATTTAAGTTATTTTACACTAATTAACGCGTGACAATTTGTAAGTCACATAGGCTAGCCAGAGGTGACCGCTGATCTGACATGAGCTGCCGGTCACTGGATACAAACTAGTCTCGTACGACCTATGAGTACTGCACCGGCTGACTAACCGCATGAAAATATTAGGCCATCCAATTTAAATCAGTCGTATTATTATGAGAAAAATAAAAATTATTTTTTAGCTAATAAATGAATATCTTTAAAAACCAACCAACCTTCAGAATACAATATGTGCAGAAACATTGGAAATTCAACCTTTACGTAAAAAACACACAAAACTCCCAATAATATACCTGTGTAAGTCTTTATTTTCAATTTTGGAGAAAATTAGCTACCAAAACATATTTTTACGATCCGTGGATAATCCGCCACCCGTCCACTAAGCCCAAGAATTTAGCCTACAGTCTGGGAAGAGTTAAAGAAGATAAGGAAAAAGTAATATTTCACTTATTGATCTATATTTCGCATGTAACTTTGTATTATGCTTCATGTGTTTGAGATCCATCAATTTATATTTAAAAACAGTTTAAGTGTTTATTGTGGCAGCTTACCTGCATACTCTCTATGAATGTTAATTATAAAGAGAATCGGCAAACTCCTTTATTTCTGGACAGATGTTGCTAAAACTTTGTATAAATGGTCAAACAAAAAATTGTTTATGGTAGAAAATTCTACTTTACAAACCTGCACACTCTTTCAAATGGTAATCCTATGGTCTCATATTTATCAACAGATATTGATAAAACTTGTCATATCTTTTAATTATATTATTGATTTGGGGATTCGCTGAGTACTCAGGTCTGCTGTGACGGGTGTATTTGTCAGTAACAAGGATACACGATATCAAAATCCATTGCAAATCCCCACACGCAATCATCCCACATATTCACCTTAACATATCCACTAGGTTGATGTAAACAATCATATCTGTTGATGTAAAATTTAAAACAATGCCCTTGTGAAATTGACGTTCTAAATAAAAGTATATAAAGTACATACAACTGAGCTTGAAGAAGAGTCATGTTGAGTGCTTTCGGCACAGTCCCTGAGGTCGAATAAATCCAGCGGGCGGCTGAAACCGTATTGACAAAGACATAGACCTGCTCTTGTTTGACATCGGTGACTATTTATACTCTAACTAAGCACACTAAAGATGTCACAACATGTTAGTGTTGTTGTGTCTCAGTCCGATCACAGAAAGCGTTTGCGTGACAAGAATTATGTGACAAGCACGCTCTAGCACAAGCACAGTACGGGGAGAGAAAACTGGACATCGGCTGATATTTATAAAAGAAATAAAAAAATACTAATTGATGTTCAGTTAGTTTACTATTACATAAATTTTACTCAAAGGACAACAATGATTTTTCGATGATTTTAAGGGTAAAATAATAAAAAACAATTAAGACTTAACCTTCGAACATATTTTGCTTAAATAGGAAAAGTAGTGTTAATTTTTATGATTAACTAGCTGACCCGGCGAACTTCGTAACGCCTAACAGTAAATTCATGTTAACTTTAAGATTGGTAATGTTGTACTTGTACTTACCTTTGGGAAATCGGCTAGATCATTGATATGTCTAAAACGGGATGTTTTCAGTTCATCTAAACAGCTATTCTTATTTGTTTATATTGAAAATTCAATAAAATCGCTCTGGTAGTTTCAACGGAAACCTGTTACATACTCGTATTTTTCATCTTACAAATCAACCGCCTATGTCTTAGCTAAAACATATCCATGTCAAAAACAGAATTATTGACATTTTAAAATGATCATTCAGGAAGCTTGGCATGAAACATATCCACATATCCGTAACGAATAAGCGACACTAGCGTAGATCTAGCGAATCTCAGTTGTCCCTAACGCCGTTCGCATCGCCTTAATTGAGCATCCATTATCCAAACCCCGGTTATCCGAAACGCCGGTTAACCGAAACACAGCCAAACATTGAAAAATGAAACCGCACGCCGATCTTAAGTTTAATCATCGGCTGCCGACGCGACTAAACTCCCGTTTGCGTGCAGATATTATTTTAAAGAATCTTTTTTGAAGTTTATTTTATGTTTTCAAGCTCAGATTATTTTGTAACTTTATAATGAGTTCTTTACACCTTTTATGTATATCATATTATAAAAATTAAATAAAAACTTTTTGTCATTCTTCATCGTGTGCCTTGAACATCATTTTCCCTCCATGACCGATTATCCTAAGATTCAGTTATCCATACACTAATAATCCCCTATTGTTTCGGATAATTAATCGACTCTCTACGTAGCCCAATCATCAAAGGCAAACTGGGTCAAGAATTAAACGATACAAAATTGTGCCGAGATTTTTCTTTGGATAAAAACATAAAAATACTATAAAAGTTTAAACACAGGTTTATGTTTTAAACCATAAATATAGTTGTGTGTGGTTCAACAAGTTTTATGTGTTGCATGATTTAGACGCGAGGCTTTGTCGTGACTATGTTAATCTAAGGTCTTGCGTTTCGCCGTGTGTGAGAATTTCCAAGCCATTACAAATAACGAACGACATCTGCGCTGCACGGTCAACACGAAGTTCTGTTTACCTGTAACTGATTATATTCAAATTTATTTGGAGTAAATCCAAATAAATCAAGCTCATATTATTTTAGGTAATATTTTAATACAGTATGATTTATAAACTGCTTTAAAATCAATAAACTAATTTTGATTTCAATGTAACAGCCGTTTGTTTTTTTATCTATTAAATCACTTATATAGATCCATGTTCTGTAACTAAAAAAGTTTTAAACTGTGGATGCTTTCGTTTTCACGAAGAAGACACACACAAATGCCTTGTTTAGCGGTACAAAAAGGCAGACACACTGACCGACAATATTTCATATAAGACCCAATTCGGCTGTTCGGGGTTATAAAACGTAGGAATAATAGAAAATAAATGGATTTATTTGAAGAACTAACGTTAACTTGATGTCAGGATTCGTCAATGACACAAAATAAAAATTGGGTCAGATTCAATCTCTGTGGTATTTCACCCGGCGTTCTTCAGTTTTGTGGATGAGAACTTTAATCTCTATCACATACGTAATGTTTTCATTTCATGGTAGGAAAATTATTAGTATATTTTCGTATACGTTAATACACTGACAGATTCTGGTTAATTACTTTAAGGTATAAAATGCCCGAATGGATTCACAGCTGATTCATTCGCCAAGATAAATCAGTAACTATTAATAGCCCAATGGACAAAATTGAACCACTATAAAGTGCTGAACATCAACCCGGCTACCTTCAAATTACGAAGCGCACGATATACCCATCATTGGCGTCGTCCAGTAGTCCAGCTACTTGGAGGTCACGAATTGTGAGCGATGGTCAGTGGGTGTAGTGTTTTATTGTGTGGATTAACGTCCGCACTATTAGTTAATCCACGAAGACCATTCTCATAATTAGAGTAGTTTGTATTTCAGAGGTAGTGGTTCGGACTACACGTTACACTGTAGGTCCCTTAGTTGCCATCGGCTGTTGGGCTATTAACTAACAGTTCTGTCTAAAGAACATGTCAGCCTTAGTCAGTAACAAGGCTACAAGATCGCGCCACAATCACCTTACACTCAATTCATACCTGGTGTAAAATACTTGCCGAGTGTAAAATCGCTATTTCAATAATCTGGTTAAGTATAACCTATATTTTATCGTTTATTTTATGATATTTTATTTATTGACTTGAAGAATTAAAAAATCCTATAAAATGAATAAAACTCCCTCCCACGGATTAACTTACGAATTGTATTATGAGTTTAGTGCTGCGTCTGGCCACCCAGTGACGCTTATCAAAATATTCTCCCTATTCAAGTATTGGTCACTGTCACTGAGGCATGCCATCAGTTGATGAATGCTGACAATTTAAAAAAACAAAAGAATTTTGTATTTTCAAAGTACTACTTGTATGTGGTTGACGCGTGGCATAGGTCACTGCGGCTGCTGGTGGAGAACAGATTTACGGGCTTGTAGCCAACACAATAGGCGAGGAACACTCTGTACAAAGCAGGGTGAGCGTGTTCACTGTCCAGTGTTCCCTGTCTAGTTGCGTGGAATGCCGGACAGTAGCGAGGCACGCGGCTGGTGACGTGCATCGACCAATCGCAACTGATCTGATACCGGAAATAGCTCGCTCTCGATCCGGTATTAGAAAATTGACAACTATCATTCTTGCTTTCGATTATCAATCGAACTAAAACGTCATGTATAATATTATAAAGAAGAGGTGGTTTCTGTATGTTTGTGGGTTTGTTTTGGCAAGTAAACGTGTAAAATACTGAACAGACCGGTTTGAAATTTTACACAAAAATAGGTCTTAAACTCATGCATAACATAGGCTTATTCATTTTCTTAAAATCTCCTCCAGCTACGCCCCATAAACGTCCTAAGATTCAAAGTTTACATTTTTAAAGAATGAAAACATAAAATTACTTGAATGTCAACAGCTGTGAACACTATAAATTGACAGTTCGGGAAGAAGAAAAACAAAAGAGCTGCCGTGACCGTCCTAGGTTTCAATGTTTACATTTTCTAATGTCAACATCCGTTTACACTACATTTTGACAGTTCGGGAAGAAGAAGAAATAAAGTTCATTTTTACAGATAAACTGCTGGATCGAAATTAATATTGCCAAAAATGGTAGATTTTAAGTTTTCTCCCGATGCCTGTCTCTATTACGTTATTCTTGATCCTTTCCCAATATTACTTAACAGGTGGTACTTTGTCATGTTGTAGACTTTCGTGTATATACGAGTAATTTTTAAGATCGTACTTCGTATAAAATACTATTAGTTATAACCTCTTTTAATATGAATAGTATTTTACATCAAATAAAGTATTTTTTATTTGTAATATCATGCCGAAGAGGACAATTAACCTCCCTCAAGCCTTTTACTCGTACGATGGACGGGTACTTAAGCTAGTTTAAAATGAATAAACCTCTCCCACGCGAATTAAGTTACCTATTGTGTTATGGGTTTCGTGCTGCCCCTGGCCACCCACTGACGCTTATCGAAATATTCTCCCCATGCGAGTATTGGTCACTGTCACCGACGCATGCCAACAGTTGATGAATGCTGGGGGCCGCAAGAGTGTGGCACGAACATTCGCGTTCGCCTCCGCGGCGCTAACTCCCCCTGGCGGGTTGTCGGGGAAACGCACGCGACACCAAGGGGAATAACGCTTTACGCCATAGTTTAGCTTACCTGGAAAACTCTATTTTACTTTAATAACTTGAACTTTGTAAGTACTGTATTATTTTTAAAAAGTAGTATGAACTAAAAGTGGCACTACTTCATCCGAGGCCAAGTTTAACAAAAAATAAGCAAGAATGAAAAAAAATTGTCCGAGTCACGTAAACTTTATTAAATAAACTTTTAGTCCTGATACGCATTATACTATCATCAGTTCTTTATCACTCTGGAATAGACAAGACAAATTCTTTAACCTTAAGTAAAACAGTGGCTATTTTAAACAGACAACATTAAAAAAACAATCGAAGCCCAAATAGGCATCAAAGTTATTTGAACCCGTGACCTCTTGCTCTGAATTACAATACAACAGGCTAGAAAGACACACACATATCTTCAACAAATTTGCTAAAGGTTCGACTGGGACCGTGGCGTGTCCAGCTACTTGGAGGTCACGAATTGTGGATAGTTGTGAGCGATGGTCGGTGGGTGTAGTGTTCGCTAGTGTGGATTAACGTCCGCACTATTGAATACTACGTTAATCCGCAAAGACCACCCTTACTCTCCGAAGATGCTGACCGAAGAGCCACGGGTCGCCACGTCCCGCGTGAGTTTTTTGAGTTACGACACCAATCGAGAGGTTTTTTTGGACTTATCAATACAGATTTTACACTACACCAGATATAAACCAAAAAGTCCCGAAAGTCATGTCTAACGAAAGTCATGTGGAACCCTAAAGGTTCAAACAAAAATGGTGGTATTTACTTCCCTGTGGGAAATAAGTTAAATCATGGATATGTAAATGAAATATTTTCAGTTCTTCTAAACAGCTGTTCTTATTCTTATATCAAAAACTCAATACAATAATAGCTCTAGAAGTTTCTATAGAAACTGTTACAAATTTTCATCTTACAAATTGCCAACACCCCCGAGCTCTAACTCTAACCTTCGAATCTCCAGGTGGAGGACGTTTATGATACTGAAACTAAATATTGATGACCCGAGTGCAAAAATGAATTGATCAAAAATTGAGAATTTGTAGGAAAATAGAAAGTTTCTAAACTTTTCAAAACTGTGAAAATCAGAAATATAGTTTATGGTAGCTAAGCCTGCTTCGGCCGAACTTATTTTAAGGACGTGAAATTTTAAATTAGGAGGCTTTAAAATACCAAAAAACATTCTGATATCATCAAAATATAAACTTCTACTAAAGTAAGATGTAAAATGTAGATATTAACATAAGAAGGATCCATCTTTAACGTCTCAGTATGGTTTTCAACGTATTACGGAATCTAGTTTGAATTGTAACAGAAATGAATATTTATCCAACAAAAAACAAACAACATTGTCATTATAATCAGGGTAATTGAAACGAAAACTCAAATCGTTTATTCGTCAACCAATTAGAGAGACAGCGCAGGAGCGACCTTGTTAGTTCCTCACCTCTGTCTTGTTCTCAGTCCCAGTCAGTTGTCGGGTGATGGATTTATAGAGTTCCGTCCGTCGATCAGCTGTTTACATGCCCAAGTGAAATCGAATACCTTCACAACAGTAATTACCACGTAGGACTTGATTTACATGTTTCATTGTTAGAGTGAATTAAGTATCGTAATTAAATGTCTACGATTCAATACTTACTCAAAAACTATTTTGTTACCATCAAGTAAAATTTTCGTAATCAGGTTCTACTAAGCCACAGACAATTTGAAATAACAATATTTATATTATCCATACTATGATCTTTCCCAGTAGGGCTTTAACTGACCTTTGCCGGTCTAGATACTATTACTAGTATATATTAATGCATTTTCTCACAATTACTTGCAATGTTTATGAATTTACGCGTATTTGTAATGGTTTTCTTCGGGTTTAAGAAGTTTCCCACAGTGGGAAACTTCAGCAGTCTTATGTCACTGCCACAGTAACAGTTCTGTTTCTGTGATATCTGTGTTTCAATTGAACACCATTTATTCCCAGTGAAGGTAAAGGCTCATATAACTAATTTTAAAATATTTATCAAGACGATTTAAAAATCAAACGAATTGTTTATGTTTAATCCTCCAAGTTTTATGACTTTAAATTAAAATACCATTTTTATTCATCTTTTCTTAAAATACTCATATACACAAAAAATACCCCCCTAAAACGACTAACTATTAAACCAAAACTTTGTCCACTGCAATCCTAATTAAGCCTACAAAGCCTGTCTTCAAAACTTTTATTTTTAACATTTATACCAACTTTCATCAACATCTGTCCATAAATATAGGAGTTTGCCTAATCTCCATATGATTAACATGGGAAAAGAGTATGCAGGTTTGCTGCCATGATATACACATAAACTATAATTTTTTAGCACAAATGTATGGATCTCAACCACATGAAGCTAAATATCAAGTTTCATCCAAAAATATTGGATAATAAGTGAAAAATTAATTTTTTTAATCCTCCATAAGATTAACATTGGAGCCTCAAAAATACAACGTACTGTGTTTAGATTTTTTTATATCTCGGTAACCGTTGAAGATAGAGAAAAACTTTAAGGAACTTAATTGTGTAGTTTTTTAAGCTGATTCCAATGGTGAAATATAAAATTAGAAATTTTTAAAAATTACATGTGAAAAACGTAAAAAACCCCATTTTGGGGTACAAAACCCCCCCAAACTACCCGTTCCCATTGACCGATATGTCTGGTTTACGAACTCGTCCGAGCATTTGTAGGAATACACGTCTCTACCAAATTTGGTCTCGATCGGACCATTTTTACGAGAGTTGACAACTATATTCTTTATATATAAATATATTATATATCAATCATCGGTTTATTACATATTCGCTCATAACTATATATAAAAATTTTAACATCCAATTGTTTTTGGTTTCTGGATTGCAAGACACGCCACCAAAGTTATTCAGATAGTAATAATGACAGACTTGAATTTTAGAAATAAATAAACGTTTAAAGTTGATTATGCCAAGAAAAGTATTAATTTTTTTTATGTTGACCCTTTTGTAGTTAGTGTATACATTTGTCACAAAACAGCCCCGTTACAAAACACTTACGAAGTATGAAATAGTTTTGGTTCCCAATTAAGCCTACAAAGTACCCGTAAACTTCGCACCGAAGTTTAAAAAGGCTGAAAGTGTAGGCTCTACTGATACATTCAAAAAATTTGTTAAGCCGAATTAATTCGGCATTACAAAATGTCCTCAGAAATGGCTTCAACCGTTATACTCGTCAGCACAACGGTCTAACAACTACACCAAAAGGACCACCGCCTGAGAAAGTGTTTATTTGGCTATGAAAGCATCCTATAGCGGCACACCAACGAACTCAACCAACAGAACAGGGAACTACACGAGTAGTTGCATGTATTAGCTCACAGATGGCAGCACTGTGACGGTAATTGTTGACTTTATAGCGGTATGCGATTGCACCTCACTGACATCTCACAGTTAGGTGTTAGCACTTGGAGGGATAGAGTTTAAGGTCAGTGTGGTGGTGGTGGACAGATTTACGGGCTTGTAGCCAACACAATAGGCGAGGAACACCCTGTACAAAGCAGGCTGAGCTTGTTCACTGTCCAGTGTTCCCTGTCAAGTTGCGTGGAATGCCGGACAGTAGCGATGCACGCGACTGGTGACGTGGATCGACCAATCGCAACTGATCCGATACCGGAAATAGCTCGCTCTCGACCCGCCTTCATATAATTGACAACTATCATTCTTTATTTCAATTTATCGATAGTTTCAATCATCGGTTTTTACAGAATTCGCTCATAACTACCTACAATTAGTGACATCCAAGTTTCTGGATTACAAGACACGCCACCAAAGTTATTCAGATAGTAATAATGACAGACTTGAATTTTAGAAATAAATAAAAGTTTAAAGTTGATTATGCCAAGAAAAGTATTTATTATTTTTATGTTGACCCTTTTGTAGTTAGTGTATTTTGTCAGCCGCCACATAATTACGAAGTGTGAATAGTATTGGTTTATGATTAATTTTGTAAGATTGATTTTTAGTTAAATTAATTAAAATAAAAATGTAAACTGTTATGCTATGTTTGTAATTCAAATATTCTTTACTAGAAGGAGAAAAAATAATTTGATCATTGAATTATTTTTTTACAATTTTATAGACAATATTCATAAGCATTTCCTCCGTGAGGCTATAACCCCAATGCTTGTAACAGAAGCACTGACCCCCCTATATTTGAACGCTTCAACGCTTCAATATGATTCATGAAGCTTACGGCCCTTGTTTATTAGTCACCCCCTGTGAAGGGCCTGCTGGGTTATATGGCGGGGATTAGGGAAATGGCTGGATTTATATTTGATATTCCGTTCAATTTCAATTTCCCTGGGAACGAACACTTGTGGTGTCAATAAATTAATACATCTCGAATGGTGTTGAGTCGAGAAATGAAGTTAATCTGCGGTAAGCTGTATCAGGCAAAAATATGAGGAATATACGTGAGGTAAACAGTTCGTCGATGAAACTCTTGAGGTAGTGACTTGTTCAGTTAGAGGTAGATAAAACTAGATCTAGATCTTGAATGGTAACAATTGGCAATGTAAAATATATTAAAACTATTTATTTATACTACAATGCTACTCAATTCTATAATCCTATATGAAGTCCTAAGTCGAAGAAAAGAAGCTTCAGAAAAGCTTTAATATGTAAAGAGAGTTTTTACATAAAAATCAATATTACAAAAAAACCAAATCATGTACCGGTAAGTACCCTAGGTTCCGGTACAGTTACAGGTGTTTATAAAAACTAATTACGTCAAAAATCTTCAGCTTTGATGGATAATCATGTCCTCTCTGTTATTTTTTACTATGACGAATATTATATTGTATTTTAAATTCCAATTGTTATCCGAGAAACTATATCCTTATAATTAGACCAATTCGTGATTCAGAGGCCGTAGTTCGGATTAGTTAAACTGAATTTAGTTGTTACATGGGCTGTTGAGCTATAATTAGTTACAATAGTTAGTAACAAAACTACAAAATTTCGCCAGAATTATCTTACACTCAATCTTTATTCATACTTAGCTTAAAATACCTACCTTGTGGTATGATCGCCATTTCTATAATCTAGTGTAATGTAAATGTAATCTAATAGTTTAATTTGTTTATGTAATTACATATGTAAGCATTATATGGATTGTAGGGGGATTTTCCCTGGTTTTTTAAATTCTATAACTATAACTAATCCAAGATTTCTTGAAAAAAATGAACACTATTTAAATTATCACAATAATTTTTAATAGAATATAAGTCTTTGTGGCAAAAATATGGGAAATATACGTGAGGTAAACAGTTCGTCGATGAAATTCTTGAGGTAGTGACTTGTTGAGTTTAGAAGTAGATATAACTAGATTTATATTCTAGATCTATATGTTGAATGGTAACAATTGGCAATGTAAAATGTATTAAAGCTATTTATACTTCAATGCTACTCAATTCTATAATCCTATATTAAACCCTAGCTCGAAGAAAAGAAGCTTCAGAAAAGACTTAATATATAAAGACAGTTTTTAGATCAAAATCAATATTACAAAAAACCAAATCATGTACCGGTAAGTACCCTAGGTTCCGGTACAGTTACTGGTGTTTAAAGAAACTAATTACGTCAAAAATCTTCAGCTTTGATGGATAATCATGTCCTGTCTGTTATTTTTTTACTATGACGAATATTATATTGTATTTTAAATTCCAATTGTTATCCGAGAACTATATCCTTATAATTAGACCAATTCGTGATTCAGAGGCCGTAGTTCGGATTCCACGTTAAACTGAAGGTCCCTTAGTTGTTACCATCGGCTGTTGAGCTATAATTAGTTACAATAGTTAGTAACAAAACTACAAAATTTCGCCACAATCATCTTACACTCAATCTTTATTCATACTTGGCTTAAAATACCTACCTTGTGGTATGATCGCCATTTCAATAATCTAGTGTAATGTAAATGTAATCTAATAGTTTAATTTTTTTATGTAATTACATATGTAAGAATTATATGGATTGTAGGGGGATTTTCCCTGGTTTTGGATGAAAGAACCAACTGTATAATATAATTCTATAACTATAACTAATTCAAGGTTTCTTGCAAAAAATGAACACTATTTAAATTACCACAATAATTTTTAATAGAATATAAGTCTTTGTTCAGTAACATTGAGCTTAAAATTGAAGGTAAGCTGGAGAGGAATTATTTACTTATTCTTTTAGCAGTTTTATTGGATATTTAATGTAAATGAAATGTATTCCTGTAATAAACCTCTCGTAAATTTTTCTTCACTGGAGTGTCAAATTCAATGTATGCACTGTGATAAACTTGTAGGTGATGAAAAATGTAAATACCTGTTGTATGTTTTAAAGGAGCCAGAGTAGCACAATCATTTTATGTCTTGTGAATGAAAACATGAACAATAAACAATTAACAGTCATGGTTGGTGAATAAGATAAGTAATCGATAGATTCCATTATGTTTTATTAAATTTACTCATATATTTAAACAATTTTATATTTCAGGGGAAGTATAACATTTTTTCGTCACTACGTAGTGCAAGTTTTTTACTAAACAACCTCAAATGACATCCACCCTGCACCTGGTCGGTAACTAAGGCAGATGTAAACGTTTATGACCAATTGACCAATTATTGGTAAATAATTTGTGAATTACCAATTAATTTTGTTTTAGGTAGTATATTACAAATAATATTCTTAAACTATATTTCACTTATGAAAAATGTAATTCGGTACACTTTACTCGTATAAATAAGTTAATTCTAAAAAGCTAAAGCAGATAAGCCGAGTTCACTGTTACTGTAGATGGTTAATTGCCTATTGAGCTGTGTAAACATCATCTGATTATGCTTGGCCATTCAGGTAGCTAACTTGATAAGCGTGTGCTTGACATTGGTCAACAATGTGGTACCGTATTGGCAATTGATTTTTATTTATTGAAGAATTATTTTAATTTGCCTTATTTAAATAGTAATTTGTTTGGTTGAAATTAAAAAGTCACCTTAATATATTCTAAATAATTCTGTCCGTTTGAATTTAAAATGAAGTGTTATAGACTTATATGAATTATTTTGACCAGTATCTCGTAAAAAAGTGACTATAGTTTCCAAAATTGTTTTTTAAATGTACTAGCCAAAGTCCCCGTTCTTCGCACGGGTTAAAAAGGCTGAGGGTGTTGTTTCTTCTGATACATTTAAGTTATTGTTAATTAATTATTCATTGTTTACAAAAGGACAAAACAGGAGTGTCTACAACATGACAAAGTAACATCTGTCAAATATTGGGAGATGATAAGGATTAACGTAATAGAGACAGTCATTAGGAAAAAAACCTAAAATCTACCATTCCACTATTTCGAACTAATAATTCACTAATTTCGATCCAGCAGTTTATCTGAAAAAATCAACTTTATTTCTTCTTCTTCCCGAACTGTCAAAATATAGTGCAAACGGATATTGTCATTAAAAAATGTAAACATTGAAACTTAGGACGGTCGTGGCAGCTCTTTCTTCTTCTTCTTCCCGAACTGTCAAATTTTAGTGTTCACAGCTGTTGACATTCAAGTAATTTTATGTTTTCATTATTTGAAAATGTAAACATTGAAACCTAGGACGTTCATGGGGCGTAGCCCGAGGGGATTTTAAGGGAACCAATATGCCTATGTGTTGCATGAGTTTAAGATCTACCTTTCTGTAAAATTTCAAACCGGTCGGTTCAGTATTTACCACTCGCGTTTACTTGCCGCAACAAACCTAAAACCAAACCCACAAACAAATCCACAAACAAACCCACAAACATACCCACAAACATACAGAAACCACCTCTTCTTTATAATATAGATTAGTTAATTTTGGATGGAAAGGTTACTGTTATAGTATTGTAGGTTAAATTTCAAGCTTAACGGTGAAGTCACAACTATTTTGTTGAGACGCGGTTGAGTTCTTAGCAATACAGTACTGATATATTTTTTCAAACTACAATAATTGCCCTTTTTTCTTACATCCCCCTTTTCCAGCACCAGTATCGTATAAAAATCTAATGAAACCAGGTTTTGTGTAGTTTCTGTCTATACTTGGTAGGTTGCGGAATAGTCACTTGATAAAAATCAATTTGTGATAGTGGGATTCGAACCCTGGAACTCTAGTCATATAAAACTGTGCTGGTACTATACCCACAGCCTATTTCCCACAAGGAAATAAGCTAGATCAACAAATAGATATAAATATTTGAATACAAACAAATTTTGATTTTGATTTGTCATACCTCTTTTGACAAATTGGATTGTCTTACCTCTGGGGGAGGGTGTCGGCAATTTGTGAGACCGAAATTTGAAACAGTGATGTTTTATGGTTAGTCATATATTACTATAAGGACAGCTGTTTAGTGGAAATGAAAATTTTCCCTTTAGACATATCCATGATCTAATCTATTTCCCACAGGGAAGTAAATACAAATATTTTCGCTCGGCAGCGTAGTGGGTAGCTTCAAACCAGATACTGCCAAGTCGGTGCGCATCCTGGTCTTGTCGAAAATTTTATGAAATGAAGTAGCATGGACTTTTTACAGTTAACCTGATAAACATATTTCTTCTGATTTGCAGATTATTCTTTATTTTTTAAGCTCAACTGTCCTTTACAACCCACCTAAACTGTACAGTAAATAAAAAGACAGCGAGTTACTGTAGTGGCGTGAGATCAGCTAGTCGGAGGCAACGGCTATGATCTGTAAAGAGTAGCCAGCTTCTAGTTTTCATCGAGCAACCTTTGACTTATGGGACATCATCTCTGATCTATCGTGCCAGTGTTTAACTAGTACTGAAACTGCACAATGAATAAATAAACCAACAATAAATGAATCAGTATTTCAGTCTTATTTGGATTTATTGTTTGAAAATAGCTCTATGAATAAAATCGCAACTTAATCTATTCTAAAACGCAGTCATTTTGGTGATACTGACTGAAGCGTGAACTCATATCAATAACGCACAATCTGAATTAGTTTGTCCTGACTGATTTAAAATGCAATCAAACTATGAAACAATTTTGTCGATCGACTGAGCTATCAGAGCTAAACACAAATCTCAATTACATTTGACGAACGCTAATTTTGAACCGCAGCCTCCGATCCATTCACGGAGAACTCATTAACTGTTGAGTGACTGAAGGAAACAAATTAGACTCCGACAAAGATGACGTCCGCCTGAGTCCTGACTAATGACGGGGCGGTGATAAGTTGTTGCGGCACAAGCTGTTGGAAACGCTACTGCTGCAGCTACCGTATCACATGTGATTACTGTCTAGCTTTCTAGATGTAACAATTTGCAAATTAATATGTATTTTTAATGCAATCTACACTGCATTTTCAATTAATCCGAACAACTTGGTAATCTGAACAGGGTTCGGTTCCTATTCGTTAATAGATTAGATAGATTAGATTAGATAAATAGATTAGAACATTTGTAAAATTGTTTTAACTAATTATAAGTTAAAATAATTTTTGAATACAGTATGATTTCGAAATGGGTTTAAAATTAATGACAACTAACTAATATTGATTTAACAGCTGTTTGTTTTTCTTTCTATTAAATCTTTAAACTACAAATTGAAAACTGAAGAAAAATGCGACTTACATATATCGTGTAAAAAGTGGATTTTTAAATAGTCATTATTTACTTTTGAAGGGGTGGCGGAAAATTTAAAACATTAAAATCCCTTCCCTGGATTATAGGGAATGCATGGAATGAGTGTCATTGTTATTAGTCCTCCCGTTTTTTGGAGAAGACGGCGTAAAATGCCTCCTGAAGTGTCACAGACAAACAGAGACAAATTGAGATAATACTTGTTTCGGCTTCGCTAACGCACGAAACGTAAAAATAACAGAAAAATGAATAATTCTGAGCAATGTACAGACAAAACTCTACTTTTATTTATATAGATTGTATGTCTAATCGTTGAAAGATAAACCACAATTTTATGTTACAAATTATAACGGCTTATGATTATAGTTTGTGAAGAGATAAGTTTTACTGGGTATCAGTGAACGTTATAATCACACGATTGACTGCAGGATACCGTCGATGCCACTGCCATGAACTGCGCGAGTAGTGACGCTTTGATGTTATAATTAGAACACTAATCAGTTATCCGACGATGACAATCCGATGATCCCAATTACCACGTTGCCATCAATGCAGCCTTAGTTTTATATTATTTAGTGGATTATATTATTTAGATTTTTAACACAGACATTTTTCATAACGATTTTAAGTGAAACAAACTTTTACGACGTTTCTAAATCTGGAATCCGATCCCGTCCTCAGGCGAAGCAGTACCTAAAACCTAACACAATTAGTACATAATCCGGATTAAGTCGGAATAAAGCTGATAATAAAAAGGTTTAAAACGGTAAAAAACTTACAAACAATACCTTCTACTATCAATTGCGCACACAGGAAACAAAACACGTCCACTCGTCACAAAGACTAAAAAAGTGTTGTATTTGAATTGACGACTAAAATTAAAAATGAACAAGAAATGTACTATAATCAAATAATACAAATTTTTTCTACAACCGCGTGATAACAGGCACATTTCGCACTTTCGGCAGAACGTATAAGCAGTACACGTCCACACTAGGGTGGATATGATATCTTATCCACCCTAGGACGAATAAGTAACCAGCTAATCATGTGCGAAAAACGCTACAAATCTATATGAAACTATTTAATAGGTAGTCGTTGCTACATCATCAACTTCCGGTTTTATGCTATGAAACTGAGGTTACCGGAAACCTAAAGTTATGTTTACATTATACCAACGGGAAAATCAAACATAACCTCAATGAATTTTTTATTGTAGGAAAAATCTTGTGTGTAATACGAGTGCAA
This sequence comes from Nephotettix cincticeps, assembly GCA_023375725.1. Taxonomy (NCBI): domain Eukaryota; kingdom Metazoa; phylum Arthropoda; class Insecta; order Hemiptera; family Cicadellidae; genus Nephotettix; species Nephotettix cincticeps. The sequence continues at coordinate 2,623,967 of CM041785.1, forward strand.
ACTGTCATGGCCGCCCTCGAAGTTCTGGCAACACTCAGCTGACGCTTCGTGCTGCCATATGAACCTCTCGTGCGATATGACATCGTTTGCGCTCTAGTTACACAAATAGCTATATCAATTCGTGGGACAAGAATGTTTAAATTAAGCTGTTTATCCATAAATTAAAGTTTAATAATACCTAATACTCTTTATGACGATTCATCAATCCCTCGAAATTAACATGTTTCGGGTATTTGACTTGAGACTTATGCAGCACCGTTTTTTAAGTAATTATAAATACCTGGATTTCCACAATTAACCTACGTAATTAAACCAATCACTTTAAAATTGTAAAAAATAACTTGGTATAATCAATTTTTATCCAATAGATTTATATTGTATGGATCAAGATATATAAGTTGCAACGGAAGAACAAACCTGGCTTCGATAATATGGTTTGTGGTCAATGAACATTTTTTGTAGTGTTATTTTCAACGTAGAGTTTATTTATAGCCTGTAAAATCTAACACTTAATTAAAATGTATATATAAGCGGTCTATATTAATCAACATGTAAAACAAGCTTATAATTGAACAATATTTCACTTACACCGTTTTACAAGCTCCTTAGGTACTGCCATAGGCAAAAATATTTTATTGACTTAAACCTTAAACACTTTTGCAAATGATCTAGCAGTAGTTCATGTTTTTCTAGTAAAAACCAAAGTCACGGCGCTTTTTCTTATGGATAAAAGAAAAAAAGTAGAAAAACAGTTGGAGAAACAGGGAAAATCCTTGGTAATTTCATCGTTCTGATGGATATGTGTGAACTCAACAGACTCTCAAAACATTTATATATGTTGTGTTATGCTGACTATGTATTTCTGTTACTATTGCGTGCTCCAAGAATTACGTCTTAATTAAATCTTAAAATAATTTGAAACATTTAAGCCAGTAAGGGTATTCTATAGGACTGAAACCATTGGGAATTTGCTTATCAGCTCATCTCTGTTATCACTGGCTGACGTAATTGATTCGATTATCCACCGATCGACAAACGGCGTTTGATGTTGACTTGTTTGCCAATTACAATCTAGCTTCTGGGCTTTTTAAATAATCTGTATTCATATTACTTATAAATATTGTTACATACAATAACATGACTCTTAAAATTAGGTCTTCTTGTATAAATTAAGGGGATTTTAGGTATTGTAGCTTTGTATTTCTTTTTTGAAAAAAATTATTAATTCAAATACGTTACTTTTATAGCATAATTACACTAATTATTTACAAGTAGTGTTACCATCACGCCATGTAGCGATGTACAAAACAGATTTATTAAATTTGGATTCCCTGGCATAATATAATTATTATTACCTTTCTGAATTTGTAGCCTATCCATTTAGTTTAAAGCCAATTTTTTTAAGAAATAAGTGTATTCGTGTGGACTTGAAACATTAAAACATATGAAAAATTGAGACAGACTATTTATCATCTTACACCAAAGTATCTTTGATGACAGCCCGATAAATACACACTCTCGCACACACGCACAAAACCAAACATTTGATAATAGTACACAGTATCAACCTTTGATACATTTGAGATAGCAAAAGGAAAATAAAATAATCTACAGCTGATTATTATAATAAACATAATAATAATAATATGTATAAACTTTGCAATTATTTTTAATTTGGCCAACTAATATACGTTTCATTTTTAATCATAAAATATAATCCCCAAAATCTGTACTGAGAAAAATTAAGCTAATGTGTTCAGAATATTTTTCATTTATCATATTTTTGACAAATTGTAAGTTTATATTGGACTTGGGAGTAGCGGTGGACCTTTGACAGTGCATTAGCCTCTTGCATTACCGATATTTGAATACGGGCTCAGGTGACTTTGCAACCCTCCGCCCTCATACAGGAGACCGAGTCCTGATATTGATACACCTTATTGATATTGATAGTCGGTCAAACCCTCTCTTGGCTATGGATATGAATAGTGATGCTTTCTGTATTGATATTACCAACCACAAACATATTTTCCTAAAAGGTTCCATGTTATTCAATTTAGTATTATACTTGACGAAGGATTTGTCATTACTTTTTAGCCACTACAAAGCATTCTTAAACTAGTATTACATCCGCCATTTTTATTGGTTGTATTAGTATTATTAACTTATAATATTGTAAAATAAGAATAAAAGTTCAACTCAATTACATGTAGTCACTTTTCATCGTAGATAAATATAAGGTATTTAATCAGCTGAAAACTCATAGTGATCTGTTTTGAATAGTTTTTTCACTTATCTGAATGATATAAGTACGCAATAATTTGGAGATAAACATTGTTTAGGTTATAAAAAATTAAAATAACGATAATTTATTTCTAAATATTTTGATCTCAAAGGTACATAAATCCTTTGATTTCAGAATAATATTACATAAACGTGATCAGAGTCATGTTACTGACAACAAAGCTTGTCAAAATCTGAAAATATTCTTCAATCTCCGAATGTGGATATATTGGAGAAACTGCCTTTGATGTGTATCTTTTACGTGAATTGCGCTGAAAAAGGTTTAATATCATTTAATAATGTTTATTTAACCATCGGTACTTTTCCCATATAATTTCTCTAGTTTATGAAACGTGGTCAAAATAAAAACTGTTTATGCTCGAAATGCCTGCTTTCAGTGTTCCTCACAACAGAAAACCTGCATACTCTTTCCTTTGTTAATCTTAAGGAGAATAGACAAATAACTAACCCTCATATTTGTCGACAGATATTTATAAAACTTTTCATACTATATTATTTATTTGGAAGTTCGCTGAGTACGCAGGTCTGCTGCGACGGGGATAATTTACCTTTGGGTTGCACCCACAATCCTACGATTAAATTTACGTACGATATTGTTCAGGTAGTGTCCAAATATAACTAGGACCTTTCTCACTTTACTTTTTTGTATCCAGATGGCGTATCATATTTCTAATCTGGGGGTTTCCAGTATTGGGAAACGTCAATGGCTACTTTGATCCCCAGATACGAATCGTGGGGGTGGTGCTACAAACAAGAGTATGTAACATGTCCTGTAAACATGCACTGTACCTTAGTTGCAAATATAATTATCGTGACAGTCAGTTTAAAACCACCTTCTGGCCTTATTCTGTTTGGAGCCCTCAAGTCTTTTTAGTGGCTGTTTTCTCTGGCTCTGATGATGTGTACCATTTTATAAGTTCAATCTCAACGTACGAACCTGACCCTCTAATAACTACAGCACGTTTGCTTAAACAAGAACCGTTTGAGATTCATTATTTATCATTTATACTATTGTAGATTGGAATCTCTTTTTCCAACCATGTTACGGTAAGTGTAATGATCTATGCTGGTTTAATGAGTTAGTTTTTATCGTCGACACATGTTCCTGTCGGAGGAGTCTGTCGGTAAACTATGCTTGGGGCCATTGACGTATCAACGGAACGATTAGGGCGTCACCCCTGCGATGGCGGAACGGGGAGATTAATGGTGGGTAGTTAAAAATAGTCAGTCAGGAGATGTACTATGGAAACGTTCCTGTACACAAATAAATGCTGTAATTCATTAACTGTGTTAAGTGCTAGCCAACCGGTAGAGATTTTACAATATTCATCTAAATGGCTGTCTAACTGTTTTTTTGTACCTAAGAGGTCATAATTAGTTACAAAAACTGAAGTTGTCACAATTTATTGTGTATATTGGCTATTCAAAGTTGTCGGCTTCCTTTATTTCCCATATCCAGCCTGAATCCCAGAGTTGGTTCCCAGAACCAACGAACGTGAAAATTGTCAAGCTGATTTTTGGCGTCAACCGCAACGTGTGTTTGTGTTGCCAAACGTTTCGCCTTTGCCTTAAAGTGGCATCCTCAGTGACTAGGCTGAGACATTAACCTCAAACACAAATTCCATGACGACGTAGTTGACGGCGAAAAATCAACTTAACAATGTCCACACTAGTCGTGAAAGCCTACGTTTTAAGATCGAATTGTTGATCAAATTGATCGATGTTTCAGAACTTTAATGTGACTTCCGTTAAAGTTTGATAATGTTTTTTAAACTCGCAAAATAGTAGAATGTGACAGAAAATAGACATTCAAACATTTATATTTTCAAAAATTTTAGAAAGTCAACAATTACAAATAATAGGAATTCAGAAAACATCCATTAAGACGTTTCACCTTCACGTAATTTAAAGTATTTTATAGCTAAATTTTCACCATATTTCTACCAAAACGTGGAAGATAAATTGTACTCACTCACTCATTGTTGTAATGAGTGAGAGAATGCAATTTTGAACTCTTAAGCTGATAAAAAAGATTTAAAATACGATGCGGCTTCCCTAAAGAATACCCTTTCATCATAAGACGTTCCGTGATAATACTAAAAAATGTATTTTAATCAGGAAAATCTATCATTTCTATATAGAAATCATTAGTGTCAAAGGATTCCATCGTTTATTACTGAAAAATCAAATAGCCACTGGTGCACTGGTGCCCCCTGGTGAGTGGAGTGTGTAGTTGACAGTGATAATGTTACAGCGATGTCAGTGCCATCTGGCGGTGGCAGGACACAGGCAGTGAGAGGCTAACCGATTGTTGAAACACACAGTAGCGGAAGGGTTGATCTCTCCATTTGGTTTTATTTGTTTTCAAGGAATATGATATTCGGCTCGTCAGGTTGGTTTGGATATGATGGTGTAATCTGGTGTAGAGTAATATTAATATTTTTTCTTGTGAATTGTCACACCTACATATCATCTGTTTGAAACTTAAGGATAAAAACTTTTCCTTTTTGTAGCATAAGGTGTCACGTTCGTGATAAGGTGTCAAAGCAATATATAATATTAGTGGTTTCAAGTGTTTATAGTATTGCTTATTATAGTGATTATTAAAAAACATGGTTTTCTGTATACATAACGATTTGAAAAAACATCTTAAGCTTAATCAAGATGTAAATATTATTTAACAAACTTATTAGGGCGTCTAGATAACTAAAGTTCATTACATTATACTTTTTTTAACTGAAATGGCAACCTACCCAGGTAGGTATTTAACCGCGTATGAATAAGAAAAGAGTTGAAGATGGTTGGTGAAGACAGAACTGTTATTTAATAGCTCAACAGTCAATGGCATATCGAAGGGACCTACAGTTAAAGTGAAGTCCGAACCACTGCCACTGAATTACGAACTGATCTAATTAGGAGAATTGTCTTAGTGGATTAACGTAGCATTCAATAGTGTAGACGTTAATCCACACAAGAGAACACTACACCCACCGATCATCGCTCATAACTATCCACAATTCGTGACTCCAAGTAGCTGGAATACAGCATACGCTACTGTCCAGTCATGTTAAAAGTGCTTTGTACTGTTCATCTCGTCATTGTACAAAATGTATGTAGTTTTAAATTAATTTTAATTTAATTACCTTTTATAAACTCATATCTTTTATAAACATTATTGTTAAAAACTCGATAAAATGTTTCAATTTGAATTTACCAATTGGTTAAAGTTGAAATGTGTTTACCACGGTATTCCACTCATGAAACTATTTGGATTTTCAAATAACCGATGAAGGAATATTCGATGAGATGTAGTAACGTAAATGTTACTTTCTCGCTAATTACCAATTTATTTTAGAAACTATACAGGGTGTGTCTGAAAGACACAGAAAAACTTTGGGATATATTCCTGAGGTTAAAACAAACAAAAAATGTATATGAACATATGGCCTATCTCGCTCCTTTTTCAGACTTTTGGTGTGTATGTGTTTTTTCCTTAACTTTCTATAGCTTTCGAACTATTTGAAATACCAACTTAAAACTTGTGACGTATATAAGTAATAAAATTACCTATTTTTTTTGCAAAAAATGTTTATACTTTTTAACTAAGAAAATTTTATACTATGCATAGTATAGAATTTTTCTTTGTGTCATTTCAAAATAGTGGCCATTTCAGTAATTCAAAGATCAATTACTCAAAAACCATGGGACTTAAAAAAACCACCGAAGACCCTAAACAAATTATAAAATTTCATAATAACACAAATAACAAAGTAAACTCAATTTTAGTAAAGTTACTACTTACCCAAATTGCCCATAAACCCCCAAATTGACAGTTAAATTTTACAACTTTTTGTCTTAAATTTGTTTCTAAATCACATAGTTTTTGAATGAAGCTTTAGAAAATTTTGAACAAACTATCATTTTACCATCTGGGGACCCTAAAACGAAATCAGGTTCGGTAACTGGTTTAGATTTTACTATGAGGGCTCTGGTACGATATACAGGAATAATTTTTTATCGCCTAATTTCCTGTACGAAATTTAACGAAAGAAAATTTTAAAATTCTTAGGTTTTACGATCATAAAACGATAAAAAACAATGTCTTCATGACACTATGAATGAAACGACAATTGGCTCTGTTCCTGACACCCTTCACCTCCCTTGATCCCTCGACCCATCAATGGGCTTCCAAGAGCACAATGCGTGTTCGTGTCTTATCATGGTGGTCCCCTACAGGGTGCACAACACAGGAGTGGTGCTCGGCGTTCAAGAGGACCCCCTGAGAACCTTCCAAGAAAAACACACATTCACGAGTATATGTTATCCACGGTAAAAAAACGGTATCAGTGCACTGACACATACTTTCTTCCTTAAGTAAATTTAAAAAAGACAATCTGTAATAAAACTATCATGTTCTTCAACGTTTATTTAAATATAATTTAATAATTTATTGTTTCAAAAATAATCATGCCATTTCTGAAAATAAAAACAAAAGAGAAATAGTTAAATTAATTGTTTGAACTGTATAAGAGAACCCCCCCCCCAAAAAAAATACCAAGATTTTTTGAGTTGGTTTTGTTGGGTGATTTGACCTTACGCTTTATAACAAGTTTCATGGAAACCGGTTGGAAAATAAGGAAGAAATTGATTTTTTAATATTCTCCATAAGAATAACATTGGCGCTTTAAAACAACGTACTGCATTTATCATGGACTGTAAATTTAACTTTTCTCTGGAACCGTTAGTCGTAGACAAATAATAATACTAATTTGTTTTTTTTAAGCTGGTTTCAATGGTGTAAGTCAAGTTATACTTTACTTTTATTGTTTTCGCTGAGATTTTAAAAATTCAATTTCTCTGACATTTAAAAGCCAATAACCTGTGAACCGTCATTTTTATAGACATGCGGGTGGTGTTAAATTATTTAGTACTTTGTGCACTATAAACTATCAAATTTTAATTAAAATCGTTAGAGTTGTTTTTGAGAAATTTGGATTTTTCACGTTTTTAAGAGTTTTTAAGGGTGAACTACCCTTAAAAATCAAAAATCCAAAAAAAAAATTAAAAAACGCCTGGAGATACCATAAATATATACATACATGCAAAATTTTATATAAATCGGATCAAATGGATATATCCACTCTCAACTTAAATTCAAAAATTTTTACGAAAACAAAACTTTCTCCATATACTATGAATAATGGAGTAAGTAAAAAACATAGTTTTATAGCTAAAATATTTGACTTAAGTTCGTCATCGGTTTGATCGATTATTGAGATATAAGAATATTACTTATTAAAGTGATTTAGGATTAATTTATTTCAGCAAAGTGTTGGTCCGACCACTACTGTGGTCAGTAGTACTGGTGGAACCTTTGTGTCGTGTGGTCCTCCTTGTTTCACGTCCTCTAGCTCGGAGGCGGAGAGTTAGTGTCTGTCGTTGGGTTGCAACTTTCCTCATTAATATTTTTTTGTTTTTTCACCGGTTTATTTTCTATATAAAGAAATAAATCTTTGTTTGTGTTAATGTAAATATCGTTAGGCAATTGAAAACGGGAGTAGTTTAACCAACTTTCGAAACGTTGTGTGGATTTTAAACAAAAGAAGCGTTGGAAAACGCCAACCTAATGTTAATTTAATAATTAATAGCCAACGATATCATGAATTTCCAAAGCTCTGTTTAATATTATGTCAATGCAGTGTACACTTAATATCTAAAGTAATTATAAACCGAAAAAAGGGAACTGAAACAACACCAGGAATGCGTAAAAAATACACAAAACCACACCATACAAGGGGCTGGGTCGTATTAAAAGAGACTTTTAGACTTCTACCATACAAACTGCCGGTCTCTGGAGTGAATTATAAGACACCAAGACTTCTTTCAACCACAGCAATTGCAGGGGTATGGGGAAAATGCTTTTCAACGAGTTACCAATACTCCAATTTACCAATTTAAAATTTGTGAATCGTAATTTAAGGACGGATATTTACACTCGTCAAAAGATGTAAAAAGAAGATTTAATGTGTATTTGCATGTGTTTGATTGTTGTGGTGAATGAGCATGAAAGTGATGGGGCTGCTAGTGATGAAGGGACTTTTACGATGACGCCAGCATCTGGTAATTACAAATTGATGGGTCAATTGTTACCAAGGGACTGCGTGCGTCATGACCTACAGTACACATTAAATGCACCGTTTTACATAATTTGTTAGTACAATTTCAACGTTTTGATGGGGAACGGAACAAACCCCGGTCTCGATACTAACTAGCGTCGAAATGTTGTTAGAAAACACCATTAAAGACGAAATAAGAATGGAAATTGGGTCCAGATTCGATCATTGTGAGATTTGATCTTGCGACCTTCAGTTTTTAGGGAGGACAATCAATTGAACCAGTAAAATTACTTTGTTTGTAATTCATCATTGTTGATGGTGGATATATGTTACTTATATTTTTATTGCAGATATTTTCCATCACGATTTTAAGTAAAACAAAGTTTCACAACGTTTTGGGATCTGGAATCTGATTCCATTCTCAGGTGAGCTAGAGCCTCAAACATAACATAATTAGTACATAATCCGGACTAAACCTTTATAAAGCTGAAAACAAAAAGGTTTGAAGCAGTCTAAACAAATTACAAACAAACCATTCACTGACATTACGCTCATAAGATACATCACTCGTCCACTCGTCACGGAGACTCAAAGACAACACCTTTTTTTGAGTCTTGTCTTTGTCCTTATCCTTGGTGTCGTCTATAAATCTTCGTCTTGAATGGACGTGGTATGTTTATTATGTGCGTGATTGTTAGTGAATAGTTTGTTTCAAAGCTTTTCACTGCTTTAAACTTGTTTGTTTTCAGTCTAATACCGGCTTAGTCTGGATTATGTACTAATCGTGTTATGTTTTAGGTACTAGTTCGCCTGAAGACGGGATCAGATTCCAGATCCCGAAACGTCGTGAAACTTTGTTTTACTTAAGACCTTGATGGTAAATGTCCGCAATAAAAATCAAAATAACAGTAAAAGTGATTGATAGATTCCAAGCTTATTGCAGTTGATTTAGGTACGAAACAGGTAGATTTCATTCCATTAGAGGTTGCCAAACCCTATTTCTTCTTGATTTTCTTATGCTCCAGGCATAAAACACTTTGATTATTGGTCACCCAGTCCGAATTCCACTCTTGGACGGAGTGATGACTCATTTTTCTTTGACACCTAAACTCAGGCTTAACTTTGGGCTGAATAATCTGGGAGAAGCTATTTCCTACCACAGAGTGTCCCTTAAAATCAACTTCCTGCATTGCAAAACCTAAAAATTCATCAAATCTCGTTCTAAGATTGTGATTAATGCTTGCATTGATTTCACTTTTACTTGTGCTTCAAAATATTTGAAAATTCGTGTTTTAGGTTCGTTGTTCGTCATTTTATTTTGGTTCTCTAATTATTTCACAAAAATATTAATTAAAATTCAAATAAGGTTGGCCAACCCTTCAGAGGTAACTTCCGTAATTCATTACCGGGCAGTACTTGATGTTGGTGGATAATTAATTTGATTACCTTAGTCAGGGTAACGTTTCGTATTTGATTACAACATCCCCTACAAAAGCGTTCCTCACGCCCCCTCTAGCGGATAAAATGCTGACTACAGTTTCGTTCAAAGGATCAATTCATTTAGGCTCAATTCAACAGTGATTGAAGCATAACCCCATGTAGGAGAGAATTCCGTAGTGTAACAAAAGCATGGTTAAATTAACGGTATCAGTGGACTGACATATACTTTCTCGCTTAAGTAAATTAAAAAACGACAATCTAACAAAACTATCATCATAAACATAATCATCCAATTTCTGAAAATAACAACTTGATAAACTAAAGGGTGTAAGTTGCGATTATACTGATCATCATAATCAAGTATAATTTTTTTAACATGGATATGTCTTAGCTATGGGGGGTTTTGGTGATTTTTAAGATGGAAAACATGTAACAGGTTTCCATAGAAACTACCAGAGCTATTGTTTTGAACTTTTAATATAAAATAATAAGAAAAGCTGTTTAGATGAACTGATAACATTCCCTTTAGACATATCCATGATCTAACCTATTTCCCACAGGGAAGTAAATACAAAAATGTTTTGTATTTCATTATTTTGTAATTTTTCAATCGATAACTTAAAGAATTCAGTATTATCCGTTAAGCTATGGATAAAAAAGACAAACAAAAAGTAACAATCACGTGCTTGTATTGTGGAGTAAAATAAGTACATTAGAGATAAATGTTAAAAAACAAGTTAAAATTTGTGATGTAATTAATTAAATAAACATAGCACCGTTGGAAAATTTCTCGACAGAACTAAAGTTTTTTTGCTTGTCTCTTATTTGACGTAGAACATATTTTTATTATAGCATCTCTAATAACTTATATTTAAAAAATTCTTTAATTTTTAAATTTAAAAAATTGAAACAGATTATCGCGTGAAGATTTTTCAAGTAAGAAGTTCCTTCCGTCAAAAGTGACTCTCCCGCAATGACACCCAACTCCGTAACGTATAGTGGCAAGGGTGCGCCCGGCTGTGCATTAGCCTTGTGTATACCTCGGGTAAATTTGAATATCGGGTAGCTTGGGGACGACCCCTCTCTCGTTTTGAAAACTCCTATCGATGTGCCGCATCATGTATCACGTGACAATTGTTTTGTTCTGCAAATTGCAGTTTGAAAATTCACTTGTACCTTCTCCCAAATTACGATAGTATATTTTAGAGAAAGTATTATTTTCGTCAAACTTTTAGAATTTGAGTTGAGTGTGGATATATTCGTTTTTTGGTCTCCTGAATCCAAAAAGTGGATTTCGACGTGATGTCTGTCAATCCGTGTGTGTGTCTGGATGTGTGCAGAGCCACAGTCTACCCCGTTGGTTCGATTTAGATGACATTTTGTATGTATGTATATATGTACCGTATATCCAGGTGTTTCTTTTTCAAATTTTCAAATATTTGATTTTTAAGGGTAGTTTACCCCTAAAACCCTTGATAACGTGAAAAATCTGAGTTGAACGCAAAAAGTGAGATTTTTATTTTTATGTTTATTATAATTTTTCATTATTTATTGAACGATAAAATAAAAAAAATAAGAAAGACCTCCTGCATCCTAGTTGAATATTTTTTAAGTTCATTTTCAGGCTCCGTACATTACAACTTTATCTAGAGCTACTTTTTTGTGGTTTGCAGTAAAATTGTTTTTTTTCATATAAAATACCCGTTTTCTAAAAAAGAACTCAAGATTTCAAGCTGAAATTTTTACTATAAATTATATAAACATAGTAGACGCCACTGATCTACAATGAAGATATTTTGTTAAATTTAACTGTGTTATAACAAAAAATAACTATAATAATTATTATATTAAACTATAGTTTAGTAAAAAAATCATAAAAAAATATTTTTGCGATAAAGACATAAAATCAGATTAGCAGATCTATAACGTACACCTAAATAAGGGTTAAACATTTCATATCTGATGAGTTCTCAGAGATAAAGATACATATAGCTTGAAAATTTAACATGGGGTCTTAAGGCCGGTTTAACCCCCCTAAGTAATATAATTTTTCAAACTGACTAGTTGCTAAACTAGTTGCCCATTTGATTCCACCAGTAACAATACAAAGGCGACAGTAATATTGTTTTTACATCTGATTTTAATATTTAGAACCTTCACTGGCATTATTGTTAAAGCTACTAGACATTATTGTTGAGCGCTACGAGTGTCAAAATCGTTACTAAATACTAGTGTGGGTAAAATGTCCAGCAGATATACCCAGCCTAGGCCGGGAAAACATTACTTCCTGTAGTCAAAACTAACGTTGAAAGCAGATGGTTTCGGTACAGTGTAATAAAAGAACAAATTCACTGGAAAAACAGGAAGGAAACTCAACTCTAAGATTTAAAACAAATTCGAGTCAAATATGACAGTATTTATACTACGTTACGTTGCTGTACAGCTGAGATCGTCATGCCTTATCTCGCTGGCGTGCCGTATCAGTGTGCCACACGATCTTATTGGCTCATCAAACCTCATCTCGCCCATGTGGTGGCTAATTAGTAACAAGGAAAACAAGGCTCTTGACACGGACAAACCGACTCTGAACCGACATTACCGACAAAAATGCCCTTGGAAGTGTCACTGTGGTCAAAATGGACATTTTAGGTCCACGCAATAAACATAAATCTTTAAAAATTTACAATTATATCCTGAGCACCTAAATTACATCCACCTAAATTACAAAAACGTAAATAATCTTGAAATTTAGGTGCCTTTATGGGTTTTCCTTTAGCTACCACTACGTAGTTTACCGATCGGTAGGTCAGAGATAATGTAGGTAATGCAGCTCAGATAAGGCGTAAGGTCTCAGTAAAAAGTTGTTGGACCAAAACTAGTGGCGAGTGACACATTTTGAATCCAGAGTAGTTACCTCTGGTTGAGGAGAGTCAGATGACCCCTGGGTCAAAATTGTCAATTTTTTCTAAATTTTATAAAAATCGGTTGAGTCTAACTCGTTTTATCTAGCCTCGTGTGAAGCGGTACACTGATTATTTAATGAGTGATTTAGGCGTCCTCTAATCAACCAGGTTTGCAATAGATTCCCCGAAAGTTTAAATTTTGATTACTTACCTACCTTTTTCTCAGGAACCACTAAAGATATATCATCAAAATTTTTTAATGAAGAAAAGTTAAAGCTGAACACCTTCCTTAACCTGCCTTGACCTGGGCGTTTTGCCAAGTTTTGAAGGTAAATATATGTATAAAATTGAAAAAAATCAAAACCCTCGGGTCAGCTACGATGATATCTTTTAGAGTTTTTGAAAAAAGGGAACATGAAGATATCAAAATTAACATGGTTAGGGTAAGGATACCCAACTTAAAAGGGTTTCTCGCTGTCTTTAATCCATTGTGTAGGTTCTAGGTACATTGTGATGGATATTTGAGGTTTTTAAAAAGAAAGAAGAAATAATGTGACACTCTCCAATTTTAGTTTACATTATTCTTTTTTTAAGAGAATAAATTTCTTTTTCATATGTCTTATTAACGAAACATTTGTTTTTACACTTGAAACGGGACGCAAAAAGGTGATTTTTGTATTAGATCAGATTCGATTATTGAAATGGCGATAATTCCACTATGTAAGTATTTTAAGCCAAGTATGAATGAGGACTGAGCATACGATATTTGTGGCGTGATCTTGTAGTCTTGTTATTGACTAAGGATGACATGTTCCTTAAATTGACTTAAGGTAGGAACTATGTATCAGTCCACTGATACCATATATTTTACAAAATGTCATTTTGATCTTCTTTTCACGGCCTAATACATTATGTTATATAAATTAGGAATTAACTACCTCTATATGCTTGAGTCGGGATAAGTTTATGACAAATATGACAGCAAATTTTATGTTTAACCTTCGTCAGCTCAATGAGTGAGAGGGAGAGGGCGAATTTCTGTGGTGAGATAAAGAAGTGATAAGGCACGTAGTCGCTTGGATGCTCAGTTGCACAAAGGACTTGCAACCTACACCACTTGGACATACTGTAATACTTTAGAGGGGTAGTGCTAGGGGCGTGAGAGAGTCTGTCGTTCAACTAAATCATATGTCACTTAAAACGGTTCTAATTGTTTTAGAGTTTAAGGTACTACGAGCGAAAAAATCTAATGTTGGCTATATCTTAATATGCTTTGGCATAAAGTATTTAGTGAAAACCTTTTCAGTTAAAGGGTAATATTTGGTGGGTTTCATGCAAAGTGTGTGGGAGAACTACGCTTTTGAACAGAAAGGTTGGGAACGTGAATGAAAAATAGACCACTTACACGTATCTATGTGCAATTTTTTTTAAATTAGACAAAAATTCGTAGGCCCTATACTACGGAAAAAGTTTTTAAAGCTACATATGTCATCCGGTAATCGTTTGAAGTATGTCATTTTGAAGGTCTAAAAATGTATTAAAGTGTACAAAAAGAACCAGAATTGTTATTGTAAAGTCGGGAAGCGACACTAGCGCCAACCATGCGGATTTCAGTTGTACCTAACGCCGCTTGCACTGCCTTAACACCGGTCGTCAACAAAAGATTAATCAGGATTAAGTAGCTTGTATTTAACTGATATTTATGCCTAAAGTATTAAAGAAAACATGTCTTGAAAGGTAAAAGACCAGTTTTTAAAGTTTTATAACCGTGTGTTAAACACTAATCGTTGCCACAGGTTTTGTTGTCTAGTTTTAAAAATGGCTAGTTTTAATCAATGATAACTACGAGATAAAGTGAATTCTGTAGCATTCAGAAGGAATGCCGCTCCAGAGTATCATGCGGTGGTATCGTTGATTTAAAGGCACAGGAAGTGTACTGAAATGCAAAAGCTCCTATGCAGTGGCTTCAGTCTGCCAACAGATGCTGGCTAATGTTTGGGTCGGTCTGCAATTTCACTTGAACGCCTGTTTTGTGATTAGTCGGTGGCATTGAACGTCCATAGAAGTTTAAAAGAAACTTTAGTACTTTTTCTTTCCAATGTTATAGTTCTTCATAATAGTATTTGTTTCACAATAAGCTCAATAAATATAGTTAAAACCTAATGAATCTTATGAGAACACCCGGTGAAACGCACAGTGAAACACAATATTATTTAACTGTATGCACTATGGGTAACGTCTCTCACTACATTAGTGTCGATGATAAGTTTATAAATTGGTATTCGACTTGATAATAGACTAGAAGATCTGAAACCAGTAGTCGTCAGTACCTAAAGTGGATCACAGACAGTATTGCAGGTATTTAACCCGTTATTTAGTAATACCAGTTATCCAGAGGCTATAGTGATCTAACAAATTATAAACGAGATCGCACGCAGCACGCTGACGTGAGTGGAGCGAATTTTTTTGACAGTTTTGTAATGGTTGGATACTGCATCCAGTTGCATTTGTTTCTTTGGCTCTAATAATTATGATAGATACAAAAAAATTAACAAACAGGTAAAACTGTTTGTGTTTATTAAAAAAAACAGGAATGTGTGATAACAGTTTGTTTTAAAAAGTACAGTATGTGAAGTGATTTCTTGACCAATTACACTCATCACGAATCAAAATCTCTTATCTTTAGTCTAAAATAATCATAAAGTAGCGTATAAGTGTCAAATACGTTCTTAAGGGATAAATTCTCTTTGAAATTCTTCTGCATTTTAACTGTAATAATTATCATTTTGGACCAACAAAGTGATTCTCAACAACACTGTATTAACGATTTCACATCAAAATACACGAGTAATTTCTTCTTTTGACGGACAAGGTCGGAGGTTCCAAGCAGGGGTTAGGGGCCAGACATGACGGGATCCTAGAGCAATTAAATTTCTCCCGTGTCATCTGATAAGTGGAGGCTGCAACGTGGAAGGACCTTATCTTTCGTGCTACGCTCTTCTAGACCTCTCTCACTGTAGTCTCGAACACTAATTACCAACCAGGCTATTTTATTTGAAACTCATTCTATTCTAGACTCTAGACTCGTCCTATTTTTTAGTTCACCTATTCGATTTTATCCCTTAGACCTAAAAGAAGTAAGTTAATTTTGAAACTACAAACAAACTGGTACTGTGGCGTGTCCTGTAATCCACCTACTAGGGTGTTAATTGTGGATTATGAACGAAGCTGGGTGGGTGTAGTGTTCTCTTGTGTGGATTAACATCCGCACTATTGAATACTACGTTAATCTGCAAACACCATCCTCATAATTAGACCAGTTCGTTATTCAAAGGCCGTGGTTTGGACTCCGCGTTAATTGTATGTCCCTTAGATATACTATTGACTGTTGGGCTATTAATTAACAATCCTGTCTAAGGAACATGTCAGCCTTAGTCAGTAACAAGAGTACAAGATCACGTCATAATCATCCTACACTCATTTTTGGCTTAAAATACCGACTTGGGTAGGTCACCATTTCACTATTTAATTGACTAACTAAAATGTATTTAGGACTCTTTTATTTTATTTGCATGTGAAGATGGTTTTGATATAAAAATAATGGATATGCAACTGAAATGATTGAAAATACGAGTATAAACCGCTTTCCCAAAATGTTATGTGTTCCAATTAGATTTGAGATTGAAAAGTACATTAGAATCGACAGATTCTTATTTTAGGGAAAGCTTATAAGTTTATGATAGTGGTTTTATAAAGGCTTTAATACCGCCAGTGAAGTCATTTTGCTTACAGTATATATACAGTATATACTTGCTTATACTTATTTTGGTAACTGTATTCCTGAACTACTGTTACTGTGATCACATTACAATAGAGATCAATCCAAATTTGGCAATTTATTAAATCTAATCTGTATCAACCTAAACCTATGAAACATACGAACAATTATACATTACAGAACTCCTAAATTCCATTTTCTTTTTTGTGGGGTTTAAGTTAATTCTTATAGAATATCTTAATAATAAATTAACAAAGCGTAATGTAAACATCTTAAATGCGATATTGCCACTATACCTGATCACAGAAACTTTAACAAAGATTTATACCATTAAGTTTTATAAGTAAGCTATATATTATATTAATTGATGTTTTGGAAACTTTTCTTCACAATTTATTCATTTTGTACCGCAATACGGACTCTATTTTACGATTGCTGTTTATATCACGACGCGTTAAGCAGGTTTGCCACGTCACTTCCATAAATCACGCGTTAGTTCCCCAGACTCCCGCAGGGGGCGTGGTCCTCCGGGCCGGATTATACTCCTGTCTTGTGCTTCGTTAATTTTAAATAAGATTCTTAACGCCCCTAGAATTAGTTGATTTATATTGCTGGACAACTCTTTTTCGACTCCAAGTTTGAATTATGGGCTCGTAAATAGTCTTAAGTGTTTCTACTACAGTATTAAACACGCCTTTATGATGACTTATTTTGAAAGTCTGATGTCTTTACTGTAATATTTAAAAGTGAGAATTGCAACTATAAATTACCATTTGTCGGAAGTCAAATAAGTGTCATAATGTAAGTGAGTATTAAATTTGAAATATTGAATGAGTAATAACTTTATGTTTCTATTTACTTGCTGTGGTTGTATTTCTTGAAACATCGTTGTTTAAGAGAGTAATTAATTTAAAACAGGACTATATATAACCATCGTGGTCTTGTTACTGTCTAAAACAATACATTTGATATAAATTAAAAATTCAATTAACTCCACTAATTATTCTTAACTAAACAAAAATCAAATAGAAGTAATAAGATTTGGGAAATCTTTGCCTGACCACTATCTCATGGCAAACAATACAACAAATCTTAAAAATCAACATCTCGTGAAAGAGACTATTTTTGTTATGAAATGAATACTTTGATGGGTTTTGATCATAGATTTTTTACATAGTTCACTTCAAAATTGATTTTCTTTCTAATTTTTATGTAAAAGTTAGTTGACGTGAAACAATTTTCTCAGTAATTTTTGCAACGTAACATAACCTCAAATATTAATAACTATTCCTAAATGAGACAGAATAGACTCTTTTTACAATTTTAACTTATTGTGAACTATTACAAAATTCAATGTAAAAAATTCCTGTAGAATTGATTGAAGATATGGAAATTAACAAAGCTACCAGGAGACTCACAAAACAAAACAGTGAAAGCGCTTTCCTTATTTATGTACTTATGACGCCAGTTGAATTTTAATTTTTCTGATAAACACAAACTTTGATCTTGTATCAAATTATCGTCGATCCGTTATGACACTTTAAATATAACTTTAGGTTAAATGATAACAGAATGGCTACAACAATGTAATAATAATTTATTCCATCAACAAAATTCATACTTAAAAGAAGGGAATCGCTAACTTTTAATTGGGTGAGGTATGACATATATTTCTATCTTACACTTTATGACAATCCCCTTTTTTGAGAACTATTGCGGACATTGCCTAATTGAGATAAGGAACCGTTCAAACAGATTTAAAGATAAAGGTAAAAAATAAGATTTAAAAACTTGTCTGCTTAGCCAGCCATTCTTGGATCGCACACATTTTTGTATTACCAGTCGTAACGAAATTTATCGTTTTATTACATCTTTACCATTTACATTAGTAAAATACAGGAGAGCTAATTTCTAAAACATAACACTATTAGTAGAACAAAAGTCGTCCACTCATCACGAAGAGACTTGTCTTTAGTTGTTTTTTTAGTTTGTTTAGTTGTGTTTGATTATTGGTGATGGGTGGACGTATTTTGTTTCTTGTGTGTGTAATTGTGAATTGTACTGTTTTTAAGTTTTGATTGGTTTAAACCAGCTTAGTTCAGATTATGTAGGCCTACTAATCGTGTTATATATGTGGTTACCAGTGGGAGGGGAAAATTTTATAGTTATTTGTTTCTCTTGTTATTATTTTCATAAACTGGATGATTTTATTTTTAAACAATAAATTATTAAATTATTTTTACATCAACTTTGAAGAGTTTGATAGTTTGACCTAAGGGAGAAAGCATGTTTCAGTCCAGCAGTATCAAGCTCATTTCTTTACGTATTAATACGAATACTGTGATTTATTTTAATCAAGCAATCAATGACGAAGTCATAACCTCGCCGTTGACTAGGTCGCAGACCTCGATATGTAGATCGGTTAGGAAGTGCGCTTTTTATGTCTCCTTGGTCTGTGTACAGTTGAGTGTAGCGCGGAGGGACGCGTGGGTCTCGCCTTTGATGTCGTCCCATCCGCCGTCAACGTGAACGTAGAGAACATAGTACATCAACCACGAGTCTGTGTTCTTGCCGTAATTGTCACTAACGACATTCAATCATAGAGACGCGAACTTGTTGACCACGTGAATGCAAATCAACTCGACAAAGACATTTCCGTAACATGTTGGTATTTGCTTGAAAAACCTTATATAAGCTCGTTCAATATGTCGGTATTCTCAGTTATTTTAAACCGATAGAGCGGTGTTGCTTGATCTTACTTTGGTGTTTCCGGTCAGTTTTTGTCATTACTGTTCGCCCAGTGATGTGACTACTTACCTCATTTTTGCTTCATACGTTTTACACATAAACATATAGGGTCTAATTTACCTGGTTAAATTTACAATTAATTTATATTTGTTTCTCTTATTGTTATTTTCAAAAATTGTATGATTATTTTTGAAACAATAAATTGTTAAATGATATTTAGATAAACTTTTTACGAATATGATTGTACTATTACAGATTGGCGATTTTGAAATTACTTAAGGAAGAAAGTATGTGTCAGTCAACTGATAGCGTTTATTTATGTATACAGGATTGAATTTCTGTTATTATTGAAAATCCACAAACTTGCACCTTATTGCAATGGTTGACTAATGAATTACATATAATACCAATATAGGGCATAATGTGCTATTTTTTAGTAGAACACGAAAGAAAAAACTCCACAATGTAATGTAGCGTGTTAAAAGTATTTTCTCCCATTGAGCGCTCGCCATCGCTCACATGGCGGCCATTGTATTATCCGGACATCTCTGTCCTGACATGTCGCACATTTTACCAACTTGTAACCGATATTTTCCTCATCAGTGCTGCGCTTTTTCATGCAAATTCTCAGCTGGATATCATGTTCTCGTCGTGTTCCATGACAACTACCATCATTTGTGACATTCACTTTTATGTGCAGGCGTTCTGCATTTTAAATGCGAAAAAAAACTTTGAACCAACGACAAATTAAATTTTAGTGCCTAAATTTTTAGACGATGTCCTATTTTTATCACGGATTGTAAATATTTTGTAAAAAATAGATAGTTGTAAAGTACTTAAAATAAGAATACTTAAAACATTGCTTTAAGAGGTGATTTTAGTGGAAGTAGTCAAGTTATTTGACATGGATATGTCTTAGCTCTGGGGAGGGGCTGTTGGCAATTTGTAAGATGTAAATATCTAACAGGTTTTCATACAAACTACTAAAGCTATTGTATTGAATTTTTATTATATAAGAACAGCTGTTTAGACGAACTGAAAACATTCCCTTTAGACATATCCATGATCCAACCTATTTCCCACAGGGAAGTAAATACAATCAATTTTATACATTACTATTCACCTGAAAATCGAAAGAAAATTGGTTTTTGACATTCAAAAGCCTGTAAATTTTACTTTTAGTGAAAAAATTACAAACATCTGAAAGGACCTTCATCACTATAAACCATACAATTTTAATTAATATCGCTAGAACAAAATGGCCTTGGACATAACAAAAAGTTGAAAAAAACAAAGTTTCATAGAACAATTGTGAACTCTGGGTAGGTTAACAGATAGACAGACATATGTCCAAAAATCCCTTTTTGGATTTAGGTAATCTATTGGAGGAGAAATAAAAGTTAAAAATACATTCATAATTAAGTGTTAAACCATAATTAGTGGTGACTGGTATCTGCAGCCGTAGGCGATAACAGAACATACCCTTGTCTCAGCTCCACCACCCTCGACCGCTTACAATTATTGCATCACCCCCTAACCTCTACCTCCCTCTATTAATACTGCCAACCCTGTCTAATAAACGGTGGACGGCCCACATTGTCTTCGCCGACGCACACAGATGCAACTTCTGACCAAGCATTTAAAGTTGATAAAATAATAACATCAGCAAATAAATGTTTTATGCTGAATCCCCTAAAATCCAGTACCTAAAATTCTTATCAGTTGTATATACAAAGATTTGAAAAAATGTGCAGTAAAAAGTTTTTTAAGGACACAATATAATCGACAAAACATTTTTTAAGGTTTAACTTATTGATTGGCCACCTTCTTACCATATACTTTATCCATCACATGTACTTAAGTAGGTGGACAGTGTTGCAAAAGATTTTGGATACCGGAAAATGAGCCAGTGACATCGATGCCTCACAGTTTGAACTCTATCGTCATCCAAAATGAACTGAAAGTGGAAGACTAGTGCAGTTTTGTGTCATATAATCCAGCTATTTGGAGGCCACGAATTCTGGATAGTTATAAGCGATTTTTGGTGGATTTTGATATTTTCTGATGTTGGTAAACGTTCACACTATTGGATGCTAGCTATATTATTCTGTAAATACCATAATCATAAATAGACCATTTCGTAAAACTTGTTCGTATTTCACGTTTAACTATAGGTCTCTTTGATGTCATTGGCTGTTGGACTACTAATTAACAGTCCAGTCTTAGTCAGCCTTAGTCAGTAACAAGATTACTAGATCGCGCCACAATCATCTTACACTAATTTCTCATTTATAATTGGCTTAAAATACCTGCCTGGGTAGGTCACTATTTCAAAAGGTTATCTAATAATCAATAATAATCTAATTATGCTTCCAAATGAAGTATTGACTCACGGTAACACGTGTAATGTGGGAAATATGTCATGTTTACATTAATATCTACAAAATTTAAATTTTAAATTACAAAATTTAACTAATATACTTTTGAGCATGAGTTGGTCAGTCTAATTTCACAAGTAAGTGGTTACAAATCTATTTCAATCTTAATAGAAGAGTTGAAAGAAAATGTAAAAGAATGAATGTGACAATCGCCTAATAAATATAACTGCTTGTAGAAGTAAAAGGTATTATTATATTAAACTCTTCATTGCGAAATTTAAAACTAAATAGGTAAATAAAAAGATATTGACAAGAATAAGAAGTAATTTTTGATTGTAATAAAACTAATCAAACAAGAGAATGAGCTTACAAACTTTCTTCAAAATATCATAATGAAATCTGAAAGAAACCCAAAAATCACAACTGTTAGTTGAACATAACCAAGCCAAATAATAATTGTTAATTGGATAGGTTTTCAAAACCAATTAAGCTTATATACTTAAAAAAATCACAGCGAAGGCTATTTACCTGTGCAGGACCTTTGCAATGAAAATGAACGAATGCGGGCAAAGTCCATGGTTTATGCAAAGGTGTAAAAGCTCCCACCCCCTTTTGACATACAGTCGACAGACTTAATGTGCCAGACAAACTTTGCAATGGTATTGGTTTACTGCATTGATCTGACACCTTTCAAGCTGTGACTTTATGTCAAGAGACAGTTTATTATCCGGTTCTTGATGTTTAACTCTGAAAGAGCACTTTCTAAATCTAGATCAATAACAACGGAGTGAGTCCATCTCTTTGTCATACTCCGGTACCTAGATCGAATTCGGGCCATCCATTTGTATTTGCCTATTAAATCCTCAGAAGCTGAAGGTAAACTAGCGATGGGTCCAGGGGAAAGCGGGCCAAGTCATTTTAGTTTTACACACCATTTTGCAGTGTTTTTCAATCTATATGATGATTGCTTTTAAAGTGAAGAAACGAGTCGCGTCATATTAAAAAGAACGCGTTAAAATAGGTTATGTTAATGTTATGGATAATAGGCAAACTCATTTGTTTATGGACAGATATTGATCAAACCTGGTATATATTATTATTGATTTGAAAATTCGCTGAGTACGCAGATCTGCTTTGACGTGGAAATTTTTAAGCAGGTATCATGTTCACTTGTGATCTCCTCCAAGTATTCTTGTAGTCTCTTATAAACTATCTCATTCAGTGCTTTGTAAGCTATGTTAATTAGAGCTATTCCTTGATAATTACTGATAGTTGATAGATACTGTTTCATTAGTAATTTTTCTTATGAAGTGGAACGAGGTTCTCCATATTTAGTTTTTTCTTTATTCCAGGTTTATGTCAATAGAGTTTTTCCTCCTGTTTTTGCAATCTTCTTGGAACGTTATTGCTGTATTTACATCCTTTAAAGTAAACTCTAAAAATGTTTTCCATCCAGAATTTTTGAGATAAAAAATTAACGCACGCAAGACAAGGTCCATGGTTTATGCAAAGGTGTAAAGCTGCCGTCAGCCTTGGCGTGCAGTTGACTGTTAGCTGACACGAACGGCAAACTTTGCTAAGGTATTAGTTTACCCGCATTGATCTTACACCCTTCTGTACGGTAAAATAATATTTTAAAACGTACAATAAGTGTTTTTTATAATGCATGGTCCTTAAAAATAACGTGAAACCCTGTGTATTTATAATTGTAATTTTATCATAAGATGAAAACTTATTCTTTACTTTACATCTACTTTCGGAGAGTATTTGTGAATTTATGTCCCTCTATGAGCTATTTAGTTACTACTGTATTTAAAGAAATCCACCGCACACCATTGTTTTTAGCTTGACAATCCTTGTTAACTGTTCGTTTTGTATTTTTCTAAATAAAAGATATTTGGATTTGATTGTGGTATGTTTTGTAATGTTAATTTTTGCCGCGAGGTTGACTACCGCCTTAAAGTGTTTTGAAAATTTCATTACTTTTAAAGGGTAGAACAATGTAGACACTACCCCCTATAGTACCTTCCAAGTAACGGTGTCGTCGTCCTGTAATACGGCTACTTGGAGGTCACGAATTGTGGGTAATTGTGAGTGATGGTCGATGGATGTAGTGTTCTCTTGTGTGGATTAACTTCCGCACTATTGAATACTACTTTAATCCACAAAGACCATCCTCATAATTAGACCAATTCGTAATTCAGAGGCAGTAATTCGTGCTCTACGTTTAAATGTAGATCCCTTAGATATGCTATTGATTGTTGGGCTTTTGATTATTTACAGATCCGTCTAAGAAACATGTCAGCCATAGTAAGTAGGAAGACTACAAGATCGCGCCACAATCATCTTACACTCGATCCTCAGTCATACTTGGCTTAAAATACCTAACTTGTGGTATGATCGCCATTTCAATAATCTAATCTAATCTTTCTGAAGGTCTCTACTACAGTAAGTAAACTCTTTCGTTACAAGCTAGACGGATGGACTCTTACAAGGTGCGTTGGACGCAGCTGCTAGCACGCTCACAGTCCCCTTGTTGGCTGTGGCAGGTTCCTTAACATGATGGTAATAAAGCCACTAGCGGCACTCGCCCAACATCTACGGGGCAACGCTCCACGACCACGCGTGTCGGACATACAGATGTAATAAATACGACTCATAAATGAACACACGCATCGAGATAGATATCACCGCGGCTAGTTGCTGTCGATTAGCATTTCCGTTACAAGCGTTCGTCTTAGTGGTACATGTGACTCAGTTGGTAGCGTTACGGTGTCCTAACCTCCACGTGCTTCACAGTGATATCACTATTTCTAGAGAGTAGCACATTTATAACCTATTAATTAGATTTAATAACTATACTAAACTACTTTAGATATATTTAAGATCTGAGGTAAGGACGTATTAATAAACATATTCTAATCGGATCTATTCGGGTTTTCCAAAGTGTTTTATTAATATTGTATAACGTCAGAGACTAAACTAACATATAAGACAATGAGTTGAAGATAGACATAGACATGTCTAAATGATAAATCAATCGCCATTAGGGCTTAGATACAGATTATCCCAACATTAAATTTTACTTTTGCCTTTGCTTGGCTTAGTTTTATTATTTACAGAAAAAATTGTTCACAGTTATTAGTGAACTGACACATATTTTCTCCGTGGATTAGATTAGATTATTGAAATGGCGACCGTACCACCAAGTATGAATGAGGATTGAGTGTAAGATAATTGTGGCGCGATCTTTTGGTCTTGTTACTGGCTATAGCTGACATGTTCCCTAGACAGAACTGTTAAATAGGAGCCATACAGCCGATAATAGTAATGGACCTACAGTTTAACGTGGTATACGAACCACGGCCTCTGAATTACCAAAGTTATGATCATAGTCTTTGCGAGTTAACGTAGTTTTCAATAGTGCGGACGTTAATCCACACAAGAGGACACTACACCCACCAACCATTGCTCACAACTATCCACGATTCGTGACCTCCAAGTAGCTGGATTAAAGGACGACGCCACCGTCGTCTCCCGTGGGCCCTCAGCTCACTGAAACTACACATCCTGTTTTGAAGAATACCAAACTAAACCCCCATCTAGTGGGGTGGAGTCAAATTTGTTTTTCGTGGGTTTTACAACAGATTAAGGACCTTTAACGTGTTTTACTATGTGATGGGACCTTAAGCTGCATACCAAATTTCATAGTATCGGTTTCATCCATTGACTGTTGAGCTGTTAATTAACAGTACTGTCTAAGGAATATGTTAGCATTAGTCAGTAACAAGACTACAAGATCGCGCCCCACTTATCTTACATTCAAACCTCGTTCATACTTGGCTTAAAATACCTACCTTGTAGTGTGGTCGCCATTTCAATAGTCCAATCTAATCTAATCTAATTAACAAACAATGAAAATAAAATTATAATATAATAACCTAGCTAAACCTTATACAACACAGATAAATGGAGTGGACGGTTGATGTAATATCACAAGGCGAGTAATACCTGTCAACATTATAAACATTTGCAAAAGCATCCTCTTCACATGCCATCATCGTAAACCTTGGGAGAATCGGACAAAGCAAAGCAATCTATCCTCTTCTTATTCTTCTTTCATAGTGGTCTCGTGTATTACATCCTCCTTTGTATCGCTTTATTATAGGAGGGCCGAAATTGCGTAATATTCATAGCGAATGTTTCATCTATTACAAATCACTTTTTACAGATAAAAAATCATTTGTATTAATTCTACTTTTATACTTTTAACTGAAATGAAAACCTACCCAGGTAGCTATTTTAATCCAAGTAGAGTCCGAACCACTGCCTCTGAACTACTAAATATTCCAATACTGAGAATGGTCTTTGCGGATTAAGGTAGTATTAAATTCTTCGGACGTCAATCCCCACAAGAGAACACAACACCCACTGATCATCGCCCTCAACTATCCACAATTCGTGACCTCCAAGTAGCTGGATTACAAGACAGGGCACGGTGCCAATCGTGTGACGGGCAGAACTAACGTGTTGCATTGCTATTTAATTTTGGATAAAAAGTTGTATTTGTTGATTCAATAAAGCTACTTTGTGGTTTTAATAAAATAAAACCACTTAACATCTTTATAGGCCTATGTAAGTTACACATAAGTCGTTAAAAGAAAAACTTGGTAGGGAATATTATTGAACTCAAAACCGTAATACATAAATTATGATTGATAAACCGATTTAGCAGAAGCAAGACCAGAACTTCAAACGTTCTTAACCAAAATAAATTTATTTATGCCGATAATACCATTCGTTTTAAACTGTGTGTGTCACGCACGATAACTGTCATAAAATGGATCTATTTTTATGAAATTTGCTTTTTAAGTGTAAAGGATATAATGTGTGGTTTAAAAAGAAAACCAGGCAAATCGCTCAATCCAAAAAGGGTTTTAGGAGGGGTGTTTGAATGTTGTACCTCGAATTGTGTTTTATGGGTTTTTACAGATAATTTATTTAAGAAAAATATGGGTTGCATTTGTACGATTAGAATCAGCTCTTACGATTAGGTAATTTTAATAACTTCACCACGTGAAACGGTTGCTGAGATTCAGTAACCAGATACAGTAAAATTGGGTATGTTTGGGGTGCTCAAAGTTTTTAAGTGTATACCCGATAGTGTGATTCCTCATTTTAAAGATCCGCTAAAAAAAGAGTTATGGAAGCTTTAGCCTTTATATTTTTCGAGTCTTAACCCGGTACCAAGAGATGGCATTTTCAAAACCTTGTGGAATTTTCGCACTTTAGTTGAATACTTTGAAAAAAACCTTGTACGGTTTAAGCAGGTTTTTAGGGAAGACATGGAAATTCGATGTGGATGCAGGCCTACTCCAAGGGTTGGATTTAAATTGTTTTCAATATACCGGTTAGCTCAATACCTCGACAGACATAGCAGCCGCGTCACAGATCAAAGATAGAACTTCCTTTATTCACCGGAAGTCTGCCACCAGTGCCACCAACGATGACCACTGAGTGACAGGTTATTGCCGTTGAATTGGCAGACCTGCTTTGAAGTTTTTTTCTACTCAAACCTGAATTAATTATGAGGTATCCAGCGGAAGTTCACGTTACTGTAGTGTTTGCAATATTTTTAGACTAATACAATTTTTAGCGAATTTACTTTGGAAAAGTGAGCTATTTAAATAACCCGCATTGTGAAAGTCAAGCCCAAACCGTGATAGAAGTTCATAGCTCAACCCCCTGAACACGTTTTGGAAGCATATATATGTCTCGACATGATAACAGCCGCAATTATTATCAGATTATTATAAAAATCGGTGGTGTTGTTCCTTTCTGTATTATCTTGGACGAGTTTGTTGGGAAACGCAAAAAACTATATTAACTACTCCTTTGGGGAGTTTGTACCCCAACAATGCGGTTCTTAATTTATTTATATATAATCTTTGAAAAATATAATTTGATGTTTCACCATTGGATTCACCTAAAAAAACACACACACACACTTTAGTAAATATTTTGAATAATGACTCAAGGTAAATTGGTTACTGAGATATTCAAAATAGTAAATAACGTACATTGTGTAAATCTACAGTGTAACCCAAACCTACGTATTCATTGTAATTCTTACGGAGAATAGATAAATTAGTATAACTAGCTTAGTTATTGACGTAATTTGATACAATTTTGTATGTGTTTTAACTTAGTGAACTGCTTCAATATGAGCACATTACCATGTAAGACAACCCTTACTGCAGTAAACCTGCATACTTAGTACTATTCGATTACTATAAGGGGAATTATATAAGTTACATGGAATTTGCTCTACTCACGCCAGCGTGCTGCGTGCGATCTCGTTTTTAATTGAGCCCCTATACTTTGTATGAGGGTTTTGCACATAAATCGCAGAGAAGTAGATACAGTATCGTGCGCGGGGCGCAGGGCCATCAACACACAACAGCCTGCTCTGGTCACATTATGCCAACATCCCGCCACCCGCATGCCTGTCATGTTACGCATTTAAACCTCACTTTTTATGCAAATCACGATTAGTTTTTTTGGTCCTGTCTACGCCAGAGGTATTTTACAGAGTCAAAGAGTGATTGTGTACAAACGCTTTTAGGAAATCCATATGGGTCCTCGACAGGGGAGGTTACCAAGACGCCCAAGATGTTTACATGTTTTAAACATACAATAACATGATAATAAATTCATTAGACAATAGTATAATCCAAGGAAAATTTAAATATTACAGGTATTAAGTATATTTTTAAAATATTCATCTATTCACTTTGAGAAATATTTAAATCTACTATACAGGTTGTTATAACATTATGGGATTATAAATATAACAAAAATTGATTCATTATAATATATGTAACCTTGAGTATATAGATTAGATTAGATTATTGAAATGGCGACCATACTACAAGGTAGGTGTTTTAAGCCAAGTATGAATGAGAATTGAGTGTAAGATGATTGTGGCGCGATCTTGTTACTGACTAAGGCTGACATGTTCCTTGGATAGGACTGTTAATTAATAGCCCAACAGCCGATGGCAACTAAGGGACCTACAGTTTAACGTGGAATCCGAACCACGGCCTCTGAATTACGAATTGGTCTAATTATGTAGATGGTCTTTGGGGATTAACGCAGTATTCAATAGTGCGGACGTTAATCCACACAAGAGAACACTACATCCACCAACCATCACACACAACTATCCACAATTCGTGACCTCCAAGTAGCTGGATTATAGGACGTCGCCACCATCCCAGTCTATAATATATTATAGTTTGAATAGTATAAAAAAAGACTTTAAACAATTGGTTTAAAATTATGTTCAGATTTTATTACTCTAAAAAATTTCAAAATCGTAAAATATGAAATTTTGATTCGTTCTATAGGAAGAAAAATAATAAACAGTCATTAGACAAAGATATGAAATAACACACATATTTTTACTAAATAAGTATTACCACATTTAGGCCTACAGATGCTCATTATACACACATAGATTTCTGCTTGCCAGAAACAGACAATATATTGCCACAATGTATATTCTATTGGCGTACTGATACTAACCAAATGAATGAACTGCGGAATGAATGGCTGAATAAATTACGGTTTACCTGTTTAGACTATCAGCTAAAAGTGTTTAAGGTGGTGAAGTATTCCTTACACATGATGATTTGTTAAATTCTAATTTTGTACAAGGCTATATACAGGGTGTCCATGAAAAACGTTTCAGGACGTCAGTGAGTGATTGGGTACATTAAAAGGAAGAAAAAAATTCCAATGGAGGTATGACCTAAAACGCTTATTTTCTCAGATATCCGTATTTTATATTATCGCATAATATTTTTTATTTTAAACATTTTTTGACGGATTATTTTGAAATTTGGTATGTGTTTTACACTAGTAGACTACTATTATTAAGAAAATAACTAGCATGATCCGAGCTCAAAATAAAAAATGGCGGCCATTTAAAATTTAAAACCAAAATACAATGTTAACGGTAAAATGTTAAGGTTCAAGGAAAACGGTTGGAAAATAAGGAAGAAATTTTTTAAATATTATCCATTAAAATAATCTTGGGTGCTCTCAGACAATGTACTGCGTTTACCATGCACTGACTGCAAATTTAACTTTTCACTCGAATCGTTTGTCGTGGACTAATAATTCAAAATACTTATTTGTTTGGTTTTTTAAGCTGGTGGTAGTCAAATTATACTTGACCTTTGTTTTTTCGCAGAAAAATGTTTTTACATTTAAAAGCTCATAACTTTTGAACTGTAATTTTTACAGACGTGCGGGTTGTATCAAATTATTTAGTACTCTATGCATTATAAACTACTAAATTTTAATAAAACATTATTAGAGATTTTTTATTTTTCTCGTTTTTAAGTGTTTTTAACAGTGAACTACCCTTCAAAATCAGAAATTAAAAAAAAAAACTCCTGATACAGTGAATTTAACAATACGAAACTTAATCTAAATTGGACCAACGGTGTATCCTGTGGCTCTGTACACATCCAGACACACACATGGACAGACAGACATCACGTTAAAGCCCACTTTTTTGACTCAGGGGACCCCAAAACGGATATATCCACTCTCAACTCAAATTCGGAAATGTTGACAAAAACAATACTTTCTCCATATAGGTACTCGTACGTTACGTATAAGTGGAAGAAGGTAAAAATAGGACGAAATCCTAACATAAGAAGATATTAAATACAGGCTCGAGGTAGTGGCCTTAGCGCGAGCCGCATTTGGAGTAACAAGTACGCAACAGATAAATTCGCAGCCGGTTTCGTAGTGATTCCAAATCGAGCGAGCAACAAAGGTTGTCGACTTCTGTAGCGTGGTGTCGACTACTAGCGCCAACTATCGGCCAAATAGGCGATAAGGGGCTGGTTTCCACAACTACAATGGATTTGAACATGCCGCCTACATTTACGCAAAATGTCAACATGTAAGCTGGAGAGTACGCACTATAAAATAGCTCCGCATCGAAAACGTGAGATTTTTTAGGGTGGTAAGGTTTACCGGAATTATTACACTTAATTTGCGTACACGTTAATATTAGGTTAGATTATTGAAACGGCGACAGTACCACAAGGTAGATATTTAAGCCATGTATGAATGAGAAACGAGTGTAGGATGATTGTGGCGCGATCTTGTAGTCTTGTTACTGACTAAGGCTGACATGTTCCTTAGACAGAACTGTTAATTAATAGCCCAACAGTAAATGGTATATCTAGGGGACCTACAGTTTAACATGAAATTCACTGCCTCTGAATTATGAACTGGTCTAATTATGAGGATGGTCTTAGCGGGTTAACGTAGTATTCAATAGTGCGGACGTTAATCTACACATGAGATCACTACACCCACTGACCATCGCTCACAACTATCCACAATTCGTTACCTCCAAGTAGCTGGTTTACATGACGTCGCCACCGTCCCAGTCATGTGGAATCATGTAATTTATGTTTCCTATGGGACTGGAATAAATGTTTTAAAACACTCGCAAATAAATATGGAAATTTCCTTTCTTTATACTTTCTCATCCAGAAATTTTTGGAATAAAAAAAAAAAATTTTTTTTGGCGAACACAATAAAGGAAGAGAACGCAATAGGTAGTTTAATATGACAGCCACCATTGAACCCAGCTTATAAAACTGAACATATTAGTATTTTAAATTATTCGTCTACGACTAACCGTTAACCGTTCCATAGAAAAGTTAAATTTAGTCCATGTTCTTATGCTATTATTATGGAGAATATTAAAAAAGCAATATCTTCCTAAGGCCTATTCAATCATTTTCCATGAAACTTGGTATGCAGTGTATGATCACATCACCCAACAAAGCCCATTCTAAAAGCCTTGTTTTTAGAGGGACCCCTCAATAAATTTCAAACAATTAATGTAACTTTTCTTTCTCTTATCATTATCAGATATTGGATGAATACCTTTTTGAAACAATATACGAGAGTTTCAAAGGATATTTTTAATCTTTAAGGGATATAAAATTTGTTTAACAGATTGTTGTTTTTAAATTTACTCCTCAACTGCCTATGAACCATAAGCTTAGGGCCTGAGCAGTGAATTAAAGGCAGCGAGGTACCCTAGTGGCGTGAATTGCAAAGGATACCCAGAAACCTTTGACTAGAAACAGCACGTTACTCACGAGCTGCAATTCCAGTGTAGAAAAACAAAAAAAAACCATAAAACAATTTACATTGTGTACCTGCTGCGAGTAGTGTCAAAAGTGGTTTTTAGTAAAAAAATATTTTTTATTCTGGTTCGTGATATACTGACCTAAGCATTAAGTATGTGTCAAAGTGAAAATGAGCTTCATGAGGTTATCTGATCTGTTAAAATATGTTCTAAACTGATTTAAGACCGTGTTGACGTAGAGAACAAAGGTTAGGATTCGCCGGCAGAGTAAAAATGTTGATATTCACTTTCCTTTGGGAAATAGGTAAGATCATGGATATGTCTAAATGGTGTATTTTCAGTTCTACAGCTGTTCTTTTAACCAACCTATGACGTCACTGACCATATGATGTCACTAACTAGTATGATGACTCCAGAGCTAACCACTAATTAAAATTTTTGATGTATGATATGAATTTACATTTTATAGTAAGCAATTTGTCTAAAGTTAATGAATATACAGCTGAGTGTGATACACTTCCGTTAGAATTTTTGCGTGACGTAAATTGCTAACACCCCCCACCGAACATAGACCTATTTATGTCAAATCTGATGGAAATCAACAGGATTCGAACAAGGACATGACTATCTCGGGTTGACCACCTTTAATATCTAACGGTTAATTAACACATTAATTATTAATGTGTTAATCATATGACTTTTCACCTAATATGAAGATTTGATAAACTTATTCTTACTACTCTGCGATACTATTTCTTAAAATAGTATACATTATATGTTCTATACATATTATTGGCTTTTATTCACCTTCCAAGAAGAGGATTTTCTTTCTTCTTTTAACCAAGAAGCTATTGATCTTGATCATATACAGTCGGGCGTGGAAGCCTATATTGGCTTGTCTGTCGCGGGAACCTCAATATGTGCCTGTCTTGCACATCTGTCTCCCGAGCCGTCAGTATTGATTTCAAATACTCAATTCATAATAAATAATACTAAATAAATATTAACTAGATTGCACACAGCATGCTGGTAGTAGAGCGAATTACATAGAACTTATATTACTCCCATAATATTAATGGAATAGTACTGAGTATACAGGTACACTACAATTAAATATACCACCCTTATCAAATGATAATATGCTGTAAACTAAGTAAAATCACTCGCCAAATTTTATCATATTATTTCAATAACTAAACGAGTTAAATAAAGTTATTTATTTTCCAATAAACTATATGGGTAGAGTTCGTAGGTTTGCTGCCTTTATAAACATTAAACCTGTGGATTTTATGAATGTATTAATAAACTTAGCTATATGCATTTTGAAGGATTATTTAAGTAAGTAAGTGACTTGTCATTTTGAATATCTCAATTTGATTAGCTATTGTCATTAATAAAAATACTAAATTGTGTGTTTTCTTTAGCTAAATCCAATAGTAAAAAGAAATACCTCCGTCGCAGCAGACCTGAGTACTCAGCGAGTTTCTAAATAATTTTTTCATATATAACATGTTTGATCAATAAACGTAATGAATGGGAGAGTTTATCTATCCTCCCTCAGTTTAACATGGGAAAGATTATGCAGATTTGCTTGTGTGATGAACGCTGAAAGTAGGCATTATCACAATAAAATAGCTTTAATTTTACCATATACCAAGTTTTGTAAATATCTGTCCATAAAGTAATGAGTTCACCTATTCACCTTAAGATTAACTTGGGAAAAGAGAATGCAGATTAGCTGCCATGATAAACACATAAACTATGATTTTTAAGCATAAATGGATGGATCTACTACCCGTTCTGATTTACCGATACATTTGGATTACGAACTCGCCCAAGCAAATGTAGGAATACACGTCTCTAGCAAATTCGGTCTTGATCAGACCATTTTTACGAGAGTTATCGTGTTCACATATATATGTATGTATCTCATCTTTCCATAGGAAATTCAGTACATAATAATAAATAATAGTTTCTCATAGTAATTTTAGTAGATTTACAACATATTGCTATTGATTTGTAAGCAAATTTGAAGATGGACGAGGTCATCTCTCCGTTCAGGGGAGGACCAGAGATGTTCCACTCGCGTAGAAATGTTACAAGTCAACATCAAACAGCTGATTCCGTTTGATCTCAGTAACTGGATAACAGTATATCAACGATGTTTGTACTTGTGAAACTGTGAAAAGTTTTATTATTTCAAGGTTGAAGATCTGTGAACATTATTTCACAATTATTTGTGATGGAGGTTTTGTTCCAGTCTTTACCCAGGGAATCGCTACTAAGAAAGAAAAACTTATATAGAATAGAATAACTAAATAAAGTTAGACGATGAAATGCAAATTCATAGTGCTTAATATATGTTAAGGAGAAAGTTAGATGGAATGTCTTTTAGAACAGAAGGGTATGTTGTACACTAATTATTTTTAGTTTATTTGTTAAGGTTTTGAAACTAAACAATATCCAAACGATAAATACATTTGGTTGTATAAAACGAATATTTAAATATTAGTTAAAATAGATAATTAATGAATGGTATAAATTAAAATGATTAAAGGTTAAAAACTAAATTTTCTTGGAGTATGATATTTTAATTTAGTGATAGATTTTGTAAAAGTTTTTATATTGAACGAGAATTTTATAGAGGCAATACAAGTGTCCCTCAATCGAGTATATTCTAATAACACCGCATCCCACAAATTTAGTAATATAAAAACTATGAAGAATAAGAAACACTATTCAGATTATTGTTTGCATTTTTGTTGTCTACTTTCTTCAAATAATATTAAACATCAATCAAGTAATATTAATAATGATTGTAAAAAATGTACTTTAGTTTATGCAAAGTTTCAAAATTAAATGCTCAGTGAATATAAACTTGTTTACATAATATTTTTGTGTATTACTAAACCTTTGATAAACTAACACAAATTCAACTCTAGTACTCAGCACTTGGAG
Source organism: Nephotettix cincticeps (assembly GCA_023375725.1). Classification (NCBI taxonomy): domain Eukaryota; kingdom Metazoa; phylum Arthropoda; class Insecta; order Hemiptera; family Cicadellidae; genus Nephotettix; species Nephotettix cincticeps. Next base: position 2,658,781 of record CM041785.1, read on the forward strand.
TTTGGTTGTTTGAAACTTGGGGCAAACTAGAGGATCCGCGAGATCTTACAATGATTAAATTTAATTATAAACAAGTCTTAGCTACGAGTAACAATATGACAAGAGAAAAAACGCATATACGTATGAATTATGTTAGTAAAAATCATCAAGTCTACACACCTCTTTGAGGCATGTTTAAACTTTATTTTTATAATTTTTTATACTATACTTTTGCTATCTAAAATGTGTAAAAGGTTGATATCGTGTTTTATAAACGAATATTTTGTTTTATACCTGTGCGTGCGTGCGTGTGCGAGTTTGTGTATTTATCAGGCTGTAAAATAATTAAAGGTACCTTGATTAAGACGATATAGTCTGTTTAAATGTTTCATATATGTTTGAATGTTTCAAGTTCACATGAATACACTTTGTCTTATAAACTATTTTGCCTAAATTAACTGAAATGGATAATCCAGAATTTCAGAATGAAAATAATTATAATATTGTATGTTATATTTGCCAGCAAATCTAAACCTAATTAATCAGTTGTAAGCATCGCAGCAACGTGCAAGGCAAGTTATTTACATTTTTTGTGGTTCACCTTTGTTACTATTCATACAAGTTGATAGAGTATATAGCTAGACGAGTGATGCTTGAAGTTCACAGAGGGCTCTCAACTGTTTCAGACAAACATCATGAGTAAACTTTACAAAGCATGTGGTTCACCAACATTGAGCCGCCCTATGCTCTTTCCCACCCGCACAACAATATTCGTTCCTAGTATTTTCTCTATTATACTATTTAAGCTAGCTATGTACAGATATTATTAAAATTAAAATAGATTTCATATTTAACCACAAGAAATTCCAATTTGTAAAGTGACTAAGTTTCACAGAAGAACCCCCAATAAATATTCTATTATTTAACAAGTCTATAGAAGTTTTCATGTAAGAATCACGGTTCTCTAACGTAAAGTTATGGGTTATAGGTTAATTACACACTTCGATTTAATTGTTGATTATTATTGAGTTGTTTTCTATAATATAATATACTTTTTACTATACTCTACACGTCCACCTGTGTACACATGTTGCAGTAGAGTATCAGCAAAGTAGACGATGTGTGAGGTGTTGTAGGCAACCGTGAGGTCAATACCTTGGTTGCTCCCCTACAATCGATGTCTATTTACACTCTACGTCCACACTGTGTACACGGGCCTGTTGCAGTAGGTGAAGTATCAGCAAGGTAGACGATGTGTGAGGTGTTGTAGGCAACCGTGAGGTCGATACCTTGGTCGCTCCCCTACAATCGATGTCTACTCTCACTCCACGTCCACACTGTGTACACGGGCCTGTTGCAGTAGGTGGAGTATCAGCAAGGTAGACGATGCGTGAGGTGTTGTAGGCAACCGTGAGGTCGATACCTTGGTCGCTCCCCTACAATCGATGTCTACTCTCACTCCACGTCCACACTGTGTACACGGGCCTGTTGCAGTAGGTGGAGTATCAGCAAGGTAGACGATGCGTGAGGTGTTGTAGGCAACCGTGAGGTCGATACCTTGGTCGCTCCCCTACAATCGATGTCTACTCTCACTCCACGTCCACACTGTGTACACGGGCCTGTTGCAGTAGGTGGAGTATCAGCAAGGTAGACGATGCGTGAGGTGTTGTAGGCAACCGTGAGGTCGATACCTTGGTCGCTCCCCTACAATCGATGTCTACTCTCACTCCACGTCCACACTGTGTACACGGGCCTGTTGCAGTAGGTGGAGTATCAGCAAGGTAGACGATGCGTGAGGTGTTGTAGGCAACCGTGAGGTCGATACCTTGGTCGCTCCCCTACAATCGATGTCTACTCTCACTCCACGTCCACACTGTGTACACGGGCCTGTTGCAGTAGGTGGAGTATCAGCAAGGTAGACGATGCGTGAGGTGTTGTAGGCAACCGTGAGGTCGATACCTTGGTCGCTCCCCTACAATCGATGTCTACTCTCACTCCACGTCCACACTGTGTACACGGGCCTGTTGCAGTAGGTGGAGTATCAGCAAGGTAGACGATGCGTGAGGTGTTGTAGGCAACCGTGAGGTCGATACCTTGGTCGCTCCCCTACAATCGATGTCTACTCTCACTCCACGTCCACACTGTGTACACGGGCCTGTTGCAGTAGGTGGAGTATCAGCAAGGTAGACGATGCGTGAGGTGTTGTAGGCAACCGTGAGGTCGATACCTTGGTCGCTCCCCTACAATCGATGTCTACTCTCACTCCACGTCCACACTGTGTACACGGGCCTGTTGCAGTAGGTGGAGTATCAGCAAGGTAGACGATGCGTGAGGTGTTGTAGGCAACCGTGAGGTCGATACCTTGGTCGCTCCCCTACAATCGATGTCTACTCTCACTCCACGTCCACACTGTGTACACGGGCCTGTTGCAGTAGGTGGAGTATCAGCAAGGTAGACGATGCGTGAGGTGTTGTAGGCAACCGTGAGGTCGATACCTTGGTCGCTCCCCTACAATCGATGTCTACTCTCACTCCACGTCCACACTGTGTACACGGGCCTGTTGCAGTAGGTGGAGTATCAGCAAGGTAGACGATGCGTGAGGTGTTGTAGGCAACCGTGAGGTCGATACCTTGGTCGCTCCCCTACAATCGATGTCTACTCTCACTCCACGTCCACACTGTGTACACGGGCCTGTTGCAGTAGGTGGAGTATATCAGCAAGGTAGACGATGCGTGAGGTGTTGTAGGCAACCGTGAGGTCGATACCTTGGTCGCTCCCCTACAATCGATGTCTACTCTCACTCCACGTCCACACTGTGTACACGGGCCTGTTGCAGTAGGTGGAGTATCAGCAAGGTAGACGATGCGTGAGGTGTTGTAGGCAACCGTGAGGTCGATACCTTGGTCGCTCCCCTACAATCGATGTCTACTCTCACTCCACGTCCACACTGTGTACACGGGCCTGTTGCAGTAGGTGGAGTATCAGCAAGGTAGACGATGCGTGAGGTGTTGTAGGCAACCGTGAGGTCGATACCTTGGTCGCTCCCCTACAATCGATGTCTACTCTCACTCCACGTCCACACTGTGTACACGGGCCTGTTGCAGTAGGTGGAGTATCAGCAAGGTAGATGATGCGTGAGGTGTTGTAGGCAACCGTGAGGTCGATACCTTGGTCGCTCCCCTACAATCGATGTCTACTCTCACTCCACGTCCACACTGTGTACACGGGCCTGTTGCAGTAGGTGGAGTATCAGCAAGGTAGACGACGTGTGAGGTGTTGTAGGCAACCGTGAGGTCGATACCTTGGTCGCTCCCCTACAATCGATGTCTACTCTCACTCCACGTCCACACTGTGTACACGGGCCTGTTGCAGTAGGTGGAGTATCAGCAAGGTAGATGACGTGTGAGGTGTTGTAGGCAACCGTGAGGTCGATACCTTGGTCGCTCCCCTACAATCGATGTCTACTCTCACTCCACGTCCACACTGTGTACACGGGCCTGTTGCAGTAGGTGGAGTATCAGTTAGGTCAATAATGACTATTTAACATCACTGCATAGTTTTGTAATATTTTGACGTTTGAGCAGACTACATATATTTGTAATATGACGCGTGAGCAGAATACATGGCTTAGTAATTTGCTTATGGAGAGAAAGGAATTGTATTCCTCGCACACGATTGGTGTTATTACTGGAGCTGTTTCCCAGCAAGGCGGCCCTGCGAACGTGCGACGATACTCATCGGCCATAACGGAGGTGTGAGGCGAGAGCTTCCTTCCACGGGTCACTGGTCATATAGACTCAGTGGGAAACGTTAGGCTGTGTTGTTCATTGGGTATAGTGCCAGCTTCGTGATCTGAACGGTTCTAGTTCGATCTTGAGCAAAATTTTGTAACAGTTCAGTTGATTTTGTTAATTTGGAAATTCGTCAGTTAAACACTTAAAGCAGTATTTGTTTACAAACTGTACTCCTCTGATATACATATATATATATATATATATATATATATTTTTTTTTACAGTTGTTAACAAATATTTATTGCTATAATTTTAAAGAAATTTTTAGTTTTCAAACATGTAAATATAAGGTGGGCGTAAACCTTTTTTAATAAGTAAATTTTTCTTGTAAGACATCAACATTGGGATTGAAATATTTTAGTAATTGCCTGCGGTAAACAAAGAAAAAAGTATTTCTACTGAATATACTTGTTGTGTGTACCTTGGCATAGTTTGTTATAGCGGGATAGTACAAGCTTTTTTTCAAAAATGATAATGATACATATGTACAAATATGCTATTTTTATTATGTTCTACTGAGATGAAATGGATTTTTATTGAATTGAAAAGGAAGCCTACCGAACTATCTGTTTATTTTGTGGCACATAGAACCACTTTGACAATACTTGTAAATGAATTTTCTGAATTTGTCGGTAACACAGCTATTATATGCTATTAAATTACATTTATCATACTTTCTTTTCACATTTACCTTAAAATACTAATAATGGAGGATAAATTTATGATATAAATATGAATGTAATGTCAGGGTCTGAGGGGGAATGTGAATTTGAATATGATTCGATTAATTTAGATTATTGAAATGACAACCTTACCCACGTAGGTATTTTAAGCCAAGTATCAATAAGATTGAGTGTAAGATGATTGTGGCGCGATCTTTTAGTCTCGTTACTGACTAAGGCTGTCATGTTCCTTAGACAGGACTGTTAATTATTAACCCAACAGCCGATGACAACTAAGGGACCTACAGTTTAACGTGGAATCCGAACCACGGCCTCTAAATTACGAATTGGTCAAATTACAAGGATGGCATTTTGCGGATTAACGTAGTATTCAATAGTGTGGACGTTAATCAAGACAAGAAAACACTACATCCACAGACCGTCGCTCACAACTATCCACACAATTCGTGACCTCCCCAAAACAGCTTAACTATACACTAGGACTTAATATGTGTTGTTTTTATTATCTAGAAACTAGAAACTATTTGTTACGGAATTTGAAATCTACCAATTTACAAGCAAAAAACTTAACGGGATCTTGCGACCTGATGGTTTCCAGAATTATATCCACTAACTCTAATCGCTTGTAATGAAACATTATTAATGGATTAAATGTAATATGGTATGAATGTATAGTAAATTAATTACGTATTTAATTTTAATGGGAAAATCACAACATCTTTAACATGTTTTATGATCCTAGAAAAAGAGATATGGCTTTCACAGTGCTTAATATCTAAATCTTAAGTCAGTAAATCTTAAGACAATTTTGAGCGCCCTCAAAAATTGGGGGATTTTGGAGGCAACTTAATTTTTTTCATAACTTTAAAATATACTTTAGGTTAAGTTTGTGTGTTTTCCTAAAGGTTGTTTATTTCTTCTAACAAATGAAAAACAATAGGTGGGAGGATCTTATAACCACACTGTATATTGATTTTCCAAATTAAACGTTAGCATAAATCTGACGATTGAGGAAAATTGTGGGAAATAATCCACCAGTACTAGTATCAAATTATTTACATCCTTAATCCAAATTTCCTAACTTACTTCACAAGTGCATTTCCTCGCTTATAAAATAAAATGAGAAGACTTTTTATGATAAGATTGAGTTACGGAAGTTTGATGAACTTGTAACAAGCCAACCAAAATGAAGAGGCGAGGAAAGTTAGTGAGATTTTAATGAGGTAAACAACGTTCCTGCTTTCAGTTCGTGTGGAATATTATAATTCCTTGAATCTTAGATTTGTGACGGAGCCGCTGGTTTCTACAACTGACACCACGACGCCAGTCAATAAGTATATGTTTCGTACACATTGCAGCAGAGTTGGTAACATCACTTTTCATAATAATTTCATACATACACATTCCTTTTAACATCTTCAAAATATTTTTTACGTTCGACTCTTACTATTCAGTCCTAGTGGCCAATTAGCTTGAACTAAAACTTACTAAAGCTGAATCTCCAACTTTTAAGTCGTGCTTGTCGTTGTCCATCTGTTTCTTTGTTGTAACATGTGGAAGGTATTCTATACTCCAGTAATAGACCGAGTCGTTAGCTGCGTGCTTTGTTAACAAAGCGATAAATTGTCGGAAAGCTGGAATCCAAACATCGTTACAACAGTGAATTACAAAATCAATAACCGATAAATATTCATGGGTTGCCAACAAGGCAGGAAAGTGGCTCGTCATAAACAACGTGTATTAGAATAATGCAAATCCTGCAGTCAGGTATGAGGCATTGAATGTCGCCATGCTTGCTGTATTTACACAGTTCCGCGTGTCTTTGACAATATTCCCTGCTTTGAGAACGTTCCCCGCTGTTGGATTTTTGTGTTTTTAGCGAAGTTCCTATAGGAAATAGAGATATTGATGAGGTCACCATGATAAGATCTAGTCCCGGTACCAAGTTTTTTTTCGTTTAAGATCACCAGATGTCCAAGACACCGTTCATTTGTTTTGATTGATCAATATCCGAATGATAAAATATGAATATCCCCGTCGCAGCAGACCTGCGTACTCAGTGAATTTCCAAATCAATAATATGGCAATAATAATACACGTATGTGACAAGATTGATCAATCAATACCTGTTGATAAATTAGAGTATTTTCTTATTCTCCGTAACATTAACACGGGAACGAGTATACAGGTTTGCTGCTTTGAGGAACATTAAAAGTAAGCATTTTAACCATAAACAGGTTTTATTCTGAATATATACCAACTTTTATCATTATCTGGACATAAATAAAGGAGTTTTGTCTAATCTCCATAAATTAACATGGAAAAGAGTATGCAGGCTTGCTGCTGTGAGGAACACGTAAAAATGATAAAATAAAATAAAATAAAAACTTGATCTAGATTTGATTCTCGCGTCATTCAATCCGACGACCTTTAGTATTGGAAGCAAAGACTATAACCACTTAGCCACCCATTCAGATTCTGGCTTCTTTTTTCATAGTGAAAATCAAAAATATGTATATTAATGAATGTTGCTACAATCAGAGATTACTATAAAGCGGTACTCTAAATAAAAATTAGTTTTTCTGCAAAAAGGCAGGATAGTGCAGGAGGATAAAGTGGGTTGGTCTTGAGGTATAACTGGAAGGCAATGGTCAGGCAGGGCAGGAGACATACTCATGTACCTCTAATTTCTATGATCAGTTGACACAAACTGACCTAAACCACTTGACAAATCCTATTTTTATTCCTATCCTACACCTAAATGTCGTACGTTAACCTGAGATGTCTATGGATAGCGTCATTTCCGTTCAGTGTTTAGAATAATTTGGAACAGATTCCCACCTCAAAATCTCTCCCTCCCTATTCAACATCCACGAGAATTTTCATTTCAAGATCCGCTGTGATGAATTCAGTGCGTTCCAATAGGGCACAATGCTATTCTTATAAGGTGTACAAAGAAAAATATTTCTTCTGTATTTTTTAAACTTTTTGTACAAAACTTGGAATTCAGCTTATATTTTATGTCCCAATAAATTTCTCCTTATTAATTCAAACTTGGGTAGGGATTTAAGGAACGATAAAATTTATTAAATTGTCGGAGGAGGGCGTGTGAACGAAATTATACGAGTATTATCACACACTCAGTGTTAATAGATGAGTATAGTTTTACATAATTTTTAACAGATACATTTAAAAGGGGAGAATTACGTCAGTAAACGTCATTTAAACTAATACTGTTCATTCATAATTTGAAACTAGTAGTGTACACAGTCGTTGTGATACGCAGCTAAATTTATTTCATAAGGCTACTCATTTTATTAAATTTTGCAAACGATCGTTACTTATGAGTGGTGGTCGGTGGAAGTGATATTCTCAAGTGAGGACTAACGTATTTCATTGAATACTACGTTCATCAGCAAAGACCATTCTCATAATCAAACCAGATCATAATTCGGAGGTAAACTTTTGGTTCGGATTCCTCTTTAATAAGTAGGTCGCGTGCCATTTGCTTTTGGGTTGTTAACAAACTAACAATTCGGCCCACGGGAACGGTAGTCTTAGTCAGTAAAAAGTCTTCGAGATCACGCCACAATCATCTTCGATTAATTTCTCATACTTACTTAGCCATTCCCGAAAAGTATATATTAGATTAGATTATTGCCAAGTATAAAAGTGAATCCAAGAAACGAGTGTAGGATGATTGTGGCGCGATCTTGTAGTCACGTTACTGACTAAGGCTGACATGTTCCTTAGACAGAACTGTTATTAATAGCCCAACCGTCAATGGAATATCCAAGGGACCTACAGTTTAACGTGTAGTCCGAACCACTGCCTCTGAATTACGTTCTGGTCTAATGATGAGGATGTTCTTAAGAGATTAACATAGTATTCAATAGTGCGGATGTAATCCACACAAGAGAACACTACACCCACCGACCATCGCTCACGACTATCCACAATTAGTGACCATCAAGTAGCTGGATTACTGGACAGTGACGGATTTTTTAGATAAAGAATATTCTATGAACCCGTTACGCGGTGACACCACCTTGAGTCACGGACAGTATTGCGTAATAATTAATAAACTGGACGAAGACTCCTACGCGTCTTGGCACTTTACAATCAACATCGATCAGCCAGCTCAAGGTCGTTACGATATTTAAACATCTGTAAATTATTTCACCTTTGACATTAATATCATTTATCACTCCCGATGCCGATTTCCTCCTCTAAATGATACGGTAATGAATATCATAAATTGTGATACGAAATTGGTTCATCTATTATAGTTGTGATAGCGAGGTGTCCCTGTGTAATTGGGTTGTGATCTAAGATGATAGTTTGTGATATATCGCATGCGTTAGGACTTGTGAACAACCCTTGAGCAGTGGATTAATCTATGTAAGAGGATACTTTTCAATCTTCAGAGTGATTGACTTGAAGTGTGTACATGTAATACATGTATATGCGTTCATATGTATTAAATGTACATCATGTCATGTATTGGGAGCACATTCCAAGAAGCAATGAGTCAACTAAAAGAGGGTTTTAAAAGAATTAAACAGTACAACTTACGATTGAATCGTGACAAATGCAAATTATTCCATAAAAGTGTGAAGTATTTAGGTTATTTTATAGACGAGATGACACCCTCACCTCAGAACCAACATTAAGTGATTACTAAACAAAGTTTTTCAATAGGGCAAAGTGTATTGATGAGGAATTACTCAAACACATGTAGAAGAAAAGTGGTCAGTAGATACAATGGAAAACCCGCTTGGGAACGTGATGTACCTTATTAAATCAGAAGATGGAAGGATGGATATTTAACCCTCCAAGTGCTATGACTGTTTTAAAATTTTCAAATTAATGCAAATAATCTTAAAATACCAAGTATACACAAAAAAACACTCGTAATCGTCAGCACAACGGTCTAACCACTACACTACAGAGGACCACCGTCTAAGAAAGCATTTTCTTGCTATAAAAGCATACTCTAGCGGCAAAATAACGAACTCAAGCGTCAGAGCAGGAAACTAAACGAGTAGTTGCAACTTTTAGCTCGCAGATGGCAGCACTGTGACGGTAATTTTTGACTTCGATAGCGCTATACAATTGCAACTCGCTGACATCTCACAGTGAGATGTTAGTACCTGGAGGGTTAAGAGGCATTGCGATCAACTAAGAGCAGCTCAATAGGGGGAGGATTGTTATATTGTCTAAATAATCAGCTGATTATTACTATTATTAATATTGTTGTTTACATTTTTCTTGGAAGTTAGTATATTTGTAGAATAAAGAATTATTAATTAATTTGTGTATTATATTTTTATAAAGACATATCAACGTAAAAATACGTATAGTCTTAGAATTTGAGAACGATCAGAGTAGCTGACTAGGATATAAACAAAAATCCTTTAGTGAGACTGTTTTTTTACAGTCATGTCATATAAAATTGGTCCTCCTCCCGGGTTAAACTTTTTATCCAGTCTTACAGTGGATACAGCTTCAATACACCAATGATTATCAATTATATAAATGGTTACAAAGGATGGATATAAATACAATGACCCAGCATTGGTTAATAACGGATTAGAATACGTTCCAGTTATTTACGGCAGACCGTGGTAATAGGCTCGGTAAACATAGAGGGCGTTCTTTGGATTGTAAATCAACAATGAGTAGAAGGCAGTAATAATAGCGATGGTGGGGGGAGTTGTTCGATTGAGGGGTGGTCTACCTGTATCGACCTTACCTGCGCCCCCCTCCCCACAAACTAAACATTTAAATAGCACTCTTGCTCTTTTACGTTTCACTGTGGCTTTTTCATGGATGGGAAACTTTGTGTTCAAACTTTCGACTGATTTTAGGCTCGTAAATAATGTAAAATAATTTTGGTTTTTTAGAAACTTGTTTTAAATTCTAGCGAGTTATTTTTTGACTTGGATATGTTTTAGCTCTGGGGGATGTTTGTGATTTTTAAGATGGAAAAAATGTAACAGGTTTCCATAGAAACTACCTGAGCAATTGTATTAAATTTTTAATATAAATGAATAAAAAAAGTTGTTTAAATGAAGTGAAAACATTACTTTTAGACATATCCATGATCTAACCTATTTCCCACAGGGAAGTAAATACAAACATTTTTTTTGTCTAAAATATGGTGTAAGATTTTTACGTAAATATACTTTGCTTTGTTATGCAGTTTTTTAACTACTAATTTGAAAAATGCTATATAAAATGTAGGCCTATAATAAATAAACTTAAAACTCATTTATTGCTTTGAGAAATTTGAAGATTTTTTTCAAATTTTCTTAGTGCTCAAAACAGTAAACCATTTTGAAAACTGGCTAGTAGAATTTCTTATAATTATATCTATTAGAAATGACTGCCTACCCAAGAAAAGTAATCTTGAATAATTTTGAAATCATCCATTTTATTCCAAATATAAGTTATTTATAAACATAGTTTGAATTATATCTAGTACTATACTAACATTTTTTAACATTAAAATAATTAAAATATTTACTTTTTACATCAATCTAAAATATACGTGTAAGAACATTATTTTTATTTAAAACCCCATTTTTTTATAATTACCTACTTTTTATCACACATAATTAAAACGGTTTGTCTATTAACGTATTTGTCTTACATTTATGCAAAAATATTCTATTCATTGAATAAAACGTTTTAAACTATTTTTAAAACTATTCACCTTCTTTACTACCCCCCCACTAATCACAAAGGTATACGGAGATAGAGAATTGTTTTGTCAACATTTTGGAATTTCAGTTTTAAGTGGTTGTATCTGTAATGCAATAACTGTCTTTATGGCTGAGTGATTTTAGTGTCTGCCTTCAAAACCGAAGTTGCCGGATCGAAGTCCGCAAAGGTTGAAACTAAACCAAGTTGCCGTTTCGTCATCGGGTTTTCTTACATTAGGTCATTGTTAGGAAGTAACAATTATTTAAGTGTGGACCGTTCCCCATAAAATCGTAAGAAGGTCGTTACGGTGTATAAAACACAAAGAAAAAATTAATGTTTTCAGGTAATATCCTAAGTACAGGGGGTACAGGGGGTTCCACAATACAGACTGTCTCCCTGACACAACGCTTGTCCCGGACTGCCCCACTGTACCCTCCCGTCGCGATCACATCCTCTAGATGAGGACAGTTGCGCGAACACATCCTGCCAATCCCACGATCAGCATCCTCCCATCATCTGACAGGTGAAAGTCAGTGTCATCATGATCACAGGAGTGGGTGGGGACAATGGCTGTTATGTTTACGCATTACGTCACCACACCCTGTAATATTACTGGGATCATTGTTGTCTATTACAATATTGCGCACATCGTGAATATAATTATTTACAGCGAATCAACGTTGATGTATTGGCAAACCAGTTCATCACCAGTAATAGAGGTTGAATGCCTCTTTATATATCTGATCATGGACATGTTAGAGGTGAGGAGGGTAATATGGAATACAGCGTTTTTGTATATATTTGGTGTAGCTATTGTGCCTGAATTGCATAAAATACTAATAAACAATCCCATTATACATTGCAGTAGGATTTTACCGCTTAGTATTCTCTTACGTCTAACTATAGACAAGAGTTTATTTTATAAACTTCAAATATTATAATCTTAATTATTTGACTTGAACATCGTTTTAAAACGTAATCTAAACTAAGAAACCTATAGTTTTTAATGAACTGATAGCTTTTAGATTACTCTGCTTAGTTGGTCAATGTAAATAAGGTTTATTTTACAAGATTAACCGGTCGTTTCGGGTATTATGGAATGCTATTTGGGTATCCTATCTACCGTAAGTAAAAATGGTTTTATTTTTTCCCTGTGGGAAATAGGTTAGGTCATGAATATGTCGAAAGTGAATGTCTTCAGTTCCTCTGAACAGCTGTCCTTATAATCAAATGACGTCACCGTTACAAATTTTGGTCTGACGGATTGCCCATATTACCCCACCACAGAGCTTAGAGCATCACAGAGACATATCCATATAAAAATTATAGTGGTGTCCTCTGTGCCGTCTGGAACAAATCAATTTTATAAAATTTAATGAAGAATAAAAATAAACTATGCAAGGCCAGGAATGTATTTTAATTTGACAGGTACACAGATTCAAAATCGGGGTACTTAGCCAGTTTTAAATTACATTATTATGCAATTATATGTATGGTAACATAAGATTAAAATTAAATATTTTATGTTTGCAACTAATAACAATTTTTATGATTTTTTTCAGAATCCGAATGCCATCCAAAACAACAACACAACGGCACTCAATAAACCAAATACTTGCAAATTTTAGCTTGAATTTATTACTTTTCTATTTAAAATTATAACTTTTCTAATATTTCCACGACGGATAAAACATTTTTAAAGACTTTAATTCCTAAAATTGCTAAATTTGTAGTATTATAAACTTAAACTATGGAAAAAATTGTTTCGTTTGTGATTTATAAAAAATGTTTTGTGTTATTTCCAAATTTTAAATGTACCTTTTTCAAAGTTCTACACCAAAGTTGGAAAGCAAACTTGAGCGTTGAAGTTGAAGCAACAAGAGCTGTAGCGATCAAATGGATTGGGCTGCACTCGCGGCCGAGGCATGAACTCACCCGATATGGGTTTCGCGGCTCCATAAGGGTTTTTAGTTAGTAACATATTGAGAGGAAGACCCTCACTTTCCCTGGACTCCATTTTGTGTACACAAAGTATTCCCACAAAATCACTAACCGTTTCTTAAAACAAGAACGCAGCACGCTGACGTGAGTAGAATTTCTCAGAACTTGTATGATTCCCATCATAGTAATCGAATAGTATTGAGTATGCAGGTTTTCCAGCAATAAGGGTTGTTTAAAATGGTAATGTGCTTATATTTAGGCAACAACTTAGCGAGTTATACCAATTAACCAGTTCATAAGGATTACATGGGCATGAAATTTTGTTTTTTGAGCTAAATCCAATAATAAAAAGGAATATTAGATTTTTTATAGTTAAACATAAATGTAAAGCCCATTTTGGCGTACAAAAGTGTAGTTAATGTAGTCCAATTGCGTTACCCAACGAAGTCGTCCAAGATATTACAAAAAAGGCACAGCTCCAACAAATTTTATAATAACCAGATAAGGGGTTATGAACTTCTATCATGGTCCCTACCTTATCTGTCACCATGCAGGTCATGCGAATAGCTCAAATTTCCATAGAAAATTCACTAAGGAGAACTAAAAATGTACTTAAAGCTGGTACAATTTTGTTTGAATGAAGTATAATTTAAACAATGAACATTAAAATGAAATTGAAACTCAATAAACTGCTATTTCGTAGGGTGAAGGTATGTTAGGTTACCTTGTATCATATCTAAACGTATTCAACACATTTTACAAACGATACAAAATTTTCTAATTCAATATAATAATTAAAAATTAACACTAAATAATTAAGTTGAATTTTTTAAAGTTTTCTTTTTGTGATTCCAGGATTTAGTGTTACTATGTTGCACTTAAACAATTTGTATAATACCATTTTCTTTATTTTTATCAGTAACGTACAAATTTCATCTAATACTTATACATCCAAGTAATGTTACGTAAAAAACAAATACATTCATCATAGCTCTAAACTACTATTTTTTAGTAAATACGAGTTGTAAATCATATAAAACTAATTTTAATTTTACCGAATTTAACTATAAAACGTCATAGATTTAGAGGCGTTCAACTATATTTCCAAACGGTTTAGAAACACAATAAAGCAATAACAAAATAACTCTAGTTTTGTATCAGGATACATATGGTCCCGGTCTGTGGATTATAAACAAATCCTTAGTTTTATCTTCGTTATTAACGACTTGGAGGGTTCTAAGATATGACACATCCCCCACACAGGACTATATATTCCAACTTCGTAATCCAACGGCCGTCTCGGGCTCAGCTGGATTATAATTTGGTCAGATTATAGTTCCAGTGATCCATATACAACTAGCCATTAGGAAGCGCTTGTGAGTAGTTGTGCGGGTTGCCGCCGCGCGGCGCTGTGCTCGACGCGTTGTTAGTTGTGTTCCCGTCTTCGCGCGGACTGGTCGTGCTGTGCTGTGTTCCGTCGCTGAGGTGTTTATGGACTAATTATTGTGTATCGGAGTGAATTTTAAAAACTGGATTTTTGTGGAAGTTACGTGGTCTAGTGCCACGGAATTTTTTGAAAGGTACGTGTAAATTATTTTAGTAAAATTATTACTTCTATAGCTAACCGTAATTAATTTTAATTTAATTAAAAAACTATAAGTTTTATCATAGCTTATTAAATAAAAATTAATGGTATTGTTATTAAAGTAACTACAAAGTATCTTTTATGTATTCATAAATTATTTTACATTTAGTAAAACGATGTAGAAACATTTATTTAAAATATTACATTATACTTATTTAAATTAACCTAAATTTTAGTTTTATTTATTAAAATTGATTTTATAATGGTAATATTGACAGTACTCTTAGAATTAAAAAATAACTATTGTTACTGTATTGTTACTAAAGCAAAATATAGTACAAAATAAACTATAATTAATAATTTATATGTAGGTTACAATACTGTAAACTTTAAGTTTTCATATAAATAGTAATTTAATGTAGTATAGTATTTGATACTTTGCATTTAATATAAGTCTATAAATAATATTATTTAGGTATTTTGTATATTAAACTATTAAAAAAATCTAACTAAATAATAAATTTTAATTATTTACTAGAACTCTTTATGCAAACAATTTTCAATATTAAGAGTCGTGTAAAAATATTTTAAATAATTTCCATAATTAAATATCAGCGGTACTTAATTTTTAATATAACGATGGTATATTTTGTTAAACCCGCAGCAAATGTAGAGTCAGATTTCACAAAATTGCTGGTAAATACACATCGATACACGATAGCTACAGGCCTGCGGTTAATAATTTAAGTTCTAAAAGCCTTTCACAAGTCAACCAGCAGCGAAATGCGGCCATTTCATGTTCAGCATTCATGGATTAATGTAAATCCTGTACAATTGAAAATTTATCGTTATTGACATATTTATTTTATTTTAGGACATGGAACACAAGTTAGTGTTTCTTTGGATGTGTTTTTAAAATTTTTAGAGTATTTTTCTAATGTAAAGAGTATAATATTTTTTTGAATAAAGTTTATAAGAATACTTTATTATTTTGAAAAGCCATGTTTAGCTGTTAATTTTTTTCAAATAATCAATCGGTACAGAATGCAAATCAGTAAACTAGACTGTTTAAAAAAAATGTGATCAAAACGTAAGCGCAGAGCAATCGAGTAATTAAAACCTAATAATTAGCAAACTTTTGACTATTCTGTGATAATACATATCCTTTGAACATTTTGCAATGCATATTAGTGACCAATGACACAAACACAGACTTGTTATAAAAGGTATTTGATGAAATATTATTTGAGTAAAAATTACAACTATATTTTTAATTTGATTTTCCTCCTTTTGAATATTAAATTAAGACCACATTGTACATATATATATACGTAGCTTTTTCAAAAACAAATATATTATAAGTTTCTTATTATATTACATATCCATAAAAATATTTATCTAACGAAATAACTTTGTTGTAAAGTATCTGGTACAACATTAATTTAGTTTATATATCTACTAAATAAATCTCATACAATTAATTCATATTTATATAGGAAAGATGAGTGTGTTGTAAATTTGTGGCCGTTAGGTTGGTAGTCTAGTCCGGGCGACGGGTCTCGTAGGTAATGAAAGCTCCACGCGAACGGAATATTATGGTTACATTATTGGTTATTGTTTTAGTAGATATATTTTTTCATTTTACAAAAAATATATTCATAATAATGAGATAACTTTCAAACACAGCCATGTTAAATACCCCGTCGCAGCAGACCTGCATACTCAGCGATTTTCCAAGTCAATGATATAATAGTTAAGTTTTATTAATATAAGTCGAAACATATGTGAGTTATTTTACCTATTCTCCATACGATTTACAAGGGAAAGAGTACGCAGGTTTTCTGCTGTGAGAGACACTGAAATTAGGCATGTCTACCATAATAATTTTTATTTTCAATATTTATACCAAGATTCAGTAACATTAAGTCCAAAAATAAAGGAGTTTGCCTATCTCTATATGATTAAAATGGGAAAAGAGTATGTAGGTTAGCTGGCTTGATAAACACATAACTATGATTTTTCACCATAAATGGATGGATCTCTACCACATGAAGTTATACACCAAGTTTAATCCAAAATATAGGATAGTAAGTAAAATATGAATTTTTCATTGTACTCCATAAGATTAACATTGGAGTCCCGAAATACAACGTACAGTGTTTAGATTTTTAATATCTCGTAACCGTTGGAGATATAGCAAAATTTTCAAAAGCAAAATTTTAATGTTTTAAAAATTGCATGTGAAAAATGGAAACAATTCTTTTTTCGGGTACAAAACTCCCCCCCCAAACTTCCTGTTTCCTTAGGCCCTAATGAATTTGTAGCCTTGTTATTTCATTTAATAATGTTATTCGTTAAAATATCTTCCAATGAATAAGAAATGACAGAAATAAACTTTAGCATTATCGGATACGTAGCAACGGAATTGGTTTCTAAGTAAAGTAATAGGTAAAAAGTAATGTTCTCTAGCCAGTGGAACCGATATCGGAAATTGGTTCCAGATATCGGTTTCTGATAGCGTCTCATCACCGAGCCGGGAACAAGTTTTATTATCGCAGCCGATATCCATGTTGTGCTGAATAAGATAACCGGTCCATTGAAAACTCTTCAGCCTGTTATACAGTGACTATGTACACGATAAGGTATGAGAAACGACCTCACTGAAACGAGTTCACTTGAATTATTCAGAAAAAAACTATTGATCATTGGTAATTGTAATTCATTTAAAAATATTTGTTGGTAAATTTACACCCAAACAAGGGAAACAACTTAAGTTTAAACGAATTTCCCTAGGAAGAAGCTATTATCGTAGGTCTCATGGCAAGACTTAAGCCCGGGACCATGTTATTTCAATCCAGACATATCGGTCAATCGGAATAGGTAGTTTGGGGGGGATTGTACTAAAAAATTGGGTTTTTTCGTTTTTCATAATATTTTAAAAATCTTTAAATATTATCTTTCATCATTGGAATCAACTAAAAACACAACACAATTTAGTTACGTTCAGTACGTTGTATTTTGGGGCTCCAATGTTAATCTTAAGGAGTATGAAAAAAAATTATCTCCTTAATGTGGTTGAGATCTTATGCTACAAATGCTCAAAAAACATAGTTTATGTGTTTATCATGGCGGCCAACCTGCATACTCTTTTTCCATGTTAATCATATAGGCAACCCCCATTAATTATGGACAGATGTTTATAAAACTTGGTATAAATGGTAAAAATAAAACTTATTTATGCTAGAAATGCCTACTTTCAATGTTCCTCACAGCAGCAAACCTGCATACTCTTTCCCATGTTACTCGTATGGAGAATATGCAAATACTTCTCAGATTTATTGACAGATATTGAAAAAACGTGTCATATATAATTATTATTATATTATTGATTTTGCAATTCGCTGAGTACGCAGGACTGTTGCGACGGGGGTGTTTACATATATTTTGACCATTGAGTATGCCTGTAGACTACTAATATGTTTCTGGGCGTTTTATTTAACAGAAAAGTTTGATTTATAACTGTTTTTAATTTAAAACCACAACTATATAAACTTATAAACTGTAACGAAATATAGACTCTAATAACACTGACAACAAGAAACACTTGGCACGGGTTGGCAGATATGTGAGCTTAAGAGCTTAAAAACTGGATAGTCTTAATGGTCTTAAACAGATACTTTCTATTGAATTGTATAACTCGTCACTAACTAGTTTAATTGATTGTGGATGATGGCTTTGACTCAAACAAATGCCAAGGGACTTCCAGTATAAATCTTTTAAATTAAATCTCTGAAATCTCTATGCTTGATTTTCATACTTAGAGGCTGTCCCTGTAAAGAAATACTGTATGTCCAAATAGGTGTTAGGACAGTCTTTAGAATAATAATTGATTTTTACCTGAAATATTGGAATTTTTCCCATAAGCCAGATCTTTTTCGGAATTTAAAATTGAGATGTTGCTGGGTGTACCAAATATAGGGTTTACTGGTGAACCACCTGTTAAGATGAATGCTTAATTACTTAACTTCTTTTTTATTAGGTGGTTATTTGATTGTTTAAGTAAACGAAGGGGAGACAGTTAGCCGTTCTGGTGGTATGTACCTACACGACGAAATTGATATCTCCTTCACTTTGACTCTCTAGTTTTTTAGCCAGCTGGAAATACTATTTAAGACCATCATGTGGTGTTTGGGATACAATTACAGGGTCTTACAACATGGGCTCATAACTTATGAGTGAATGAACACGGTATCATGTAAGAAGATGGCCTAATCATAAAACTGGTTTCAAACACTGGGATTCAAACCATTAACCTACTGTGTCTCAAGTGTGGAATTCGTCCAGCTAAAACACGGATTCAACACTATTGATCGAGATTTAAGTCCCGAATATTCTTTATAGTTCTACGTTAATAATAATTGATATCCATTTTATTAAAAATAAAATAAAATGTAACAGGAAATACAAGATTTAAATAATAAATGCAGCCTTAATGAAAAGCTGTAATTAATTACCTTTTGTTTTTCTAGCTGTTTGGATTTCTAACAAGCTGTATTTGTAAATTTTACTGGAAGCTAGCTTTTTGTCAAAGGGAAAACATAATTAGCTAGTTAACTTAAAACCATTGAAAGTGAAGCCTTTGATGCCTGTCTGCTTGTGAAATGCTGAACTCTCGGCTGACGTGAGTTTATTGTTTATGAAATGAGCTTTAAATGGGTTTTATACACCGATATCTAATGCCTAATGTAATATTTTAATGACTTTAAAACTTAGGCTACTTAAAATTCTTTCGAATAAACATACACAGAAAATAATAAAATTTAAGTAAATTTTATAGAAGATTAAATTGAACATGTAATTATTAACGAAAGTTTTACAAAAACGTAAATTATTTTGAATTTTATTAGGTCCCTATTACTCAGACCAAATTGTTGATATTTTTGCTGTTTTTACTACATAAAAATTAACAATAAAAACTATGCAAATGCTGTTTCGGTAAAGAGACCTTTCAACTTTATCCTTACTGTAGTTTTAAATCGGCAAACTGTCTTACCAATCAAAAGGTTTTAAATGGTATTAAGTAACATTTTACGGAATATAGTTAAACTATTGTCGAATCAAACATTTTTTATACCTCAATCATACATGTGATACAAATTCGTAAATAAATATACACACATATTATATACATGATAAAATGTCGAAACTAGTGCAGAATTTTCACATCGGTAAAACCCCGTGCGTGGAAATGAGTCGTTATTAAAAGAATATTGAAAAAAACATTAAAAAGGATGACTTAAAAAGTAAAGGGTAATTTGAAAATATATAATGATAAATTATGCAGTCTGCAATTATGCAGCCTACTATCTCCCCATTTATCACCTTCTATCTCCTCCTCTATCTTTCCCTTTTTCTCCCCTCTATCTCCCCCTCTATCTTCCCCTCTACCTTCTCCTCTACCTCCCCCTCTATCACCCCCTCTATCTACCCCTCTATTTCCCTCTCTATCTCCCCCCCTATCTCCCCCATAACTCCATCTTTATCTTCCCCTCTATCTCCCTCTCTATTATCCCCCTAGGTTAGGTTAGGTTAGGTTAGGTTAGGTTAGGTTAGGTTAGGTTAGGTTAGGTTAGGTTAGGTTAGGTTAGGTTAGGGAGAAAGAGGGGTAATAGAGGGGAAGATAGAGGGGGAGATAGAGGATAAGAGAGAGAGATAGAGGGGGGATAGAGGAGAAGAGGGGGAGGTAGAAGGGGTGATGGAGGGGGAGATAGAGGGGAAGAAAGAGGGGTGATAGAGGGGAAGATAAAGGGGGAAATAGAGGGGAGATAGAGGGGAAGATAGAGGAGAAGATAGAGGGTTAGATAGAGGGGGAGATAAAGGGGGAAATAATAGGGGAGATATAGAGAAAGATAGAGGGGAGGTTAGAGGGAAGGTTAGAGGGGGTGATAGATTGGAAGATAGAGGGGGAGATAGAGGTTAAGAGGGAGAGATAGATGGGGGAATAGAGGAGAAGAGGGGGAGATAGAGGGGGAGATGAAGGGGGGGATAGAAGGGGAGAAAGAGGGGTGATAGAGGGGAAGATAGAGATAACCTCCCCTCCATCTATCCCTCTATCTCCTCCCCTTCATTTCATCTCCATCTATCTCTCCCTCTTAACCTCTATCTCCCCCTCTATCTTCCAATCTATCACCCCCTCTAACCTTCCCTCTAACCTCCCCTCTATCTTTCTCTATATCTCCCCCATTATTTCTCCCTTTATCTCCTCCTCTATCTAACTCTCTATCTTCTCCTCTATCTTCCCCACTATCTCCCCTCTATTTCCCCCTTTATCTTCCCCTCTATCACCCCTCTTTCTTCCCCTCTATCTCCCCCTCCATCACCCCCTCTACCTCCCCCTCTTCTCATGAGGAAAAAGTGGTTTGGATTACACGTGAAATTACAGGTCTCTTAGATGCTATTGCCTGTTGGACTATTAAATAACAGTCCCGTATAAGGAACGTGTCAGCCTAAGTCAGTAACAAGATTACAAAATCTTGGCTTAAAGTACCTACCTGGTTGTGTCACCATTTCAATAGGTAATCTATTCTTATCGAATATAATCAATCTCTGCTAGGTCAAATACATCTTTCTACATCATTTGGGACTATTTCACATTCAGAGTAATCATATATTTTCACAGAGGGGAAAACTTTTGAACTAGTAAGTAAATGGAACCTAGTAGTATATAGTTTTGGCCACCTCCCATAAATATATTACTGTTAATTTCTAGTTTATTAGAACAAATTTACTATAGTGTCTGATACCTATTTCGATACTAGGTCCTCGTTGTTGCCGTGGCTTCTAATATGTTAGTTAGGAAGTAAAACTAAGCCGAAATGGGTCTTATCTCAATTTCTGACTTTATGTTTAACGAAAGCAATGCATTTGTGTTCGTCTTCTCCGTGAAACCCAGAGAAGCCACCTTGGAGCCTTTTGGAGAGGTGTTTTGTATACTTTAAAATTACATACGTCCTACAAATTTGAAGTAACTACCTTTCAGAAATATATTTACTTCTTGAACGCGGATTCAAACTCCTTTACGGATATTTAAACTAAATAATCGAGGGGTAAATAAAAATAAACGAGAAACGTGTGGGCCGGAAAGAAAAGGACAAGAAAATAATTTGTATTACCAGGTTCTTGAGGCGGCCTTAATCCTGTTAGCTGCGATGTCCCGCAGCAGGTTTTATTCAAGAGCCGAGATTTATGTAACGACAGTGTTGTGAGGGCGAGACTCTTCCACCGTCCCTCCAGTTGTTTACGGATTTTCTCAGCCTGTAAGCGTGCCTCGCCCGCAGCGATCTGCAATTCCATCTCTTTCCTAACGTGAATACTTTCCAGCTGACAATATTATTTCAATTTTTACGATTCAATTTGTATGTGAACATTAAAATTTATAGAACATGTCCTTATATTCTTTTTGACTATTAAAACTTCTTCATAGTTTTTTCCGTGTACTTATATTAGACGGTACTTATATGTACTTATATTGTTATAAGACGGTCCAAACAAAATGACAGGTCGAACCAGATTTGTTATTTTAGGATTAGATCAGGTGATGTTCAGTTACTTGGAGGAATTGTGGATAGTTGTGAGCAATTGTCGGTGGGTGTAGTGTTCTCTTGTGTGGGTTAACGTCCGCACTGCTGAATACTACGTTATCCACATCTCAGTTCAGAGGTCGTGGTTCGGATTCTACGTTAAACTGTAGGTCCCTTAGTTGCCATTGGGCTATTAATTAACAGTCCTGTCCAAGGATCGTGTCGTCAGCCTTAGTCAGTAACAAGACTACAAGATCGCGCCACAATCATCTTACACTCATTTCTCATTTATACTTTGCTTAAAATACCTACCTAGGTAGGTTGCCACTTTAATAATCTAATCTATTTTATCAACACACCAGTAACTATGCACCGTACGTTTACAGTATTTAGCTTTAATTTTATTTGTAATTTAAGGAATATAAAATCAGTTGATTTGTTAAGCTTCTATAAATTAAATAATTATAACTTTTGGTATATCACCAATATTGTCACAGTTATTATTTGTCCAATAGGGTTTTAGGGTATTAATTATATTCCAGTTTGGCGTAAGCATCTCTCATGGTTCACATACACCCTTAAGAATAACATTGGGAAAGAGTTTGTCTATTAATGACAGGTGAGTAGAAATGAGACAATGAGTAAATACATATGCCTATATTAAATACGTTTGTTCTATACGACATTTTGATCCATGGACCATTTTTTGTCAAGTTTTTAACAGGCAATACTGTACACAGGTTTTATTAATTAATTAATAGAAATAATAAAAAAATTATTATTGATTGCATTCAAGGTATTATGTTCCTTACCACGTCATACGCAGTTATACAAATATGTTGTGGCCAAAAGCAGTTCGGATAAAACAATTCAAACAATCTTCTGATAAAAAATATACATTTGATAAGTGGTTACTATCGATATCTGATTTCTAACTAATAGTATACTAGAGAAAACTAAACTTTACGATACTGTTTATAAACATATATTGTGCATACAAAAACGTATGGAATCCTTTATTGTTGTTCGAACAGGCACAGAAAATATGCGGTTTAAGATTACTAAACTGGGTAAATTTCACTTTCTAAAACATACAGAAAATATTTTGTACTATAATAACTAACATACATTTGTTTATTTTGTACCTGAAATATTCTTATTCCATTAATATACTCTAAGTGAACTCCTAAATATTTTTCAGAATATTTTAATTCAGTTAAATGGCGTATTACCGAAAACTTGCGTAACAATATATAAAAAACAATACTGAATAACCCAATTGAACAGCTCTGTGGAGTAGGGATATTTATTTTTCGGAGGTTGGTACTTAGCCTCAGAGGATCGGATTTAATATTCAATCGAATAAACACGATTCGCTCATTTAACAATAATACCGGCTCTCTTGCCAACGGCGAGGTGCTGTTATGAATATGGTAAAAATTAATTTCTCGTAGCTGCTTCTACGCATTTTATTTGGAGTTAAAATGTATTTTTGTTTTACATAATTTTAATTTAAAAGT
Organism: Nephotettix cincticeps; assembly: GCA_023375725.1. Classification (NCBI taxonomy): domain Eukaryota; kingdom Metazoa; phylum Arthropoda; class Insecta; order Hemiptera; family Cicadellidae; genus Nephotettix; species Nephotettix cincticeps. Next base: position 2,682,571 of record CM041785.1, read on the forward strand.
TTATGTTTAGGTAATGTTCATACTGTAAATTTTAGTTTTGTATTTTCTAATTATTGTTCATAGCTCTTTATTGTTGCTCACTTGCTAATTTTTATATCTTAACAAATTAGGTCTGTGAAATTAAATATATTTGCCAGTAATCCAAAAATAAATACTGTATTATAAATTGCGAACTTACCTCATTATTGAACTCCTTGAACCAACTCCTTTTGTTCTTATTGTTCCTGTAACATATATATGTTGGTCCTTTTTTAATAAAAACCCAAACATCTTCGAATCAATCACACCAAACTGTCAGATTTAATAGAATTATCTACAACCACCAGGTTGTGTAAGGATACTAAACATGAGTATAATACTTATACAAATGAATGGTTAAGGGAATAATTGGGTCTGTATGAACTTATATTTAGTTTTTGACATGGATATGCCTTAGCTCTTGGAGGGATGTTGGCAATGTGCGAGACGAAAATTTGAAACGGTGACGTCATTTTGTTAATGTATCGTCATAGTTTAGCTATAACCACAACTGTTTAGATAAACTGAAAACATTCTCTTTAGACATACCCCTAATATAACCTATTCTCCAAAGGGAAGTAAAACATTTTTTTTCTTCAGAGCTGTAGAAATTATTCAACGTACACATGTGATTTGAAGATATAATACATAACCTATGTAAGAAATCATACGAAAAAGCGTTTCACAAAGAAGTGTGGGATTATTCATATTTTCTTATTATACGAAATAGCGATGCACGTAATGACATTGTAAATGATAAATTTATTTTATAACTCGCCCCTACCAATAATACCAGTTGTGAATTATTGAGGAAGGAGCTCAACGTTACTGGGTATTTAAACGTAAATAGTGATGAGTCTCAGGATTTTTATGATATAATGTAGGTTTTACTTTCTCCCTTTATACAATAGTCTATGGAAAAAGTATTGGTTTCATAAGAATGTTCGAATTTGAGTTAAAAGTGGATATATCCGTTTTGGGGTCTAATGAATCTGAAATATGGGTTTCGACGTGATGTCTGTCTGTCCGTGCGCGTGTCTCGATGTGTACATAGTCACAGTCCACCTTTTTTTTATTTTAAGAGTAGTCCAATTCTAAAACCCTAAAACTTGACAATGGTAAAAATAGGCTATAGACCTTTTAATGTAAAAATAATTTTTTTATGTTTCTGTGAAAACAATAAAGGTAACGTACAACTTGACAACCATAGTTGAAACCAACTCAAACAACTAAATAAATTAGTATTTTGAATTATTTTCTACAAATGAGAAAACTTTAACTTATTGTCCATGATAAACGCAGTACGTTGTCTGAGAGCTACCAACATTACTCTAACGGAGAATATTAACAAATAAATTTATTCCTTATTTACCATTTTTATATAAAACTTGGTATGCTTAAGGGGTCACACCGCCCTAAAAAGCTCCCTCTCATAAAAGCTTGATGGTGGCTAGTTTTACCCATACAAAACAACAAGAGAGATAGATACTAGATAAACTTTAAACAACATGGCCGTTTTATTTAAAGATTGTCGTTTTTAAATTTACCTAAGAAAGTGTGTGTCAGTCCACTGATACCGTTTATTTACTGGCAGTTTCACCCAGCCTGGGATTGAACCGGTGACCTCCACATTATGAAGTGGGTCCTCAAACCATTCAGCCGTTTAGTCAAACACGGAAGTTACTAACCAGAGTAATTTTCACCGGATGAGTCGTGATGTTTTGCTTCAACAGCAGCGGAGGCATTACTCATTGGCGAGGATGTTGGCCACTATTACTCTCTCTGACACATGCTCATTACACTCTGTCAGTCTTCCTTCGCTTACACTTGTCCCAGAGAAAACTTTCCACAACTATTCGCTCTATAATGTGATCATATTTACCAACAATGGGAACTCCCACGTTTCTTAAGGGGATCTTCCGCTACCTATAGGGTAATTTTTTCCTTTAAAAAATTCTCAACTCAATCTTTAGGTGGTCAGTATAGTTTTGTTTTTATTAGGTTGTAAAATATTTTATATGCTTCACATAAATAAAGATGTTAACGTTGATATAAATTATTTTGCATAGTAAAAAAACAATTTGATTTAAAATAATATGGGATCTTAAAACAAATTTAATTCATTCAATTTTCTTACGTAAAATACATTTATGTTTTACGTGAATAAATGTTAAACCTCAAAATTTTAACATCTGTATAACATTAGGGATTCGTCTGTACATTGCTCAGAGTTATTAATTGTTTAGTTATTTTTACGTTTCGTACGTTAGAGAAGCCGAAACAAGTCTTATCTCAATTTGTGTCTGTGACGCTCCCGAAGGCATTTTACGACGTCTTCTCCGAAAAAACGGGAGGACCGATAACCATGAATCTTATTTCATGCATTTTCTACATTCCAGAAAAGGGTTTTCAATGCTTAAAATTGTTCGCCGCCCCTGGAAAAGTAAAAAACGAGAATTTTAAAATCCACTTTCAATTGCCGTATCAACGAATAACCTACCGGTAATAATCAGCTGTGTTTGTAGGTTAATGATTTAATATAAAGAAAAGCAAACAGCTGTCAAATCAATACTAGTTGGTTTATATTAGTCATTGATTTTAAACCCACTTCGAAATCATACTATATTAAAAAGTTATTTTAACGTATAACTAATTTTAATAATAGTATAAAATGTTCTAATCTATTTAATTGTAAAGAAATGCTAAAATAATAAAACTATGTATTGATTTATTTTCATTGAACTGATTAGTTTAGGATTTCAGGTTTACATTTTGTAATGATAATCTTTCTTCTTTAAACTGAATCCTACAACCCGTACAAAGGACGGGCTTACTGCTAGTGTAATCTAAATTAGTTGCATAATCTCGATCAAATCATAAAGTCGGTTATCCTACAATTTCAACGACTATTATAGAAATAGAAAGCTGAACACTATAATTATCTAGAATCTCTTCTACCTAATTAAAACCAGACTGCGAAACAGCGTGTGTGCAGATTAACCGACTACACTAATTTAAATTACACAAACATAAATATAAAGTAATAGGACAATCGTTACGGATCCAAATACAGTGGGATGGTGGGCAGGGCGATGTGGGCTGATATCGCAATAGTATGGGTGGTTAGGGGGGTCTACATATTGGACCGTCGCGAGGCAGACCTGGGACCACCTGATCCTACAGGTCACAAGGAGGCTTACCGCGAGGTCGTCAAATGTGACCTTTATGTCTCCAAGGTGACCACTGGTCAGTGGGACGTAGATATGTGAATATGTCGCTACTTGTTATAGCAATTCTTGTTCACTCACCTACTCATTTATTGTTTGTTTTAAAATGCATAATGTCGATGAATTTTATAATTAATTATTTATTTTAATTGGATTTTTTTCTATTTCTTTAGTGATTTAATCTACGACCATGCGAAGTACCGATAAAGATACTAAAAGTAACATCAAATAATTATGACTCATTATTAAACGGAAATTGAAAACAGTTGCATTATGTGCTCAGTATTTGACGAAAGTAATGTCATTATGGATATAATGAAATGCAAAATCAGCTGATTTAGCAATAAAGATGGTGCGTTTTAGTGGCTAACCCAAATGTGAGTTTTGAACCATTCACAAAATGAGTGATTTAAGCTGTAAGAAGTTCAATTTAACTCTGGAAGAGATAAATGCAAAAGTTAATGTTGTAATTAACAAACTACTACCTGCGAAATCTAAACCTGCATAAAAAACATACAACCAGTTTTTAAAGTGGAAAAGTGAAAATAATGTGCGTAAATATACAACTTTTGTTTTTAAAGGTCAGAATATTGTTGGTCGTAGATAAAAAAGTGTATACAACGATTGTACTATGCCTTAAAGCGTAAGTTTTTTATAACACTAATTTCGGTCGTGTTATAACTTACATCTCACTCGTGGCTTTAAGGCATTCATAAAGCAACCGTTGCATAAACTACAATCCGTTTCTGGAGATGGAGAAACCCCCCTCGTTTTTAATTAATTACCTAATAATTTACATAAAAAAAATTGAATGTCTATGTTACGAAGCAACACAAGAAAGTGCTCAAATCGTCAGAGGCAGTCAGAGCACGACTGCCTCAAATGTAAGCGCATGATATCTTGTGTTGCCTGCTAGCTCGGAGGTGAACTACAACTGTGGTTATGTGTTGCCTTATCAATATATTTTTTGTGTTGTGAATGATAGATATGAAAGATAGTGAAATGCCAACTAGTATTCCCTTCCTGTAATGTCAACCCACTCACGTTGGTATTTTAGACCAAGTATAAAATAGGAATGAGCGTAAGTTGATTGGGGTGTGACCTTGTAGTCTAACAAAACTAGTCAGGCTTAGGTGACTAACTGACTAAGGTGACATGATTAACGGGGTTTGAAACAGGGAACTCGAAGAATGTCGACGTAGTACCGTGCCGGTCCGTCTATGAGAGCAGGCAAATTGTTTGTAAAGAGGCTGTTTCTCTCTTAAAAAAAAATAAATAAAAAGTATGATCTCCTTGCCATGTAACTCCCACTTTAAACAATATAGCGACTAGCACGGCCAGCTGTCTGGTGAGCACTTAATTATGAAATACGCCGCTAAAACGCCCAGCACTAAATTACGATTATGATTACACCTTGGAATTTATTATCATCCTCACCAGTAAAATAAATCCTAATCCCGGAGAAGCAAGCGGTTCGACTGCGGCGTCACCGTAATGGCGCTTAACAATAAGACATGGAGGACCGTAAATTGAGGCGAAGCGACTGTAAAGCGCACGGTCCGTGTTTACGAGCAGGCGCGGCTTCAGTTTCGACTCTGTGAGCAACAAGTGACGTTACTGCAGTTGCAATTATGACCGCGCGCCGCGCCACGGGTCGCGATTATGTCGCTTTGTTTCCGCAGAACCGCGTTACCGCTGAACACACCCGGATAATTGGCCCTAGTTGAAAACTGCCAACTCGTTCGATCCGAGCGGGAGGGACGGCCACTAAATATTAATGACGCGCTCGTTTAATTTACTATTTTTCCGCGGGTCGAATAAAATGCTGGTTTTACAGTCGGCTTAATTTATTTAACTTTTACGGCCGGTAGGGGAGTTAATCCCGATGCGAATTGTGTTTTCAATGTTAGTCCACTCGTGTCTGTTGAACCGAAATCCAATGTACATTGTTTTATTCGGATGTATAATTAACAATTTTGTTGCAAATCTAATTTTGCGATACAGTATTTAACAAACTCTAGGATTAATACGTTTGGTAAATTTAATAAAAATACTGTCTCCTAACCATGATAGGTTAATGGAACACTAATTATTAACACTAAATTAAAATGATATATATGTGTCAACAAACAGTTTAAAAGTATAATTTTGAAACGATCTAAATATAGATCATGTGTCGGGTCGTAACTCTCGTAAAAATACAGTCAAATCCTGTACTTTCACTTAAGCAGTTGAACAGAAACATTTCGTTTCAAAACGAGGCATCGTTCTGGAAATAATAGGTCCAAACTGTCACATTACAATTCCCCGTTGATACTGGAATCCATTCCGGCAATACAAGTACCTAACTGTTGCAGTTCCTGTTGCTGAAGGGGGCTGTACCAGCGGTAATATTTTCTAAATGATTGTATTTGAGTTGAAAAATAAGTTTCAAACTATTTCATTCACCAATTTTAGTAGAAAACCGATTCTGAGACGAAATAGCCGTAGTTTTGATACATTTCGGAATGAACCGTTCCAGCATTAATAGCTCTAAGCTACTCACTTTCCCTTTTTAACCAGTTTTTAATTATTAGTTCTGAACTGCTCCATTCTCCGTTGTTGAACGGAAGCAATCTGGCATTAATGCTTAAAAATAATCAATTACTATTTTGTACCGATCAGGCATATTGACACAGATATTTCTTAACTCTTGTGAGGTGTTGGCGATTTGCGAGACCGAAATTTGAAACATTGACGTCATATGGTTATTATCGTAATAGTTTGGTTATAATAACAACTGTAGATGAACCAAAAACATTCCCTTTAAAGGCCAACATACACGGCAACCAGACGCACGTATGATGACGTCTGCAGACGGATGGAGGAAAAATCGCTCCTCATGTTATTAGATGTTGCAACGCACACAGACGTCCGTATGTCTGATGACGTCTGTGTGAAGATGTTTTCAATTAATCATATGGTGAGCGATTTTTTCACGTTTACATACGGGTGTGCGTCTGTTGCTGTGTGCGTTGGACTTTAGACATGCATACCCATGATCTAACCTATTTTTAAGGAAGTAACTACATTTTTTTTAGTTTTGAACTACCCTATCCCATGCTGTTTAGAGATGACCATTCCGGAAAAAATAGATTTTTGCTACCCAATTGGTTTTGTTGCAGAGAACCAGTTTCTGAAATAATAGTTCGAAACTGTTCCGATACCCGCTGTCGGAGGGAACCGTTCCTGCAGTAATAGCTCCAGAGACCGTTCCAACGCTCGCCTCTACCCGCTGAGCTACTGGTTCACGCCAACCAGCCATTAACAAGCATTACCCGACACAAATCGCCTTTTAAACGCGGCAATTTCCGCGTTCGCTCGGCAACGACGACGTACAACCTTATGTTTCGCCCGCGACCGTGTTTAAATGTGGTGTTTAGAGATTTACAGCACCGGAGGCTCTATGAGTAGGCGGTGGCACAGGTCGCTTCTACTCTACACCACGTTCTGCTTTAGTTTCATGGCGATTTTTCAAACATTTATAATATTACTGGTTATTTATCTGAGTTTTGCCTCCATTTTAATTGAGTGGACATGTAATCAGGAAAATGGAAAAATGTTTTAGATAGGGGTTAGCAAAATTAGTTTTGGGTTTAAACTACGGTGTGTAACGCTAAGTAGTATTTTAATATATTTTACTTGAATAATATAATTTATTTTTATGAATTGTGGATAGTTGTGGCTGATGGTCTGTGGGTGAGGTGTTCTCTTGTGTGGATTAACGTCCGCACTATTTAATACTACGTTAATCCGCAAATACTATCCTCATATATATTCCAGCTCGTTATTCAGAGGCAGTGGTTTGGAAGCCACGTTAAACTGTAGGTCTCTTAGTTGTTGCCATCGACTGTTGAGGTATGAATTAAGAGTCCTGTCTAAGGAACATGTCAGCCTAAACCCGTAACAAGACTACAAGATCGCGCCACAATCATCTTAAAATCAATCCTCATTCATAATTGGATTATCTACGTTGTGGTAGAGTCACCATTTCAATAATCTAATCTTATCCAACCTTAAAATCAGTGAATATACACTGCATAAGATTTATTACACTGAATATTAGTGTAATCTAACTACCTCTCCTTTTATATATTTCCTTCAAGTGGGTGAGGCCTGTTACCAATATTCTCCGAGTACTTTATTTAAATCTAATGTATCTTTCAGCACATTCACTAGGGCACATCTTACTGCCTTTTTACGTAATAACCACTTCTCAAATTGCATTTTTTAAGCTAGTTCAAATTTTTATCTCAATTTATTTTTAAAGTATATATGGATGATATCAGTGAAGTTTATCATTGCCTTGAGTTATTTTGGAAAACAATCGTAGTTGTTTTAAAATACTCTATATTATGACAATAGTTATTGGGTATCTCTTTCCTCCAGTTTATTTTGTATACCAGTTAGTATAATATTAATTACAAGGACTTGTAATTTAAATTTGTGTTACTAAATTGTGTTACTCCTCTACGATTACTACGATTTTGTTATTTTAACAAGAAAAGAATTACTTTGTTATAATTATTATAATTTTGTAACAAAGTACACTTTTTACCCCTAAGGTTTTACTTCGTAGAAAATTGTCTAAAAATAATAATAATTTTTAAAGCAGATAACTTTAAACCTTTCTCATTATTGGGGTTATGCATAAAGTGACCCCCTTCACAAAACAAAACGACGGTACTGGAATTTAAGCGGCTTATAGACGGAAAAAGTAAAGATGGCAAGTTACTTGCTTCTTCAACTTACCGTTTACCTTCCCCCGTCTAAAGGGTTACTTTGCACTCCAGAGGCAAGTAACTAATTGCGGCCGCTAAAAGCAAACATGTTTGTTTTTTGGTCACTCCAAGACGAGTAGCGGGTCACGTTAAACTGTAGGTCCTTTAGTTGCCATTGGCTGTTGGGCTAATAATTAACAGTCCTGTATAAGGAACATGTCAGCCTTAGTCAGTAACAAGACTACAAGATCGCGCCACAATAACCCCACAATCATTTCTTATTCATACTTGGCTTAAAATACCTACCTGGGTAGGTCGCCATTTCAAATGGTAATGGTATAATGGTATAAACCGCTTACGTCCAACACCTAGCAAGACGCACTCGTGGTTTTGAACTCCGCTAGGACAGTGACTCCGACACAATCTCCAAACCCCTCAAGGACTGACAGTGTTGAACACGTTTACAGCGGGAATTTTTGACACGAGGCGTTCGATTCCGTAATAGTGTACAGATCTGTCAAGTTTATGACGGCAATATCTCGCTACACGCCGACACTATCCTCAGAGGTTGCGCTCTGACTGTGGAATGCATCGCATTCTTGACACAAACCGGTGGTATCTGGGTTTAATTGGGTGTTCAATTTCTGTTGCAGCATTGCTTAAATAACTGTGAAGGAAAGAATTCGGTTTAATAATGAACGCGATGACGGAGTTGATAGTGCAACGGCTTCTATAGTTTTAACAGCGGTGTTGTTGGCTATAAGCTCCAGGTTATCAAAATGTAGGGGAGTTGGCGATTTGCAAGAAGTACGGCTTATTATGAGAACAGCTGTTTATATAGTCATAAAATAATTATTTTTAGACATATTATCCATGATCTAAGCAATTCCTCACAGTGAATTAACTATAGTTTTTTTTCATTATTGACATGGATACGTCTTAACTATACGGTGGGGGGTATTTGCGATCCGCTAGACCGAAATTTGTAACGATAGTGCTGTCATATGGTTATGAGAACAGCTGTTTATATGAACTGAAAACATTCCCTTTAGACATATCCATGATCTAATCTATTTTCCACAGGAAAATAATTATTTTTTTAATTATTGTCATGTGTATGTCTTAGCTTTTTGTGGGGTGAGGGTATTTGCAACCAGTCAGACCGAAACTTGTAACGATAGTGCCGTCATATGGTTATAAGAACAGTAGTTTATATGAACTGAAAACATTCCTCTTAGACATATCCATGATCTTTGCTATTTCCACAGGGAATTAAATATATTTTTTCATTTTACAACTTTACCCTACGAAATGTCACGTATCTTCTAAATAAGATATTATTGTTCCCGTTTACTGTAATATTGAGTTGCAATTTAATACACAATGATAAATAATAAAGTGAATGATATTTTATAGTATTAAATCTTTTGTTCTCATAACACAATATTATTTTTAACTTTTCCCGTGTCTATTAAATAGATTAATCTGTTAAACTCTCATTGTATGAATAGTTTAATTTTTTTTAGTTTTGAATTATTTAATTTCCTCCACTGGAGTGGTTGGCGTGCTTTGAAAATGTAGTCCCAAGATGTTATTCAAAATTTTGAGGCTGCACGAACATAGACCGTTCATAAAGTTTCATCTCGGAAGTGAAGACGCCGAGATAGGAACCCCTTCGCCACACAGGTGCGGAATCGTGCCCGTATCATAACTGATAAGGTCACTTCCGCTCCATCGCTTATCAGCGGCAAACAGAGTTTATCCCGGCACTAATTGATTTGTTATCTCCCAATGTTGGTTTAGAACTTCCTTAATGGCCGAAGATTATTACTATCAAGAGTTACCGAAGATCGAACAAAGGAGGTATGGAGTGTTTATGGTGGGTTTGAGTAGAGACACTCAGCGCCTCCTTATCAGCTCGTAACCTCTCAGCTGATCTGTCCTTATCACACGATGACACGAGGAGGGGTTATTGGGGATCGTATCAGAAAACACTCACTTTGAATCCTTCCAAGTTGGAGTGCTTAGACTTAAAGTGGAGTCAAACAAACTAGTTGAAAGTTGGTTTCTGTATTAAAAAAATATTTTTGTAAATACGTTTATTTTTTTGTTATTTGCCTGTAATCAAAACTATATAATTACAAAATAATAGTTATGTCTGTATATTGCTTGGGTATATTTGGTTATTTTTTCATTTTGTATTCCAGGAAATACAAAACAGGTCATACCTAAATTTCTCTCTGTCTGGGTTTCTGTAGCGTTAAACAAGGTACACTTGTAACGCATCTCCGAGTAAACGAGAACTCTTCCTAAGGTAAAACTTAAACAGTGTTATTTACAGTTTGGAAAAGGTATTTTGTTTAGGATACTTTAAACTGATCCACGCTCTATTTAAATAAAGTAATTGATGGGCGAACGAAGTGAGAACATCTATAAATCGTGTTGTTTCTTGTTAGCGAAGTCAAACGAGTGTTGAAGTGTAGGATAGTCGGTCTATCCAAAGGTCCAAAGGTTAGGGGATGTGTTTTATACTAAATAATTAGAAAAGTTTAAAAATATTTAGTATTTTATTCCTTTGCTCTATGTTAATCGGTTACTGAGATATTAAATCTGGTAAAAACAGTACGTTGTTTTATAGACCTCGAACGGTAATAATATTGTGAAGAGATAAAAGTTTATTTCTTGCTTATTTTTAGAACATTTCCCAAAGGGAATAAGCTATTACCGTAGGTCTCATAGCTCATATCTTATGGAGAATAGGTAAATAACTAACTCTCATATTTATCGACAGATAATTATAAAACTAGTCTTATATTATTGATTTGGAAATTCACTGAGTACGCAGGTCTGCTGTGTCGAGGTTATTTTTAATACTGTGATAAAAATTTCTTAAGAGATTTATATATCCATGCAAATTTATTCTTACAAATAAGTGAATTTATATAGCTTTTTAACGATTTTTAAATATCGTATAAGACATAGTTACGTTTACCTTTATCTTGTTAAGGTCTGCTAACATTGTCAAAAATGCTAGTTTTAACATTTTCTCATGGCAGAAACCCTACTTACTCATTTATTAAAATACAAAACATCAATGTGACGAAGATTTTCAACATGAGATTTAAACTGGTTTAGTCTTATTTATCCAATTTTAAAATCGATATTAAATATCTGGGCTGATAATTACTTTTTATTTGTTTGTTTACGGTTTTAAAATTATTATTTTGTCATGATAAAAACCTAACCTGCATACTCTTTTCCCATGTTAATCATAAATGGATTAGGCAAACTCCTTCATTTGTAAACAGATAAAAAATAAAAAATAAAATATTTTTTCAAAATGAAAATTGTTTATGCTAGAAATTCCTACTTTCATCGTTCCTCACAGCAGCAAACCTGCATACTCTTTCTCATGATAATCTTATGGAGAATATACAAATAAATAATATTTATATCGACATATATTGATAAAAATTGTCACATATTATTTGGGAATTCACTGAGTACACAGGCCTGCTGTGACGGGGGTATTTTTACTCATGCCAACTAATAGCACCATATACGTTAGGCAGAATTTTACTAACCGGATAATTAATTACGATTTATGATATATTTTCATCAAGAAACACTCTGTCCTCCCGTTACTATATACATTCATCCTGTGATTCCGAAAAGGGTTTCATGCCGAGAGCGAGTTACAAATTGAGTGGAGTGTGTCGATAAGAACAGCAATTTGAACAAATGAGGCCGACATGGACGGTGGCGCGGCGTAGCGGCCGTGTAGGAAGACTCGGACCAGATGTGTCTCGCGTTCCCCCAGATTGGTCAAGTGGATACTTGCCTCTCACCATAACAATAACCGTTCTCCTACTATAGCATTAACACTGCCGGCCTTCTATTTTAGTGTTTCTTTACAAGCGACATACGATTGATAATTATTGTACTGAAGCTGGTATTATTTTACGTAACTAAACATATTGTACGTGAAACATACAAAGAGTGTAATTAAATTTATTTTATTTTAATTATTTAGATATTATATTATTATATTTGTTGTTTTTATTTTTATTTATTTTTTTAACTATACTGCATGACAGATAATGTGGATTTTACATAGAATATACGTACAAAATACAGTGTGTTTCAAAACTATATCTCTCTTTAAGGTATTGTAGCCGGATTACTGAATTATCTTATATATCACATTAAAATCACCCGGATATCCTCACATGCTCACAATTCCGTAACTGAATTTAAAAAAAATATTTTTTTAACAATGTAATATTACTGGTTAACAACGTGAAAAAACGTGCATAATGTAAAATTCAAGATGGCGGCTAAATAAAAAAAAATTAAAATGGGAACTTAACTGTAAAGCTGGAATTCTGGTAAAGCTTTAATATTTTTGTATAATTTAAAAAACATTTATCGATACCTAATTTGTTTAAATTTCTTGCGTATCAACATTTTTTGTAGACGTTGCACGTGTTTCAACAGCCTCTAGGCAAAAATGTTATATATTTTTTTCCATTTTTATAATGAGTTATTTTTATATTTATCTTAAAACTATATAAAAGTGTACCTATTCTTGTAAAAGTTTTATATGAAATCCAGTTTCAAGTTATTCTTATTTGCAATTTTGTAATCATACATTGGGAATTTTTTCATAGGTTATCCCTACTATAATTAGACTAGAACGTGTGACAAATTTAAAAGTTTTACTCTTAATAATTTTTGAGAAATATAGTCAGTGGAAAAAAATGATGCATTTCTGAGTTACTGGAGACTTTCGAACGATTTAAATGTGATATAGATTTAACACCGACCCAGGAATAATACTTCAAAATATTGGTGGAGAGTTCTGAAACAACCCATATATAACCTTAAAAGTACCAAGATTGAGCCAGAGACAGTGTTTTAAACAGTAATGGCTGCCTATAGAGGTGACAGTCGCGGGTGGAATTGTTTTACCGAGATCAGACAAAGCCAAAGCCGGTAATCGTCTTATAGCGGTTACCAGCTGCTGTGCCTTGTAATCCGAGCCCCCCCCGCCCCCCCGCCGTCGTTGTCTCTTCTATAAGACAAGTATCTGCTTATAATTACTATCTCATTATCTCCTCCTTGATTACACATTGCTATTAACTTTAGTTTGTTCCCTAAACACAAACAAGTGATCATTTTTATTCACTCATTGATTTTGTGTCTTTTATTTTGTATTTGTTTCTCCAACTCGTAGTTGTATACAGTTTATTTTTCACGTTTTAGTTTTTTGGGGGGGATTTTGGGGTCACACGGAACTACCCGTTCGGATTAACCGATATTTCTTGATTACGAACTCATCCGAGTTCATCTAAATTTGGTAGGATAGGAATTCTTGAAGACCAAACTACTAGTCTTCTAAACCTTCTTCCAAACTACTACTAGGTACTATGGGAAATTCGCTAAAGTTAAAAATATATAAGAACAATCGTTTGGTAAGTGAAGACCATAAAAGTATATTTTAACATTAAATAAGTTTGTATACCTAAATTATTCAGTGGAATGGATTATAGTGATGTCAAACTATTAACTGGTCTTATTAAAAATCATTCCTTTAATAAAAAGTTATGAGCCTTATTAAAAATGTTTATAGATTCTTGTTTCTGTAAAGATTGTTTAACCTGGAAGACCTTAACACATAACACACCCCTGACAATACACAACTGCCATATCAGAGCTCCATACAGCTGATTAAAAATATTATTGACTTCAAAAACGTTGGTTTGGGATAGTACACTAATTGGAAAACAGTTAGTTAGCCTGGTTACAAAGACTATGTTTTATTATAAGAATTATTTAAATTACTCTTATAACTTCAACAATGTTTCAATAACTTTAAAAATTTCAATAAATACACTTTTATAGATAAAAATACAAACTGAAAAAGTACAGGATATAGTGCTGACAGAAAGATATTTTATTAATTTTTAAGGACGATATTAGTGTAAAAATCTATAAATTTAGTTTTATGAAAAAGCCTTTTTAATCAATACAATCAACATGACGTGCATTACATGGAAATAGAACAACACTATTCTATGTTGTAGTATCTATTTAAATAAAAAATATAGAGGATCATCGAAATTTATAATTTTTGTGCAAACAAAACTTTTAGAGAGAAAGTGCAAAAATGTGTAGGAAACGAAACAAGCCCCTGATTAGAATCAACGACTACAAACTCGACCGATTGGGGAAATTTATATCGGACTTGTGAAATAAATTTGCAGAAACCATGCTCCTACAGTGAAGAACGGCTGTTGTCAGAGATCTATACGTCAAACCAGTTTACAAACAATAACATGTTCAGAGCCGGTGATTCAACATGTTCCCGCGTATGCTAATAAGCCAACCGGTTGTTCTCATGTTTGGCTGTGACGAATCTGCGAAATTTTAATTCTCACGTTTTCATTTAAATATTTCACAAGGAAACGTGAGAACACCACAATACTCAAGAAAATTAGATAAGATTTGCGTTCAAGGCTTAAGAATTGTATTGGATTTTAAAAATAGACTTATCATATACTTTGACACATTTTACGAAATTTTATTTCTCACGTTTTCATTTAAATATTTCACAAGGAAACATGAGAACACCACAATACTCAAGAAAATTAGATAAGGTTAGGACCACGAGTTGAGGTAAAATAAATGGTAAACAAATCCTTCGTATGAAAGTTTTAATTTTATAAAATTAAATATATGTAAAAAGTGAATGATACATAGGCCTATCTGCCAAAAAATGTAATAAATTAGATAGTATTAAAAATATTATTAGTAACCTAAGATTAACGGTTCGGTGTTTGTTGGCATTTTATAAAAATTTTAAATACCATTTAATGATACTTGATAATTGGTTAGTCATTTTTAGGAATTATTAAATTAAAAACTTATATCCGTAGAAAATATATGTAATGCCGTGATACGGTTAGTTACCTGCTACATTGTTAACATTATTCAAAGGACTGTAACTCAATATTCTGCCACTAATGATGGCTTTACACTGAATACCTCGTATCAGATGGGTCGGGATAAAATCAAGTTAGGAAACATTATTATTGTAGGTAGGGTAATAATGGAGGAACCGAAATTCAATTAATTCATTTTTAAGTAATACAGTTCAATAAATTGTGTAAAAATTACACAATCTATATTGTCAGAGCTAACCCAATTTGCATGTTATAAATGAAAATGGATGTTACCACAGCCCGGTTGAATTGCAACCGTAAACGAATTTCGTTATTTTTCCATTATCGTATTCAAATACGTAACTTTAGCTAATAGGGTTTTACGAAAATGTATTAGATTGAAAAACCTTAATAAAACACCTTAATTTAAAAATATATTACAGTAGCTTGAAACTTCGGGATATGGGAATAATATTTCAACCTAAATTTAAGCCATCATCACATCAATCACGAATACAAATGTTTAAAATATATAACCATTATTCAATATACTTTTCTGTACTCGTCCAACGCGTCTGTCTTTTTAACTACACAACGTTTCTGGAGGTGGAGAAACTCCTCCCGTTTTCATGCGATAACCAAATAATTTACATTAAATATTGAATTTAAATTGAAGTTACATACATTAATTATATCATGTTGTCTATAATCTTATTCTTATATATGATGTACAATACAAAAATATATTGAAAACGCAAACAATATTGTGAGTCCTAACTAACTTCTATATTTTCTGTTCTCTTTGCAATGTCCATAGTCATAAGGGTAGGTACAAAACTGTGACTTACATAACCATTTCACTACAAGCAGGCTTAACTTGAGAGTAATACAGTTGAATCACAGCAGCTCATAGAAAAACTTTCATTTCATATCAGCAAATTTATATAATAAACTACCTTTGTTAATCAGAGAACTTTAATAGGTTAACCCTTTAATAGGACCAAGGATAAAACTAAAAAAATTATGATTAGAATAAAGTATGTAATTACTTATCCATTGACTCTTCTAGTTAACTCCAGGGATGTTAATAATACTGGAATAAAATTTGTAATTGAACTAATTTTAATATGTCTTCAGTACATTAGCTTGTGTTAGTCTATCGGTTCTTGTTGACTGTTTCTTTGATAGATCTATTTTATTTATATTTATCTGTATATATTCTGATTGTGCACCTGATTTAGAACATTTCTTATTTAATGGGATGTCTGTGTTATTATATATCGTTGCATTGCTCTGATGGCGAAGAGGAGGAATTGCGTTATGCAAGGGTTTTTTTGTGGCAGTTGGTAACTCTTTATGAATACACCCGCTCCTGCGAGGGTTATGTGATGACTCCACCGTTAAGTGGTGTTTACCCACACTAGTGGCTAGAAAAATCAAATCAGAACAGGGCCATAAGTGAAATAACAGATGTCAACCAAATTATATTAAACATAAACTAAAACTTAAATTGAGTCGACACATTGCTGTGCCAGTCACAGCTGTTCCTCTACGGCGGATCATTCAGGATGGCGATGGGCCTGGGCCTCCACACCTCTGGAACGTCTCTGCAAGGAGTGTTTGATTCTTACCTACTTTAACCTCCCCCTCAGCTCCGAGAGACTAGCCTGAACCTGTTTAGCACATTATCAAGTCTAGGCCACTGTGCGTTGGCTAAAAAGAGACTACTCCGGAAAATTATCCGTCGATCAAGATCGGACCTGCTTCCTTCAGTGCAGGCTCGATGTAACGTGCCACCCTATTCTAGGTCTGACGATGTATTACCTCCAATAATGCATGTTCGGGTCCAAAGATCCGACCTCGAGCACCAGTGACACTCACTGCGTCGGCCACCTGCCGCAGGCAAAGATGGTGTGCCTTGCTGAGGGCGTGAGCCCAAACATCAGCTCCATACAGGAGAACAGATTTGACCGAAGACATCAGCATGCTAGAACGTGGACCGGCCACATATAGCACAGCTCTGCAATATACAGTAATATTCTTGTTATAGGTAAGTTCTTGAATAAAATAAAGAGATTTTGACCAAAGCAATTTCCGTTTCCGTATCGGAAGCACCCGGTTGAACAGAGCCAAGCCCGCGCTCTCGGTCCGACGGCGCCATGTGTGGCGATGCCATCTGTCTCATTAACAGAAGCGGTGATACGTCCTCATGACCATTCGTCCTAATCTCGATCTGTGATTGTAAATATGTCACAATCAATTACGCGCCACACAATCACAACACTGATTGTGTGGCGCCCCCTCCATAACACCTGTTACACATCCACCTTCTGTGGGCGCGAACCTTATGAGAAAAATTATAATTCAACTCATAGATTAACTATTTAATCTTTCAATTGATTTCAAAACTATTTTAGTGCCACAATGATTTTAATTTATAATGATTCTTCAAACTCTTCTTTCATCGGATGTAAATACGTTTCAGAAAAGTCGTGGTAGTAGGTCAAAATTTTAACCGTTTTATTTTATTTTAGTGAGATAAAATTTACGAAAAACAAAATGTTGATGAGGGAATAACCTGAATTTATAAACTTTCGCAGATTTCATGAATAATAGTTTATAAGAAATATATGAATACTGAGTTTTTAAATAACTTGAATACTATACGAAAATTTGAACGTTAATCTTTATCGTCCTTATTTAAGCTACAACAACTTAATTGTCAATGTAATTTTTTAACCACTATGTTCTATTTTGTAATAAGACAACGTGATATCTACGAGGATACGTATAATATTTAGGTATAAAAATTTGATAACCGCTAATATTTAATGTCCTATCCTTTTACAAAGATAACTACGGTAGCAAATTTGCCTCTCGGAATTTTTATTCTTTTACAATAACAAGTAACCTTTTATAACTATTCTTTTTCAAATTGAACCAACTAGTGAGTATATTAGGGTGAAAGGTGAAGGAAGTGAAAGATAGATCTGGTGGGTGTAGTTGAGGTCATATAATTTAGTTTTGTTTTAGCGAATTTCCGAAGCTGTTTATGTAGTTATCATGGCAGCTAACCTGTATACAGTACTATCTTCATATGTTAATCATTATAGAGAATAGTAAAACTCCTTTTTATGGACAGATGTTTATGAAACTTGGTATAAACTGTCAAAATAAAAATTTATTGTTTATGTTAGAAATCCCTATTTCCAATTTTCCTCACAGCAGCAAACCTGCATACTCTTTCCCATGTTAATATTATTTACAATAGGCAAAAATGTTTCATATTTATCAGGAGGTATTGATAAAACTTGACATGTTTCATTATTATTATATTATTGATTTGGAAATTCGCTGAGTACGCAGGTCTGCTGCGATGGGGGTAATTTACTATAACCAGTTAATTAAAAAATATTACTATTCGCTTTTAGTTTTTGCATGTTTTATGGTGTAATTTAAGTCTACTTATTAGTGGCTCCCAAACATCAAAATTTATCGCAATACAAATATCAGACACATTAGTACATCACACCTCTTTGACAAAACTAGGGCTAATTACACTTCAAATGAAGTAAAGTAAGAACACTTCTAATGAGCCCAATTGAGAGGTATGATAAGTGAAAACGACGTATTGAAAGCGGGACAAAAAGTATAATTGTGTAGCAAGAGCAGAATGTCTGGACGGTTTTGACGAAGACAAAGCTACGCGCGACGTCCACTGCTACTGTCAATACGGTCGACTAATATTGGGAGAAGGAATGCGAATGTAAATGTGACAATGGGAATGTAAATTCAAATCTCCATCATGACAATACTCCGCCATCCGAATGACGTTACATTTCTGAAAGGGACTAATTTTACACACATGGTTGAAATGTCTCTCTCGTCGTCAGGGAGAAACCCCTGGTGGGAAAGGTTATTACACGGGTTCTAGGAAAAGAGTATTACACCGGAATAAAACTCTATGTGTTCAGTGTAATACTCTATCTCAAAATAACTGAGTAAAAATGTTTATTATTTTGTATTTTCCTTTCTCATCTTATTCTGTTCTTATAGTTTTTAGAGGTATGTTTTTAGAAATTATAATCAAGTATAATCTTTTGGAATTAAAAATTTATGGAATTTATTTTACACAAAAGAGCGGTAGGAAACATACAAATATAATACTGCAAGCTGTGAAAATATGTCCCTAAAAAGTAAGCTTGTGTAAAGGGACGAATTTGCAACTAAGACATTGTATGAAATAAACTCAACGATACATAAAACAACGAAAAAAACGCAACACGCATTCACTAAAGACAATAACTAGTGAATGCATTTTAAAATAATAATACTAACAAATAAATATTTAGAACTAGAACTAAACAATAAAAGCCTAACAAATATGTTGAGGATAGAAAAAAGAATAAATGATGAAAAGGTGTTTCAACAATAAACATTTTTACTCTTTTATGTATTTATTTTATCATGCCCATATTGAAATACCTACTAAAAATAAAATGGCCGAAAAAAGTAAGTAGAATTAGGTTTTTAATAAGTAACATTTAAGGTATGAATGGACCTTCAATTATGCATTAAAATATGTTTTAGTTTATAAACACCATTATTTGTAATATTGGCTCTATTTTAACGAAATAATTTGATTTCAATCACAGAAACATAAATAGACGAACGAAAGCCTGGATAAGCTGAGAACGTGAATCGTCAGAACCACTTGAAAAAGTGAACGCCGTAATTAGGGGGTTTAGTTCTAATTGAAGGGGGAGAGGAGCTTAAAAATACAAAAGTTTTGATTACTTCCCCCCCCCTCCCCGCGCAGCTGAGATGGGCAGATGCTTGTGTAGCTTCTGCTCCATTATTCTATTTTATTGACCAATAATACCCCTTCCCTCCTGAAATAACTCGTGTTTTTCATAATATTAGGATTATTTCAATGTAACAACATGCAAAACATTGTTACAGACTTATGTTTTTGGTGAAAGTATTGGCTTTGATATTAAATTTTTGTCGCTGAAATACATATTATAATAAAATACTTACTTCCCTTTGGTAAATAACTTAGAACATAGATACGTGTAAAGATAATTTTTAAAGTTCACCTAAACAGCTGGTTTTTACGTTACTAACCAAATGACGTCACTGTTTCAACTTTTGTTCGCGTAATTTGATGACAGCCCCCAGAGCTGAGAAATGTGAAAAAGTATTTTACCTACCTTTGAGAAATAGCTTAGGTCAAATATATGTCTAAAGGGAATGTTTTTAGTTCCTCTAAACGACTGTCCTTATAATCATATGACTCCACTTCCGTTTCAAATTTTGGTCTGACGGATTGCTAATACCCCTCCCCCTTAGGATAAGACATATCCATGTCAAAATATATTGTCAAGTTCAAAATCATGCGTTTTCATGGTGATATATGTATTAATATGTTAATAAATGGTAATGGAAAGTTAAAAAATGGTTTTTATCAATAAGTATTAAAGAAAATCATAACATCTGAGTAATTTTTGAATATTTGTTAAGTGTTTTTGTGAATGATCTTGAGTGAGTCATACATTAAACATTTAATATTTAACATCATTTAACATTTAACTCCTAAGTAGGGCCTATTCCGTGGCGTGCCGTTACTTAGTTACGAATAGTGGATAGTTGTGAGCGATGGTCGGTGGGTGTAGTGTTCTCTCATGTGGATTAACGTCTGCACTATTGAATATAACGATAATCCATAAAGACCATCCTGATAATAGCATAGCCTCCTAATTAGACCAGTTCGTAATTCAGAGGCAGTTCGGACTCCACGTTAAACTGTAGGTTTCTGTGATATGCTATTACTGTTGGGCTATTAATTAACAGTCCCATTTAAGGAACATGTCAGTCTACCTACCTTGGTAGGTTGCCATTTCAGTTAAAAGTATTAAGTATAAAGTACTAAACGTAGCTAATGATGGGGTGTAACGAAAAAATCGTATTACCCAGTATTGCAAAACTTAAGTGTTTATGTCTGGATTTGTTTTTTCTTAGATTTTACTTTTTGAATGATTTTAAAGTTTTTGTCATTGCTTTTCAGAATGTCAAGTTCAATAAATTTAACTTCAAGGTACTTTAGACTCTAAAGTATTACTTTAGAATAAAAATCGCTCTAGAGAGACGATGGCTGGCTATAACGATGTAGTGTTGTCCCCTCGGTCGCCCGTGGCGCCCTGCGCGAGGCTTATTACGGCAAGGCGGTAATGGACACGGCGGAGTCCGGGAATGTGAAAGACTCCAGGAAGCGAATGAGGGGAGTATTGTTCGTATTGAAAAGACATTTCTGCCAATGGCCGATCCGCTCCCCCACGACTCTGGACAATCGATTCCAACTTGAGCTCTCCCAGAATGGAACTACCTCTCAGGCCAAGTATCTCTCGACATTCTCCAGTGGCTCAGCTGCGCCCGGGGCGAAGTAATCAAAACTTTTGTATTTTTTTAAAGATCTCCTCTCCAATTACAGCTGAGGTCTGTTGCTCTTTTCCGAGGCAATTTGTTGCCACGCGTACGCTGTTACATGTATGGGCTGTTTAGCGTTTCAACGATCTTAACGAGGTACCTTTTTACTCGAAGTTTATCTTTTCTACGAGTATTTTACGTTTTTTTAATATACTCATAAATACATGCGTTTCACGGAAATGTTAATCGTAGAATCTTAGGTTAACTTTTAAAACTTTAGGAAACTCAGGACTAAATATCTAAACTGTGAAATTAATCATCCTATAAAAATCATACTTTAATACTATCTAAAACTAACTAAAAATTACTTTTGATACAAACCTAATATTACTACAGTAGTAGGAAGGTTATCACATAGTAACCATAAGATTTTTTATGAATCTAATTGTCATTTGTGATTAAGAAAACGTATCTTGTAAAAGGTTCACAATAATTAACATTCTGGAGTTTCACTGTAAAAACATTAACAAGTTTATAACTGTTGCTTAATGGATAATTTTTTGGATTTTATAAATTAAGATTCAATGATTTTATTGTTAAGTTTCCTAAAGTGCTCAACCCTAATATAGGATGCTACGTTTTGACACATATAGTCAAAATGGCTTCGATGAAACAGTAAGTTCCACCCTGGACCACGAGCAGATGAGGCAAGAGATGCTGTGGTGCGGACATAACTCACAATAATCCCGTGCGACATGGGCGTAAGACAGAGGCCATTAGAGGCGGCTGCCCGCGGAAACACATAAATAATAATGTGGGGGCTAACTGTGACTGGAACAGCTGGAAAATGACACCTTTCTGGGTGGCGGTGCCGTTTGATTTTTTTTGTAGGTAGTAAGATTATAATTGTACTCGTATATCTCCGCTCCTAAGGGTAGTTTTCGACTACACAGTAAACCCATGACTCATTTTCATAGCTTGTCTAGCAGTATCAATGCTGTGTTTAAAATATTTTTGGTCGTCTGTAAGGTTTTTTTTCTTAAAATCAACTATCACCCAAAAAGGTTTGTATTTACTTCCTTGTGGGATATAGGTTACATCATGGATATGTCTAAAGGAGATGTTTTCAGTTTATCTTAACAGCTGTTCTTATAACTAAAAATTCAATACAATGTAACTGGTAGTTTCAATAGAAACGGTATCTAGGCTAAAGAGTTTAACTGCACATTTTGCGTTTCAAAAATTTTACGTAACTCAAATCTGCCAACATCCCCCCCCAGAGCTTAGACATTTCCATATCAAAACTGATTTCACTGCGCTCGGATTTGTTAAATTGAATTTAGGCAGGTGTTTAATTTTTTACTTTGGTAAAAACATTCTACTAATTGTTTTAGATTACAAAATATACGAATTTCGGAAAAAAATTTGATTAAAAGACATAACTACTACATTCTGTATAACACTTTAAAATTTGCATAGCCAGTAAAACGATATGGTAATCATCTGTTTAGAGTTAAGATAGGAACTGACTTGGTAGTTGAATGGTAACGTTTTGGTCCAGTAACTCTGAAGCTGCTGGTTCAAAATCAACGACTGGAGACCCTGCCATCATGAGCTGTCCTCTGGCTATGTGAGCGCTGCTACGCTATGCTGTGTTTAGGGTTCTAAAGTGTATTAAACTAAAAACAATCTTTCATATCTAATTGAATTAAATAATTAATTGCATAAAAATGTGTAGAAGCTACACATTTGTGTTTCAGAAATATAGTTCGGAAAATACAGGTGTATTACTTGTAACCACTTGTATTATCAAATTCTTTTGTTTATCGTTAACAAGTAAATTATCTATCAATGGCGTTCAACCCACTCACGGGGTGCTGCCACAAAAGCCGCTACGGCTGAAGTGCCTTGGGAGAAATCCGCCCCTTTCAGTAAAAAAAAAGTAAAAAAAACAAGTAAATTATCCATCAATGAATGACCGTTTTTGGACCCATTTACTATCAAAACGAAAAGCTACAAAGTCCTGCAATTTATGCATCCTCTTTAACTAAGTGTTCGTACAAAACATGACAATTTTACAAAATTTAAAACGAAGCTAAATCGATTCGAAAAAAATAAATTGGAGAAAAGAAAAAAGTCTAGTTACAATTGAATCCTAAAGCGAATTAAGGCATCCACCTGCTTCCTGTATTGAAATTCTTTCTCGTACTTGTGGGAAACTCTTTATAGAACGTAATTTATTTATGATTTTCAAACTTACGGGTTATTACAATTTTTTTTTCAATCCGATGTTTGGTTTTTATTATATGTAGAATAAAAATCCAAAATCCATGTTTTAAAACACAAAACGTTTCACAAAAATAACTTTATATTATATTTTTGTATTAATTTTCTCGAACCCGTCAAAATAATTTGTTCTGACTTAAAGCAAATCCGGATTCGGTCTCGGTAGTCCATCGCATGAATTCTGAGTGTGGAAGACCTTTTCCCGGTTTTGTGAACCATTTTCCAGTTCGTTGTAAAAACAGAAAAAATGTATTAGTTTAGAGTAAACGATAAAAAATATTCTCAATTGAGGTTTTACATTTGTCGATACAAACCTCCCTCGTCAGCCCATTCTGGTCAGATCCCAACATTACCATAACTACATTAAAATAATCAAACCGCTCGGCTCGCCCGCTGTGTTAACTAATTTAGTCTGTTATCAAGGAGAGTAAAAGCGGGCCATAATTCGTCTGCATCAGATGTCCCACGATCACCCGTATAAATATTCATGTACCATACCAATTACTCTTCGGCGTTACTGGCTGTGGTCGTTGGTCCCTTGGACACCTCGGGCGGTACTGGCTGTGGTCCTTGATCCATCGAGCATCTGGGCCGGTACCGGCTGTGAACCTTGGTCCCTTGGACACCTCGGGTGGTACTGGCTGTGGTCCTTGGTCCTTCGGACATCTAGGGTGGTACTGGCTGTGGTCCTTGGTCCTTTGGACACCTCGGGTGGTACTGGCTGTGGTCCTTGGTCCTTCGGACATCTAGGGTGGTACTGGCTGTGGTCCTTGGTCCTTTGGACACCTCGGGTGGTACTGGCTGTGGTCCTTGGTCCTTCGGACATCTAGGGTGGTACTGGCTGTGGTCCTTGGTCCTTAGGACATCTAGGGTGGTACTGGCTGTGATCCTTGGTCCTTTAGACACCTCGGGTGGTACTGGCTGTGGTCCTTGGTCCTTACGACATCTAGGGTGGTACTGGCTGTGGTCCTTGGTCCTTCGGACATCTAGGGTGGTACTGGCTGTGGTCCTTGGTCCTTAGGACATCTAGGGTGGTACTGGCTGTGGTCCTTGGTCCTTCGGACATCTAGGGTGGTACTGGCTGTGGTCCTTGGTCCTTCGGACACCTCGGGTGGTACTGGCTGTGGTCCTTGGTCCTTCGGACATCTAGGGTGGTACTGGCTGTGGTCCTTGGTCCTTAGGACATCTAGGGTGGTACTGGCTGTGGTCCTTGGTCCTTCGGACATCTAGGGTGGTACTGGCTGTGGTCCTTGGTCCTTCGGACATCTAGGGTGGTACTGGCTGTGGTCCTTGGTCCTTCGGACATCTAGGGTGGTACTGGCTGTGGTCCTTGGTCCTTCGGACACCTCGGGTGGTACTGGCTGTGGTCCTTGGTCCCTTGGACACCTCGGGTTGTACAGGATATGAACCTTGGTTCCTTGAACCGATCGGGAGATACTGGTGGTCATAGATAATCATCAAATATTTATGTCTAAATTGTAGATATTAAGGCAAAAAACGGATTGACGATTAACTCCATGAAACTATTTATACATTAAAACAATTTGTAGATTGATAATTACGAATGGGTGATTACTTGTTTTTGCATTAAAGTCAAAGTAAGTCGTGAGATTAAATGGGGCAACAAACAGCTTTGTATTTACAACGGCTTCGTTGGAATTACAACCTGGGGATGTAATATTTTACATGTGTATACTTCATTCTGCATTGTAGTTTTATTTGAGTTTTATCTTCTACTACCTGAAAATAATTTAAAATCACTTTGTGTGTTTTCAGACAATAAATTTTTTCTTTAAAGAACATTTTTATCAAACGAAACGTAAATAGTTACCGTATTAATAATGTTTTATATTTTTATTACTTAAAATTGCACTTTTACAAAAGAGCGAAACACAATGCGGTTTTAGAAGTGGATGTGAATGTGGCTGGTACGACAAAGACCTCCTGAACTACTTAACATATTCAATAATTAATGAGAAAAGGCAGCTAACTTGAAAAATGTTAACAGCGGAACTTGCAACCAACCGTCAGGGACTTGTAGTAACCCACTCTAACGGCGAAGTGATCAACTGCCAACATCTAGCAACAGCGCTGCCCGCGCACTCTACCGGTTATAGGCACATAACGAACCCGAATATACCACCTGGTCTGTAATGTCCACACATTTAAATGGAACTAATGCATTTCAAATGTCGGCTGCACAGCCTCATTTGTTAGGTCTAGACAAACAAGACCCCCACGCGCACCGAGTAGCTCATGCGCCTGATAGATGGAGCCACGGTCACAGCTACAGCTCCGGGGGGCGGTCACATGCACCGAGCGGGCTTGGGTAATATATTGGAGAATTTATATTAGGTGGGCTATCCTTACACAGTAATTGTTTACAATAACTGCCTCAACCCCAATATCTTCCATAGTACTGGGATGGTGGGGTCATCCTGTAATCCAGCTA
Organism: Nephotettix cincticeps; assembly: GCA_023375725.1. Classification (NCBI taxonomy): domain Eukaryota; kingdom Metazoa; phylum Arthropoda; class Insecta; order Hemiptera; family Cicadellidae; genus Nephotettix; species Nephotettix cincticeps. The sequence continues at coordinate 2,708,684 of CM041785.1, forward strand.
CTTGGAGGTCACAAATTGTGGATAGCTATGAGCAATGGTTAAATTGACGTCCACACTATTGAATACAACGGTTAATCCACAAAGACTATCCTCATACTTAAGCCAATTCGTGATACAGAGGCAGTGGTTTGGATTTCACGTTAAACTGTAGGTCCCTTAGTTGCAATCGGCTGTCGGCCTATCAATTAACAGTCCTGTCTAAGGAACATATCAGCTTTAGTCAGTAACAAGACTACAAGATCGCGCCACAATCATCTTACACTCAATCCTCATTCATACTTGGCTTAAAATACCTAAACTGTTACCAAACTGACCAAACTGTTTTAATATATAGATCTATTAAATAACTATTCTTGAAAATTAACATGTTTTTTTAATAACATTTCAATGTATCACTTTTTTCGAAATAATATCCATCCGTTAATAACCTATGAATATGAATGTGAAGAGTTTTAGAGATGGAAGAAAATATAATATACTGTATAAAATGGAAAAATGCAGCATTAGAACAGTTTTTATTCAATATTATATAACTTTCGATATTTTATACACTAAACTTGTAAAATCTGTTGCTTTCACACAAACTGTGCTTTGTATTTTCAACAACCTATTTACTTAGCATAGATGTACACGTTGGTTTTTATAATATGTGTAATACAATACTTTTCCTAAATCCCAGATAAAACTAAACCTTTTTGTATAGATTTGGAGAGTGTTTGTACAACAAACCGTCTCCATCACGGTGACCCCCTTCCAACTTATCACTGTCAAGAATCAATCGAACACTGGTTCAGGTTGTTGGATGGATAGGTCGGGCGAGACTCGTAAAAATTCTTGTCTCAAGCTGTAGAGAAAGGTTGAAATTTACAGCCCAACTAGCAACAGTGTTCGTCAAGGGAACATAATGGCCTGATAAGATTAGGGCGGACCGGCCACAAATGTTGTACACGTTAAATAGACAGGTCTTTGGATCGGTTCCTGACCGTGGTTCTACAATAATACGACTAGAAATAAAAAAATAAAACACGATTTGTGTTGGGGAATTAAAATGTTTGTCAACTTTGCTGGTAGTTTTTATCATGCACAGGATTAGGACGCCCTATATTTTACAGGATGATATATTGTTCTGTTCATACAAGAACAAATGAGGAAGAGAGATGATCATCTTGAGGAAGGGATTCCAGAACGAATTCAGACCAAGAATGAAATCTAACAGGCCAATCAGTGGTTTTAGCGTGAATGTTCTTGGTTTTAATGTTTAGATTTTCAAAGAATATCAACATAAATTACTTGAATGTCAACAACTGTGAACACTAAAATTTGACAGTTAGGGAAGAAGAAGAAGAAAGAGGTGCCGTGACCGTCCTAGGTTTCAGTGTTTACATTTTCTATGGTCAATATCCGTTTACACTACATTTTGACAGTTTAGGAAGAAGGAGAAATAAAGTTCATTTATACGGATAAACAGCTGGATTAAAATTAGTGATCGAATAAAATTATTAGTTCCAAATATTGGAATGGTAGATTTTAAGTTTTATCTCGATGCCTGCTTCTATTACGTAAATCCTTATCCGTTCCCAATATTTGACTTGACAGATGTTACTGTCATATTCTAGACCCTCGTGTTTTGTCATTTTGTAAACAATAAAGAACTAATTACCGGTAACGATAATTTAAATGTATCAGCACAACACCTCTCAGCCTTTTTTGCCATTGCGAAGAACAGGTACTTTGGCTAGTATTCAATAAAATATTGACTACGTCGTCTTCATCTCGTTCCACAGTAATCCTGAGTTTCTTACAACAGTGGATCTGCAAAAAGGTGCTTAGCTCCCCAGCTCTCTCTTGGCTCACATTCCGATAGGACCTATCGGACAGGACTGGACCAGTCAGAACTGACTGATAAAACTTACAATGTACTTAACCAATAACGGGAAAGATCCACATTCAGTCCCTGCCAGGTTGTACCGTTTCAGTGGCTGGCAGCCTCAGTAGAAGTCTGCGTGGGAGTTTCAAAACGACCGATACGCATTCGTTTTTTTAACAATCTAGATCTAGATCTCTATAACACAGTTTTATATCCTAACATATTGTGACAGGCAATCACTACCCATGTAAATTTCTAATGCTCTCCATAAATATCCCACAGTAAATGGTTGTCGGTAAGCCGAGTCAGTCGTTACATTTACAGCCGCTAGTTGCGCTGCGGTCGGGTACAGTGGCCTGACGTGGACCGTGGGCGGCTGTCGTACCGTCCCACACGGCGACTTTGAGCTTCTACTCGTTGATTGAAAATTAACAAACTCCTACGGACACATGTCTACAAAGTTTATTTTTACTTGAAGGATACAGTGTAGACAGTTTCATTAAAGAAAACTGGAGCAGTTTGTAAACAACCGTATGTGTGATTAGCTTCGTAGGTTTTAAAAGTATAACTATTCTTTCCAAAAACCTTTGAAACATTTGATTATGCTTGAGGAAAACATTTTTTGACGTTAAGTTTATATTTTGGTTAGAAAATTAGTAATAAAAATATTTTAAGTAGTAAAAATTATGTTCACATGCATTTGATCTAAAGAACAATTGAATTACCAATTTGTTAAAGTAATTTTGTAGTTTAGAATTTTTCAGATTATTATTTCTGGAATATCAATAAATTTAAATCTAGGGTATGATTTTTGGACAAGTAGGGAGTATTGTAACGACTGGAATCGTGGCGTGTCCTGTAAAGCTACTTGGAGGTCAAGAATTGTGGATAGTTGTCGGTGCGTGTGGTGTTCTCTTGTGTGAATTAACGTCCGTACTATTGAATACTACGTTAATCCGCAAAGACCATTCTCATAATTAGACCAGTTTGAAATTCAGAGGAAGTGGTTCCGACTCTACGTCAAACTCTAGGTCCCTTAGATATGTAATTGACTATTGGGCTATTAATTAACAGTATTGTCTAAGGATAATGTAAGCCTTAGTCGGTTACAAGACTACAAGATCGTGCCACAATCATCTCACACTCATTTCTCATTCATACTTGGCTTAAAATACCTATCTGCGTAGGTCTGATTATGCCTGATTGAAAATAAAGATCAAAATTTTCTGATTATAAACAAGACCGGAAACATCTAAATACCCGGCAGTTAGTGAGTGTCGAAAGCAAATTTTCGGCTGTAAAAGTCAAGATAGCAGACACGCTACACATGTCGTGTGTAGGGTGGTTTAGGTTTCAAGGGTGCATTCCTGGAAAGTAGACCAGACGCGATAGGGGCTGGTTAATTGGGGCTATTGGTCGAGGCGAGTGTAAAATGCCCAAATTGGACGAGGCGGTCGTTTTTCTTCATTACGAGCGCGTGTCAGAGCCGGGAGTGCGGCGCGGCGGTAGCGGAGGCGGAGGCAGCGATGCATCATGGGTAATCACTAATCAGCTGTCACCTGTGGGTAATTAGGTGCATCAGCTGACAGCCGATTGTTGTGATAGCCGGCGATAAGCGTTCCCTCTGGTGACGACTGTTGATGATTGATGGTGCAGTCAGAATCATCTGGGAAACTGGTTTAATAGACGAATTGAACCATAATTTCCAATAAAAACTTATTTTCAATACGTAATTGTATACAAAACTATATTTCACTATTATTATATATTTTAAAGTTCACGTATAATTTCTCCTCAAGTTCCCAAGAGTTCACTTAACCTAAGAAGTAATTATTGGAGCTGGTATCCACTCTAGGTACCATTCATGATTGAATTTAAAGCAATAGACGTCTACTGGTATTTAAATAATCAAAATAAACTTGTTACGGAGTTAAGCACAATGAACTTTCTCATTCTAACTCTTCGTTGGGTTTTGATATTATGCTGATATAGGATTTATTGCTGTAAGTTTAGTAAGCTCACTGCTTCATCAGAAAATCCTTGCCTTTGTCAGGAAAATCCTCGGGAAAACGCACCGGGGAAAGAATCGGTGAACTGGAAGCTCATTATATTCACATGCCGGAACGGATAAGGGAAGGTGCGTTCACTTCTTTCTGCTCAAGCTCAATCAACCTTGTCCTAATCTAATAAAGTTTCCCGTTCGCTTCATTTGTAGTCCCCTTCTTCAGAACTTTTCGATCTATTGTGACTCTGAGTCTAAAAGCATTGAGAATAATTTGGAAGCTCAACAAGGGATTGCGTCGGAAACTGAAAGGAAAAGTGTGATTGAAATATTGGAAAATGCCGGTTTACGGTTTGTTCAATGTGAAATAGTATATTACATCACTAGGACCAAGAGCGGACGTATTTTATGCGAGCACAAACGTGTGAGTGTATATAAAAAAAGCAAATTTTGGGCCGTGTGATGAACTATATTTATCCTCATATAGGCTACTGCAAATAAAATTTAAAAAATTCGTAGACATTTTATATTACCTGATTTAGTATCAATAAAATACTAAACTGGGACGGTGGAGTCGTCCTGTAATCCAGCTACTTGGAGGTCACGAATTGTGGATAGTTGTGAGCGATGCTCGATGGGTGTAGTGTTCTCTTGTGTGGATTAACGTCCGCACTATTGAATACCACTTTAATCCGCAAAGACTATCCTCGTACTTACACCAATTCGTAATTCAGAGACAGTGGTTCGGATTCCACGTTAAACTGTAGGTTCTTTAGTTTCCATCGGCTGTTGGCCTATTAATTAACAGTCCTGTCTAAGGAACATGTCAGCCTTAGTCAGTAACAAGACTACAAGATCACGCCAAAATCATCATGCACTCATTCCTCATTCATACTTGTATCACCTACCTTAGTAGGTAGTGATTTCAAAAGGTAGTCATACTAAATGTACCAGATAATAACTTTTCTTTTAGAAACGACAGTGAACACATTTACACATTATTTCAAATTTCTATTACATCTTATTACAAAATGATTGTGGTGCGGATCCCATGTTGAAATCCATGACCCTCAATGATGATGTTTTTGGATATTGCGATATTAAATAAAATTTTAGCAAAATACTATAAGATCGCACCACAATTTTCCTACACACTTTTCTGTAGGTCAACGTTTGCAGACGGTAATGTAAATATAGATGAGCTTGTACTGAATTAGTGAGTTTACATCAAGACACCGTTTCCTTTTGTAATTCACATTACTAACACGTGTTAAATGAGACCGAAACTTGATGTCGAGTGTGCGGACAAGCCCAGGCTCGGGTGTCGGATGGCCTATCGGCAGGTTGGATCGGCCACGCCTTGACTCACTTGTTTTATCTCTCACTTCCTCGCCAGCGATCATAACGTGGGTATCAGGTGTCCGGCCCACGCTCCGACCACGTCACCACCTCTAGTGACGTCACTCCATTCTACATTTCACTTTTGTCATTGTCGTTTGGCTAACTCACCAATATCAAACTAATAAAAAGGTTTATATTTACTTTCCTGTGGGAAATAGGTTAGATCACGGATATGTCTAAAGGGGAATGTCTTCAGTTCATCCCTAAACAGCTGTTCTTATAACCAAACTTATGACATCACTGTTTCAAATTTTGGTCACGCAAATTGTCAACACTTCCCTGAGAGCTAAGACAGTTTCCTCTTTTAGAAAACTCATTATTTCGCTTATCAAAAACAGAGAGATATCAGTAATTTCTATAAGTAATCCGTTATCAACATTGTTGAAACTAGCTATCTCATCTGAATTGGAACTCAAAGTACAATCGCTCACAAATTAATTTTGACATAGATATATTTTAGTTTGGGGGAGGGGATGTTAGTAATTTTCGTAACAAAAATTTGAAACAGTTAAGTCATTAGCTTGGTGACGTCATATTTAAAAGTGACGCCATAATTTAGTATGAGAACAGCTGTATAGATGAACTGAAAACATTCCCTTTAGACATGTCCATGAGCTAACCTATTTCCGACAGGGAAGTTAATACACACATTTTTATTTGGGTTTTATATCCGCAGTTATTTTTACTGTACCAAACTCACATCATTAAGTATGATGCAACAGTACGATTCATGTTACGAAAAGTTTAACTTTAAAAACAAACAAAATCCAAACCAAAAAACTAAGAAACTACCAAAACTTTTGGTAGTTTCAGCATTAAAATATAAGGTACGAGTATACCTTCTGTACCAACTCACTCTTAGCTCTGTGTGTGGGACTTATCAAGCAAAGTTAATAGTAATAGTGAATAGCTATTAACATAATATTGTTTTCGACTGTTTATCTGTTAGCCTTTTAGGTTATCTAGTAATTTTGTAGGCCTTATCTGAATTAAGTCATATTCGAGCTTTTTAATTACTTCAAAATGTATAAGTGAAAAGTACTACAGTAGCTTAGCCAAATATTTATATCAGGTACTAACATTGGCATTAACAACATTCTTTAAATTAATGGCCTTTACCCAGTCGCCTAGTGGTTTTTAAACGTCTCATATGAGGACATTCTAGTGGTATTTTAGTAAGTCGTATTTAGCAACGGTCGTTTACACATGGTTTAAACTAAGTTTAACACCTCAACAGTTGTCTTGAAGTCTCAGACAGTTTAATCTGCACCTGGCGAGCCTCTGTCTGTCACCTTGGCTTAGTCGTGGCTCCGGGCAAACACGGAATATTTACTCTCAGCTGCTAGTATTTGACCAAGCACTCTCTTGTAAACAGATCGTATATTAAGGATGAGCAGGGAACACTCCTATACCAATGATAACGTGGTTTTGAGTGTTCCTTGTGATGTGACGTCACACGAACGTGAGGAAATATCGAGCAGTTTAGTCTTATAAAAAATAAGTATTTTGTCATGGTGTTATTGATATGAATATGTCTTAGCTCTAGGGGCTTGAAACAGTGACGTCATAGTTTGTTATAAGAACAGCTGAATAGATGAGCCGAAAAATCCTTTTAGACACATTCATGATCTAAGCTGTTTCCCGAAGGAAAGTAAATACATGTTTTAGATTCAGCTGTCAAACCCATAATGCTGTTGAAAAATTATTCTTATAAATATTCTCACAGACACGAATGGTTTATAATTTATGGTCATATTTAAGAATGAACTGGGACGGTGGCGACGTCCTATAATCCAGCTACTTGGAGGTCACGAATTGTGGATAGTTGTGAGAGATGGTCGGTGGATGTGGTGTTCTTTTGTGTGGATTAACGTCCGCACTATTGAATACTGCGTTAATCCACAAAGACCATCCACATAATTAGACCGATTCTTAATTCAGAGGCCGTGGTTCGGATTCCACGTTAAACTGTAGGTCCCTTAGTTGCCATCGGCTGTTGGGCTATTAATTAATAATCCTGTCTAAGGAACATGTCCTCCTTAGTCAGTAACAAGACTACAAGATCGCACCACAATCATCCTACACTCAATCCTCATTCATACTTGGCTTAAAATACCTACATTGAGTATGGTTGCCATTTCAATGATCTAATCTAATCTAATCTAATAATATAACAGTGTTGGAGAGAGTCAGATATTGCAGAAATCTTACAACTTATTAAAGGGGGAGTTGGATGGAGGGGCATTACATTGCATTAGTGTATTTAAGGGAGTTGAATTCTGGAGCATTTGATTCCATTACTGTTGGAAATACATGGATATTTGAGTGTATCATTAATGTTAGTGTCAAATACGTAGCTGTTATACCCATGACTGATGTGTGCAAGATAGTATAGCAGTATTATAGAGTCAGATTTAGTTTTACTAAACAGAACTAATTAATTAACAATCGTCCCATCTATTTGTTTCAGGTAACATCTCCCAATACGATTAGAGAGTTTTTTGTAAGTATACGTAGAACGTGAACCATTACATTTTTATAGTTTATTTTATTTTGAATAACTTCTTGATTAGCATTAGGGCCTACACGTGTTGGTTTTACTGTAGGATGAAGTAAAAAATCACGTATTTCAACACTATTTAATTTGTTCACACTTATATTGTAATTATATACAACCGGTAAATATATACAAAAGCTGTTACATCGCGATCGATTTTTTTCCAGTCACAGATTTCGTCTAGTCACAGATTTCGTCTAGTCACAGATTTCGTCCAGTCACAGATTTCGTCCAGTCACAGATTTCGTTTAGTCACAGATTTCGTCCAGTTGGGCCTAAAGATGTCCGGTGTGACTGGACGAAATCGATCGCAATTTAACATCTTTTGTACATATTTACCGGTTGTATATAATTACAATATAAGTGTGAATATATTAAGTAGTGTTGAAAGACATGAGTTTTTACTTCATCCTATTTATTTAAAAATGAAACTGTCCGTTCTCTTGAAATTATGAAAATAGTTTCAATGTTTTTGTTTCGATACGGGAAAGTTCCCTAGATAAATCTACTCGACAAAATACCGAGTGGTCAGTGAATGAATCAGAATCTATTGAAACACAGGTTTGTGGGAGTGTGTCGAGCTGCGGGGGGTGCACCCGAGGAGACAAATTGTGTCGCCGCAGCCGTCGACACAAAACACAAATTGTGTCCTAGCCCGCGCCTGAGTATATCAAACCGGTCGCCGTAAACCTTTCAGTGCTCTGATCATCCGGTATTAATAATATTACCCAGTAACAAACTACTTCTATAGTTCTTTTTTGATGTTTGTAAGGACGTTAAAAATGCTTTAAGATTCTTCTTGAGTGTCCCATGTTGAATTTTGGTCCCATATTGAGTTGTGGGTAGTTAAAAACTATGATTGGATATGAAATTCCCTGGTGTAGACTATTGAACACTACGTTCATCCGCAAAGGATTCAGAATCTGGTCTACCTTAAGTGGGTTTTAATTGCAGAATCAAGAGAGGAAATAAAGAAGAAATGAAGGAGTGAGGGATGTTAGGGCGTGAAAAGTAATGGGTTAAGGTGCGTTGGAACTTAAGAGAAGTAGCGGGTGTTTTTACCCTGACGTTCCAATGTGTCAAGAATTGTTGTTAAGTATTTGACACTTTTTAGTGAGCTTGTCTGGAACGGTGGGGTGTTCTGTAATTGAGCCATTTGTAGGTTACGAGGTTTTTATAGTTATAAGCGATTACCTTTGTAAGCGATATTTATTTCCTAGTGTGGATTGACGTTAACATTACTAAATACTACATTTACCCACAAAAACAAACCTCATAATTAGACCTGTTCGTAGTTTTAAGAGACAAAAATGGTTTTGATCTCATAGATTCCATTGGCTGTTGAGCTTTTACGTAACAGACCTGTCTAAGAATCATTTCGCTCTTAGTCAGTAACAAGACTACAAGATCACGCCAATACCTACCTGAATAGGTCATGGTATTAACAATAATATGAAGCATGTTAAATATTTTTATTCTTTACTCGTCGCGGGAAAAGTCGAGAGATGGTTCAGGATATTTACGTAAACTTGGTTATAAAAACATTTTTACGTCCAATACTAAAGGTACCAGGTAGCAATTTTTTTTAAACGATAATGAACATACTCACCGATTTTGAATGTCAATTACATCTTATACAAAATGATGTTCGTTTTAGCACGTGTTTATCTTCATTGTTTGTTTTTTCGCTCCTAGCGCTTATCGCGCTGCCACCCAAGGAATGCCCAAGCCTAACGAGAGTCCACAACTGCTCTGTGGGTGTGAGCGACAAAATTAGATATTAGGGCCATTATTCTTCATTATGGGCACGAGTCTGGGGCTGCGAGACTGCGGATCCTCACAGCTGGTCCGGGTGCCGGCTCGCTTTACGGAAGTTCTAATTAGTTTTTATTAATATTATAGCAACCATCCGCCGGCGTCGTTCTGGGGTGTTGAACAGATTGTCTTACTGGGAAATACCGCTGTTTTAAGTCCGTTCCAGATTACGATATTAGTGCCAAAGTGCTAGATTTTTGAAGTCGTCAATTCTTCACATTCATTGATAAAATTCATCTATGATTGGCTGAAAAATTGTGTTATTCCTACGTATAATGGAAAATCAAAATTAAAAGGGTATAATGTCAATTTTTGTCAACTAAAGATAGGAATTGTGTTTTTTCCTCTTCTTGGAAAAACAGTGATTAAACTTCTTTTCACCAATATGTAAATCACAGTAGATTAGTTTAGATTATTGAAATGGTGAACATACCACAAGGTTGGTTTATTATCGAGATGAAATTATCAATTAGCAATCTAACTTAACTCCGCAGAGTGCTGTTGTAATTGATTTAAGTTAGGTTGGTTATTGATATTTGTGCAGTTTACTGTTATAGTAAACTGTTGTACAGTTGGAGGCACGTAACGGATTTAGACCAATTTCATTTGTATGTTAACATTTTTGTGACCATGCAATAGGGTAATTTATTAAAAAACAATTTCTTTAACAGCATTTTTTATTAGAATAATAATGTTGAACATGTGCAAACACCCGAAAGATGAAGAGATTTGTCAAAATTTGCTGGAGCGAGGTTATGAACGTCTTGGGTATTGTTATTCAAGAGATGCTCCCGTGGAATGAAGTTACACGCTGTAACATGTGCTCGAGCTGGCGGTGATCACACTGTCTTATTTCTACGGAAGGGGTGGATGTGCGAGAGAGAGTGAGAGGGTGATATGTAGGGGAGGTAGAAAGAGAGAGAGGAGGTCTGTTCTATCGTTATTCCCATTACTGGTGAACCTATGCATTTACTGACCTGCTGATGCCACACAATGATTCGTTGCACGGTGTCAACGCTTGTCCGTTTATTTATATTTATAAATACACGTCAGTGAATTAATTGACACACACATTCTCCCTTCAAAAGTATATAAAACATTTGTTGAAACTACCTCCAACCCCTAAAAGTAATAACAAACGTTTTTGGGTAGGTTTTATTGGGTGATGTGAGAGTGTATTCAAGTTCAAAACTATCGAAAATAATTTATAAATCTATGTTTTTTTCTCCCTATAAGAAGTAACATTGGTGCTTTCAGACAACGTACTGCGTTTACCGCTTACTGTAAATTACTGTAAATTTTCTCCGGGACCATAGAATGGGTCGTAGAATAATAATTTAAAATATTAATTTGTTAATTTTCTAGCTACTTTAAAGGTTATAGGAAAATAATTTAACAATTTTGTTCGACATTTTACGGCCCACAATTTGTGAACCTTTATTTTTACAGAGTGTCCTAAGTCTAAATAACTTGCCGGGTAAGTTAGCTCATGTTAAGTGATGGATAGTGTAGGGACTCCTACCTTTCACACCGAGAGACAGTTCTAGCACTAACAGCTCATTGACTGAGGGCGCCTTAACCCCACCTAAAGTCCTACAAGGGCGCCCTTCATTCTATTGTTATAAGGTGCTTCAACATGAAAGGAAAGGAAGTTAATTCGTGCTAAGCGAAGTTAATTTAATTATTTTCTTAACTCGATTAAGTTTTTAGAAAAAAAAACTTTTTGAGTTGTACAAACTGTTCATTCCATAAGAATGTAATGTTTTCTAACTAAAGCAATAAACACCTTTAGTTCTAGTAAACCTTTATCATTAAAACTATTGGAAATGATATATGAGTCTTTCGTAAAATTAATTCAGTTAGATATGTGTTATATAATATTTGTTTACAAGATTTAAATTTAAAGCTAATTTAAAACAATTTAATATGTTATTATAGCTTATAGATAGCTAGACTATATAACATTATATATTTCAGATTAGATTAGATTATTGAAATGACAACCTACCCAGGTATTTTAAACCAAGTATGAATTAGAAATTAGTGTAGGATGATTATGGCCCGATCTTGTAATCTTGTCACTGACTAAGGCTGACATGATCCTTAGACAGGACTGTTAATTAATAGCCCAAAAGCCAACGGTAGCTAAGGGACCTACAGTTTAACGTAGAATCCAAACCACGGCCTCTGAATTACGAATTGGTTTAATCATGGGGATGGTCTTTATGGATTAAGTTAGTATTCAATAGTGCGGACGTTATTCCACACAAGAGAACACTACACCCACCGACCATCCCTCACAACTATCCAGAATTCGTGACCTCTAAGTGGCTTGATTACATGATTAAAATATATTGATAGCGTAAACCTGAATAGTTTAAGTCCAATTTGAGTTTAGCAAGAAACGCAATTCTTACTAAAATTAATATTCTATAAAATAATATTATTTCCAAACTCTATATGGTACGTTTTGCATGATTAGTGACACCAAATTTATACACACAATCAAAAACACTAATTGAAAAATAAGCAATATTGAAAAAGAAGAGAGCAAAGGATAACTTAAAGGATTCAAAAATATCTCCTTAAAGTTCCGGACTAACCGATCTCCCCCGTTAAAACCCTCAAACTTGAAATACCCACTTTCACTTATTCGTTTACCGTATTCACTGGAGATTATATTCCAAGAACGTGCGATGTGTGCCAAAGTGAACTGAGCAACAATGGACCGGGGAGAGCAAAGTAGGGCTGGAGGTTTATGGAAATCCTCGCGAAGCGTGTGAAATATAATCCTGCAGCTAAGCCGGCGGCGAAATATGTGGAACAGCGCCGCCTCGCGGCTGTGCGCGCAACTAAACCTGGCTGAGTGTGCGAACAGTCTCCGAAGTTACAGTTTTCCATTTATAGTTGAGTACAAAATTTACGAAAGTAGACAGTCGATGTTTCAAAGTTGTGTTTCTTTATATTTGGAAAGGCCAGTGGCGTTTTTAACGTAGAAACTTCTTGTTACTACCTATCATCATTTTTTTAGATGTGTAATACTAAGTAATAGCTTAGCTAGGTGACAGGAATTACACCGTTGACTCACTGACTATAAAGTATGCACGTTGCCTCTGAGCTATCCAGCTGGCGTATTTCCTTTTTAGAGTTAATATACCTATCAATGTTTTGGATCTCATCCCCTCTAAGACTGGTAAAACCAATTAAATCTTAAATAAAATTATGTAATTAGACGACATACCAGGGTAGATATTTCAAGCAAAGTATGAATGAGAAATGAGTGTAAGATGATTGTGGCGCGATATTGTAGTCTTGTTACTGACTGAGGCTGACATGTTCCTTAGAAAGAACTGTTAGTTGATAGCCCAACAGTCAATGGCATATCTAAGGAACCCACAGTTTAACATGGAGTCGTAGTTCGTAATTCAGAGGCAGTGGTTTGGACTCCACGTTAAGCTATAGGTCCCTTAGATATGCCATTGACTGTTGGGCTATTAATTAACAGTCCTGTCTAAGAAGCATTTACCCAATATCGCGCCACAATCATCTTATACTCATTTCTCATTCATACTTGGCTTATAATACCTACCTTGGTAGGTCACCATTTCAAATGGTAATCAAATCAAATCTATTTCTCCCACTACTATAACCAGGCATATTTGGCATGCTTTGCTTATTTTTTTACCATTGAGGTCGAGTAATAGCCTATCCTTGACTGAAGAGAGCATAGTAGTAAAGCAGTAATAGTGGGAAACCTTATATCCATCCATCCATCCATCCATCTAGTAATAGCATAACAAACAGAAATAGTTCTTGAATATTTTTTTCTAACGGCCCTTTTTTCAAATTTGTGATTCACCACAGAATTTCCCACCAACACACTTCAAAACATTTTTTCCTATTCCACAATTTATAAGCGTCAAACAGCGAAACGTACAACATAACAATGGAAATTAGAAGGCAAATGACGGTGGAGAGGGAACCACAGCTATCAAGAAGCAATCAGGGGCTGGGCATGATGATGTATGGACTGGGCAGAGCAAGTGAGCTATAAAACAAGCGTGAAGGAAGAGGCAGGGAGTGCCAAGGATGGAGGACGGAGGACGGCGGTTGCAGCGACCTCTGGGAGATAAAAATGATACGTGCGATGGGTAATACAAGCTTAGCACGTCTAAAATAATATAGAACATGTAACTGGTACTTGAGGGGAATATACGAGTATTTAAAAAATGATAATCAACCAAAATATACGATGAATTAAAGAGATATTCTGAAAAAGTTTATAATAGACGGTATCAGTAGACTGACACATACTTTCTCCATGTATTGTTAAAAAAATAATCATCTGATGTATGATACTGTACCAACAACATGAGAAAACAAGTTAAATTAACTGTTAGACATTTTTGTCCCATAATACTAAGCTTTTTGTGTAAATTTTGTTGGATGATGTGACCTTACATTGCCATTGAAACATACCATGTTTCAAACAAAACTGTTGGAAAAAAAGAAAGAAATTTATTTTTTTATACTCTCCAAAAGAATAACATAGCGCGCTCTCATACAACGTACTATGTTTACCATAGTAAAAGTATAAATAAAGTTGTTTCCTATCCATAATAGGAAATTTAAATTTTTCTGGAACCGTTAGTCGTAGAAAAATAATTAAAAAACTATCTTGTTTTCATGGTGGTAGTCAAATTATACTTTACCTTGATTTTTTCACATTTAAAACCTTTTGAACCACCTTTTTCACAGACATACGGGTGGAGTAATATTATTTAGTACCGGTATTCTATGCACTATATACGCATACATAAACGCCTCACACATACATCTTTGGTCTTTATGGTAAGTCAAAGTATAGTATTTTTACCACCCTCTTAAAAACGTTTGTATTTCCTTCCCTGTGGGAAATAGGTTAGATCCCAGATATATCTAATAAATGGAAGGTTTTCAGTTCCTCTAAACAACTGTTCTTATTCTTATGTATTAAAAATCTGATACAATAGCTCTTGTAGTTTCTATGGAAACCTGTTACACATTTAGCATCTTAAAAATCACCAACATCACCCCAGAGCTAAGACATATCCATGTCAAAAACAACTCCATATCTCTCTACAGTGAAACGAAGTGATACTTTGCGCACTTTTTGCTTAAATAACTATTGCCAATTAGATATTTGTGACAGCTCACTCATCGGAGTTCAACGCTTTGGATGGGAGTCAGTTCAAAATTATTAAACTAAAGGAATTTATTTTAACGTAGATAATTAATTTCAAAATTAAAATGATTTATAAAACAACTGGCGCGTTTTGTACTGTTAATTATAGGAAAAAATGATACATTTTTGGTTTTACAAGAGGTGTATGAGAAAGGAGAGCGTTCTCCTCCTCACAATTAATTGTTACTTCGTACTTAAAATACCAATCACAGAACTTTTAACAACTTTTAACATAAAGAGACAACTTTTATATTATCAGTTTCTCTTATTCAATCCTCTTTAACGAATGGTTTGGGCCGTGTATGAGTTTCAACCAGTAATTTATTACCAACTCATTTTATGAAGGCAGCCAAGCGGTCTTTCGAACAGCTGTAGCCTACCGAAGCCGTTTCGTGGCCCTAAAATGTTTAGACTATCAGATCTGTGTTTTATTGCTTTAGAGCGGCCATTAAATTAACCATTCCGAGTTTCGTGTTTCGGCTTTCGTTGTACAGTGTGGTCAAATGGTATGTTTGCCAAGTTTTTGAACCCAGGTCCCTTTCTTGGGAAGCGGTGTTGAAGAAAAAATTTGAATTCTTTAAATGTGTAGGAATACCTGAAAATGTTAGAGATCACGATAAGATTTTAAATTTCTTTTATCGCCGTTTTAACCCAGCCACCGAGTCGTTAGTATGCCAAGAACTAAACCACCGGTTTACGAGCTGGTCGTGGTCAGGTTGATATGTTGCTGCGGAAGTGAACGCCTAGCACGGTTTGTATTTTTTGTGGAGACCCATTTCAACTTGTTCTATTATTGAATATTAAGATTTTCCCAAGCTTCATTCCAATATATAAATATACCTATAGCCATTTAGATCGGTGCATTTCGCAATAATTATTTAATTTGAACTTTAGACTGTTGTGGTAATATCTTTTTAGATATCTCAGTTCATTTTTGAACTGAAATTTTGTTTTTTCCTGTATAGTGACATTGTGATGGTGAATTTCACGAAGCGTTATTGTATTTAATGAGATACAACACAGATATTCTCACCCTCTTACACTCAGGTCATCCGTACGAGGTGATGTTAATTTTCAAAAACAAAACCTCCCCTCTTAATCTGTCCCCTCTCTAGGCTCTAACTTTCCTTTGTCTCATTTGACTTGTCAAACCACCTCTGATTTTCCTCTTCTTCCATGACGTCACACAACCTCTATTCTAGTATCTACGATGACGTCACACTACCTCTGTTATGGCCTTCTTCGATGACGTCACACAACCTTCTTTATAGTACACTACGATGACGTCGCACAACTTCTGTTATAGGCTTCTACGATGACGTCGCCCAACCCTGTTGTAATCCTCTACGATGACGTCAAACACCTCTGTTATACTCTTCTATGATGACGTCGCACAACCTTGTTATAGTTCTCTACGATGACGTCATAACACTTCTGTTATGGTCGTCTACGATGACGTCACACAACCTTTGTTAGTCTTTTACGATGACGTCTTCATTTGGGACTATATTTGGAAACTTAAACCAGTGTTCTTCATAATTTCTCAACACATGTCAAGTTCATCTAATTTTACAGTCTTTAACTCAAGATTAAGATTTTACCTCTCTTATTGCCCCTAGTCTCCATATCATGTTCCTTCTCTATTATCCTTAAACATATTGACGCTAAATTATTTTTTGTTCCTGTAATACTGTAGCTCTTGAGTCATCATTGTGTTTTACAGCCTGGCATCAGGATCAAGATTTTGTTTGGATTAGATTGTTTTGGTTGTAAACTGTACGAGTGTTTCCAAAATGTACAATTTTTATTTTAATACTCACTTATTTATCATAAAAATAAAATTTTCACTTTTAACGATCTAGAAAATTTTAACACAATTGATTAATTTACAAAAAAGAAATAATATTTAGCACATGTAAGTTTGATACATATACAGATCTAAGTCAAAGTTAAAATAAAGCATTTTCATTGAGCTGTGAATTTCTCAGGCAAGCTCCCAGACACGTTATCTTCAAGCTAGACCTAGGCTTAACACAGTCTGATCTACAGTAATATACTGCAGGCTGGTCACGGGTTCAGTAGTTACATAAACAAAGGCCTGTTCTTGCCAAGTGAGGCTTGCTTGATCCACCTAAAACCGTCTGGTTGGCTTCGCGCTCCGAGGTCATCCCAGGTCATATGTACTATTGGTGGCAACATTGTTAGACAGATAAATTGTTGAAATACTACATTGACCACATAGGTAGTAAAATATAATATTAAATAAACGGTGTTAATGAGCTGACTCATACTTTCTCTGTTTGAAAGTAAACGTTAAATCATTAATTAAGATCTTGGAAAAGAAAGATATATATTTTTAGAAATTTCCATAAGAATAACTTTGGGTATAAACGTACTACGTTTTCCGTAGACAGTTAATCTAATCTTTTCTGGAAGTAATAGTTTCAATGACTCCCGAAAATTAATTTGTTTAGTAATTTATTTCGTTTTAATGACCATCGTAAAATTATAAATATTGTTTAAATATATTATTTTATATGTATTTTAATTTGAAATGTACATTTTAATACATAAATAAATGAAATAACGTATAACATTTTACTTTAAAATTTAACTACATATTTTTTTTTTTAAAAACTTTATTTTAAATTAAAATTAAAAAAATAAAATGAAAAAACGAATGACTGTAAATTATGTAAAAAATTGCCTATGTTTTTACATTTGAAAGTTGTACAATACAATAATGAAAATTATTCAGATTTAAACATTTTTTTAACACTTAGATAAAAAAAATAACCTGAATATAAAACGATGCCTGGAGATAAAAAATATATTACCAAATGTTTTACAATTGACCATAATTGGTTGTTTTTGAGTCTGTACACAGATGAACATTAGTGCTATTTTTTTTAAACAGACCAAATATTTGAAAACAGTGAAAGGAGAATAAAATTTGGTGTGTGATCATTTGTCATAATACAGTGAACAGTTAGCTGGTTAGTAGGAAAAGAAAATTTGAAACAGTGACGTAATTTGGTTAGTGATGTCTTATGACTATAAGGACAGCTGTTAAGAGGAACTGAAAAAATTCCCAATGGACATATCCATGATCCTATTTCCCACAGGGAAGTAAATACAAAACAAATTAATCAGGTAGGTATTATATAGTCAAGTTGGGCCTGTATCAGTTTTCTCTATTAAAACGTAAACAAATGGCAGCGTTTCTTACAAAAAAGTTTATATTTACTTTATCCTGTGGGAAATAGGTTAGATCATGGATATGTCTTCTTTAGATATTTTTTACACATTCTGTTTATGATATAAGCCATTGATCCTGAATAAAAACCTTTGAAAAACAATACTTCATCTGAACAGCTGTTCTAATTCCTTTATATAAAAAATCAATACAATAGTTCTGGTGGTTTCTATAGAAACCTGTTACATATTTTCCATCTTAAAAACTGCCAACACCCCTCAGAGCTAAGACATATCCATGTCAAAAATAATATACAATTTATACGCACAAGTTAAAATCCTAAAAATTGTACAATACAATAAAGCATAATCGTGAGAAACGTCAACCGATATATGGGTACCGAGCAATGGTCAATGGCCATGTACCACTGGCCGGCACTCCGTCCCATGTGCGTGTTATACACAGCTAATGTCCTGCCGCCCATCGACGTCTTGTTCCCCTTATCTGCCTTATCAGGTCGTTATGTACTTCTTCATGGCGTGTACAGCGTGAGATAAATCCTCCCCACTTATCGTGTCATCTGCATCTCTGCGATAAGTTCATTGAATTAGTGTCTCTGCTACGCAGACGCCGACGCCGTGTTGGCACGTCGCGGATTGATATGGGAAAATCGTGTTTGGTTGTAGTGTTCTCTTTGTATACTCAAGGTTACTGGTTCGATCCTGAGTGAAATGAAGAAAATTGTGTGGTATTTGCTTCTCGTAAATGGTGAAAAATTGAAAAGATTTATTGACATGCATATGTCTTAGGGGGTGTTGGCACTTTGAATTGCCAAAATTTGAAACAGTGACTTAATTTGGTTAGTGACGTCATAGTTTGGTTATAAGAACAGCTGTTTAGATGAACTGAAAACATTCGCTTTAGACATATCAATGATATAACCTTTTTCCCACAGGAAAGTAAATAGAAACATTTTGATATGGATATGTTTTAGCTCTGGGGTGTTTGTGATTTTTAAGATGGAAAATATGTATTGTATTGAAATTTTAATATGAAGGATAAAGAACAGCTGTTTAGATTAAGTAAAAACATTACCTGTTTACATATCTCTGATATAACCTATTTCCCACAAGAAAGTATAAATAAATACTTCTTTTAAATATTTACTTTGTTTTATTCTAAATATTCTAATATACCCTACAACTATATGGTACTTAAATAATTTGTAGTGGTGTAATTTCATTTTTCACAAACCTTTGCATTTTTATCACATCCACCTAATCTCACAGTTCGAAGTTTTGAATAACCTAAATTTGACTTTTTAGAACTTTATATTGATATTCCGAAAGAACTGTTGATTTTTTGGTGTTAATGAGAATATTTTTTGTACTTTGAACTATTAGTTTTCATTGACTTATTTGACCAGAGAGTTAGCCCACAAGCTACCGTATCCCTAAGGATGGTAATCTTTCTAACAAATATCCTTCAGAGAAATTTGAGAGTACAATAAATATTGTGAACAAGTAGTGGTATGTTTATAATAAGTAAATATTTACAAAACAAAATAGATTCATACATACAAGATTAAAATTTTAACTAACTGAATTGTTTGTTGTGTAATTGATGTGATAATTAAATTATGTATTCACTTACATTAAGTATTTTATAATCACGATTGTTTATTTTGGGGTAGTAAATTAAGTTTTCCCATGAAAACAGAAGTTGCATCGAGCAAGAGGCCGGCCACTCATCAAGGCCTGGGACAACTGGCTCGTGTTTCTTATCTCATCTTATCAGTCCATTATGTCCTCTTTGCTAAGAGACTCCGCCGGTAGTTGCCCCATAAATCTGCAGCCTCTTAAAGGAACCTTCCCCGAGTAGAATCTATTTGCGTTTATATTGCGAAAGTCTCTGCTGTTTCTCCAAGCTTTGTTTGAACAGTAGTAATGCTTACGTTAGTCAGAAAATATATTGTTGTGTAAAATTTTAACCCTCCAAGTGCGATGACTATTTAAATTTTGATATTCTATTTAAAACATGCCCCGCCTTATAACCACTAACCATAAAAGCAAAATAGGTGTCCACTGCAATCTAAATTAATCCTACAAGCCGGTTACCGTTTATTTAAGGTGGGCCCTCCACTCCACTATACCACATATTTGCAAGCCAAATTGGGATTGCTCATGGTCGGGATTCGAACTCTCGTCCCTCCGAATGGCTTCAACTGTTGTACTCGTCAGCACAACGGTCTAACCACTACACTACAAAGGACCACCGTCTGAGAAAGCACTTATTTGGCTATAAAAGCATACTCTAGCGGCAAAATAACGAACTCAAGCGTCAGAATAGGGAACTACACGAGTAGTTGTATGTATTAGCTCGCAGATGGCAGCACCGTGACGGTAATTATTGACTTCTATAGCACTAGACAATTGCAACTCGCTGACATCTCACAGTGAGATGTTAGCACCTGGAGGGTTAAATATAAAAAATGTTGTAATGTTTTTAATTACTCAATGAATTATATTAGTTTTACCAGATATCCACGTTTTTTAAAATGACTTAGAAACACACATTTCGTCTGACATTCCAATCAAAGTCAAAGTCGAAAAATAGTTTACTTCCATAAAATATAACATTGCTACATAATTAATCTCTTAAATAAAAAAAGAATAGTACAATTATACTTACCCAAACTAAGTAACTAAGTATAATAAATACTTACCCAAAATTACCATTGGTTCATTAGGTTATTATTGAATGATACTGGTGAATAAACTTACTTACAACACTCAGTAACAATTCTGCATAAATCAAACCAAATATTACACTCATTACACTTACCCTTCACTCATTATTCACTTTAACTACTTTCAAAAAGATCAGATTCCATGAAATATCTCTTATAAACGAATACGAATAATACATTTGTTTTTTATGTTTGCAAATGCGATAGTATATTCTCTAAACATGAATATACAAAAAGGTAACTCTCGGGAATAAACAAATCGGATGAAATGTGGAGATGGTTCGTCCCGGCGGGGGTCCGGTGCGCCTTGTAGTTGTGCCGGTTCCACTATAGATGGCGTTGTCCAGGTTATGTGCGGTACCGGCCATCCGTCACCAGAGTGGGCAGCGGTCAGAGCCTATTTGTCCATACACCGCCGGTCGCATTTGAAATGCATTAGTTCCCTGTAAATGTGTGGACATTGCCGCCGACCGAGTCGTATATTAGGGCTCGTTATGCATTTTTTAAACTCCACCGCCGCCCAATTCCCAGGTTTGTTGGTTTTGCGTAGGCGTGCACTCTGGGAATACATCCGTGTTGTTAATATTGCAGCTGTTTTGCTAATTTTTAAGGCTATGTGATATTATATATTTAACTGATAATTATGTGAATTATGGATTTTTTTGTACCAGACTAATTTTTCATGTCCATTAGGCGCCGACTGATCCTAGAGAATATTATGTATGAGCAAAGGATAGGTAGTGTATTTTATGACGTAGCTTTTATACTAACAAATGCCAGCTGGTTCATTTGTAAAAAAATTGTCAACGAAAGAAGGAAACTGGACCTAGTTTCGAAACTTTACAAAATAATTATGGCTTACATAAGTTGTCTTATCAGGCTCTTTATCAGTAATGATGGATTTAACTTTTGTTTTAAATTCGTAAACACTTAAGCGATAGATGTCATTTGTAAAACATCGTTAATACTACTTTTCATTACATTATGTTTGAATAAATTACTTTATTCTACTATATACGTCTATATTATAGGTTTTTTCCTACGTACGAATTGTACGATTTGTACAGTTTTATTAAATCGTTTCAAATTACAAGGATTTTAAGAGTGAAAGACTTTTGAGATTTATTTTTTGAACCACCCCAGGGCTTAACTAGTTTGGACAATAGACTACTGTAATAAGATTTGACGGTTCTTTTTTTAAAATTATTGCTTTTAACATTGCTCTTACGGGTTTAAAAATCCAAGATGGCGCAGGTACTGCAGACTCAAGGCTTATATTTGGCAACGCCGCGGCGCGTCGCCCGGCTTATGATGTATCGCGCCTTGACAGCAGCGCTTCCTGGGGAGCGGAGCAGACACTATCTGGCACATCAGCTGATCTATGGCCTCTCTCCCTCTCACTCGCTCTCATAAATAATTACCACCTCTGCTCTACCTGCTTTCGAAACACGGCTCTATTTAGATATGTCATGTAGAATTGAATGGGATCTGTGGAAGTATTTTGAATCAAGCGAAACATTAATCACATTGGATAATATTTTTTATAAAATATTAAAGATAGATAATTGTGCTTAGACTGGCTTTTTATTAACTGTGTGACAAACTTGTATGGATTTGGAATAGCTGTTTGGATTATATGCAAGTTATTGCTCAAATTTGTCACTTGAAAATTAGGAAAATGAAAAAACATCTACTTTTTGTTGAGCTAGCCTAAAATTTATTTCAATCTTAAAAGATTACCTTAAAATTAAGTGTACCAATAAGCATCTCTTGTAGTAGTATATTTTCTTAAGATTTTCCACCCTTCGAATAACCGAAATATTAAACAAAGCATTGATGAGCTTACCTGTGAAATATGAAAACCCACAACAGGCCCAGCTAAAAAATTAGGAACACGTAGCTAAAACTATTGTAATCCCGGAAAATATTTTGAATTCGTATATAAAAGCTATACGAATAATAAAAATTAGAAAAAAATAATAGCACATCTAATACTAACCTTCGTGTACATACATTGGCCATATTCCAAGGCTTATGAAACAAAAATTTACTCATGCATTTTATTCTAAAATTGTAGAAGGATACACCGAAAATCAAATTGCAGATGGCAAGATTATGTTTTAACTGGTTAATCAGCTGTTGGGTTTAAATTTTACAACAAATATGTAGGAAAACTATTAAATATTATACAAAAATCAAATTCAAGACATCATTGTGCATGATTTCCTTCACATTGTTTGCAGTATAAGAAAAAATGTTGCTTGTCACTCAAATCAAGGTTTATTTTCAGTGCCTAATCACATTTTTAACATGATTTTGATTCCTGATAAAATAAGACTACTTTTGCTCATAGTGAGGAATACTGCTATTGTTTTAGTTTTAGGAAATTTAATTTAGTTTAGTTTAATATATATCTTTTTTAATAATTAATTGTTAAATTATCTCATGTCAAATTACTTGACATCCTAGCCTATATTACTTTGTTTAGCCTACCCCCTTGGACTCCAGGAAACTGGTATATTTCAACATTGATTAACAGGAGGTACAATAATGACACTTTCACAATTATGTTGATTAGGAGGAATATTTTTAACTACAGTCGTTGAACCTACACAACTTTGTTTCTGAGAAACATTAATCTCCGTGGCTTACTCATCAGCTATTATAATAATTAATTTTTTAATTAACCATCCCACATACAGGCTCTCCCAGTATTGTTCGACACTTGGCAGACATTTGTAGAGGAAATACAAACAATAAGAGAAACCGTGAGGCCCACACGTCCTCAGATATATTACAGATTTAGCATTCATAGGCGTGTAGCGACATCTCTCAGTGGGGAACGGAAGCTCCCACCTTACAGGTTCAACATTTTTATTCCCTTCTCAGCTGATTACCCTAACCTGCTGCGCTGACAAATTTTACTCGTTTATTCTTAGAGTATAAATCGCCCATTATTTACTTTTATCTGATGTTTACACGTAGATTTGGAGTAAATATTCATGGCCGTGTGACCATTAATCAAAGAAATTGGGGCGTAGAGTGGACCCCTGTGGAACCCCCACTGTTCTCAGTTGTTTCTCGCCTTCAGCTTGACTTATACTCTTATCTACCTTCAGAAATGATTCTCGGTAGTCTTGTAAGGTGATAATAGTAATACCCAGGTATTAATATTTTAAAAACTAAGTAGTTTTGTTAATATAAAAGTAAGTTTAAACGGATTATGTTACCATCTATCTTAATTGACTATGTTAATTGTTTAACAAGGAGTTAATTTTCCCTGTTGATCAAATTTAATTTAACGTTAAACAATTAACACGCATTTCTTATAAAGAAACAAGTTTTTTGTTAACTATTCGAAAACTAAAATATATATGGATAAGGTTTAAACTTGAACGTTGCTTGGATTTGTAAAACCTTTAAAATGATATGCTATTTGATATTATGATATTTGAATTTTTTGAGTTTTGGCTATGTACATATTTTCAAAAACTAAACTTTTTGAAAATATATGTTTTTAAGATATTATTGTAGTGCTGCATATCAGAATACAGCTTCTCTCATAAGTAATGCAACTGTTTAATCAGAATAGAGTAATCTGCATTTTTAAGTAAAATTCAGGGGTTTCAAAAAATTTGGATTTTTCAGTAAAAGGGCCGCCATTTTGAAAAGAATCGAGATATTCAAAATATGTTTGGAACGAAATGTTTGTATTAGTAAGACCTTTAAGCATGACATGACATATGATTGTACTTCCGAGATTTGAGCTAGTTACCCTCATTTAAACAACACCCTGTATTTAAAACTAATTAATAAGATTTTTACGTTATTCCTTGGGGTTGGTTTTGGTAGGAAGTTATGTTATTTCATCATTGTAGAACTAACAGTTGTCTGGAATCAATATTGGACACGTTACGTGATCCGCCCTGTTTCACCATATTTTTATAATCCTAGTTCCAATGAGCTATTAGACATTGAATAACTACAAAATTTGAGCTGCCTATGAACAGTAGTCTGTGAGACATATGTACTGTACCTAAAATATGAAAATTTAACATGGGGCAAAATGAAACGTCAGCCTCCTCTTAAAATACCTGAATAGGTTGTCATTTCAGTTACTAATTAACTATAAAACTTTGATCCGAACTTTACCCAGGATTGAACCGTCGACCTTAAGATTTTGACGTGGATGTAACCAGCCAGTACAGTAAAAATAGTGGCCACTTTTACAGTTTTTGCCACTAGAGACAGAGGCTAGTTATAAATAACCTCCTCCCTACTAAAGAACTCGAACGTGTACTAATAGCCCCAACTAGGAGTAAACGAATGACGGAGGCAACATGAGAATCCCCCGGGATCTGGCCGGATGCTGTAAACACAAGACACGGGAATCGTTTTACCAAACTGTTTTATTTCGGGTGGGAGTTTACCACGAGCATATTTGATGGGGCCATTTATTTGTCAAGGAAATGAATGAATTGACTAGGGCGCGCGTGTGAACAAGGTACAAATTGGTACGCCGGGATGGGTATCTGAGACGATATATCTTGGAGTGCACTCCTAAAAATAAATCATTGGGATCTCACCGATCTTGATATGCATGGGAGAAAGCAATGGAACACTCCCAAACACTCGATCTGCCTCCAGTGTGAATGTGATGTAATTTGAATGTATTCAAAATATTAGTTTTCGCTATTCCATGTGTTTTTAAAATTTTATCAATGACCAATTTTAATTATACCTACCTTTTTACAATGGTATGTACACAATGTAATAGAAAATTGTTGTTAAAATTACATTCAATTAATGGATTAGATGTATTAAATTTTATTTCAGAATTAATTCTAGATACGATATTTTAAGTGACTTTAACGAGTTTTTGTACTGCAGAATTTTCGATTATATTAACTTCACAATAAATACGACTTATTAAATATTTTTTATGGAATTGAAGAGATAAGTAAATTGTAATACCTACGCAAATTATTCCTTTTTTGGATCTGCAAAAAACAATTACCTTATATAAGTTTCGGTGGGTGCACTGCCTTATTCAGAATCCCAACATCCTACCAACTGATGTTCCACTTTTCAACACTATGAACTTTACTTCTGAAAAACATATTTATTGGTTACGTATATTTCTGGCAGACTGGGGGACAAGAAAAGAAACTCGGCAGATTAATTTTTATTTATGGCAAAAATAAGCCCCTGTTTGAGAGAAAAAGCCACATGCATTGATAAAATATCTTTCGTACACTTGACTTCCTTCTGGGATCTTCTTCTTTGTCAGTCGTGACTAAACGTTTTACCCACGGGTGGGAAAAATCAGAGTCAACACTTAAAGACACGTGACGTTTTCGTTTGGTTCCACAAAACTTTAGAGTATGGTTAAAAACAAGTTTTGTCTGTTTAAATATTTGTGTGCTGACTCAAATCTGAATCATAGGTGAGCTCAAAACTACAAAAATATAGTATTTTCAACGGTTTTATGCTAGAAAATTAGTTTTAAATTTTTCGAAAACTAAACAACCATAATTTTTATTGAAAGTTACACGTTTGAAATACAAACCCATTATATAGGCCAAGGGGCTTTAGCTCAGAGTGGGTTCGCCTACTCCCACACTGCTGACACTCGCACAACACACAATGTAGCCCGACCTCAATGCTGAATGAGGTTCGGATTGGAACGGTAGCGACTGCAACTGCGACTGTAGGGTATATAGTTGCCCACTCAGCCACTAGCCGGGCGATCTACTTAGTCAAACACACAATAGTGGAGTGGGCGGCCAATAGGTTTACTCTCCCTGGCCACTATTGATGGCGCAGACGGTATCTTTGTATTGTGCGCCCACCATGTACCGTGTGCCGTTCTTGGTGCTCGTTGCAACATACCTTAGTTGGCAGCCCTGTTCAATATAGATGTGATCTTATGAGATCGTGAGTTCATCGCTGTTCGATAACTAATGGATACATTCTCCCAACTTCTTCTTATTTCTCCGTTCCTTTTTTGGCTCTTCTTCTTATGGCCTATAAAACCTTAGTTGACAGCCCTGTTTAGACATGATCTTATGAGAATGGATTCGTTCTCCCATGTTCTTCTTCATATACCTATTTTCTTTAGGTCTTTTACATTCCTTAGTTGGCATCCGTGTTTAATATAGACGCGTTATAAGATTGTAAACTCTTTGTTTCTCCATTGCCTATGGATCTATTTTCCGATGTTCCTCATTTTTTCTTTTTACATTTTACATAGCTTAGTTGACAGCCCTGTTCAATACAGACGCGATCTTATAAGATTGTGATTTCTTCGTTTTTCCATAGCTAATGGGTTTATTCTCCCATGTTATTCTTCATATACCCATTCATTTTTTCCGTTCCTTTTTTATTTTGGTTTTTAAAAACCTCTGTTGGCATCCGTGTTTAATATAAACGCAAAGTTATGAGATTGTGACTTCTTCATTGCTCGATAACTATTAAATTTATTCTCCCAGGTTCTTCTTTAGGTCCCCTTTCCTTATTTGATTCTTATCCTTTTTTTAGTCATACAGAAGTAGTTTAACCTTCACGAGTATTTATTTAGATCTAAACTATAACTAGTGAAGTGTTGAGTCGGTCCACTTAAAGTACCAACTTCAAACCTGGTACGACTTTGAGTGCCAATTTATACTTTTTACCATTTCAAAATGGCACCCATTTCAATTTTTCAAGGCACAATAATTTAGACAAAAGAAGTAAAAGAAAAACTTACGAAATTTTAAAAATTACAATTTATTTCCATGTGAGAAAGTTTATTTTAAAAATTATTCAGTAATTAAACCGATTTAATATACAAACTAGACGTAATTTATTTGACGTTTCCAATAAAACATATGCTACGTTTATAGATGGGACTGCAAAAAGCGGGAAAAGGCCTCAGATAACAGTGTTGTAATGAGCCATAAAATAAGCCAGAGCCGGGGCGAACGTGGCGTGATAGTTGGCAGTACTGGACGCCCGCCAGCACCGTCACCCTGATTACAGCTGTGTTTTGTCTACTTTCTGGTAATCATTACCAACAAGTGTAACGTGCCACACAATAATTCTTCCACTTGGAACAAATTTCCCTACTTATCTCAACATTTATTTTAATGTGTCTAATATATATTATATTTTTAATAGTACTTTTCTTTTTGAATTGGTTTTATATTTCTTTGTGTTTATCAAAAATAGAGACGAATTTTGTTTTAAGTTTTGATAGGTAACAGCCCAAACCTTGGTATTGTTAGCGAAACTTATATGGAAAAACTTGCAATTCACATGACCCGCATGGTGACCGTTAAGCCTAAGAACAGAAGTTCATAACACAACCCTCTGAATACGTGGGGGGTCATTAAAAACTATATATATACTGTATATATATATATATATATATACAAAAATTCTGATACATCTTAAACGATCTCGTTGGGAAAAACAATTGGACTACACTAACTTCACTTTGGGATGGGCGTTGTAGCCGAAAAATGGGGGTTTCAATTGGTTTATGTATGATTTTTGAATCTAGTTTTCCTTTTTACTATTGGACTCAGCTAAAAAAACACGCAATTTAATACTTTTCTTTACGCCTCTTTGTCAATACTGAGATTTAATACTGAGTTACTGAGATTTATAAAATGTCAATCTTATGGAGAATAGCTAAAAATTAATAACTCACTTATATACTTAAATAATTTAGCAACACTAGGTATGCAAGTCCACCTAGTTAGGTATCATCAACACATGTATGAAAATCACAATTTAATGTTTTTATGGCAGCAAACCACGTATTCCGTTTAATTCATACCAAGAAGAGATATATTGGTATAACTCACTAAATTGACACAACTTGATAAAATCTTGTGTGTGTTTTAAGCACGTTACCATGTAAAACAACCCTTATTGCAGCAAACCTGTATATTCAGTACTATTCGATTACTATGATGGGAATAATATAAGTTCTGTGCAATTCGCTCTACTCACGCCAGCGTGCTGCGTATGATCTCGCTACTATTTAACGTCGTTCTGTTGTGAGATAGCTAATTATATAACAGCACGATTATACAATTATTGAGTACATTTTAGCTACTTTTCAATTAATATGTATTATTTCTGCTAGTGAAAATGTTTTAAATGTTTATTTCCTTAGTTACCCAATACTGCGACTGTCTTCTCTCTGATATTATCAAGCAGTGTAGCTGATTTTTCTTACTTTTACTCAACTGCACAACAGGTTTA
This sequence comes from Nephotettix cincticeps, assembly GCA_023375725.1. NCBI lineage: Eukaryota > Metazoa > Arthropoda > Insecta > Hemiptera > Cicadellidae > Nephotettix > Nephotettix cincticeps. The sequence goes on from CM041785.1 coordinate 2,737,748, forward strand.
ACAAACATAAAAACAGAAAATAGTGAGGACGTATGAGGTAAAAGGCTAAAAATTTCGTGAACGTTAAACGTACAGTACGTGTGAAAATGTTATAATTAAAAGCAATGCACAGACAGTACAATACATGTATTTTAGCAGATAAAAGTGCAAGATATTATAAATAAATTTAAAATCAGTGGGGTTTGTAGAGAATGTAGGCTGCTGTATATGGGCTGCGGGTGGATGACGTAAAGGACAGCTGTCAGCTGAGCCCTCGGGGAATGTCACGTAGAGTGAGACGTGAGATGAGACGAAGACGCTCGTGGTGAGGAAAACTGGAACTAAATTATACTACTCTGGAAATCAAGATGAAAATACTTTCTTTATTCTAGGTGACCTTAAAATCGATCACATAGTAATTTATCGCAATTATCTTCTTAGTTTGTAGGTCTATACCTATATTATTTTAAAGTAACTTTAAAATATTAAAATAAAACAAATAGGCAATAATGTTTAAAAATAAATAATAATAGAACACTATCAGCCTCTACCTGATACTCTCAGGCCGTGCGCAAGCCCTCTCGCCACGCCTTGGAACTTTCACATGAAAGGAAGCGCTTCACCTCGCCGTCATCCTTGAACGAGTTCAAGCTGGACTTGGGATGCTGTTCGTTTTTGGGTGGGGACAGGAAGAGGGGAGAGGATAAGGAGCCCTGTGTACTAAGCGATTTTTTATTTATTTATGAATTACTTGAGATGAAGTTTCATTATAGGTTAAACCAAATGGTACCATAATATGTTTTAAATAGGGAAGTTATATCGGTTTACGTATCGTCCATAGAATAACATGGTAACTGAGTGAGCATGTTTGCTGCCTTGAGATTAGGTTAGATAAGATTAGAATAGTTAAGTTCATTAAAATGTCAACCATACATACCATAATGTATTTTTTAAAGTATGAACATATAAAAAAGATTGTGCGATAGTCTTGTTACTGAATGACAATCCTTAGACATGACTGTTAATTAATAGCCCAACAGCCGATGACAACTAAAAGACCTTCGGTTTAAAATACAATCCGAACCACGGCCTCTGAATTACGAATTGGTCTAATTATGAGGATGATTTTTGCGGATTAGCGTAGTATTGAATAGTGCATACGTTAATCCACACAGGAGAACACTACATTCACCGACCATCTCACAACTATCCACATATCGTGACCTCCATGTAGATGGATTACAGGACGTCACCACCATCCCAGTCTATCAAAAACTGAGAAATATTGAAAACTGTGAATTTTTGACACACCTTTGCGTATACCTTAACTAGATTAAGCTGTATGAGTAGTTTTATCTCAGTATTACATATAATAAGGAATTTATTTCTATTTGCTAATTTGTTAGAAGAATAGAACATGGGGAACGAGTGAGTACGTTTGTTTTCATGAGGAAAAAATAAATTAGATTGTTAAGTACATACTATTTGATATTAACTGTATGATGTTGTTTACCAAGTTTTACTAAAATATTTAATTTATTAAACTTAATATAAATCTTAACCCCATTTTATTGACATTGAAGCTTCGTAAGACATGGTACTGCGTTTATCAGTTCCTATATGTCACGAACCACTTCATATGGAGGAAAATTTTAAAAATACAAATGGATTTTGGATTTTTTAAGTGATTTCAATAGCTGTAAATATTTTAAAAATAAATTACATGTAAAAATATGCAAAAATGGTAGTTTTTACAGCTGTATGATGACAATTTTATTTTGACAAAATCATAATCAAATATTCATTGAAATAAGTTTACGAAGAATGCACCAATAATTTATGAAAAAATATATTTGCGAGTAAAATTTAAAATTATGTTCAATAAATAATCACATTAATATATATTATTTATATATCTCTATAATTAGAAATTGTATATGTTGTATAAGTTCACGATAACTCAATTTTCCATTCAGTTTTTTACCGTCCAAATAAGCTAGTTTCAAAATTTTAACTGAGGGCGGAAAGACAATTGTGTTCGACGCTGGCAGGGTCCCAAGCTGACCTTAGGCCTCTCACTATCTGCCAGTTAAGCTACATTTACCCCAGCTGCCGGTGGACAATAAACAAAAGAGGTGATACTCAATTATGGCCCATACTTCCGTGAGCTCTGTTTCTAAATTGGAATATATTTAAATATTCTTTTTTACAAATTAGATTAGTGAGTATTTTAAACAATAGGCTGCATATAAAATATTTAATTGATTTTAAAACGGTTTCAAATGAGTGTTGGCGAACAACGTTTTCCCTCTAGAGATTAAGAAAAATAGTATTTTTTACATGAGACTACTTATTCTTTTGTCTAAACTTGATTCATTTTTTATTTTACCTTCCAAGACGTCCAGTGCATAGATTAAAGATTGTGTGATACCATAGTAAGGAGTACATAGGCTAACCAAACTACTCGTCTGCAACTAGTTTTGAACTAAAATTCTCTTAATTATTGAGGCACACTATTAACTCAGAATTACATTTGGACTAAAAATTAATAATCAACGGAAATGAATAAGGACACAAGTGTTACAGTTTAACATAAAACTACAACATTAAATTTTGTTCATGCATTCAGTTAGTTAAAAATACATCTAAAACTATTTTTGGACTTCACCCACTTGTATTTTTTTAACAGCGAGACACCTTAAGATAAAAAAAACTTGTGATGCCGGATATAAGATTCCATAAAATTTTTAATATTAAATATTTCATTTAATAAATATGATTTGTATTTTCAAATGTACAGCTACGGTAAACGATTGTAAACTTTGAAAGGCATAGCGTTGAAATGCTTTTAAGGGAATGATATTCGGACGTTTGTGTTTCCTTTACATCGTTCAGCTTATATTTAAATTCAACTGAATGTATTTAATTAGCATTTTATCTGAAATTCAAATAAAGATTTACACAATACAATGTTGTAAATGATCAATACACAAGGGTTGGGGATGGCTAACAATATTTTTGTTACTATAAGTTTTCCATTGTTATAACTTTTTCTAGTCATTTCCTCCACACTAATTGACGGAAAATATCACCGTTGTCGCAAGTTTTCTAAAAAATGGCATTTTTACACTCGCAAAAGAGTGAACAACCTGAAGGTAGGAAAGGAGAGAAGAGGAGAGGGAGCCAGCCGATATTACTTTCAGAACATGCGGTTGGAATTTAATTTTCTTCTTTGTAAATAACTAGTTACACCGGCTTCCGAAAACCTTTAATAACAATTTGTGCTACATGAGTTCTCTTTTCATCTGCTGGCACATTTTTACAAATACATTTGATTAGATGTGTAAATTGAAGTGTAGGCTTTGGCACGTAAATTAAGGTTTGTCTCTTGGTATTTTATATGATTTGTGTTACCACCCAGCATACCGTTCAGGCTGTTTTATACAATAATAATAATAATGAAATAAGTTATTTCTTGTAATATTATTTTCAAGGTTTCAAACAAGGAACCGTTAAAATGCTATCTCAAACTTAATTTATTTTAACCCTAATGTAAACCTTTAATATCTAAAGGGAAATAATGGTACTAGGGATGAGTAATATTTAGAAGGATATTTAATTGATTAAAAGCACTGTATTTACTAATCTATAGATTACAAAATGACAAAACCTTGAGACCATTATTATGTAGGTTGAACACAAAAAGCTGTCTTTGTTCTTAATGGTCCTATAAAATAAATCAGGCGGTATGAAACAAAAACAAGCGATAAATTAAGAGTAAGAGATAAATAAAGAGTACAAACTTAGTTTGTGATGGACTTGATACGGATCTTGATGTTGTAAATCAGGTTTTATGAACTCAGTTTACCTATTTTAAGACTATTAGGTATAATATTGATTATTGATTATAAATATTGATTAGTATTGTATGTCAGCAGAATGAATTTAGATATAATGGCAACGTCTTGTAATCCAAATACTCGGAGATCACAAATTGCGGATAGTTGTGAGCGATGGTCGGTGGGTGTAGTGTTCTCTTGTGTGGATTAACGTCCGCACTATTGAATACTACGTTAATCCATAAAAAAATCCTCATAATAGACCAATTCGTAATTTAGAGGCCGTGGTTCGGATTCCACGTTAAACTGTAGGTCCCTTAGTTGCCATCGGCTGTTGGGCTATTAATTAACAGTCCTGCCTAAGAAACATATCAGCCTTAGTCAGTAACAAGACTACAAGATCGCGCCACAATCATTTTACACTCTATTCACATTCATACTTAGCTTAAAATACCTACCTTGTGGTATGGTAGCCATTTCAATAATCCAATCTAATCTAATATAAAACGAATGAACTCGTTTCCACCAATGCGACCGCGAAAAAAACTTCTATATACAAAACTCTATAGTTATAATTTTTGTCATGGATATATCTAATCTATCAATTAGTATGGGTAGCAATTTGTAGAATACAAAAATGTGTTACGGAAAGTAAGAGCCACATGGTTGTGAGAACAGCCATTTAGAGGAACTGAAAACATTCCCTTCATACATTATTTACATAAAATTTTAACCAGTGCATTTGTTACCTATATTTGTGTGTTCGTGTTTAATTGTGTGACGAGTCTAAAATAGATTAAACGTATCTTAACTATCACTTGGATGCAGTGACCAGGAACATTTATTACAGTGGTTTGTATTGATTTTGAAAACTGATAAACGTACGTACAATGAATTGACCAGCGTCACTAAAGAAGGGGGTTGTCATTCTTAAACAATTATACAAGAAGTGTAGTTAGGTATTATGGTAGGATTAATCTTACATCATCTCAGGAACCTAGTCTAAATATTAAAATAACGTTGTGTATAAGACACTAACGTAAGTGAAGTAAACACGTTACAGTGACAACGTTACAGTGATCAGGTCGCAGTCTCAATTCTCGATGTTTCCACCAATTTTCACCGGAGGTTATCTCGCGGCTCTGTTCTCGGGAACAAACAACTTCGCGTTCCAATCTGCTCCCCTCACCTGCTGCAGTGCTGCTCCCTGGCGGCTTTGTCTGGCTCTGACAGCCGCACACTCCGCTGTTTTGCCTCAAAATCATAAAGAGCTTCATTCTCGTCGTTGTCTGATACGAGAACCCCTAATATTAGTCGTTTAACCGTGTTCAATATTTATTTCGCTTGTTCCCCATTTAAAGGTATTTTACCCTAAGCATGGAGGTCTGTTTTAGGAGAATAACATATCTAAATGTTATGATCTAAGGATATATAATACCCAAAATAAATTTATGTTGGGTTGTAAGGGAAAAAATAAAGAAGAAAGTGTATATTCTTATCAAAATTGAAATATATAATTCCTTTAAAGCTTATAGAAATCCAAATAAAAATCATAATATTCCAGGATCGAAATCTAAGAATGGAGCATACAAAATTTATTCTTGTCGTCATATTTCATTTTAAATTTTTAAAAAACCTATCTTTCATTGTGTTCCTCATTAATGTTTTGAGAGATTGTCTCCAGTATGTGACGATATTGCGGACAATAACGCAATCAAACGATTGGATTCGGACAGAACTGTGATTGTTATATTTGAAGCAACCGATTATACAACAAAAGTACCAGTCTCCTCAAATGAATGTCCTTCGTAGCTGGAAATCAATTGTTTTTCATTTTTCAGTGTAAGGATCACTTAAACGATTCACTAAAATTCACTTAATTCACTTAATGTTGAGGCATTAAGTTAATGTAGTAGTGTGGTGTGGTTAAGTATGGTCAAAGATTCAATTTATTATTTTTTTCATGCGAAAAAGATAATTACAATGATATACTTGGTTATTATCTTAATTTCTAGTAACACACAAGACATTATGACACCATACTTTTAACGTATATAATTTTAATGCATAGTTTAAGATATAATTTTCCTCAACTTTTCCTTTTATTTATTCCAAGATTGGAAGAAAAGATTTTGGGTGAAATTTATTTCATTCTTTTGTGTTTAGAGTATTCAAATATATGTAAAATGCTCTCATTTAGCCTTGAATATGTTTTTACTTACTGATTGACATCACCAGTTCTGCCAACCTTCAAACTATATTTTCCACTGTCCAACAAATAAAGTAAATTCGAATATAACTTAAAGGTAATTGTTTATTTTATTTAGATTTGTTAAACAATGGTTTTTTGTAGGTTAAAACTTTCGCAAATACATCCGTCTGCTGTCCGTAAACCTAAAACTGGTCTGTGGATATTTCTGCTTATTGTCTCCTAAGCACAAAAAATTAGCGGATATACCCGTCTGTAGTCTAGGAATTGATAACATTACGAAATTACTATCTTGACGAACAGAGGAGGTTAATAAAAAACTTATCACAGTAAAAATTATAAAAGTATAAGGTTAACCTGAGAAGTGGTCGGGGTGGGGCGGACATCCAGGGCTCAGAGGTAATCCTGCAGGATGCGTTACTGTCGTGTACCGTGCGGCTATATATAGCGACCTCGTGCTGGTAACATACACACGCTCACGCACCCTGGCGCTGGTGGAGTGAACTATTATTTCTGAAATACAGTGTCAGGTGAAAGTCTTATACATCATATTTAGTATGCGCCACCACAGCAGTGTGGCAGAAATATGGAGTTATATCATTAGAATATTGTTGTACTTTTCTAATAGGAAAATAATTATACATGTTCGAATTCTGAATTACAAACTGGTCTAATTATGAGGATGGTCTTTGCGGATTAACGTAGTATTCAAGTGCGGGCGTTAATCCACACAAGATAACACTACACTCACAAATATCCACAATTCGTTACCTCCAAGTAGTTGGAATACAGGACACGTCACGTTACCAGCCGTATATATGAGTAAGGAGTGAGTTTAATGGGTTTTATGGCATAATGCTTTGCAGATGATAATTTAACCCTAAAGCTGGCGATTCTTAAAGTTGGATAGTAGGTGGAATACCAGTGAATTAACTCCAGTGATTTTGAAGATGTATGCCCCTTATTTACGTGAATGAGTAAGTCACTCATTTAATGACTATTTGGTTGGTAAATATATTTTTCCTAGTAAATTGAAAAATAATAGGTACCTTTCTAAAAGAAAGGTGATAAGACGTAGACACATAACTATAGGCCTATTTCTATTGTGTCTGGAATATCAAAAGTCTTTGAATCCATAATATACGAGCAGATATCAAATTATTTTGAGAATCTCAACATTTTTTCTGACAAAAAGTTTAGTTTTAGGCCATATAGAAATAAGATTAATTCAGTGTTAAGTTTGTTAAATAACTTCCTTAAACTAAACCATTTATGTTTAGCTGGTAAAAATCTCTTAACGTTCATAATAGCTCAAAGTAGTCAAAAGGAGTAAAGCATGGAAGTGTTAAAGTGTGATGTATGTTTTCTCCGTTCATATCGTGCCCTCCGACACAATTTGCACGCTTCATCGACCACATGCGCCGCGCCGCACTTACTTCTCCCGTGCAAACATCGCCTGGCGCGGATAAGAAAACATCCATAATCCACTCGGGATCGTGACGCGAGTACACCGCTGTTGCACCGCTCCAGCCTCCTACTTTGGAGCTCTCATGGCTGCAACTTTTAATACTTTCAGTCTTTTTCTCTGAAATAGCGTCTTTCTCAGGTAGAAGACAACTATGAATGAGAAATGAGAAAAAGATAATTGTTGTGCGATCTTAGTAGTCGTGTCACTGTTATTAATCCACACAAGAGACATACACTACATCCAACGACGACTGCATAACTATCCACAATTCGTGACCTTCAAGTAAATAGATTACAGGACACGCCACCGTTCCAGTCAATATTGCATCCACTGGCTATCGCGTCTAACTATCCACAATTTGTGCCCTCCAAGTTGAACGTTAGGAAAAGTTTTGGGAATAAGGCTAGGGGGGACCCATGATCTTTTGCACAAAACTCCAAAACGCTAATCATAAGCTATATATTTGATATTTTTTAAGTGTATTGCCCGCTCAGTTAAAATAACTGAGTTGGTTTTGTAGCTAGGAGGCTCGAACACAAATACAGACTTCTACATGCCAAAAACCCTCCTTTAACTAGCAAGCATTATACAGAGAAAAACCATTGGATACAAACTGGCTAGCTGAATTTCAAGTAAAACAAACTATTTTATATTATGACCAGTAATCAGCGACTGAAATATTTAAAGCAAATTTAAGTAAGCAGCCTGGCTCTTCTGTGTTGTTTTTTTTATTTTTAACGCATAGAATTGTGTTATTAGTACAGTAACCTTTTGATTTTACAACAAAAACCTTTGATTTTCTGCTTAGATTTCTTACTATTTTGGTTTTATTTAGTTTTGTATTAAATCATACAACGATAGAAGTGCTTGCCTTCAAAGCGTTTTACTACTAATCTAGATATAGCTTTATGTGTTAACACATTTCAAACGATTATTCATGTTAACCAAGCATATACCACCGATCTAAACTAATTTCCCATCATCAGTAGTTAGGCTTAATTCCAAGTTGTTGTTGTTGTAGGGTGTTGTTGCTAGGAGCCAAACACAGAGAGGACAGTAGCGTATCGGACCCGGAATGGTTGGGACTGCTACATATTTATAGCCGGATATTGGGTCATAAATATAGTTACTGTATAAATATAGACCATATCACCCGACGGAGGGTGGTTCCTGGCTACCAGAGATGGCTGCAGATATTGTATTTCAGTACGATAAACGTAAAAACTGCATCAAATTGGAAAGTGACTAGGTAGTCCAACTACATTAAGTTTAGGAATAATGTAAATAATATGTATCCTTATACTATAATAATTTCTGTTAGTAACTAAAATAAAACATTTGCCAAGGGAATTTTCCCATAATTATTACATATTTCGTAATATTTCTAAAATGTTCTACCAGGACAGTTATGATAATTTTATTTTTTCAGTATCGAAATGTCTGTGTAACCTAATGTTCAAAGAACAAGAACAAGTTAAAAGCAATGATTAATTTTCTATTTTAATAGATTAGATTAGATTATTGAAATTGCGACCGTAGCACAAGGTAGGTATTTTAAGCCAAGTATGAATGAGGATTGAGTGTAAGATGATTGTGGCGCGATCTTGTAGTCTTATTACTACAGGGGCTGACATGTTCCTTAGACAGGACTGTTAATTAATAGCCCAACAGCCGATGGCCCTAAAGTTTACGAGGAGTCCGAACCACTGTCTCTGAATTACGAACTGGTCTAATTATAAGGATGGTCTTTGTACTTTGCGAAATTTAATCCACACAAGAGTGCACTACGCCCATCGACCATCGCTCACAACTATCCACAATTCGGGACCTTCAAGCTGCTGAATTACAGGACTCCGCCACCGTCCCAGTCAATGTTCAACGGTCGTAAATAAACCACAACAGGTTAACTAAGGTTTTCCCAATCGCCACTAGATCTGTTTACCATCGTCCACGCTCTCCACACTAGATTAGTGCACGTAACATAAACTGTCAACCCAGCCCAGCAGGTCACACGCAGGCGGGGTTTTATGTCAAACACTTGTACGGTCAATGACTCAGTTCTGGGACCAGTATAGTCAAAGTCAAAGTTCTTTATTTAAAGACATGAATTCGTGCATTGACAACGTCATTGTATGGACCTACATGTAACTATAAATAAATATGCAAATAGGTAAAAAAAATAACTTATCTTATAAATAAACAATAGTTTTGTCAAACAAATCTATGAACAGATTACTACTCACTCCGTATCAAAAACTCTCTTACCCTGCTTTCAAAAGTTTTTGGATCTGAAATTGAGAAGGAAGCCAATTGAATAGGGACACAGAGGAATAAAGTACCTTTTTAAGGTATTGTGGTGTGGTGGGATAGCCAGAGAGACACAGAGGTTGGTTTTTGAAATCTATGACAGGTTTTCATTACGAGGTAGATAGACTCGAGGATGTACATACATGAAAAAGCTAGAATTTTATGGGCCTTAGCCTGAAAATTACTCTGATGGCCTTCTTTTGTAACTTGAAAATGCTATAGCAATTTTTATATTCTCATATAGGAATAGATCATAAAATATGAGGATAATATATTCATATTGTTAGGATTGTGCTATCAAAATGTCTTAACAGGAAAATGTAACTTATCTTCCAGGGATAAAGATACAACAGTCTAGTTTTTTAAAACCTTTTCTATATGTCGTAGATATTTTATAAATATTTAGGCGTGAATATATCTATGAGCTACAATATAAAACCTTTTTATAAGTTTTCACATCAGTACATGACATTTGATATTTGTACCACTTTGACGAAATAAAAATAAAAATTAAAAAAGTTCTGGAATCCCCTTGTTTAGATGGTGTAAATTTGACCATAATCTACAAAGTGTTTTTGAATAATTAAACTCAATTTAATGATAAGATACCAAGCCAATATAATATTAAGGAAAAGTTTAAATGAAACAGAGGTGAAGTGCCATTTCGAATAAGTTCTTTTACAGAGTTTTTGTATTTTCATGTTACACAGGTTTTTGAAAAATTGACCATCCTTTTGAATTGTTGGCTTAATTTTGTATAACGTATTCTATGTCATACCATTCCTTTTAATTTGGAAAAGTTTATGTCGAAAATCTTTAAAGAGGTTTAGGGCAAGTCGTTAATATAAATAATGTCAGTTCCTGTAAGCCTGAGGTCGTGCGAGGCTATAGTTAGTGTCGGAGGCGTGGGGACCCTGCTGGAGGCTGGATTATCGCTCGATGTTGTGGTGTGTCAAGATTACACCGACTGCGGATCTAAGCCTTTTGCGGCTGCCCTTAACCCGTATAGATTAACCAGGACTGCTTCCAGATATATATAGTGTTGCCTGTTTACGTGTTGTCGGCAAGAAAATGTTCTGACAGTTGTAATAAAACATCGGCAATCAGGCTGAGGCTTTTTTGGAACGTACTTCTGTTGGTTATAGCCTATTTACTACTATAGTAATTTTTGAAATGTGTTAGATGTTCATGAAGTCACAAACAATGTTAAAGGCAAACCTTTTTAGTAAAGTGGGTGACAGGCTCTTTAACTTATATTTGGTTCTTCTTGTATGTGATAAGAGTCTATCAAACTCTACAACAACCACACTTTAATTCACCTACCCTATCCTGGGAGCCCCTCGACTTACATTCCCTGGAACAGAACACTTTCCCCACTCAGTAAACCAAGTAGACCTGATTCCAATGTACTGAGTGTACTACGGACATTAAATTTGACTTTTCTCTAGAACCGTTAGACGTAGACTAATGATTCAAAATCCTAATTTCTTTAGTTTTTAAGCTGGTTTTAATGGTGATAGTCAAATTATACTTTACTTTTATCGTTTTTGTGGGAAAAAAAGGTTTTTGACATTTAAATAGCTTTTGAAACCCGATGTTTTAAGAAAAGCGGGTGGTGTCGTTTTGTTTATCTCATAAAGTAATACTAACCGTATAATTATAATCAAAATCATTAGAGCCGTTTTTGAGAAATCTTTATTTTACTTGTTTTTTGGAGGCTTAGGTGTAAAATAAACTTAAAAATCTAAAATTCGATGAAATTAAAAAACATACCAAGATACCGTGGATTATTACCTACATGCCAAATCTCATGAAAATCGGACCAAAAGACTCATCTCTAGGCTTCCATACTTCCCCCTCACACACACAGACATCACTAAAAAAAACCTTTCAGGGGGCACTAAAATCTAGGCTTCTGCAAATCCCTACATACACATACACAGACACACGTACAGACATCCTTCTATAGTTACTTTTTATATTAAAGGGGCACTACAATGGATATAGCCACTAGAAACTCGAAAATTGGAATTTTCTGACAAAAACAATACTTTTTCCTTATACAATTGTATTGGGGGAGAAAGTAAAACTTAAGGATATTGTTCCTGAGGTCAAAACAAACAAAAAGTTTCCTATAAACATATGCCCTATCTCACTACGTTTTTCATCTGTCGTTGTGTATGTTTTTTACGTAATTTTATAACCACTTGTGGTACCACCTTCAAACATGGTCCGTGTATGAATACTAATAGTATCTATTATTTTACATAGTATTCAGTTTATACTTTTTACTATTTCAAAATGGCGGCCATTTCAATTTGTCAATGCTCAATAACCCAAACGCCATGCGATTTACAAAAAAAACAACCCCAAAATGGTTTTTCGATGAATTTCAGATACACCCTGAATATTTATATGTCACCATTTGTGTAAAACAATATTGCGTTTTAAGTGACGTAATTTTGCCAAGAAGTAATTAAGACTGATAAACGACATAGCGGAATAAATCTGTAAATCACGAAGCCACCGCCAGCGCTGACACCTTTTGAAATACGACAATGTGAATACTCGGTGTGCCGTGTATAAAGGGCTTTATGCAAACTTAAGGTAACCATTGTGCTAAACTTTTGTTGCGAGCAGATGGATGAATTATACATGATATGGCTTTGTTGGCGGCCACAGCTGAATATCCACCGCTACTTTCCTATTGCTCCACCTCCAACCTCCAACCTCCAACATTGAATAGGTTGAAGTTGTACTAGGAATGATTACCGATATAATGTTTCGGAAGAGTTTATTTCGTCATACTGCTTCAAAAATAGTTGTTTTAGATAAATGTGTTGAAGAGCAAAAGTTGTATTTTTTCATCCTATGACGAAAAAAGAATATTAGTAATGGAAAACACAGTAGTGAATTGTTAGAGCTGAAGAAGTTGGGTGAAAAAATCATCAGATTTTTATAAAATTAATGAAAAATGATTGTGTTATTACGTCCCTGTGAGAAATAGGTTAGACTATGGATATCTCTAAAGGGAATATTTTCAGTTCCTCTAACCAGCTGCCCTTTTAACCATGTATGTCACCGTTCCATATTTTGGTCTGACGGATTGTCAATCTTTTAAAGATTTATTGAAAATAACAGGTAAAGGCGAGGTTTACATTTAACTTGGGCTCTAACCAAATTTTTTAATATATGTATATATACACATACTTTTTATAAATAAAATTAGGTGGTTCCCTTTAGTGATGTAACTATTTGGCAGGTAGTTCACTCTAAAAAACTTGAAATTTACTAATGTTTAAAACTATATTGAGTGAATAATATACTTTTACTGTTATAATAAAACATGTGTCTTGAAAAAGATTAAAGAAAAAACAATATTAATAAATTTATTATGGCAAAATTGTAGTTATACAAAAATCAAATTAAAGTATCTTTACATTTGTATTTTGTGGTATAAATTGATTAAAAGAATCGACACTCAAATTACAACCATCATAATAATTATAACAAAAAATGGTATAAAAAAAAATGAATTCAACGACACATTAAAAAATAGTAACAATTCAAAATTTAAAACACAAAAATTCTTTTAATTAAAGATGAAAAAAAATATTTTCCAATATTTGATGTTTCAAATTGTATTAAGGAACTTCTAATAGAAGAGTCATAAAATGTATAAAAACAAAAGATATCTAAGCAATAGCTTTGTAGATTAAATCCAAATGTTACAGTAACTTTTACTGATTTTAACAGTGTACTACAGTGGGAAGAATTGACAGAAATAATATCGGGATTGAATCAAACATTTGGGTTAAACTTATAAACTCACCTAGTATTCATTTAAAAAGTCATTTACCGAGAGTCTGTTATTAAATAGTTTTCGGTATATCTAGCTGTTCTCACTCAAACATAGACTCCTAACCAAATGACGTCCTCGTTACAAGTCAAATTGCCAAATCCTCGTCCATCACTATACCCTAGAGAATACTATTTTTTATTACAATAATCTAGGTCAGTAGTCTTATACCTAGAGGGAATTTTAGTAATTAAACACTGGTTATAAAAACAACCCCCCACCATAGAATCAAACACATCCATGTAAAATATATATCCCTCTATTATATAAATATTTAAAAAATAGAATAATTTATTACTAAAATAACATAAGTTATAATATAATGCGCAAAATCTTGAATCAATTAATAATAGAATTTTATCAAAGCTTATACCATCACTAACTCAATATCACCATCACAGGGATGACCTGTCGGTCCAAGTGGCAGTGTTGTGGAGTTCAGTCTGCCTGCCATGCGGCAATGTGTGCTGTCTACTCAGCCTGCCCACTTGACGAGGGGTTACTGTTGGCTATCTAAGCTCTATTAAACTGTAACGACAGTAAAAATATGTACATGACTGAATTACCTGACGTATTATGTAAATTTAATCTTGATTTAGTGCTTTGACCAGAGTTTGTCTTTTAGATAGGTTACGCACAGAAGTGTTATTTAATGAAATAAATAATTATGAGTAATTATGAGTGAGAAATGTTTTAAGTTGATTGTGTCACGGTCTTCTTGTTGACTTGTTCCTTAGGCCGAACTGTTTAATAGCCCAACAGCCAATAGAATCTACAGTACTTCAACATGAGATCCGAACTTAAGTTTCACCTCTGAACTACGAACTGGTCTAGTTTTGATGATGTTCTATATGTCTGCAAGAGAGTAGATTTCAATCCACACCAGAGTATATCACATCCCCTGACCACCGCTCATAAATATCCATAAATATTTTACGTGTCTAGGAGGAATCATTAAACAAAGGAGAAGATATTAAAGTTCATAACAGTCTCACAGCACAAGGGAGATCCTACTGTTTAGTAAAATAAAGGATAAAAAATGAGGTACTATTACAAAATAGTTTTGTAAACACGTTGAAGAAAGTAAATAATAAATTTAAATATAAATAGTAAAACTTTTAACATTAAAAGTGCAGACACGATCCATAAAACGCTTTACTCCCATGGTATTAGTACCCAAGAAGGGTTTGACCTCGCCAACAACTGCTCACCATTTCTCCCTGTTCTGTGCTTTGTCAATTGCTGCTCCTGCTCTTGTGATGTCTTTTTTCACACTGTCCCACCATCCTCTCTTGGACCTTCCTGGTGGTATTCCCCCATTCGGATGCCCTTCTCCTACTTCATTTAATAGTGATCCTCTGCCACACCCTCAAACATCTTTTTGCTTTAACGCGTGAAAACGCTTTATAACAAGCATCGATAATAAAAGAATTTTTTAACAAAAAATTAAAAAAGCTAAAAACTCCTGCAGATACGGTGAATATATACATACATACCAAATTACATCTAGATTGGACCAACGGGATGATTGGACTGACTGACAACATGTCGAAACCCACGTTTTTGGATTCAGGGGACCGCAAAACGGAAATATCCACTCTAAATTGACGAAAACAATACTTTCTCCAAATACTATTTTATAAGGGGAAAAAGTAGAAAAGTTATAGTTTATCAGACTTATCTTGGAATCAACACCACTGTCGTTTGGTTTTGTTTTCAATAAACATACACCAAAGTCTCTGTGTGGTGAATTTAAAACTAACGTTTTTGAAACTTGATACAAAGTGCTATAAATAAGAAGGGCGAGGAGGTAGCAAAGTAGATTACAACCCTGTGTGGATTATGGATGCTTTTTAACCCCGGTGCGAGGGAAGAGCTACTTATGCATGGTAGGGGTGGAAGGCTGATCAACTGTGCAAATTGTGTGTCGAGACATGAAAAAGTGTAAGGGTGGTTTAGCTTTTAAAATGTTTTGTAGAATCATTATTGAAATTTGAAGAAACTAAATGTTACTTTTTATATTAGGGAACAGTAGGAAATGTTTTTTTTTATTTGTTGCAAACTTTTCTCACCTCAATGGACTTAGGTCCACGGATTCCTTAAGCATAATATACTTTTACATATATATTATACGACAAAGTTAAAAGTAGACAAAAGAGATAAAAACTGATTAGCAGCAACGGGATATGGATAAATACGTAGTTCCTTCAGCTTCGAAAGCAATAAATTACCAACCAAGCCAAAAGTAAGTTCCTATTGTTTACATTTAAAGCGCTATTGAAAATCACGGTCCCTGCTCATTTAGTGTACAAAATCAAAATATTATTTTCCAATGTTCTTTTTGTATTTAGGTAGTTTGAATAAATTAGAATACAGAAAACTGCTTCATTTTTTATTGAAGATTTTAAGGCTATATTTAGGTATTCGTCTGGAAGAGCCATTTCATTGAATTATAATTAGTTTATAGACCCTACACCTATTTACTGCTAAAACACAATGAAAATAAGCACACATCGAGAAAAATGTCAACAAACAAGGTTGGCTAAAGTGAAAACAGCTGGCCGTAATGACTCGCGTATATAAGCGTAAGCAGCAGTACGGGAGCGAACGAATACTAGACATAGTTGACTAGTAACGGATTTCAGTCACTAAATATTCCGAGAAAGCCTCCATATTGGTTTTGTGAGTGCATAGAGGCAAAAGCAACATCACCACGCACTGTACTGGCTGTTTCGCGCAGTAAATTTGGCGAAATGATTGATTGCGGCTAAACGCGTTAGCCGCGTCGTGCGACCCTACTGTGCTGCGTTTAAAGGCGCTAGGTGCCCAGTAAGGCTTAAGTTTTTGTTAGAGTTTGTAGTTTCTAATGAGATTAGAATCAATTAAATATTATAAAATATCTATTAATAACATTCAATAAACCTTCCATTCATTTTCCTTATTATATTGAATAATCAGTAAAAGCCCTACAAAACAATAAATAAACGTATAACTTCGTATTTGTAATAAATATATTAGTAAAAACTTTTCAATTAAATATGGTTTGAACAAAAATGCTAAACAAAGAATGTGTAATTAAAAGATTCCTAGTAATGTAGCTATTTCACATTTAATATTTCGGAGTAAACAAAAATAATTAGTCATTGTTTAGCGATTCACTTTAATATTGAAATCGTTATATATTATAATTCTTATTTGTTTTATTTGAAAACAAATGGAGCATAACAGGTTTGTTAATTAACTTTTTGTAATTACTTGTTTTTAATTAAATACTGGTATGTTTAACAAGTACTGTATGTTCAGCTTTTAAACAATTACACGTAAATAACTCTCCTAAATTATATGTATCAACTGAGAACTAATTGTATACATAACATGTCAGTATTCGTAAGAAAGGTTTTGAGCTTATTCTACATTGCACATCCCATTTATGCTACATTATTGAATACACATGGAGCTTGTTGTTGTTGAATGTATTTCGTGGAATGAAGAATTTCTGCTTCATCTGTACGTTCTCTGAAATCCGAGGGGTGGAAAGTATGGATTAATAAACCTGTACTCTCCCTATTGTTACATTTGCCGCAGCACGAGGATGTTTACTGCATATTCTCTTGTAGACTCCCACCTTTTAACCGTAAAAGTAAATTTTCACATTTTAAAATATTTCATGAATGTATACGTAGTTTAATTTAAAAACAATCGTATTTTTTGTTTTCAAAGAATTCGTTTATTAATTTTTTGTTCAGTTTCCATTATTCCAGTAAAAAAATTTATATTTTCAAATATTACTTTGTACTACGTCGCTCCTCACTCCTATCTTCGACTAGTAAGTCTCAAACAGATCCGAAGTCTATGTGTTTAGGCTTAGTAGACGTGTAGGAGGCTGCGACACACTTCTTTAAATAATATAAAACAATATTTTGGGGACAATTTTTTGTTACTTTGTCCTACAAAGGGGTTTATCGGTTTCTTTAGTACTTTATGGTGACTTTTATGCTTTTAACTGAAATAAAAACCTACCCAGGTAGGTATTTTATGCCAAGTATGAATGAGAAATGAGTATAGGATAGTTGTGGCGCTATCTTGTAGTCTTGTTACTGACTAAGGTTGACATGTTCCTTAGACAGAACTGTTATTAAAAAGCCCAACACTCAATGACATATCTAAGGGACCTACAGTTTAACGTAAAATCCGGATTACTTAACATAGTATTCAATAGTGTGGACTTTAATACACAAAAGAGTACACTACACCCACCAAGCATCGCTCACAGCTATCTACAATTCGTGACCTCCAAGAAGCTGGATTACAGGACACGCCACGGTTCCAGTCAAATCTTTTGATCACTTGGGTATTTATGTTTTTATGTTTGTTTATAGCTTTCAATGGAGTGATATTGGCAGTTTTTCAGTTGACAGGTGGCTCAATGTAGATCATTGAGTAAAAGATAATATTTGTTACAAACATGTCTCATTGTTACAAAATTTGCTGAAAATGGTAATGCAATTGATGCTGGCTTATACATAAGGTATTAAAATGTCCTTCATAACAAAATAATAAGTCCCAAAAGGTGTGAAAATATGATCGCACTATTAAAATTCAGCTGGTAATGACAGAAATGATCTATGTGGCATGTAATAGGGTACATATATTTGGCAACGTCCTCTCACATGTGATACATGGGGTCACTTCCTAGGGGCATGCAAGGGTTGTTAGGGGAGGGGGTGACGTCCACCACACGATCGTGGACATTGTGATACTAGTTAATAATGTGATAACGAAGTAGGCCTAGTTTAAACGTGGTTATTGCTAAAAGTATTCGCCAACAATGTGGCGGATTATTTAATGTTGTTTTAATTACGCGTTTGCCAAAATACCAGTAAATAGTTTATTGGATCACCATGATTTTAGAGTCGGTGAAACCCACAAGTTTAAGCTTTCCTTAATATTATTTAATCAATCTTGTTTATGAGCAGCTCCTCGTCATATTAACAAATACTTTTTTTTAATTGCTGAATTACATACAGCCACAACTGAACATTCAAACAATGTGCTGTATAGCAGATACATTAAATCAATTTACATTAGTTTTACTTCCAAATCCATCTCATTGTGTTGTTTAATAAGCCTTACATTTAAATGATCATTTTTTTACAGTTAATTGGACTTTTCCTATCGCTCTGGGGTTTTAAATTTCAGAACGTTTTTGGAGGTGGAGAAACTCCTACCTTTTTAAAGTGATTATCTTATAATTTACATTAAATATTTCAAGTTACAGGTATAATTATATCATGTTATCAATAATACTATTCTAACCTGTCATGCACAACACAAAAAACTGTATTAGCAGTTGTGCTCCAACTCTCGTCCTGAGCCCATACTATCTTGTGTCGCCCCGCTAGCTCGGAGGCGGGGTGTTGTGTTATTTTTTGCTTTATCAATATGGCTTAAGTGTTGTGCATGATAGGTGAGTATAGTATTACTGACAACATGATATAATTATATCTTTAACTTGAACAATCAATTTTTAATTTAAACTTTTAGGTAATCACTTGAAAACGGGAGGAGTTTCTCCACCTCCAGAAACGTTGTGTAGTTTAAAACACAAGAGAGATAGGGAAATTCTAATTATATATAAAATAAATAATTAAAAATCAATTGCTTTCATGAATTTCAAACAAACTATCTAAATAATATTTAATTTGTTTTGTAAAATTGGTCAATTCCTATCATACGTAATTAAATTACCCACTTAGCAATAAAATTACTACTGTAAAAGTAATTTTATTACTAAAATTTAGAAATAATTTCATAGAAATAGTGACCGTATGACTTTCGATTGGTATCACTAATAATGAATTGTTGATTTCAGGTGAGTTAGCAGTGAATTTTTAAATCAGTGAGTACATATTCATCTATAAACTATTATTATACTGTTAACTTTTTCAATTTGTTTGGAAACAAAACATTTTGTGTCCCGTGTATGATAGTGTTAATTTATATAAAGTAACAAGATGAACATTCATAATGACTTTATTGTCAATACTTAAAAAAGATAACTTTCGACTCACAAAGCATCAGGTAGTTTATTTATATATACAATAAGATAAATATTTTTATGATTTTAGGTACAATAGGCTAATAATTAGTTTAAGTGAACCTGTAGAATCTTAATCGACAAAATGTAACGGTGTCAGAAATAATGATGAGCAACAATACCGTAAGTGCTACATGCTACATTGTAAGCTATTTTATTGTATGAATACAATAAAATTTACAAAAAATACATCACATAAAACAATCCAAGAAACATATAATGACATATGTTTAAACAAAATTTCAAAATAATAATATAGGTGGCCACAATAATACACACAGGCACGTGCTTTTGAAACTATTGTACAAAATTAATAATAACATAATATATCAAAAGTAACATTGAGTTAATTATAATTAGTTGTATAATATATTTCACATTATATTGAATTTGTCACATTCATTATTTTGTAAAACAGCTTTCGTCTTCTCCAGCCACAATGGCATAAAACAATTTAGATCGTGCAAATTGGATAGCATGCAGATTTAAAAACATTTGATTAAGGATAGAATATTGAACTGATGCAATATATTTCGTTCTGCTCTCATTGAAAAACAAATATTATATACCACCACGAGTACAATTTTCTTTCTTTCTTAAGCATACATTATCATAAAGTACCACCTATTAATAATATCCAGAAGTTAAAATTTGTTTAATCCTTTACACAGATAAAGCATCAACAAAATCACTTTCTGGTAAAACGACAAAGGGTTCTACAGACCTATAATATTGGATTTCTCTCAGATCCAATTGCAAATCGACACAGGTTGTCAATTGTTGTTATAATTGACAAATCGGAAAACCAGATGGTCAGCTGGGAATGCGAATGAAACCGAGTCTATTTGGTGACAGGGATTGTAATAACTCAATTTGCCACGTATAAACCAGCTGGGTGTCCACTGTCCACTGTCCACCCCCGTGTGGGCTTCCGTCTCGTTGTGACATGTCCCTCCGGCCGACACGAGCAATATATTTTACAGGCTAAACATAAATGTACAGAAAATGTTTTTATCGTTTGATAATTTACCATATTCAATGCTAAAACACTGTATATTCTTTGGGTTTACTATATACACAAAACAAATCGAATCTGTGTTATAACTAGTAAGAATAAAATACTAATATATATTTGTATACGGCACTTTATGAAATGAAATCAATTATTATGGGTTTACATCAACCTAAGTGCTTGAGTATATTGGTAAATAGTTTTCATTATGAAATAAATAATTCCTATGTCGGTCGGTCTATTTAAATAAGTACAATAACTAGTACAAACACACATTTTTAAATAAATAGTGTACTTTATATAAAACGTAATTTACTTGAGAATTTCATTTTTTCTCAGACTTGTCTGTTTGGAGGGTTAGTTAAAATTTAGAACCTAAACAATAGCTTTCACACGTTTGTGGAGCTCCTAAATAGATTGATTCTATAGAGTAAACAAAATTAACTAATTACATAGTTATCACAACCATTATAACCCCCTAAAACTTGAATAAACAATTTATCATTAATCTAGAATTTTTATTAACAAATAAAATAAACTGCTTGAATGTATATATTTTTTATTTAATGTATAGTGTAAGAAATAAGAAAATACTGATACTCATACAAAAGATACAAAAAAGGTAAAAAAGTAAAATGTACATAAAAGGGTAATGGTGACGAGATAGCTTCGTCCGTCACAAAAGGATTTTTGATGAAATTAAAATCAAATATTTAAGTTGACGAATGGGAAGTGTGCAACTTACTAAAGCAGAGGTTTGGGTTCGATATTGCCTAAGATGTGAGGCGCAATCTAAGGCAAGGAACCTCGGTCTCCATGGAACTGGGTTCAAAGACCACCAATCATCAATAGATTTTAGCTAAGAAATATCTCCAATACCCCCTAGTTTTGTCCCAAAGACCTGTGGAATACGGTTTCTTGTTTAAAGGTATAAGGTGTAAAAAAAATAATAAACAGACTTTTCGGGAACGTCAATTTTCAAATCGTCCCACAGTATTAATCATAAAGTACAACATTAAATATTGAAGACGGCTGTTTTAAGGTTTGAAACTTACTGAACAGTCGATTTGATAAAGGATAAAGGTTAAGTACTAAGAATTTCCTTCGTTTGACCACTTAGACCAGATTTCACCAACAGTTGGTTTATTGACGCCTTTTCAATTGGCAAATTCAATTCAATTCAATTGGCGGTCTATCAATTGACTCCAGTTTGTCCAGCAAAACTTACACGTGAAATGGCTTTCAAGCGTCGAACGCTGGTCAAAATTATCGAAACTATTCGTGAACTGTCACATGACCAATCATATGTACAACAAAACATTGGTTATTTCAATTTATCAGTCTTGATGTCCAGTTTATTATTGCCAATGAGCTAGGTTCCATTATAGTCACATTTATTCCAGTTCAAAGTATTCATAAATGTTTTTAAAACATACAAAAGATTTCAAAAGCACATTATGTGGATTTGACCCCATAGCAGAAATTAACTACTACTTAAAAAATGTTGCAAAAAATCAGGTAAATAACCACATGAATTGACCACTTCATCAATGATGTCTTAGGGAGTCTTGTTTTGTGTCTTTATTTATGTATCAATTATCAAATATTAAAATCGACTGCCCTAGTAACAAGCTACAGATATCAAATAAATTTGTTTGTTGAATATTCTATGAACTCTGAAATTTCAGTTATCCCATCTCTTCATAGAGGTGAGCATTTCGATTTAGAGCAATTTCGAGAATTTTGTTTTAAATGACTAATTTTGTGGAATTTACTTTTTGATATGGCTGAACTCCATGCTGTAGAAGTGAACATCATGAGGGGTCTAATCATCGATTATCAATCATTAATTAAAACTTTATTTTATTAACGGGAAATGTTCACCAACGTGCATACATCCAGTTCGTCAGGTTTCATCTGAGCCCTGAAATGCGCGAGAGGGGAGGTAAAGTAACCATGGTGGGGTTCTGTTTATGTTTATATTTAGATTTATTTTATTTCCTTGTCATCCGGTAAGTAAAACACACATCAGCCGCTCCTCCCCACCACCATATTTGCGTCGTAGACTACTGCGCATCCAAAACTCAGGGCTCAGATGAAACCTAACGAACTGTACACGTGTTTGAAATAAAAAAAGTAAAGCCTTCTTGATCACCACCAACTAGCCTCAACTATTTAATATTGTATGATGGAAATTCATCTTCCTTAAAACAGAAAGAAACACGATATAGTGTTCTTACTTAAGACAATTCGAGAAGTTAATTCCAAATTACATAAACGTAAAAGTGGTCTGATCGCTACAGCACTCTTGTATGACGAACAATAACATAATTGGCTTTGTATTCAAACGACAAATCATAGATGTTTCATATATCGTTTCGCCTTTCAGTATTGCAACTGAGTTATTAATTTTTATATTTTAGCGACCATATTTCATCTTTTGAAATAAGCATTAGAAAAGTTAGAAATTCAAATATAGTTTCCAAAGGGTCCGTTCAAGAGTTAGTGTTGACAGAAGTTACAAAGTTTGGGTCTAAATTTGAAATTGAACTTAAAATTATAATTTTACTAACCGAATAGAATGAAACCCGGTGAGCATACAGTAGTATCAGGTATTGAGGCACGTTTTCTCCTAATCCATTTTTGTGCCGCAGCCTCACTAATGGAGCACGAGTCGGTTCACACTGCTTATTCAGAACTCATGCATAATGCATAGGGGATTCCAAAAGCGCGGTCAATTTATTTATAACATTCAGGACACAAACATTAATATTCAATAATGTCGGACACGAGATCATCCTGAGCGAGCATACTGCAATTACACGTGTTGCTAACGCCTATAGAAAGTTGCTCATGTGGACGTCTTCATTTTAGAGGTATTTTTGAACTGGTGTAGAAATTGGTTAAATACTAAGCTCAGATTTCTCAAATCTGTTTATTAACGGGAGTTGATTAACAAAACAAAACTGTGTTCGAGCTTTGTTTGATAATTTCAATTATACGCAAATAAAAACACAAAGAGGATAGAGGATTGCTGTAAACTCTAACCAATTGAACAAGTGTGCTTAGGGAAATATGAATTTTAAATTCCTTTTGCAAACTATTATACTCACAGCTCTGATTTATGATGCTAGTACTACCTACAGTATGGGCATTATACCGTGAAGTAATAGAAATGAAAAAGTGTTGTAACTTTTATAGATATTTGCAAGTTACGATGCACAAATTGACTTTAAGTTTAATTATAAGCTAATATTGTGGCAATGACACTGTTTTTCTCCCTGTAAAATCTAACTCCATTGAAATTGAAATAGGATATACTATATTTAAGACATGTGTAGGTTAAAATGAAGGCGTCGACGTAATTTTATGAGAAACTAATCACATCACATGCCAAATGACACTGTCTTTCTCCCAAAAGGGCATACAATCTACAATTAAAAAGATTTGTAGATCTAAGAAATAGAAATCAACTTAAAAATGTATAGAGAATCTAGTCATACGAAATGTTGAATAACACTTCGACTGGGTCGGTGGCGTCGTCTTGTAATCCAGCTACTTGTAGTCACGAATCGTGGATAGTCCTTGCGATAGTCGGTGGGTATGAGACCTTCCTCAAAATTAGACCAATTCGTAATTCAGAGGCCGTGGTTTAGATTCCACGTTGAACTGTAGGTCCCTTAGTTGTTACCATCGGCTGTTGGGCTATTAAATAACTGTCCTGTCTAAGGAACATATCAGCCTTAGTCAGTAACAAAACTACAAAATTGCGCCACAATTATCTTACAATCAATCCTAATTCATACTTGGCTTAAAATACCTACCGAGTGGTATGGTTGCCATTTCAATAATCTAATCTAATCTAATCTTCCTCGGCCTCTGGAAAAGTGTAATACTCCAGATTGAAATAAGCTCTACCATTGTATCTTTTATATATCGAATGATGTTTGTGTGTTATGTACTTTGAATGGATATGTCTAAGCTCTTGTGGGTATTGGCTATTCACGTTGGGTGAAAATTGTAACGGAAGTGATGGTTAAAAAGTCAGCTGTTAATAGAATCTGAAAAAAATCTTTTACACATATCCATGGTCTAAGCTATTACCCAAAATGAAGTAAATAAATTATAATTTTTGTTTTAAATGTAAAAATACAAGATGAAGTCCCATAGAAGGAAACCCAAATAACTTCCTGAAATTTCCAGCCAACGATGATATTTCAAATTTGAATTACGTAAAATAGATTACTAGTTTCGGTAAGTAAGGCTTTACATATCAACAACAATTTTTTGTTTATTTTAAATATACCGATAGTGGGGAAAGTATATACCAGTATAGGGTTTTATATACATTCCGACCTATATAACGGCATGGTCGCGGCACCTGTGTTATGGGGTGTGTTATGGCGTGGCTCCGCTATGGCGTCGTTAGCGACGCGCTACACGGTGCGATACGCCACACCTGGGTGCAATATAGGTCGCGTTGTGTTCGCCAGATCGTAACTATCGTTATAGTTGGAACATTTCCTATCGCTTTAACCTACACTGTAACACAGTCTCGGAAATGCCTCTATAGAATGCAGTAATATAAGTATTACAGAAATAACTAATGTCCGAATAAAATAATATATTCCGTTACAAGTCCAGAAAATATATTTGACAGCGCGAGATCTGGTTTACGTAAAAGACGAAGTCGAGCTTGGAATTTGTATCGAATACTGTCAAAGAGATTTTTTTGTTTTCCCCTTTTCATTGCTTTCCTATCCCTAGGTTCTTTGTTAAGAATTAGAAGCCATTATGGCCAAATCTCAAATGAAGATCAACTAACTGGTAGGTCTGCTACTTATACAAGGTGCGAAAAAACCGACCTATTTTCTTTTTCACTCCTCAGCGGTGTCTGGAGGAAGTTAGAGTATCATTGTTGCAAAGCCAACATGATGCAATTTTAGTCGCCATGAAGCACCTGTAGAAAGGGCGTTTGTTATTCAAGCATATTTAAAAGTGACGATTCAACCATCGCTACACAGTGGCAGTTTCGTGCAAAGTTTCTGTTTGGTCGAAAACAGTCAGGAGTCCTGAGAAGAATTTTGTTCCAACAGTATGGAATTTTGTTCCAACTTCACACACAACCAACACTTTGATGAGATTTTTAAAACGGAAGTTTTGCGTGAGAGTATTCTCACGTTTCGGTGAAGTCATGTGGCTCCCCTGATCTGAGCGTTTGTAACTTTGTGGGGCTACTTAAAACCTAGAGTGTACATAAGTAAGCCTCACACATTGGGCGAACTAAAAGAAACCATAAGAGAATATTATCCTCACCCCTGAAATGCTAAGTGAAGAAATATTTGGCAGTTTTGGTGCGAGACTGGAAGAATGCTTATTCAAACAGAGTGTTTGAGTTGTTATTGAGTTTGTTGTCTTTAAGTATCCGTGACGAGTGGACAAGTTTTTTTATGTGTGTAATGGTTAGTGAGTGAATGGTTTGTTTGTGGGTTTTAAAACTGCTTTAAACTAGTTTTTAGTTTTATATCGGCTTAGTCCGGATTATGTGTAAATTGTGTTATGTTTTAGGTATTAGTTCACCTGAGGACGGGATCAGGTTCCAGATCCCGAAACGTCGTGAAACTTTGTTTTACATAAAATCGTGATGGAAAATGCCTGCAATAAAAATCTCATAAAATACGATTAAAGCGAAGTTTCATTTTGAACAAGTGGTTTTGCATTAATTGATTTATTTATGTCGTCAAAGCGGTGGAGATCTCTCATCCTTCTACTGGTCATAACGTTGGACGATTGCATAAAAAGACCCGTTGAATACCCAGCCGGAACGAAACGGCGAATATGGTTGAAAAATCGTCCATTACGTGGAAAAGAACGTTTATTACTCTTATATTTCACGTTGCGGAACGATTTTCCATAAATGTAGGGGCGCTGCTCCCCGATTGTTAAGGTATCGCGGGGGTGGCTGATAGGGGGGGTGATACATGCCCCACCACCCCGCCGCGACTCCAAGGTGCCACTTTAACGATAATAGCCCATTGATGAGGGGCTGCACCCCTGCTGTGCGCCGCTTCTCCAGCCCATTGTGGGCGCGAAATCTTTCGTTAAGCGCCGCGGTCCATTGTTTGATTCCGAGTCCGCTAGCAATTAGAATCTTCGATTCGATAAATTAAGCAATTCCCCGAGGGTTCTCGATACTCGAAGCAGTAAATTGTGGTGGTAAATTTTAGTTATTGATCCACGTATTTTATGAAACCTAAGTTTTTTTAAGTTAAACACTTTTCCCAGTAGCTTTCCTAATTGACCTTAATAATTAATGATCCTGCAAAAAATCTGTTGGACTTCTTCAGTACAAAACATTATCAAATTTATTCAAATTCACTTTTTATTACCTTTCTGAAATTTTGACTTTTTAACTCAAGTTATGTATGAGAAAGAAGAGTAAGAGGTGAACTTTTCCCGTTAATAAAAATGAATTTTTCATTAATTATCGATAAACGATTATTAGACCCCTCATGATGTTCACTTCTACAGCATGGGGTTCAGCCATATCAAAAGTAAATTCCACAAAATTATTCATTTAAAACAAAATTCACGAAATTTCTGTAAATCAAAATGCTCACCTCTATGAAGAGTTGGTGATAGCTTAAATTGCGTTGTTATCTTGTATTATTGTACTCACTAAGGCTGACGTGTCTTTTTAGATTTCAGTAGCTTAACAGCCAAAGGAAACAAATAAACCTACAGTTTGACTGGGACGGTGGTGACGTCCTGTAATCCAGCTACATGGAGGTCACGAATTTTTGATAGTTGTGAGCGATGGTCGGTGAATGTAATGTTCTCTTGTGTGGATTAACGTCCGCACTAATTAATACTACGTTAATCCACAAACACCATCCTAATAATTAGACCAATACGTAATTCAGAGGCCGTGGTTTGGATTCCACGTAAAACTGTAGGTCCCTTAGTTGCCATCGGCTGTTGGACTTTTAATTAACGTCTAGGGAACATGTCAGCCTTAGTCAGTAACTAGACTACCAGATCGCGCTAAAATCATCCTACATTCTTTTCTCATTCATACTTGGCTTAAAATACATAAATTGTAGTATGGTTGCCATTTCAATGATGTAATCTAATTGTTCAACTTGGGATCCAAACTAGAATTTCACCTTTGAATTAACTACGAACTGGTCTAATTATGAGGATGATCTTTGCGGATGAACGTAGTATTCAATGGTGCGGACGTTATCCACACCATAGGACACCGCATTCATCGGCCTTCGCTTATAATCACCCAAGTAGTTTGATAATGACTGACCATTGACCATTTTATTAAAATATCAGTAATATGCGGTACTCCAACCTACCACATATCTTAATTTCACATGGCTCCTTAATAATTGATTTTTAAAATCCTATTGTTTGAGATCTTTGAGTTTTTTCTGATGAATGTTTTTTCTAGTGGTGAAAACATTCCAGCCTTCCACAGAAAACTATTTGTTAGAGTATAATGTCGATAATAATATTTTATTTTCTTTCAAACAGTGTAAGTGTAAGACATTATATATCTAAGTATTTTACATAATAGAGTTATTGAAAGAGTCTGTACATATCAAAGTGTTTCTCTTATCCTAGGGATTTTTCAACAAAGGTGTTTTCCCCGCGAGAGAAATCACCCTCTAAGCCGTGGGGTTCCTTAATAACGGAAAGGGTCCTCTGTTCTGGTGTGAAGGCCGTTTGATATGTTATTGACAGTTATTGATTCATCGTAGGTTTCAAAACAAAACAGCTTCTCTTCTTGCGATGGTACTCCTTTTAAAGCGTGTTTTATATATTAATATTATTATTTACTTGCTGATAAAAAGTTATAATTTTTAATGGATCGTTTTAATATCCCTGTATTATTCTAGAATAAGATTAAAATTGATTGAATCACATTCTGTGGACGATTTTTTTTATTTTTAATCTATATATTTTGTTTAGGTTCATATCACGGAAATTCATAATCACAGTAATAACAAATTTTCACGACGTTCCGGAATCTGGAATCACAGCCTGAGCTTGAACCTAGAACTTAACAATATTATTACACAATTCAGACTATATAAAAGTCAAGCATTCAAAAAAAGTATTTCTACAAGCATCAAGAGCTCTAGAAACACCGAGAACCTGTTTTTGAATTTTTGAGGGACACTTAAAGTGAATTTAAAAATTTATTTTCAGTTCATAGTAACATAGTTTAACATTTAACACTGAAATAATACTTATACCATCGTGGGTTTCATCAATTTTTATTCAATGGTTTCATTGATCTAAGGAAAGTATAGTATCATTTTTGCAGAGGGTCTAAGTAACAAGTGTATAAAGCAAAATAGAGTATTTTTATGTTTAAAATTATTTCAAGTTTTATTTTGTTGTTTTGGCATCATAAATTTCTCACTAAAAATATTCTGATCGGTGTAAGCTATATTCAAGTTTTTTACCAGTATTTTAGACATTCCAAGAAATATCTAGGTAATGATACTTCATAATTAAAAATATGTTTCAAGATAACATTAATTTTAATTTTTACGTATAAACTCAATTGATTTTTACTTATTTAGTGTAATATAAAAATGTTTTGTGAAAAAACTTTGTTTTTTCGTCTTACTCCACACTGGCTTCATAGAACCATAGGTCCAATGCAATTCCTTGACAATCTGGTCCATTACCTTATGATTACATTTGGTCTAATGGATTCTGTGAAGCCACTGTGACTTCGCTGGCCATTTATCCATACTAGCATGTGAGCCCAGTGTGGTCTCACAGGGCCAAAGAGTCCATTGTGAGACCATTGAGGGATTTAAAAGCAAAAATTTATAAAACATTTTTGGCTAAGGAAGCAAAATATTTTATGAAAGATTTTAACTCCTTTATCCCTTTAAATAAACTAAATACTTTACAAATCTAAATACGAGTATATAAAACAAAGACGTGTTAGTTACAACACTTATAACTGAAGAACGGCTTCACCTACTTTAACGATCTTTGATTTTTTGGATTAGTCCCTGCTCCGATCATGCTTTAGGCATATTCAGTTTTCATAAATTTCCTTTTTATGGCGTTATAAATTTCTAATGTTATCATTATGGGGAATACGTTTGTTAACAAATTTTCTACAAGCAAAATATTTGATTTATAAAGCTTCAGCTGTTGGTTTACTTTCCATTAGCATTGTGATTTGCAATTCAATGCCTTCTGTATCAATCGTAAATTAAAAACTTTAAAGTGAATAAATACTGTACAAAATGAACAGTTTTACTCGCCACGTTGATGCTCCACAGTTTTAGGGATTTATGTACCTATTTTTTATTTCGTGTCTGATTACATGTTGTATGTTATTAAGAACGGCTGGACATATTTTAATGATCTTTGATTTAAGTATGTCTTATAGTTTCAGTATTGTTATTACCTATACCACGACCCAGAATATCTAATCTTTCACAACGAAGCTGTAATGTTATTCGACTTTAGAACATTGCCAATCTTAAAGATAACACGTATTTACTGTTAGGCGTTACGAAGTTCGCGGGTTAGCTAGTAATGCAATAAAAATCGAATATGATATAGAACAATCAATTATTTATTTTGTAACTAACGTATTCTAAACCAATGTTAGTCAGTTAGTTTAACACCCCGCTTGAGCCGCTATTGGCCGCTCAGCTGGCAACTGTGGCGGTGAGTAAATTATAGCTTTGGTAAACTGAATGCTGCCAGTAAATCGCCAATATTTACTCACGGCCGCAATACGTCGAGCCGTTTCTCTCTATGGATTCCCACATTTTTCTCTTTTCAGTTCCATTCTCTGTTAAGAGGTTTCTGTTATATTCTACAATAAACATTTTTCTATTATTTATCCGTTATAGTGATGAAATATATTCATTGGTTATGGAATTAATAAAACAGTATTAAATAGGAAACTACTGGAGAACTATAATCAATGCACATAATAGTTTAGAGCTATAATATGTAGTATAGTTTACCTATCTCTCACTTTACATTAGTTTATGCAGGTAAGCGATTTAAAGGTCAAAATGACAGTTAACCTACTACAGACTAATTTTTATAGATTTTATTAAAAACATAATTTTTTACTCTTAAATAATAATATAATGTACTACCAGTATTTAACTATTAGGAGTATTTTACCTCATTTAACTCTATCAACAAAGAATATTCGTTTAATTATATCAGGTTGCAAGTTCGAACCTAGGAAAAATCTTGACAGTTTTATGATTTTTCAAAACCCTTGTTCCTCCTTTTTGCTTTGTCCAAATCATCTATTACTATTAATTTATGGTCCTGGAAAATGATCATCTGTCCTTTTCCAGTAAGAAGGTTTTGTGCCATACAATACATTAAATTCATTTTCACCTTAAAAGAAGATCATCACCAAACAATCAATGTTACTATTGTTGATTGAAATTACTTGTTTCAACCTGAAAACGAAAATATATAACTCTTAGCTATTTTAAATATTAATTTATGTTTAAACAAATAATAAGGGACCACATGTACCAACTGGAGGAGTTCCTAACTCTAGTTTTTAATTATTTATTTTGTATTTTTTACATTTTTATTTTGTATTCTAGCCTATGTTTCATTAATTTTTTTTTATAATTTCTAATTCTAATCCTTAGCAACCAATAAGAATCTGGTGCCTTCAAAACATAACTATGTGTATACCCTAAACTGATTTGCATGTAGTGTTTTTTATCACGCAATTCCTGGTAATTGTAATTTTTCCACATTTTTACCTGTATCTCCACTTTGAGTTGAGATAAATAGCTGAACCTTTTCTGCTTATTTAGTGTTATAATATGATACTACTGTACTAGCACAGTGAAAAAGCCTCCATGTAAACACAAGATTTAATATTATAACTAAAAAATAAACAAAACAAACTTTTACGTTTATTAAAAAATACTGTAACTTTTGTTCTAAATCAGTTACAGTATTACTTCTAGTATTGGGGCTTTTTAGCATCATGTAGAAAAACCTGTAAAATATTCAGGAATATTTATTCAGTAGTTATTTGGCAACAGTTCGTTAAATTTGCCGGTATACCTTTTGAAAGCATAGGGCGACGTTGTTCCCTTAAATCACCAACGGAGTTTTGGGGGGTGGTAGGAATAAGAATAACACGTCGTGGTATAAAAAGTGAAATTAGTTTACTAAACTAAATCGTGGTTTTCATTTATTAAAAAAAGATTTCTCATAAAACTCAAATAAATAAATCTCCATTATAAGGAGGCGGTCCATATGTCCCGGCCAGCCCTTCAATACTGGTCAATCTGCGACGGAATGAGATCAAGCTATAAATCGGAGTTAATACTGAGGCATAGATTGCGAGGCGGAGCCGCTAGGGATAGTAAATCACAATGGCGACGGTCAATCAACATAAGTCACCGCAAGGCGGCGCCACGTGTCATGACGTGGCGGGCGCACTCTGTGGCGGGTGCGGTACACTAGAGGTGAGAGATGAGAGTAACTCCGACCTTAATATATCCGGTGGAACTGTGACTGCTAGAAGAAAACATTGGTGAAAATGTGATTGCTTGGTGGTTGATCACAGCGATATCAAATTATATCAGTGATATTGAGCAATTACTAAACTGTGACTGTGACTGATGCCTCTGCGACGTGTGGCGATATTTACTATGTCTAAACAAAAGGCGAATTGCGACTTTCTCATCTTAATCTGTTACTACGCCTCCGAAAGCCTTGACAGCCGCTGATGCAACTTGATGTTGAAGTTATAACAACATTTCTATTGCGACCATTACTAAGGCACCTTTATGATGAACAAATATATAAATATACACGATTCACACATTTGGATGCATTAGTTATGGTTATAATTTTCAGAATTTTAATTTTATACCCTCATAGTTAGTAAAATAACTATTAAATACAGACAAATTTCGCACTGTTGGTAGAACGTATAAACAGTACATTTCCGCTCTAGGGTGGATATGATCTCATTACCACCCTAGTGCGGCAAAGTAACCGGCCAATCACATGCGCGGAACCCTCCAAATCTGTAAGAAACAAACCAATAGCATGCGCTCAGCGCTCAGTCAGCTGATAGTCGGTAGTCGTTCTTAGAACACTAACAATGGAACTGAGGTTACCGGAAACCTAAAACTTAAGGTTACATTTATCCCAGTGAGAAAATAAAAAATAACCTCGATGACTTTATTATTGTAGGAATGATCTTGTGTGTTATACGAACGCAAACTGTCATGGCCGCCCTCGAAGTGCTGCCATATGAAATCTCTCGTGCGATATGACATCATTTATTGCGCTATAGTTACACAAATAGCTATAGCGTAAAAACAGTTTTTATTTTTCGTCTACCCATAATTAAGCTATTATACCAGATTTTTATATTCAAAGGCAGGTTGTAATCAATTTTAATGACATTCATCATCACTCATCTTAATCTTTAATAAAAAATATTGAATTTACTACAAAATCCAGAACACAGTACCTACTACTACGAATCAGTATAGGTGTAAATTGAGGTATTCTTAAGAAAGGAAGTTTCTCCTCCATAACGAGCCATGTAAGTTCTGTCATATACACTTTACCAAAATTCCAAAATATACTTTTTGTTCAAAATGTTATTGTGATAAAGAAATTCTATAGTTTCAAATCGTTTAAAACCATTATTTACAACAAATAGTATAAAATACCAGAGTATATACACGAAAAATGGCGCCTTACTCTCACATACTATTTAAAATAGGTGTAAAACGTCAAACATTTATTATAAACACAAAGCCTAAAAGTTCCT
This sequence comes from Nephotettix cincticeps, assembly GCA_023375725.1. NCBI lineage: Eukaryota > Metazoa > Arthropoda > Insecta > Hemiptera > Cicadellidae > Nephotettix > Nephotettix cincticeps. Next base: position 2,771,353 of record CM041785.1, read on the forward strand.
AAACAAGATGATATACGATATAATTCCGTTTAATCGATCTTGCGGAGTTGTCGGAATTTGAGTGATTGACACTTAGAGGGATAGGGTTTAAACCGTTCCTTATCAAAATGTAAAAATATCCGCTGCTTTTGATGAACAAAAAATGTATTTTAAACAATATTTTATTATAATTTTATGTGAATTCATGTTACCTTCACAATCTTGCAAAACAATCGAGGTCAAAGCGTGTTCGTGACTAAACGTGAATACGTCAATATCACCATGGCTTGTGAGGGTGTGTCGTGTACTACTGCAATGCCTTGTCGTAACGTGATTCAAATTCACTCCAATGGTCCGTAATACAAGAACCTATTTCATTTACTCTATTCTATTATTTCTTTCTGGCTTTTACTTTTTCAGAGATCAAAATAGGGTACATTAAAAATCAGCCGTTCTATGTTAGATGATTACGAATATGTATATTAATGCAATGGTAGAGCAAACTGAAAAATGTGGTTTGGTGATGATTCAATTAATAACAAGTTTAACTTGCGTTTATTGTTTATGTGTTTTTTTATGGAAAATCCTTTACTCATAATTATTATAATTAGACCTCTAGAATGTCTGTGGATACAATAATACACACATGAAGAGGTTTCTGAACCCATCCAAATTTATAACCATTAAAACCAGCTCAAGAAAAAATAGTTGTATTTGAATTATACGTCTATAGCCAGCGGTTTTTAGGAAACCTTTAATAGGGTATAAATTTATACTGTTGGGATGTAAACTAAACACTTCCTAATTCCTCTAACTTTAAAAATTAAACTTGATAAGTAGTTTGGTAGCCTGCTACAAAACAAAAACTTCAATTAGAGAAAGTAGTACCTGTATGATGATACCATTTTTTCAAATTTTGTGTTGATACATTGTACATTACGATGTTGTCTTTGAGTCTCCGTGCCGAGTGGACGTGTTTTGTTTATTATGTGTGTAATGGTTAGTTATGTTTTCAGCTTTATACCGGCTTAGTCCGGATCATGTGTTAATTGTGTCATGTTTAGGACATAAGTTCACCTGAGGACGGGATCAGATCCCAGATCCCAAAACGTCGTGAAAATTTGTTTTACATAATACCGTGATGGAAAATGTCTGCAATAAAAGTCTAAATAACAACGATACATTTGACAGAAATGTCATTCTAAATAAATTTTCCGGCAATCTAAAATACACGATGGCCCACATTCAAGCAGCCGCGGCCAGCACGCGCTGCACCTCACCATTTCACCACTTCACCGCTAGGTAGCAGCTCTCACGTTCCACATTTCGCCGCGGGCTTTGCACAATGGATTATATTTCACCGGCGACGCTGTAGGATTTGCATAAACACCTCACACCTCCCCCCCGAACCCCCCTCACCACTCACCCTTATGCTGCTGCTTCCGCCACTGGGTTTTTGGAATATTTAAAATGCACGATGTACAGTAAATAAATATTTACGTCTCAAAGTCATTTCGTTAATGTATTACGTTAATGTGCCTGAACTGATAAAAAACTATTAGGCTACAAATTTTAAAGTTCAGTATAAAGGTCTTTACAAATAATTTATGTATTTTTATTAAGTCAAGACGCAAAATCGCCCCTGGTGGGTATTTCAAGGTGAATGTGAATGAGAATCGTGTAAAATGAAATGGAACATTACTACTGACAAAGCACATCTTATAATTTCACCAGATTTACTTGCAAATCGTCTATATTCAAAGGCTACATAGTCTAGTGTCATACCATTACAATATTATAGTAGAATTTTTCCAAGTATAGAATCAATGGATCTCTGTTTAAGAAGTGGGTACTATGCTACAGTAAAACATAATAATGTACTCTGCACAACCACTTATTTAATGTAGCTTCTTGCACTATTAAGACAATAGCTAATAATCTCTCTATATAAAAATGAACGCATATATGTATGTCCTTTGACAAACTACTCATGAGATCGCCATGAAATTTTAAAAAGTTGCTCAATATGTGTTCGGGAAGGTTTTAGTGAAAATTGTTTATCGAAAATTCCATTAAGTTTCCATTTTATGGTATTTTAAATTTCTAATGTTAACCTTATAGGGAATAAGTTTGTTTGATAATTTTCTACAATCAAAATATTTGAATTCTAAGCTACAACTGATGGTATCCAATGCCATCTGAATCATTAATTAAGGTAAAATATGAAGTAAAAATGTGCTGTACAAAACTAATAGCTTTATTCACCACGTTTATAGTTTACGGGTTTTGGGGATTGTGTTTTTTAATTTATTATTTTCTGTATGATTCTTTTATTTATTTATTTTATTTTTATTTTTTACTTTTATACTTATTTCTTTTTTATTTGGCCAGCATATTATGTTGGCCAAATAAAAAATAACTACAATGTTTATACATATTTCGGTTTTTATAGTAATCAGTTGTTCCTTCCTATGAAAGCCGTATTACAGTTAGGGTTGGTTTGGGTTTAGGTTGGATTAGAAAATTGTGGTCAATCCACTGAGTTTTTTGTTTTGTTGGAATGTTATTAATATGTCTTATCTTTTCCGTATTTGTTAATTCACTATGTCACAACCAATATCTAATCTTTCACAACGAAGCCGTAATGCTATCCGACTTCAGAACATGGCCAATCTTAAGTTAATATGTATTTACTGTTAGGCGTTACGAAGTTCACCGGGTAACCTAGTAGCAAATATTTGCTAATAGCTAATGATATTTTAATAACGGAAACTCAAGTTAGTTAAACTATACATAGTGTTATCAAACGTATTAGAGTGATTAGTGATAATTTCGTTAAATAAATAATACAGTTGTTGTATTGCAATAATATTGTTGAAACCAGTATTTGAACATTTGAATATTTTCTAATATATCATTAAAAAATCAAAATAATAATACAATTTAATTTCGTGAGTAAGTAAATTTTGTTGCAAATATATTCCACACGACATTTCGGAATCTCAGATAGCTAATCACCTAAGGACAGAGCAAAATGTCAAATTTTATTTCAAATAGTAATCATAATAATTCGTTAAAACCTTTTAAAAAAGTTACCACAATCAATGAATTTAACAGCCGATATCATTACAGAGAGGTTTTCCGAGAAAAGTTTAAGACCGGATGTGGGAACGGTTGGAACAGAGCCTAAAAGCAGTGCATTTCTTACTCCAGCGAGTAATCTGATTGACGACTGTTTCGCGTTGATATTGAGTGGCTTTATCGGACGGTTATGTGTTCCTTTTAGCTGGAGATGGTTTATGTAGCTCATTTCAACCCGTATCTGTTCAATATCAGTGTTTCGTTTAGGCCTGTAATAATCATTTGATTTCTTTAAAAGAGACCAGTTGTTAAAAGTATGGTTGTTGATTTTATTAAAAAATAATTGATTATTTTTCAATGGAAATTTAAAATTTATGTTTTGAAATATTGCTAAGAGTAAGGAAAATGTATCTTTATTTTCCTATTGTCTTTATTTGATACTGTTAAAAAATACAAAAACATTTAGTGTAAAAAATCAAAATATAATTTTCCCAATGTTCTTTTTGGATTTAGGCATCTTGAATAAGGTAGAATACGGAAAATTGCTTCATTTTTATCTGTTGAAAATTTTAAGACTATTTTTACGTGTTAAAAAGGGATTTTTTTCGTCTGGAAGAACAATTTCAGCTAATAGACTCTACATATTAAAAGCATTCACACAATTTACACTATTTACTGCTAAAACACAATGAAAATAAACACACATCGACAAAAATGTTGACAAACAAGTTTAGCTAGAGTGAAAACAGCTGGCCGTAACGACTCGCGTATATAAGCGTTAGCAGCAGTACGGGAGCGAACGAATACTGGCCATAGTTGCCTAACAACGGATTTCAGTCACTAAATATTACATCAAAGCTGCCATATTGGTTTTGTGAGTGCATAGAGGCAAAAGCAACATCACCATGCACTCTATATGTTGTTTCGCGAACTATGGTTTAGTAAATGAGGCAAAATGACTGATTGCGTCTAAAGGCGTTAGCCGCGTCGTGCGACCCCACTGTGCTGCGTTTAAAGACGCTAGCCACCCGGTCACATTTACACTTTACTCCTTTAAAGGTAAAAAACATTTGAGCACAAAAGCAAAGTGCTAACAACATATTTTATCAGACTGTAATAGCACTGAGTTACGCTATCCATGTAAAAAATAATTTCGCTGTGGATTCTCAGTTAAATATGGTGAACTCGATTCGTTAGTTGTTAATATTGTCAACTTGTTATGCAAAAGTGAAAATCAATAAACGATTTGAACAAGATATACAATTAATACAAACAAGAAAAATTTAAATGAGTTGTGGAATTTTAAGCTATAGAAACTTAAGGTTGCACTTGAAATTGGTGAGGTCATTTATGGGTTAAAAGCTTAATTAAATGTATAATTATAATTTCATAAAAACAGCACAATAAATTTTTAAGCTCGTTATCTTAAACTTGAACTCCATTTCAATATCTTTTATATACAGAAGCTTAACATAGAAAATGGAGTCAATATATTCCCATACATATATATTCAATTTTAAGCTATCAAAGTATTCTAAAAATGAAACATGAAGTTTACAGCGTGTTCTAAATCAGTTTGTAAATATCGCACACATAAATCCTTGGAATACAATGAAATATATTTCCACCCGTAAGGTTTATACAATGATCAAATCTGGAGTTGACCATTGGCCACTAAAGGTCATATATCTATGTCAACCAATTAACAACTTTCTGTAGCCAGATTATTCTCACAAAACCAACGGTAAATCCATTTAACTTTTAATTGAACCAATCAACCACCGTAAATAGAATTGGACTCCGTCAATATAACGTTATCCCAGCAAATCGAATGATTTATTCTATAGATGATTTTCAATTTTAAATTTTAATTACATTTCATGATAAGTGCGATAAGTTAAAATACACCCACCACAGCAGACCATAATCAGCTAATTTCTATGTTTTCATTTCTAAATCTTCAATCTATCTAAACCATTTAAGGTTACTTTCCTACGACCGCACGGTAACAGGTAATTTTCGCACTGTTGGCAGAACTTTAACCAGTACATATCCGCACTAGGGGGGATATGATTTATATCTACCCTAGTGTGGATAAGTAACCGGCCAATCACTTGTGCGACACGCTCCAAATCTATATGAAACTAACCAATAGCATGCGCTAAACGGTCAGTCAGCTGATAGGCTTGGTAGACGTTCCTACAACACTAACTTCCGGTTATGCGCAATGAAACTGAGGTTACCGGAAACCTAAAACTTATGTTTACATTATTTATCCCAGTGGGAAAATCAGACATAACCTGTGCGACTTTATCATAAAAAAAAATAATGTTCTGTCCTACAGGAAAGAACTAATGTGTACAAACTGTCATGGCCACCTTCGAAGTATGAACCTCTCGTGCGATATGACATCCTTTGCGCTCTAGTTACACAAAATAGCTATTTTAGACGGAAATAATAGTGTAGAAATTTCATGAGATTTTGAAATTTCCCCAACTTGGTAGGCCTACTATGTTGAAATAAAATCATATAGTTCCCATTGTTCAATTTATTTTCAATAGGTTGTTAAAACCACTAAATGGAGCTTAAATTTTTTTTATTTACTTAAAACACGCCATTTGTGGAGCAGATGCAAAAGAGTGATACCTACCCTAAAAAGGCAAAATTTATTGTACTTTATTTTTTACCGCCAAACAATAATTCTATTGAGAGAAAACAAGAAGTGAAAATTCATTTTCTCATTCAGTATAAAATGTTTATATTTACTTCCCTGTGAGAAATAAGTGAGATCATGGATATGTCTAAAGGTAATGTTTTCACTTCATCTAAACAGCTGTTCTTATTCTTTTATATTAAAAATTCAATACAATAACTCAGGTTTTTTCTACGGAAACCAGTTACGTATTTTCCATCTTAAAAATCACCAACACCCCCCCAGAGATAAGACTTATCCATGTCAAAATAAAATTCCCAGTGCATTCGAAATAAAATAAATTTTGAAAGTAACTACGATATGTAAAGTAAAAATAAAGTACAAACAATAGTATTTTTTCATTATTTATAATATAGAAATTCAAGCAATGCGAATTAAAGAAGGTGTGCTATATTTGGCTCTCAATAAAATTTACACTTGAGCCAAAATACAACCGACACTGTTCCCAGAGTTTAAGATTAGTATGCATTACTAGCTTCCCAGTACGACAATGTGATATGCATTACACCTCATATGTTATTTGTGCCTATGAACGATATGCTATATTTGGAGCTTTGAACTTTGAGTAGTTTAAATCAGAATTAAATGAATTTACACACAGATTAAATATATTGCCAGTATATTTAGTAGTAAACAAATATATCTAATTTAAATGACAGTCCTTGAGATTATCTCATTTCTAATAAAACTAGATTAATGCTTCAAATCACTTGTGCGCTAAAACACTCGATTGTCGGGACGTTTCAAAAATATTTTAAGTCAGCTGAAACTAGTGTTTTCCATAGATTTTTCTAAATTGTATATATTTTGTATTAAAAAGTAATTTTATTTTGTAGAAATAAAAATTATCCTTTCTATGCACTAGTATTCAATGAGGTAAGTAATTAGATAAATAAATAGATATATAGAGATAAATAATAGTCAATTAGTCAAACCTCAATAAATAAAAACGAGTATAAAGGTTTAAAGCATAAGAGAATGATTTTGCTTTCGTCAAAAGTGTTAGTTTTATTTCCTTATTAATTTATGTTTTTTTTATTGATAGAGACGCTTATTATAAATTGAGTAAGTTAACATTTTATTTCCATAAAATATACACAACTTTTTTCTTTTTTTATTATTACTTAAACAAATCTCATTCGTTTAGTTTTTTCCATTATTACTATCATTATCATTGTCACTTTGTTTGGACTCTATAACCTACGCACACACACATAATTTTAATTTACTTGTTTTAATTGTTTATTTTATTATATTACTTATTTATTTATATTTTTATTATCCTTATTATTATTTATTTTATTCATATTTTAATTTTTTCAATAATAATTAGGAGCGTTTAATTTTTGTTTATAATGTCCAAGCTGTTTTTGATTTGAATTTTTAATAGTTAATGTACCAAATTATCCTGAGCGACTGTCTCCTCAACCATAGGCATCAGCCCATTTGGGGAGTTTTTGTTTCATTTTGTTTATTTATTTTTTTTAACATTGAATGTAGTTTATGAAATAAAGTTTTCAATCCTACTTCTAAAACACCGTTTAAATGCATTGTTGGGGTGAACGTTACTCTTTTGTCTTTTATGAGGTGAAAAATCAGCTGATCCCCTAAAAAAGAAAAATGATCAGCTGATTTTGACGTCATTAGTTGTTCATTTGATAACTTCAGTCTGCTAAGTCGTCACTTTCGTCTTTAAGGGTGAAGTACACATTTACCATACAGTTTATTAGCCGACTCTGATTGGACAGTCGTATATTCAGCCAGTTACCCAGTAAATAGTCAAACTCACAGATGTTTGGATGCATAGCTTTATGGAACAGCTGTTGCAATTTATTGTCAGCCGTGGCTGCGAAACCACTTTGTCAGATCATAGCTTTACGTCTTGCTGTTTTAAACATTTTTGGGACCAAAATATTCGTTCACAAAATTATCAAGTTTTTTTCCTTTGGACGTTGAAAAATATTATTTAGTATTTGAAACATAATGGGTAAAATAATTTGTATTTTACTATAGATATATATTCAGTACTTAAAATAAACTTCAATTTGTTACTTAACGAATCTTTTGTACATAGCAAACATATTTCAAATGAACAAGCATACTTACAAGTATTAATTGCTATAATTGACGCAAAGACTTGAACTAACTGTTATTTCTTTAGAGGGCATGGAAAGTTTTCCCCTTCTCGGCTATAAAATGTTTCAATATGCATATGCAAATTCCTTCCAACTATTTACGAAGTTTTCTCACTTCACGCGCAATTTACGAACACATCATCCTTGAAACTCCGTCGTTTGAAAGTTAAATACTAAATAAAACTTTACATTTTAATAATAACAATTAAAACTGTTTTTAAGCTTTTAAAATCTTCAATTTAAATTGTATCCTGTTATACTGTAATAGATAACGATTCGTTTTGTATATGCTGGTACATAATTTTATCACGAATATAAAAACAATATGAATTTATATGGTATTCTGATTACAGAATTATGACCAAAACTTCCTATCCCTAATTTTCTGAAAATCTAACGAGGTTAATCAAAGAAAACTTAGAATTAACTGTTCAATAGAACTTCTATCACCTTTTAACTGTCATTTTTATACTCTATACATCTCTCTACCGGTTTTAATTTCCTTAATTTTCAATATTCATTAAATAATTATATTTCCAACAGAAAAACAGGGTTTGGGCCGTTCCCTACCAAGACAGAAGGTCATATAAGTGATATAGGGTGATATAATAGGTTTAGTGGAACACGTGGTATATTTTTAGCCCCCAAAACCAAATACAATTTACGTCTACATTTATTTCCTCCCCTTCAAGAGGGTTCCGGAGGCACACAGAAACACAACTTAACCGGCCCGAAGCTCAGGGCGTCTTAATGCCAGCGACGCGGGGCGGTAATCCACTTTTTACCGCTCTGTCACTCTTCTTATATATTTCCTGGCAGATATTGATCACTACCTCAAACGGAACAGTTCATTATTGCAGGAGTATCGTTGGGTCGACTTAAGCTGACTAATTCCTATCCGATCATTTCACCCTCAATTCCATCGTTTTTGACATGGATACGTCTTAGCTCTGAGAGGGGTGTTGGTGATTTGTAAGATAGAAAATTTGTAACAGGTTTTCATAGAAACCACCAGAACTATTTTATTGAATTGTGATTATAAAAGAATAAGAACAGCTTTCTAGATGAAGTGAAAATATCACCTTTAGACAAATCAATGATCTAACCTATTTCCCACAGGGAAAATAGGTTAGATCATTAAAACTATATTTGTCACTAGATAAATGAGTTTTGTAAGTATTTGTGACAAAATTGCATTTGTACTAAGCAGAAATAAAATATCAACTTTCAGCTGTATATTTTTATAAACGAAATCAATAATTAGAGATATTAATCGTCTTATAATGCATTAAAACTATTTGTCACTAGATAAATGTTGTAAGTATTTGTGACAAAATTGCATTGTAAATAAAGTACTGTTATATTTACTTCCTTGTGGGAAATGGGTTAAATCATAGACATGTCTAAAGGTAACGTTTTCACTTTATCTAAACAGCTGTTCTTATTCGTTTATACTAAAAATTCAATACAATAGATCTGGTGGATTCTATGGTAACCTGTTACATATTTTCCATCTTACAAATCACGAACGCCCCCACATATCCATGTTAAAATCAGAAATTTTTCAGAAATAAGTGTTTATGCTGGTTGATTTTACTTACTTCTGGTACCTGTTATCTAGTAAAAAACTATTTCCCCATGTTATCTTACAGGAGAAAAATAATTTTAACGCTGGAATGTTCAAGCTTGAAAAAGTATCCATGACAAATAAACTGGTTATACATGATTACAGTTCATTTTTCACGCACTAAAGTATTATTAACAATATTAGTGAGTAAATGCATTGTAATTGTATTAGTTTCATTAATTTTATTTTGTAATGGAACCATATTAATTTAAAATTGTGAACGGAATTCAGTTCGGAAACAAGCTAAATCTTAAAATATTTGACAATAAATTTTGATAAAATATTCCACAAGAACTAGAAGGAGGAGGAAATTTTTGGAAATCCGTTCATTAGGATGAATAAAAATGTTGGCACTAAGTTACAGCTTTGAAAATATACGAAAGCAGTAAAAGGGGTTTAAACCGTTGGTTTAGTGGTGCGTGAACAACGCAGTGAAGTCAGAGGCTATGAAGCAATCACCAGACAAAGTGGACCTCAACAATAGGGAGAACAGTTGTTCAATAAATGCATGCAGGGCAGTAAACCGGGCGATTTAGTGGTTAACGGCTGGATGTATAGCGCGCAGCGCGGAGTGAGCTGCTATTGGCTGTTTATTGCCCAATCACGTGACCGATTGTTGGGTAAACAGGGCATTCGGTTGAGGCCTCAATCTCACTTCGGGTAATACGCATGGTAAACTAGACAAATACTGCGAGTTTCAGGAGTATATCTACAATATTTCCTAATTAAGGTAAAAAATTTAACGTTCTTGCTCTTTTATCCAACGAATTTTTTAGATTTTTTACTCCGAAGAGTAAAAATCTATCGATTAATATATCGGATTAATCGATATGTCAAATGTATTTTCGATATATCGATCGATTAGTTTAGTGGGAATACGAAATATTGAGATTAAAATGTCACTGAGGTGGGGGATTGTTTTACAGGGAGTAGAAAACTAACTCCTTCGTATGTGTTTAGGCTCCGAAGAACAGATACAGAATAGAATAGTTTGCTTTCTTATCACAATAGCATGAACACAAAACCATCACCACACAAATTTCTAACAAAATAAAAATTACTATACAGAGTAACTACCTCCATCAGCTAGGGAATGTTGAAATCGCGTACTATATTATACATGTTTTTTGACACGGATTAAATCACTTATGCATCATGTATTTCTCAAAATCAATGATCAATGTTTAAACAATTTACTGATAAAAACTACAAAGACAGCAGACCAGTACGGGATTTAAGGAAATCTGAAAGCAAAATGCGCCCATTGTCGCGTAAAAATTGGGGTTTTAAATGCTCGTTATTTACTTATAAAGGGGCGGCCAACGGTTTCAAGCATTGAAAAACCTTCTCTGAAATGTAAAGAATGCATTAAATAAGTTTCAATGTTATCAGTTCACCCATTTTTTCGGAGAAGACGGCGTAAAATACCTCCTGGAGCGTCACAGACGAACAGACAGACGCAAAATAAAACAAAAATCACTAAAAAATTAATATTTCTGGGCAATGTACAGACAAAAGCCTAATTTCGTTTATATAGATAATACTGTTAAGTTGAAAATCGGAAATCGTAAAACAGTATTATTTAATGTTAATTTTTGAAATATAAAAGTAGTGAAATTTCATATGTCATGACCGGGAATTGAACCCGGGTTTTTTGGGTGGTAGGCCAGTACTCTACCCACTCAGCTACGACTGCCACACTGTTAAGTTGAAAAGCGGACAGCGTAAAAAAGTATTATTTAATGTTAATTTTTGAAATATAAAAGTAGTGACCGAACAGATTTTGGGGTGGTGGAACTTAGCTTAGACCTTACGCTGAGTGTTCCTACCGTAGTGGAAATAATATATCGTCGTTTTAGAAATTTGGGGGACAAGGCCCGGAATTACCAGTTTCGTTTTGATCGGAAATTTTCATGAAAGAGTTTAAATTATCCTAAAACCTATCCAAATTAACCACAAATCATCAGTATTGTAAAAACTACAATTTTTAATATTTCACCAGTCTAGATATTAATCTGTACTGGTTCTTCAATAGAAACACAGTGCTAGATAACTGGCCATGCTTGCTGGATCATAGAGACTGTACTGGTACTGTACCAATAAATGATCACATTGGAAGTAGTAAATTGGCAGAGTGCCAATTGCATTGGCTGGCCTGGAGTGAGGTAATTTATTTACAACTCAGTTGATTGGTCGCTAATCAAATGTAAATCTAATTACAGTTTTTAAACCACCCAGTTTACTGCACCTGGCTTTATTGATTGACAACCTTCCTTTGTTATGCGGTTATAAAGTACAAACAATGACGATCGTGCGTACAAACCAATTTGCAGAGTTCATTTCCTCTGGATGTAAACAACATTTGTACAAATTATTGACCGCTACTGAATAGGATTTTTTTATTTTAAATCAAATTTTTAACTCACAAATAAAATATATTCATTATTATAGCTGTTTTGAAATGTAAACCTATATATGTAGGTATTTTAATCCAAAATGAAAACTATGCGTAAGATGATTGTGGAACGATCTTGTAGTCTTGTTACTGACTAAGGCTGACATGTTCCTTAGACAGGACTGTTAATTAATAGCCCAACAGCCGATGGCAACTAAGGAACCTACAGTTAAACGTGGAATTTGAACCATAATTTAGCTTTTAAATTACGAACTGGACTAATTACGGATGAACCTAGTATTTAGTAATGTGGACATTAATCATTACAAAAGAAGATTTCATCCACAGACCATCGCTCATAATTATCAACAGTTAATTTCGGACTATTGTAAATAAAGGAAATAATCCATTTAATAGCTCTTATTATTAATTTCTACATTTCCATAAATACAAAATATATTGTAAAGTACGATAAGGTCCGTAAAAAGCTGGGTAATGACTAGTTTGATGATATTAAAAATATGTTTTTACCACAATAAACTATAAATTAACCAAGGTAAATGGTTAAAAGTTTTCTATTAGTTTGTTAATGATTTTATGAGTGTTATCGTATATCTTCTTTAGGCCTTATGCCTACAGTGTGTATGTAGGAATAATGGTCGCACCTTCAGGAAGTTTAACAATCAACTGTTTATAATTGTCTTTTGGAATATAACAGCATTGGCTTTTTTTACGTACCGTAGCGTTTTTACGGTTATCTTTGGCCTAACGGTGCGACGTCCTGTAATCCAGCTACTTGGAAGTTATGAATTATGGATAGTTGTGAGCGATGGTCGGTGGGTGTAGTGTTCTCTTGTGTGGATTAACGTCCAAACTATTGATAATACGTTAATTAACAAAGACCATCCTCATAATTAGACCAATTCATAATTCAGAGGCCGTAGTTCTGATTCCACGTTAAACTGTAGGTCCCTTAGTTGCCATCGGCTGTTGGGCTATTAATTAACAGTCCTGTCTAAGAAAAATGTCAGCATTAGTCAGTAACAAGACTACAAGATCGCGCCACAATCATCCTACACTCATTTTCATTTATACATGGCTTAAAATACCTACCTACGTAGGTTGCGATTTCAATAATCTAATCTAATATATTTTATAACTTTACCTTAAGAAAAGCAATAGTTTATTAACGTACAGTATCTCATCCAGATGGATCTTTATCTTGAAGAACCAATATCACAACAACCGCAGTCACAGTTGGCCGGAGTCGATCGAAGCCTGAACATTTATGTCTACGCATTTAACTGCCGGAACCGAAATACTGGAGCACTGGAACTGTAAGCCTAAGTTATTGGTTGTGCAATAAATCTGTTCTGATTCATGTCTGCTTTCATGCCTCAATGAATTGTTCATCATTCGATGCCTGTAGAACGGTTCTTCTAAGCAGTTATTGTTAAGTTCACAGTTGTAGTTTTAAAAATTACTTTAAATAATACTTTTAACTTTGTATTTATGGAATAGCTTGTAAATTTTATGGTTATTTTTCAGGAGCAGTGAACTTTTCGGGCGGGGAAAATTATCTAAGGTATGTTTTTTCAACTCTGTTTTTTGCACGGTAAGGTGAAATTAAAAGAGTATTCTAACCATACTAGTGCAAAATGTAAACACCTGTCTATGATTTTAAAATCTGAAACACAATATTTTTTATATTCGATATATTCATACAGATTAATAACTGTTTACGGTCGTATTTATATTCTATAGTATCCTACTGTGGACAAATAACTTGTTGATTATAATAAAACTTAAGAACATCGGATCTAATATTTAAACTGTTGGTATAGGCTTATCTTAATTTCATAAAATACTAAACATGAATTTTTCAGTCACTTTTTAACTAATCAGAGGTTTTAAAGCCCTCTAACAAGCTTTCCTTTTAAGGTATCGTTTTACTGACATCTCTAACTCCCGGGTCCCTAACACATGTTCATCTTTGAAAGGGTTGAAACATTAAGGATCAGCCGGAAGTGCGGGTCGATCCTTGTGTTTTATGTTTTTATTGGGGTTGTTTTCCCCAAGGCACAATGGCCGCTGTGAGGAGCATGAAGGTTGTCTGCCCAACGACTAAGATCTGACAGTCAGTTTTTTGCCGCCAAATGTTTCGGCTTGTGGTCGAGCAGGCGGTGTAACAGCTGTTACAATCAGCTGACTGTTATGACAGCTGAGGAGGTGTTAGTGGACGGAATGGCGCCTCACAAACACTGCAGACGAGTGACTCATTCCAGACTCTCTTGTTTACATGGTTAAATCCGTCCTAGTTTACAGGATTCCTGTTCAGGTATTTAGATTCAAGTGTTCTTGAAGCCTTATAAACAGGAAACCCAACGCTGATTTCTTCAATAAAATAAGTCAGCTGTTATATCGTCAGAGCTCTTAAACGTATATAAAAGAAACGGTATCAGTGGTCTGATAAATACTTTCTTCCTTAAGTAAATTTTGAAACGATAATCTGTAATTAAACCATCATATTCTTTAAAGTTTATTGAAATATTATTTACAATTTATTGTTTCAAAATAATCATCTAATTTCTGAAAATAACAACTAGAGAAACAAAGTTATATTAATTGTAAATAACTTTAGGGGGGCCAGCCCCTCAGTAATACCATGCTTTTTTGAGGGAGTTTTAATGGTTGTTTTTACCTTATGCTTTATACAAAGTGTCATGGAAAACGGTTGGAAAATAGGAATAAATTGATTTTTTAATATTCTACATAAGAATCAAACTGTGCACTCTCAACAACGTACTGCGTTTATCATGTACAGTAAAATTCACTTTTTTCTGGAAGCCAAGTCTTAGACAAAAAATTAACTATACTAGTTTTCTAAGCTGGTTTCAGGCGTGATAGTCAAATTATCCTTTAACTTAATAGTATTCACTAAAAATTAAAAAACCCATTTTTTCGACATTTAAAAGCCCACAACTTTTGAACTGTAATTTTTATTTAGTCCTAATTAAAACAGTTAATGCAATTTTGAGAAATCTTGATTTCTCCTTTTTTAGGGTTTTTAATGGCGAACTACGGTACCCTTAAAAGTAAACAAATTCAGAAAAATTATGAAAAAAGAACGCCTGGAGATATGGTGAATATATATGTCAAATTTCATCTAAATCGGACCAACGGGGTAGTCTGTGAGTGGCTTTGTACACATCCAGTCACATACACACACTCACACACACACAAACACGCACGCAACCCAAATTCGAAAATTTTGACGAAAGAAATACTTTCTCCATATAGTATGGATGAAAGGAGAAATTAAGGAAAGAAACATCCTACTTTGTGACTTCTAGATAGGCTATAATTGCAATTATTTTTTTATTGCAAGTTTAACTGGTTTTCAATTACTGCGTACTGATATAACTGACATATTTTTTAAATTTCCACATTGTATTGTGTTTTTAGATTATTCTTCATTAAGTAAGTAATTAATAAATTACACTCTAGCGAAGATCGACGTGACGTTGTTAGAGAAGTGTAATACGTCAACAAATAATATCAAGATGTGGAAACTCTCCTTTTAAAATGTAAAAAATACCACTGCTGTACAAAATACAAATACGAAATATGGCTTCAAAGAATTGGCGACCTCATATTGTAACTTTTCATTTTAATGTCTAGATTTAGCACCTCACCCATTAGAAAGATTTATTTTCAGGATTTTTAATAGTCTCATAAAGTATTTTCCTACAAGTACGAGCCAATCAGGTTAAACGTTGGCTGAGTCCGTAGAGTGTCAAACTCCAAAGTTTAGTCAGCAATGCCACTGGTTCGGATCATGAAGTTGCCAACTTATTCCTCCCCATTTGCTGTTTTATTCCACCTTTACCTGTGCTGGTTCACCCCTGTCATAGCTATGACGCACATATCCGAAAGCTACGGATTTGTCCAGATATTTACAAACATGATAGCAAATCAATTTATCACCTAACTAGCTGAGTGGTTATAGTGCCTGCCTTCAAACCTGAAGGTCACAGGATCGAATCCAACAAAGGTCGAATCTGAACCCAGTTGCCATTTTGTCATTGGGCTATTAATCAATTATGCTTCATAATAACAGGTTGATAAGACAGGGGTTTGGATCGTCTCCCATCAAAACGTTAAAAAATGCCGAGAGGCGTAGAAAGACACAAAATAAAACAAAACATCACGTAAGCCTTAGAAGCTTACTTTGCAATATTATGGTGTTACTCCTTCCAGCTATGTATTGTTTGATTCTCAAAATACCGTTCAACACAGTGGAGAATAAGGCGATTAAAATATAAAACAGAAGCCTGTGAACTGAAATACATATGAATTTATAGAGGGGAAACATTAAAAACTAACTTTGAAGCAACACTTATTTAAATACTTATTAAGAACCCTAGTTTTAATTTTCAACAAAAAAATCCCAATTTGACTCTTTGAAGTAGAATAGTGGCACATAAAAGAGTCCTGAAAGAGATTTACATCGAATTGTTACAGGAATTGTGCAAAAGACGAATATATCCGGTGGTGAAAAGTGAATAACCAATAAAGAGATGCGTCACAGGAAACATCGGTGTTTCACGGAACACCCTGTCTATTGTCGGACAGAACACGAGGATTTCCAGGGATTTTCTTAAGAGCGTTCTCATGGAAAGCGACGGCCATTCACAGCTGAGAAGAGATTTCATGCTCTTTTGCGTGCGTTCAATTTTTCATAATGTATCTCTATATTCAATTGTGAGTCTATTTTTTTTAAGTTAGGTAGCAAACAAATATACGCATCCATATAACGCATTATAAATTAAAATAATTAAGTTTGGGAATTTTTATCCACCCGAATCGTTTCCCTCCTTTACAATGGTTTTTGTTGTTTAATTGTTTTAAACCATCGAATTAATATTTTCACATCTTAAAACACTATTAGGTAATGGCATTGTTCATTATGCAAATATACGTATACATCTTTACGATTGAAGTTGTGTCACACTTAAATACTTATTTTTTGTTAATATTATGATGTCAATAACATATTTATAGACTAAAATACAAATATTCTTTAAGCTGTACATGTTTAACCCTGTATCTAATAAATTTGTTTAGTTCAGTACGTTAAAATCGTAGTAGCACAGTGATTTTAAATCGTTATATTTTTATAAAATCCACTAATAAAATTAACGTCACCTGAAAATTTAAAATTATTTTGTTAATTTTAACTAATTTGGGGGATGAAAATTAAATACTAATAAATATAAAGTAATAAAATGATGCGAAGACACGTGCTGAATATTTTTAAAACAACCATATATAAGGCTAGTTATTTTTAAACTAGTTTTAATTCTGCTACTAGAGTGCGCTTGTAAAAGTGTATAGAAGGGTTTTGAAAGCTGCCGTGCTGAAGGGTTGTGATAATTTATCAGGAAATCAGCGGCAGCTAATACATCACCCGGCTCTCGATCAATCTTTCTTGATTCAGATGAGATTTGGCACAGAGAATTCGTGCTGTAAAAATCAAAGCCTTTTTATACAACACCTCTCATCGCCGTATTGACAAGTTATTCCTATAAAAAGTCATTCATTGAGATTTTACTTTCTTCCCTTATACATAGTATATGGAGAAAGTATTGTTTTCGTTACAATTTGTTTAGTTTGAGTTGAGAGTGGATGAATCCGTTTTGAGGCTCCTTGAATCCAAAAAAGTGGTTTTCAGACTGATGTTTGTCTCTTAATCTATGTACGAACCCCGAGACTACACTGGTCGTTCTATTTTTATGGAATTAAGTACAAAGGTACACTTAAGACATATCTCCATTTCTTTTAAAAGTTCGATTGTTGAAGGTAGTTGAAAAAAAGTTGAAAATGTGAAAAATAAAGATTCGCTAAATCCGCTCAATCGATTTTGATTTAAAATTCTCAGTTTAAGTTTCTAAATAATATAAGACATTTTTATGTCTGTATTGCAACCTATGGGCTTTTAAGTGTTAAAAAATATTTTTCATATTATTCAAAATATTAGTTTATAAAACAATATGACTATAACCATCAAAACCAGCTTAAAAAAGTTTCAGAGAAAAGTTTTATGTCCATAGTAAACGCAGTGCGTTGTCTGATAACGTCTAATTTTTTTCTCATTGAGAATTGAAAAAAATTAAATTCCTTCCTTTTTTCAACATTCTTTTAAGAAACTTGGTATGCAGTGTTGGGTAATATTGCCCAAAATCCCCCTTTTAAAAAGTTAGGCATTACCAACACATTTCAGTTAGGTACCTCTTGAGAGGGCATGTTAGTTTATGATGTAAAAAAATTTAATACTTTTTCAATGTAATGAGTGTAGGATTGCATTTTTGTTTACTTTTTTGGACTAGTTCTAAAAATCTCACTGCACCTTTCAATAATGTATACTTTTATTGAAATGTAGCCCAAGTATTGTAAATTTAATGAACTTATCAACTACTTTTAGATATAATGTTGAAAGATAGGATACCTTTATTCGTTATGTAATTTTTTACTCATGGTCATCTTATTGTACGGACATACCTATTAACTTTATTTACGCAACGTTATGCATGTTTTGGGTTGGATGAAGTGTAGTTAAAATAAACTGCCGTCCACTCTAATGTTTATTACGTCAATAGTAAACCGTTCTTTGATAAGCTCTCTCTTACGTGTAAATTGCCAGGTACACCATAGAGAGCACGGCGATCGGCGACTTTGCACAGTTCAAAGCCTTTGAAGGTGGATGAAACCACGAAACTGCGGTTCTTCCTAATGGAGTGGTAACGCACCTGCTTTGACTGGGTGTATAAGTGTGCACGTCTGTGTGTAGTGTATTATTGTGTCACAGTGTGGTATTTTTTGGTGTGTTTATGTAAAGCTGTTGTGTATAAAAGTCTTAGAAAATTAGACATTTTGTTGGGTGACCTTACGACCAAGTTTCATGGAAATCGGTTGAAAAAAAGAAAACAATGGATTTTTTACTATTCTCCATCAAAATAACATTGTGATGTCTCAGATAATGCACTGCTTTGATCATGGATAGAAAACTCTACTTTTCTCTAGAATCGTTAGTCGTAGACAAATAGTTCAAAAATACTAATTAGTTTTTAACACTGATTTTAATGGTGATAGTAAAATTATACTTTACTTTACAAATTATACTTTTGTTTTTTTCGTTGAAAATTAAAAAAATAAATTTTGCCCAAAAGACCATAACTTTAGAACCGTAATTCTTACAGACATGTGGGTGGCATCATATTATTTAGTACTCTGTTCACTATAAACTGTTCAATTTTAATCAAAATCGTAAGTGCCATTTTTGAGAAATCTATTTTTTCACGTTTTTAGGGTTGAACTACCCTTAAAAATAACAAATAAAAAATATAAAAGCCTGAAAATACGGTGAATGAGATGTAATTTTATAAATTGTTCTAATAACTGATTATTATTAAGTATAAAGAAGAGCGAGTGCCACTTGGAGTGGGGTTTAAAAATCTAACTTGTATTGCAAAATGTGTTATCATAGAATTTTTTTACTTTAGTTAAATATTTTTAAAATAATGCTTAGGTAGCTTAGACAGATTATTTTTAAATCTGCGGAAATACACTGAGAATGCAGGTCTGCTGCGAGTGGTGTATTATGTTACTTAAACGTTTATAAGTTATAGAACAAATTTCCTAATTTAATTTTGTGTATGATTTCCGTCTGCTTTGTAGGTTCACCCATATTTTTTATACTAACATACAATTATCTCCAAAATTAAAAGAAATAGAAGCCTGAAATGTTTGTGAATGTTCATAAAACTTTTTTAATGTACTAATCTATTTAAGGGTGTTAAAAAATTATGAGTTTAAATTAAAATGAATCAATATTATTTTTGATTTTTTTAGTTTCTTAATTTCACCTATATTTTTAATAGCATAAAATTATTATTTTTGTATTTCAATCCTGTAATTATAAGGTAGCTTGTGTAAATATGTAATTAAGAAATCTTATGAACTAATAAGTATGACCTTACTTAAACATATAATGCATTGGGACCATCAAGTGACACTCTCCCTTTTAACAAACCCCAGTTTTCTTTATTAAGATAAAGATGTGCTTCAAAGCGATATTTATTGGCGCATTAGAGTTCCCTTGGAAGCCTCTCTCTGCCAGGCAAGTCTTTGAGGTACCGAGAAGTTGTGGTTAAGTTTGTACAGTCTGGTCACGTTACAAGGGACTTCAATGGCAGCAGACCTCTGCTGGAGCTATTAACGTCACTTAAATCAACTTCTTGTTGCATAAAGACCTTTGGTTGACGATTTGAATTATTTTAACTCAGTTCTTTGTACGTTAACTCAGTGAGTTAGCTAAATGTGGAAATAGTTAGATGGTTCGGTGTTAGACTCAGCTGGATTTTGTTCGTTGGAATACTGAGTAATGATATATTGCCATTTTAAAATGGATATGTTAATATGCTCTAAGGGAGGGGGTTTAGTAATTTTCGCGACCAAAAACGGCATTTTTTTGTAGGTTAGTGAAGTCATATGGCTAGTTACTTCATAGTTTGGTTATAAGACCAGTTGTTTATATGAACTGAACACATTTCCTTTATATATCCATGACCTAACCTATTTCTCACAGGGAAGTACATACAAACATATTTGATTGATTTTTTGGGTGGTAATTGATTTTTGGAAAAATCCTACATACGAACAAAAATATTTTCAATCAGTTTCAAAGAAACACATCATGAAGTATTCGCACTTATAAAATATAACCAGTGTTATATTTTGAAAAATAACCAGGTTCAGTCGGTATAAAAATGAATATATGTATGTCCTTTATGCATTACCAAACTACTCATCCGATCTCCATGAAATTTCAGGAAGTTGTTATAAAAATGTGTCCGGGAAGTTTTAGTGCCGTTTAATGCGTAAGCCACGTTAATCGTTTATGGTTTTTGGGGATTAAGTATTTCTAATTTTTTATGATTAAAAGTCACGTGTTAATTCATTGGCGAATAAAAATAATTACAATGTTTATACATATTGCGTTTATTATAATAATCAGCTGTTGTAAATCTTTCTAATAAAAGTCGTATTACAGTTAGGTTTGGTTTAGGTTTAGGTTGGATAAAAAAATTGGGAATCAATCCACTCAGATTTATTTGTTTTGTGGAAACGTTATTAATATGTCTTATCTTTCAGTACTTGTTATTCCGCGACCCAGAATATCTAATCTTTCACAACGAAGCCGTAATAATGTTTGAATTCAGTACATGCCCAATCTTAAAGTCAAGATGTATTTATTTTTAGGTGTTACGAAGCTCACCGGGTCAGCTAGTGGTTAGTAAAAGCATACGATGGTTTTTATATCCATTTAGTCAAATGAGAATCTTTATTTACATAATTTTAGAAAAAAATCAACATATCATGACATTTATTTATTTAATCCTGGAATACTAGCTTTCATTAGAGACTACTTAGATTAGATTGATCAAGAACTTATAATTTTTAATTTTTTTTAACCGGCCATCAGTTAATGATTCCTGTAAAACTGTCCCAATTATAGATGACTGAAGATGTTTAAAGCATTTTAAATTTTATCAGTCATTTGATAAATTGTAACCGTTTATTATAATAGTGCATAATTTCATCTTTATTTATCGTACTAATTGGTTCATTTTATCATTATTTTTATCGTATGTTTGTTTATCCATTAAAATCACCAAAATGATTGTTTACTTTATTTTATTCTATATCATCCTGAAATACAATAAAATGTCATGAACGAACTAGCTGCAAACATCATATCAACAAACGTCTCATATTTACCTTATATTTAGCACGTTTAATTCATCTGTTTTGTTTGTTTATTAATATCTTATTTATGTTTTCCTTGTGATTCTTGTAGTCTAATTTGGCTACACGTTTCGAAACCAGTGTGGACAAATATTAGTCTCGTCAAATGTTTTAATAGTTTAAAAACATGCGTATAAAATTGTTTACAGTACACTATTATGTTTTGTTCATACTCAAAAGTTGTAGAAAATAATAAATTATCCCCGATACGTTTTAACAAATGTCAGCAAATCAGGAGGGCGGCATCGCACCTATCGGGCTGTTGGGGGGGGGGGTAGATTGTGGGGGCAAAGGGTTAGAGTTGATGATGCAATTTATCAACACCAACATCTGGTCCTGATCCATCAGCTGGTGCCTGATTAATCAGCTGTCTGATAAGGTGTTATCAGTAACAGGCTGTGCTCAACTGTCCAGTATATCATTGTTTATTTGTAATTTTCATATGTAATGAAAGCTACAAATTAATAACATAAAATAGTTATGAATTTGCTTTAAACTCAACGTTACCTGCCCATTTCTAAATATACAGGGTGGTTATAAAGTCCCTTCCTCTATTATTCTTTTATTTGTTAGAAGAAATAAATAACCTTTGGGAGTAGCTAGTCATGCGACATGTCAAATGGCACTCAAATGAATTCGGAAGTTGACTCCTACATATTAGACCTTAGGTACCTCCCAACATTTTTAACTACTACAAAAGTTAGAATTTTTACCAATTAAAATTAATCCCATCATTGAAAATCACTTTAAATGTATACAGTAGCGAAAACCAAAGGGGGAGGAAAAAAACACAGGGTCATAATTTTCAAAATACCGCCATTTTGTACTAGGCTTAGGAAGAGACCCCCAATATTCCACAATCTCTTTTCAATTTCAACACCTTTAAAATTAGGTATATCTCGATGGGGCTTTACGTTTGAAAATCTTGAGCTGCCCCTCAAATTCCCCATTTTCGGTGGGTACTCAACATTTTCGATAGCTTCAAAAGATACTCTAGGTTAAGTTTGTTTGGTTTCCTAAAGGTTATTTATACCTACTAACAAATAAAAAATTAGGGGGGAAGGGACTTTATAACCGGCCTGTTTGCAAGTATATTTGCTTAATTTAAAAAATTAATTAAGGCTTAAGAGATTGATAACTAAATGAGAAAAAGTTTAAATTAAGCGTTTAATACAACGTTATTCTTGCCATACTATTCCAAATTCTTAAGAAGTTATATGTTTATTATTTTTTTAAATTGATTAATATTGTCGATTAAGCGTCATTGTTATTATGCATAATTGATAAATATATGACTTAATCAGAATATGATGTTACAACAAGGTTTTATATGTTAGACATTGTTGCGTTTGGATTGAACTAAGTAATGTTGAATCGTTGAATTAAATTAAATTCTTAATCTAATTCAAATTATTACCTTTGTCTACGTTATAGTTTCACTTAAGGAATATTGTATTTTTAACTTAATAAATACTATATTGTTTGAAAATACCCACCTCATTAGGAGGCTACAATGTACATTTCATCTGAAATTTAGATACAAATTAACCTCCTAAATGAAACAAGAGGAAACACAATTAAGGACCTGTGATGCAGGTTCCTAGCTGAGAGGGCACTCTAAAGGTGAGAAAACAAACACGTTGGGTGAGGAAATGTCTCTGTTTGTAGAACAAACAGGGGAAGGCTCCCTGTCTAATTAGTGGCAATGGCAAAGAAGGGTACACACATGGAGAAAGCAGCAGGAAGTGGGCATTCACTTTGATGTACGGTAAGATTTTGTGTGGAAGCAATTTTGTGCAATCTTAGTAAAGCAAATTTCACTAAACATTTGACAGAAAAATTGAACAGATTCTCTTTGAAAGGTTCGCACACTGTAACCTATAATATACCTACGGATATAAGTGTTTGGATCTGTGTTTGAAACTATTTAATTTGGAAAGGATTCTAACAATAAAAATAATTTTTTCATTAAAAAAATTAAACCTAATACAACTCTTAACGTATACCTAATATTAAAAGTCAACTTTCTATACTTATTGTGAAAATTAAATTGTTCAACTTGAAATTTTGGATAAAGAATTATAGGTAATAATTATTGTATTATCATAATGTATTAGAATGAACCAGTGTTATTATGTCAAAGGAAGTGTTTCAAAGACTATATTTCAACTCTTTCCTCTTTTGCTTAGAGTTGTACTCTGTTAAACTGTAATTCATTAAAAGGAGGAAGCGTTTGCCGAAAAGTACTTTAGAACTATGAAACAAAGGGGGAAAATTAATTGCACAAATTTGAAAGTTTACTGTTTATTTTATTTTGTTTAGAACTGTTGCCTTGTGTGTTTTTATAAAGTGAAAATTATTGAGTAAATTTTATATAATTATATAAATTGGGAACTTTTTGCATTTAATTCTACGTAAAATCATACAGAGTGTCCATGAAAAACGTTTCAGGACTTTGGTGATTGAGTAGGAAACATTAAAAGAAAGAAAAAAGTTCCGATGGAGGCATGGCCTAAAACGCTTATTTTCTCAGATATTCGCCATTTTGTTTTTTCACAAAATATTTTTAACGGATTATTTTAAAATTTGATATGTATTTTACACTAGAAGATTACCGCTATTAAAAAATAACTAGCATGATCCAACCCCAAAATCCAAAATGGTGGCAATTTAAATTTAGATGAAATTACTGTTTTCAAAGTATTTTAGTTAAAAAATTGTAAATGGCCGCCATTTTGGATTTTGAGATTGGACCCTCCACTCTTTTCACTTATCCCTACATTACTGTTTATTTAGAGTAGATGGATTATGTTATAATTATTTTGTAAAGGGTATAAGGGTTCACTCCTTAATAAAAAATAAAAAGTCAGAAATGAAAAATTGTTGAATACATGCAGGAAATTAAAGTCTTTTATTTATATAACATTGAACTTTTTTTATAATTGTTATGTATATTCCAGAGCAAGCCTATTTAAGACGTACGACCGATTTGTACTGAACTGTGTTGAAGAAAGTTACTGAAAAAAGAAATTGAAAAAGGTGAACTATACAAAAAAGGCAAAATAGCTCTACCACCATCTCCATTTTATTTGCATAGTTTACCACTATAGACTTTAAATAAAAAACCTTTTTTACAATACGTGGGTTTACATCTAGTATTTTACGTGCAAAAATACTCAGGGTAGGTGAGAAAATAAAATCTATTGATTACGAACAGAGATTTTTTTTATATTTATGGTGAAAATAAATTGGGAAAAGTAAATAAATATGATATTCTTATAATACAAACTAAATTTTAAATTTCGTATAAAGTGTTGTCTTTTTGTAGCACCTAGTCTTGATAACAAAATCCCTAAAAAGATAAAAATAATAAGAAATAAGGATACTCTTTTTGAAGAACTCATGAATTGGCTTTTTAGTAGGTACAGTGTTTACAATTTGTTGGATATTTTAATTTAGAAGATGCAGTTTTATATGTTTATACTGGCGCAGCAGTTATGTTTAATGAAGTGCCAGAAGCTTTTAATTAAAAAAAATCGTATTATGGATTTTTCCCACTGTTCAAAGCTCATTTAAATTTTATTTTTTAATTAAAATGATTATTTGGGACTTCTACACAGGCTTTGACTTTAGGGGTCCTAATTATTTTCTTAGACAAATTTTACTTTATTTTATTTTTTCAAATATTATTCTATTTTTAAATAGACCAGGTAATTTCTTTCGTCAATTTTGTTGTATTCTAGTATCTTGAAGTTTTTCTCGTCTTTTTGTTTTTAGGTTATTTTATTTTTGCTTATTTGTATGTTTATGTGTGTGTATTTTTTGGCTAGAATAAAACAATTCTTACTCTTATTCTAAATTGTTGTGTAACGTTTTTCAAGTTTCGTTTATTTATTATACTGTCCAACTCAATGATACAGCAAAGGGGATTTTCATTTTAACTGGAGCCTTACGATGTAATGGAATACTGTAATGAAATATTATAAATAGACAGTAAGACCCACGTCAAAATTCTCATTTCCTAATGGACCGGGTAGGGATGTCACGTTACGCAAACCTGTGGCACCTGAGCTCCTACCCCGCTATGCTGATTGTAAAATGGTTTACATTTCATATTGTGTTATTAAATTCTTCCTTAACAGCTTTCTACCTCGTAAACTCCTTACCAAAACTGCATATGCACGTTTGTGCCTTTTTTACCTTCTCCCCCTATACGATAGTATAAGGAGAAAGGATTGTTTTCGTCAGAGTTTTTGAATTTAAGTTTGTGATGGATATATGGTTTTAGTGCCCCCTAAATCGGAAAAAGTAGTTTTTTGAGTGATGTCTGCCTGTGTGTGTGGAGGGGGATGTGCAGAAGCCTAGAGACGAGACTATTGGTCCTATTTTTACAAAATTTGGTATCCAACTAATCCATGGTATCTCTGACATTTTTAATCTGATAATCTGTTTTATTTTAGAGTATTTTAACTTTGAAACCCCCAGGAAACACGTAAAAGACAATTTCTCAAACGCGGCTCTAACATTTTCGATGAAACTTATATGAATTATCGTTCTTTATGAGCAAAAACGATACCACCCGCATGTCAAAACATCAGGGTTTCAGAGGGAAGTGAATACATTTTTCTATAAATGAAATCAAACTGATCCATCAAATGAATGACAGACTGAACGAGAAATGTTATCGTTGAAAAGAGTGAAAACAAGATTGCAGTTTGAAGGGAAATTTATTATCCCTCTCAGACGGCCCTCGTTCTATGGCTCCAACCGGATTTGTTTTGCTTGGGAAGTGAGGATAATATATAAAACAAACGACATTAGACTCCCCGTGCGATAAGGGTGCCACATCAAAGCACGAGGGGTTGGTCACATTAGAAGACGTTGTCATCTAACGGCGCGTAATGCAGATATTTGCTTCCCGAGCCCTCAAAACTTTCACGTACGGAGTTGAGAGGGTGTGAAAATGAAGGACAGCATCTACTGGGGTGAGGTAGTCCTTTATAGGTTCGTTAAAATTATATTGTGTAACCAAATTTCCAAGACGTAAAGTGATGAATAAAAAATTCAAAAAAATAAAAAAAACACCTGGAGATACGGTGACTATATACATGCCAAATTTCATCTAAAACGGACCAACGGGGTAGGCTGTGGCACTGTACACATCCAGACACACACACACACACACACACACACACAGACACATGGACGGACAGACATCACGTCGAAACCCACTTTTTTGGATTCAGGGGACCCCAAAACGGATATATCCACCCTGAACTCAAATTCGAAAATTTTGACGAAAACAATACTTTCTCCATATACTATGTATAAGGGGAGAAAGTAAAAAATTACAAGGTTTTAATGTTTAAGAAAATACTTTAATACTTTTTTTAAACTGTCTAGACCAATTTAAGTTTAAATTTATATTTCAATGTTAAACATTATTTTAGAGATTGGTTCGTGAGTTTTAAATTTACCGGCGCACCAATTTTACTAGATTCTGAATTTAAATATGTTTTGTGTTACGTACTTGTTAAAAATATTGGCATTAATAAAGTTTCAATGCAGTCAATCTTAGTATACGCTATGAATTTATTTATTTTGACATAAGACCGATTTTTATTTATTGTTTCTACATTATACATCTTTGTAATTTAACTAATATTGATAAACTTAAAATTTTTTACACTTATACCATGTATTTGTTAAAATTTCTCCTATAAATTGTTAAGTTTGAGAGAAATTTTATTAAAAGTGTTTAACTTTTAATGTGATGAGAAACCGACCAGTCCTTAGTGGGTGGTGATGACGTTCACTAATCCCTCAATATGTTCCTGCAGTGAGACACCACATGTGCTTAAATCCTGAGAAAATCCTTCCCTGAGAATGATAAATGGCCGAACAATGGCCGCCCTGTGGACCCCGACTCGCTGTAAAAGATGGTTGTTGTTTGTTCAACTATCCCGGCCAATTATGGGATACGTAATATAGTGTTATCCTTACATTTATTTGGTTTATTAAAGTGTAACTTACTTATTTACTGTATTATTTTTTGTTACTGTATTGTGTATGTAATCATTTACTTTAAGGGGGTGACAGGCACTTTTACCTACACTTTACCCGCGGAACTACATATGTTTATTTAATGTTTGTCAAAGGAAGCCGCAAAATTTACATAAAATGCACTGAAAAATATACCTGGTATGATTATACATCAAAGAATAATATATACAAACAAAAGTAATAAGTACATGCTGAAAACGCAAGAGCTCGATTTTATAGTTATTTAAGCTCTTAACAATACAGCACGGCAGCTCCCCTGTAAATATTACGGTTCAAAATGACGTGCTTTAAACGTCTAAGTAATCTTTTTGTTTTGATTTCAAATAAAAGAATAGAACTATAGCATAGTTTAACTCACCGTTTAACTAGCTTTTAAACTAAACAAATAATGTTTTTACTTATTAGTGCATGATTGATGGTCCAAGGCAAAGTTAAATGCAATGTCCATGGTAAACTTAGTACGTTGTCTAAGACAGTTCGATGTTATTTTCAGAGAGAGAAAAAAAAACATAAGTGTTTTTCAATTTGTATTACCTGAAACTTGGTATGCAGTGTAAGATCATCGTATAAAACCCTAACGACATTTTTGTTACTTCCCGGGGATTGGGGTGAGTTGAGAGCCTTCCCCAAAACTTGAACTTGTAATAAAGGGATGTGTATAATATTTTTGAAACAAATATATTAAATATTATTTCTATAATAATTTAAGAATCTAGTATTTTTTAAGTCAGAAATGTCTTAGGTTTTAATTTTATTGTAAATATTATTTGTCAGCTCACTGATACCGTTTTCCTTCTAAAAGACCTTCAATAAAAACAACAATAGAGTAATTATTAGCAATGCCATACGTGGAATGAAGCATGGAGCAAATGATCTGCTCAGCACACAGTAGCATTGTTGGCCGGTCTCTGTTTGAACTGCGGTTATTGGTTGGGGACGGGCTGTAAGCTGACTAACTGTGAGTAATCAACATCCACCTGCATGACTGGTGAATGGCGGATGTGAATACGTTGTGCGTATGGATCATCTGTTCTGTGTTGATGAGGCCACTGGAACGTACACAGGTCGTATCGGTTATGAGAGAATGTTTGAAATATAACAATTAAACCGTTGAAAATCAGTTAAAGTACGTGGGTTTGGTACTCAGTTAGTATCCTGGTGAACTAACTGTGTTGAGTGATTGCAGTCAATTGTTATCAGTACAGGTATTAAATATTCTCATATCATGTCCCAATACTTTCCAAAGAATAGATTAAATTATTGAAATGGCAACCTTACCACAAGGTAGGTACTTTAAGCCAAGTATGAATGAGGATTGAGTGTAAGATGTTTGTGGCGCGATCTTGTAGTCTTGTTACTGACTAAGGTTGACGTGTTTCTTAGACAGAACTGTTAATTAATTGCCCAACGTTCAATTGTATAACTAAGGGACCTACAGTTTAATGTGAAGTCCGAACCACTGCCTCTGAAGTCCTATACCACGCGTTTTAAATCTGCTATTTTGGTGTACACCTCTCGGAAACTATTAAAGAGTATTGAATGCGTTTTTACCAGCTTTTTCTATGGGTTTTGAAACGCACTTCAACACAGGGTTTTAAAATTGTTTCTTGAGTTTTTTAGTTACGCTTCGATCGATTTCATTTTTACTGGTTCCTGAGGAAAGTGTGCACAAAGTTTAAAGAAAAGTGAGTGTTCGGGAAAATCAGGGAATCAGCTGATCGATTCATGTAGGCTTCAATACAAATATTTATTACTTATAAATTATATACTAACTATCATGTATTATATGTCTAAATTTTTGTAACATGACGTTTTAAAATGGAATAAAAATTAAAAAAAATACCTTTGACACTAAATCACAAAATCTTTAGCCTAAGCTTCGGTGTTCTGAATATTTCAAAAATATGGGTCAGAGATCTTAAAAAGGATTCGCTTGGTTATTGAAAGTAATGTCCCATTAGTATGTGATAATATACCAAACCTGTGCTTAACTCTGAACTATGTAAATACATAATAAATATGTGTAATCTTACAAATACATAAAACTAGAAAGCTTGTTTGATACTGGTTGAAAATAATTAATTAAACTGTACCTCAGTGTTGACAAATAGATTGTTCTCTGGTGACATGTGGTGTTGAATTGAGATAGGTTGACCGTCCAACGTGAACCAGCATTCTAGAATACATACTGCAATGAGATACTGGGGTTACGAGGTGGCATGGTGGGGAATAGGTTAACTCGTGTCTCTAATGGGATCTTTTTGGCCACCATTAGGACAGTAAAAGTTAAATTGAGAGCAAACTTTTTTTATAATGACTTGTAAAAATGCGGAGAAAAAATTCACTATAGAGTACTTTGTATCTATCCTAATTAATTCTATGGATCAACTAAAAAAATTGATAAACTTTTCGTTCAGAAAAATACGAAATTACAGATAATGTTTAATTAAAAACCAATATATTCGGGCAAACGTATTTTCAAATATTTGAAAATAATTACTGTTTACAGTTTATAAATTCATGAATGAATAAAACTTTACTTTACTTAACAAATCAATTTTAGCAACACCACACACACATGCAATACAAGAGCTCATCGTTTAGTTGAACAACATAATTTGGAAATTTCAAAAAGAAAGTAACCTTTGTAGAAATACATTTTTTATGTCCTCCTACAAAATATTAAATCAGAGAAGGGTTGTAATAATTGGTTAAAATTACTTAAGTTTAAAGTTAAAAAGCGTTCATCACTATGATAACTTATTTTCTTTATATAACACCTTATACTTTATGTTTATTTTAGATAACAAGACATATTTTTCTTGAATACAATTTGTATATTTAATCGTTTATAAGCTACAGGAAGGCTAAGTCTACATAAAATTTAGTTGTTTTTGTTGATCCACAATCGGACCTTTGGGATCAGAAAAACCAAAATACATAATAAACCTGATGGTGAACATTGCAATATCTTCTGTCTTTGGATATGTTTTAAAATACTGTATGTAGTTGATTTTCTAGACATGCAATTTACAATATAGCAATCAATTAATATTTTTTCTTTCATAAATACATAGATTTTATGATCAAATAAAATATGGCTACACAACATTTCAGTCGTAGTTCTAAATAATCGCAGATCTATCCATCCATTTATCCATTTTACAAGTTTTGGAGTGTGGGAGCTCCATCCTTAAGTGATAAAAATAAAAAACAATTCAACGAAATAAATAATACAAATACTTAACAAATAAAATTTCTGAAAAGTACACACGGTAAAATTAAACGCAAATACTAATGGATCAGCTATTTGATATAATTTTATAGTTATTTTTACGGATAGCAATAGCGTGGCTTTAACGAAGCTGGCAAAAATCCCTCTATTGTGTCAATTTTACACGTTAGTTTAACACAAAAAAGTTGTTTGGTCTTGAAACCGCTCAAGACCGCTTTGTATTAGTCTAAAATCCAAAATGGCAGCACTGATTAATAATTTTAATTTGTCTTCCTTACTTTGCAGACCATCCAATCAAAAGGTACAGCACACAATAAACAAACCCTCAATAGGAGGACAATGCTGTGGTGATGTGGTGATGCGGCGATGGCCGTGGTGATTACTTACATAGTGATTCATTACTGTCAGCCAAACAGAGCTAAGCCTGGCCAACAATGTGCATCACAGCTGTCCGCATTACCGGTGCAGTTGTTTGTGGTTGTATTGTCATCAACAAACTGACGTCAGATTAAAATCTCATTTGAAAAGAGACATTTTTTATTCCGTATTTTAACCTCAGTTACTAATAACCGTCTTCTATACAGTGACAGCGTGGTACCATATTGGCGTTAGTACACAAATGACATGATCGTCCGCCACTGATTTAGAAACCAGAAAAATCTACTTACGAGGCCGCAGGGCTACCCCTGACCCCACCGTATCGGTAATAGTTATATTTTTGAATGCGTTACAGGAAATTAAATTGGTTGAAAATATGAATAATAAAAACCTTTTATCATTTTTTTAACGGTTGAGTTAGTATGGCGCCTTATTTGCATGTTAAATAAAAAAAACTTTCGTTGAATGAAATTGGTTTCCTTAGTAAAGGACACATTAACATTTTTTGTGAACCAATTTCGGTATGAAGTACCAGATAGTTTTGTAATATTTCCGTTGTTAACTCAACTAGCAATAGTAATATAATTTTGTTACGTACTTTGCATGTTAGGTTATTTGTGAATACTTGTCTAGGATATTTTTCTTAGTTTTCCCTAGTGTTTTACCCTACTTCATACCGGAATAACATCAATGGCATGATTCGAGATGCACAAGTACACAAATGTGACAGAAGAGTATGTTTTTTGTGTGTGTGCATGTTTGAGGGAAATAGAGGGAGAGAGAGAGTGTGTGTGAGAGAGAGGTAGATAGAGAGAGAGCACAGTAAGCAGCAAATTGGAAATCAATACTCCATTTAACTCAACCGCATTGTTCGAGTTTCCTCGTTTCGTCTGAACCATTACTGCGTTACAATAACACGGAGAATGTTCTTTCATTCTGAAAATCATTCATCATTTCCATAATTGCTGATACATTTGGCTGCACCTCCTTGCGGTGAATTGTTAAAGCTCACTAATTGGTTTATTCCAATTAATTACTTCATATTGTTGTGTTTCCCCCTTCTTTTTACTTTCTCCCATTATACATAGTATAATACCTACTACCTTAAAAAAATACATAAATTGGTATTTTGAATTATTTGTCTGAGAATAAACAGTTCGGAGAAAGGTTAATTTTACTATACATGATAAACGCAGTATGTTGTCTGAGGGTGCCCAATGTTGTCCTTACGGAGAATATAAAGAAAATTAATTTTACTTTGTTTCTCTTGTTGTTATTTTCAGAAATCAGATGATTATTTTTGAAAAAATAAATTATTAATTGAGATTTAGATAAACTTTGAAGAATATGATAGTTTTATTACAGACTGTCGTTTTAAATTTACTAATGGGAGAAAGTATGTGTCAGTCCATTGATACCGTTTATTTTATATATTACTCTCATAGTAAAGTATTTGCGTTTTAAGTAAATTTCCATTAATTTATAAATAAATGATTTTAAAATGATAGCCTTATCGTTGGTTGATTCAGTCAATTTAAATGGTGTTATATGATATTTTGAAATTGAAAACTTCCAAAAATTGATTCCCAGCTACCTAACTTATCTTTTAGTTTCTATTTTAAATTGTTTTAACTAATTATGGTTTTAAAATGGTTCATTAGCTTTATTTGTATGGTAATATAAAATAATGATTAATTATAACTTACTTGTAATATGTATCGAAATTAAATCCAATGCGTTACCGATATAATAATGAATAAAGCATCGTTATTATAGACATTTTCATCCCAGTAATTGAGGAAACTTGTGTTTCCTAGAACGGTTTGTTATGTGTTTTAAACAGTTTTTCTCTTAAGGAAATTACTAAATTCTTACGTTTTACGCTCTTGTTTTCCTCAGTTATTTTAATAATATGTTTCTGTTTTGTGATACTTTTCACTGATTCCATTTGTTTAATTATCGTACAAGTTTTAAAGTGTAATTCTTCGATGGAAATTTTTGAATAATTTACTAAGATAACTTAATCGATCTAAGGCCAGAATAGAACTAATTAGATTCTTTACCACAACCACTTTATTAAGGTAGAGAGGAACCTAAGGTCAGCGAAGGCTGATGAAGCGGTCCAGATGTTGTTTCTGATAAATTGGATCATCAGCATCCCTCCCTTAGCATCTCTCTTGCACCCCCCTAGTACGATATAACGAGGTTAATACTGGATTGGGAAATGTTGCTTCTTTGGTTTAATACCAGACTGCTACTTTGTTAGGCTATTATGACATTATACGTGTATTTATAGTAGCATTTATTACTGACATACAATCTACAATATATAGATATTGTTCTAATGCAAATTACATTTAAATATTTCAAGTAATATCTATTAACAGAGTCTAAATTTCTTACTCTCATAGTTGAAAAATCTTATCAACCATCATAATTATATTATTTTTTGTAATTTTGAACTAGGTTTTAACCCTAAATGCATGAGTGCCTGGGTAAATGTAAAATGTGCCTAGGTTTAGGATTAAGAAAACAGGGTTATTAAGTTTTTGTTCGAAAGAAAAAGGACAGTGTTCATGAATTACATTTACAAAAAACTTTATTATACGATAATAATAAAATAATTTTCATCAATCAATGTTTAAATATTTTTTGTCCGGAGATTTCAAACTATTTTTTCCACTAGTATTTGAAAACTTTATTTCACTCAGTAAATTTAAATCTAATTTATCCTTCACTCTTGGTAATATAATTGTATGTACCGCGCAGGGTAGGGCTGCAAATTCATGGAGTTTTTAACAATTCACCAAACTTTAATTAGGTCTTGTTTACAATGTAGAATAGTATTATAGAAATAGCAAAACACAAATTCATAATTAGTTCACAAAATACAGAGTGGTGTAAAAGTACGTATACAGTTTTTACAGTAAAGGGTGTCCAAGCATAAGTTCAAGGTTACATCAGTGCGTTGCGAAGGAAACAGTCTGAACAAAAAAAGAAGTGTGTATTTTTATTAAGTACACATTTTTTAATAATTAATTTAGGTTTCATACTACCATTAAAATAAATTGTAAAAGCTTGGTTTTTGTATTAATAAATGTACTTTTTCTTACATCTTATATTACATTACATGTACTCATTATACATAATACGTAGAAATATTTGCTGCTGTATATTTTTAATACCGTACTTTCCCTATCTGAAATGTAGAAAAGGTTAATTTTGTGTTTTATTAACGAATATTTGATTTTGTGTGTGTGTGTGTGTGTGTGTTTTAATGCGAGTGTATATATTTACCAGGATGTAAAATTATCAAAAACACCCTGGTGTAAGATAATATAGTCTGTCTAAATTTTTCATATATGCTTTGACGATTCAATTCTGTCACGAATACTTTTTTATATATAATTATTTGTTTTAAATAGCTAAAACCTAATTAATCTGTTTTATACATCGCAGCAACGTCCGACGGGTAGTGATAGTCACTAAGTAAAAGGGAAGCAGGCAGTAGAGACTAGTAGAGATCAGTAGCCTTCTGCCATTTGCAAGAAGGTAATAGAGGCAGAGGTGACCAGCTGTGTTTTTGACTGCCCTTTACGGCTCATCGTCTTTTACTTTCAGAAACTTCCCTCTTGTCCAAATTGCTCAGTCTTCTTTGGGGATTAGAAACCATACCAGAAGGATAGTTAAGAGTATACGTCATTATCTTTGGATCATTTAAACATTTTTTACATTTCCCAATTTTTGTATAATTTTAAAGAGCGTTTAATGAAGAATATAAGCCTAACATTTGTTGTTAATGCGTCTATCGTAGATTACATTAGATTATTGAAATCACAACTATACGAAAAGGTAGGTATTTTAAGCCAAGTATGAATGAGGATTATGTGTAAGATGATTGTGGCGCGATCTTGTAGTCTTGTTGCTGACTAAGGCTGACATGTTCCTTAGATAGAACTGTTAATTAATAGCCCAACAGTCAATGACAAAAACTAAGGAACCTACAGTTTAACGTGGAATACAACCAGAACGTGTTACGAACTGGTCTAATTATAAGGATGGTCTTTGTGGATTAACGTAGAATTCAATAGTGCGGACGTTAATCCATACAAGAGTTATCCATACACTAAATCCACCGACCATCGCTCGAACAACTATCCACAATTTTTGAACTCCAAGTAGCTGGATTACAGGACGACGCTACCGTAAGAACTGTACTTATTATTCTAAAAGCTTTACGTGGCCTTCCTTATATAGTAATAAAGGGTTATATGTATAGTCAACACAGTAGCATCATTTTTACTAAAAAGCTTTAATATTTTAAATAAAATGATAAAGTTGTCCAGTAAATGTTTGATATTGCGAATAAAATCTCCCCTAAAATTTATATTGATTAGTTACGATGATAAATTATACACAGAAAGTTTCATCATTTCGTTCTCAAACGGTAAATAAAAATTACAGGAGTTTAACCGTAGGATAGTTATACTCATGGTCATAATTAATAAAACATCTAACACTTTTGTTAACTTAGTTAATATGTAAATCTTGAATGGTTTAGTACATAAAATTAAAAAATATTTAAGTATAAAAAAGGTTTAAATTATGTCTCTTGTTTAATGTAAAATATAGGGAAATATAGGGAGCCACATACGAAAAATATAGCTCATCACCATATTGAAACATTGTGGAAATTAAAAAAATATAATTTCATATTTCAATATCTCTACAAAAAGGGGAGAGTGGTGTTTGCACCTATTTAAAGTTTATTGTCAGATGTTTAGTTTAAAATCCTAAAGGTGGCTTTAAAGTTTTTTATCAAGGTAGAGAAAGTTTATAACATTTTAAAACTTCGGATTGGTTGCGTTAATGCAAATTGCTTACCTTGCCCAGTCATATTGATTTTTATCTACGGATCTTTGCGAGGAACGAATTTATAAATAAAATCGTATGTAATAAAAATATGTTTTTATAGATAATTAATTGTTTACTCCTTGGGAAAATTTATTGTAAAAATGTGGCATAAAGTCAGAACATTTGTGAACTTAAAAACTTAACTTTGGATTAAACTAAAATAATAAATGGAAAATATTAACTTTGAAAATTTTATCAGTTATTTCAAAGTTTTAGTCATGAGTACATACGTTTTTAATAATTTTTCGTTTTCAACGAAAAAGATAAGTAAAGAAGCACCACACCCTTTTGAAAACAACAGTTTAAGTTAGTTATCCCTTTCCGCGAGAACATAAGTGACCATTCTTCATCACCTTTGATGTACGCCCATGTCCCTAAACCCCTAAACCTCCCCTTGTGGACAGGGATATCGCCACGTCGTTTGTAACATATGCCATTTCACTTTTCTGTCGGGTAAACCCCTTTGTAAAGAAAATGGAAAACATGGAAGAGCGGGATATATGCGGGCTAGAGGTAAGCGTGAAAGAAATTTATAACGCAATATTTTGGGTTTTCGATTTTCCTCTCTTCCCGGGCTTTCCTGCTGTTGTTTATTCCACACTGTTATCTTGTGCCATTGGCCGATAGATAGCGTTGAAAGTGTTCTCGCTAGCTATGGTGACATGTTGTTGGGGTTGTTTATTCAACATGGTTGTTAAAGCCTTCTCCCCTTAGCTCAACTTTAATATCACGGTTCCTTCTTCTGTTTTAAATACTTATAAGTAACTTTTAACATAGATATATGTATTAGCTTTGGGGGGTGTTGGTGTTTTGTAGGATGGAAAATATGTAACAGGTTTCCATAGAAACTACCAGAGCTATTGTGTTGAAATTCTAATGTAAAAGAATAAGAACAGCTGTTTATTTTAACTGAAAAACATTCCCTATTAGACATATCCATGTCCTAACCTATTTCCTACAGGGTCGTAAATACAAACATTTTTCTGTAAGCATTTCAAATAAATAAGTGATGTATTTTTTTAAAGTACACAACGTATTTTTAAATTGTTTGATACATTTATGTACTCAAAATAAAGTATCCATCTAGATTTTTACACTATCGTTAATTTTTAGTCTTAAAATATAAAATTGCTTGAAAATCATTTATTAAACTGGTTCTTATATTTTATCTTTAGTTTCAAAGCTTCCAAAAACTAGGGGTGGTTCTAAAACAAATAATGATGATCACTCGAGTGAAAAGCCAGTAAAAACCTCTTTATTTCATTTTCATATGTTTCCTTAAAAGTACTAGTCTTGAATACTACGTTAATCCACAAAGACCATCCTCATAATTAGACCAATTCGTAATTCAGAGGCCGTGGTTCGGATTCCACGTTAAACTGTAGGCCCATTAGTTGCCATCGGCTGTTGGGCTATTAATTAACAGTCCTGTCTAAGAAACATGTCAGCCTTAGTCAGTAACAAGACTACAAGATCGCGTCACAATCATCCTACATTCATTCCTCATTCATACTTGGCTTAAAATACCTACCGGTGTAGGTCGCCATTTCAGTTAAAAGTATAAAGTATAGCTAATTTATTATCATTGAAAACGCTAATTAGTATTTAGTGCTGAATCATTTAAAGCTACAAATCTTTTATCCTTTTTTATCAACAAAACAGAACAAAGACCATATAAATCACTATTGCGAAATTTCATTTCAGGGCAAACTTAAGTAAGCGGATTACCGTAAATTTATTCACGCGCCCTGTTCTACATTCAATTCCATCGGAAAAGTTTGAATTCAGTTTGCCCGAGCCACTTGAGGCCTCGTTATATTCATGCGGCATCAGCTTTCCTAATGTCGCCTCCCCTGATCGGAGCGCTCCCTTCTGTCATTTCCGAGAGTCGTCTGTTTCTTAAACGATTCCATTTCCTTTGCGATATCAATTTTAATCGGATATAGTCGCAGTTAGAGAAAATAATCTTAACGAATCTGCCAAAGTAAAAATATTGGTTGTCTTAAATTATAACAAAAGTTGATTTATTATGATAGTTTAAATATTTAGAAACGTCATGTGTAATCGTTTAGCTTTTTCTAGTTTTTTACAAAATAGACTTGAGACTGAAGCACATGTTTCAATTGTAAAAAATAACAGTTATCAAAAGAACGGTTTCAAATATTTTTTGCAATAGGGAATAAGCTTGCTGTTGAATTAACTGGCTATGTAGTTCAGTCAATGCGATATCTGACTGGAACGTGCGACGTCCTGTAATCCAACTACTTGGAGGTCACGAATTGTGGATAGTTATGAGAGATGGTCGGTGGATGTAGTGTTCCCTTTTGTGGATTAACGTTCGCACTATTGAATACTACGTTAATCCGTAAAGACTATCCTTATAATCGTACCAATTCATTATTCAAAGGCTAAATCTTGTTTAGGATCCCAAGTTAAGCCAATATTCTCATGCCATTGGCCGTTGGGCTATTAATTAATTAATAGACCTATCTAAAGAAGATATCAACATTAATGAGACTAAAATAACGCACCTTAACGATACATTTATCACTCATACTTGGCTTAAAATACCAACTTGGGCAGCTCGACAGTTCAAAAAAGTAATAATAATAATGAATCGTTTTAGATAACTTTGGAGAAATTATCTAAAACCGCACTATCGAATACTACGTTAATCCACAAAGACTATCTTCATAATTAGACCAATTCGTAATTCAGAGGCCGTGGTTCGGATTCCACGTTACACTGTAGGTCCCTTAGTTACCATCGGCTGTTGGGCTATTAATTAACAGTCCTGTCTAAGGAACATTTCAGCCTTAGTCAGTAACAAGACTTCAAGATCACGCCACAATCACCTTACAATCAATCCTCATTGATACTTGGCTTAAAAGAATCTTATCTAATCTACCTCTGAAAATATATTTTTTGATCTGTGATGCTAAAAATAAACTATGATATGTTGATCACGAATACGTTTGCAACGCAAAACCACCCGGAGGTAGTGTGGGAAAATCGGCGATCACTGAGTGCAAACAACATCGCATTGCGGACCCGAAACTATCAAAGGGCGTTTTCAGAGCACGACACTGTTTAACACGCAACAAACACGCAACGGCTTTACCAATCATGTGTAACTAGTGAATGT
This sequence comes from Nephotettix cincticeps, assembly GCA_023375725.1. NCBI lineage: Eukaryota > Metazoa > Arthropoda > Insecta > Hemiptera > Cicadellidae > Nephotettix > Nephotettix cincticeps. The sequence continues at coordinate 2,810,885 of CM041785.1, forward strand.
GCCATTTTTCTAAATGTAAATATCCGTACATATAAAATTAGAGTTTTATCTGTGCAATTGTGACAATTTTAGTTATTTTTACATTGTGAACTCCATAAAATCCAAATTGGGTCTTATATACATTTTTTCCTACTGTCTGTGTGTCTTTCATTACGCTAAACCAGAGATAGCAATTTAGGAACTTAGTAGGTAGAAAAACTACAAATTTTCTCCATGAAAACCAGAACCATTTACCCTCAAAAGCCCAGTATTGAGTGATATTAAGCACATATTTGATTAACACTACTATGTTACTATGTTTTACTGAACATGTGAGGTACTTACAGTGATTAACAGAAATAAATAACCAGCTGTTTAGTTAAAATCATTATCATTTGTTTCCATTTGAAACTATTCAACAACCGTAATCCAATAAAAACTTTGGTAATGACACAATTCCTAGAGATTATGAATCAATAGAACTCAGTCATATAATTTTATAATAATTGTTTATACAGATCCTAATTAATTTTGGATTAAACATGCATTTATTTCAGTTGTTAATTAATAGTAATCAAACTATTATGAGATGATTGAAGTAGCTGGATTAAATTTTCAATTCATTAGACTTATGAGTTCATTTATTTGATACTGTTATACCAGTCTGATGAAATCTGGCGTTCGAATTAACGTTATTAACGAATAAACATCCTATTCAAATACATATTGAATAATTGAAAAGAAAATTTAAAACAATATTTAACGTGGTAAGTACTTTGATTTATTAGTGATTAACTTATCTTTGCTTATTTCACAAAATGTGGAATTTACCCATATATTAAGCTATTGTATTTTTTGGGAAATTATTATTTTCTTACTTAAATGTAGCTATTGTACTCGTTTCTTGTTTTTTAGTGATGGAAAAATGTCACTATTGTAATTCATACTATATTGATTAACTAATTGTTTGATTAAAATTATACTGTATGAGCAAATTTAACCCACTTGGTATATTGAAATATGCTTTGATTATAAGAGTTTATAATTTAGGTTTAACTGCTAAATTTCTTCAAATATTTCTATAAACCATATACGGTCCATTATAATAATTATATAATATAGGATAGACTATTTGAACGAGAAATTTACTTCAGGACTTTTCATGACCAAGACTTAAAAATTAATATAATATAGGATATTTGAACGAAAAATTTACTTTCAGGACCAAGACTTAAAAAGTAGTTTTGTGAAAATCTAAATAACACCAATGTAGTGGGTGGGTGCGCCACTTTCATATGTATCCAACCGATTTTTTTGACGTGGGTCTAGTCGGCCGTGTCATGGTGGTCGTGACTGTCAACCTGTAGCACTCTTCTTCTGATGACAGCTTCCAATTAGATAACATCACCTGGATTCAACTTCTCCGACAAATCCAGATTTCATACGTAGTAAATATGAGTATCACTATAAACTAGTTTAAGATAAATAAGGAGGAAGGTTAGGGAGCAGTAGGGAACCTCCTGGACAGACTCTTCCATTTTAGGAGAGTCAGTAAAGAGGTTGAAAGGAAGAGCGTCTTCTTTTTCGCCTGCTTAATGTTATATTGTTGTTGGTAATGACGTGAGTCCATGTAAAAAACTATTTTGTAAAATGAAATTTGTATTAATTTCAATACACTTTCGGGTGACTCATAACTCTAACCAAGTCCAATTCATTTACATTCACAATGAAGTCCATTCGTTTGATTTTATTTTTAAATCTGACACTAATCTTATTCAAAAACTCAATCACTTAGCCTAATCAGAACACAAACCTAAACCCACAGAGGGCAGGCAACAGTGTCGCGCCCACAACACAACATTACGTTTACACGCATTGGGAATCAATGTGATCCTGCTTTTATTCAGTTAACTCGCCCGCCCCGCCAATGGGATTATAGAACGCATAACATGGCCTGGGAGGCGAGGGTCCTCATGAATAGGCGATGGTCGGGGGAGTCTCACAGTTTGACGTGACGCTCATACCAAGGTTGGTCACGTGACCACAGCCTGGGTCTTGCTGCAGTTGCAATGCACGTATATACGGATCTGACAGCCTCATGGTTTTGAGAATAAACACCAACACTCGTTTAAAAGATGTATGGTAAATTACTTTCGTTGGATAACTTCCAATCCGAGATCCCTTTGATCCAATTCCAGGCCATTCGTATCCTATTTTTAAGTCCCTATTTGTAATGTCCACATATGTACCATATTTATACGGTTTCATTATTATGGCTGAGTTAGTTACTGAAAAGGCTAACTACCCAACTAGGTGTTTCAAGCCAATTTTGAATGAGAAATGAGTGTAAGATGATTGTGGCGCGATCTAGTAGTCTTGTTACTGACTAAGGTTGACATGTTCCTTAGACACGACTGTTAATTAATAGGCCAACATTGGCATATTTAAGGCACTTACAGTTTAACGTGAAATCCAAACTACTGCCTATGAACTACGAACTGGTCTAATTATCAGAATGGTCATTGCGGATTAACGTAGTATTCAATAACGAGAACACTACACTCATCGACCATTGCTTACAAATATCTAGTATTCGTGATCTGAAAGTAGCTGGATTACAGTACACGCCACAGTCCCAGACGATTAAAGTGTTAATAGATTATTTAACTAGAACAGTAATACATATTTACGTTAGGTTTTAACTATATCTGAGTTACAACGTTACATGTAGTTGATATTAGTTCCTAAATACGTAAATATTGCACTTGCTTTTAAAACGTATAATTATTTTTTTTGGACAGATTGAATAGTATATTTTGTACATTAGGACTCTTTGGCTGTCAGTATTTTACTCATATATGTATATAGAAATAATTTCCTTTGCGTGTCTTACTGGGTGTGATATCTTGGGGAAACGTGATTAAATTCTACGTAGGATAAGTTTTGGACTTTCTCCAGGATACCTCGGAAATATCGTTTATACATTATACAACCGCAGTGCCCAGCTGCCTGGTAAATAAAAATCCGGTCATCTGATATAACATATTCCATTCTCCTACACATCAAAAGCTCTTCATGAGAAGGCGGGCGTTGATGAGGAAGAGATAATTATGGTTAACGCAGACGACAATGACTCAATTTTCGAACAAGAGTGTCCATTGTGTCACCACTTGTCTAGATTAGGAGGCACTTGCGTGTTAATAATTTCCTTCTCACCCTGAATCAGTTGGCGTTTAAAACTAAACCTCTCTAATTAGCATAATTTATACATGTAGTGTTAATTTTATGTTTCATCTATTTGCGCAACTAATCTAACTTACCTTATTTCTGAACAAACTCATTCGTACAGTACCACTCCGACATTTCACGTAACCTAAAGTGAAACCGTCCCATAGGGAAGAAGCCCGGGACCATGTTGTATTTTCGTTTTGAGATGTATAGAGATTAAAAACAATAGTAGTTAAATATTTTATATAGTATATATGTGTCCGTGAACAGAAAAAGTCTCGTAAAATGATTCCATCGAGACCAAATTTGAAAGAGATATGTTATCTTACATTTACTCGGCTGAGTTCGTATTTTTTGCGTTTTATGTGTAAGTTTAAATATTTTATATTTTTAAATCTATTTCATTTTGGGAAAATTCTATTATTTTTAGAGAAATGTTGATAAAATGCGGTATGTCGTTTTTTACCATAACACATTATTTATGGTAAAAATCCCTCTTTCAGATTTCTTCATAACAGCAAACGTGCATACTCTTTCCCATATTAATCTTGTGGAGAATGGGCAAACTATGTTATTTATCGACATATATTGATCAAACTCGACCTACGAGTATTATTATCATCGTCAAATTGTTGATTTGGAAACCCTCCAAGTACACAGATCTGCTGCAATGGGTGTGTTTTCTTTCCCCACCACACAGGTTGAAATCCAGACTAACAAATTTTACTGTAGGAAACTGCTCATTGTTAAAGTTATAGTTTCCTGTGATTTAATGAAATGTTTGGTGTAAATTTTAAAACATACGGATGAAATAATAACTGAGAGGTTATATCTAGAGATTAAGAAATATCTGAGATAAGTGATTTTGAACGAGAGTTGACAAAGTAAACTCATATTTTACTTCCTCCGTGTACATGTGTCACATTCAAAACCACACGGGCGAATGTTGGGCAACCTGGTTGGGCTCGCCCACTTGCGCCGCCTACCTGTTCCGATCACCTGATAGAAATTACAGATATGTTACATTCTCTATCATTATTCACAGCGTATCTCTGAGGTTTAAATAGACCTAGACTTTGATCACCGATTTGTATTCGTAAATTATATTGATAACGATTCAATCAAAAAATTAATACTATATTAAGTTCAGGATTACATTTTAAAAGTGGGCAGATCGTGAGTTAGTAATACGAAGGACTATTTAGGAATGCAAATTCAATTTTTTTATGTGTCATTTCGTAACATTTTTGACAATGTATATTTTGAGTGTATACACATTATGAAATCTTGGCCAGTGTTTCACTTTTTACTAATCAAAAAGCATTGTCTAAATTAACATTCAATTTATTTTTACAGATTCTAAACTTGTGTACCATCTCCGGATCAAAATTTAAGTGATAAATTATTATATTGATATGGAACACATATGGTGTAGGGTGTAAAGTGAGATAGCAATTATTTAAGAGGTTGGCTACTGAAATGGCGACCTACCCGGGTAGGTATTTTAAGGTAAGGATTAATGAGAAATAAGTATATGATGATTGTGGTGCGATCTTGTAGTCTTGATACTGACTAAGGAGGAAATAGCCCAATAGTAATGACATATCTAAGGGAACTACAGTTTAACGTAGAGTCCAAACTACTTCCTCTGAACTACAAACTGGCTAATAATGAGAATGGTCTTTGTGGATTAACGTAGCTTTCAATAGTGCGGACGTTAATCCACACAAGAGTACACTACATCCACCGACCATCGCTCACAACTATCCATAATTAGTGACCTCCAAGTAGCTGGATTACAGGACACGCCACTGTCCCAGTTTTTTTTTACAAAACGCATTCATTACAAACGACCTATTAAATGTAATTTAGGTAGTGTTATGAACTTGCAGTTAATCAACCTGCAGAGAGAAATAAAAAATGCTGAAAAACACTGAAACGATTTTAAAAAAGACTGTATAAATAGTCTCCTTGTGTAAACCGGTAGTAATAAAAAATACAAAATACACGAAGGTGAGGTTGGCAGCCATGGGAGAGTTATCAAGTTTCGGGTTGATGGTAGACATGAAGAGGCTTACGGGCTCTGAACTTGCGCCAACTTTGATGCCGACGTAATAGTTTGCGATGGAACTGACGGCTACAGGAAAACTCTTTATGTGACGTCACGAACCTTTGACTTACCAGGCTTCGCAACTTTTTACCCATTCTGCTGTGTTGGAAAACCATTTACAGTAAAAAATTATTTGACTTAGTACATAAAATAATTTTATACTCCTGTTATCTAAAATAAAAAATTGGATTTATAAGAGAAACTAATATTTCAAAGAATAGTATATTCCATCACTAGGATGAAAAACGGGCGTTTTTGATACGATCACAAGTTTAGCAGCTGAGGCTGTTAAATGTTCGAGTATAAATCAAAAAGACAATATTGGGCCGTGTGATGAACTATATTTTTTGTCATACTGCAAAAAATGAAATAACCCCGTAAAACATACATTATTTTCCCTATTTAGTATCAATAGTTTTCGATAATTGTTGTCGCTCTTTAGATTAATCATCTATTAGCGTTACTTACGTTGTAGGAGTTATTTATTGATTCCTGATTGGTTGTTTAGGCTAAGCGAATGCTGACCTCGAATAAAATGTGTCATCAAAAATCATCTTTTTGGCATAGGACTCAAAAAATCATGATAATAATAGGTTTAGTTCTATGAAAAAAGAACAAATTTTGCTATTCAACACATGTAACTAAATAGCTCTTTTTGAAGTAGAAAAACGAAAAAAAATTTTAGCTACAGTATTTGATTATTATCACGTACTACATAGAATATATCTTTTGTGTTTCTCCTGTATTCTTATTCTTTATGCACCAGAGATATTTCAACAGTCAGAGAGAGAGAGAGAGTGTGTGTGTATACTTTTTTCAAAAACGGTTCAAACCCAAATCGGCATCCCAGAATTTGAACCCATTAACTCTTGCATCAAAGTCTAAGAATCTAACTATTAGGCTCATAAGATACGCTATTGACCAACACTGTAAAGGAACCGAATTTTTCAAGTTTTAATTTTTAACCGTCCCCTAAATTTAATGTCGACTAGTCTAACAAGTTTATGTATTTTGAGATAAAATATAGGTTTAAAAACGTAAAGATTATTAGTTTATCCCTCAGCTCATTCTACGATCCGATAACAATGTGCTTACTATAATGTCAAAACCTCTGGTTTACAAAAACACATGTTTGTTGTCACAAAATATGTAAAATAGTAAAATTACTTAACCGCTAAATTTCGGGGCCTTTACTTCATGCTGAGACATGTCGAATGTTGTAATAAGGATGTTTTAATTAAGACAAAATGTTTCCAATAGATTAAGCAATTTACCACTTGTATACCGTAATAGTCATTTTTGAAAGGCAATAGACTGGCCACCAAATAATAATTACAAGCCTTAAGGCAATAGACTGGCAAAAAGGAGCCTTCAATTAAAAAAGCATAAAACTTTAAAAAAAAATATATTTTTAATATAATAAAAATAAAATACATACTGAAACATTTTGTGATACAATTTAATGGCTGTGTTTTTTCTGTCATAGATACAAACTTAAATATACATTAAACAATATAACAACGGAATAAAACAAAATGAAAACTGTAACATGAAGATAAACTCAGGTAAAAACAACACGTCGATTAATTTACAACTATTACTAGCCAGAAGCACGATGACACAAACACAATACGATAAAAATTGACGGGAAACGGTAAACTCATCTCAATGTAATAAACGAAGTAATCAAATGACATGGTTAGAGGCGGGAGCTGTTCATATTGTACACCGACACCGACCGCAGCTGATCAACAAACGAACAGCTGATATTAACTATTGTTTGGTGTATTGTTATTAAGGCCTTAGCTCGTACTGGCTATTTCGATTCAATATCGTTTTTATTTAGATGTAAGACTTATACCAACTTTCATTATTAGACCAGTTCGTAATTCAAAAGCAAAAGTGGTTCGGATTCCACGTTAAACTTTAGGTCTCTTAGCTACCATTGGCTTGCTGGGTTAAATTAACACTGTCTATGAAACATGTCAGCCTTAGTCAGTAACAAGACTACAAGATAGTGCCAAAATCATCTTATACTCGTTTATCTTTTAAACGTGGTTTAAAATACCTACCTTACCTTGGTACCTTGGTTGCCATTTCTGAAAGGTAATCTAAGGTAAAGGTATACGGACTATTGAATTTACTGGAAATTAATTTTTACATATTCTTTCAATTTGAAATATTTTATGATTGAATTATTCTTTTTCAAAATTATCAGTTTCATTTTTGGGCCATAGTGAAGTGAAAGTATGCAAAGAATGTATGTGTTTTTATAAAAAATATTAACAGTATAGCTGAAACATGGCTAAAATATCCAGGAAATATTTCATACGGATAAACATAGTTTAAATTTTCAAGACACTTATAACAAACAGTTAATGTCAAAAACACAAAATAAATTTATGACGTTCATGAAAATGGCAGGGTGTAAAATAAAAGCTATCCCTTAGGAAATTATGTTAAAAGGATGTATGTGTAATCAATTTAATTTTTTGGAAATTTAAATATCTTTAAAATAAAAAAACAACTAAATAAAATAGTTATTTTGTAATAGAATCAAAATATTTAATAGCTAAATAAGTATAAAAAAATATTAAAAGGTTCAATAAAGCAATGAACAAAATGTGATTCTACTAGAAACCGTAATGTTTGTAAATCACAATCGTGCTGTGAATCAGAGAGCCTTGTGTGAGGGTAGAGAGCCCTGTGAGAGGGTCGCACCAATACCACTGTGTTTACCCTCCCAGAGCACACACGGGGACCCCTTGTTCAACCGGGCCATTTGTTGAAGGAATACACGGCCTTATAAAGCTGACTTGTGACCGTTTATTCTTCCAACGTCGACAGATTCATCAGAAGAACGTTGGTTCTATCCAGTACTTTATTTTACTTTATACTTTTAACTGAAATGGCAACCTACCCGCGAACTATTTTAAGCCAAGTATAAATTAGAAATGAGTGATTGTGTCTCAATCTTGTTGTCTGTTTACTAACTAAGGCTGACATGTTCCTTAGACAGAACTGTTAATTAATAGTCCAACAGTCAATGGTGTATCTAAGGGACCTACAGTTTAACGTGGAGTCCGAGCCACTGCCTCTGAAATACGGACTGGTTTAATAACGAGGATAGTGTTTGTGGATTAACGAAGTATTCAATCCACACATGAGAACACTACACCCACTGACCATCGCTTACAACTATCCACTATTTCTGACCTCCAAGTATCTAGATTACAGGACGACGTCACAGTCCGAGTCAAATTATTTAATTAAAATCCATGTTTTCTAGCCCCTGAGCTGATTTATTGACTAACTAGTTACTACAAATACATCATCAACAGCACAAATTACATCTAAAGATGGCATCTTAATGCCGAAACGGCTGTAACGCAGTATGTCGGAAATTTGAGCGTTCGACGAGATATTTGTAGAAACGATTTATTTAAATTATTGAAGTTCTGCTAAGAATATTTTAAATGATGTCAAAATTACCCTAATTATTTATTACATAGTTTTACTTGTACAAGTATTTATATAATAATTTTAAATATAAAACCATTGTATAATATCCCATGTATACGCATTAAATGTAATCTTATCGTACAATTAAACACCGTTAAAATTTTTTATTAAACTAATAAAATATTTTACAATATGGAAGGAGATGGTATCGCATGGAAAATAATTATTCTTGTAATTTTAAGTTATTAGGTGTTTAAGTTGCGAACAAAGGATCGGGGAAACAGTGGAAGTCCCAGTGAATAATAAAAATTAATTGTCAAAGTTCTGTCTTGGCGTCTTTATTTAAGGAGAAAATGTTTCCAATTGTGCTCCCAATTGTTAAAGAGATTAAATTAAAGAGTGAATTTTGAATATTCGCGTAAAATTTTTTTTAACCTCACATATGAAATAAAGTTATCTAAAATTAGTTTTTAAAAAACTAAACCATGGAATTATATTTTACAAATAAAAAATGACAACTTGAGTTGGCAATACTGAATTTATAACAGTGTAAGAGTAGTTTTGTATACATTTTAAAAATTAAAACTTATTATACTATATCACTTAAGTACAATTAAACATTACAATCCGTCGTAAACATTAAAACTATCCTCATAATTAGACGAATTCGTAATTTAGAGGCAGTGGTTCGGAAACCACGTTTAAGTGCAGGTCCTTGAGTTGCGATAGGCTGTTGGGCTACTAATTAACAGTCCTGTCTAAGGATTATCTCAGCCTTAGTCAGTAACAAGACTACAAGTCCGTGCCACAATCATCCTATATTCAATCCTCATTTATACTTGGCTTAAAATACCCACCTTGTTGTATGGTCACCATTTCAATAATCTAATCTTATCTAATCTAATCGGGAGTCATGTTGTTTGTTAATAATTTAAATAACTTTCATTGTGTATTCAGTAAAAAAATACAGCTGAGCTGTAGCAAACTATTGTGTTAAAGTCGAAATTTACTTTATGATTAAAATTAAAACTCGATGTTTATGATATCATAAGCTAATCAATAAATCAATGTATTCAACAACCTTTGATATACTAAGGTGAAAATATCTGTTTCAGTACTATATAAGTATTGTAATATACTTAATTACATACAATTAGGCGGAGTTACAGTAAAATATATTTGTTCTGAAATTAAATTTCTACTTAAAAAAGTTTTAATCTTTGAATATTTAATTTGTTTTTGCAACTACACCTATTATATCATTACCTTAGTTCGGAGATGTGTTTATACATTTTAATCGTTTTTAGTTTGAGTTCATTTTGATTTAGTAGTTTCACTCATTATATAGACTCCTGTATTCAACCTATTCCTTGGAGTCTTAAGAGGAAAAGAGTACCTCCACTCTGAGAATGTACTCTAAGTAGCAATAAATTGACCTGGAAGGTCTTTAAAGTCCATTAGGGAAAGTTTAAAACTTTCCCACATCAGGTTTTCTCCTGCTCATTCTTACTGTTTTGGTATAAGATACCTTTTACTCTAATAAAAGATATTTGAGAACAGAAAAGATGTTCAATAACTAATAAAAACTTTGTATAAATATTCACTCAAATTCTGCAAAACTTGTAGTTCAGTTAAAAATTAACTGTAATTCTTTCTTGGACTATAAATTATCTTAGAAAAAATATGACGTAAAATTCAATAAAGCTTCAATAATCAAAATAGCTAGTAGTGATGTATAACTCCTAACCTTAAAAGTTAATAGTTTAATTATAGTATGGATATTATTAGGCGAAGCAACTTTAACTGGAGCGCTAATTTTCATTAAAAATAATTGAAAAAAATAATTTGTTTGTTGCCTCAGGCTTGGTTTACGAACGAGGTTTGCTGGAGATACTATTTCCCTGCAACTATTTATATATGCTGATAATTCAAAATTATTTCGTTTACTTTATTTACTATTTAACTGATTTCAATGTTGTTTCTTTTATAAATTCATTGTTTTGGATAGTTTAAAAACATTCAAACATTTTAAATTTAAAAAAATACCACTTTTGAGCAGACATATTTACATAAATGTGTGTGTTATTATATGATATAGGACCCAAATAAGTATAAAACTTTAAGTTCATTTTGATGTTGGACTATAATTACACGAATAGCGTTTAATTTTTTTCAAAGACTTTGACAACATTCTGAAGATAAAAAGAATGAAATGAAAATTTTTGGCCTGTGTATAGTTACTTTTTTTATTATTATTTTTGCATTGGAATAAATGGTGTTCTATTGAACCATAAAATTATAATCTATTAAATTTTAATGAATAAATTAACTATGTTTAAAAATTCGTATATATCGTGGAGGTAATTTCCTGTATGAATCGGCAACTTCAGCAGAATATTAAGCGAGATATGCGCCCACGCTGTTTTCCACTAAGTATCGACATCCTGTGGAAACAGCTGACTCTGTCAGTAGATTTAAATCTATTTTATATTACCTTTGATACAGAATTATAATACAGAATAATTCTCTTCACTGATACCCATATTACTACCACGTTTATGTGTGTTGTCTGCTGGTCACATGGGGATCGGATCTTTATATAGGGCGTGTCCCTTAAAGAGAACGTATAGCTACCTTTTATACAATGTACACGTATATGACTTCTTAAGGAGAACTCCCCTTTATTTTTTTAGAGAAATGTCCATGATATAACAAAATAGCTAATAATACTTGAAAAATAGTTAACAATATGAAAACAGTAAAGTATTTTAAAAGTAAAATAGCAAAACAAGTAAAATAGTATACTAGTGAACACGATTTAACTATAAGTATTCACGCAAAAACATATTTATATGAGAAGAATAGGGCTGTACAATTAAAAAAAATATGTTGCATTGTTAATCAGCTGTTTTTTTTACTAATAGGCTCAAGTCCTATGGTGAGAATAGAGACAGTAAAAAACAAAAAAAGTGGTCAAAAATAAAAATAAATACACTGTATTTACATATGTATGGAACTATTTCAATTAAAAATCTCTAATCTTATAAAATGACTTACATTCTGACTTTTACATCTATCGGAAAGCAATAGCAACGTATTTCGAGTGCCATGAGACGCATGATTGACACTACAGTACAGATGTCAACCGTTGTACGAGCCGTGCGTTGAAGGTTCTAAGGGATGTGACAGACAAACGTCACATAATTGTGTTTACACTATTACCTTTGTGACGCATTGTCTATTATATCTTTTGTGTAAAAGTTAATTTTATTCCACTGATATTTCAAAACACATATTATTTTTAACCCTACAAACTGTCTACGTTGCTATTTTCGTAAACTACTTTTGTAAAACCATTTAATACATACTCAACTTACCTTTATATATTTCACTATTTTTTAACGTAAATATTAATTACGTTAAATTGTTTTAAAAATAGATATTTCAGAAAGGTTGTACCATTAAAATACTGTGAGTAAATCGTTGTTATAAAAATAATATCTTGTGGCCTATATTTTGGTCTTGAACAAATTTACATAATCCTTACTATAAAATTTTAATGGGTCCAACTGTTTTATAGATCTTACACAAACAATTCAGTATAATTTATTTCAGTTTTCTTACAATACAAAAAATATTATCAGATGTTTCTCACATTAAACCTGTTCAGATCCACCGAATGAGTGTGAATTTTATTGAAGTACAAAATTATGCATTGTTTAAACCTTTCCGGGAACATATGTTTTTTGCAAAAAATACCATATTTTAGTGGTGTCAGGTTGGCAATCGCAATTTATCACTATAGCCAGTGACGTCAGATCTATCATTATACACCAGAGAGTAACCAATGAGCTTATCTCCCGGCTAACACTCGCCGATGGCGATTCCTGATAATGGATATGATTGATAATATTGGATCGACGGTTTAAACTGACATAAATATATTATTCTCTAGCAGAAAGAAGATAAATTGTAAAATCATCTTTTCCACGGTAAATCTAATTTTCTAGAGTAATTGTAAACACTGACCAGTAAAAGTAATATTTTGCTGCTGAACTCAAAATTTGTAGTTTTTAATTTTCCAGTTTAAAAAATCTAGCCATTTTAACTATATTTTTATTATAACACTAGCAGTACGCCCGTACTTTGTACGGGTTGTAGGATTCTGTCTTAAGAGAAGAAGATACTTATTAACATGACAAAATTAATAAGATTAGATCAGAAAATATTTATATTTATTAAAATTCATGATGCGTCAAGATAACATTTTGATATAGTATGATTTTGACGTGAATTTAAAATCAACGATCAATGTAAACAAACTAATATTAATATCAATTTGACAGCTATTTGTTTTCTTTGTATTAAATTTAATGACCAAATGTTTAAACCATTTAGTGTTAAAAGCTACAAAGACAGTTGATTATCACCAGTAGGTGATTCGTTGAAAACCAAAAACAAACTGATATCGCGTGAAAAGTGGGTTTAAATGCTCGTTATATACTTTCAAAGGAGCTGAGGACAATTTCAAGTATTGAAAAAATTCTCTGAAATGTAGAGAATGCATGAATAAAGTTTCATTATTATCAGTTCTCCCGTTTTTAGGAGAAGACTGCGTAAAATTTCTCCTGGAGCGTCACAGACAGACATATACAAATTGAGATAAAACTCTTATTTCAGCTCTCTAACGCACGAAACGTAAAAATAGCTAAAACATTAATCACTCTGAGTAACGTACAGACATAACTATAGTTTTATTTAAATAGATTAGTAAATGTTAAAAATAAGATGAATATGTTATATTAATTTTACATAGGACAGTTATTTAATTTAGGTTTAAGGCTTAAACATAATGTTCGAATAATATGACGTTAGAATATAATTTTCTTTCATTTCCATAAGTGAAAATTCTGCTGTATAAATATTTACGTATTTACTATTTGTTTCAGGTAATTTCATTTTGACGTGATATTAGATCGAAATTCTTTGGTACATAAGGTAAGTTGTTATTTTAATTTAGATTTTTGAAAAAGAAAATCAAGTGTCAGTCAGTTAACGGGTTCAAAATAATTATTATGCTGTAGTAAGGCAGAACATTATTCCAAGGAAACAATCAGCTGTTTATCAGTTGACCGGATCAGCTGTTTTGCCCCCGAGCAAGTATTGTTGTACCATTGTTTTGGTGAGAATATACTCCCACGGATACGATCAGCATTTAATTCAATTAACATCAAGCTCCTCTTTTATTATGTCAATTAAAAATGATAACAGACAATTTCATCTCTATGTAATCTACTGTTCCTCATCCAAGCCATTGAGATAAATACAATTATTTATGTTCGCATTGTTGTTGGATGATTTGGATATTGATCACAGATCATTAGATGCATTGCTCTAAAATAAGTTTTATGTCAAATAAATGGCACAATAGGTCAGGAACTACATAATTATGGTATTAAGTCAATCTTTCCTGGTTCGAACCAATGACAGGAAATTCCTAGCAGATCATAAGTGACATTGTCTGGCTAACGTATGGGATTTACTCCACTACGGTAAGGTCGATGATTTTAATTTACCAGTCTGGTCCATGGTGGTGGACGGTTAAGGTAAAAAATAATCAATTAGTCGATCGTATAATCGAATCGTATAGTCGAATCAATAATTTGTTTAACATGGTCTTAGCTCTGGAGAGGAGGTGTTGCAAATTTGTGTTACTAATTAATTGATTACGTTGAGAACAGATATTTAAACCTTTTCTGAATATATTTCTCTTTCCCTGAACCAAATAAAAGAATTCCATCAGCAATTCCTACTACCAAAATGTTGTAAGAAAACAATCAACTAATACTGTACTACAATGAAATGAACTTAAATAATTCTATGTGATCTTGGAAATTCTAGTGTACAATTCATAAAGTTTTCGTTAATATCTCAAATATGAAAATTAATTGCGAGCTTTACTATGATTTTCGTCAACGTTTTGTGGGGTAGAAATTTCTAAAAACATATGGTTTTACATCCTGCAATACTTTGTAGATAAGTCTTTTCGGTATCAAACTCAACGGATCGTCGTAACCAACAGCTGAATCCTCAGGGATCGCTGATTGAGTTCCAAGTCTTCCGAGGAGCCCGGGGTCATCTCTCCCAAACTACTGGTGGCTCTCATCAGCCTTGTTAGTTTTATCGAATCATCGCCTTATCGTGGGTGGAATAATCGAATTCAATCAATAATCGAATTCAATCGCAACCCTCTATCGCAACAATGGCTACCTATATTGACCGTTGACTCGTAAATTTCTAATTCAATTAGTCTTTTTCCCGAGTACATAATTAATTTATACAGTAGTACCATTGTTTACCTCTCTGGTTAGAAGCTATTTGAGACGAAAACTAAACTATTACATTATTTTTATTGACCAATAATTTATTTTCTTAACATCATAAAAATAAATAATAGAATAGATAGTAATTATAACTAATTATTCGTAATAATCTATTAATATCCTTGATACGGGAGAACAAAAGTTCCTTTAATGTATATAACAAAGTAAATTATTATAAAAATAGCACAATAACAAAAAATTTACCTCTAAATAACATCACTCTTAACAAAATAAACAATATAAACAACCACATATATTGCATACATACACACCAGCCGATTGCATACCTATTCAAATGAAAATAGTAACCCAAAATAATTGTGTTTGAAAATTCCTCACGATGTTAAACCACTTTAAAAACGAAATTTAAGTTTTTAACTTAGTTTATGGATGTAAACAAACATGAATTGTCTATGCTATGTTTATGTAACATTCATAAACGCTTCGTGGTTTTTATATCGATTACATTCCCTACTCAAATCTTACACAAAATATTTTTTACAAACCATAATTAAGTAAATCTCCGTATAAAAGTTTTCTTGATCCAGTGAGTGTTCTGAATTAGCCACGTAAGCTTAATACATCAGTTGGAAAAGTTTTTACTATGTTCCAGAATTTAATGTACAACAAGTTTGTTAAGTACAAATATATCTTCTAAAACAATACTTTCTTATATCATGTTGTCCCAAAGACGTCTAGCCAATAATTGATTTTTAGAAGGTTTTACTACTTTTGGCACAAGAAACAAATATCCTTTTGGCAATTCTGAAACATGAGGTAAAGGTGCACCCATACTATACTGGTTGAAAATGTAAACTTTGAAACAAGGACCTAGGGGATTTTAGGATAATGGCCTAAGAGTTGCACGAGTTTAAGATCTACCTTTATCTAAAATTTCAAACCGGTCTGTTAAGTTTTTTCGCATTTACTTCCCACAACAAACTAACAAACATACAGAAACCACCTCTTCTTTATAATATTATGTATAAATTATGCTAAATAGGTTGTAAGATATTTGTAATTTGACGATTGGATGTTCTGAAAAGCTGGAGTACCAGAAATACGCTTGAAATAAAAGACATTATCATTTATGTATTACCAGCTGCAGTTACGTATTGTACAAAATTAAATTTAACCAACCTTTATTGTTATAGTTAAATGAAGGTTATTTAAATTAAAATAGCTTTAAATGTTTCCCATCACTCGACACATCAAACCCCCCTCTAGACTCACCCTCTTGGGTGCTGATGAGGATGTAATTATGGCCTATCTGGACAACAATGCCATCTCAACATGTGGACCATTGTCACACGTATTATGTATATCAGATAAGTGCGGGCAATTCTTTTGACGCTTCGAGATTAAAGGGGAGGTTCATTTATAAGCCCGACCGGCTCAGTTAGAGATAGGTGTTTAACTTTCATTGTTTAGAATAGGGTTTTCTTACTTTTTAATGCAATATATTAATTGTATGACTTACAATAGTAAATTAGCTTTTAAATCATTCGTGTGTTATTTTGAAGTAAAAATTAGGCCTACGTTGAAAATTGTATTAAAAATTGTTTGTATTTTAATAAGTATACAAACAAACCACAAAAAGCTTACTGTGACTTAAATATAATTAGAATTGGATTCTTGAAAATATAATCTGAACTAAGAATTTAATTTGTCTATCCTACGCAAGCCTTTAAAAACATTTATATCTAAACACAAAATATACATCAGTAGATTAGATTATTGAAATGACAACCATATTACAAGGTAGGTAAGTATTTTAAGCCAAGTATGAATGAGGAGTAAGATGATTGTGACGCGATCTTGTAGTCTTGTTACTGACTAAGGCTGACATGTTCCTTAGACAGGACTGTTAGTTAATAATAATAGCCCAAGGTACCAACAGTTTAACGTAGAATCCGAGCCACGGCCTCTGAATTAAGAATTGGTCAAATTATGAGGATGGTCTTTTGTGAATTAATGTAGTATTTAATAGTGCGGACGTTAATCCATACAAAATAACACTACACCAACCGAAAATCACTCACAACTATTCACAATTCGTGACCTCTAAGTAGTTGGATTACGGGACGACGCAACCGTCCCGGACCATGTAAAATAGGAAAAGTGAATGATATATATGTAAAAAACATGTAACTAGTTACCTGTAAATTGAATAAATCTTAAGGGTTCTTGTTTGAAGTATTAATGACATAATATCATTAAAGTTTATCAGAAAGTATCAGTGGCCTCCTTAAAATTGGGTGATATTTAATGTCAACTAAATAATTTCACAAAAATGCGACTGTATGGGTGGTTTAGAAGATACAGCAAACCTAAAAAATGAAAAGTCGTTGGTTCTGTTCTCAAGATTCAACATTGGGCTCGGCTGATTTTGTACATAATTTAATTATTAAATATCCCAGTTTAAGAAAAAATATTAATTAAACATACCCAGCGAGCTACGAAAAGACATTTTAGACCCATTTTATGTCAGACTACATAAAATATTGAGCTAACTATGATTAAAACCAAATATTTTACGGTTGATTCTATCATGTATATTTGAAGTAATTCTAAAAATCAGCTAATCCTCTATCAATGCTAATAATCAATTATCACTTTCAATAGTATCGATAAACTACCGTTAATATGAATGTAATTTAATCTGCTGCTGCTCATTGATCAGTGGATTACTTCTAATTGATTTATGGTATTAGTTTTGACCCAATACGCATATTTTAAAAATAGTAGTTTTTGCAACTGCATGACGAAAAATAGATTACACTCGTCTTTTATTTTTACAAAAAAAAACTCACCGGGTGACTAATATACGAAGATATAAGAATGTAGCCTTGGTATTTTTGAAACTCATATCTTACTCAACTAACTTATTCAAGTATTTCAAAGGTATTTTACAGTTGCAGTTAAAACAAATCTAACAATTAATATAACTGAAGGAGAGGTCAGCAGTTTTCGATAAAAAATCATAACTTTTTAGTGTTAAATATATTCTCCGTTTCATGCTGTTTTCAAATATAAATAATACTTTATATATAAAATATAATTAAATACTATAAATTTTTTTAAAGAATCAAACAGCTGTTTTCTAGGTGAGACAATCAATCAAAAAATGTGTTTTCCGTAACCTAGGTTACCGATATATAGGTACATCCATCTCTAAAACTATAAGTCCTATTCACTTTTTTATTGCTATTCATGACTATACATTATAAGAAACAAGTTGAAAGTGGAGTTTGGAAAAATATTTTATATTAAAAAAAATTAAGTTTGCAACAATATGTTTGAAATTGAAAGTTTTTAAATCTATGAGTTTAATTTTTCGTCATCTATTTTATCATACCATAACGAGTCTATGGTAAAACTTTCAACTTCATAGGCGTGGTAGCTTTCTCTTAACTTGTACCTAGTGAACAAACGTTTTTCCATATGAATTACATTGTGACCAATAACTGCTGACCTCTCCTTAACTCCCAATTTTTATTAAAAAACAGTAGCATAACTCTCACAAAATGTTGTTTTGAAGATGCTGCGAGTTCGCGTAAGCTGTAAGGAGGCAGGCGGGCAGAGCAGGCTTATGTGCTCTCGGCTTCCGTCAACTTTGATCCTGTGGTAATAGTTTGTGATGGAACCTCCTGGAGACGTAATGTTTATTACGTCACACATGCTGTCTCTTTTGGATCACGTATACGAGTGTATACGTGATCAACTTACTCACTACGGGGAATATTACAAATTAACAAGACAATTTATTTGACAGAACTAGTTTACATTCATTCTACTTATACTTCATGATTTTATTTTAAACTGTTTTTAATTTATTTTTCTCTCGTTACGAAATTTTCGATTGTTTGTTATTGATAACCATAAGGAAATTAGTGTGAAAATGTTTTTGTGCTGATATTTCATTATAATATATGTTATTAAGTAATATGTTTTTTATGTTTAACGGTGGAAACTGTTCTGGGTTTAGTTAAAGGTTTTCTTTACTGACGCCACCGTCCCGTCCTAACTGAAATGGTGGGGTCATCCTTTAATCCAGCTATTTAAAGGTAACGAATGTGGATAGTTGTGAGCGATTGTGGGTGGTTGTAGTGTTCTCTTGTGTGGATTAACGTCCGCACTATTGAATACTGCGTTAATCCACATTAGACCAATTCGTAATTCAAAGGTCGTGGTTCGGTTTCTACGTTAAACTGTAGGCCCCTTAGTTGCCATAGGCTGTTGGGCTATTAATTAACAGCCCTGTCTAAGGAACATGTCAGCCTTAGTCAGTAACAAGAGAACAAGATCGCGTCAAAATCATCTTAAATTCATTTCTCATTCATACTTAACTTAAAATACCTACATTGAGTATGGTCGTCATTTCAATAATCTAATCTTAGCTAATGTTATCACCTATCATTACGAATAAACCATAATTATTTGTGTGTTTAAGATTATGAGCGAATGCAAAAATATGAAAGACGTTATCAATTATTTAAATTTCACTTAAATAGTTTTTGATGTATTCCACGTGGCCTTACACAACATTTTAAACAGGAACATAAACCTACAATAATTTTGTTCCCGTTTAAAAAGCAGATTCAATACATAAATAACCTACTGTAATTTTTTTAAGGTAACTGATTTTAATATTTTAAACTGTTATAAGAGAATGTAATTAATTCACATATATTAACTCATAATGGTTTTCGTAGTAAATAAACATACCGGTTAAAAGAGCCCACTGTATGGTTCAAACTGAAATTTCCGTTCAATAAGCAGGGTTGAAAATCAAACGGAATTTTGAAATGCACCACTGGATACAGGACGGGAGATCTTATAAAAAGTCCTCTGAAACAAATAAATGTGTTCAAAAAAGAAATATCGTTGCCGGACTGTGCTTTGATCAACGGTGACGCACCTCAGCGAGGAGCCCGTTCTCCTGGGATGGGACGGTCCTGCAAGAGGGGGGGGGGTGACGGGGGGATTTCTCTTTTGCTCTATAAATTTATTCATTTATCAGAAACCAGAACTGTACTCAGAGAAAGAGCAAAATGTAAAAAAGTGTCGTATAATGTAAACCCATTAAATTATTAGTTTTTTTTAATATCATCCTCCAAGTTTGACTTCTTAAAAGCACAGTGTTTAGTTTCCAACTATCCAAAAAAATAAAGACTAACTAATAACTAGTTAATTAGTAACTTTATTCATAGTAATAACACTTAATAAAAAAGTTTTCTTATAAAATTATTATCGCAAAATCATTCAAAGCTAAGCTATAGATAGTAAAATATGATAAGACAGAAAATAAAATGAACACATACAAACATTTTAAGTTTTTAATGTTCTGTGTAATCTACGTTAACTATTTCTTAATATAAATTTACCCTTATAAGCTACAAATTATTATAAAAATAACATAAAACGTAAGATTTTCAATTCTTGTAAAATGAAAATAAATTAAATTTTAGCTCTTAAAAAATGTTTTTAAATAAATACGTATTAATTGCATTGGATGATAATTATTCTCATTGACAATGCAGTTTAAACCGTCAAATCTTCAACAAAGTTCTCCCAAAAACAGTTAAGAATACAACTTAAAATAAATAACCCCCGTCGCAGCAGACCTGCGTACTCAGCGAATTTCCAAATCAATAATATGACAATAATAGAACAAGTATGTGACAAGATTGATCAATCAATACCTGTTGATAAATTAGAGTATTTGCCTATTCTCTGTAACACTAACATGGGAAATAGTATGCAGTTTTGCTGCGTTGAGGAACAGTAAAAGTAGGCATTTTTACCATAAACTATTTTTAATCTGACCATATATCATTATCTGGACATAAATAACTATTCTCCATAAGATTAACACGAGAAAGAGTATGCAGGTTTGCTACTGTGAGGAACACATAAACTATGATGTTTTACCATAAACGTATGGATCCCAACCACATGAATCTTAAAATATAAAGTGTATTCGGACTTATAGCCGTCATCCTTTTTTGGGTCAATCTCGTAGAAATCTCCATAATAAAATTTTTAAAATTGTGTAAGCTTTCATTTTTACACACTCAAATATTTTAAATACACAAACATTTTAAGGTACTATTGGCCCTATAAATTTACTTATACATAAAATCATTACACCGTATTATTTTAACAACTAAGCAACCATATTAGTTTGTAAAATACACTATTAAAACTAAAACAAAATAATACGAGATGGGACCGAATTTCTCGTCAGACCACGACCGCTGACGACCGGTTCTCTCCAGGGTTCTCTAATCATCTGCAGAAGTTAGTAATTAATTGGTGAAAGGAGTCAAAGGGCGAGCTTTGGCCAATCATTTCCTTTCAATTAAACGCATAGCAATTGTAACCGGCGATCGTGACAATACCAGTGATGAGTCTGCCATCTAGCGGATCAATGTGTAAGTAATACACTGTAGTTCGAAACCGGAACCGGAAATACAAAAACTACAATCACCGCTATGTTCATGGTAAATAAATATAAACGGTTATGGGAGTTCTGATATTAAAATTTATTCCTTATTTCACTTTTTATTTATAAAAGGATAAAAAAGAGATCAAAATATCTATACATTGTATTGTTATAGAAAAAAATATCAGGGTCAAGAGCTGTAAAATCAAATTACTCAGATAAAGGTAAAACTTCAGGAGGAAAACTGTTCGCTAAATTTTAGTTACATTCAGTTTTTTATAGGTTAAAAATTAGCTTATTGTCATAATTATATTTTTTCCACATATTTAAAATTAAAACACTCACAATGTAACATGTAACAATGCAATAATCTAAATATAAAACAAACCCGTGTTATTTACACCATTTATAACCCGAGAACAAAAAATAACTAGCATGATCCAATCTCAAAATTAAAAATGGCGGCCATTTGAAATTTTAAAACTAAAATACTTTGAAAACAGTAAAAAATACTTAGCTTGGATCATGCTAGTTATTTTTTTAATAATAGTACCTAGTTCACTAGTGTAAAACACATACCAAATTTGAAAATAACCCGTTAGAAAATGTTTGAAATAAAAGTTTTTTGTGAAAAATACAAAATGGCGGATATCTGAGAAAACAAGCGTTTTAGGCCTAACCTCCATTGGAACCTTTTTACTCCTTTTAATGTACCTAATCACTCACTGAAGTCCTGAAACGTTTTTCATGGACACCCTGTATAGATCACTCACACATGTACATGATAGTATAATTTTATCATCAACAAATATAAACTTCAGTCAAATATAAAAGTCAATTCTATTCAATTTCAAAATATAATATTTTAAAAACATTTAAAAAAATTATATTAATTTTTTTATTATAATAAATAAAAATAATAAATATCTATAAAATATATGTGTATTTTAAAAAATATATACTTCAATAAAAATTAATTAAAATTAATATAAATGTAAATTAAAATATTACTTAAAATAAAAAATATAATATTTTATTTAAAAATTAATACCTAATATATAATATAAAAAGTGAATTATTTGAAAATAAAAATTTATAACAAAAAAAAAAACAAAATCATAAAATTTTAATATTTAAAATAAAAATAAATTAACAAATTAATTTTTTTTTTAATAAAATCTATATTAAAAAATAAAAATAATAAAATAAAAAAAATAAAAAAAAAAAAAAAATAAAAACAATTAAATTTTTTTTTTATAAAAACAATCATTCAATACTTAACAACATTAACCAATTCTATCTAAATCTACAAACCCAAATTATTAAATAAAATTACATATAATAATCGGGAACTGTGTGTGCTGGAGACTGAACGGTAACAGGGTATCGCCTTCCAGTCTCCATTATGTCGAACGTTTAGCTTTTTTCATAGGTCACCAATGTGTGTTCTTTGAAAAACTGTTACTTCCGTTGTGTCGAGCTGTAAACATCAACTCACGCAATGTTTGTCTCCGAGTGTTTCTATTTACTCATCAACTGCACAATATATAACTACATTATAATAACTATACTTAGAAACCAAGTTTAGATTTTCCCAACAGATTTTCATTTTGGTTATGTGTAAATAAAAACTGGTGTTTTATTGCCAGCTGTACGATGATATCTTCACTAAACAAAAAAAGAAAGAACCATGTTTAACTGTCAGATTTAATTTGTTTATTTAACCACTTCCTTAAATAAACAGCTGATTTCTCGATCGTCGGTGTTTACTTCTATATTAATTTAAGAGAAAATCACTTTGACATTATTTCCATGTCATGAATTTTCAAAATTTTTTTAATTGATGGAAAACTACATGCTAAGATTTATAACGACATTGATATGGTATTGGTAGCACCACCGCTCCAAAACAATTATCACTATATTAAGTTTATGGAGAAAATCGCGACTTTGACCCCATTATCTTCCATGTCCACGTTGAATTTTCAAAATTTTTTTAATTGATGGCAAAACTACATGCTAAGACCTTTATAACGACACCTTGGATATGGTAATTGGTAGCACCACCGCTCCAAAACAATTATCACAAAAATAGGCCTAGTGTATTAAATATATAAGATAAGATAACTTAAATGTATCAGTAGAGCCTACACCTTTCAGCCTTTTTAATCCGTGCGAAGAACGGGTACTTTGGCTAGTATATTATAAGAAAGTGGTTAACCGCCACGTCAGTATGAGTATGTTAGTTGTATAAGTACATTCACCTCAATACTGAAAGTGAGTTTCAACACTGAATGAGAATGATACTGAGTTATGAATACTTGGCTGAGAGGCCAGAGCCAGGCCTGGGTCGGGCAAATTTAGAGATCCCTGCCTCTCGAGAGCGGCCAGCTGTGTGTTTTCATTCCCAACTTCTTATTAATCGAGCCAATTCTGGACGGAAGATTGCAAGTTTGTTATTTATAGCCTTTAATATAATCGCACATGAAAACCGTACGGTTGAAGTGTTTCAACTAAGAATAGTAAATCTGTTAGTTTGTTTCTGTACAACTGTCTGGTCACATTTTGCCAGAGAAAATATATTACTTGTTAACCTAGACGTGAAGGTATTTGAAGGGTTGTGAAGGTAGATTAGAGTATTAAAATATCATTCACGTTTTTACAAATTTTTATTTTTTCCAGTCTAAACTTTGAGCTGGATACACTTTTGGATTGAGAGTAAAGTAACACAGTAATGCATGACAACAATTTTATTTATATTTATGATCCTAGTTTGTTGATTCCAACTTTTCTACTATTTTGGATATACAATAAAATTAAAGTTTTTATTTCTAAAATATAGTTTTTTTCAAACGTAATTTCACTAGTTTAGAGTGTTCCCATGATTTAAATAAAAACTGTTTAGTTTTTTATGAAAAAATACCAAAGAAAAGAATGAAATTGTTTAGGTTATGTTTGTGCAGTGGTATAATAAAACAGATTGTAAATATGGAGCATTTCTGGATCGTTAAGCAAATATAAACCTATACTAATTTCAATTCCGTTTCACTTAAGGCTGCTTTCCCCGACCAAATATATTTCGGCCAGTTTAAACTAGAGAATAAAAACATCTGTACTTATAATTTAACATAATATCTTCTCTTTTAAAGCTCTGAGTTAAGAGAGATGCGAATCGTCAAAATTACTCATTCTGTTATCAATTTTGGATATTTGCGTTATCTGGGCGTTAATTTTGAATTTATGGGTGGGAAGGTGTTAGAAACACCCACTCAGGTTCTTCGACTATTCGTATTGCTGGACACAGAACCACAGTGTTTAATCGATCTTTCACTTTAACTGCTTGCCGGTTGTGGAACCCACTACCTGAAAAAAAGGAATCAAAAGACACTCGTTGATGGCTGACGGTGGTGTTGAAACAGTACGAGATTAGATTATTTTAATGGCGATTATACCGCAAAGTAAGTACTTTAAGCCAAGTATGAATGAGGATTGAGTGTAAGATGATTGTGGCACGATCTTGTAGTCTTGTTACTGACTAAGGCTGGCATGTTCTTTAGACAGGACTGTTAATTAATAGCCCAACATCCAATGGCAACTAAGGGACCTACAGTTTAACGTGGAATCCGAACCACGGCCTCTGAATTACGAATTGTTCTAATTATGAGGATGATCTTTGCGGATTAACGTAATATTCAATATTTCGGACGTTAATCCACACAATAGAACACTACACACACTGACCATCACTCACAACTATCCACAATTCATGAATTTCGACTATCTCGACCGGATGGCCGTGGCGTGGCGGGAGGGTGGGCGTTAAGCCTGAATGTATCGGGCAAAGGATAATTGTGTGTGTTTTATTAACATTTTAGCTTTTTTATTTTCTAATGCTATTTATCTAAGACGATCATAAATATTATTTTGTTTTATTTTACTTTGATTCTAATATTATTTGATATTTTAATTACTTATATTATTATAATTTTAACTAGGGTTAATTGTAAGATAGGGCCTAGATTTTCCTCACATTAAAGAAGTACTTTTCACACATACATATTCACATTGGGACTGATCTGAGCCAGATGTTTATTCACAATACACATGATCGTCTCCTTCTAACAGTATTCACAACAGGTTGTGTAGTCGGCTTTAAAATATGATGGCTTGTATTCAAGCACACCCATTATTGTAGGCTCGGCTTGACGATATTTATAACACTGTTTCACACATCCGATGTGGCCCATTACTATTCATTATTATTTCGCCCATCATCTGTCTTCATTTCGTCTCTCTCTAGATCTTTAATAGGGTACTGGAGCAGCTCAACTAATCACAATAATATCCAAAAGTGTTTGTGAGACTTTTTTTAAATCATAAAAAACAATTATTCACAAAAACAATTTAATAACCATTGGCTTGAATATATTTTAATAGGGCACGTCGATTGACAGTAGGATGGTGAATTTGTTTGGGTGAAATTTGTTTTTGAATGAATTAAAATCATTTAACACGTACTTGTTTAATCAGCTGTTAGGGTGAGTGTACACGCCTACCAACTGCTCTTTTAATTTAATCAAAGTTAAATCAAGTTTTAAACTAACTGAAAAAATTATGAAGAACTTCAAGAACTATATTGATGTACACACCCTAAAACAATACTAGTAAATATGTTTTATTTAAATTTATAAAAATGTATCCTATAATAGTGAAAGATTATACGTCAAAGGAATCGAATATTGTTATCTTGTTCAAGAATAATAAAATATTATTATTTTAAAAATCTAGCATTAGAACATTCGAGATATAAATAAAATGTGTCTTTTACTAATTTAAATTAATATTTAAACAAATTTTAGTCAACTATTAGGAATATTTAGTGTCTAATGTAAATACCATTATGTTTCTATATATAAAAACTGAAATTTAACATTAGATGGAACATAAGATTTAAAGCGAGAAGAGAATGAATGCTTGAACTGCGTTCACCCTAACGAAAATAACTGAAACAACTTTTATAATTAATTTTTAGTCCTCGATTCAGATAGTCGTCTGCTCTGTTAACAGTAATGCTATAATAAATCCGTTTATATCTTTAAATAATTACGCTGACTTTATGCAATATTTAATAATAAGATTCTACAGTAAGTTGGATTTAATTATCAATTAAATTTTACTAAAATGTTCTTAGATATTAGAAAAGGTATTTTATTTTTACTCATATTGTTTTATAAAATAAAAAACCAGTGTCATCTCTCTGTATAAAAATAAATTCTGCGTTACAAAACCTATGGCGAAATTCATAAAACTAAACCAATTAGTGGAAATATACTCATTTAAATTTATTTAAAATATTCTAACAGCTTTCAGGATAGCTCATAGTTCTGTATAGCATAACTAGTTTACAATCAAGGAGAACTACTTGGAGGTAATGAATTGTGTTGGTGGTTGTGAGCGAGGGTTGGCGGGTGTAGTGTTCTCTTGTGTGGATTAAAGTCCACACTATTGTATACAAAGTTAATCCGCAAGGACCATCCTCATAATTAGACTAATTTATAATTCATAGGATTGGTGTTTCTTGATATAAAATACTCACTCGTTCAAATTCAATAACATTTAATTAATTTGTATTGAATTCAATATTAGTGAGGATTAACCTTCATCATTAAAATGAGCATTTATCAGAATGGAAGAGTCCACTTTTTAACTTCCGTTAAGTGAAGAGAGCAACTAGATAGTCTTTGAGATTAGTTATTAAAAGTGATATGTATGAAGATTCATTAACAGTTAAACTACGTCCACATTAATTGTCTCTGGGATTCTTCTAAGTACGTATTAGGTAGGTATTTTAAGCCAAATATGAACGAGAAATGAGCGTAGGATGATTGTAATGCGATCTTGTAGTCTTGTTACTGACTAAGGCCGATATGTTTCTTAGATATGACCGTTAATTAATGAATAGCCCAACATCCATCCACTGGGATCTAAGGGACCTACATTTGAACGTGAAATTCTAACCACAATTTCGCTTCTGATATAATTAATTATGAGGTCGGTCTTTGCGTAAAAACGTAGTATTCAATAGTGCAGATTTTAACACATACCAGAGAATATCACATCCACCGACCATCGCTCATAACTATCCACAACTCGTGACCTCCAAGTAGCAGGATTACAGGACACGTCACCGTTACAGTCTGTAATAAATAATAATTTGGCCAATAAAATTATTTTTCTCTGGATAAAGGTACCAAGATCCTTTATATATAATTTGTCCACCTACATTCGTTGAAAGTTTCTAGTAAATACTGAGGTGAGCACGATGAACTATACTGATACTGACTTTTAAGCAGCTCCAGGTCATCTCTGACCAAGGTTTCGAGTCTGTCACGCTACCAACTAAACCAGCGACTCATGAGGACTTAAAGTTTAATTAACGTATCTTGGCTATGATGATCATTTAAATAAAGTCTTTGATGGCAACAAGTTCATGAGAGACGGATAATGCAATAAACTTGTCTTGGGGATAAAGAGACGCTCATTCCCTCATGTGGGGTGAGACTGGGGAAACACAATATCGTCAAGTATTTGTCTGCGTCTCGTCTACCTAGCAGTCGTCACGACGAGTGTATTCCTTTGGTCCTCAGTCTTACAAGGCTGCAACACAGTATTGCTCTTGCTCTTAGCATTATAGAAAGTTTTACAATTGTTATTGCATTTAAAACTCACTCTAAATATGTATATGAGTTCCGTTTGAAATAAACTATGTTATTGAGAGTGTAATTTTAAGATTTGTAAATTATTTTCAAACAATAAAATGCTATTGTTATCTTAGGGTATCAAAGTGATACCCCAAGTTATCATACATCTGTAATATGCATGTCAATACATCTGTGACAGTTATCTGTTTAAAAAGTCATGTACGAAATACGTATATGTTTGCACGGTCCAATGAAAAAACTCTTTCGAAACAAAAACTATTTTAATCATTAAAGTTTAATATATGTTCAGCTTTTTATAGACCACACAATTGAGTATCTTAAAGATTTGCTCCCCTCCATTGGTTGTCGAGATATGAAAAAGTCTAAACACAGTCCGTTGTATTTTGGGGCTATAATGTTAATCTTGTGGAGGATAAGGATAAAATAGTTTTTCACTTACTAACCTAGTTGTTTGGATGTGGTTTGAATCCTTACATTTATGCTAAAATATAATAATTTTTGTATTTTCATGGCATCCTACCTTCATACTCTTTCCCGTGTTTGTCTTATGGAAAATAGGCATACTTTCTTATTTATTACGGATATTGATCAAACTTGTCGTTTATTATGATTGCCATATTATTGATTAGGAAATTCACTGAGTACGCAGATCTGCTGCGACGGATGTATTTTTAATTTGGATCTGTTTTAATAATCTAGTTAAATAGATCAGATGTTCAGTGTTATTATCCAGTTACGAAGCTATACACGTGTCAAAAAATCTATTGCACTAACTGTTGAATAATAACCAGAGTCTGGTGTTCTGTATATGTTTTGGGTACGTAATGCATTATAATACTTAAATGTAACACAAGTTAGTACTAAAATAGTTAAGAAAACTGTTGTGCATGGCAAAGATGGAGATGAAGTCGTTATGGATATTTTATTAATAACCCGCCTGGCAGCAGGAGATGCGAACCCCGCCACTAGGGGCGCCAGCTGTGCGCCTCTATTGCAAAATCCTTATTAATATGCCCTTGTCTCAAGAGCCTCGTTTCTGGATGACGAATATTATACCCAGAATATTATACATTTTAGTAAAAAGTATAGTATTTATTTTACGTGAAATTTATGGATTTCGTTAAGGTTTTCAGTGCACTTAGTAACTGTTTATTTAGACCAGTTTGTTAAAATAGGAAAATACAAGAGAATACACGATTTTGATATCTTGAATTGCCTCCTTAAGTAAGAGGAATAATAAAATACTTTTAGGTATAATTTTGATAAAAAAGGTTTGTATTTACTTCCCTGTGGGAAATAGGTTAGATAACGGATATGTCTAAAGGGATTGTTTTTGGTTCATGTGAACAGTTCTGAAAATCAAACTACACGTCACGAACTATTTGACGTCACTGTTCCAAATTTTGGTTTTGAAAATTGCCAACACCCCCCCCACAGCTAAAATACTATATCTATAGTATACTATACTAACTACTATAATACTAAAAAAATGTAGTAACAAAGACTTTATCAATTACAAATTTTATATATTGTCTCTGATTTATTAACTACAGGTTTCCTTGTATATTTGTATTTTTTATATGATTTTTAAATATTCTAGAGCCATCTATTCAATTTAATTGGGATAAACTTTAAATAACATGACATCCAGTGGCAAGTGGCATCTTTGAGTAGATTATTGCCAACCCTCCGGCCTTAATTGTCTGGCCTCTGTTGTAGTACCAACCTTTAAACTCTAATTGATCTTACAGAGACTGGTCGCTAACTGAATTTCCCTTTAATTAATTTGTACAGCTAATATTCTTTTGTTTATTCTATATCCACAAAACCATTAATGGGTTATTGTAAACCAGGGTGAAAATGAACCAATGTTTACTTTTTGAAAGTAATAAATACATTTTATCTTTGCAATAAAAATATAATTGGGCATACTGTTCCTAGACTTGAAACTTACATAAACTGCGACTTAAAATCACTGTTTGAATAACAAAATTGCATTATTATTCCAAAGCTTGAAGTAGGAGCATCTTTTAAATGAGCTATTTTACAAAAAAAAACAACTGAGACTTATTTTGTAGTTATGTTTATGTAATAGATGTACGCGAGACAACCAGTTCCTACTGGATGGGAGTAATGTAACGCAGGCGACATGCATATGTAAAGAGACAAGACTCTTGCTTCTCCTTCTTGTCTCTGTTTTATTACTTGTGAAAGAAATGAGTTCTTTTGTTCCCAGCAGGACATTTTACTACACATACATACAAAAGGTACACACGTACACAAGGCTAAGTTAAAAATGGTGACTGATCATTATGTAACTTGCTTTTCACTTACTCTCACTTATACGGTAGTATATGGAGAAAGTATTGTTTTCGTCAAAATTTTTGAATTTGGGTATTATATCTGTTTTGGGATCTATGTGTTTGTGTATATGGATATGTTCAGCACCACAGCCTTCGACGTTGGACCGATTTTATTTTTCATTTGTGTGTATGTATATATTCATCGTATCCATAGGGTTTTTAAGATTTTTAAGGGTAGTTCACCCCTAAAAAGCTCTTAAAAATGTGAAAATTCGTAGTTTTTTCAAAAATGGCTCTAACGATTTTTGTTTGAAGTGTATAGTTATAGTCAATCGAGTACTAAATAATATGACACCACCCGAATGTCTGTAAAAATGTAGGTTCATAAGTCATGCGCTTTTGAATGAAGCGCATGATAAAGGTAAAGTATAACTTGATTAACACCTAAAACCAGCTTAAATAACTAAAAAATGTTGTGTTTTGAATTAGTTGTCTACGACTAATAGTTCTAGAAAAAGGTTAAATTTACTGTTCACAGTAAACTTAGGGGAATATTAAAAAAACTTGTATTCCTTATTTCCATAAAACTTTGTTCCCATCCCCAGAAAATTTCTAAACTGGTTTCACAAGAGCGCTTTTGAATTTCGTAATCATTAAATATTCCCTAATTTTAAGAATTATGTCTGAATATATCAAATATAAGGAGTACTACGTCCAGAAACGTTAAGTCTAGGGTGGTTTTATAACCCAATAACAGTAATGAAGCCAGTAAGGGTGGTGGTCGTAGGGGAGAACTGACCGAGGACCCTCTGAAAGTTGAACCAGGAGAAGTTGAGCCTCCATTGACTGGCTTATTGGACTGCCATGAATTATTGATATCCGGACTGAGCTGTGTCCAGGTCCAATTTATCCGGACGGAGCCTGACGTTTTACTCAGACTTATCCTGCATCAAGCAGCCTTCTCCACCACAAATAGTACCTAAGATTGGACCGATAAGTGAAGAGTTCAAATTCATATCATTATACTAAATTACAAAAAACGTTGTTTATGTGGAAAGATTTTTAACAAAACGAACATGTCCATAGAAAATCTTTAAACACGTCTAAACAAACTCAGACCAATCTTTTTAAAATACGTATTTCATTTTGTATATTAAGTTTAAATTTAGAAATATTCAATTAAACGAAAATTTGCCTTTTATAAATATATAATCTAAAATTTATGTAAAACAAACATTTATGATAAAACACCGATGTAACGGCAACGACTAAAACAATCAATCAAAACTAAACAGATAAATCAGCTACAGATGTTGATGATAAATTACTCCCATCAACTTCGCCTCGCTTCGCCTTGCTGTACTCTACATAATACGCCTCACGAATAAGAACTACTGGAAGTATTGCCTTGTATAAGTGATTATTCTGATATTCCTACTTGGAGTTAAATCGTCTTACTTTATAAGCAGCAGTGCGAGTGAAATATAATACGTGACACTGGTATTTTGGGCGCAACTTGAGAAATAATGTAGAATAAAATCTGGTCTTTGAAGCAACAGTAAATTGCCCTCTCCGGGACCAATTAGAGCTGAAAGGTTGGTACGATTGCACTTGTAGTGTGCAAAGATAGGCGCAATTATATCCCGAGGGTTGCTAATAAGACACTCAACTTGAGCGAAGATCTCGTCTTATTTTCTTGTTATTTTTGGTTCGCCGTTTGAAACAATAACACCAAGCACTTAACGAAATGTTAAAAGTATTAATTTAGCCGAAGAAAGAACTTTTAATTAAAGAGTTTTAATTATGTCCCGGGATGTTTTTGTGACAAAACTCCCGAGTATTTTTATACAGCCGTGCACCTTATTTTCCGTCCAATCTGTTAGGAAACGTTTACTTTAAAAATTAAAAATACAATTTAACTTTTCATTTTATTTCTAATACCGTTTGTTTAGCATTTAAAATTATATTTACATAGTACATTGTTAAAGTGCTAGTTGAACCAAGAGATTATATTACGCTATTTAACAAGAATGATAATGCACACTAAGCAAGATTAAAAGTTTATAAATTAATGGGTTTGTTATTTTGACATCAAGTCGTGTAAAAGAATTTTATAAATACAATACTTATGTTTTCAAAAGATTCTAAAGTATTTTTAAATCAATAGTATTTTAATTAAGTTTCTAGTTTGTTATGTAACTTACGGTTGTTTATGTAAATTTTACTCTTATTCCTAAATATTTACTAAAAGTCATATATTAGGTGATTTTTGGACGGAAAGCTGTAATTAGTTGTCAATATATTAAGTTATAATGTAACTAATGACTAGTTCGCCCAGAAAAACTTTTGTACATGGACATTCTTTAGCTCTGGAGAGGTGTTGACAATTTGCGAACCAAAATTTGAAACAGTATTGTCATATAGTTAGTGACGTAATTTGTTTTTTAAGAACAGCTGTTTAGGGAACTGAAAACATTTCCTCTAGATATGTATCCATGATCCAACCCACAGGGAATGAAATACAAAATGTTTCATTATTATTGCATTAAGGTTATTACATTATAAGGTCTTCGTCCTGTCTGGATATTTCTTTCAAAGTATCGGTCACCTGGCATTGCTACGAGTTAACAGTGTTGGTATTGGTGGTATGGAGATCATTACATTCAACACAATCATATGTCACTCATATTTACCTAAAAAGACCCACTATGATGAGCTTTTGTCTGAAATGAACATAAGACTTTTGTCTGACAATATTTTTACAACTTCATCCACAACCC
Organism: Nephotettix cincticeps; assembly: GCA_023375725.1. NCBI lineage: Eukaryota > Metazoa > Arthropoda > Insecta > Hemiptera > Cicadellidae > Nephotettix > Nephotettix cincticeps. The sequence goes on from CM041785.1 coordinate 2,844,300, forward strand.
ACCTTGGTTTAACAACGTTTGATGTGCTGCATCAAAGTTTCTTAATTTTCTCCAATAACGATTGAAAAATATAACATGTGAACATTCCCTATAAAATTAAAATATCAAACACTCCTGGTGTTGAAATGAGGGTTGTTTTGCATCCTGGTTCAGGAGGAGCACTCTCTAAATTACCCTCCCTCGGGATCAATTAGCGCTGAAAGGTTGGCAAAACGCACTGAAGCTTGCAGGGAAACTGGGGAAATTATTACTAGAGGGTTGGCAGTAAGAAGCTCAGCACGTCAATGCACGGTTCTTCATTTCGCGAGAATTTTGATTTTAATTAACCGTAATAAACAAATCTTAAAATGATCAAAGAATTTAAATGAAATTTTTAATTAAGCAGGGCTTATGTTACACAGAGTGTTAAACATCTTTCATGTGCTCATTTTCTTATTTAAATCACATTAAATGTATCTTTTCTATATTTTTTCTTCCATAGACTTATCGTTTGTAAATTTATTTTTTAAATCGAGGGTTTCCAGTATAAAAAAGCGACATGTGTAAAGAAAAAATAATCTAAGCAAAGTACACTTAGACGTAAGCTATTGTAAAGATTAAGTACAATTTCTTGTACCTACATTCAGCCGGTTTGTACGAAATATTATAAACTATTGGATTTACTATCGTTTCTCTCTAATAATATAAGTTATCTAAATGACAACCTGTCTAGGTGTTTCAAGCCAAGCAAGATCTTGTAGTCTTGTTACTGACTATGGCTGGCATAATCCTTATACCGAACAGTTAATTAATAGCCCAACATGGCCTTTGCCTTTGCGAATAAATATAGCATTGAACAATCCACATTAGAGAATATTAAATCCACCGATCATCCCTCGCCACTATCCACAATATATGACCTCCAAGTAGTTGGATTACAGTACACGCCACGGTCCCAGTCTCGTGTCTCAAGGTTTTACCTACCGAGTCAATGTACATCAAGCAGTATTCCTTACAATATAATGAATAGTGAACACCCACAATAGTTAGGATATGATAAAACGTATTGCATCTAAATTTGATTGCACACATGAAATATATAAAATAGAATATCACGAACCTATCTGACTGGATCAGTTGTACAGCAACAACTTAAGTCTAAAGTTCACCATAATCTGGATAAAATTTATGATAGTTTGGCACTGGATTCATTTGCCTTTGTTCACCAATGATCCAGACAAATGAATCATCCATTATTTGTCATTAACAAAGCTACATGGTAAATGATGTCAAAAGTCAAATGCTGTTTCTAAGTAACAACACTTGGAGGTCACGAATTGTGGAAACTCATATTCAACTGAAAATTACCAGAATTTAGTCGTTGTCTTATCTACGAGTACAATAAATATTATAAAAATTTAATGGCGAAATTTTTATTTTCCTCGTTATACAATAATATAAGGAGAAAATATTGTTTTCGTCCAAAGCTTCGAATTTGAGTTGAGAGTGGATATATCACGTGAATCCAAAAAAGGTAGGTTTTGACGTGATGTCTGTCTGTCCGTGTGTGTGTCTTAATATCTTTTTAACTATAAATTTATAAAATTATATTTAGATAAACTTTAAAGAATATGATAATTTTTCGTTTTTAAATTTACTTGTTGGGGCAAGTTTGTGGCAGGCCATTGATACTGTTTAAAAGTGTTTCTGTTTCTGTGTTAAGTAGTTGAGGTTGATTCTACGTGAACTTTCTCATAACGCAGAAGTAATTGATGAGAGCAGCCTGCGAGGAATGTTCCTTACACTCTAATATCCGTGTAATGGCTGCACCAGATGAACGATAGCCTCGGACATTTCCGGCGCAGTATCTCCTCATCAGCTGTTAAAGCTAGCGGGACTGCTAATGGTCGAGTTTACTTTAGTTCCTAGTAAGGAATAAGTACCAATAAAAATTAACCGTAGCATTTTACTGGAGTACGTAGACTGTTTCTAGAAATTTGTGTTGCTGTTAAGCTATTTTTCACCATACTGCTGCGACAAAGATAATTTGTAATGCATGCTTTGCGGGTTAAATTGTTTTTGATTAAAATACGGTCATAGATTGGAGGTCTATGACAGACAGTCAGTTAATCTGTATTATATCAACGCCAAAGCCCTCATTCACTGACTCACTCATCACTAAATCTCCCACTTTCTAATTACGTAGAAGGCTAAAATTTGATATACTGGTTCTTAAGGTATAAAATAGGAAAGTCTAATAGTTTTGAGACGGGGTTTCCATAAATCTCTACCCCTATAAGTTTTCAAAGTTCCCATGTAGTTTTCCTTTGGATTCTAACATGTTGTCTTAAGGTATAGACAGCAATAATACTAAAGGGCATCTCATTACTGTACAAATAGAATTTTTCTCATACAACTTTTGGAAAATATGTTTTATGATTAAAATAAAATGTTTATAATATGTTTGTTAAATTAAAAATTTCACAATGTTGGACATGCTGTTGGATATTTTAATATTTTCCTTTTGCTATCTGAAATATATACATAGTTGATGTTGTGTCATTTTCGAATATCTGTTTTTGTATGTGTAAGTGTACGGGCGAGAGTGTGTATTTTACCGGGTTGTAAAATGATTGAAGGTACTTTGGTGTAAAATGATAAATAGTTTGTCTCAATTTTTAATATGTTTTAATGTTTTCAAGCCCATATGGATTCACTCATTTTTTTAAAACGTTCAACAAATTCAGAAAGGTAATAATAATTATATTTTATATTTACCAGCAGTGGGTAAAACTAGTTGTTTATAGTTACAATTACAAGATGAAAACAACTCTTTTGTCTGAACGAAATTTCTGTACAATAGCTAGCTCAACATTTTATGCTGTTTGAGGAAAATGTAGTTTATAGCCCGGGTCTTATTTATTTTTGTTACTCATACAAATTACCTTAAGCTGCCATGAATATCTTAGTTTCGACCCTTATAATGAAAATGTACTATTTTTTCATACTGGAACAAGTCAGCCTTAGTCAGTAACAAGACTACAAAGATCGGTTATTCATCTTACACTCATCTCCAATTCATACTTGGCTTACCTAACCCTGGACATGTTGTCATTTAAGTAACTAACTTACTCACTAGTGAGTGTAAGGGGTTTTATATCACACAACTCAACACGTAGCTTAGATACTGACCAAGTCCAGGATATTTGCATTTAATATTACACACTAGCGTATTAAAGTTTGTATAGTAAGCCTGTTTATTTAAATACCTATTTAAGAAAGTGATGATGTATAAGTTGATTGTTATTAAATTGTTTAATAAAGGGATGAGTAATTGGATGGGTAGTTTAAGCAAGAAAGAAGGTTCAACCCCTCTAACGAAGTTAAGTGATACCAGTTATAATGAAGGGTCCACGCCAAGTCCAAGCCCAGAGCTGGCGGTAGTCATAACAATTAAACAATAAGAGCTATGTAACTCTTTATAAGACTATAGTTTAAGCCTTTTTTATTGTTTTCGTTAGTGTTTTTTACAAGACATATTAATTGATGAAAATTAATAAATGTCTTAGCTACTGAGGTTAAAAAATTTAAGACGTATCTAAAATCAAGATGGATTAAAGAAATTACACGAAAAATACTTTTTTATGTATCTCAATTTTTAAAAATTTATTTTATATTGTACAATTAACAATCATTATTAATCATATAGAAGCCACATCAAATGTCACACAAAGCCAGTTAATATATAACTAGTATTTGGTTTAATAAATTTCACACTGTAATATTAGCACCCATTAAAAACTATTTATTGTACCAATAAACCCGATTTTATATAAATAAAATTACAACATTTTATCAATATCTAAATGGTTTGGATGCCTTTACACCTACATTTAATTTGTCATTTTAATATTGCTATGTTTAAAACGAAACTGATTTGAGGATGTAAACACTTGGATATATAAAAAATATTAGTTTTACTGTATTTGTAGTTAATTTTTTTCCTAGAAACGACCTCAGGAATTTTAAAAGTTGTTCTTACTTTTGCATTGCCTTATATTGATAAATCATGAAAATAAATATGATACCTTAATTGATATACCTTTTAATAGAGCATTACAATTAGAATGACTGAATAGGTTTAAATTAAGCCTTTTGTTAGCTAAAATAATATTTTTGTAAATGGATTTTTAAATGAACTTCAGTAATAACACGTTCTCGTAATTTTAACATCATTTAAAAACATGTCAATAAAATATACTTTGATTTTTTAGTAGTTGAAAGTCTATAAAAATAAAATTAGAGGTTTGTCTGGATATTGCTCAGAGTTATTCATGTTTTAGTTATTTTTACGTGTCGTGCGTTAGAGAAGCCGAAACAAGTGCTATCTCAATTTGTGTCCGTGTGTCTGTTTGTCTGTGACGCTCCAGGAGGCATTTTACGCCATATTCTCTGAAAAGTTTGGGATAACTGATGACAATGAAACTTATTTTGTGCATTCTCTATATTCCAGGTAATGCTTTTCAAAGCTTGAAATTGTCCGCCGTCCTTTAAAAAAAAACTAGCATTTTAAATCACACTTTTTACAAGATATTAATCACCTTTTGCTTTCAGTTTCCAATGAATAGCCTACTGGTAATAATCAGCTGTCTTTGTAGTTAAATGATTAAAAAAAGGAAAACAAACAGCTGTCAAATTAAAATCAACATTAGTTAGTTTATATTTGTCAGAAATTTTAAACCCATTTCGAAAACATACTACAATATATTTAAAATCTATTTTAACGTATTACTAATTATAATAATGGTATAAATGTTCTTATCTATTTAGTTGTAAAGTAATGTTATATATAATAAAGCTAGGTATTTATTCATTTTCTTTGTACCGATTTGTTTAAGGTTTCAGGTTTACATTTTGGTATGATGATCTTTCTTCTTTAAACTGAATCCTACAATCCGTACAAAGGACGAGGTTACTTCTAATGTAATATTAAATTTGAAATACCAATCAAAGTTATAAAGTTAGTTTTAGTAAAATGTATATTAGAACGCAGTTCAACAGTTGAAGACTTCCACTCTGTTGTCTCTAGGTCTTGGGTAAAGCAACAGTGGACATTAAACAATTAGGGAGGGAGGGTTTAACCAGACAATTAACCCGGTTTAATTTTGTTAAGTGATAATAGCTGAGATAACGGAGTTGCCGGCGACGGCCTAACGTGGTAATTGTGCCTTGGCTGCCGCTGCCGCTGCACAGCCAGGACCAACCCTTTTGGAAAAACAAAGGTCTCATGACTAACAAAGTCTCACTCCTTTATCTCTTTTAATCGTGTAACTTTAAATTGTATTATAAACGAGGTTTTTTATTTGTTTAGTGATTATTAATATTTGTTACTTTCTCCCCTTATACATAGTATATGGGGAAGGTATTGTTTTCGTCAACATTTTCGAATTTGAGTTGAGAGTTTATATAGCCGTTTTGGGGTCCCTGAATCCAAAAAAGTGGGGTTTTAACGTGATATCTGTCCGTTCGTGTGTGTGTCTGCGTACGTTTGTGTGTGTGTGTGTTTGTGTGCGTGTGTGTGTATATGTCAGAATGTGCACAGGGCCACAGCCTACCTCGTTGGTCCGATTTAGATGAAATTTGGCATGTACGTAAATAATCACACTATCTCCAGGAGTTTTTTTCTTTATTTTTGAACGTTTAAGGGTAGTTACCCCCTAAAATCCCTAAAAACCACCGTTTTGATTAAAATTTGATAGCTTATAGTGCACAGTGTACTGCATAATATTACACCATCCCAATGAATGTCTGTAAAATGACGATTCAAAATTTTTGGGCTTTTAAACGTCAAAAAATCTTTTTTTTATTTTCAGCGAAAATAATTAAGGTAAGGAATATTTAGCTATCACCATTGAAACCAGCTTAAAAAATGAAAGAAATTAGTATTTTGAATTATTTGTCTACGACTAACAGGTCCAGATAAAATTTAATTTTAGTGTCCATGATAAACGCAGTACGTTGTCTGAGAGTGTCCAATCTTATGGAAATGGAGAAAAAATCAATTTATTCCTGATTTTCCAACTTTTTCCATGGAAGTTGGTATGAAGCGTAAGGTCAAATTACCCAACAAAACCCACTCAAAAAGCCTGGTATTTTCGGGTGGGGGGTCACCCCCATAAAATTCTAACAATTATTTTAACTTTGTTTCTCTTGATGTTATTTTTCAGCTAGATGATTATTTTTGAAACAATAAATTTTCAAATGATACTTAGATAAACTTTAAAGAATATGATAGTTTAATAATTTCAGATTGTCGTTTTTAAATTTACTTAAGGTAGAAAGTATGTGTCATTCCACTGATACCGTTCTCAGATTATGCATTTTCTAAACATTCTTTATGGACAATATATATTTAATACACCAGAAAGTCCAGTAGAGTGCGCCCGATGCTGTAGAGTGTATTCCCCAGCTGCAGGTCAGAGGTCAGCGGCTCGGTCGTGATTCACAGCCTTAATTACAGCCAACAGCTGATGAGCCCTGATACAGACGATACTTCATCCACACAGGAATGTCTATCCATTCAGCATCCACTCTGTATCCCAAGTTTCGTAAGACAATTACGCGTCTCATAAGGTGCGTGCGCCGCCATGTATAATTATTGATAGTATTTTCATCGAGATTGTTTACAGTTTAATTATCATCGATCATGTTTTTTTTTAATTATTAGCAGGTTAGATGCAGATAGGTGTTTAAGGGGATCTATGTTTATACCTATTGTGTCAATATCAAACTCATATGACAGTACTGTATTATTTTTAACATTTTGTTGTAACTCTCTTGTCACTACTTACCGTCGATCTTTTACAACTATGTTCAGTGGTAAAAACAACTTGATAACAGGTTGCCAGTAAAAAGATTGTAGCTACTTCCCCGTGGGAAATTGGTTAGATCAGGGATATATCTAAATGGAACACTTCCGCTGCAATTTTTGCATTCCAAAAAACTTCTAACACCACGCAGAACTTAGAGACGTATCCCTGTCGAAATGTAGACACAAGTCTATTTTCATTGGGATATAATTCTAGTAAATTTAACAGCTGATATACAGTTATAAAGCTATTTATCGTTAGAAGTACTAAGACATCCGTCATAATATTATATGGTTAAGAAAAGAGAAAATAAAATAAAGGATAACTTATCATGGATACGTCTTATCTTTGCAGGGGGTGTTGGCAATTTGCTCATTTGGTAGGTGACGTCAAATGGTTTTAAGAACAGCTGTTTAGAGAAGTTAAAAATATTCCCTTTAGACATACCCATGATCTAACCTATTTCCCACAGGAAAGTAAGTACGAACATTTTACTTTATTACTATCCTATTGTTTTGGTTACACAAAAAATGTGAAACACAATATTAAGCAGGTAGTATTGTATGAAATGTTAAGAGTTTTATATTATCAAATATTAGTGAGTGAAAGTTCAGTCAGAGTACAAATGCAAATGTAAATTAAATAGTTGAAATTCAATATATCGTAGTTGGAATATGAATTTTAAAATAAAATTTATTCTATCTATGTTTCTTGTCATTTCAATTAATTTATTTTTCTGAGGTTAATAATTATCCAGCTCCGTTGATCAATAAATGAATTCGGTTCACGACATTTATTCCATAAAAACCATAAATTAAAAATTACAAAAAGAATATTTTAAGTTACAACGTTAAACGATGCAATTTGGAGTCGAGTTTAACCTGCTTTGAAGCAAATATAAAAATATGAGAAACAACGAAATGAAATAAATTGTCGTACATAATATCAAAGGTGAAAAACAGGAACTCTGAAAGTAATACACCGTCGCTAACATTGTTATTCGCCTTGAAATGTCTACAATGTTTCTTGCTTTGCAAATGTTTCTCAATTACGTGTATCCCTTTTACAACAGCAATATAAATTTATGTGATTTATATTACATTTTATTGATATGGCGTTCTGATGCTTTTTATACATCTGTGTGTTTTAATGGGAACGAACCCTTTTTTGCTTTTAGTAACAAAAATTTCAAATTTTGAGAATAAGTTGTTTATAACACCTTTGATGACATCACTCGTTAACTTCCTTAATCAAACCGTTTTATTTGCGTGGTTAAAAAGCATTTATATTTCCAACTCAAGACAATAGTATACATTTATATCCTATTGAAAGAAATAGAAATAAAACTTCCTCAACTAAGTAATTTCTTGTTAAGCATTAAAATAATTCATAAACTGTTAAGTTAATTATACAACCAACATATGGAATTTGATAAATTATAAAGTGTAGAAATACTATTGCTATTTTGCTTTTTGCTATTGCTTTTTACGTAACCGATTAAAATTATCGAATCTTGAATCATGGAACCGCCTTCGTCTTTCTAGGCACCTATTATTGCATCCTACACTTGACTTTCCCAAGACCTATACCCGTTATATTAATCGGATTTTTTACTTTATTGGTCGGTTTAACGGTTGATTACCCGCTGTAAATCAGCTGATGTTTGTTATCAGCTGGCACGACCACGGGCCACGAAGAATATGAGCTTGTGAGCTCTCCGCACGCAACTCGATAAATCGACCTGCCGCTACAGAGCGCTGCAACAGGCACCAGCCTCTGGCCAACAATGGTCGCTAAAGTTGATGGCTAAAACTGCGAATCAAAAAGTGTTTACTTTTAAGGTTGGTTGCACACAGGAATCGTTTTCACGATGTCACCATTATGTTTCGTGATAGAGGTTTGTCGTATTCGATTTTTCGTACAACGCAAAAAACATGTTATATTGATTTACACATATGTGAGAATGATCTGTGTTTTAAACATGCATTTGTATGATGCGTACATTGACTTTTTGTCATTGTTTGTACGTAACATCATATAAATAAGTTGTGAGAAATGTCATTCGTACATAATTTTTTGCTTTGATTTTAAAAAGATTTAATATTGTCATGTTATTTGTAAGAAAGAATATAAAAAACTTTAACATTATACAGTAAATTTTAAAAAAACTTTCTTGATCTATTTTACTAGATAAAAAAAAGTTCGAAAATCTATTTATTTACTTTGTTTTGAACTTTTCAATCAAGTTTTCATTAAACTTTACTTTAATTCTTTTTTTATACGATTGTGAAAACAGCTAATCATTTAGTTTGTGGAAGAAAGAGCTGCGTGTCTCCAGGCAATGTTACATTTTCTGACAAATCGTTTTGGCACTGACTGGGGAACAGAAAAGTAATGAACAGATATGTTGTCGAAATTTATTGCGAAAAAAAATGTTATTCTTTTTATTACGTTACATTATATTTTCACGATGTCACTTATGGTGGGTATTTGTCTTTTAGATATTTATTTCATGTATGGAGTAATGACTCAAAAAACAGCATCTTTAAAAATGAGAGCATTTATTTGGAAGAGATATTTGATTTTAAAGATATTTTTTGATTTATAATTTGAAGATTGGTGACTTTTAAAAATGTTGGGTTCTATTCTATATATTGAATTACTATTATGTACAAAAAAAGATAATTCCTATTAATTCAATCTCAATTCCTTGGTGAATCAAGTTTCTATTTTACATAATTTTAAATAAATAAAACTTGATTGTAACAACTTTTTGTAAGAAAAAAAAATTATTACAGAAAAAGGTATAATAAACAGTCTAGGGGAAAAAAAATATTTAAATATTTTTTTTCAGACAGATATTTTTTAATAAACTTTTTATAATTTTTTCCCTGTTTGTTTTATTCGTATATCCTTTCCCGATAACTTAATAGATTTTTTTGAATATTTGTTTCATGTCAAAGAGAAAAAGTAACCTCTCTCAAACATTACCCTTGCAAAGGAAGGGTACTTTGGCTAATGCAATATAATTTCACTGCCCATGTGGAAGGTTTCTACGCTGCTAAGTTCGTCCGTCCAATTTCGAAAATATTTTAAAGCACTACTAATCTAGTAACCCAGATGCTACTATTCCATCATAGTACAGCATCCATCTGTATAGAGCTGGTGCTGAGTTTCACCCCACCCAACCCACGCATGAAACGGTAGTGTAACCCCCAGCAAAAACACTTCCTCCATCTCTGCAGCATAGGGTTACATTTTAATTAATAGCAGACTATCTAGAGCATTGCAGTAGGAAGTGGATGGGGTGGATTTTTATTTATAAACGGAACCTTGGTACCATTCTTGATTTACTTATCTGATGCATGACTGTTCTTAAGGAATATGTCTAATAAATTATTGTCTATTGTCTATTGTACAGTCGTGGTGACGAACTACGAATAGGCCCGGACTAACTTTACGAGGTAATTTGATGTGTCTAATATTTAAAGTTGACGTCTGCACTGACTTTATTTTCAAAAATCGATTAATTTTAAATTACAACTTTAATTGTCTATCTATCAACAATGCATTCACGGATTGTGGAGGGAAATGTGCTATTTGAAATTTTCTTTCCTTGAGAACTTAACATTCTTAGACGGGATCTCGAACTGTCCACAAGCGTTCGGTCCACCATCTCCCCACTTTTATCTAATGGGGAGGGTAAGGGGAGAGCCCACAGATAGCACTCTATTGTTCCCCAAGACACGTTAATTGAGAGCAATTGGGAAAAGATTACCCAAAATATATTTTATTTATTTACTCAACCTACTTTTTTGACATGGATCTTAGCTCCGGGGGGATATTGGAAATTTGCGAGACCAAAAATTGAAACAGTGACGTCATTTTGTTAGTGACGACATATTTTGGTTATAATAACAGCTGTTAAGATGAACTGAAATCATTCCCTTTAGACATATCCATGTTCTAACCTATTCCCCACAGGGAAGTAAAATTTCCTATTGGTAAGTAACAGTACATATCATGGCGGAATTCAACGAAAGAATATTTTATAAAAATAAATACTTTGAAATGTATGAATTGTTAAAATGTATGAATAGTTTAAAAAAATAACTTAGATTCACACTCATTCCACAACGTAACTGGCTGGCCCAACTCGGAACGGAAGAACGGAACCGTTGCCGGACAACTGGAACGTAATTATAGCGAACCGCATTCAAATCGACGTGCCGTAATTTGTAACTGGCACCGCGCCTCAATTACAGAACAGGTAAATTGCAGCAAACCCGGTGAATAGCTCTGTGCAGCGTGCGGCGTAATGAACGCAGTAATTGTAGGGCGTGGAGGCCAGACATTGTTTATAGGACACAATCAGCTGTGTATCAGCTGCCCACATCAGCTGATCTGCCCACAACAACTGATATTGATATTCATGCACCATTGTTTTGGCGGGAAACGCACTCCGCGCCGTCCCTTCTGCCTACTGATTCAATTAGGTTGGAAATTTCTCTATTGTGGCGTTTGTTGCACTTTCGCTTTGCGCGAGGTGATTGATTTGAATTAATTAGGATCTTCTAGGCGTAATAACAGGAAATAGCTATGGTTATAGGTGGGTTTTTGAATTTCTTAGTGGAGTTTTTAATGTCCAGACAGGCTGTTTAATTTATCGAATTAAAAAGGAGTTAATATAAATATATTTTAGATATATCAGAGAACTTAATGGTATGTGGGTAAAAATTATTGTTTGTGCTGTTCAGTGCAATTAAATTAAAGTGTCTTAATTTACTGTATTACATATTATTACCTTTAACATGCTATTCGTTATCCTAAATTGTTCGTATCTATGAAGAATAAATTTAACCGTTACAATACTGTATTACAGTATCGTTCTTTTTGTAACTTTTCAAAACTTCTACTACCGTTCAAAATCCCATCAAAATTTGTTTAGACGTTTTTGCCAGGATTTTAGGAGTTTTAAGATGAACTCTATTCATATAAAAATTGTAAAACCATTTGGTGGTATTTATAATACGAGCATCCTTGTACCGAAATCACTAAACTAATTATGTGGCCTCAGTGTCAGTACACAAACAGAAAGTCAATCTGTGTGAGGTATTTTTTTGGACTCATTGAGCTTTAAGATAATAGCTCCATATTAAATAAGTCAAAATTTTGGAAATTTTTACGGAAACAATTATTGCTTGGTTAATAAAGCCTTGTGCGTATGGGGAATAGTTAAAAGAATAGTTTACGTTTCACCACTGATTATATTATATTATTGAAATGGCAACTAAGGTAAGTATTTTAAGCCAAGTATGAATGAGAATTGAGTATAAGATGATTTAGGTGCGATCTTGTAGTCTTGTTACGGACTAATGATGACATGTTTCTACTGTTAATTAATCGTTCAACAGTTAATTCCAACTAAGGGACCTACAGTTTAACGTGGAATCTCAACCACGGCCACTAAATTACGAATTGGTTTAATTATGAGGATGGCCTTTGCAGATTAACGTTGTATTCAATAGTGCGGACGTTAATCCACAGATGAGAACACCACATCCACCGACCATCGCTTACAACTATTCACAATTCGTGATCTCCAAGTAGCTGGATTACAGGTTGTCGCCACTGCCCAATCTGGTCGCTTAATCTCTTGTGAGTGCGTAGGTATCACCGTGCCGATAACAGTTCCAGTAACAGTTTCGGTTTAGCGCCGGGAGCTGTTCAAATTCCGGCCGTGCTCCGCATCCAATGAAGCCTTTGATTCACCAAGCGTATTTTTAGCCCCGATATTGCTGTTTTTGCCCTAGAGAAATTTTGTCTCCCTTAACCCTTTCTTTGTTCCTGTTTTAAGGCAGAACCAACAGTTTATTTTTACAACAGATCTATTAAATCAAAAAAAGGAATGATATTTTTCTAAGAATTCTCTAGACCATGTTAAAAACCTATAATAAATTACTGGAAGAAGGTAATATTATTTTCAAACAATGGGCTTAAGTACGTCTAAATAATCTATGGAAGAAAATCTAAATTTATCTATTCTGTATAATGGTAGGAAATGAAGATGTATTTTGCACGATATAAATTTTATATATATTTTTGTTAGTGTTTATTGATTACTTCGTGATTTTTACTAAGGTATTCAATGATTTTATATTTTCCGTTCATCCGATTGTATCTAAATAAAAAAATACATGTAAAAATGTAAATTATTTAAGGTACAGTTGAGCATTTTCAATAAATAAATGTTCCGGAAAGAGGTCAACGATTTATAAAAATACGTTTGTGTGTTTTTCGACCTAGACATGTCTAACCCTTAGAGGATTTTTAGAGGGAGGGGTTTTTAGAAATGTTCTGTGCTCAAAAGTGTAACGGAAATGACGTCACAATATGGTTTTTAGAACAACTGTTTAGAGGGAGTGAAAATATTCCTTCCAGTCATATCCATGATCTAACCTATATGTCCCATAGAGAAGTAAATGCGGTACCTTTTTAACTAAATATCTATTTACATTGGATATTCCTAGGAAGTTTTTACCTAATAATGATAAACTAATTAAAAACTGTGTAAAATGGTTTTCTTTGGTTTTCCCCAAATAAATCTTCCGAATAAATAGAATAAAAACTTTATGAAAACGTTTTTGGTGTTAGTGCAATAAAATCGTTTGATTTATCAATTAATAAGGAATTTCATAATTTTATCAACTTTGAGGCATAAAGCATAAAAGAGGGTGGCTTAAGATGGTTTAGAGATATAAATTTGAGCAGAACAAAAGTTTTAATCCCTGCTTCGAGGTTAAGGTAACCCAGGAAATCTCGTCTGGAATATTCAAACCCTTAATTTATATCGCCCTCCCTTCTCAGCGTGGTTATTAAATACTTCCGTAAAGTGCCATCGAGCGCCTAACCGCGACGCGCACACCTCAGTCATTACTCCCAGATTTTGCGACCAACAACTTTTACTACCATTCAAGCATTGTTTGAACAGATTTTAAACAACATTTTGAAATACTTTTATCAATAAACTATTTTATAAATAAATATAAATATATTCAAAGCCAACCCCAGTTTCCACCTTGAACAGAATTTTACACGTAAGTAAATTTCTGGATGTTTTGTTGAAAGTGAAAAAAAGTCATAATCATGACTGAAAAAATAAAATGAAATGTGAAATGAAAAGGTTTGAGTGATGGCTCACCGTTCGCCGGCTTCGCCACGCTCTCGCCCTAAATTCATAATTTGGCCAAATTTATTGTATTCTGCGTATCGATGTTTCCGTGTGTGTGTAAGTGTTTTCAAGACGAATCATCACTACGTCAGTGTTGAAAATAATAATGAAAATGATAATGGACTTTTCAGTCCGAAACCATTGGTCGTCAGCACCATAACAATTGAAGATCACCGACAGTAGTACAGGTATTTTAACCTTTAATTTTAGTGAAAAAAACTGTAAGATCTATTACGAATCATCGGAAATCTTAATGAGTATACATAATAATAGAAATTATAGTTGATATTCGCTAAGCAAAGCTATATTTTATTATATTAATTACACAATCACATTCACACTTCTTTCATATCTATCTTAAAAGTTAGCGAAAATCACGTAGGTCTTAAAAGCTATGAACATTCTGAGTTTAGGTTGACACAAGAAAGTTGCTCAAAGACAGTGAACTACCATAACGTGGTTGGCTGCCACTTTGAATCAGAAATAACGATGGCATCTTGAATAGTATATTTTCATCACTCCTCGTAGGTATTTGCTATTTTACGTGACAGCTGATTTCAGTCAAAATAAATATTTCCCTTAAACGATCAGCTGATTTTCCCTTGATCTAATTTAACGTTGCCTTGCTTCAAGTAGTTCACTATTTTCCCACTAGACGCACTAGTGTATCTATAAAAATTATTTTAATGATTTAACACCCCAGTGATCGCGCGGGGTAGTTTACAATTTATACCTTCCCACCTACCCTTCGCAACCTGTCAGTTTAGTTTCAGCTTCCGTGGTAGTGAGGGCTTATTTCTTCATTTATTTAATTCAAAACTACATTTTTACAGCCCTTTTAATAACATAAAATTCAACTTGATTTATATTACATTGTATAAAATATTTTTCTATTGGTTCTAAGAACATTAATCTTCACTAACTTTTCACTTTTTATATTATATAATAAAACTTTATGAATTTTATCAATGTATAACTTTTTAATTTAACCTTAAAATCAAACAGTAAATGTAATAGGCCTAGTGCAAAACTTAGTGTCCATCCTAACTTATTTAATTTGTATTTGTATTACGTTTTATTTTATAAAAATACATTTTAAAAAGCTCATAAAATTATTTACAGAAAATATTTCATGCTGTTATATTATATGCTAAATTATGTAATATAATACATATAATATTTACAATACGTATATACATATTGTATTAAATTATATTTTACATGATTTACTACCCTAATGTACATTGCAAAAAGTGTCTAAACTGTCATTTTAATTTTGGGGTAATAAATTACCTACGCGAACACTGGAGTGTAAAATCAGCTGTTTTCACAGCACAAGCTACTGTACTTTTAGCGTAGTGCACTATCAACAAAACCTAAAAATTGTAATTTTAAGTTTTTGTATGGATCTGGTTAACCCATTTACTTTCCTATAAAAAATGTTAATTTGTGAATAAAACAGTTTAAATTCTACCGTGGTATATTATTCTGCTGTTAGTGTGTTTTGAGTTGCGATAAAGATTTTTGTTCGTATAACTTGAACCAAAAGTGATTTTCCGGCACTTGCTCCAATTATGCCCATCCTCGGCTTCGCCTCGTAAGTGAAGATCACTCTCATGTTCTTGGCTTTACCTTGCACGTAAAATTTTCGTGTTCGTGAGCTCGGCTTCACCTCACACATTACACTTGAGCGCAATCAACTCCATGTATTTATTCTACATTTAGTTGGTATTTAGTTAGAAATGTACCATAACTGGGATAGTGACGTCATCCTGTAATCCAGCTACTTGGAGGTCACGAATTGTGGATAGTTATGAGTGATAGTCGGTGGGTATAGTGTTCTCTTGTGTGGATTAACGTCCGCACTATTGAATACTACCGCAAAGACCATCCTCATGATTAGACCAATTCGTAATTCAGAGGTATTGGTTAAATTACACGTTGAACTGTAGGCCCCTTAGTCGCCATCGGCTGTTGAGCTATTAATTAACAGTCCTGTCTAAGAAACATGTCAGCCTTAATCAGTAACAAGACTTTAAGATCGCGCCACAATTATCATACACTCAATTCTCATTCATACTTGGCTAAAATACCTACCTTTTGGTATGGTTTCCATTTCAATAATCTAATCTAATCCATTTGCTAAACTTTGAACATGTAGCCTAATAAACATACTTATAGAAGCAAAGAAATATACGTTTGTAGATTATATTTGGAAAAATCTACTCCCTTTTGTCTATAATTTGAATAAACACTATAAAGTTCTATAATATGATGAATAGCTTTTTGTCAGGACAAACATATTCATTTTAAAGTAATCTGTTTAAACCACTCACTAGAGCAGGACTTTAGTAGACTGAAAGTGACTAAGAGACTCAGATTGCATTTAAAGCACCTGCTTAAGGAATTCATCAACTGCTTTCTTGAATATTAAACACTTGCTGGCATTTAGAGTATTTTATCTTTACAGAGTGATTGGAAAGTCTTATGTTTAATGCAAAAACTCTTTGTGATTTGGTTTTTACAGAACTGTGGCATTTCATTATTTTTTTGTAAACAAAATATATATTTATAGTAATAAGTTATAGTTTATCGTGAATATTTTCTAATAGTTTCAGCCGTAGAGACGTAAAAGCACATTTAGCTAATTAGGATCTTCGGTATTTTTTATATTACTCCAAACAACAAGACTTTCCTGTAGATAGATATTTTATATAGATTTGATTTGATATGTTGCTTTTCAATACTTTACATTTTTAACTGAAATGGCAACTTACCCGGGTAGGTATTTCAAGCCAAGTATGAATGAGAAATGAGTGTAGGATGATAGTGGCGCAATCTTAAAGTCTTGTTACTGACTAAGGCTGACATGTTCCTTAGACAGGACTTTTAATTAATAGCCCAACAGCTGATTGCACATCTAAGGGACCTACAGTTTACCATGGGATCCGAAACACTGCCACTGTATTACGAACTGGACTTTAATTATGAGGATTTTCTTTGCAAATTAATACTACCATCATTCCTGCAAATATATCCCAGACGTTGTTCCTTTTGCTGTCAGTTCTGTAATAGAATTAAATATTACATAACACCAAATGTTTTCCTAACTAGAAACATATTTGACGTAACTAGGCAACTTAATAATCAAAATTGATTCATAATATTCCAGCTATAACACAATAATAATACTTCCTCATGTCAAAATATATAAAGAAGGTTTGTTTAGTTTTAAAAACATCAGTAATTTTGGGAAGGAACTAATAACTACGTGTCAACATTGCATTATTAAAATATTTTGATTCACAATACGTCAAAAGTACGTTAATAACTATGAATTGTACACTTTAAAGGCCCATACTATAAAATGGCGTTAAAAAAACATATTTTATTGGGTATACATCAATAATTATATTCACGTTACGATAATTCGCGATACATTACGAAATTTAACTAAAGTTTAAAAATAAATCACCGCATTGGCCTGTGCTAGAGCGCACTACAACAGTTGGTATCGTGAATGAGATGAAAAGAACAGTAATTTCTTACGGAACAAAAACAGCAATATAGTGGGGTGGAGAGGTACGCTTGGTGAATCAAAGGCTTCATTGGATGCGGAGCACGGCCGGAATTTGAACAGCTCCCGGCGCTGAAACCGAAACTGTTACTGGCACGGATGGATACACCTGAATACACGGTACTGTAACCACGCATCAAAGCGATCGCTACGTTTGCGTTATCGGAACTGTTACTGGTACGCATGGTTAAACCCGTGACACTAAAGTGCAACTGGATTGGTCAAATTGGTCGTTGCGTTGTCGGAACTGTTACTGACACAGATACACCTGAATATACAGTACTATAACCAAGCATAAAGGGGCCAATACAACTGTCTTAACAGAACTCTTATTGGTACGCGTTGTTGGAACTGTTACTGGTACGTATAGTTAAACCCGTGACACGTAAGTGCAATTGGATTGGTCAAATTGGTGTCAAAATAATCGTTGCGTTGTCAGAACTGTTACTGGTACGTATAGTTAAACCCGTGACACGTAAGTGCAACTGGATTGGTCAAATTGGTCGTTGCGTTGTCGGAACTGTTACTGACACGGATACACTTGAATATACAGTACTGTAACCAAGCATAAAGGGGTCACAACCACTGTCTTAACAGAACTTTTATTAGTACCTACGCATTGTGTTCCACCTGTGACACGTAACTGAATTGATAAAATTTATCGTTGTGTTATCGGAACTGTTACTGGTCCACGTGGCAACACCCGTGACACGTAAGTGCAACTGGATTGGTCAAATTGGTCGTTGCTTTATCGGAACTGTCACTGATAGAGGACACATGATTACACCCGTGACACGTAAGTGCGTCTGGATTTAGTCAAGTTATTCGTTACGTACTACTACACGTTACACGAAAACGCGTAACTTAGCGTTATCTGTTACTTACACGGATACAAACAATGTCAAAAGTATGTGGGCGTTGCTCTGACACTACTAGCCGTTCTATAAAATTTGGGCTCTCTAATTGCATTATTCTCTTATGCTGTAATAAAGAAAAATAAGTCATTTGACTGAGAAAATAAGTATTTATGTTCTTATATTTATTTATAATATTTATGTTTATATGCCCCAAGCACACCTAAATCTACGGTAGTGAAACCAACGCTTGAAAGTGATAGTTACATTTTTGCGATATCGGAACTAATACTGGTACGCATGGTGAAACCCGTGATACGTAAGTGCATCTGAATGGATCAAGTTAGTTTTTGCGTTATCGGAACTGTTAATATATTAATATTTACGCAGACACAAAACAAATAACGATATTTTTGTATAATAGAGAAGTAAGATTATTTTTTAAAGAGTATTTTACTAGTCAAACATTGGTCCTATATTATAAAATAAGTATATCGTAATTAATCTTTTGATCGATATTTCAAATATAATTAAGATAATTTGATATTAATTTTTATGTCACTGATATCACTTATGTTTCAGGTAAATCAATACAACTCTACTATCAATACTACCTTTTGGTAAGTGTACACATTACAATTTAAAACTGATGGACTTCAACGTATATGTTTATATTTTTCTAGCAGTAAGCTCGTGCGTTTTACGAAAGAATTCAGTGCAAATAATAATTATTATCATGACAAACTACGAATCTAAAATCGTAAACAATAAATACAAAGAGTAATAGATTCTCAAATCGATGATCTAATATTAGATGACAATTTGATACATTAGCAACGTTGTATCATTATTAAACATCTTTATACGTAAAGATAACTTTTTAAAAATAGGTTTAAAATCAATAATAATTTGTAAAGAAACTAATAATGATTTTAATTTGACAGCTGTTGTTTATGAATTTTAATTGAAATACTTAAATATGTTGTGTAAAACTTAGAAAAAATATGTCTGATACTGCTCAAAACTGTGCTTTATGTGTATTTAGTTTCATTTTCATGGGACGTAAGTATGTATAAGGCAAAAGAAAATCATCTCAGAAAGATATTGATCTAAGGAAAAAGTGTTTCATACCTGTGGGTGTTCTCTTTTTCACGTAAGGACGAACACATTTTCTACTTTAGCAATAACGAAAGGCACACAGAAATGGAGATTGTAAGGAACTATCTAATTATTTTTAATACTTCTAAAAGCAATTGTAGAACACTATGCAAACGTTTAAAATTATCATAACCCAACGTGAGTTTCTATTTAAACATGAATGGTCAGGCCAATACTTAAAAATGTCATATTTCAAGTTTGAATAAAGGAGGAAATCGTCACACCAAAACAGGAAAGGTGTTCTGGTGGCAACCCTTATTGAGTTTATTAGACAGCTAATTCAGTTGGCAACAGTGGAGAGCTTTTCCAAGGATTAAGACGACATTCCGTATGAGAGAGGCAACTTTTCTTTAACAACGTCACGTCGCAACTCAAGCTGACTTCCACTGGCAGAATCCCTAAATTAATTAACATTCTTATTCGAGCTAATGTTTATTCCGTGATCTGGCTCAGAAACGCAGAACTTATTGAACCTTCGTGTTCTTGGCGAAGAACAGCATTAGTCCAGGTTCCTCCAGGTTGTAAGAGTTTGTACGTTAAGCCTACTCTATGTACATATTTCATATTCGGTAGGAAAGAATAAATCGATATTTCTGTTCTTTTAATAATTATTTTGCCCTAAATTGATTTGATATGTTCGAATAATTCCATCAAGACCGTTTTCTGTACTATTAGGTTACCTAGTTAAAGGTAAAACCTACACATATCAGATATTAAAATTAAAATATCTCCTTAATGTATCCTTGCAAAAACTCATTATAATTTAGCTTAATCAATAAAAGATTATGAAACATAGGATTCACGAATTCTATTACTATTAAATTTTCCTGTATTCATGCAAATTCATTTCAAGGCACTCGCGTCATTCAAAAACAATAATTAGAGTTTTTTTTAATATTAGGGGCCTATTAAAACTTACCGCAACATATCGAAAGTTCTGAATAAAACCTATGTTATTTTACCAAGATTTAATAATAATAAAAATATCTTCAAATATGAATATAGCCTTTTTTCATTGAACTCTAGGTTCAATTATTAATAAGGCAAATATTTTATTTCCTATCTTTTATCTCCAATTACTTGCTTTTATACCCTTTTTATCAATCCACATATAACTTTAAAGAGCCATAACCAATGAGGAGGATGTAATTTTATGTTACGAGAATTCCGGAGATTTTCAGATGCTGCAAGTTACGACTTCTGAAAGTGGAAAAGTTTACGCAGTAAAAAAGGACATGCTTTACTAAATGTGAGTCGTATTTCACAAAGCTGATGACGGAAATTGGGAAAGAAGTGAAACAAGAATCCCACTACATCCAAGTTCTGACGGAGAAGGACACTTTGACAATGACATTGACATCGTGTCGATTATTGACTCGCGTTAAATGACTTTACAGTATGCCTACATTAATGTAGTTTAACATAGTATATAAATTATTTTGAGTTTTGCTAAGGACGTTCTCCTTCACGGTTTTAGGTTTCACGACGTTTCGGGATCTGGAATCTGATCCCGTCCTCAGGTGAACTATTACCTAAAACCTAACACGATACATTAACAATTACGCAGACACGAAACACGTCCACTCGACTCGTTATATTCGAGTCTTTGTGACGAGTGGGCGTGTTTTGTTTCTTGTGTGCGCTATTGTTAGTGAAAGGTATTGTTTGAAGGATTTTGACTACCTTAAACTTATACTTAGCTTTATACTTGCTTAGCCCGGATTAAGTATTAAGCGTTTTGAGTTTTACGTACTAGCTCGCCTGAGGACGGACCT
The DNA here is from genome assembly GCA_023375725.1 of Nephotettix cincticeps. Lineage (NCBI taxonomy): Eukaryota > Metazoa > Arthropoda > Insecta > Hemiptera > Cicadellidae > Nephotettix > Nephotettix cincticeps. The sequence goes on from CM041785.1 coordinate 2,865,743, forward strand.
AGATTCCAGATCCCGAAACGTCGTGAAACTTTTTTTCACTGAAAATCATGTTGTAAAATGTCCGAAATAAAAATCTAAATAACATAAATCCATCATTACAAGTAATAAGTTTCAAACAAAGAATAGTACATAAGTGAAAAATATAATGTAAACCAATAGTCTGTTTATAAAATAGCAGTCAAGGAGGGAATCAAAGTGGAGGGTGGAAAATAAGGGTGGATGAACGTGACGAAGGTACAGATAGTCACGACTCACGGACAAGCTTTATTGAATGAATAGAGGAAGAGAACAACACTTAGACGTTATGGAGAGAGACAGGTCTTGCTTTGTTTCCAAGTCTCCTACTAACGTATACGTGAGGTTTAAAATTACATGCATGTATATGCAGTATCACTACTTTTGAGCCTCCTTGCAGGTGCGCTTAAATTTATTGTTATTGCCACTGTTATTGCTAAATATTTAAATTCATTAGTTAAGCTAAAGTTGAAGTTTGGTATATTTAACAAACCATAGAGATAAATCGTGTTTGAGGTTGAGTTATACCTTACTGCATTGTAGTGTGTGGCGGTTAGCGCCACTTTTGTATAGTGTAGCAATCAATTCGGCTGAGATCAGATCTAGTCGGCCGTGTGCAAATCGTTGCGTATGAAAACCTGAATCTCTCTCGCTCTCATGGTCCGGGATCGTCAAAAAAGTATCACTTATGATATAGTTAGAAATAAGTTAGGGGGAATGTTAGGGAGCAGTAGGGAACCAGGGACATCACTAATGAAAGAGGTAAACAAGAATGAGCATTTAGCAATTATACACTTAGACTGGTACCAACTCCATGTGCCGACAGAATTAGCACCTACCATAAAATTATGTTATAGCCGATAAAGCTGACTTGGTTTAGGGTTGTGTGGCTACGATCGGGCTCTAGTAATATTCCCAGTAGGTTTACATTCTACTTAGTTTTCATCATAGACCTGGGTATCATTTTAGTTAAACCAAATCTTTAGTATCCATATTATTCGTCGACTTACACTAACGCTTCCATAGAATTTGGTTTCCAGAAGTTCAATCTATACTCACACTCACACATATAGTTTCAGCATACACGTTTCACTCACTACTTCAGTTCAAATGCCATACATACAATAGCAGTCAATATCCCCAATATTAACTGACACACATACGCCCGTAACTTCACAATTTTCACTTCAAACTCTAGCAGAACTCCATCCCTTCCTCTGCAAGTGTGGTTAGTGTATGTTTTAGGAGGAGCACGATAACGGGAGGGGGTGATACTGTGAATCTAAACTTCTTCTTTTCTTCCCCGTCCCCTAGATTGATTCGATCATCTCACCAGTAGATCTTGTGGGAAAGAAGCCCCGATATTAAAACACCCTCCTCATGAATACCGGAGTAACCGCGGGGGGTGGGGGGATTAATTGCTTGACAGGATTACTGGAAGTCACGTGACTAGCAGACGACGTCGACAGATGGCTCTGTGACAGACGGCGTCTGTGTCATTGGAATCACGCAATTGGAGAATCCAATATATCACGGAAGCATGTGTGATTTGTAGAATAGGTTGTTTCGTCATCTTAAACCTATGCAATGTTAAGAAATATGAATTTAATTTTCCCCATCAAACATTACGATCTTTTGTTTTTTTAATGGTTGTTTTTTTTCAAAGAAGATTGTATGTTTTTTTATTCACAACATATAGCTCAAATTTGTTAATATAAAGTTAGTAATATAGAAGGGTATTTTTAGCTAGTAAAGAATATAAATGAATATGGTAGATAGGTAAAAATGGTTTAATATTTTAAATTAAATCGGTGTCCGTCAGATGATTTAACACTACTAATGTGTACACAAACTGAAGTATATAATGAAAATCAACATTTTTAAACGTAAAAGTAAGGAGGAAACAATAAAAAAATGTTTGTATTTACTTCCCTGTGGGAAATAGGTTAGATCATGGATATGTCTAAAGGAAATGGTCTAAGTTCATCTGGACAGCTGTTCTTATTATTTTATATTAAAAAATTCAACACAATAGTTCTGGTAGTTTCTATGAAAACCTGTTACATGTTTTCCATCTTAAAAATCGCCAACACCCCCCAGAGCTAAGACATATCCATGTCAAAACTGAAAAATAAAAACACATAAAGGAATAAAAATACAACTGATTACCATATTTGTATTTAATAGTTTTTGATAATTTGCAAAGGTTTTAAGATTAAACGTTATTGTGAACGAAATAGTTTTTAAATGTATAGGATTCCAAATCAATAGCTTTTAACTCCCATTCAAGGGAGCAGCAGAATCATTTCGCCAGCCTGAGCAGAAAATGTAAAAGGGTCACGTTCGCCTACAACTGATATTTCCTGTCTTAGACTTGTTCCCTTCGGTTTGCTTCTCTTGTTCTCAGTCTGCAGTTACGATTTGTGCTGGATATCTGTTCTGCTTCGATTTACTAAATCTGTGCAACCGATAAGCTGGATTTAGGAAAAAGAATGTTGTGAAGTTTAATATTTTATCAGGTTCTTAAATTATTGAATATTTTCTTAAAGTAATTTGTTAAAAACTACGTTAAAAATATTTACCAGGCATTAATGTACTGAAAAAATTCGTAATAATATTTATTTAGATGGAAATCTTTTTAGAGGAACAACAACAACAAAATAGTTTTAGAGGTTTAAACTGTTGGACATAATGGAATAACAAAGTAAAGAGGACTCTTAAAAAAACTTTTACTGAACCATCTTTGCAGTGTTAAGAAAGCTCTCAAGGGGTGGGCTAGCAGTGGGGGGAAGGGGTGGTAATCAATTTTAATTTTAATGATAAGCTCACCAAACGGTCGATGTTATGAAAAGAGCCATAACTCGCCCTGCTCAGGGCAACCATAATGTTGAGATGCTCGGCCAGGCTTTGGCTTTATGTCCAAAAACTTTACTCTTCTTGTAAACTCAGCTAATTAGTTTGTAAAACGTCTTTGCAGATTAATGTTGTATTAAAGCTTTGCCTAAAAATTTTGCACTAAAATGTATTTTGAAACATAACATTCATCGTGCTGAATATATAAATAACGATTTTTTATCTTTTATTGACTAAGACGTTGACGTCGTCCTGTAATCCAGCTTCTTGGAGGTCACGAATTGTGGATAGTTGTATGGTTGGTGGGTGTAGTGTTCTCTTGTGTTCGCACTATTGAATACTACGTTAATCCGCTAAGACCACCCTCATGATTAGATCAGTTCGTAATTCAGAAGCAGTGGTTCGGATTCCACGTTAAACTGTTGGTCCCTTAGGTATGCCATTGACTTTTGGGGTATTAATTACCAGTCCTGTCTAAGGAATATGTCTGCCTTAGTAAGTAACAAGACTACGAGATCGCGCTTCAATCATCCTACACTCGTTTCTTATTCATACTAGGCTTAAAATACCTACCTTGGTACGGTCGCTATTTCAATAATCTAATCTATCTAATCTAAATCCAATGAGGGAGTAGAGTATCATGATTGATCGATTGAATTGAGTGGTTGGACTCCAGATCCCAACACGTCAACCTTGTGACTTATTGTGTTTTCAGTTGGGTAAGCCGATTCCAGTGCCTTCCACGTGGCTCATGAGCTTTTCTCCTGTACTAGCGTCGAATATCCTTCCCGGTACCTCTTGACCAAAAATGGCCCTTCACTTTTTCGCCAGTCTATTACAGTTTTAAGATTTGTTTTGCAGTCACCAAGGAACCCTCACATGGTTCATCACGAAAGATCTTTTTCCCAAAATTTTCTGAGGGATCCTTTTCCCTCGAATTTTCGCTGTTCCATGGCTCATCCATCAATAACCTTGAGGGATGTTGCCTTGCTGATGCCGTAATATGGTTCCAGACCACAGAATGGCATCATGGCTCCTGTTTTTACGAGCTTGTCTGCACTCTCGAAAGCAACAAGGAAATAAGGATTGCTTTGTTAAAAAAACTAATAATAATCTAGCAGGAAATTTCGGGCGATATTTATATTATTTATTTACTACTATAAAGATTAATTTTAAATCACTTCGGTTTAACCATCATTCTCTCTGTGATCGTTGCATAATTCTCTTTTAATTATTTTCTTTTTATAGTAGAAACGTCACACACTAGTGTATTTTACTACTATGAAGCCTGCAATGTTAAATACGCAAAAACTTTTAAAACAGATAGAAAACATATACTTCCTATTCACGTAGAATCTCATTCTACATTTCAGAATTACATTAAAACCACCAAATGATTAAAATTTTAATAATAATTATAGATGTTTTATATTATATTAGGTTTCAATACAAACAATTAAATAATTAATCTTTTGATTTTTTTCTGTTTCCCAATATTAAAGTATATAATATATTTTAAATATATATTTTATTTTTCTGAATTTCATACGCCAATGACGTTTTTACGTTTTTATGAGGAGAACACAATTCCATTAAGCTAACCATCCAAGTATATTATTTTCCTAACAATTTTACAGTTTTATGGTACAGTACAGATATTTACAATATTTTGGTCGTCTTTACTAGGTTTCAAATTATAATTTTTATTAAAAATACAATTTTAAAATTTAGTCCACCTTTAACCGTACATAATTTATAAAGCTTATAGAAAAAAATCACATACCGACAGATAACCGAAAACTATGAACTTTAAAGATTTTTTTGGAAAGTGTTTAGAATAATCATGTCTCTAGTTTTTTTATGTTTTTCTAAACCACCGTGTTTATTTATGCCACCACAAACTACGAAGTCACTTATCTCCCGCAGCGGATGATTGGATCAGAGCCTCAACGGAAGCGGTAACACCCTTGGAGGGGACGGTCCTCATGAATGCAGGGGGTCGCGCCGACGGGGTTAATTGTTTGAAGGGATTAGCGGTCCAAGGCATCCGCCCCTGGCGACAATCGCGGCATCCTGATCAAGCCGGGGAGCTGAGAAAAGGACTAGCCTCCCAAACGCTTTTTCATACTGGCTGGATGGTTCAGTAGTTATTGTACACACTTCATAATCTGTAGGTCTCCGGTTAGCAATCTTGACACAATTTTGTAACGTTTCCATATTGAACCCAGTCGTCTTTTTTCATGGGATATCAATTAATGGTCCTTGGTAGTTCATTAGTTTCAAAGTTTAAAATTTATTGTATTTATCACACTCACCAAAATATACAAAAAACACCACTAAAGGAAATATACACTTCAACTATTATATTTAATATTTAGTGGCGTAATTGAAGTTTTTTCTTAACACTTACATATCGCATCCATCTAATCCGAAATATATTTTTTTCTTTTTTTCAACCCTTTGAATTAATATTTCACGAGGAACGTTGAAGTTATTTGGGTGAAACTTTTCGGGCTTATTAATAGTGATATATTGAAAGATTTCTTGTATTTTAAGAATTATTGGTTTTCAGCAAAGATTATAAACTACCTTATTGACATGGATATATCTTAGCTCTGTGGGGTTGCGATTTTTAAGATGGAAAATATGTAACAGGTTTCCATAGAAACCTCCAGAGCTATTGTATTGAATTCTTAACACAAAGGATAAGAACAGCTGTTTGGATGAAGTGGAAACCTTTAGACATATCCATGATCTAACCTATTTCCCACAGGGAAGTAAATACAAACATTTTCATTTCACCTTTAATATTTGAGAGTAGTAATGCAACTAAGTAATAGTTTTATTTTTAAAAGACATGTTTTTCCTGAGGATATTCCACACTATCTGTTTTATTGGGCAGTTTTTTATTGGGAAATTTTGTGTGTGTTTTGTGTATGTTGTGTGTTACTGACGAGATCCAGTCACAAAATACAAAAATTGGTGAGTATGCCCAACAAAACGGTTAATAAGTCAGGGTTGCATGGTCAAAAATTGTATTTACTTTCTTGTGAGAAAAAGCGTAGATCTTGGATATAGCTGAAGGAATGGTTTATTATAGTTCTCTAAACAGCTGTTCTCATAACCATGTAACGTCACTTCCGTTACATTTTTTTCGTCTACATATCAATGTCAAAAGTTAAAAGTAATGTGTTTGAAGAAATCGTTTCGATTTACTTGTAGAGTGTTTAATGTTACTACCCTTATACCTAGGGTCGATGTTTCCCTCCGAGCTCAGTAGCTCAATTAGTCCTAGGCTCGCACTGGTCACCGCAGACATGTCAGGTTGGCCGCAGACGAGACGTGTGGAGGCTACAAAACAATGTATATACATACTAACTTACGAGATAGACGTGATTGGTTTATATTTATTATCTCAGTTAACCATGAGCCAATAAATTTATAGAAATTATTTACTTTAAATTTAAGTTTTATCAATGCAAATTACATTAATTTCCTTTTTGACATGGATACATCTACGCTCTAATAATGGGGATGGTGTTAGCAATTTTAGAGATGCAAAACATCAAAATGTGTAGCGGAAGTGGCGTCTAACAGTTACAAAAACAGTTGAGGAACGAAACACATTCCCTTTAGACATATCCATGATCTCAGCTATTTACCAACAGGAAATAAATATAGTTTTTAAAGGATTATTTAAGCCGTAGTAATTTTACCACCCAACCTGCTTTCTTAACAAAATAATTGCAACCTAACAGAAAGTGTACTTTTCCCTTTGATATTTTGTCACAGATTAGTATAAAAAAATGTAAATTCGTCTAGTTTTTTTTATCTAATTTTAATGGCCGCAGATAATATTTTTTTATTTTTTGCAACGAAATGAAAATGTTTAAATTAATGTAAAATGTGTAAGACATGAAGGTCATATTCTTTTTAATCCTAATTACTGTAAACCTCAAAAATTCAGTAAAGTTTCCCAAAAATTGTATAAATCATATTTTTAGTATTTTTAATTTATTATTTTTATATTTTTTTAGCGACTAGAGCTACTTAAACTCTCTAAGAAACTTTCACTGATGTTGAACGCACATAAAATTCCAAACCTACCAAATCCTTCAGTGGAGTCTTGAGCGTTTATCATGTGTGTAAGCTGACGAAGTGGGAGTAGGCTTATGTCAATCACACACAGACTGTCGACACAGACAGAGAAGACATAAGAAGCCTTCATCTGGCGCACAACTGCACTCAATGTCGACAGGCGTAAAGGGTAAGGGTTGAGCAGACGCTTACACGACTCTACCCCTTTTCAACTACAGTCTTCAAGGCACTCTTAACCCTTGCTCTTTTTAAACTCCTGCTGTCTTTATTTTTAAAGATCTCTCGTTAAATCTTTTGTTTCAAATCACCAACAGATACTTTTTATTTCTGTTTAACAAAAGGGGAAGAATTTGGACTAAAAATATCTTTCAATTTTTATTTCAACTCACTTTTATTTCATGATACAGAGATTCGTTTGATCAATTTAATTAAATGTCTCATAGACTTACGTCAAATTTTACTTATTATGTGAAAACAGTTTTATCATTATATCAAGTTATAATAATAATGGAAACTTTGCTTTGTTATTGCTTCTGGTAAAATATATTTACAAAATAAAGTTTATATTTAAAAAAAGTAAATTTTTCTTATATATGTTTATAGGCACTTAATTGTAGTATGAAAGAACTTTTTTTGATTATAAATAAGATAACTATCGTCAAATAGTATTTAAATTGAAATTGTCATATTGTAGTTTGATTTTTTTAAACTGAAAACATATTTCAGTTATCCTGATGTTCCAGTTGTTTTCTATACATAATGAGGACAAAAAAATACGTCTAACATCATCATTAACAATTAAGAAAACAGATGAGGTTTAAGTCACGACATTCAATATGTTCATACTCAATGAAGATATTTGTGAGTAAAATTCTGAAACACAAGTACGACGATCCAACTAGATCTCCCATTAAATAAACGTATCATTGGACTGACACTTTTTTCTCCCGTGAGTAAACTTTAAAACGAGAATCTTATATAAAACTAATATTTGACAGGGATGGTGTCGTCCTGTAATCCAACCACTTGGAAGTCACGAATTGTGGATAGTTGTGAGCGATAGACGGTTGGTGTAGTGTTCTCATGTGTAGATTATCGTCTGCAATATTTAATACTACGTTAATCCGCAAAAACCATCCTCTTAAGTAGACCCATTCGTAATTCAGAGGCCGTGGTTCGGATTCCACGTTAAACTGTAGGCCCCTTAGTTGACATCGGCTGTTGGGCTATCAATTAACAGTCCTGTCTATGGAACATGTCAATCTTATTCATTAGCAAGAATACAAGATCGTGCCACAATCATCTTACACTCAATCCTCATTCATACTTGTCTTTAAATATCTACCTTGTGTTATGGCTGCAATTTCAATAATCTAATCTCATATAATCATATTCTCCAAAGTAGAATTAAAATTCATCTATAATTTATTGCATCCAACCCAATTTCCAAAGGTAATACTAAAAGAAACATAGTTGAATTAATTGTTAGAATTTTATGGAGGGACAACCTCCTTAATCAACAATCTAATTCGAAATTGGTTTTACACAATATTATCTTTTACATATTTAAAAGGTTTTTACTAACACCATAGTCTGATACGTTATAAAGAAAATAGATAACAAACATTTGTAGGGGAAGAGGAATTCCGAGTAAGAAGTTTTCCAAGTGGCCCTCAACCCTTCTCGTCTCTTAATTCGATAAATGTACGATAACTTCAGCAGATTGAATTGGAACGACATTTCGTATGAGAAGAACAACTTTTCACTAACAAAGTCACGTTCCCGTCGCTTTCATCTGTCTGTGTCATACGCACTGCAAATATCCTGAGCAGCTTTAATTTTGAACGAACGTGTTGTTGACTGTAAAACACTGGATTGGTTTTGTAAAATAGACGTCTAAACTAGTTTCTTTAGTATGACAAAGAGTCCTTTATTAATTTATATGTGCCATGTGAAGGAATTTCTATGGATATAATGCTGGGTATTAGCGAATTCCCTGTGGAAAACTAAGCTTGACCTGAATCGTGACAGTTAAGTCCGGGACCATGATAGAAGTTCATAACTCAACGCCCTGAACACGTTTTGGAGGGTAATTCAAAATTATATGTAATATAAGCACATACTTGTGTCAACACAAGAAACAATTATTGTATGATTGTTATAAAATTCGGTTAAGTTTTTTCTTTCTATAATATCTTGAACGAGTTCGTTGGGCAACGCAATCGGAATAGATTGACTACGCTTTGTGGGGGGGCTGTGCCTAAGTTTTCACTTTATTTATGCATAATTTTTTTTTAAAAGCTATTTTTCCTTTACCCTTGGATTCAGCTCAAAAATACACAGTTTAGTAATTTGAATCATGAGGTCAGGTCGATTGGATACTGAGATATTTAAAATGGTAAAAACTGGTACATTGTGTAATGCTAATCTCAAGGATAATAACTAAAAATTAATAAATCACTCAACTGCTTAAATTACGGCAGCAAATCTACGTATTCATTGTAATCCTTATGGGGATTTGGAAAATTAGTATAACTCGCTTAGTTATTGACATAATTTGATAAAACGTATGTGATTTTACTTAGCGAACAGGCTTAGTGCACATTACCATGTAAAACAAACCTTATTGCAGCAAACCTGCATACTCAGTACTATTTGATTACTATGATGTAAATAATATAAGTTCTACTCCCGCCAATGAACTGCATCCGATCTCGTTTAAATTTAAAAATAACTTATCGTCACTTTAAAAAAATATTTCACCACGATCCAAAAACCAGTGCAATGCAAGTGCAGCGCAATTAAAAACAGCTGGTAAACAGACCAGGTTAATGAAATAAATTTTATTAAAACTTATTCTTACTGGTCGCAAAAAATACGTTAAAGTAATTTTTGTTTGACAAAATGGTAATATTTGAGTTTATTTTTGAGAAGTGTACAGATTATATTCCTACATAGTCACAATTTTTAGTTAACATCTCAATTAATTAGATTTTTATGCCTGTGGAGTTATGGAAGACACATTTTAACATTCTACTTATGCGACTAAAATTCAATATGTTTTTTGTACTCATACATAAACAATAAAATGCCTTAAGTGAAGTAAAAGAAATCGTTTAAGTTTTTATTTTCCGACCTTATAGTTCGTAAATGATAACTGAAACAGTAATTGGCCCTTCCATTACTGGGAATAGCAGAATAACAGAAGCAGACGCCACAACAGCTGATAATGAGGCGGGATTGTTTGATCTCACGGCTGATGAACTTCTCTCTGATTCAGAGTTGCCAACCTATTACTCAGCGCAGCCTGTGAGTTCTGCAAGAAAACACTTCGCTAAGTATTAATATTGCGTATTTGAACATCATTAAATAATAATTTGACATTATTAGTTTTTAGTAGTTTCGAAGTTAATCAATATATTTTATTGGAGTCTGTATGTTTTACTACTTAATATTTATGGAGGTCTAACTCATACAGTTTTAAATTGATACCCTAATAATTTATATTAAAACTTAAAAATTAAGTTACAGATTATTATTTATTACTATATCAATTATCATTTATTAATTATGTTTTATTATTTTTATATTATTTAGAACTCTTTGCACTATAAAGGATCAAATTTAAATCAAAACCATTCAAGCCATTTTTGAAAAATTTATATTTTTCAGGTTTCAAAGGGTTTTAGGGGTGAACTACCCTTAAAAATTGTATACTACCCTAAAAAATGTCATCTTAATCGGACCAACGGGGTAGCCTGTAGCTCCGTGTTAAACTCTGTCTGTCCGTCCACACATGGACGGACAGACATCACGTCGAAACCCACTTTTTGGATTCAGGGTACCGCAAAATGGATTTCCACTCTCAACTCAAATTCAAAGATTTTGACGAAAACAATACTTTCTGTATATACTATGTATAAGGTGAGAAAGTAAAAGCCGTTTGGCCTCATGGTTGGTGTTCAATAATAACAATAAACATTCTTTTCTAACATGAAGTTAAACGTGTTAAATGTGTACGTAGATTTTATCGCAGCTGGTAAATCCGCATTAGACTTAAACTGACTGGAAAATCGCATTACGTTTGATTTTGCAGTTTGGTCAAGCATTTAATCGGTATGAACGATGTTTTTACCGCTCAATTTCTGGATAAATACTTCAAATGTCACATTTGAAATACCTGTTATGACTAATGATGACTGATGAATGTTTTATAATTATGTATATTTTGAAATATTTTTCAATACGATGAATACACCAAGTGAGCAATGGCTAATTTTTATCTTCTACGATTTTATTTCGTGTTTATTTTATTTTTGACTCACAAATCAAGTAAGAAATATTTTGACCTATTAGGAAAAGTAAGTAGCAAGATTGTTGTTCACAAGTGGTTTTAAGGGAAAACTATAAATCGTGTAGTTTGAATAGTTCTTAGTAATTTCTGCCCTTTAAAGTTAAATTATTACAAAAATATTTGCAGATTGTTTTTGTAATTAGAACTCAAAAGTTTAATACATATGATATAAATACACAAAAGGACTATTTTTAAACAATGTGTTTAAAATTATTTTATCTATCGTTATTCACCAATGACTTTTTGAGTGTGCAGTTTAGTAGTACTCTTTATTCTGACAGAAGATAAGTGTGTTAGAAAGTTGTGAATTGACTTAGAGTTGAACCTATTATTTCTATTTACAAATACGTTTGAGTGCATTTTAGTGAATTATCCTTAGGGAAGAAGTTCTTACCATTGATTTCTTTACCATTAGAATCAGCGCAACTACACAATTTAGTTCTTAAAAGTTTTGCTTAATCAGCAACGTTTTTGGATATTAAAAAGTCTAAACAGAGGCCGTTGTATTTTTTGTAAAACTCAAATGTTGATCTTATAGAGGATGAGGAAAAATTAATATTTCACTCATTAATCAATATGTTTTGGGAAAACACGGATATTAAGCTTCGTTTATTTAAGATCCATCCATTTATGTTTAAAAATCATAGTGTATGTGTTTATCATGGCGGCTACCCTGCACACTCTTTTCTCGTGTTAATCTTAAAAAGAATAAGAAGACTCCTTTATTTATGGACTTTTAGGTTGGTGAAACAGTGTAAATGGCCAAAATAAAAATTATTCATGATACAAATACCTACTTTGTAGCGTTCCTCACAGCAGCAAACCTACATACTCTCGCGCAAACTCTCATATTTATTGACGGTCATAGAAAGTACTTGCCATATTATTACTATATTATTGGTTTTGAAATTCGCTGAGTACGCAGGTCTGCTGTGACGAAGGTATTATTCTTTGATATGTTATAAGTCTCAAGAAGCAAAGCCTAATACATCCTCCCTTTGTCTACGCAATTCTACACCGTAGAGTCTCCCACCCCTTGGTAAGCAGCACTAGCGCCAATCAAGGCGGCGACCCCAGAACCTCCACACCCTGTCAACAACCGGGGGCTCTCGGGTGCTTATTTCCTTACCTCCCCTAACCCCAACCTCCATCCGCCCTCGAGCTATGTCATCTGATGAACCTCCCCAGTCCCGGCCGGGCACCGAGACTCTCTGATCTTGTGCCTACGTCATTTTACGTTTTGTAGAGGTTTGTAGAGTCCTTTAAACCATAATATTACTGGTGCGAAGTCTATGAAACGAGTTGTAACTATCCAATAATGGATACCGATTAGATGTGGTGATTTTAATTTTTAAGATTTTAATTTTCAACTACCAATCGTGTAACACTCTTTCCCACATCAGAAGTTTCCATAATCCTATTATTTGGAATTTTTATGTAAGGGTGGACATAAGTAACTAATCTTAAAGAACCTATACTTAATGTATAATAATTATATTGACTATTGACCAATACAATAATTTAGATTAAGAATATTAAAATTGTATTTGCCAAAACATGTGTTCAATATTTTTTAAAGTATCACTGTTTTGTATAGTTACACGTACTTTTCAAAGAAAAAGGATAAATACTGGTACTGAGAAGTACTTTTTCTTTTGTTAAACTATTTTTCTGATTTTATTGCCATCCTGTCTTAAGATTTTGGTCTATAGAAATGTTCCTTACCTCGAACCAGGCTAAAGCTTGTGAAGCAATTATTTAAAAAAAAGTTGTATTTACTTCCCCGTGGGAAATAAGTTACATCGTGGATATGTCTAAAGGAAATGGTCTCAGTTCATCTAAACAGCTGTTCTTGTTATTGTATATTAAAAATTCAAAACAATAGCTCTGGTTCTATGGAATCCTGTTACATTTTTTTCATCTTAAAAATCACCAACACCCCCCCCCCAGCCCCCCCCCCCCCTACCCGCCCTCCCCCCCCCCTCCACCCCCCCTCCCCTCCCCCCCCCCCCCACCCCCCCCGCCCCCCTCCCAGACCCCTACCCCGCACCAAAAGCTAAAATATATCCATCAAAATTATTATAGTGATGGAAAATAATCTTGAGATGTAGTGTAATGTAAGGTGTTGTTTCAACTAGTATTTTTGAATAGAGAGCGTGGTCTAAAAATCAATGGAAAGTAGCGGTAGTAAAATTTGAGTTTATTTTGTAGTTTTGAAATCAATAAATTACAAATCATTACACAAACAAACCGTGAATTTGTGAAGAAGAATATTAATAAAGGGTGAGTTTGATGGTTGTAATGGGTTTTCAGGGACTTAGGTTCGTTTTTGAATGACTAACTTATTAGTCATTATCTTTTGTACTCAAATTAACAAGAGAGCATTTAATTGCTGTCTAATGTCAAACCACCACAAAGTTCAGTTAAAATTTCGCTCAGGATCGTACCAGTGACCTTCACATTGCGATAGGCCACTATAACTAGTGTGATCAACTCAGCCTATTGTATAATTTTTTTTTAATTTTACCCACCTTTAATAATGAATAACTTCTTTATTAGCATTGTACGTGTTGGTTTTACTATAGAATGAAGTAAATCTCACGTCTTCCTACATTACTTAATATATTTACACTTATATTGTAATGATATACAAACGATAAATACAAAAGTTGTTAATTGGCGATTATTCCTAGTCACACCGGATATCATCAGGCCTAAACGGAGACTGAAAAAACAAAATGGCGTCCCTGCTTGAATACTATTGGCTACCGGAAGTTCCTGTCATGGCGTCGGATGGAGCATATATTGATATGGGAAGAGTGATTTATTTACATACAACATTTTAAAGATTAAGAAAAATTAATAAATTAACAACTACACTTTGATTCTGCAAGAACGTATAGAAATCTGTTTCCGGAACTCAGCCAGCCAATAAACGCTTCATCAAAAGCCATGACAGGAACTTCCAGTAGTCGATAGTATTCAAGCAGGGACGCCATTTTGTTTATTTCAGTCTCTTTGGGCCTGATGATGTCCGTTGTGACTTGACGAAATCGATCGCCAATGTAACATATATTTGTATATTTTTACCATTTGTATATAACTACAATATAGGTGTAAGTATATTAAGTAGTGTTGGAAGACGTGAGTTTTTACTTCATCCTACACCTTTAATAGAAACTGTACCAATTCAAATATTTATGTGGGGGAAGGATACGATAATGTGGGGCTCGCACCTACTAAACTCTTCCCCTCATCACCTAGGCCTATCCTGGAACTGTACTGCACATTATTTCGGGCTAGACTTTTTCATTATTACGCCACTAGGGCTTTCCTCATCAGGGTGATCACAGTGCTAAAGACGGTCGAGATCGACCTTTTTCGTTTGAGTTAAGGATTAGACACAGTGCTTAACACAGTTCCAGATATCCTCTCCCTGGAGTACAGCTCCGACGATGTTGTCAGGATGGATTGCTACGTCGATCTCCGCAGAGAGTGACACTCGAAAAAAGTGTGCTGTTCTATGCCGTGTCTGCAATGCCAGGACAGTACAGAAGTGTACATCTGCCAACTTCGCCTATCTTGTGCAGACAGGAGCGAAAGCACCCGTGTCCTGATAGGAATACGCCACGAAGAAATCTACCTCGTCATCCTGCCTTTCCATCCAAGAGTAGATGTCAGGGATCAGTCTATATGTCCAATGTCTCCTCAACTTTGCCTCCTATTCGCACTGCGAATGGGAAAGGCTGCTGGACAAATATAAAACTTACTGTTGATACAAAGTACAACAATACAAGTACAAACATTCACAACCCCGGTGTTTGCACAATGTTTGGCTACCCAGCCGTTAATTCACTGAACAGTTCACAGGAACACAACAGCGATTGTGTTCAAAGCTGTCCCGGTCCGTGTTTGAATGTTTGGCGCTTCGCTCTGGGCCTTCATTCAACTATGATTCAAGTTTTGTTTGAACAGTTTACGTACACCAACTGTGTACACAAACTTGATATGAAACTCGAACAATTTAGTTTCGTGCCAAAGTCAGGAGTATTTCATATAAGTTAACTTACATGTAGGAAAAGCTTTTTTTAACATTTTACTACTTTCATCCAAGCAAGAAATTGTAAACTCAACCAAACATGTTACCAAATTTTTAAATTCTTTCAAGGTTCAACTATAATTGTTTTATTTGTAAAAAAATATGTATTTTGAAAATTGTTTTAAAAACTAATTGGGGTTTTCATGTTAATAGCGTACTATTTATTTGGCTTTATTTCAAGCCTACTGATTAAAGTGATGCAATCATGTGTATAAATTCAAGGACACCCATTGGGGTTTAGATAGATTTCCCAAATAACGTATACAAACAAAAAATAAATTAATACAGGTTTATCGTACGTAACGTCACTTTATGACTGACGTATGTGAAATGAAACAATCTTACAGTTAAGATAAGTTTCAATTTTACCATGTACGAAATACATTATTAAAAGTGTACTTAACAAATGGTTAACGATTTTAAAATTTAGTTCCTAGTAATTGCTAGTAGCTTTTTATCAGTCATAGAATAACTTACTATATTGGAAGCAACATATATCCTTGCTATTGTTATATTATTTTTTACCACCAATCAGCGAGTGTGAAGAATTTACCTTTGACTGTTCTTCACGTTGCATCGTTGTGACAATCACCATCTAGGTGTGAGTTTGGCCTATATATTATCATACAAATATTTTAAGATAACGCACGTGTATGATTACAAGAAACAGTATTTAGTCGTTACATTATGTGAATTTATATTATATTCACACAAATATGTGAATTTAATTACTTAGTTAGTTAGTTACTGAAATAAATGGCAATTTAACCATATATATATTTTAAACCAAGTATGAATGAGAAATGATTGTATGATTATTGTGGTGCGATCTTCTAGTCTTATTACTGACTAAGGCTGAAATGTTCCTTAGACATAACTGTTAATTAATATCCCAACAGTCAATAGCACATTTAAGGGACCTTTAGTTTGACGTGGAGTCCAAATCGCTGACTTTGAATTACGAAATGCTCTAATTACGTGGATGGCATTTACGGATGGACTTAGTATTCAATAGTGTGGACGTTTATCCACATCAGAGAATATCCCATGCACTGACCATCGCTCATAAATATCCAAAAATCGTGACCTCCAAGTATCTGGAATCCAAGACACGCCGTCGTCCAACCAATAATGGGTGTAACTAAATTAATATTAACATTCAATAGTAACTAAGAAATGACCATTTCATTTGATTTCTCTGCTTTTCTTTTAAACCACTTTAATATATCACATGTTTTACTTTTGTGTTCAACTGTTTTATTTTTTGAGAGCACATTTTAACCTATTTTATTTAAAGTACATAAAAGCCTTGTCTAAAGATTAGTTCTTTGTTTGAAATTCATTATTGGTGATGGTGGATTGATATTATTTAAATTCTTATTGCGGACATTTTCCATCACGATACATTTTGTTTTACATAATATCGTGATGGAAAATGTCCGCAATAAGAATCTAAATAATAAAGATTAGTGTTATAAAAGTATTGTTTTAACTTACAGAAAGAGGGACAGCGATACATAAACTTTGATAAGACCCTTTTTGAATTCTATCCGGAAATAAAAAGTAAAAATAATCTAAAATTTTATAATTCCTAGCAACGTAAGGAAACACTGTAATTTTATATCTATAGACGTTTTAAACATACCATTGAACAGTTGTGAATCCGCGAATTCGAATAGCTTGATCGATTCCAGAAAGCGCGGGAGTATATGGTATGGTGTCGTGATGCGGCATTGAGTTAGAGGGGTAAACATATTAAGTCCCCCCACGTTACGTGGCTAATCTCAGCGAAGACCTCATGTATTGCCTTCAAATGAACACATTACCCACCTTCACTTCACCGTACTTTGTTCAAATACTTAGTACACTGCTTCATCTGAGGTATACGAAACGAAACTCCTCATTAAATATTATAAATTTCTCCTATTTATACGCCAGTCGCCTTTTTATCGTTCTAGAAGTTTAAGGCCCAAAGGTCGGTTTTATTTTTCAAAAGCGTACAGCTGTCATTGAATTAGTTTTGACATGGATATAACTCTAGGTTCTGGGGGGTTTAGCATTTTTGTGTAACGCAAAAAGTGCAGTGTAAGTGTTTAGAAACTGTTTCCATAGAAACTACCAGAGCTACTGTATTGAACTTTTGGTTATAAGAACAGCTGTTTAGATGAACTGAAACCCTTCAGTGGCCTTACTTATTTCCAACAGAAAAGTAAATACAAGTAAATACAAACTTTTAATAGTAATAATATCTGGTTTTAGCCTATTAAGCAATTCTTTAAGTTTAGGTTCGTAATCATTGTATTTTTTGTTACGGATATATCCTAAGCTCCTAAAGCAAGAGTTTGCAATTATAGGGACGCAAAAGTTGTAACGGAAATTACGTGAATATCTAGCCTATTTCCCACATGGAAGTAAAAACATTTTTCCTTGGAATTTGTGTACTACTAGAGGTAGTAAAACGAAAAAATCAAAGGAAATTGTACTGGTGCCATATAAATACTCGTATGAGATATAATCATCTCAGACATATTTTCTCAGACATATTGGCATCAGGTTTTTATTTACATATACGGGAATGTTTTTACTATTGCTTTTGATGTTTCGTGTTTCTTTGTTGTTGTTTAATTTTAATATTCTGTGTTGAGAAATTTTCAACTGCGTATCGTCTCGCATCTTGACGACTTTTAAAATTGATAACTTTCTATAATAAACAAATGCCATATAAACCGTTTCGAATATGTGTTTTGCTGCTTTAAAGTTTACTTTTACTTTTAAATTTATTTTAAAGTTTTTTCTTTAACACTTGCTCATACTGATTCTCAACAGAGTTTAATTAAATACGACGCTCAACTATTTTAATCAACAGTACCTTTATTAAACTCTACGCTCACAGTAGCTTTAAATAACGGCTCTGTTACGGAAATGATATTGTGGAACTCAACCCCCGCTGTAAATCATGCAGGAAGCTAAATGAAAACAAGTTTCGTCACTAAACAACATGGGGACAATTACAGCCCCTGTGGCCACCATTCAAAATGAAACTTTGAAGTGTCATCTGATAAATTAAATCCGAACCCGGAACGCTAGAAAATTTAATAACATGGAGCGTTCTTGAGTTTTGGTAATTACAGAGCAGTTTAAGACAATGTGGAAGTTTTGAAGATGTGAATTTTGTTTTACTTTTTGTCTTGGTAAAATATCTTGAGAGCCAAATTTAATTTAGGATCAATTTCTAAATAGTTGTAATATGTTTAGCACTACTGCCTATACATGGTGGAACACACGTTTTCGTGTTTGAATTCTCTAGTTTTAGTGAGCCTCCTACAACTTCATTTTCCTGTGTACATCGAAATGTAAATGCCACTCTATACTTTATGTAATATATTTTAAAAAGTAATAATTATATAAACTCTAGATATAGGTAAATTTTGAGTGCTCAATTATTTACAAGTGTTGTATACTTATACAACTTATACAAGTGTTGCACAAGTTAAACGTGGTTTAGGATTTAAATAACCAATCCCTCCTAAAATGGACAGACATGTTTTATCAAAATTTTAAATATAGCACAGAAAATATTATTTTAAAGATCACAAAGGATATTATCTAATGCCCCAACAAATATTTTTATTTAAATAATTTTGTGTATTTTATATTACTCCATGTTATTAAAATTAATATAAAAATGTTTGAATGTACAGTATTAATGAAATTGTAGTGCTAAATTGTTGACATACTTTATAGACTAGAACTAAAGCGAACAAAACACGCCGTCCGTCGTCCAAGTCTCCAAATCCAGATACTCGGAGGTCATGAATTGTGGAATTGTGGATGTGATATTCTCTGGTGTGGATTAACGTCCACATTAATCAATGCTTCCATAAATTATTCGAACTCTATACATTAATTAACAGTCCTTTCTAAGGAACATGTCAGCTTTAGTCAGTAACACGACTACAAGATCGTGTTACAACTATCTTACACTCACTTGGCTTAAAATACCTACCTTGTGGTAGGTTCGCAATTATAAAAGGGAATCTAAATTATATTTGCTGAGTAAATATAACATTTAAATCATAATCAGATTGGCTGCTAGATATTATAGATAACTTTTGTACCAAGTGCAAAGTTTTCTGGTCTATCCAAAGTAATTAGTTGATAATTCAATTATACTCAAACAAATAGGCAACCCTGGAAATACGAAGTGAGCCGCTGAGTTATCCAGGTTATTAAATAAATAAGATTTTACTGTAGTTATGCTTACAAAATCCAATAGAAAAATTCTATATACAAATTATGTATGGGATTATTTACAAGACTCAATTACTACTAGGAAAAGTACCCGTTCTTCGCACGGGTACAAAGGCTGAGGGGTATAGGCCCTACTGAAGCATTTAAATTATTGTCAATTAATTCTTTATTGTTTACAAAATGTCAAAAATATAAGTGTCTACAACATAACAAAGTAAAATCTGTAAAATATTGGGAAAAGATAAGGATCTAACGTTACACAGGCAGCCATCGGGAGAAAACTTATAATCTATGATTCCACGATTTCAAACTAATAATTTGAGCACTAATTTCGGTCCAGTAGTTTATCTGTAAAAATCACCTTTATTTTTTCTTCTTCCCGAACTATTAAAATGTAGGGTAAACGGATGTTGACATCAGGAAAATGTAAACATTACCTATGACGATCACGGCAGCTCTTACTTTTTCTTCCCGAACTGTCAAATTTTAGTGTTCACAGCTGTTGGCATTCAACTAATTTCATGTTTTCATTCTTTGAAAATGTAAAAATTGAAACTTAGGACGTGTATGGGGTGTATCTGGAGGGGAGTTTAAGGAAATGAATATATCTATGTGGTGCATGAGTTTAAGATCTAACTTTATGTAAAATTTCAAACCGGTCGGTTCAGTATGTTTCGCGTTTACTTGCCACAACAAAAAAACCCACAAACATACAGAAACCAACTCTTCATTATAAAATGATAGATTGCTACAATGTTTTTGTAGTTTTGAAGAAACAGGAGATAGGTTATCAATAAATAAGTAGGGCAACACATCCAACCAATCAAAATGTAACAACACAGATTTTATAAAACTAGCAGAAATACCAATACAGGAAAAAATATTATTTTAAAATAAAGAATACCGTAAGTAACAAGCTCGTCTAAACAAATCTGTTCCAATATGGGATAATGGAACAGCAAAGTAGACGGGTTTCCTGATCGTGGTTCTCCTACAATCCGGTTCCGTACATTCATCCAGGTGAAGATAATATGAAAGGCGGCGTTCTGTAATTGAATGAAATTGCCGCAACGAGCAGCACCTTCGTGGAAAATTAATAACACATCCTGTATCAATATCTGACGGCACTGGTGGAGATTCCTACTCTTACAGGAATAATAATTATATATCTTCGTAGCGTGGACTTTATGGTTTCCTATATTGGCTCTAATTTAGAGATTTTAGCTTCGTAGCACACTAAGCAGCAATACTGGGACGGTGGCGACGTCCTGTAATCCAGCTACTTTCTCTTGTGTGGATTAACATCCGCACTATTTATTACTACGTTAATCCGCAAAGACCATCCTCATAATTAGACCAATTCGTAATTCAGAGGCCGTGGTTCGGATTCCACGTTAAACTGTAGGTCCCTTAGTTGTCATCGGCAGTTAGGCTATTAATTAGTAAATATGTTAGCCTTAGTCAGTAACAAGACTACAAGATCGCGCCACAATCAAGAAATGATTATCGTTCCAGATTTACGTCTTCTTCTCTACGTGAAATTTGCTAATAAATGTACATACCATTTTGTTTTACTCCCAAAATGTCATACTTTAGGTAACTTAGCGTTGTTCACGATGCCAAACGTACCCGATTTAAAACAAGCAGGGCTATGTGTATAATACCATTTATTAACTGTCTATACAAGTTTTTTTCTTTTAGACAATATTCATAACATACCATATTACCCATTTTAAGGCATTTAATTAACTTAGAAAAGTGAAAAGATTAAAATACAGTTTGCACGAAAATTGATATTAACACTGCAGTACACATGTAAAACCTTCTGAAACGCGAAAATGAACTGGGCTGGAAATCAGAATTTAATAACAGACATGAATATGAAACCAACCGTGAGACGGGCGGGCAATTTTGTGGTGAAATTAGCGATGTAGTGCAGGAGGGGCGCTGCCTCGACACAAATTGCCATCCTATTTTTGGGCTGGATTTTTCATTTTATAATTAAAACTTTAATAGGTAGTTTAATCAAATTTCCACTAAAACTGGGAATTTTAGATCTAAAGCACACTTTTAAATTTATTGATCATGATTCATTCACTGTTCTTAATCCGCAAAACTGATATGTACTTACAAATAGCTTTATTTAACATGGCTTAAATTATTTAACACAATTAGAAATAATAAAATTTGTAAATTAAATTTGTACAAATTCTAGTGAAAAATTAAGGAAAACTAATTAAATTTATTGAAAGTTTGAACCAAATAAGTTTCCTTTGATATTGAATTGGACGTGCATTGCAAACTAATTGTGCCTAAATACTGAGGCAGTGGTTCGGACCCCACGTTAAACCACAGGTCCAGGTCCATTAGATGTGTCATTGACTGTTGGGCTATTAATTAACAGTTCTGCCAGCCTTAGTCAATAAAAGTACTACAAGATCGCATCACAATCATCTTACACTCAATCGTCATTCATACTTGGGAGAAATACCTACCTGGAAAATTTGCCATTCCAGTTAAAAGTATAAAGATAAAAAAATGTATGTACGATTTGTATTTATGATATGCCGAAACACTAACAATGGTAAAGTATCAGGAAAGCAATCAGAAAGTTGTTTTTATTTCTCGTGACCTGAGAAAATAGTTTACAGTAAAATAATAAGTTTATAATAAAGTCAGGAAATTAAAAACACACACATTTTACATAAAATTAAAATTTATAATGGAGCTTTACTTGTTACATGCACACTACACCATAATGGTATACGTTGAGCGAAGTTGGTACAAGATCAATAAGTTGATATGCTGTTAGTAAGAGTTTAACTCATTCATTCGAGTATATTAAGAAATGTCTAAAGCATTAGAATTAAAGTAATGAGATTATCAGTTGATTATCTGTTTAATCGAAATCGTTTTATTCCAGTATTTTTCATTCCATCTGCTCATATTATTACAGCTGCCATTTATTTATAACTATTCATATTAAATTGATACTATCCAGACTCATTTCGAGATCTTTGAAGGTCTTCTAAACTCAACTTATTACTCAATAGAACTTCTGAGATTAATTATCCAATAACGGTTTAAAGGATTTCACAAGAGCTTCTGTATTCGCAAGTTTTTTGTTTAAAATATCTCATTTATCAAACCGTTTTAACCCAGATCCTTTTTGTAATTTTTGGCCGCCTTTTAATCATACGTGTGTATTTTAAACCTAATTGTGATTATTTAATTTGATAATTTAGAATACACTTCAATTGAAAAAATATATTTTAAACATTATTGTAACAAGGTTCATTTTTCACGGGGCTGAACGATTCAGTAGTGCCCTCATAATTCAATTGTTTTGGTACTGAATAAAATGTGCAAAAACTTTTTGATATTTTCACTGTGAGTTTTAGCAATAACTGTTAAAACAATTCTAATCCTAAGTGTTTAGTCTTTCTTAAATTCGTAGATGTACTCGTAAATTAAATTAGACTATTGAAATGTCAACCTACAAAGGTAGGTATTAAAGCAAAGTATGAATGAGAAATGAGTGTAAGGTGATTGTGGCACGATCTTGTAGTCTTGTTACTGAAGAAGGATGACATGCTCCTTTGACAGGACTGTTAACAACTAGCGCAACATCCAATGGCAACTAAGAGATCTACTGCTTCGCGTGGAATCTGAACCACGGCCTCTGAATTACGAATTGGTCTAATTATGAGGATGGTCTTTGAGGATTAACGTAGTATTTAATAGTGCGTACGTTAATTCACACAAGAGAACACTATATCCACTGACCATTGCTCACAACTATCCACAATTCGTGACCTCCAAGTAGCTGGATTACAGGACGTCGCCAATGTCTCAGTCAAGGTGTCTAGAAATATATTCAGAGAGGTATGGGTCACGTATGTAATCCAATAAAGCGTGGAGAGAATTACTTTCTTAGCGTGTGAGAATTAAAGAATCTTGAACCCCCTTTGAAAACCCTATTCATGATTCTTTCGGTATCAAATCCTAAAACACAATAGAATTTTTTTATGAAAATCAATTTTTGATCCCAACTCGAGTTCCCGAAAACGAGAAACATTTCAGGTACAATTTACTTACTTAAAGGATAATTAGAAAATTTGTTGATATTAACAATTGACAAAACAGAGGCGAAAGCGGAAACAGCTGATAATGAGGCGGGATTGTTTGATCTCACGGCTGATGAACTTCGCTCTGATTCAGAGTTGCCAACCTATTACTCAGAAGGGTCTCCTATGCGAGACGTCCTCCCACAACTACATCTCATAAACACGATATGAATATCCTATTAAATTTGTAATTTACTCTTTAATAGTTGTAGTTGTATTTAAATTTAAATTTCCATAACCAAGATGAGTAAAAATGCACTGAATATTAGTGAAAATAATAAAATAATATTCATAATTATTCTGCTACTTATGCCATGTATTTTACAAAAATTTTTAGGAAAGCTTGTCGTATTTTTTGTAATCTTAGATTACTTAACAACCACGTTACGTGATTGAGCTCTGAAAAGACGGTTCATTCTCTAAGAGATCAACACAGTGTTATCGTACTAAAATTAATAATTATACACCATTAACAAGAGCTCAAATTAAACAGTAAGATGAGTTTAAACGATAACCTTTAATTGCTAGCATTAATGACGAAAGCAGGGAAGAGTGGTTTTAGATAAAAAAATAAAAGCACGGTCTGAAAGAATAATGAAACCACATTTAAGAGGAATCTAAGTCGGTACATTTTTTGTGTCAAAATAGAAATTTCCTGATCAAGTAGAGAATCAAACACGTGTTTAGCGCGTTGAAGTGTAACAAATATATGTTTTATTTCGATAATAATTACTTATTTGATTAGTAAGGAAAATTGTATCAATATTTTGTTTTTTCCAGGTTGGTAACCCTGTAAGAGACGAATTTTTGGCAGTTTGTAATGCAATCCATTATATGAGTAAGTATAAACTAAGTGAGATAATAAGTATTCGTAATTGATTCCATAAGTAGCAACTAGAGTAAACCGCACGAAAGTAGTACGATCAGAGTCAGTGCGATGTTGCCAAATCGCCCTATTCTATTATAGCATATCGTTACATCAGCTTATAGGCTAAATGAAAAATTGCAATACTGCTGGGCAGGAGGGGGTGAGGGGGAACCAGCTGTCCAAAACCAAATCGGACTACTTTCGTGCGGTTTACTCTAGTATTGTTCAGACCTCTTATCTTTAAGGTTGACTTCCAAAGAGTTTACACCTACATTAGTTTTATTTCTTGACAATTGGTATCTATTGTCTTTTGTCAGTTCGTTTAGTAAAAAGGAACATCATCTACGAGCCCTTAGTTAATGAAGGAGTGATCGTACTAAAAGGGTCTCTGGGTATGAGTATTTAAAAAACATTAAGCCTTACAAAGCCCATATATGTCCATTGCTTTTTAGAATTGTTATAGTCTACTTTTTATCAAAACCCTGCAACTCAAGGAAGGGGTAGAGTATTAGTACAGCGATTATAAAAGCTTAGAGCAAAATGCACTTAAACCTCTTACTTTCTCCCCCTAAACATAGTACGAGTGCTTGGTCTTGTTTTGTCTAAAATTTAAGTTGAGATTGTAATTATTTGTTTTCAGACTCCTTAAGTGGCTATTGGATGTCTGTCGGTCTGCCTTTGTAACAGCTCCGACATCCATGGGTCTGTTTTTGTGAAATTTGGGACAAGGATTCAATTTGAAAATTGTGACCTATTTTTCATTTATTTGTTTCTTAAAAGTAGTTCACGTCTAAAATCGGTTAAAAACGTGAGTACCAAAATATCTTCAAAACAGCTTGGACGATTTGTATCAACATAATGTCATGGTTTAAAGTGCTCCAAGGGAGAACAAAAATCCAATATGACGTGCGTGATCTTCTCAAATAAAGCGAGTAATCGATGAGCTTTTAACTCTTTAGTCGCACGAAAGTCTCTGAACCTGAAGCGTCAACATTTCTGGTGTTAATCTCACCGTTACCGATAAGTTTGAACAAATGTCCGTCTTGTGATGTCGGCCTCATCCATTTCTTTGTCTGATGCGTCGCACACACAGCCCTACTGCCAATGTGGGAAGGCAGTGTTTAAGTAAAAGTGGCCGCCACCATCGACATAATATAATAACACTGGAACTCACTGGAAGAAAAATTATATTGCCCAATACATGGTGGGTGGTTACCCACGATAGGCTAGTTTTTGTGACACACACCATGAAACTTCTTCTAAGAAATATTAAATCTTATACACCGTTTTCATATTATGTTCAGTAAAAATTTAAATTCTTGTGGAAAATTTTATTTCTAGTAATTATTACAGTTAATTTCCACCATAATTTACTAAAGAAATTGCTGTTAGAACATGAATTTCCAAACGTTTCATCTCTAGTCAATTGTTTTCCAGACTTGAAAATCGATGCAAACATAAAATTCATAAATTATTGTCCGTGAAGGATTTATCCCACTGAGATAAAATCTCGTAGACAGCCATTAGAACACCAGCCAAGGTTGTGGATGAGCCGCAACCTGGAGACAAGAGACTCGTTGTCGCCATCGCGAGATAGTTGCACAGATTGCCTCTAGATGAGCATATTAGCGTCTCTGATTGCGGCGCATCTACACAATGTTCCCTGTCGTGTTCTTTCCCTGTTCTAGAGCGGGAACGCTTGTATTTGATTTATATCTTGTGTTAGGGTTGAGAAGCTTGGTTCGCCTCTCTACAAAGGTCTGACGATATAAATCCTTCGCTAAGTAAGCACTGTTTTCGAACCTTTCCTCGTACTGTTTTCAAAAAACCTTTCAAATTTGAGTTGCGAATGAAAATATCCGTGACGAAGCTTCCTGAATACAAAAAAGTGGTTTTTGGACTGATTGTGGATAAACCCCGAAACCCACCAATGGTCTGATTTCACACACTTTGGCTGTATCTAGTATATTTACACCAGAGAATATCCCATGCACCAACAATCGCTCAAAAATATCCAAAAGTTCGTGACCCACAAGTATCTGGAATACAAGAGAACACTACACCCACCGACCATTGATCACAACTATCCACAATTCGTGACATCAAAGTGGCTGGATTACAGGACGTCACCACTGTCCCAGTCAAACTTTAAAATAAATTTAACTATATTTAAACTAATAAATTTAATCATAAATATAACGTTACGATTCCCATTTATGTTTTGTACGCAGTAAATATCTTAACCTAATAAGCTGAAGGTGAGAGAGGCAATAAATTAGCTCGACTACTTGCTGAGTTACTAATTAATACAAACTTCGACTAGTAATCAACAGAAATTAAACGTTAATTATGTGAGGAGGCAGAAGGTGGAGGACGGGATTCATAAATAACCTGCTGAAGCCACAAACCACTCCGGGGAGTTCGCAACTGTACCGTCGCCCAACTTACCGAACCGTTTATATACTCATTACTTATAATATTTATATTCTTCCATGAATACTTTGTGATTTAGAGCTATGAAGAAAACAGGCCTAACTCTTCTAATTTGACGTATTTATTATAGCTTACAAACACTGTCTCCGTGTATATCTCAAATATTTAACTATACACCTGTTATTTTTTTAATTCATCATTTTATATATCCTACACAAATACTTATTTACCACTAGAGCTATTTGTTTTCCTCTTATGTAAATACTTCTTTAGTAGCGGCTCATATCGGCTGGATTTCTTCCCTTTTGACTAACCTTCAAGATATTTTTTAGGCTGAAGTCATCACTACAAGGTTTTAAGAGTTTCAGATTTTTTATGTTTCTTATGAAAAGTTCTAGTGAAAAGTCCATTTAGACTTTAATAACCTGAACCAGTGTCTAATGAAGTTTTGGACTGACATCTCAAGACCAGACACAGTTAAACATAATTTATAAATAAAAATTAATTAATGTCACACCAATCAACCAAGGTACGTTTACTTATTAATTATCTAATGCAATATAATATTACATATTTTATAATATAATTTTAGTTTTTTCGGCTTGGCCTGATTTCTTGATTCATTTCTAAGTCTGAATACCAATATTGAGAAAATAAAACCAGAGGTTGATAAACTTTTTTCGCGATGGACACACAATAATATAATATTGAAAGTT
Source organism: Nephotettix cincticeps (assembly GCA_023375725.1). Classification (NCBI taxonomy): domain Eukaryota; kingdom Metazoa; phylum Arthropoda; class Insecta; order Hemiptera; family Cicadellidae; genus Nephotettix; species Nephotettix cincticeps. The sequence goes on from CM041785.1 coordinate 2,893,557, forward strand.
ACCTCTGATTTTTTATGTTCTGTTTATAAAGCCTTTGAGGAATTAGTGAATTGATTCCGTTAATAGGAGATGGTTTTACTTCACAGGTTTTTTACATCTGCTGGAATTTATTCGTACTATCTTTTTCGTATTTAAATACAAAGCCACGACTAGATAAAGCGTGCATGCTATTTTATAAACTACCTAAGTGGTTCAGATCTGTCAGTACCAACTTCATGGTTGTAAATCTACTCGTTAGATTTTAATTGAATAACAAATTTGTGACAGTTCAACACTGAGCTACATTCTTACGTTCATTCGTTTCAATGATCCTACCAAAGGACTTACCTGTTCTGTCTCATTAATCTTCTTATACTTTTGTATCTTCTATATCCTTCACCTATATCTTAAAAAATACACAGTTTTGTGATGGTTTTATACTGGACCCAGTTGCAACTTATAATGGCAAACGAATCGCATGATATTTACCATTAACACCTACATATCAATTTCATTACACTCACTTCTCACACACATTCACATTAAATTCTCACCTAGCTGAGTCTGTGTCTCACAAATGAGAATATTATTTGTAAATACCCCCTGAGTGGGATGGTATTTCAACGAATTTGGAAATTTATGATAAAGTTTAAGTATTGTAAGTGCTGATGAAACATTAACGTGTTTTAAAACATCACATTATTTTCATTCACTTTCATCTCACATGTGGGAGTGAGAGCGCAACAGAGTGGAGTCTCCACACGTGAGCTGCATGCGCACTAGCCCAGCCTGCTCACTATTGCTCAGCCTATAATCTGCCATGATTGCTCCACAATCCGCCTCCCTGGCGCCAGTCACGATCATATTACTCACCAACTATTTTAGTTGTAGGACATATTGTGCATAAACTACTGAGATCCAGTAGGATGCGACTTCTCATGTGCGCCGTTAATGCTATTCTTCGTTAAGGTGCAGAAGTTTGGGTGGATGCCATGAAAGTCTAGAAGGATAGCAAGAGGGTTCTCTCGGTTCAGTGCAGGGTTGTCAGTGCGTATCGCAATATCTCCCTAGGATGGATTCCCTAGACTTGCTCGCTGTTGAGAGACAAACTATCTTTACACCGCTTTACACCGAAAATTGGCAGGGGGTAGGCTGCAGCCGCTAGAATGGAAGCTCTGCAAGCCTGGCAGGATCGGTCATGTCAGCCTTAGTCAGTAACAAGATACAAGATATACCACAAGATACCTACAAGATACCACCAAAACCATGCTACATTCAATTCTCATTCATGCTAGGCTTAAACTGCTTACCTGGTTAGGTTGCCATTTCAGTTAAAAACTATAAATTATAAAGTGACATCTAGGTTTTCTTGAAGTTAGATTCTTGTTCCGTCAGAACGCAAGACATGCGGTCCAGGCATTTAGTTATCCGGTAATGGTTCCAGCCTAGTTTCCCGCAACCCGTATTGGGTTTAGTGGGTGGGAGTCTCACACTGTTCCCATAAGGGTTCGTGCATTAGAATTCCACCTTAGTAAAAACACAAAGTGGAAAATCTAGTTAAAATACTTGAAATTGTAAAATTCAAGTTGTTAAATTTGAGTTTTAGTATCGGTGGCTCAGTTGATCAGTTTGTTGTGAGACTGACCAAATCGGAATTAGGGTAGCCGCTGGATCCTAATGTTGCCGATCAGTTTAGTATAAGTTATTTAACTAATGACACTTTCAGATTTGTAAAACTCAAAGCCGTAAGGGTTATATATATATGTAGTGCGTACAACTAATTTCAATGGGTACATGATAAATCAGAAACCGTGATTGTAAAACAGTTCAAAACGTACTTGTTTGATCCAGACCGCTCGGCGTCCAGCAGCCCTAAATGCAAATACAGCCCAGCAGTGTTGGGGCAAAAGTTTCGTATCATCCCTCTAATTTAATCCGGGTCGGCACCGGCTCTCCAACTTCACCGGCCTGTTATTGAATTTCCTGTATGAGTGTTCAAAATTCTGCCATCGTCTCGGTTGTAAATGAGAGGTTGTGAGTATTAATTTCACGGAGTGATGATTTTACGTTAGTTTCTGTGGAAATATATATTGTACTTGTTTTAGGTTTTTGTTGAACTTTCTATAAGGAAAAGCTATTAGAGGACTAACTTTTTATGGTAAAACCAAATACATATTTCAACAGAATTTTCTTAAGGTTCTAGGGGGTAGACACCTGAACTTGTTTTATGGACACAACTATAGTCTCCCCATTTTATGGTGAGTATCAATTGTATAAAGCTTCATTGGGCTTTATTACATCATATTTAAATATTGACTTGTCGTGGTGTTCTTACATATTATGTAAGAACGATACAAAGAATACAATAATACAAAGAATATAATATAATATTTCTATATTTGGAGAAAGTATTGTTTTCTTCCAAATTTACAAATTTGAGTTGAGAGTGGATATATTCGTTTTGGAGTCCTCTGAATCCAAAAAAGTGGGTTTCGAAGTGATGTCTGACCGTGTATGTGTTTGGATGTGTACAGAGACACAGCCTACCCTATTAGTCCGACTTAATGAAATTTGGTATGTATGTATACATTCACCACATCCCCAGGAGGTTTTTCTCTTTTTTTAAATTTTGCTATTCAAAGGGTAGTTCATCCCTAAAACCCCTTAAAAAACTAAAAATCCATATATCTAAAAAAATTTCTCTAACGATTTAGATTTACATTTAGTATTTTATAGTGCATAGAGTACTAAATAATATTACACCATCCGTTGGTCTGTAAACGTAACTACGTTTCAAAAGTTGTGGACTTTTGAAAGTTAGAAAAATATTTTCTCCACAAAAATCAAAGGTGAAGTATGATTTGACTACCACCATTAAAACCAGTTAAAAATAGAGTCTTAAATTATTTGTCTACGACTGACAGTTCAAGAAAAAAGATAAATTACTGTCCGTGGTAAACGCAGTACGTTGCCTCAGAGATCCCAATGGAGAATATGTAAAAATAAATTTCTTCCTTTATTCCCATCCTTTTTTCCATGAAACTTGGAATAGAGCGTAAGGTCGTATCACCCTACAAAACCTACTCGGGAACCTACCTATTATTTAATTTTTTTTTTAATTAATTTTTTTTGTTATTTTTGAAAGTTTGATGCTTTTTTCAAATAAATGATCATATTTAGATAAACCTTATGGAATTTTGATTATTTATTAAAGATTGTAAATTTAAAATTTACTTAAGGGAGTAATTATATGTCAGCCAACTGATATCGATTACTCTTTTTATTGATATCAGGCTGATATTTTGTCACAACTCGACGACCACACTGCACCCCTCGCTGTGCTAGATTGTAGCATTTGCCGGAGCGGTTCAAACAACAATCTCACAGTCATTGTGGCACGTTATAGTGAGTACCCAGCGATTCGTCGCGATTGTGCTGCTCCCTGTGGGGTTTCATTCAATTACCGACCGCGGCGAGACTCACATTATATCCATGCACGCCGTAGTAACGTATAGTTCTACGTGCTCTCTATCTCAACCGAGATATCTCGTGTAGCAACAGCATCCAAGCAACTAGAAACCGCTACGCGAGAGTTTTTTTTAAATTAATTGTTACTAATTTAGTATTTTATTTTCACTAATCTTTTTAATTATCAGTCTGTAGTCTGCTTTGGCTGAATTATCTGTGTCTTGGTTATGGCTTTGACATAGAGTGATTTTAAAGACTTAAAAAGTGTAATGAAAGTGACGTCACATATCTATGAGAACAGCTGTTTAGAGCAACCAAAAACATACACTTCAGATACATCCATGACCTAAGCTGTTTCTCAAAGAAAATTAAATAAATGTTTTGTGAACTATTTACCAAAGTATTTGACAGTCTTGCAATCATCGATTCCACGCAGGCGCGCCCACGAATGGGTTTAGCGGAAACCCTGACACTGTAAGAGCTATAGTCGTAAATTTATAGACAGCAAACATTAAGTTCACATACTGTATCACTACCTCTTTACACACATACTCCTTAGAAATATTCTCTAGTGTATTATGTTTTTTAATCCAAAATATTTTAGTGTATTTTGTGTCAATCAACACCATTGATATTATTTAACGCGGTAGGGAACGGTCCAAACCCTGGACTTGTTACCTAACGTTAACCTGTTCTAAAGGTAGGTAATTCACTAACAGCACAATACTTTATACTTTATACTTTATACTTTTAACTGAAATGACGACCTACCCAGGTAGGTATTTTAAGCCAAGTATGAATGAGAAATGAATGTAGGATGATTGTGGCGCGATCTTGTAGTCTTGTTACTGACTAAGGCTGACATGTTCCTTAGACAGGACTGTTAATTAATAGCCCAACAGCCGATGGCAACTAATGGACCTACAGTTTAACGTGGAATACGAACCACGGCCTCTGAATTACGAATTGGTCTAATTATGAGGATGGTCTTTGCGGATTAGTATTCAATAGTGCGGACGTCAATCCACAAACACTACATCCACCAACCATCTCTCATAACTATCCACAATTCGTGACCTCCAAGTATCTGGATTACAGAACGTCGCCACCGTCCCAGTCAATTACATATATGGGAGATGTATGGGGATATCGTGTTCACCTTGTACTGTGAAGAAAACACGTAAAATAATAATAATAAAAAAAAGTTAACACGTACTGCGAGATGATATTTACTTGTGAAACTAGTTTTCAAAGAAGGATAGGATAGATCTGTTTTTAAAAATGTTGGTAGCAGCTACAAGAGCAGTGTTATAGCGGTATTTAATTTAGTTTCATTGATTCTAGAATCTTAGAGTGCGTATAAAGTAAATAGGTGATTAGTTTTACCGATATTTTAAAGTGAAATATGCAATACTGCATTTCCTTTTGCACAATAATAGGTAATTACTTTGTGGAAATTTCATCAGGAGATTAATTAGTCAAGGGATGCTGCAGCCGGGGGAGGGGGGGATGATTCAGGGTGAAATAAATGCCCGGAGAGCCCGGCAGCCCGGCCCTATTCATCTCCATTCAATGGCTCGCATTTCCTTGAATTCCAGTCAAAGCCCTTTGCCTCTGTCATGACTCCTCTGTCATTATGTTGTTAGCCAGCTTACATACTAGTTTAGGTTTAATATAAACTGATGTAAATATAAAATATAAACGACTGGGATGGTGGAACGGTGACTAAGACATAGAACTATTTTAACAAAAAAAGATAAAAGTTTGTAATCTAGCTACTTGGAGGTCACGAATTGTGGATATTTTTGAGCGATGGTCGGTGGATGTAGTGTTCTATTGTGTGGATTAACGTCTTCACTATTGATACTACTTTAATCCGTAAATAACATCCTCATAATTAGACCAATTCGTATTTTAGAGGCAGTGGTTCGTATTCCACGTTAAACTGTAGGTCCCTTAGTTGTTGCCATCGGCTGTTAGGCTATTAATTAACAGTTCTGTCTAAGGAACATGTCAGCCTTAGTCAGTAACAAATCCTTATTCATACTCTGCTTAAAATACCCTGGTCGCCATTTCAATAATCTAGTTTAATCTAGTATCAACCACTTCACCAGGCATGGTGTAGTAAGAATTGTGCTCTAAGTAAAAACACAAACCAAATTTTATTGAATTATGTCAATAACTAAGCAATTTTACCTATTTAACTATTCTCAGTGTTATTTGCTATGAATACGTAGGTTTTCTACCGTAACATTAAGCTAAGGGTTTTTATGGATGTATTGATAAAACAACTAGATGGACTTGTATAACAAATTTTGGAAGAATATTTAAGTGACTAATTGAGTGAGTGATTTTCAACTATTCTGAATAGGATTTACTTTTCACTTTACGTATTTGAGCTGAATGAAATGGTGGGAATGAATATTACTCATAGATTGTTTCTCGAATTATCCATAAATAAATTGTAAACCTTCTTTTGGGACTATAGCCCCCTAAAAATTTTAGTTTATGTAGTCCGATTGCGTTGCCCAACGAACACGTTCAAGATATTACAGAACGGAACAGCTCCATCGAATTGTATAGTAATCATACAATAATTGCGGTCGTTACAATGACCCCACATATATATGCTTACATAAATACAATTTTGAATGACCCCCAAAACATTTTCTATCATGGTCCCGGGCTTAACTGTCACCATACGGGTCATGTGAATAGCTCCCTTTCCATAGTGAATTCACCAATAAATCATAGAAAATAAATTTGGTATTTTTCAGCTACGAAACCAAATGTCATAAAATCGTAACTCATAAAATTTCACCGTAAAATACACACGAGGCTGCATTAGTTAATAAACATAAATATCTAGTTCTAAATATAACTATATATTATCAGAATCGTTTTTATTAGTGAATTTTAGCTTATGCTTTCATAGCAATTATCATGATACCTTTATTAATTAGCTGATGTAATTCATAGCACTCAAAAATGCCTTTGTAGATGAAAATAAAAGATTAGCTGAGTTAACGGAGACTGTATTTAAAATTCCATAATATAAATCCTTTACTGCTATTATTAGACAAAAATCATAGCAGTAATTTGTCTTACAGTGCTTAAAAGTGTTGTTAAAAGCCGCATTTACACTATGTATTTAAATACCCTAATTAATGGAGTAATCGAAATAAATCAATAGGAGCTCCAACATTCGTCGTGGACTGTGCACAGAGTAAATATGATATAACGCCTTCCATAACTGACGTTCAAAGTGGATACCTCAGAACAATGGGTAATAATTTTATCGGACTGTAATGAGATGAAGTGCACAACAGTTGCAGCTAAATGTTTGGACGTTATTTACGAGGCACAAACATGTGCGTTTATTTATACCAGCCTTGTTATCCTTGTCTGTGAAGGTGATTGTCTCCTCACTGCCTGTTGGATTCAACGACAAAGCTAGCCCAGCTATTCACCACAAAGTAGTCAATTTAATAGTTGTAACTATTTTCAAAATTATTTTTCCAAATGTAGTAATTCGTCTTAGATTAAGTTGCTAGCACTGGGATTTTAAAATACACTTACTGCAAATAATCTACCCCCCAAAAAGATTAGTTTATTTTGACACGGATAGCTCTTTGGGGAACCGTCGGACCAAAATTTGAAACGGATGTGATGTCATATGGTTAAAAGAACAGCTGTTTAGAGGAACTGAAAACATTCCCTTTAGACATATCCATGTTCTAAGCTATTTCTCAAGAGGAAGTACATTTTTATTTATCTAAATTAAGTTAAAGTTCTATTTTATTTTGTAGTAATAGTAAAAACAAAGTTAGTAAAACATTACATATTCTAAGTGTTTACTTATCATCAGTCAAATCACATGTTTAAGTGAGTACCTAATCAGCTGTCAAAAACCAGAGGCAGTCATTTAGCTGTTCCTCTACCATTACTATCAGATTACTTTAGCTTTCATTTCGTGAATATGTACGAGGCCTCTACAGGAGTATTGAGGAAGGTAAGATGCCGGAAGCGTTGTAATGAGGCGGTGGGCGGAGGTGGCAGATTGGGATCTCCCGTCGCGACACTGCTGCGCTCTACCGACGGCAGACGGTGATCCACTAGATAACATCATGTCCGATATATCCATCTGATAGCTTGCCTTTCCCTCTTGCGATCGCGTATCTCAGCACACGAAGAAAAAAGTCTCAAGAGAAATGGATGATTTAATTGGTTCAGGATTTCCGGAACAGTTAATGCAAAAGCTGCTAAGCTTTAACCGGGACTGACTGGGGTTTCCTAGTGCAGAGAACACAGTGCATTACAAATAATCTGTTAAATTACTGATAAATACAATTTTTGGCTATCATCAGGTGTGACATAAGGGCCTTTTTATCACCTGGCTCATTCCTATTTCTACTGGAGGCTTGATTGACCCCCGACAGCCTCAACACTTAGTGTTCCCTTAGAACGCTTTGTGAGTGTTGTCTCCTTAGATTAGATTATTTAAATGGTGACCATACCAAAAGGTAGGTATTTTAAGCCAAGTATGAACGAGGATTGAGTGTAAGATGATTGTGGCACGATCTTGTAGTCTTGTTACTGACTAAGGCTGACATGTTCCTTAGACAGGACTGTTAATTAATAGTCCAACAGTCAATGTCATATCTAAAGGATCCACAGTTTAACGTGGAGTTCAAACCACTGCCTGTGAATTACGAACTGGTCTATTCATGAGAATGGTCTTTGTGGATTAACGTAGTATTCAATACTGCTGACGATAACCCACACAAGAGAACACTACACCCACCGACCATCTTTCACAACTATCCACAATTCGTAAACTCCAAGTTGCTGGATTATAGGATGACGCCCTGTTCCTAACGTTTCCATTACATTTATTACAGGTTTACTGCAAATTTTTCACACGTTCACATTTATGTGAGTTCAACATTGTAATAAGTTTTCGTCTCTGAACAGATTGGCTAGGAACGAATATTTTGTCCGAAGTTTACTCGTGTTTTTGTTTTTAAAACATATACAACTTGTAATAGACTACTATACGAGTAACCAACACACGCATGCAAATAATTTAAATAGTAATACGTTGTACGTGTACACTCCACATAAGAATATAGTTGCTTGTATTTTCATATGTAAATTTATACCACATTTTCTTGTAAGAACTGCTCAGTAAATTGTTCCACCTGTTATTAATTATTTTATTCATTTCAATTGAAAGCTATATAATTTAATATAAGCCGTAATGTTTAATTCTAATCCTAAATTACGATTCGTAATATCTTATCGTTCTGGACCGGTTCCACAGGAAACCAATTATCCAGCACAATCGGCTTATTTCAGAACAAGTAATAATACTTGGGGTTTGTCGAGACGGCAACACCGTGGGATCTAATATCAGTAACAAAACGGAACTGGCGGCTTCGCTGGGTTGAAACGAGAAAGGTATCTCAATGTATATAGCGGAATCCCGAGACGACAAAGGCGCTAATGTGTTTATATAAAAGCAGCAGCACTGCTTCAACCTCGCGTACGATGCTTCAACCTCACATTAAAGTAAACGTAGCACCTCTGCTTCAACCTCGCATTTTTGTAAACGTAGTAGCACTGCTTCAACCTCTTGTTTATATAAACCTATCACCTCTGCTTCAACCTCACGTTTATGTAAACGTAACAGCTCTGCTTCATCCTCGTGTTTAAGTAAACTTAGCACCTTTGCTTCAACTTCACGATTATATAAACGTAGCAGTTTTGCTTCAACCTCACGTTTATATAAACTTAATAGATCTGCTTCAACCTCACGTTTATGTAAACGTAGCACCTCTGCTTCAACCTCACGTTTATGTAATCGTAGCACCTCTGCTTCAACCTCACGTTTATGTAAACGTAGCACCTTTGCTTCAACCTCACGTTTATGTAAACGTAACAGCTCTGCTTCATCCTCGTGTTTAAGTAAACTTAGCACCTTTGCTTCAACCTCACGTTTATATAAACTTAATAGCTCTGCTTTAACCTCACGTTTAAATAAACGTAGCAGCTCTAGTTTAACCTTGTGTTTATGTAAACTTAGCACCTTTGCTTCAACCTTGCATTTTTGTAAACGCAGTAGCATTGCTTCAACCTCTTGTTTATATAAACATATCACCTCTGCTTCAACCTCACGTTTATATAAACTTAACACCTCTGCTTCAACCTCACGTTTATATAAACTTAACACCTCTGCTTCAACCTCACGTTTATATAAACTTGACAGCTCTGCTTCAAACTCACGTTTACGTAAACGTAACAGCTCTGCTTCATCCTCGTGTTTAAGTAAACTTAGCACCTTTGCTTCAACCTCACGTTTGTGTAATCGTAGCACCTTTGCTTCAACCTCACGTTTATGTAACCATAGCACCTATGCTTGAACCTCGTGTAGATCAACTCTGCCGGACTGTTTCCACATTTATTTTATAAAGATTTTAAAATTTAAAAAATAATGAATACTCCTATAATGTTTCTGCGTATAGGTTATTTATCTACGATGAAAAATTCTATCATCAGGAAATATTTCAGTTCTGTATACGTAACACGGGATGTAAACACTAAAAGAAACAGCAACATCCCTTAACATTCCTCAAGTCGGTTTGTTCATTAATATTTTATAAAATTATTATGATAATAAATATTCATACAATAAAAATTAATAGTTTCTCGATCGACATTTACTTTTATGATTCCAATGTATGTGACTAGTTAGTGTTCAATCTAATTACTGTATCCCTGGTATCTTTTTTAGTTACCAATGGTCCAAATTATTGTATTTACAAATTCAACATTGGTTTTAATTTATTTCAGTAGGCTATTATCAGTTGGAGCTATTATTTATTTCACGCCACCGCATCGAGTCTCCTCGCTGCCCAAGACAGACAGTCCACCGGATGGGCTACTAATGACTTGATTAGGCCGTCGTTGATGGGCCATTAGGATATTATTTATGTAGATTGTCACAGATTCGTTCATTACTCTAGCGACCCACGATCCACCGTTCCGTTTGCTGCGTTACTGCTATAGACATTAAACGGCCCACGGATTGCCGTTCCGTCTGGCAGGTTATTGCTATACACCTATACGACCCACTGCCCTCCGTTCCGTCTGACGACTGACCGATATTTTAGAAGATCCATGGTCCTCCGTTCCGTCTGACGAGTGACCGATATTTTAGAAGGACCATGGTTCTCCGTTCTGTCTGACGAGTGACCGGTGTTTTAGAAAAACCATGGTCCTCCGTTCTGTCTGACGAGTGACCGGTGTTTTAGAAGAACCATGGTCCTCCGTTCCGTCTAACGAGTGACCGATATTTTAGAAGATCCATGGTCTACCGTTCCACCTACTCTGTCTCTAATTTTAGACAAAGAAATTTCATGGTTCCTCGTTTTTTCTAAGCTATGACTGTTTTAAACTTCGAAAGTACATGGTCCGTCCCATCAGTCAGGAAATTTTTACAAACCTAGAAAGTTCATAGTCCTTCGTTGCCATTGGACTGTTATAGAGCTTAACAATAATCAGTCCTCCGTTCCACATGTCGCAGGACTGTTTCATATCCCCCCGCTAGGCCCACTATCCTTTTTTCCTTCTGTCACTACTATTTTGCTTGTGTTTCATCTGCCGTGTGACTGTTAGAGACTTAGACATTATACAGTCCTACGTTCCAAATGCCGTAGTACTGCCACATATCCCGACGGCCCACTATCCGTTATTTCTTCTGTCGCTACTCCGATACCTTTGTTCCATCCGTCGTGCGACTCCAGACCTCGCACCTGTCACCTCTGGATCACCCTCGACACGCTTTCTAATGTGGAGGTTTTGATAAATGATTGTGGCACAAATGAGTTGTAGATTGCTTTTCAATGTTTGAAATCTTAATAGCTTTCATCATTGTGTTACCGATCCCTCGACTCATTGTAATGATATTAATTTTCATTGTTGCTTCCTAGTTTTTATATTGAATATATCTGACAACAAACAAAGAAAGACTTTTAGGCCGTATTATTATACTGAGAGTAGGTAAACAGAACTTACTGGCGCAAACTAAATTTTACAAACTGTAAAATGTATCATTTAAAATTATATCGTAATTTGTTAAAGAGATCTCTTTATATATTATAATATATAATATATTATTAGTATTACCGTCCATCTCATTCCCAATACTGGTTTAGCTATTTCACCTCTAGTGATATCCCTTAATTCCTTCCGGATATCTTTGCTACATTCTGCCTGTTATCTGTTTTCATTCCTGCGTTACGGTCTGCAAGCGTTTCGATTTCCGCACGAACCTGACAAATTTCATCATCTATCCAACGCAGAATATCCATAATCAACAGTGCTGAGCTTCGATCGCGATAAGACCCGGCGACAGTAACGCGCGTTACATTTGCATAGAGCGTGACCTCCGTACACACCCTTGTCATTTCACTTTCATCTCCCGTTTATCCGGACTCGATGAATATTAACCTTCACTCTCGCACAGCGCCCCACTTTGCTGCTCCTGAATTAATTGCAACTCTCTGCTACATTAGTTTCTCCTATCTGAGATACTTGATACTACGAATAACAGAGTGTTTCGGTCGGCCGCCACTAGGGGCGGTAGTTTATGTCGTAGCAGCTACTGGGCCGCGTTGTCTTGCATTTACATAAAATATCACCCGTTACACTCGGTCTTGTTTCGCCATGTTTTGGTAACACCGCATTAATTCCTTGCCCACATCTTTATTTATTTCGGTCCGGACGCGGGGAATGTCATGGGAATATCATTTTACCTATGCTTTGATAAAGATTGCGTTTTATGCTAATGCTTACACGTGAGACACCGACCCATCTTCGTGACTATTATAACGTGAATATGATTGTGATGGGTTTTATGACATATATGTTTGTTATTGTCTCAGATTAGCTTATTCATTTATTATTACAGTTAATTAATACCGTGAAATATGTTAAGGAAACTAATATTGATGTAATATGTCAGCTGGATTTTTGTTATATATCACATAATACATAAAATGTTAACTAAAACTTGAAAATAAAACTTAAACTTTTTAAACGAAGTGGCAACCTACCCAGTTGGGTGTTTTAAGCCAAGTATGAATGAGAAATAAATATAGGACGTTTGTGGTGGGGATAATGTAGTCTTGTTACTGACTAAGATATGTTCCTTAGACAGAACTGATAATTAATAGCTCAACACTCAATGGCATATCTAAGGGACCTACAGTTTTCAGGTGAAGTCCGAACCACTGCCTCTGAATAACGAGCTGGTATAATTATGAGAATGGTATTTAAGGATTAAAGTAGTACTTAATAGTGTGCACGTTCATTTCTTATGGAATATGTGTCTGGGGTGGCTGCACCAATCACAGACTTGAGAGGGTCTTTCCATTGCAGGAAAAAGACAGTAAGAATCATTTCAAAATTGAAACCCAGAGAATCATGTAGAGACGCTTTTAGGGAGCTTGGAATACTAACGCTGCCCTGCCTCTACATTTTCGAAGTGGCTGTCTACTGTAAATACAAATGCTCACTTGTTCAAAATCAGTGACATCCACTCTCACTATACGAGGGGCAGGGCCAATCTCAGAGTGCAAAACATAGAACTGTGGCTTTTAAGCATTTGCCTTCTGAGTTCAGAATCAAAATTATAAACAAGCTCCCAGAAGGCGTTAAACATGCGCGAAATCAAAATCAATTCAAGATTCGATTGAAGAACCTTCTAGTGTCAAACGTTCTGTACTCGGTTGAGGAGTTCATGATGAGTCGCTGGGATAACTAAACTTTTAGGAGTTACCGCGAATGGAATTTCGGTACAGATGGTGTGTTAAAGTGTGCAGTGCAAAAGTGGTTATGGTCCGTTTGGAAATTAAATACTCCATTAGAAAGTATTTTTCATTATGTATGTTTTTATTTTATCATTACTGTTGACGTTTTTCAATGTAATTGTACATTGTTACTATCCAAATAAAGATTATTATTACTTTTTTGTGTACCTGACCAAGACATGTTCCTTAGACAGAACTGATAATTAATAGCTCAACACTCAATGGCATATCTAAGGGACTTACAGTTTTAAGGTGAAGTCCGAACCCCTGCCTCTGAACGAGCGGGTTTAATTATGAGAATGGTATTTGTGGATTTAAGTAGTATTTGATCGTGTGCCCGTTAGTGTTGTTATATAAGTAAAATTAGAGTTTTGAGAACTGATAATTTTAATAAATTGTCGGTAAGTTTAAAGTTAACAAAAACGTTTTCCAAAAGCTAAAGTATATTGAAAATAAGTTTTATCATAATGCTCGCTTCGGTTTTTCATGGATAAGCGTACTAAAAACATCATATTTCCAAGAAATGTTCAGGAAAAATCTGGATTTTGTTAATATAGATTTGCCGTATCTCACCACTGATTTTTTATCGAGAAGACGATAGCATCTTTCCCACTCGCGAATGCCGTAGCGAGATTGAGGTTCTCGCAATTGAATCAAGGATGCAATCTACCAACTGGCGTCAAGTCGATCATCCCGAGGTGTCAGACTCATCTAGATTACCTCTCCGTCGCACACGCACGCACGCACGCACGTCCGCACGCGCGCACGATCCACGACCACGACAGTTCATCACGATCGCATGACAAATACGCAACGCGCGCCGCCTCTCTCTCACTTTACATATCTCCCACTGTCGGCATTGATTTACTATTATTGTTCTAATATCTTAACTCGGCCGTGATGATAAATCAGACATAGATTGATTTGTATCGCCGAAGTTTGCAAATTGACTGTGGATTGATTTCGCTTACCAACACCGGATAGAGTTGCAAAATCGATATTAATGTTTGTTAAATTTTTTTGGACCAAGTATCTTGTGAACTATGAAGTATGGTCCCCTATGTGTAACCAAAAAAGTCAAAAAATTTAGGTTTATTGTTTGCTTTTGGTTTCAATAAATTATACACATCTTTCTAGTTAAAACGATGTAACATTTAAAATAATCTGATGAATAAGTTGATAAAATAATAATAATAGTGTGCTACAGTGCAAGAAAACCACCACTGAGGTGCCATTTTCTACGTTTTATGTTCCTTTTTCTCAAGAACCACACAAGATATCTAGATATAGTATTTTTTATTTTATCCCTCTTTTGCTAATTTAAATTCTTATAACAGTTGTTTATAAAATAAAATCTATATAATCACATCTTTAAAAATGTACGAAAAACCACTCGTTGAACCAAATATAATGACATTTTTCAAATATTTACACATAGGTAAATGAAACATGTGGTGAAAAGGCTGAGGCTCTTATACCTTTTAGGTTCTGAAAAATGTACATCGATTTTACCTAAATACTATGGGTAGGACACTGTTACCCAGTCCCCTTAAAACATTCTATTTTCTTTGAAATGTTAAAATGGGAAATGTTTATCTACTTTCTTACGTGTAGTTCACCAGTATTATCGTGAACGGAGTTTTAAATAAAGCTTGTAATTGTTTAATACTGAGTACTGCTCCATTTTGAACCCGTAGTAAATAAACAAGCTGGTCAAAAAAAGATACATTTGCCTCCAAATTAATTCCGTACATCCATTAACATTGACTTATATTCACCTTAAAGTGAAAGTAGGTTATAAGACATATGGTTATAAGGAAAGCTATTTAGAGGAACTGAAAACATTCTTGTAGACATATCCATGATCTAAGCTATTTCGCAAAGGGAAGTAAAATACATTTTATTTAATGTGGCAATGCTTCATGAAAATTCCAAATTTACATAGTCAACTTTACGGTTTAAGATATGTGCACACGATGACGTCACAGTATTTGCATCACCGTGCACTCGGCGAACCTCCCACATCTTGACCGACCGGACACGACCGTGTTAACTCATTTTATTGTATGAATTATTTATTCGGCCCACTCGATATGCAGCGCGGCGATATTCCAAAATATGTCTCGGCTAATAAACACGCTCACTTGTAAATCAATGCTAATACACGCTATGTGGCAATCAGAGACTATAAAGGGGTCCGAGGTAAATCAGATAACAGAGAGCAAAACCATTTAATCAGACTTTCAAAGTAGCGGAAGATCGGCACAAAGGTGGGGACAATATGCAAATGGACTTCGGACCGATAGGAAGACCTGGACGGACAAAGACTCAGAGTGATACAGATGAAAAACTCTCCTATTCAAAGAATGCAATTTGGTAATGGCCAGTGGCTAGCGGAAGTACTCGCGTCCTTTGAGGCACTGAGTTGGCGCAGCGTCCTTCGTAACGAGATATCGCAAAGGCTTTGAGCGTTTTGCATATTGAAATATATATTGCTTGATGTTTCTTTCACACAGTAAGATTTGTTTCATCTTTTAAAAGTTTGTATAACATGCTCAGAGCTGATAGGAGTTAGTTTATTTGGTATTCATTGGAAAAACGACGACTTCATAAAAGCTGAACCTTTTGCCAAAAGAGCTTATCCAAAGTACGAATTCATATTCATAAGACGCCGACTCACTCTGGAGAGTATTTTAAAGTGAATATAAACTTTTGCAATACCCTTGACCACTACTAATGATATGTTAGTTAGTTAGTTGGTTACTGAAAATAGTTAGTTTCTGAAATGGTTAGTTACCGTAACTATAGTGGCGCGATCTTGTAGTCTTGTTACTGACTAAGGCTGACATGTTCCTTAGACAGGACTGTTAATTAATAGCCCATGAACCGATGGCAACAACTAAGGGACCTACAGTTTAACGTGGAATCCGAACCACTACCTCTGAATTACGAATTGGTCTAATTATGAGGATGGTCTTTGCGCATTAACGTAGTATTCAATAGTGCGGACGTTAATCCACACAAGAGAACACTACACCCACCGACCATCTCTCACAACTATCCACAATTCGTTACATCCAAGTAGCTGGATTGTAGGATGACGCCACCTCTAGGTGACCCACAATTTAACGTGTTGTCCAAAACACTGCCTCTGAACTCTGATGTCCTCCCTAAGAGTAGTACCTATTGTTGTAAAATGAATTCCTCTCTTACATTTCCATAAATGCCTGTAGAAATTCGTTCTATAAACTTTATGACTATTATTTGTAGAATATATGTACTATAAGTTATGAGTTAGATCACACACTTTCCTGAGTGTGTTTGTGCATTTCTTTACGGAGGGGTCATATATATTATCGTTAAAAGTTCAAGATATGTTTAAAAGGAAATTGGTGTGTCGTATAAGAGGCAGATATTATAGGTTAACCGGTAAATTAGGCTACTATTTAGACAGAATTTTCGAGCATATTGGTAACACCGGAACTACCGGATAACTAACGGCATCTCTCCTTTACGTTTTTAGGCTGAAACAAAAGCAACTGAACAGACGAATCATTTCTTTTTAGACGAAATCTCTGAGGCTATGACCTGAGTGTGCCATTAAAGACAGCGAGTTACGGTAGCGAGTGAGTCACATCGGGAATCGCTCAAGATCTGCCAGAAATCACCCACAATTAGATTCAAATCACACACGTTTGACCCACACGTTAACAAGTCTCTAAATTACTGTAAAATATCCAACATATCGATGAAACTTTTTAATTCAACGTTTAAGTAATATAAGTGCAATAATTAAATCGTCAACAATACAAATAATAATAGTCAGTCCATAACAAGCGCAAATGGAAACTGGATGTGGGCGAATGCAGTCAGGAAACCCTGCAAATGAGATGGCATTAAACACGTCTGCGGGCGGCAAGGTCTCGGCATAATATTACGGCATAATATCGCGGAATAATATCGCGGCATAATACCGCGGCATAATGAGTGACAAAGGTAACTCAACATCGTATCCATATCCTTCACCTTTCGACCTTTCAACTTCCGTTACGGCGATTCTAGAAAATTTACCAAACGTACAATTTATTCATGTCATTATTCTTTACTTGACTTAGTAGACTATATTTTAATAATCGTAAAATTATTTGTTGATAAAAATGTCTATTTAAAAAGAGTTTAGTTTATTTAAAAACAATACATGATACTATTACGTCTGGTGATGATTCCATAAAATGATGCAATGTGTTATTTAGATTTTTATTGCGGACATTTTCCATCACGATTTTATGTAAAACAAAATTCACGACGTTTCGGGATCTGGTATCTGGTCCCTTCTTCAGGTGAACTAATATCTAAAACATAACACATAATCCAGACAAAGCCGGTATTTTTACTAATATTAATATAATAATCATAATTAATCCCCTATCAAATATTTTATGACGCAAAAAAATTATTTATTAAAAAAATTGGAAACGCGCTATAATTTTTGTATTGTACCAAATGATCAGTAAATAAAAAATTAAACTAAGCTATAAAATTGGCTAATCTTTACTATAATATTCTATAATATAATGTTCTATAATAAAAAAACTATTTACTAGTAGGTTAGATTATTAAAATGTTTAAAGAGAATATATTAAGTTTATCTAAACAGCTGTTCCTATAGTCAAACAATGACGTCACTAATCATATATATTCCATAAGACGTCACCAAACAAATGACGTCACTGTTTCAAATGTTGGTCTCGAAAACTGTCAATACCCTCCCCCAGGTAAGATTAAATGATTGTATATACTTCCCTGTGGGAAATAGGTTAGGTCATGGATAATGTATAACGTAAATTATTTCATTTCATCTAAACAGCTGTTCTTTTAACCAAAAATTCAATACACTAGCTCTGGTTC
Organism: Nephotettix cincticeps; assembly: GCA_023375725.1. NCBI lineage: Eukaryota > Metazoa > Arthropoda > Insecta > Hemiptera > Cicadellidae > Nephotettix > Nephotettix cincticeps. The sequence goes on from CM041785.1 coordinate 2,911,784, forward strand.
TATGGAAACGGGATCTAAAAACTTCAGTTCACAATTCATGTCAAAATATCCTTGGAAATGTATGAGTAATAAAATAAATATAATCTGAAAGATGTGTATTTTGCAATCCATTCAATTTCCCATATATTTCTCAACCAATCTATTAACAACAGGCCCATTAAACCTGCCGTTGTAGTTTGTTTCCTAATTATTCTCGCAGGTATAAATTATAGCTTATATAATCAGCTGACGCGACAGCATGTAATTATAATGCTAACGGCTCCCGGCGGCCATTACCAATCGTTTTAGTACGTGTTATTTGCATCGCAACAAATTGGCTGGGTTAAATTAATAAACGGATTAAACAGGAAGCATTTGAGGCGATTTTAATAAATCTTTACCGACGCCGGCTCGGTCTAAAGCATCCTGTGTTTTCGCGTAGTAGGACTTTGTGTAGAAACGTTCCGATATTTCACTAGCAGTGATTATCGATGTTTCGATATTTCTGATGAATCGATATCCTGAAATAAAGTCTGACACGTATGTGTCACAGTACTTTTTTGGGAATAAACACATGAATCGCCTCACTTAAATGTCTTCATCATGATGAAATAATTCGTTATAGGCCCCTAAGAACAATTACGATGTTTGGCATCAACGCCCAAAGATATAAAAATATGGTTAAGATGAAAAATTAAAGGCAACGTGGTTACCTAGTGTGTAAAAAATTATATTTATTTCTTTCATAATTGTTAATTATCTATTATTTATAAGTGCGTGGTGTTTACACTCTTTCTGAACAAATTTAAAAAATATAGTTATTCATTTTCCCAGATGACCACTTTAACATTAATTTAACGCCATCTTTTTACGAATCTCGCAGTTCAGTAAAGTAGTCACACAACTAAAATTGTTGTTGAAGAACTAAAATCTAACATTGTGGCAAAAACATAATGGTTCAGTTAATTTGCATGCTGTCTCTTTCAAAACGGTTTTAATGTGCAAAGTAATATTTTATTTGTAATGAGTTTTGAAGTTCTTAAGTAAGAATCGACAAAAATTTATTTTATATTATTACATTATTTTACTAACCATGAAAGCAAAACAGTTGTCCACTGCAATCATAATCAAGCCGACAAAATTCCGTCAACTTCCAACCAAGACAGTCACAATTTATTAATGTTAGGCCCTCCACTCCACTATACCACAAATTTGCAAGCCAAATTGGGATTGCTCATGGTCGGGATTCGAACCTTGTCCCTCCGAATGGCTTCAACCGTTGTACTCGTCAGCACAACGGGGTAACCACTACACCAAAAGGACCACCGTCTGAGAAAGCGGTTATTTGGCTACAAAAGCATACCCTAGCGGCACACCAACGAACTCAAGCAGCAGTATAGGGTACTACACGAGTAGTTGCATGTATTCGCTCACAGATGGCGGCAGATTGTGGCACCGTGTTGACTTCAATAGCGCTATACAATTAATTGCACATCGTTGACGTCTTACAGAGTGAGATGTTAGCACTTAGAGGGTTAAGAACTAAAATCCAACATTGTGGCAAAAACCTAGTGTTTGCCTGTCAATTTGCATGCTCTATCTTTCAAAATGGCTTTAATGAGCAAAGTAATATTTATTTTGTAAAGCGTTTTGAAGTTCTCAAGTAAGAATTGACAAAAATAGATTTTATATTATTACATTATTTTACAACATGTGGTATAAAGGGAGGACTTTTGAGACTGCAGGGAAATTTAATACCCGTAAAGAGGGATTTTGGGATAAAATTGGCCACACTGTGGCACTGTGGCACTGCGGTGCAGCGGTGGGATTGTCTGGCGGCGCCGTGGGCGGGGATCCAAGGGTGCACGACGGCCGTCCCGCTCATAAACATAAACTTGTTGGTTTAACAACGGCAATTAAAACCGTTCCCCGCGTGTGCCGCATGGGTGTATGATGCGCATCTTTATGTGAATGCGTTAAAAAATACTTAAACATTTATATGTCTGGATAGGAAGTACAAGTATTGCTTTTGCTTCCTCTTGGTCGTGAATCAAATATTGACCAACCACATTCATTCTCATTCCAAAACTTTATATATTGTATTTAATCTAGGCCTTATGTAATGAATTGTTGTTTTAGAATATTTTGGATTCAAACTTCACCGGTACCGTAGCACAGGTGTAACGCTCTGGCCCAGTAAGTCAAAGGTTGCTGGATCGAAACCAGCGGTCGGAGACTCCTGTCAGATCATGAGCGGACACCTCTGGCTTGCCCATTTGACTATTGCCGATAACGTGCCCTTTGCCTATCGTGATGGTCAGTTAAGGTTTAAAAATACCCCCGTCGCAGCAGACCTGCGTACTCAGTGAATTTCCAAATCAAGAATATAACAGCAGTAATACCTATATAACAAATTTGATCAATGTCTGTCAATAAACAACCCCCCTTCAAACTACCCGTTCCGATTTTCGTCTGAGAAAATGTAGGAGTTCACATTCCCACACATAATATATATACATTTATAAAAATTTATAAAATCTTTAACGATTATTGTTTTTGGCCTCTAGGCCCCTCAAACAAAAAGTAAAATGATCTCGTGGTTAGGTCTTGCCATTAGACCTACCTACGGGAATAGCTTCTTTCCCATGGAAAATTCTCTAAAAAACTAAAAAGTTCACTTGTCCTTATAAAAGATTTTCTTACCGGACTCTGAAGTCCTTGTTCGTAGTATTCTTAATTAACTATAATTTATAAACATCACACGTGAGTCTTTACTCCGTCTAATCTTAATTTCCTCAATTTGTTCCTCGTTCACGTTTAATTTACATCTCATATTGAAATATCGTTTTGAAACAACACAGACGTCATCACCATCATAGCAGTCGTGTTAGCCTCAGGCGCGTCTAGAAGTGTGCGAACGATTGCGTCATCGCGGCGACTAAGACCGCTAAATTTAATCACGTTATATACTATTTAAATAATACAACGCAATCTCATTTTCTTCTTAAATTACATAAATATTACCTCAAATTGTGCCTTATGAGCAAAACCTCCACCATAATTGATTTCGTCCCGTAAGTACAATGTTAAATACTATAAAACTATTGTTTTCAAAATGATGGGCCTACAATGTTTAAAATATGTATATTATTTGTTTACTCTGATGAATGTGGTTAAAATAAAATTCTAAGAATGTTATTTTGTTATTTAAGGTATGTTTTATAGTATAACAATATAGTATGTGAGCGATTCATTTAAAAAAACAACCGCAATGAGTTGTACAATATATTTGAATGTTTACATTTATAAGAATTGGGTGGCTCTTTGAGTGCTTTAAAGCTGAACAATGTATATGACTTAAAATTGAGAAGTAATTCAGTATCTAACCATTAGGAAACATTAAAGAATAATTTCGGATCAGATAGATCACTATACATCAAAATATCTTTTTTACTTAGTTGAGATATTTGAACGGAAACTTGCCTTACAGTAATTGTGTTACAAATAAAAAATACTAACTTTGTTAAATGATATGTTTTAATGGGAAGGCTGTTAATCGATAGCTTAAGTGTTAAACACTCATATATTACATTGAAAAAAGTTAACTGTACTAGATTTTTTTATATACTGAACATGTGGACTTTTATTTTAATTCATGAAAATAGGTCCATAGGACACGCAACTTGTTGCCTTTAATGTAATAAAATGGATCCTATGTGATTATATTATACTATTATATTTACCAACGAAAACCCCTTTTATACAGGTTGTCCATGAAAAACGTTTCAGGACTTCGGTGAGTGATTATGTACATTAAAAGGAAGAAAAAAGTTCCAATGGAGGTATGGCCTAAAACGCTTATTTTCTCAGATATCCACCATTTTGTATTAAAAAAATAATCTACTTAAAACATTTATGTATGTATCATTTTCAAATTTGGTATGTGTTTTACACTTACCACTTAACTAGTAGACTAATATTATTAATAATATAACTACCATGATCCAAGCTCAAAATTCAAAATGGCGGCCATTTAAAATTGTAAAACTAAAATACTTTTAAATCGGTCAAAATACAATGGCCGCCGTTTTGGATTTTGAGCTTGGTTCATGCTAGTTATTTTTTTTAATAATAGTAGTCTAGTAGTGTAAAACACATACCAAATTTGAAAATAATCCGTAAAATTTAAAAAAAAAATATTAAAAAAATACAAAATGGCGGATATCTGAGAAAATACCTCCATACCATACCTCCATTGGAACTTTTTTCTTCCTTTTAATGTACTTAATTACTCACCAAAGTCCTCTTTTTCATGTACACCCTGTATAATGCTCGCGATCGATGCTACGAATAATAATCAATTAAACAGCTGTTTTAAATATATCATACTAATGTATAACAGACAACACACATCTGTTTCCGATTTTATTAAATCTATTTGTGAACTACGTCTAGGATTTACAACATTATGATCCTAAGGCGCAATATTTTTTATTTAATCCTATCTCCAACCCATAGATTCTGTTCGTGTTCAATATTCACGTGTTTTATATCCCTAAGACGGAAAACTCTTCCTTTTCGTACGTCAATAAACATACGTATCAATAGGTCCCATTCTTTTACGTTCGTTCTTGAAAGTAACTTTTATACCTGAAGCGGAAAATTCAGCTTGTCTTTTGTGAGGACTCAAAGAAAAGGGAAGCTTTATTTTCAAAGTGTTTCCCAGTCAAGGTCTATCACTCGCCACACCGTCGTTTGGCCGGCGCGCCATTACCAAATTGCCTCCTGCATTTCTGTTTGTGCCCATCTGTAATAGTACAAGTTCCAAATTTACTGTTAAAACTTCCATTAGCCAAATGGAAATCGCTAAAGGCTAGACTAATTCTGGAGTGCAAAGTGTTGCACTGGCCCGTATAAGGATGGTGTCTTATTGGTAAATGTCATTTCGACAAAGTGCTTCTTAGAAAGGAACGAAACTTTTACCCTTAGAGTGTACCGGAATATCGTTCCACGGAACTCAGATGCACTCGCCTCCCACGGTGGGATGTATTATTTACTTTCCATATTTGACTTTGTATTGAGTTTCGATAACTTTAAAAGTGTATCAACCGTTTTTTCACACTTATCGTTAACACACACACACTGTAAATGTCTTCTTTGAGCATATAAAGCAAAAGGGGTGTACCGACGTATTGGCATGGCAGACAACATAAGAATTGAACCCGTGACATTCAAAGTACAGAAAAAGAGACAAGGCAATATCCGCTGAGCTATTTGAAACTCAATTTCAATAGCTCACATAGTTAAACATGTGTCCATGTGTCTTTGCATATCTATATTGTTGAGTGTTTGGCCTAGTTGGTAACGTGACGGACTCCAAACCGAAGGTTCCTGTTTTGGGTACTGGTGTCTTGATTTCTCCCAAATATACTTCACTGTAAACTATAAGGGTGGACAAAGTATAGATAAAAGAATGTCACCATCTTTACTATTAGTATTTACTAATATCGTTTTCATTTAAGAGTTTAAAATATGTTCAAAAAATGTGTTTTGACTATTACAGGTGTTCAGTATATTATTGGCTGTAAACCCATCCATTGTACGGGTTGTAGTATTTGGTGTTAAGAAGGTGATACTTATCACTATGACAATTATATTTACTTTTTTGTGTGAAATACGTTGGATTATGGATAAGTCTAAAGGGAATGTTTTCAGTTCATCTAAACAGCTGTTCTTATTCGTGATATATTAAAAATTCAATAGAATAGCTCTAGTTGTTTCTATGGAAGCCTATTTCAAATTTTCATCCTACAAATTGCCAACCCCACCCCCAAGAACTAAGACATATCCATGTCAATGGATAAAAATAAAAAATGAATTTATTCTCATTTTTGGTTATTTCTTTCTATCAAATCAATGTAACAGATCACATGTTCAGTAAAACCTATAAAAATTCTAATAGTGCTCCAAATTGGGGTGCTTGAAACGTAAACAAAAACCTTATCTAAAAGGTATGGAATAAAAACCCTTGTATAGCGTAATAGAAAGACAGAAAGACGGAAAGAAATTCAGATAAAACCCATTTCGGCTTTTCTTGGTTATGAAACGTAAAAATGACCAAAAATACCACAATAATTCTAGGTTATTTTCAGACAATCCACTAATTTTGTTTTGATAGCAAAACTGGTTTTATTTTATTTTTCTTAACAGCTGATTATGACTTCCTACTTCCAATTAGTACGTGCTTCTTGCAGTTACAAATCTGCTAGCCTAACTGTTAGCGTCTTGGACTTTGGTGCAAGAGGTAACGGGTTTGATCCCCGGGATGGCTACAAATTTTTAAGTAAAAAATAGTGTACTTCGAGGCTGCAAAGCTAACCTGAGCCTACCATTGGCCAAACAGAATAAAAAAATAGATTGGTTGTACAGTACGAAGAGCGTCATATACCAGACATCAGCTAGGGTCCACTGCCGGCACCTTGCTACAGAATTACCCTCCCAGGGATGCTCTCTCTCTCTCCCCAACCTCAAATGGCCATAATCCCTCCCATGTCCCAGCTCTGTGGCTTCCTGCACTTCCGCTAACAGGAGTTGACCAAGTCCCATCCATCAATTAAACCCTCCCCTGCCACGTATTGATTGACCCCAAAGCTGCAAACACTGTAACCACCTACCTTGCTCACCGGGGGTTTTTCTTTGTTGTATTTTATTTAGTTATATTTTTCAAGGTAAAACCGTCAGATTATCTTCAAATGATAGTACATATTTGTGCGTGTGAACAATTTTACACATAAAATGAGTAATGAAACTCCTTAAAAGTCAGTCCCCTGTCAGTGGATACATTTTCAGAGAAATTTTCAAATTTTGTAGTTTAAGATTAGCTGAATGGTTATCGACTTGGTCTTAGGATCAAGAGATCATAGGTAGGATCCCCGAGATGACCAAGAAAATTTGAGGAGTGGACCAGTAACCTAATGGATTTTTAAAAATATTTTCTGAATATTGTTTTTCTAAGATGATTTAGTATGATTTATAATAGTTTATTTAGAATCATAAATATATAATTTTATATGTGATTCTAAGAAAAAAATAATACTTATTTTTCATTCTTTTTTCCAGGTTTGTACCGGAGTTCTTAAAGGGTTTTTGTAAGTAAAAAGATATTTACAGTTAGTTATAATGATATAATTATAAAACTTATTCTATTAATGATATATTTGTGCACTGTACTGCTGTAACGGTATTATTTTAACTAACTTTATTACACCATTATCTAATTGGAATTTATCCGGTCATGTGGATAGAATAAACACTATAGCGTAGATGATGGATATGTCTTCAATTCCTCTAAACCGTTGTCGTTATAGTCATATGACGTCACTTCAGATTCAAATTTTTAGGTCAGATAACTAAAAAATGTATGTATTTACTTACCTGTGGGAAATAGGTTAGATCATGGATACGTCTCAAGAGTCTTATTCACTCCCTTAGAAACACGATAAACATGCCTCGGCAGTCTCTCGCTTCGGGTGAAACGAGAAAGATTTCATGTTAAAACATTCTTTGTCTTACAGATAAATGTTGATTCTTGGACCCTCATACCTTATATATAAAGAAAATCAATTGTGTGAGTACAAAGAAATCTTTAAATAACAAAATTGGAGTTACTTTTTAACATCGCTGTATCTAATTTTTTTCTCATTTTCAAATTTTTTGAGGTATGAGGGCTCTAATGTAACTCAACTACATTGTTTCCAAGTTTCAAGAAAATGTTATGAAAAACGGAGCCCGAAGTGGGGGACAAAAATAACATATTTTCTCTCAAAAGCCGGCTGGCGGGAGGCTACTGCACTACTAGCCTTTTTACAAAAAAAATGTGACTAAGGGAATGTTTTCAGTTCACCTAAACAGCTGTTTTTATAACCAAACTATGACGTCACTGTTTCAAATTTTGGTGGCGCAAATTGACAACACCCCACCCCAGAGCTAAGACCTAATTAATTTTTCCATGTCAAAAAATCTTATCCTAGGCTTACTAAAGTTTAAAACAAATTTAACAGAATGGTAAGGGTTCTCTGGCAGTCAGTTGCTTTAGCATAGACAGTGCATTGTACAGTTTAATTCACTTAAACAATGATTGACATAGAGTAAACATTAATTTGCATACAATTATGTAGGATCAAGGAAGCTGAGCCCAGACCCAACAGACGGAGCAACTATGCGTAATCAGCTTACGATGCACTGCCGTAGGCCAATCAGGTGGACTGTACCGGTAATGACGTCACTGTAGCATCATCGTGTACTATTGTAACGCTTAACTTGAGCCAAAAGTGAAATATTGTAGATCTAAATGTGGGTGGAGTGTTCCTACACGGCCTATCAAGTACAAACTACAGGGTGCTTATCCAACCAATAGCAGTTAAAAAATGTGTTATCAATTTAGGTGAAGGCAGACTTGAACGTAAGAAATTTACACAATATCATAAACATAAAACATTTCTATAACGATTAGCAAAGAAGTTCACGACGTTTCGGGATCTGGAATCTAATCTCGTCCTCATGTGAGCTGGCACCTTTAACAAGAAACAAAACCAAGAGTACTCTCAACACATAGTCCAACTTTCTACTCAACAGTTCATACTTTACACTGCTGGAATTTCTTTAAACAAAACCAGAATGCTCCCAAAAAACATTTAAAAAGAATGTTTTTCAATCCTAATTTTGTACCTCAGCGTTTTCAAAACCCAGCAATGATTTTTTGAGGCAGTTTACCTAGACACATTTGTTTAATCTACTTTTGATTACTGAACTGAACTGGTAAAGTTGGTCTACCATCCAATATGAGTTTAATTCCCAGACACCAATGAAAATTATTTATGACTGAAGGCAGTCACCCTTTCCACTAATGTGAGTTGAAATTTTTGATTCTATACCTAGACCAGAAGACTACATTAAGCGTTACCTTTACTTTTGTTTAGAATTTTCTTGGTATCTGTGGGATTGATTGAATTTACGACTTTAATACATTTCAGATATAGCTGCTGTTACCTCTTGGAAAATCGCGAGAAGAGAATAAACAAAATTTACAGGGCCGCAATCAAGGGAAATAAAAAAAACATTATTAAACAAAAGCACACTTAAGAATGTGTTGACGCTAATTGTGCTCGTCACTCTTTTAGGAATTCCTTAAATTTGGTCTCGATCGGAACTTTTCGTTACAGGAGGCATAAGTTTGTGCTAACCAATTCAGCTTTACATTATAGTATATATAATATTATGTCCCAAACATTTATTGTTTGTTTAGACTTCTGCTGACTCTCGCGCACCAAAGCGCTGATTTGTAGTGCTCTTATACGCGCCCTTGTATCTTGTACCACTTGATAATTCGGTAGCCTAAATTTTGTGTTGATAGTTTGAATTCCCAGCGTTAAACAAACCGATGATTAAACAAGGTCATTTAAAAAGAATTTGTGACCTTTTTAAATGTGCATTTTAGAAGCAGAGCAGGCTCTACACAGAATCTTCGCATTTACTTTTGAGCTTCGAAACGACCTCAAAGTATTTATGTTTATAACTTTGAGCCTATGACAAACATGCTAGTGAGTCGGCAGATACGAGTTAGAACTACTCGAAGACAGATCACATTCCGCGACCCCTTTCCACGTGGTATATCACAGTTGTCTTACTATTACCCAGTAGAAGATTGGCGCAAAGATATTCTTTAATCGGTCTTAGAATCAAATATTGAATCAAGTTTATTAGACATAAGCATGCTCGCAAGAACATGATGCTCGGAATTTGCTCCGTGCGACCACGGTTCAGGCTTGATTGGACGATTCAGTACTGGTGACTCTCGTGGCTATTGTTTTGGCCAAATAGATCATGAAGTGTATTTCAGCCTAGAAGCGATTAAATTAGTCATATAGTGGCTATTAGTATACTCTTAGAGTTTCGTATGAATCCCAAAACGTCCTATGACGGCATTAGTAGTCTGAATTTGTTACATTCGATCCCAAGACTCGAATGTTATCGCAAGTTTAACACCTACGGCGAGCGTTCATAAAGGACCACCCACAACACATACCAAAATTCGAGAGAGTAGCAATGTGGGAATCTTAATACAATTTAATATCACAAGCCTCAGCGTCCACAGTCCTCAGTACCGCAGAGGTGCGATTTGACAACCGCGACACCGTGCGCACTTATTTTGTGGCTCACTCTCCACGATGCACGGCTGATTGCATCTCCAGCGCCAGATCCCATCTCCACGCCTGCTTTTAATTAACGTCAGACGTGAAAGGGATGTCAGTTTAATTATTCTTCACTTTTTTGAAGGCCTTTGACTACTTCCCGGCGCGTTTGAAGGCGTGGGCGGTTGGGTAATTAACGGAGAGAGGAGCTGATTAGGTAACTCAAAGAGGACAAATTTATTGGCCGGTGGTTTCACCTTAAAGCGATGTTATTTCTAGCTTCCAGGTACTACTCACATTTTTTAAACTAAACATTTATCTAAGCTTTACATCTATTTAACCATGCGACGAATTATATTGCAATTTTTAGTCCTATCAAAATTTGAAATTTCAAAGCGGTTAGTATTTTTTGTGATCATTCTATTTTAAGGCCTAAACTAGATTCTAGGTAAGTCAAAATTTAACCTGACAATTCAGAGATATTAGGAGGGGATAAGGAATAACGTGATAGAGATAGGCATCAGGAAAAAACATAAAATCTACCATTCTTTGCAATACTAATTTCGATCCAGCAGTGTATCTATAAAAATGAGCTTCCTTTCTTCTCCTTCCCTAACCGTCAAATTTCCACAACTGTTGACATCAAAGTAATTTTATGTTGATATCCTTTGAAATCGTAAATATTGAAATGTAGAACGCTCACGGGGCTTAGTCGGTGAGGATTTTAAGGAAATTAATATGCCTAAGAGTTGCATGACTTTAAATCTGCATTTTCGTACTCATTTGTAAGACTGATTTAAGAGTCGTTCAGTGTTTTCGTGTTTAGAAAATTTCCACCAGTAGACATATACAAAAAAAAAAGACAACACTCTACCTCTCCTATATTATTATTAGATTAAAATAAAATTGGTGATGACTCAAAAATGAATGTGAACGAACTACAAAGATTTTTTCGATTATACAGATTTATTTCCACTAAACCATGGTTTTTCCAAACACATTTTCCTAACCTAGAGAATGCAGTTCCCAAACCAATACTCATAATATGATGTAAGATTCATTTAAATTCCTGAAACGATTCTTGTAAAATGTCATAGTAGATTCGAACCGGACACACCAGTTTCATATTTTATTCTTATTTACTGTCTTGTATGTTATATTTCTAAGTGCAACACAGCATGTACTGTAAGTGTGAAATTTATACTTCAATATTATTTATATTAAACCTAAAGTTTTTGATTTTATGAAACTTTACCTCATAACACACATTACTTCTCTGACTACGTTTATTATATAGCTTTTTTCTTATAGGCTAACACCTATACTTGCATTAGATATAAATTCTACTATTTATTTTATAAACAATGTGAATTATCCATAACATATAAAACATTCTAAAATGAATTCGCACAAAGTTTTAGAATTAACATGAACATTGTACACAACTGGATTTTAATCCAATCTTTTAGCTGAAGAATATTATGTCCATTCGCATTATTAATCCTTTTATAAAACTTGTATTCTCTGAATTCTTTGGAATCTTACGATAGTTAAATACTATTTCTCATCTTTCTATATAATAATTTTTTTCACAACTACCAAATTTTTTATTAAATATTTTAAACATGTGTCTGGTAGCCATCCATTTATGCTTTAACTATGATGTTATTGATTACAACTTGTTGCATTCTTTTGTCAGAATTTCCGAGGAATAGATATATTATAAAACTTAATGGTAAAAAATAAATTATTTGTTCTCTGTCAGTATTTTCTCACAGAAGCAAATCTACACCTTATTTCCTATATTTGTTTAATCTTATGTAGAATAAGCAAACTCCCTTATTTATGACAGATATTTATCAAAATTGTCATATGTTACTATTGTCTATTAATTTCGTTGAGTACTTAGGTCTGCTGCGACGAGAATTTTAGTTTTCCATGTAAAGTACAAGGTCTTCAAAATGCAACTAAACATTTTTATTTCTTCTTCTTCTCCATTCCTTTTCGTATTTTTTTCTCCTTGTTTTATTGTTTTTCATTTCTCCTCTACTCCTCCTTCTTTTCTTTTTTCTTCTACTTCTTTGTCTTCTCTTCTTTCGTTTAATTCTCTTTTCCACTCTTTTTCCACCTTTAATTTTTATTTTTCCTCTTTGTATGTTCTTCTTCTTCTTCTATTGAAGGGGTGGGGAAGTATAGGCCTGCGTGGGATCGCGTCACCTGATGAACCAAATACGTGCTTGCTTCTCCTGTAGGAAGACCGCAATTCACCCTCGCTCTGTGGCTTCTTTCACTTCCGCTATCACATGAACATTGAGCATGCTGTACAGGAGTGACGGTCGATAAACTCACACTTTACTGGTGAGATATAAATGCAGTTTAGATAGATGCTTTAGTAATTTTTTTATTTTTTCCGACGTACGTTTGAACTCTTAGCTTTATAGTGTTTATTTTCATACAATTTCCACCTATCGTAATCACAGTTAGATTCTGGGACTATCTATCTGTATCCGAACTTACGTAGATATGTTTTAAATGTAGTAAGTAAATAGCAAGGTATAATTCAGTGGTAAGATTTTTTATGTAAAAGGATATTACGTTAAAGTTATAGTTGATAATATATCTTAAACATTTAACTTCTACAAATATACAGGGTGTTCATTAAAGTCGGGGACAAACTTCGAGAGGTGATAGGACTCATCAAAATAAACAAAAAATTGCCTATAACTATTTGTCAAAAAATCCTTCGTTTAGCCGCTAGCCGCCATTTTGTATTTTTTACAAAAAAACGTTATATATTAAGAACTATTTAAGATACAGAAACCAAACTTTGTACACATATTTATTGATTAAAAAGACAAATATTTTAAAATTATCATTTAACTTGCTTTTATATTTCCAAAATGGCGGCGGTTGGAAATATTTTAATTAAAATAACAAAAATTAACTTTATAAAACTTTTACAAGATACGAAAAATATTTCAATTTCAATTTCAAATCGAACGGTATTTTGGTGAACGAAATCCGTCCACGGATAACCGAGAAAATGCACTTTTAATGTAAGAATCAGGTCCCATGAGCCACCGCGGAGCGGCCGTGGCTAAGAAGCGGAATTCAAACGCGGCTTCTTTGCCGTTGTAAATTGTATGTTTATTATATATGTAGATGTGATAACTCTCATGATATAAATGGTCGAATCGAATCGAAAGCATATAACAATGTATGTGTAAAGGATCTTAACTCAAATCTACTTTAACTCAAACTTTATAATAAAATATTTGCTTAAATTCTGGGGTTTCTACTCAGATAATGAGTCGGATAGTAATAATGGCTCTTGGTGATTATTCTGTTGTGACTATAAATTGCACTCAATCATAAGCAGATTATCCTGGGTCTTGTCCACAGCCAACCAGAGGAACCCTGTAATCCGTCTAATTGATTCACTGATCCTGGCTTGTTCACTGTTAATATTGTCTCATCGTTCTTTTACTTTAGTATTTACCAAGATTTAAGAATTATTAACTGAAATCAGTCTTAAACAATTAAATTTTATGAAATATTCTCATAGCATACATAACTGGTTTAAAACATTTAATATATAATTTTGCATAATATCGTTGTTAGAAAAGGGGATACCTTAAACCAAAAATCTGTTCTATTATTTTGTTCGATTTTGTAATGAGTTTAAATAAATAGAAATATTAAATAATCTATCACCTAGTAACATCCTAAATCTGAAACTTTATGAAACATGTCCACCGTCAATTTGCTGTAAACTTTCAACGTAAAATTTAACAGTTTAGTTTTCTAAAACCTTAATATAAACTGCATATTTATTTATTTTAGAGATAGTTTGTGCTTCCAATATTTACATTAAGGAAAAACTATGAATAAATATTTGTTTAATTCTTACAAATTGTTTGGTTGATTGTAATATACATAATGTATGTAATACTTATCTAATCTAATTCATTTGACCGGTACTAAATTAAAGGTCTAACATTATTCACTTCAACGTTCATGTAGTAGACCCCACAAGATGACTAGCATATTCACGACCCGGTGTAAAAGTGTTGGTTCATTCTCTCAACTAAAAACCTAAATATCTTAAGAGGTTGAAAATTAAAATCATGAGAGGTGTCTGGACCACTCATCCGTAGACCGTCATTAGGAGGAGAGCCTCAGAGAACTGGCCCAGATGAGCTGGCAGAGAGGCGCAGGGCGCGCCGTCTCACGTCAATCATAGCAGCCCATTGTTTCAAATCACTTAAATCAGGGGAGTCCCGCCCAGGAAGTGAGCAAGGTAGACGTCTCGCATCGGAGCTCGCAGCTACCACACTGTCTCTACCGGCCATCATTTACAGCATTACCATAGGAGACAGTGATGTGTGCGAATCTGCCTCTACCACGCTCCTGGGTCTCCTTCTGTCTAGACTGTCTGGCAAGACTTTGAAGCCAAATAATAAACAACCAAACAGGAAATATTGCTGAAAAAGAAACCGAAACATCCTTGGTGTAACAGCGATTGCGAAAATGTATTAGAAAAAAGAGGTAAAGCCTACCGGATGTATAATTCATGTAAGACAGAAGACGCACAAAAATAACTTCTTAACCCTTCAAGTGCCTTCGAGCCGGTCACCGTTTATTTAAGGTGGGCCCTCCACTCCACTATACCACACGTTTGCAAGCCAAATTAGGATGGCTCATGGTCGGGATTTGAACCCTCGTCCCTCCGAATGGCTTCAACTGTTTTACTCGTCAGCACAACGGTCTAACCACTACGCTACAAAGGACCACCGTCCAAGAACAGAAACTACAACTCACACAAATGTATTAGAAAGAAGAGGTAAAGCCTACCGGATGTATAACTCATGTATGACAGAAGACACACAGAAAAACGCATCGCGAACAAAATCATAAGACAGAACAAGAGGAAATACATAATGAACAGCTAACCTTAATATAGGAGAACGGAAACTACAACTCACACATTTTTTACAATAAACTCTCAAAACAAAGCGAAAGATACAATACGTGCCACATTGTCCAGTACGTGTGACAAGCGTTTAACAAAATGATAAATACTTTTATTTACTACATGACAAACCAGTTCAACAAATTCTCTCATGTTGCCACTTTCTATGACGTCATACATAAATAAAATGTACAAATAGAAAGAAAAAATAAACATTTGCTCTTGTAAATAAGTTTAACAAAACAAAGTAAATAGCTAATTTTCTATTTGTAATCAGAAAATGTTACTTCTAAAAAGAAATGATATATGATAAAAAGACTGAAATTTGATAAAAAATGTGAAAGGAAATTTATGTCTGGTTTACTTAAAAGCCAATATTTTTTATTTAGAAGAGAACAGGTTTAAGGTCAAACAATTGCTGATTTCTTCAGGAATTTAGAAGTTGAACTAAATAGTTCAGCTATGAATTTATTGCCTTTTTTCATGTATTTGATATTTTACTTATTTTTCTCCAAGGTAAATATTTAGTCATAGTAATTAGTTCCTTGTTTCTTAACGTTGTGTTCCACCTATACTAAGGCTGGGCTAACAGCTAGTTCATTATAAAATAATTTGTGTTTTTTAGGTCACTGTAAAGGCTAATTATTGTATAGGAAAATTTAGAGATAACCGTGGGAGTTGAGTGTATCGTTGACAGGATGGTGGCTGGAGAGGTCGGCTGGAGAATGTCCTTAGTTGGTCCTTCCAGTCGATTACCAACAGCTGGACTGCGTCATTTTAACGCTGAAATTACACTCACATCGCAATGTCAAATTATTGAGTAAATACTCCTTACGCAACGCTGGCAGGCTTTCTCTTGACATGAGGAAATAATTGAAGCTAGCTTTCTAATATAACTCTGTATTTATCTTGAGCTTAACTTGCATTTATTTAAAGAGTACAAAAAAATGTTCAATTAATTCTTGGCTTAAAAAATATAGTCTCGATTAAATCAAAATCTATAAGAAATACAGTCATGTGAGAATTAATCTGAACAACATATGAATTTGTAAATTTGCGTTCTTAGTGTTGGATATCCTGCAGATGTGTTTGTAGTATTTTTCACATGCGATTTCATTGTTGAAACACATCCTTTGACACATTTAAAAGTTATGCTTGTGTTATTATTTATTTATTTAGGTTAATACCTTGGTTCTTAGTGTTCAAACATTTGGGAAACAATATCCTATTTTCCAAAATTACCTTGCGCCTTGTCATGCTTCCAAGGCAGTAAGGCAATTCATGGATGAACAAAGTATTTTATGGTTGAAGTAGCCTGGATACTCACCAGACATGAATCCCATAGAAAATCTCTGAGCAATTTCCAAGAAAAGATTGAGGAAGAAGGATTGCACAACAAAAGAGAAGATGATTTCGTCAGTTATTAAAGTTAGTTTCTGAGACCCTGAAGTACAATAAATGTGCAAAAAGGTAGTAGACTCAATGCAAAAATACTTTAAATGCTTATTAAAGCAAAAGAAGTCTCACTAAGTACTAAATTTATTAGTTAGAAACTATGTAATTAAGCTAATAAATGTATAATTATAACTGGAATAAATGTTGTTCAGACTAATTTGTACATGACTGTATAGTCTCAATTAAATCAAAACTTAAATAATTTGCTTTTTTACCTGTGTCCCTGCAACATTTTAAATAGAAACCCATTCCACCGATGGACATTAAAAATCGTCCCCAGTAACACAAAATTGTTAGTAAAGCTCAATAGGCGTAGAAAGACACAAAACAAAACACAAGCCGTGATTATAAAAAAAACAGACTTTAGGGAAGGGACATTATTAACCAACCTCCCTAAGATATCAAAACAATTAAAGAATTAACTGACTTCTCAAAAAACTTAAACAATTCCTTGCTGGTAATCCGCTACATTCTTTTGAGCATCTGATAAAAATTAATGAGTGAATGATTAAAAAGAAAATTCTATATTGTACACGGCTGTTTACTAAAACATTGGATACTATTTCATTTCAACTGTTAATTTACGGTATAAAACAAATTTTATTTTATTTGATCCATTTTGAAACGCCATTACAGCAGTACGATATATATAGTGCAGCTTAACATGGCAATAGTAGTTCAATGTAGGTACTGATTGTTTCAACTTTTTCATTATTTTCCCTAGACTATTTAAGTAACTAAGAATAGAAAAAATATAATTAAATTAAAATACAAAGTATATAGGTAATATAGTACTAATATTATATTTTACTTAATTAAAAAAATAATAATATTATACGAAGAAAATATTACATTGTTTGGAAGTAAGATATTTTAGCTCTTATCTGTAGAAAAAGGTAAAATGGATCTTACCTCAATTTCTACTTATAAGTCTGTATGTATGTCTGTATATCTTTTTGAAACACTCCCCTATGAAAACCAGAGTGTATCCACTGAGATTAAACTTACTTTTGTTATTTTAAACCCTTGGAATTTGATTTTGGAACTTAAAAAAATTACTGCCCTATTAAAATAAAGTAACGAACACTCAAAACCCCTGTTGTATGGGATATCAAACACTTCTAAGGCCTAAGTGTTCTACGTTCTACTAAAATAAAATGTGTGATCTACTGATCGTACGAAAAAAATAAACATCTAACATACTATTAGTGTACACTCGTAATACCCTAACAGACAGAAACTATAAACACAAAACTATTAATATAAACACCGACTCATGCAACCCGTACAAGGAACCGGCTGTCTGTTTGTATTTTTAGCTGAGTTAATTTCCTTGAGATCTTGCTGCCTAAATTGGCTTTAAATTGTAGTGTTGCGATAGATGCTTCACGAAAATAACCACAAGTACCTTGATGAAGGACGATTTTCGACATCTTAGGACGCCCCTATTACGCTGTTCTCCTCTTCCAGAAAAAAATGTTTTCTCCTTGCAAACTTAGAATTTTCCATAACTAGTTCAGTCACATCCCTATCCAACGGTGACGCAGTTAGATTTGTTATTGACTTTATACTACCTAACATCGACCTGTTGTTAGTTAGCGTAATTAATTAATAGCTACTAATAGCCCAATGACGAAATGGCAACGGTATTCCATTCGGCGTCTTCAGTTTTGAAGGAAGGCACTATAACCATTCATAGCCAGTTGAGAGTGTGTTTCGATTTGAATAACATATTCAATGTCTTTATTCATAGTATGAGGAGATCCAGTTCTATTTCAACACTTATCCCTTTGTCCAGCGATATTTTAGCACATCGCTTTCCTCACACCGTCCTGTTGCGCTTCAAACCAGTTCCCGGGCATTCGGAAGCTGTGGACATTTTGACGTTCCTAAAGCGGGTTGCCTCATCAGCTGTGGCAGCACCGGGTCATCGGTTGATCAGCTGTTCTGTGGAGCTGTCCCCAGCTGGGCGAAAGGTGCCCGCTCCCGGCCCCGCTTCGTCGGTGCGCCAGTGTGTGCGGTGCTCTCGCTTGGGCCACGTCGCGGTCGGATTCTCCGCTTGCTGTGTCAGAAACGCGAGTCTAAAATCTCGTTGACTAATTTTGGATGAATACAGATTGATTGACAGTGACATTGAAACGTTTTATTGTCAACATCAACCTGAAAATATTTTGTGTTTAGTGCACCGGGACGCAGATAACGGATTTTAACGAAAGTGAAAGGTAGGAGTTTGTTTTTATAAGCAAATCTGGGTAGAATTTTAGATTTTTTTTTATCCTAATATTTAAATTATTTTGGGTATGAAATATAAATAAAGCATTATAAATGTAAGATATTACTTAGTGAACAGCCAAAAGATTCAGTTTTTTTTAATAGTTAAATTTAAGAATTCGTAAAGATAAGAGATATCCAGGTAAATATTGATTTGTGAACCTGTTCTGTGTATACATTTATGTCAGTATACACTATTTCTATGATTTATAAATACATTTGAAAAAATTTACATCCAGAAATTATTTATGAAAAGATTATTCTAAATCTTCCACAAATTTTTAAAATGTTAAAAATCCTTAAAAATTACGATTAAAAAAGGTGATTAACAAAATTAAGTTTTATTCAGATTTTTTCTACAACACTTTTCTTACATTGCAATGCGGGAATATGGATTTAACTTATCATAAAATAACTCTTTTTATTGTTTGTTTCTGAAAACAATGTTAGTAGTCAGAATATTCTAAAAAGAGAATTATATACTTACATTTAGTGTGTAAACTTTTGACATTGAAACTATAATAGAATCAACTGGGATGATAGCGTCGTACTGTAATCCAGCTACTTGGAGATCACGAATTGTGGATAGTTGTGAGCGATGGTCGGTGGATGTAGTGTTCTCTTGTGTGGATTAACGTCCGCACTATTGAATACTACGTTAATTGGACTCCATGGTTCGGACTCCACGTTATTCTGTAGGTTCCTTAGTTGCCATCGACTGTTGGGCTATTAATTAACAGTCCTGTCTAAGGAACATGTCAGCCTTAGTCAGTAACGAGACTACAAGATCACGCCACAATCTTACACTCAATCCTCATTCATACATTGCTTAAAAACTAACTGATTTTTGAGACCCTCCGCACTAAATAAGTTAAATCAATTAGTTATACAATGCATTCGTTTAAATCTAATTTTTATATTGCATCTTAGTATAATAATGTTGTTTCCCATTTAAATAAAACGTAAATGATGAAAATTTAGATATCTGGTCAAAGTTCCGCACTTCAACTGGTCGTTGTATAAATAAATGAAATTAGTGTGATAACCCATATTTCCTCCCTAAAAAATAATTTAACACCGAAAAATAGGTGCACCAATGCTTCTAGGTGTCAAACGAGATAACTCGATCATGACCAATCATGAATTATTAATATTAATTTTACACTTCCCAATACACACGTAGTCGAGATGTTGACTCACGAATGGGAATTAGAATATAGTTCAAGTTCCTTTAAAAGGGTTGCTGAACAAGGAAGATGTTGTTTTATTGTATTCCCATGAGAAACAGCACACCCCAGACGTCTGTGTTTGTAGTCTACCAAAGACAATCCTAACCAAATATCCTATTGTCTGTTAGTATTGACTATATATGAACCACAACCACTAGTTCCAGAATATTACAATTATTCAAAATAGCAAATTATTTATCTTTATACGAATATTATTTTATCGTACAATTTTTTAAAATTACTGGATTCTTAATAACTTAAAGGCTCAAAATTTTAACCGTTATATCGACGGGCGTGCGGGAGTATAGTTTTGTTTGAAGTTTTCTCTTAACCTAAAATAAATTCTCTTAAACTAAAATACTAAAGTTAAAATGGATATTTCCACTCTCAGATTTGATTTAGAATAGTATATTTCATAACTAAGAGCGAAAGTGGCTCTTTTATGCACGAAATCGTGTTTTAATACGTATATTTTATGTTGGAATACGTACCAAAAAGACACGTTCGCTCTGTGTTTTTAGGTTGATAAAGTAATAATTTATTTATGGTTCAGTTTTTGACTATTCACAGAATTTATCAATTAAAATATTGTACCCATATCAAACAATATTCACGGTGTGCCGTGAAAAATTGTGAGGTCAGCGAAAAATTTTGTATGTAACATTGTAGTATATATAACACAGTATCAATAGACATTTTTGTATATTTTAAACACAAAAATTTATTGAAACATAAACTGTTGTAGAAAGATTGTAAATAAAATTAGTGAAATGTACACGTTCTACATGTGACGTATATTACGCAATATTTTTATATAGTTTTCATATAAATTACACATTTAAAAGAATGGCATAAGTGCATTTAGTATTTCAAATATTAAAAAAATGTTTTATTGAAACAAACTAGTTGGTTGTAAACTGGATTTATGACGAGTAATAAAATGAACCACTAAAAAATTAGTAAAAATTTTAGTTTCTATACATGAGACATATTACATTTTTTTATAATATTTATAATACACATTTCTTTTACTTTTATTTGTATATTTTTTGTTGTGTTTTATAAGTATTTAACGGATTATAAAAATTTGTAATTTCTTGAAAAACCACTATAGTTGTCTAAATAATTTAGTAACGAGAATAATATAATGAAAGAGAAAAAAGACCAATTTTAGTTTTATACATTAGGGAAGAAGAAGCTATTACCGTAGTTCGCATGGCAGAACTTAAGCCCGGGACCATGTTATTTTTTCGCTTTTAGGTGCCCGGAGGCCAAAAAAAGTCATTAAAAGTTTTATATATAGGCTTCACGTGTCATTGAACACGGAAACTTGTAAAAACGGTCCGAGACCAAACTTGGTAGAGACGTGTATTCCTGCATTTACTCGGACTAGTTCGTAATCTAGACATATCGGTCAATGGAAACGGGCTAGTTTGGGAGGATTTTGTACTCAAAAGTTGGGGTTTTGCGTTTTTCATATCTAATTTCAAAACATTTAAATTTTAACTTTCACCATTAGAATCAGCTTAAAAACTACACAAAAAGTTCCATAGAGTTTTGCTCTATCTCCAACGGTTACCGAGATATTAAAAAATCTAAACACAATACGTTGTATTTTGGAGCCCCAGTGTTAATCTTATGGAGGATAAGGAAAAATTAATATATCATTTATCAATCTACAAGTTTGGATGAGACTTGATATTTAGCTTCATTTGGTGGAGGTCCACCCATTTATGCTTAAAAATCATAGTTTATGTATTTATCATGGTATCTAACCTGCATACTCTTTTTCCTGATAATCATATAGGGAATAGGCAAACTCCTTTATTCATGGATAGATGTTGATGAAGCTTGGTATAATTGGTCAAAATAAAAATTGTTTATGCTAGAAATGCCTACTTTCAGTGTTCCTCACAGCACCAAAGCTGCACACTCTTTCCCATGTTAATATTATGGAGAATAGGCAAATAACTTTCATATTTATCAACAGATATTGATCAAACTTGATATATTATTATTAAATTGTTGATTTGGTAATTTGCTGGGTACGAAGGTCTGCTGTGACGGGGGTATTTGATTATATGTTTCATGTTCAATATAAACCTCATGAAGCCCACTTAGTGTAATTATACACAATTTTTTTTTAAATCTGTTATTACAATAGAAGCTTTGTATAGTAATAAACCTGGATTTAAGGATTGGGTGGTACTGTACTATCGTTTATGTAATCTAATGTATAATGTAAGCGATAATGCATATTATGTTATAACTTCATAATGTCGTTATTTTTCATTCTGGCTTCGATGTTATCGATTTGTCAAGAATATTTGTAACAATTGACTCACTCCATATTATACAATATATTTTATTGGAATTTTCCAACGCGTCTGTGTGTTTAACTCCATGACGTCTCTGGAGGTGGAAAAAACTCCTCCCGTTTTCAAGTGGTTACCAACTTACATTAAAAATTGAAAGTTTAAGTTACAAATATTAACTATGCACTACTGGTTAACTATTAACTTAAGCTTTCAGACGTCAGTTATTAGGAAATCACTTGAAAACAGGAGGGATTTCTCCACCTTCAGAGACGTTGTGTAGTTATAAAAAAAGACACGTTGGAATTGTCTAATAAAATATATCGAATAATTGATAAACAACGTCATTGTGAATTTTAATATCTCCAGATGTTTTCACAGTAATCAGTGTTTGAAATATTCTCGTACCCAGTATTGATCACGTGTAAGGTTCTTCGGTGATAAATATGTCACGTGTATTATTATCTGTAAACATAGAAGACCGCAAGCGAAGCAACAAGCTATAATGTTCTTAGTGGAATAGGCTTAGTGATCTCGCAGAGTCAGCGCTGTGTGGTAGAAGCGACCCCCCCATATCCCCCCTAACCGACAAACCTACACAACCCACCATCGTATCTTGGTTCAATCTATTTATTGAAAATATACTTCTTACATACAGGAAAATATAAGCTACAATAATCCTATATATTTGTCAAAACAGTTAGAAACATTTATATACTTAGCTCTTCTTAATAGTTCGAACGAGTATATACTAGAAAAAATATACATATATATTATTTAGATTTTATTGCGGACATTTTCCATCACAACTTTATGTAAAACAACGTTTAAAGACGTTTCGGTATCTGAAATCTGATCCCGTCCTCAGACGAACTAAAACATAACACAATTAACACATAATCCGGACTAAACCGGTATAAAGCTGAAAACACAAAGGTTTAAAGCAGTCAAAACCCCTACCAACAAACCAATCACTAATTATTTACTGGCGTTAATTATTATTTACCTAATAATATTTACTTTACTGGCGTTAGTTGATCAAAGGTTAGTGAATGGTTAGTTTGTAGGTTTTTGACTCCTTTAAACCTCTAAGTTTTCAGCTTTATACCGGCTTAGTCCGGATTATATGGTAATTGCGTTATGCTTTAGATATTAGTTCGCCTGAGGACGGGATCAGATTTCAGATCCCGAAACGTCGTGAAATATTGTTTTATACAAAATCGTGATGAAAAATGTCCGCAATAAAAATCAAAATATCATAAATCCACCATCACCAATAATGAATTTCAAACAAAGAATACATATATAGTTCCCTCTAAAAAATAGACGATTTTCCATAGCATATTTAGATTTATTTACATTAGAATGCAATGTAATATGCCTAGTCGTAATACGTTAACAATTTGAATTTTTGGAACCTGGACTTGAACTACTTAAATCTACTTGATCATGTATTAGAAAAAAACTTTTTGGTTTGAAACTGTGAATGTGCTTATTTTTTTACAAGTCGTATAATATAAAGGTCTGTGTTATTCAAAAATTAATTTGAACTAGAATAAAAACAGGAATTAGGTAAAAAGTGGCAAAGTTACCAAATTATTTTCCGTTGATGCATCCAAAGATATTTTATTTGCTTAGTTTGTCAATTATTATTTAAACTTATGAATTATATTAGTTCTACTATTAACTATGAACAAAATTAAGTGCAGTATTATATTTTAAGTTTATCTAACGTGGTCTGTGTCGTGTTACTGTATCACTTGTTTTGTTGGGTGTTAATCAAGAATTTACTCTAGTTTACTAAACACGACGATATCTTCACAGTTGAAAGTGATGATTGCTGTTTTATCACTGATAACACTATCTTAGTCAATGAATCGACGAAATTTACTATCAATGTCAATAATGTAATATCATTATAGATATTGTTAGTATTGAACTTGTTGCGAAAAGTTAAACCGTAATCTTTTAGATTAACTGTCTCTACTACACGAAGGCTTAACTGTTTAAGTTCTAAAACTGGAAAATGCTATTAATTAAACAAACTAATTAAACGACGATTAGAGAACCCCCGGATAAACAGTTCAAAATGTTAATAAAACAATTATATTACAAATTGTAGTAACTCGGTTTAAATCTCACCGTTAAGGATTTAACCTTTACTGTAGCGTGTCAAAGACAAACTTTCTTGATCTTAGTTTTGTTTCCGTGTGACTTTTCTTTTCCAATTCTCAGGCTATTTAATCAGACATTTTGCTGTTTGCTCTTTTATTGTACTCGAATTTATAAAAAGACTGAATATAAACTAACCTGTTTGGATGAAACTTATTAGATAATCTTATCTAATTGCATTATTGTTCTATTATGAAAAGTGACTACAGAAAAAGAAAATAAAATTATACCATACTAAACAGTTGTGTCAAATTTTTGTGCATGTTGTCAAATTTTAGTATTCACTAGCAGTAAGCCCGTCCTTTGTACGGGTTGTAGGATTTAGTTTAAAGAAGAAAGATTATCATACCAAAATGTAAACCTGAAACCCTAAACATATCAGTACAAAGAAAATAAATCAATACCCAGCTTTATTACTTACTATAGTATGATTTCGAAATGGGTTTAAAATCAATAACCAATATAAACGAACTAATATTGATTTGACAGCTGTTTGTTTTTATTTCTATTAAATGTTTAAACTACAAAGACAGCTGATTATTAGCACTAGATTATTCATTAAAACTGAATAAAATGCGAGTAATATCGCGTAAAAGTGGGTTTTTAAATGCTCGTTATTTACTTTTCAAGGAGCGACGGGCGATTTCAAGCATTTATAAGCCTTCTCTGGAATGTAGAGAATACATGAAATAAGTTTCATTGTAATTAGTTCTCCCGTTTTTTTTTTAAGAAGACGGAGTAAAATGCCTCCTAGAGCGTCACAAACAAAAAGACAAAAATTTAGATACAACCGGTTTCGGTTTCTCTAACGCACGAAAAGTAAAAATAACTAAAAAATGAATTATTCTGAGCAATATACAGACAAAACTCTAATTTTATTTAAATAGATATCTGTTCTGGGTAATTCAAGTAATTTTATGTTGATATCCTTTGAGATTTAAAATCCCCTCAGGGGATTTTCAAGAGGTGACTATGCTCATGTGTTGCATGAGTTTAAGATCTACCTTTGTTGATAAAATTTAAAACCGGTCAGTTCAGTATTTTCTGCGTTTGGCTTCCAAAACAGACATACAAAAAAAACAAACATACAGAAACCACCTCTTCTTTATAATATTAATAGCTAAAGTACCCGTTCTTTGCAAGGATGTACTGGTGGTGTACTGATACATAGTTTTGTGTTATTACTTCTCACTGTGACTAAGAAATCAACTAATTCATAACAAAAAAATAGTCTGTCATAGTAACATATTGTCATAGTCCGTGTATAAGTGTCTACAACGTGACAAAGTAACACCTGTTAAGTAATGCTGGGAAAGGATAGGGAATAACGTAATAGAGAAAGGTATCGGAAGAGAAAATTAAAATCTACCATTTTCAACAATATTAATTTTCATCCAGCTGTATATCTGTAAAAATTGCATTTTTCTTCTTCTTCCCGAACTGTCAACTTTAGTGTTCACAGCTGTTGACATTCAAGTAATATTATGTTGATATCCTTTGAAAATATAAACATTCAAACCCAGGATGTTCATGGGACGTAGCCCAAGGGGATTTTAAGGAAATGAATATGCTTATGAGTTGCATAAGTTTAAGATCTACCATTGTGTAAAATTTCAAACCGGTCGGTTCAGTATTTTTCGTGTTTAATCTCCACAACAGACAAACAAACAAACACATATACAGAGACTACATTTATATTATTATATTAGAGAGTATTATTTATGTAGATTTTATTTAATTGTGTTTATTTATATATTCTTATCCTGTTGCACATTTATATCTTGTTGATTTCTCAGTTATCTGAGAAAGTTCATATGTCAAGTAAAAAATTACACAGGTTTCACTCCAAACCAATTATATTTAATAGTGTTCTAACCCACCAAAAGTACATCAAAATATTACTTGACAGATAATAATAATTAGCTAACTTTGTTACAAAAAATACAATATATCCCTGAA
The DNA here is from genome assembly GCA_023375725.1 of Nephotettix cincticeps. Taxonomy (NCBI): domain Eukaryota; kingdom Metazoa; phylum Arthropoda; class Insecta; order Hemiptera; family Cicadellidae; genus Nephotettix; species Nephotettix cincticeps. The sequence goes on from CM041785.1 coordinate 2,938,326, forward strand.
CCAAGAACCGGTTTCTCTCCTGAGCCAGTACATTAAGTTACTGCTTTCACAAACTGTATAAACATAGATATTTCGGAAAAAATTATATCTTGGTACCTCTAAAAGTAAGACAACAGGTGAAGGGTCCAGACAAGGATGGTACCACGGTAGAGGTCAGTTCCCGGACATTTTTCTTAGCAACAACTACAGGACCTCCTCCTCACGTGGTCGATGATTGCTACAATATCGATGGCGGCCCGGGGTAACCCACTTTGGGCACTTTCATCATCCGAAAATTGTGATTTGGGCCGCCACGATATCAATCCGCCCCAACAATCTCCAGACACGATCACTGTGATTTTTATACCCTGAGAGAATGACGTTTCGACGACCCGTTAGGTCCAACCGAACTTTACAGTTAATTTAAGTATACTTCTGTGAAAGGATTTACCATATTAATCTACCATAACATTATTTAAATATAGTATCCTTGGTTGTTTACCTTCTTTAAATTAAAATTTAAGTATTTTTCAAGCTTCAAAATGAACTTCCTTTAAACAATTTTGTAAGAATACAGTGTTAATATTCTCGTGGTAAATTAATTATGTAACATAAATGGGATTTTTGGATTCGTGAAGAATGACGGATTATTGGTAAGGCTCAATTTAAGTAATTTGTCATATGAATTTGTTATAAAGTTCAAAAGAAATTGTTCAAAAGAAACCAAGTAGTAAAGGAAAATGGACACATTCTTTATCAATTTTTAATCAACGGACTGGTTCATTCAACTTCATGTACAAGAGTTTTTCTTGTTCTTTCTAAATAACTTTATAGTTCAAGGGCTTGAAAAATTAATTACAGTATATTTAGGAAAACCTTTGGAATCTGTAAAAGCTAAACACTTCTAATTGATCTTATATTAGTCAGAAGAACCCAAGATGTTCATCATTGCTTACATAATTATATATTACCGAAACAAACGATGCGATAGATTTATCAAACTGTCAAATTGGCTAAATTATACAATCGTTTTCGGGCTTTAAGTATTTATATCGTATTGCGAAGGTTGAAATGACTCAGGAGTGACTTGACAATATTTATGACTTAACATATATTTAGGCTACTTTTCGATTTCAGAGAATTTCTCATTGGGTAAAGCTATTACCGTAGGTCTCATGGCAAGACCTAAGCTCGGGACCATGTTACCTTGTCATTTTGAGGTGCCTAGAGGCAAAAAAATAGACTTTAAAAATTATATATCTCTTGTAAAACTGGTTCTATCGAGAACTAATTTTGTAGATACGTGTACTCCTACATTTACTCCGACGAGTTCGTTATCCAGACATATTGATTAATGGAAACCAGTACCGGTAGTTTGGGAGGTGTTTTGTACTCCGAAATTGGGATTTTTTGTGTTAGTATTTGTAAGTTTAAAATACTTTACGATTTTTTGTTTACCAATTAGAATCAGCTAAAAAACTACACAATTCAGAATCTAAAGGTTTTGCTCTATCTCTAACGGTTATTGAGTTATTAAAAAAACCTACAAACAGTACATTGTGTTTTGGTATCCAATGTTAGTCTTAGAGAGGGTAAGAAAAATTACTGCTTAATCTTTTCTCAAGTTTACCATATCATGTCCCTTTATCCCCCCTTATTTCTGAGTCCCTTTATTTTTGGACAAATGTTGATGACACTTTGTAATATGGTCAGAAGGCAGGTCTGCTGTGACTGGGGTATTTTTATAACGTAAAAGTAGTAGAATAATTTCCTTATCTGTTACATTTAGGCCTCCACAGATGTACAATGGAGAGTATCCAGGTTTAGTTCCAGGTTCAGGTGAGACTAAGGATAACGAGCAGGGAGTAGACGGTCTCTATGCAATCACCCCCTCTGTGTAATGTGTAAACAATACCTTCAATTAGCGCTTCCCCCCACCCACCCCCACACCATCACACAGCTCTCCTTTTGTTCCTAAAATAAATGTTGTTTCGAACAGCATTGATTCACGAACCAGTTTGATCCTATCACGTCGTTGCTGTTGTTTTTAATCACCTAAACTCGTTTTGATGAATTATAAGCTGTAATATTTGTAAAAATGTGTATACTACTGTATTTTTATATTTATTGTAACTGTCACATTACGTTTTGAATGCATGCATTACGTTTTTTCGATGGGCTTAGTAAATTATCTGGGTAAAACTGCAAAAAGGAATGGAGAGTAAATGCCAGTAGAGACCGGAGAATCATTATTTTACTAACGTAGTAGCCATTTAATTCGAGGGATTCACAATATTATAGGCAGTTAAGGTTTAATCTAAATTACAAAAAAAGCTAGGAATTTTTTTACATGGATTTGTCTAAAGCTCTGGGGTGTTAGCAGATTTGTGGAACACAAAAAGTGCAGCGGAAGTGTTTAACGGAAGTGCCGTCATACGGTTATAAGAACAGCTGTTTAGATGAACTGAAACCATTCCCTTTAGTCATATCCATGATCTATCCTTATTCCCACAGGGAAGTAAATACATTAATTTTTCAAAATAAGTGGGCAACAGTTAAATTTTTAAATTTCTTATTCATATTACTTCCCTTTGGTGTATTTGTTCAGTTTAAAATAGAGAAGAGAATGATTAAAACCCCAATACTTTTACTACCATTTTACCCTATTATTTGACACATTTTAAAACGATCAAAATCGAATGGGAGACCCGTAAATGACGTCTACGGTCTTCCAACCTACCCAAGCTCAATTTCTTCATTATTATTTACCCATAAGCAGCGGCTCCCATTTCTAATTACTTGGTTAAACATATAAATAGTTTTTAACCCAACCGTTGGGCCATAATCATAGACTATATAAACTGTTCATCAATATTAACATTACTTGCTGAGTAGCTCACCTCACAACCTGAGGGTTTCCGGTTGGGTTCCAGACCAGTTACCATTTTTAAATTAGGTATTAATTAATTACCTATCTAAAAATGTTTGTATTTACTTCCCTGTGCGAAATACTTTGGATCATGGATATGTCTAAAGGGAATGGTTTCAGTTCATCTAAACAGCTGTTCTTATTCTTTTATATTAAAAATTCAATACAATAGCTCTGGTAGTTTCATGGAAACCTGTTACATGTTTTCCATCGTACAAATCACCCCCCCCCCAGAGCTAAGACATGCCCATGTCATATATATGGGAATGTTTTCACCTAAACAGCTGTTCTTATAACCGAGTGACGGCACTTCCGTTTAACATTTCCGCTGCACTTTTTACGTTTCACAAATCTGTGGATATGGCTCAAGGGAATGTTTTCCATTCATCTAAACAGCTGTTCGTATAACTATGACGTCACTAACCAAATACGTCACTATTTCAAATTTTAGTTCAAATTTTCGCTCCCTCCCCAGAGCTAAGACATATATGTGTCAATAAGGTCAACATTAGATAGTAACGAGACGAAATTTTTAACTGCTTCCAACCAAAATGTAAAAATTACCTCTAGCGTTGATGAACAAAAACGTAAACACAACACCGTGCCCACCACGCCCTCTCTGAGGAAAACAACGGCAACATAATTGAAACTCTGGTTCACAGCAGCTGATAGCGGATTAGTTGATGGATTATCTAGCAGAAGACAGACCAAAGACGATTAGAGAGTTAATTAAAAGTTGGTTGGGCCTTGGAGGGCGTCGCGGAGGTTGGAGTTTTGACAACGGGTGTTTTTGTGGCAAGCTACAATCCCGCGCCCCCATGCCACCACAACCACGCCTCCTGTCTCTCCTTCTGGTTTGTGAAATTATAGCTAACTCCAGCGCTGCCCGGATAGCTTAACTGATTGTATCTAACCGACAATTAAACGTTATAAATGTTATTTCTTTGAGATTAAATTATATACGTTTTAAATCTATATGTGTTTTGTTGATAGGTGTGATACTAATTAGAAGGTGTATATTTAGGATACGTATGTAGGCCCCATATGAGAACTATTAGTTCGTTAATAGAACTACTTGCTACCCAAAAGTCGTTAAATTAAAATTGTAATGATATCTAAGGTAGTACAATATTATTTTTGAGTTTTTTTATTGTTAGTTCCGATTTTTGTGCTAATTTAATGTACTAAACTAATTAATAATGTATACAGTTTATGCTAATTAACTTACGTTATAACTTGATATTATTTTTTTTTTTAGAAAATACTACGTCTTTGATATTTCTCTACAGAACTATAGATGTATTAATTTAACACAACAACTATTTTTATGAACATCGAATGAGGATTATTGGGGAAAATCATTTGACATGTTCTTAGAGAAATAAATTTCAAAATGGCGCACCGATGGAGACTACACTAGAAGTTAATAAACTATTGCAGTAATTATGATATTTCACTTAGCATTAACAATTTAATGCCGGTACAGGACTACTTAGAATGACGACGTTTTGAATAGAAATTTGTTATTCTTCAAAATAATACCGGAAGTGTTTTCACCTAGTGTAGCCATGAAAAATGAAAAATCATTTATTTCTTTTATATTATAGAAAGTACATGTAGATTTCAAGAATCACGAATATATTTTCCTTTTTTGCTAATCCATAAGTGGTTATATAACAATTTAAAACAGTTTAAAAGAGTTATATCAATTAATCAAGAACTTTATTATACTAAGATATTCACGTTTAGATAAAAACCACTATTTTATTTTATTTATATATTAGGATGAATTTTAGATTTTTAATAGCATACTAAAAGTTTATTTTTTCGAAATTTTCCTGTTACTTAAGTTACTTTTGATTCTTACGATATTTAAAAGTAATAAATGTTGTAAAATTAAAAGGTATTAATCTATGTACAATTAATTCGTAATCAGAGTAGGCCAAATAATGTTTTTTATTTTCTTCGCCTTAATAAGCGAATCATAATATAGTAAAACTTCATATTTCGTGTAATATAACCGTTCATGTTTTTGTTTGAAATTATTACCACAAAAAAAGATTAATCCAATTTGTCACAAGACCTGTAAATTCTAAACCAGCAACCCCCTTCAGCTATATTTTTGCAACAACTCACTTCATTCCAAAACTATTCAGAGAGATAAAACACGCGGGCGGTGTGGCGTAAATTAAATGGACGTCCGTAAATAAAATTTGCCTAAATTACCATTCCCATGAATGTTAACAATTAAATACTTGTTCGTTTTAAACACAGCGCATGTTCCATTGAAGTATTCCAATTAAGCCACCCCAGTATGCGGGAGATGTATTTACATTCTTGACAATGGGGATGACAGTGTTGCCAACACTGTTAGGGATTATGTGGGTTGTGTTTTGACAATGTAGATACAACATTTTGGTATTACATGTGAGAGAAAAATAATCAAAACATTCTAATAACTCTTATCAATATAACAATCAAGAAAGGAAGTACTGTATATTCAAGTAAGTAAGTACTGTAAAATCCGTTTTAGATACGTCACAATACGTGATTTATAAGGTTATCTGTTACCATTTAGGTAACTGGGTTGTTAAGTGGTCTTAGTGTAGCTGTATGTGTCTTCATAATCTGAATGAAGTTCACCAGTACGTGCCTGGAAAATGCCCCTTGGGAAAATTATGAAAGGGTTTACTAAACGCAGGTAGTTTGCTTTAGACTATTAGTGCAAATCTCGTTCAACGAATCAGCTGATTCGAGAGTCAAAGTTACATGTCATCCATTATTTATGTTAACCTGTAGACACAAGCAGGGTGCGTTGATGATTACAATGAATAGATTTAATATTTTGTTCTTCGGAACAACTGCAAACTCAACGGGCATATCCATTATGCAACAGAACTGAGAAAGAAGTATGTTTTTTCTAACAATGAAACACGATTTAGCTCATAAAGCTGGCGAACAATTTTGCTCTATTTTTAAAGGTTGTCCTTTAACATTTAAATTAACTATATCACATGAATACGTTGTAAATTAAGATGGGACAGTGGCGACGTCCTGTAATCCAACTACTTGGAGGTCACGAATTGGGGATGGTTGTGAGAGATGGTCGGTGGATGTAGTTTTCTCTTGTGTAGATTAACGTCCGCACTATTGAATACTACGTTAATCCGCAAAGACCATTCTCATAATTAGATCTATTCGTAATTCAGAGGCCATGGCTCGGATTCCACGTAAAACTGTAGGTCTCTTAGTTGCCATCGGCTGTTGGGCTATTAATTAAAAGTCCTGACTATGGAACGTTTCAGCCGTAGTCAGTAACAAGACTACAAGATCGCGCCACAATCATCTTACACACAATCCTCATTCATACTTGCCTTAAAATACTTAAGTTGTAATATGGCTGCAAGAACAGCTTGTGTCGAGTATATCAGCTGAATATATTCTTCCTTAGGGTGGGAAATTATTAATTATAACTCGCAAAGCATAATTTTTCAAACGGTCGTTTTCACAGCGGTAAGACGAAATGTATTAAATTATCCGTTGAACTGAAAACAGCTTAGAAAGCCCATTATTATAATACATATATTACCATTCCGCTGCCCCGTTGGTAAAGGCACCGCCTGGAGGCTGCACGATAACCTGGTGTTTTCTCGGTGGACACGGTCTGCCACAAGATCATTGAGGAAGAGGGAAACTGGGATTGTTTGTCACAGTTCGTCCGGGGCGTCCTAGAGAAGAAAAGCGATCTGGACCGCGAAGAGGCCCAAATGACCTACAAGTGCCTGGACATGGAGTGAGCCTTAAGGCCGTAAGCCAAATTTAGGCTTAGCCTGTTGTAATGTGACAAACGGTTCCAGGTTAGAATCCTAAAGAGTAGAGGAGGTAGCTACCCGTGTGCATAAAGCATTTATTCCGCCTCTCCCTAAAAAATAGAACGTAAAAGGTTCGTGGTGAAATCACCCATCTTGTTTTTTAATTGGATGAGCATAATTTTGTGTGAAATGAGGCCCAGATTTGGTAAACCGCGCAAAAGTAGATCAAAGATTGATATTCACCATGCGGTACGTTATGGCAACTTTCCCTAGTTTCCGACTGGACAGATAATGTTCCGCTTTTACCCACACTTAGCCAAATCGTTCCAACAACCTGAGCCATATTATCCTTGCCTCCTATTGGACGACGTGGGACTAATCTGTAATAACACACACATTGCACAGATGTGCTCCATTTTCTGACTACTTTCTCGTTAGGAAGTCATAGCTTTCTTCTCGTTGTAAAACAATATCTATATTCATATCAATATTCATATATGTATATTCGTATTTATATTCATATATGACACTTACTCACTCTCTTAAGCATTTTAAGGTGACTATTTAAAAAAAACCTGATCAATATTTTGAATTCAATCTAATAGCTTTGGTACTGCCAAATACATTCAGATTAATTTACCTATAATAAACGGTATCAGTGGACTGACCCCTGACACATACTTTCTCCCTTAAGTAATTTAAAAAGACAATCTGTAATAAAACTATCATGTTCTTAAAAGTTAATCTAAATATCATTTAATAATTTATTGTTTCAAAAATAATCATCCCATTTCTGAAAATAAAATCAAGAGAGACAAAGTTAAATTAATTGTTCGAATTGTATGGGGAACCCCCTGGGGACTACCAAGCTTTTTTGAGATGGTTTTTGTTAGGTGATTTGACCTTACGCTTCATACCAACTTATTACGTACATTATAATGTGTGTACAAATTTTCATGGGATTTTGACGAAGAATGAAAATGCTATCTTAGAAAATGTTGATACAACATATCCGGTTTTCGTTCACGACAGTAAACAAACATACTAACAAACGAATTATTTATATGTGGCTGTAGCTAAAACAATAAAAACAATCCAGTTAGTAAAAGATAACACCAAAAACATCTCAAACTAAATGAGTTAGATTAAAATGTGCCAGAGAGCATATACTACAAGAAAACCTTTAGCTGGTGATATTTCGTCAGAGGTGGTTTTCGCACTTCTAGTTACCAAAGTTATATCGTCAGTCGGTCTTCAAAGGGTTTAAAGAAATAAAAAATAAATAAACCTGTGAAAATATACTCATTGGGTTGAGATGCGTCAATCAATTCGGATGTGACTGACTTAAATTGATGCTCGGGTTTTGTTGACAGCTTCACTGTTTGTGTTTCTTGACAACTCGTTAAGAAGTGTTGAAAGATTTAACAACTTTTTAATTGACGTTCCATTGAATAAACAGGAAACCTCTTATCTGCCATTGTCACTTTCAAGCGCTGGCACACGTCAGTCGGATATTATTCTTGATTCCAATCCTATTTCAAACACCACAATTACATTTAGTGATATTACATAGTACAGTTTCAATATTATATTTGATGAAATTTGAGATGTTTTTAATTTATTTAGGACTAGCAGTAAGCCCGTCCTTTGTACGTGTTGTAGGATTAAGTTAAAAGAAGAAAAATTATCATACCATAGTGGAAACCTGAAATCAACATATCAGTACAAAGAAAATAAATCAATATCCAGCTTTATTTATTTATTTTGCATTACTTTACAATTAATTAGATTAGAACATTTGTACCATTATTATAATTAGTTATACGTTAAAATTTTACTACTAAATTATTACTTTTAGGATTATTAGATTATTACTAGTAGGTGGTTGATTGATAGTTAAAAGAAAAATGTGACTAATATCATGTAAGAAGTGGGGTTTTAAATGGGGATTTACTTTTCAAGGGGCGGCGAACAATTTTAAGCATTGAAAAACCTTTTGTAGAATGTAGAGAATACATGAAATAAGTTTCATTGTTATCAGTTTTCCCGTTTTTTCGGAGAAGACTGCGAAAAATGCCTCCTGGAGCGTCACAGACAAACAGACACAAAATGAGATAAGACTTGTTTCGACTTCTCTAATACACCAGACGAAAAAGTGACAAAAAACTAATAACTCAGAGCAATGCACAGACAAAACTCAAAATTTTATTATTATATAAATAATGAGCATGATAACTATGTCCATAATTAAGACACGTATACGACATGTTGAGTATGAGTGATGGTGTGTGATTTAATAAATTTTAGCTTTGTTCCTGACAAAGATCTAATGATTAATTTGCCAAAGAAAAACAGCTGATTTCAATATCAATATTAACAAATCATTTAGAAATTTCTCAGTATCTAACCTGTGAGCATAACTCAGCCATTTGTAACATCAGAAAATTTAGAAACCTAATAGTATGTTATAATGATATTAAGAATCTTCTATACTCAAAGAAGAGTAACGATTCGGTAGCTAAAATGACAATAAATGTAAACAAAAAACACCTTGAACAAGGGGCTAACTCAAGTAACATAGAATTGAAAAAGTTAAACCTCTTGCAAATCCAACTCGTTAGGAGTTAAAGGAAGTCTTTTTAATCACTTGAATGCCAGTTATTGTGCGAAAAAATCTATAGAGACAGCGACAAAGGAGCGTTTTGCTGAAAAGAGTTTTGTCGCCTTTGTCGCTACCGCCGCCAACTCGATTATGAGTCAGTTAAAAGTTTGAGAGGACAAGCACTCTTGGAGCGCAATTATGGCGATTTTATGTAAAGTACAAAGTAACCAACTCGCCATGGAAAGGGGGGGGTGGGGGGGTCTTCCCTCGGTGCTAACTCTTAACATCTCCTCGATCAAAAGGCACTCACAAGGGCATTTTACTAATAATTGTGTTCTTAATCTTTCTTCCATGAATTCTTCCTATAGTTTTTTTTAATTACGTGTTGCTATGACTGCATCCATGTTAGATTTTACCCTTATAGGAACAATGTTAAATTGTATTAGCATGAATTGTCTTGTCTACGGCATGATGAATTGAACATGGCAATCTATGACCAACTGAAACAATAGTATATACCTAGAGTAATATTTAATTCTTCTTTTTATCTGTAGAATATTTTGGTGAAAACTTAACTACTGTGCGTATTGAATCAATAACGTAGGTCGTAATTCTATGACCATTTGTGCTGGTACAAAAACGTTTAAGTAGTTTTTTAGTAGTTTTTTTTAAATATACAGTAGAACTGACAGTAGAAAAATGACGGGCAATAGGTCTAATAGTTACAAACTTATCTATTCATGTTTTTTACTTTCTCCCCTTTTATATAGTAAATGGAGAAAGTATTATTTTCGTCCAAAGGTTTTAAATTAAGTTGAGAGTGAATTTATTTGTTTTGAGACTCCCTAAAACGTTATATTTCGGACCGATGTCTGCCTGTCTGACTGTGTACAGACCCCAAGATAACACTGAATGGCCTAGTTATTTTTTTAACTTAGGTACATAGGTTGAATTTGACTATCTCCAAAAAAGTTAAAAATTTGGTTGATTTTTTAAGGTCAGATTGCTCCTAAAAACCATAAAAAGCTTTAAAAATACAGTTTTATATGATCCGCTCAATCGATTTTATTCAAAACTTCATGGTTTATTGTTATTAAAATCCGAAATAATACAAAAACCACTCGCATGTCAGTAAAAATATTGGTTCAAAATTGAATTCATACAGTTTCAATTTTAAAAATATTTTTTATATTTCCTGTCTAAACTATAAACTTGTAAATTATTGTACCCCTAGGTCATTCATTTTAAGCCTAGTATGAATGAGGATTGAGTGTAAGATGATTGTGGTGCGATCTTGTTGTCTTGTTACAGACTGAGGCTGACATGTTCATTAGACAGGTCTGTTAATTAATAGCCCAACAGCCGATGGTAACTAAGGGACCTACAGTTTAACGTGGAATCCGAATCACTGCTTCTGAATACGAAATGGTCTAATTGTGAGGATTATCTTTGCGGATTAACGTAGAATTCAATAGTGCGGACGTTAATCCACACAAGGGAACACTACACCCACCAACCATCTTTCACAACTATCCACAATTCGTGAGCTCCAAGTAGCTGGATTACAGGACACACCACCGTCCCAGTCAAATTTATATTCAATCGATATTCTTGCCATTCCTTGAGTATCTCGATTATAAAACTGTTAGTTTGTTCTCGGTATTTTCGGCGAGAGTAGGGGGCATGAAGTTCTAAAGGTTTTAGTTTAACGTAAATTCTCTGGCGTGTAGCGAAGGTAGAGAAGTCGCTGCAGACACTATCTGCACGCCACCTTCCGGTGTCGCACCTATGTAATTTACTTTCACCATCATCCATTTTATCCACACTTAACTTCTCTTTTAACTCCACCTAAAGGTGGTAACTTCTACTTGAGATTGTTTATTACTTTTACCTAATAACTTACGTGAAGTTTTTTTACATAGACAATATACACAAAAAGCAAAGCTTTCTCATTTCGAAATAAGATATTATAGGAACATTCAAATATTTTATTTTAATTTATTTTTAAAATGAATGTAACACTAAAGGAATATCTTTTCGAATGAGATATTTAAAATGAATATATGTCATGGGTGGCTGTTATAAGTGCAATCGATTTCATATGGTCATTCAACATATGTTGTGAATAATATGATACAGTTATTAATATCTGTAACTTTAAACTTTCAATTATAATAGGTAGTCACTTGAAAACGGGAGGAGTTTCTCCACCTTTAGAAACGTTAAGTAGTTAAAAACATAGACGCGTTTGAAAATGCCAATAACAGATATTGAATAATTTAGTAACCTCATTAATACCAAATAAGGAATATTAAAGACGAGAATACTAAAGGAATATTATATGTAGTCATGTTACTGACAAATACCAGATATTTTATTAGCCAGTATAATTAATTATTAGCCTTACGAATAAAGGCAGCTGAGTTAAGTATCTAAAACAAAGCACTGTTAGAATTTGCTCAGCATCGAACCGGCAACCTTTAGATGATAAATCGTGTACGAATAAATATCACAAAACCTCCCAGAAAGCCAGTTGAATTAATTGTCCAGAGTGCAGTTATCTGTTGACCTTCCGTAAAGTAAACAAAGTCCGTTTTAATAGACAATTCATAATGAAAAGGAGTCTTTTAAACTTGACAACTCTTTCTCTTGATGTTAGCCGACATTATTCTGTCCTCATTTAAAAACGATCAGCACAGATGAGACAAGTGATAAGAACAAAGGGCAAGTGCTGATGACGGCGGTTTTTGACAGATGTGGTGGGGGGGAGTGGGGAATGTCAGATTTCCGAAAGGAGCTTCTCCACCAGATGTTGCTTTTCTTGGATCAACTCAATTTCAAGTTTTTACAATTTACGAAACATTCATCTACCCACGAGGCCGCGGGAGGTTCGTCGAAATATAAATTATATCTTGTAAAGTTTAAATTACACTTATCTAAGAAAAGAATCTCTTGTTGTATCAATCCAGCCGACAGCGTCTCGATTTCTGCAACTATCTTGATCAAATTGCTAGCTTTTCAATATCAATAAAATCTTTTCAATTTAAATGTATAGTTTAAAAAAATATAAAAAATCTGTACATTGCCAACATGGATACTTATTATTGACATAAAAAAACTCTAATCCCATTTTTAAACTTTGTCAAATTTGCTGCCTTCAGGTCAGAAAGAACGAGTTATACTTTCCTCGTCACTGATTGTACTAATACTTTTTCCGTAACCCTGTAGATTGAACGGAAATTAGTGTACATTTTGTAAGAATGTAGCAATCACAAACTAAGCCCGATGTTTATATCTTACCCAGTAAATGATAAAATAACATGTAACGATGTGTGGTCATGTACCGGTGGTCAGTAGCTGTGTAACAGAACCCTCGACGCCGCGGGTGGCAAGCCATGACCGAGCCACTAGACCACGCAGTGTTAGCCACTAGCGTATGAACCACACAGTAGCCAATATCTGCACCAGCCTTAACATAGTATGTAACGATGTGTGGTCATGTACCGGTGGTCAGTAGCTGTGTAACAGAACCCTCGACGCCGCGGGTGGCAAGCCATGACCGAGCCACTAGACCACGCAGTGTTAGCCACTAGCGTATGAACCACACAGTAGCCACTATCTGCACCAGCCTTAACATAGTATGTAACGATGTGTGGTCATGTACCGGTGGTCAGTAGCTGTGTAACAGAACCCTCGACGCCGCGGGTGACAAGCCATGACCGAGCCACTAGACCACGCAGTGTTAGCCACTAGCGTATGAACCACACAGTAGCCACTATCTGCACCAGCCTTAACATAGTATGTAACGATGTGTGGTCATGTACCGGTGGTCAGTAGCTGTGTAACAGAACCCTCGACGCCGCGGGTGGCAAGCCATGACCGAGCCACTAGACCACGCAGTGTTAGCCACTAGCGTATGAACCACACAGTAGCCAATAAAGATTAACACAATACATGGCGATAAGACTACCTGTAACGATGTCGCTAGCAGCGTTTTATCGGTATATGATGTTCGGTAGCAGACGTTCATCTGCGCTGTGCGTGTGGCCGGCGGGACGAGCGGCGAATACGACACCAACACGTGTGATGTCGCCGACAGGAAGTGACGTCACAGTGGATCAGTATCCGCGGTGGCTAACCCGGCTCCTTATAAATAGCATCCGTTGTGCGGCAGCCGCCCAATGGCATTAAGATAGGCCCCCGCCTCAGCTGACGCGAAAAAATCCGATTACCATCCCATGCTCTTCTGGAGCGACCAAAGCCGGTAATGGCGGTCCGGAACGGCGCCACTAATCCGGTGATGTAAACAAAGAAGATTGAAACATAACACCAATACTTGATAATCCCGGCAAAGAGGTTAACAGGTAAACACACGCTTCATTGGAGCAACATTGTGTTTGTGTTTTAATATCTTGTTACGAGTTTACGTGTCAACATGAAGGCTTTGGAATTTCCCATCAAACTTTGATGTAATGAAATTTCAGTTAACGTATCTGATCGTCTATCAACTTTAGGATCCTTCTTATCTTTTTTTGTAATTCATCACTTTTAATTAAATTGTGTGTCAAGCTGTTTCGGTGTAAGGAACAAATATGGTTTCAAAATATACAATGCGAATCTTGATGTCTTTAGTAAAACTGCACTGAGCTTGCTCTGCACGTCCTCAGACAGGCTCCAAAGATCTCGCTGTTTCAAATCCCACTGTTCCTAACCAATAAATCAATCAGTAGTATTTTTTTGGCTCATCCCCAATTGTATATGCTAGATTTGCCTACATATGTCTCTACCATTGAGTAAAGTATGTCTAGTAAAATAATTGTCACTCTAAGAAAATCAATAACACTTTACGTATAATTAATCAATATCTTTTTAGGACTTTTTAAACGCGTATGTGTTTTTTTAACTACACAACGTTTATGGAAGTAGGGAAACTTCTCCGATTTTCAAGTGATAATCTATTAATAATTTACAAAATGAAATTGAAATTTTAAGTTACAGATATTATTTATATCATTTTCACAATAATAATACATCTATCATGAGCTCATGCACAATACAAAAGCTATATTGATAATGCAGCAAATAATCACAACACTTCACCTCCGAGCTAGCGGTGCGACACAGGTAACTTAGGTATTTTACATATACCTTATTGTTAAATAATTATACAAGCGACCCATCTGGAATGTAACACTATCGTCCTATTGAACTTTCTACAAATCAAAATTACCCTGCTGATAAAAGCTAAACATTCCAAAAATAGCCAATCGTAATCCAAGGACCGTTCTGAAATTTTAAACTACCGTCCTATATAGTTTTCTATATAGGCCTATCACACTTATCTACTCATCTGATCGCCATGAAATTTTAGGAAGTTGCTCTACATGTGTCCGGGAAGGTTTTGGTGAAAAATATTTTCGAAAATCCCATAAGTTTCCATTTTATGGCGTTTTAAATGTTAACCTTATGGAGAGTAGGTTTGTTTACAAATTGTCTACAATGAAAACATTTGATTTCTTAGCTACAGCTGATTGGTTTACTTTCCATTAGCAATATGCTTTACTATCCAATGCCATCTGAATCATTCATTAATGTAAAACTATGAAGTAAATGTGTACTGTAAAAAATGAACAGCTTTATTCACCACGTTAATAGTTTACGGTTTTGGGGGATTATGTATTTATATTTTCATTTTCTGTCTGATTAAAATCACGTGTTTATATGATAATTAAAAAGTTTATATTATTACAGTTATTATAATAATCAGCTGTTGTATATCTTTCCTATAAAAGCCGTATTACAGTTAGGTTTAGTTTGGGTTTGGATTCGATTTGAAAATTGTGAATTAATCCACTCAGATTTATTTGGTTTATAGGAATGTTATTAATATGTCTTATCGTTTCAGTATTGTTATTCTCTATGCCGCGACCCAGAATATATAACCTTTCACAATGAAGCCGTATTGCTATTCGACTTCAGAACATGGCCAATCTTAAAGTTAACATGTATTTACTGTCAGGTGTTACGAAGTTCGCCGGGTCAGCTAGTCTCTCATAAAAAAGCTGAACATTCCACAAATACCTGATCGTAATAAAAGTGACCCATCTGTAATCTGAAAGTATCGTCCCATAAGCATTTCTACAAACCAAACTTACCCATCATCAAAAAGCTAAAAATTACAAGCGACCAAACTGAAATTTTAAACTACCGTCCTATATCTCTACAAACCACACTTGTCCCTCCATAAACATTTACGTGCTTCCGCTATAAAATTAGTGGCCGTGAAACCGGGCCCAAACTGTGTTTGGCGCGATAGAGTGAACACTTAACAAGTGTCGCTGGCCGAGCCACCATTCATAACGCGCTTTTGACACGGCAACTGTAAAAATCAAATAAATGGGCGCCTTGTCCAATTAAAATAGTGACAAGACTGTTTGAAGTGACGCTCACGACCGGTCCGTTATTAATGCGGTACAACTGTAGCGCGGTATATTGTCCGTGTTGTTTTAGTGGGCTGCGCAGGACCGCTTTCCTTTCGCTTTTAATCATTGCTTGTCTGATTTACGACAATCATAGTTTCGTGTCGGGGATTTGTATTGTCTTATTTTGATTCATAATTGCATATCATCATTACGCTAGCTGTATTCATGATCGAATGATAAGTATTTAGAAAATTATAATCTTTAATCTTATTCATTCTTACTGTAAGTGAAAAGTTGGGCTATTAATTAATAGTTCTATCTAAAGAACATGTCTGCCTTAGCCAGTAACAAGACTACAAGACCGTGCCACAACCATCCTACACTCCTTTCTCACTCATACTCGGCTTAAAATACCTTCCTGGGTAGGTCACCATTTCAGTAACTAACTAACCGAGTATTTTAGAATATTTCGTCTTTAGTAAAACATAGCTTGGATAATATTAGATTAGATAATTGAGATGGTAGCTATACACAATGTAGGTATTTTAAGCCAAGTATGAATGAGAAATGAGCGTAAGATTATTGTGGTGCGATCTTGTAGTCTTGTTACTGACTAAGGCTGTCATGTTCCTTAGACAGGACTGTTAATTAATTGCCCAAAAGCCGATGACAACTAAGGGGTCTACAGTTTAACGTGGAATCCGAACCACGGCCTCTGAAATACGAATTGGTCTAATTATGAGGATGGTCTTTGCGGATTGAAGTAGTATTCAATAGTGCGGACGTTAATCCACACAAGAGAACACTACAACCAACAACCATTGCTCACAACTATCCACAATTCGTGACCTCCAAGTAGCTGGATTACAGGACAACGTCCCAGTCTTAATAATCATAGCATGCCAACACGAGTAAAACGTTCTTTCATCATATACTGTCCACTGCACATTGCTCATACAATTAGTGCTTTCTGAAACTGAATTTGGTCACTGCATAACCCGTTCCGATGATACGAAATAACATTGCCAAGACAGGAATCAATCCTGCTTTTATCACATGATAAATGTTAGCAATATTCAGAAACGGGGTTTAAAATAGGATAAAATTTGTAAATACATACCCGTATATCTTCTTATATAGTACAAAATTAGAGTCGGGCTTACAAGTTAAAATAAATTACTGATTTTTTTCAATTGTGACGGAATATTTTAAAATGCTTCGTCTGAACTTGTCAGCATTACGTACAACTTTGTATTCTCTATCGTGCTTTCTACTACACGTCACTAAAGCAATAAATTCGTCTAAAACTGGAAGTTATGAAACCATTTACCCTAGCGAGGCTCCCAACAATCTCGAGAGGGCTTGTTTACGGCCGCTGCGCCGCAGAAACTAACGAAGTCCGGCCGTTTCATTGTGCCGAATCTCATTACCCAGACCCACCAGGTTATTAAACCCACCGGTGCGCCCGTAAATGTTTATGAATTGGTCATAATCGCGGGAAATCGCTTGGTCGCCGCGCCGCGCCGCGCCGCCGAGGACATCCGGCGTTAGCACCTACGGAACAACTTCGTTGTAACCCTTTTCACACCTCTGACTGTAAATCTGGGAGACGACCGGGCGGCCGTGATGGGAGCCCGCGGCGCCGGCGCATCACAGGCCTAATCATATGTTTAGCCGTGTTACGGTTCTCGGCCAGCTGTCGGCTGTCGCTTGGCTGGCAGCCGCCGACGGATCTCCGCTTCAGCCGACGCTACGTCTTATTTCGAGTCAGGAACGTTTCCAGCTTCGGATCATGTTGGAGGTTTCTGTTCGGACCTTTTTAAAATGATTCATATGTTTCACTGACATGCATTCCCTAGTTTTCCCGATAGAAATTTATATATTTTAATGATTTTTTTGTTGACGTAGATATGACTAATCTCTGGGGCATTAAGTGTTGTATTTTCAAGACAAAAAGGGTGATGGAAGTGACGTCGTCGGTTTTGAACGTATTAAAACCATGGCTGTAGTCAATAGCTAATTTTGAACTAGGATTATTATAGTTTGTCCTGCCAGTCCAGGGGCACACCACAGCAGCGAATAATCTATAAAATGAATCTTTGTTATTACCAGTGTTCTTTTAGGGTGGCAACATCTTTTACCCGTACTTTGGCCACTAATATCCAAGGGTTTTGACATGGCTCTGGGGGGGTGGAGTTTGGTAATCTTTAAGATGGAAAATATGTAACAGGTTTACATAGAAACTACCAGAGCTATTGTATTGAAATTTCAATATAAAAGAATAAGAACAACTGATTAGATGAACTGAAACCATTCCCTTTAGACATATCCATGATCTAACCTATTTCTTAAAGGGAAGTAAATACAAACATTTTTTGCTTCTGCGTGGAACATCAATTAAAAACAGGGGCGTCACGATGTAGCCAAATGGAACTGATTCGAAACACTAAGATCGGTGGCCGGTACGCTACCAACTGAGACACCGAAGTTTTACATCTAATTCACAAATTTAATACACCTAAGTTAATGATTTTTCCTTCTCTTGCGAAAATATGGCTAAGCAGAAAAGAACCAAATATGATAATTTTTGGGGGAAATTGAGCTATATGTTTTTATACTGCGTGTATGTATGAGACTTTATCATCGACTGCTTATTTTGTCACGTTACGTTATTATGCTAACCAATAGCCCTAAGGACGTCATAGATAAATTATTTACCAACCATTGGCTAGTGTAAACTCCTGCCTATGTGAATAAGATACCTCACTGTCTTTAATTTTAATTTATTTAACTTATGGTTTTTTAATTTTTCGTATATACTTCACTGTGGGGAATAGGTTAGATCATGTATATCTCTAAAGGAAATGTTTTCAGTTCCCCTAAGCAGCTGTATGACTATGACGTCACTGTTTCAAATTTTGGTCCCGCCAATTGCCAAATCCTTCTCCCAGAGCTAAGACGTATCCATGTCAAAAACTGACGGTAAATAGTGAAAATTATCAGATAAAAACAATTACTAACAATGTTGTTAGTATTTTTAGTTTTTGATTCACAGCACAGTTAGGTGGTCTATATATTTTCCATAAACAAGATTGAGCACGCTTTCCACTTCTCAGAGCAGATGGCGAAGCAGTAATGTAAACCTCCCTTTTACTGTACAGCTGTTTTACGCCCGGCACAAATTGATAGTGCTGTAACCAAGTGGTATTTTAGTTTCATAGCTACCTGACGATAAATGTTTTAATCGCCCTGAGTTAAAGCAAGTGTCCGCTGCGTAAACCACGAGCCGCAGACGGTATAAAGGGTGTATTAGCATACGAGGGTTGCCCATTGTTGCCAACGGCATCGTAATGATGCTGCCGTGTTTTTCGCCCATTGTTTCGCCCGCTACCACACGAGAATTGCTAATTTCGCGGGTATCGTGACCGCATTGTTTATGCATCTCAGTTCGTTATCGCTGTCCAAGGGACAGTCCAACGTGGAGATGTACCTGCTGTTTACCATTTGGCAAAATCGAGTACGATTTTTATTTTTTTTATCGAAAGATTAAGTATTACCTTTCTGAAAGGATTACGTGGAAGATTATTGTGGCACGATCTTACTAAGGATGTCATGAGGAAGCCCATGTGAGCTCAGCTTTCCCAAAAGGCGTTTAACTGCAATTGGTAGATTACCTCTGGCGCTGAAAAAATCAAATATGTGATGAAATGGTAAAATACACGATAAACTCATTTACCTAGAGGTCAAAGTTCCAACACAAGCCTGTACCACAACAATTCATCAACCTATCGGTGATTGTCTCAAGCCCTCAAGCCCACGGCTCTAGGTTATCACCGATATGACGATATCTCATACAGATCGCCAGTTCAAAGCGCTATCCATTGCTCTATTGTGGATTGTGGACTCGCCACCGCGGGACATCCATCCGTTATCCATTCTCCCTCGCATTTGAATAGCAGCTGTTAATGCGGGCGCATTGTGCGATACCTATCTGGTGCACAGAATTGTGATGACGTCATGCCATTGTGCGATACTCATCTGAGATCTTTCGTTGTACAAAGAGAGCTGTACAAGAACAATACTTAGTATGGTACACAGTTATTATCTGAACAGTTAACAATCGATTTTGTATGTTACTAATAAATTTGTTGTTTTCAGTACATTCCCTTGTTTTAGGATGCAAATGTGTAATGACACATTTTCCAACAAATGCAACAAGCCAGCGGTACAAGTGGCACGCTCCATTTGTTTTGTTTATCTTCAAAACCAATAGGTTTTTTTAAACTAATTGATACAGAATGGTCCAAAAATAAGTCTTGGATTGCATAACGTTGACCTATTTGTAGATAAGTAATTTATTAATAACACGATTACATAACGCAACTAGGTTTAATGCGTGAACATCAAATTACGAGATTACGCAGCCAGCTGAAACATTGTTAACAGTTGTTTGACTAGTTCTTTGTTTCCAGGAGATGCCCTGATCTGAGGATGCAAGATGTGGCAGTGTCCGGTGTGCAAGTGCCTCACTCCAGCTGTAATCTGTCATTTGACTAGTTCTTTGTTTCCAGGAGATGCCCTGATCTGAGGATGCAAGATGTGGCAGTGTCCGGTGTGCAAGTGGTTCGCTCTAGCTGTGATTTGGCTCCTTTCGCCTACTCTCGCTCTCGACACCTGTGAGTATCATTACTTATCTCTATTTTTGGCCTACTTTGAATGGAAATAATCGCGCTTCTCTCAGCACTGAAAGTGCCTACCATTTATCACGGTAATTAATACTGGGATATTTCAGGCCACTCCCTGCAGCTTAGAAGGAACGCTAATATTATGATGGGTGTCGGCTGATGTTGGCACATCCTTAACACTTCCCGTCATCAGAGAAATGAGTGTAGGAACTGAGAGTGGAAATAGAATTTGAAGTGTGTGCGACAGCTCATCAATGGGACTGAGATGGATGAGAGGTGATTTGTACAGATCGAGATGAATTATAAGCACCAGATGAACTGATATCGCATATATATCTTTTACAATATCAATTACTGTAATAGCTTCTGGTCTTTTTTATTTTCCTAGTTTATATTTGCTCCAACGATTGTTGAAAATTTATAATATAATAGAGATGAGGTGGTTTCTTTATGTTTGTTTGTAAGATTTTGTAAAAGTTGATGAAATTGTACACAAAGGTAGATCTCAAACTCATAAACTCATGCAACTCATTAGCATATTCATATCCTTAGAATCCCCTCAGGCTACGCCCCATGAACATCCTCCTAGGTTTCAATGTTTACATTTTCAAAGAATGAGTACATCAAGTTACTTGAATGTCAAAAGCTGTGGACACTAAAATTTGACAGTTCGGGAAGAAGGCAAAGTTGCTGTAAATGTCCTAGGTTTCAATGTTTACAGTTTATAATGTTACCATCTGTTAACACCACCTTTTACAGCCCAGGAATAAGAAGAAATAAAGTTCATTTTTATAGGTAAACTGCTCGATAAAAATTAATATTGCCGAATATGGTAGATTTTTAGTTTTTCTCCGATGCCTGTCTTTATTACGTTTATTACGTTATTTATAATCCTTTCCTAATATCTTACTTGCTTACTTCATTACTCACTTCATTACTTTACTTCATTACTTACTTACTTATCTTCCTGTTAAGTAAGGGAAGATAAGTTGTGGAAGGGTGTTACTTTGTCATGTAGAAACTCCTGTTTATACATTTTTGAGATCGTGTTTAGTATAAAACACTATAAGTAAATATCTATTTTAAAGTGAATCATATTTAACCTCAAATAAATCATTGTTCTTAATCTAATTTTCATGTTTTAGAATATTTATTTCATGTCGAAGAGAAAATGTAACCTCTCTCAAACCTTTTTCACCCAAGCGATGGACGGGTAATTTAGTTAGTGTCAATATAAAGAGTTATTCAATACAAATAATTTATTTAATCAATTTTTGGAGTTTTTAAATTAATATTTTTAACTTTGGATTCTTAAATATTAATAACTATACAACACTCAATAGTATGCACTGTTCTACGAGACTTTAGCAGGTCTTTGTATTAGCATTGTTGCTACGAGAAATGAGTGAAAGAATGTGTAGTCACTATAGGCAATATAGATCCTAGATCCTACCTCTTGGAAGGTGGGTTTAGCTGGATAATTGTAACACCTATGTAATGAAGGCCTTATATTTATTAAAATTAATTTTTCTCATTAAACAAATAGCTTAACTAGCAGGATAGCTCAAGAAGAGTTGTACTATAATTGTTTTTGTTTTTTATGAATCTTCCTTGATTTCTGTGCTTTTTTAAAATTTGGAAAACTAGATGTATTTTAGATAGATTTTTTAAAAATCTTGCATGACCATTTTTTTGTTTCCAGGAAATATTTTTCTTAGCTAAAAAAAGATTATTTTCATTATTATATTTTGATTGTTCATGAATCTCATTTAATTTCTGAAGATTTATGTATATAATTTTCAATTTGGACAACTAGAAGTATTTTCAATTTTTTTTTCAACCTTGCATGACCAATTTTTGGTTACCAGAGAATTTTTGCTTCTGCTTTTTCCGAAACTTTGACTGATACAACTTTAGGAACACATATCTCAGGAACCATTAAAGGCAGCAACTTAAAGTTTTCACATCAGTTTCCGTGTATGATTTCAAACTTCAGGTTGTAGATTCATCAAATTTTATCCATATTAACTCATATATGTAACAAAAATATCTTAAAACATGAAAAATATAACTTATTTAAAAAAATCGTTAAAAGATAATTATAAAAAACAATAATTCTGGTACAGAACCTATAAAATAAGTCTATAAATAGGACTAACCAAAGCAGAGAAATATGTTCCTAAAATAAAAACAATTAACATGGGCTTTTATGGACGGTTCAACTCCCCTCAAGGGTAACGCTCTGGCCCAGTACGTCAAAGGTGCTGGGTCAAAACCAGTGGACGGCGACAGAAGGAACATGTCAGCCTTAGTCAGTAACAAGACTACAAGATCGCACCACAATCATCCTACACTCATCCCTCATTCATACTTGGCTTAAAATACCTATCTTGTAGTATGGTCGCCATTTTAATAATCTAATCAAATCATGAGCGGTCACCTCTAGCTAGCCTATATGACTAATACCTTTTGTATCTCGTTGTCTTTAATTAACAGCACATGCTATTGGACAGTGGCGATGGGCAATTAAGGTTTCCTTTATATAAAAAAATATATTACTTTCTCCCCTTATACATAGTATATGGAGAAAGTATTGTTTTCGTCAAAATTTTCGAATTTGAGTTGAGGGTGGATATATCCGTTTTAGGGTCCCCTGAATCCAAAAAAGTGGGTTTTGACGTGATGTCTGTCTGTGTGTGTGTGTGTGTGTGTGTGTGTGTGTGTCTGGATGTGTACAGTGCCACAGCCTACCCCGTTGGTCCGATTTAGATGAAATTTGGCATGTATATATATAGTCACCGTATCTCCAGACATTTTTTTAATTTTTTTGAATTTTTGATTTTTAAGGGTAGTTCACCCCTAAAAACCCTTAAAAAACGTGAAAAATCCAATTTTCTCAAAAATGGCTCTAACGATTTTGATTAAAATTTGATAGCTTATAGTGCACAGAGTAATAAATAATTTGACACCACCCGCATGTCTGTAAAAATGACGGTTCAAAAGTTATGGGCTTTTAAATGTCGAAAAAATCAAATTTTTAAATTTTCAGCGAAAACAATAAAAGTAAAGTATGACTTCACTGGTACCATTGAAATCAGCTTAAAAAACTAAACAAATTAGTATTTTGAATTATTTGTCTACGACTAACGGTTCCAGAGAAAAGTTAAATTTACTGTCCACGATAAACGCAGTACGTTGTCTGAGAGCGCCCAATGTTATTCTTATTGAGAATATAAAAAATTAATTTCTTCCTTACTTTCCAACCGTTTTCCATGAAACTTGGTATGAGGTGTAAGGTAAAATCACTGAACAAAACCAGCTCAAAAAAGCTTGGTATTACCGGGGGGGGAGTTTCCCCATGCAATTTGAATAATAAATTATTAAATGATATTTAGAATCACTTTGTAGAACATGATAGTTTTATTACAGATTGTCTTTTTTTAAATTTACTTAAGGGAGAAAGTATGTGTCAGTCCACTGGTACCGTTTATTAATATATTGGGATAATCTTGCTCACCTCAACCATTCTCCAGATTTGAATAATATAATACTGCCAGTAGATGGATTAATCGTCAATTTACCCCTCGAGAAAGTTTTTAATGTTCCGAGTGAAGTTGGTGGGAACAATCAGCTGACGAGATAAAGCGGAAGTGAATTGGAAAGAAGCTCCACCGGAACTGGCTGGACCACTTGTACGGAATCTCTCCCGATGAAGGAATGGCTCAGACATTTCCGACCGTCTAAATCGGAATATAGTTTCTTATATTGTATTTCGCAATTTAATATCTTATTCATTTATACAGATTTATATTGTTAATCGTGTCTGTAAATCTATTTAATCTTTAGCTATGTTATAATTATGATGAATAAGTAAATGTTTCAATATCCTTATGCGGTTCAACCTATAATAAAGCATAGTTTGAATCATGCCAATTTCTTCCTAATTCCACGAATATTCACTGGAATAATTAACATTCACACAAAAAGAAATATTATACATAGTGTATCTATAAACATAATAGCCTGTAATTGAATTATATTCCACAATAAAAACACAAATTATATATTAAAGAAAATAGTGTACCATCGTGTTTAGTGAACATAATTTTTTGTTATGAGCAGGCTATTTATTCCATATCTACCTTCTTGTAAATTATTTTGGTGATATTTTAAATTTGGTTATTTCACTAAAGTTATTAATTTACGAAAATGTTCAAATTGATCGTAGCCGCTTATTAGCGAATTTCCTGTGGAAAAGTGAGCTATTCTCATGACCCAAATTTTATTTTATTTTTCTTACAGCAGCAAACCTACGTACTCATTGGCCATGTAAGTGTTATGGAGAATAGATGAATTGGTATAACTCACTAAGTTATTATCATACTTTCAAAACATTTGGTATGTGCTTTCCTTAGTTAACAGTCTTTATACAGGGTGTCCATAAAACACGTTTCAGGACTTCGGTGAGTGATTAAGTATTTTATTTTTAAAATTTTAACTGGCCGCCATTTTGGATTTTGTGCTTGGATCATGCTAGTTATTTTTTTACTAATAGTAGTCTACTATTGTAAAACACATACCAAATTTGAAAAAAAATCCATTGAAAAATATTTTAAATAAAAATTATTTTGTAGAAAATACAAAATTGTGGATATCTTAGGAAATAAGCGTTTTAGGCCATACCACCTTTGAAATATTTTTCTTCCTTTTAATGTACCTAATCACTCACCGAAGTCCTGAAACGTTTTTGATGAACACTCTGTATATACCCTGTAAAACAACTCTTATTGTAGAAACCCTGGATACTCAGTACTATTGGATTACTATGATGGAAGTAATATAAGTTATATGAAATTCGCTCTACTCACGCCAGCGTGCTGCGTGTGATCTCGTATATACTCGTATATATTTTTTTTGTAAATCTGGTCACACACAGATCCGCACACGTCATGACTGTGACAAACTAAGTCCTTGTTTTTCTCCGGTAACGCGAAAATACATCTGGGATCAATTTACCGGAACGCACTAAAGTGTCGGGTGTCCACGAAGCCCTCGGTGTGCTGCTGGAGGTTCACGGTTGAACCGTCCGTCGTCGCTCCTTACCGGTCCCTTGGCTGCGGCCTCCGCCCCTACGTCCTTGGGCCACCTTACACGTACACAACGCGTACGTCCAGGTAACACGATACTGTTTGTTGTCCGTGGTCGAGACGGAAAACATGGACATTTTATGTTTTAAAGATTGTCGTGGACGTATAAATCGGTCAAGCACTATTTACACGTCTGCGATTTGGATAATAAAACCATCCTCAATTAAGGTGGTGCAATCTAAAAAATTGACTATTTAAAATATATCTTTATTATTACTTTTATTTGTTGATTGTATCATAAATATGCTTTGGTATATTTTTTCAAGATTTTAGAGAAAACTTTTCGCGTTACAGGATTATTTTACTGTAATTAATTGGTAATTTTTCAGTTAAGAATTATATTTTGACTGTACAATGTATTTAAAATGAAAAAATTTTTTTACTACAGGTAAATTTTAAAAATTTTTAACTAACCATATATTTTATCTATTGGTGAAAAGAGTGTGAAAATTTATAGTTCAATATTATTTATTTGTTAAAATAAGTATGATTATTATGTTTAAAAAGATTTATCATAAAATTTAATACAGTATTCTTTTCATTTAATTTTTTTTAAAATTCATAAAAATATCACCTTAGTTACACAAACATAAAAGATTTCAATTATTATTACTTTTTAATATTTTGCCATTTTTAAAATATATTTAAAATTTTTTAAAATATTATTATTTTTAAATACATAATATTTTGGATAATTATAAAATTTAACAAAACAACTGTGTTTTCCGCAAGGTGTCGCACTAGGCCCACCTGGGTGTCAGCTGACAGTCGACCACTCGTGACGCAACAGCCACTTACGCTAAGTGCCTCTGTCCACCACTTGGCGGTGGGAACATCGTACTCGTACACAATTTACATTTAAATTGTAAAACGCTCCTGAGAGGTCTATCAAAGTTTGATGTTACATTTGCATTCATTTCATGTTCTTCCTTATTGAACTCCCCAATTCCGGACACGGAGATTTTAAGATTCCTTCTTCACGTAATCTTTTCAGGATGAATTAAATTTTTTGTTTGAAACATTTTTTAATTCTGTCTCAAAATTTTGTTGTGATTGTTGATATTTGTTTATGATTAACATTTTCACCTCGATGTCATATTTGAAAGAAATATCTTATAACTAGTGTCAATTTTGTCAACAGAATTATCTCCAGTATATTCTTCACACCTTAAAGAAATTTTGAAAAAAATTGGAACCATTTAAGGTCTTAGTTAAAATTGTAAATATGGGTGGTATCAGTTATTAAATACAATTTTTATGGTTTACGATAGGGGGACTTTAAATCATACGAATATTGAAAATAAAACTTGTCATTTGTGTTCATAAATCTTTTAAGAAAGGTATGGTCGTATTATCAATTAATTATAATGGTGAACATACGCAATTTGTAAATTATACTATTTTTTTAAATTAAATCAAAATTTTAAAACAAATATGCAAACTTAAGCAATTCCAATTTTAATGTATACATTTTTTAAATTATCTGTAGTTGTTAAACCAGCTATGTTTCTGATAATACTCCAAATTGTTCTTTGAATTTATAATAACGTAAAAATATGCAAATTAAAGAATTTCTACCAAAAAAGTATTTGAGATTATATTCATTGGTCTCCACTTTCCTTAGCTGCGGTGATTTTACGGGTAAAGGAAACTCAATTACGAAGTAAAAGCTGAAAATCCAGGCCTTAATTGCAATGGACGGTTTGTCGATACCTCTTGTTCTTTCAGAGGGTTGAAAATATACCTGAGTGAGACTCGATTTGCCGCATTCTGGTTGATAAAAAACACGTTACTAATTTTTCTTACTTTTCCCAAAATCAAATTCTCAATTTCAAAATCTATAATGGACTCCATTACTGTTATCGGTATGATCTACGAAGTCTCCAACGTAATAAAACATAATAACTGGATGGATTGGGAAAATTATCGGGGAAGCACGATAATTTTGAGAACGAACGCGCAGAATTCTGGATTAGATAAGGTAGTTCACGTTTCCATTGTCCGCTGATGGACCTGTGAGTTTGATCTTATCTCCGGAATCTGACACAGCTTGAAGCCACCTCTGCTACTAATGCCTTCAATGCTCTATTTGGTGGTTCGGAGCTCTTATCTGATAATTGGTGTTGCGCCCATCAGAATAAAAAGTCTTTCAATTCCAGTAAAATATGTTCTTTAGCATTATAATTCTTCATCCATCAATAGTATGTAGAGTATTTTAAATGATAATGTTTAAACGATTCTAAATAAGATCTATTTTTAGCAGGTTACACGATTGTTTTTTTAATTACTTAACAATATATCCTACTGCAAATTTTGGTTTAGGGTTTTCAAATGAGATTTTATACTTTTGAGTACACTAAACCTGGATTCTTTAGTTCCAACAAAACAACTGAAGCGAATGGAGTTCACCATATTTAACTAAATTGATACCCAGTTCATTTGCCTTTAAAAGGTTCAAAATTATTTCCCAAACAGTTACCAAAAGGGGGATTTCATTTGCTTATATGCTCTTGGAACGTAGGATGATGTGCTTGGTTGCTTGCTTGTTTTCAAGGAGCCCATGTTCGTCTTAACTGATATACAGGGTGTCCATGAAAAACGTTTCAGGACTTCGGTGAGTGATTAGGTACATTGAAAGGAAGAAAAAATTCCTACGGAGGTATGGCCTAAAACGCGTATTTTCTCAGATATCCGCCATTTTGTATTTTTCACAAAATGTTTTTATTTCAAACATTTTTTAGCGGACTAATTTCGAATTTGGTATGTGTTTTACACTAATAAACTACTATTAAAAAAATAACTAGCATGATCCAAGCTCAAAATTCAAAATGGCGGCTATTTAAAATTTTAAAACTAAAATACTTTGAAAAAGGTAAAAAATACAATGAGCTTGGATCTTGCTAGTTATTTTTTTAATATGAGTAGTCTACTAGTGTAAAACACATACCAAATTTGAAAATGATTCGTTCAAAAATGTTTAAAATTAAAAATAATTTGTGAAAAATACAAAATGGCGGATATCTGAGATAAAAACGTTTTAGGCAATACCTTCATTGGAACTTTCTCTTCCTTCTAATGTACCTAATCACTCACCAATGTCCTGAAATGTTTTTCATAGACATTCTGAATAAACAGTAGATTCTTGGAGTTGTGTCTAGTTACAATTCACCTTATCTGACCATCGATTAGCCCCAGTAACCAATAAATCAGTCATCGGCTATCTAAAAACTGTTTTGCAACAAAATAAAACCCTTTTTGAGCATTGTTGTGGAAATAGTGAATCGTATTTTAAGTTGTAAGAGTTAACTCATGATCAAACAAAATAGGTAAAGATAAGAAAATTTAGAAAAATTAAGAAGCAAACACCACACACCTTTCGTAGTTATGCAATGTTTCTTAAACCGGTATCTGTTATTGGTCGAAGCGAGCCTTCACTCCGCAATCCGTCGGCGTGCCACTCCTACAATCTGACACACAAAGAGGTGCTAAACACGCTACAAACGAGCCGCTAACGAAACGTGACCAGCCGAGGTGACTGTTGTTTGATGACAAGGTGCGAACAGGTCGTAAGAGCGGACCTTATCTGCAATGAGAAAACCCACTCAGTGTATCCTGTTGTTTTAAATCTGCTAAACGACAAGACAAATACATTTCTCTGACGCGGTGTTGTAGTGAGAACCATACCTTTTGTTCTTCTGTTACATGGATAGTTAGGCCTAAATGTCCCTAGCTGAAAATCTTTGTCATAAACGCTGTATCATCCTCAGCAGAGTTTTTTTTAAGTTCCATTTTGACACTAATTTCTCTTAGCTCACGGTGAGGGCAATCGTATTCGTATTGGCAATCCGTCAAACCAAAGTTTGAAACGGAGGTGACGTCATATGGTTTTAAGCTATGGCTGTTCTGAAAAGAACAGCTGTTCTGAACTTAAAAGATTTCCTTTAAAAATATCCATGATATAATCTCCCAAAGGGAAGTATATAAAAATTATTTAAAATATTCTTCTATGTGATTATTGTTTTCCTTTATTGCATCACCAAAGATAAAATCCGCCGTGGATGGTAAGTTTCGTGTACCATTCTGGGCAAGGTCTAATGTTAGAGGTTTTAAGTCCCAAAAATCCCTCTAATGTGAACTGACGATTACAAAAAGAGTAAACTTTATAAGATTAGATTAGATTGGATTATTGAAATGGAAACCATACCACAAGGAAGATATTTTAAGGGATTGAATGTAAGATGATTGTGGCGCGATCTTGTTGTCTTGTTACTGACTAAGGCTAACATCTTCCTTAGACAGGACTGTTAATTAATACCCCAAAAGCCGATGGCAACTAAGGGACCTACAGTTTAACCTGGAATCCGAACCACATCCTCTGGGTTACGGAATTAGTCTAATTATGAGGATGGTCTTTGCGGATTAACGTAGTATTCATTAGTGCAGACTTTAATCCACCACAAGGGAACACTACATCCACCTACCATCGCTCACAACTATCCACAATTCGTGACCTCCAATTAGCTGGATTACAGGACGACGCCACCGTCCCAATCAATGGTATACATCTACAAACACGAAAAGGCACGTGTTTGAGGATTTTAACTTGTTATTGATGCGTGAATATGTTAACTATACTAACACTGTCACATCCACATCCAAAAGTTTTCTCACGAATCTTCTGTGTTCCAGCACAATGTACGCTGCCGCTGGGCATGGAGTCAGGGGCGATTCCAGATGACGACATCAGTGCTAGTTCCTCCTTCGACAGCGGAAATGTTGGTCCTCAGTTCGGAAGGTAAGTTTATAATGAAGTAGTATAGTTATCCACAGAATCTTTAAAACTGATAATTGCGAAGTTTATTAATTATTCAATATCTTTTATTGGACTTTCCAACTCGTCTGTGTTTTAACTACACAACGTTTCTGGAGGTGGAGAACCCCCTCCCATTTTCAAGTGATTACCTAATTAAGTTTAGGTTACAGATATTAATTTTATAATGTTGTCAATAATACTCTGTAAATAGATCCAAACTGTAGTGCTCCAACTCTCCTGAACGCACGCTATCTTGTGTCGCCCCGCTAGCTCGGAGGCGGAGTGTTGTGGTTATTTGTTTTATCAAAAGTATTAATGTGAAGCTTTGCTCGTTTTAGAATAAGTCATTTATTATAAAAAATTAATTAGAAAATTAAAACACATTTATTACTCAATGAAAACATTTATGTGGATGAACTCGCGGCCTATAGTTCTTGAGGCCGACATCTACAACTCGGCTACGAGGTTAGTCAATTGAACGATGTCGTTTAACGTCTTTTCCAAAAGCCAAAGCCGATCATTTACTGTTTAATTACCCATACCGTTATTATTAGCCTGTGATCAACTGATTTTTTTATAAACGGAATGAGGATTGAAAAGCAAAAGAGAGATTTAATTTACATCAATTAATTAGTTTGTTACAGTGGCTTCAAGCAATACAACGAATACGTTTTCTATCAAAACACGGAAGATTTTGGAAATACTTTTTCTGCTTTTATTTCGCACAGCTATGTTATCCTTAAGTTTTTACAAATTGTTTAGTAACCTGATAATTTTACATTTATTACATACATAAAATAAATATTTATGAAAAACCTCTATTCACATATTGTTCTTTGCCGTCTTCAATCAAGAACTGTCAAACGTTTATAAACAGCTGTTTTGGTTTGCATTGTTTACATTTGATTCTCCATAAGCGTAATGTTAAATTTTTAGATTTTAAACTTAATATTACAAGAAAACACGAATTTTCCTGGACATTAGACCTATCTAGAACTTATTTTCTACTCGGAAATTAGTTATTTCCAAAATTTAAAGAAAATCCTCGGCGCCGTTTTCGAGATCCGTGTGCAAATTTACATTTGATTTCCATAAGCGTAATGTTAAATTTTTAATTTTATATTATTACAAGTTTATATGAATACATAGATACTCTGTAGATAGATCCAAACTGTAGTGCTCCAACTCTCCTGAACGCACGCTATCTTGTGTCGCCCCGCTAGCTCGGAGGCGGAGTGTTGTGGTTATTTGTTGCGTCATCAATATAGATTCTGTATTGTACATGATAGATAAGTATAGTATTATAGACAGAATTATATAGCTAACATGTGTAAGCTTAAACTTTAAATTTTTTATACAAATCGATTATTTTTAAGAGTTTCTCCACCTCCAAAAAAGTTGTGTAGTTAAAAGACATAGACGCGTTAGCAAAATTCAAATTATAGATATTGAATAGTATGGTTACCCATACCACACCATACCTTACAGACTAAAGATCTGTAAGGGGATGTACTAAGGATAGCTAGGGTTAAGCTCTTGGAACGAGTTAGCGACAGCTACGTCACTGATAACATTCGGCATATACCGACTCCGATACTAACTCAGTTGTGTTACTGTTTTAACCACATACACTAAAACATCTATATGAAGTATGAGCTGAAGCTTCCTACATTTCAATTTAAATTTATTAACTAACATTTACTAATTCGTAAATTATATTTTATCGGAATATCCTGAGGAGTTTTGTTACTCAATTACCCATTGGCACTGGTGCGGAAAATTAGGGAGAGCGATGTACTGTACCGTAGCGGTAATGTACATATGGGCTAACCAAAGATGACCTCTCGTCCGTCAGGAGTCGCTGGCCGCTGGTTTAGATCCAGCAACCTTTGACTTACTGGATCTGAGTGTTAAAGAAAGAAGCTTAAAGTTACAGTACTTTGATACGTTCTGTTTCAATAATTGACATTAAAGAAAAACACATTCATGAGCAAAGGAATTCAAACCGACAATGAATATACTATTTACATTTTTTTGTAAAATCACTTTTACTCTATATCCTTATACAAATTTCCAAAAATCCAAATTTCTCAAAAATGGCTCTAATGATTTTGATTAAAATTTGATAGTTTATAGTGCATAGAGGACTAAATAATATGACACACATTTAAACTTTGTGGGCTTTTAAATGTCAAAAAATCAATTTTTAATTTCGAGTAAAAAATTTTATAAATTAGTATTTTTAACTATTTGTCTACGACTAAAAGTTGCAGAGAAAAGTTAAATTTATTGTCCATGATAAACACAATACGTTTTACAAAAAGCACCTAATTATATTATTATGGAGAATATAAAAATCAATTTCTTCCTTATTTGCCAACCGTTTTCTATGAAACATGGTATGCAGCGTAAAGTCACATGGCCCAACAAAACCCACTCAAACAAGCCACGATGGGGAAGTGGGGGTTTCCCTTTATTAAATTCTAACAATTACCTAATTTAACTCTGTTTCTCTTGAATAACTAGATACACTTTAACATGATAGGTTTATTTCAGATAGTGGCTTTTAAATTTACTTAAGGGAGAAAATATGTGACAGTCTACTGATGCCTTTTATTCAGTTTCCTTTACCTGTCTCATCCTACTACCTTCAAATTACCAACACGATATAAGTGTAACATGCCTGCCCTAAAGGTCAAAGGTTCCTAGATTGAAACCAATGGTCGGAGACTGACAGATCATAAGTGTTAACATCAAGCGGCTCAAGCTGACTTATTCACCACTCGCCTCCTATGGCCATAGTGACGGGATTAATAAAATTACTTAAAAATCACAGAACACCTGTACAGGGTGTCCAAGAAAAACGTTTCAGGACTTCAGTGAGTGATTAGGTACATTAAAAGGAAGAAAAAAGTTCCAATGGAGGTATGGCTTAAAACGCTTATTTTCTCAGATATCCGCCATTTTGTATTTTCCACAAAATATTTTTTATTTCAAACATGTTTAAAAGGATTTTTTTCAAATTTGGGTATTAAATAAATAACTAGAATGATCCAAGCTCAAAATTTAAAATGGCGGCCATTTAAAATTTTGAAACTAAAATACTTTGTTAACAGTAAAATTTAAAATGGCTGGAATTTTGAGTTTGAGCTTGGATCGTGCTAGCTATATTTTTACTTACTTTTACTTAAACATGTTTGAAATAAAAAATATTTTGTGAAAAATACAAAATGGCGGATATCTGAGAAAATAAGCGTTTTAAGCCATACCTCCATTGGAACTTTTCTTCCTTTTAACGTACCCAATCACTCACCGGAGTCCTGAAACGTTTTTCATGGACACCCTGTATATACGATCATAAAGAATTTCAGACTGAAATGTGTATTTTTAATCAATCTTATTTTTCAAACGTAACAACTGTGAACTAAAAATCTCTCACCAGACACTTAGAGTTCACGGTTTCACCACAAGTTAAAACGCCCAATGGAACACCCCGATAGTGCCAATTACTCCGACATGTACACGTATATAATTAAGGGTGCGGGGGCGTCGTAGCGCGTGTAACACAAAACTCATACGGACAGAGTACGTGAGAAGGAAAGAGAGAGGTAGAGGGAGGAGTGGGACGGAGATATACGTGTTCTGAGTAGGAGGACATTTGCAATCTTGTTTTATTAATTACTCCCACCCGTCAACCAGTTGCTTCCAGATATCATCGGCCGCACTACGCCGACGCAGCGGCCAGTAATTATAGCTTGTTTGACCACTGACTAAATTGGGTTTTATTGCGTTTATCACGGTGTCGGTTAAGGTAAATTAACCGCAGTAAAACTGTCCGGAGGTTATTCAAGTTTATACGGGAAAGATTGCATGTTTTACTACTTTACGTTGGTTTAATTTAGTGAGATTAATTGATTTATTGGAACCGATATTAATTTAATTCACTTCTTTGAAATTTGAGATTTACAGTTTTGGGGGTTAAGGTGTTTTGATTTTCGTTGATTTCTAAATTTTTTGGTGGAATTAAATAGGGGTATGGGAACAATTCCCACCCCTACCCCAAACCTCTTTAACTTACCAAACTTTTCTATCATAATTTTTTATTTGACACATACAATTTTATAAACTTTTACTGTGGTAAATGTTTCTTTTTATCGATACTTAGTCTATATTGTGACAAAAACTAGGAAATTAACTCCACTCCCTCCAACGTGTAACCTTTAACTCCACCCCTGTACATCAGTATTATGGTTTAAAAGCATTCAAACTAATTTATACAAAAAATACAAAAATATTTTTTGCTTCGTCAGTGGTTCAGGTCATATATATCTAAAGCAACGATGTCAACAGTTCGAATTGCCCAATTGGTAAAATGTCAGATACCTGTACATTTACTTGATACATACTACGCAAGCAAAACACTTTATATGGCAAGAAACCGTTATACAAAGATATATATTACCCTGTTTAATATATTTTTATATAAAGGTTCGTGTAACGTTTTAGCAAACGTCTAGTGTCAGAGGTTTCAGGCTACACAAGTGCCTCTGACGTGACCTAACGACTACATAAAATGTAGCATTTCGAAGCACAAGTGCCTCTGACGTGGCCTAACTACTACATAAAATGTAGCATTTCGAAGCACAAGTGCCTCTGACGTAAACTAACGACTACATAAAATGTAGCATTTCGAAGCACAAGTGCCTCTGACGTGACCTAACGACTACATAAAATGTAGCATTTCGAAGCACAAGTGCCTCTGACGTGACCTAACGACTACATAAAATGTAGCATTTCGAAGCACAAGTGCCTCTGACGTGGCCTAACTACTACATAAAATGTAGCCTTTCGAAGCACAAGTGCCTCTGACGTGATCTACATGAAATGTAGCATTTTGAAGCACGGTGGCAGTCTAATATATGCATTTTATTTTACTCATGGCGAACATTGAGGATTTAACACCGGTTTATTGGGTTAGGTCAGTAATCTACTCACTCTTCTATGCGTACCTCTTTAATTTTTATGAACTAATTACACTTTGCATTATTTTATTTTTGTTAACTACTATTTACTTTATTTTGCGTCAATTTAATGTTAAGTGATTACATTTGATATTTACATTTCAACAACCAAAACTTGGCCTTGAACAATTTTCCTCTCCGCAGACTCAAGACGGAGAGCCACGGCGGCGCGTGGTGTCCCAAGTACCAGATCACGACGGAGCCCAAGGAGTGGCTGGAGGTCGACCTCCACAAGGTCCACGTCATCACCGCCGTGGAGACCCAGGGCCGGTTCGGCAACGGCCAGGGGCAGGAGTTTGCCGAGGCCTACCTCATAGAGTACTGGCGCCCCAGGCTGGGCAAGTGGGTGCGATTTCGCAACGTCAAAGGAGAAGAGGTTTGTTTCACGTCTAGTAATTATATTCCTTATATTCCTAATAATTATATCATCAATAATTATAAAAGCTTCATATCATTTCACATACCCTTCACTTATATTCGCTTAAAATACTCACCGGAGTAGGTTGGTAATTCTAAAATGAAATAGTTTACCAATGAAACTTTCATAACCGAAAGTTTCATACTGGCTTCCTAGCTTCATTAAACTTAAGTTTCATATTTCGGTTACATTGACGATTTTTTGTACAAGAAAATAATGTTAGCGTTAGAACGATTATGAGAATCCCTTAACACACTCGGCACGTCTTTCTTTGTTCTATTTTCACTATAAATATGTGATTTGAAAGATCCAGCTTCAACCTCTTTGTATAGAAAATCTTAAGAGAATTTTATCTCTGAATAAATTAGTCCTTGAGACCACTAGGTAGGAGATTAATCTACTCTAGGGTTTACTTAAAAACATTTTTAAATTGTTTAACTATTATTCAAGTAGATTCTAGAAGAGACTCAATCTAAATTTGACCCTATAATAAAAACGTACTCAAAGACGAATAGGTTCAAATTTTATTCTACCAAATATATTTGCCGTTTAGTATTCAAATCGGTTTTAGCCTACTCAAAGCTACTCTAAAGTTGAGTAACTACATGGGAAGTGGTTTATTTTGCATTACATGTGTTGGACTCAGTAAACATTTTGCACCGTTGACGACGTGCTGGTGACTCAAGCGACCCGCCTCCACCTGCCCACCTCCCATTGTAATGATATATCAATCCCATGCTAATCCGAGAGTTATCCCCGTCTCATGATAACTAGACTACAACAATAGCCCGCCCATCGCCCCGCCTCATTAGCTATTCTCTACCCGTCCCTGGAACCTGTCATTTCCCGCACTCGACCTCAGTTTTGACTTGTTACGGCTAGTTCCTTCTCTAGAAATATGATACTCCCAATTAAATTTCCGTTGCGCCGCCATCTTTGTTCCCGTTGCACGTGTAACTGCAAGAGGCGGTGTCGGGTTACTTTGTCCTCAGCGGGCGTCATGTCGATTATGTCTGATAAGTGAGGTTTATTGTTACAAGCGCATGTGGGCCGGCGGGCATTTTGTTTTGCACATTCCTCTCTGCTGCCAATTAGCTTGATGTTCGGTGTCGAGATTCGTTGGACACTTTGGTTTCGTAACACGTCTCCGCCCACGCTAAAGTTGACTGCTTTGTAGCCCGAGTATATTGTTAAGAAAATGCAATTTAGGCATCCAGTATCCCACGTTTATATTCCAGTTTCTCAAGTTTCTGGGTGTTGCAAGAAAGGTAGAAAGGTAGGGTGTGTTAAAATTAAAATTGTTTAAGACTTTCGGCTATTTTTCGTCCTGTAATCCAGATTCTTGGAGGTTCTCTACCTTCGCTACACGCCAGAGAATTTACGTTAAACTAAAATCTTTAGAACTTCATGCCCCCTACTCTCACCGAAAATTTCAAGAACAAACTAACAGTTTTATAATCGAGATACTCAAGGAATGGCAAGAATATCGATTAAATATAAATTTGACTGGGACAGTGGTGTGTCCTGTGATCCAGCTACTTGGAGCTCACGAATTGTGGATAGTTGTGAAAGATGGTCTGTGAGTGTAGTCTTCTCTTGGGTGGATTAACGTCCGCACTATTGAATACAACGTTAATCTGCAAAGGTCATCCTCATAATTAGACCAATTCGTAATTCAGAGGCCGTGGTTCAGATTCCACGTTTAACAGTAGGTCCGTTAGTTGTCATCGGCTGTTGGGCTATTAATTGACATTCCTATCCAAGGAACACGTCAGCCTTAGTCAGTAACAAGACTACAAGATCACGCCACAATCATTTTACACTCAATCCACATTCAAACTTGGCTTAAAATACCTACCTTGTGGTATGGTTGTCATTTCAATAATGTACTCTAATCTATTCTTTTTGTTTTTTCTGTTAATTCAGGTCAGGCTATTTCTTTTCTTATACCTTATAAGAACAACAAATTCAAAATTGGAACTGACTTGTTACTTCATTTAGCTCAAAACTGTTAAAGCAGTACTACACCATTCTCTGATAGGATTTTTGAACGTATATGTCCACTCTCAACTCAAATTTGAAAATTTTGACGAAACAATACTTTCTCTGTGTAATATGTAAAGGGTAGAAAGTAAAACCAATCTTTTAAGACTCATTAAGTAACATGACGTATTCCAAGCTAAGAAAGTGATGTGGCTCGTTTGGAGCCACATAATCTATCCATCAATAATCTAATCTAATCTTTCCTACACAAGTTTATAGTAAATTTGGAAGTGCAAAGTAAATTAAGATAGCCAGCCACGCCTTAAAAATATTATATATAGGCCCTAGCAATTTAGGGGTAAAGAGTGGATTTTCTCACATCGTTCAATGTTTTAGTTTCAAGTTCACCTAGTAAATATGAAACCCATCCTGACACAGGTTATTGTGCTATGGTTCAGACTTCTCTGTTTTCACCTCAGATTACAAGGGTAGAACTTAGTGAAGCTTAACTACAACTATCAAGGGTCTTCACAACTTTGTCGCAAGCCAGCAAGTTTCTAGAGTTCGCTAGTTTTGGTTTAGTTTCTAACACTATATTATTACGTGAACTGAACAGTGTAACAGAAATCTAATATCATTTTGTTTTTGTACTGTAGTATGCAATATGTATTACAATTTTGATTGATTCTTTAATTTATTCTCTGTAGAGTAATACTAAAGTAGTGTTATAACACAGTATTTAGGTCGATCAGCGGGAGAATATTATTTAGGCTAAAACACGGTCTGATTCATGAAATCTATTGTAAATATTAGTGATATTACTGGAAATAATATAGAAAGAGGCGTCGCGACGACGGATGTGGAGGCGCAAGCGTACAAATGTTTCATGCAGCCTACATATAGATGTAATTAGATTCTCCTGGTTTTTTGGTGGTACACCTGGTTGGTAAAAAAAGTTATCGTTAGGAACTTTAATTAAAATAAGGAGTTGAAGGGTTTACATGACTCATCTTTACATTGGTATATAGCTGCATCTATTATCATCTAACGATTTGAAACTTACACATCAAGTTACGACATAACCCCTCTTACCCTTTCTACAATTTTTACATGGAAGGTTACGTCATGACTGTCTCCCCACAACAAAGCAATCGCCATTATAGGTGTGTGCTTATCTGAGGCGTACCAACACTGGTCACATTAAACGGTACAAGAGCATTTGTTTATCAGAGGTTATAAAACACGATTAGAGTTGTAAGTGACAATCAGAGGCGCCCATTAGGGACCGGTCCGGCCGCCACGCGCGCCCCTGTCGGCCACCGAGGCACTCCCAGCTGGCTTCGACTATCGCGAGGTCTTCCGCGATGGATATCAATTGGTCTATCAAAAACTAGTCCAATAAAAAATACAGTAGAAATACGTTATGAAATTTTATATATAGTGATCTTAAAAAAATTATAAAAACTTTTTTTCAATCCAATGTTTTATATCACTTTTTATTTTGTTTTCCTTTCCTTTTCGGACTTTGCTGGAATTAGCACATGGTACATTCCGATTTGTCGTATTTAGTTGTTCAAACGTAAAGTATAAACTCTTTTTTTCAAACTTTTTCGCAGTGAAATTAATTTGTTTTGCACTAAGTTATGCTCATTGTAGTTTAAAATATCTGTTAACTGAAGACTCAAGAATAACTAAAAGCAAGTAATAAATTTGGAAAGGAAACAAAACGTTTTTTTTTAGAAAAACACCTAAGCTAAGGTAAACGAAAAATACTCAAAATAGAGTGGTTAAATGGAATTAGTTTCTAATTTTTATACTCTGAACAAATTCAGTTCTGTCTTCATAGTCATGAGTAATGATTTTTACTCGCTTGTCGCATTGTTATTCCTATAGTATCGTCCAAGCCTGGTCATGAATATTGGTCAGCTCTTTAGTTTCACCTCATGCTTGCTAATGACGTGTCCGGACCCAACACACCAGGGTTTGAGTACGAAAATCTTCAGTGGTGGAGCTATTCACAGTAGGACCCCTGTTATCCGGCAACGTCGGGACCGGATGACGATTTGGTTGGATAAAGCATCCACCCCCACTCAACCCCCAACCCCCCTCCACATGAAAATTTCATACTGAGCTACATACCTAGTAGTACTGTAGGTTATCAGGACTAAGGACACCGTACAGGGGGCGATTCTCTTCACATTGATTCTTTTTGTTCATTTTCTGTGTTTTTGATCCAAGACTAAGACGGTGGCGATGTACTGAAATCAAATTACTTGGAGGTCACGAATTGTGGATACTTGAGAGCGATGGTCGGTGGGTGTGGTATTCTCTTGTGTGGATAATGTCCGTGCTATTGAATACTACGTTAATTCGCAAAGACCATTCTCATAATTAGACCAGTTCTTAACTAAGAGGCAGTAGTTCAGACTTTACATTAAACTGTAGGCCCCTTAGCTATGGCATTGACTGTTGGGCTATTAATTAACAGTCCTGTCCAAGGATCATTATAGGATTAGTCAGTAACCAGACTACAAGATCGCGCCACAATCATCCTACACTCATTTCT
The DNA here is from genome assembly GCA_023375725.1 of Nephotettix cincticeps. Taxonomy (NCBI): domain Eukaryota; kingdom Metazoa; phylum Arthropoda; class Insecta; order Hemiptera; family Cicadellidae; genus Nephotettix; species Nephotettix cincticeps. Next base: position 2,978,703 of record CM041785.1, read on the forward strand.
CATTCATACTTGACTTAAATACCTACCTTGTGGTACTGTTGCCATTTCAGTAGATTAGATTAGATTATTGTAATGGTGACTATACCCCAAGGTAAGTATTTGAAGCCAAGTATGAATAAGGATTTAGTGTATGATGTGGCGCGATCTTGTAGTCTTGTTACCGACTAAAGCTGACATGTTTCTTAGACAGAACTGTTAATTAATAGCCAACAGCCGATGGCAACTAAGGGACTTACAGTTTAACATGGAATCCGAACCATTGCCTCTGAATTACGAATTGGTCTAATCGTGAGGATTGTCTTTGCGGATTTAAACAGTATCCAATAGTGCGGACGTTAATCCACCCACGAAAACGCTACATCCACCGACCATCACTCCTAACTATCCACAATTCGTGACCTCCAAGTAGTTGGATTACAGGATGACGCTCCCATCCCACTAGCTACCTTCACTTTTTCCTTTTTAAGCCTCCTCTTTTAGCTCCTTTTACTTAACTCACTACTTTCTAATTAAGTAATTTTTCATCCGGTACTATAAAAGAGCCACAGTACAGAGCTCGCACGGAGCATCAACTCCTAAACGAGCTCAACTCTCCACAATGCTACTAATCCCCGTCGACTACGGTCCAGCGAGTCCGCGAACACACCACCACTGTTACCGCCGCATAACTCGGACTAAAAATGAGCGATGCGACACTTATGGTAATGCGCGGGTCGCCAGAAAGCTGGAACAATCGCCGGCCTACAGGACGATTTGCGGGGCGCATAATGCAGCAGTGGCGCGCCCACGCGAGATCTCGCGATAGCACGGTAGCGGACAACGGCAGAACTAAATAATAACAAGATAACGCCGCCGATACTGGTCTATTAGTTGACACATAAAGATACCGATTACCGCGCAGGACATGCTCCAGATGACGTGAGGCTATTGTTCGCATTGGTTATGCATGCCGAACAAGTTAGCAAAGAGACCGAGACTAGTAGCTACTCAGTAGCTCAGTAGCTTACCAGGATTAAGGACACCGTCCATGTTCCAATTCTTCTTGGAGAGTGGTTAGTGGTGTATTTAAAAGTGACTGTTTTCTGCGTTTTTGAGTTCATAATTGATCAATAGGTGGTCAGTTAATTAGTTTCAGGTAATGAGGATATGAATATTGTGTGGATTAACGTCCACACTATTGAAAACTACGTTACTCCGCAAAAACCATCCTCATAATTAGACCAATTCGTATTTCAGAGGCAGTAGTTCGGGCTCCACGTTAAACTGCATGATTCTTAGATATGCCATTGACTGTTGAGCTATTAATTAACAGTCCTGTCTATGGATCATTTCAGAATTAGTCAGTTACCAGACTACAAGATCGCGCCACAATCAATGATTTAACCAACATCAATGGAATAGTACAGTAACCTATTTTGGCACGGTTTTGCCAAAAGATTTTGAAAGTGTCGGCCAACTTTTGATAGCTCATAATTCGTAGTGATTTTCATTATTAGCGAACATTATTAATATATCTATGGACTATCTGAAGGGCTACATAGTAAAATATAGACGATCAATGAATTATAAATGCATGTTGAACTTCAGTTTAACTCTTAATGTAAGACATCTAAAAGTTTTCGTTGCAATTATTTATTTCCATACGTCTGCAGATGGTGATATTTTTGGACTTTTCAATCGAACCAAACGCATCTCTATAAAACTAGATAATTTAAAACTACATTGAGTAAGGTTAATAAAAGTAAGTTCTATAAAGTCCTAAATTATTTTTGCAAAAACTCTTCTTTTAGTCTTCTGACTTTTGTATTTGGTGCACGGAAGGTTTTGTTCAGCTGTAATTTAATATTTAGTATGCCCTTTGGAAGTAAGTGCAGGCTTGCAGGTTTACTCGCGGTAGTAAACAGAATTCCCACGAAAGCAATAGTAATTCCCTGGTCGCGTAATTAGTCTGGAAGGTGCGTGTTCGGGTCGCGTGTTTCACTCAAGATATTCATAAGTCGCCGACTCGGGGATCAATACGCCGCCGAACAGCCTCATTATTTCACTCCGCCCTTACTTTACCGTTGGGACCCTTAGAAAAGTCCCCGGTGCGTAGTTCACGCTGTGACGTAAACTAAGGTTCACCGATGATGAAAACATTAGATTTGGTGTAGCAATTGTAATTTAGTCTCCATAGTACGTTTGTTAACGGTTAAAACACAATCCATGGCACTACAATGATTTTATTAACGAATTTTTATTTTACTAAATTAAGGTATTTTATTAGATGAAATGTTCTTTTTTTATAGAGTATGGAGATAAGGTGACACTTTTAGAGAGGTGTGAAAATTATTGTATCGAAAAGGAAGAAAGTAGAAGTAGCGATGGTGTCTCCTTTTTAGAAAGGAGGCACTTTAAAGCGGAAGATACTATTACAGACAAAATACTGAAAGTTGTATACCAGTAGAAATAGGCAATTTACAACACATTTGACCCCCCCACCCCTTACTCAGCTCATCAGATATAACGTGTGAACACAGGAAGACAAAGGTTCTAAGCTGGATCGAAGTCAGTGTCCCGTTACTGCTGTCAGATCATGAAAAATCACCTAAATCTAGTTGACTAAACTTAAATAGGCTATACTTTTCTAATTACTGTAGAAACATTATTACTCTACTAAATCTCCCATAAATTTGGCTGAATTGTTTTAGTTTCGGGTGTGCAAGATATAAACTTATGAATAAATAAAAAGGTAGAGTAAGATGTACTCCCCTAACCAAAAATTAAGAACGTAAAAAGAAGGTGCTTAAAAAAGTATAAATCTTTGGCTGTAGATAAATTTTGTGTCATAATACAGCTAGAAATTAGTTTTCGGTTTCTTACTACACCGCAATTCAAATACTATAGCAAAAAGTAGGTAGATTTTACTCTTTAGCTATGTTAGGCTTACACGTTTATTTGGTTATCCTCAGTTTTCACATTGTATAAGAAAAAGAAACGATACATTTGATAGTTTTTTTCAAACAAATAAGTTGAGCTTGAATTATAAATTATGTTTCAGGTGCTCCAAGGGAATACAAATACGTACCTGGAGGCAAAACGTGAACTGGACCCTCCCATCTGGGCCAGTAGGATACGCTTCGTGCCGTATAGCTACCACCGACGTACCGTCTGCATGAGGGTCGAGATCTACGGATGTTACTGGAAAGGTAGGACACCAGACTTTGGCTTCTCTGCATGATCCAGTGGATATAGCAGCCACTTCATAATCTGAAGGTGCACGGTCCGATCATAAGCAAAATTTTAACAATAGTCACGAATTGTGGATAATTGTGAACGATTGTCGGTGGATGTATTCTCTTGTGTGGATTACCGTCCGCACTTTTGAATACTACATCAATCCGCAAAGACAATTCTCATAATTGGACCAGTTCGTAAGAGACAGTGTTTTGGACTCCACATTTAACTGGAAGTCCCTTAAATATGCCATTGACTGTTGGGCTATTAATTGGCAGTTCTGTTTAAGCAACATGCCAACCTTAGTCAGTAACAATAGTATAAGATCGTACCACAATCATCTTACACTTCAGCTTCGTTACCACTTAAAGTGACGTATTAGTCATGTTGTAGCTATACCTTACCTTTGTTCCAGACGGCATTGTGAGCTACTCGATGCCCCAAGGGGACAAGCGCGGGGCTGGCTGGGAGTTCTTCGACGCGACGTATGACGGCCACTGGGACGGTCAACTACAGAGGGGCTTGGGGCAGCTCACCGATGGCAAAGTTGGGCCCGAGAACTTCAAAATGGGCTACTACGACTATGAAAGAGGTTCGTGCTGCTTTAATCTGTTTTGCTTAACTTTCTTAACATCACAACTTACTTTGTTGTGTTTTAAACAGATAAATTACTAAACTCTAAACTCTACGAGGGTATTTAATATTCAATTATGAATTAATCAAGACATGATACTCACTTTTACGGAAAATAAATTATTTTATCACTTTTTTGTGACATTATTGGATATATTTCAACCGATTTTATTTCCAGGGCAAGGCTGGGTCGGCTGGCGCAACGACACGAGGGGAGGGCAGCCTGTCGAGATCAAATTTGAGTTCGACCAAGTGAGAGAATTCACCGCCGTTCATATCTTCTGCAACAATCAGTTCACCAGAGAGGTTCAGGTTAGTAGATTTACAAGTCATCAGACATTGATAAGTTATTCATATTACATTGTCTTGAGTCGCCCTTTATTAAATTTTTATGTGTTATTTTTTCCTTTATAAGGGTGATCTTTAACTTTTCAGATACAGATATGTGCGTCCAGCACATCCTGGTGACACTATTTGTACAGATAAAAACTAATTAAAATATAATATTAATATAAAAATCTTCTGTACGCATATTTGTAATTGAACTCCTTCTAATCGGCTGGACCGATTCTGATGAAATATTTTGTGTGTATTCAAGGGGGTTTGGGGATCGTTTATATTCACAATTGGTGCAAATCCGTCCAAAATGTTCCGCCCCAGAGAGCATAATAGGTGCCGTGTCACGTTTTTTAAGTGTTTAAATTTAGAGTTTACAAAATTAAAAGCTGTGATTAAATAATTTGCAAGTGTTAATTAATTTAAATTAATCTGTTTTGTACATCGCAGCAAAGTGCGCCGGATAATGTTAGTAATATATGTGATCCAAAAATAAGTTGTTTGTTGAAACTTATAAATCATGATAAGGAAAGGAAAATTAGACAGTCTGTGATTAAATAATGAGTTGTGTACTCATTGGTTTGCAATGTTTTTTCTGGATAAGATATTTTTTATTTTCTCTCAAATAGCTATCAGCTAGAGGCACATGCGGGGAAAATTTAAAAAAACAAATCATTGTCTTCTCTGCCTCGGGTTCAGGGGAAGTCATGCAACTCACTGATCCACCGATTAACCAAAAAGAGTAACTCTAAAGATTGATCTGTTATAATGATTTTAACCTTAAATAAACTTTGTTCTTGTTTTCAATACAACTGTTTTATCCACGAAGACAGTTTAAATAATTTATGTTAATAAATATATTCCCGAGTCAGTGTTAATGAATTGAAATAATTGTCATTATTATAAAGGGGGTTTTTCACGTATGATTTACAAGGTACAGGGAATTAATAGTTAGGGAAAATTAGGGGCAATTTTAGAACATGTAAAACAACCCGTACTTGTATCAAAGTTCTATAAAGTTCGATAATCTCATAAGCAAACAAAACAGGACGAGGTGTTAAAAAGACTTCGAAAAAACCATCAAAATGACTTTGTTACATAATGTCACAAATTCCTTGCATTTTATCAGAACACGTGAAGTATGCCGGTCCAGTGACACCGATGGAATTCACGTTCAGAAATCCTTGACTCGGAATTCATACCTTCACTCTGCTTCAGTTGGGTCACCACTCGTTTGGCATTTCCCGCTTTCCTCTTCGCTTTAATATAAAATTTCGCTACTATGTAAACTTTTATGCAAACCTAAGTGTTAATTTAAACGCAAAAGCCGCGGTAGTATCTTGAACTTTGTAAGTGCAAATGAGTTTCTTACTCAACAAGGTGATACTCGAGTGGTTTAGCCTCTTACTCGTTACATTCCACCTCTGACACCCTGTATTTCCCCGTATTTTTGACGCTTGACCGCGACCCTTGAACCTTTGACCACGTGAGAGTGGTAACGGTCAATCCGCTCACCGATATCTGTCTCTAGACCTCTGAGAGTGACAGGCGTACCTGGAGAACCTCGCTCTTAAAATCTCACTTGTTAATCTTAGCCTTTGATATATCCTTATCAACTAACCAAAGTGAAATTAATTAATTAAAATTATTCAACTTTAAGTACGTTAAAAAGGTCCAAAATGGGGAGCACGCTGGTCTAGGGGTAGAGCGCGGGGCTTCGGTGCCCAAGGTCCCGGGTTCAAATCCCGCCAATCACCAATGGCTTTTCGCATGTGATAATGCCGCAACCCACACAGGGGTGCGCAAAAAGCCGCTACGGCTGAAGTGCCTTGGGAGTAATCCGCCCCTTCCAATAAAAAAAAGGTCCAAAATATTCTTAATTCACCCAGATTTAACAGTATCCTCTTTGTAAAACGTAACTCTGCTGTTACTTTTGGTTAGTAAATAAATTTATTTAGTTAAATTAATAATTAAAGACGTTGTCATAAATAAAACAGTTAGTAGCATATTTACTAATTTGGCTAAACTTGTATCAGAAATCATTTCGAGCTCCCCTCTACCGATCAATTCGTGGCGGCTGGTTCCAGCCAGCCATACGAAATATAAGGCTATTTTAACCAACGTTGGTATATTCACGCAAAAAATCATTTACTTTGAAAACACAAAATCGTTTGATGATATATTACTTTGGTTTTTATTTCGCATACTTATTTTAACACTCTTTAGTCTCTAAAATTGTGTTTACTAATTTAGTTATTTTTACTTTGCCAGCAAATAAAAACGGATAAAAGTTTGAAAACCCTGTTTTTAAATTTGAAATTTGGCATGACAGTTGAACATACGATAGAGTATTATTTCCAATGCCTATTAAAGATGATAATGAAAGTAAAAATAAATCGTGTGTAAAATATTATAGATTGTTCAGTCCCACGCATACGAGTGAAAAATAAAAGTTTTGATTGCAGAAAGATAAAAATACTTATTCTAGAGTTGCCTGCAGTTAAACACTCTCAAAATAAACCAACATGATCGTGTTTATAACCGAAATAAAATAAAACATTACAGACAGGAAATGCAAATCAACTAAGCTAATTTTCCCGCAAGCTTGACAGTAAAGTTTTTTGTATCACCGAAATCGTTAAACCAAAACGAGACCAAATAGATTCAAATTTATTCTAGGTGTTTAGGAGTAATTTATGAGCTTCTGTCGGTGTGTCGAGTACCCGAGAGTGAGGGCACATAATGTGCGGAGTCGAGTAGCGCTCCCTGCAGTTTGGCGGAACGTGGGCGAACTTGCGGTTCCTCGCCGCACCGGTAGAGGTCGACACTGCCAACAAACCCGAACATGTGTCCAATTATTGTAGTTGTCGTGCGGAGAGAAATTCAAATAAAAAGTTGTTCTCGTTAACAAACAAGGAAAATTAAATCCTCTTTGAATACATTTTGTTTTGATGAGTTAATTACTTAGATTTATGATTTTAAAAAGTAAATACTTATATAGTGTACTAACATCAAGACGATAAAAAATAACTAATTGTAAAAGACACATTTTACTATAACTCGGTAAAAATAATACAATGTTTACAAAACATCATCCTACGACCTTTAACTTATAAATGGTTTAAACACCTCACTGTCAACGTAATCCTTCGTGCTGTGGTTTTTAACTCACATCTGCAGTTTCAACCCGCAGATCAGGTATGACGCAGTGTGTAGTATCTATTTATTTTAAATTTGACACAAGATACAAAGATATAAAGAATATAATTTTTTATATAGTATATATTTTTCGTGGAGAGGAACAGTTAATGATGATGAACACCGGAGAGACCCGGTAGCGTGGTACTTGCACACACTAACCCCCACCCTCATCATCTAGGACTAACCTAGAACTGTTTTGCAAATTACTTTGGGCTAGAATTTTCTTTAATACGCCACTAGGGCTTTCCTCGTTGGGGTGATTATAGCACTAAGGACGATCGAGATCGGCCTTTTTCGTCCAAAGTGGAATTGACATATTGTTTAATGCAGTTCCATATGTCCTCTCCCTCCAGGGAGAGGACATGGCTCCGACAATGTTGTTAGATGAATGGCGAAGCAGAGAGTGACACTCGCTGCGGACTACAACTCTCACACTCGAAAAATACACTCACATCGCGCCGTGTCTGCGATACCGGGACAGTACAGACATGTGCATCTGTAGACTTTGACTATCTTATGCAAATAGGAGCGGAAATATCCGTGACACGATAGGAATTGGGCCACAAAGAAATTTATCTCACCGAGTTACATTTCCACCCATGGTCGAATGGGTCGGTCTACGAGTCAAACGTTCCCTCGAATCAGCCTCCCGTTCGAATTGTCAGAAATAAAAACTTTGGTCACGATTTTCCTTAACGATAGTCTCTCTACCTGCCTCGGTACTTCAACTCTAAATCTTCTGTCTCTCCCAAGATGTAAATAGGGAGGACATCTGTAATAACATCACTGCTCGTTCGGAGACCGTGCGGTAGACAGAAGAAACCCGCAAGGAACTTCGGCGCTGGACTCGGGAAAGACACTCACGATAGAAACGTATTTCCAGGACGTGGACTCAGACCTCAGCTCCGTGCGGTAAGACCGACTGATCGGACGACATCAACTATTGGGGTTTGCAGGGACGCGGGCCACAGACGTTAGGCATGAGCCTGCCCAGGGGTACAACAACCTTGGCGGTGGTTTGCTTTACTTGTTCGCCGAAAAAACGCTTCTTGTCAATCATGACTCTGAGGTACTTAGCAGCAGGTTTCGTGTCAAGATTTGTGTCTCCTATTTGCAGAAGAAAGCGGTGGGAATTCTTCTCTTCGTTAGGACCACGATCTCTGTCTTGCTGATCACCAGAGAAAGACAAACAGCCGTTAGATCTGGCCACAACTAAGCCAAGCTTGGGTTTAGCCTGCTTGAAGCTTTTGCTGCTACCAAAGCAGCGACATCATCAGCGTAGCTGTCAATAAGATTCTCGTCTGACATCTCAAGTCTCAGCTAGCTGTCGTTAGACATATTCAATAGATCGGGCCCCAAAATCGAACCCTGTGCAGCTCCAGAGGTGATGGAGAATCGCCGCTGACGTTCGGTGGTTTTGTAGAGCAGAACACGATCAGTTACGACTCAATGACTTTCAGGAGGTAGGGAACGTGAACGCTTCGGTACGTGGAACGTGTACTTAAGTGCCCAAAGTATATTACTCCACCTGGCGGATATATAAGCATTCCTCACGTCGAGCGTGGCGAGAAGAACCACGGCGTGACCTTTGATTGGTCACGCCATGATTTAGGTCCTCTGCCTTCCGCACTGCCTGAATTACCTCCTGAATAGTGTTGATGGCGTAGGGTTGATGGGGGCGATCGTATCGGAAACCATGCTGTTGTGGGGACAAATCACTCTCAAAAACGATTGTCTCGGTCAATCGGATGCAAATAAGTTTCTCAATGACCCTTACTTGTGGTGTTTAGCATACACAGGGGGGCGAAAGGAAGAGGGAGATCCCATTACAGTCTTAGTCTTAGTGATCTAGACAAGGTGAGCCATTTTTCATGTAGAATAGAAAACACCGTCAGCTAAACATGCACTAAACGCGTCCAATATGGATTTATCCCTGCAAGAAGCTTGAAAGTATCTGAGAGATACCATCAGGGCCGGGTAATTGTCTATTTTAGGGGGATCGGACAGTGGTGGTAAGTTCAGCTGGAAGGCAGGGAATAGAAAGCTGGGAGGCATCGATACCTCCAAAATCTCGAACAGGTCGCTCTGGGTGGGTCGGGAACCGTGTGTCAATAACAGTGGACATGGCTTGTGGTTTCATTGCCATAGGTGGAGAGCAAGATCCTAGCTTCTAGGTAACAATTTTGGAGCCCATCTGCCAGGGGTCCTGACACAGCTGTTTCCAACACCTAACCTTGCTTCGGTTGATGGCTCTGTGGAATTCTCATCTGTGCACCCTATGCTCAGCTGATCTGGATGGATGTAATTCAATGTTAATATAATCTAGAAAATACAGCTTTCCGTTGTAATGATGTATGAAACTTGACATTCTGACGCAGGTGTTCTCGGAGGCGAAGATCATGTTTAGCGTGGGTGGCAAGATCTACCCTGGAGATCCCATCACGTACACCTACATGGAGGACCGCATCTTTGAGAACTCTCGCAATGTGACGATCAAGCTGCACCATCGCATTGGAAGGTTCGTCAAGCTACAGCTGCACTTCGCCGCGCGCTGGATCATGGTCAGCGAGGTCACCTTCGAGTCCGGTCAGTATCCTTCACCTTCTCATCCCAGGACTTAGACTAGTAAAGCAAAATGTACTTCAATCCTCAGCCTTAACCTTTATTGCTAAGCATTGATCTTGATCTTTTTCATTTTCTCTTTTCCTTCTTTCAAGGATAATGTTAATATACAACATAGTTCAGTATTTTATTATTGTCCTTTACACATCCTCTTCGGTTGGATTCGGTTTTATTCAATTCTCACCTCTCCAACACTAGGTTCTCAAGTTCAAACCTAACCTAACCTAACCTAACCTAACCTAACCCAACCCAACCTAACCCAACCGAACCCAACCTTTTTATTAAAGTAGAAATTAAAAGGGCTTAGAATGATTAGATCTAATCCTATGATTGTATAATTTATTTCCCCTATATTTCAGAATTTGCACACGGCAATTTCACGCCGGAGGAGCGTCTGGCCAGTGAAGTGACCGTACAGAGTGACGTGTTCGTTGATAAGACGAATCGACCACAGTTGGCAGAACTGCCTGGTAAATGAAAAAACTCTCTCGTTTTAGAACGAACTTTTACTGTATTGTAATTATTGATTAACAGATTTAAAATAACATTTATATCAAATTAATAGAAATACAAATTCAGCTCAATTATTCATTGAAGTTGGGCAGTTGGATAGTTTTGCTTTCATAAAATCCCTAATCGTTTTGCTTGATCTGACAAAAATGTAATTGCCACGTGACTAGTAACTAACTATGGTTTACTAAAACCAGTTTGTAATTGAGAGGCAAATTGTGTTATGGATCCTACGTTAAACTGTAAGTCCCTTAGATGCCGTTGGCTTTGGGCTGTTCATTAACAGGTCTAAGGAACATGTCAGCATTAGTCGCACCACAACCATCTTAAAATTATTTCTCATTCGTACTTACTTACCTGAGTAGGTCGCCATTTAAGACAGGTAATGAGGTAGTACATATTGTATTTGTTGTCGTTAAATATGAAATATCGAAAAACTAACCACCTGTCTACCTTTTATGTGTAAAGTACCGATAGAAAATGTTTGGCAACACTGAACTACTTACTTGTGACATCGCTACCAACTGAACCACCTCCTCAACGACAGTATTTCTAAGTTCTTTCCTAACGATCGTATCTGTCAGTGTCCACAGCCAAGCAGGAAGACGAGACATACATGGCGGTGCTGATAGGAGCCCTTGGCGCAGTTATCATCCTACTTGCCGTCGCCATCTTCTTAATCATCTCCCGCCACCGGCAGTCCAAGAACTTCGCCTCTCCGCTGGCTGCCAAGACGCCCGCGGGCCACCAACACCAGCACCTGTCCAGCGACAGCAGCTGCGGCACGGCGGAGAAGTGCGGCGCTCCCTACGGCACCCAGGGTGTCCTCGGGCCTGACACCGCCCTGCTCATGGACGCCAAGCTGGAGGACTACCAGGAGCCTTATCAGGCGCTCAAGTACGCTCCCTACTACAGCTACAGCACCGTCGTCATGGACTCGGTCACCAAGACTCCGCCACTCGTGGCGCACCCTGGTCAGTAATATGCCAAACTAACTTGCATTTTTCAGGTGACACTGAAATAAAAAAAATTCCCAACCCCAATGAGTTTCATCCCAGGGAGGTTTCCCCAAGGTGTTTCGGTTTTCATTTATAACCGTGACTCACTCATAGTTATCAATATAATAGTAATATCAATTTTAAGGGGGAAATTATTGGCTGGAAATGTTTACACAGATATCATTTAAAGTTACACGTTTTTATTTTTTTGTACAGATTTTTTCTAAAATTTATAAATTATAATGAATACATTTTCGTACAAGATGGTTCTTTATGCTTGTAGGAAGTGGTTTCCTGTTTTAAACAGACAACAAATTAGAAAAGTGTGTATTTTTTAGATATAATTTTAACCAAGGCAACCAAAACGCAAATACATACAAGAGTCACGTAAATTAAATAATGACGTAATTGCTATTAAGATTATTTGTTTTTTATTTGAGTAAGAAAATGAAACTACTGAGCAAAACATCTAACAGATGTTTCGTTTTAACAGAAATTGAGGCTTTTAGGTTTATAATTTGTTACAAATTAATACATTTTTTGCACAATTGGAATTAAAAACCAATTTAGTATTTTTATACTCACTCATCATGAAACGGTTACTAAGACATAGGAATTGGTAAACACAGTACGTTGCCTTTTAGATCCCTATTTTAACAGTGAAGAAAAGATAACAGCTAATTCGAGGTCACGAATTGTGGATAGTTGTGAGCGATGATCGGTGGATGTAGTGTTCTCTTGTGTGGATTAACGTCCGCACTATTGAATACTACGTTAATCCACAGAAACTATTATTAGACCAATTCGTAATTCAGAGGCAATGGTTTGGATTACACGTTAATCTGCAGGTCCCTTAGATATGCTACTGACTGTTTTGTCTAAGGAAAATGTTAGCCTTAGTCAGTAACAAGTCTACAAGATCACGCCACAATCATCTTACACTCATTTCTCATTCATACATAGCTTGAAATACCTTCCAGGGTAGGTTGTCATTTAAGTTAAGAACATAATTTAGCTTATTACTTGATACATTGTGGTGTGACGTTGTCTACCGTTGGTTGCAGAGACAGGCCACGAGTACGCCGTCCCCGAGCTGGGCACCACCCCTCTGTTGACCGCCTCCCCACAACCGCGGGGAACATCCAAGTCGCTCAAGGAAGGCTCCAAGGTCAGTCTAATTGTCTAGTTAGCGCCATACATATTCATCACCTCATTACCATCTGTGCCACTCTTCACCGCTTGTTATCCGCATCACATCGCCCTTTCATTAAATTAGCGCTCACTTCTGTTTGACATCTTTGTCCACTCGTCTTTCGGCAAACCCGTGATAAAATTGTGATTATAACTAAAGAATTTGAAAATCTTTTTCCAATTAATATTTTTGTGATAAGAAACTGATTTTACATTAGTACTTCGGTTAATCACAAAGAAAGATTACTGTATAGGTAAATGTTTAAAGTTTGTGTTGAGCGATGCCTTCTGGCCATAAGATTCAGGTCGGATATCTACTTTTTATTCAGTTTATAAATCTTTTTCTCGATTTCATGACTAAAACCTATATAAATAAAATTTAAGATTCGTTCATACGTGGCTTAGGATTATATGTTTTGTTACTATACCCCCAAAAAAGCCGAAATGGGTCTTAATTTTTGTCTGTCTTTATGTGAGGAACAACATTTTATAATGTCTTTTGGTAAAACGAAAGCACCCACAGTTAAGGAAACTTATTAAACTAAATTTTAGAATGAAAGTCGAGGCTAATTTATTTTAGATGAGAAACCAAAAATCTTGCTCCCATTAGGCCTACATTTTTATCCACCTGTTTTGCTTTCGACTCAACCAGAATTACAACACACCCAATGATCGGAATTCCAGTTTCAGTAGGAGTGTCAGCAATAAACATTCCGTGTTGATTTTTATCATAAGTGCCAAGTTTGTCTTTAACAATATATAATTCGATGTGCCGATTCGAATCTTTGCACTCTTATGTTTATGTTTATTTGTGTGTTAGTTTAAGATTCCGGTAAATACATGAAATGGGAATTTTATTGAATTACATTGAAATGCCCACGTTCATTGATTGATTTCTCATAGAATAACACAAACATAAATTCTGTGTAACACTTTCTCGCCGGTGAACTTGATTAAAAGTACTGCAACGATGTTCACACATACGCATAAAGTAGGTTTTAGTATGGTTTCAATGAAGCTAACAGACGTATTTTTGTGTTTCTGTTTAGGTTCAGTCGCCCAGCCAGCAGGAAGTTCTGTCCGCTCTCAAGCGACGCCTTGAGAACACTTCCGTTCCGGAGTTCCCTCGACATCGTCTCCGGATGCTCTCTAAGCTTGGGGAAGGCGCGTTTGGAACGGTCAGTTCCATTTTTGGAATTCCTACGTTCCGTTTTTACGCAATTTCTGTAGTAGAAATACGTTAAATATATGTTTTGACAACAATATGAACCCAGGCAGAGAGTATAAAGGTTAAACCAAGCTGATAATTTAAGTTTTATTTTCGTGAAATGGAATCAAGTTCTGCCCTAATTTTTTTCTTTTTTCTATAAGGAAAGTCAAGTAATTTCCTTCCACTAATCATACGTGTCATTATTTTATTCCGAGCGCATTAGGAATCCTAAAGATAGGATGTTTTAAGAATTTTTATACAACAAAATTATTTTTATATTTTGCAGGTCTACGTGGCTGAAGCGGATGGAATCATGGAGTACGGAGCACCGACGACTTTGAGCAAACGTCTGGTGGCGGTCAAGTTCCTATTGCAAAATGCTAGTGAAAAGGAAAAGTAAGTTTCCGTTACTAGTAACTCGATAAAATTTTGCGTTTTCACTATTCAACTTTGACATTATAACCCCAAAATATTACTAATACCTTTAATTTAAGAAAAATATAGTATATCCTGCTACTTTAGAAGAATTAATCCACCTAACTAATTGTTTTCAACGCAGCTTAAGTATTTTCAAGTATTGTTCTTGTGCGTGAAAATAAAACGACGAAGCCATTGCAGTTAAAATGTCTTTGAACGTACAGTCACTTAATTGCTATAGACGTTATCGTTATTGTGTTTTTTTATAATAAAAACACAATATTAACACAATATTTATAATAGTTTTTATTATAAAAACTTTAATCAACTCATGTCATGGGTCTAAGGCCTAAAAGGTAATCAAACAACATTGAAGAAACATTGCACATACAACAATAACAAAAAAATACAATAACTCCCTCTTCCACAGTACGATTTGATTTCGTTAGAATCTCTTGTGAACTGAATGTCCGTTCTCTCCAGGCTGGACTTCCAGCGCGACGTGCGCATTCTGGCGGCGCTGGAGGACCCTAACATCGCTCGGGTGCTGGGTGTGTGCTCCCAGGACGAGCCGCTGTGCGTGGTCATGGAGTACCTGGACCACGGCGACCTGTGTCAGTTCCTGCGGAGTCACGGACCTGCGGACGCCGCGACCACGCTGCCCATGGGCGTCAAGACGCTCAGGTAGGCCTACATGCTCAACACACACTACAGGGTTGGAGAATCCTTCCCTGAGGACGCCTCGTTTGATTTAATCTTGTTTGCGTTCTTGGTAATCCTGATTAATAGGTCCTAAGTTAATAAAAAAGTAAATTTGTACTCAAAGACCACCCACTTAAAATAATAAGAGTTGTATTCAAAAATACAAAAATATTTTTTCTCCAAAAATATTACAGACATAACCTTGACAAGTTTATCAAACTTATCTGTGAGGTCTAATTGTATTTTATACAGTTTTCATCATAAGTTACAATTATTTTATATTCTACTTTTAAGGCGGCTTAGGGCAGGCACCTAATTACCTCATTATCAGCCACCTGATTAAATTTACTTACTTTACGAACTACCTATTCAACAAGAATAAATATCGATATAACAATAACAACAGTGTATTTAATATAATAATAAATATGTACAAACTATAACATGCCGAAGTATGCTGGTAATTTTAGCAATCTTTGAATTTTCCAGCTGTTGAAACAGCATCGACACTTGAACTGACATAACCTCAAACTTTTAGTGATGAGCTAAAACTAAAATAAAGCATTGTCTATGAAATCAATTATTAATATTTTTACAGAAATTCCCCTACACTTGATGATCTGTGTTCTCTGTCCTAAAAATGTTATTCATTTACATGGTTTTACTTTGTGTCAGAAGATATTCTCTGTAGTATTTCTTTCAAATCCCGGTGCAGCTATTCCTCCGTGTTAACTTTGGTGACACAGTTCACGATGAAACATGGTAGTTTAAATAAATACAAAGAAAAACTACTGTCAAAAAATAATCCAAGAAAACGTAATTAATTTAGTAACATATTTAAAGGACAATACGAAAACACTTTAAAATTCAATTATTTATTCGGAAATAATGGTTGTTTCTTTGTTTGAAATTCATTATTGGTGACGGTGGATTTATGTTATTTAGATTTTTTTATTACGGACATCTCCCGTTTTTTTGTTTTACTGAAATTCGTTATGGAAAATGTACTCATTAAAAAGCTATATATAAAAGGTTTTTTTTCTTAAAAATTCCTTAACTGAAGAGTTGTTTATATTGTTGACTTCGAAAGCAACTCGTAGCTATACTTTAATTTTTGTGGCTGTCATTTTGGGCGGAACGTCAATGTAGATCGAACTATTGATACAACGGCGCGGTTTCATCGTTAATTTTAAATGTAGTTTGTTTCGTTCTCCGTGATTTCCAGAGGTTAGAATTGGAGTTTGACTTTGTAAGCATTTTTCATTTCGTGATCTAACTTCGTCTTCAATCGTATACTGAATTCTCAATGAGTCCATAGACACAGGATAAAATTAAACCTTTCTTAGGTTTAACGTCCAAATAAATTAATTTACAATTACCCTATACATTGTCATTGATAATTCGTGGATAAAATTTATTACCTACCTTATTTTTTTGTAATTTTTAGTATCGTAATTTTTAAGTTTTAAAATTAATTTGAATGTAAGGAATAGTATGAAGAGGCAGTGCTATTGTGTGCTATAGCTTATAGTATATTTCTAAGTAAGTCTAAAATACTCTATACTATGGATACTAAGATCAAACAATATATTCTACTTTAAGAAGTTTTGTTAAGAAATGAAACTTACGTATTTTAAATTCAAAATTTGATAGATATCTGGAGTCATATTTTTTAATTCAAAGTCTTTTATGCAAGTATGATTTTCAATAGAATAATACATGTAAAAGTTGTTGTTTGATTCTCTATCGTAAGGATTATAGAAGGAATATATTTTAAAAAGTTACAATGATAGAAAGTCTTTTACTTGTTTCCTTCGGTTCATACATTTTATGGCTTTGTGTTATGCTCGAGATAAAAATCGTTTTAATGACGTAATACAATTAGACTGATGTAAAAAGTCGGTAAATATAAAAGATTTTGAGATATTTAGTGATACATTTATATTTTTATGTTTGTTTTGCATCAGGGGTCTTGGTTTGCGCAAGTACATATTCGTGAAAAACATGTACGTAAAGTAAAAAACTTTTACTCTCATAATCTATGCAATTTTGTTTAGAATAGTTAAAGCACATTGTTTGTGTTAGAGAATAGTTAAAATTGTTGTTAGAAAATAGAACATGTCCATTTTGATATGAACCCTTTCGCTTTTCCTGAGTACTTTTAGGATTAGATGTCTTAAAAAACAATTTTACATGATTTTTTTACCGATTTTGGAGACGTTTTTTATGTATTATTTTACTCCCCATCCTTGTGTTTTACGAAAACCCCTATATTTTCCACTTACGACATAGCAGTAGACATATAAAAGCAATGGTCCTTGTTGTTGTAACATCCATTTTACATAGAGGTTTATAAATTTTTTTATCTATTATATATGTCTAAAACTCTTATTTAAGAGATTTCAAAATTGATTTGTTTCTTTTATAATCCAAATATGCAAGACGTTTATTATTTCAATACAAAGCTGTTTTAGAACTTAATATTTAATTTACTACATAAAAAATAGCTTGATGTTAATTTGTTATAAAAGGCTCTAAAATATAAACAACAGTACTTCTAATTAACGTAAAACGTATTTGTAAGTATTTAAGTATATTTAATAATCGAATTATACTGCAGGAATTGTAATTGTTTTAAGATTCTTAAACATTAATTGGTAGTTTTGGGTCCCGAAGACAATATTTAACCAGTTGTCTAAAGTAAATTCTTAAACTGACCATAAGGATTGACTTCTTATTTCCTCGTTTAAGTTAAAGGTAAGAATGAAAACTATAAAAACGAATCATAAATACCAACATTACTAGAGTTTAAACATGAAAAAATACCTTCCATAATATCATAATTTTTTTAAGGTATGAAAATTCAGCAATATTTTAGCATTGTACTTAGTAGTTTTATGCAACTGGTTACAAATAACAAATAAATACTGTGGAAGTTTAAAGTACTGTTAAGTTCAAGTCTGCTTCACTGAAAAAAGTCTACATGTAAAACAATTACTTACTAAAGATGCAGATTTTGTTGTATGTATTTTAAACTCTAGTTATTTATAGATAATGACCAGGTTGTTGACAGTTTAGTTTGACGGCTCGTTTCTGTTGCAGCTACAACTGTTTACTCTACATGGCGGCTCAAATAGCTTCCGGGATGCGCTACTTGGAATCTTTGAACTTCGTTCATCGGGATCTCTCTACAAGGTTATTGTTACAAATTTTCGTTTCAAAAAAAATTAAAATGCCAAAAAATATTTATTTGAAAATACCTTTTATCTCTGAAATGAGTCTGGTTATGACCTAGTAGTTATTTGAAATTTACTATTAACTTACTTTGAAGTTTGAAAAGGTTTAAATATTTTACATATTGGTGAAAAAACTGTACGTAATGTAAAAGAATTTATGCAATTTTGTTTAGAATAGTTAAAGGACATTTGTGTTAAAGAATAGTTAAAAATTATTGTTAGAAAATTGAACATGTCCATTGTGTACGATCCTTCACACTTTTCCTTTTTACTTTTAGGATTTAGTTCTTAAAATATCAATAAAAATATTCATTTGAATATAAATAAACCCAAGAAATTGCGTTTATATCTGAAATGGGTTTAGTTATTTCAT
This sequence comes from Nephotettix cincticeps, assembly GCA_023375725.1. Lineage (NCBI taxonomy): Eukaryota > Metazoa > Arthropoda > Insecta > Hemiptera > Cicadellidae > Nephotettix > Nephotettix cincticeps. The sequence continues at coordinate 2,997,348 of CM041785.1, forward strand.
ATCAAGTTGATTTTTCGGCGTCAACCGCGCCGTCATGTTAGTATTGCCAAACGTTTCGCCCTTGCTATGAAGTGGCATCCTCAGTAGCTAGGCTGTTGACTACTAACCGTGTGACGTCATGGTTGACGCCAAAAAATCAACTTGACATTGTTGACACCGGCCGCGAAAGCCTACGTTTGAAGATTAGTTATTTCATGTTTACTATAAATATATTTAAAATATGGTTAAAGTGAAAAAAGGAAGTGACTTATGAAACTGATTTTTCCTGGTACGTATTTAGTTTTTTAATTTTAAAGATCATTTCATTAAAGTAGTAGTAATAGTGTTAAATATAGTATACTAGGATTAAAGCTTTTCTGGAAGCCTTTTTGGGTATTTACATTGTGTGGTATGTTCTACAGGAATTGCCTGGTAGGCAAGGCGTACCACATAAAGATCTCAGACTTCGGAACTGACAACGACCTCTACGCAGATGACTACTACAAGGTGGACGGCGGCATGGCTCTACCTGTCAGGTGGATGGCCTGGGAGTCCATTTACCTGGTCAGCTGAGTTTTAATTAATTTTTCTCATTTCAGTGGTAGACATTTTTTTTATTTGTAATAACAGTAAGCCTATCCTTCTTACGGGCTGTATGGTTCAGACTTAATAAGCAAGATAGTTATTACTGTGAATAAAAGTTTAACCTGAAATAGTAAATAAATAAATAAAAATAAGTTTTTAGCTCAGTTAAAATAAAATTTATCATATTTTCATATTGAATTTTAACCAAGTATAATTTTGAAATAGTGTTACGTGCCTATTGGCTTCATAAATGAAACAAGGGCGATTTCACAATAATTGCTACTTTTTTATAAAATACAAAAATGAGTACGTAGCTAATTGTCTAAACCTAACTAACCTATCTAATTTCTAAATTAACCTAATTTATTACTTACAGGTTATTAACCTTATAGGTCCAGTATTTGCTATTAAACACACAAACTTCTATAGTCACTGACACAGTTTACAAATCAGTGCACTTCCACTTTTCGAATATCTTGCCGTCACTTAACACACACAACACAGTATTCAACTATCTCCTGAAAGCGATGGGTATTCGTCAACAATCGAGTATTTGGTTGTATTGTTGATTCTTGCGCAGCAGCAGCAGGGTCTCTCGAAAGATTTAGACGTCTCTCGTGCTGAATTCCAGCTGTTTCTGACAACGCTGCTGGAGCCTTAAGGAACTTTCCCGTTGCACCATAACACTAGTTTTAACATTAATCATAATTTAAATTAACTGACTAATATTGATTTTAATTTGCTGATTATTTACTTTGCCCATAGGGCAAGTACACGACCAAGAGCGACGTCTGGTCCTTCGGCGTGACGCTCTGGGAGATCCTCCACCTGGCCAGACGACGGCCCTACGACTCCCTGACCGACGCCGAGGTAGTCGAGAACTTGGGTCAGCTGTTCCGGGACGACGGAGACTTCCTCTACCTGCCGAGGCCCGCGACGCCCCCCACCACCAAGGACATCGTCGACCTAATGGCGGAATGCTGGCGTCGCGACGAGGTCGAGCGACCCTCCTTCCGCGAGATTCACCTGTTCCTCCAACGCAAGACGCTGGGCTACGCCCCCGTATAAGACTTGTACCAGATAGACTTCTATTGTATGACCAATGTATATAAAAAATGTATATAAAGTCTGTAAGGAAATCCCGTGACAATGGTGGTTCAACTTACCGACTAGATCGACGTGTGCTGTAGATTGTGAAATGTGGGTGTTGATTTCCACGCGAGTAGATGTAGATTAGAAACCCATTGCCTTGACGACTTAGTCTGTTGTAAGATATTTTATATAGATCCGTACTCCGTTGGATGGTCGATGGTCACCCAGTCACCCGCCTTGCCGATAGTTACAATGTCACGTGCAACCTTCACTAACACTGCCGACGCACTGGACTCTACCGTTCCATCTCACTTCTCCACTCGGTTTTGCTCTCTTTTCGTTACAAAATTTGTCTAAAACAAGACGCATCGTAGATTTCGACATATCTATTTTTTCACATATCTTGCGTTTAGTCTGAAAATCTGTGATATAATATAGGTTAGAGTATTTGTCGTGTGATGTGACAGTGCTGGTCATAACTTGTAAAGAAAACACGAATTTTGTAAATTTTGTAGTGTACTTTATTGTTAAAATCAAAGTGAATAAAAGTACCAATGTTTATAGAAATCACATTCATGTTTCTTTTTATTTAATCACCTCCCACATTTGAAATGTTTAACCATTATTTAGTTTGATTTATCTTTAAACTTTTCTTAACTAATATTATTTTGATGGTTTTAAAAATTTTGAAATATTTTTACGATTCGATATAATGAGTGAACATAATAAATACTTTACTCAAACAGTATTTTGGAGCATTATATGTTTTTAGTGGCAACTTTTAATTATTTAACATGCCCCCAAGTTGATAGAACCTACTTCTTATTTACACTGACAAAAATAAATTGTATCAGTGTACTGACGCATACTCCCTTAAGTAAATTATATAACAATTATATAACGACAATCTTTAATAAAATTATCATGTTATTTAAAGTTTATCTAAATATCATTTAATAATTTATTGTTTCAAAAATAATCATCTAACTCCTGAAAATAACAAGAGAAACAAAGTTGAATGAATTGTTCGGACTTTATAGGAGGGAGAATACGAGGTGTGTCATTTTGTTTACATAATAAAGGACTTTAAGGTATATAGGAGGTATACAATTTTTAAATATCAAAATTGTAAGAGACGTTTTAGATAAAATCTTTATTTTACGTGTTTTTAGGGGTTTTAGGAGCTAAATACCCTTAAAAATCAAAAATTCCAAAAAAGTGAGATACCATGGATTATTATTCTGATTTTCATGAAAATGGGACCATAGTCTCGTCTCCAGGATTCTGCACATTCTCCCCAACAGACACACAGACATACAAAACTTTAAAAAATACTTTTTTGATTCAGGGGGAACTGAAATGGACATATCCACTAGAAACTGAAATTCAAAGACTTTGACGAAAACAATACTTTCTCCTTATACCATCTTATAGGGGGGGAAAGTAAAATGAAAAGATTTTATTTTGAATATAATCTCCCATAATTATAAGACAAATCTATAAGAGAGGTTGGGCCCACAGAGCTAAATGTTCTCTGTGATACATTTCGACATACTGTCGGCCCAAAGCAGCAGTCAGCTTTGAGGCGTCGATGTCAACACCATCGAACTATTGTAATATTTGAACATATTGAAAATAACCTCAAAAAACGTGTAAGTATTCTTTTTCATTTAAATCTGACTTAAACTCATTTTGACATAAATATGTCTTAGCTCTGGGTGGGTGTTGATGATTTTTAAGATGGAAAATATGTAACAGGTTTCCATAGAAACTACCAGAGCTATTGTATTGAATTTTTAATATAAAAGAATAAGAACAGCTGTTTAGATGAACTGAAAACATTCCCTTTAGACATATCCATGATCTAACCTATTTCCCACAGGGAAGTAAATACAAACATTTTTCCTCAAGAGCTTGGTTATTGTTTGTGTTTTTTTCCAGTAGGAAAGAATCCACTAATATTTTTTTGTAATTTTAAATTTCTGTGAATAATATTTGTGAAGATGAACATGAATAAAGATTTTTGTTGAAGGATTTTGCAACCCCAAAGTATTAGATTTGTAATAAAATTGACTTCAGACATAGAATTTTTGAAGTTTCGAAATTTATTGTTTGCAAATGAACTGACGGATTGTTTTCCGCACTGTTCAATGGTTTTCTTACAAAAAATGTAATAATTGGACAGGTTATGTATTCTAGTTTATTTTAAGTCTATGTCACGCATAAATTTCCGAAATAGCTGAACCATGTAACCAATCTAATTAACTCCGCAGAGCGCTGTATGTCGGCAATATCGCGTATATTATAATGTTACGCAACGTTTATTGGTCGCCAAAATAGGTTAGTTATTGACATTTTTATACTACCAATAACTATCAGAAAAGCACTAAACCATTATTCTTCTGTAACTGTTATCTAAACAGTGGTATACGAATAACGGAAAAGATCCGAACCGGCTTTAATCATATCCATTCTAACCTTATTATTTAGACAATGAAAGCTTGTTTGTATTTTACATGAATCTGTTATAGTGCTAGTATAATGCAATGGTAGAAAAGAGTCCACCAATGAGATGATACCGTGATAATGTTTGTGTATTGTATTGTATATCGGTGCATAATATTTGTAATGGTGAACATTCGAATAGCTGGCCGGCAGCCGCCTACACACAAAATTTATTTACTTCCCTTTGGAAAGCTCGTAACTTAGATCATGTATATTTATATCAAAAATATCAAGCCTATTGAAAAACATTCTTTAAGTAATGTCGTATTTTGATGTGTGTACACTTCAGTGAAAAACAAACTTTAATTTAATGCATTTATATGAGAAAATTATTTCAATTATCTTATTTGCCCTAATAATATTATTTACATCTTTAAAAAACTGAATTATTTTAATCTATAATCAAATAAAATAAACGTGTTATGGTTTACGACAAAGCTATAAGAGAAGTGTATGTTGTAGTTTGACACAAGGGCTGTCTGCTTCGCGGCAGCAAATCAGCTGATCATTCAGCTGTAAGCCTTGCAAGTTGCAGCCTGTGTCAGTGAGTGGCTGGTTAGCTGTTGGACTCCTGTTAGTAGTGGACCTACATTTTATTGTAGTATGGTTTGTTTGTGATGTGACTGTTGTGATTTGTATACCATCTATCAGCATTCTTTCTTCTTATGTTCTCCACAGGTAAATGATTCCATCATGTATGACTATTGTTTAAAAGTCTGGAAAATATTTGTTGTGAATTAATTAAAAATATTACAGTGTAGTTTTATTTGCGATTATACAATTAAAAGTCAGATAGAAAACCATTCAATTTTGTAGAGAAATTAAAGATAGAAACAGTATAACTTAAAACAAGCTTAAATTTTGTCAGCAGCGTTATACTGTCAGCTTTTTAGGTAAACCCAAAAAAGAAAGGGCGTAACTATCGTAACTGCGTGTAACTGCGTTCTGTCCTTCTACTTTGGTGGGTAAACCCTCTGCGAATAAATCTGCAGTCCGTATGTGATTGTATTTTGTATACTGTGTATATCAAAGCCAGTAGACCTTCCAACGTTTCTGTAGGTAATTGTGAAACTATGATCTTGGTTTACCTTATGTCAACTTTCTTAGGTGGGTAATCATTGGACTGGGACCGTAGCGTGTCCTGTAATCCAGCAACTTGGAGGTCACGATTTGAGGATAGTTGTGAGTGATGGGTGTAGTGTTCTCTTGTGTGGATTAACGCCTGCACTAATGGATACTACGTTATTCCGCAAAAACCATCCTCATAATTAGACCAGTTCGTAATTCAGAGACAGTGGTTCGGACTCCACGTACTGTAGGTCCCTTAGATATGCCGTTGACTATTATGTCTTAAAAAATGTCAGCCTTAGTCAGTAACAAGACTACAAGATCGCGCCACAATTTTCCTACACTCATTTCTCATTCATACTTGGCTTGTGTCTTAGTCCGGAACCCAACTGGCGACCTTCGGATTACAAGACGTACTCACCTACCGTATCTATCTGTTAGCAACGACAGTTATGTGTGCGTGCAAAATGTAGGTTAAAGAGGCTGCTAGCCTTTAAAAAAATCCTCCGAGTTTCATCTGACGAGGTGTAACAAAATGTAGAAAAAGTTGCAATATCACCCTAAATAACTGGTTGGTAAATATTTATGAAGACGACAAGATTTTCCTGCAGTACTTGTCGAGGGAAGGTCATTCTCCGCCCACTCCGGCATCATAAAGCGTCGTCTGGCTCTCCCACTACCTCTACTATTAGCCCCTCGGCCTATAATCATCGCCTGTTTCGTAATCGCCTCCATTACAACCGCATTCGTTAACATTTGTTTATGGCCGGCTTGCATTCTACTAATTGGCGACTGAAATCTTACTGTGTGCTTTTATTGACTTTTTAGTTGTGCAATTTTACCGCATTGTACGGTATAATTTATTTATTACGTGCTAAAATATTCTGTTAGTATTCTATTTTATGGACATTTCTAAGTTTATAAAGCGTAAACAATATTTATTATGTTGTAACAAAGCAGTAATGTTTAATAGTCATGAAATAGACATCTTTGCGTGGTTCCTTCATCAAGAACCTTCATCAAAGAAGAGGATTTTTAGTTTTTGTCTTCCAGCATCAAAGTGTATTTTTTAATTTATTCATTTTTCTTTATCTTTATAGTTTTCTTTATAAATGAATAACTCTTCCCATGGATTCACCCCATTTCCTTTTTTACAGGTCTTGATGATCTTGAGGTCTTCAACGATTTTTTATAGGTTATGTCCTTTTTCCAGCAAGTGTTTTCCGACGTTTGATCTTTCTGGTTTTTCATTCGTTCATACTCAGATGTAATGCTATACCTTTTTATAAAATGAATTTATCGGTGTTTTCAATCTTCATGTGTAGTATTACATCCATTGTGTTCTACGTAATAAATGCTATTGAAACTCCATATTTCTTACTTTCAGTTGAGTTCTTTACTTCATCCTATTGTAAAAATAACATGTATAATGAATTCTAATCAATAAGATACTATAAACACATCTACTGTGAAGCATGGAGACTTTGAGGCGTTCCAGGGAAGCATAGGAGATGATTTTAGACAGGAAGAAGGGAAAGAAGGAGAAAAAAATAATGGGCAAGATAGAACCCGGGTGTTCGAGTATAACAGGTAAAGAAGAATGGTACAGAGAGAAAAAAGACCCATGGAGATGGATAGTTGAGGTTAGGAAAATTTCTAAGGGGTCTTGTGACTTGTGGACAGTTCCTGCGCAGATATTAGTAATCTAGGTTGCGTAGGTACTGCGCATGCGCGCGAGCCATTACAGATGTCACACCGCCTCGACGCGGACGAGTGCATTACCACATGGAGACACCGACGCAACTCGTGCACTGCCAAGCCTGTCATTATAGCACACCCCTCCGGAACAACACCTCCAACTCGCATAAATTTCCAGCTAAATGATAACAGACGGCGTTATGTATGTGAGAAATTTGTTTAGGCGTTGTCGAACCGGTTTTGACTATGTATAATAAGTTTTTTATTTATTTTATGGTTATTTTAGTTTTGAATAAATGAATGAGAATAATCTGAAGGTCATTGGTCTGATCATGAACAAAACTTTGACACGATTTTTACATAGTTTAAATACCTTTACTTATTTCCCCCTAAATATACCCAGCAGGATGGCTCGTTGACTTATCCATGTATGTACCGGGTGTCCCACGAAGAGGTTTAAGCGTTTGTTTTTTTCATCTCATAGCCATTTATGTAACGGCCATATTGAAACTTCACACAACTTATAAAATACGTTTTAAAAATACTTTGGTGAAATTTCAGCTCCCTAACCCTTGTAGGAACAAAATGGTGGTGGCTTATTGAAAAATGTTACTTTTAAAACATTACAAATTGTATTTTAGGCTTTGTTAAACATTTTTATCGTCACATTCACAAGAAATAAGGCCTTTAACGAGTAGAATAGAACATTGCTTCCTCCTAAGGAAAATTCGTTAAGGCGTTAAACAAGAGTCCAAAATCATTCAAACTGTGACCCATCCAAAGTGACTGATAGCAGCGCTTAGTAAATGAATCGCTAGCGTTTACAAGAGATTCTAGTCTAAATAACTGATGCCCACGCGGAACAGTTAATGTGGAACTAGTTACGGCAGTGTATCTGGTTACGCAGATGTGATTCGTAACCAGGCAATAATCAAGCAAGCTGCTTAAATACATCCGTCAACCGTTTGCGAGAACTGTGTTAAGTGTTTAACTTCCTACGCGGCAAAGTGTCAGGGCAAGTCGTTGCTAAATAAACTTGATACACTTTATAGCTGTACTCTTCGTCCGACTTGTAAAACTAGTTGCGTCATTTCACGTGTTTGTAGCGATAAATTACATCTACTTTGTGTAAATATTTCAAAACTAAGATATTCCCTAACATCGATACTCAGCACAAACACACATGCATGCCCTTTTCACTGGTGTAAATAAATCAATCTCTTTTCTCTATTATCAATAAGCTCATCCTTTGTGTGGGTTAGAATTACCTCTCTGAAATGGCAACCTACCCAGGTAGGTATTTTTAGCCAAGTATGAATGAGAAATAAGCGTAAGCGAAATAAGATGATTGTGGCGTGATCTTGTAGTCTTGCACTAGACTTAATGCGCACCGCCGCGCGGCAGGTCCCATGAGTTCTGTAATCTAACATTAAAAGTGCACCATCTCGCTTATCCGTGGACAAATTTCGTTGTACAAAGTATAATTAGATTAAATTATTGAAATTAAAAACTGTTTTATATTCTGTAAACAATTTTCTAAAGTTATTGGTTTTGTTGTTATTTCAATTAAAAGATTTTTAACCGCCACCATTTTGCAAATATAAAAGTAAGCTAAATGATACTTTGAGAATATTTTTTTTCTTTGGTCGATAAAGATGTGTGAAAAAGTTGGTTTCTATAGCTTAAATAGTTTTTCAGATTTTTTGTAATAAATACAAAATAGCGGCTAGTGGTTAAACGAAGGATTTTTTGACACATGTTTATAGGATATTTTTTGTTTATTTTGATGAGTACTATCATCCTTGAACGTTTTCCCCGACTTTAATGAACACCTGTATGTATATATTTGATGATTTCTTGTGACATGACCTTTAAATGAACCCGGGTCTGTTGGCTGGTAGGCCGGTACTCTACCAACTCAGCTATGACTGCCACGCCATGTAGTAATGTTGAGGCATCTTATTGCTTTATGACTCACCCTCCACATTCAGACTTTAATAACTCAGTGCGTCACACGCATAATTTAGACCTAAAAGAAAATTCACTAATTGCAATAAAAACTTGGCGGGGCTCCTTAAGGTTAAATACGGCATTTAGAATGAAAAATGCTCGTATAACCAATCCATTAGGGAGGTAATCCATTACATTAACAGCTCAGACCAAGTTGCTGCGTCAGCCAACTTCCGCCGTCGAGCAAATCTGCTAAACAGCTCTTCAACTTCCCATTGATTGGGCACTTTCGGAGAAACCCATACAACTAAATTTTATCTACATAAAATTACAGTGTTGTCTGTACATTACTTGGAAGTATGATGTTTTTGTTTATTTTTACGTTTTATCCATAAAATTCACGAAACATTTCTTAGCTTAATTTTTCTCGTTGTCTATCCATCCAGTTTGCATTTTGTTACACTAAAGCATGTATCTGTGTACGTCTTGTCAGATTTTTTTTGCTGATGCAATTCATTTACAATAGACATAAAAAATGACATGACTTTGAGTTTTCATTTCAATTTGTATTTATTTATTTTCATTTACTATAACATTAGTTATTGATAGCAACTACACTATTTTAAATTATTATATCCATCTAACGTGTTTTAAACATCACAACGTTTGTGGAAGTTGTGGTGTTCCTCAAATAATTGTGGTGTTTTCGAATGACTAATACTATGTACTGGCGTCGACATTTGAATTTTGTTATTTAGGCCTAATAAAACTACCAGTTTAAGATGACGTAAACATTTTTACAAAATATATAAACAAGGAAAAATTAAAATTATAAAATGTGTTATTATTGAAAATGAATTAAATACATTCCAAACAAACGAAAATGAACTTTTATGCAGATTTTATGTTTATTTTGTGTCATTGTTTTAGACGTTTGTTATGTGACATTTTAAAATATCTAGTACTTTAAAATTTTTCTTTATTTCCAATGGTTCCAAACATATTATAAAAACGCAACACAGTACGTTATATTTTGGGACTCCAATGTCAATCTTAAGGAGGATAAGGAAAAATTAATATTTCACCTACTAACCTATATTTTTGGACGAAGCCTAGTATTTAGCTTCATGTGGCTAGGCTCCACACATTAATGCTAAAAATCATAGTTTATGTGTTTATCTTGGTAGCAAAAAATTGATAAAACTGGGTATATGGTAAAAATCAAAATAGTTTATGGTAAAATGCCTACTTTAGAGTTCCTCACAGCAGTAAACCTGCACACAATTTTCCAATATTAATCTTATGGAGAATAGGTCAACTCTTATTTATTACGAATATTGATCAAACCTGTTATAAATTATTACTAATTTAGAGTTCGCAGGTCTGATGTGACGGGGCTGTTGTATCTATTAGGTTGATACTACATTTTTACATATTTTTAAATAACTATATTACATTTTAACAACTAAATACATTGTTTAGACTAATTGAATACACCCAAATATCGTGGATACAAGTTGAATGTCACAGTAATGTAGGGCACATGCAGAAAAGATACAGTCTCCCAAAGACATCAACCGAGGGTTAGACAGATATGGCACATTCAACTGTTCCGCCCATCTAATTTATAATGTCTTCTGTGATATTTTCTGTTATTGCCTTCCTCATAACTCTCTCAAAAGATTTTCCTTTTGTATTATTTTGTGCTTAAAAAACATATTACAGGCATAATATATGTTTTACATTTATTTATGGATTTTTACCAGAGGATTTTTTAATGTTTTGAATTAAAAGTTGTTAACAATACCTACAATACCTAAGATCTTGATCCATCTAGCTTCTACTTTTTGCTTTAAAGGTAAGTAATAGATCAATGGTGGCTGCGAGATAAATATTTGTTTTATTACCATTATAACGTTTGTAAAAATGTTCCCATGTAGCTGAAACCAGCCAATCCATAGAATCTCATACAAAATACAATAGATATAGAACTTAACAGTTGTTATTTTACTAACTAATGATAGTTTCAATAATTACACTGATGGGTGCTAAAAGCTACTTGCATACCAAGACATGTTATATACCTGATATGTTAAAGATTATCAGAGGTTGATGAATAATACTGGAAAAACTCACAAAAAAATTAAAAATCATAAGTTTGATAATCTAAATGTATAAACAAAAATTATATGTGAACGAGCAATTCGTATAAAAAAATAAAAATAAATAAAAGAAAATTTAAAAATATTATTACTGTTCAAAATTGTCATAGTATAATGTTAGTGTCTATATTTATTCTTTAAAAGAACTACTACTAATTTTATTTAATTTGTTTCAATATGGAATTAGTGTATAAATCCTTGAAACTAGAGGAACATTATACGAGATAAGGTTTTGAATAAAAAGACAAATATCGAAAATACATTTTTAAACACAAAACTATTTATAATAGCTTATTAAATTCCTGTTTAGTTATTGCACTGTTCTACTGGTGCGTTTTCTAAGTATGAATGAATGAATGAATGAATTATTTATTTCCCAATAATTCCACAGAGTAACCACAACCCAATAGTAACCCAAACCAATAGTAACCCATTAGCAACCACAGAGGTATTAAGAATACGGGTATAAAGGTTTTAATTTTATTTTCATTTTTTTAACAATCCCTTGAGCTAATACTAAAATAATTCTGTTTAGAAAAATTTAACTACTGTATTATGATCTATAATTCTCACTGGGTAAATAATTGTTCAGAAACTCCAGTTTTACCCTGTAAAATAGAGTTTACTCAATCCAAAGCCAATAATTTTAAACAAACCTCTTTAATTGGCTATTTTTATTACAATTCCCGAGGCGTATTCGAGACGCTTTTCAGAGGAAGCAGTCAGGATAACGGACACGCTTCAAGTTTAGACTCACAGCTGTCGTTTCTGCATTAAACTTTCAGACTTTGCTTCTCATCAACAATGAGCCTTTTTGGGTGTATTTTGATATTTTGTGATTTTCTCTATCTTATAACAAAAATAAAACTTTTCTAGTCTGTTTAAAACAAACACTGAACACTTTTATTAGGTTTAATATATCACTTGATGTACTGTAAATGTTTTTATGTACTTAAAACGCTAATACCACAATATGCAATGATTTATGTTCAAAAAAATAATTACACCATTAAATTACTCTTAGATAGATCAATCACATATGATAGAATAAATTCACTTTTGCATGATTGTATCGAATTCCTTCAAGATTTAATAGGTTTAAGAAGACTTTTGTGTTGACCTATAAGTCTTCAATTAATTGAAGCAATTTATTCAACCGATGAGCCAATTATTGTGATAATATCGAGTCAGTTGTTTCAATTTAAGTATAAAATATGGAACTGAACAATCTTCGAAATATGGATTATATGTTTTAAAACGTGCATAACGATTATTTTACTTTTAACTGAAATAGTGACCTACCAAGGAAAGTATTTTTAGACAAAATTGAGAAATAACTGTAAGATATTTGTAGTGCGATCTTGCAGTCTTGTTTCTAAGGCTAAAATGTTACTTTCTTTAAAATAGATAGTAAAGGAAGGCTAGAGTTGCGTATCCATGTTAATATTTTAGTAAACTAATGTACAAAATAGAGTAAAACATGGTAATCTCTACAAAAAAAACACTAATAAAACTTATATATGTGACAAATTATCATTTAAACTGGTCCTTCACTACAGCAAATAAAATGCATCGACAATGCTATAAATTACAGCTGTTTGTAAAGTGTAACACTAATAAACAAATAAACGAACATTATAAAACAGATTCCCTTTGTTCAAAAGAAAAAATGAAAATGTTTTTTCTTTAAAATTTAATTAATAATGAAATAAAACTGAGAAAAATTCTATTTGAGTACAATTTCATGGTTGTTTCTTTGGCATTTTCAATGTATCAAATAAAAACAGATGCTGTTTATACTTTAAGACAACATATGTTGAAATATAAACCAAAATCATTTCCCTATAAGATTAACATGGGAATTTTGAAGGCGTAGAGGATAGAGATTTATGGGAAAACCGTCCCAAAAGCTATTAGACTTTCCTATTTTTAAGCCTAAGGAATCAGTAAACCAAATTTCAACCCCCTAAGTAATTGGGAGGTGGAAAAATTTGTGATGAGTGAGTGAGGGCTTTGACATTTATATATATACAGTTAACATCGATAAAAAACCGATCTGTATTTCGGTAACTAATGGAATAACTCCGGAGGTTTTATGGCTTCACTCTGCTACAGCGAAGAAACGTAAATAAGTAACGAGAAAGAAAAATGAGGTCGAATCTCTTCGGTCCCCCTGAGAGTAAATTGTATTACGAGGCAATCTTTACCGGCGTCGATAATATGTCTTCAATTATCTCAGTTAAAATCCAAGCACGGTAAACCCACTAAATATGGAACAGTTAAGGCTAGGTTATTAACACTATTTATAGAATTTATTTTTTAAGTAGGTGAAATCATTGCTTATTTTTTGTCATTCATTTAACCCATATCACGAACCTAAGAATTTTTTCTCACACCGAAGACTTACACCCAATGATACTCTACCGAATGATATGATTTCGAAGATAATTCGATATTAACAATTTCATTCTTTATAGATATTTTTGTTTTGATTTTTACTATAATTACAATTTCTATAATTGGTTTTGTTTAGTGAACATATAAACAGATTTCTAGTAACGATATTAAAGTTAAATATTTTTTGTAATTATATGTTGGAAGATTCTTAATACCGGAACATCGCTGTTTGAATTAGGTTACCTTAATTAAAAATGTACATGCATTTATGGTTTTAAAAAATTCGAAAAATTTCTGCATAGTCATGGCCAAAGTAAATAAACAATATTTGTATCTTGGATAAAAAATGTATTGATTATTATTAACTAGCCAAAGTACCCGTTCTTCGCACGGGCTAAAAAGGCTGAAAGGTGTAGGCTCTACTGATACATTTAAGGTATTGTTAATTAATTCTTCATTGTTTACAAAATGACAAAACAGGAGTGTCTACAACATTTCAAAGTAACATATGTCAAATATTGGGAGAGGATAAGGATTAATGTAATAGAGACAGTCGTCGGAAAAAACTTAAAATCTACCATTCCGCTATTTCAAATAATTCACTAATTTCGATCCAGCAGTTTATCTGAAAAATCAACTTTATTTCTTCTTCTTCCCGAACTGTCAAAATATAGTGCAAACGGATGTTGTCATTAGAAAATGTAAACATTGAAACCTAGGACGGTCACGGCAGCTCTTTCTTCTTCTTCTCCTTCTTCTCGAACTGTCAAATTTTAGTATTCACAGCTGTTGACATTCAAGTAATTTTATGTTTTCATTCTCTAAAACTGTAAACATTGAAACTTAGGACGTTTACAGGGCGTAGCCCGAGAGGATTTTAAGGAAATGAGTATGCCTATGTGTTGCATGAGTTTAAGATCTACCTTTGCCTAAAATTTCAAACCGGTCGGTTCAGTATTTTTCGCATTCACTTGCCACAACAAACCCACAAACAAACCCACAAATCCACAAATCCACAAACCCACAAACAAACATACAGAAACCACCTCTTCTTTATAATATTATAGATTATTTAAGTTTTCGCAAAAAAGGTAAAATACAAAGTATATTTTAACTACCACCATTAACACCAGCTTAAAAACGTAAGAAATTAGTACCTTGCATCGTTTTTCTACGACTAACGGTTCTACAGAAGAGTTAAATTTACTATTAATGATAATCGCAGTTCGTTGTCCGAAACCTATATGTTATTCTAATGGAGAATATTAAAAAGCCTATTTCTTCCTTATTTCCAAACCGTTTTCCATGCAACTAGGTATGTAACGTAAGGTTACATCACCCAACAAAACCCACTCAAAATAGTTTCAAAATGGGGTTTCCCGGGGGGGGTGAGGAGGAGGATGTACCCCATAAAAATTTAGCAATTGATTTCATTGGAGAATTATTTTTTTAAACAAAAACTATTAAATTATATTTAGATAAACGTCAAAAACTATGATACTTTTAATAGGAAATAAGTTCGTGCCAGTCAATGATTGCGTTTATTCCATGTTCTATGCAATATTCCGTTTAGTGAGTTTTGTTAAACAATTAATTTGTCCAAATTCATGAAAAGGCCCTTCAACCCTCATTTCCCAATCATTTCATAGCACTGACGTAGATTTTTCATGGCATCGATCACCACCTTGTCGTGAATATCTGTATCTTCTTAATTACAATATCTCGTATAAAATGTCAATACTGTATCTTAAAATTACAATAAAACTAATCAGTACTAAGCTATATATTTTATTTGGATTAAAATTTAGACATCTAAAATGTAGTAACAACATAAACAATTCAAAATGTTTTCCGTCATAATGCTTAAAAACAGATGTTTTAGTTACATGTTTTTTTCTTCCTAGGACAAAACTAATAATAATAATTGCTATGATATTTTGTGTCCTATGCCAACAAACATCATTGCTTATGATTCTTTTAATTCCAGTCAGCATTCGATTGTAAATAATCGATCAAGTAACTGCAACAACTACTATCGATATTTTGTGTATTTCCGGAACTGGTAATCGACTATTCAATTGAACTATCGAATGGTTGAGATCGAACTATCGTTAATAATAGCTAACTCTGACATAACCTAAACAATCATTCAGGAATCAAGAAATAACTGCTACGTAAGTAACATAACAGCTGATAAGTCTAAAGAGACAAAAATGGTCGACAATATGGATACTAAATCAGGTAATAATTTATGATTTACGAGTTTGTTCCATTTTATTGGCAGTTGATGAAAAATATAGTTCATCACACGGTCCAAAATTGGCTTTTTGACGTACTCGTTAAACTTGTTTTAGTATCAAGAACGCCCATTTTTGGTCGTAGTGATTAAATATACTATTAGAACATGTCTAATGGTGTTTTTAGTTAAAAACTAAATAAATTTAATAAGCTAGTGAATTTTTCTGTTTAAAATTCATTTTCACGCAGTGTGTGCCAACAATACCACAATATTTATTAATGAAGAAAAGTATCCGCGAGAGTCGAAAGTAACAAACTTAGAAGGAAGCGGATGTTAAGAAGAAAAACGGAACCGAGTTTGGCCCCTGGAGAAATATCGGTCCTGAAGCAATCAAGATGGGCCAATTACCCCTGATATCTGCCGCGTTAAGCTCCTCCGGCCAGGTTTCATAAAGTATACTCCATAAAAAAAGCAAATAACATCTTATACATAGAGAAAATTATAGTTTAGGCTCTATTTTGCTTAAAATGTTTTATATTTTTGCTAATTTTTTCGTTTTGTACCCCCAGAAAACTCAAAATAGTTCTCATCTCAATTTCTTTCTGCCTGTATGTATTTCTATGACGTTAAACAATGTATTCATTTAACAATTCTCTGTAGAAATAAAAGAAAACTCAAAAAATAGTTAAGAACGTTATTATACGAGTTTTTACTACATATTATGTTATCTATTAATATGATTTAACTGAAAGTAATAACCATAGGCTGACAAATTAAACCAATATATAACTTTTCCACTTTGATCATTGCTTTTAATCGTATTTCAAATTCTACTATATTACTAAGTTATCTAACCGAAAAGCAAATTTTACTAATGCTATAAATTTTACTATTCATTTTATTGAATTTAAAATTAATACTAATTAATTTAGCTTAGAACTATTTCATCAACAGTTCTAGGGTAATATTTTCTCATATTAATAAGTACCTTACTTCATAACACTGAATAAAATCCCTACAAAAGCCTAGCTAACTGCTAGTTTAAAATAAACTATTCTGATTGCACTGGTCTACGACTTTTAAGTACTACATTTTAGTGGTTTGTAAAATCCAGCTGTAATGAATCTATAATAGGGAAATCTCATTCAATTTTAATTAGAGTCTATATGATTGTTTAAATAATCGTTAGAAAAGTCATTTCGAATATTTTGAATAAGTTTTTCCAGTATTCGATTAAATAATGCAAGATAATATTTTTTTATGAATTAAATTTTGTAGCATATTTTTAAAAACACAAAGTACAATTTCCCCAAAAAATGTTTATATTTACCTCCCTAGAAATAGGTTAGATCATTGATATGTCTAAAGGTATTGTTTTCAGTTCTTCTAAGCATTTGTTTCAAATTTTATTCTTACAAATTTATAACACCCAGAGCTAATTCATAGCCATATCTACACGTTACTAGAGCTAAACTAAACTACACAATAAAACTAGCTACACGTTTAAAGTGTCATTATAGAGCTCATTTTACATGTAGCCAATATTTAGATTATTTGTTGGTTTATAATGTTTGAAAGAGTGGCATCTGGCCAGTGTGTATACAGAGGTGCCTTCCTATTTTGATTCGATTTTGTATTGGATGACGCATTTTGGGTATGTTGGGGAATAAATGTCACGTCGGATTTTATATCATTTATTTCATATTTGTATCTTTTTTGCTCAGTCACTAAAACAGTTATCTACAAATAGGCCGGCACAAGTATTGTTTTTCTGTGATTCAATCGTGTCGAGTAGTTTATGACGCACGCTGCCGCAACTAAACAACGACCTCTAATTTTTTTCTAATGATATTCGGCCATGTTCAGCCTTTCCCCAGTGGGATTCTAGCTAGTTTTTCCGGTCTATATACCAATACTCGGGCACAATATGGAACGTAGTCACTATCAGAGGCAGTCATTTAGCTGCACACGAAGAGAATACAATCTTTCCCAAATAAGGGGACTCGAATCATAACTGGGGACCCCTTATTCGCAATACATTACTGAACTGTGCCGACCTAGTGGGCCAAGCTATAGGTTCGGTCTACGGACCGTTCCCGTACCTCAATCGTTTCTTTATAGACAAGAATGAAGTATAAGTACTACAAAAATCGGATTTTTATTGTTCCCGTTTGTCTTTGGTATTACTTTATCTCTATACTCCCATTATCGAAGGCCAACTCCAGGTAAATCAATAATGGTAGTGAACACTTTCTTGTCCGGTGGTTACTGTTCGATCACTATAAGCCTTGGTTGATATGCAGGATTTTTCCTGTGGGTTGAGATGTTGGCAAGGACCAATCTCAACTCTTCGCCAGCTTGGCCGTCCTCCGGATAAATGAACAATAAATTTAACCTTGAAAATTCAATTTGAGACTACTGTAAATATTCAATGAACTTTACATTCATTAAATTCAACATTAATTAATGATGAAGTGATTATTTAATTAATGATTGGGACCGTGACGTCATTCTGTAATCCAGCTACTTGGACGTGACGAATTGTGGATAGTTGTAAGCAATGGTTCGTGGGTGTAGTGTTCTCTTGTATGGATTAACGTTCGCACTACTGAATACTATGTTAATCCGCAAAAATAATCCTCATAATTAGACCAATTCGTAATTCAGAGGCCTTGGTTCGGATTCCACGTTAAACTGTAGGTCCCTTAGTTGCCATCGGCTGTTGGGCTATTAACTAACACTTCTAAGGAACATGTCAGCCTTAGTCAGTAACAAGACTGCAAGATCGCGCCACAATCATCTTACACTCAATCCTCATTCATACTTGGCTTAAAATACCTACCTTGTGGAATGGTTGCCATTTCAATAAGCTAATCTAATTTAATCTAATATGTTAGACGTGTTATTTATAACTTGTGAGGCGCAGTTTCAGCATTTCCTTTATTACGTAGATCCAAGTCAATAAAATTTAAAATTATATCTGTAAAGATAAATACTTCCTGTAGACGTATAATTGCTTTCAATGAGTTGCTGGAAACATAACGAACAACTTCTTACGTTTTACACTATTTTACTAAAATTACTAAAAATATTTTGGCATAATCCAAGAATTATTAATTAGGATATTAAAGAAAGGAAGAAATTCAGGCAAAGTTTAAAATAAATGAGGAAGGTGGGGCGGTGGAGTGTGTCATATCTGTCACCCGTGCCAGCTGAGATCTCGGACACCAGCATTACTCCTCCGGATGGAGTTTATATTTCAGCTAATTACTCACTGAATCAAACCTTAAAAATGTAAAACTCAAATTCCATTATTGTGTGTTTTGTAGTTTTGGAAAGTAAATCCGGAATAGAGTTTCAAGGTTTGAAAAATATATAGCAGAATTGTTGTAATTAATATTAAAGTTAACAATTTTACAAACGTTTTTCAAAATTGGTACCCCAAACGAGTACTACTGTTGATACCAAAACCATCGGCCAAAAAAGTAACTTTATCGTAAGCGAACTATCACGTGAAACTATCGACCTTTAGCTGAACCAGTCGTTAGCTAAATATAAACTAAACTAACCGTTAAGTTAGCTTTTAGTTACGTAAACTATTTATATCATTAACCAATCGTTATACAATCTGAAACTGACGTAAACCACTCGTAACATACGCTACAGTAAAGATACGACACTGTTTTTTAATTGCGATACATTATAAACAGTGTCCCACGAAGAGGTTTAAAAATGTTTAATTTTATATTACGTGCCCATTAATTCCCCAAACCTTTTAAATTTTACACAGTAAACCAAGTAGATTCTAAAGATATTCTGGGAAATTTTCACCTTCCTAGCCTTTGTAGAAACGAAATGTCGGTATATTAAAAATTTTACCAATTTGCTTCCTATAAAAACTATTTTCATTAGTTATTATCTTATTTGTTTACTAAGTTGCGGTTCAAACGCTCATTGTTGAATAACAGCTGTTTGATTGTAAAATTTGGCTTGAGCCATAAAAAGATAACATAATTATTATAATACCGTTAATCTCCACATTCTTGAAGATAATTCAATTAAATCAAAAGGAAATGCTGTTTGGGCGAGTGTCAGTTGTAACGGCGTGTTATCTTACGACATTTCAGACATTACAATGACTGGGAATAGGTATGCACGAGTTTTAAATGAACATGTCTTGACGTTACCATAAATAGATCAAGCAATCCTCCAACAAGATGGTGCTCCACATCATTTATTGAATCATGTCAAGCAATTACTAAATGACAACCTTCATGACCGTTGGAATGGTCGTGGAAGTGATTTTTAAATTGACCACCTCGATCACCAGATTTAACTGTTTTATGGGGTTACTAGAAGGAAAAAGGTTTATACCCATAGCTTCGATAATGATGAGGAACTAAAACTTTTAATAAAAGAGGAACAAAAACACCTTTTTTAATATGTTTAAAGTGTCGTTTTTCAATTTGCCGCCATTTTGTTTCTACGAAGGTTAGGGAGCTGAAATTTTCTCAGAATATTTTTAGAACCTACTTTAAAACCTGTGTAAAGTTTAAAAATGTGGTGTATGAATTTGTACGTAATATAAAATTAAACGTTCAAACCTCTTCGTGGGACAATGTGTATAATAACTGATGTCTTGTATTTCTAATCGTAAATTTTACTAACGTACAAAAATTGATTTACTTTTTTATAGGTGATTTTATTTTCGTGTAGCAATTTATCTACTTCTATCACTATATACAATTTAGGTTTTATTGAAAAATATGGATATTTGTTAGGTTCTGTACGTTTTATCAGTCAGTATGTTCTTCCCAATGTTATTAGCTTTTATGTTTACGACGCTAATCTTTTAGCATGAGGTGAACACATCATTATTGACTAATTGTTTAAAAAAATTTCTTTGTTGATTTTAAATATGTTTTTTATTGTAATTTTCGTTTCATAAAAAGCTATCTGTTTAAATAACAGAGTTTTATCATTAGAGACCAAAAAAAATCCGTTAAAATTTTTTATATATTATATTTAAAATATATTTTTTAATATTTATTTTGTGTCTGTTAACAGAAATGGTCAAGCAATCTCAAAAATGGTCCATTATTTGGAATCATGTCAAGCAATTTAATGAAACCAGTTGGAAATAAAAGGTAGTTTTTTTTGTACACCTCGATCAAAATTTTTTTGTTTTACATGTAATGAAAAAGGTTTCTAATTTATATTTCAATTGGAATAAACTTTTAAAAAAACACAAAAACCTTAAAGTTTTTCTCTATTTCAATTTACGAGATATAAAAAAAAAATCTAAACACAGTACGTTGTATTTAATGTTTTTATATTAAAAAATTTTTTACTTTTTACTATATATTTAATACTTGTATTTAGCTAATGTGGTTGAAATCAAACTCTAAAAAATATATTTACTTTTTTTATCAGGTGTTTTTTATTTTCATATAATTAGGCATTTTATTTATACAATTTATGTTTTATGAAAAATAAAATTTTTGTTGTTATCTATATTGTATGTTCTTCAGTATTATTAGTTTTATTTTAATCTTATAGCATGAGGAATATCTCATGTTTTATCTAATTGTTGACATGACAACCAGATTTCTTTAGTCTTTTTAATATGATTGTTGGTACTCTTTCTGATTTTTAAAAACTATTTTAGTCCGGACAAAACCTTTATCACCTTAAAATTGGGGTTTACACTTTTATAAAATAGCAAATTTACAGATTATATAACACACTTTATTAAGAATAATGTCGATTGATTTACATGTTATTGATTACATAATTATCTGTTGTTTAATTTCACTCCCCTTTCTGATGACTGAGTGAACACCCATTTAACTGTAGATTTATGTAGCATAATTTAAATTATATACTGTAGCCTCGATATAAACTATTTCAAATGCAAAAATAACATTTATGGACATCTAGTAACGAGAATTACTTCATACAATAGCTAATTTGTTGTGAACTGGATCTACGTCATTACATTTCAGGGTACCAGAATGTCGTAACATGTAGGACCTACCTGTTGTTACTTGTACAAAGTAAAGCAAGAGGGTTAAAATACCCTATATCCAATCCATTAGGGGTTAAACCAGTCATTACATTAACTACCCTGTCTGGTAGGCGCCAGCCCGCTCCAGACTTGTTAGACAAACTTCCTGCTGTTGTTGAATCCTCTGTCTCTCTGTAAAATATGTAGTACATTAAGACCAAGTTGCAGTATTAAGCATCCTGAGGTTACCAGTAGACAGTCACTGTCAGCTGTACAGTTTTAATTCAAATTAAACGTACGCCATTTTTTATTTCATTTTTTTAAGTATTTCGTTGATTCTTGATAACAATAATAATTTTCGAAACAATCTGGACAGACCCCTGGTGAAAAATAAGAGCCTTTAACTTAAAATAAAACTGGGCATCAACTGCATTACTATACATATTCATGTATAGTATAATGCATTATACATTAAGTACGTAGTAGGCCTATTCGAAATATCCATTACAGCTGTAACAGCTGTTACAGTTTTTAATTTAAATTATGCTACATAAATCTACAGTTAAATGGGTGTTCAGTTATCAGAAAGGGAAGTGAGATAATACATGTCAATCAATCAACATAATTTTTAACAAAGTGCATTATACCATCTGTAAATTTTGTTAAGTGTAAACCCTTATTTTTAGGTAATAAATATTCGTCCGGACTAAAATAGTTTTTAAAAAATCATGCATGTTGCACACGGATTGAAAAAACATAATAAGAGGCCACATAGATTTTCAAGGGTTCTCCTCTGTCTTATTTGACAGAATTTATGTAATTTCCTCTCCGAATCACAAACAATAAGTAATATTCATAAGATGAAGTGCGAAAATGTAAATAGCTCCATCTGCATGATCCATCAATAATTAATGCATTTAATACTGTATAAACAAATATAGTGCACACAACAATCAGACCAATGATTTGTTTAAGCTATTTTATTGGATATATCGAAAATGCCCATTCCTCTCTGCTACAACCCTGTATATTACATCGTTCAACAACCCACAGTCATAACATATCTTCACTAGGTATACATATCTATTCATTAATATATCTATGTACATATTCACAGCTACATCCATAAATATCGACGTACATATATACATTGGTGTAACACATAGCTATTTATTAGTGTAATAAGAGGTAGCGGTTGAACTAAAAAAGTATTTAATACAGTTGACAGTTAAAGTGCTGGGGGATATTTCTTTTATAATCTCTTTATATTTACGGTCTCAGTTTTAAATTTCTTAAAAATACTGGTGGTTCCGAAATGTTTTTGCGATAAAATAATTCAAACTAACTATCAGAACGAACCACAAATTGAGTCCCCTTGCCTAGAAAGGGTAAATTGGCTTCGAACCTCCACCAGGGTACCTCATTTGAATGGAAAAGTGTCTTTGAACTTTCCTTGAGCTCTGAGAAACTGTTTAAGTCTTCCAATTTTACGCGACAATTATTTACTACGTATTTCAGAATTATAGGTTATATTGTCATTCTCAAAATCTTCCTTCCTCTTCAAATTAACAAGTGAGAAAAAATATATTTTTAGTAATTCATTTCAGCTTGAATAAAATTGATTCAATCATTCAGGAAACAAAATAATCAATTTAGTTTTACAAGTAAAATATCGTAATTTCTTAATTCAGGTAAAACAACATAGATTTTTTTCTTTTAAAGTCTTCATTATTTAACAATCGGAATATTACTCATGTATGGCACGATATATTGATATATATTATAAAAAACAATTGATATATTGGTATATTGATATAATGAAGTAAAGTTGGGGCACATATAACTGTTTATAATGATCTTTTACTGCTTAGAAAACTGTGTTATTTAAATCACATACAAGTAAACGTGAGTGAGACAAAATTTATTAATTTAGTCTTTACCGAATTTGGTAATCCTTGATATTGAAATAATAAGGGGAACTTGATATTTCATTTCCAACCCTGTAGGATCCAAATATGTACCTGCCAAACATAATAAAAAGTAAAATCAATAAGGTATTTGGGAATATTAATTGACGAAAAGCTCACTAATCCAACCACACATTTTAGATTTACATTCAAAACTTAGATCACAGATTAGAAAATTTTATTTTTTGAAAAACTTTTGTTATACCTCGCTTTTGAAAACACTTTATTTTACCCTAATTACCTCACGATTACAATACGCTTTGCTTTGCTGGGGAGGAACTTTCAAAACATTAATAGATAAGATTAGAACTACTCAAAATTTTTTGGTCTTGAAAAAACCTAAACGAACTAGTTATTTTCCATTATATCAGGATTTGCGTATTTTACCAACTCAACATCCGTTTATCTTTAAAATACTTAGAGTATTGTTATTAGGATCGGAAATAGAGAAAATATTATGCCAAATTATTTTTACAGTGCCAGAAGTTTATCAAATAAATTGTTTAAACTACCTAAAGCCAAGAAAACTATTTTCCGCCATTCCTTTAGGTATTCAGGCAACAAAAATTTTAATAAACTTCTGCTTCATATTAATAATTTAAAAACACATCAAACATTTGTGTAAAAAACCAATTACTTAGCTTTACAACCAGCTTGATATCAGATATTTTTATAGCTTTTTGGTGTGGGTTTAGTATTTTGTAATAGTATAGTTTAGCAATAACTACTTAAACAATATTTTTACTAATTTATTTTCAATTTTTATCGTCATAAGATGCCACAGAAGACGAATTATTAAGTATTTACAGAAGATGCTTGACTCTTTAAAAATTTTTTATAATGTAAATAATAATGATTAAACTGGTCCCACTACATGTAAAAGTGAACAATTAATTTCTCAACAAAAACAATGGTGTTATAATGTATGTATTTTTTGAAAATAAATTCATTTATTCATTTTTTAGGTTTAATAATTGAGTTATACAGTTAGAATTGTTTTCATAATTTGTCGATATGTCCTGAGGTTATTCCCTTAAGTATAGCCATTTAGTATAAATAAAATGTCTGTTTCTTCTTAAAACACTTAATAGACGTATTCGATTGAAGACATGAAAAGAAACGTCAAAGGAGAATCTCTTAAGTGAATACTATGATTGAACAAAAGAAACACGAATCCATTGTCATTTACCTTTGTGAATATTCAGAGGAAATATTTGCCGTTGAAGTAGTTGTCTGTGAAGGAAAAAGAATGAATAAAACATGTTGTTTGCTTTAAGAAGGATGTTCCATGACAAGGCTGCAGTGAAATAAGCCTTACAGCGAGAGCGACAAAGTTCACTGTTTAAATAGCTTTATTAACCTTTCGTATTTTATTATTAAATAATAATCATATTTTTCAAGTTCCTTTACTGTAATTTAAATACTTATATCCACGCAATAGCATACGTGTCCTGAACTTTAACGATAAACTATGAGGCATTGTTTCTCGGGTTGAGTGTACATTCTAGATTTGTTTTCCTTTTTATCTTAGTATTTTTTATCTTATCAATTGTGAAACCCCTCTTATTGATTAGATTTTCTTGAAAATATGGGGGATTTTCAGAGCTTTTTAAATTAAGAAATTTCAATTCTTTTATATAGTAAAACTATTTTTAATTAAATACTTTTTAAATATTTATTTATCTTTATAAATATTTAGTTTTATATAGGTTTTAATATTTACAAAGTAGATCGTTAAATGTATACCCCCAGAACGTGACTAGATAAAAACTGGACATGTTTATTGAATTTCATAAAAAATTTTAAAATTGGTGTTGCCGTCTGCGAGCTAATACATGCAACTACTCATGTAGTTCCCTTTTCTGCTGCTTCAGTTTGTTAGTTTGCCACTAGAGTATGCTTTTATAGCTAAAAAGCGCTTTCTCAGACGGTGGTCCTTTTGGTGTAGTGGTTACACCGTTGTGCTGACGAGTACAACGGTTGAAGCCATTCGGAGAGACAAGGGTTCGAATCCCGACCATGAGCAATCCCAATTTGGCTTGAAAATGTGTGGTATAGTGGAGTGAAGGGCTCATCTTAAATAAACGGTGACCGCCTTGGGTGGAAGTTGACGGCATTTGTATGCTTAATAGGGATTGCAGTGGACACCGGTTTGTTTTTTCTCTCATAACTACAGTTTCAACCCTCAGATGATTGAACTACATTATTACCAGTAGTAATGTTTTAATCTTTACGTAAAATGACGAAGTCTGTTGGACAAATTTAACTTGCCCCGTAGTTTCAAACTGATGAAGAACCCTGCTGGTTGAAACTGCAACTTTTAAAGATTAAACACAGCACTAAGGATTACATTGAATATATTTGCTGGTAAGTATTAAAACCATTTAAAAATTTAACACTGTGACTCGGAGGGTAGACATCATGTTGTAATCTACTAAAAGTTTGAAAAAATAAACTGCCATATTTCTCAGTAGAGTACCTATATTAAAATATTCTTGTAAACTACAGTATAATCGTTTGCGTTTCTATTTAGAATATAATATTGGCTATATGATTCAGACCCATCACCTGCATGAGAGCATCTACATCATAATTTAAGATATATAGACTGGGACGATGGCGTTGTCCTGTAATCCAGCTACTCGAAGGTCACGAATTGTGGATAGTTGTTAGCAATGGTCGGTGGGTCTGGTGTTCTCTTATGTGAATTAATGTCCGCACTATTGAATACTACGTTAATCCACAAAGATCATCCTCATAATTAGAACAATTCGTAATTCAGAGACCGTGGTTCGGATTCCACTTTAAACTGTAGGTCCCTTAGTTTCTATCGGCTGTTGGGCTTTTAAATAACAGTCCTGTCTAAGGAAAATGTCAGCCTTAGTCGGTAACAAGACTACAAGTGCCACAATCATCTTACACTCAATCCTCATTAAATCAGTTAAATCAGTTAAGTACATTTACTTTACTGATTTAATTAATTAATGAACCTTGAAAATAAATCAGACTGTCTTAGTTTATAAACAACACAAAAAAGAACAATATTTTGATAATTTTAGCTTTTGTGTTATATTTGTTACTACGAAGATGCCATAAAGTTTACACTCACATTCACCTTAAAGTTTCCCCTTTCAGAGTAGGTTAGTAGCCCAGTGAGGGTACATGAACATGAAATAAGTATTAAGTTACAATAACAACATTAAAATATTCACTTTCGGCTCAATATGCCGTCTGCATCAGCTGATACACAGATCACGTCACAGGGCAATTACAGATACTAACATCTGTATGGACGTTATGGTCACCTGCAACCCTTACACTGTCACCTGTGCAAGGGTTGATTGGAAGGGCAGTCACGTTCCGTCTCAGTCTAACTTGCTCAGATACTGTCAGAATCTCAATGGACCACAGTCGACAACCCTTACTCGGTCATCTTTGTCCTCGCTATTTTAATTATTTGTAAATATGAAGGCCCGTCGGTTAGCAAGATGGCTAGAACCTCTATTGTTGTGTGTACACTTGATGGCTGAGACTACTAATGAATTAAATAACAATCATGATATCCTCTGTGGACAGACGTTAAACTTACCTGGTTCCATCGTTACTTTATTAAATGACTGTATGTAATTGTTTTTTTTCTTTTCAAAGGGTTTCCCTCGTTAAATTATAGAAAATGTTTGGAAAAAATACTTTAAGTATGATTTTTCTTTAATTTGCATTTTCTTTAATCGTCTGATTTCTTTTTCTGTGATATATAAATGGACGATATCGACTAAAATTCCTAGGAAGTATTTAGACATCAAGTATTGTGAAAGATTTATGAATAAAGTGAGATTCAACCCTATGAATCTACTAATCAGGCTGAACCTCAACTAGAAATCGATTCCAACAAATAAATACCTAATTTATAATTTAGTGGTGAATATATTTTACACTGTATTGTAGTTTATCAATGATTACTTTGGGTTTTTTGAATAAACATAATAATATCCCATAAAATGTAATGACAAAAACTACAACAGTAAATAATTAATAAATCATTTTCCATGGAAACGGAATATTGTTCTGCGTTAACTTTGAGAAATCTCGATATTTAGTAATCACGAACGGTAGTTTGGAATTGGATTTACATAATAAATATTTATACCTGAAACCTTGTAAAAACTTGGCAGCTCTGTGACAACGAGCTGATCTCACGTAATGGAGGTCTCTGGTTCAGAATCCGAATAAAAAAATCAAATTCTTAAGAATTAAAAAAAATAAACTCATCTACATCATAGACTAACAGAGTTGTTGAAGTTATCTCACAAGAAGAATTAGCTCTTCCGTCGAAAAAAACAATATCCTCAGGTTTAGATTTCATGTGCCAGCCAGATTGAGTAAGTACCGGACATCATTATTGATTGCTCAGTATTTGCATAGGCTTGATTATCATTCTAGAAATAACATTTGATTACCTCTCTAATTTCTATAATTTATATCTCATTTATAACACTCATATCTATTAAGTTTCTTGCTGTAAATATTGTCAAAAAATTTACAGTTTTAAGAGTTATTTTGTTATGTTTATGATATCGACCTAAATTATTGAATTAGTTAAACCAATTTAATTAAATTTCAATGGTGGTTTGCGACTAGTAAAAGTACTTTATATAGTATAAATACAGCATTTTTATTAGTAAATATTGGATTAATATACAGTAGTATATATGGTAGTATGACAATATTAACAGTAATTTATAAAAGTATATAAGTAAATTCTAGAATTAACTCAATTGCGTTAGAAAATGTGTCGATGTTGGGACGGTTGTTACGATTAAATATTTAGAAGAATTGAACTAAATTAATTTAACACCAGATCAGGAATTAAAATAAATATAATTTTCTGTTTAACCTGTAAAAGCATGAAGAGTCTAGCCCTGTAGAAATCATTGCACATGATTGTGGAACGATCGTTTAGTCTTGTTACTGACTAAGCCTGACATGTTCCTTAGACAGAGATGTTAATTATTAGCCCAACAGTCAATACTGTATCTAAGAAACCTACAGTTTTAATTTGGTCCTAACCACCGCCTCTGAATTACGAACTGGTCTAATTATGAGAAAGGTCTTTGCGGATTAACCTAGTATTCAATAGTGTAGACGTTAATCCACACAAGAGTACACTATACCCACCGACCATCGCTCACAACTATTCAAAACTCATGGCCTCCAAGTAGCTGGAGTATACAGTACACGCCACGGATCCAGTCTCACTCTTACTTACTGTATATCTCACTCTCCTTCATACATATACATTTGAATATATCCACATGGTTGTCTCATGTTTGAATAAAGATTAACGAACATGCTCAGAAGTGTTGCATATTCACCGTAAAAGTGATTTCACGTCTAATCTCACTGTCTAGAATCAAAGTGAAATCCAATTTAAAATTTCAAAAATTCACTACCGTATTTTATTTTAAAACATCAGTTGCATTAGTCCACTATATACTAGGAAACCCCAACCATTTAACATACAACCTATCTAGCACGCGTACTATTTTCAATCATGTTCTCTGAGTTTATATTATTGGCTCTCAATAATGAAAAAAAATAACGGAGAGAAAGAATATCCCTGTGGCGAGTTGTAATAGTGAACATGCTTCCGCTGTATTGGATTCTTATTGTACTACGATACCAATACCAGAGTTTTTCAACCATCATCTACGTCTTCATATTGATATATTTCGACATGATTTAATCCCATCGCGTTCTTAATGTTTATCCATTAATTTTCTATACTAAACGATATTTCAATACAATTAAAAGGAAATAAAGTTACCTTATTATCTTTGTAAATAGATTAAAATATATTTCTGATTATTTCTTGGAATTATATTTTAGGTTATTTTATCGTTTTATACTTTACTCTAGTGTTACCCGTCACGCCCTGTAGCCATGTACATAACAGATTTATTAAGCTTAGGTTCGCTGGCAAAAATAAAACATAGTATAGATAATTACTCTTACCTTTCTGAATTTGTGGCCTATCCAGAAATGACACATTAAAATTGGACTTGAAACATTGAAACATATGAAAAATTTAGACGGACAATTTAACATCTTAAACTAAAGTACCTTAGATCATTTTACAGCCCGGTAAATACACAATCTCGCATGTACACGCACACAAGATAAAATATTCGATAATAATACAGAATATCAACCTTTTATACATTTCAGATAACAAAAGGAAAATATAAAAAATATACAAAATCTGATTATTATAATATACGTAATATGTATGAACATTGTAATAATTATTTTTAGTTTGGCCAACAAATATACATTTGATTTACAATTATAAAACATAATCCCCAAAATCTATACTGAGAAAAATTTATTTATACAGTAATTATATACCATTTTATGCTTGCTTCTTTGGCTTGCTCAATGGTTCAAATAAAAACAGCTGCTGTTTATACCTTAACACAACATACGAGACGTATGTTAGAACCCAAAACAAATTATTTCCCCATAAGAATAACATGGAAACTTTGAAGGCGTATAAGGTTTATGGGAAAATCGTCACAAAAACTATTAGACTTTCCTATTTTAGACCTAAAGAACCGGTATACCATATTTCAGCCTCCTAATTAATCGAGAAGTGGGAGACTTAGTGATGAGTGAGTGAGTGAAGGCTTTGACGTTTATACATACAGTATAGATTATACAAAAAAATTGTTATGTCAGTTTCAATTTCTGTCTATTTATATGTCTGTCTGTAATACTAAAAAGGCATTTGTGTTCGTCTTAGAAAACGGAAGAATCCCATTATGATGAAAAAATTGTCATTGTTCTGAAATTTTATTTTAAAACCGAAAAGTGGCTTAAATACTGAACAAATCTTTATTTTGAGCTGTTTGGTAGATCTTCCTAAGTAATAATAGTTGTGCATTAGACCTTATCCACCAAGTAAACACATAATTATTGACTGGATAGTAAATCCGAATGTAAATCGAGCGAAGAATTGTTCGGTTTACTGCGTTCTACTACCACATAAATTGACCTTTATCCGTAATGGCGCTGAGATAATAAAATGTGTAATAAAAAAAGTAGACTGAAGCAGAAAGTATGATTGAGTTTTGGTTGATAAATTTTAGTTTCTGTTATAATATCTTTACATCAGTTTAGTCATATAGGTTATTTATAAAATAATGAATCATGGTGTTATAATACTCGTATTGTTCTGTTAGTTTTTTTGTATACAATTACAATTCAAACCAATTCACTAGTCAATATGGGGACTAGTCAATATACTATTTAATCCTATGTAAAATATAGTTAAAGCATATATAGCATATCGATAATTTTATACAGAAGACACGCCACTGTCTTCCTTCATTTTTCAAATTTTAAACTTATTCTTATCTGATTAGTATTATTTTATTTACTGTATGTTTGATTTTGAGGATCTATGCCAAAAATTATGGAATTTAAAAATTAACTAGGCCTAAATAATTTATATGTATTTAAAATCTTTATAATAAGCCTTAAAACGTTAGTTTTTGTTTAGGCCTAAACGTTTTCGCTTTTGGAAAAAATATTACTTACTTACTGATTTTTTACTTTTTTACTGATTTTTTCTTGGACATATTTTGGATGTCAGGGGTATTATAATGGGGAGTATAAAAATAAATCAATAAATAAATTCATTTCCCAAAAATACATACATTACAATATCATTGTTTTTTTTTGAGTAATTATCTGGTCACTTTTTAAGTAGTGTGACCTGTTTTAATCATTAATGTTTACATCATAACAATATTTTCAAGAGTCTAGAATCTTCTGTAAATAATTAATATTTCACCTGTTGTGGAATTTTATGGCGATACAAAATTGAAAATAAATTAGAAAAATATGTTATTAAAGTAGTTACTGCACCAATAAGTTATTAAAGCATGCGACATCTAGCCGGATGTAAAGCCAAGTAATAGTTCCTGTACAAAACTTTTTGAGATTTCTTAAGTTCTTCATTTGAAGCGGTAATTTATTAAAACATTTTGGGTCCAAATACTGAAAAGAATGGCGGTAAGTCGTTTCTTTGATTTTGGGTAGTTTAAACAATGTATTCGAAAAACCTCATGTACTGTAAAAATTATTTGACATAATATTTTCTCTATTTCCACTCCTAATAAAAATAATCTAAGGACTTTAAAGATAAGCAGATGTTGAATTGGTAAAATACGAAAATCCTGATATAATGGAAAATAACTCGTTCGTTTAGGTCTTTTTTAAGACAATACGTAAAAATACTTTTGAGTCGTTCTAATCTTATCTATTCGTGTTTTGAAAATTCCTCCCCAGCAAAGCAAAGCGTATTGTAGTCGTGAGTTAATTAGATCAAAATAGAGAGTTCTCAAAAGCGATGTATTACACAAATTTCTCAAAAAATAAAATTCTTTCCTTCCCCTCTTTCTTTATTTTTCCCCTCGATTTGAAATGATACTATCAAGTATGCACTAGTGAGTGATACTGTCCAATGTGATATGTAGACCTATATAAGGTAATCTCAAACTATTTTGAAATTAACTCATTAAAGGGGTTATTTGGGCAACCCCTTCCTCATTATCATAAAAATGTTCCAAGAATACATTTTACTCGAGCCATTTGGTGAATGATTCATAACAAGAACGTTTTTTTAAAGATATTCTTTGGAGCATAGAATGTCTTAGTTAAATTTTAAATAAGGTATTTTATTCACGGTACTTTTATGCTTGTTATGTGTCTCTTCCCAATTCGAATGATTGTATTTCTTACCAGAATTTCTCTTCCATTGGTCAGATACACTCTCATGTACAGAGGACACGGCCGTAGAGGGTGTCAGGGGCAATACCCAGCCAATGTGTCAAGCGATGGATCAAGCTGCTTTCTGATTGCTCTTTACCCCTCTGAGAATCCCTCATCCCTTACATGTCGCCCGAAATGCTGGCCAAGTTTATTATAATTCCAATATTATAATATTGTAATACCGTTTCCAAATTTAAACTTTATACTTAACTGTTTGCTTAGCAACGAAACAAATACGTTTAAAAATCATATTTAGTTTCCTGGTTAATTTTACTGTTTTTTTGTTAACTCAGCTGTATCTACAGTTTAAGAAAATTATACTTTCCTCAACCTACTGTGCAAGTCGTAATCTTCTCTCTGGAATATTGCATTAAAGTACTACATTTTATCTCATGGGACCCTCTCGTACTTAACCATGAGAAATAAAAAGTAGTACAAGAATAACATATGAAGGATCCTGAAACACTCAGTACAACAATATATATATAGCAAAAATTGAGCCAATTTCAGGTTGTTGTAGTGGCACCACTGAATGTTGTGACCACACTGTTTCCTGAGCCAATTTGTTTGTTGCCTTTTACCCAAATCTAATGTACTTTTTGCCCCTCAGGAGATTGTCACCCTCGTCTACGCCTGGTGACAACAGTTTCCTTCGTGGACAAAAAGTTTCACTTTAAGCCCTTGTCACACAAATGACTTCCATAAATCTGAACACCATTTATCTTTAATGAGAATATTCGTTTTAACATCGAATATGCCAAAGGGTATCGCTTAACCAATATGTTATGGTAAGGAACTACGAACATTTGTTTTATGATATGGATAACGGATATATCTTGTTTTGCATCTGCAAAATATTATGATATTATTAGTAGGCTATTTATATTGAATCAGTGGCTTAAAATTCCTATTCTGCTTTTCATGGTTCATGGTTGCTCTAAAGTCAACAACCATGAACTTTACCATTAAGATTGCATTACTCACACTCTATTTACGTCAATTCAAATGATTTTGAAGAAAGTTTATAAATATGCAGGTTTTTAAAAACGTGACTGTTTTAAATACTGAATACGTAATAATTCTGAGCATGTTCATTAATCTTTATTCATATATGAGACAACCGAGTAGATATATTCAAATGGATATGAATGGAGGGGAGTAAGAATTATGGATTTTCTTCCATTTTATTAACAAATCGTCCTGGTTTTATGTAAAAATAATTGATTTATTATGATTTTTTCAAATTTAAAGCCAATAATTTAAGCAGAATTATTTAGAGAAAACCTTCTTGGAGGATAAAAAGAAAATTATCTTTAAACTGCCTCCAGGAGACTTATTCGTCTCTTCACCTTGTATAAAATCAACTTAAAGAAACTCCATCCACTTACTCATAAAAAATAGCAATATAACTCTAGGTTTTTATATTTTTTTGTGATTAACCTTATGATTAAATTCACATTTTCATATTCATGAGCTTGCACAGTTTTAAGTTTACAATCAGCCTCTTGATTATCATATAAATTGCAATATTAGGACCCACCTAATATTGAAATCCTAATAATGAGATGAAGAATAACTTCTTCATCTCAGAAGAAATCAATAACCATTTTCTGGGTAACAATATCATGAGTAAAAAAATTAAATTTAATTGTACATCATGCAAACTTGGTAAGGCACATTTCATGACCAATTGGCAATTTATTTCGAACACCTGCCTGAGAAATTGGTTGTTTTTGCACTTAAAACACGAGGACTATGAAACAGGTGATTTTCGTATTTATTTTACCTTGCACACTTCATTATTTTACAGTACAAAAAATATCAATAAAACAGTATATGAACTTACTAGAGTAAACCGCACGAAAATAGTCCGATGAGATCTTGGACAGCTGGTTCCCCCTCACCCCCTCTTGCCCAGCAGTGTTACCAATTTTTATTTAGCCTATCAGCTAACGTAACCATATGCTAAGATAGAATAGGGCGACTTGGCAACACCGAACTGACTCCCATTGGACCATTTTCGTGCGTTTTAACTTAGCTGGGCGAACGTTTTTAAAGCAGGAATAAAATTACCACATCACTATTGGCTACCGGTAGCCAATAGTATCTAAGCAGGGACGCCATCTTGTTTCTTTCAGTCTCCGTTTGGACCTGATGATGTCCGGTGTGACTGGACGAAATCGATCGCCAATATAACAGCTTTTGTATATATTTACCGTTTGTATATAATTACAATATAAGTGTAAATATATTAAGAAGTGTTGAAAGACGTGAGTTTTTACTTCATCCTATATTATCACTTTCAAAATCGTTTATGGTAATATACTAAAATAACCGTATTTTTTTTATTTTTCACTTTGATAATCATAATTTGTTCACGCCAACATGTTTATCCGCTCACTCAATGTGTTAATGTTAAAACTGTAGTTTGTACACGTCCTTCCAGACATACTAATTGTAACACAGCGGCCCTTAGACGTTAAGACAACGTGTTAAGGCACGTAATTATTTATTGTAGTTCAGCTCAGTTGTGTGAATTATAGTCTGGACTTATTGGCTCCTAAATTGTAACAATAGCACAACGGAAACTTTATAATCCATAGCTCATAATTTAATTACTCTGTATGTGTTTGAGTAATCTGAGTTCTAAGTTTGAACTAATACTAATTTCAGTTTAACATGTGTTGTTTGTTCATTTTACATACTTTATAGTCATAGTTGTAAGAAAATTCACACAAATACAAGTATTTGATTTTAAACCGAAGAAACAGCCTTTTCGATGGTAAATTATAGAGAGAATATATTGTTTTAAAAATGATATGTTTTGGTAAAAAATAATTCTGAAACTAAGTTACAAAGTTTTAGGGCCTAGATTGGTTTTAGAGTCGCTTGTTTATCGAAGCTTTGTTATTTTATAAAGGAACATTTTTCTTAGGAAGTGTGAAAGATTAAAGGTTGAAATTTCTCGTGAACATGGATGTCATAGTGTTACAAACTTACATACTAAATCACGTCAATAACTTAAATTTTGATATGTATTTTTTTATATATTTTATTATACTAACCAAAGATCATATATTATACTGTTATAAGATACTGTAGCCTCTTTAGTTTCTGAGAAAAACTACCAACTTGCCCATTTTAACATAGGCCCTTCCCACTCCCCTTCAGTACTGTCGTATGTCTGTGAGTATTCCACCCATTCTACAGCTCCACACAACGTCACGACTTGAGCTTGAGCATTGAGCATGGCGACGATCAGCATGTTGAGCACGTCGCAACTCAACCTAACTCAGTCAGCCTCTCGCGGCTCGGAATCCTAATGTATTGCTGTCAACAACCCTTACATTGTCACCTCATACGCGCTCTACAGGGTGTTCCCTAACTACTTTACCAAAAAACCTTGAGAACTGATACCTCTTGTAGAATGAATCTTGTTGTAGCTAGAAGGGTTCTCTTTGCTGGCTATTTCAATGGGATTAACATATGGCAAACTGTAGCATATAGTAGTTGGAGTTCAATATCCTAGAGAGTCATTATGATATAACAGATTGTTTTAGAACTTTAATATAATCTAAATAGCTTTTTTAAATGCCACTACGTTTAAATTTCCCTTAATCTATCTAACTAGGTAACGTTATCCCCTCAGAAATCGGTTTATTACAAGTTTATTCCTTTTAAAAGGGGAGTGGTGAAGAGCTATCTCCACCATGTTAAATTTGTGAACTTTAGGTGCACTTTTCTCAGAACCTATAAAAGATATGAAGTTGAAATTTTATATCTATATCTCCTTATGCATTGTAGACCTATAGCACTAGAATTATTTAATTATCATTTTTAATTGCTGAAAAACTATTTTTTCAAATGAATTCTTCAGATTTGTCTACATTCAAAATATTTTTTTCTCAGAAACTAATTCTTTCAATGCAATAATTCTAGTTCTGTAGCTTGGTATTATATAGTTGTACATGCATATAAAATTTAAATTGCCTGTCTCTTACAGATCCTGAGAAAAGTGTACCTTTGCACAAAATTATCGGTAAATGAGCCATACAGCGTTACTAGCATCGAACATGAAACTCGGGACATATAATATTAATTTATTTAAAAAGATTTACCTAGGATCATCATATATAAAATCTAAGACCAGTTCGTGAAAGAGGAAGAGTTATTCTTTAAAACTACATTAAAACAGAAAATGTAAAAAAATTGTTTACCCGCACTGCTCCCCTTTTAGCGAATTTCCCATAGGGAAGAAGCTATTACCGTAGGTCTCATGGTAAGAGTTAAGCCCGGGACCATGTTATTTTTTCTTCTTTAGGTGCCCAGAGACCAAAAACAATAGTCGTTAAACTCTCGTAAAAATGGTCCGATTGAGACCAAATTTGGAAGAGACGTGTATTCCTACAATTGCTCGGACGAGTTCGTAATCCAGACATATCGGTCAATGGGAACGGGTAGTTTAGGGGGGTTTTTTACTCAAAAATTGGATTTTTTTGTTTTTCATATGTACTTTAAAAAATTCTTGGATTTTATTTTTCACCATTAGAATCAACTTTATAAACTACACAATTTAGTTCCTTAAAGTTTTTCTCTATCCCCAACGGTTACCGAGATATTAAAAAATCTAAACACAGTACGTTGTATTTTGAGGCTCCAATGTTAATCTTATGGAGGATAAGGAAAAATTAATATTTCACTTATTAACCAATATTTTTGGATACAACTTTATATTTAGCTTTATGTGGTTGGGACCCATAGGTTTATGCTAAAAAAATCATAGTTTATGTGTTTATCATGGCAGCACACCTGCATACTCTTTTCCGGTGTTAATCATATGGAGAATAGGCAAACTTCTTTATTTATGGACAGATTATTATAATATTGATTTGGGAATTCGCTGAGTACGCAGGTCTGCTGGGACGGGGGTATTAATGTTTATTACTAAAAATGTTATTGCATATAGATATTTTTTATTGTCATAGTATAATCTTTTAGGGTAATCTATATAAAATATAAATATTTTATTTAAATCATTCTAGGTTACTTACTGAGCCAACATTTTGTTTTATTTTTTCAAAAATAGTTCACCTTCAAAAAGAAGTACTTGAAACATTTTCTATAATATTTTAAATATTTGAAAAAAGTCTTGTCAGTTGTAAACCTCACAATTTTGAATCAAATTTTTGTAGTTTTTCTTTTAATAATAACATGTGAACTCAAACCATTATTACTTATGCTTGATTTATATTTATTAAAAAATACTTCAACATGATTTTATAAATTTATAATAGGTACTCAAATGGAAAGTTACTTCTACACTTGAGATTAATTGCACTGCAAATATTTGTTCTGAACATCTCAAATACGTGAATTGTGAGTATTTTGGGCAATCTCAAGCAGCTACAGCAAAGTTCAATGACACTTTAGTATTGAAATGAAGAACCCAGGTGGTTGTTGGAGTCAATTTCATTCTTCAACGCAGATAAACTGTGTTACGACCTCATTGTAATTCGTCTTCCTGTTTTTTCGTTCCAAGCTCGTTTCAACGACAATAATTCATTGATCTTTAATCTATTTAAAAATTTCACCTAAGTATATTCAGTAAAACATATATCGATGTAATTCCTTTACTACATTTGTTTGAAACCCATTACATGCATTGTAATTAATATACCTATTTTTAATTAGAAAAATAATTTATATTCAAGAACTATAAATACGTAAGCAACCTGTTATATTGTTGAAACATTTTTAAAAAATACATCTGAGACAGTTTTATCTTATGTAAAACACGTCAGGCAGTAGACTAAAAGATCGCGCCACAATTATCTTACACCCATTTCTCATTTATACTTGACTTAAGTTTACGTTATACCTGGTTAGGTCACAATTTCAGTAAACATGATCAAAAAAGTAAAAAAAAAACAGTCTTGCCTTTGTGGGCATTATATTAGAAATGAGTACTGTCATTATATTTTAGATGTACGAGTGATTTTTCAATTTTTTATCACTGATAAAATCAATGACCAACACAACCCTTCCACTATAACTGCTACAGAAAAAAAAGGTCTGTTACCAATTTCTATTAAATACTTTCAAATTAATTATTCTTTCTGGATTTTTTTATAAAATTGTACTTCGTTCCACACAAAATTTAACTAAGAATGGCATCAAAGAAGATTATGATAAGATTTATAATTGACTGATCAAAAAGGAAGAAACTATTGTTTTGTTACATATTAAATGTCAACTGGAGTTAAAAGAAATATTTTTATCGAAACTTAAACTTGAATTCGTCACATGGTAAAACAGTTATTCTACGTATTAGTTGAATTTATTATTCTGTTTTACAATCCTAGGAATGATACAACTGTATTGGCCATACTCTATAAATTTAAAGCTATGAAATAATGCCCTTTTCCTATAAAATCATGTAGAGTGTTATTGTTTAAATAGTCTAATTGTAATTACTATGAAAAAAACTATCAACATTGTCAAAAATGTATGGAAATTATTAATATTTATTTCGTAGCTACTTTATTTATAGAGGGGATTTAGCATGTCCAAATTAGGAAAGACACTCATGCCATAATGGTTTTACTTCTTGAAATCCGTAATAAACTATTCAAAATATCTATTCATAAAAAATGCTGTTATATTACCATTTTTTGTACAAAAAACAGTGTTAAACAAATTTGAAATTAGGTTGACTTACTGCCAATTTAATCTCATTTCATGAGTTACTTTTAATATTTCTATATTTGGAGCTTACAAGGAGTAAACTTTATTTACACATAGAGATCCACTGACAATAACCTCCTTGGGTTACTTGTCAGTTTAACCTCTATGGCGAGGCATGTCTATAAACTTGTTTATACGTACTCCGTCGCCGTCGTTCTTATTGGTCTAGCCTGGGTTTCCCCAATAAACATGCGTGCCTCCAAGTGAGCCCGAAAACAAATATTTACAGCTTTCCTTAGCTACAGTAGCTGTATTATATTCGTAAGTTGATTGTTTAGCTTTAGGACCAATTTTCAAACTTCGCTCGGCTGTTTTTGGCGATTGGCACCACTTCCTTATAACCTCAGTCATGGCCCCAAATTGAATAAACTGTGCGCCGCTCATTAAGAGTCAAAAACATTTTACCATTTTAGCTAAATACCAAGTTTCATAAAAAATATTAGTTAGTAAGATAGATATAGATATGTCTTAGCTCGGGGGGAGGGTTTTGATAATTTGTAAAATGAAAATTTGAAACCGGTTTCAATAGAAACTACTAGAGCTATTGTATTGAGTTTTCAATATATAAGAACAAGAACAAATGTTAAGAAGAACTGAAAACAATTCCTTTAGACACATCCATGATCTAACCTATTTCCCGCATGGAAGTAAATACAAAAATTGTATTGTCCTTATTCTCCATAAGATTAACATTGGAAATAGAGAAAAGCTTTTAGGTACTAAATTGTGTAGTTATTTTAACTGAGTCTAATGATAAAAAATGAAGAAATGTAAAATATTCAAAAATCACACTATAAAACGCAGATAACCAATTTTTGTGTACAAAATCCCTTAAGTTACATGTTCCGATTGATCGATATATCTGGATTACGAACTCGTCCAAGTAATTGTAGAAATACTAATCTCAATCAGACCATTTTTACGAGAGTTATCGTACGAGACACACACACAAAATATACATATACAACTCTTAACGACTATCTTTTTGGTCTCTCCGCACCTCAAAACGAAAAAATAACATTGTCCCGGACTGAGTTCTTGACATGAGACCTACGGTAGTAGCTTCTTTCCTATTGTAAATTCGCCAATAGGTTTTACAACTTAACAATGTTTTTATTGCGGTACTGAACCTAGAATACCTGAGTATTAGATTAATTGAGTATCCGTTATAATACATAACGTATTTTACCTTCACGTCCGAGACAGAAACGCAATAACAGATGTTATAAAGTAACCTTTCCGGCATTGAAATGTCACGGTACAAAAGCAGTGGCAGTAAAGACAGTGAAATGTGAGACGACAGAAGTAGAGTTAATTACAAAAAGGCCAGCTACTTCTAACTTCTTGCCTTTGATGCAGAAACTAAGATCACATTAGTTTCCAGAGCTTTCTTTATGCATTTTAAATAGTTTTTCACAATTTTGTTTCTTCTCCATATATTTTATAGCTTGGGTAGCTCAGAGCTCGGGTTACCACGTAACCCGATGGTTGTTGGTTCGGTTTTGTAGCCAGTAACATTTTTTAATAGGAATGTATATTATTCTATCTAACATCAAAACCTGGGTTTGGATTGTTATTAATCGTTAACCCTTCATCAGGCAAAAGTAAACACTGGTAAAAATATTGTATATTATTATAATCATAGTCTTATACCATAAAATGTTAAATAATATTTATCTTTGCTAAAATAAAACATATTTCTATCCCCTGAGTTATTGCATGCAATGGTGATTTAATGATGGAAGAAGAAACTAAAAATTAAATCATGAGGTTGGAATATATTCCAGATGTAATTTATTCTCATGGATAAAATTTAAAGAAAGGATAAACACATGTAAATATTTAGCAAATTTAGCCTCAGATATTTGTCTTCTCTATCACTATCGGTAAAGAGATCATATCTAGCCAATGACAAAGCAATATAAAAACATGTACGTACTAAAAAGGTAATAAAATCGAATTCACACTCGAATTCGAGTAAATAAAATGAATGAGTAGTTACTAAAGTATTTATTTTTTTGAAACGTGATTGGTTGTGCGATTAATTTGGCGTCACGTTAACAGCTACGTCATCAGGTGGACGCCGAGATTACCCACAAACTATGAAGAAACGCAACCTGATGTAAAAAAAACAAAGCTGGTAAAACCAGATATTTCCTGGAAAGAGGTGCGCGAGATACGGTCAAGTGGCGACTTCTAAACAAACGTTTTCCAAACATTTAAGGGAAAGATTTGTAAGAGTAAAGGTAACCTCTACTATTCTAAAAAAAAACTTGTTGGATATTGTATAGCCCCCTTTTTAACGAAAAGCAGTTAAACAGAAACTATACTTAAACACCGTACTCGATTCATATTATTTTTATTATGTTCTTTTCATAGATTTTTGAATGAGACCATTTCAAATATTTGTTTTGAATAAATAAATTATTTAGATTAGAAAATCAGTACCTGAGTAGGAAATTATTAGTCTAATTCCCTAAAAATAGTACAGCGCCGTGAAATTCCAGACGCAAAATGAGTTCAGCACACATTATTGCCACTGGATTCTGCAGGCGCGTCACGGGTTGTCCTTGGCGCAACATTTTGTGAGTGTTATTTATCTTCTCTGTTTTGAGGTGTATTTAAGTAAAATGTTAAAATTATAATTTTGCATTGTTAGTATTATATTGTTAAATGCACTAGTGAAAAATACCATTTTACTATACTTTTACACTCTTGTCCTTTGTGTCCCTAAATACTTACTGGCAACGTGAGTTTTTTAATATATGTTTATATGTTTCACAAAGCAACTCGTTTCCAACCACCATATCAATTATGTCAAGGTCGCTCCACTCTTAACAGTGCTACTAAGCAGACAAGTATACGATCTCGCTCCGTTTTCCGTCTGTCGGTGTGTATGGGTTTTTTACATAACCTGCTATAACTTTGGAACCACTTAAGGTAACAGCTTCATACTTAGTACATGTATTAGTTCAGATAGGATCTAATTTTTATATAGTATCAAACTTATTCTTTTTATTATACCGAAATGGTAGACATTTGAATTTCCAAAGTTCTTACTCAAATACCACGTAATTTACAAATCTAAACTAGGCTAAAAAGCTGCAGAATTTAATTTTCTTTAAAGAAACCTAGAGTTTTAATAAAATTATAACATAGAAAATTCTATTTTAGTGAAGTTCCTACCCACCCAAATTGGCCATTAATTTCTTTTTTGTAAATCACATGGTTTTTTATTTATTGAGCTTTGACAATTTTAAAAGGTTAACGCCATTTAGAAATGTTACAAAGTAGATATTTAATACTTTGCAAAAAATAGGTCCTATTGGTACAACTATTGGTATTGATACACGTACCAAATTTAAAGTTTTTTGTGTATTTATACGCTAGAGGTATTTTTTAACGTTTTGATGGGGAACGGTCTTGTCAAACCCCGATCTTGTCAATACCTAACGTCGACCTGTTGTTAGGAAGCATCATTAATTAATAGCCCGATGGCAATTGGCGACTGGGTCCAGATTCGGCCCTTGTGGGATTCGATCCAGCGACCTTCAGTTTTGACGGCGGGTATTATAACTACTAAACCATCCAGCCAGTCAAGAAGACAACTTTAGAACCACTAGTGATTCTAAAGTTATAGCAAGATATGTAAAAAACACATTCATACTGACAGGCGGTGAATGAAGCGAGATAGGCCATATTTACACAAGCCATTTTTGTTTTTTTACCTCAGAAACAATATCCCAAAGTTTTTCGGAATTCAGGTACACCCTGTAAAGTACGTAACGACTCATTTTTCCCCAATACGTACGTTTCCTTTGTTTTTCAACCGATTTAGAAGTTTAAGATGTCCCCAAATTTGTTTCAATTCGTAGTTCG
Source organism: Nephotettix cincticeps (assembly GCA_023375725.1). Taxonomy (NCBI): domain Eukaryota; kingdom Metazoa; phylum Arthropoda; class Insecta; order Hemiptera; family Cicadellidae; genus Nephotettix; species Nephotettix cincticeps. The sequence continues at coordinate 3,040,452 of CM041785.1, forward strand.
ACAATGTGGTTTTACCCTTAGTTAATTTAAATCATTTAAATTAATATAAATTTGGGAAATTGTTTGTTTCATCCTGACAAACCTGTCAGGGTCGGCTCTTAACAGTTAATCAAGAGTAAAGAAAATGATGCAAAAGCATATTTTTTACTGAATATATTGTTACATGTTGTGGACCAGTGATTATGTATTTATCTTTAGACTGAGACAGTGCAATTAAAAATAAAAGATAACTGTTTTTCATTTTAAATAAAATAATGACAAATTTCCTTTTTTATATAGTTGGTTACTAAATTTTGTTCCCTACGAAAATAGTTCTTTCTTTTTTGGTGCATGGAGCCGCATCGGATATCATTAAAAGTTTATCATCCCGTATTTTGTGGCAAAAATTTAATACAATATTTTGTGTTGGCAATACTTTACTAGACAGCAAAATGAACAATTATAAAGTTAGTGAATTAGAGTTAGCAGCTGAAACAAAGCCGATTCCACTTCAAGAATTCGACTTTAGGGAGAAGAATAACTCAAAGTTTGGACCATTGTAGTTCCACGGATTGTGAAAATTGCTGTTTTGTTATTCAGATGGCTGGATCAAGCTCTGACATGGCTGTGGCTCTCTCGCAAAGTCGCTGCTCGTCAAAACGAGGCGTTTCAAAATACATTAGTTCCTTTTCAAACATACCAACCTACATAATATTCTTCTTCTTGGCCGTCACATTAGATTTTAGTCCATAAATAACTTTGTCAAACTGAATTTTCCATTACATCTCACTGCGTACCAGCCATTAAAGAAACATTTGAACAAGTATTTTTTTATGTCAGTAGACCTTAACTAGGTGAAGATGTGTACCAAAATTTCGTACAATATTAAAAATATTAAGATAGTTATATCAATTTTATTACTCCGTAAGAATAACATTCTGAATGAATAAGCAGGTTTTCTACAAAAAGGAAAAAGTATGAGATTTTCAGCATAAACTATTATAACTTAACTGTAAGCTGAAAGTTTTATTACAATATTTCAAATAGTAAGTGAGATATCGATTGTTTTATTTTTCCCACAACATCAATTATATTGGGGCTTCAATATGGAATGTACTGTTTTTACCAATTTCTGTGTCTTGGTAAAACATTAACACAAAGCAGAAATTCAAAATACTAAATTATTTGTTTTAGAGCTGGTTCCAGTTGTGTTAAAAAAAATTATTTTAAGATAAATTATACGTAAAAATCTCCATGAACCAAACTTCGGAGTATCAATGTTCTCTAAACCCCTCTTTGGATGGATCTATTTGCCTGAATTTCCAAATCATAAAATCTGTTGTGTCGAAGAACGTACAAGGAAAATTTCAAAGCGATACTCACAGCCGTTTTTCCTTCATATCATACTACACACACTCACACAAGCACAAACATCCACACACACATTCACGCATACCGACAGCTGTTCAAGGTTGACTGCCATTACAACGATACGTAGATGTTCTCACTTCGTTAGTCTATCAAGAAAATAAATAGACCTAGATAAATTATTTATTTAATTCACTATATAGAACAATCTCTCGAACTTTAATTTAACATCTCAATAATACGAGCACCTCATATAACAAGACCTCGTTCCCCTGCGACTATTTACGGCAAGTAATTCTGTCACAAACTTAGTATTGTTCTTACGAGTTTGGATAGCAATATTACACCTTTAATGATCATTTATAAAGTAAACTTGTAAAATACTTTAACCCTAGAACTGGTAGAGTCGTAATTCACGACGCATTTACAGATTCAATTACAAGTAGCAGGTGGAGGCATCTGTAGTCAATTTAGTGAACTTGTTAGACACCATCGCCTTCCGTGTTGCCCTCTGGGCGCAAGCAACATAACCTGCTCACGCAGTTCACTAATCTGCCACTAGGGCATGTATTATTGTCAAGTAATCGCTTTCTACAACTAAGCACAGTAGCTGACCGGTTAGAGCTCTACTCTGATGAGTGTAACATTCTAGCCATTCGGAAGTGCTAGGGTTCAAATCCCGACCATAAGCAATCCGCATTTGGCTTATTTGTGTTTTTTGTGTATACACTTATTTTTATGTTACAGTTAAGAAAAAAGCTTGCCACTTCTAGGGTTAATACCTTGATTTCCTATGTAGACAAAATGTAAAACACTTTTTAAATCATCAAAAAATGGTCTTTAATTTTACTTAATCCAAAAAAATCAATCAACTATAGGTAATGTCAAGGCTATCAAATAAGTTTCAGATTTCAAGTTGAGTTCGTAAATAATTGAGTACTTGAATTGAGTAAATTGGAATGTTTTCATCGTGTTCCAAAAATCTTAATAAAGCTGTTTGATTCACTCCATTTGATTAAATTTGTGTCGGAACTTTTATAATCTCATTACTGTCATTAAAACAAAATCCACCAGTTTAATACATTGCGTGAGTTTTTATTTGAACTTTCTTCTATTTCTTCTATTCTTGTTTGTAGATTATTAGTTTATTTTTAAAATTACATAAAGTATTAGCTCCGAACAATCCAAAGAAGACAAAAAGAAATCAATAATGTCGAGTTAAAGTAAAACTACGATTGTATGGATAACATATAAATAGCGTCTTTCTAATGAGCGAACTTATGATTTCGTTATTTGTCGTCAAAAATATACATCTAAGATTCTGAAAAAGAATCAGAAGCCTTTGTATGTGAAAGGACCATTAGACGGAGACAGTTGACACGAAATCGTTAGAGGTTCAACTCTGGAGAAAGTAGAGAACAATGTTCCCAATAAAACTCTTTCTAAAGAGATGCCAAATTGAATCAATGGTAATGTTCTTCCGGAAATTGCTAAAATATATTTTCACTGCTTTTCGATCCTTAGTAAATTCGATCCTTGTGATCAATGTCCGTAATGATTAAGACAGGTTGCATATTCAGATTAACATGGGAAAGAGTATGCAGGTTAGCTGCTGTGAAGAGCACTGAAAATAGAAATATTTACGATAATCTTTTACTTTTATTATATACCAAGTTTCATTAGCATCTCTCCATAAAAGGGTTTGCCTATTATGATTAACCTATTACTATCCTTTATGATTAACTAGGGCAAAGGCTATGCAGGTTAGCTGCCATGGTAAACACATAAACTATGATTTTAGAATTTTAGGGTAAATGTATCCTAACTACATGAAGCTAAGTGCCAAGCTTCATCCAAAAATATTGGTTATTAAGTGAAAATTGTGTTCTTGTCCTTCATAAAATGTATTTAGTTTTTAATATATTGCTAACTAGTGAAGATATTTTTAAAACTTTATTTTAAAACTAATTAATTTTAAAACAATTTAGTTTTATCAGCTGAGTTACAATCACATACGTCAGGATGTTTGACGGTTTCTTTTGATTTTAAATTTTAAGAATTATGCACAAAGAACTGTAAATTATAAATTTAACATAAACGGCAATAACAATTCTTATGTAATAGTATTTTTGATATGTGGGACCTCTTTGGATGAGACAGAAAACCGTTGCATCAATTGTTACACAAAATTGAGAATGCATTTTTCCAAAGCACCTGAACAGCTGTCTGAATAACTTCTGTGGCTACGTGCCTCAGTGAAAATACTATTTACTGATACTATAATTATTATGGTAACAGATTGAGTTAAATGGAAAGAGTATTTTATTGATTGTTATGATAGAGAAAATCCTTTTCAATAGCAACACGACCATTTGATGGGTTTGACAGTACGAATATAGTTAATACCCCCGTCGCATCGGACCTGTGCACTCAGCGAATTTTCAAATCTATAATATGACAATATTAATTTAAAATTAATTTTAATCAATATCCGTTGATATATAAGAGAGTTTGCCTATTGTTCTTTAGAGTATACAGAGTTTCTGCTGTGAGAACACTGAAAGTGGGCATTTTTACCATAAACAATTTTTATTTTGACCATTTATACTAAGTTTCATCAACATTTGTCCATAAATAAAGGAGTTTGACTATTCTCTATATTATTAACGTGAGGAAAGAGTATGCAGGTTAGCTGCCATTATAAATACATACTGTACACTGTTGTGAGCATAAATGGATGGATCTCAAACTCATGAAACTAAATACCACTTTTCATTGAAAAATAAGGTTAAGTGAAATATTATTTTTTTCTTGTCTTCCATAATATTAACATCGGAGCCCCAAAACACAACGTATTGTGTTATGTTTTTTAATATGTGTTATATACCTAAAGGGGTTACCTTTGCCATAACATAATCAATTTTCATCAAATGACATGAAATAAGATGTATACAACTTTACTATTTAAAACGAAAAGGGATGTTATTGTCAAATTTGGCATATCGTGGACTAGTAGACCTAATAGCCTAAGTTATGAACACTGAGCCAACGTCGTTTCGTTTTGGATCAACATTTCGAAATAAAATTTGCAACATACAAGTAGTGTTCTAGTAATTAAGACCTTTAATTTAATTTTCATATCAACCTATGTTTTACCTTCAACATTTTCAATGTACTCCCATAGGCTATCCGATCATCATATACACAAAATTGTAGCTTACTATTGCTAGTAATGACATTCCACATTTGGTTGTGATGAAGTCGTCCTAAGACGTAAATTTGAATTTAATTTTGTTACCATAACATTAAAATCGGATTCAAAAGACATAAATTAATTGACCAAGATCTATATTTTAGTAAACGATTGTTATAGATCGAAAATTCAAAATAATTTATTATTTAATACTGTGGTCTTTGTGATTTCCTGTACCAACCAAGGGTAGATTCATCGTCAAAATGTATAGCACCTACTTTTTGATGCAACTAAAAACGTTTCTACTTTTTCAGGTCACGTATTTAGCAATCCTTTGCATCAAACTTCGTGATTGTCTGGTTCAAATTGTAGACTGGAAGTGTCATTGTCACAAAGGAACGGACCGGAAACAAACTGGGAACTGAGACAACGGAACAGCGTTAATTACAAAAGGTGAACTCTCAACAACTTCACTTCCGTACCTTTGATTCACTAACTCAGACGACTGCTTGATTCTGTTATAAGGTACATAATTTGACAATCTCACATAGTATTCTCTTAAAAAAAGTTCAAGTATTATGGTTTTGATAATTCTACTTCGATTTTTTAGTGTTCATATCTAACTGGTAGGTGTCAAACAGTGTACTATAATGTATGTTTTACTCAGGCGTACCACAAGGTTCTATTCTAGGGCCAACCATGTTTATTATTTATAGTAATGATCTAACCTCTGCATTAGGTAACGACCATGTCAAGTCTGACATTTATGCTGATTTAGCAATTCAGGTACAGTGTAAAACTATTAGCCTAGTTAAAAATCTTCTTGTTAACACTGATTATATAATTGAAGATTGTACAGCAGTCAATACAATATGTTTAAATAGTAATAAGACTCAGAGTGTTAAATACAGTCTTTCAAGCTGTGATGATGTGTATGTTAAATTATTGGGGGTTTTGTACAACCTAATATTAAGTGGAATGAGCATATTGATGTTGTATGTAACAAAGGTGCCTAAGGTATTTTTATGATTAGAAAACTTAAGCCTTATATTAATTTAGATGTATTGAAATCTGTTTATTTTGCTCATATACAAAGTCAAATCAAATCAAAAATCATTTATTGCCTTTAAATATACAATTTTACAAGAAGCGATGTAAATATCTCCAAAAAATATATCATCATAAGTCATTTAACTTATTGTATTATTGTTTGGGGCCGTTCTGAAAATATTAAGACTCTAATTTTACAAATAAAAGCAGTCCGAGCAATATTAAATGTTGGTAGTAGAATTCATTGCAAGCATTTGTTTAAAGAACTAGGAATTTGAACTGTTACATCTTTTTATGTTTTAAATTGTTTATTGTTTGTTAAAACAAATATTGAACTATCCATCACCATGAGGGCCTGTGTTGTGAAATTTAATCCAAAGACGTAACTTAAGCTAGCTAGTTACATTCGGTTGACTTTCTCGACTAACATATTACCTCTGTACTACCGCAACGGAACTACTCGCAATTTCGTATTTTTTAAGTTGTTTTATATATTTTTAACACATTATTAATTTATTTTTCTGAATCACAACATATAGATGAGGTGATAAATTTAGAGAACCAAAATAATTATGCTATATTAAAATGTTATTTAAGGCGTGGTGGGGCAGTCTATCAACACAGGATTATGTTTTGATCTCCCGGTCAAACGCCTCAGATCACCTTGGCTCTCAACCCAGGACGTACTGCTCTCTAGCGGCTATATTAGGAACTACGAAGGCTTGTGCTGCATTCTAGCGGACTTGTTGGGAACTATATCAACCCGATAACGATCACAGTATATTATACTGCTTATTTTATTAATTTTAGATCACCTCGGCGTTATTAATTAAAAATTCTTTAATTCAGGCCGCGCTAATTAATGTGAGCGGGAGAGAGTTAATGTTTTAACAATCTTTATCACTCTATAGATATTATTATTTACAACATCTTAAAACTATTGAATGACGCAAGCACAAGCATTGATCGTTACTAAGTGGGGTAGCAAATGACCTCGTGGCCGTATTGTATAAATCAAGACTGCAGTATCAGAGGTAACTAATGTGATGTAATCTGGAACTTATCCCAAGACTAATGATGACGTAATGCAGTCTCGCTGTATTACCATCCAACCATCATCATTGGCCATCAATAGACCATTATCGAATATAGATCTTAAATGTTAGGGAAGTAAACATTTTCGAAATCACTATTCACCTTTTTTACAAAATACTACTTTTACAACTTTTACTTTCTCCCCTTATACGTAGTATATGGAGAAAGTATTGTTTTCGTCAAAATTTTCGAATTTGATTTGAGGGTGGATATATCCGTTTTGAGGTCCCCTGAATCCAAAAAAGTGGGTTTGGACGTGATGTCTGTCCTATGTGTCTGTGTGTGTGTGTGTGTGTGTGTGTGTGTGTGTGTGTGTGTGTCTGGATGTGTACAGTGCCACAGCCTACCCCGTTGGTCCGATTTAGATGAAATTTGGCATGTATGTATATAGTCACCGTATCTCCAGGCGTTTTTTCCATTTTTTAAATTTTTGATTTTTAATTACTCGAAAAATTAATTTAACTTTGTCTCTCTAGTTTTATCTTCAGAAATGGGATGATTATTTTTGAAACAATAAATTATTAAATGGTATTTATTTAGATGAACATTGAAGAACATGATAGTTTTATTACAGATTGTTTTTCTTGAACTTACTTAAGGGAGAAAGTATGTGTCAGTTCACTGGTACCGTTTATTTGTAGAAAAAATAATAATGGCAAAGATTAAACATTTTCTAAGTCTATCAGGTCGACACGGAAACAAACTCATTTTAATTTATAAAGTTAAATGTTAGGCCTAAACGTGTTATATGTATGTATTTAAATGTTGAACTTTATTGTATATTTGACTAAATAACAAATCGAAAAAATGAAATGTTGTAATAATTATTGACCTGAAGATGGAACTTCTAGTTCTGAACACGTATATTCGTATAGTAAAAAGCTAACTGTCGACGAACAAATAAAGTATGTAACTTGATTAATATTCATTCAAAAGGTTCAGGAGGCAAAAAGTAGAAGGAATAATTACTATCGAAATAATAATTTTTACAATAATATTACAAAGAAGATGTGGTTTCTGTACGTTAGTGGGTTTGTTTGTTGTCGGAAGTAAACGCGAAAAATCCTGAACTGACCGGTTTTTACACAAAGTTAGATTTTAAACTCACGCACTCGTATCAAATGTAAGTAATAGAAGAATATCAGATAGTTAAATTAGATATCAGTTTACGAAAAACATATTTTTACAATTTGTAAAAGTCAGAAACATTATAAACAAGAACATTTCTTACCTAATTAAAATAGATAAATAGTTACAGTATTAGCTATCACTTTTGATTTTAAAATTCATGCTTTAGCTACCCCATTTTCACACATAATTATTTATTAAGTATAGTAGTTAAATGGCATTAAATCCTTTTGAAAAAGAGTTCCAGTCAGAGGATCTGGGATTGAGATGTTTATGTAGTATCGGTAATTTACTTAAATTAAATTATAAGATAAACACAAGTGAATCATCCGATAGGAAATATGTTAACAATTTAAAATTATTTCAAATAAAAGAAATATTAACAAACCACGATAAGAGTGTTTAGCGTAAATTATTTATCCTGAGACCCAAGGAAAAATGAATTATAAATACTATTTCGTACCTTTAATTGGACTATTATAAGGGTACATACGTTGTTCCTTATCCTTTCCAAATATTAACAGATGGTACTTTGTCATGTTGTAGACGATCGTGTTTAGTATAAAATACTCAGAGTAAATACCTCTTTTAATGTAAATAGTTTACATTTATTTCATGCCGAAGAGAAAAGGTGACCTCTCCAAAACCGATTTTACACGTGCGAATGACGGGTACTTAAGCTAGTATGGAATATAATATTGTATGAGAAAAATGTAGAAGAAGAGAGTTCAAATTTTACGTGAGAAAGGTAGTTGGAATGTTAATAAATAAACAGTATTTTCGTATTTAAATGCAAATACAATTAATTGTTTGTTTGAAATTCATTATTGGTGATTGTGGATTGATGTTATTTAGATTTTTATTGCGGACATTTTCCATCACGATTTTATGTACAACAAAGTTTCACGACGTTTCGAAATCTGGAATCCGATCCGTCCTCAGGTGACAACTGAACTCAGTTGTCTTTGAGTGTCCGTGACACGAGTGGACGTGTTTGGTTTTCTTTTGTGTGTAATGTTTAGTGAATGGTTTGTTTGTAAGATTTTTGACTGCTTTAAACTTTTATGTTTTCAGCTTTATACCGGTTTGGTCCGGATTATATGTTAATTGTGCTATGTTTTAGAAATTAGTTCACCTGAGGACGGGATCAGATTCCAGATCCCGAAACGTCGTATAACTTTGTTTTACATAAAATCGTGATGGAAAATGTCCGCAATAAAGATCTAAATAACAATACAATTGTATTATAGCTTACAAATACACAATAGCTACTTCCCTTTGGAAAATTCGCTAAAATATAGAATTTAATTCATTATCCAATCCAACTCTGTAAACTACAGTATTTATATTTTAATAGAGTATATTTTGAAAACGATAATGTCACAGAATCAGAGTTCCTACCCCCAAAACAATTGTGTCTTTATTTGGTTGTTATTCACTCGGAGCTCGTTCAGGGAATACTGATAAAATCCACCCCTCTTCATTATCATGTTCTTAGCGTTATTCGCTGAAATTTACAAATACATCCAATCTCAAAGTTCTCAATTTTATTCAAGCTCAATTTTGGATTGATTTTAGCTACCAGCAAATTTGGGGACATTTAAATCAATAATTCATAATTCAGTACAAAATATTTATTTCGTACACCAAAATTCATTAAAATGGGATATTTTCCGGTATACGTATATCATTGTTTAAACAGCAAGAAAATGCACTTTTTATGAGCATGGCCGTGCGGCTAAAAGTGCATTATCTCGCTTGTCCGTGGACGGATTTTGTTTGACAAAATATCGTTAGATTTGGAATTAAAAGTAAATGGTTTTTTGTATTTACATTAAAAGATTTTTAACCACCGTTCTGAAAATATTAAAGCAAACTAAATTATACTTTAAAACTATTTTTCTCTTTGGCCAATAAAGATGTGTGTAAAGTTTGATTTCTGTAGCTTAACTGGTTCTTGAGATGCAATGATTTTTCTATAAATTCAAAATGGTGGCTATTTTGATGAGAACTGTCATACCTTGAAGTTTGTCCCCGACTTTAAAAAAACTCCTTGTATATACAATATTTATTTATACTAATGCATATATTTCTAGCTCATATTTAACAACCGTTTCGCCTTTCAAAAGTGCTTGAGGATTCGATTCTTTACAAGAAACGTTCGTTTCCTCTTTCACTTTCACAGAGGTTTTTAAGTGTTAATGTTTACATGAATTCTCATCGGTTTAATTACGACTTACGGATAAATACGTTGTGTTGCTGTAGTTTTGGATTTTTTTCTGTCAAAAAATCTATTTCAATGACGTTGTAAATGGATACGATATTTACATGTCATAGACTTTAAAAGATATTATCTATTATCTAATCACTTATCTTATCACCTTTGATTGAAAATTTGTAAACATGTGATATGATTAAAGCCGCTGTTTGTTTCCCATACCGAATTTCATCATTAAATCACCTAGCATTGAGTTTTTTCAACGTTTATAATTTTGTAGTACACTATTTCCCAAGAAAATCCTATATTATGGATATTCAAAATTACTTTTAGACAATTGTTAGTATTTATTTAACGTTGTTATTGAAAATACGAGTCTCTTCTTCGTAACACAATTCCAACAACTGTTTTTAAATTTTTTCAAAACTCTTTATATTTTATTTTAAACAAAATTACTGTACACATCAGCCAAGTACGCAATTCTTCGTGGATATGTCTTAACTCTGGGGGAGGGGTGTTGGAAATTAGCGAGACCAAAACTTGAAACAGTGACGTCTTTTGGTTAGTGACGTCATATGGTTATGAGGACAGATAGAGGAATTGAAAACATTCCCTTTAGACATACTATGATCTAACCTATTTCCCACAGGGAAATAAATACAATCATTTTCATTGAAACTTTCTACGTTTGATAGTCTTCCACAATATTATAATTTTACCTTGACGTCATTACCGTATTGATCTTCGTTCGCACTCGTCCAATCCTGCGTTTGTCGACGCATAACTGTAATCACCCATCCCACAAACAAACGAGGGAGATTGTCTCTTTTCCAGTTTTAATCTGATAAATAACAATCGTTATTACGTTTCTGAGAGAATTCCATCACAATCTGAACGCCTCACTCCACGCCATTTTGAAACGTATATTTCTATTAAAGCCAGCGCTCCAAATGCCAGGTTATTTACGGCCGGGGAGACGCTGTCTCGAAACATTTATTACTAATGTGCGTTTCGAGATATAACGGTATCTGCAGGTGTCCCGAACTGCTGACGCATTACTTCTAACTGGCTCAGGAAATGAAAGTTCATTAGAACCCCTCGACTTGGTATCGGGGATACGACGAAATGAAGCGGTTCTGAGGGTGCGATGCGCGCGGAGGGGTAAAAATCGCTTTTTTTACATTATAAGCATAAAACTCTTAGGGTCTCTAAATACTTGACTCCCCTCCACAGTGATCTGATAGTAGCAAAGAATTACCCAGTATTTTCGTATTGGGTGAGGACCCTGTTGAAACAATAAATTTGTAAAATATCTTGAATAATTTAAACCTGCTAAAAACCAAACAAATTTAATCTTAGTATTATTTTAACTTATATTTACAAACGATTTTGGGGAATATTAGCCCAAAATAAACAGTATCAGTGGACTGACCTTCTCACTTAAGTAAATTTAAAAACGAAAATCCGTAATAAAACTATTATATTCTTTAAAGTTAATCTAAACATCATTTAAAAATAATTTATTGTTTCAATTTACATACATCATGATTTCTAAAAAAACAAAAAAACAAAACAAGTTAATTAATTGTTACACTTTATGGGGGAACCATCAGCTTTTTTTTGTTGATTTTCTGTTCATGGAGTAATTACTATTTTTCGACATTAAAAACAAATGACTTTTAAGCATAAAATTAATTTTACTATTTTTAAACAATATAACATATTTTGTATAATTCAAGTATAAACATTTTTTATAAGATGCAAACATATAATTATATTATTTTTTTATTTTATATTTATTTGCATATAGAAAAAAATAAGTTATGTCTGATTACGAACTCGTCGTAAAAATGGTCCAAAAGAGAACAAATTTGGTAGAGACGTGTATTCCTACGTTTGGTTAAGTTCGTAATCCAGACATATCGGTCAATCGGAACGGGTAGTTTGGGGGTGTTTGTTCTCAAAAGTTGGGTTTTGTGCGTTTTTCATGTGAAATTTTATCTTTAACCATTAGAATCAGCTTAAAAACTACACAATTTCCTTAATTTTTCTCTATACATTTAGAGATAAAAAATCTAAACACATATTGTATTGTGTAATGTTAATCTTTTAGGATAGGGAAAAATTATATATTTCCCATATTTATAATATTTTTGAAAAAACTTGATATTATTTATTTTAGTTATATTTTGCTAAAAAATGTAGGTTTTAGGCTGCTTTATTTTTTCATTTTTCATATAGGAAGTGGCAAAATTTATGCAATGTTTCAAAGTGAATGTAGATAAATATTATTCTTAAAATGTTTTTATTTCCTCACAGCAGACAACCTGCACACTCTTTATTTAATTTATATCAAATTTTATGTATTTACATTTTTATATAAAAACTTGTATATATTATTAATGGAAATGTATACATTCACTACTATATTTTAGACATTCATTTTATTTGCTTACATAAAATTTCATGTAAAATATGTTTATAAAAACATATAATATATTTTTAAGCATAAATTATATAGATTTCAAACCAAATGGCTAAATTTCAAATTTCATCCAAAATAAATTGTTAATGAAAATAAAAAAAACCGTACTGTGTTTAGATTTTTTTATATCTCGGTAACCGTTGGAGATAGAGCAAAACTTTAAGGAACTATGTCTGGATTACGAACTCGTCGTAAAAATGGTCCAAAAGAGAACAAATTTGGTAGAGACGTGTATTCCTACGTTTGGTTAAGTTCGTAATCCAGACATATCGGTCAATCGGAACGGGTAGTTTGGGGGTGTTTGTTCTCAAAAGTTGGGTTTTGTGCGTTTTTCATGTGAAATTTTATCTTTAACCATTAGAATCAGCTTAAAAACTACACAATTTTACTCTTTCTGATGAAACTTGGTAGATAAAAATGGTAAACAAATTGTATGCGGTAAATTCGTACTTTCAGTGTTCCTCACTGCAGCAAACCTGCATACTCTTTCTAATGAAGGATAGGCAAACTACTCCCATATTTATCGATAGATATTGATACAACTTGTCATAATTATTATATCATTGATTTGGAAATTGAGTACGCAGGTCTGCTGCGACGGGGGTATTTGGTTATTTTTACGTTTTTTTAGGTTAAGCAAAAATAGGAAGTGGCATCTAAATTTCTGTTCATGTTTCAGAGTGGCTGTAATTCTATAACACTGAAAAATGTATTTTTGCAACGCTTCGCAAAAAAACAGGAACACACTGTGGCGAAAGTTATTTTCATTTTTCTATATCTTTTAGTGATGAGTTTTAGACATAATGAAACAAGGAAATAATCCAAACAAATAAGTTTCACTACAATATGTTCATTATGTATACGATTCATTTTATTTTGCACCTTACATTTAAAAATCAGATAACACGAATTATTGTATTTTTTATCGTATATATAATTATTAGTAGATAATGTCATTCCAAAATGGTGTTTAGTTTCAAAAATTGTTCTTATTATCATTTGCATGTACAATTCAATCCGGTCTATCGTATTGAAATTATTGCGAGGTTTTTGTCATTATTATTATTTTAAAGTGTTTGAAGCAAACGGATTCAAATGCACAAGGACATTATATGAAATGTTCACCAAAAAGTAAACCAGTAAATAAAATCGTTTCTTTCATTTAATTTTCATCGTTTCAACTTCATTTAAAGAAAATAAAAAACGAGACAGATATGGTTGAAGCTTTTTAGTCGTAGATTGTAAACAAACAAATATGGAAACATCAATGAATTAGTATACCGTAAACTGTTAGACTTTAACAACATTCTATTGAGAATCAGAATGACATTTAGTTTACTAAACAGACTAAAGAGTTCAGCAGCGTCCAGTTCAAAGATGAGTCGGTAAAACAGAACGTGATACCGACCCAGCCACAATTGCATACGTTATTACTAGTACAAATTGATTACCCAATTCCTTATTAAAAATCTGGGGTCGATAATGTTTAAATAAGTTAACATTTAATTGGTTAATATTTATTTATTAGTGTTTCGAATTACTGTATACCTTTTTCCTCATTCTACTCTTGTAAGGGAGAGACTACCCTGCCTATACCGTGACGTCTCAAATTTGACATATACAGAGTGTTTCTTAAATTCGGGGACAAACTTCAAGGGATGATAGTACTCATCAAAATAAACAAAGAATTTCCTATAAACATATGTTGGAAAATCCTTAGTTTATCCGCTAGCCGGCATTTCGTGTTTGATACAAAAATAATACATCTCAAAAACCATTTAAGCTACAGAAATCAAACTTTTTACTCACCTTTATTAGCAAAAGATAATTCAGTTTTCTTTAATATTTTCAAAATGGCGGTGGTTTAAAATCATTTAATTCAATAAAAAAAACATTAGCTTTATAAAACTTTTAATGGACATAAAAATATTGTAACTTTAATTTCAAATAACGACATTTTGTTGAGCGAAATAAGTAACGAATATGCGCGCGACTGTGTCGCATGGGCTCTGTAAGCTAACATTAAAAGTGCATTATCTCGCTTATCCGTGGACGGATTTCGTTTAACAAAATATCGTTTAATTTTAAATACATCACTAGTCCCAAATTTTGCTTACTGGACTTGGAACAACCACCCCAGTCCGATTAACTCATTTAAAAGAAGATAACCTATATACTATGTCGGATTAAGAGTTGAAGCAGTAAGCCCGTCCTTTGTGATTGTAGAGCAGTTTAGAGAAAGATCATCATACCAAATTGTACATAAATCCTAAACAAATCAATAAAAAATAAATCAATACCCAGCTTTATTATTTGCATTACTTTACAATTAAATAGATTTGAACATTTATACCATTATTATTTTAGTTAAGTTAAATAACTTTTAATATAGTATGATTTGAAATGTTTATTCACATTTTAAAAAACTTCCAAAGTACATAATAACTACAAAGCAGTGATTATTCCAGAGATATTGAAAACTGATCAAAAATGGAGTATATCGCGTAAAAGTTTTAAATGCTCGTTATTTACTTTTCAAGGGGCGGCGATTTCAAGCATTTACAAACCTTCTCTGGAATGTAGAGAGTACATGATATAAGTTTCATTGTAATCAGTTCTTCCGATTTTTCGGAGAAGACGGCGTAAAATGCCTCCTGGAGCATCACAGACAAAATTAAGATAAGACCGGTTTCGGCTTCTCTAATGAACAAAAAGTAAAAATAACTAAAAAATGAATAATACTGAGCAATGTACAGACAAAACTCTAATTTTATTTATATAGATTTATTACTAACTCTAATACAAAATGCAGATCAACAGTTTACGGTCTCGATGTTGATGACGTGTCGGTTACGCAGCAAGAAGCACCAGAGTCGCAGAGTGAGGAAGTACAGAGCCTCGATGGCGCTGAGGAAGCTGAAACCCATGAACAGACCGAGCAGACCTCCGGTGTTGGCTGCAGAGTGCACATGACAAACACATCATCGTAGATTAGATTAGATTAGATTAGACCATTGAAATGGCAACCATACTACAATGTAAGTATTTCAAGCCAGTATGAATGAGAATTGAGTGTAAGATGATTGTGACGCGATCTTGTAGTCTTGTTACTGACGAAGGCTGACATGTTCCTTAGACAGGACTGTTAATTAATAGCCCAACAGCCGATGGCAACTAATGGACCTACAGTTTAATGTGGAATCCGAACCACGGCCTCTGAACTACGGATTGGTCTAGTTATGAGGATGGTCTTTGCTGATTAACGTAGTATTCAATAGTGTGAACGTTAATCCACACCATGGAACACCACGTCCACCGACCATCTCTCACAACTATCCACAATTCGTGACTTCCAAGTAGCTGGATTACAGGACGTCGCCACCGTCCCAGTATGAATGAGAAATGAGTGTAAGATGATTGTGGCACAATCTTGTAGTTGATAAAAGTTGAATTAAAAGTTAATATTAAAACTTTTAATATTGCGTATGTATTTTGTGAACTTTGTGTTTTTTTAAATAGTTTGACCTGTCTTTATGACAAAATTACGACATTATCCTGACCTGATTAAGTCTTTGACTTTGAAATACGCATAGTCGGGTAATACAACAATAACTTTTTGGACGGATAAGGTAGTGATTAACCTAGTTAAATTTTAAAAAATCTACCATGATTTCAGCTTATGGAATTTGAATGTCGATTTCATAGAATAATAATTGGTAGTTTTAACTTACCCAAAAAATCTGTGAATGAGAACAAAACAGTTCGATGGACAGATGTGAAGTGAGCGTCTGTGAAGTATACGTTTATGATGACCATGTTTTTACTGTAACAAATATGTACAAATTCAACACTTTAATTCATTGACAAAAATGTTGTTATACCTCTCCACCTTAACAATACGTTATACTTTTACAGAGAGTGTTACAAAAGTATCGAGACGGTTTAACATATATTTTTAATCAATTTACGTAAAACAGTATAATTTGGTGCACTGATGAGGCTTATAAGCACCCTCGTAGCAGCAGACCTGCGTATTCAGTGAATTTCCAAGCTTGATCAACAACAATGTAAAAATATGAAATAGTCTCATAATTTTGTAGGACTTTACTCAGAATTGAACTGCAACCAGGGGATTATGAAGCTCAGAATACAACAAAAAATTTTACATATTTTGACATGGATATGTCTACGCTCTGGAAGGGTGTGTTGGTAGTTTGTGAGACGCAAAAGTGTAACGAAAGATGCGTAGTATCGTTCAGAGAACAGATGTTTAGGGGAACAGAAAACATTCATTTTAGACATATCCATGATCTAAGCTACTTTCTATAGAGAAGTAAATAAATGGGTTTATCGGGCAACGATATCGAAATCTACTGAGGGTTATTCTAAATACTAAATTTATAAATCTTGCCGTACCTAAAGTAGGAAGGTCCTTTTCCACCCATGAGTTCCTTGGGTATGAAGGACTCCTTGTCGATCAGCTGCGACGTGGACATGCGCTTCTTGTAGACGATGGCGTTACACCCCGGTCTGCATCCGCAGGCCCGGCTGGAGTTCTCGGAGCTGAGGGAGGCGAACGTGTCTCCGTCATCAATCAGCTTTACCTCCATCGCATCTGTGGAGTTGCAAGGGAAAACGATCAGCTGATTTGCCGTTGCTCTCAATTAGTTCACCATTTGCCCACTAGGCGCAGTAACGTTCCCATACAAATCACTTTTATGATTTAAATCAGCTGTTTTCACGGTTTAACAATTTAATTGTAAACATAAATACGCACAAGCTACTATTTGCTGTGTTTTAGCGTAGTGCGGGTTTACATTACTCCAAAGATGTCTAGTATTCCTGGAAATTTAACTTAAACAGCTTCAGATATTACGAAAAACCTTCTAACCGATAAGTAAATCAGCTGTTTGTGCGTTCTGAGTCGTGAAGAAGAGTACCAAAAGTGATTTTGGTTACAACCACCTCACTTTCACCTGAAAACGCCCTACATACGATGGGCGAAACGTGGAGTACCACCACACTACATGTGCCAAAAATATTCCGGAAAATCAAGTAAGTCTTATTGATGATCCGTGGCACGGAAGCCTACGTTGGTATATATATTTCATATATTTTTAAATGAAATGTATGTATTTTGTGTTTTGTTTGTTTATTTTTTGTAATGGTGTATGCTAATGGTTAAACTAGTATTTATACTGTAGAAAAAAGTATTCGTTCAAAACCCGAGGAAAGGGTAGTTTGGAAGTTCTCGACCATATTTGAAGTTATTGATTATTTATTTATGCCTATATTAATAATAATATAAACAACAACAGCGCAACAATAATGGTATGTACAGCATAATAGGATAACTACAGGTAAAAAATCCCAAAACAGATACCTTAACTAAATTACAGTACACATTGAATATTTTTATATGGCAGTTCATTATTAAGTAGATAAATGTATTTTGTAAGTTTGTACTGTCTACAAAGAGTCAAGAAATTTAATATTACTAACTGTTGTAGATTCCTACCAATTCTAATGAAAGGAAAACTATAATGGCCAATTTTATTGCATTTTGCAGTAAGAAATAAGTTAAAAGCTCTTAAACTACATCTAGTAACACGGAAAAATAACTGCCTTAAATAGTATTGGGCTATTCTATTGTATTGTTTTATTGTATTTATATTGTATAAATATTTATTAAAAAATAATTCTTTTATTAGATAATCTTTTTAAATTAATCTTATTTTTAATGATTTTGTAGGAAATCAAGTTACTAAAATTACATTGACAATACTAGGCCATACATTTTTTTAATCATTCGAAACATTCCATCATAAATAAAATTTAATTAAAATTAGTATAAACAATCAGCTATCCTGACATTTAATTAACATTATTAGATCCATACACCAATGGAATGAGTTACTTAGAATGCAAATTATTGTTCACAAAATATGCAGCGTTAAATGAATGTGTAAAAAAATATTTTCTCGTATATACTTACTCAGTGCTTTTAAAGCGCATTTGGACTCATTTCTTCCACAAACCCTTAAAGACTCATGTCCTGAAAAGTACTTGAAAATTAATATGACTTAATTCATAATTATTTATCCATAACAACTAAAACTTTTAAAATGTTTATTACATTTAGGACCGCTTTTCCAAAATCTAGTTTAACTTAATCTAATCTAATTGAAACCAAGTTTAAACCTGACTCTCAGGTTATTACAATAAAACAATGTTTTCGTGTGATAACTTACAAAAGATTTCACATTAGTTAGATAAACTACATTTTGGGACGGCGGTCTCTGATTTAATATCTTAAGAAAATGTAAACATAGAAAATCATATTAAACTAAATTAATTAATTCTATCGCTATTAATTTTACTGTA
This sequence comes from Nephotettix cincticeps, assembly GCA_023375725.1. Lineage (NCBI taxonomy): Eukaryota > Metazoa > Arthropoda > Insecta > Hemiptera > Cicadellidae > Nephotettix > Nephotettix cincticeps. Next base: position 3,059,352 of record CM041785.1, read on the forward strand.
AACTCATAGGAAACTTGAGGATAAATTATTGCAGTACCACGTAAAAATATAAGTAAATAAATAAATTTAGAGTAACGTATCTAACAGAGACTAAGTTCAGCAATAATGATTACCAGTATTGCTCGTATAATATGATGAATCTAGTACGTATCTAGGCTTTAGGAATTTTGAAGGCATTTCGAAATACTAGAATTTATAGTTTAGTATTCTTCTGGTTTCAAATGTTTTGTTTATAACATACAGGGTGTTTCAGAATTCCCTACCAATACTTTAGGGCATTGTTCCTGGGTAAGAAACATATCTAAATATAATATTTAAATTGTCCGGAAGTCCTTAGTTACTCACACAGCCTCCATTTTGTTTTTTTGACTTATAATATTTTTTCTGAATAATGGTTAAATGTACGGAATTGAAACTTTGTACAAACATTTATGGCAAATAGACAGAGCTACAAAAAAATTATGACAATTTCTCAAATTCATAAAACAAAATGGCGGCCATTTCAAATTTTGTTTCTCAAATAACTCGTGAACCGTTGATTTAAAAGAAAACTTACAAGAATAACTTTTTTTATGTAATGTAATTACAAATCGATTGACACCAAATTGTTTTAAATTAGACAAATATTAACTGAGATATGGTATTTTTAGTGATAGGTGACCGCTAGAGCTTAGTTGCAGTGCATGTAAAGGCATGCGACTAAAGTCTGCCACAACAATTTTAATGACAGTAAGCAGGCGGAGACTGTTTCATTGTTGTGGCAGACTTAAGTCGCATGCCTTTACATGCACTGCAACTAAGCTCTAGCCGTCACCTATCACTAAAAATACCATATCTCAGTTAATATTTGTCTAATTTAAAACAATTTGGTGTCAATCGACTTGTAATTACATTACGTAAAAAACGTTACTCTTGTAAGTTTTCTTTTAAATCAACGGTTCACGAGTTATTTGAAAAACAAAATTTAAAATGGCCGCCATTTTGTTTTATGAATTTGAGAAATGATCATAATTTGTTTGTAGCTCTGTCTATTTGCCATAAATGTTTGTGCAAAGTTTCAATACAGTACGTTTAACCATTATTCAGAAAAAATATTATAAGTAAAAAAACAAAATGGAGGCTGTGTGAGTAACTAAGGACTTCCGGACAATTTAAATATTATATTTAGATATGTTTCTTACCCAGGAACAATGTCCTAAAGTATTGGTAGGGAATTCTGAAACACCCTGTATAATACGTTTCATTTGAAATGTTTTTCCTCTCTGTCAACTTCTTCTGATTGATTAGCCTTTTTTTCAAATTTGCCTATAGAGTTAAAATTATATTTCTTTTCTTGTTTATAATCAGTATTTTTTTCTACTCCCGTTGTAGGAACGTATTTTTAAAAAACTATTGTGTACGTAATTTTGAAAACTCACGGGACATGTGGAAGAAGACACAGCCACAGGCTTGCAGTGTGAAGTTAGTCTCGCACTCCAGCATGCAGTTGCTCTGCGAGTACGAGTGGTAGAACGCAAGGATCTTCTCATCGTGGAAGAAACAGTTCCTCTTGGACACGGGCACGTCCTTCAGCTGGTCCCTGTTAGACGTCCAGATGGTGGGCTCCACTTTAGGTACAATTTTCTAAGAAACCTTAAAACATATGGAGTTGAAATTTTATATCTATATTTCCTTATGCATTGTAAAACGACAGCACTAGAATTATTTATTTATCATTTTTAATTGCTGAAAACATTTTTTTTATCTAATATTATTCTTCAGAGTAAGAAATGGCAACCGTTTCACGTTACTGAGTGTTCGTGACACAAGATTGTGGTGATTCAACAATGGGCCCAGCTATCTTTGTTCGTTAGGCTATGAATCAATGGTGTTCGGTCAATGGGAAACGGGTAGTTTAGGGGGGTTAAACAACATTATGACACGTACGTCATCAAATCCATTATACATACCATTCTCTCACCATGGACAGTTGATGTCTCTCATAGTATAATGTTGCACTCTAATATACAGGTTATTTCAGGACTCCCTACCAACCTTTTGAGGTAACCTTTTAGGGTCGATATAAAATATAAATATTTTATATTTTAGAAATTAAGACTATTACTTGTAAGTAAAAAAAAACAGTCTTGCCTTTGATCAACATCTGAGGTATGATCAAGTGGTAATGTTTTATTTTTGTAATTATTCATAGTCGAGTAGATGTGTTTCCAAAAACAGTAAACTCATCTTTCTATTCTATATCCTTCAAACTATGAATAATATACTGTCATTATATTTTAGATGTACGAGTGATTTTTCAATTTTGATTGAATACAAGGAGCTACAGAAAAAAGGTCTGTTACCAATTTCTAGTTTAATTTATGACTGAAGATTCAGTAAGATGAATAATTAAAAGTATCTAAGGACCTGAAGATGGAGCCAAAGCTCCGAAATGCATCGTCCATAAAAAGATTGAGAAGATGGGTATCATATCATCGGTGAGATAATAGGTATTATCTCAATACATTCCTATGTTTCAAACGAGAGCGATTCGGGTGATCCTAGCGACCAATGTTGAAAGTTGGTGACTTCAAAGTGAAACTATGTCTTAACTTACTGAACATATAATCAAACATGAAACTGTCATTCACGTGTAATCTTCGCTCGGCTGTTTTTGGCGATTGGCACCACTTCCTTTGATGGAATTCACCATAGACTAGCCTTTCATGTGTTCTTGGAAGACGTTCGTCTCCTTTCTTTTAAGGATGCGTATGAGAGATGTAAAATACTTAAAAAATCTCGTAAAAAAACGCAGATAACAATTTTTTGTGTACAAAATCCTTAAGTTACACGTTCCGATTGATCGATATATCTGGATTACTTGATGGCACTGAACGATTTAGTCGCCAGCTCGTACGAGACACACACACACAAATATACATATACAACTCTTAACGACGTCCGGACTGAATCTTGACATGAGACCTACGGTAGTAGCTTCTTTCCTATTGTAAATTCGCCAATAGGTTTTACAACTTAACAATGTTTTTATTGCGGTACTGAACCTAGAATACCTGAGTATTAGATGAATTAAGTATCTTTACGTAGGACTGGGGTATATTATTATAATCATAGTCTTATACCATAAAATGTCTTCAGCAGAGCAGAAGTATTCATCGAGCTCTGCATCTACAACTATCTTAAGTCCCATATGACTGCCAGGGCCCCACGGTCTCCATGGCAACGCCCACAAACTATGAAGAAACGCAACCTGATGTAACAGTGTGTGGTTCAGCCCAGTCCAAAAAACAAAGCTGGTAAAACCAGATATTTTATCGAAGTCATTTTCTATCGAAGTTGAGCTAAAGATTTGCACCGTACTCGATTCATATTATTTTTATTATGTTCTTTTTACTAGTCATCGATAGATGAATGAGACCATTTCAAATATTTGTTTTGAATAAATTGTCAGAGACGGAATAAACAGTTCGCTACAATCGAATTTCTCACCGTGCCAAAAACACGCCACCAGCATTTCGCTGCACTTTTGAGAAACCTGTAAAATTTAAGTGAAATGTTAAAATTATAATTTTGCATTGTTAGTATTATATTGTTGAGTGCACTAGTGAAAAATACCATTTTACTATACAGTACATTGTAATTAGGGGCTCCAATGCTAATCCTAAATACTTACTTGCACGTGAGTTTTTTAATATATGTTTATGAAACTTTGTATTTGTATTAGTACAGATAGGATCTAATTTTTATATAGTATCAAACTTATTCTTTTTATTAACTCCTTTATTTTTTGAATTTTCAAAGCTCTTACTCAAATACCACGTAATTTACCAAAATAAAAATAGTTTATGGTAAAATGTTTAATTTTCTTTTAAGAAACCTAGAGTTTTAATAAAATTATATCATAGAAAATTATATTTTAGTGAAGTTCCTACCCACCAAAATTGGCCATTAATTTCTTTTTTGTAAATCACATGGTTTTTATTTATTGAGCTTTGACAATTTTAAAAGGTTAACGCCATTTAGAAATGTTACAAAGTAGATATTTAATACTTTGCAAAAAATAGGTCCTATTGGTACAACTATTACCAATTGTACATTGGTATTGATACACGTACCAAATTTAAAGTTTTTTGTGTATTTATACGCTAGAGGTATTTTTTAACGTTTTGATGGGGAACGGTCTTGTCAAACCCCGATCTTGTCAATACCTAACGTCGATCTGTTGTTAGGAAGCATCATTAATTTAATAGCCCAATGACAAATGGCGACTGGGTCCAGATTCGGCCCTTGCGGGATTCGATCCAGCGACCTTCAGTTTTGACGGCGGGTATTATAACTACTAAACCATCCAGCCAGTCAAGAAGACAGCTTTAGAACCACTAGTGATTCTAAAGTTATATCAAGATATGTAAAAAACACATTCATACTGACAGGCGGTGAATGAAGCGAGATAGGCCATATTTAAACAAGCCATTTTTGTTTTTTTACCTCAGAAACAATATCCCAAAGTTTTTCGGAATTCAGGTACACCCTGTAAAGTACGTAACGACTCATTTTTCCCCAATACGTACGTTTCCTTTGTTTTTCAACCGATTTAGAAGTTTAAGATGTCCCCAAATTTTTTTCAATTCGTAGTTCGACAATGTGGTTTTACCCTTAGTTAATTTAAATCATTTAAATTAATATAAATTTGGGAAATTGTTTGTTTCATCCTGACAAAACACTCTTTCCCATGTTAATGCTACGGAGAGTAGGCAAATACTCTAATTTAAGAGTAAAGAAAATGATGCAAAAGCATATTTTTTTACTGAATATATTGTTACATGTTATTATTACCATATTATTGAGGTGGAAATTCACTGAGTACGCAGGTCTGCTGTGGCAGGGGTATGTTAAATGTATTTTGCGAACATAGTGACGAATCTCTATCTACAGACTCTAGGAATCATTTGTGGTGAACTCTGCTAATAGGCTCTGCAATAGCTTCTTGGAGCTGCCAAGCTCATCTAGTTTGTTCTTTCTCTTTTGGTGCATGGAGCCGCATCGGATATCATGCAGCGGGAAAGATTTTCTGAGCCTCGTAGAAAACTTTGAAATTATCCATCTAGTTCATCGTGGGGAAAATAAGCCTAAAATTGAGGTTGTGTGGCCTAAAGTCTTCCCCATTCGACCTAATTAATTGATCAATAAATATGACAAAATTCAAGAAAAGAATAAAAGACATCATGTATTAAATAACTTTGTCAAACTGAATTTTCCTCTACATCTCACTGCGTAGCTGCCATTAAAGAAACATTTGAACAAGTATTTTTTTTATTAACATTGTAAGTGTACAGGACATACGCACGCTGGTATGTTCCGTTAGGAAAAAGTATGAGATTTTCAGCATAAACTGTAACATTACAACGATACTAGATGTTCCCACTTCGTTAGTCTATGCCTAACTCAAACTTTAGAAATAAATAGACCTAGATAAGTTATTTATTTGCTTAAGTAACCCGTTCACAAACAGCTCGTTTCCATAGCGCCGAGACGGATTTTTCTTTAGGGTGAATCATCGCCTTGGCTGCCCATTTGTGTATGCAGACTTGTTTAGGAGCCGGCTGCGACATACAAGTTTCTAATCAGGATGTCACAGACAAGTAACCAATTTGTAACGGTGCCAACTAATATTCGTCACAGTTATTTAGCACCTGTTAGCATCCGGTAACGAGGTCCACAGAGGAGTAATGTTCCGTGACAGATTACTACACAGAAGTTTCTACGCTACATAATTATTAGGATTGTGCTTGAACTACTGACACCACTTACATCGCTTCGAACATCACTTCTACTTAAACATTGCTACTATGTGAACATTACTGCATTACACGAAATCTTTTACGACAGGGAGTCAGGGACAAAAAACTATTGATCCATTGGATCCCCTCTAAGAGGAAATCTGTGCAATACTTCAAGAGGGTTCCTACTTTGCGAAGAGGACATTATGATTACATCATTCCATTTAAATCAGCTGGTACGGTGCACCGAGAATAGTTTAATACAGCTGTTCTGTTGCCTCTTTTGAACTAAGCACAGTAGCTGACCGGTTAGAGCTCTACTCTGATGAGTGTAACATTCTAGTCACTCGGAAGTGCTTTCACGATATGGGACAACATTACTGTGACTGGAGAGTTCCGTGACACCAGACCAAAAACTGCCTTCAGCTCACTCCGCTCTTTCTCCCCTCTTCCCCAAAAAAGAAGGGACGCAGTGCATCATAATTTCGTGAGTCCCCGTTGACATTATCCGAGCTTTCGGTTACTCTCATTCATGTGGAGGTCAACCAAATCAACTATGATTCAAGAGAAATTGAGTGAGTTAAAACCACCTCACCAAACTACCGATCCGTCCAAGGCCCGTGATCACCGATCAGACCCACTGTCCAACGCCCTCTCTCGTCTCTATTCCATCAGGATCACCATTCCTCAATACATACGAGGCGTCTTTTACTTTCTCCCCTTATACATAGTATATGGAGAAAGTGTTGTTTTCGTCAAAATTTTCGAATTTGAGTTGAGGGTGGATATATCCGTTTTGGGGTCCCCTGAATCCAAAAAAGTGGGTTTTGGCGTGATATCTGTCCGTCCGTGTGTTTCTGTTGTGTGTGTGTTTTTTGTGTGTGGGTGTGTGTGTGTCTGGATGTGTACATGCACTGTACGTTGTGCCGATTTAGATGAAACATGTTATATATATAGTCACCGTATCTCCAGGCGTTTTCATTTTTTTTTTTGAATTTTTTATTTTTAGGGTAGTTTACCCTAAACACCCTTAACGTGAAAAATCTGATTTTCTCAAAAACGGCTCTAACGATTTTGATTAAATTTTATAGTTTATAGTGCTGTTATGAGTACTAAATAATTGATACACCCGCATATCTGTAAAAATACGGTTCAAAAGTTATGGGCTTTAATGTCAAAAAAATGACGGTACTTTGAATCTGGTTAACTAAACAAAATTATTATTTTTTATTATTTGTCTACGACTAACTGGTCCAGAGAAAAGTTAAATTTACTGTCCATGATAAACGCAGTACGTTGTCTGAAAGCGCCCAATGTTATTCTTATGGAGAATATTAAAAAATCGATTTCTTCCTTACTTTCCAACCGTTTTCCATGAAACTTGGTATGAAGTGTAAGGTCAAATCACCGCACAAAACCAGCTCAAAAAAACTCGGTATTACCGGGGGGGGGGGTTCCTCCATACAATTTGAATAATAAATTATTAAATGATATTTAGAATAAACATGTAGAACATGTAGATTTACAGATTGTCAAATTTACTTAAGGGAGAAAGTATGTGTCAGTCCACTGGTACCGTTTATTTTAAGTAAGTACCGTTTTTCGATTCCGGCGCCGCAACGCTACGGTCGGCGTTTTGCGCATGCGCGCTGGTTACCTCCATCTCTTGTCTATACGCAGACGCAATTACAGTCAGATTTTTCATTTTATGCGTTGTTTACTGAGGGTTTAAGATGCCTCCGACAATCGTGAGACCCGCCGATTGTAAAGTACGGTCTGTTATACGATTTCTTAGTTTACGGACAAATCATTATTGATGGAATGGTAAGGAAATGTGTGGGAGCATTTAAAGACGGCTGAACAGATATGCATGATGAAGAAAGACAATGAACTGACTAAACGTTGGGTTTCGTGCAAATCTGTCAACATTTTCGTAAACCAACGTGAACACAATTTCCAGTATTTCATGTTCAATACGGTAACAAGTCTCACCATTGTAAAGCGTCTGTTTTCTCTCCCATTTTCGTCCACTTTCTGCACCAAATCTTCATTAATGACCGAAGGACACCCACTCCGTTCTACATCATGCACATTTGTGCAGAAATCTTTAAATGCTCTCACCCATCTCCTTACCATTCCATCACTCATAATGTGTTGTCCGTAAACTTTAACTAAGTCTGCTGTTCTCCTCAAAAATTTACTTGCGTTCAAAAACAAGAAGAAAATGTGGCATTACCTCAGTGACTACAAAGTATGACTGGTTTGCCGCATATTCGAGAGAAACTGCATGAATACCAATGTTAAATAATTTACAATCTACACCAATATACAAAACCGGTTCTTCAAACTTGAAGAGAAGTCGGTTATTGGGGCATTGGTTGACCAGTATAGTTACCTTGAACAGAAATTCCTGGACATCGGACCAACGGATATCAGTCTCTTTGATGTCTGCGTCACCCGGACTCTGCGGGAGGTGGCAGTAGTCGTTCAACAGCTTCCGTTGAATGGAACTTTTCTCATCAGAATCGTTTGCCCTTAAAGCAGACTAATGTATTAAAATGTTACCGGAAAATTTGCTTTTCCGACAAATCCAACACAAAACCTCGTAACTTTAATCCTTATTAAAATTGTGGCTTCAATGAAGACTTTGCATCGTGGATGTATTTTAACTCCCAAGCCTAACTAAATTTGTTTGTTGGACAACAAGGCAAATTAAGTACAGTGTTCTCCCCTTTATCGAACGCAGTTCACTGCGCATTGCTAATACAGTTTATTCCGAACTTCAGTAATGCTTATTTTTCTTATCTTGGGTAGATCATCACATTAAAGCATTGCTGTTGCATTTAATTTTATTCCCGTAAGATTAATGTTAACTGTGTGAAACCATTACTTAGCACACGATGGGTGTAAAAAAGTGGTTGATGTTTTAAACTAAAGATTGGTTATCTGTTAAATTTTTATTATTACATGCTTTTATTTTCCGAAAAATATAGCTAAGCAATTATTTCGTGGTAGCTATAGTTTTCTTTGTTTATCATAAGATAACCACTTAACTTTTGATTTGACATCTCAACCTTATTTTTCAACTAGCGTGTGGCCAGTATGTGACACAATTAGGTACTATTGTTCTTACAGTGTTAATATTTGTAAAACTAAATATTTCTCCATTGCCAGCTGTTTGGATTACTTCTTTAGCTACGTGCATCAGGGAAAAATACTATTTAGATACTATATCTTGGATTTCGGCGCGAAAGGTCATGGGATGCCCATTTGGGTTTGGAGATTGAGTTAAATGGAAAGAGTATTTTATTGATTGTTATGATAGAGAAAATCCTGACTAAAAATGACAGTACGAATATAGTTAATACCCCCGTCGCATCGGCACATTGCCTTGTACTGGGTTGAGACCTAAGTTATTTAGGCATTTCACAAATGACAATATTAATTTAAAATTAATTTTAATCAATAGTTGTCCATAAATAAAGGTTTGACTATTAAAATGACAATTTAACCTATATTATTAACTTGAGGAAAGAGTATGCAGGTTAGCTGAGATTATAAATACAGCTAAAAATAGGACATCAGGCTTTTATGACTTAAAATTGTTGTTCAGGACCTAGGAGGCTACAACACTATATATTCTAGAGATCTAGATATAAGACAGACCTCATTGAAAAAATAAGGGTAAGTGAAATATTATTTGTTTGTTGCAGATCGTAACGGCGGGGAAGGGGATGTCCCTGAGGTCCGTGGTGTGGGGGGACAGGGTCATGATGACGGGGTTGGACGTCCACTCGTGGAACACGTTCAGGATGTAGTGCACGGCGAACGTCGCCGCCACGACACAGGACACCAGCCAAAACCACCTTTTTTTAATATGTGTTATATACCTAAAGGGGTTACCTTTGCCATAACATAATCAAGTTTTATCAAATAACATGTATACAACTTTATTATTTAAAAACGAAAAGGGATATTATTGTCAAATTTGGCGTATCGTGGACTAGTATACCTAATAGCCTAAGCTATGAACCCTAAGCCAACGTCATTTTGTTTGGGATCAACATTTCGAAATAAAATTTGCAACATACAAGTAGTGCTCTAGTAAAGTTCCAGCTCCAGTTACAGAGGAAACCAGCTATTTTTAAAAATATTTTTTTCATTCCTTGTTGCAATGTTTTACCTTCAACATTTTCAATCTACTCCCATAGGCTATCCGATCATCATATATACAAAATAATTCTTACGGAGGTTAAGCAAATTGACCAAGATCTATATTTTAGTAAACGATTGTTATAGATCGAATCTACTTATTCTTTTCCGTTTTATTCTTATGGAGAATAAGTAAATTGATATAACTCCTGTAGTTAATCTATGACGCTTAGTTTCAGTCATCACAATGATTAGTATGCAGGTCTGCCGCTAAGGGGGTATATTAGAATATACAGTAGGCTAATATTCTGAATCGTACGTAGGTAACGAATTATATTTATACTGTTGTCTTTGCGATATCCTGTACCAACCAAGGTAGTTAGATTCATCGTCAAAATGTAAAGCATCTACGTTTCGGTGCAACTAAAAACGCTTCTACTTTTTCATTAATTTTATCACATTTTCATTTAAAAATAGCTTACTTGTTTCAAATAAAACTCCGAACATGTCGAAGGAACATACAAGAACTATTAGTTGCCAAAAGAGCGTTAAAAAATTACCAAAATATATTTTTTAATCAAAAATGTTTGTTTCATTTTTAGCTACAGCTTAAAAGTGCGTTTTTAGTACTTCTTATTGTCATTAGGTTAATAGGTACGGGTAAATAAAAGTTCAAAATTCTTTTCAAAAAATAATAAAAATTTTCACTGTGCTATTAATTGTATATGCATATTTCCCACCTATTTTCTCTGTAGACAACCATTATTCTAATTCCAATGTATATTCTTAAATTGAGAAAAATACTCTGAATAAGAAAATAATTAACAGCAAAATAACCTCTACTATAAAACCTGAAACTACTAAAAATATTGGAGTAGAAGTTTTTCATGAGTTACGAGCTCTCATCAGTTACCACAAAGTAAGCTAATTGCGTGTAATTGCGAACAATATCAAGCCAACTGTGGAATAAGTGCTTATCGCGTTCTGTCGTTGAATTATGATCACTCGCTCTTCTGCCGCTATGCAGGTTGAAGATCCTAGAGTTTTGTAATATTTCTCAATAAGAATACTATGAGATCAGCCCTGATGTTTGAATCTGGTTCACAAAAGTATGCCTGAATGCCTGATTAAATAGTTTTAAGTAGATTAATATAAACTAGTAATCATGTAAAGTAGTTGTATATCAAACAATAACCTGAATTTCAACAGTAAGTTTACTCCTACGGTATTCACTGTTCTTTAGATTAGATTAGATTATTGAAATGGCAACCATACTACAATGTAGGTATTTTAAGCCGAGTATGAATGAGGATTGAGTGTAAGATGGTTGTGGCGCGATCTTGTAGTCTTGTTACTGACTAAGGCTGACATGTTCCTTAGACAGGCCTGTTAATTAATAGCCCAACAGCAGATGGCAACTAATTGACCTACAGTTTAATGTGGAATCCGAACCACGGCCTCTGAACTACGGATTGGTCTAGTTATGAGGATTAACGCAGTTTTCAAATGTGTGGACGTTAATACACACAAGAGAACACTACATAAAACGACCTTCTTAACAACTATCCACAAATCGTGACCTCCAAGTAGCTGGATTACAAGACGTCACCACCGTCTTGAGAAGTATTAAAAAACTCCCGAATGTTCAAACTGACAAGAGAGCAAGTCACCAGTCATTAATCAAATAATATTACAAAAAAGAACCGTCACGCGTGGTCACCCGCGGCCAGGGCGGCGCCGTAGAACCTTCCACAGGTGAATTATACGAAAAAGTTAGTCCTTCAAAACAATATATTTTTGAGAAGTATATGAAACTGAATTTATTAAACAAATATACATGTTTGACATTTAACACTTTACATATTTGCAAAGTATTTCCGAATTAAATATTTAAAAAAATGTTATTAGCCTCTGTACACACGAGTTGCTGCCATTTTGCCCGACATTTTGCTCACATACAAAGTCAAATCAAATCAAAAATCATTTATTGCATTTAAATATACTTTTACAAGAAGCGATGTAAATATCTCCAAAAAATATATCATCATAAGTCCTTTAACTTATTGTATTATTGTTTGGGGCCGTTCTGAAAATATTAAGACTCTAATTTTACAACAGCAACGCAACTCCCCACGCAACATTGTACAACGAACCATTGACAAGTCGCTCCGGGCGGCATCGAACCTCGTGACGGCCTTGTTACATAGCTAGTTACATTCGGTTGACTTTCTCGACTAACACAGAAACACCTTAGTATGGCTAAAATGCCTTTTCAAACACTACTTTTACTACACACTACTTATTCAGGCAGAGTCTACCAGAACCACGATAACGTATCTTTTGAATAATTTTACTGTTTTTTTTAACCTTAAATGTATAATCAATGCATGATAGTTTGCTGCAATAAGGGTTGTTTTACATGGTAAGTCTTTTTAAAAATTACATGGGCAATGAATATGTAGGTTTGCTGCTATAAGAAACATTAAATTTGGGGTTTTATGGGGTTTTTATATGGATAAAGTTGAACTAGATGGACTTCCATACCAAATTTTGGAAGAATATTTAAGTAAATAGGTGAGTTTAACGTTTAACGTGGAGTCCGAGCCACTGAATTACGAACTGGTTTGGTTTAGTTATGATGATGGTCTTTACAGATTAACGTAGTATTCAATAGTGCGGACGTTAATAATTTACACAAGAGAATACAACACCCACCGACCATTGCTCACAATTATCCACAATTTGTAACCTCCAAGTAGCTGGATTACAGGACGACGCCACCGCCCAATACACAATGTATTGTGTTTACCATTTTGAATACAGTAACTAATTAAGTTAGAGTCATGATTCGAAATACTAAATTGTGTTTTTGAGCTGAATCCAGTGGTAAATAGGAAAATTAGATCTTTCAAAATTATATATAGTATATTATACTGCTTATTTTATTAATTTTAGATCACCTCGGCGTTATTAATTATTAATTCATGAATTCAGGCAGCGCTAATGTGAGCGGGAGAGAGTTAATAGAAAGGAATTTAACAATCTTTATCACTCTATAGATATTATTATTTTTAATAATAATCATGATTGCGGTCGTTATCGTGTTGACACATAAATATGCTTATACATATAAATCATTTTGAATGATCCCCCAAAACGTGTTCAGGGGATTGAGTTTTGAACTTCTATCATAGTCCCGGGCTGAATTGTCGACATACGGGTCATGTGAAGCTAATGACCTTTTCATAGGAAATTTGCAATAGACCATTATCGAATATAGATCTTAAATGTTAGGGAAGTAAACATTTTCGAAATCACTATTCACCTTTTTTACAAAATACTACTTTTACAACTTTTTGCAGAAAAAATAATAATGATAAAGATTAAACATTTTCTAAGTCTATCAGGTCGACACGGAAACAAATTCATTTTAATTTCTAAAGTTAAATGTTAGGCCTAAACGTGTTATATGTTTTTATTTAAATGTTGAACTTTATCTGACGATGGAACTTCTAGTTCTGAACACGTATATTCGTATAGTAAAAAGCTAACTGTCGACGAACAAATAAGTCACTTACCTCTCCACCTTGGATATATTTTGGTCACTGACGTAACGTAAGCCATGCAATGACGTCTGCTGAGTGAAGTCTTTGCCAGCGTGCTGTAAACACTTGCATGTGTAGTTCTGACTTTCCCAAGCCACCGGCCACTCTGACACCCGTTGGTTGTGGGGCTCCATTCCACTGCCTTTCGGTACACCTACGCCTGCCTTTGCTGTTCGGCTCTCCGCCTACCTCTAAAGCGAAGCTATGGGCAATGCTTCTCGCGTACAATCCGCATTGTTAAGTCCCACTCAGTCACTAGCCACGGACATTTAGCGCAGCAGTAATTAGTCCCTTCAATCTTATTCTTGTTCTCCTTCAGCTTCTTGAACATATACACAAAATATACGCTAATGCAGAACCCTTACAGATTTACTTTTATGATATGAAATAAAATTTATATTTTATATTTGTTGGAAACAAATACCAAAACCATCATCAGCAATTAAAGTGGTAAGCTAATAATCATCAATTACAATATAAATTACTAAAACAACTGATAGTTGAAATGATATTCAATTAAGTGACATGATAATTATTTAATTTAAATAGGCAAAGTTAAGTTAGTACCACTTTGCCTTTCATTTCACTTTCTAAAACTAATGGCACTAGTTCTAAATAAATAAAAAATCAATGAAATTGGATAGTAAAATATGTATTATAAAACTTTCTCAAAGTGTTAATTCAACACACAAGCAGACAAGCATTTCCCACATTAATTCAACGTACAAGCAACAACAGTCAAATAGATTTCCATATGTAACTTGATTAATATTCATTCAAAAGGTTGAGGCGGCAAACAGTAGAAGAAATAATTACTATCGAAATAATAATTTTTACAATAATATTACAAAGAAAGATAATTAACATTGCAAACATGTTAACGATATTTGTGCCACTCATTGCAGTGGTTCCTACGGGATTCTTGGCGACCCCTTCTGCTTGGTTTGGAAGACAAAATTTTTATTGTCAGGTGATAACTCTTTATGAGTACGCTCGCACCTGCGGGGGTTATGTGATACCATAGATGAACGGATAGTAAAGTATATCTTATATAATATAGATAGTAATAGTATGTATATATTATAATCCGTTCCTCTCTGGTGATACTCACGCCGTTAAGCGAAGCATACACTAATAATTCCTCCTTCCGCTATCCGCCCAAACGTGTGGTTTGTTGTCGGAAGTAAACGCGAAAAAATCCTGAACTGACCGGTTTTTACACAAAGTTGGGCGAATCGCAGCATTATACCGTTTCCGCTGTAGATAAATTTAACTTAGAAAACTATTCTCAAGATTGTGAAATGTAATACAGTATTGTCACTGAGGAATGTTTTCACCATAGATATAAACATAGCAGTCGAAATTTACAAGGAATTACTTTTTAAGAAAATCATTACCCAGGATTTCTGGGCGTTGAAACACAATCCTAAACCCAAGAGATTCTTAGCCAGACAGATTAGAGAAATTAGTTTCAGTTTATCAGTGTCAGCAATCATTTTTTCACACGCTGGAATTTAAAGCTCTGATTAGGAGCATAATACAATTTATATCATCTGCATATTGCAGTGAAATAAAATCCCAGTTTACCATGGATAGACTAAGTAAGTACACGCATATTTTATAGATTATATAGAGTCCTACTTTCCCAAAGGAAATTCGCTACTGAGGTTTGATATAGACTTTAACGATAGTACCAGAAAACTATACTTTATTTCTGTGTTTTATGGTTTGGTCACACTGATTGTTGAAGTCGAAAGTCGAATACTCGGTCGAATCAATTAAATCGAAAGCTTGAGGTCGAACTCGAAAATATACAATTTGTGTTTGTGTTCGGCATCTTTTGTATACCAAACCAAAATAAAGTGTTGTTTATGTTTAGTTCAGCGTTTCTTGAGGTCTATACAAAATAGCTTTAAAGATTTCACTGATAGTAGCAGTTTTTCTTAAATAGGCCAGTTTTTGTTCATCAAAAGTTGAATTTTTGTTTTAACATCTCCAAGTGTTTTTTGGTTATTTACTTCATCTGGTCATTGCCAGTTATCTCCTCTCGTTTTCAAATAAATATTTGGAATTTAATCTGCTTGGTAAGTAGAAATAAAATTATTCAATGATTAGTCATAACCTCTAGTGATGAAAGTGCATAAATCTTATTCTGCCAACCATTTTGACAGTAGTCTTGAATAGGATTAGGCCAAGGCTCATCTGTAAGAGGAATCAATTGGGTTTTCTTAATAAATTCAAAATTTGTTTGTTATAGAGTAAATAAGTTAATGTAAAATACTTATTGAAAATGACACTCTTTATGCAAACCATTGCAATGCTACAAAGGCCAATTGGAATCACAAGTAAAATTTTGGTTGTCTAATATCACATCGTTTTACTTGATTAAGTTAAAATCAAACTATACCAACATACATTTGATATTTTTAACCCTTTGTGCTCGGTTGGCCAGTAGCACTGGCCGTGCCAATGCCTTTACAGCTCTGAATTATTTCCTGTGATGTTGTCCTCACCGCTCGGGTGGCCAGCAGTACTGTCCGCGCTACAATCCTTTGTCAGCTCGGCAGCCATGATCCCTTTCAACCTTTCCCACCAGCTCGGAATTATTTTTGTGTCAAACCTGGTTTGCTTAGAACAATGTTTGTAAAGACAATAAAAAGCAAACAACAAGCGAAAATTAAGAATAATGTCAATACAACATTATCTATTTTACAGTAAAATAATATGATGAAACATTTTCGTCATACTCCTCCAATAGGTAATTTCCTGAAGTCATCCGAATTTAAATTATCATTTATTGTTAACTTATGTTTAAGTTTATTATCTACTGTGGTTACAACTAAAATAAATAATGAATTAATAATAAAATGTACAGTTACTTACAAAAAAAACAGCTGTTATTAGCATTAAATATTACCACTTTACAGTAAATGCAACAGCAGACCAACGTACTAGGAATAACCTTAATTTCCAATACATATCTGGTTTTAGAAGCGTGAATTCATCTGATTCGCTAGTTTGTTAGTTTCCCTAAAGATTGCAGCACATCTCAAACCTAGCACATAATATTCAAAAACGGAACAGATGATTATATTTAGTGGCCAGCACTGCTGGCCTTCCGACCGCGTCTCAAATTTTTTTTGTATCATCCAGTACCACTGGCCATCTGAGCGGTGAGGACAGCATATATAAAAATTAATTCGACTTCGGTGAGAAAATGGCCTTACTCTTGTCGTAGAAGACCTGCTTGCTCAGATAATTTCCTAATCAATACAATTAAAGTACAAACCTTAACATATTTTTTTACAGTGATATACCAGAACCAAAACTTGCACTAATTATGCGTAATTGATAAAATGTTCAAGAGACTCTAGAGCCTGATTCATTAGGTCTAGCAAAAAATACCAAGATAAAAAATTTTACAAATTTTCTATCTAAAATCATAATAAAATATATCCCATAGGGAAAAGAAAAGTTATCCACCATATTGGAAACATAGCAGGAAGTTTTGAAAATTTAAATATCCTACATGCCTGAATGGGGTCCTCTATAAAAAGTTAATTGTGAGACATAAAATAAAAGTTACTTTCAACCATATAACCATACTTTCTCCATCCATTGTATCTGAGAAGCATGTGGTGGATTTCTTATGTATCAAGTCAGGTTATCCTGTTAGAAGAAAAATGTTGGAATATATACATGATGCATGATTCCCATCCGTGGTCCTCTGAGATGGGAAATTGGACAGGTCATGTAATACCAGCAAAGAATAAAGTTTACACCTACCTACTTAGGTAATCATAAAAACTGGACTCTATTATATCTTGACAATTGAGCTGTTGACAATTGAATTGTTGCTTGGTTGAGTTAATTTAAATAATTGATAAAAGTTCAAGATATTGTTAGTTCCTAACAGACTACTGCGAGCATTATGTCCTCTTCGGAATCAGAACTATAACTTTAAATTATGTTAGAAAATACCCCTGTTGCGGCAGACCTATGCCACAGAGGCCTCCACCCGCCACTTCTAATTGTATTTGTAAATGTGTTTTGAATTACCACTTTACCACTTCTAGGGTTAATGTTCTTTAATTTCTACAACTTGTTAACTAATTTGCTTATTGGTGGAGTTCGTAACTCAACCCCCTGAACACGTTTTGGGTGGTCATTCAAAATTAACTATTAAAAATTAAAGACGTCGGTGACATCACAGAGTTTGCCTCCGGGCGCTTATATTTTTGTAAAAAATTACGGTTGTTTCCGGTCCGCAGTTGCAAGAATCTGTACTTCATGTGCCTCTCTCTAGGCACTGGTCCATCTTTTCGCATTCCCAACCCTTCAATTCAGTTGAAGCCTGAGAGTTGCTTAGCACGGACGACGCCACTGTCACTGATCGTGCTACTACGGTTATGTAGTTTAGACCCGTTTTTTTTAATTCCATATATTTAATTCAGTTCATTATTGCCTAATATTTATCGTACAGGGGTTTCATACAACTTTTACAATATATGTTTAAAAATACATTGTTTGTTTATTATTTCAATACCCGTAAAAAACCTTGGGTCACCATTCATGTTTTAAAATCAAAGTCACCAACGTAGGGTAATATATATATAAAGGTATGTGAGCCAACACGATAACAGCTGCAATGATTATTTGATTATTATAAAGTTCAGAGGAGTTGTTCTTTTCTGTAATATCTAGGATGAGTTTGTTGTGCAATGAAATTGGACTACATTATCCACACTTTTGCGGGATTTTGAATCCCCAAGATTGTTTTTTTTTCAATTTATTTATCTAATAATGTTTGATAAAAAATCTATTTTTCCTTTTTACCATTGGATTCAGCACAAAAAACATACACTTTGGTATCTTGAACCATGGCCTAGGTCAATTGATTACTGAGATATTTAAAATGGTAAACACAGTACCTACAATGTGCAATGTTACTCTTATGGAGAATAGCTAAAAATCAATTGCCCACTTATTAAATTAAATATTGTTAGCCTATGCATGTCCATCAAGTTAAGTTTTATCAATACATCCATAAAACCCCCATATTTCATGTTTCTTCCAACAGCAAACCTATGTATTCATTGTAGTTGGTATAACTCGCTTCGTTATTTACATAACTTGGTTGTATGTGTTTTTACTTAATGAACTGCCTTAATATAAGCAAATTATCATGAAACACAGTCCTTATTGCAGCAAACCTGGATACTCAGTACTACGGTATTCAATTACTATGATGGAAATAATATACGTTCTGAATATGATTTCATTTTTCTCAACTATACATCCTAAACCTCTATTCTCATCATAGTATGCCAGCTGCAATCAAATACTTTGTAATGGGTTCTTAACAGGAACCATTACAATATTGATTTACAAAAATACATAGGAGGTATGGTTTTTCCTACAAAATAATACAGTAATTAAAAGCGCTAATACTACAGAATAAAATACAGATTGTAAGATAGTTGACAAAATGAACAACAATAACGGTTTTTAATTGAAATCAGTTTATTTTGTAACACACAAAATGAAATATATGTAAATTCATTATGAAGAATTAAATGAAGAGGGTGTAATACTTAGCCGTTTTTATAGAAACCATTATTTATGTTTTTGTGGAATAGTCTTGCCAGGATATGGCAAGATCCATTGTCAGAACTGTCATCAAACACAACTTTGTGAAGCTAAGTTAGGTATTTTTCAAAGTGAAAAAGCATGGATGAATTTGTCCTTGTATATTGTCCTTTTTTGATGTTTTGTTTGTGAACTATCTAAACCCCTTCTTGAGCACGTAGTATTTAGAATGATCAATCGTTTAGAAACTAAGGTTTTTTTTTACTTTATATGCCATTATTGTCTTTGAAATTCAATAAAGACGCTTATAAATTCCACCACTAGTAGACGATTTGATGATTATAATTTACTTTAAGAAGTTTAGTGTAAAATATCTTTGTTGGTAGTGTTCAGTCAAAACTATTGAGTGGTCTATAGAAAGTTTTACTGGTATTCAGTTCAGTTGAAAATCATATATACATATGGTACATAGTAGGCCATAACTTCATTGAGTGAAGGGAAAGGGGGTTTTTGATTTATTTTTTATTGGTGTTATTGGTACTATTTTTTCTTTACGTCGATGAAGGGAGCACCAAAGTCGAAGAGTCAGGAAATAGATTCCTTCCACTGCACTCAAAAAACTGAAGCCCATGAAAAGCCCAAGTAATCCACCTGTATTTGCTGAAACATATTAAATTGAATGCTTTATTTATGTGTTATTTTCAATTTTAATATATACACCATAAACAAAATTACTCTAAACTTGTTCAGACATAATAGGCTACAAAGGTTTAAGAATTAAGTTATACAGAATCGTTAAAACTCATAATAGCATTGTTTATTAATTATTCAATTTCTTTTATAGAGCTTTTTCAAAGGGTCTGTGTTATTAGCCTAACTACATAAGTTTCTCGAGGTGGAGATACCCCCCCCCCCGTTTTCAAGTGATTACCTAATAATTTACTTTAAAAATTGAAAGTTTAAGCTACAGATATTAATCATATCATGTTTTCAATAATACTATACCTATCTATCATGCACAATACAAAAACTGTATTGATAACACAACAAATAACCACAACATTCCGCCTCCGAACTAGCGGGCGACACAAGATAACGTGCACTCAGAACGAGAGTTAGAGCGGATTTTAGCTACCAACGAAGTATGGGAACACTTAAATGAAGAATTCGTAACTCAGTAAAAAATAGATATCTTTTACACTAAAATTCATTAAAATGGGACATTTTCCGGTCTACGTATATCATTGTTTAAACAACAAGATAATGCACTTTTTATGAGCATGGCCGTGCGGCTAAAAGTGCATTATGTCGTTTATCCGTAGACGGATTTTGTTTGACAAAATATCGTTAGATTTGGAATTAAAAGTAAATGGTTTTTTGTATTTACATTAAAAGATTTTTAACCACAGTTCTGAAAATTTTCTCCAGAAACGTTGTATGGTTTAAAACACACACATTGAAAAAGACCAATAAAATATATTGAATAAATAAAGAATTCTCTTGAAATTTGATCTCTTGCATTTTGACATGGCATAGCAAACTAAATTATACTTTAAAACTATTTTTGTCTTTAGCCAATAAAGATGTGTGTAAAGTTTGATTTCATAGAAACTACCAGAGCTATTGTATTGCATTTTTAATATATAAGAATAGCTGTTTAGATGAACTGAAAACATTCGTTTTAGACAATATCCATGATCTAACCTAATTTCCCACAGGGAAGTTAAATACAAACATTTTTCCTTTAGTTTTGCATGTAAAGTATTTTGATAACTTGGTTATGGTCTTTCAAGTTAATCAAATTCATTAACCATTTTGAAACAGTGCTCGGTTGGGCGTAGTGATAAATATTTTTATAATTGACTTACCCAGGAGCTCAGTGAATCCAAATAACTCTCCCCTTATACTTGCTGTGTATTGAGTGTCAGTAAAGAATACATGTAGAACTGCCATATTTTTACTAAAAATTAAAAGTATCATTTAAGGCAAGCATCAAGATGGTATGGATAAGCAGAATTTTATATAGATGAGAGAAAATATATTTTTTTACTTAAAACTTGAAAATTTTATAGCCGTTTGGCTTTTTGCTGTGAAGGTTCATCCAACCTTTTCACTCAAAGTATAGCTTCAATAAAAATCTTAAAACATTTCCATGTATCCTGAAGGAAGCATATACCAGTCACACGCAAAGGACGTTCAGTCATTTATTTTTTTCTAGATAAATTGAATCTAATGTCTACATACTATTATTATGTAAACTATTAATATTTACATATCACGGTTATAAGAGTAATGTAGGATGAAGTAAAAACTCAAGTCTTCCAACACTACTTAATATACTTACAGTTATATTGTAATTATATACAAGACAGTCAATATATACAAAAGATGTTAAAATGGTGATCGATTTTGTCCAGTAACACCGGAGATCATTAGGCCCAAACGGAAACGATTGATCTCAGTTTGGGCCGAAATTGATCGCCAATTTAACACCTTCTTTATATATTTACCGTCTTGTATATAATTACAATATAAGTGTAAATATATTCAGTAGTGTTAGAAGAGGTGAGTTTTATACTTCACCCTTTAGCAAAACTAGCATGTACAATGCTTATGAAAAATTTATTCTAAAGTAATATGCATTTTCAAATGTAACTTGTCTTTTAATTTTCTTTCCGTTTTCAGTTTATTTTATATTTATTTTGACTTTAATTTTATTTAACAACCGTGTGTGAATATGTTTTTAAGATCACAAAAACTTGTTATGAATTCAAACATTTGTTATATTATAAAGGTTTTATTTTTGCACGCCCGAAGTTAACTTCTATGAGCTTTTGTTAACTCCATGCGCCTTATAAAGGCTTAACCAGGAAGTCTTATGCATTATAATGATTTTTGTATAGATTCAAAATGGTGGCTATTTTGATGAGAACTATCATACCTTGAAGTTTGTCCCCGACTTTAAAAAAACTCCTTGTATATACAATATTTATTTATACTAATGCATATATTTCTGGCACATATTTAACAACCGATTCGCCGTTTAAAACTGCTTGAGGATTCGATTCCATATACAACAGGAAACGGTTCGTTTCCTCTTTCACTTTCACAGAGGTTTTTAAGTGTTAATGTTTACATGAATTCTCATCGGTTTAATTACGACTTACGGATAAATACGTTGTGTTGCTGTAGTTTTGGATTTTTTTCTGTAGACAATTACTGAAGAAATTCTGTTCATATGATCTTTCAGAAAAAAACATGTGTTGTACGTTAAGTTTCTTGTTTTTGTTATACGTTAAAGTAAGTAATCTCACCTAAAATAACTTGTATTTTTTCTTCCCAGATATCTAGAAGGAATATCTGCTTTTGCGGAGAGAATAGATGTAGTTTGTTGCATCCTGTAGGAAATAGCGTTGCAACCTGGTCTGCACCCACATGATTTTGTTTTAGTTGTGTTCAAAGATGCTGAAGTGTTCCCATCATCTATGAGCCTCAGTTCCATAGCTTCTGCAAAATTTATAGGTTTTGATTACTCAAGAATAATTTGTCATATTTATTTTTTTTCTTTTAAACTTACATACACTAAGCATATACTTGTAAGATTGCTCATTAAATTAATAGAAGTATCATATTTTAAAAAAACCAGTGTCAAAATATATATATATAAAGACTGGGACGGTGGCGACGTCCTGAAATCCAGCTACTTGGAGGTCACGATTAGTGGATAGTTCTCAGCGATGGTCGGTGGGTGTAGTGATATTTTGTGTGGATTAACGTCCGCACAGTTGAATACTACGTTAATCCGCGAAGACCATCCTCATAATTAGACCAATTCGTAATTCAGAGGCCGTGGTTCGGATTTCACATTTAACTGTAGATCCATTAATTGCCATTGGCTGTTGAGCTATTATTACAGTTCTGTCTAAGGAACATGATAGCCTTAGTCAATTACAAGACTAAAAGATCATGCCACAATTATCTTACAGTCAATCCTCATTCATACTTGGCTTAAAATACCTACATTGTAGTAGTCGCCATTTCAATAATCTAATCTAATATTCAGTTTATTATAATTAAAGCATTGATTTAAGTAGATACATGCTTATTGATTGGAAATTCAAGCAAAATAATTGCTAATATTTGTAAATGTACTTACTGAGGGCTCTTTTGGCACATTCTTCATCTTTCTTGCCACAAATTCTTGTTGTATCATTTTCTATAAGATCATTAATGAGTTACTTTCCTTTATGATTTTTGTGTTACAATTATAACTTATATCTAAATTCATTTAAAGATAATGAGAACATTTTTATTACAATAAGATTTATATCTGGTGGATGTAATCAGCCTTAAGCCCCTGATCACAATCTAAAACGCCTCACTCCACGGTAACTTTGTAATATTTAATAATTGAAACGTATATTTCTATTAAAGCCATATAACAATCAATAAGGCTTTTAAATTCATTACAATGGCCATGGTGGAGGCTCCAATGTTAATCTTATGGAGGATTAAAAAAATTATATTTTTCACTTATCTAATATTTTTATGAAACTTGATATTTAGCTTCAATGGTTGAGATCCATACATTTGTGCTAAATCATAGTTTATGTGTTTATCATGGCAGCAAACCTGCATACTCTTTTCCCATGTTAATCATATGGAGATTAGGCAAACTCCTATATTTATGGACAGATGTTGATGAAAGTTGGTATAAATGTTAAAAATAAAATTTTTGATGGTATAGATGGCTACTTTCAGTGTTCCTCACAGCAGCAAACCTACTCACTCTTTCCCATTTTAATCTTATGGAGAATAGGCAAAAATTCTCAAAACGACAGATTTTGACCAAACTTGTCATATATTATTCTTATACGAGTATTATTGATTTGGAAATTCGCTGAGTACGCAGGTCTGCTGCGACGGGGGTATTTTATAATTAAAGCATTGATTTAAGTAGATACATGCTTATTGATTGGAAATTCAAGCAAAATAATTGCTAATATTTGTAAATGTACTTACTGAGGGCTCTTTTGGCACATTCTTCATCTTTCTTGCCACAAATTCTTGTTGTATCATTTTCTATAAGATCATTTATGAGTTACTTTCCTTTATGATTTTTGTGTTACAATTATAACTTATATCTAAATTCATTTAAAGATAATGAGAACATTTTTATTACAATAAGATTTATATCTGGTGGATGTAATCAGCTTTAAGCCCCTGTACATGATGCTAAATGGTCTGCCTTGTCTGCCAGTAACTTTGTAATATTTAATAACTTGATTACATATTTATCTATTGTACTGAGAAGGTTATATTTATAACAATCAATAAGGCTTTTAAATTCATTACAATGGCCATGGTGTCACTTGAGAGTTCAATTTTTATCGGAAGAAGAGGAGAAGTCTCTCTTTTACTTTCATAAGAAAAACTTAAACAAAATACCCATTGCGCAATATGTTTTACATAACAATTTTTTTTTCTTGTGACCGGGCCTTTCTACAGTGTCAAGCAAGTGATACTGTATTGCTCAAACACTTTAGGAAAGGGGTTATGGGCAGTTCTTTGCAATAAAATAAATCACGATGTAATATAGCTCTGGTGGTTTCTATGGAAACCTGTTACATATTTTCCGTCATAAAAATCACCAACACCCCCCCAGAGCTAAGACATATTCAAGTCAAAATTATATTTGATCATATTCAATCCATGCTTTGAATAACATATTTACTGTATTTACATATATATTTACTTTATATGTAAATATGTATTTTAATATATATCTTTAATATCTTTGTTTACTACTTTGTTTACAGGCAACTGTTTTATATGTCATAATGCTTATACAAGATATTCTATTTTGAAAATGCAGTTTTTACTAATTAATTAACTAAGTAATATAGTTTGAATAATATAATTGTTTAATTATTTGGTTTAACTGCCTTTTTTCATTGTTAGGTTGTTAGAGTATTTTAAAGAGTTTCAAGTTTGTTTCTTAAAATTTTAAATATAAAACTCAACATAATCTTAAACTTAAAAAAAAATTAATAACTCACTGGGCATGTAGTACAAAACGCAGCTACAGTCATCGAGAGTGAACTTTGCCTCACACTCAAGAGCACAGTTTCGCTGTGTATAAGTTCTGTAAAATGATAGGTTCTTCTCATTCCCTAATATGCAATTACGTTTGTTCGCTGGGATTGTGGGAAATAATTCGGTAGTTGTTGCCACGATAGGTTCAACAATCATTCTGGACTCCAGGCCTGGGGACAGGAGCGTGGCGAATGCATTCATTTTTGGAGTTTCTACGGGGTTGTGAAGCACAATCTAAACAGGAAAACAATGCCTAAAAAATAATTCAATCAGTTGTATTTAGGCACTTAATTGTTCAGTCATGATTGGTTTGTAACTTGATGACCTCTGACACTGAGGCAGCAATCTCAGTTATGTTTTATCAGTAACTGCATAGTAATCCCATGTTTAACATTGACTTCACATTATCTGGACAGCCAGTATGAAGCCTACAAATTATACAATCCTATTTTCCTGTGTTTAATAAATTTAGAGATTGCAGAGTGGACCTTTTTATTTTTACAGTGCAATACTTTATTATATAACTGACATTGTACAGGTTCAGCTTTTTTTATAGAAAATTTAATTTAGTGAACTTGTTAGACACCATCGCCTTTCTTGACCGTGTTTTCCTCTGGGTGCAAAAAACGAACCTGCTCACACAGTTCAGTGTATCTTTAGTGTCTAAACTGCCTCTAGGGCATATCTTATAACCAAGACTACCCCCAACCCCTAACACCAAGCTTTTTTGAGTGATGTCGTTGGGAGATGTGACCTTATGCTGCATTTATCAAGTTTCATGGAAAACGGTAGGGAAATAAAATACCCCCGTCGCAGCAGACCTGCGTACTCAGCGAATTTCCAAATCAATAATTTAATATATGACGTTTTATAAAAATATGTCCATAAACATGAGAATTATTTGCCTATTCTCCATAAGATTAACATAGGAAAGAGTGTGCAGGTTAGCTGCTGTGAGGAACACTGAAATAATTCATTTCTACCATGAATAATTTTTATCTTAATATTTATACCAACTTTCATCAACATCTGTCCATAAATAAAGGACTTTGCCTATTCCCTATATGATTAACATGGGAAAAGAGTATGCAGGTTTGCTACCATGATAAACACATAAACTATGATTTTTAAGCATAAACTTATGGGTCCCAACCACATGAAGGTAAATATCAAGTTTTATACAAAAATATTGATTAATATGGGAAATATTAATTTTTAACTATCCTCCATAAGATTAACATTGGAGCCCCACAATACAACGTACTGTGTTTAGATTTTTTAATATCTCGGTAACCGTTGGAGATAGAGAAAAACTTTAAGGAACTTAATTGTGTAGTTTTTTAAGCTGATTCCAATGGTGAAATATAAAATTATAAATTTTTTAAAATTACATGTGAAAAGCGCAAAAAACCCCATTTTGGGGTACAAAACCCCCCCAAACTACCCGTTCCCATTGACCGATATGTCTGGTTTACGAACTCGTCCGAGCATTTGTAGGAATACACGTCTCTACCAAATTTGGTCTCGATCGGACCATTTTTACGAGAGTTATCGTGTTAACAGACACACATATATATACATATATATATATATATATATATAAAAATTTTTACGACTATTGTTTTTGGTCTCTGGGCACCTAAAGAAGAAAAAATAACATGGTCTCGGGCTTAAGTCTTACCATGAGACCTACGGTAATAGCTTCTTCCCTATGGGAAATTCGCTAAAAGAAACTGATTTTTAAATATTCTCCATAAGAATAACATAGGGTGCTCTTATAAAATGTACTGAATTAACCACGGACATGAAATTTAACTTTTATTTGAAACCATTTATCGTTGACTAAAGATTAAAAATACTGTACTAATTTGTTTAGATTTTAAGCTGGATTCATTTTTGGTAGTCAAATTATACTTTACTTTTATTGTTTTTGCGGAAAAATTAATTAGAGTTTAATTAGAGTTATGGGCTTTAAAAAAAAATATTTTTTTTATTTTCAAAAGCTCTAAAACCCCAATGTTTTGATAAATGTGAATGGTGTCATTTGCTTACCTCATAAAGGACTCTAAATAATAATTCACATCAAAATCGGTTGAGCCGTTTCTGAGAAATTTTCATTTTATGTTTTATATGTTTATTTGGGTATTTTAGGGGTAAAAATGCTCTTAAAAATGAATAATTAAAAAAAACATCCCTAATTACCGTGGATTATTACCTACATGCTGAATTTCATGAAAATAGGACCATTAGTCTCGTCTCTAGGCTTCATCACATCTTCACACACCTACGGACAGATATCCCTCTAAAACCACTTTTTTAGAGGTTTTTTTGTAATCCAGCAACTTAGAGGTCATTAACTGTGGATAGTTATGAGCGATGGTCGGTGGATGTGATTTTCTTTAGTGGGGATTAACGTCCGTGCTATTGAATGCTACTTTACATTTTTAAATATATTCAGTAACTACATTAGTAAATATAGTAAGATAAGTTGTAAGTAAATAGTAAATACATTCATCCGCAAACACCATCCTCATAATTTGAGCAGTTCATAATTTAGAGGCTAAAGTGGTTCGGATTTCACGTTATAATGTAGATCCCTGAGATGCCATCAGCTGTTGGGCTATTAATTATCAGTTCTGTCTAAGTAACATGTCAGCATTAGTCAGTAACAAGACTACAAGATCGCGTCATAATCATCTTACACTCAATCCTCATTCATACTTGGCTTAAAAATACCTACCTGGGTAGGTAGGTCGCAATTTCAAAAGGTAATTTAATCTATTTATCGAACTGGCGGATGATTGGACTTTGATTAATCACTTATACTGAGCAGGAGTATCTCTTTGGTATTCTTTAAATTAAACCTTACTTTCGATTATCTGAATGAGGCAGAGTCCCAATTCTTCCAGATAACTGAGGGTTTATGTTACTTTAGTTTGATTTTCCTTAGCTTAATATGTCCTTCACTTATCTATATTGTGAGTATAAGAGGATTCAAGCCTGATAAAACAAAACAATTATTTAACTCGTAACATTAATTAGAATATTTATATTTTTTGTGTATTCTAGGGTTAAGATGGTAAACTAACTTATTAACAACGACTTTCTTCCCACATTCATTTCATAGGATATGTTGAGCATTTTAGCTCAAAATCCCATATGTCTGAGGTTATAAAATGTGGCTCCAAAGATATTTTTCTATCATTTCATGTTTTCTTTTGGATCACCTTTCATGAGAATTAATTCATTCTAAGCTTTTTCAAAAAATGATATTATTTTTGGACCGACCTTGAAGCCGATGCTGACCTCGGAGGAACAGTAGTACTCCTCAAGGTCCGCGTCCAGCACAATGCTGAGCCCCAGGTGGTTGCCGGCACCCCACGCTCGCCACGGCAGCCAGTCCACCGGCGCCTTTGGGGGAAACCCCTTCCCTGGGGTCCAGTCCAGCGACTCAAAGGGAAACGTTACATTTAGATCGGATAAATCTTTCCTGTGGACATAGAATGAGGGCAGCCTCTTTACCAAATTGCTTTTCTTTTCTCCAACTTTTTCCCCCAAGTATATTATACTCAAAATATCCAAATCTATATGTTAACTATTGCAGGATTACCCAGATCTGGAAAGTCAGGAAAATGTTATAAAAATTTAAAAAGGCATATCAATTAATGTAAAATAAAACATAAAGCACATCTTGTGGCTTTTTTTAGTACTAAGTTGATTGCTTTAAAATTACAGCTAACTATAAAAAGAGGCCTTATCAATTATTGCTACTTGCAAAACGTTTCATTATATTTCATTATATTTGGGGAAGTGAAGATTTGAACATTGAATCAGACCAAAAGCCTGAAGGAGTCGTTAAGAATCCGTTTCCATAAGAAGCAATTCCTGCAATTACAAAAAATGTGTTTGCAAATCTTACAATAAAAATCTTAGGTGGAGTAAAAAGAAGTTTATGTGACATGCTAAATTGAGTTTGTTAAAATGGTATCAGGGTTCATCACACATTTTTAACATTCATCATCCGAACATCCAAGACATATTGTTTCATCTACGTTCTGAAATTCTGTATTAGTACAATGGTAGGCACTACCAATACAGAATTTCAGAAGATAAATAAATAGAAAATATAGGAAAAAAATAAATAGGATTTCCATTAATTTTTAACACTTAGCCAAACAATTTTATGCATATGCTTACGGGTTATGAAATATAAAATCCCGCTTGACTCTGTTGAACGAGCAGCATATGCCCTCGTCAGTGAGTGTTGGGTTGAACAGGTCTTCGCATTTGTAAGTCTCACTGTGCCACAAACACAACACCAACATCTCATGGCATGGCTGTGAGACCTGTTGATTAGCAATTATTAGATTAATTATAGCTTCAAAATTGTTGTGTAGTTGCGAATTTGTTTACCTTCATCCTAACGACTGTAGGATGTTAAATTCTTTGATTTCTTTAACAGGCTTACCTAAATATTTTAATTTGATTTGTCTCTGATTTGCTGTATGTATTAAAATTAAATTGGCATTAAATAAAAAAATCTACTCCTAAAATTCTGTCTAAAATTGTTATGGAAAATAATCTCACAAGGGTCATGAAGGGACTTGTATAGATTAATTTTACTAATAAATTAAAGAATAATTTGAACATGACTTGTGTTACTACTTTTAAGGAAAACAAAACTGTTTTCCTTAAAGCCGTGGTTTCTAAGCATAAACCACGGCTATAAATAGAATTTGTTTAGTGAAAATTAAATGAAAAGAAAAAGAATC
Source organism: Nephotettix cincticeps (assembly GCA_023375725.1). Lineage (NCBI taxonomy): Eukaryota > Metazoa > Arthropoda > Insecta > Hemiptera > Cicadellidae > Nephotettix > Nephotettix cincticeps. Next base: position 3,089,346 of record CM041785.1, read on the forward strand.
ATACATACTAAGAAGTATAAAAAGGAGAAAAAACAAGGCTTGATCTGAAATGAATTAAGTAGCTGTCATTGTCTTTATTCAAGTTTAGAAACTATAATGGTTAGTTTATCTACGTGTCAGTTTGAGTAAATTGTATCTCAGACTTTGTGCAGCCAGGCAGAGAGTTTTTTGACTTAAAAGTTTGTCATCTGGTTAGATTATAGTTTGCTTTTATTATGCATTAATATTTTTAAATTACTTGATAATTTGTTTATCAAATAATATCTTGTAGGTAATGTAATAAAAAAATTTTAAAGATTATCTTGTACATCGGTGTAAGAAATCCTGAGATGCACATTTGGATTTGGACTGCTTTCCTTAAAAACTGTTTAAAAGTGTGACAATAATACCTCTGGCTTGGATTCAAGCGAACAAAAATGAATTGAAGTATTTGTATAAAAAGCTACTTAAAAGGTTTAATGCTATTTATTGCTTACATTAACCATAAATGTCCTCAATTCTTTCCATGTGATCTCTGAGTCGTCAATATTATAATCGTAACCTTCAGACTTTTTGTCACAGAAGTCGTTCAACATCTTCCGTTCTTTTGATCCCTCTATTCCTGCATATTGGGCTCTAGAACCATAAAAAAGTCATGAGAATGAATAGTTTCTTTCCATTAAATATTTATATTTAAATATTAGGTCCATTGATTGAAAAACAAAACCTGTTTTACTGACCTTGCATACATGGTCTGCCGTTTACAACAGAGTGTATAATATATTTTATTAGTTTTTTGACTGTATATTTTATTTTCTACCATGTATTTATGGTTTAAGTTTTATTTATTTGTTTGATAGTTTGAGTACAGGTGATTTCTAAGGACGTTAACAGAATATTTCAAAATGTTTAAACCAATATTTTAAAAATTCCCTGATAAGTCTATAGACTTATCAATTTTGAATTTTTTCTAAAGAAGATGATCTCTTTGGTCACTGTTCCTTTTGAACTAAACATTACTCCCATGACAGTTGGAATTTTGATATTATATTTTGATTCAAACTATTTTACAGTAAGTTCATAAATAGGTTTTTTTCTTTGTCCACTTTTTCTTTGTGACACACAGACTCTGCAAGTCTATCCTTTTTACTATTTTTAGAAATGATATAGTGTATATTTTATTTTTGTATTTTTTTAATGATGTAAATTCTGAGAATAAAAAGTTCAAGTGTGCAGTACCTGTGACTTATTGCTCACTTTTCAATGGAACAATGTTAAATTTTAACATTTGCTATTATCATGTTTTACACCAGAAATCCTTGTACTTGGTGTAATTGAAAAGGGGATTATATTGTTTAGCCAACTGTCTTCTAGAATTTCAATTTTTCATTCATTCAGTGAATAAATTATAAAATATTTATAAAAAATCATCTACTATAATGCTGTTGACATATTCTCCTTCTTCCTTTCTCTGGTTAAAAGTAACTAAAAAATATCTAATATCTAACACTATTACATTCTTAAATACTTATTAGAACACACACTCATACTAAAATTTGAAAAATTTTGTGGGAGGTATATAACAGCTAAACTCTCTCCTCTCTACCTGAGCTAATAACAACGGTTTTTGAGCGGGTTTAATCGGGTGATGTGCGTAAAAAATCTGTTGAAAAATGTGTGTTGAAAAAACTGTTGAGAAATAAGGAAAAGTATATTTTTGGTTATAAGAATAGCTTCGGGTGCTTTTATACAACTTTCTAAGATTTAAATTTCATCTAAAAAAACCTTTAGTGGTAGAATAATAATTCAAAATAAAAAATTGTTTAAATATTTTAAGCGGTTGAGCAGGTTTTTATGGTGCTAGTCAAATTATTAAATTTATTGTTTGGCCAGGAAATAAAAAATACCTTTTTTACTAAAACCAACCTTGCATTGTACATTTTGACAGGTACACGGATTGTGTCATACTAATTGGGATATTAAGCACTATAAACTATAAAACCGTTATTTATGAATGTTAGGGCAATTTTTTCAAATGTTTTTTGTAATGGTTATTAGGGTTCTTAATAGTAATAAAGAGTCTAGATTTTCAAAAACTTGAAAAAACAGCTGGAAATAGGATGGATAATTAATTTATCTAAATGCAAAGGTGTAGGCTATAGCTTTTTACACATGCGCACCCACCACGATTTTTTTGAAATTGCTTTTAAGGAACTGAAAATTAAAGGTGCCGAAATATATTGGCTCTTAAATATGTACAAATTAGCTTATGTTTCTTTTGATTTCAAAAAGTACCTTTCCAATAAGGGAAATGTCGTACTACCTCAGCTGGTTGAAAGTTAATCTATCGTTTTACTACTGTAAATTCCAATACAATGAAAATTTTCTCAATTAAAAAACATTATTATGCTTATTTGCAAGAAAATTTTGCTTGGAGCAAATTAGTAAATATGTCACAAGGTAATTTTTTTGACTATCCACCTCCTTTGTATGTCCAAGGCTACACTCTTCTTGGCGTTGTTCATGTTGCATATAGTGATTGCAGGGAAGGGGATGGCTGACAGCGGGGTAGCCTCTGGGGAGAGGCTCAGGATGACAGGGCTGTGGGTCCACCTGTAGTACACGTTCGATATGTAGTTGGCGGCGAACACGCAAGCAAGTCCAAACGATATGATCCAGAACACCCTAGTGGACAAAGTGAAAACTAATATGCTATCTATCGTTTGAGCTATCGTTAAAATAAACAATATCAGTGAACTGACAGGTATTAACTCTCTTTGTATAACTGAACATCACTTACCTTTAAATTACCTAAAAAAATATTAACAATAACTTCTTTCCTATTCTCTTACTACTAGTTAGATACTACTACTACTAGTTACTACTAGTGCTAGATATTCAGCAACACACCCCCTCACCCACTCCCAAAGATAATGAAAAACTTTGAGCAGAGGTTTTAGTGGGTGATGTGACCATGCGCACAGTTTATATACAGTTGAAAAATAATCTTTACTGATTGTAAAATGAATTTTGTTTTAGTATTCTCCATAAAAATACATTTGCCAATGTGCTGCGTTCACCGCTGATAGTGCATTTATCTTCTCTCTGAAACGATTATTAGTCATTGACCAATAATAAAATACTGAAATGTTAATTTTTTTTCTTGTTTGTTATTTGTTTATTATGTTAATGGTGATGGGGAAATTATTTCATAAACTTAATTGTTTTACAGAATGTTTAAAGTTCATAATAGCATTGGTTATTAATTATTCAATATTTTTTGTTAGACTTTTTCAATGTGTCTGTGTTTTTAATTACACAACGTTTCTAGAGGTGGAAAAACTTCTCCCGTTTTCAAGTGTTTTATAAGTGACCTAATAATTTCATTTACCGTACATTAAAAATTTAAAGTTTAAGTTGCAGATATGAATTATATTGTGTTGTCAATATTACTATTGTGCTCCAATTCTCGTTCTGACCACACACTCTTGTGTCGCCCTGCTAGCTTGGAGGAGGAGTGTTGTGTTTATTTGTTGTGTGATCAATTTAGTTTTTATATTGTGCATGATTAATAAGTAACGTATTGTTGACAACATGATATAATTAATATCTGTAACTTAAACTTTTAATTTTATTGTTTTGCCTTAAAAATTAAATTATTATTTGTTTACATTAAAAAACACATAGCTTAACCTTTGGACTGTTATATTTACAGACATACATGGTAATGTTCTCTATTTAAGGCTACATTAGATTAGATTGTTGAAATGGCGATCATACTACAATGTAGATATTTTAATGAATGAGGATTGAGTGTAGGATGATTGTGGCGTGATCTTGTAGTCTTTTTACTGATTAAGGTTGACATGTTCCTTAGACAGGACTGTTAATTAATAGCCCAACAGCGAAAGCATATCTAAGGGACCTACAGTTTAACGTGAAATCCGAACCACGGCCTCTGAATTATGAATTGGTCTAATTAACACAGAAAACAAGACGTGTAAACTTTTATAACTTCTGTCAACTGGCATTCCGTATTAAGTAATCTTTAAATGAAAGGAGTCTGTAGTATAAACTGGGAATTTTTGTTGTTATTATTATTATTATTATGGTCGAGGTTAATTAGTTACCAAATTAAAAAATACTTTGAAGTACTTCAGTTTGACTAGATGCTTTCATTTATTAAATTCATTAGGATTGCAAATGTTGGCTTGGAATTTCATCAAATCAAAAATCTTTTATTTAATTCAAAAAAACTTCCTCAAATAACAAACTGCCATGTGCACGTAAGCATGCTCGGCTAAAAAAAAATATAATTTGTTTATTTATTCACATTGTATATGAAGCAGTCTTAGCTTTGGTGTTAAAGTCATTTCCTTATTCATTACCTCATAAAAATTTATCATTCATATTAAATGTTGATGCTTAATTTTCGGTAAGAAAGTATTGATTCAGGATATTCCAAACAAAAATTTGCAATCCTAATGGTTTCAAAATGAGTGAATTTACACCATTCAATCATAATTTACTTTATCTGTTAGTAGTTGCGATACTGGGTGATATTGAGTAGGTCATGTTAAAGGATCCAGGGTTTAACCCATGTATGCAACCATTAATACATTTCGCAATGTGAATGCGGTTCCGATTCAAGATATCCTCATCAACTTATAATACTATGAACTAACATTAAAGATATTTAGTAGTGAAATATGAAGAAGTAGGCCTAGTTATTAAAAGTTATAACCTCTACAAAAATATTTTATGGCCACTCAGGTTTGTATACCTCTACATTTTCCTCTATTAAACCCCGTTTACTGTGTGTTTGTTGCTAACATAATTACGACCTTACTGGTCAAGAATTCTATGACCTTTTGTTAAGTGCAACATCATTATTACCAGGTTATTCCATAGTGGACATGTAAATTTTTATCTTTGGTTAGCTTGATCGCTTCTTTAATTTGTACTTTCACTCCTGGCTCCAGTTCTGTGAGTGGTATCAAAATAAATGGTATTAGTGGACTTACACCTACTTTCTCCCTTAAGTAAATTTAAAAACGACAATCTGTAATAAAACTATCATAGTCTTTAAAGTTTATCTAAATATCATTTAATAATTATTGCTACAAAAACAATGATCAAATTTCTGAAAATAACAAGAGTAACAAAATTAAATTAATTGTTAGAATTTTAAGAGGGGAACCACCCCCCAGTAATGCCAAGCTTTTTTGAGTGTTATTTTACCTTACGCTGCATACCAATTTACTTGAAAACAGTTGGAAAATAAGGAAAAACATAATTTTTTATATTCTCTATAAGAACAACATTGGGCGCTCTAAGGCAACGTACTCTGTTTATCATGGACAGTAAATTTAACTTTTCCCTGAAAGCTTTAGTCGTAGAGAAATAATTTAAAATACTAATTTGTTTGGGTTTTTAAGCTGGTTTTAATGGTGGAAGTCAAATTATACTTTACCTCTATTGCTTTTGCGGAAAACTTAAACAAATATTTTTTTTACATTTAAAAGCCCATAATTTTTGTACCCTCATTTTTACAGACGTGCGGGTGGTGTCATATTGTTTAGTACTCCATTTACCATAAACTATTAAAAATCAAAATCGTTAGAGCCATTTTGGAGAAATTTTGATTTTTTACTTTTTAAGGGTTTTTATGAGTGAACTACCCTTAAAAATCGAAAATTCAAAAACATAAAAATGAAACGCCTAGAGATACAGTTAATATATAAACATACATACCGAATGTGTTCTAAATTGGACCAAAGGGGTAGGATGTGCACATCCGGACATATACACGGACAGACAGACATCATGTCGAAACTTTTTTGGATTCAGGTGACCCCAAAACGGATATATTCACTCTCAACTCAAAATCGAAAATTTTGACGAAAACAGTACTTTCTCCATATACTATGTGTATGTATAAGGGTGTAAGTAAAAAGGGATGAGCTGACACAGTCTTAAGTTGGTAAAACTGATTAAAACTGTTTGCCGCCGGAAGCCTTCATGCTCCAACAAATCAATTAAATTTTTTTTATTTGAATATTTAATTTTTTAACAGGCCCACACAATACAATAATTAGCCGATCTCTCTCATAGTCCGACATTAAAGTCCTCGGCGTCACCTAACCACGATTCACTGGGTAGCACCTGTGGTTTAATTTATTGGGTTTAAGTAAGTGTTGGTGATAATTTTTGACGAAGCCAAACAATTGATTTACGTGATATTTTAATTTGCCAATCCCCCACACTGGTAGTTTTTCCATTAGTTAAAGTTTATTTAAGGAATGATCGGCTCTAGAACCGAGATTTTTTGAACGTTAGAATAGGCCTACCCACCGCTCTGTTAGTGACAAATTGCGGTCGGCTACGTATCGGAGGCCGTGTAGCGAAGAGTGTTGTGTGAAGTCGGTGACTGCGTGATGTAGACAGTGGCAGGAGCAGCCGGGCAGGGGGTCGCCGTCGGCGGAGTCCACGGACGTTCGTCGCTTACGGTCCGTGTCCGGCCACGCGTCTGCCGGCCGGCCGTCCATACGCCGCGGCCGCCGCTGCACCACTGACAGTGACCCGCCCACCGGCAACATCGCCCTGCCACTGCTCCCGCTCCCCGCAAGTGTCACGCGTTACTCCACCCTATACATAACATATCAGACTACTTATTACTTATTTTCCTCATGCATACTGCGATTTTCCATCATTACATAACTTCAATTTTCATAACTTTTTCAGTATAAGAATTAATCTGCATCTGTGTGCCTAATTTTTTTATAAGTATATTTTTGCTCGAAATGAAAAAAAACTTTATTTTTGCCCATCAACACCAGCGACATTTGTTAACGTGATGATAGGGAAAAATCCAAACCTTTGTCTTTTTACCACATACCTCGACCTGGTGTTAATTAGGTAATTAATAGCCCAATTATAAATGGTGAATGGGTGCGGAATTGAACCAGCGACCCTCACATTACGAGGTGAGCACCTTACCTCTGAGCTACTCTACTGTAGCCATTAACTGACGGTAGTACAAGATTAAATCACTGAAAAGTCCTAAACCTAAATGGAAATTACATCAGGCAGTTGGCCGACAGTCCTAATTGAGACAACATCCAATTAGTAGGGATTCTGACTTGGCATGGAACAGTAAGAAATTACTTAAATTATTATTTATTTACTTTTCTGTTGGTGTGATGAAGATATAGACTAACACTCTTATTTGTAAGGCCCGTGAAAAAGCAGAAGATAGCTTAATCTTGTTAGTTTTTATTAGTTTATTAGTTTTTAAAGTCTTAGGTCATTGTAAATATTTTTATGGAAACATGACTTCTCCTTAACCTTCTTTTAGATCAATTTGCTAGCCTGCATTCTAAAGTCGTTGGGAAATGGTCCATTATAACGGCAAGTTTTTTTTTTAAATTGACCATACATTAACCAATGTATAATTTAAACCCCATGTAAAATTCAAAATATGCTTAAAATATAAATGTGCAAAGAAATGCAAACATTTTTCTCTTCTCTGGCGAATAGGTGCTAAACAAGAAGTTTTTTTAAAGAACGTAGGTATAGAACGAAAAATAGCTGTGTTAAATTCATTTTCAACTACTTTTTCAATTTTATTTTATTTTCATTTTAATTTTATTTTTATGGATTTAAATCCATAGTCAATAGTTAAAGTTAGAGATAGATATTAACTGAGGCATGTTTATTTTGATTGATTTCATGACAAAAACTCAATTACAGTAAGTAATGGAAGTTGTGTTTGATACTATCAAACTTCCCTTCATGTTAATGAGATTTCCTTACTCAACTTGTTGTCGAATAGGCTTTTAGCTTTAAAAGGTTGCTGTAGAATAAAATTTGAGCGATTTTTAATAAAAAATATGAAATTACTTAATTTTAAAATGACTTAATTATGGATGAATTACTATGCAATAATTATAGATATGTGTGTGTGTGTGTGTACCTATATAAAAAAACAGGAATCAGTTAACACAGTACTGTATTGTTCATTATTTTTTTGGAGCCCCAATCCTATTCAATAATATGAACCCAAGGGTTTGAAAAATCTGAATTCAGGATTTCTCAAGATTTTCCCAAGACTCTACAAAAATTTCTTGAAATAACTAATTTCTGATTAAAAAATCTTTAGATATGTCCCATGTCCAGAAAATCTTTATTTTTTTGTAAAACATGTTAAAAATTATAAAGTTTTAACTTTTGACATGGATATGTCTTAGCTCTGGGAGGGGGGGTGTTGGTGATTTTTAAGGTGGAAAAGATGTAACAGGTTTCCCTAGAAACTACCAGAGTTATTGTATTGAATTTTTAAGAATAAAAGAATAAAAACAGCTGTTTAGATTAACTGAAAACATTCCCTTTAGACATATCCATGATCTAACCTATTTACCACAGGGAAGTAAATACAAAACATTTTTGGCATGGATATGTCTTAGCTCTGGGGGGTGTTGGTGATTTTTAAGTTGGAAAATATGTAACCGGTTTCCATAGAAACTAACCAGAGCTATTTGTATTGAATTTTTAATAGAAAAGAATAAGAGCAGCTTTTGAGATGAACTGAAAACATTCCCTTTAGATATATCCATGATCCAACCTATTCCCCACAGGGAAGTAAATACAAACATTTTTTAGTACAAGTACAGTCATAATAGCAATACACTTTTTTGTTTTTTAATTCTTATTTTTAATTCATATATGTTAAATTGTTAATACAATCCTGTCTATTGAGTTAATCAATCAATCTGTAATTAATCAGTGTCACTCTTTAGGAAAAAAAATTAAAATTGATATTTTGTTTTTATTTTGAAATAATTTTCCAAAATATTTTGGGATCCCTTCGGCTTTCATCTAATTGGTTTCTGTAGTTTCTGTTTCTAATTCTATCTAGTTCTGTTCTATCTAGTTTGCTTTTGAACTGAGTGTCAGTACTTTGTAAAACATTTCAGAATCTGAGATACCTGTTTTTATTAGAAATATTATTATGAAATTTTGTATTTAAGTACATTTAGCTATACAGCTAAATGTATGTGATTTGTATATATCAAATAATGTGACTAAACACTCCAATTTAATATTTCTTATGGCAGCAAACCTACTTACTCATTTTCACTGCCAAGACTAATTAAAATACATAAATTTATGTAGACTCGATATGTGGCTTAGTATATAATGAAACATATTTTATATCAAATCAAGTTCTGTAGTAGTTTTTAAGTCAATGGAAACTCACTAAGTACGTAGGTCTGCTGCTACAGGGGTGTTTTATCAAACAAAATATTATTCTGAATAGTTTCGATTTAAATTTCTTTTAATAATATTTGTTTCGTTAAATATTTCCTACCAAAGTTTAAAAATAAAAAACCTACGCAAATATATTTTTGATATGCAAATAACTTTGCACATAATCAAAAATACTTTTCGGTCTTTATATAGTCATCAAAATAGAAAGAAGTAACTTATGTATGGTTTCCTGGATTCAATGAATTAAAGCAATCAATAATAATTATCAATATTCAATTAATATTAATCATTATATTCCTTCGAGGAGGAGTTATTGATAAGTAAAACTTGTGTCTGCTCGTGTAGTGATGTAAAATACCCGGGTATTTAAAACTCGGGGTAAATACCCAAAATCCATAAATACCCGGGTATTTTGGGTATTTATGAAATCGATTGAAATTAATTTATATTTATCCCAAAATATGTTATTGTTATCATTACATGATAAATTAGGATAGTCTATAACAACTTTCACAGTAACTTGAAGCTTTGCTAGTACCTTTCATTTAATGATTTAGTACTTTTTGTAAAATAGTTCATTAAGTTTGTAAATAAGCATGGGGTTTCCTGTTTTAAATCTACCGTTATTAAATTATGATAGTTAAAATTTTTATTGTATAAATGGCTTGGAAGGCTTGACAGACTAAGACCTGATTGACATAGGCAGAATGGCAGAGTACTAAAAGTAATTGAACTTTTCTGTGTTACCACTTAGTTGAAAAGAATAATATATTTGGATAAACTTACTAAAAAAATGTATCTCCTGTTTTTTTGTCTAACTTAATATAATTTTGAAAGATTTATTGTGCTATAGATTCAAATGTTTTGTATCACAAGTTTATGAAATTAGTTTTTTTTATTTTGATACCAACAAAAGATCTAGAACAAAAATAATAATTAAATCCTGCCCCCACAGATTGAATTTTAATTATTTTCTTAAGTTGTTTACACATAGGCCACTACTAGGTTAAATGTTCCTGTCTTTCTAAATAATAATTACCGTATTACTTTACAAATTATTTTTCTTCACTTTCAATAAAATAAATTCTTATCTATCATAGAAATTAAAAAATCATAAGTAGTCAGGACCAGTGCAACCATGAGACCAGGGTATTTATGCCGACTATGCTTTATGCTCAAAAGAAAAATGCTGAAAGGGACTATATGAAATTAAGTTAACACATTTTATTAAGATTTCATCATCCATACTGTCCCTACAGTTTAGTGATTGCAAAAAAATCTCAATCTTCTTTAAATTAAATAAAAATTATAAATACCCAGGACGTGGGTATTTATGGCGATTAATCCCAGAAGTAAAATGCTAGTAGTAACCATATGAAATTTTGTTTAACACATTTGATCATCATTTTACTATCCTTAGAGGGTAATAATTGCAAAAAACATCTCAATCTTCTCTAACTTTAATACAAATTATAAATACCCAGTTTTTGGGTATTTACCCCAGGCCTGGGTAAATACCCAATTTATATTTACCTACCCACTGGGTATTTACCCGACTCACGTCACTATGCTCGTGTCATTGATAAAAATTGATATACCATTATGAACAGGTGGTTGGATTCCAATCATGAAAAGATTGATTGAATTAGATAGTATCTGTACTCACAGATATAAAATGTAATCATTGGATTATGTGAATGTGACATGGCATTTTTCGTAGAAACTATGAAACATTCTCATGAGAAATCTTCATATAATTGGCAATTAGTTTAATGAACTAGGAAAGAAATGTTAAGTCTTAACACCATCATGTATTGAAGCAGTTTTATTAAAATAAGATAATTTTTTATTCAATAAAGTTCTCTTAACAATATACACATTCAATCTTACCTAACTTATAATTAGGTGATTATTTTATTATGGATATATTTTTTATTTACTTTACTTCATTGAACTATATTATAGGTATCCATAATACTTATTCAGGCTAATTAATAAAACAAAATATTACTGCATCTATTTATATTTGCGTCAATTTAGCATTATTTTAACGAATTTCTCATAGGGAAGATGCTATTACTGTAGGTCTCATGGCAAGATATATATATTATTTTGTAAATGAATACCATAGTACCCTTGCATTATTTCATTTTATTTACCACAACATGTTTCGAGGATTATCCCATTTTCAAGTGTGTTCAAAAATGACATGTTTGAACATATATATATATATACAGACATATCGGTCAATGGGAACGGGTAGTTTGGGGGATTTTGTACCCCAAAATGGGTTTTTTTGCGTTTTTCATATGTAATTTTAAAAATTTCTAATTTTATATTTCCCCAATGGAATCAGCTTAAAAAACTACACAGTTAAGTACCTTAAAGTTTTTCTCTATCTCCAACGGTTACCGAGATATTAAAAAATCTAAACACAGTACGTTGTATTGTGGGGCTCCAATGTTAATCTTATGGAGGATAGGAAAAATTAGTATTTCCCATATTAATCAATATTTTTGGATAAAACTTAATATTTAGCTTCATGTGGTTGAGATCTATCCATTTATGCTTAAAAATCATAGTTTATGTGTTTAACATGGCAGCAATCCATGAACACAATAACTCTCGTAAAAATGGTCCAATCGAGACCAAATTTGGTAGAGACGTGTATTCCTAAATTTATTAGGATGAGTTCGTAATCCATTTATATTGGTCAAAACACAATACGTTTTATTTTGGGGCTCCAATGTTAATCTTACGGAGGATAAGAAAAAAATAATATTTCACTTATCAACTTATATTTTTTTATGAAACTTGGTATCTAGCTTCATGTGGTTTGGATCTATACATTTATAATCATAGTTTATGTAGGTAATTATGATGGCAGCTAACCTGCATACTTTTTTCCCATATTAATCTTATAGTGAATAGGCAAACTCCTTTATTTATGGTCAGATATTGATCAAACTTGCAACAGGGGTATTTTTTATTGCAGTAAAATGAAGTAACATTTTTCACATGTCAGGTTCAATACTGCAAAGGCTCAAAAATTAAATAAACTTGTCGTTTATATTATTGACTAGTTGATGAATGGAAATGGCGCGACAGCTTTGCTCTTGACGCGAGGTGGTTGTGGTTTTCTGCGTTTCTTGGCACACCAGAGTCGCAGAGTCAGGAAGTAGATGGCCTCGGTGGCGCTGAGGAAGCTGAAACCGATGAAGAGTCCAAGCAGGCCTCCGGTGTTGGCTGCAAATTGATTTATAATAAATTAAAATATCATACGGTTATATCAACTGAAATTTGAAAACTAAAATTTAAGGGAAGTCGGTTGGTCGAAATCGTAAAAAAAAATCAAACAATTTTTTATCGTCTATTTTAATTTAGTAACTTATCCATGTTAATTTGGCATCTCAAAACATTAAAATACATCCACTACAAGTATAATTATAAATTATTTTGTGATTTGTGTACACGACTTTCTGGTTGCCAGAAACAGTGGCATCCACGGGCGCCATTTTAAAATGGCGTTTACCGAAAATTTGTTTTTTTTTCATAAACAGTACATTTCCTCTATAACTAATAATAGATATTTTAATAGTTATTTTTCGTTTTCTTCCTTTTTTATCTGCACACAATCAGACAGAGATATATTTTAGACATCTGTAGCTGGAATTTAGAAAATATATATAATTTCTTGATAAAATGTGTTTTTTAGCTTAATGTTACAGTTATTAAAAAACTATTTTTTCTATTTTCAAAAATATTTCATCGTAAAAGTGTTCTATAAATCTGTAACTTTAAGTGGAAAAGTTTTTTGCAGTACCTTAAATAATTTTTGAGAAAATGTACCTAGAATTTAAAGAATTTTACATTGCGAAGATAGGACCAACCGACACCCTCTGTCCCTGCCGCTCCTAATCATTTTAAAATAGATTCAGTATGATTGAGTGTAAAATGAAATTTCGATCGCTTTAACTTAATACTTCAAAAGTAAGAAGTGAGCATTTTCATATTCATAGCTTCGTTAACAGTCATGTTTATCTTCTACTTTCAAACCATAATTATAGTTTTAAAACCTATCATTTAAAACTGACAACTATTTTTGTGGTGTTACTCCTGTATTGCAAAATACATCCCTATTGTATATAGCTTATTTTAAAAAAATTTCCACACAAATCAAAATAACAGAGAAGGTAAACTTGTCTATACAATTTTAAGATTCAGTAGTAAATTTTGGTTGGAAACCAATAAAAATTTATATTTTTATTTGATCTGTTTCTGCTCAATATTGTTTATTTTCCCATAAAATCTTTGTTGTATAAGCATAGCTTATACAACAAAGATTTTTTGTCAAAGCGGACCTAAAGACTTGACAATATTACTGAACTCATGGATCTTACATAAAAATTCAGTGAATCCAAAAAGCTCTCCTCTTTGTTTCGCTGTGAACTGAGTGTCAACGACAAACACATGAAGTACAGCCATATTCTTCCTGTAACATTTATTTTATTGTAATCTAAAATACAGCATAATGAATTATTTTTAAGACGGAATCCAAATGACACTTATCTTTGGTTGGCTGTGTACTGTGTGTCAAGCAGAAATAGTTGCACAACCTCCTGGAATTATAAATATTATTATTATAATATTAATATTATTATGAATTATTAATATTTTTAATATGGAATTATTAATCAAAGATTATTCCTGGAACATTTAACTTGGAACTTGAATTCTCAATAAACCTTATAGGCTCTAGACATTGTATAACATATGCTGGAAAATATAAGTCAGGAAAGTTGATACTGTATAATTATTTTGTATTTTACAGGTTGTTTTAATGAATTTTAATAATAAATTGAATTTGTGAAATGTTAAGATCTCTTCTGTTTTCTTTGGTGCTTGTGCTTATAATAGTAAATATATCTCAATGGATTTAGTGGCCTACTTTACCTGATACTTTGGCCCCACTATAACTTTAGAGTATAAGGTTGGTCTTTAACCATCCGAGTGACGATCGATGGTTAGTGGTTTGTTGATGGTAGTGAAAAGTCATTATTAGCGTCTATTCATCGCAATGATATTCGGCAATGCTTAGTCAACAATTACCGTTACGGTGCTGCTATCTGAGAGTTATTGCATGAACTAATGCCTCTTCGGAAGTTCGCTGTCGTGCCACTAGAGTATGCTTTTTATAGCCAAATAAGTGCTTTCTTGGACGGTGGTCCTTTGGTGTAGTGGTCTAAGGCTTTGCACTGACGAGTGCAAAGGTTTAAGCTAATCGGAAGGACAAAGATTTGAATCCCGACCATAAGCAATCCCAATTTGGCTTGCAAATGTGTCGTGTGTGGTGGAAGGGTCCACCTTATAGCCAAGTAAGCGGTTTATATCACTATGCATGGTGGCTGAATTGGTTAGATCGCTACACTGACGAGGGTAACATTCTAGCCATTCGGAAGTACTAGGGTTCGAATCCCGATCATGAGAAATCCCAATTTGGCTCGCAAATGTGTGTTATAGTGGAGTGGAGTGCCCACCTTTAATAAACAGTGGCTGGCTAGGGTGGAAGTTGACGGCATTTGTAGGCTTAGTTGTGATTGCAGTGGACACCTGTTTTGCTTATTAAAACTGTATGGTTAATGGTGGGGCATGTTTTGTGTTTTTTGTGTATACATACTTAGTACTTTAAGAAGAGTTAAGAGTCAAAGTAAAAAATAAAAATTAATCTTAAAAGCTCCGCCACTTGGTGGGTTAAAATATATTTTGTTCGTATCCACTAGGTATATGTATAACACATGTTTTAAAATGTAAATACTGATTTTAAAATATTTCTTCCAGACTCTTGGCTGAGGAGTAATTCGTCATTGAGGAAGAAACTGTCAGGTATGTAACTTATTGTATACCTTTTACTTTTATTGATTTCTATATGCTATTTTATCTTGAAATTCTTAATTACTTTCATTCCCCCACAAGGTTTATGTAAAATTTTCTGTCATTTTATATAATATTGATTAATGCTATAATGTGATATTGATGTTGATCATGCTTTTGTGTATGTAAAAAGTTGTTATCCTCTGTGTTTGTGTATATACAAAGTTGCCCTCTATGTCTGATTAAACTCATATGATATTGATGTTGGATTTTGTGTTTGTGTATGTACAAAATTGTCGTCCTCTAAGTCTGTTTGAATTCTTGTGATATTGATGTTGGATCATGTGTTTGTGTATGTATATACTAAACTACCAGTTACTAGATACTAATAGAATCATGCATCAAATTATGGAGAAGACACCAATTGGGGATTAATCCCAAGTACAAATCGAAACCGTATGCAGTGTATCTATCATCTGATACTTAATTTGAAACGTAAGGATTAAAAAATTATATTTTCCCCATAGTCCTAAGGAAAAGATTATTTTATTAACTAATTTATCTATGAGATGAAACTATTATTTAGATATTGCAGCATTGTTCCTCACTGACTGGAAGTATTTGGAGGTGTGACCGGCAAGGTAGTCGTCTCTGATGTCCAGCTTCTCTGCCAACTGACTGTTGGACTGAGTCTTATCGTAGCTGAGAGCGAAACAGCCGGGAAGGCATCCGCAAGCCTCACGATTGGTCACGTTCGCCATGTTCAGCAGAAACGAAGAGATGTTGGCCCGATCGTCTATCAGTCTCTGTTCCATCACCTCTGTTAAAAAACCAACCAGATAAAATTATTCAGGTAAAAACCTACACATGGATGTCCTTTCATGGTGAGGAAAATCTCAGATTTTAGATTCTGGAGGTTTGGAAGGCGCCAGAAAAAAACATCTAGGCACTTCTTCAAAATATTGTGCAGCCAAAAAGAAAGGATTCATTAGGAGGACATGAACAGTCTACCTAACTCTTAGAGAAGTGAAGAAGAGAAGTAATCGCACAACATCCTAAGAAGTTTGATACTCTTGATACAAGTTGAACACTTGTATCCTCACCATGTTAAATTCTAGTCAAAAGAGAAAGTATGTGTCAGTCCACTGAAGTCATCTATTTTTTTACATAATCTTGATTATTAGGTTATGTTCGTTCAATTTCAAATAGATCAAGTTTAGTTATCTGTTTGATGTATTGCGGTACGTGTAAGTATCCAGTAATGTATTTCGACACTCACTTTTAGCACTATCAGCACACTCAGCATCTTGTCTTCCACAAATTCTTGTCTTTGAATCTTCTGTAATGTAAAATAAGAGTATAGCAATTCTTAAAAAATAAATTTTCTACATTTCTTATTTTACTACCTTATTTTTATCTTTTATTTCTAGTTTTCACAGTTTTTATAATGAGATTTCTCTTGGATACACGTTCACTCTAATGAAAGGACAAATTTTATCTCTCCATTTAAACATTATTGCCTCCTGAATTGTTATAATACAGACTAGTCATTAGGTTTTATGACTGGGACCGTGGTATGTCCTGTAATCCAGCTACTTAGAGGTCAAGAATTGTGGATAGCTGTGAGTGATGGTCGGTGGGTGTAGTATTTGTTTGTGTGGATTAACGTCCACACTATTGAATACTACTTTAGTTCGCAAAGACCGTCCTCATTACTAGACCAGTTCGTAATTTAGAGGCAGTGGTTTGGACTCCATGTTAAACTGTAGGTTTTTTTTATTGGAAGGGGCGGATTACTCCCAAGGCACTTCAGCCGTAGCGGCTTTTTGCGCACCCCTGTTGGGCTATTAATTAACAGTTCTACCTAAGGAAGATGTCAGCCTTAGTCAGTAACAAGACCTAAAGATCGTGCCACACTCAATCTAATTCATACTTGACTTAAAATACATTCAAATGGTAGTTTGCTATTTCATTTAAAAGTATAAAGTATTACCTATTATTAATATTTATCTCCCCACTATAGTTGTGGGTATCATTTTTTCTAAATGACTTAGATTAAATCGTTTTAAAAAAATGTTGTCATTCTAGAGAAAAATTGCTAGGTTAAGACGAATCTTCAGTTTTTTTTATGATTTCAGATACGGACTACTGATACAGATACAGAGTTGTAACATATTTCTATAAAGTTTTGATGAACTTTCCAAAGATACTCACTTGGCATGTAGAACTGGACACATTTACAGAACTCCAACGTGACGTTAGCCTCACACTCCTGCGCGCAGTTGTGCTCCGTGTAGGTCCTGTAGAAACGCAGTGTTCGCTCCTCGCTGAAGAGGCACTGACGCAAGTTTTGTTGGATTGTTCGCACCTGTTCCGTGGCGGTCATGAGGTCGGGCTTGAAGATGATCCGTGTCTCATAGCCCGTGGGCAGAGCCGATGCGTAGGCCGAGACCTTTGGGGTTTCAACTGGGTTGTGAAGCACTACCTGCACAATACATCAACTAAAATATGTTTTGCCTCCAAAATTTCTTTTAGTGCGTCAGTGAGCTTAGTTCTTAGCAAAACCAACTTCAAACTTAAGTCAGCTGAGGCCCTAGTACAGCGGAATCTTGATTTAACAAATTTAAAGGAACTAAGAAATATATTCGTTATATAGAGGTATTCTTAAAAATGACGTTCGTTAAATTGAGGTTAAATTCTCCCAGAATTCGTTATATGTAAGAGTTGGTTATAACCTCCAAATAAAGAATATTGAACTTGTCCAATCCTATTTAAAGTAGATTTTAGGCATATGTTATGTTTATTATACATTTTGTTAACAGATTTGCTAACAGTATTATTTTGTGGAAAGTAAATCTGCACACAGTATTATAGTACGTTTACACGTACGTTATTATGTTATTGTCACGGCATTTTTTAAGACATAACATGACAACAGTCTCAACAACCTGTAATTCGGGTCGTTTAGCCTTTTTACACTGAACAGAAAGTCCACTTTCGTCTTCATATTTATTTTTGTATTTTTGACGATTGCAGCAAGAGTTGCAATTTCCACTCTTCTTATGTAGCCCTCTTCTTAGTAGGTTTTTGTACCCTAAACTTAGGATTTTTGACCTAAAGATAATTTATTTTATGGTATGAATTTTCTTAGCATGCTTAGAATAAACTCAAAAACAAACAATAAAATAAATAAATAAAAATGCCTTCTGTTTGGAGCGTTTTTCAGCTCAATGCTGTTTTTTCAAAGTAACAATCAAATACGAGATTACAAATAAAATCTAAAGACAAAACATATTTAGTTCATACTTGAAATATTTACGTATTATTTTAACTCTACATCTGTCTTTTACAATTTGGTTGTTTTTTTAGGGTGATTACAATTTATTACATTTATATTTTTTTATTGCAGTTGAATGTTAGGACCCCAAGCTGTTGTAAGTCCAAGAGGTTATTATAGAGCGAGCGTGGGCCCAAAGTTGGGAAAACTCTCGTACTCACTTCCAACCGCACTCCAGGAAAGTGGAGCAAAGCGTCCTGCCGGGTCATACAATAACCATCAATTCTTGTTTCAATGTTATTTGCTTGGTCCACCATTGTATGTCATCTATAAAGCATGAATCTGACAGTTAATGATCTTTTGCATTATAAAAGGATTGTTTAAATTTATTGCTCATGACTGTTAAGGTCTTAAAGGAGTCATAGATAATTGTATTGTCAAGTAAGGAGCAGGGTTGTAGTAAATAAATTGGGATATTATCATTAAAACGCAAGAACATTTTCTCGCTGAATCGATAATCCAACCTTAAATCCTATGCTGACTTCAGAAGAGCAGAAGTACTCCTTTAAATTAGCATCGAGGACAAGAGTCAGTCCAAGATGGCTGCCAGGACCCCACGGGCGCCAGGGGACGTCATTCACTGATGTGTTGTCCGGGTAGCCATGCTCCGGAGTCCAGTCAACAGATTCAAACGGATAAGTGACGTTCAGTTCAGTTGAATCGGTGCTGTGAAAATTAAGTTCAGAAGAAATGGAAAAGACATTTGACCTGATGAGACCATTAAGAATGTGCACCTGTGCCAACTATCTCTGTGATGAATTACATATTTTTACCAGATAAAATAACCTGACTGATCAAAGGATTCATTGTGGAGTATATCAATGAAATTTTAAGCTTAACCCTTTGAGTTTGGCAGTCACTTTATTATCTGTCACTGGTCTTTTTAAAATGGATATGTCTTAGCCTTGGAGGGTGTTGGCAATTTGCATAAGCAAAATTTCAAACAGTGACGTGTGGTTAGTGACATCATAGTTTGGTCATAAGAACAGCTGTTTAGATGAACTGAAAATATTCCGTTTAGACATATCCATGATCTAACCTATTACCAGAGAGGAACGGATTTCCATTCATCTATGCTATTACCCACAAGGAAGTAAATGCAAACTTTTTTTGTTGACTTGCAGCCATGCGAAGATGACTGACTACAAATTTTCAAATAGGAAACTTGTTCAGTGTTTTGCTTAGTGAACATTTGTCTGGACTTGAAGATTTGTTGATTTGTGTACCGTTATACTATATTTAAGTACAATTTAAAAATGAGTATATATGGTTCAACTTCTTAGAAAATCTTTATAGCCCTTCTCACTCTACTGTATTAGAGCTTTATTTCTATTATTTGTCATTTCGCTTTACCATCATAGTCTTGGTCCTGAGGGTGACAGTTAAAAGAGGTTCCACTGTACTAAAATTCTGTACAACTTAACAAATCCCAAAAGTCTACAACATGGGCAGTCTTTGGTTTATCAGCATAAATACATGATTACACATTACTATTGATATTCACCTATGTTGAAGGAAACTTAGTATCTACTTTATTTTATTATTGGAAGTAACCTTCATACTGAACCACTGTTACTTCTAATTCTTGTTTCAAAACTTCAAGAAACAACACTTCATATTTCATGTAAGTGAATTAGTGTGAATAAAGGAGAATGTGATGCTTTACCCAAAGCCTTTTAGAAGTGTCAGGCTTTATTGATATCTCAATGAGAAATTTCAGTTACGTCCAGTTATAATTCTCAACGAAATATCCAGAAAATACAGTTGAAAGCTTACTTATTATGGAAGAGAAAATCTTTCTTGACTCTGTTGAATGTACAACAGATCCCTTCGTCGGTGAGAGCTGCGTTGAACAAATCGTTGCAGTTCCGTTCCTCGCTGTGCCAAAAACAGGCAGCAATCATCTCATGACAGGGCTGCGACACCTTGAAGAAGTAGAAGATGGAGGTGTACGATTAGTATGAAACATTCTGGCCTATAATTGTATATATTCTTTGTTTGAAATTCATTGAATCTGATCTCGTACTCAGGTGAGTTTGAACCTAAAACATAACAAGATTAGTACATAATCCAGAATAAATCTGAAAACAAAAAAGTTTGAAACTGTCAAAAAAACTTTCATACAATTACAAGCACCAATAGTCACGCAAAACACGTCCACTCGTCACAAAGACTCGAGAAGAACCTTACCTTGTCGGTACCAAGTACAGATATAGCAAGTTTGAGGAAAAAATCTTTCACCATGAACATATATATGATTGTTAATCATTCAGTTTGCTACGATAACAACCTTTGTCTAAGTAAATAGGGTGTGGTGGGTGGATCTTTCCTTTCCAAATACAGTAGTACCCACAGAAAAAAATATAAACTATTATAAATAACCAGCTACATTTACTAATTTTGTAAAACTGTATTGGTTTGATCGAAAATATTTGAATGAGTCTCCCCTAGATAATAAACCTTAGTATTTAGAACTGGTAATGACCAAAGCTTGAAAAGAATACCAAAGATTGTTACCAAATAAAAATAACTTAACCTTCTGACAATTTTAACGTTGACTGGGACTGTGACGTGTCCTGTAATCCAGCTACTTGAAGGTCACGAATTGTGGATATGTGAAGTTGTGTATAGTTAGCGATGGTAGGTGGGTGTAGTGTTCTCTTGTGTGGATTAACGTCCGCAATATTGAGTACTACATTAATGTGCAAAGACCATCCTCATAATTAGACCAATTCGTTACTTAAAGGCAGTGGTTTGGACTCCACGTTAAACTGTAGGTCTCATAGATATGCAACTGACCGTTGGGCTATTAATTAACAGTTCTGTCTCAGAAACATGTCAGTAACAAGACTACAAGATCGCGCCACAATCTTCCAACACTTATTTCTCATTCATACTTAGCTTAAAATACCTCCCTGGTAGGTTGTCATTTCAGTTAGAAGTATCAATCCATGTTTGATGTATTATGACAAGCCTATTAGGTCAATTAGAACAAACACTGTCTGGCTCGCTGGGTGGCAGAGTGGTTACAGTGCCTGCCTTCAAAACCAAACCAGATCAAATCCCGCAATGGTGGAATCTGGACCGAGTTTCCATCTTGTCATTGGGCAATTAATAGTTTATGCTTCCTAACAACAGGTCAACGTTAGGTAGTAACAAGGCCGGGGTTTAGACCGATCCCCATCAAAACGTTAAAAAATTCTAAGAGGGGTAGATAGACACAAACAGAGACACAACTGCTTGTACTCACATTGAGCATGAAGCTGAGGTAGTGGTTCCACTCCACAGTGTAGTTATCTAGGCTGGCGTCTGCCTCGTACTGTTCGAACCTGCACACATCGTGCAGCAGCTTGCGTCTCAGGTTCGGCTCATGAAATTTTGCCCTTGAATAAAATTTCTTGTTTCATAAAACTTGTTTTTTTGTGAATTTTCCGTAAGGAAAAACTACAACCAGCTTCTACTTAAACACAAATGATTATGACATCATATACTGAAGGATTAGGAAGAGTTTAGGAGGCGCCAGCTATGTATATTTCCTGCAGAACAGCCAACAGACAGCAGGTGTTTGTAAGGTGGGGAAAGGACATTGACAGTCCAGATAAATTTCAGAGAAGAAATAAATAGATGTTGCTTTCTTAAAATACTCTACACACTTGTTTTGTAATAAAACTATATTGTACCTATAACACATTAATTTAGACATCAAGATACGTATAACTGAAAAAATGACAATATTTATATTTAATATTTTCACATTTCAACAGTCAGTACCAGCGAGTTCTGTCTGTGTCCACATTACTTATTACTTTACACTTTATACTTTTATCTGAAATACTTTATACTATTAACTGAAATGTTTTCTGTGTGTTTTCAGTTAAAAGTATATAAAATTTTAGATCTTCAGGCAAATAAAGGTAAAAAACTTTACTATATCTATAGAGATCTAAAAACTGGAAATCATAAAATAAAAATAGTTTATGGTAAAAATGCCTACTTTTGCTGTTCCTCAAAGCAGCAAACCTGCATACTCCTTCCCATGTTAATCTTACGGAGAATAGGCAAATACTCTAATTTATCAACAGGTATTGATTGATCAATCTTGTCACATACTTGTACTATTATTGTCATATTATTGATTTGGAAATTCGCTGAGTAAGCAGGTCTGCTGCGACGGGGTATTCAAATATAGTGTCCATGTGTCAGTTTGAGTTGTTGTATGTTCCATACTCACTCTCGGAGAATATCCGTGGCGATGGATTTCTTGGCGTTGTTCATGTTGCAAATGGTTATTGCAGGGAAGGGGAAGGCGGTAAGTGAGGTGGCCTTAGGAGAAAGACTCATGATCACCGGACCATTGCTCCACTTGCCGTATAGGTTTGAGATAAAGTACGCAGCAGTCAGAACAGCAATGATGAAGGCGATCACCCAGAATATTCTGCAATATCAAGTGCCAATTTTTAATTTTAATTTATGAACCTATTAAAGACCACGTGCTCCCACCTCTATAACCACAAAAGCAAAACAAGTGTCCACTGCAATCCCTATTTAGCCTACAAATGCCGTCAACTTCCACCCAAGCCGGTCACCGTTCATTTAAGGTGGGCCCTCCTATCCACTGTACCACACATTTGCAAGCCAAATTGGGATTGCTTATTGTCGGGATTCGAACCCTAGCATTTCCGAAAGGTTTCAACGTTTCACTCGTCAGTGATACTCCGCAATGCTCTCGACTACCAGTGCATAATCTAACATGGCGTTTAGTTGGCTATAAAACATATTCTAGCGGCAAAATTGTGAACTCTGTGAGATAAGTTCAAGATTAGATCATAGTGTGCAGCACAGAATAGTTTACTAAGTTCTTGATAAATGCCACTGCCTGAAGGATTACGTTAGTTGTTGAACAGAGCTGGTTGTTTTCTCAAAACATTAGATAGAAAAAACTTGGTAATGATGTCGATTATTATCAAAATTTCAGTAGATAAGGCTTATTCCCAGTT
Source organism: Nephotettix cincticeps (assembly GCA_023375725.1). Taxonomy (NCBI): domain Eukaryota; kingdom Metazoa; phylum Arthropoda; class Insecta; order Hemiptera; family Cicadellidae; genus Nephotettix; species Nephotettix cincticeps. The sequence continues at coordinate 3,112,800 of CM041785.1, forward strand.
GGAACAGCAGTGCATAGTAAGCTAATGTTGAGTCAGATATTATGGTTCAGGAATGCTGTCATAAAGTAACTTGACAAAGAGAGGTGATTGTGAGGTTAAGAGCAAATCAAAATTTAAAACTATTTCCTCTAATATTTTGGAATGCAGAGACCTATAAATCTTATCATCTAGACATTAAAAATGTGTAAGAAGCTTTAGAGAATAATTTTGACTTCCAAGTCTAAGTTTATCTTGCGAACGAGAGATTCATATCATTAATCAAAGAATAAATTCTTTGTACCAGTAGAAGACATAGTTGAGAACCTAGTTCAAGAAAACCGTTCAATAAAAAGAAAAAACAAGAAGATGTTTTAAGAGTGCTTGAAGAGAACAGGATAATGTTGGTTCTTCCTGTCAAGGAAGAAAGGAGGAGAAGAGGAATATTGAATGAAAGGAAATAAATAGCTATTGAAGAATTGTGGTGACTGTGTTCAGTTCATCTGTCTTATTAAGGGAATATTTGAGCACACTTTCAGTCTAATTTGGTTATTTATAATCGTTATTAGTTTAGGTGAACATCTTGGTTATCGGAAAGTTTGAAGCCTAATAATTATCGGTAATAATAATTGTAAAACAATTTAAATTTTTTTACAACACTAGTACTGTTAGTACATTTACACAATTTTTAAGTTTTTCTGTAACAGTCTGTGTTTATTATTAAGTCAGTTTTGTTGCACCTAATTTTATTCCACCTACAAAAAGTGGAATTTGGCTCATTCAAACTTAGGTTTTTGTTTAATACAACTTTTCTTCATGTGTCCTAGAATTATATTTGTAAACAATACAATAAAACTTTCTATAATTGAATTCACATATATTTTTAATCGTGAACTCAAGTGCTTGAAGTTTTAAATATCCAAGTTTTACTGATTATCATTAGTTTGATATCTACTGGAAACATCTTATTCGTTTACATTTATATTTGTGGATGAGAAATACTCTTAGTTTAACACTTCATTAACTCATTACTATACAACTCGTTTCCCAATATGTTGTATGAAATTTAAAAATTTGTATGCCAGTTTCAACCAGGAGGTGCTTAATATTTTGTATTTTTTGTACATTTTCTTTTTTGTTTTTTTATGATTTTATTTGTTTTAGGTTGAAAAATAATGCTTCATTTCTAATCTGAAGTTATTTTATTGGTTGGAATTTGCTGCACATATGGAATTTCTGCTTTACTGTTTTCACAATTATGTTTAATTCAAAAAGTGATGGCCTCGCCAACACCTTCGTCAGATTTTGAAGAAGATTTATTTGAGTGTGTTGAAAATGAAATATTGTGAGTCCTTTGACACTCTAGTGGTGATGGTTTTTTTAATTTGCTTGCCATAACAATTTTTTTTCTTTTGTTTGGGGTTTTCTATTTTTAATGGTAGCTAAATTGGTTCTAAAAAGATGTTTATGTAACCTATTTCAGCATAAAAATGTAATCTTAAAACATATCCCGAACAAAAAAAACATTAGAAAACAAAAGAATTTTGCGATCTGGAAATGGTATCTAATACACTCTTATCACCCTTTGAATTATATTTCCTTTAAAACACAAAGCCTGTGTTTTTGTAGAGCAATTGATTTAGGAAAATGATCAGAAACACCTAAAAATAGCTTGAAGACGTGTTGTATTTTTTTCTCTTGAATGTATTTGGTAACAGAACGAGTAGCACGCTAGTGTGAGTAAATTATTATTATATAATAATGCTAAACATGAAATGTATAATTTGATTTTTTTTTCAAATTAAAACACATCACTTTGCTTCTAAAATGTAGAATCTGGCACTTAAGTAGCCTACTGGGAAATGGCAGTTGTAACTGTACAGTAATGCAGATGAACATAACCATGGTGTTATAATAAACAACAAAAGTGAGCGGTAGTAACTGAGATGCATACTACAACCGTAGAAAGGGCAATCATACAATCATAGAATGTCATAAAAACAAAGATCTCAAGTGGATGTTGTAGAATCTCATATAAAAGCAAGCTTTTAGCATTACTTGTTTAAAATAAAATATTTTTTAATCAGCCTTTTTTTATATTTATGAAATATTCATTATAGTTATATTAGATTAGATTATTGAAATGGCGACCATACTACAAGGTAGGTATTTTAAGCCAAGTATGAATGAGAATTGAGTGTAAGATGATTGCGCGATCTTCTAGTCTTGTTACTGACTAAGGCTGACATGTTCCTTAGACAGGACTGTTAATTAATAGCCCAACAGCCGATGGCAACAACTAAGGGACCTACAGTTTAACGTGGAATCCGAACCACGGCCTCTGAATTACGAATTGGTCTAATTATGAGAATGGTCTTTGCGGATTAACATAGTATTCAATAGTGCGGACGTTAATCCACACAAGAGAACACTACATCCACCGACCATCACTCACAACTATCCACAATTCGTGACCTCGAAGTAGCTGGATTACAGGATGACGACACCATCCCAGTCATTATTTGTCATTATAAACAGTTATTATTTGTTTACAACTGCCTATCGCCATGTGAAGTTAGTTAAAAGATAGGAAAGTACCGTAGTCTAGCAAGATATGATCGTTTATGGTCTGACAGAAGTCATCTGTCATTGGTTTCAAACCAGAGTCGTTAAACTTACTGGATCAGTGTTTTGACTGGGATGGTGTCGTCCTGTTATCCAGCTACTTGGAGGTCACGAATTGTGGATAGTTGTGAGCGATGGTCAGTGGGTGTAGTGTTTTCTTGTGTAGATTAACGTCCGCATTATTGAACTCTACGTTAATCCACAAAGGCCATCCTCATAATTAGACCAAATCGTAATTCAGAGGCCGTGGTTCGGATTCCACGTTAAACTGTATGTCCATTAGTTGCCATCGGCTGTTGGGCTATTAATTAACAGTCCTGTCTAAGGAAGATGTCAGCCTTAGTCAGTAACAAGACTACAAGATTGCACCACAATCATCTTACACTCATTTCTCACTCATACTTGACTTAAACCTACCTGGATAGGTTGCCATTTCAAAAGGAAATGTAATCTAATCTAAAATATTTTCTGTGACAACTTATGTAGGCATTAATATTTTGTAGTGTATGTTATATAATAATTTTCAAGTGAAGTCCGTGGGCCAGGGAAATCAATGACAAATGGTCAAGGATAGTCATGGAAATTAATGACAAATTTTCTGGGGACACCCTGTACTATGACTAGGTGTTCAATACTGTACAACAATGAATAACACCTATTTAATAAAATAACAGACTTTCTTTTAGTTCACCTTTCGATGTAATGCAGGCTTGTGTCTCCCACATAGCGGAGGCCGTGAAGTGAAGTATTTTGGCTGAAGTCATGCGCTTTTTCAGCCCACGTGGATGCAATTAACCGTGCGTGGATGGACCTCCGTTTTTGTATCGGTGGAGCCGAGTTTGTAGAAACTGTGCGTTTTAGACTCCATCCCCATTGCACCCCAAATTGAGCTCCTCTTGCCATTCCTGTAGAGACAGTTAATGTTTAAGTAGATCAAGATGATCCTGTAATCTAGCTAAAATGTTTTTGTTAGTTCAGCCATCAGTAAACTCATAAATAGCAAGGTTGATTTTGTCCTAACACTGCCTTGTCTATCAGAATGTTTTTTCATCGTGTTTTTTAATATTAAATTTTGACATCGGATCCCTTGGAGTTTTATTTCTGATACATATTTTCTATCATACGTGTATTTTTATATTATTATTTACAAAATAGTTTTTAACAATAAATTGATGGTTAAAATAAAATTTCATCAATATTTTTGTTATTGATCAAAATGCAGATATTTCAATTAAACTTCAAAATTTCAAATACATTTGTAAAGGTGTCATGTTTCAATTTAAAAATACAAGGAAGTGCCTTAAGTCTAGAACATCATTCTCTCCAGCTGAGATTAAAACCAGGTTAAACCATTTAGATGATCAAAAAGTGAAATTAGACCTTGTTTGAGACAAAAATTATCTACTAACTTAAGAAGATAATATAAGAAATGAATTTACTTATAGATAGAATATTTAAATTATAATAATTGAAACAGAAGCCAAAATGTTTGATGGTTTAGGGACATATATAAACCAATGTGATTTCAGTGTGCAACGAAATCCTTCAAAAGAGAATTTACGGTCAGTCCAAACACAAACAACTAGTGAAGGACCTGTATTTTTGACATCTAGTTTGAGTTTTACACCTTTCAATAAGAGAAAAGAATTTTATGTTGTCAAAAAAATTTAATTGTTTTTATGACCTTAAAAGGTTAATGAACCTAAACTGAAAATATTTATTCTGTTACATGATTAAAAACACTTTTATATCACAAAATATGCCCTTTGCACTCCAGATAATCCCTTGAACTTGGAATATGAGGATCTTGTAAAGATAATACTGGAACCTCGATAAATCAAATCGCAAGAGTAACGGGAAAACTTTGAATAAAAGTGGTTCGATTTATTAAGGTTGATTTTCCTCAAGTTCGATTTATAGAGGTTAAATTTATTGCGAGCAATGAATACATTCAGGAGTTTCGGTAGCTTTTGGAATAAGGTGTTTTTACATTGTGCGTAAATATTAATTATATATTGTTGTACTGGTTATTACAGTAATGCACAATTTCAGAATAAAATTTAATAATGTTCTTTCTTAAAAATTAAAGAAATATTTTCTTTATTTATTTTCCTTCTTTATTGAACTAACTTTACTATTAACGGCCATTTTTCAGTGGACAGGTTTTAGAGTGAGTAATATGTAAGCAAAAAAATGACTCATCGGCGAAATGATTCCGTATAGATTTTGTCCTTAGTTACTTCCTGTCTGGGCTGCCACCACTTTTAAATTGATCCCACACTCTATTAAGAGATTAAAGTTTCCTGTCTTAAAACAAAGCAGTAAAATATAGATGTTTTCAATCATAACAAATTGAAATCTATTTCGAAAAATGGACGGTTTTATGCCTTTACCTCGAATTGTAGAGGTGCAGCTATTGTATCATTTTGAATTACAGAGGTTTTTGGAGAATATTTCGAATTTTCAAGGTTCTCGAGAATCATTTGATTTGTAGAGATAAAATTAAAATTGCATAGATAGGGAAGTTCAAAAGGAATAAAAAAAAGTTGAATTATCAAGGGTTTCAAATTATTGAGGTCGATTTATGGAGGTTCCACTGTACTAATTATTAATTATCTTGAACATCAGAGTCATAAGTGATTCTGATTTGTAAACGAATAATTCAGTAGAAAATCTACATGCCATAAACTCCATTTCACTCATCACATTCACACATATTCCTTATCCCTTATTTTACCTCCAGGACGGGATGGTGTCCGGATAAATGTGAATAAGAACTAATGTGAATTCTAGGCGGTTTCCGTATGTTTTGAAAACAAAACTTCAAAAAGAACTTGAGTGCACTTTGTCACTAAAGTGAATAATGCAGATTGGGGTACACTAATTGATTGTTCGCATTGTAAAATCTGTGTATTTGTGCTGATTGTAAGGTTATATTGAACAAGAGATGTACCATGTTCCAAGAATTAAGGACATTTTTTCACAATGAGTAGGGGTATTTCTACACGCTTAACATCAGAATATCATTTGCATATCTGCAAATGAAAGTCGACAAAAAGAGTAAAAAATACAAACTCTTAGTAATCCCCAAGTCATGCAAAATAAATAGATACGAGGGTTGTTCAAAGTAATGTTTGGTGTTTAGGTTGTTCCTTCATTGTAGCAAAAATTAATGGATTCTATACTCTAGAACATCGCTATCGCTCAATGGTTTTGATGATATTCTTGTTTTAGGTTCACAATTCTGAGGTTAGAGAAAGTAGTTATTAATAAGCATAATTTACATTTGAACAGGGGTGAATGCAATTTTTTTCAGTAAAGAATAAAATAAAGAGATGTTTAGTTTTTATTGATAAAAGTTTCTTTACTATGGTTGTAATTTAAGTATATTAATGTTTTCTTTCAGAGTGAAAATGGAAGAGGAGGAGGAAACCCTTTCCACAAAGAAGGGGCGTCGCAAGAGGAAACCACGAAGAGATTGGAGTCCTGAGACCGAAGGTGGTGGTGAAAGGTAAATATAGATCAACAACACCCATCTTTGACACAACTTCAAGCCATTCAACACACTCTCCACACTACACACTCTCCATTCTGCAAGATTAATTTATTGTTCATCTTTGTTTGTACTTTTTGGTTAAACTCTTCTCTCTGGGTGCCTGTGAGAAATTAAACTACACCATTGGTAAATTTAAGAAAATAAATTTCAGTTAAAAGTATAAAGTAATTCAGTAGTACACTAAAACCTTGTCTATCCGGTTTTTATGGAACCAGGGACATTTTGGATAAGCGAATTTTCGGATAAACCGTTTTACCGATTTTTGGAAGAAAAAGCTAAATAAACACCTTCAGATTTTGTATACCCTACCCGTAATACGGGATCGCATTACGCTTTTGTTTCTTTAATTACAGTGTTTATACATAGTTGACTTTATTTTGACGGGCAGAATTGTGAATGGTTGGCCGAAAACGCCACGCAGTACCGGCCACATGCCGCGCAGTGATGACAGAAAACGCCATGCAGTTACGGCCGAATTCGCCACGCACTGCCATCCTAATACATTCCACATCATTGAGGTTGACCAAATCACGCTGTACTTTTCTAGCAATATTTATGTTTCTCCTGGAACCATTTCAGATAAACAGGAATGTTGAATAAGCGAGAACCAGATAAACAAGGATTTAGTGTACCTCTCAAACTCGATTCCGAAAACTCAACATTCCGTAAAACTCGACTTGGCTGTAGAATTAATATTTTTTACACCGCCCATAACCTAAAGCAGGACATAGGCCACCCAAGAGCGCTAGAGACTCAGACTAGGTTTTGGGTTTTCCAAAGTCATTCAATGCACCCTTTACCTGCCTAGCTGGGACGGGCTGTTGTTTGCACACATTCAGGATTTCCTTTGGCCAACAAGGTTTTAGTGTAAGTCTCAAACTCGATTCTCGATTCCGTGAGCTGTAAATTAATATTTTTTACACCGCCCATAACCTAAAGCAGGACATAGGCCACCCGAGAGCGCTAGAGACTCAGAATAGGTTTTGAGTTTTCCAAAGTCATTCAATGCACCATTTACCTGCGTAGCTGGGACGGGCTATTGTTTGCACACATTCAAGATTTCCTTTGGCCAACTTTCCTTATTGTAAGATAGTACATTGACCTGGGATTCCCAGGCAGGTCATTAACTACCCTCGCTTCATTGTCGTCAATGGGCATTCAGCTTAGTATACATTTTGATATAAACATATAATTGTATATAATAAATCAATAAATGTACCATAACACATTCTCTGCACGCCACAACAATCGCTGCCTCCATTCCAATGTTGCTTAATACGTCAGTGAACTGCTAGCACTTCTCAGGTGCCTGTGTTTGTTATTGTGCTTGTGGCGAGGTCCATTTCTTTTAATTTTGGTGGTGTCAGTTTTTGACTCACATGTATCTATGAAAATATATATTTATTTAAATATTGTGGATACCATTTATTCACTTTTTTCCATCAAATGGTGAGTAAAAACGTAAAAAAATTGTAGCCTAGGCCTATACCACTCCCTTTTGCATGTATTTTAGCAGTGAACGTGTTTTAATATTCTAAGCGTTTTCATTCAAACCTTAATTATTTTTATATGAGTTCCCTAAAACATGACATTCTCAAAACTGGACAACCTTTAAGTCCACATTGTGTCGAGTTTGAGAGATTCTACTGTATTTTGACTATACGGAAATTCTTACTATTCAATATTTAACTACTATCATCTGTTCAACTTTTTTTAATATACATTCTTTATTTACATTATTTTAACCTCTATATATTCTTAATAAATGTCAAAAAGAGTATCTAAAACATCTGAGCCAATAGCCTTTATACTTTTACAATAGAGAGAAAAATTAATGTAGTATTATAAAATGCATAAATTTGTTTTTTCCTCAAATCAAACTTGTCACTATGATGTTGATGTGGTATCATCACTAATTTTCAAAATTTGTTACTAAAACAACTTACCTTTTGGTTCTATCTATTTGATTAATATTCGTATTACAATTTTTTTCTCTTTTGAACACTCTTTTGCATTGATTATGTTTATTACTCAAATTTCCTTGGATTGGGAGATTATTATCCACTATTAAACGTGTAATGTCCTTGTACATGAATTTGTATCACAGGGATATTTGCAGTGAAGAAAACATTGAAGAAGAAGAAGAGAAGAAACCAAAAAAGAGAGGTCGGAAGAAAAAGAAAAAAGAACCAGAAGTGCCCGAAGAAGAGCTAACTGAACTGCAGCACATATTCAGGTAAAATAAAATTTTTAACTTATCCAAAGCTGCAAATCTGATCATAAATACAAATTATTAAATTTAAAGTCTATTCAAAGAGCTGGAAACGTTTATAAATCCAGAACTATAAAAATAGCAAAATTATCTATGTTTCTGAAAATCAATAGTAAAATCTAGTTTAGTAAGTAATAGATAGATGTTTTGAAATAGATTGTATTTTAGATGTTATTAAATTTGAAATGTAATTTTCATGTTTAGAGTTATAAGTTTTATATTCAAAATTTATTGAATATACTGAATTGACATTTTTAATTAATTTTCAAATCAATAATCCCCTTTAATTTTCTCTTAGTTACTCCGTATTAAAATAGGAATCATGCATTTATTTAAAACTAATTTCTCTGAGAATAGTATTTTCTTTAACACATTTTCACCTGTGATGCTTTATCTTCAATTATTTCTTTAACTCTTCCATTATTTTTTCAAATGTGTGCAAAAAGTCCATACATGTTACACTTGAAACTCCGTTTTCCACAAGCAGGACAATATTCTCTTGTTTTTGTTGTCAATCATGTTGTGCCTATCAAGTTGGCACTAATTGATTTATAGCAATATATTACTGAAAATTTTAAGTGCCAATCTGTTTTGTCCTAGTTTTTTCAATGAATGGTAAGTTTTATTTTTATTTATTTTTAACTAAACTAAATAAGTACCAAAAAAACTAAAGTTATGTTTGTTAGTTCAGTAATCAAGCCTGAAATAGGCATGTCAGTTAACGTGTTAAGTTGTCAATGATGTTTTGTCAGGGTTGTCGAGGGTCTGATGACCACAGCCAACGCTGTCCCTTTCCTCGACCGTCCCGACGACCCCATATACGGGATGTCTGACTATTACGAGGTCATCACCAAACCCATGTGGCTCAGGGAAGGTAGGTCAGCAACCAACATCAGAAGCATAGTTCTTAGGGTGAAAAACACGGGGTTGCCATTCACGAAATGTAGAAACTGGCAATGACTATTAGTTATCTGTGTTCAAGCCATAACAGTCAAAAATGTTTCTCATAAATGCTAAAAATTAGATAAGTGTTTTTGTTGTCGTTGATTAGAGGAATTTGAGTAATGGGATCAAAAGTCCTGCAATTAACCGAGGCTGACTCAATGGCATCCCAAGGAAGGAAAGTGAGCACTTGTTATCGCTATGTCTCCAGTGGGCTTACAATAATAGTAGTGAGATAAAGAGAAAAGGATGGGTTCGGTGAGTAAGGAAAGGTTAGGTTGGGCAAGTCGAGAGGTAGGCCCCCACCCTGCCGAGGCCCTTGCTTACTAAGGCGTCTGAAGTTTCCTGCTAGGCTTCGTGCCCCAACCACTCAGAGTTGTTTAAATTTTGATTAGCAGCGTGTTACTTGTTATCATTCAGTTTGTAAACACAAAATTTCGTCATCAACGTAAAAAACACGCTCTTACAGATCTTGAGTAATCTGAATACCAGAACGGAGACGAATTTAGTGACATATCTGTGTGTGAAAGTGCTAGTTCTCCGTGTGAATCTGTGATCGACGAAAAAGTTGAACGTTATTGTGACAGTGACGGTGCCATTTCAGACTCATTCGTTGATGAAACAGTTGCGGAAAGGGATCATTTTAGTGTATTCGGTAATTTATATCCCTCCTATTTATTTATCCCTCCTATTTCCCCCTAATTCCTAATTTCCTAATTCCCTCCTATTTATCCCTCCTATTTATGTTTATGGTATTACTATACGATTCCAGGCCTATCGGACAATGTAGGGCTTCCTGATTTTGAAGAACAAACTGAAGGTAGTTCTAGGCCTAATCCTAGAAACCATGGCCAACCATTGAATATTGTCAATGATAAACCCAAATAATAAACTTTCAAAGAAAAACAAAAGAAAAAAATTATTTTTTTAGTTTGTAAATGAATTTTTTTAACTTTTTAACCTTGTAATTATTTACAATAAAACGATTTCTCACTGAATTAAACCTATATGTTGTAAATATTATCTAAAATTGGATCAGGAACAAGAAAATATATAGTTATATGCATTAAAAATTAAAAGTACACGTATAAAGCCTTATAATTTTTTTTATATGCATATAATGTAGCTCCCAGCTATAAAAACTTGGGCTTGAGGGGGGGGTTTCTAAGCACTATAAAACAGGGGACCTTTTACAATAATTGGTTAAACACTCTTAATTCTCTCCAGTAAGGGGGTTTAATAACTACCACGTCTTGATGTCGTTTGAAAATTGACTTTGTATCCGTTCATGTTGACAGTGGAGCGCAAGTACAACGCAGAGCAGTACGAGGACGCGACGCAGGTGGCAGCGGATTTTCGACTAATGCTTGAAAACTGCTACCACTATTGGGGACCAAGCGACACATTGTCCAAGAAAGCCCTCAAGCTGGAGCAGCTGTTCGAGAACAGGCTTGCCGCGCTCCCTGAGTATGTCAAAATATTTTTTTCTCTTTAATGCACAGTTTTCATTGTACATGTAATATTTTTTTGAAGCAGATTCCAAAGAATAATTCATATAGTGGTTCAAACAGCTTTGTACAGCAATCCAAATTATTGTACTTTTTGACCTACTTCGTTAGATCATCATCAGACATTAGTTCAAAAAGGATCTTGCTGTGGAAGCTCATAATGATGATGCCTAATGTCTTAATTTCTTATTTAAGAGTCTGCATCAGTGGTAGGCATCTTGAATTTTAGTCCCATAAGGGCAATGTTAAATTCTGGCGGAACATACCTTCACTTTGGCGTGTGTAGTGGCGTTAATTGTCAAAGTATCAATGTAAAACTTTGGAAGTTCATTGATGAGATGTGGCTCAAGGGTATGACCTTTTCAATATGTTCAAAAATTTAACTTGATATAAAAACAAAAATTCAGGTTTTGTTTTTGAATATTTTGTTTGTTTATTTTGTTTTTATATCAAGTTAAATTTTTGAACATATTGAACATATTGAAAAGGTCATGTCCTTGAGCCTCATCTCATCAATGCACTTCCAAAGTTTTACATCGATACTTTGATAATTAACGCCACTACAGACGCCAAAGTGAAGGTATGTTCCGCCAGAATTTAACATTGCTCTTACGGGACTAAAATCCAAGATGGCTACCACTGATACAGACTCTTAATATTAACTTAACCAATTCGACTTGATAGAAGTTTCCGGGGTTAAAGAAACTTCCCATATTTTCAAATTACTCATATCGAATGTAGATACCTCAACTGCAATGACAGTAGTGACCTGCCCTCCATACCATTCATAGCCTTCCGTATTCCATTCCAGCTAGTACAGAGATTGTAGAATTATCTATCAAAGATTGTAGTGTTAACTTCTTCACTGCTGTGAAAGAATTAACAATCCTTTCCCCAATAGCTGCATTGTTATTTTTTCAAAGGCATTTAAAATAATATTTATTGGTACTATATCTTTTATTCTACATAAAATACATAATGTGTATAAAAAAATTATGTATGGATGCTTATGTGCGTCCACAGCCCCCAACAAGAAATTTAAGAGTTTCGGTGATGAATACTGCAGCGCCTGTATAGATCAAATGCGTTTTAGAATGAATAGTGAAACATCTGCATTTGGACAAAACAAAAATAAAATGCTACACTTCAAGATTACAACTAGACTTATATTCTTTGTTTGAAATTCATTTTTGGTGATGGTGGATTTATATTGTTATCCAAAGTTTCACAATGTTTCGGCATCTGGAATGTGATCCTGTCCTCAGGCGAGCTAGTATCTAAAACCTAACACAATTAGTACATAATCTGGACTAAGCCTGTATAAATCTGAAAACAAACATGTTTAAAGCAGTCAAAAAACAAACCATTCACTAATAATTACGCACATAAGAAACATAACACGTTCACTCGTCACGAAGACTCAAAGACAACTCATGTGATTTTTTCTTATGTTGTAGACATGTTCAAAAGTTATGCTCATTAGAGGCAACACACGGAAACATAGTCAAGGAAGAGCCTGATGAAGTGTCCGCAGCCAAAAACAAGAAAGGTTTGTATTTACTTTTGTTAAAATTTAATTTTAAATACCAAACAGAAAAGAAACATAGAAAATGTGGAATCTATGTTTCTTTTGTGTATTAAGTGTTTTTTACATGTATTTAATGTTTAAAATGCTTGACGACGTCTTTTGACATCAGTCAAAATGTAACCGTTTCCTCAAGCTGACTACACGTGATCATGTCACAAAAGTAAGTGACGAAACCGGTCGTGTTACATAAAAGTGACTATTTGAGCTGCTGACTATTTGAACTTAAAACCATTAGAAAAACAGTGAAAGGGTTACAAAAATTAACTTGGCTTTGTTCATGCGACAGGTGGCTTTGTTTCGAAGCTGCTCGACTGGGTGTTGAATGGGAAGGATCGCAGCGACGGAGACTTGGACAAGTCTGTCGGCTTGCAGGAGTCCAAGAAGGAACAGCGGGTCGCGATGGACAGAGAGCTCACCCTGTGGGAGATGAAGCATCTGTTCACATCTGACACCAAGGAGCAGATCACATCCATGTGGGAGGTTGGCATTTGCTTTGTGTCACATTCAGGCTTGCATATCCACTCCATATGTTTTGTTACCAAAAATTTGCATAGTTGAAAATCTACTGTGTTTAAACATTAGATCTTACCTTGCACTTGAAACTAACTCGTAAAATGAAATATTGTGGCTGGTTTATTGACTGCATGAGAGCTGGTGGAGGCAGAAGAGTAAGTGGTATATCAGCTGAGGCTAGGAGCGCACAACAGCGGCTAAGATGCGGTCATGATAGCGACCAGCCGCTGGTGGCCAGTTTTAACATGGAATTAAATGGAACTGTGCACACTAGGCAGAGTCACTGCTGCGGCCTGAGGCTAAATGTTTGGCCACACAACTGTTGAAGCTACACGGGCTGGGGTTTGGTATGTCGCACACTACCCCTGTGACCCGTCTAGTGACCAGTTGAGAGAGGGATCTGTGTATATCTGTTTTGTTTTTGGTGGTGACTTCTACTAGTTGCGTACTACTAATAATGTCAGATTTCAAATTGAAGCGGTATAAGAAAGAATTAAGTGAAGGTTACATTCTTGTCATGGCTGCATAATCGTGGCTGTAGTGCATTCTTACCCTAAGCAGATTGTGTGTTCCCAAGCTTCTGGCTCTCTTCTGACCTATCGCGTCACACTCCAGAGTAGACCACAGATTTCTTAGAAGTAAAAGGAAGACATGGGGTATGGTCACACAGCCGATTCTCTCCTTACCTTTTCTTCCAATCTCACTCCTCTAATCGTAAGCCCACTGAAGGCACAGCAATAACGGGATGGCACATTTTTATGCATTCATAGTACATGGAGAAAATATTGTTTTGGTCAAAATTTTTGAATTTGAGTTGAGAGTGAATGTATCCGTTTTGGGATCCCCGGAATAAAAAAAGTAGATTAATAGACGTGATATCTTTCTGTGTGTGTGAATTTGAATTTTTTATTTAAAGGGTAGTTCACCCCCTGAAAACCTTTAAAAAACCAAATTTCTCCAGAAAGCCTCTATTGATTTTGATTGAAATTTTATTGTTTATGCTGCACAAAGTACTTAATAATTGACACCACCCACATATCTTTAAAAATGACGGTTTAGAAGTTATGGGCTTTTAAATGTCAAAAAATCAATTTTTTAATTTTCAGTTTTCACTGAAAATTAAATTAACGAAAGTAGAGTGTAATTTGACTATCACCATTGAAATGAGCTTAAAAAACTACACAAATCAGTATTTTTAACTTTTTGTCAACTAACGGTTTCAGAGAAAAGTTAAATTTACTGTCCATGATAAACATAGTACGTTGTCTGAGAGCGGCCAATGTTATTCTTATAAAGAATATTAAAAGATCAATTTCTTCCCTGTTTACCAACCGTTTTCCATGAAACTTGGTATGCAAAAGTTTTTTAACAGAAATTTACTTAAGGGAGAAAGTATGTGTCAGTCCACTTAAACCATTTATTATTCTAATAGCTAGCACAATAAACCTCAGTTAACTTATACTCACAGGAATTTTACTGTGAGTTGTAATGAGATCTTAGTCTCCAAAAGCCCCTTGTTGCTGTTGCACAGTTCCCAGTGATTGGCCAGTTCCTCCATCTAGTCTACAACGTGCTCAACATTGACCCGATCTCACACCTGGAACTGGAGCGGATGCTGCTTATGCCTGAGGCGTCCAAAACCCTTGCCACTCTCATCACTTCCATGATCATGTGAGTACTTTGCCACTGTTGATCCTTGTTAGAGTATGAGTAGTGTATTCAAGGGTTAACCCTCGAAAGGTCGATAAATCAACCTACCGTTGATTAATCGACGCCACACCCGGTCGTCGAAGGTTCATACGCTTTCCGCTGAGGTATGTTTCGTTTTGCTTACTCTATGCGTCAGAGTTCTTTGTTAGTTGAAACATCCGTCTTCAGTTGCGCAGTTATGTCGCTTTGTTTACAATGGTCGTGTTACACGTTCTCGTCGGGTTGTGTGGCGTTCTGATGTTAATTTCACAATTTTAAAATTGATAGCAGTGACTTAAGTGTATAAAACTATATATTTTTATTTTCCTTATTAAATTTTGAAAAACTTAGCCATCTTCAATATTTTACTGGTATTTATTTGCTGTGTTTTATGGGGGAGCAAACTTTTTTTATCAATTTAAATTGGATACACCCATCAAAACCAAGATAAAAATAAAACATATTACTATTATCTTATAGATAATTTAATTTAGATTAAAATCGTGTATAATATGTTATAGTTACTATATTTTTACTATTTTATGTGAATTTTTTAGTAAAAGCCTGCAAAAGTGCCAAAAAGAGGTGAACCTCAAGGGGTCAAATAGTGAACCGTTGGAGGGTTAAAGAACAGTAGAAGTATGGGGTAAGGTACAGGGTCCTCAAGAACAGAGACTAATGTGATATCATTGCATTTTATGACAAGTACAAGTATCCATCCATACAAGCACTTAACATTTTTCGCCTTGGGTTAAGGTATTACCCACCTTCGCCACATTTTACCTCGAAGACCTTTGGGGGCACCCTTATCTAAATCTCTTTTGACGTAGCTCCGCTCATGCATCAGAGGGCACTTTATCCTATCACTCAGGCATAAAAAAATAAAAATAAAAGTTAAAAATTTTAAAAAAATTATTTGAACAAAAAGGTGGGGATTTATAGTGCAACTATACCATTTCTGAACATAATCTATGTAAAACAGAAATATTCGTTCCCTATACTAAAATAGTTAGCTCACGAAGGGTAAGTCGGACCATCTACAGTATGGTCCTGCTATGGTAATGGCTTCTTCCTAGTGGTAAATTCGCTAAAACGCCTCAATTTTTAGATTGATCCCCGTCACAGGGGCTAGGTTTTTCTTGTTTTTTGTAAACTAGTTTTTGTTTTCAACTTTTGGTACATTGTATCTTCAGCCCGCCGCTGTTCCGAGCCAAGCTGGAAGGAGGTCCAGCGATGCCTTACTCTGTGTGGACAAGTAAACTGACCACCAAGGTAGCCAGCTGGTACCGCAGCTATCGCAGCAAGGGAGACAGCACTGTCGAGGTAGGTGCTACTAACATTTTACTATCTTGATTCGGCAGGGCACTTAGGAACTTACTGTATTTGTCAAAATATTACTTAACAATTAATCCACGTAGCTCCTAACCCATTAGAAATATTGGAAAACTGTCAATTTCAAAAGTGTTTAATTTTTTAGAGTAGAATTTAAAAACAGAATTAAATATAGGGTATTCCTAAAGAAATTTTTAAGTTAGACGCCATTTTGGACAATGGTGGTGGCTATATTGAAAAAATCTGAAATTGTATTCCTGAGTGAAACTTTAAATTGAGTCAATTTAAAGTTTTGAATCACGACCATGAGCAATCCCAATTTGGTTTGCAAATATGTGGTACAGTGTTGTGGTAGGGCCCATCTTAAATAAACGGTGAACTGCTTGGCAGGAAGTTGTTGGCATTTGTAAGCTTAATTGGGATTGCAATGGACATCTGTTTTGCTTTATAACAGTATGGTTAAGGGGGAGGGCAAGTCTTGTGCTTTTTGTTAATACTAATTATTTTAACAAGTTGACTGTTGGATTTCGTTAATTGTTGGATTTTGCATGTATTGCTAAACTGCGCCGTCGAGCACAAAGCAAATACACAAAAGGATCATTAAAACACGGAATGTCCGCCACGGAGTCAAAGCGCGCTAAATTTTTGGCAGAACACATATAAAATGCGGCAAACAGATCTAAATTCTCAGTACAAGACTGAGCTCACACTGAAGCCAGGTTGTTGATATGGCTCAAGGACGATATTTCCCGCCCCGTGCCGTGACCGCTACCGCACGCAGGACAAATAATATCCCTAATAAGGCTGGCATGGTCGTGTGGTCTAAACACCGGTCTCCGAAGCTTGAGGCTGTGGGTCCCATGCTTGGCGGTTTGTACAATTTTCACCTCAAGTCCCCCGGGGTTGACCCAGCTCCATGAGGCAATTGGGAAGCTACGACTCCAGTGGGATGTAAAAGCCACAGATTTAAAGTTTAAAAGATCCGGCACTCAGAGGGTTAAAGGCAGAAAATATTACTTAATTAGACATGTATGCAGTCTGTAAATCATAAATCCTTAATCTGTAATTTTCTTTTCATAATTTGGGAATAGTTTTAAATATTTATTTTTAGATAGTGACTAATCTATTGTGAAATCTCTGTCCAGGTTTTTGATAGTCTTGGCATTGAGCCACATTTCTGGCTTGTCATGGGAGAAGAAAACCCTCTAGAGAGTACTGAGTTTCATGAGCTTACCTTCCTCCAGCGAGTTTGGCTGCTCAAAGGCCTCTGTGATTACTTACTAGTAAGTGGACTCTAGTGCAGATAACATACTGAGTTAGAGGACTTAACTGTTATAAAGTATTTCTTTACATTGAAAATTTTTTGTGAGATTATAACGTTCAATATAAACAGTAGTCATTTTAGAATTTTTTTGTACTGTTGTGTATAAGTTTCGTAAACAACTGCTATTTTACCATGACTCAGTAATCCAGTAATTTTGGCACTGTCAAAATTCTGAACATGCCAGATAGGTGAGTGGCTACTGCATTAAACTGAGAGAACGGTTTGGACAACTAGCATTTTGACATTTCTGAAAATTTGGATCAGAATTAGGAGATAAAGTTTGTCAAAAAGGTTTTAGTTTTCATTCACTGTTGACTTTGGGTTGCTCCAAAACTAACTGTTGTTTATTTAAGCTACAAAAGTAAGCGTATCTTATTTTTTCCAAAAATATGTGTAAGCTCTGTGTGCGGGGGTGTTTGAAACATTCCGTTAGACGTATCCCTGATCCAAGATAAAGGGAAGTAAATATTTTTGAAATATAATACTAATTTATCTCCTTTAATAAAACAACAGTAAAAATGTATTTCTTTTTAATTTTTCCATGGTAAATGCAGTACATCGTCGGAGTGCCCAATGTAATTCTAATGGAGAATATTAAAAATCAATTTCTTCCTTATTTCTCAACCGTTTTCCATGAACCTTGGTATGCAGCGCAGCGTAAGGTCACATCACCCAGAAAAACTAACTCAAAAAGGTTTAGTTTAAATAATATTTAGACAAACATTAAAGTATATGATAGTACTATTAAAAGTTGTAGTTTTTTCATTCAACTAAGGGAGAAAGTATGTATCAGACCGCTGCTAACGTTTATTTTAAGTTAAAATATTTAATGTTTGTTTTATTTTATTTTTCAGCACAATCATAAAACGATACAAGACCGCATCAATAATCTGGAAACAGAAGATCTGAGGGAGATGAATCTGGGTAAAGATAAAGAAGGGTATACTTACCATTATTTTCCAAATTTTTCTGAAGTTCGCATTTACAAAATGGCCAAAGTACCTGACACGAAGGTAAATGACAGTGAGCGTGTGGTGAAGGTTGGTATGAAATGCATGGGTATTGTTGGTTTTTTCATTGTTTTGTTTCTTGTTATTTTTTTAGTAGACTTTGTAATATACAGTAGAACCTCTCTGATCCGACCTTGGATGGTCCGTCACTCTGGTTAGTCCAACCATGATCGGCTCGCGAGCCTGTGCCGAGTCGTGACTGATGGGACATCTGTCTAGCCGTTGTTTTCGATTTATTATCGCTTCCGCTCTTCGGCTTCAGTAGGCTACTCATATCTCGTGCGATGTTTATCGCCATAAGCAATAAAGTACAATAACAGATACGATATTTTAAGTACTGAACAAGTTTCTGGTAAAGACTAATAAATATCCAAACTTTCGACTAGACAGTATAAAATGAGCTGAATTAAAATGAACATTAATATTGAAATGTAAAAACAAAACTTTCCGTTTGAGATTATCTCGGCGACACTGAACATCTTTGATTGAACGAAAGTATTAAGCAGATGACAAAATTACGCAATACATAACTTATTGGAATACAAGAACGTCATTGGTTGGTCCAAGGTTGCGGTAAGATTATGTGATTCGTTAACTACCTTATGTATTCCAGTAACCAAATAGGTTACGGATAATCTAACCTTTTTTCCGCTGTCGACCATGGTCCCAGTCCTGAAGGTGACAGATTAGAGGGGTTCTATTGTTTAATCAATTTGGGAATATTAACACATTATTTACTGGTATTACAACGTCCCCTTATATATAATGCATAAAGTATTGTTTGATCGTAAAAACTTGAATTTTAGTTCAGAGCCACTCCATTTTGAGGTTTCTTAAATTCCAAAAAGTGTTTTTTGGACTAATGTCGGTTTGACTACCAACCTGAGACTCACTATTGGTTTTGATTTTTCAAAAAATTGGTACGAAGCTTTACTTCTACTTATTGGTACTTTGTTTATATCTCGATTAATTTTTTGGGATTTTTCAAGGGTAGTTCACCCCCAAAAATCACTCAGAAACAATCCCAATTTATCAAATCAGCTCTAACAATTTTGATTAAAATATAAATCGTTTATAGTGATTTTGGAAAAAATAATATGACACCATCTACAAGTCAGTAAACATCGAAGTGATGAACCAAATGAAATTGGCTCTTGAATGTCAAATTTCTATTTGACATCTATTTATATCTATTGGAAACACAATAAATTTTTAAAATGATTTTTTTTTGACAATGGCCATTGTGACAGTCCTTTCCAGCTCATTTCATTTCCAGCAGGTCATTTTCCAGCTAAAAAACCGGAATAAATTATTAGTCAGCTTCAAATCATTACTGAAAAAAGTATTTACCAAAATACCTGATGAAGATATAATTCCAAAATTGCTTCTAAAAAGCTATTTTTTAAATTTCTAATTATGATTATTTATCCAATGTAAGTTAAGCTGAGAAATATATAGATATTTATCTTTCATTTTTAAACAAATTGGTCTAGAGTGTAAATGGCTTGATGTAAGCGTCAAGTTATCTTTCTGAAAAATAGCAATTTTGTTTAAATTTACCCCATGTCAATCGTACAAAAAATTTTCAAGGTAGTTTTTAACACGAGTTATAAACTTGTAAACGCCAGTTAACATTTCCATTTTGAACTACGGATATTAGATGTGCTGCATAACATAGGTTTTGAATTTCAAACTAATCTGGAGAGCCGTTCTTCCACCTCACCATAATCACACTAATGCACCTCACATATCAAAAGAAATTGAAAGTTTGACTCTAAACACCACCTTTTTGGTAGTAAAAAGATATTCACACTTTGTTTGTTCATCAATTATACAAAATTGGACTTTCTGCACATGCCTAATCTACAATCTGATATAGCCTTCCTTAAAAATTTTTCGTTCACTTCACGCTTATGTTTTGACTCCAAAAAAAATGTTTTTGCTCTTTTACAGGGTTTTCTCTATCTTTCTTTCTCTCTTTTTTGGAACTTTACAACTAACGTATTTACCTCTGATTTAGATTTAAATCATAATTTTAGATGGACGGTAGAATAATTTGCAAGTAGTGTACGTTGTATAATTTTTTTTTATCTTTTTTGTTTAAACGATTTAAAATCTGTATATTCTGGAATCAATGTTGAAAAGCTATAAAAACCCAAAAAAAGCTGTTGAAAAGCTGCTATGATTATAACATTTCGCAGATCAAAAACTTAAATAAATTTCAGTTTTTAAGTTAATATTCTTCACTTTCATGGATTTTTGCTGGGATCTACAACTTATATCCTATCTATTATTAGCAATATGTGAGGCGAAAAGTAAAAAGTGATCTCAAGTCGGCAATTACCGCTTTTGAGTTATTGAAATGTTTTTAATATAGCAGTAATTTTGTAGTTTTTAGAAGAGTCTATAAATATTTAGTTTTTTAATTGAGCGTTTCATGAGCAGTTTATGAACCTATACTATAATAATACTCGTCTATAAAATATATTTAAACTACATATATGAACAAACGTTATGTGGAGTTACATATTAGTAACTTTAACAGTTTACTATTGTAAATTTATAAAGCTTTGAGTGATTAGCACTAAAGCGACCGTACGCGTCATGTTACTGATAGAAATAGGGTTCAAACTCCTATGAGGAAAATGGTAAATGAAGTCTGGGAGAGATTTATCACTAAAAAAAATCATTCTTCAATCGCGGGAAACCTCTTGTAGTTCGCCCAGTCACCGCTAGAATTCAGGAGAGTTTGGTTTTCAAAATAATGCAACATAGAACAATGAAAAAAGGGACCCTCTTGTCGGCAATATTATTTCTCCATAAGCGACTTCAGGTCCCTTTTACTTTCTCCCCTTATACATAGTATATGGAGAAAGTATTGTTTTCGTCAAAATTTTCGAATTTGAGTTGAGGGTGGATATATCCGTTTTGGGGTCCCCTGAATCCAAAAAAGTGGGTTTTGGAGTGATGTCTGTCCGTCCGTGTGTGTGTGTGTGTGTGTGTGTGTGTCTGGATGTGTACAGTGCCACAGCCTACCCCGTTTGTCCGATTTAGATGAAATTTGGCATGTATATATCTCCGCATGTAGTCATCTTTGGCATGTAGTCACCGTATCTCCAGGCGTTTTTTTTCATTTTTTTGAATTTTTGATTTTTAAGGGTAGTTCACCCCTAAAAACCCTTAAAAAACGTGAAAAATCCAATTTTCTCAAAAACGGCTCTAACGATTTTGATTAAAATTTGATAGTTTATAGTGCACAGAGCACTAAATAATTTGACACCACCCGCATGTCTGTAAAAATGACGGTTCAAAAGTTATGGGCTTTTAAATGTCAAAAAAATCTAATTTTTAAATTTTCAGCGAAAACAATAAAAGTAAAGTATAACTTGACTGGTACCATTGAAACCAGCTTAAAAAACTAAACAAATTAGTATTTTGAATTATTTGTCTACGACCAACGGTTCCAGAGAAAATTTAAATTTACTGTCCACGATAAACGCAGTACGTTGTCTGAAAGCGCCCAATGTTATTCTTATGGAAAATATAGAAAAATCAATTTCTTCCTTACTTTCCACCCGTTTTCCATGAAAATTTGGTATGAAGTGTAAGGTCAAATCACCGAACAAAACCGGGGGGGGGGTTCCCCCATACAATTTGAACAATAAATTATTAAATGATGTTTAGAATTACTTTGTAGAACATGATAGTTTTATTACAGATTGTCTTTTTTAAATTTACTTAAGGGAGAAAGTATGTGTCAGTCCACTGGTACCGTTTATTTTACAATGGACATGGGTTGCTATAACTATTTGTAACTGGTTTTAACCTGTACAGGATGAAACAAAGAATAACAAATCGCAAAAATTCGACAGTCCATATTTTTGACCCTACCGACCAATATTGACCGTACTGGAAAATTTACTTTGCTGACTTGAGGTCCCTTTTTACTTTCTGCCTCACATACTATTCCTGGCCTTAATCCGGGAAACTTACCCTAAAACTGATTCTGAAACTAACCTAGAAATAATATATTAAAATTGAAAAATTATACTTGCAACATATTTTTATCATCCAAAACATCAATGGTCAATTAAAATAATTTGAACAACATCAAACAGTCCTGTCTCCATGTCTCATTCAAAGTGCAGAGGACTTCCAACAGTAAGATCCGGTTTGCAATTTTTGGGCCGGACACGCCCTTTTTTCTACAAGTTTTAACAAGTAAACAAACAGTTTATATTAACTGTTTAATATTCAATTTAGTTTATGTTTATATATTTCACCGAGCAATCAGTAGTCCCTACTTATAATTTATACAAGTTTAATGGTATTCACTTCAAAATGAAATGAATATGTTTGTAGTGGAAGAACTATGACGGTGGAGTGGAAGAGGCCATTGCCAAGTGTGCAGACGACGAATCTCAAACAGCCAGTCTCATACCTGGAGGTATGTAGAAACTCCTCCCCCCACCCCGGGGCAAGACAATGTTTTATAAGATTCAAAACCGTAGAATATAAATACAGTATTATCTCATTTTCATAAGACCAAACAGAACATCTTGGACCCTATGTAATTTTGCATTACATAAGATCCAAAAGTACATGATAAAAATAATGAAAAACGATATAAATTAATTTTAAGAGAAATTTAGGGCTGATTAGTACCACAGGTCATAATATGAGAAAAGGTTGAAAGATATTAACATTTTTATGAATAGAATTCGGTGATCACTGTGGGTTTTGAGTTTTTGTTAATTAGACTTCAAAATAATAGTAAAAGGAAGTTTTCTGGAAACAAAAATGTTTTCTGAAAGCTTATGGTTTATTAGTGATTCTATGGTTTAAAGGGAGACCAGCATCATAGACAAAAATCTGGTTGTTCAAGTCAGAACATTTAAAGTTAAATAACATAATTATGTTATTATGCCACTATTGCATGCCATAAACTGATAAGTTCTCACCTACTTTTACACAATACAAAAAACCAGGATTTTAAAACTATAATAAGACCAGTTTAACTATATGACCCAGAGAATTGGGTGCTAAACAAAAATACAAAACAGAAAAACTTATTTTTTATAAATTTCAAAAACAATGGATCAAGAAATCTGGAGGCAAGGCGTTGATGAGGCAAAGTACCTCCTTGGGTACCAAGAGCCACACCAGTAGGTAAGTATGTAGCATAAATATGTATTAAAAAATAAATCAGTCATCAGCTTGTTTGATTATTTATTATTATGTCGTGTCCAGGATTCAGACAACGGAAAGCTCACAAGCCACACGCTGACTTCAAGCTGGTCTGCCAGTCGGTGGAGGATGTGCGGCAGCTAGTCGACCAGTTCTGTGACGCAGATCCTCAGCTGTTGCAAGGAGAGGTATTCATCATTCAAATAATGGTCATGAAAACGGTAAACTCGGATAACTAGTCTAAAAAAAGAATCAGGGTTTACAAAATACAGTAGAACCTCGATTAACCGTCACCCTTGGGACCGAGATCATAATGGATAACCGAATAGACGGATAACAGAAATAATAATAGCGCCGATACAACTTAGCACCTAGACAGTGTTTGGCGTGGCAACATCGCAATTCACTGCCTTGCATGTTATAACGGCGCCATTGTAAGTCCTAATTAATTTTCATGATTGACTTAATGTAAATTTATTTTAAATAAGAAAAAACAAAACTATGCCAGTTCAAGTGAAAAACACTTTATTAAAATATTTTACTAAAAAAACAATGAAATATCAACTGTACATGTACTTTTACTCTCGAAACTTACGTTACCGGTATTTAGTTTTTAAAATAATCAGTCATTTTCTTTTGTTTCTTTCCCTGTCGAGCTTTTCAGGCAGTCATGTTTCTAATTTTTCTGAGAAGAAACACCAGCGTTTAATAATTTATTGTTAATTGTCGAGTCCCAAAACTACACGTTTCCTTTTCTCAGCCATAACAGAAGAGCATTACACACTACGTAAAAACAGAACTGTCAACAATAAACGGTAAAGCATGTAAAACACTAGTAGGCATCGCATTTGAAATTGGCAATAACTTTAGTTCACTTTTGCCACGTACCATACTGAACTGAAATGAAACATTAGCAGTGGAATGCAGAAGACAGTGTAAGGGATTAACCAGCTGGGTTACTACCCTTGCCGCCAATGATTCACGCACATTGCAAGTGTGCAGTACAGTCGTCACTACTCATCATAGAGCCTTAACAGACGATCCAGCTCGGTGCTGACGCAGAAACATAATTTTTTTGCGCTAGCGGAGTGCCGGTTAATAGAGACTGACGGTTAAAAGGGTGACGGTTAATCGAGGTTCTACTGTATTAGATGTCATTACTCGAAGTCGATCCTCGGTGCCAACGGTTCTTGGGAAAAGTACCAGTACAGAGAAGCCTTGTTAAAATGTTGATACCCAGTATACTCAGTTTGTTGTGTCCGAGTGTGCTCAATGTTATTCTATTCAAAAACTCTATTAAACCATTATTTCTCAATCATTTTCGATGAAATTTGGTATGCAGTCTAAGGTCACTCAACATCACCCAATAAAACCCACTCAAGAGGGGTAGGGAGTATAACACCAAAATTTCTAACAACTCTTAACTTTTAGGAAGAGACCGAGTTGAAATAAATTGATGATTTTTTTTAAATAATAAGTTTTTCAAAACTGTAAAATAATATACAAATTCATATTTTTAAACGGTATTTAAATAAACGTAAAGTATATGATAGATTTATTAAATATATGTACTATTTTTAAGTTTAACTTTGGGAGAAAGTAAGTATCAGTCCACTGATACCGTTTGTTGTCGGCTTCAGGGACAGAACGCAACGCTAGTGGCAGCTTTGCAAAGCATCGTCACAGACTTGGAGCCAAGAGAGAACAAGATGGAGATGGCCGTCTTCCGAGTACGCAATAAGATGAAAAATGAGTGGCACGAATTTCAGAACCGGTGAGCGAATTCTCGTTTTTTTCCAGATTCTTCAGATCATAATCATGATCTTAAAAATATTAACATTCTTAACCTAGAAGTAATGACAAATGAGCCAATTTGAGTACGCCCGTAATGTGACTTTTTTTCCCCTTGAGGATCCACGTCATATGACAGGATGACGGATATTTGATATTTCTTAAAATACTACTAATAAATTAAAAATTTATAGTGTTTTATTACACCTGAAAACATTTAAGTAAAATAATCTTATTTAAAAACTTATAATTTAGAACTGATACGTAATTTACAAGGCTCAGTAAATTATGTTTATCAGGTTGGTAGCGTTGATGTTTCTCGAGAATCGGATTAACGTCAATGTGATGGTGCGTGGCCTCACCAACAACTGCTCGCCATCTCTCCCTGTCCTGTGCCTCGTCAATTGCTGCTCCTGCTCTTGTGATGTCTTTTGCCACACTGTTTCATCATCATTCTCTTGGGCTTTCCTGGTTGTCTTCCCTCATTCGGCTGCCCTTCTCCTATTTCCTTTAATATTGATCCTCTGTCTCCCTTCAAGACATTTCTCACTCATCTCAAACATCTTGTTCTAGCGTGGGCCACACCGTATATTATATAATCAGATTTACTAAGAGTATCATTGATTCTAGTTTGCTGGGATCTGTTAGATAAATAGTACTTAAACCAGTTTAAGTCAATATGTCTTCTCTGTGTCACAGGCCTTCATGAAATCGATAAACAAACCTGTACATTCTTCACCTTCATTAATCCTGTTGTGTACTTTAAATTTTTATTTTTGTATTGCTGCTAGGATTAAGTTCAAAGTTACATTTCTAGGAGCAGTGTTTTATTCTTGAAAGGTGTGCAAATTACAAATTACATGCAGTTTAATTTATTAAGTTATTTATTCTATTATTCTAGAACATACGGTTAAAATACTTCACTAATTTTTTTCAAACTCTACTATTACTATTTATGTTGGTTGGATTAGTTTTATTTTGTTTTGTGATTTATTATACAAAGATTTCAGTAAAAGTGTTTCATAAACACTAGTGACTAATAATATGATAAAAGATCAAATATATCAATTTTTCAAATTTTTGACGTAAAAAAGTATTTAGTTTTAAATTCTCTAAACTGTAATAACTTTGAGGAAACCTCACAGATTTTTTAATACCCGTTTCATAGTTAACTTTCTCATTTTATAATTGCTGATAATAGTGTCAAAGCTACATGGCTGATCACAAAAAATCAGATTATCGTTAAATCAAACATATTGTATGGTTTAATCAGCAATCAAGATTTAATAATATCACTCTTTTGGGTTTATTTTTAGGAGCCCAGATTATATTGATCCAGGTATTGCATACTGGGAACGTAAAGAGAAGGAAGACAAAATAGGGATAGGGGAAGGGACGTGCTCAGAGTTTGGATTCCCAGGAACATCCTCAGATGGGCAAGTTGAAGAAGCAAAACGTGAGTTACCTACCACAAAGCCTTACAGTGGAAATTATATTATACTTGAAATTTTATTTTCTGATAGTTTAGTCGGTTTACTCTTGGTTTAAGTATAAATTTATTTCCACACATACTAAACATTAATCAAATCATTATATTGACTACACTTCAACCAGTAGCTGTAACCATGTTTAGATTAGATTACCTTTTTAAATAGCGACATACCCAAGTAGGTATTTTAAGCCAAGTATGAATGAGAAATGAGTGTATGATGTTGTGGCCCGATCTTGTAGTCTTGTTACTGACTAAGGCTGGCATGTACCTTAGCTAGGACTGTTAATTAATAGACCAACAGCCAATAACATCTAAGGGACCTACAGTTTAACTTGGAATCCAAACCACTTTTGCATATAAATTAAGAACTGTTCTAATTATGAGGATGGTCTTTGAGGATGAATGTAGCTTTCATTTACTAGTTCTATCAGTTACCATATTGTTTGAGTCATCCAATTAATCTGTTTACTTGATAAACTTATTTTTGTTTGAACAATAAATTAGTAAATTACATCATTTATGTTCTGCCATGATTCCTGCAGAAAGTACCATGAACAACATAGTTCAAAAATGTTGCATTACAATTTTTACTTATTCTTCATGTAATAAACTTCATTTAATACTTATTAGTAATACAATTCCTGATTCCCTGTTCCTGTAAACCTTTAAACAGAGTTTAGAAACAAAAATTTATCATCAAGCAATTTAAAGATACTGAAATGAACGTTATAAAAATTCCAAAGATTTAGATAGAATTGTTTAAAGTTCACTAAACACATTTGGAATTTGAATGCTCAGTGACTGAAACAGTTTTTAAATATAAAATATAATTCATTAATTCTTGAATAACTTTTCAAAATTTTTGTAGGGATAGATAATGAATCCAATCTGATTTTCGAATATAACTTGTCCTTAACTTATTATAGCAGGTTAAAGAGCTGAAAATATATTTATTAAAGTTTAACCAAGAAATTGGATTGAGGTTATTATTTTGTCTTGTTTTGAATAGCTATAAATAAAATATAAAATCTATAAAGATTTTATATAGCTTTGAATGGCTGATCAACAATCCATTCTATACATTGACCGAGTTCATGGAAAGAAGACGATAAACATTTTTTTGCCAGAAGAACTGAGATGCCACACCGGGAGAAGAATGAAGACTGCTCTAACAGAATGGCTGATCAACAATCCATTCTATACATTGACCGAGTTCATGGAAAGAAGACGATAAACATTTTTTTTAACCATCCAGCTGACGCCATTTCAATACTTGATGTATTTTGAAAAAAAGCATATTTGTATTGTATTGTATTATAGTTCACCACTGAAAATAGATTGTAAAATAAACTTTCATTTAGAAAATAAATTATATCTAGACCTAAACATTGGAAAATTTTATTTCAGGAGAAAGGCGCACAAGACGGGAATCCTCATTGAAGATGCTCTCTAAGGAAGAAAATGGACTAGACGACGAATCTGGGGAAGAAAGTCCGTTAGATTTTGATAATGATTCAGAAGATGAGTGGTTCGCAAGTAAAAGAGATAAAGAAACAAAAAAAAAGAAAGAAAAAAAGTTAATGTCAGCCAAAAAGTTTAAAAAGTTAGCTGAAATATCAGATAAAATGCAACAGTCAAAAGATTCTGAAAAATTAAATGTTACCGCCAACAGTGGATTTCAAAGCAGTAGTACTGTGAAAGCGATAAGTTTGTCAACTGCTATTCCTGAGAATCAGATTAAAATCAAAGAAGAACTTCCAGATCATGATGATTCTACAGATCAGTTTGATGCTGTTAAAAATTCTTTACCCAAGTCTAAACAAGATCAGGTTCAAAATGAAAGTTCGCTTCCAAAAAAGCAGTTGATATCTGTCAAGAAAGAGTTTATGGAAGGTTCCCAATCTAATGCCATGACCACATCTGTCACTACGCCCCAACTCAGTGTGATCCAAACCTTAGTGCCTCCTGTGAATGTTGCACAAGTAAAAATAGAGAAATCTTCCAAGCCCATCACACCCGACCTCTCCAAAGTGAAGCGCTCCAACTCACCTGATGCCGATGTTGTATATATCAGTGATTCAGAGGATTCCCCCGACATCAAGCCGAACCTGAAGTTGGTGCATAAAAATGTAGAAACTATCAACTATGTCGTTGCACAACCCCAGCAACCGCAACCCGTGGGCAACTACTTGGCTCCAAGTCAGAGTCAGTTTGTGCCACTAAACGTTGCTCAGCCTCAGGTTTACCAACCCGCACAACCGATCGCTTTTCAGATGCAACCGACGCAGCAGATCGTTCAACCACCGGTAATACGACCCAACCCCACAATCGTTCGGCTCCAAGCTACGCCCACAAGGCCGGACATGACACAGAAATTTGTTGTTTTACAACCTAATGCTAACAACCCCAACCCGGCAAACCAGTTTCCCAATAAAGGTCCCCGGGCCCAGAATAATTTTCCAACCACTCCTACAATGCAGAATGTAAACTGGTTCGGTGGACGTGGAGGTTCTCCGAGGAGTAATGCGACTTACTCTCCGAGACAGAGAGGACAAGCGATGGTCGGAGGTGCCAGTCAGTCACCTAGAGGGCGGGGTCCTCGAGGATCGCCTGCCACGCCTCCTAGAGGCGGCGGTATTAGGTTCTCTGGTAGAACTCCTTCCACAGCCAGCCCGGTAATGAGGACTCCCAGTCAGGTCGGTCAAAGGACTCCATCTCCGATGAGAGGCAGATCACCCATCAACTCAGTCCGACAAGGACCAGTGAGGAATTTGAACTTCAACAGAAGTCCTATGAAACCTGCCCCAAGCAAACCTGTCAGTGATTTTCCACCTGTCAACGAATCTCCAGACATCGAAGGAACCCTAGTTGTAAGTATGACGGACAGTGGTGGTTTCGGTTATGCTGTGATGTTACCTGACGGTGGAAAGATCAGTTTGACGCAGGACCAATTGGCAAAAATAAGGTCTGATAATGGAGGAACTTTGCCCAAAAGGTGCAAGGTTCCGCTTAACATGCAAACAGAAGGGTTTAGAATCGACTGAACCATTGTAAAAAAGTTTATAGGATAGAGACTTTATTTATGTGTTTCTAATACAGAACATTTTGTAAATAATAAATTAAGGTATTGTGAAAAAATTTTTATACTTAAGAGAGGAAACTATTTAGTTTTAGTAATTTTATGTGTAAGGTGTATAGTTCTGTTTACTTTTATTTTTCGTGTATTTTGATGTTGATGTTATGTATATACAAAAATGTGTATATATTTGATTTGATCTTACACTTTGTTTTGTACTCGTCAGAAACACAAATGTAGTATTTAGTTGTATTTTACTTCCCTAGTTGAATCTACTAGGATCAAAATAATCGTTTTGTTATCATTGTATTTTTTAACCTTGTAATTTTTCCAGATTTAATTCTTAATTATAAATCCTTCTTCGATAATAAATGTTGTTAAAAAGTGTTGAATCATTGATCAGTATATTGATTTATTTATTATTACATGGTCGAAAGAACCAAAAACTCTGATATCCCAAGGAGCAATGAAAACATGTTTTTTTAATCGTACATTGCAACAATCGTAGATTGCCCTAAATTATATACAAAATAAAATACATATGCAATATAAAATATATGTTAACATCGACAAACAGACCACAACTGGTAGTTTTAATAGAGAAAAAAATACAGTCGGGCACATGGTCTAATATCCCCAGACTGGATATGAGGGGTTCTTCTGTATTTTTTTTTAAATTAAAAACTAATTTATCTTTTATGGAAAAATCTATTTAACTGAAATTTGTCCTTTCACAGGGGAAAAGCCTAAATACTGGGCAAAAAAATGTGTGTTGTTTTATTTTGCTTTTAGTTTCAAAAGCTTTACTATTCAATTTTCATAATTTTAATTTTTTTATTTTCAAAATTTAGAGCTATTTTATACTTAACTGTGAATTTAATGTTATATAACAAAGCTACAAACAACAGTGAGAAAGTGAAAGATCTTTAAAACTACTTAAGATAAAGGTTAATTAACAAGTTTACGCACAGGCTTCCCTAATAAGTTTTTGTCAGTTGAACCTCGCTACTGTGTCAAGTATTTTTGTATTCAATTTCAAGTACTTTTTACTTTCTCCCACAATAAAAATAACATGGAGAAAGTATTATTTTTCAAATTTGAGTTCTTAGTGAAAACATCTGTTTTGAGGTTCCCTGAATCCCTGAAAAAGTGGTTTCGCAATTATGTCTTTCTGTTTTGTGAAGGTTGCACTATGGCCATATCTCTTGACATTCTTTGTTTTGGTTTTTTTTAGGTAGTTTAATGTAGTTAAGCCTCGAAAAAAATTTAATAATCTAAATTTCCCTAAAACTTCTCTAACAATTTTGATAAAAATTTCTTGATATTAAGTTATTAGGATCCCAAATAATATGACGTCCCTCTCATGTCTGCAAACAAGACGGATGAAATTATTTGGGTTTTTGAATGTAAAAAATTCTTTTAGCAAATATAATGTATGTAATAAGTAATAATTTTGATTATCATCTGTAGAAACAGCTTAAAAATTAAACAAACTAGTAAGTTTAACAATAGTCTACGACAAACGGTTGGAGAGAAAAGTTGAATTTATTGTCCGCAGTAACCATGGTACGTTTTCTTATTCCCTAATGTTTTTATAGAAAATACAAAGAAATCTGAATCCTCCTCATTATTTTCTCTATCTTTTAGATTGACACTTTGTGTAAGTACCTTTGGGCTGCATTACACAGCAATACAGTATTATGTTGTTATCTCAGAAGTGACAAGCCCCTAAAAAAATTTAATACTGGTAGAAAAGGTTGTGTTGTGTTTAGCAATTGCTCTCTAAAACAATGGATTTTGTTATGGTATTCAAACAAAAAAGTAATATTTTAATAAATTACAACCAAGTTAAATTACATAAGTTACTTTTGAAGGAATGAAGTGTGTGTGAATTTACTGATACCACTTATTTTTATATTTATTAATTCAATTAATTGTCTTAACTTTTTAAGATAATTTTGGTAAAATTAATACTATCTAAACCAGATTTCTCTTTATAATTCTTATTCCGGTCATTCTAATCTGCATCTCCTTCCTTGATAAAAAAAAAATCAACATATTACTGTTTATCGAGAAATAATGTGTTAAAAATTTCCCGGAACATTTCATTTTAACTCAAATTCTCTAATGCCTATTTATGTGTCATGTTTAAAATTTTTATTCCTGACTATGAGCTATGTCTTAGCTCTGGGGGAGGGATATTGGCAATCCGTTAGACCAAAATTTGAAACGGTTATGTCATATAAGGACAGCTGATTAGAGGAAATGATAATATTCTCTTTAGACGTGTCCATGATCTAATATATTTCCCACAGTGGAGTAAATACAATTTTTTTAAATTTAAAAGGTAAATAAATAATTTATTGTAGGTCAGCCAAAAAGGAGGAATAAGTATATTGGACTATAACATACATAAAACTTTATTTCATACTATTGGTCATAATTATTATTCTTACTGTATATGCCATAAATACAAACATAAAAGGTTTATCCTAACAAAATTTGTACCATTAAAGTTTTTTTGGATGAAAGGTTTATGGCCAAATTTGCAGAATTTATATAGGCTACATACACGTCAAATGTGAAGAATTTTTACCAAGCTCTTACCCTTCAAAAATGAGGAACATAATATAGCTGCTATTATTACATGGGAAATTTTATTCCTAACAAGGGAAGTCTTTGTTATAACATCACCAAAGTGTTTTCTTAATCATTGAGATAGTTCTGATCAATTTCCCGCTTTCTCTGAGCTGAAAGATGTAACTTTATTCTCCAGGATTACAAGTCAAAAATCAAACTGTGTATGCTTAAAGTTGAGTGCTTGAATTAGTGCCGCTACTTTATTTGTGTGCATCCCCTTTTAAAAAACCCATACTAACAGGAGTTTATGTGAAAATACACAAAAAAAGAACAGCATTGTTCTGTCGAATCATAATTGCAATGTTTAGGTGGTGTTGGTTCTGTACCATAGAGTTTTATATTTTTATTTGTTAATGGATAATAAGTTTAAATGGACTCAATTGTTAAAACCGATGTTTATTTTATGATTAAAGTGCAAATATGTTATTTTTTTTAGTTTATTCACCCAAACAATGGTCGTAAGAATAAGTTCAATAATTTAGATTTATTAGAAAAGGTGGTGTTGGACAGCTGTATTCTCTTGAATTGTTCTTAGTTGCACTTCTCTTATATGAATTTCTTTATAGTTTTACAAATATATTTATTTAGTATTCCTACACTGAAAAATCTGCCACCATGCCAATGGCTGAACTTATCTCTACTATTGTTTTTTAACTCACTTAGTTTTAATTGTTTAAAATTAAAAACAACAATGAAAAGATGAAAGAGTCAAATGAATGGTCAGGGGTAACGCTGTGGCTCAGTAAGTCAAGTGTTGCTGGATCAAAACCAGCGGCTTAGGTCAGGTCATGAGCAGTCACCTCTGGCTTTCCCATGTGACTGAACCACCACGGTACCTCACTGTCTTTAATTCACTGCTCAAGCCCTCAGTTTTTGGTGATGGGCAGTAGATTAAGAAAGAAAGGAATCTTCAAACGTAGGCTTTTGCGGCCAATTTCAAGCTGATTTTTCAGCGTAAATGGCGTCGTCAAGGAGTTTGTGTTGCCAAACGTTTCGCCCTTGCTGTGAAGTGGCATCCTCAGTCTCTGCCTAGCCACTGAGGATGTCATTTCACAGCAAGGGCGAAAAATTTGGCATCACAAACTCCATGACAACGCGGTTGAAGCCAAAAAATCAACTTAACAAAAGAAATGTTCAAAAAATTACTCCTCATAAGCCCCTTATGGGACCCCCTTCTGAGTAACGGGAGGTGTAAACATTGTGGTGGAGTCTTGATCTGGCTGCCATCTGCACAAGTTATTCTGGAGAAGGGTGAAACCCAATTCACCTCTCCAGCAACCTATATTTTTGCACCCTTCTTGGCCTCTGAGCTATTGATCCAAATGGGGATTTGGGAGTGATGGGGTGGAAACCTCCTGTGATTAAATGTTTTTGTCAGCTTCAAGTATGCACAAGTTTATTTCATCCAGAAAACTCCTTAAATATATACAGTATTGTTAGGTTGAATCACAAAGGATGCGTATTATCCGCCTTACTCATTGAGGCCATACTCTATCTCATACAACCAATTGATGTGTAACGATGCTAAGTAAAACTAGTTTAAAGAAACTACCTCAGATCATTTTTGTAATAAAGAATCAAACACATGGAACTATTTAAAAACAGAAAACATGGCTGATTATAATACCTGATGAACCTACCCATGATGAAACATATATATGTACAAAATAAGCTAAATTTAAATTTTGGTTAGCTGATTTACTGATTTAGTACAAGTTTTCTTCTGTGGGTTCACTCAATGATGTTGTCATGAATACTCTGACTTTTCTTAGACTGATGCTTGTAGCTCCATCAGAGCTGAGTGGATCTGAAAGTGGAGCCTGGACTCCAAAGAGTATCCAGTGTAATTTTTCTTGACATCTTCAAGAGTTTGAATGGCCTTCTGGTGGTTACCTTGATGCTTATGAATGATACCCAGTTGTACAAGAGCGTAGGGCACAAGATAGTGATCATCTTTGATATTCTTCTTTAAAGCCAGAACGTTGGAAAGACATTCCTCTGCCTCCAAAGGGCTGTTCATCTGGTAGAGACAACCTCCCTTGAGCAAAAACAACAAGCCCTTGTTGTCTGCTTCGAATATTGTACTGATCTTCAGTTTGCCATCATCTATGAGGTTAAGTGTTTTATCAACAATAAGATATACCGCTTCAATCATTTGTGATTTCTTTCCCAATATTTTAAACATATTCCATACATAAAACAGTTCAAACATGGGCAAAAGTAATTTTCTATTTTGGTTCCAATATCTCTCTGCCTTCTTGATACAGAAATTTTCTATTGGCAGAGATTTTCCAGCAACTCTCCTCTTCCAAAGAGGTAAATCCTTCATGAGTGTATCCACAGTGTTTTGAATATCCTCCGGTAAAGGCTGGTCAGACATGAGTTTTATGGAACATTTATGGTAAGCGAATGTGGTACGTGACCACTTGCTTGCCTCCATGAGTAAAGTAGCGTATTTGTCAGCCTGCTCCCACTCTTGGGCTAAGCTGTGGACCCACATGAGCTCCCAAAAGCACACGTGATGAAACTGAGGCCAAACGGTCTGTGAGTTCCAAGACTTGATGTACCAGGAGCAGCTCTCGGCCAAGTTACCCTTAATCAGTTCGAGGCGGCCTTTGTAGCCCAAGAAACACGCACCTTTCGGATATAGCTTCAGCTGTGTTTCGAGTATTTCTTCGCAAAGTTCCAAGTCTCCTTCAGAGTGGCTGATGAAACATATGATGATGAGGTGGTAAAACAAGAGAGTAATGACTGACAAAACATGCCTTAAGCCTTCCTTGAGGTCATAGCACATGTGTAATTCTCTCAGCCCTACATCCTTGCTGCCTGAAAATCCAACAAATTCCAAGAGCTTGATTATTCGACTTGGTAGCAAGGATATCATCAGGTTGAAGGTACCAATGCCCATTCTGACACCACTTTCATAATGCACTTTGTTGGTTTCATTCGTCCAGTGCCGTTGCTCAAGAATATTTGCACACTCTTTATACGAGTTAAAACAGGAACGTATTTTTAGGCTACCCTTAATAAAGCTGACTAATGATTCATCTTCTAAGAATGTTATCACGGACTCAAGCAAAAGTGACTCAGCGTAGCAAAGCTCGGCATGTATCGCCAATGGAGTGAATTGATCGTAGTTTTGTTTTTTCACAAATTTCCCAAAATATTCTAAAATACTATTTCTTTTTCTATAAAAGTTGCATAGTTCGATGCTTTGTTTCAATGCTTCTGAAGCCTTTCTTACATTTTCCTCTTCCAGTGTGAACACAGCCTCTAAGAAATAGAACACGGCATTACCAACTGTGTGGTATATACTTGACCCCACCCAGGGCTTAAGCATATCCCAGGCTTCATCGAACTTATTGTTGAAGAAGAGATGCATTGCGACCTTGGACTCCTGCATTGCAGTCTCCAAATCCATGGGGCTAGGAATCGGCTGTGCTTCACAAGCATACTCAAGCTCACCATCGTCTTGTTCAATTTCATCCAGATTCAATGACATTCTGTGACCTACCTATGTTTTTTGAAGTAAAACGTTGCCCTGTAATACTTTTATTACCATAAATTATATTTTCGACTTTACCTCATTGATCAATACAATAAACAATTACGAAATGATGAAGTTAAGATTAAGTTATTATGGAACATAACACAAAAATAATACTCTGAAAATATCTAAATAGACTGCAAAAACAAATAAACCAGAGTATTTAGACTAAACATTTGTAATCAGTGATAATTCAGCTGATACGGTAGACATATCTGAAACTAGTAGTACAAACAAGTTATATTGAGAACTGGTAAGGTTTTTCAGCTGCAGTCTCACTGTCTCAAAAGAAACACTTCGTCCTTCCATGATTATGTTGATGAAATTGTCTGCCATTGACGATTGACGGTAGCCAAACGCGCGATGACTGATCCAAGGTTAGGCCCAAAAGAAACAAATTCTTTGCTTCTCTGCGATCACTTTTAAAATTTAATATAATATTTTAATATTGGACAAGTTTCTAATAAACAAAGATTGGAAAAAAGGCTTTCCCAAGTCATCATTGATGAAACGGACGTTTAAATCATGCATTACTTTAGATTTGTTCTTTTAAACCTTATTAAAATAAGTTATTTTGACATGAATATGTCTCTGCTCTAGGGGTGGGGTTGAAAATTTGCGCGACCGAAATTTTAAACAGTAAAGTTATTTGGCTAGTGATGTCATAGTTTGGTTATAAGAACAACTGTTTAGATGAACTGAAAACATTCTTTTTGGACATATCCATAATCTAACTTATTTCCGGGACTATTTATTTTACTGACCAGCAAAAAAGTTGACTGACCGCGGATACTTCCGGTTGACCAACCGGCTTCATGTTTGATATTTAAATACTGCTAACGCTCCCGACAATAATAACTAGCAACTATCTCCCTAACATAATCCTTAGGGTAGTAAATCCAAACAGGCCACTACTGACCAGATCAAAGTCGGCTGACCGGGTACTTCTGTTTGTCCGACCGGCTTTATATTTGATATTTAAATACTGACAACCGGAAGTATCCGGTCAGTTAACTTTTATCTGGTCAGTAGGGGTTTATTTGATTTACTACCCTTTAGGATTGTGTTAGGGAGATGGTTGCTAGTTATTATTATGGAGGTGGTTAGCAGTACTTAAATACCAAATATGAAGCCGCTCAGACAGCCGGAAATGCCCGGTCAGTCGACTTTTTGCTGGGTAGTAAAATATAGATAGTACGTACCCCTATATGGTACTTTCGTATTATACTAACCACATATGTAAGTCGGCAATGTATACTCCGTTATTCTGCATTCTGCGGAGTTAAGTTATGAAAGGTTAGTGATAGTTATTATTATAATGTGAATATATGTATAATATCAATAGCTAGCCTTACGTAACTCAGCAGAGCGCTGATGAAGAAAATTGCAATGACACGTGTATGATTAAAATATTTGTTTATTCATTATAAAATGAAGTTTGGCGATGCAGACGCCAAAAAAAGTCTTGCAAGTTTGTTATTTTTTTATGTCCATTATATCACATGATTAAACATATATTAATTCCATTTTCACTTCATAGCTGTGTGGTCGGTGTAATACGAAAGTACCCCCCATATTTCTCACAGAGAAGTAAATACAAATATTTTTTACTTGCCATCAGCAATTCCAATGGGGACGAACCCGCTATTGTATGTACTTGTGTAAAAATATAATTGTAATACATATAAAATGTGTAGATATCTAGTTACCGGTAAAGTCCTTTATGACTATGTCACATTTTTTTACATAAACAGTCTTCACCCTATGATGTATTATATAGTTCCATATCTTAATATGTTTAATTAGCTATTCGACGCAATAAAGCTATACCGATTGTCATTTCATTTTCGTTACCTTGCTAAAAAAGTAGAGAATGATATGTTCTGAACTTCAGCTAATTTTTTAGTCCCGCCCACTTTTAGAGTTTTTTCTTTGATTTCTTCAGGGTTTCAGTTATCAAATCATCCGTAATATACTGGATAAAAATTACTAAAAGTTCAAAAATACTTATAGTAAAATATTTTACAAGTAATTTAACTAATATTTTTTTATATATTTATACTTTGCTTATGTGTTAAATCATAGACTAACCAAACGGTTGCTATGACACCATGTAGATTTTGTTGCTAATATGACATCAAGCAATATTAAAGTTCCAAATCAAAATTGTATACAGCATATGCTATATTTATGAAATGCTGCTTATAGAGGATGTTATATTACGGCTTTGATACATATTGTAAACCCATTTTAAGACCAAGCTTTATTTGATCATTCACCTATTCAATGACAGTATAATATTTATAATCTATGTATCATGTATTTCTTTCTTAAAGCGTAATACATGTATGACAAAATTTTATATGTACTCAAAAAATTATATATATCTTAGAAACTTTGCACTTACTCAGAAAAAAATCACAATCTGTTCTTGTGCTGGCTTTCAAATTTAATGACGTCAGTACAACGACAAACAAATTTTGCGAATGACGCATGCGTATGTTAAAAACCTAGTTCAAGCCCTCCCGGGATTACTTTCTGATTTTGTGCGGTTAATAAATTTATAAACTGTTTTAGTATTTCATATTTTAGTATCTACCATGGCGAAACAAGAACAAGTATTAACTATAGATCCTCTGCACGAACTTAAATTTCGAGGTGAGTTTTGATCTCTTCATAGTCCTGTTTTAACATCTTGCTCGTCATTCTCTTTACGAAATAAAATAGCAGATTATTTTCTACCATTGATATGCACTTTAAATAAGTATCAGCATTACAAACATATTAACCATACTACAATTGTGATCATGACCTCTTTCATGCTTTGAGCACCGTTACAGTTAACTATTGATAATCTTCATGTTGACTGGTCAGCGTTAAATCCAATTTTAGGCCCAAGCCCAGCTCCAGATTTCGGCCAGTGAAGAGATTCCAGACAAATTTTGTTTAATGCTGTTTATTTTGAGAAAACAAACTCTGTAATGGGGAGGTCTGTAGAAATGTTGTCACTTTATGGTTGTGATTTATCTTTTGAATAAGGACATCTCTATTTTGAAACTTAAATAACCATAAGCAGTCCATTTTTGAAAGTAAATTAATTTAAACTATAAACTGTTTATTTCACTCCTATACACACCTCCTTTGATAGTTTAGCTTTAGACTAATTTAAGCTAATTAGCATATTGAAATGCCTTTTTTGGAGTAGGCCAATCATAACAATTAGAAATAGGTTAACTGTCTCTCATTGCATTTAAAATGAACTATAACTTATCTGTGAACTGACACATACCTTCTCCCTCTAAAAAGTAATTGAAATAAACATACATACCCTACTTAGATGTAACAAAGTTACATATTTACTTCTTATTAGCCTAAAATATGTTAACTGTCAAGCTTCAAAGGCTTATAAATTTAAATTATTCAAAAATAGAAATGCGCCCTTTTCACCGTGGTAATAACAAGTAAACTTTGTAAGTGGCTTTTATTAGGTGATGTAAATAATTTTAAGCTGCATACATGCAGCTGTTTCATGTGTAAATTGTTGAGAAATAAGAATGACATCGATTTCATCATAATCCCCATAAGAATAAAATTGGGACACTCTTAGACAACACTCTGTGTTTAACACCAGACATTAAACTCAACTTTTTCAGGAACCATTTGCTGTAGATTATGTCTAAAATAATAGTTTTTGTGTTTTTAAGCTGGTTTAATGATGAGTCATAGGCTATTTTACATTTTTTCTCTTGCCAGAAAATCCAAATAACATTATTGATTTGTGATTTGTTGACACTCAAAACCCTAAGTAGGCTACAGACATGCGGGTAGTATCGTATCATTTGGTCCCCTAATCACTATAAATCATGAAGTTTTAATTCAAATGTTGAACCCTTTTTTGAAAAATTTAGATTATGACCCAGACCCCTAATACAGATGTTTAAATGTTTTCAAGGGTGCACTAGACCCATCCTTAAGAACCAAAGATGTAAGTCTGGATGTATTGCCAAAGTGCACCCTTATATATTTTGGAGCAAAAATAATTGCAAGTTCAAAACCTCTATAGTGCAATATGAATTAATTATGGACCATTCTGCAACCTGTGAAAAGGTAACATTTTGTTCGTTGAATTATTGGTTGATAGTAACAATTTGTT
This sequence comes from Nephotettix cincticeps, assembly GCA_023375725.1. Classification (NCBI taxonomy): domain Eukaryota; kingdom Metazoa; phylum Arthropoda; class Insecta; order Hemiptera; family Cicadellidae; genus Nephotettix; species Nephotettix cincticeps. The sequence continues at coordinate 3,153,021 of CM041785.1, forward strand.
TTGGAAAAAAGATTTCAAACAGACTCAATGCATTTTCATAATTGAAAAATGTCCATAGTTATTTTTATCTCATATGTAATTGATGAATAATTCAGTACCCACTAATTTTTTGATTGTTTAATCCTTGACGGAAGACTTTTTCTTCTTCCCTTTCTTATGACCTTTTTTTTCTTCTGGAACACTCTTTTCTGGAACTGGTTCTTTCTTTTCAAAGTCTGAAGTCTCCCATTGGGTTCCCATTTCTGCCAGTTCTGGCTTTTTGACTGGTTTTCTTAATGCACCAGTACATAAGTACTCAATTTTGAGTGAAGATGATGTAGAATTAGATTGTTGTGAGTATGAGCTTTCAGAATCGGCTATCTTGAATTGAACTGGTTGTTCGTCTTCGGCATTTTCGTCTTCACCCCCTTTCTTTATAGGTCGCATTTTAACATGGTAAACTCCATGCTCTTTTTGTATACATAAAGTGGGTGGTACATCTATTGCTATACTAGAAACACAGCTTTTAGTATTCTTTGCTGAACCTGTACCATCACTTTTGCCAGTTTTCTTTTTGCCTTTTTTAGTTTTTAATCCTGCCGATGTGGTGAGAGGCTCTGACATCAGACGACTCCTTACGTTCCTTCTCCTTACCCCAATATTAATAGCTCCTGGGCGCCAACCTCGAGGGAACTATTTAAAAAAAATTAATAAGAATCCTAAATTATCATAGTTAAACATTGTTGTTTAATAATATATATTTTAATAAGCTAAATAATGTAAAAAATCAGTTTTTGAGCTTTAAGCAGTATTGATGAAAGGGAAAACTATTATTGCCAGTTTTATTTAGCCTATTAATTCAAACAATTTACTACAATGATTCAAATACTGCACAGTGTATAACAACAACAAATAGGCCCTAGCAGTTCTTAAGTGAAGAAATTGGTACAGGTGCAGTAATAGAAATGGAAAAAATATGTAAACAGATTAAATGGCATCTTAAATCATTGTGGTGATTGCAAATAGTGATAAAATTTGATCATTGCAAATACAAATAAGCAATGATCTTCTAGCACATCTCTTTGGCAGGGATGGTGGTGTCATCCTGTAATCCAGCTACTTAAAGATCACGAATTGTGCAGCAAGGTTACGAGAAACTGGTTGCTGTGAAATGCTGAGTTTGTTAAACAAAATTTCTAAAAGTATAAGAAGACATGGTAGGAATATTCCATGGGGTAGCTGTGGTGGTTTCAAATGTTACATCTTGTAATTGTAGTTTTAAGTATAATGCCAAAAATAATGGGTTGGGTGATCTGTAAATAAACAAAAAAATATTGAAAATAAAGTCTGTGTGAAGTGAAAAATAATTTTATAATTGGTCTAAGATTTTATTAACATAGAAAGAATGTTAATGTTTGTAGATGTGTCTATCTCTAATTTGTCCTACTGCATAAAACATCATCTCCTTACCAGACCTTAGTTACAGATGCTCTATGTTACTATATGGTGAATTATTCCTAATAGAATTACCATCATGATTTATATTTACCGGCACACCTGTAGCCGTTTCTTCAGAGTTCCATAGCCATCCCATTGTCTTGGGAACAAACACTGGTTTATCAACGCAAGTTCTATGACCAATTTTAAGTCCTGGGTACATTGCAGCCATCAAATCACTCAGGCGAATGGATTTGGAATTAGTTTTCTGAGAATGCATTGATGTGTATTTGTACGAACTAGAATTTCTACTGGTAGATTTAGGAAAAGATGTCCTTTGTGCCTGTAATTCGCTGAGAGCATGATTTGGTAAACTGTGTCTACTTAATTGTTTACCTTGCGGCAAGCTACGCCTTGGAGTGCTCATTATACACACAGTTTAGTTTTCTAGTTTTAAAATATATTTCAAAAAACAGGATGAAAATAATGATTATAATAGGCCTAATTAAATTGAGACTTATTAATTTTGTTCCCTAATTTTATAGTATTTTTGCCTTCACAATTTAAGTACCATGGTTACACAGTCAATAATTAAAAAGATGTTGAAAGCTTGACATGTTTTTCTTTAATTTCTAAAACCTTTTTTTGGTTTGAGATAATTTACTCGATCAAACCAGGTTTTAATGAAGTTAAGTTTAACAATTGAAATTTATAAATAAAAGAGATGTTAAGAAATTGAAATTTTAAATTAAATGTGGTAATAAATTGTGTCAGAGACTAGAACTTATGCAAGTATTCTTGAACCTGAGAAAAAATTCTCTAGATTTATTATTAGGCCTTTCTTTGAATAATATGTGTAGCCTATGATATTTTAATTCAGTAGACCTAGAGCTAAATTCCCTCATGGGAGGGTTTTTGGATTTAAAATATTCAAAAAGCTTCTTTTTATGGTATAGCGCAATTTTTTTTCAAATATGAGGTTGCAGTCTCTACTATCAGACTAGCCCCCTTGAACACATTTTCGGAGTTCATTTAAAATTTTATATATAATTAAGTATACAAGCATATACTCATTTCGGCAGTTATCAATTGCAATTAATTATCTGATTTTAATTGATTTGGCGGATAAGTTTGATTCACAAAGCAATCGGACAATTGTAACTCACAGTTAATTTTATGTGAAAAAACTAATAATATTATAGGCCTAACTAAAATTAATATCTCACTTGTTATTTAAAATTTTGTTATAAAACTTTTATGTTGCTTTGTATAGTTAAGATATTATACCTAATATATGGCAAAAAAGTTATTGATCCTATTGGCAGCAAACCTACTTACTCATTCTCTCTACGTTGTTCTTACAGAGAATAAGAAAATTTACACAACTTCCTCATTATTTGTAACATCATATTAAAACTTGATACATCTTAATATTTTCTATACTAATTTAGAATAATATATATGTGTCTGTAGCCTAATATTATACTGGCTGCCCTACTTTAGTTCTCTCACATTGATTGTGGACAAAACAATCGAAATAGAATGTTGGAGTAAAATAATTTCTCACTAAACGGACTAGAAGTAATAAAATACAGATGTTTTCAACCAAACTAAACAATATCTGGGTACAGGGTGTTCAGGATCTAGTTTACATTTGATATGAGTCAGTGCAGTCAGTGATAGTCATTGCTCTAAGTGAGTTGATTACTCACTCATCAAGCCGACAAAGCTGCACCTGCAAATGCAGAGGTATTTCTGTCCCTGTGATAAGACATCTTGAAAATATCAGAACGTGATAGTATTGACCCAGTTTCTTCCTTCCAGCCACACTGGAGAAACTTCATTTACAAAACTTGCAGGAAGTTAGTACAGGTTGCATAGCTCTATGTGCGGAGGCACTGTAGTTTTTCAATATGATGTGGTATTAACCATGAGGAGTAAACAAAAAATGATGAGAAAAAAAGGAAAACTAAAATTAACTGTTTACTAGGCCTACTAGGCCCTAATTTAAAAAATAGGCTATATAAATTAGTTTGAATTAGATAATTTTCTTTCATTAGTAAATTAATTAAATTTAATAATACTCGTCAGGTCATTATAACAATAAATTTTTAAGTTCACTCCTGATTATCTGAGACTGTCTAAATTTTCTCTGTGCTTAGTTTGGGGTTCAGTGCTGAGGGTCACTACACAGATACATAATGAATTTTACACAATTGCACCACACATAACAGTTCACATTTTTCAAAAGAATCAAGTATAGAGAACCCTATACACGGTTTTTGATCTAATCTAATGTAAAAGTTTTACAAAACTGAAATTGAAGTATATTCGCTGATATTCTTCCACCCCCGAAAGAGAAAATCATTTTAAACAATATAACACTCCAAATTTATATATATTTGTTGGGCAACGTAAGGCCTAATTTTGTTTCACGGCCAGGCACTCTATTCATACTTGACAAACCCACCATTCCTATCCTTTCTTAGCAGACAAACGTATAATTTCAATTGGGGTGCCATAATTTCAATATGAGATGCAGTGAGTGGCTATTTTTTTCTAGGGCAAGGATATAACTACACTTCAGCTACCTCGACCTTAAGATCTTTTGTAGCACCCTAGTTGAAGATAGTCCCACAACTCTAGTCCCTTTACGAAGCCTAGAAGTTGAGAGTGGCTATTAATACTTACAGTGAATTAGTTTTGTAAAGTTCATGCAAAACTAAAAGAGGACAGTTTTCGATTTCTTTGTTGTTTCACAAGTTTCCTTTAAAGTCTGGAAGAAAAGCTTACAGACTGAAGCTATTATCTTCCGTAATAATAATGTTCAAAGACTTAAGTGTTCCTCGCCATGAATGATTGAGCTACCATTTTTTAATGTCTAAACCAATTTGTCTACCACGTCATAACTCCAAATGTTTTCTCCATAAACGTCGATAGTCTGCTGATGAATTTCAATGGCTTACACTCCTCTATCACACCTAAAAAATTAGCCTAAATTATAATTCAATTTATGGGTGAGGTACTTCTTAGTACCTATTTTTTTAATCTTATTCTTAGTTTTTGAGAGTTTTCTACAATGCCTGGAAGAATATATAAAGCAACACATAGTAGGCCTAGTACATTTTAAAAGTAAAAAGTAATGTTCCATTATCCATGTATTATTATTATATCTATAAACGTTTAAATGATTTATTCCACCAATAAAAAACAGACTAACAGAGACGTATGCAGAATTTACGTTAGCATAATTTCTAGTAATAAATGGTCACCGCAATATAAATTAAAACAAGGTTCAATTTAGTCCAGTTCTTAATTTAAAAAAAGTTATACCTCTCCTTGTGGTGTCTAAATAACCAAAACTCAACATTAATGGTGACTTGTATAAAATTGTATAATATACTAGCTGACCTGGTGAACTTCAAACTACCTAACAGGAATGCATGTCTTGTTAACTTTCAGATTAATTAAATTGGATTTTTTTATTTAATAAATTTAATTTCATCATGTTGTTATTTAGATTTTTACTGCGGTCATTTTCCATCTCGATTTTATGTAAAACAAAGTTTCGTGACGTTTCGGGATCTGGAATCTGATCCCGTCCTTAGGTTAACTAATATCTAAAACATAGCACATTAACAAATAAATCGGACCAAACCGGTATAAAGCTGAAAACATAAAAGTTTAAAGCAGTCAAAAAACTCACAAACAAACCATTCACTAAACATTACACACAAAAGAAACCAAACTCGTCCACTCGTCACGGAGACTCAAAGACAACCCCGCAATAAAATGTCCGCAGTAAAAATGTAAATAACATAAATCCACCATCACCAATAATGAATTTCAAACAAAGAATTCATCATGTTGTTATTCTAATAGATAATAATAATAACAAAATATCAAAATAGACTATACATTTGATAATGTTCAAACATTGCTTTATTGAGGATATATTTATGTTGCTGCATCCTGGGTTGCGAGCTGTTTCTCTGGCTGCTTCTCTTTCTTGTATTTGAGAAGAACAAAGTCAGGTCATGCTAACATGGTGCTGTTCTCTTGCGATTCCTCATTCTTCTTTAGAGGATTGATCCACAATGTTCAAAAAACAACTCCTACCTAATCAACCAGTTACCTATATATTCTTATTTTCAAAACAGTCTCAAACATTTTCTAGAAATAAAGCAACACAATATCAGCTGTTTAAAATATTCACATTATTGATGTATGCATATGTTCAAAACGCATAGCGTCTTTTCCTCATAAGCTTAACATATACAAACTTTACAGGCCAGTAGGGTTTAGCCCTAAAATTGAATACAAAACGGAATATGACTAAAGCCTACTCGGAGCAGAGACAAATCCAAAACATCAAAGATCATTATAATCAGTCTAGCCGTTCTCGAGTTATAAATGATGTAATTAACATGACTTTGTTTTATATATTTAGATTTACATGACAGTCATCAATTTCTTATCTGTGAACTGACTACAAGTATTAAATACACACTTTTATAAAGGTTTTATTGATTTTAATCAATTGTTTACACTAATACGACTTTTTATACTCATGAATTATACTTATTGGGGTGTCAAAATCAAATTTCCCATTTGAACCAGGTCTGACCTCATTGTTAGATTGCTAAATAGTTTATGTGTTTTTACAGGTCCATTTACCAACCCTGTTACATCGTATATGAAGCTTACAAATCCGTCAAGTAACAAGGTCTGTTTCAAAATAAAAACTACAGCTCCGAAAAAGTACTGCGTAAGACCGAACTCAGGAATTCTTTGTCCAAAGGATGTCATAGAGATTGCTGGTAAGTTAATAAGCCACATAATTTTAACTCTAATAGTTATTCTATTTTATTTTGATTACAAAATTTGTATTGAAAAATCTTTATCTACGCCAGTGTTGTCTTGCTCTGTATTGTGTACTTGAGTCATTATGGTAGTCTAATGTTGTTGGGTATAACTAGCCATTCTTCTCTTATGCTAGATGAGTCTTATCCAACAAATGTATATTATGTGCCTGCATTTCATAGTAAAAAATATGAGTACCCAAAAGGATTTATAAGGAAAATTGTATCTTTTAACCTCTTGGAGTCCACGCCCGCATATATGCGAGCAGGTGACTGTTGCGCCAGCGGTCCACGCCCGCAAATATGCGAGCTGGCGTCAACTTTTCACTTTCCTTGTTGTTTTTTCTACCAGCTGTTGCACTGCTCCTCTTATTAGGTATGGATACGTTCAGGGACATCTTGGGAAATTGTGGGAGTTGTAGTTTTGTTCCATTAGTCTGCATCACTGATAATTTGTGTCATTCTTAATCAGCTCCCAGCTGTAACTTTACTGCATGCTTGTGTTGTTTGTGTTTATGTAAGCAATATGCGATGGCTTCATGATCTAACCGGCTTTGTGACAACGGAATATCAGAATATTTATATAGAGATGATTTTAGTGACTTATCTAATGATGAGAATGATAGTGAAGAGGTACTTTTTTATTTGTATCCACAACCTATGCATCGAGTTCAGCTAAACTCTACAGCGATCCCGTTCCTAACCCAAGTTTTATTGACACTAGTGATGTAAATAGTACAAAATTTGTATTGAAAAATCTTTATGTACGCCAGTGTTGTCTTGCTCTGTATTGTGTACTTGAGTCATTATGGTAGTCTAATGTTGTTGGGTATAACTAGCCATTCTTCTCTTATGCTAGATGAGTCTTATCCAACAAATGTATATTATGTGCCTGCATTTCATAGTAAAAAATATGAGTACCCAAAAGGATTTATAAGGAAAATTGTATCTTTTAACCTCTTGGAGTCCACGCCCGCATATATGCGAGCAGGTGACTGTTGCGCCAGCGGTCCACGCCCGCAAATATGCGAGCTGGCGTCAACTTTTCACTTTCCTTGTTGTTTTTTCTACCAGCTGTTGCACTTTTCTACCAGCTGTTGCACTGCTCCTCTTATTAGGTATGGATACGTTCAGACGACTTTTTATACTCATGAATTATACTTATTGGGGTGTCAAAATCAAATTTCCCATTTGAACCAGGTCTGACCTCATTGTTAGATTGCTAAATAGTTTATGTGTTTTTACAGGTCCATTTACCAACCCTGTTACATCGTATATGAAGCTTACAAATCCGTCAAGTAACAAGGTCTGTTTCAAAATAAAAACTACAGCTCCGAAAAAGTACTGCGTAAGACCGAACTCAGGAATTCTTTGTCCAAAGGATGTCATAGAGATTGCTGGTAAGTTAATAAGCCACATAATTTTAACTCTAATAGTTAGCCTATTCTATTTTATTTTGATTACAAAATTTGTATTGAAAAATCTTTATCTACGCCAGTGTTGTCTTGCTCTGTATTGTGTACTTGAGTCATTATGGTAGTCTAATGTTGTTGGGTATAACTAGCCATTCTTCTCTTATGCTAGATGAGTCTTATCCAACAAATGTATATTATGTGCCTGCATTTCATAGTAAAAAATATGAGTACCCAAAAGGATTTATAAGGAAAATTGTATCTTTTAACCTCTTGGAGTCCACGCCCGCATATATGCGAGCAGGTGACTGTTGCGCCAGCGGTCCACGCCCGCAAATATGCGAGCTGGCGTCAACTTTTCACTTTCCTTGTTGTTTTTTCTACCAGCTGTTGCACTGCTCCTCTTATTAGGTATGGATACGTTCAGGGACATCTTGGGAAATCGTGGGAGTTGTAGTTTTGTTCCATTAGTCTGCATCACTGATAATTTGTGTCATTCTTAATCAGCTCCCAGCTGTAACTTTACTGCATGCTTGTGTTGTTTGTGTTTATGTAAGCAATATGCGATGGCTTCATGATCTAACCGGCTTTGTGACAACGGAATATCAGAATATTTATATAGAGATGATTTTAGTGACTTATCTAATGATGAGAATGATAGTGAAGAGGTACTTTTTTATTTGTATCCACAACCTATGCATCGAGTTCAGCTAAACTCTACAGCGATCCCGTTCCTAACCCAAGTTTTATTGACACTAGTGATGTAAATAGTAAATATATATATGTATATATATATATATATATATTTATATGTGAAATATAATAAAATAGTATAGATAGTAAAATATTATCTAACACCTTTTAAAAAATTTTCACATCTTTATAAAAATCACATTACAATTTTGTAAAAATTACCTTCTTTTGTTTTGCACTTTTGAATATAGCACTTACATTATATAATATTTATTCGATGTCATATACATTTCTATGTAGGGAATTTAATTCTCTAAAAAATGTATGTAATAGGTTTTCTACAAAAGATAGTTTGTAATTGTAATAAGAAATTGTAATTGTGCAAATTGATGAATAAAGTTGATTTTGATTTGATTTGATTAATAATGCAGAACCTTTACTTTTGAAATTTACGTTTACAATTTTGTTTTTTTTTTACTTAAAATAGTAATTATTTTGCCATATTAATATTCCTCTATTCATTACAAACAAAATGAATATGCACATTAACAAATGTACTCTATTTACTGATTGAATATATATTTTTTTTATACACTACATTTTCACCAAAAAAACACGGACTTCAAAGGGTTAAAGATATTTTACAAAAGTATCAGTTTACAATCAGCTAGTTGATATACAAATTTGCCTAAAATAATGTAAATTTTTTTTAATTTCAGTGAGTTTGCAGCCGTTCGAGTTTGATCCTACTGAAAAAAACAAACATAAATTCATGGTTCAAACAATGATTGCACCCGATGGGGACGTAAATTTAGACCAGCTGGTAAGTTTACTGTGTAGAGAGAAAGGGGTTGGTAGTAATTGGATTTGCTCTGTTGTAGAATCAACACAGTCTGGTGTTGCATAACTCCTTGCACGCTTCACTTATATTAACTGTTGAGGTGCAAGTCACATTCACACCTGAGCAATGTACCAAATAGAAAATGGAAAAGGCATTCATTGATGTGTTGAAATTGAAATATAATATTGATTGAGATACAAGCGATCATTATTGAAGACAAAAAAAAAGGTTTAAGGTATTAGAGAAAATCCTTTAACTTAAAATTATTGAATTTGTTTCATTATTTATGAAAATTACTGATATTACTTATTTTCAATATTAACATTTAACTTAGTTGTGTTTAATTTATTATAAAATGATAAAAATACCCTCAAAAATATGAATACCAAAGCAAAAATACTATTTATGAAGGTGCTGAAATTCTGTTTCATGAGTAATGATAAAAATAGATTTGTCAAAAGACAGATAAATTAATTTTTTCAAAAGTATGTATCACAATGTAACGTAATGTTTAGGAATACTATATATCATTTAAATATTGTAAACGGTTTTCCACCTAGCTTATACGGTACATTTATTCAACAAATCTTCTACTTTCACGGTTCCTAACTGTGTTACTGGTTTTTTTAAATATATAATACTTAAAATCTAATTTTTCTCTTGTTAAAATAAAATTTCAAAAACTAATTGACCAAACACCCTTGAATCTATGGTTGTCCACAGTGGAAGGAGGTGACTCCGGAGAACCTGATGGATTCGAAGCTGAGGTGTGTGTTTGAGATGCCGGTGGAGGAGAGCGCCACCAGCACTACGAACCAAGAGACCAACAGCGCTGTCGAGGAGAAGACAAAGCGGGTCGGCGACTCGGTACTAGCAGTAGCCTTGGTGTGATAACATTAAAAGATTAGGCAAATTCACTGGAAATTAATAGGCTACAAGTTTTCTTTAACTTACTTTTGAAAGTATAAAGTTTCCCCCTTCAAGCCCTATTTTGCACGCTATTTGGCAATAGAATAGCTTAATTTTGGTCCAAGGGACCCTAAATACATAATTTTTTTACCAAATTGTTAGGAAATAATTATTTTATTTGAAAAACCATGAATAAAAATACTGTGATAACCTATATCTATAACCCATTCTACGTATAAACTTACTGCAACAGTTTTTATTTTCACTAAATAATACTTATAATGTTTAACCCATTGGCTACAATAGACGGGCACTGCCCGTCACGGGATCGCCAGCGCGCAGCTACGGATGACGGGCGGATTCCGTCATCGACGTAACAATTGATTTATTTTTGTATTTAGCGGTCTTTGACTTTTATTTTACGGTATTTGACTCTCGATTGTTTTATTCAAAATATTGCATCACTATATTTTGACTCTCTTGTTTTTATATAATTCTTTGTTTTGGAGTTTATGGTTTGTCTGTTTACATCGTTGTGCAGTATGCAGTTTGACAACAATGGTCATTTCGCAGCAATACAGTCCTAGTTTCTGAGGATTCTTCTGATTTTGTTAGACAGATTTTAAATGAAAGTGGTAATTCGGAAAGTAAAGATAATGATGAGCAGAGTGTTTCCAGACGTGAAACTGACGTAGATTAACGTAAAAGTCGGCCTAACCTTCAACAGTCGAACTGGATATCGAGTGACAACAGTTACAGAATAAAAATGTTTTTTAGGCCTATACAATGTAAATAGGCAGTAAAAAATTTTAATATATGAAGTACAGAATTAGAAAACATTCATTTAGATATATGGGGAGTAAATATTCATTTTCTGTGTTTTTATTGAGTAATAAGCTAATACCCTGAAAAATGCTCATATAATTCTGTACCGGCATGCTTCAAAAGTGTACATTTATTTAGTAGCCAATGGGTTAATTGGTCTAAAAAGTCACTGAATCATTACTGAGGTCATATTCTGTCTGAGAAAAAAATTTTAAATATTAAAATTGATCTAAGACACAATGAAACAAATGAGGTTAGAACACTCCACTCACTCAAGTTTGTAAACATGATCTCTGTCTCTGGGTCTCTGAAGTGGGTCACACCCACTTTGGAAATAAACGGTATCAGTGAACTGACACATACTTTCTCCCTTTAGTAAATTATAAAAGAAAATCTGTATTAAAATTATCATGTTCTTCAAAGTTTATCTAAATATCATTTAATAATTTATTTTTTCAAAAATAATCATCCCATTTCTGAAAATAAAAACAAGAGAGACACAGTTAAATTAATTGTTCGAATTGTATGGGGGGAAACGCCCCCCCCCCCCCGGTAAGATCTGGAGGTCGTATTGCACAGATGAGCTTTGGCACATCATAACCTAAAAATAAGCTGAGACAGATGACTCTGTGTTTCACCAACGTAAAGTCTGCTCAGTTTTTTTCAAATTCTGCATTCGTAGAAGATCCCAAGGTCTCGTACCGTTCACAAATATTACAATTATAATTATTATTATATTAATATTATTATTATTATTAATACAGTAAAGTCCGGTTTATCTGGATCCGGATCAACCAGATCGGGTTTTGGAAAAAATTATATAAATAACAGTTAAGATGTGAATTTTATCTCAAGCTTCCTGAAAATATCGGACGCAACCGCAGCACCTTGCTGGACGCATTAAGTGTTACTAACTATGAATGTGTAACATGATGAACGCACACTCTGTATTTTGGGGGTGTTTTGAAGCGGATTGCCACAAGCACTTAACGAAGATGCAAGCAGTGTCACTATTTGACATTGTAATACTGAATATAATATGAGTAATAACAATTTTGTTTAAAATTCTAGGAACCAAGAGAAAAATTTGGATAGAGTAAAGAAGTTTCACAGATTATCATAATCAGCTATGTACTAATGTTCAATTTCCATTTACAGCCCGGTTCAACAACTCATGACGGAGAATTGGTAAAAGCAGCGAAAGAAGTGAAACATCTAAGGGAAGAGGAAAGCTCCTTGAGACAGGAAAATTTGCAGCTCAAGGTATTGGACAGATACTGGTTATTTTATTCCAGTTGTAATCCACAATATTCAATTAGTAACAATTGTTGGTTTTGTATTGACAAAACCATCACACGCTCAAAATACAATAATTGTAATTGAAAATCATTTACATTTAAGTCGATATTCATGTAATTTGTTTGTGCTAGAAAATATTAATTAACATAATATGAGTAATTTCGTTAAGTTATTTGGTTCCTTTAAAACATTTATTTAAAAACGTAATACTAAATACAATGATTTTTAAATCATTCCATTTTAACTCAGTGTCATTAGTAGAAATATTGTATTGTAGTACTGCTAGAAAATGTTGTACAATATCTCATAGAGATTATTGATTAATGCAAGTATAGTACTTCAGAAAAATAGCCCTACTAAAATACAACAAAATTACAAAGAATTCCTTTTGAAGTGGACTTTCTTGTGGTCATCTAACACAAATTTTAACTTACGCGTAATTTTTGACATGGATATGTCTTAGCTCTGGGGGTATCGGTGATTTTTAAGATGGAAAACATGTAAAAGTTTTCATAGAAACTACCAAATTTATTGTATCGAATTTTGGAGGAAATTCAACCTGGATGGAAAGGTTTTTAACTGTATAGCTTCAACAGCAGTCAAATACTCCATTAGGATACTACAAAATCATCTTTACAATTAAAATTAATTATAAAACTACATGTATTTGTTAAATAATCTTTGTCATGCAGGCATTTTACAATGTGTAAAAATATGTTAATTAAATTAATATAATGAAAGAACAGTTGTTTAGATGAACTTAAAACATTCCCTTTAGACATATCCATGATCTAACCTATTTACCACAGGGAAGTAAATTCAAACATTTTTGTTTTGTAGGCTTAAACTTATGGATATATTGTATTTGTTTGAGCACAGGAGGAGTTGATGAGACTGCAGTCCACGCAGTACAAGGATCACTTTTCCACTAGCTACCCCACTCCCCCCTCCTCCCCTGCCCAGCAGTCCCAAGATTCCGCCTACTCTCCTCTCATGATCATCACCGCCATCGCTATGGTCATTATCGGCATCGTCATTGGCAAGTACATACTTTGAACCACTCTTCTCTTCTCACCTTCTCGTGTATAGTAGACGACACAAGCTTCCCCACATACTCTATGACTTCTTTTTAAATTGGTTATTGTGTATAAACAAACTGACGTTAGGTCTCATGACCACCCAGTGACAGAATGCAAATTAGGCTTATCGTGTTCTTCAGGCTTATTTTGTGTTTGTACATAATTCTTGTAATGTGTTGTAAATGGAAAGTTGAGGGTTCGGTCTAGTTTATTGTTTCGAAATTATAAATATATACTGTATTTTAAAATCTGTCGGCACTACATTGTTAGCCGTTATGTTTTGTCCGTTTTATTATTAGATCGTATGTGTTTTAATAATTTCATGTGAGTTTTTTTCCATTATTGATAAACATCGAGCTACGACTAAGCATAAATTTATTGTTTTACAATCTGTATTGTGTTAAAACTTTTGTTATCTTGCATATATTATAGTTAGTTATCCACTATTTGTTGCGTTTATTTTATTGTTACTTACACCCAAGGACTAACATTTGCCTGCATTTATGTAAATCGTTTCTAACATTATGTTTATAAAACAGAATGAAACAGAAACATTTCCATGTAGTGAGACTTGCATATTTCATAGAGTAATTATTGGTTAAACGGTTTGCAAAAATATTCATCAGCTATTATATATTATAATGTTCCTTATGTAAAATGAAAACTGTTTTATCAAATGTATACAATTGAATACATTACAAATTACAGAGTAACTGTGTTTTTATTCACCCCATATTCAATCTGTGATGGTCTTATATTTTGCCTGACTCATCATTAGTATTTTTACCAAAAACTATGTAACTAAAGGAAATTTATGCACAATGTGGTTCTTTGAATTAATACTCATCTTGATACTTGTAAAGGTCTGCATAGTGTATGTAATGTGACATTCCAGCTGTGGCCAGGAATACATGGTAATCTTCCTTTTTCCCAAAACTCTTGGGGGATTGGGTGTAGGATGCTGTAAATAGAAACATTGTTATCCACGTGTGTTGTAAATAGGCACTCATTACCTCAGTATATACAAAGCTATACAATTACAGTTGAAAATATGTTTGAATGGCGTAAAAATATTTGTTATCATATAAACCCATAGTGACACATGGTTTTTTTTAAATAAAATTAGTGTACAATAAGCTGTAAATGCAGAGAAAATGAAAAATCAATTAAAAAATGTTTTATTCTGCAATCATACATGATTCAAAGACATATATAAATATATAGAAAATAAATATACATACATATATACATGATAAATGTCTAAACTAGTGCAGAATTTCCACCTTGGAAAAACCTTGTGTGTGGAAATGAGTCGTTTTAAAAGAATAGTAAAAAAAGAATAAAATACACACATTAAAAAAGATTACTTAAAACTTAAGGAAAAAGGTAATTCGAAAATAAATTATGAAGTTTGGAGGCTGCTGCCTAAACTGTGATAAAGAAAAAACACGTGCATAGTAATAAAAGAAAGTCTTTTATGTTTAGTTTACTAATAATTAATTATTGAATTTACAAAATAAATACTATTTGAATCGATGGAGATAAGTAGTTATATTTAAAAATATACATATTACAAATTTATTAAGGTACTTTTATTCGTATAATATGTGTCTGAAAATCATTAACATAAAAAACATGTAGAAACTAGATCCAACAGTAAAAATATAACTTAGGGCCTAGAGTATTATATAGTTTTCGATTATATGTATTACATTATGGTTAGAAGACTCCCAAATTTCATCTTAATCTAAATTTTTATAGAGAGTTTAATTAATTTGTTTAAATGATCAGAATGGATTCTGGAGGTTTTCACGTTTAGATATCAAATAAAAACGTGGAAAACTAATGACCCAGGATAACTTCTGTGATACACCCTACAGAAGGTTTTAAAATAAAAAGTTGATGTATCATTTATAGCATGGACTTAGTCTTAAAATTTTGAGTATTCATGTCATTAAATATATAATTGTTTTTTTTTCTTCCTAGGGCAAGGGTATAACTACCCGTAGGCTACCTCGACCTTAGGATCTTTTTTAGCACCTTAGTTGAAATTAGTCCCACAACTCTAGTCCCTTGACGAAGGCCAGAAGTTGTGTGACACTCAATTGTTTAAATTCTTCGGGGTCCACGAGGATCTGACCAAAGAATTTCAGCCTTCTCTGGCTCAGAGCTGGACATTCGAGCCAGAAGTAAGTATCAGACTCAGCCTCCTCGCAGAATCTGCAGGAGTCTGACTGAGCGAGTCCGATCATCATGAGGTGTTTTCTTAGTGGGCCATGTCCTGTATAAATGTTTAGAGAAATACATATTTTGGAACTATGCTATCATCAGCTTCACATTCTTTGTTGCATTGTATGTTCTGCAAACGGCTTCATATAATAAATACTACACATACGCTTTTGACTCTTGACGATGTGAGTGTACAAGAAAGAGTTTCAGAACTGCGTCGACTACTACTGTACTTGATCGATGGATTGGTTCTAACATGTCAACCTGAGGCTTATTGTGTTCCCAATGGTGAGCAATATGATTAAGACAATTCCTGTACCTTTACAAGGCTAAGGAGCTTTTAACCAACGCTTAAACGAAACAAAGATCGGAACAAAAAAAGGCGGATTATCCAAAAAATCTAATATTTATAGGAAAAAAGATCTTTTTACTCAGATTTAAACAACATACTAACTTTCATGTTGTTAGCCTTCCGAATCACACAGTTTAATTAATAAATGGTTTAAATACCTTAACTGTCAATGTGATTTTTATGCGGTGGTTTCTCAACTCACTACTGCATTTTCGACCCTACATGGGGTCTTCATCTGGTGGACTGGAGGGCGTTAATTTTTTTCAGAGGATGTCGTCATTTAATATAAAAACTTGGAGAACACAAACACATAACAATACGAATAAACATTAAAAACTACACATACCTAATCAATTTCACTACTACCGGGATAGTCGCACGTAGAGAAACTAGTCTGGCCTGGAGTTATCAGGGCTGTGTGTGGTCCTTTGTTTTCCCTCCTCCCCTATCAATTGTTGACATTTGTTGAGCCGACCATTCAGTTAAAGGCCGTCTAAAAGAATCAAATAATGTATTAAATGAACAAAGAGATTTTAAATCCAACATAGTTTATGAATCGGAAATAAAATTAACTTTACTATCCTTCATCTATGGTAATGCTCTGTTTCAATAACAACTGAAAATGTATTGTAGTCACCATGACAAGACCCATTATTTCTTATCCCAGTTTCTTCTGACCCATCGTACAAAGGACCTTATTCTCCTTCCTTATTCAACGATCTATACTACTGGATTGCGCTCTACCATATAAAACGAGCCAGATTCGTGGTCCGCCGTCAGGGTAAAGGAGGTACACGAGGCCAAAGGCAAATCTAATAGAGCACTTGATCTCATTCTCACGCTTGTTTATAGCGCTGGAAATATATAACTCAATTTAAACTTATATATTTGTAATCTGCATAAAATGCCGGATGTAGCAGTATCCATACTATTTTTTTAATTTTTTATTTGAGTTTGTAATAATTAAACATGAAGTTATGAAAACGTGACATGAAAAACTTTTATACTTAAGGCAATCTGCTATCTATTGTAGTTTTCCAGATAATCGATCATAAGGCGAGCATTGAATGTATAGTTCGTTGCACAGAGTTATTCACTCCGTGATAATCTGTCGATGCTTGCGCTGTAAGTAAACAATCTTCAAGGGAACATTCTGCCTGTTTCATTCTCATGTATCGTCTTTTCAATGACTAATGTTTGGTTTAGTTTAAGTTTACCTTCAATGTTCAGTTAGTTTAGACAAAATGTAGCATGATGCCACTGTATTGTGCGACTGTATAATTGCAAAAGGGAGAAAGGTTGCACGCTTTCATGTCATAAGTAAGTAATACTTTGTTCATAAGTGGTATAATTTTTTATCCTCAAACTCGATTCTAGATTTGAATAATAATATAATTTGGATCCATAATTTGTAAATTGGGAAAAGCATGAAAAAAATCATTTGATAATATTATTGACTATGGCCTAGTGGTTCGAAACATGTCGGTATCGGAATAAAATAATTATTGTAAACCAAAAGAGTTGTAAAGTATGATAAAATGACCATAGAAAATTAATATATTTTGTAGCTTTAGAACAAAGTACAAGTGGGTCACATAAGTTTAAGTAAATTTCTATAATTAGTTTTACGGGTTAATTTTTATTTTCAGGTTCCCTCATAATAATTCCGAGCTGATGGGAAAATGGGTAGCTGCTATTAAACGAAAAAATTTTAAACTGTTTTATTTTAAATCCATTAAATTAATTTTAAAATACACCCGTCGCAGCAGACCTGCGTACTCAGCGAATTTCCAAATCAATAATATAATAATAATAATATATGACAAGTTTAGTCAAAATCTGTCGATAAACATGAGAATTATTTGCCTATTCTCCATAAGATTAAAATGGGAAAGAGTGAGTAGGTTTGCTGCTGTGAGGAACACTGAAAGCATTAAACACCATGAACACCATCAAAAATTTTATTTTTAACATTTATACCAACTTTCATCAACATCTGTCCATAAATAAAGGAATTTGCCTAATCTCCATATGATTAACATATGAAAAGAGTATGCAGGTTTGCTGCCATGATAAACACATAAACTATGATTTTTTAGCACAAATGTATGGATCTCAAACACATGAAGCTAAATATCAAGTTTCATCCAAAAATATTTGATAATAAGTGAAAAATTAATTTTTCCTGATTCTCCATAAGATTAACATTGGAGCCTCAAAATACAACGTACTGTGTTTAGGATTTTTTTATATCACGGTAACCGTTGTAAATAGAGAAAAACTTTAAGAAACTTAATTGTGTAGTTTTTTAAGCTGATTCCAATGGTGAAATATAAAATTAGACATTTAAAAAAAACATGTGAAAAACGCAAAAACCCCCATTTTGGGGTACAAAACCCCCCCAAACTACCCGTTCCCATTGACTGATATGTCTGGTTTACGAACTCGTCCGAGCATTTGTAGGAATACACGTCTCCACCAAATTTTGTCTCGATCGGACCATTTTTACGAGAGTTATCGTGTTCACAGACACACACATACACACACACACACACACACACACATATACTCGTATATTAAATTTTAACGACTATTGTTTTTGGTCTCTGGGCACCTAAAGAAGAAAAAATAACATGGTCTCGGGCTTAACTCTTGCCATGAGACCTACGGTAATAGCTTCTTCCCTATGGGAAATTCGCTATAATTGTAGTATTTTATGATTTAAATTATTAACTAATTTTAAATAAATACTCATGTTTGGAAAATGTGTGAGTTGAAACAATTATTTATAACCTCATTACCATAAATCTAATATTTTGTGGGCCCGGAGTGGGCGAAGGCAGAAGGCGCTCGGCCGGCCGGACCGCGTTTCTTATACGGAGCGCGCAATCCAATCCAGTAGTATAGATCGTTGTGGGGTGTTAGCAGATTTGTTGAACGCAACGTAAGTGCCGTCATATGGTTATAACAGCTGGTTAGATGGACTGATAACATTACCAGAGAGGAACGGATTATAAGGAGAGGAGGCACCTTATGGGACTAAGTGAAGACGATAAAATCTCAGGACAAGTATTGCCATCTGTCGGATCTAATGGTGAACTAGGCCTCAGTGACACCGTCAGGTGTGTCATTTGTCATTAGTATCATTTGCGACTCTAGGATCTGAGGGTGGCAGTACCTACTACGTCAATTGGCGGTACGATGTACCGTCTTCATCTTCATGGGCGTGCACTATCTACTTTACTATCCGTTCATCTATGACATTACGTTGAGATATATTCATGATCTAACCTATTTCCCAGAGAGAAGTAAATACAAACATTTTTTACTTAAAACATTTAAATTTTTGAACATGAACGTTACGTAAAAACCCTAAGAGAAAATATATGTTATATTTTTAATAATATATATTAAAATAAAAATAATATACTATAAAAATACCATAACAGGGGGGGAGTTTACTTGCGGACAGTATTCCCTTTTTTTTAAATTGCAAAAACAAGAAAAGTTACAATTTAAACAGCAGCTAACCGTAGATATAGATAAACTATTTGATATTCTATACTGGAACCAAATTGGCATAATCTGCACAAACATATTCGGACATTACATATTATATTCAATGGTTCATATAGACGTAAGCAATAATCGTGATTCGACAAAAAAGTAATAAACTTTACAGTTTCCTTGTCTAGTACTACGCTTGCCTTTTAACAGTCAAGTAAAAAAATAAGCAGACAACTATCAAGTATACTGACTTCAATATTTTGTAATGTTTTGTTTATTGCTGAAATATACCACAAATTATGTTCGGATATCCTATCGTTTTTCTTTTAACTGAATAATTTAGCTATTATTATGATCTAGCGTTATAATTGACGATCTTGCAATCATGTAATGATGTTAAAAAGTATAGAGATGTGTTCATAGTACTACGAATACTTTCACTAAAATGTAAGTATTTTTCTTTCACTACGAATGTGTCCGTCCTAAACAAATCAAGTCATGGCATATTTTGAGTGTCACTTCAGGCATACCGAATATATGAGTACCAGTCTCATTTTCCGGCCCCTAAACCAGTATAATTGAACTTTTGAACTTTGAAAATTTAAAACTAAAATATATAAAAAATGTGTAAATAAAATTTGTTGCTATAGGTAGGCTAACCTTTTTTCGATGAGGAAACTGCTGGTGAATCATATGGAAAATTATGAGGGGGGAATTGAGAAAATTGCAATATTTAAATGGTAATATTTAGTCTGAACCAATACACCCACATGTGATCCACCCTTCTTCCATGTGAAAAGTTCTGCACCTGGTACAAATTAATTATTATCAAGGATTGAGTTTCATGTGTTCCACACTAAGTAAGTTAGGGAGCATTCCTATTTATCAAAATCTTAAAATTGTCAATTTTAACCACTTAATGGCAACCTTAAGCTGGAAATAACCTTCCAAGATAATTATGAAGTGCCAGGCCTACCTAATAAGTTGTTGGCTGCCCTACCCAAGTTAGTAGGAATAAACCCCTTAACGGTTTTTGCTGAATTTACATAAGATATTTATATAGATATTCCTGATATATATGAAATGTTTATTTATTATATGTATGAAATTGTAGCTATTATATTATGATGATTGCTATGCAAATGTTATTTTGTCAACAGAAATAAAGATTATTATTATTATATCGCCAGCCAAAAAGTGATAAATAAGAGCCACTGACGTAATAGATCGTTTCCTGGTAAAACAACGTTCTTTGTTGTCATTTGTAGTTTGTTAGTCCACTTCAAGAATGTGTTAGCATTCATTTATAAACTGTTTCCCTATAAGTTACCTTTGTGTTTGTAAGCAACTTTTCTGACAACTCGAAACTGAAACAGCTGCCGCGTGAGTTTAGCTGTTCGTTTCATCTCACTACCGGCAAGGGTAATTTTTCGTGTTTGTTTATTGGTTTTATGATTTGTTGTTAGTTTATTTATGGTTAGGCTTTTATGGCTTTGGCTTTTTCAGTTCTAATTCTCTAAAGTAAGCGATGGTACTTTTTTTGTTTAGATGATGATAGAAAAAATGTAAGTTTAACTCAAATTTTACGACAAAACAGGTTTATTAAATAGTTTTTTCTCTTTAATCTACTTTTCTCAACATATCTGTTACAATAAGAATATTTTATATAAAATGCAATTTTGGGACAGTTAAGGTCACAAAAAGAAACCGTTATGAAGGGGTTAGTTTAAACAGGAATCTTACATTACACCCATTTTTACTTTCTCCCCTTATACATAGTATATGGAGAAAGTATTGTTTTCGTCAAAATTTTCGAATTTGAGTTGAGGGTGGATATATCCGTTTTGGGGTCCCCTGAATCTAAAAAAGTGGGTTTTGACGTGATGTCTGTCCGTCCGTGTGTCTGTGTGTGTGTGTGTCTGGATGTGTAGGCCCTACAGTGCCACAGCCTACCACGTTGGTCCGATTTAGATGAAATTTGGCATGTATATATATAGTCACCGTATCTCCAGGCGTTTTTTTCATTTTTTTGAATTTTTGATTTTTAAGGGTAGTTCACCCCTAAAAACCCTTAAAAAACGTGAAAAATCCAATTTTCTCAAAAACGGCTCTAACGATTTTGATTAAAATTTGATAGTTTAGAGTGCACAGACTACAAAATAATTTGACACCACCCGCATATCTGTAAAAATGACGGTTCAAAAGTTATGGGCTTTTAAATGTCGAAAAATCAAATTTTTAAATTTTCAGCGAAAACAATAAAAGTAAAGTATAACTTGACTGGTACCATTGAAACCAGCTTAAAAAACTAAATAAATTAGTATTTTGAATTATTTGTCTGCGATTAACGGTTCCAGAGAAAAGTAAAATTTACTGTCCACGTTAAACGCAGTACGTTGTCTGAAAGCTCCCAATGTTATTCTTATGGAGAATATAAAAAAATCAATTTCTTCCTTACTTTCCAACCCTTTTTCCATGAAACTTGGTATGAAGTGTAAGGTCAAATCACCGAACAAAACCAGCTCGTAAAAGCTTGGTATTGCCGGGGGGAGGGGGGGTTTCCCCCATACAATTTGAACAATAAATTATTAAATGATATTTAGAATAACTTTGTAGAAAATGATAGTTTTATTACAGATTGTCTTTTTTAATTTACTTAAGGGAGAAAGTATGTGTCAGTCCACTGGTACCGTTTATTGCCTTTAAGTTAGTTAATTTTTAACATTCTGAATTTGTAATTTTTATTAAAACTTCATTCTGTAATGATTTGTATAAGTATTTTGTTTTATTGTTAACTTAATATCAATACTAGTTATTTAACAGTAGTCTACAACCCTCTCACACAACGTAACGTGATATAGAGATATTCCTGATATTTTATTATACCTAACACTAACTAGGTCTCTATGTAACATGACATAAGAAGCTCAGATTTTGAGGTCCAAATGGAGGTTGGTACTTGGACAGTCAGTGTAAGTTAGTAAAAAAGTAACCTAGTTTTAAAGTTCACTAATTCAATGAACAATGGTCTATATGTACTACTAATTTATGAGGGCTTCTTATTGTGGACTTTTGTCCACAATACAACCACTTTTGCTGATAGAGTTTGATGATTGAGGTGTAAAAAAATGATCTAGTACCTAGGGCCTATAACAGGTTTCTTTTTTCCATATTTTCATTTCGAAAGGCATGGGGTGCTCTTGCAGTACGGTTTATGCCGATGTGGTTAACTTAATTTGTTGTAAGCTGTGGTATTGTGATTGATAGATTGCGTAGCTATAATATTTAGATCTGGGTAATTGAATTGTTTACAGATAACAGTGTATTTAAAGAAAGTTTATATTTTACTTAGGCCGAAGCCCAAGTGAAGTACTAAAAAATGTCACTTTTTATTGAATTGGAAAAGGATTTCGGTTCCTTCCCATAATAGGTATTAATTTTGCAGGGCATACAACTAGTGGGTCAACAATCTGTAAAATTGCTTTGTAGGCCAATAGGTCCTATAGTCATATTAACGGGGCAACATGAGATTTAAAGATAATCATTTGGCAATAGTTAAATTACTTTTTAAATAAGAGACTAATTAAATATTTATTTACATTTCAGCAATCAGACATAGTGGAAGTAAATTCCACACTAAGAGCTTGTACAGCAGAGCCTACTTAATCGAGATAACCACAGAAGCAACCAAGGCCCTAGGCCTACTGATGAAAATAGTAATTTATCCAAGCACTGGCTTAAACCATGAAATTGCAAGTATTTTATCGCAAAAGTTTATTTTAAATATGAGGCCCTTAAGGTTCCAATCTGTAGTTTACTGTTTCAGAAAACCGTAAAGTCTTGTTTGTCTGGGCCCGAATTATCTGGATTTTCGCTTATCTGGATCAGGTTAAAAAATTTAATTAGTGATTGTTCGAATGTTAGTTTCATCTTGAGCACCTTCAAAATTCCAGACGTAACTTCAGTACTTGCTGTTAGCAGTAAGTATCACATCACAACAACGATTGCGTGGAACATATGCACACCCCAAATAAGTTTTCTTAATTAGAATTTTTTTCTTACCTAAAACTAATAAAAATTACTTCTGTATTTTTACAGACTGTATTATATTTTTAAATCAAACCAAAAACTTCTCAATACAACGCCTGCGATATTTTACGGCTATTCGCGGTACGTCAGCTAGCTTTTGTATAGTTTGCAGCACTAAAGTTTCAGGCGTTATATTTATGGTTGCTGCCTATGCAATATGGGCGTCTATCCTGTTAAATTTTCAGATTATCCAGATTTTTGGCTATGTGAATTCAGACTCCGCTACATTAATCCAGATAAACCATACTTTAATTTACTGTATTATGTTACTAGCATAGGGTACACTGATTTGCAAAGTTAAAGTTAGATATGTTTTTATATTTTACCTTAGACTACCCAATAAAAATTAACAATAATTAGGCTACAATGTAATACTATTATTTGGGTAATATTTATTTATTTATTTCAATTAAATTGTTTACATAATGGCCTCGATAAGTGAAAACAAATACTTAACATCGAGGACCATGTTAACTTAAACACTATCAATAAGTTATAACAAAAAACAACAAATATACTGTAATAATTACAAAAATTGAACTTATCCAAAAATATTAATATGTGGCATGAGGTGGGCTTAAAGGCTGTAACTACAGAAAACAAAGGTGGCAAAATATTCCTGTACATATAGTGTATTAAGAAAAGAAAAATGCATTGAAAAAATGGTTATTAATTTGTCACAGTGGCAGCCCTGCAGCTGCCACCTACGTCAAATTTCACTCTCTCCCACACACCCAATAATTACAGTTGAAACTTGAAAAATCGACCCTAACCACAAAGTAATTGAGATGACATGACATTTTTACGGAATTTACTTAATGCATATTCATCAAGAGCAAATACAACACAACCTGATGGCTCATGCTACATTAAATAATAAATCATTATGAAAAATTTTATCCTACCCTATGTGGAATGATTTTTCCTAGGCCTATATTTGGTGTTGTGACTAGTGAAACTGATTTACTAATATCTAACAAATTTTTATCTAACAACTAATATATCTGAGATGCTTGTGTGGTGGTGAACAACTAATACTAATTTATGTGTATTTATGTGTGGTGAACAACTAATACTAATTTATGTGTGTTGGTGAGTAACTAAAAACTAGTTCCTATGTGATGGTTGGTAACTAACAATTTAAACTAAAACCACTTTTCCAATGTGTAAGAAGTGGTGAGTGCAACAATACAACAATAACAACTATAAACTATATGTAAAATGTAACAACAGCATTACCTATAGCAAATAAATAATTTAGGCTTTTTCAACAAAAATAGGCCAGAAACATTTACAGTACAACAATATGATTTATTATATCCCAATAAAAAATTTTAAAAAGTGTAACCTCATTCAGGTTTTGGTTTGGAAAATTCAGCCCCACTCAGTCAAACTATAGTCTTAACTTCTTGTACTTACTGTAAAATATTTTAAAAATTGATGTTATATTAAATGTTCTGTCTCTCTTTTTGAAGAAATATTTCAGGTGAAAAAGTATTTCAAAAACTATTTTTTATATATTCTCGCCAGTATGAATTGCTATTTATTTTTATGTTTGTACTTTTTCAGGTTTTCAGTAATGTTGTGAATAATAAAGTAGGCTAGAAAAAATGGGAGAGAATAACTATACAACCCAAAATAATCAATACGCTACCCAAAACTACAGTTTTGCACAATATCAGCTACAGACGAAGCCATTTCCCAGTGCAATGCTACTTCAAAATAGGATGTTTACAGCCAGTTCAAGTACCCCAGTATTTAATACAGCAGGTGTAGCCTCAGCCAGTCAGTTAACCCAGCCTGCACCATCTTTGTATGGCTCTCTACAATATAACAATACACCGATGACTTTTTATCCACAATCACAACCTGCAAACCAATCTCAACAAGTGTCGTACGCTAACACAGGGATACCTCAAGGAGGTCAGTTTAATGTCAGTACAAGTATGCCAGTCCCATCCAATCAAGCAACCACTTCAGCCGTCCAACCTACCATATCCACAGCTGTGTATGGCTACCAACAACTTAATAATACACCAATGACTTTTTATCCGCAGTCACAACCTGCGAACCAATCTCAACAAGTTTTGTACGCTAACACAGGGATACCTCAAGGGGTTCAGTTTAATGTCAGTACAAGTATGCCAGCCCCATCCAATCATGCAACCACTTCAGCCATCCAACCTACCATATCCACAGCTACGTATGGCTACCAACAACTTAACAATAAACCACCAAATTTGTATCAGCAGTCACAAACTTTGAATCAGCCAAAACAGATGACTTTTTCTAACACAGGGGTGTCTCAAGAAGGTCAGTTTAATGTCAGTACAAGTATTCCAGTTCGTAATGCAGAAGCCCTATCAAATAAAGCAACCACTCCAGCAACCATTAAACCTTCCTCATCTAGGTATTTCTCTCGACAATATGATGATGATGATAATGATGATGAACCACCACCGCCTTCATATGAAGAATCACAATATGATAGGTTAATTCGGAGATCAAAGAGCGACAGCAAATATTCTGCTGTTAGGAATAATGGTGGTGATACAAAGGAAAAGAAAATGAATGTTCAAAATGATTCTCTTTTAAATTTATTTGATTTTCCTGAACAATCGAAAGTAGTTCAGAGTGAAACCTTAAACCCTACACAGATACGCCAACAGGATCCTCAAGAGAGTTTTAGTCAAAAGAACAGGTTCTCTCAACAATCCGTAACGTTTCCTTCTGATAATGGAGAGGGTTTCCATGACCGGTTTTCACAGGGAAATCAAAAAGACTTTGGTAGATATAATGAACATTTTCAAAATTACAGAGGAGGTTTCAGAGGTCATGGAAATAATCAGAATAGAGGAATGCCTCAAGATTCTAGAAGTTGGCAGGAGTATAAAAGTTATGAAAGTGAAGAAAAACCTTGTTCTGGGGACTATATTGATGATAGATATGTGGAAGATAAGCAAGGGACTGATGGTGAAGGAAATGAAGGAGAGAAGTACGATGGTTATGGAGAAGTAGACAAAACTAACGTATTTATACCTGATAGTGCACTCGTTGCCAAATATAAATTCTTTCCACCCGGAACTGAAGAAATGGGGGAAATGTTCAAGGATTTAGTGATACACTTTTTTTATAAAACTGCAAAGAACAGAAAAGAACAGAATCCTTTTGTGATTATTTGTGAAGCTTTCAGAAGATCAGAAAGATATAGTAGTTTAGAAGTCGAAGATGGATATGATCCAAAAGTCAAGGATAGAAAGTGAGTTTGATTTCATAAGTAATAATTTAAGGTTCAGTTCAATTAATATAACTAACTATATATAATTACTTCCTATATATTATTGTAATCTATATCTATACTCAGATTCATTATTGATATTTTCTTTCCCAATAAGCTATGCTAGAAAAAATGACTGGTATGTTGAAGAAAATGATACATTTTAAATTCTGCAATTGTTTTTGTATACTCATATTAGAAGTATGATTAGTAACAAAAGTATCAACACAGTACCGTATTGATCTATTTAAAAAAAATCTCAGATTAAATTTTAGATTTAATAATACAACATTTTTTTGACTTACTGTACAGAATTGTTTACCTTGTCAATATCCCTGCAACTCGTTACTTTTAATAACCATTTTCGGGGCGCAGTCATATCTTCAGGTCAATCCTCACCTTATCTGTTTGTCTAGATACAAAAAAATTTAAAAATTGGATTTTTGTTTTTTAATTTTAAACAATTCTCTTTACATTTCTGAACATGTTGGTGTATAAAACATAAAGAGGAGTTTGTAGAGGAGTCGTTTATCAGGCTAACCTTTTTTTTTATTGGAAGGGGCTGATTACTCCCAAGGCACTTCAACCGTAGTGGCTTTTCGCACACCCCTGTGTGGGTTGCGGCATTATCACATAGCGAAAAGCCATTGGTGATTGGCAGGATTTGAACTCGGGACCTTGGGCACCAAAGTCCCGCGCTCTACCCTTAGACCAGCGCGCTCTCCCCGGGTTGCGGCATTATCACATGGCGAAAAGCTATTGGTGAAAGGTGGATTTCAAACCCTTTTTTTTAGGCTAACCTTAATACAGTAGGCGTTTATAGAAGGTATTCCATTGGAGATTGTCACTATAAAACGACCTAAAGCACCCCAGGAATCCTCTTACTTATAATTCAGTGTGGTACGAGGTCAGCCGGTGAGCGTGAGGCGCGTGTGACAAGAAGACCTACTCCCTGAGGAAGCAGGACGTTTCATTTATCCTGCAAAACGTAGGAGGATTCCTGGTGTGATTTAGGTTGTTTTATAGTTACAATACTTGTTCGAAAAAACTATATAGGAAAAGGTGAGAGTAGCCTAATAATTGTTTATTACTAGGATCGATGAAATACGTGCTTGCGCCATGACATAAGTTTGTTAAAGGGCTCAAAAGAGTTTAAAAATGTGTTATTTCAGTATTTTTTGTTTCTCAAATGTTTTTGTGTCTAGTTTTAAGTATTACGAATCGCTAAAGCAAGGATTGATATGAAGATGTGACTGAGTCATGAAACCAGTCGTCAAGTGTCGAGTATCAGGGTTATTGATGTTGTAAAAATTCTGTTTCAGTTGTTAAAATTCAATACACTGTAGAAACATGAATTGTGAAACGTTTCGTTTTTAGATTTTGCACTCTGAGGTATCACGGAATGATGATGATTCGAGGAGTCGGGGAGAACAACTGTATCAAGGAGGCCCGAGTGCGAGCTGGAGTTGAACTGATTAACAAACTGGCCATGTCTTGCTACACTCCTAAC
Source organism: Nephotettix cincticeps (assembly GCA_023375725.1). NCBI lineage: Eukaryota > Metazoa > Arthropoda > Insecta > Hemiptera > Cicadellidae > Nephotettix > Nephotettix cincticeps. Next base: position 3,181,321 of record CM041785.1, read on the forward strand.
CTTAATACAGTAGGCGTTTATAGAAGGTATTCCATTGGAGATTGTCACTATAAAACGACCTAAAGCACCCCAGGAATCCTCTTACTTATAATTCAGTGTGGTACGAGGTCAGCCGGTGAGCGTGAGGCGCGTGTGACAAGAAGACCTACTCCCTGAGGAAGCAGGACGTTTCATTTATCCTGCAAAACGTAGGAGGATTCCTGGTGTGATTTAGGTTGTTTTATAGTTACAATACTTGTTCGAAAAAACTATATAGGAAAAGGTGAGAGTAGCCTAATAATTGTTTATTACTAGGATCGATGAAATACGTGCTTGCGCCATGACATAAGTTTGTTAAAGGGCTCAAAAGAGTTTAAAAATGTGTTATTTCAGTATTTTTTGTTTCTCAAATGTTTTTGTGTCTAGTTTTAAGTATTACGAATCGCTAAAGCAAGGATTGATATGAAGATGTGACTGAGTCATGAAACCAGTCGTCAAGTGTCGAGTATCAGGGTTATTGATGTTGTAAAAATTCTGTTTCAGTTGTTAAAATTCAATACACTGTAGAAACATGAATTGTGAAACGTTTCGTTTTTAGATTTTGCACTCTGAGGTATCACGGAATGATGATGATTCGAGGAGTCGGGGAGAACAACTGTATCAAGGAGGCCCGAGTGCGAGCTGGAGTTGAACTGATTAACAAACTGGCCATGTCTTGCTACACTCTTGAGGTACTTATTGCCTAGCTGACGAAATCGTTTCAATGAACCAAAATTTCAAGGGACCTATACTCTGTCAGACTAGCCATGGCCCTTGACAGATTAGAAGAGGACTGACACTCGCACAAACACTCACAACCAGGCAGGCCCAGCACCCTTGATGCTTGTGTTTAGGTATTAGGCCTACTGCAGCCAGTACAGAACTGTTAAATTTTTTATATGATTTACAATCACAACGAAAGTTTGATTGTTGTTAGCAGAAAATTCTGAGAAAAATGAGTATAAACAGTGAATTATTAACTTTATATTTAACGAAAAATAAGAAAATATTATACTTCATTTAGATATGCAATATTTATAAAGCAATAACTATACACATATTATTAAATTATTACCCAGTATAGTGAATATCTTAATATTAAATCAGTTATCGAATACAATCCAAACACTGTTAGAATTTACTGCAAAGCAATGGGATTTTTTGAAACGTAAAAATTATTATTATAAACTTAAATAGATCAACACATACTTGTTCAGTAAATTTACTGGTAATTATTATTTCTTTACTAGGTCAAAGTTCTAAATGTTTTATACAATATTAAACAACATTACTTAAAACCTATGATTAATATTGTATTATCATCCGGTATACAAGGCAAAAAAAGTTAAAAACAAACTTGTGGTCAAATATAACTTGTTGTTCTGTATTTTTCTAGTCAAAAGGAGACTATTTTCAGAGCTTACAAACGATGCAAAAGACAGGAAGCGAACCAGGCATATTTACGTAAGTTCTTTTATTTTCGCCCACTTATACGTATTCTTATATCCCCTTATACTTATAAGAAGACAGTTTTGTTTTCATCGAAATTTTAGAATTTGACTTTTTAGTGTGTTTCCTTTAAAACCAGATTTATGCCAAATAAATAGTTTGAATTTTTTTGTTTTACTGATTTTTCTGTTTATTAGGGTTGTATTATAGTAAATAGATTTAATATTTAAAGTCCATGTACTTGCTGTAAAGCCGTGTTACCATGTGGTAACGCTAGGACAATACACTACCGAGGGAGGATTACGGTCTATATAACCAAGTAATGAAACTAACAACAGCATCCCCATGTACCATAACTTACAGTATTATCTTGGATACAATTAATTTTATTAACTATCACTGTACTTTGAATGTGAAAGACCAGACCCAAGACCAATTTTTTTTTTTAGTTTTGAATGCCTCAGATGGTATAAACAAACTTGTTTGAATCTGTGTACTTAGTGTCTGACACCAAACTTCATATCTTGTTTTATTGGGTGAAATTAATTTTTATTTTTAAAATGGCAGATTAAATAAAGTATGAAACATTTAGAATAGATTATTTAGAATCCAATGGCACAACAATTATGCAATTTTAATTACATACCATATTACTGTATTTAAATATATCTAATTTTTATATTGTTTGGCAGAATATTGCCAAAATTACACAAAGGAAGTGACTTATCTAACGATTTGTTTCAAGAGTGTATTCATTATTAACTACCTAACATGTTTACTGGTAAATGTAATCATTTGAAAATTACATAAAATTAATTATATGCAATGGTAATTTTAGAATTGTTCCGAAAGAAGAAGTTCTTGATATTATATCTGCCAAAAAATATCTTAAAAGAGTGCTGTCTGAGGGAGATACAGATGTGGAATACATTTATCACTTCACATCTCCCAATAGAACAACCCCATTTAAACGGTAAGTAACTTGAGATTGTATGCTTATAAAAAATGAAACTTTGAATTAGAGGCGAAAGCCTCTTTCATTTCCAAATGAAAATTTGGAAATGTTATAAGCTGTGAATAAGAAGAGGATTGACAGATAGATTAATTGAGATAACAGAAGGGAGTTGCACAAAAATAATGCAAAAAAGATTTTTTTGGCTCCTGAGCTTCACATGTTTATTCAAACATCTTATACTAAGCTGACTGCAAGAGATGCTGCAAGAAGTTGCAGGAGACTTAAAACTTACTATTTAAGGATTTTATGATTCATTGTCACTCTTAACTCTAGAACTGGCAAAGTCATAATTCACATTGCATTTACAAATTCAATAAGAAGTGGCAGGTAGAGGCATCTCAATTTAGTGAACTTGTTAGACACCATCACCTTCGTAACCGTGTTTCCCTCTGGGAGCTGATATATATATACCTGCTCACACAGATCACTAAACTGCAAATAGGGAAAATAGGTATTATAGCCAAGAAAGCGCTTTCTACTCCTATGCACGGTGAATGAATAGGTTAAAGCGCTGCACTGACGAGTGATAACGTTGTAGTCATTCAGAAGTGCTAGGTTTCAAATCCCGACCATGAGCAATCCCAATTTGGCTTGCAAATGTATGGTATAGTGGAGAGGGGGGCACAGCTTAAATAAACGGTGGCCGGCTTGGGTGGAAGTTGACGGCATTTGTAGGCTTAGTTGGGATTTTAGTGGACACCTGTTTTGCTTTTGTGGTTAGTGGTTTTGGGGTCAGTGGGACATGTTTTATCTTTTTTAGTTTATACTTAATATTTTAAGAAGATATACATAATTTAGTGAATGTTATAGTTAATGGGGAAAATATTTGCCAGTTCTAGGGTTAGACTAGGATGGTGGCGTCATCCTGTAATCCAGCTACTTGAAGGTCATGAATTGTGGATAGTTGTGAGAGATGGTCGGTAGGTGTGGTGTTCTCATGTGTGGATTAACATCCACACTCTTGAATACTACGTTAATGTGCAAAGACCATCCTCATAATTAGACCAATTTGTAATTCAGAGGCCGTGGTTCGGATTTCACGTTAAACTGTAGGTCCATTGATTGCCATCAATGGACCAACACAACAATCCTGTCTAGGGAACATGTCAGCCTTAGTCAGTAACAAGACTACAAGATCGCGCCACAATCATCTTACACTCAATCCTCATTCATACTTGGCTTAAAATACCTACCTTGTAGTATGGTCGCCATTTCAATAATCTAATCTAATCTAATCTTAATGTTATACCATTGTTAACCCAGGAACACAGTCAGTGATCTTGTAATGGCAGCATGTTTTTACATGTTTTGTTAGTGTCTAGAGAGTTTATTGGTAAGGCTTCTGACAGGACATACCCACTGAGGAAACATCTCAAGATTATCATACAGACAGACTCCTGTAAATTCTGCAAGCAGGACGTTGAGTCATCTACACATTCTGGCTAGATTCCCTGTCAGAGAAGGTAGAAAACACTCAAAAGTGTCTTACCCAAAAATAGTAAGGAGCTGGATGTCAGAACTGTAGGGCTTTGTAAAAGGCCTAGATCTGTGCGACTGAATCAATCAGGGTGCTACAAAAGCTCTTCAGATTGAAGTTGCACAGGATAGCTTTACCCTTGCCCTGTTCTACTGAAGAAGGGTTTAGAGAATTAAAGGTAGTTCCTATAATTTATGTATTTTATACTTGATGTGATATTTCATTTTTTCAGTACTTTCTGCTGATTGTTTTTTTTTCAATTTTCAAATTACACCTGAGTCCTGGTAATCCGAACTAACTGGGACCGAACCCTGTTCAGGTTATCTGGAGGTGCTGTGTAAATTTCACCAACCGTACTAATAAAGTCTATTTTTTTAGACCCGAACGTTGTATTTAGAGCAATTAACTTACGTCTTATCACAGTTCACAAAATAGGTTTGTCCACTACATGTTTTGCCTGAACAGCATCAAGTGTTCCTGCAGAGACGTTCCATCCTTTATGTATTCGTCATTAGAAGTGTAAAACATGACACCCATTGATACATAAACACGAATAATGATGAAACTGTGCCGTCTGTAGGCCAACGTTTTATGCAATCATCTTTGTAATCTTTTTATGGTCATTGCTGGAGATGAACTCGAATGTTTGAAAAGTAGTTGCCGAAAAGCGATGATTGATGAAGAGTCAGAATCAATTGAATCTATTGTAGCACGCTGTGAGAGTAGCTAGGCATCGCCCTACGCTATCTCTAGCAACAGTGTACTGCTATATCCAAATGCTTGATGTTTATATTATGAGATGATGGCAAAACTTTGTAATGGCTAACAGGATATCTTCGTTATGTCAAAAGATAATAATTTCATTCTTATGATTCAAAAAGTAAGTTATTATATATTATTAAATTTGTGTAAGCGCTAGTGTAAAATTAGTGTAACCGTGCTGTAAATTAAATTGTAGTAATTGAGATTAAATTTTTTCCTTTTTAATTTAAACTCGGTAACCTTTTTCCCATGAGGTTGTTTGATTTAGCCGGTTGTTCAGATTACTGGGACTCTGATATATTATTAGAAGTAACTATAATACATTAGAAATTGATAAAATGTAAAAATATCGCATCAAAGTAGAAAATTTGCACTAAAGATTACGCGTAATAATACAAAACATAGTATTATAATGCATAATATTGTATTTCCAGTTGGGTCAAGAACATGAAAGGAGTGGATGTTCGTGTAATCCAAGATGATGGCTGGTTGGGAGTTTCTCGGACAAGGAGTCCCCAGTACTGGAGGGACAAGTTATTAGCTAGCGGCTCCTTGGAAACAGAAAAATTCATCTTGAAACCTCCTCAAGGAATCGGGTAACGTTTCTTTTTTTTTGTTGGCTAGTCTGACAATATGGTATTATTGTCATTACTATCATTTTTCAACTTTTTTTCTTCAGCTATAATTTTTTTATTACTTATCCTATATCAACCCTCCAAGGGCTTAGGAAAAATTTCTTTTGCACTGACTTTTTGAAAAATAGATGCAAAAATTACTTTTTCAACCAAAAATACCTATTACAGAAATAGTTTACAAAACTAATCTCTGGGAATAGTAATAAAAAGATGATTCACTCTTTTTTTTGTACACATTAAATGATAACATGATTTTATTTTAAGAAATTATTTTGTTTTCTTGAGCTAATAATCACAGTATTATATAGTGAAATAAATTTAATCTTTTCATAATACAAAGAAATGCATATGTTCATCAAGTTATCTAGTTAAAAAAATTTGATGTATAATACAAAATATACTGTCTTGCAAACATCTTGAAGTTCTTTAAAGAAATTGAAAACTTTTTTTTGTCTTTGTTCAGAATATTTTATTACTACATATTTAATTCAAACTTTTTTTGTTTCACTTTAAATTTTTTTTATTAATTTCCTATATCAACTTAGGAAAAATTTCTTTTACTGACTTTTTGAAATAGATGCAAATTACTTTTTAACCACCAACCTATTAAGAACTTACAGTTTAAACAATCTCTATAGTAATAAAAAGTTCATCTTTTTTGTTCTTTTTCGATCAATCATGGTGAACATAATTAATTTCTTACATTTCCCAAGCTTTCTAACCTAAAGTATACCTAAAGGGTATGAATCAACATTCTGAGATAGCCAAAATGTTCTTATCTTCAAATCTTATCTTCTTTCTTCTACTGATATATAACACTTAAGGTTTTCTTCTTAAAACATAACCTGTTCAACACAACCGTCACAACAGTGGTGTCTGTTAAATCATCTGCTGAAAACAGGTCTACCAACATTTTATTTTTTCTTTCCAACAACTGCTAAACTAATAGTTTTCAGATAGAGCAATCTTTCCTCTTCAGTACTAAACAAAATAAACGAACTTCTGTCAAAAAATAACTGAGATATATAACGACTTGTGATTTGTTGTGTAGTGGTCGCGATCGCGACTTTATCACTATACAGGTCACTGAATTCATCGTAATCGCGACAATAAGCACTTAGAGGGTTAAAAACTAGAAAATCCATAGGAGTCAGCATATTAACTTTGGTTTGTTATTTATAGGAAACTGTTGCTGGAAAATTTTGACTACAAACGGGCTGTTTTTAGTCTGAAGAACTGCCTCAACCCCAGAGGTAGGGCCTACATGTAAAGAAATGTCACGATTAAGTCCTGAAAAATTAAGTTTTAAAAATATTTTCCGATCTTTTAAATGAAGTTTTTGAAATTAAACTGAACTAAATCTTTTTTACATTTAGTTTTTAGCTACTTTTAAAATTATACAGACACGGAATAACACGCTGTCTAAGCAAGATAAACAACCTCTGAGCGAAGTGTTCATGTCTTATTGCTCAAGTGTCTGATCATCAATTTAAAATAAAGAATTTTCAATATGTCAGGCACTGTTATTTATAAATAACTCACAATGTTTAGTTTCAATTGTTTCCTTTGAAAACAATTGATCAGTTAATTTGAAATTTCCGGGAATCTGAAAATGGCTTTGGTCACAATTAACGTGGATTAGTAGAGTTCTAATTGAGTTTTGTTAATACTCGTGCCATTTAAAGTGTAAGAAAGAATTATTTTTTTGCAGAGTGTGAGTTGGAGAATGTTTACGGCCCACCGGGAGTGGGTCCGGTGATTAGCAAAGCTCAGCCCCCATGGGCGTCAAGGGGAGGCAACTTCAGAAATGAGAGAAACAGGAAAAAGGAGAACAACATGATAAACCAGATTAAAAGCGGAGTGCCTCTTAACGAAGTGAAACAATTCAAGTTCATGAGTAAAAAGAAGAGACAGAGATTGAGAAAGAAGTTGGCATATAAATTGATGTAATGTATATGTTTTGGTTATACTACAAACAATACAAGACAAGTATGAATCTACATACTCTTTTTGCCAGTTAAAATTTGAAGAGAAAAGTTTTTTATGATGACAAACAGGTCACGTTTAATCAAGTCATGCTTTAATTTTATGGTTATTAATTAAAAACTGTTTTATTTCTATGTGTGAGATATCTTGCTGACCTTTGTACCTTATGCTTATTGTGATTCTTATCTCATGACCACGGATAGTCACAGCCCATTGTCATCTGTTATTTAGTTTTTTACTACTGTCATTTTCCATCACAATTTTGAGTGAAACAAAGTTTTATGATATTTCTGGATCTGGAATCTTATCCCGTCCTCAGCCAAGCTAGAACCTAAAACATAACATGATTAGTACATAATCTGGACCAAGTGAGTGTAAAGCTACCAATAATGATGGTGGTACTATCCACCAATAATGAATTTCAAATAAAGCACTGCCATCCAACAGAGTGATTGTTTCGTCATTACGCAACCCACTTTTATGTTCATTATTTTCATAAAGAATATTACTATTTGTATGACTTAAGGGAGAGGACCTTTTATTTTTTATTTCTTTATGAGATATAAACAATAGTCTTATTTTATTTATTTTTTTTTTATTTATTTTGGTGAACACGATATATTAAAAATTATACGTATTTTATATAATATTTTTTTTTTATATATGTAAATAACTATGTCCGCCTAAATAAAAATTGACTAAGAATAGGAAATTTTAAATATATGGTCCAAGTTTTAGTGTTTTTAAACCCCATAAGTTTTTTTTATGGCGTTTTTCTAATGAATTATTTACAAATTTACAAATTTTATATTTCACATTGGAATCAGCTTAAATTACACATTAAGCAAATGTTTTCTATCTAAAATACAATATAAAAAATGAAACACAGTAATTGTATTTGGGGCTATGTTAATTTGGATGTGGGATTAAATTAATATTTCCCAAATTAATCAATATTTTTGGATATAAAAATTTATATTTATATATATGTGGTTAGGATTATATTTGTATCCTATAAAATCATAGTTTTATTTGGTTTATTTGGGGAATAATCTCTTTTCAGTATTTATTTATACGGGAAATATGGCAAATACTCCTATTTTATGCGCAGATGTTATATAAGAGTTAAACATGTATAAAAATATTTAGTTAGAAATGTATACTTTCAGTGTCCTCAGCTAGAATGCATACACTTTCCCATGTTAATGTTACTGAGAATAGGCAAATACTCTAATTTATCAACAGGTATTGATTGATCAATCTTGTCACATATTTGTGTTATTATTGCCATATTATTGATTTGGAAATTCACTGAGTACGCAGCTTGCAGCAGCGAGGGTATTATGTTCATTTAGTTATTTCAACAACATATTTTGTATATAAATTATTTTAAACTTAGTTTGTTCTGCTCAAGTAGGAGAGGACCTTTATTATTTTATTATTTTTCTTTTTATGAGAGGATATTTAACACTTCGTGAACTGATCTTTATATTTTCATAAGCGTAATTGTTTTAGTACAGGGGAAATTTTTTTTAGTTCTGTATGGATTATGTTCAGAAATCTCTATATATAAAATTGAATGTGTACTATGTAACTATGTATGTATGTCCTGTATGCGTTGCCAAACTACTCATCCGATTGCCATGAAAATTGATTTTTCTATATTGTCAATTTTAGTAATAAATATTTTTTAAAAAACGTACAATTTTTTAGGCGTATAAGTTAGAGAGTAAGTTGTTTACAATTTCTACATAAAACTTTGATTTCTCAGCTTACGCTGTATGGTTTACAAATTAGCAATAATCTTTACTATCCAATACCATCTGAATCATTCATTAATGTTTAACAAACCATTAATAATTATGTGCTGATACAAAATGAAAAGCAGCTTTATTGCCAGGTAATAGTTTGCGGTTTTTGGGGTTTGTATTTATTTTTTTATTTTTTGATATAAAGTCATGTATTACATTGGTAAATATAAAGATAATTTAAAATGTTTTTATTATTTGGTATTAGTACCTTGACATACCCACCTTTGATAAGACAATGTGCCAGTTCTCGCCAGGTATTCGTCAACATGGCAGGTGTGTTTGTTGTGACTGCTTCAACGACCCTTTACCGTAAATTGTCATGTCATAAATTTTAACACTATATACAAAATTGTTCACGTATCCTCAAAAGAAAAAGTCCAGAGGGGTTAAATCTGAGCTTTGAGGTGGACAATTAATTCAGCCGCCTCTGATTTTCCATATCTCTCGAAAATAAGCGTCTAATGCATCACGTAAAAATGGTTTGTAGTGAGGTGGGGCGCCATCTTGTTGAAACAGGTCCCTTTTCTACCTCTAAATCTTTAACTTGGCAAAGACGTACTGTTCCAACATGTCACGATAGACGTTGTCATTTACTGTTTTCTCAATGAAAATAAAAGGTCCAATTAATTACCCCATGAAAGCGCACCAAACTGACTTTTGAAGAGTTTTGCTGATGCTCTGAGTTTTGCTGAAACCTCTTGAGGTGGCTCTGATCCCAAATTGTGCAGTTATGTCTGTTCACAGTTCTATTTGTGTGAAACGTTACCTCGTTAAAAAATATGATACTTTTCAGAAAGTTTTCATTTTCATATATTTGGTAGAAAAAATAAATGCAAAATTGAAGCCTTTTTCTTTGTTGCCAGGTTTTATTTCATGCAAGACTTATAATTTGTAGGCACGCAAGTGAAGCCTTTTATGCAACACATCATGCACAGTACCTTTAGATACTCTAATTAATTGGTTAACTATGTTTTACCAGTGATTTCTTCAGGCTTCTTTGACAGAAAGCACATATTTGTTCAACAGTGTCCTTCAAAGTTCTTGGTCGGCCTGGTGATTTACGTTTTAAAACACTGCCGGTTTCCTTGAAGCACCAATTTCAAAGATTTTTTGTTGTCAGTGCTTCTTTACGGACCACATTTTGGACTGGACTATTTGTTGCATAGTCAGCATTGCATTTAGTCAAAAAATCATGATTACATATAATAATGTTTACAGGCCTACCAACTGCAGGCAATAAATTCATAAGTGTACACTAAAATAACTTGAAAGTTAACTGAATTCAAATAAAGAAACTAGAAAAATGTAGGCCACATAGTACAGATTTTATTATAGATTACAATTTGGTTTTGAAAAAAATTATATAAATAGCAGTTTAGATGCAAATTTTATCTTAAGCTTCTTTAAAATTTCAGACGCAACCTTAGTACCTTGCTGGCGGCAAGTGTTTTAACGATGAATGAACACTCTGTATATTGGGAGAGTTTCCAAGTGCATGCGGGAGTGGTAACTTTTTTATATTTCAATACTGAACTGTCAAAGTGTAGGTGTTTGAGGTTAGATATACTAATTTGGTTGTTTGCATGCTGAAACTGTGGTCATGATTCATGAGTGGTTGTAAGGAGGAAGGAAGAAGAAGAAGGTTTTAACTTCAGAAGAATGTCTTATTTCCTGCATAAAAGTTAAAGTATCTTTTTAAATTTTAATAAAATTTAAATCAAATTTTAACACATTAAACGTGATATTTTGTGGCTATGTTTTTGTGCAGAGGTTATATGCAGTCTGCAGCACTAACATTGCAGGCGCTATTCACCAGCATTGTATATGCAACATGGATGTCAATAATGGTATATTTTCAGTACAGTTTCAGATCATCCAGATTTACAGCTATCCAGGATAAACAGACTCTACCGTATATTAAGTCCAAATGAAAACAGTTGTAACAGCATAACATCTACAGAACAGGTGTAATTTATTTTTCAATACACAGTACTGAAGCTGTTTTCTATGTTAGTTGCAACTACAGAAAGTAATGTTTCCCAGTCTAACTGAAGTTTATACTTTAAAAGTGGTAGGCATCTTGGATTTTAGTCCCGTAAGAGCAATGTTAAATTCTGGTGCCAATATCTCCTTGACCTATAAATTAACGGAAGAGGTGTAAAATTAAAGGTATTACAGTCCTCCAGGGCACCACCGTACAGAACGGATTATTTTCGCTCTCAATAAAAAAATAATAATGATTTATTTTGTAAAATATTCCTGGATTTTTGTTTTTATATCAAGCTACATTTTTGAACATATTAAAAGGTCATTGAGCCACATCTCATCAATGTACTTCCAAAGTTTTACATTGATACTTTGATAATTAAAGCCACTACAGACACCAAAGTGAAGGTATGTTCCCTGTAATTACCTCTATCTTATAAGACAAGGCCAGACACTTATACAAATACATCATTAACTGCTTGACATTGTGTCACAAACCTATAGTAGTATTAGAATCAATAGAAGCTCACTTAATGCAGTTAAACTTTATAAAATATGGTTATGTCTGCTGTCTGTTTTGTTTATTTGGTACACCTAACCTCTACATTCTGATGAGGAACATGGGTTTTAGATGTAAATAAACATTACATGGTGCAGTAACATCCTTGTTTTAGATTCATATCAATTTACCCTTTTAACTTTTCTATAAGGTAAGTGTTTATTATTTCAGCAATTTATGCCCCAAACATTATAACTTCATTTTTTCTTTACAAAATAATAGCCCATAAAATAATTCAGAATTACAATCTAGACAAACAAAAAATCAAACTGTAAGAATTATTATTTATTGGGTGGAATTTTGTCACATTCTTTATATTTTTAATTGAAAAAATAAATTATTAATGATTTTTTTTTATGGTTTTTTTTTTTTTTTTTTTTTTTTTTTTTTTATTTGGTTGTATTTGTTTTTTTTTTTGTTTAATTTGTAATTGAAATAAAGTTTTTGTAGATATTGTATTTTTAGTAAAGTATACTAATAATTAAAAAATGAGGAAATATGTGAGAAATAGAAAATAATTTAATGAAAAATTTTTGAAACTGGTATGGTGTAACGGCTGTATCTTAAATGAGGTATTGGGTCAGCATCTCATTCAAAAGTACACTCAACAGGGAAAAGGCGTAGTTAGAGGAAAGTGAGGGGAAAACATTTTCTCTGAGGAAAGGAAACTTCTGCTGTCAGAGTGGTAACACTGCCATTGTGTTGTCATGTGTTTCTATCTGGTGGCGATATTGCAAACTAGGTTGGATAATGAAGATTTTCGGCTCTTGTTTCCTTCTTCCAGGTGAGTGTTTTTGGAACTTTCATTACATTAGTAGCGACCGACCATAAGGGCTCTAGGACTGAGTCCTCATTTTCTCACAAAAGAAAAATAGATTAATTAATATTAATGAATCACTCGGACAGAAAAAATCAATTGAGTTCATTGATAACATAATTTTACAGTACAAAAAATGATTTTATGATAGGTAGTGTAGTTGCGAAAAAATAAACCAGTGTTTTCGTAATGGATTCAGTAATATTTCGTAATGATTTCAAGATAGTAGTACAGTATGTAGGACGCAGCAATCCTGAGTCCATAACCCAGTTTAGACTCATGAGACTAACCAAACCAGCCAATCACAATACAGAATTTGGCTGTAATGACTAGACTCCGCTCGGCTGAGTTGTTTCAAACATTTTTGTCACGCAATATGTCTGTACATTTTTACCTGAAAATCTAACATAATTTATTCTAGTATCTAACAAATGATGAATCCAAATAGGAAATTTCATATATGGGTTATATCAAATAAAAACAATTATGAATCAACAGAACTTCCAAACAGTATTATTCACTCAAATTCTGTTGTCAATTTATGAAATATATACCTTGTAATAATTAAATACTTCTTCTGACAAACAAATAAGTTACAAAAATATTATAAAATATTCTGTTTAAAATTTAACACTCATTCCTTTGAATTTATAAAATACATTTATTTATTAAAAACCTATATGGGCCTACCTAAACTTAAACATTTGGTACATGAGTAAATTATAGGTAATATAAATCTATATAAAATTAATATAAAAAAAAAATATTATTTAAGAAATTATAAAAATGTAAAAAAATAAAAAAATATAAAATATTAATATTTTTCGTAAGACATAGAGGATTAAATTAGTCTGTATATGCATTATAACCACAAATGTATTACACCTTTGTACAATTAGAATTTTTGATATGTCCTGTGCCATAAGTAAATTCTTTATCAATGTTTCCTATACTAAATTAAGTAATAATTAGCAATCAGATATTAAATACAAAATATAAACATAACAATTATACTGAGGACTTCAAGTGCGGACACTAATATTTTAAGTGTATAGAAATGTAAAAACAAAAACCTATTTCATATAATTATCATAAATGATAATAATTTAACAAAGTTACTGAAACTGTGGGTTTAGGGATATTTTATAGAAATCTAGGGATTTCAAGGAACAAAAAATGTAGTTGGGATTTTTGCTGATTTTGACAACACTGGTTTAAAAACACCGCATGAAATCGAAATAGTTACAAAATAATATACAACAAAACTGTGTTTATTTATCTTGTGTTTCCTCTGTTGTTCCTGGATAAATATTTGATTTTTTGATATGGATATGTCTTAGTTCTGGGGAGGGGATATTGGTAATCCGTCATACTAAAATTTGAAACAATATTCCCTTTAGACATAATAATATATTTATTGCTGTTGACAATGTTGCTACATCATTATATAGCAAACGTAAAAAACATCAAACTACTTATGCCTACTAATAAAGCATACTATCAGTAAAGTACAATGATTTATAAAATACCACTCGTTAGCCAATAGCCATTAAATATTTATGATCTAATCTATTTCCCACAGCGAATTAAATACAATAACTTTACTCTAATAATTAAACCAAACTTCTTAAACTCGACTGAGCTCTATTATAGTGCATAAGACAATCAGGAACATTAAGAGTATTCACCATTGGGTTAGTAGCGATTTTGAGGGATGGGCCGAGCGCGGGGTCAATATTGTGCTTTTCTGAAAACATCCAGTCATGTTGACAGTAATATTTCGCTGGCGGGCGTCCCGAAAACGCTCCATATAGCGGCTGAGCCAAATTTTGTAAAAGGCTAGTAGGCCAGTAGCCTCCCGGCAGCCGACTATTTACATCTGCAGATTTCGGTTCTTTTTGTAATCAGCTTGGTATCAAACATTGTTATATGTTTAATACCCATCTGACTTCAAAGGGTCAACTGGAGAAATATGTGGGCACAATGAAAATACACTTCGGAAGTTAACCTATGAAACCTTGTCAAAATATTAGAAGCAGAACTTAAAAATGTTCTTTTTAAGCAACTTACTACGGGTATTTCTTCATCAGAGCTTTTCCTTGGACGCAAGATGCGCTGTCGGGTAGATTTAATTCGCCCAGAACAACAAGAGGGAGAGGGAAAGACTGAAGTAATCTGGAAACAACCTTTAAAAGATTTTGAAAGAAATCAAATTATCTATTGGTTGGAGTTAATAAACGGAAGAACAGTGTGGAAAAATGGAAGCGTCCTCAAGAGACAAGGACGAATTGTGTGGCTGGTAGAAGCGGGTGGTCGCATTTTTAAGCTGACCAACTAAGACTTAATAATACCTTCCTTCATAATCCGTACCTTACTTGACGGGGAGGTAGAATAGAATATGTTTTATTGCAGTAATACAATTGTACAAATTGTGTAGCAAACGTCAATAACAATTCATTAAAAACAATAAAAAATCAATAAATGACAGTTTCACAATGAGTATCTTAGCCTAGGTACCCCTGGGGATTGAATTTAGTCCTGATTACCCCCAGTGGTGGGCCATGAACTCCTCCTCCGTGTAAAACACAGAATCTAATAACTCACGCTTCAATCTCTTTTTGAATTGAATTGAATTTTCCAAGCTTTTTAGGCTTTCAGGAAGGCTGTTAAATAACTTGACCCCCACGTGAGAAGGGAGGCGTTCAAATGCCGTGGTTCTGTGCTGACTAACACATAAGCCAACCCTTACTCTAGTGCTGTATCTGTATTACATTGCCGCACGTTGGCTGGCTGTAGAAGCGGCAATATACAGTTGTCTCCAGTACATAAAGGTTGTAGAGGGTCAGGATGCCTAGTTCAATGAAAGCGGTCCTACACGACTCTCTATATTGTAGATTTGAAATAATTCTGATGTTTTTTTTTAGTCTAAACACCCTTTCAAACTCTCTTTTAGAACAGCTTCCCCGGAGCCGTATCCCATAAGAAAGATGGGGGTGAATTAGGCCGTAATATGCCGTGATCAAAATTTTTTCAAATTTCGAAGAGCAAAAATGGGCCAGAGGCAATCTTGGAACTTACGCCTAGGTGATGTGTATCTGTTGTTATGTCATGTTAAGATCAGCTGATAGGTTTAGTTGTTGTATTTTATTTTGTAATAGTAAACATTTGAATTTCAGTAATTAAAGTTTCTTGGATTAACCTGTTTGCAGACACACGAAAGTTTGGTTTAGGAACAGCTGTTTAGATGAACGTTAAGGGAATTGAACACAAACATTGAATTTAAATCGATTTTAAGTAACGGATTAAATTTTTTAATTTATTATAATAAACTATATATGAAGTGAAGTTTTGCAGTTCCTAAGGAGAGCAGAAATTTAAATCTTTGCAATATTGCTTCAGTTTCAATCTGAATTTCAAATGCAAGGATATTGTGCTGCTCGCGCAACTTTCAACAACAGTTTCATTCTTAAATCAAAACTTCAGAGCAGTAAAGGTTAGGGATGGGTTAACTAAAACGCATTGAATAAAGTAAATCTAATAAACTGTATCAATAAACCCTTTAGAGTTAAGAGTAAACAACACAGTACATGCTTTTATTTATCACATTATTTAATGCTTATTAATACCATTAAAAATTCTAATTTTCAAAAATAGTCAATCAATTTTATTTCAGACTATAAATTGAGTTTGTTTCTTGCTACAAGTTGAAAGATTTTACTGTGTGATGTGATATTGTGCTGAATATAGTAATGAAAAATGGTTGAGAAATTAGAAGGAAATTAATATTTTATTGATCTCCTTAAGAATAGCATTGAGCGTTTGTAGAAAACGAACCGTGTTTACCATGGACAGTAAATCTAACTTTCCTCAGAAAACATTTAGTCATAGACTAGTAATTCAAATTACTAATTTGTTTAGTTTTTAAACTGGTTTCTAATGGAGATAATTAAGTTATTATATAAAATTATTGTTTTACCAAAATATTGATTTTGTAACATTTAAAAGCCTACAACTTTTTGAACTGTATTTTTTAGGGTTTTATATTATTTGGGACCTTGAGCACTATTAACCATGGCAATTCAATCAAAATAGTTAGATCCGACTTAAGAAATATGGTTTTTTGTAGGATTTTTACGGTTGAAATACCATTCAAAATAAATTTCAATAAAAATGAAAACTCATGGACTGTTGCATAGGTGCACCCTTGTACCAAATTTCTTATAACTTTTCCTCTAAACTATTTCAGCAAGATTAAACTTAAGGAGGAGTTTGTACGCGATATAACAACCGTACGCGAGCCCCTCCTTTTAAGTATTTACTGTTGGGCGTTACGAAGTTCGCCGGGTCAGCTAGTTTTTAATATAAAAGAATAAGAACAGCTGTTTAGATTAATTAAAAACATTCCCTTTAGACATATCCATGATCTAACCTATTTCCCACAGGGAAGTACTCGTAAATATAAAGGGGTTTGCTTAGAGTTATAGCTTAGAATCTCCCATCTGAATCTAAAAAAATAATTTTTGGAATGTCTTATCGTTTCAGTTTTGTTATTAATTATGCCGCGACCCAGAATATCTAATCTTTCACAACGAAGTCGTAATGCTATTAGACTTCAGAATATAGCCAATATTAAAGTTACCATGTATTTGTGGCTTTAGCCAATAAAAATAATCATAAGTATATTTCATTTATTTTCACCACCTTCTTGATTTCTATAGGTTAGCAACAATGTATTTTCAGAGAGAAAACATGGAGGAATAACGAGAAAAATGCTATCGCACGATTGTTATATTGCGTGATTGCATGGATGTATTTTAAAATATTGGAAATATAGTTATAGAAACAAAAATAAACTAAAGAATAAACTTTTATTTGTTTTGACAACGACAAAAACACTTTATATTACAATACAGTTAGTTCAAATATCAAATACTGGACAAAGATAAAAGATATTTTACATTCAAACAGTTATTAAAGAAGTTAAAATAACTATATTTTCTATAGTTTACTAATTGTATTCGAGTTAAGTCGAAACAATTATTTTACAGTTTTTTTCAGCCTGGTTTGAGGCGTAGTATACTGCTATAATCTAAAACCTTAGTATTTACTTCCCAATGGAAAATAGGTTAGAGAAACAACAAATGTTAATAAAGATAAAATATGTACAACAGAAATTAAAAACAATTACTATCATAAATCAATATTACAAAAATAAACTATATTATTATAATTTATTTAATTTAAGTATTCATTTAAAATATTAGTTAATCAAGAAATTGTTTTATGATTGTTTGATGTATAAAGATAATTTAAAAAAATGTATTTTAATAAGAGAAAATTGATTTTATGTGAATAATGTTTTAACAATACATCTATTTTGTTTGTAAAAAATTATCTGTATTTGATGATTCTGTTTTATATTTTTAAAAAAAATAAGTATTTAAAAAATTTAAAATCAAAGTGTAAATTTTTAAATATTTTTATATATATAGAAAAGTTTATAAAATTTTAAGTAATTTCAAACAATAGTATAAATAACAAATAAAATATATAATAAAAAAACAAGAAGAATAACAAAAAGAAATTAACGGTAAAAAATATTAAATGCTAAAATACAATACTGAAATAAATTGTTCAAAATATGAAACAAAGATGACATCATGACAAAATGGTGAAAAAAACTTGATATCCTAAAAAATTCAATAGTTTAAAAACATTTAGATATGTTATATGAAAAGCGACACCCACTATTAAAGTCAGTATGAAATCAAAAAATAGGCGTGATCGATCTTAATCAGACTGAAATGTTCTGACAATTTTGACAAAGTTACAAATGAACAGCCGATGGCATCTAAATACAGTTTAAATCCGAAGTTTTTACGAATTAGTTCTAATAAGAGGATATTATTTGATAAACGCAGATTCAATAGTGCTGACTTTCCACAAAGAAAAATCTAGATCTATCACAACTATCCACAATTGTGATAATTGATTACAACCACTCCCAGTCTACTATGTGAACAGCTGTTTAAAAAAACAAATGTCGTACAAATGACGACAGTTCATGGTGTCGAATTACACAAAACATAGCACTGATGTAAAAAATAATGTTCAAAACACTCCTTTGTGGTTTAAAAGTACATAAAAATATTTAATAGATTTAGAATAACAATAGTGCTTTTACACTAGTGTTTAAATAAATTTAGAGCTTTACTATCCGGCCCAGTGATGTCATCTTTTTGTGATCTTAAAGTGACAGTTCAAATATTAATGAGCAGATAATTTCCTGAAGAAAAGTCTATTATATTTATGTTACACATTCCACATTATGATAGTCTAATAAAAGTTTTAACATGCAGTCTCACACTACGGAGGCGCTCGCCGCTCCAGGCTGGGATATTGGCGACTGCGGCAACTAAATTCAATCTCAACTTGCTTAAGCGGCTCACGCTCTTCTCTTACTATTTCTTACACTGGTAAAATATTTTGTTTTCTCTCAACACTTTTACCATCCTTAAAATCTCTACGTAGTTCATTGTTTGAAATTCATTATCGGTGATGGTGGATTTATGTTATTTCGATTTTTATTGCGGGCATTTTCCATCACGATTTTATGTAAAACAAAGTTTCACGACGTTTCGGGATATGGAATCTGATCCCGTTCTCAGGTGAACTAATAACTTAAACGTAACACAATGTAGATATATTTTTTGTTGTCTTTGAGTCTCCGTGACGAGTGGACATGTTTAGTGAATGGTATGTTTGTAAGTTTTTTGACTGCTTTAAACTTTCATGTTTTCAACTTTATACCGGTTTGGTCCAGATTATGTGTTAATTGTGTTATGTTTTAGACCCCAGTTCACCTGAGGACGGGATTAGATTCTAGATCCAGAAACGTCGTGAATAGTCTTACATAAAGTCGTGATGGAAAATGTCCGCAATAAAAATGTAAATCCACATAGTTGATAATAGTACATAATTTGGATCATTTCACATAGTATGATGACAAGTTAACTTTTACTTTCTCCCCTCAAACATAGTGTAAGATAGAATTTGAGTTGAGAGTGGAAATGTCCGTTTTGGGGTCCCCTGAATCAAAAAGTGGGTGTGTCCATCCTATTTCGATGAGATTTTGTATTTATATATATATTCACTGTACCTACAGGCATTTCTTAAGGGTAGTTCACGCCTAAAAACCCTTAAAAATGTAAAAAAATCCAAATTTCTCAAAAATTGGTTTTAAAATGTCAAAAAATAATTTTTTTAAGTTTCCGCAAAAAAAACTAAGGTAAAGTATAATTTGACTACCATCATTGAAACCATCTTAAAAACTAAACAAATTTCTACATTGAATTATTAATTTTCTATAACTAACGGTTCTAGAGAAAAATTAAATTTACTGTCCAAGATAAACGCAGTGCGTTGTCTGAGAGCGCCCAATGTTATTTTTATGGAGAATATTACAAAATCAATTTCTTCCTTATTTGCCAACCGTTTTCCATGAAAGCTTGATATTACTGAGGAGAGTAATTTCTCTTCCATAAAATTCTAACAATACTTTGTTTCTCTTGCTATTGCTTTTGAAAAAAATTATTAAATGATATTTAGATAAAATTTAAAGAATATGATTGTTTTATTACAGATTTTCGTTATTAAATTTACCTAAGGGATATGTGTTAGGCCACTAATACAATTTATTTTAATTTATTTAGTGAAACACCCATTTCAGAGTCAAAACGAATTGGGAAAATGAATCAAGAACTAGTGGCGATACAAAACGGGTATTTTCTCGGTTGATTTCACAATCAATAAACCTCCGTTATTTCAAATAACGGAGGGTTGGCGGAGGTGATAAGTCAGATGCAAGTTCAAAAACAGGCCACCAGCGACAGCGGCGCCACCTGTAGTGTTAATATTTCATTCTTGGTTGTTACGCTTGCAATATAACACGTGATATTGCATATTGATGTGTTGGTACAGTTGGTGAAACATATTGTCATAAATATACCGCACTCCGGTGGGTATTTTGAGATGAATATGATTGAAACGTGAGTGATTAGTGTAATAGATATGATGATGTAATTCAGCTGATTAGATTAGATTATTGAAATGGCGACCATAGGTAGGTCATTTTAAACCAAGTATGAATGAGGATTGAGTGTAAGATGATTGTGGTGCGATCTTGTAGTCTTGTTACTGACTAAGGCTGACATTTTTCTTAGTGGGACTGTTAATAGCCCAAGAGCAACTAAGGGACCAACAGTTTAAAGTGGAGTGCGAACCACGGCCTCTGAATTATGAACTGGTCCAATTACGAAGATAGTCTTTGCAGATTAACATAGTAGTACCTGGTGACCGAGCTTTGCTCGTATAGAATAAGACATGTATTATAAAAATTAATTAGAAAAATTAAAACACATTTATTACTCAATGAAAACATTAATGTGGTTGAAATAAAACCGATTTATTATACCATAATTAATATAGAACTCGCGGCCTATAGTTCTTGAGGCCGACACGCTACAACTTGGCTACGACGTTAGTCAATTGAGCGATGCCGTTTAACGTCTTTTAGCCAAAGCCGATCATTTACTGTTTAATTATCCATACCGTTATTATTAGCCTGTGATCAACCGATTTTGTTATAAACGGAATGAGGATTGAAAAGCAAAAGAGAAATTTAATTTACATCAATTAATTGGTTTGTTACAGTGGCTTCAAGCAATACAACGAATACGTTTTCTATCAAAACACGGAAGATTTTGGAAATACTTTTTTCTGCTTTTATTTCGCACAGCTATGTTATCCTTAAGTTTTTACAAATTGTTTAGAAACCTGATATTTTTGCATTTATTTAATTCATAATAAATATTAATGCATAACCTCTATATTGTTCCCCGCAGTCTTCAATCAAGAACTGTCAAACGGTTATAAACAGCTGTTTTGGTTTTTATTGTTTACATTTTATTCTCCATACGCGTAATGTTAAATTTTTAGATTTTAAACTTAATATTACAGTAAAACACGAATTTTCCTGGACATTAGACCTATCTAGAACTTATTTTCTACTCGGAAATTAGTTATTTCCAAAATTTAAAGAAATTCCTCGGTGCCGTTTTCGAGATCCGTGTGCAAATATACAAACCTTGCTCGTATTATAGTATTGGATTCAATAGTACGGACGTTAATCCACACAGGAGAACGCTACACCCACCGATCATCGCTCACAACTATCCACAATTCGTGACCTCCAAGTAGCTGGATTACAGGACACGTAACCGTCCCAGTCATTCTGACGCGTGTTGGCAGTATATTGTTGAAATTTCGGTGATGGTACATTAATGAACCAAGCGGTGGAGTGTAATAAGTAGAGCCCATTGGCCGCGCTTGCCGGATGAAGTGCCCGTAAAACTAATAGAGACCGATGACTACAGCGGTTGTTTCCGTCAGTTTACTGGCCCCCGGCTCTAAACTGGGTTTTATACTTACCTAATTGTAGCGTTCATTAACCCTGGGGGCAGCTCGCCGAATTGTTGGATATTTTCGTGAGTTGAGCTGACTGGGCCCCGGTGATGTCGTTGATATCAGTTTATTTTTTGCAACATTGTATACTTTCTACTTTATCGGCTTGGTTCTATTTCATTTGCACACATTTTGTGAAAATGTATTAGTTAGTTAGTAACTGAAATGGCAACCTGTCCAAAACAAGGTATTTGAAGCCAAGTATGAATGAGAATTGAGTGTAAGATGATTGTGGCGCGATCTTGTAGTCTTGTTACTAAGGTTGACATGTTCCTTTGACTGTTAATTAATAAGCCCAACAGCCAATCGCATATCTAAGAGACCTAAAGTTTAACGTGGAGTCCAAACCTAAACTTTAACTAAACCAAATGACGTCACCTTTTCAAGTTTTGGTCTCGCAAACTATAACACCCCCCTCACCAGAGCTCAGATATATCCACATCAAAAGGAAAATTGAGTGTAACTATTTATCTAAATATTATAAAGGAGTAAGTATATAATGTTTTAATGTACTGTATGCCTATAGACCCCGGAACTACTCGAAAGATTGTAATACAACTTAGTGGCATTATTAAGCATGATTCTAGGATGGTTTTACTTCTACTGATGACGTCAGTCTCTCTATTTACAAGCGGAGGGTCGAGGACTGGCTCTGTCGCAGCTGACATGCTCCTTCTTTCCCTTTATCATATTTAATTTCAACGTGGAACTGGTATTGTAACTTCGTGTGTTTTGAAGATAACTACTTTTATACTGTTTATGTTATGGATTTTTTTCTCTCGTATTTTCCCATTAATTTTATAAAGTCTATATCATAATTAGTTTATTTCCAGTGAGTGTTGCCGTAGATTTTTAGGACTCAAGCAATACTTACAGTAATAGAAGTTAAACTCATTTCAGTTTTTACGGAAATAAATAAATCTCGAATCTGGAGTATTCACAATTGGTAATATTTATAGGGATGATGACTTCTTGCTGCTATATTAATTAGTATTTCTATTAAATAGGATTTTGGCTTTGGTTGACTTGAAATATCTATCATTAGGGTGTTTTATTGGGTTAGGGTGTTTTTATTTACAAACGTGAACTGGTGGGGTAATGGGGGGGGGGTTCCTTTGTACAAAGCCACAACCCCGGGAGACCCCGACTCGCAGTCACTTTGTCATAATTGTCGTTTAATTTATACCCCTGCTAATTTACATTCCTTCCCCATTTCCTGGAACGCAGCCGTTGTGTGATTCGCTGAATTCACACAATAGGGTAATTATGTCTAGGTAGTTACTCGAGGTAGGCCTAAGAGCAGTTGTTGATGAAAATGGATTTATTATAAATACAAAAACCTAAATCACAGCAAGTTTTTTTGTAACAAAACAACTGTAGCATAGCGTAAATTGAATATAACGCATTTAAAAATACAACAAGCACAGTATTTACAATTTTATTATTGGTTGACTCGGTAGTTCAACCTTTACAAAACAAATACCCCCGTCGCAGCAGACCTGCGTACTCAGTGAATCTCCACCTCAAACATATGGTAATAATAATACAAGTATGTAACAAGATTGATCAATTGATAAATTAGAGTATTCGCTAGTTCTCCGTAACATTATCATGGGAAATAGTAAGCAGGTTTGCTGCTTTTAGGAACACTGAGAGTAGGCATTTTTACCTTAAAGTAGTTTTATTTTGACCATAAACGAATGTTTATCTATATCTTGACATAAATAAAGGAGTTTCTTACGAAATAATTTAATATAATTTAAAAGTTTTATTCATATCCGCAAGAAGAAAGTAAAGTATGAAGGAAATGTGTCCAGCCAAACTGTCCGTTTGAATGTTAATGCAGATATGTATCGTATAGGGTATAGAATAGCAGTATGAATGTTCAACACCATACACCATACTCATTAAGTCAATAACATCAACAACAATGTATAAATGAATAAATTCATTCTAAAAACAATATCTAGTTGATTGATTGAATTGTGAATCTAAACCATTCCTAAACCCCCTGGAATAGACAAAATATTTTACATCAGAATCCGTCGGGCCATTTAGACATCCATCCATTAAGACATGGATGTGTCTTAGCTCGGGGGGAGGGGTGTTGGTGATTTGTAAGATGGAAAATATGTAACAGGTTTCCATAGAAAGTACCAGAACTATCGTATTGAATTTTTAATACAAAAGAATAAGAACAGCTGTTTATATGAGCTGAAAATATTCCCTTTAGACTTATCCATGATCTAACATATTTCTCACAGGGAAGTAAATACAAAAATTTGCTTTAGATATGCTGCTAATAGCTGTTACTTGTGTAAACACTAATTCTACCCCCCATCACACATGCCCCTTTTATACCCTTTGGACGGATTTGCTCAGATTGTGAGTCTAAACCATTCCCAAATCCACTTGAATACACACAAAAATTCATCAAAATCGGTCCAGCCGTTTAGAAGGAGTTCACTTACAAAGACACGTACAGAATGTTTTTATATATTAAGATTATTTGAGAGAGAAATAATCTCGAGTTTATGAAAACTACCTGAAGCGCTTTCCAACTATGAAAATAACTTCGTAAGTAGGTCCCCAACGTTTTAAATTATAACTTAGGTTGACGCAGTATTCTCAACCATCCCTCTCAATAGCATTTCTTAAACTTTTTGTTCCGCCATTGTGACTATGATATTCTTATCTTGAGAAAACACTGTATATGTTGACAGAAAATATATCATCAAAGTTGAATAACGTAAATATAAATAGTAAATATGTTTACATAAATCTATATCCCGTGAAGTTACATGTATGATTGATAAAATATGAAACAAAAAACCATCAACTTTGTACTTGATGATTTCTTAAGCATGTATAAAATGTTAACATTTAATGAAATACCCATATCTTTGGTTAAGTGATAAATTATTCACGAATGTTAGAATATTAAATTATTAAATTGTCAGTTTTAAACTTCGTATAACAAAACCAAATCATTAATTATGACGAATCAATAATTACAATAAACTGAAAAAAATCGATTTTCTGGCTTTTTAATCCTTAAATTTCTAAATATATTACTTTTCTCTTTATGATTATTTTCTTAAACATGAAAAAATAATTAAAAATGCTCGTTAAATTCCTCCTTTGAATAATTAAAAAAAATACAGTATATACATTTTAATGCAACTGTAATATTTTCAATCGATAAATAAACAACAGTAAAAAAATATATGTTTAAGAAATACTAATTATAAAATTTCTTTTACCTATCAAGGTAAAAGAAATTTTATACCCCTTACTGCAAAATAAAAAAAATTGGGGGACACCCAAATACTCCCCCACCCCCAAGTTAATACCAACTTTTCGTGAAAGTTTCATTGGATGCTGTAATCTAACCTGAATACCAAGTTTCATGGGATACAGGGGATAAACAAGAAATAAATTCATATTTTAATATTCTACATAAAAATAACATCTGGTGCTCCCAGATGACGTACTGTATTTAGCACAGACATTAAATGTAACTTTTTTCTGAAACAGTTTTTTATGGACTAATAATTCAAGATACTATCTTAGTTAGTGTCTTTGTTAAGGGTTTTGAGCTAGTTCCTATGGTAATCGATTGATTATTTTATTAATTTACATTTATTCTGCATTTTTAACATTAAATACTTTTTTTAATACCTCATTGCCTCTAACCGTAATTTTTACAGACATATGCGTGGTGTCATATTATTTAAACTTAAGCACTATTAACTATGAAACTTTAATCAAAATTGTTCAAACCGTTCTTAAGAAATATTAATTTTTAGCGTTATTTAGGGGTAAATAGCTCTTAAAAATTATTAAATAGATCATTATAACAAAAACAATACTTTTTCCATATACTATGTGTAGGGAGATGAAGAAAAAACCAATAAGTCACATTAAATATCTGGGTAAATAGACTTGCCATGCCAAGGTTAACTTAAACGTTTATGGGATGTTCAATCAAATGACGCTTGTGTATGTCCAATCAGCTGTTTCCAACAACAATGGATGTTTGCTACGGGCTGTTTTGCCACAGATCCCTAGTCAACATTAGCCTGATTGGCTGGACATCACACAATGATGCTCAATAGCAAAGATACTGTTACAAAATAATATTTTTACTTTTTATATTTTTGAGGCATAAAATGATTTTCAATGTGTTTGTAAGATGGACTATACTAACAACCACTTTATGATATTTAGATAAGTTATTACAGACATAATTTAATACCTATCGCTACCGTATTAGATTGAGCAAGTAAGATCAGCGGTTTTATCTATAAGATTGGGATCCAGTATTCATACAGATGTCAATATTTTAGACAACGCTACACAACGTTTCTGGAAGTGGAGAAACTCCTGACATTTTCAAGCGATTACTTAATAATTTATATTAAAAATGTATGGTTTAAGTTACAGATATTTATTATATCATGTTGTAGAAAGGTTTCATAATTGTTTCCTTCATCCGTAGTTCAAAAGAGTAGTTAAAAAGAGTATTGAATAATTAATAACTAATTCCATAATGAATTTGAAAGATTAAGTAGGGCATGGACTCGGAACTGGACAAATAATCCGTGAATTAGAAAAAATAAAAATTAAACTTGTTAAAGAAACAAATCATGTAACATTTCTAAAATATGATAGATATAATATCTGTAACTTAAAATTTCAATTTTTAATGTCAATTATTAAGTCAACACTTGAAATCAGGATGAGTTTCTCCACCTCCAGAAATGTTGTGTAGTTAAAAACACAGACGCGTTGGAAAATTCCAAAAGAAGTATTGAATAATTAATAACTAATCCCATTATGAATTTTAAAGATTCTGTAGATTCAGGGCATGGACTCGGAACTAGAAAAAAATTCGTAAATTAGAAACACTCAAAATCAAACTTGTTAAAGAAACAAATCATGTAACATTTCTAAAATATGATAGATATAATATCTGTAACTTAAAATTTCAATTACACATTATTAAAACTTGAAATCGTTCTCCATCGAAATGTAGTTAAAAACACAGACGCGTTGGAAAAGTTCAATATTTGAGGTTATAAAGAAATAAATACGAGGTGAATAACAATTTAATAAACGGTGACGTAGTGTCATGAAATGGAAAGAATGTTGAATATTCAGAATTCCAATTACACTAGGTTAAAACTCGTTCTGCATCGGAAACACTCAAAAATGTGTCGTTAGCAATACGAGTGACCGCAGCTGTTGAGGGGTTCTTAACGATTTTTAAAATCCTTATAATATTCTTGAGGTGTATTATTGTACTCGTTAAAGTAATGAGAACAATTGAATAATTGATTGTGTGAGAGAGAAAGAACTATTTTATTTGCATAAAAGGTTTCATGGTACTATTTTGTTTTTTACATAACTTGTTATAACTTTAGAACCACTGAGGTACCAACATTAAACTTGGTATGAATACTAATAGGTCCTACTTTTTAAAGTATCAAATTTCTACTTAGTACCATAATCGGAGGCCGTTTCAAATTGTCAAAGCTCAATAACTAAATAACCAAAAATTGCCAAATTTAATATCCTTTAAGAAAAATGTAAAATTGTATTGAGATTATAACACAAATAACAAAGAAAATTAAATGTTAGTAAAGTTATTACTTACCCAAGTTTCCCATTAAAGCCAAAATTGACTCTAGTAGCTTAAGAAATACGTATTATTCTCATCACTTATTTGTGCTATGACACCTATTAAAATTTATACTTTTTAAAAGGATAAATTTCTCAATTTTTTTGTTTTTATTCGTTAAAAAAATGTAAATCAAATGAAATATTAAAATTTATAAATTTGATACTATACACAAAAAAACAGGTTCAATTAGTACTCATACATGTAAAAGTTTTGAAGTTGGTACCTCAAGTTGTGCTCTATCTTCAAGTTATAGCAAGTTATGTAAAAAAACATATACACACCGACAGATGGAAAACGGGGCAATACAGTATGTTCACAGGACATTTTTTTACCTCAGGAACTATATCCCAAAGTTTTTCGGTATAACAAAACTATATTGAGTTATTATTTTGGTCAATGCTAACACATTTTACAGCGCAAATTGCGTCCCTAGAACTAACACACACCCACTCCTATTCAGTTTTCTTTGAGTCTCCGTGACGAGTGGACGTGTTTTGTTTCTTACTCGTATGTGTGTAATGGTTAGTGAATGTTTTAATTCTAAGTTTTTTTGACTGAATTAAACTTTTATGTTTTCAGCTTTATACTGGCTTAGTCCGGATTATGTGTTAATTGTGTTATGTTTTAGATATTAGTTCACCTGAGGACGGGATCAGATTCCAGATCCCGAAACGTTGTGAAACTTTGTTTTACATAAAATCGTAATGGAAAATTTCTGCAATAAAAATCTAAATTGCTGAAATATTTGTAAATAATCTTTCCCTTTTTTTATAAGATGGCATTTTTCCTATGGGACATACTGTACGTAAGACGGAGTATACATTGTAAAATGAAATATCGTCACTGATTGACGTAAACAGCTGGAGACGCAAGGCGATATGGAAGATTATTGCCCATAACCGGGGAGTATACCGTTCGCTGTGAAATTTATACCCGTAGCCTCAGTTACGGTCGGGCATTGACCTTAGCTGCATCTTAGGCTTGCTAAGAAAAGACTTGTCCTGTACTGGAACTGTGATTCGCAGTAGATCCACCATATTGAAATTTTACTCCTGTTGAATAACTGTTAAACATGCCCAACTTCAAAGATAAAATTTTAAAATAAAGTCATATTGGATTAGTTTGAAATCAGAATGTGTTCATATTAAAGATATATTTCAGTTATTTCATATGTTGTTAAAATATTAGTAAACCTTACTCGAATGTGTCAATTATATTTTTAAGAGCTAAATTGTTTTGATATAGATTAAATTATTGAAATGGCGACCATACCACAAGGTAGGTATTTTAAGCCAAGTGTGAATGAGGATTGAGTGTAAGATGATTGTAACGCGATCTTGTAGTCTTGTTACTGACTAAGCCTGACATGTTTCTTAGACATTACTGTTAAATTAATAGCCCAACAGCTGATGGAAACTAAAGGGCCTATAGTTCAACGTGGAATTCAAACCACGGCCTGTGAATTACGAACTGGTCCAATTATGAGGATAGTGCAATAGTGCAGACGTTAATCCACACATGAGGACACTACATCCACCGACCATCGCTCACAACTATCCACAATTCGTGACCTCCAAGTAGCTGGACTACATGATGACACCACCGTCCCAGATAATAATAATCATCTGTCTTAGAATAAAAAAGATATGATATAAAACACAACTATATTAGAATTCGAAATTTAATAGAATATTTTACATATGCATCGTGTCATTGCAGATTATATCTAAAATCGTAAAACATGTAAACCATTTTGTTTTATTTATAAATGTTTCAGTTTTTGTATTAGATTCGACCCCACTTAGTTCGGAAAATCTTCGGTGGGGATCAATAATGTCATAATGGAAAAATACAATTCTACTTATTACAATAGTACCTAATAATATTAGGTTTAATAATAATATATTAATATAAAATATTAATTCTAATAGTATTAGATTGATCCTATTAATTAATTGATCCTATTAAAGATTATGGAATTAAAATTACTATATGCGATTATTTTTTGTAAAGTGAGTCTACAAGCCATATTGAGAGGTTTCTGAAGATTGTCTCGGTATGTTGTATGTTTCTTCTTACAATCCTATAGTATTAATATATACTTGATTGGTAATATAAAAAAAGGTAGTTTGTTAATCTCTCTCTCAAAAAGATTTACTTCAGGGTTTTACTTAATTTAAAGCCGTAAGTAATTATTGGAAATCGAAAAGAGAAAATATAAAACTACCCATCTAAAGTAATTAAAATATGTTTTTTAATAAATCCGATCAAGGTAAGATATCTGTTAATTTAGGTACAGAGGAAAAAGTCTCAATCCTAAATTGAAAATAATCCAGTTTTCATTTGTTCATTTTACAGCAATGATTTGTGTTAAGAACAGCAGACTAAACTGGTAGATAGCAGCACCTGCGGCGATGAGCCGTGATATTGAAGCTCGCATCAGAATATCCTGTTCCGGCTGCTACCCTGCTACTCTGCTATCCTACTACCCTGCTATCCTGCTACCCTTCTACCCTGTATACTCCCAAATTTACCAATTCGGAGAGCATATCTATTTGAGATTAAATGGTACAAAGGCAACAATGACTAAAAATTTCTTTTTTAATTTAAGTAATTCTTACAGACAATAAAGATCATTGAAAGGAGAATTTATAAAATATGATTGACTTACATTTACTGCGAGTAAATCTCGCAGATGCCAGATGCCAGATTTCCTGGATGCCAGATCGTAAATGAAAATTTTAACGGTAATTGATTTGAACTGTATAAAAAAGGGGTGCCCCTGCTATAGAGTTGAATCATCTAATTTATATTGTTATCTTAAAAATAAAGTATATAAGTATAAATACTTCGAAATTAGTTATTTTATACCTAGACACTTAATGTACCTGCTATCCTGTTACCTTGCCACCCCCTCGGCTGGCATTATTAGGTAGTTGAGTTTGGAATTATTTTACAAGCAGTATTTTTATTCGGTAAAATTGGCTCAAACGGCAGCATTTGCGGTATAATCGAATACAATTAAATTTCTGAGGTATGTATTTAATTAAATATATTAAAATAAAGCTTTTAGTTTTTAGTTTTAGTTTATAGGACATAAAGAGATTTGGAAAACGATACTATAAAGTATACGCTGTCTACCATTAATGACATTTCTGTAAAATAGGTTTTTTGATTAATTTTTATAAATATGTTTAGTATGTTGTATATTAAATATTATATTGTAGTTAGTGTATTATATATTAATTACTAGCTGACCCGGCGAACTTCGTAACGCCTGACAGTAAATACATGTTAACTTTAAGATTGGCCATGTTCTGAAGTCGAATAGCAATACGGCTTCATTGTGAAAGGTTATATATTCTGGGTCGCTGCATAGTGAATAACAATACTGAAACGATAAGACATATAAATAGCATTCCCATAAAACAAATAAATCTAAATGGATTAATTCACAATTTTCAAATTTTCAAACCCAAACCAAACCTAACTGTAATACGGCTTTTATAGGAAAGATATACAACAGCTGATTATTATAATAAACGTAATAATATAAACATTTTAATTATCATATAAACACGTGATTTTAATCAGACAAAAAATGAAAATATTAATACATAATCCCCCAAAACCGTAAACTATTAACGTGGTGAATAAAGCTGTTCATTTTTTAGAGCTCACATTTACTTCATAGTTTTACATTAATGAATGATTCAGAAGGCATTGGATAGTAAAGCATATTGCTAATGGCATAATGCTTTGAAAGTAAACCAATCAGCCGTAGCTAAGAAATCAAATGTTTTCATTGTAGACATTTTGTAAACAAACTTACTCTCCATAAGGTTAACATTAGAAATTTAAAACGCCATAAAATGGAAACTTATGGGGTTTTCGAAAATATTCCCGGACACATGTAGAGCAACTTCCTAAAATTTCATGGCGATCAGATGAGTAGTTTGGCAACGCATAAAGGACATACAGACAGACATACATACATTCAATTTTATATATAGAGATTGTAAGAAAGCAAATTGCTTCGGCCTAAAACTATTTTGGTACCTACAGTAGGTAAATTAATTATTACCTTCTCCCCGTTATATGGAGAAAGTATTGATATATCCGTTTTGGGGTCCCCTGAATCCTAAAAAGATTTCGACGTGATGTCTTTCTATCCGTGTGTGTGCCTGGATGTGTACAGAGCCTCAGCCTAACATAAAACATAAAACAACCCGATTGACAAGGAAGTTGAAATGTACAACATCTATTATTATTATGGTGTATGTAAGCGGTATCATTTAAACCAAATATAAACTGTGTTTTCATTGGGTAAACAATAGTGAATTGTGTTTTAATTTTGCTAATTAATTTAAC
Organism: Nephotettix cincticeps; assembly: GCA_023375725.1. Taxonomy (NCBI): domain Eukaryota; kingdom Metazoa; phylum Arthropoda; class Insecta; order Hemiptera; family Cicadellidae; genus Nephotettix; species Nephotettix cincticeps. The sequence goes on from CM041785.1 coordinate 3,213,415, forward strand.
ACATATCTTATTTCATCCGATTAAAGCTCGGTCGTTAAGTACTAGGAAATATAGAAACTATTTCTGGACTAATGTAAAATATTCTGGTAGTTTATCGTATCCTGTGCATTGTAAGGTTTTAGGGTTACGCAATTGTGCGCTTGTGCTCGGACCCCACATGGCGAGGACGGCTGACCGCTGACCGCTCCAACCTGGTTATAGGCGGGTTCATTACGCAGATAACCGGTAATCTGAGGCTATTAATTGGCCAATTTACACCTCAAATACGAGACCCTAATAACTCTGTTGCGGGAATTTCCCTATATGAGTGATTAATCGACGAGCTTGCTTTTACCTCTGCACAACATTCGTTCGCTGCGGACTCAATACTGTGTTTGTCGTGATCCGCAACAACCCGCTGTTGATTAATTGAATAATTTATTGTCAATTTTAATTATGGAGACCTGGTAATTCCTATACGCGCTTGTTAAATCTGCTATTTTGGTGTACACTTATCTCAGAAACCGATAAGATAATTGAATGCAATTTTTACCAGATTTTTCTGTGGTTGCTGAAGCACACATTATCACAGGGTTTTTACATTTAAATTTTTTCCTAGGGTTATAATAATTTAAAGTACGTTTTATGTTATATTTTTCTAAACATTCTTTAAAAAAACAAGGCCCAAAATAAAAATCGTGTGTGAAATCGTGCTTCAGTAACCGTGGTAGCAGTGGGGGAAGATCTTATTTCATTATCTTTATTGGTTCCTAAGAAAAATGTGCACGAATTTAAAATAAACGGTATCAGTGGACTGACACATACTTTCTCCCTTAAGTAAATAAAAAAAAGACAATCTGTAATACAACTATCATGTTCTTTTAGGTTTATCTAAATATAATTAAATAATTTATTTTTCCAAAAATAATCATCCCATTTCTGAAAATAAAAACAAGAGAGACAAAGTTAAATTAATTGTTGAATTAATTTAACAATTAGGATTCCTTTACAATCAGGAAACGAGAGCATAGCGCAATTAAAAATCTAAAATTAGAGTCTAAAATGGCTTAAACCCTGATACATCCAGGCGACACACTGATAACAGAGCTTAACAAATAATTCGTAAGCTTTTACAAAGAAATTCTGCGGTATCAGAAGGAGTTCTTCGATTGATCGGTTTCATAGATTTTTTACATTGGTCACCCGATCCGGGTTATTTGAAGTCATGATGAGGAACTAAAACGATCAATTGAAGAACTTCTCCGAATATCACAGAATCTCTTAGAAAAACTTGTGATTCATTTATTGAGCACTGTTATCAGTGTCTTGCTGTAGATGAAACTTTACCAGAGTATTTTAAAACGTACTTTGTCAGCTGTGAAAGGTTTCTAGATGGTGGTTGCATAAATTGCTAAATAATGATAACCCAAACGTTTAAACCTCTTCGTGGGATACACGATATATTAGTAAATAGTAAAATATATTTACTTAAATTTGCACAAAGCGTCCGGTATAACACATGAAACGGTGAAGATGTTGTGTAAATAGAATTTATGAGCCACATTAAAGTAAGCTTCCACGTAAACAATTTTCGCCGCCTCGGCTAAGCTTCTGCTTTGAGTCTTGACTAATGTGCTCGCCCGACCCCCGTCGCCTTCCTTACCGCTGTGGGGGATGTCTATGGGTAAAAACCATACCATACTTTTCCTATTAAGGAAATTTAGGGAGATACTTATATGTATTTTACTTATTACTCTTAGGGAAATACGTGATCTTAATAAAACTATCATCTGCATTTATATCAAACAAAGTCGTGTTAGTTACACCATTTATAACTCAAGAACGACTAGACCGATTGTAATGATGGTTGATTTTTATGGCCTGTAAAATTTGTATATGTTAAGCTTATGAGGAAAATACGTAATGCGTTTTGATCATGTTCATACATCAATAATGTGAATATTTCGTTAACAGCTGATTTTGTGTTGCTTTATTGATATTGATATGTCTTAGCTCTGGGGGTGTTGGTGATTTGTAAGATGGAAAATACGTAATAGGTTTTCATAGAAACTACCAGAGAGATTGTATATAATTTTTTATACAAAAGAATAAGAACAGCTGATTAGATAAACTGAAAACATTCCCTTTAGACATATCCATGATCTAACCTGTTTACTACAAGAAATTAAATGCAAACATTTTTCACCAGTTGATAGCTAACGTCATTGTTCGTCATTTTTAGCGAATGTTTGTGATTGGTTTAGAAAAATGTATAAATTACTGGTTGGTTTGTTCCAGTGATCAAAGCGGTTGACACTCGAGGAAACTGACGCTACAGAAAATTAGACCATAATAACGTATTGCACGGATCCCTTTGTGCTATTTCATTTAAAATGAATCCAAGAAATAACTATTTCTTTGATAGGGAGCCACTAACTAATTAACTACAAAATAGAACTAGGATTTAGGTGGAACTAGGGGAGGCCAGTTGTTATAATTAATTTTACTATAATTTGTGTTGCAAGTAAATTTAGCAAGTTGCATAATCCGTACGCCTGCTAGGTTGCAAATGGGGGATAACAAAAACGAAACATTTAGCAAACTGGTCAGATTAATCCTCGTTAAGCTAATCTCCAATTAAGGCTGCGAGAACAATGATCCTAAGACGGAGAGCTGCTTTTCAAATTCAACACTGTTGTTTTACTTCCACACCTCCGCAACCATAGGTAATTTTGGGACAAAGTATTGAAATTGGTGTTATATTTATTTTTTCAACAAATTTATATTTTCTAATATGCGCTGGAATTTATATTAATGTGTTTGATATAAGTGATTATAAAAAGATAGTGAAAAGAACAATCATTATTTGCAAAAATCCGTGTTGTACTTCTTAAAACATTTTAACGCCCTGTTTATCAGCAAATACTTAATTATTGAAATATTATAAAATATTTTTAGCCGATCAAATTATGTGTTGGTAAAATTTCAACGGAAGAAATTAATAAAAATAACTAGTTGACTGTGGATAGTTGTGAGAAATTGTGGATGTAGTGTTTTCGTGTGTGATTAACGTCCGCACTATTGAATACTACGTTAATCCGCAAAGACCATCCTCATAATTAGACCAATTCGTAATACAGAGGCCGTGGTTCTGATTCCACGTTAAACTTTAGTTACATTAGTTGCCATCGGCTGTTGGGCTATTAATTAACAGTCCTGTCTAAGGAACATGTCAGCCTTAGTCAGTAACAAGACTACAAGATCGCGCCACAATCGGGCTTACACTCAATCCTCATTAATACTTGGCTTAAAATACCTACATTTAAGTATGGTTGCAATTTTAACGAATCTAATCTAGTTTTTATATGTAATGGTAGGTAGAAACCTCATCATGCGACTGGTTTCCCAAAAATTCGATTCATTCTTTCAACTCCAGGAGCTCCAGACTGTGCTAGGACACGAATTCTGGACCTTGGGAGGGGTTGTTTTTCTTTCTTGTTCATCTGGGTGAAATTCCTAAAAGGATGGTTGTTTTCTAGAGGTGATCTGAAGTTACTGTGTAGGAAGGTGTATTTTCTAAAGAAGGTTAGTTTGAAAAAATGTTGATGGCCTCTTGATGTGCATTGATTACCCCTTGATGTACATTGATGGCCTCTGGATGTACATTGATGACCTCTTGATGTACATTGATGGCCTCTTGATGTGCATTGATGACCTCTTGATGTACATTGATGGCCTCTTGATGTACATTGATGGCCTCTTGATGTACATTGATGGTCTATTGATGTACATTGATGGCCTCTTGATGTACATTGATGGCCTCTTGATGTACATTGATGGCCTCTTGATGTACTTTGATGGCCCTCTTTATGTACATTTCTTTCTTGACCTTGGAGTGTGGTTTATCTAAAAATATATTATGATCTGAGAATGGATCTTGATTCGTTTGAATGTTTTTGACTTCTAAAAAAAGACTATTCACTTCTTACCTTTCCAACCACTATGAATCAATTCTTTCTAGGGGGTTTACAATATTCTACACTAAAAAGTGCTTAGTATGTTTGCTCCTAATCATAAAAAAGTTAAATAACTAAGTCTAGGTCTTTATTGACTCTTAATATAACAAGATTTGTATGCAACTGTGTCAGCTTGCCCCGAGCAGAAGTGGTCTATGTTCCGCGCTCGAATGCAGCTTCCATCATGGCGGCCGACCAGCTGGAAACAAGGTCTGGACCAATCTGCAGACATTGGTTCTGTTCAGCCGCACTCACAGGTGACTACTTATATCGATTGATATAACACCGACTGTCAAACTTCATTACTAGTGTGCATAATTCAATGGTTGCAATTTACGACCCTTTAAGAACTGATTGGCAACCTAATTATATTTTCATAATAATTTACAAATTTTGCCTAATTTATACTATTTTCAGCACATCTAATAATGATCAAAATTTTTTTTAGGTTTTATTTTTATAAAGCCTAGTTTAAGATGAATGAATTAATTATACATCAAAAACTTATGGAAACACGAAATAGATTGATTGTTTTACCGAAATAATTTTATCATCACCCATCTTCAATGGAGACTCATTTGGATAGGTTTGGAGGGATTTTGCAATTTTAGCGTACTTCCCATAGGGAAGAAGGTATTACCGTATGTACTGTATAAATATACAGCGTGTATTTAAAAATGTATAATTGTATGTATGCTAGCTGAATAATAAGACTTATTCAATTCCCTTTGTTACTCTGACTTAGTATATGTGAATTGATGTAACTATCTTTATTTGTAGACATATTGTTTAACATACGATCAAGATTAAGTTATGCAATCGTAACTCTAGTAAAAATGGTCCGATCGAGACCAAATTTGGTAGAGACGTGTATATTCCTACATTAGCTCGGATGAGTTATTAATCCAGACATATCGGTCAATCGGAACGGGTATTTTTTTTTTGAGGGGGGGGGTTGTACTAAAAAGCTGTGTTTTTGCAATTTTCATATGTTATTTAATTTTTTTCAATTATATCTTCCACCATTAAAACCAGTTTAAACTATACACAATATAGTTCTTAAAAGTTTTTCTCTATCTCCAACGGTTACCAAGATATTAATATATCTAAACACAGTACGTTGTATTTTGGGGCACCAGTGTTAATCTTATGGAGAATAAGGACAAACTAATGCTTCACTTATCAATCTTTATTTTTGGATGGACTTGATATTTAGCTTCATGTGGTTGAGAGCAATTCATTTATGCTTAACATCATAGTTTATGTGTTTACTATGACAGCTAACCTGCATACTCTTTTCCCATAATATTAATCATTTAGACAATAGGTGATCTTCTTTATTTATGGACAGATGTTGATGAAACTTAGTATAAATGGTCAAATCTCTTCCAAGTTATTATCTTATGAAGAGTAGGCAAATAACTCTCATTACGAGATCATTGGTTTGCAAATTCGATGAGTACGCAGGTCTGCTGTGACGGGGGTATTATATGTTTTATACTTGATAGATACCGTCATCGATGTACACAAAATCCAGTATTTTTATAAATCCATATAATATTATAAAGAAGAGGTGGTTTCTGTATGTTTGTTTGTGGGTTTGTTTGTGGGTTTGTTTGTAGGTTTGTTGTGGCAAGTAAATGCGAAAAATACTGAACCGACCGGTTTGAAATTTTACAGAAAGGTAGATCTTAAACTCATGCATCACATAGGCATATTAGTTCCCTTAAAATCCCCTCGGGCTACGCCCCATGAACGTCCTAAATTTCAATATTTACATTTTCAAAGAATGAAAACATAAAATTACTTGAATGTCAACAGCTGTGAACACTAAAATTTGACAGTTCGGGAAGAAGGAGAAGAAGAAGAAGAAAGAGCTGCCGTGACCGTCCTAGGTTTCAATGTTTACATTTTCTAATGACAACATCCGTTTGCACTATATTTTGACAGTTCGGGAAGAAGAAGAAATAAAGTTGATTTTTCAGATAAACTGCTGGATCGAAATTAGTGAATTATTTGAAATAGCGGAATGGTAGATTTTAAGTTTTTTTCCGACGACTGTCTCTATTACATTAATCCTTATCCTCTCCCAATATTTGACAGAAGTTACTTTGAAATGTTGTAGACACTCGTGTTTTGTCATTTTGTAAACAATGAAGAATTAATTAACAAGAACTTCTGCCTTCACACCTTTCAGCCTTTTAACCCGTGCGAAGAACTGGTACTTTGGCTAGTAGATGATAATCATCTTTAAAAAAATTGTAAACTACCTAAAATGGTTTTTGGTAAAATAATTTAGCATTGTATTTAGGCTCCCGACAGGCCAGATATTGCTGTGGTGTATCGTAGCGGAGAGGGGGAGATGATTGGTTGGTTGAGCTTGTCAGTTATACTAATGGGGCGATATCCAATTTTCAGCTCAGTTAGTCACCTGGATAAACCGCTGTTTTTTTGTCGGGACTTTGAAAATTGAATTTACTCCGATTCCCTAGATATTTTAATGAATCTGATTCTTTTATTTTCAAACAGATCGATATGACGTGTTCTCTAATTACTGGGCGTTTCAATTTCTCTTACGTGACCTTCGTTAATGGTTACTAATTATTTTAGTTCACCATAATTTCAAATAGGAAACACTCTATTACCGTAGTCCTCATAGTAACACCTAGACCGGGATAGGATTTATTCTATTTTTGGGGTCCCCAGACGCAAAAAACACCGTTCGAAAATGTATACTATATATACAGTTGCGTGTGCGTGTGCGTGTGTGTGTATGTTTGTGTTTGTGTCCGTACACACGTTGACTCCTGTAAAACTGGGACTTTTTATGCAATTTGCTACATACTTTAAGGGATAATTTGTTAGTTTCAGTAAGAAAATAGGCACGTCACTCTATCCAAAGTGAGTTTTTGGGGATGGGAGTCGTACCCCAAAATGGGTTTTATAAGTTTTCGAAGATAATTTAGTTATCAAATACGGGTAGTGGTATTGACCAAACATACTATACCTACAAAATAAGAAAATAGACTTTTTATTGAATACAGTATTTTTAAACCTGACCCCAAACCGGGAGATTTTTGATGAAAATTATAACCTTATTACTGGAAGCCCCATAAGATGTTACATCATTTTAAAGGTATATTTAACAGAAAATAGACTATGCAAATTATAGGTCTTAGTCTTAACCCAGTACCAAAAGGTGGTATTGTCATAATCTCAAGGTATTATTTCACTTGAAAGAAATATTTTGAAATTAAACCTAAAATGGTTTGGATGGGTTTTATTAAATCTGTGAAAATTTACTGGGGACATAGGTCTGTTGTAACGTGCTTACATAAAATATAAAATAGCATTTTATTTTAATGTTCGCTACCAACAGTAACAATCCACAACCTGATGCAGATTGGTGATCACTAGTTTGGATTTAAATGTTGGCATTTAATTTTTATAAGAATAAGAATGATTTGTGTTATTTAGATTTTTATTGTTGACATTTTCCATCACGATTTTATGTTAAACAAAGTTTTAGGACGTTTCGGGATGTGGAATCTGATCCCGTCCTCAGGCGAATATCTAAAACAGAACACAACTAAAACATATTCCGGATTAAGCCGGTATAAAGCTGAAAACAAAAAAGTTTAAAGCAGTAAAAAAACTTACGGAAAAACCTTTCGCTAACCATTACACACATAAGAAAACACACAAACACATGACACGTCCACTCGTCACGGAGACTCAAAAACACATTCGCCGCAAAATTTAATCTACGCATTAACGTCTGGGTCTGAGCCGTTTTATCAGTATCGGGTTGAGACATAAAATAGAAATAGAAGAGATAAACACAGTAGTTAAGAGTGGAACTGGTGGGGTTGTAAATAAAGGAAAAAATAAGTTCTTCTAAAGCTATAACTGTCAATTTGGGCTATAATGGGCAGTTTGGGTAGGTAGTAACATTACTAAAATGGAATTTTCCTTCTTATTTGTGTTATAGCCCTATTGAAATTCTACATTTTCTTAAAGGGAATTCAATTTCGCAACTTGTTTGTCTCTGGATTTTTTTTGTAAATCACATAGTATTTGAGTTATTCAGCTTTGAAAAATTGAAATAGCCGCCATTTTGCACAAAAATAGGTCCTATTAGTATTTCTTATATGCACCAAGTTGGCACCTTAAGTGGTTGTAAAGGCATAGCAATTTATGTAAAAACACACACATACACACCGATAGAAGGAATATAGAGAAAGATAGGCCATTTTTGTTTGTTTTCAACTCAGAAACAACATCCCAAAGTATTTCGGTGTATGTCAGATACACCTTCTGTAGTAACAGCCTTGATGAGTTGATAGAATTATGAGACAGCATGTTATAAAAGTGACGTATCACAAGTACGAGACCTCAAGCCCACGTGTATGAGTATACCTTTGAGACAAAGACCCGCCCATTAATTAAATTTACGTCAGACTCTGAGCTGACAAAGGGTTTAGTCATTCTCCTGTAATATTGGGTTGGAGTACACGGTGTTTAAATTGCGTGGAAACCCGGCAACTAATATCGGGCCCATTCAGAACGATTGCTTTATGTGTGCCGAGATAATGGAGGAAGCTCTACAATTCCCTTTACACTTTTTTTGCGTTTGACTCTTCTCATAAAATATTGCAAAACCGTTTATTCCGTTGTGTTCTGTCAATATTCACTTGATGTTTAAAGAAGTAATACGTTTTTTGGGATTACGTTTTCAGAAATTTTTGTGGTATTGTGTTCGCAAACTTCCTTACTTATTCTTGAATGATGTGAGGTTTGTAAAAATAGTTTTTTCTTACTCTTATTATAATTAGTACCTGGAGACCGAGCTTTGCTCTGATAAAATAAGACAATTTTAAGTGAATAAATATAATACTAATATTACAAACAGTTTAATAATTATTGTTTAATTATGTCGGCGACTGAACGTGATGTTGTTAGTTGCTTTCTTGAAATAAAAAAAAACAAAAATGATAGTTGTTTACTGAACAATCAACGAAAACATTTGTTTACTAACCTACATAAACTCTAAAAAAATATATATATCCACTTCGGTCGGGGATTGATCTCATAGCTTTTAACGCATGGACTCCTGCGTTTAAATTACAGTTTAATTCAACAGTTTAATTTACACCAATTGGTTTGTTAAAGTGGCTTCAAGCAATACAATGAATAAGTTTTATATCAAAACACGATAGATTTTTTAAAATTCTTTTCTCTGCTTTTATTTCGAACAGTTATTTTACCCTTTAATTTTTACAAATTGTGTACTAATTTGATAATTTTTCATTTATTACATACATACATAAAATAAATATGTATGCGAAACCTCTATTCACATCTTACAACATATTGTTAGCCATCTTCCCCCAACAACTGTTAAACGGTTATAAACAGATTTTATTGTTTACATTTCATTCTCCATAAGCTTAATGTTAATTTTTTTAGAGATTTTAAACTTACTATTATAAGAAAAATGGAATTTTCATGGATATTAGACCTATCTAGAACTTATGTTCTACTCGGAAATTAGTTATTTCCAAAATTTAAAGAAATTCGTTTGAGCCGTTTTCGAGATCCTTGTGCAAATATACAAACCTTATTCGTATTATAGTATTGGATTACTATTGTGACACTTAGGCCCTACTTAAATTAATTGGGTATAAAGAAGAATATGAGGAAAGTATGCCAAATTTAACAGATTTATTGACTTGTAGCTTCGTATCTGTTTTAAAATAATCAGCTGATTAATTTTCCACAATCATTAATAGCCTAAAGATCAAAGGCAACTCGGTCCAAACGTTGTATGGAAAAATATAATGGCAAAAAGAACTGAGTTTATCTATTACTGCAGGTACTTCCTTTTAGAATCACACTTGTTATCAAAATATTCAGAACATACGAAACTATAACATCTACAATTGTTACAAGGTTATTAATTATTATTTAATGTTTAAAACTTAAATTGTGATTTTACACTTGTCGTATAAAACATGTATTATGGTTGACTTTAACTCCTTTTCCACGACAATACTTTCTCCAATGAATTATTATGGGTGTAAGAAAACGGCAGTTAGGACGTAGACTGTAGGGTTGTTCAAGTATCGAGATGTATTAGCCTTCCGAGTATAAACGTTCCCCAGAAATTGGGGCATAAATCTCGGCTTGGCTTCCAAGTGGTTTTCACGCTCTATTTGGATTTTCGCTAGTTATCATCTGTGAAAGCCACCCTAGGTGATTCTTCATAATCAACTATCATTTTGGTTTAGGGGTTGGCATTTCCTTGCAGAGTTGAAAGTGCATTTAAATATAAAGTTTTTACGTAAAATACCTTACGAATAACCACTACGATCAACCTTAAGAATATATTTGTAATACCTTAGCTGAATTAGCAAAATCAAAGTATGATGAAATGTGAATTCACTCAAAATATTTGTAAAGTTTAACTACACCTAATTAAAATGCTCTTTCACAAAACTTTATGAATGGCTGGTGGTCAAATAATACAGGTAATAAAAGCATTTTTTTACATTTTAAGCATAACTTAAATAAAAATATATTTTTTCTGAGATTCTATGTAACTTGCTTGAAACTTAACAAAGAATATTCAAAAATGTACATGCAGAATAGTTTTTTTGACTATCATTATATACTTGCAGGGTTGTGGAATTAAAAACAAACTATTAAAATTTTCTAAGGCGGGACAGCTGAAATCCGGTCGGCACTAGTGTTGCTTATACGTTACGGATATGTGATTGTTTTATGCAAGCTTCCTGAGTGACCTGTTTAGGTTCTGTTTTATTTAAATTTTGACATGGATGTGTTATAGCTCTGGAGGGGGTGTTGGTAATTTGAGCGACCATATTTTGAAACAGTGACGTCATATGTTTAAGGCGGTGCGAGCGGCGTGTTTCGTGCAAGCTTCCTGAGAGACTCGTTTAAGATAACAGTTCTGTTTTTTTGTATAGTTTTAAACATTTTTAGACTTCCAAAATGACATATTTTATAGGATTATCCGATCAAAAATGTGGCATCAATAATTCATTTCCTGTAGTATACGAGAATAGTTTTTCATATTTCAAAATTTCACATAGTTTACGTGAAAACGGTCTGTTATTCATCCACGTTCCCAAAATTTCAGCTCAAAAACATAAGCAGTTTTTGTTCACACCTTGTACGAAAAATGCAAAACTTCCGAGTTAATTGCCCTTTAACTCGAAAGGTTTTCATTAAACGCTTGAAAATATTATGCCAAAGCATATTTATGATACAGTAAAAATTAAAATTATGAATTTGTAAGATAGTCGATTTTTTTACTCGAACTACCTTAATGACGTCATTTGGTCATAATGCCAGCTGTTTAAGGGAACTGAAAACACTCCCTTTAGACATATCCATGATCCAACCTATTTCCCAAAGAGGAGTAAACACAATAGTATATTTCTCATCTAGGACCGAAAATAATGTTATGCAGACCCGAGACGTAGTCGTGTGTTTGTAAAACATTTTCGGTCAGAGGCGCGAACGAAACTTTTCACCATACTACTCTAGCTTATAATCTTTACAAAATTATTCCTTTTTAAAAGTTTATTAGAAAAAAAGACATCAAGCTAATAAACGGAATGACCCATCAGCTGACATTATTTTTATTAATGTAAATGTTGAGTGTACAGATGTCTTTCCCGCCCGGACAGGCAAATCGCTACTTTCAACATTGGAAAGACGTATCGAAAACAGCTGATTACATCGTAGTATGGTGAAAACATTTTTATACCTCCAAAATGACATATTTTGTAAGATTATCAGATAGAAAATGTGGCTTTAAAAATAAATTTTCTATTAGACCTACATACGGCATCTTTTTCTTATTTCAAAATTTCACATAGGTTACGTGAAGAAGGTATGCTATTGGTTCACTTTACCAAAATGTCAGCTCAAAAGGATAAATAATTTTCCCAAACAACAACAGTGTTCACTAAAAATTAAAACAAAACCTTCCAATACATATATACGATACAAAAATAAACGTTAAAATGAAGTTGTTAAATGATAGTCGACTTTTTCTCGCACCACCTTAAATATAACTTTTTATTCTATTTACACCCAGACATTTATAATTGTATTAATTGTCAGTTGGTATACATACTGAATATTTTGCCTACTTATTACATAGATATAATAATATTTAGGCCATATATAAAACACTTTTCATAATTAATTGTAATATTTGTTTAAGTACTAAGTTTTATACCATTGGCTATGTTTTTAACAGTAATTAATACGTTTATAAGTTGTGTAAATAAAAAAATACTAGTTATTTATTTATATTTTATACAATCTGAAATGTATCCAAGTCTACTTATACTTTGCTTTTTTAAATACTGCCTTATGCATCTGTATTATGTTTTTTTGATCCGAAATTTTGTTGAATAACTTAAACCTACTTATCTACTACTAACATGGTTTTTATTTAGAATAATTTTAATATAAATATATGAATAATAGTCCTATTTTGATTTTAATACACGTATTCTGCATTTGTACTAATGACTATTATTATTCAACAGTTTCGACTTAGCTGTCCTCGGTATAATTCCAACCCCTTTGTATTAAAGACCAATCTCAAACCTCCCTTCTACAAGCCCTTGATACAAAGACCTAGTTATTATCATACCAGTAAACCGATCATAATACTGCATTTAGCTTCTACATTCCGATATATTAGCAGAGTATTGAAATGAATTATTTAAATAAATAAACAATTTTGGAGTAAATATTAGATTAGATGATTGAAATGGCGACCATACTACAAGGTAGGTATTTTAAGCCAAGTATGAATGAGGATTGTAGGATGATTGTGGCGCGATCTTGTGGTCTTATTACTGACTAAGACTGACATATTCCTTAGACAGGACTGCTAATTAACTGCAAATGACAACTAAGGGACCTTCAGTTTAACACGGAATCCGAACCACGGCCTCTTTATTACGAATTTGTCTAATTATCAAGATGGTCTTTTGCGGATTAACATAGTATTCAATATTGCGGATGTCCACACAAAAACACTACACCCACCAACCATCGCTCACAACTATCCACAATTCGTGACCTCCAAGTAACTGAATTACAGGACGACGCCACCGTCCCAGTCAATAAAATAGCATTTAATTTTAGTAAAACTGAATTGTAATATTGACTTGCAAGTATTGTGTTTATTGAATAGAGCCTTTGAAAAATGCTTTATAAAGCAATCCATCCAGATTCAAATTTTATATAGTCTTGACAAGTTCAAAAGGTTGTAAACAATGAAGAGGTGGAAATAAAGTGCCAAATAAATACAAACTATATAAAATAAATGTTAATTTATATAAATAAATAAATTTACTCAGCTCCGTTGATGGTACAGTCTAGAAGAAAGGTTTTCAACTTAGGGATTATACAATAATATCTGCCTTTTTTAAGGAGACAGTAAAATTAATCTAAATTGATCTATATATAATTTCCTTTCCTGTATTAGCATTTAGGAATCAATACATTTTCTAGATAAGATTCAACTGTAGTGACTATAATTAGGATAAATAGATACAGTTTTAATTTGATAAAAACATAGACTTCTAATGATTATTTATTGAGGTAATATATCAAATAGAAATAGAAGATACAAACACAGTAGTTAAGGGTGGAGCTGGCGGGGTGTTCCTGTATCGAAATATATAGCTCTCCTGGTTCTAACGTTCGCCAGAAATTGGTACATAAATCGTCTTAGCTTTCAAGTGGCTTTCAATCTAGTTTTGTTTTATTTTTAGGTACCTATTAAACATTTTTTTTCTGTTATACAGTTGTAATAAGTTGTTTTTTACTAGAAACATTCGTGTATTTAAATCAGCTGAATGGAATGACAATAACTAATATTCAGGCGGACGTAATATGTTTAAAATAATTAAAATTTCCAAAGAAAACGTTTTTGAAAAGTATATCATGGACACATATAAAATATTCCTAATGTGCTTTAGGAAATATATGATCGAAATATGTTTTATCGACGTTTTTTTCTTGCCATACACTGTTCCGATCATACATATACAAATTTAAGTTAATTATTCAATAACACTACTAAAATTAACGATATTTCGTAGAACGTGATACCTTGAATATTAAGGTATTTCTAAAACATGTGTATTTAGAAATAGGTAGAGTCGTTTTTTTATCTGAGGGTTTAATTAAATTCTCGCCCCAAAAACATGCTTCTAGAAAGAAATATTAAACAATTAAAAATGACATGTTTTAATAAAACCTATTGATTGGTTATTTCCTGTTAAGTACAATTTCAGATATATACAGTATATATCCAATGAATAATGACTTTTGAAGAGTCGTTGATTTGACAATTTTCTTCACTTTTTTTATAACTAAGTACTATAGTTGTCAGAGTTCACCAAATTTACATAGTGATTTACTTGTAAAATACAGTTTTATTCTTGTCTTAAATAATTCCACACTATCTACATTCCTCAATTCCACAATAAAAAATGAGCACCCACATAATATAATGACGCACTCAATTATCAGATTTCAGATGCATTATGATTCTTATCACCTTTTTTTGAAGAAGATTTCTATCAAGATTTGGTTTTTATTTAACTCCATAGATTTCAATACAAAAACTTATTAATGATTCAATAAGTGAACAAAAATTTTTAATGTAGCCTATTTACTGAGAAAATTTTTGACTGTCTAATATTGTCTAAAAAAACAAAAAGGAGGAAAGAAAATTTATCGTATTTGAAAATAAAATTCTTAGAAAAATTTATGGGCCAACTTTTGAAGACGGAGAGTGGAGGAAACGACACAACAGGGAATTAAGAGATTTGTATAAAGATCCAGATGTAGTTTGCGAGTATAAATGTAGAAGGATTAGATGGGCTGGGCACGTTCTTAGAAGGAGTGAAGACAACAACCTAAAACAAGTTGTAATAAGGAATCCTGAAGGAAGAAGGCCAAGAGGAAGGCCACGACAAAAATGGTGGAATCAGGTGAAGGGAGATCTGGAGCGGATAGGAGCAGCAGAAGAAGATGCAGAAGACCGAGAGAGATGGAGGGGCTTTGTTGGTGCGGCCAAGTATCTACTTAGACATGCATGGCCCTGGGAGTAAGTAGGAGTAGAGTAAGTAATCTATCTATAATATTATAAAGAAGAGGTGGTTTCTGTATGTTTGTTTGTGGGTTTGTTGTGGCAAGTAAATGCGAAAAATACTGAACCGACCGGTTTGAAATTTTACAGAAAGGTAGATCTTAAACTCATGCAACACATAGGCATATTAGTTCCCTTAAAATCCCCTCGGGCTACGCCCCATGAACGTCCTAAATTTCAATGTTTACATTTTAAAAGAATGAAAACATAAAATTGCTTGAATGTCAGCTGTGAACACTAAAATTTGACAGTTCGGGAAGAAGAAGAAGAAAGAGCTGCCGTGACCGTCCTAGGTTTCAATATTTACATTTTCTAATGACAACATCCGTTTGCACTATATTTTGACAGTTCGGGAAGAAGAAGAAATAAAGTAGATTTTTCAGATAAACTGCTGGATCGAAATTAGTGAATTATTTGAAATAGCGGAATGGTAGATTTTAAGTTTTTTTCCGACGACTGTCTCTATTTCATTAATCATTATCCTCTCCCAATATTTGACAGATGTTACTTTGAAATGTTGTAGACACTCGTGTTTTGTCATTTTGTAAACAATGAAGAATTAATTAACAATAACTTAAATGTATCAGTAGAGCCTACACCTTTCAGCCTTTTTAACCCGTGCGAAGAACGGGTACTTTGGCTAGTATCACCTAAAACTTGGGACTCGAAAGCTGATTATTTTATTTAATACAGTCTAGGGCAGATTAAAGTAGCCTACAAAAAAACTTTCCTAAAAATGTATGGAATAATGGAAACTAGTTTCATCATAGTAGTTGCTCTTGCTTTCACGGAGAAGAAGAACAAATATACGAACTGACTGGAATTGAGATAAGACTCGTTGCAGATTTTCTGAAGTAGCCAATATTAGACGTAAAACTAACTAAAATTATCATAACTAAAATCAATATACAGACAACACTCAAATAGGCCTAAATTGAAATCCAGATAGTTTCGTTTGAGATTTTAACCCAAAAAATATTTAATTTAATTTATTTTCCTTTTTACAGATTAAAACGTCAATATATTTAAAGTAAAGAACAAGGATTATTCCGAGCTACGTCCGTATAATCCAAAAGGTTCGCTAAGTATCCCATATTCAGTTAACGTACAAGTTTTGGGACTTTAATACGCTTTTGGTCCACCGCCGCCATAATAGGCTTAGTGAAACTTGTTGTTCAGAGGGTTTATTTTCAAGCCCCAGTAGACCGATCAGACTTGGATATTGTAGGCCTAGGGGTAACCGTTAAAAATACTACTACATAATATGAATAGAAAATATAATTGTTTATCAGTACCAAACGATATATTTAAAATATTCATAATGACGTAGGTTATTAATTATTAAATATATTTAATTGAACTTTTCCAACCTGTGTTTTTACTACACAACGTTTCGGTTGGTGGAGAAACTCCTCCCGTTTTTAAGTGATTACCTAATAATTTACGTTAAAAATTGAAATTTAAAATAGTCAATCGTGGTCAAACTATAGTTCTGATCGCTAATTAATATATTTAACTTAAAAGTTCAATTCGTAACGCAAATTATTAGGTAATCAATCGAGGTAATGTAGCTTTAGAGCACCCAACGCTATTCTCAAGGAGTTGCAACGCTATACAAGTCAACAATTAATTACCGGCACGATGCCATCGCGAGCTAATACATGCAACTTATCGTGGTAATTGTTCCCTGTTCTGCTGCTTGAGTTCGTTAGTTTTCCGCTAGAGTATGCTTTTATAGCCAAATAAGCGCTTTCTCAGACGGTGGTCCTTTTGGTGTAATGGTTAGACTGTTATGCTGACGAGTTAACGGAGGAACGAGGGTTCGAATACCGACCATGAGCAATCCCAATTTGGCTTCCAAATGTGTGGTTTAGTGGAGTGGAGGGCCCACCTTAAATAAACGGTGACCGGCTTGGGTGAAAGATGACGGAATTTGTAGACTTGATTGGGATTACAGTGGACACCTGTTTTGCTTTTATGGTTAATGGTGTGTTTTATGGTTAAGGGTGGCATGTTTTGCATTAAGCCATAAAGTTAAGCCATACACTTGGAGGGTTAAAAAAGCAAGTTGCGCATCCCTTAAAACCACTCACGTACCCCTGGGGGTCCGGGGACCACATTTGAGGAGCCACTGGTCTAAACTGGACTGTCAAAGGCCAACTAAAGGACGACACGGGAGTGTGGGAGTAGATATAGTTGTGTTGGGAGATCTGAGACATGTAATTGACACTGGTCTGTCGGTGCAGGATATTGGCTTAATATTTCAGAAGGCTCGGTTCTACAACTGGTTGGCCGATGAATTATCGACTGTCGTGTTTACCGCTGTGCTTACTGTCAGCTCCAGCTGTGTCTGGCATTAACAACATGCAATACTTGACGATGCGTCCACTCTGGTTGTTCATGTTGTTGCGCTGTTGGTGTTAATGAGCTGGATATTGTTAGCTGGCTAGATAAAACAATTAAAATCATAAATGTACTTCAGTGTATTCGTATTACATTTACCTAATCGTAAATAAGATTTAGCTAAAAAATCAAACAAAAACCAATTGGCAATGTTATTTTTTGTAATCTTTCAATTATATTTCTTCGGCTCTCACATGAACGTAAGAAATAAAAGTACCAATGGGAGAAACAGATAAAAGAAATTCAAATGCAAAATTCATATCTTTCTGCAAAATTCGCTATACGTAGTTTTTTTTTAATTTGATGACATCTGATAAAGGTTTAAAATAAATAAGGTTATTAGAAATATAATCATAGCTGTTAAGAATAAAAATCACGTACTTCAAGAAATTGAAAAAGGTTCAAGAATTAAAAAGTATTTAACAAAGACAGACAAATATTGACAAACACAACAAAAACATTAAATTGTCTAACATTGCAGGTAAAAAATATAAATTGAATAAAACTATAAAAAAGTACATATAAAATTTAGATATATCTAATACATTCAACTTTTATTGAATATAGATTTTTTCTTAATATTATACACTGAAATAATACCCAAAAGTTAAATGTTAAATTAACAGTATACCCAGAACTCCAACGACTGAAAATAGATCTTTGATGTATCATTGAGCATTCCGTTGGTTACTTCAGACCCAAGACCACAAACATTCTCTTTGTGAATAGCTTCCAGTAAGTTTTATTTTGATGTGGAAAAAGACATACAATATAATTTTGTTTCATGACGAAACCATCTTAGGTGAAGATATTTGATTTTCGACTCAATGATCGTAAACCATTTATGAATAGTGTTTAAAAATAGTTTACGTTTGAAAAGAAGATGAATCTAAAATTCATATTTTGATTACTTTCAACTCTAATTTTAGCTATGGATTTTTTAACAACGTTATTTTTAAGCCTATTACTGATTGCGATTAGTTCATGATAATTATTTCATTGTGCAAGTGTACAAGAGTAAAAATAATAACATCCTTACTAACGTTTTTATTTTCTACCAGATATGAAATTGTTCCATTTCAATACTTATAAACAACTCATAGTATTTTACAAAACAATAAAGCACAATACTGTATCACTGACTGGGAAGGTGTCGACGTCCTGTAATCCAGCTACTTGGAAGTCACAAATCGTGGATAGTTGTGAACGATGGTCGGTTGGTTTAGTGTTCTCTTGTGTGGATTAACGTCCGCACTATTGAATACTACGTTAACCCGCAAATACCATCCTCATAATTAGACCAATTCTTAATTCAGAGGCCGTGGTTCGGATTCCACGTTAAACTGTAGGCTCCTTAGTTGTTGCCACCGGCTGTTGGGCTATTGAATAACAGTTCTCTCAAAGGAACATGTCAACCTTAGTCAGGAACAAGACTACAAGATCGCGTTACAATCATCTTACACTCGATCCTCATTCATACATGGCTTAAAATACCTACCTTGTGGTATGATCGCCATTTCAGTAATCTAATCTATTTTTATTTATGTTTAATCTAATTCGTATATATCATTTGAACTTTATAACACCTCTTACATGTACTTCTTTTACTTTTTGTCTACTTACCTCTCAATTAGATTTCATCCTAAATAGTTATAATCATCAATGTCATAGTCTCGTGATACATTTTTACTTTCTCCTCTTTTACATAAAATATTATATTGACAAAGTATTGTTTTCGTCAACATTTTTGAATTTCAGTTGAGAGTAGATTGAAGCTTCCTGAATCCAAAAAAGTGGGTTTCGATCTAATGTCTGTCTGTCAGGTTATGTACAGACCCCGACGCTACATTGATCGCCCGATTTTTAGGAAGTCGTGGATTTGAATGCACTGTGGTTGTCTTCAGACAATTTTAATTTGACGCGGATATGGACTTCATATTATTATGGTTAGTGACGTCATATGCTTATAAAGACAGCTGTTTAGAGAAACTTAAAACATTCCCTTTACACATATCCATGACCTAACCTGTTTCCCATAGGGATGTAAATACAATCCTTTTTTTAAATTTTGGATTTTTCATGGTAGTTTATCCCTAAAACACTTAAAATGTTGAAAAATACGAATTTATAAAATACGTTCAAACGATTTTCATAAAAGATTTTATGGGTTATCGTTGTTAAAATCGCAAATAATATGACACCACCCGTACGTCTGTAAAACTAATGGTTCAAAATTATGGCCTTTAGAATTTTAAAGTTGTTTTTCCTATTTTAGTGTTACGATGATTGCATAGAATAACTAGACTATCACTATTTAAACCAGCTTAAAAAATTAAACAAATTAGTATTAATTATTAGTCTACGACTAACGATTCTGTCTGAGGTAAGCACAGTATGTTGCTTAGAACACCAAATGAAACTTGATATGTGTATGGTCACTTTACTAAATAAAACCTAGGTTATACCAAATTGTATATCCTTCGGGGAGAGCAGGGACTTTGATAATTCACTTAATTGTTTTCAACTTGTAGTAAGAGGATGTCGGCAATAAATTTGATACATTCTTGAATTTTTATTAAAAGAAATATTAATCTCTATATATAAAAATGAATGTATGTATGTATGTCCTTTATGCGTTGTCAAACTACTCATCCGATCGCCATGAAATTTTAGGAAGTTGCTCTATATGTATCCGGAAAGGTTTTAGCGAAAACAATTTTAAAAAACTCCATAAGTTTCCATTTTATGGCGTTTTAAATGTCTAATGTTAACCTTATGGGGAGTAAGTTTGTTTACAAATTCTCTACAATTAAAACATTTGATTTCTTAAGCTGCAGCATTGGTTTACTTTCTATTAGCAATATTCTTTACTATACAAAGCCATCTGAATAATTCATTAATGTAAAACTATGAAGGAAATATGTGCTGTACAAAATTAACAACCTTATCCACCACGTAAATAGTTTACGGTTTTTTGGGATTATGCATTTATATTTTTATTTTTTGTCTGATTAAAAGTCACGTGTTTATATATTGGCCAAATAAAAATAATTACAATGTTTACACATGTTACGTTTATTATAATAATCAGCCGCATTTAAAAAGATCGTGAATAAATCCACTCAGATTAATTTGTTTTGTGAGAATATTAATATGTCTTATCGTTTCAGTATTGTTTTAACTAGCCCACTGCTCAGAATATCTAATCATTCACAACGAAGCAGTAATGTTATTCGATCTCAGAACGTGGTCAATCTTAAAGTTAACACATATTTACTGTAGGGCGATACGAAGTTCGCCGGGTCAGCTAGTAAGGTTATAAAAATGTTATGGTTTATTAAATCTATGTATTATTTAGTTTACCGTTTACTACGTATTATACAATGTATGTGACCAACATTTTCTTGTGGACCATCGCAATCGTGGTACACGTCCAAGAGCCCAACAGTTCACCCCACAGCATCCGACCATATCAGACGCAGAGTTGGTGAAAACATTTACCCAGTCAGTACCAGAAGTCTGCCTGCTTTGTGTTTGCATGTTTGTTTATGCAGGCTTGTTCGGCAGTCTGTTTACCATAATCCATACGATCCCCTCTGACCGATAAATTGTAGCACTTGAACTCACGCGTATTCCAAAGCTACTCTGGACGAACTGGGGATACTTTGATTAAAATTGGATATAAAATTGTTTTTAATACTTCATTTAACGATCTTATAAAGATTGTAAGTTGTAATTATTCACTAGAATATCACATAAAATAAACTAGTAAAAATAATAACAAACTAACATTTTGTATATATTTGGTCAGTCTGGACTGAAATAAGAAAACTCTTCGTTAAAAGACAATTATGTTCTCAAACACCTTTGTTTTTGCAGCTATTTGTCCATTGAAGAGTGGAACGGTGTTATAATAACCAGCGTTCTTATGTTTATTATATTTTATAATTTACATATCACTGGTTTCCCAACCTATCAATGTATTTACTTACCTGTGGGAAAATAGTAGTAATAGATCATAGACATGTCTAAAGGAAATGTTTTCAATTCATTTAAACAGCTGTTCTTATAAACATATGACGGAACTTCAGTTAAATAATTCCGCTGCACTTTTTTGCGTTCCACAAATCTGCTAACACCCCACCCAGAGCTTAGACACATCCATGTCAAATGAAAATGTGAGTTGTATTTAAAAAAAGTGTAACATTTCAACTAGTTGGTCTAATACAAAAATAAAAAAATAACAGTTGTAACCATGGCAACCAATAATTGGTTGCCATGGTGACAAAAGAGTAGTGATTTGAACAGCTGATGTGTTCACTACAATCTTAATCGGAATAAAAGTGGGCAGATATCGATGGGTTGTACTGGCGGAAATAAGTTTCAAATCGTGAAAATTCATTTCCGCAAAACTGACCGAGAACAGCCCTCTATTTCCTGTCCGTTACATTGGAGGACATAAGGATCGCTTTTAAAATGACACTGATCCTATATCGGGTTCCTCTCTGATTCAAAGCAATATCCCTCGCCTTCATAATCTAGCCATTAGAAAAGCCTCTCATGATATATAATTTACTGAAAAAAACAGAGCACGTCTTTATCTAGAAAAAGTGTACATGTTATGCTTACTTGTGTGTTCTTGTATGTTTATATATATATTTGTATATATCGGTTGTTTGTGAGACAGTACTGTCTCTCTATTACAACAAATTTTGGTAGTCGATTCAGTACATGCTTACTCGCGAATAAGTCAAAAAGTATTGAGTTACAGAAAAAGACTTTCGTGAAACTTTCCAAGAAGAAAAGGCAACCCCCATCATTGGAACCTAAATTAATTTTTTTACGAAATTCAGCGCTGAATCGTATAAATATACGAGAAATTAATGATAGCCTGGCTGGGTTATTCAAGAAACTAACACAACTACTGTACACAAGAATCATCAAATTGATGAAAAATGTGTTCAAGTTATTATACTGAATTTAAAAAGTGTTAGGTTCAACATTTGACTACCGGTGAGTTTTGAGGAAAGTCACAACTACTTAATAGTTCTACAGGATAGACTAGTTCCGTTTTAAGCCAACATATGTGCACCGGCATGTGTGTCGTTTGCATCTCTCCATAGTTTGCCTAGTGAAAGTAGGCCACTCTCACATACGCGTACATGCAGTCATCATGATATTGCGACGAGAAGAACAGCATGAGAGTCGTGGTCCATGGGTGGACTCTTACTAATCTGTAAAAAACAACTTCAGATTATAAAATCGTAAATATGTACGATGTAAGGTTGTTAGAAAACGTTTACCACTCTGGAGAGTACGGTACCTTCACCATATTAGCACAATGTTGAAAATTGTGAAATATGTTTCCTTTAGACTCGAATTTTAAAATTAAGACACGCCACATTAGTTTGAAATACAAGAATATTGAAGATATCTAGAAGAGGCTATTTTACAGCCGAAATCCCAATTGGGGCAATCTAAATACGGTACTTAAGCTATCTTAAAGTTATTTATCAGCGATCTACGAGTCTACAAGATCTCATATTTGGTAAACCTAGTCAACCTTAAGATTTATAAACCTAGCCTCCAGGATAACCTAAGATTTATTAAAGTAAGTTATGGAAAAAACATGTACACACCGACAGACGAAAAATGGAGCGAGATAGTTCATATGTTCACAGAACATTTTTTCTTTATTTTGACTTCAGAAATAATATCCCAATGTTTTTCAGTGTATTTCAGATACACCCTGTATATGCACACAATAAAGCACTTTTTCATTTATTCTATTGTTTAAAGAGCACATTACGCTCGTTACTTAAAACTGAAACGAGAATTTGTGGATATAAACCGGATATTTTGGGCATTTTGTAGTTACAGTGACGTAAACAAGGCTCATTATTCTGATCGCTGGTGCAGTTGAAACCGCAGAGGGAACTGCTTTGGTTAACTAACAGCTGCCAACATTGCCCGTTTGTTTATAATTGGTGCGGGGAGTAATGTGCTGCAGATGTCCAATGTGTAAATATTCGCTAATACATTTTACCCTGGAATGTGAAAGACGAATATATCTGAAATTCCATATTTTACTTTCTCCCCTTGCACATGGTATACTAGCCAAAGTACCCGTTCTTCGCACGGGTTAAAAAGGCTGAAAGGTGTAGGCTCTACTGATACATTTAAGTTATTGTTAATTAATTCTTCATTGTTTACAAAATGACAAAACACGAGTGTCTACAACATTTCAAAGTAACATCTGTCAAATATTGGGAGAGGATAAGGATTAATGTAATAGAGACAGTCGTCGGAAAAAAACTTAAAATCTACCATTCCACTATTTCAAACAATTCACCAATTTCGATCCAGCAGTTTATCTGAAAAATCAACTTTATTTCTTCTTCTTCCCGAACTGTCAAAATATAGTGCAAACGGATGTTGTCATTAGAAAATGTAAACATTGAAACCTAGGACGGTCACGGCAGCTCTTTCTTCTTCTTCTTCCCAAACTGTCAAATGTTAGTATTCACAGCTGTTGACATTCAAGTAATTTTATGTTTTCATTCTTTGAAAATGTAAACATTGAAATTTAGGACGTTCATGGGGCGTAGCCCGAGGGGATTTTAAGGGAACTAATATGCCTATGTGTTGCATGAGTTTAAGATCTACCTTTCTGTAAAATTTCAAACCGGTCGGTTCGGTATTTTTCGCATTTACTTGCCACAACAAACCCACAAACAAACATACAGAAACCACCTCTTCTTTATAATATTATAGATTGAGAAAGTATTGTTTTCGTCAAAATTTTCAAACTTCAGTTGAAAGTGGATATATCCGTTTTGGGGTCCCCTGAATTCGAAAAAGTAGCTTTGACGTGATTTCTGTCTGTGTGTGAGTGTGTCTGGTTGGGTACAGAGCCACAGCCTACCCCTTGAAATTTTAATTTTAGCTTGTTGATTTTTTCATATTTTGTAAAATATTCTTTATGATGTAATAGTTTTCGAATCTAAAAATTAAAGAGAGTAAGACAAAACTACATTGTTTTGATACACCGTATTGTAAAATAACATCAGTTTAAAACGTATATTTTGATTTTAATGATTTTAAACATTTTCATTGAAAATACAGGAATCAATTATACACAACTGTCAATAACATATAAACAGGATATGGTTATGAAAATTTACTTTTACAGTCTAATCTATTAATATACAGTTTATACTTACAAAACCTCTAAAGTTAAATAAACCATAGTAAATATAGTTTATCCCAAAAATTACCATTTTAAATCTCAATATATTAAAATTAATTGTAGATACTTTTTACAGTAATCAATATTTAATAACATGGTGAATGAGTAAGTCATTTTGTTGCCACAAAACAGAATTTAAAATTTTCAGTATAAGTTATTACAACTTGACTATATGAAGAAGAAATTTGCACCAAGCTTTATCCCGCTAATCAAAAACATTCGTCTGGACACCTTGCTTCCAAACTATTTTGTTTATGTCCACCACCAGTTTGAACGAGTATATCCAATGAACATTTATAACAGAAACGGTCCTATTATTTTCTTCGGGTTTAGAATGATTAGAGAGAAGCCGATATTAGTGTCAAGTAGGATTTACAGTCCTTACAGTAGAAGGTCTGCGTATATCTGCCGTAGAGGCCGATAGAGGTCGCTATTTGGCTTACGGCCAGAGCCTGCAGAATAGAGATCTCAGCTCAGTCTCTATATAAGCCACTCTAACTTTATAGGGAGGAAATACGCAGATATGAACAGTTTTCACTACTTTGATTCAAAATGTTGTACAGTAATGCTGAAATAGCTTTTTCGTCATACTTCTTCAAAACAGCTGTTTTAGATTCATGTGTTGCTGAGGAAAAGTTGTTCTTTTTCTTAATACGACTAAAGCTATTATTATGACGATTTTTTGTGTCCTAAACGCAAAATATCATTGATAATACTTTTGATTCGAGGTCAGCATTCGATTGTAAATAATCGATAAAGTGACTGCAACAATCACTATTGATTCTTTAGTATTACGGACATTTCGGATATCGATTGTGAAACGGGTAATCTACTCTTAAATTGATCTATCGAATGGTTAAGATCGAACCATCGATAACAATAACTAACATTGACACAATCTAAACAAACAATGAGGAATCAAAAAAGAACTGCTACAACGTAAGTAACATAACAGCTGATTAGTCTAAAGTGATAAAAATGGTCGACAACTATTGATTCAGGTAATAATTTATGTTTTACGAGGTTGTTTCATTTTATTTAGAGTATGACGAAAAATATAGTTTTCACTTGGCCCAAATTCGGCTTTTTGATATATACTCGCACATTTAACAGCCTCGGCTGTTAAACTTGTGCTTGTTTCCAAATGTACATTTATCCAAATGTAAATTTACATAAAATCTCATCCAAATCATACACATTTAAAATGACTTTATTTCTGTTACCAACCATTATTCCAAGTATATATAATTTCTTGATAAATCTTTTAGTTTTAAAAACACCTTTTACTGCCAAAACGTTTCTTATATGATGATAAATTCAAGGACTAATTGGGAAACTGTGCCTCAAAACCCATATGTCATAGCCTATGTGAGTTTATTTATTGAGTTTATTATTTATACAAAACTAACCTTTGAATAAACCAATGTTTCTGCATTTCGCACCAAGTACTTTCGAGATTTGAGTTTTGATGAGAGTTAGCGTATTTAAAGATATGTGTATATTTATTATTTAAAAAATTCACAAGTGAGAGGTTTTGGTTTTAAAATGATAATTACCTAGATATGATAATTACCCTATTTGCCATTTATTATTGGCAACATATTTCGCTCATTTGATGCTATTTTTAGACAATTTTACGTAATCAATTTCATTCGTTTACATGTTGAGAAGATAATCTAATCTATTTATTTATTAATTTTGTACAGTCAAGTAGATTGTGTTTTGGAATCGTATGGTTATTAAAATATCGAGCTGTTTATGTAAAAAATATTTATATGTTATATGCGAGTTTTTTATAATTTTTTCACTATTTATTTCTTTATTTTACCAAGTCATGAAAAAAGGAACAGCTTATGGTCTCTATAAAAGAATAAATTTTTGCAAAATGCATGAATAATACTTAGATGTGTGCTTTTATCTTCTGGGGACCTCGAAAACTTAAACAATTTGGCCAACTAGGTCTTGTCACGGCGACCATGGTAAGACTTTCTCTAGTTCATGTAGTAAAATTTGCCGGAATAAAACACACAGATGTAAACGTCAAACATAAAATAAAACATCAAACATTCTACACATCATATTTGAACGCAGCGTATTCGCATGTTTAAACCCTTGAATTTATATTTGTTTTAAAGAACGAAAATTGTTTGTTTGCAGGAATGTGGTGTTGAGAGTGTTTGTCAACATGTGAATGGTCGCGGACCGCGGTAAATAGCGGGACAAAAAACAGACTCTCGGCTGGAGCTCTGGTTCATAAAATTTGCAATATGCTAATCATGATTTACAGCTCTTGAATTATTTCACCCTTGTGGAGTTGTCGGGTAGGGTTGGTTAAAAATGTATTGTGTTTGTAACTTCAACTCCGTAAACTATGGGGGATATTTCGATGTGAAACACCAATCAATTATAATCGTATTTTTGATACTCGATCACATTAACAGTCAGATTTAAAGGAATGATTCTTCATAATCCAATACTATTATACTAGGATTTAAATGAATAGTTTCTTCAAGGTCAAATTAAAACTAAGTCATATAATTCATATAAACAAACGGCATGGAATTCTGACTATAGTTTATTATTATATTCCAACCATGTGTTATAAATTTTAACTGCATTTTGAGTGACCTTGAAGCTTCTATTGATCTTAATTCTAGTATAAATAAGTCAAGGATGATAGTTAAAGAATTTGTTAAATCTTAAATGAATAAATTAAAATTGTTATAGTTTATGTTGCTGTAGTGTTGTGGTTGGTATAGTTAGTGTTATCGTTATAATTTTACTAATTTTGCGAAAAAATTTAAATTTACTCCTATATTGCTTCTTGTTTTAAAAATGTAAACTATTTAATATAAAGACTTTAAAAAATTCCTATTATACGCTGTAATGTAGGGAAAACTAGTCACAAAATAACCATTCTTTGTTTGAAATTCATTATTGGTGATCGTAAATTTATATTATTTTGATTTTTATTACTGACATTTTCCATCATGATTTTAAGTAAAACGAAGCTTTACAACGTTTCGGGATCTGGATCGTGATTCCGTCCTCAGGTGAGCTAGTACTCAAAACATAACGTGATTAGTACATAATCCGATCTAAGCCGGTATAAAGCTGAAAACAAAAAAGTCACTAAGTTCACTAACAACTACGCACACAAGAAACAAAACAGTAAGCACGTCCACACGTCACAGAGTGTCAAAGACAACTGAGTTCTTTGAGACTTTGTGTCGAGTGGACGTGTTTTGTTTCTTGTGTGGAAATTATGAGTCTTTGAGTCTAAGTTTAAGTTTTGTTTAAGGTACGAGCTCGCCTGAGGACGGGATCAGATTCCAGATCTCGAAACGTCGTAAAATTTTGTTTTACTTAAAATCGTGGTGGAAAATTTCTGTAATAAAAGTCTAGATAACAAAATAACCAATTTTACCAAGATTAGTTGTTTGTTTTATAAACGATAATTACAACTCCATTAAATTACTAAAAACCTCAACACTTGAAAGCAATTCATTCGTTATGTTTTGTCTACAATCACCAGTGGAATTTAATGTTTAAATACGAAAAACTTCCTTAAGGCCTGAATTGCGCCTGTTAGGTAGAAAGTCATATAAATATTGTTTGGTAATTTCAATCTCAGCTTGATTATGAAATTCCCTCCTTTTTAAAGACAATCCTTTTGTCCTCTTGGCTTCCGAAAATATGCTAAATATCTGGTTTTTGCAAAATAAAAATAAAATAACGAAAATAAAAACTAAAATGGATATGACTATGCTTTACTTAAAGCGCATATGGACAAAACCTAAAAGCAAAAGAATTTATTTTTTCTACATTGCGAGTTTTATTTTTCTTTTATAAATATGTATCCTATATTTTAACTGAATGGAGAATATTACTTTTTTATATTAATAACCACCATGCAGCATTTCGTTAATGTTTTTAAAGTTTTCTAACCTCCTTTGTTTATCAATGTCGTCATTTTTAAATCCAAATATTCTCCTAGTAAAAATTTCCTTATTGCACAGATCACAATTTCTACGATATATTCAATCAAGATTACGACAAATTCATATTCGTCGTAAGAGACAGCGCGCTCATGCGGATGTGATTAATGGTAGCTCGCTCCTGAGGCACTTCCAGCTTCCGCTCTGTTGCTCTTCCGGTCAGGCGAAATTAGAAATATGACTTCGCAAGACCGTTTGTTATCAAGTGGTAAACAAAGCGGCTGGGTACTCGTGTCAACTTTGAATAATGTCTCTGTTTGAAAAGTTTTCATTTTTAGCTTCAACTTCACGATAACTGATATTTATTGCTTTGTGTTAAACTGTGCATATTTTTTCGCTTGTGGCTAAACATGTATATTTTATGTTTTCTGTTGTTCCTACGCAGTGCTATTTATTAGTCAAGTTGTAGTAAAACAAACAAAAGCTTTTATGGACACGGTCAAAAATTTACTTTTCTAAATTTTCCTACTGTAACCCTCGAAGTGCTAACATCTCACTGTGAAATGTCAGCAAGGTGAAATTAATTTTATCGCTTTCGAAGTCAACAATTACTGTCACGGTACTGTCATCTGGGAGATGTCTGCTGTTTGAGTTCGTTAGTTTGCCGCTAGAGTATGTTTTATATCCAAATAAGCGCTTCTTTTGTTGTAGTGGTTAGACCGTTGTACTGACGAGTACAACGGTTGAAGCCATTCGGAGGGCAAGGATTCGAATGCCGACCATGAGAAATCCCAATTATCCTTAAGGAGGATAAGGAAAAATTAATATTTCACTTATCAATCTATATTTTGGATGATACTTGATATTTAGCTATATGTAGTTGAGATCCATCAATTTATGCTAAAAAATCATAGTTTATGTGTCTATCACGGCGTTTAAATTGCATATTTTCCCCCCTGTTAATCATGTTGAGAATAGGTAAACTCCATTATTTGTGTATTGTGTAAAGTTAGTATAAATGATCAAAATAAATGTTTGTATTTACTTCCCTGAGGGAAATAGGTTAAATCATAGATATACCTTAAGGGAATATATTCAGTTCTTCTTAACAGCTGTTCTTATTCTTTTGTATTAAAAATTCGATACAATAGCTCTGGTAGTTTCTATGGAAACCTGTTACATGTTTCCCATCTTAAAAATTACCAATACCCCCGAACCCCCCCTAGAGCTAAGACATATCCATGTCAAAACTGTTTATACTAGAAACGCCTACTTTCAGAGTTCCTCACAGTGGCAAACCTACATACTCTTTCCCATGTTGATCTTAAGGAGAATAGGCAAATAACTACAGCAACTCTCATATTTAGCGACAGATACTGATAAAACTTCGCTGAGTACGCAGGTCTGCAGCAACGGGGGTATTTAGTTAACTTTTAATTTATATTAATATTTTTTACTCATGCGAAGTTTATAAATTGCTTGGCATGGAATTGGTTTCATGAATCATTTTCATTTGAAGATATTCTGGTAGTGACATTAAAAATTTGAAATACGATCTGGCTTGAACATCCATCATATGATAAAAAGTGATGCAATTTAAATAATCTGGAATGTCTATTTTTCAGTCAACGTCGCGTGCAAGTCTATTAATACATTTCTTCCCTTTGCGTCGTTTCAGTTTGGTTCTAATTTTGTACATTTTATTGCAACTGTTTATTAATATCACATTACACTAACGATACTTTTAAATTTTTTTGTCAAGGTAAGATCATAAAATTATAGATACGAATTGGTTCATTATATAATTCACAGTACTATATAAAATATTTAATATTTTTTAGAGAAAAACGCAATTTATCCGATATGAATACAATATTAAACCTAAGGAAACTTATGATATAATTTTAATTAATTACTGTAGAAATCAATTTAAAATCAATCAAAGCTTCAAGTATTATTTTCAAATAAGTATTAACAATTGTGTTGAGGGGTAAGGGGTAATGACCCAACAAATTCAAAAAATAATTTAACTGATTCTCTCTTTTTAACAATTCTAAGAAATCAGAAGATTATTTTTTAATCAATGTAAATTTTAAATAATATTTTGATAAACATGAATCAATATAAGTTTTATTAAAGGTTGTAGTTTTTAATTTTATCCAAGGAAGAAAGTATGTTAGTCCACTGATACAGTTTATTGCTTATTTTATAATTAGTAAAATTACATGTTTTGTGTGGGTTGTACCTAGCTGTCAAAACTAGAGACAAGGGTATGTAAGATACAAGTATCTGCTACCCTAACGGTTAGCGTCTTGGACTTCGGTGCAAGAGGTGACGGGTTCGATCCCCGGGATGGCCATAAAATTTAGATGGGAATTGCATGAGAAAAAATAGTGTACTTCCAGGCTGCATAGCTGATGCTGAGCCTGTCATTGACGAAACAGAAAAAAACAAGAGTAACATTGGTCCAACCCCTTGATACGTGAGGTATCGGCCAAGTTCTCATTACGTGAGTGGTGATGCCGTCGAGGTAGCAGTAAAGTCTGACGAACACCCTCCACCTTTCACCCCCCGTGTTACTCCGGATTAACCCTTGTTCTCAATAAAGGCTTATTGGCTTTTTGCAACCTTCCCCTTGCAGTAAAACATCTTTACGTGCTGCCCAGCTGTGTTTCCTACCTTGGGACAGGTTCCTTGATGAACAAACTGTCAATGAAAAAATACTCACTTTGAGCTCGTGGTTATTATGTAATTAAATTAGACCTAATTTATACGTATTTTTGACATGGATACGTCTTAGCTCTGGGGGATGTTAGTGATTTTTAAGATGGAAAATATGTAACAGGTTTCCATAGAAACTACGCGATATTACAATCGTGCGATAGATATTTTTCTCGTTATTCCTCCATGTTTTAGCCGACAGTAAAAATAATCCTAAATATATTTTATTTATTTTCTCCTCCTTCTTTCTTGATTTCTATAGGTGAGCAACGATGTATTTTCAGAGAGATAACATGGAGGAATAACGAGAAAAATGCTATCCCACGATTTTTATACCGCGTGATTGCATAGGAATATTTGGAAAAACTATATTATAAAAAATGTTTAAAAAATATAAAATATTATAAAAAATTATATTTAAAACATATTAATAAATAAAAATATATATTTAAGAAAATATATAAAAATATATTAAAACAAATTTGTTCTGTGCTTACAGTCAAAGTAAAAAATCAAAATCAAAATTTAAAAAAAATATAAAGTTTGAAAGCTCTGCCACTAGTAGGGTTAACTTATGATCAACTTTATTTTCTACCATCTCAAATAATTCATAAATTAATAGACATTTACTGGGTATGTAGGTTTGCCACTACGGTGGCATTTTTATTCAATTCAAAAAATGAAATAGTTTTTTGACCTTGTATCAAGAAGTTTTATCTTTTGGAGCTCTTAAAAGGTTTGGTAAAAATAGTATCATAATTGAATCAGAATAATGGCAAATGGGTTGTTAACGCTTTTATTACTATGGAGTTTACAAAATACTGTTAATTACACAGTCAAATAGAGTCCTGTGTTTTCCTAAACACATTTTCAGTGCCTTCGGCCCCAATCCCCAATCTCAGTCAATGGTAGGACAGCCTATAAATAATAATTATACAAGCCAAGCGTGTTGTGTTGTTGAATATGTCTATATGGAACAGCTATAGTAACCGACACCAAATCACTTAATTATAGACCCATGAAACTCCAATATGAAGTAGTTTACAGCTGTGTTGCAACTACTTAAGTGGCCCAGCCAGGTTGGAAATATAATCTACAGCACAAGTTATAGCCCTGCAATTTGGTCAGTCGTAACAAAATTCTGGTTTTATGTTAGCTCAAATAAAGGAATCAAGTTGAAACCATGGCACAGCTGTAAAGACAGACGTTAGTGCATATATGTGCAGATGTTCCCAATTTTCTAGACGTTTTTTACCGTCCGTTCGACAACGCATGGATAAACGTATGCAATAGAAAAAAATATTTACAATCACAGAGAGTTGTGGTAATGAAAACAAATCAAATCAAATCAAATACATTTTATTTCCAAAAAAATATAAACATACAATTTTTCAAATACATAACAGGTGACGGAGAAAACATCATGATCAATGAACATTGAGCGTTGAGCATAATCATTAAGTATTGAGCATAGGTAATTAAGCATGAACATTGATCATGGGCATTGAGCATGGGCATTGAACATGACAATTGAGCAAGCGAATTGAGCAATGAGAATTGAGCATAGATAATTAAGCATGAGCATTGATAACTGAGAATTAGCATTGAGCACTAGTATGAGCATGAGCATTGAGCTTGAGCATTGAGAATGACCATTGAGCATGAGCACTGAGCATAATAATTGAGAATGATCATTGAGCATGAACATTTAGAGTGAGCATGGGCATTGAGCATGAGAATTGAATATGAGCTTGGTCATTGAACATGAGCATTGAGCATGAACATTGACATGACCATTGATCATGAACATTGATTATTGAGAATGTGCATTGAGCATGATTAATGAACACAATAATTGAGCATTGAGAATTGAGCACTGAGCATGAGCATTGAGCATAGCCGCGGCCACAGTTTACGGCCGGTATTGTTAGACGCATTATAAACGTAGCGACAACGGCGTGGTTTATTACCCGGAATGCAGCTGGAGAGCCGCCAGGTCCCGCGATACTCGCCGGACGGATATTAAATTACTATTACTGTACACGCGTGTATTTATAAAATACCATCATCCACCAGTGGAACACTTCTATACCTCTGGAGTACAGCTGAAATCCGTATAAATAGCAATAGGGGGTTGTCTGTAGACCTACAACTTGGTACTGAGCCATTTTTGTTTACAATTTTTAAGGTTTTATATGGTTTATCTCATATGTGATGGTTTTATCTCAATTTATGTTTGTTTATCTGTCTGCCTGTCCCTCTCTCTCTTTCTGTATCACCAAACAAGGTCTTTTGTAACGCTTCCCCTTAGGAATCTTCGTGGGTGCTCTGCGTGTTTAGCTTTACAGAAAGACAAACAAACATAAAAACAAATAATTGAGAAAATAGGTTTTATATAGCAATTGAATTTTCAAAATTCATTCTGAACCAAATCTTAACATAAGTAATTTTTTTATGTGCACAACTACGTGACCTTGAGACGAATCAAAGGTCACCAGTGTATAAAAAGGAACGAGGGAGTAGACTAGATGGTCAAAGAAGTGGCTTTAGGAACCTTTTACGGTTGTCAGCAGCATGCTATTTAGCTGGGTGATGTTGATAATAGCATTAGGTATGAAGAGAAAAAGTGGTCCATGGAGGGATACCGTAAACGGTGGCTACATATACCTGGACTAAGACAAAGTAAATGTCTTATCAAAGGTAGTAAATCTTCAGCTCAGTCTCTTCTCCAAGATGAAGAGACATAAAGTTAGTCGTATCCCTTCTAACTGGACACGGTCAGTTAAAAAACACACACACACACACACATACACAGACAGTTCTTAACCTTGACGGCGATACTGTCAGCAAACTATGCGGGGAAGAAGAAAAACCTGCCTACCACATCGTTTCAGAATGCAAGGCACTCAGAACTAGAGGGAGAAGGCTCATTGGAGCCTCTGAAATAGATGCATTTAAATTCCCTGATATTGTCAACCAACTACCTAGGTTCTTTCAACCGCTGTCTGCTGAGGTCAAGCAGAGGACAGTCAGCTGGGTCATTGTTCTATAATCACTGGAGACGACAATTTCAGGAAAGCTCTACGTACTCTGAGGATTATTCGTGATGAACAAGAGTGCAGATTATGTAAAAGCTCTTTGGAGACAGCCAAGCATATCATCCCAGACTGTGAAAGATTGGAAGCAAGGAGAAGGGCCCTTTTCGGTATTGAGCAACCGGGTGAGGTATTTGACGCTAGCGAAGAGAAAAGGTCCTGAGCCTCGTGGAAGATACAGGAATCGGCTTACCCATCTAGTGCCTACGGGGAACACAATAAACAGCAAGGTCTTGAGCATGAGGTCTTACATTGAGGTGAAAATTTCATGGACATTTCATTAATAACTATATAATAAATTAGGGTGATGATGATGATTTAGTTATGGGGGTTGGACTCCAGGTCCCAACACCTAATAATTTACATGAAAAATTATTATTGAAACATGATATAATCAATATCTGTAACTTAAACTCTCAATTTTAAGGTAATTTTTAGGTAGTCACTTGAAAGCGGGAGGAGTTTCTCCACCTCCAGAAATGTTGTGAAGCTAAAAACACAGACGCGTTGAAAAGTCCAATAAAATAAATTGATTAATTAATAACCAACGCCATTATGAATTTTAACATGTAAATAAATTACTTAGGTTGGGTAAAAATGCTTAATAGCTGGGACATTTTGCTAATAATAAATCGTAAAAGGGATAAAAATGGTTTTGATTGTAAATATATATTGTTTAAATAAACATCGATGATTGAAATAGCTCATTTCGTGCAGCAGCACCAAGCTGTGGACGCGCCGTGGAGTTGTGCGCATGCGCGACCGTCACCATCAGCAGCAGAGCGCGGTCAGCTGATTCAGACTCAGACAGTGTTGGCGCGGCGTCCGTGTGGAGATGAGGCGCGTGTGGCGGTGGCTGTGCGTGTGCGCGTGGCTCATGAGCGTCTCTGAGGCCCAGACGCTTTGTCCCTCGCGGTGTCTCTGCTTCAGGACCACGGTCAGATGCATGTTCCTCTCCCTGGAGGCGGTGCCTGACGTCCCACAGGACACCACTATACTGTGAGTCCTCAGTTGAACGACTTTAAACCAAACTGTCAACAATATCAATCAGTTCATCCTACACGAAACATGAGACGGTGGCGTGTCCTGTAATCCAGCTGTTTGTAGGTCACGAACTGTGGAATATGATATTCTTTGGTGTGAATTAACGTCCGCACTCTTGAATAATGCGTTAATCTCACAATTAGACCAGTTCGTAATTCAGAGGCAGTGGTTCGGACTCCACGTTAAACTGTAGATCTCTTATACATGCCATTGACTGTTGGGCTATTAATTAACAGCCTTAGTCAGTAACAAGACTACAAGATTGTGCCACAATCATCTTACGCTAATTTATCATTCATACTTGGCTTAAAATACCTACCTGGGTAGGTGCCATTTCACTAACTAACTAATATTGCTGTAAAATTCCGGTAAACAGCTGTTTACATGACGTGTCTGCATTTGACATGCATAGAACGTTCATTAGAATAGAATAGTAATGAGTAAGAAACCTTTTAATAGGAATAAGTCATGTACTTACTTAAACGACAATTCCCTATGAATGAAACGTTAAACATTTTGTCATGGACCAATTTGCGAGAAAAAAATTTGAAACAGTGACGTCATTTGGTTAGTGACGACATAGTTTGGTTATAAGAACAGCTGTTTAGATGAACTGAAACCATTCCCTTTAGACATATCCATGATCTAACCTATTTAGTTTCATAAACTGAAACAAAATAAAATAAAAACTCCATCCGAAACACATTGATTAAGTTAGGAACAGTAAAAAATGGCGCGGCGTGACGAGTATCAAAGCGATATTGTCTCTCAATATCCCCCGCGTCAATATCAATTCTGGAGTCGGATATATTCGAGAAGGAAGAAATTGTTTTCCACGCACAAATGTGAACAATGAGATTGTATGAGTTTACAATCGGAATACGAGGTGAAATATTTGCATATTCATAGAATATCCAGGCGTTTCAGCTTTTGAAAATTTCATTTGGAATCACATTTGTTTGATCTGCTTTGGTGTTTTAATATTTAGTAAAATAGTGAGGTTCATTAATCATAGAAAATACAACATTCATGGTCAACAACTGTACAATTTATATTACATATTTTACCTTTTTATTGGTAACCCAAAGTTTGTATACAGCATATCAAAAACTGCAGGAAACTGACATTAATTATGGATGAACTTTAAAACAGGTAAAGAATCATAGCAATATTATATGAAACGTACAACTCAAGAGAATAAGAGATTAAATTCTTCTTAAATATCTTCTAAGGTTAAATTTTCATCTTCGTAATCAGTAACATTGTGTCTTTCGCATTGCAATATTGACTAGTACGGTGAAACGTAATAATATTGAAATTTTATTTTTCATCACTAGGACCAAAAACGGGCGTTTTGATACTTACGTTTGATACTACGTTTTGATGCAGCTGTTAAACTCGTGTGAATATATATCAAAAAGCCAATTTCGGGCCGTGTGATGAACTATATTTTTCGTCACACTGCAAATAAAATGAAACAAACACGTTAAACATAAAATATTACCTGATTTAGTATCAATAGTTTGTCGAGAGATTTTGTCACTTTAGACTAATCAGCTGTTACTTACGTATTGTTGCAGTTCTTTCTTGATTCCTGATTGGTTGTTTAGGTTATGCCAGTGTTCGATTAAGTAGTCGATTACCTGTTTTAAAAACACACAAAAATCGATTGTTATTGTTGCAGTTATACTATCAATTAAAAGTATTTACAATCAATATTTACTCTGTCTGTGACAATGAGACGTCGTATCAAAAGACTCATCAATGTTTTCAGTTCACATAAACAGCTGTTCTTATTCTTTTATATTGAAAATTCAATACAATAACTTTGGTATTTCCTATGGAAACCTGTTACATGTTTGTCATCTTAAAAATGGCCAACACCCCCACCCCCCAGAGCTAAGACATATCCATGACAAAAGGTACAAGTTTTCTCTTCAACACATGTATCTGAAACAGCTGTTTTTGAAGCAGTAAGACGAAAAAATATTTTCCTGTTTTTCATCATTGTTCGGCGACTGGTAAATAAAAAACTGTTTACAAAACAAAAACACCACAGCGCAACTGGATATATTTGGCATGAAAGTAGTCGTCGACAACCGGTTGCCAAATCCCAGCACCGGGCTGTGAACCAGTTACAGGCTGCGGACCAGTTCCTCCCCCGCTGATAGCATCGGTCATGACTCACTGCGGCTCTTGACTGAGACAATAGCTGTAATTGGCTGATCGGTCGGATGCCGGTACACTACAAAAACTAACGGCATTGAAATTAATTTCTTCGATGCTATTGATAAGAAAAGATAAAAGAACTTGACTGTAGGTAAAATTTGAATTGACCTTTTTAAGGTGTTGTAGAATGCGTAGCTTATGTAATATTATTTTTTAAACTATGAACATTAAACATGTTTGAACTTACTCTTAATGTTAATGACTGGGACCGTGGAGACATCATGAAATCCAGCTACTTGAAGGTAACGAGTTGTGGATAGTTGTGAGCAATGGTCGGTGGATGTAGTGTTATCATCTGTGAATTAACGTCCGCACTATTGAATAATACGCTTATCCACAAAGACCATCCTCAAAATTAGACCATTTCGTAGTTCAGAGGCCGTGGTTCGGATTCTACGTTAAACTGTAGGTCCCTTAGTTGTCATCGGCATGAGCTATAAATTAACAGTCCTGTCTAAGGAACATGTCAGTCTTAATCAGTAACAAGACTACAAGATCGTGCCACAATCATCCTACATTAATTTCTCATTCACACTTGGCTTAAAATACCTACCTGTGTAGGTTGCCATTTCAATAATCTAATCTAATCGGTAGTACATGAACTGATCTGATGTTTCAGTAAGATGAAGATCAGAAACATAACATTGTTCGTGTACAAAACATCACGTACTAATTACTTATAAATGTACGAGTTGTACTGTACCGCATTTACTATACCGTAATTTTCCACAAAGACTTTAGAGCCATGTTGATGGGAAGTTGTATTTTTTGCACAGGTCAAAGGTTAAAATTACATTTCAAATCTATTATTTTATCTCTGACCACTTTTGAACGCCCGAAGGAAATATTTATGAGAGTTGTATTATAATAACTAATTCTCATACAATTTTTTTTAAATTTCCTCAAATGAAAGTGAGTTGGTAAAAATGTTAAGTACTTTTAGTATTTTAATATAAAAACAAATGGCCATTCCAATTTATTAAAATGTGGCTAGTTGAAAATGTGACTAATTAATGTGGAGGCAATTAAAGGTAATGCCATTTTTTATATCAATGTATACAATTTTAATTGTATTTGAGTGTTTTATACATTTATTTCTTGAGGAACTAAATTTTATACTTCCATTTATTAAACTAAAATTTAAAGGGAAACCTGTAAAAGGACGAAAATATTGTTTAAAGGAAATTTAACTTTTCTGATTCGTTTCAAGCTTAGCTTTAAATGTCCATGTTACAAAAACCACAGACTCTCACAATAAGTCTGAGTTTTCAGTAGCAGAGAATATATAGAAAGCAGAGTATGCAGAGAATATGAAGAGTTTAATGTAGAATAACAATATTCAACACGCTACCATTAGTACGATTTTTGTGAAGTATTTACTTTATAATAGTTTTTATTTTATATTCAAGTAACATAAAATAATTTTAATAGCCATAAAGCTATCTAAAACGTCGCCATTAGGCCTTTTTCCAACTTTTAAACATCCATTCTGGCGACGGAAAGTTTTACACTCAAAGTTTCACTTCGCCTTTCGGACTTTTAGTACCTCAGCTTATAATGATTTATTAAATATTTTTCAAAACGGCCAAAGTTGAGACATTCTTAAGCGATACTTTCAATTTTTCATTAAATACAGTTTGATTTTAGGCTAATGTTATATAACATTTATATTTAATTTAATAAGTAGATCATTTGATTAAATGTACTTTGCGATGAGTTTGATAAGCATTGCGTTCCGTTGAAACCTGCATAACCTTTCCAGCGTCTGATTCTAAATTTAGCCGAGATAGGCCAAGATAGAGAGGGCAGAGACCTCAGTCGGTGGACGAGTCTGTTCGCTAATCTTGAATTCTGACATTTTTTAGTTGAAACTTTTAAGTTACCCTTGACATTTCTAATAAATAACGAGCTATTTTAAGTTGTATGGGGTAGGCCTAATCGTGTTTTATTTGCGTGCTCATAAGTAAAATGAGTGCAGAAAATAATAATAACAAATTTAAACGTTAATGACAAAGAGGCGATATATCACCGGGTGGTTAAGACTAAATGATCGCTTGATACTGGTGAGCTGAGCGGTGGGCATCCATCAGTGGCGCCGGGAGACAGAAGTATGCATATCAAGAGTAATGGGCCGGTCCTGCAATACATCACCCTGCGGAACGCCGGTAACTGTGAGACGCTCGGCAGCTCCTGTTGCGCTATATACTGACGCGACAAGTTAATATTTATAGACAAGTGACATCTCTTATAACCGATCGAAAGCCAACGCATATATTGACTTTAAATAATAACCACAGTATTGTATGTTATCTAGATGATTAGAAATGTCTATGTAAATGTGGATAGCTACTGATAGTTTTATTGTTAATTCAGTGGTCCAAGTGATACATACTGTAGTGGTCTTTGAAAAAATATATTGACGTCACTATCCTCCAGGTGTTTTTGTTTTAGACTGGGATGGTGGTGACGTCATGTAATCTAGCTACTTGGAGGTCACGAGTTGTGGATAGTTGTAAGCGATGGTCGGTGGGTGTAGTGTTCTCTTGTGTGGATTAACGTCCGCACTATTGAATACTACGTCAATCCTCAAAAGACCATCCTCATAATTCGTAATTCAGAGGCCGTGGTTCGGAATTTTACATTAAACCGTCGGTCCCTTAGTTGCCATTGACAGTAAGACTAGTAAGTCCTGTCTAAGGAACATGTCATCCTTAGTCGGTAACGAGACTACAAGATCGCGCCACAATCATCCTACACTCATTTCTCAGTTGAGACATTCTTAAGCGATACTTTCAATTTTTCATTAAATACAGTTTGATTTTAGGCTAATGTTATATAGCTTGACATCAACATTTATATTTAATTTAATAAGTAGATCATTTGATTAAATGTACTTTGCGATGAGTTTGATAAGCATTGCGTTCCGGCGAAACCTGCATAACCTTTCCAGCGTCTGATTCTAAATTTAGCCGAGATAGGCCAAGATAGAGAGGGCAGAGACCTCAGTCGGTGGACGAGACTGTTCGCTAATCTTGAATTCCGACATTTTTGAGTTGAAACTTTTAAGTTACCCTTGGCATTTCTAATAAATAACGAGCTATTTTAAGTTGTATGGGGTAGGCCTAATCGTGTTTTATTTGTGTGCTCATAAGTAAAATGAGTGCAGAAAATAATAAAAACAAATTTAAACGTTAATGACAAAGATGCGATATATCACCGGGTGGTTAAGACTAAATGATCGCTTGATACTGGTGAGCTGAGCGGTGGGCATCCATCAGTGGCGCCGGGAGACAGAAGTATGCATATCAAGAGTAATGGGCCGGTCCTGCAATACATCACCCTGCGGAACGCCGGTAACTGTGAGACGCTCGGCAGCTCCTGTTGCGCTATATACTGACGCGACAAGTTAATATTTATAGACAAGTGACATCTTATATCTGATCGAAAGCCAACGCGTATTTTTACTTTAAATAATAACCACAATATTGTATGTTATCTAGGTGGTTAGAAATGTCTATGTAAATGTGAATAGCTACCGATAGTTTTATTGTTAATTCAGTGGTCTAGGTGATACTGTAGTGGTCTTCGAAAAAAGGTAGTGACGTCACTAGCCTCCAGGTGTTTTTGTTTTAGACTGGTTTGGTGGTGACGTCATGTAATCTAGCTACTTGGAGGTCACGAGTTGTGGATAGTTGTAAGCGATGGTCGGTGGGTGTAGTGTTCTCTTTTGTGGATTAACGTCCGCACTATTGAATACTACGTTAATCCTCAAAGACCATCCTCATAATTAGACAAATTCGTAATTCAGAGGCCGTGGTTCGGATTTCACGTTAAACTGTAGGTTCCTTAGTTGCCATCGACTGTTGGGCTATTAAGTCCTGTCTAAGGAACATGTCATCCTTAGTCGGTAACGAGACTACAAGATTGCACCACAATCATCCTACACTCATTTCTCATGCATACTTGGCTTAAAATACCTACCTGGGTAGGTTGCCGGTTAGTGTAAACATTGTTAGCTTGATTAATACATTTCAATAATCTAATATGTTAAACACATTTTTAGACTAAAAATGGGCCGACAGAGCGTTTCAGTCACCGCCGTTTTGCAAAATGAAGTATTTATAAACCCAGCCCATTACTCTTGATATGCATTCTCTTATTTCCCGGAGGTATGGTGGTATTATTTTCTTAAACATTACCCACGTTGAAAATAAAAATTACATTACGCAGTTGGAGAAGAAACCAATAATTTTTTCTATAATAAAATCAATATTTTAGAATAGATAAACACATCGATACATATGTGATAGTTTATTGTTTCTATGACTCAGGTATCGCTTTTTAGCGAATTTTCCATAGGGATAAAGGTATTACTGTAGGTCTCATGGCAAGGGGACCATGCCAGAGGCCGAAAATATAATAGTCGTTAATAATTTTATATCATATATGTGTCTGTGAACACGATACGATAACTCTCGTAAAATGGTCCGATCAAGACCAAATTTGGTAGAGACGAGTATTCCTACATTTGCTCGGACGAGTTCGTAAACCAGACATATCGGTCAATCCGAACGGGTAGTTTGGGGGTTTTGTACTCCAAAATGGTTTTTTTGCAATTTTCATATGTAGTTTAAAGTTTTTAAAATTTAAAATTATTTTGCCATTAGAATCAGCTTAAAAACTACACAATTTACTTTGTTAAAGTTTGTCTCTATCTCCAACGGATACCGAGATATTCAAAAATCTAAACAAAGTACTTTCTATTTTGGGGCTACAATTTTAATCTAATGGAGAATAAAAAAAACTTATCAATCGATATTTTTGGATGAAACTTTATACTTAGCTTTATGTGGTTCAGATCTATTCACTTATGCCTAAACAATCATATGTTATGTGTTTATCATGGCAGCTAACCTACATACTCTTTTCCAATGTTAATCATATAGAGAACTCCTTTATTTATGGACATTTGTTTATGAAACTTGGTATAAATGGTCAAAATAAAAATGGGTTTCGCTAGAAACGCCTAATTTGGGTATTCCTCACAGCAGCAAACCTGCATACTCTATTCCAAGTTAATCTTATTGAGGATGGGCAAATAACTCGTATATACATTGACAGATACTAATAAAAATTGGCATATATTATTATTATATGATTGATTTCGGAATTCGCTGAGTACGCAGGTCTGCTGCGACGGGGGTATTACCATCGCTTCGAACATGTTCGATTAAGGCGGGGGTTGGTTTTATTTGCGGTTGCAAAGCAATTAGCCTAACAATGCGACGTTCCCCGCCTAGGCCCTCTGATCCTCGTCCCCCACGGGCCGTGTGATGACGTCATGCTTGTGTTACGATGACGTCTAACGATCATGTTAATTGCTTTTACTACTCTGGATACATGAGATCGCTTAGATGATCACCAAAATATGAGAACACCATTGGTTTTTATTTTCACTTAAAAAAATTGCTTAAGGTCGTTTTGCCAAAAATTAAACCCGAATTACTAATTTAATTTCTCAAAGTTTTTAGTTGGCTAAAACCAAACTTTAATGCTGTATAATTGACCCTTTCTATTTACTACTAGAAACGAAAAGAACAAAACATCGTCTCTCAGTTATTACCTTATTATTCTATATTGATTTGATACCATTTTTGTTATTTAATGATTGTTAAAGCTATACTTTATAACTTCTTATATACTTATGTAATTGGTTCTTAGACCAGTTGTCTTGTTTACACTTTGTTAATATTATTTTAAGTGATCCTTTATTGTAAATTGGCGATGTCGATGTTTTTGGAAGTCAAAAAATAAATTAATTGCCGGTAATGTCGATGAATTATTTAGGACGAATCATTTTCGTGATACTAATGAGTTTTAAATTAGAATTTATATTTATATAGCTTTTGTAAAATATGTGGATTTTTTCTGATTTATTTATTGCTTATGTCAATCCTTGAAAAGCTCTTAAGCGGTAATTGGAAAATGTTTGTTGAAAAAATGTAATAGCCAAATTAATTTATAAATTTAGACTATATTAAAAGTATACATACTGAAAAAACCTAAAGTATTATTTTACTATAAAGTTTTATAATCTAGTAAAAGCTAAGAAAATGCTACCGCTTAGAATATTAGAATGTCCATTCTTAAAACTGAAAATAAATCATAAATAAATTAAAATAAATTAAACATGCATCGTAAATTGATATGAAGTATATATAATACTTAATTATCGAATGGAGTGCATATCGATACATCGAATTATATCGAAGCTGAGCTGGTTGGTTTTGTTGTAAATCTAGTCACTCGGCCAAGAATATCGCGTGGTGGGCATTTACAACGGCGATCTCTCTCCGGACGATGACGTCATGATACTTATCGCCATTTTTAGATCTTGCAGAAATCAAGACCAACCAGTTTTCCTCTCATTTTATAAAAATCGTCCTATCACTCGCTTATATTTTTATTATCGTTCAAATCCTTGAAGATTGAAATGAAATAATTTATCTGTCTTTAAACCACAAAGAGCATCAAAAATATCATGCATTATATTAAATACAATTGTGCATAAAAAATTCATGCTTTAGACAAAAAATACCAATACATAGTAAAATATAAATGTAGAAATATCTATAAAAACAATAGTAATAAATTATAAAATCACAGCAAGCAAAAACTAGGTTGAA
This sequence comes from Nephotettix cincticeps, assembly GCA_023375725.1. NCBI lineage: Eukaryota > Metazoa > Arthropoda > Insecta > Hemiptera > Cicadellidae > Nephotettix > Nephotettix cincticeps. The sequence goes on from CM041785.1 coordinate 3,257,987, forward strand.
ATACATGCGAGACAAATTCTAAACACAAAAATGCAAAAGAAAAACTCTAAAAGACATAATTTTAAAAAGAAAAAATCACAGCAACCAGTAAAAAACTCCAAAAGATCACAGCAAACAAAAAGCAGGTGAAAGAAATAACAATAAGAAATAATACAAAAACTATAACAATATCAATAATAATTTAATAAAAAAAATATATTTACTTCCCTGAGGGAAGTAGGTTAGACCATAGATATGTATAAAGGGAATGTTTTCAGTTAATCTAAATAGCTGTTCTTATAACCAAACTAATACGGCACTGTTTCAAATTTTTGTCTCCCAAATTGCCACCAACCCCTCCACAGCTAAGATATGTGAAAAGTAATTATTTGGAAATAGGTTCAATCTATTGGGAAACCTGGGGTTTCGTTCTGGAAACTTAACTATCTGAAGTTCAAAATCAACCACTAACTCACCCACTACTAGTTTGCAAAAATGAGATATGATGAACCATTTTCCATCAAAACGTTGACAAGTGACAATTGTGGTAACTATTAGATTAGATTAGATTATTGAAATAACGGCCATACTATAAGCTAGGTATTTTAAGCCAAGTATGAATGAGGATTGGGTGTAAGATGATTGTGGCGCGATATTGTAGTCTTGTTACTGACTAAGGCTGGCATGTTCCTTAGGACAGTTAATTAATAGCTCAAGAGCCGATGACAACTAACAGTTAAACCTGGAATGCGAACCACGGCCTTTGAATTACGAATGGGTCTAATTATGAGGATAGTATTTGGGGAATTATCGTAGTATTCAATAGTGCGGATGTTAATCCATACAAGAGAACACTACACCACCGATTATCGCTCACAACTATCCACAATTCGTGATCTCCAATTACAGGACGACGCCACCATCCTATATTAACACAAACTATTCCAAACCTCTCCCCAGGTGGTTTTGAATATTGTTTTACAGTGGAGACACCGAGATACACCACTGAAATCCTCTCCCAGTAAACTTCAGTTAAAAGTAGCATTTCCGCCAAGATCCTGTACCGGACGGCACGTTCTAACGATATAACGACATAATGAGACGAACGTGTGTCCGTGGTGTTAGAACGACTGTTAGAACATCTCCAGGTGTTCTACATCGCGCTCAGATTATATAGCAGTGTGAGAGTAACGACATAATCACAGCCCATCGACTCCGATTGCTGAGTCTAAATTGTATTACGGTAATCGAAACTCATCTGGTTTAAAAATAAATAGAGTACAATATTCGACGGTGAACCTGTTTTATTTAAAACCACTTTTTGTGACGCCTGTTCATGTCTGGGTAAATCGTTATCTTGCGTTAATGTTTCTAACAATAAACACCTGTGGTATAATCGTTTTTATGTTGAACGTCTTTTTAGCGTTTGACAAAGAATTACAATATATTATAATGATCGATGTTTGGGGTTGGTAACATCACTACGATATCGAAAATGTTGCATATTTATTAGTGTTTAAAAACAGGCTATATATTTCAGATACAAATTTGAATCAACCAATTAAAGTAATTATAAGATATAATTGTCCTGGATTTCAGGCAGAATGGCTACTTGGAGGTCACGAATTGTGGATAGTTATGAGCGATGGTCGGTGGGTGTAGTGTTATCCTGTGTGGATTAACGTCCGCACTATTGAATACTATGTAAATCCGCAAAGACCATCCTCATAATTAGAACAATTCGTAATTCAGAGGCCGTGGTTCGGATTTCACATTAAACTGTAGGTCCCTTAGTTGCCATCGGCTGTTGGGCTTTTAAATAACAGTCCTGTCTAAGGAACATGTCAGCCTTAGTCAGTAACAAGACTACAAGATCGCGCCTCAATCATCTTACACTCGTTTCTCATTTATAATTGGCTGAAAATACCTACCTTGTGGTACGGTCGCCATTTCAATAATCTAATCTAATAATAGTAATAATACAACAATACCCAAAAACCACACTAACCATCTAGACCACTTTCATATCTGTTATCTTTTATCAAGGTAGTGCAAAAGTTCAAACTCTATTAACTTGTGTAATAGACACCAAGTTTTGAAATTCTTAAAAAGCAATATGGTTACCAATGAACAAACATGAAACGAGTAATAACTTTTTACTACCGCGTAAATTTTATTATAGGTTATCATGGGTCGATAATGACTTTTTATGTCTTGTTATAGTTGTAGTAACATTTCCTATAAAATTTTCTTTACATTTTTCATAAGTCAATTGCCGTTATTTCTAAAACGGTACTTAGTGGACAAGCCTCGTACATGCAGCAATTCCTTAACAGCAATTAAACTGCAGAAAAATTTTACTAGTCGTTTTTGATTAATTTTGTACATCTAGATAATTGGTTGGGTTTAAAACCCTTATATACATAAACTTAAAAGGTTTAATATTTTGACGTAAGCGAAAATCTTTTTCAAAAAACGTTGTCTTGGAAACGAGAAAGATTTAGTAAAAAATTATTGAGTGATTCAATTTAAAGTCAATTCTACAAAAAAATGAAGATAATGGAATGTGTGACTGGCCGTGTGGGACGTGTCGGCGGTGCAGACTGGATAATGTGTGTCCTTGCATTCCGATGGGAAACCTTTGCGACTGGGAGACCGGGCACCACACGGCGAACAGCGCGACCTCAAGGCATTGAGACCGGCTAAAGAGGTGAAATACAATATCTGAACTCTCAAAGTAAGAATCGTAAATTTTATTATAGGTTATCATGGGTCGATAATGACTTTTTATGTCTTGTTATAGTTGTAGTAACATTTCCTATAAAATTTTCTATAAAAAAGTCAATTGCCGTTATTTCTAAAACGGTACCTAGTGGACAAGCCTCGTACATGCAGCAATTCCTTAACAGCAATTAAACTGCAGAAAAATTTTACTAGTCGTTTTTGATTAATTTTGTACATCTAGATAAATGGTTGGGTTTAAAAACCCTTAGATACATAATCTTAAAAGGTTTAATATTTAGACGTAAGCGAATATTTTTTAAAAACGTTGTCTTGGAAACGAGAAAGATTTAGTAAAAAATTATTGAGTGATTCAATTTAAAGTCAATTCTACAAAAAAATGAAGATAATGGAATGTGTGACTGGCCGTGTGGGACGTGTCGGCGGTGCAGACTGGATAATGTGTGTCCTTGCATTCCGATGGGAAACCTTTGCGACTGGGAGACCGGGCACCACACGGCGAACAGCGCGACCTCAAGGCATTGAGACCGGCTAAAGAGGTGAAATACAATATCTGAACTCTCAAAGTAAGAATAAGGGACACACGAAGTTAGTGTGGCACCACGTACATTGTTGATTTCAACTACCTGCCTGTCTAGTTCCTTATCGTCACCGTGTTATTATTATTATTTAATAACAATAAAAATATAATTATTAAATGATATCACCGCTAAGGCTCCTTTAATCACTACGGCATGTCACAGCGATTTCGTAATTGCATTGTTCTAAATAGGGACGTTTATCCATAAATGAGCGGTCTCCGAGGTATCGGTGTGTCGTGGCGTTTTGTAAATTCTGTCGTCTGCTCTTAGAACTCGTCATGGGTTGTGTTAGGGATTACACATTGGAGGGAGGGCAGAAAGCCTAAAAATATAGCAAAAGAAATGAATACGTCGTAACTGAAGTAAATAAGCCGAGTTGGATAGGAAAGAAAGTAGAGAAACAACTGTTTATAAACAAACAAGGTAATAACCAGTTCTATCAGATAAATATAAAACATGTGATATTACAAATTATTAAATTTGTCATGTGGTTTTGCCGTCACATCTGCCCCCACGGAGAAAATTGGGAACGGGAGGCGAAAGTTGACACGCCTCCCGGAACGAGTCTTGTAGCTGTCGGCAGAGGATGATGATTCCGGGTTTGTGGTGGTAAAAGAAGGGTTGGTGGATTTGTTCTGGTAGTCATCTGAGAGAACGAAAGCCTGACTCTGATGTTCCTGTCTCAAATCAGCAGCCTCATAGTCTTGTCGTCACGGCTGACTATCGGGTAAGGTCCTGAGTACGGGGTTGAAGTTTGCTCCGGACGGAGTCGTCTCGCAGGAAATCATGGGAACATGTGGAGAGTTCTTTAAAACGAATGTCCCCGGATGGTTGTGACGTGAGGCAGGTGTTGGTCAACATAAGTTGACGAAGTTGGTTGACATAGCTGCATCGGGAATGTGTCCAGGAGAAGGTGAAACTAGAAGATCGCCGGATAATTGGATGGGTTCGCCGGATAGAAGTTCGGCAGGAGAGGACTGCAGATCTTTTATCGTAGAGCGAATTCCAAGAATAACTATAGGCAGTTCTTCTAGCCAAGACATGCCAGTGTGGCACATAATAGCTGCCTTAAGCTGCTTGTGAAAGCGCTCTACAATACCATTACTGCAGGGTTCCAGCTACAGGACCGAGTTCGTGTGGTTCCAAGGGCAGTTCCGAGGGCCTTGAAGAGTTCTGACTCGAACTGACGTCTAGGTCTGTCGTGGGCCAAACTTCAGGCCAACGTGTGTAGCAGTCGACGGCTGTGAGACAGTATCGATATGGCCCAGCAGGTGGAAGGGGTCCTATTATGTCCACGGGAACGTGAGAAAAGCCAGTATAAGATGTTTGGTTGATGCCTAAGTTTCGAAATGGTGAGTGGACATGGTGAGAAATTTTAGATCGTTGACATTGAATACACGAAAGAGCCCAAAGACGGCAATGTTTCCGTATTTTAACATACGGAAAAATTGTCTAAATATAAAATCATACTAAACTCAACAAAATATCTGTGTAAAATAAAAAATTATATTAGAACTGTTAAGATTGGAAGTAGGGTCTAAAAATTCAAAAGCTTAAGAGTTCTATGAGTATCGTTCCCGAAAAACTAACTAATTGTAGTACAAACTGTTAAAAAACAAAAGATAAACTAAATAACTTACTAATTATTAATAAAACTAGCTTTTAAGCTCACACGAAAGATAAACAGTAGAGAATGTCAAGAGCAAACGAACATGCCCCGAATTGAAAAAATAAAATGGGCGAGATGAAATCTGAGCTAGGAAAGGAGCTAATTAGGGTCACTTCGCATCGCGGACGAGATGATAAGACGCGGCTGATTCCTCATGTAAAGTAGTAAAGCCACCCGGAAAAAGGAATTTGTAGAGATTAGAAAACCAAGGGAGAATGGTCTCGATTACACGAACAGGAAACAAAACTATTTAACTCGTCGACGAACTTTACTGTGGAACGTGCCTTCAAATGGAACGAGTCCTAACCACAATGGGATAGGGAAACAGCTGACCTGGGGTGTAATATTTTGTAAGTCGCCATCTGTTAGGAAAGAAATGATTTGACCTTAACGTTGAGCGCATATTCCAGATGTAACAATTATGAACCTTTTTGAAATTAGGAACCAAAATTACCTGTGTACCACACTAACCAACCTTTTTTGATATGTAATCAGTCAGAATTAGTCAATATTTATCTGAAGGGAAAGTGTTAAAAGTAATTCTCATCAAAGTAGTGAAATTAGGATCATTTGTTTCACAAATGCTAATTATTATTCTTCAGGTGACTTTGTTCTCCGCAAAACTTTTTCGGTACGCAACCGCACATACTCGATCAAAAAAGTTAGTTTTCTTCCGATTGAGTAAAGTTATAAACATAATGAGGTCGTTATACAAAATTGTCCGGAATACCTTCACGAATGTAATAAATATTGAAAGAATTAATTATTTTAACTAAGTCACTTAAATTTAGTTTTATTCAGTCATAACAATTTTTTCGGTATTCAACGTTCTAATTTTTTCAGTTTTGTCATTAATTCAAAATTCCTTTTATTTTTTTGTTCATTTACTAAATTTTTATTCCTAAAAATGACATTAATAAAAACATTCGCTTTTTATATCGGGATGTAAGAATATATATTAATGATCCATCAAGCGGCGGAGGTTCGTTAACTTACGTCCTCTGACATTTGCAGGCTGGTATTCATCCACCTCTGACATTTGCCAGATTAGGAGCAGGTCGGAGGTTACAGATTTGAGTCACGAGGGCCGAACGTTTATAACAGACCGTTTAATTGATAAAACTCAACGATCATCTGTTTCGATTGTTTTTTAATACAAATTCCTGTGCTTATTGGGATCAATTTCGTACGTATCTGTACTTTTATTCAGCTCTTGTTTGTTATGTAATATGTGTCTTCCATGTGTTTAGCCTTTTATCGGCGTTGATTTAGTTTCCAGTCTCAATTGATGACGTAATTGAATTTCAAACCATAAAACTTTTTCGTTTCACTGTTAAGTTGTGGAGGAAAATTAACACAATAATCTTTCAAACAACATTAAATTACTATCACAAAAAAAGAAATAAACAAAAAATAAATATCATCGTTTGAAATTTAACTGAATTGTTCTCAATTACAAATTTTTAGACTTTTTAGAAAATTAAAAGTCAAAATTCAAATGGAAATTAAATTGATAAGTTATTCAGTTCTGTAGCCAAATGGTTTTGAGTGATTAGAATAGAATATTTACTTTTCAAAAAATTACAAAAAAGTTTGAAATATTTTTTTCTAAATAAAAAAATTAAAAGAATTTCAGGGTTATACCTAAAAGTTAGTCATAACTAAGATACATTATTGATCACAAAATAGGATCTAAAGGCTGATATTCTGTATCCTTTTAGTTAAGAGGTGGACATAGACAAACATTTTTATGTAAATGTTACAATTAGACGTAGTATAATTAGTTAAAATTACACATACATTTTATACAGCCTCTATAATACTTCCAAACATCAACTATAGGACTATGTATACACATTTTGTATAATACTTAAAAAATTATAGCTCAAACAGAAAACGCATGTGAGTACTACTACAAATTTCGTCAAGGACGAGAAAATATATATTATGAGACCTGTACATACCGAGACAAGGACAAGGAAATATATATTCAATTGACGTTGCAAGGGGAGTAGATCGTCCGAGGCTTGGCAACAGGCCAGTCGCTAACAATCCAGATGCGTCATCAATGCGAAATGTTCTTGGTAGTCCTTTACAAAACCTATTACTACGTGATTTCAAGGGTAAATGGGTTTAAAGAATAAAATTGAAAACACTAAATATATGCATTTTTCTAAAGTAGAATACAAATCAAATTAAATAAGTATTGAAGGACACGTCTTTGAAAGTTGATATTTTTAAATACCATAATATCAAGCAGGAACAGTGAAGAATCAGATAAAAGATTGAATTAATCAGGTGAATAAAAGTATGTAACAAAATCCTAACCTCAAAATGTTATCACGTGAAACCAAAATTGAATTTTACCCCAAAATTATCCGACCAGTTTTGTTATAAGTAGCAGAAACATGGATTCTTGGAAGTAGGAAAACATGGAGAAACATAGAAACGTGGAGTGGAGAATCAGGCATAATGAAGAATTAAGTAATCTATACAGAAATTATGATATCAAGGCCAACGCTAGAACGTTAGAGATGAGTGGGGCATGTATTGAGGAGAAACAGAGAAGGGCAGCCGAATGGGGAAAGACCACCAGGAGGTTTTAAGAGAAGATGGTGGGACAGTGTGAAAAAAGACATCACAAGAGCTGGAGCAGCAATTGACTAGTCACAGGACAGGGAGAGATGGCGAGCAGTTGTTGGCGAGGTCAAAACCCTACTTGGGTACCAACGGCCATGGGATTAAGTGTTGTCAATTTAGGGATTATGGTATTTTGTTACTAACCGGGTTCACATAAATTACATCTATTTTAGATTAGATTAGAAGTTTATTGAAATGACAACAACCCACCCAGGTAGGTATTTTAAGCCAAGTATGAATGAAAAAATGAATATAGGATAATTGTGGCCTGATCTTGTAGTCTTGTTACTGACTAAGGCTGACATGTTCCTTAGTCAGGACTGTTTATTAATAGCCCAACAGCCGATGGCAACTAAGGGACCTACAGTTTAACGTGAAATACGAACCACGGCCTCTGAACTACGAATTGGTCTAATTATGAGGATGGTCTTCGTGGATTAACGTAGTATTCAATAGTACGAACGTAATCCACACAAGAGAACACACTATACCCACCGACTATTGCTCATAACTATCCACAATTCGTGACCTCCAAGTAGCTGGATTACAGGACGTCGCCACCGTCCCAGTCAACATTTATTACATCCTGTCCTTGAAAATTTTAAACAGCTATAAAAAATCTGGTCCCCAAAAGAAACCAGTATTTGGTGTGGTTGATTTACAAGCTGGAAAAATGTTTAGTACATGTTGAGGTTGGATATTCTTATAAAACATTTTTACAAATCATAGCAGAAGTTAATTTTATACAAATGGTAAATAAATCCCTGGAGAGGAATCAAATTTCTTGATTCTTGAATGTGAATATGTTTTTAGCTCTTATGCAGGTCTAGAGGATAAAAACAGATACTAGTTTTTCAGACCTTTTCTGGACGAATAACTTAAAACACTTGACGTAAAGTCTTTTATGTTTTAAATCAAAGTTTTGAGGGTGTTTAAAAATATTAAATATTAAAACGCAGGCGAGAAAAATCTTGAGGGATTAGTTAACCAAATTAAACGGGTTTACTTCAAGCGACGGCACTAATTGTCTTTGGCAAACAATTTTGACTTGAAACCTTTGTTTTACCTAAAAGCATTTATTCAAATGAGCAATCAAAGATAATTGTGTATGAAAATTGTTTTCTAGCATAGATTGCGTTTTAATACGACTCTACTAAAAAATGTATCTGGTAAGAAGTCTAAGATAAATTTTCTGAAAATAATTATGAATAATTAATGAATTTTATGGGTTGAAAATAACATCAATATTTAAAACCAGTTCTGTGATTAATGAAAATCTAGAGAAATCACACAAATAACTGATAAAGATATTAGTAGAAATTAATATTTTCATCCATAAAAACGTTTTCTTTTAAATTTCTTATAATGAAGTAGATAACAATAATAATAACAATATAATATTAACTTACTAACTGACCCGAAGAACTTGGTAACTCTTAACAGTAAATACATGTTAACTTTAAGATTGGCCATGTTCTGAAGTAGTAGAGCATTACGGATTTTCTCTGTGAAAGATTAAATATCGTATCTTTGGTGGAACATACCATATATTGAATCAACTTGTACTTTGGGTTTAGGCCTAACTAAATTTGTATTTTTCTATTATAAACTTTTTCAACTACGTTTATATCAATGGTGGTCTGTAAATGTTACATTTAGTTACTACAATCAAAGATAGTTTATATTTTAATAAACGTAATAAAAAAGTTAATTTTTAGCTCTTAACGACGTATTATCTCTAAGAATACGTAGTGATTTTGCAGTTTTAGATTGTTAAGTTTAATTTACTTGACAACATACTCAAAAGTTATGACGAGGTATACACACATTAGCCTAACAAGTTTGCGTCGCGGCATTAGCAACATACGGAGTCGATTGCCATATAACCAGTTGATCCCTGTAATAAATTAAACTATCAGGTAATTCCATGATTTGAATTCAAATTTCCCTGAGGCTCTCTGACCAGTTTTGACGAAGGCAATTTACAGCTTGTTATTGGAATAAATTAAGTTATTACAAATTACTAAAGTTCATTATAATTTTTTTATCACATTATATAGAAAATGTTTCAATAATATTGTTTTAAATAACAGTAAAATTAAACTAATGTTTTCATTTATTGGAAACATTAGTTTTTCAATAACTGATCATTACTTAATTACATTTTTATTTAATTTAAATATATTTTTAAATTCAATACGGTGTCTTTAAAAACGACTATTATTGCCTTTATTTTATTTTATAAACCCTAATATGTTATTTAAGCTTTGATAAATAATATTTTTTGTGGAGTAATCCTAGATAAAGAATGAATCTCTTTAAAGGTTAAGTGTTTTACTTACTTATCTAGCTAATGGGAAATCTCTGTTCCTTTTAAAGTAATAATAAATCATCTAAAACTGCCAATTATGTCTAAAATCCATAACCGTAACAGTTTATTCCAGTTTTAACATTTCACTTTAGATTAAATATTTATTTAAAGTAGAGAAGAGGTTCATACTTTTAATAATCATGCCAATTACAAGCTAAAAGGTAAAAAACGTTGAATTGTAAATTTATATTCTTTTCTAAGATTTGAGTAACAGAAAATTGGAAGGAACAGATAAGAGGACAAAAATGGTTATGGAATTTGGGACCTAGCATTTATTAAAGAACTTCGATATTGATTACTGAGACATTTGATAAATATGTTGATTCTAAGATCAAATCCAAATGGTTGCTTAAACAACAGATGACACTGTCACCAAATCATTCAATCAAATCACGATCGATCTACTCAACTTCTCTGAATGGTTCTTGTCTCAGCTGATTGGTTGACCGATGACTCAGTGTAGTCTTGGACCTAAACAATTCATAAATTTTATTTTTTAAACAGCTTACTCCTGTTAAATTTGACAATAAACAATGAAATCCAAGGCTAGCTTTTGAAATTGTTATGTTTTAGCTCAGGGGGAAAGGTGGTGGCCATTTTCGCCACCAAAAATTGAAATAGTGACATGATATTGCTAGTGATATCATAGTTAAGAGCTGTTCTTAAGAACAGCTCTTTAGATGAACTGAAAACATTTCCTTAGACATATCCATGATCTAACCTATTTCCCACAGGGAAGTAAATACAAACACTTTTCACACGAGCGTCCAATTCTGTTATTCTTGTTTTATACTTGGAACGCCGACCCAAACTTCATGGGTAATAATTTAAGGTGAAGGCTGAGTTTTATGAATGCGTTTTATTTTCCATCACTCTGTATTTGAAAGCAGTTTGTTTCCTTACAGATGGGATCACAGAAATAATCAGTTCTCTTACACCAAAACAAACAGTGATCATCCGTTCAAACATTACTTTCGAAGCGACCAAAACAATACTTCCTATTGATCAAAACAGAGCCTTTCATTCACAACAACTGTACTTAGAGTACTACTATTTCATTAGTATGAATAAAATATTTATTGGTAGGTACAATTTTAATCAACAAGTTTTATTAACAAACAATCTATGTTTTGTTTTAGTTTCAAACAAGACTTTAACATTGAATACTTGCTCCCTGAGTAGAGAGTTTCATAATTGATTTTTGTGATAGGTAAACAAGTAATACCTCATCACTTACGTTGTTTTGGGTAACATTTTCTTTTCTGCACCACTCCATAAAAGTTTTGTACTCATCTTCGTACCTGGAACTGGATTTTCGGCATGGATATGTCTTAGCTTTGTGGGGGGGTATTGGCAATTCGCGAGACCAAAATTGAAACAGTGACGTCTTTTAGTTAGTGACGCCATAGTTATAAGAACAGCTGTTTAGATGAACTGAAAAGATTACATTTAGATATATACATAATCTGACCTATTTCCCACAGGGAAGTAAACACCAATATTTTTCATGAATTAGATACCCAGCGACATCGATAGCTTTTGTAGAATGTTTTCTGGTATTTCAGACGTTTTTCATAAATGTAAACACGCTAGTGATACTTCTTATTTGTGTTGATAAACTTTAGTTCAAACAGCTGACCTCGATTTAAAATTAAATCCCTTGAAAACTAGGTTGTGCTTGATCATGAATAATTATTAAATTAAAAACTTTCAGATAATGTTTTCCAGAGTTTAAACTTGTTGTTTGCACCTTAATGAAAAGTATCATTCACTAAAAATTCTATTACGGGGCGAGATAGCGTGGAAAACTAGAGCTTCTTTCAATATTGAGAAGAATACTACAAATAGCTTGATCCTGACATGTTCGTGTAGATCAGCTGATTAATGTGTGAGGATTAGTCAACTATTGCTCAATAATAAAAGGTAATTAAGTCCAGTTCAGAATTATCATACATTTGTGTTTTCAATCTTCAGATTACGAAGGAGGTACTATAATGTCAGAACCACGTAGCTATTTGGTATTGAATGTATATGTTTGGGATTAAATTAAATTATTTAATGAAAAATTCTTTGTTACTTGTTTTCAGTATTGCGATGGCGTGTCCTGTAGCCTAATTCAGCAACTTGGAGGTCACGAGTTTTGGATGGTCAAATTCATCCGCAAAGACAAGTGATTAGACCAGTTTGTAATTTAGAAGCAAATTACGAACTGTAGGTCCCTTAGATGTCATTGGATGTTGGGCTATTAATTAACCGTCCTGTATAAACATGTCAGCCTTGCCCAGTAACAAGACTTGGCTTAAAATAGCTACCTGGATAGGTCGCCATTTCAAAAAGGAAATTAATATGGATTTATTGAGCTTTAATTGATTTTAAAATTTATGTGAATATTCTACGGTGGATAAAATTTCACGAGTAAAGTAAAAGTAATTTATGAAGTGTTCAGTGTATCAGTCAAGGTGGATGATACTGTGACCGACGACTGACCTTGGTGAAGAAGGCCAGACGCATGTCACACCAACAATTCAGTGCGGTCAAAATGTTTGATTACGTCCATCAAGGGTGATGGACGCTCGAGTAAGGAGAACATTGTGGAGGCGGGGTTTGAAAATATCCACAACACGACGCTGAAGCGTCTTTACCACAACGAGGGTCAAGTGTTTGAAGATTACTTTCTTCCAAGATTTGAACGTTAAGGTGATCGAAAAGTCCTGATGCGTGGAAGGTAGTTTAATCCTTAAAATAGTATGGCCACGACTTAAGAGAGATTGAGAACTCAAACTTGAAAAACCAGGGCACATTCAAATCTTTCTTTGCGAAAATTCCATAGTTAGTTTTTTATGAATGCTGTCAAATTGTATTGGAAACAGTTCTTTCCCCTGGTATGTTTTTCATTGGTGTGAGATAATCACTAAATCATCAGTGAGCGATTAAAAGTGTGACGTTATTTTTGGGACACACTGTATAATATTTCATGTTTTTAGTGTAAGAGTAAAATAGCCATTTGCGGTTGATAGACACCCAGATGAAACTCCCCATCTCGGGCAAATGCATTCACCGCCCGCGACGGAGTGCGGCGCTCTGTCTGGTTAAAAGCTTTTACGCCCAGTGACGCTGTGCTTTCACAGTTTTTTACTAAATTAATATTTGGTTTCAGTGGTGAATATCGTAGCACCAAATATGAAAACAGAAAATTAAATCTTGTTTTAATAATATTACTTTTAAAAGGCTACTTTAATTTTGGTAAGCCAATTATAACAAATTGATTACAAGTTTCACCTTTTTCTTTAAATTTTCATTTATAAATTATGGAGCAAAATCAGAGTTTGTTCAATTTTCAAAGTTATGACCAAATATAGATAATAAATTTGACCACTGTGTTCTTTTTTTGTGTACGAACCCCAGTAACACTTCTGAACAAGTACTAAAAATCGTTTCTCTTTTCTTAACTTTACAAATCAATATTTCAGTATTATTTTCTTCCATAAAACACTTAACAAGATCATATGAAAGTACGAAGTTGGCTGCACTGCTGCGCTTAGGTTTGAAAGGGCATGAGCCAAATTAGGCACTTGACACTGCGTCAAGTGCTTATTTGGCTCAAATGATTTGGAGATGTCTATTATCTGGTTAGATGGTCTATCACCATTTACGAAATATGTTGTGGTTAGATGGTCCTGTGAGCAAGTTAATAAATCTCAGCTCTACTTGAAATTCTAGACTCAACCCGATTGAAATTAGGTAAAAATTCGTCTTGGAGAAAATGTGTGGAAAAGAGTGTAAATAAGGGAGGTTTGGAAGAATATGCGAGGGGGAAAGGCGCAGGAAGTATGTGACCTGCCTGGAGATGGGAAGGGAGAAATGTATTTCGTCGGCGTGGGCCCCCTGGGAGCGGGGGGCTCTTCATTTGGCGAGCTGACGTTTGCCCGAATGCGGTGTCGTTTATTGAGTTACATCCGGGGTCCGACGCTCTCAAACATATGTCGTAGAGTACGATGGAACATTCGTGTCATTCACGGTTCTTCCTTGTGTACAATCCACGTTAAGGATTGGGAAAAATTACTAGTACCAATTAATTGTTAATTTTGGAAAGGGTTATATTCGTTACAGCAATCTTGTTCTTCCGTGTTCCTACAAATATTTTACTTCACTAAAAGTGAAAAAAAATTCACGACGTTTCGGGATAGTTATTCTGATATCGTCCTCAGGTGAGTTAGAACCTAAACCATAACAAGATTAGTATATAATCCAAATTCCGAAATGTTGTGTAAATCTGTTTTACTTTTATTGATGAAAATTTAATTTTTATCACCCTGTATTTAACCCTTTTAGAGGTTCACCATAATTAATTTTTACATATTTCAATTTTAAGATAGTTAAAATATCTAAAAATTTATTAAGAAAGGGGTTTTAATTTCACCATTCGTTAAATGGTTATAAGTAATTTGCAAAATAAATATATTTAAGAAATAGTTAATTGTACAACAAGGAAGTCATACGTTTTTTAGCAAAAGTTTCACAAAATGTTTTGCAAAAGTGAGGGACAAAAGGACTTTAATCCCATGACGCACAAAATCACTTCCCCACCTACACTTAAAAGTAACACAAGTTACAAATTATCCATAATTAGATAGCCTAAATCACTATAACTTTCCAATTCGGCTAACATAACCTCAAAACAATCAATTTTAACTATCAGCTGACTGTTCAAGAATGAATTACTACTGTCAGCTGATATTATTTCTGATGGTTCATTACAGGGTGCACCCGGTTTAGCCTATGTTATTCTTATAAGATTACTTTTCCCACTTGGGACTAAAAATAACATACTTTATCTCCCTTAGGACTAAAAGTTTTACTTTTATACCCGATTTCGGAGAGGAAAGTAAGACTTTTCATAGTAAGTGTAGGAAAATGACAGTTTTGAAAATGTTAAAATTAATATTATTTTACAAGAAAATCTGGATCTTAAAATTGTCGTGAAGCTACAAAATAACATACTGATGTAAGTAATGGTTTGAGATGTAGTCATTAAAAATGACTAAGTGAACATAGCTGTCATTATCAAACAAACAAATGTCTCAAAGGTTTTAGTTGGTTAAAATATAATTAATAAAAACTTAAATATAATAAGTTTGAAATAACATGCAATTACAACTAATTACTTTTACTTTACTGATTCATTAATATAAATCCTACCAGTAATTATGCTGCAATGTAATCAAGATGGTCCTATCGTGGTTGTTGTGACAGACAATTAGTTATGATAATTTAATGAGGCAAAAATGTCTCCCTCGCTTGACGTGGACTTGATGTGATTAATGTTTTTGTCTGAAGCTTTTCTTACTGAATTTGACTCAAAAAGAAGTGATTCCAGTATCTCAACAATAAATACGTAGCCATATTACATGTTTTTACTTCTTTTTAGTAACTATGACAACATATCCTAAAAATAAGGTACGAGTATGTTAAGCATTTGTGATATAATAATTTGGATTATGAAATTTATTTTTCTTTTCGTGATTATTCAAGTCATTGCAAAGAAAGATTTATACTTTGGACCAGACTAAGTGGGTTACCGTATTTCATATAGCGAAGAGCAATTCATGGCGGTATTTGAACCCATGACATGGTAGACGAAATTTCTTTACTCATTGCGCTCCTAAATTAAAATTTAAAAATATCTATTGAACTTACACTTTAACACGCTTTGTAATACGTCTGATTATTAAAATAGTTTTAAGTAATGCGATGATTAAGTACACTTTAAGTAAAAATTATCAATTGAGTCAAGAAACTTTAATGCCATTGATCTAGTACAGCACATGAAGTAAGCGTTTTCAAAATTACCTAAAACTAATAGCAAAACTTGACTTCTCAATTGAGTAATATGGATTGTTTACAATCCATGAGTATACCTTGAAACTAGTGATAGGAAGCGGTTTTAAGAGAGTCAGTTAACTTATGGTAAAACTTTGTACAGTTAGAACGAGTTTCCTGTCAATGCCAGCTTGTGAGGTAGAATGTCCAAAGTAGTTTTGCCTCATGTGTTACGTGTGTGAAAATTTCGCCTGGTATGAAATAGGGGACGCTATTTTTATAAGTTAATGGCTTTTTTACTGAACAATACTTGGGTTGCGATTCTAGTATGTTAAAGAAGTATTATTTGTATATGAGGAGAGTACATTATGTAATAATATTTAATACACGCAATATTACCCCATGTAATATTGCATTTGGGATTTTAATAATTCTAGGTTAAGCTTGAAGCTAATTTGAGATATTATGAAAAAAATGACTCGAGATAACTTTTTTGGTAGATAACATGACTTTTCCAACTCAGTCTGAAATCTAGATGAAAACCTAAAACCTAAATATGTGTATTTTATAAATATCTATATTTTATCGAATGAAAAGGTTTTTGTATTCCCCCTTGTTTTTGAAAAAAAACCTATTTGTAGTGTTGGAATTTTTTTAATATAGGATAAGGAGGAAAATCTTATGTAAATACTTTTACAAACACTTAAAAACGATAAAGGACTGAATTCAAACCATATTTGACTCTAAACGTATAGTAAAAGAATTTATGATTAAATCAAAACTTATTAAAATATACTAAATAAAAGGGACTACGTGACAACGAAACAAGAAAAGTAATCTAGGGGTTTAAATGAGAACGAATGATTGCATGTGACAGTCCTTCGTTTAAGGATGCCAATCAAATATTTCCCAGTGTTCCTCGATAATTATCTGTAATATAAACTAACTAACTATTAACTTATGGACTATTTTTTCTGTTTCATTTATATTTAAAATACAGTTTTTATGTAAGTTTTTCTGAAATTAATACTCTAAAATAAAATCCTGTTTACTTAGTACCTGATGACCGAGCTTTGCTCAGACAGATTAAGACATGTGTTATTCAAGTTAATTACAAAAATTGAAACACATTTATTACTCAACGCAAAGATTTATGTGGTTTAAATAAAACTTATTTAATACATCTTAATTAATATAGCATTAACACTGAACAGAAATATTTTATCCATGGTTGGGGATCGATCTCACAATCTTCTATACAGGGATCCTATGCGCTAGCACTGGGCTGCGGCGTCGGACAAATTCGTGACGTCATTTAAGGTCTTTTAGCCAACCTCAATTTTAGCTGATCATATACTGTTTATTTAATTATCCATGCAGTTATTATTAGCCTGAGATCAACTGAAACGTAATGAGGATTGAAAAGCAAAAGAGAAATTTAATTTACACCAATGAATTGGTTTGTTACAGTGGCTTCAAGCTATACAATGAATACGTTTTCTATCAAAACACGAACGATTTTAGAAATACTTTTCTCTGCTTTTATTTTGCACAGTTATTGTACACTTTAGTTTTTACAAATTGTTAGTAATTTGATAATGTTTCATTTATACATAAAATAAATATTTTTGCAAAACCTCTATTCACATATTGTTCACCACCATCTTCAATCAACAACTGTCAATCGGTTATTAACAGGTGTTGTATTTCTTACGTTTCATTCTCCATAAGCGTATTGTTAATTTTTTACTTTTAATATTACAAGAAAACCGGAATATTCCTGGACTTTAGACCTATCTAGAAATTATTTTTTACTCGGAAATTAGTTATTTCCAAAATTTAAAGAAATTCGTTAGAGCCGATATATAACAAGATATATATGAAGCAAGATATATATAAACCTTGCTCGTATTATAGTATTGGACTTGATTGGATGTTGTAGCTGATATAACTATTGTAGTCCCTACTGGCGATCTCTCCACATCAGTTGATTAAAAATAATAGTTCTCGCAAACTGTTAAAAATACTAGTGATTATTAATCAACTAGTTGTTGTGTTCTTTGTGACAGTTAACTTTAAAAGCTTAACCGGGGTTTACCAGTGGATCACACAATAGGACCGGAAGTCACAACTCTCCGCCTCTACGGGGCCCACACGGTTCCCAATAGTGTGAACCACTTGATGCCAAATTGATTTCAACAAAAGCCCATTATCGATCACACACCCGCCCAACAGGCTCCTTCAGTGAATCCTAAGCCTTTCCATCTTAAACAATCGAGCGGTCGTGGGAATTATGCAACAGTTTCAAAACGCAGGTTTGCTTAGGTTATCTATAAGTTTTCTGAAATAATATAAGTTAACCTATATGACGCGAATTCATTGAGCTCAAGGATAGGCACCAAGACTGGAGTAAGCCCTACATTAAGGAATGTTATAACAATCGGAGGTTGATATACAGGGTGTCACAAAATACGTCGCGTGCTTTGCAGTACCGGATTCTACAACCAAAGATAAACGGTATCAGTGGAATCACTCATACTTTCTCCTTAAAGTAAATATAAAAACGACAACCAGTAATAAACTTATCACATTCTTAAGTGTCATTTATATAGTTTATTGTTTAAAAAATTATCATTCAATTTCTGAAAATAACAACACGAGAAACGAAGTTAATTTAATAGAGAGAATTTTCTAGGGGGGAGGGAACCCTCCCATGGTATTGCCAAGCTTTTTAGAGCGGGGTTTGTTGGGTGATTTGACCTTACACTTCATACTAAGTTTCATGGAAAACGGTTGGAAAATAAGGAAGAAATTAATTAATGAATAACAAAGAATAGAGGAAAACGCCAAAAAGTCGAAACCTATGCGGTTTTCGAAACATTTTGAACTTCTGAATTCCTTATGAGTAGTTAGCTAGGAATGCATCATGTCAAATAGCATAAGAAATTCGAAAGTTGACTCCTACATCTTAGACCTTAGGTATCTCCCAACATTTATAATTACAAAAAAGGTTAGAATATGTACCGATTACAATAAATCTCATCATTAAAAATATTTTAATGTAAATTGTAGCAAACAACCAAGGGGGAAGGGACTTTAAAACCCAGGGTCATAATTTTCAAAAAGCCGCCATTTTGTACTGGGTTAAAGTAGAGACCCCAAATTATCGCTAATCGCCTTTAAATTTTAAGAGGTTTAAAATGAGTTACACCTCGATGGGGCTTTACGTGTGAACATTTTGAGTTACCCCCAAAAACCCCCATTTTGGGGGAGGGGCAGTCAAAATTTTCGATAATGTCAAAAGATACTTTGGGTTATGTTTGTTTGGTTGTTGTTCCCAAAGGTTATTTATTTCTTCTAACAAGAAAAAAAATAATAAGGGGAAGGAAATTTATAACTACCCTGTATAGGTGAGGGAGTTCACTAAGTAAAAAACTGAAAAGTGATTGTACTGAAACTGTCAAAAATTGCTTTTATCAAATATAAAAGCAATTTTTGACATGCTTAATGCTTAAACAAGAGTTAACTTCTTTAAGATCATTACCAGATTTAATTATAATAGTTAATGCACGTCAATATTTTACTGTAAAATTGTCACATATTTGGAAAATGATAAAATTATTTTATTTAATTAATGTGAATAAATACAGCCACTGCAATTTAGTGTACAACATCACAATGTAAATTTTGAACCTACAAGGTCAAATTCACATGTTTTAACTTGCTGATTTATGCGTCCAGTCTCGTGTGATGTTATTTTTAATTGATTCCGCCCAATCAGATGGCTAATAAATGAGTTAGCTGGACCTGTTATCGGTCGGCTGATTTTAAGTCAATTGACTTGGGTTCATCAGAAAAGTTAAAAGTGAAAATCGAACATTTTACTGCAATAACGTTTTTTATAGCTCAAACGTCAAACTTTTTTGCTAAAGGGTAAATCTAATCAACTATTTCTATAAAAAAAGTAAAACATTTTGGGTTGTTTACTTTTTAATTGTTTATTTATTAATCTTAAGCATGAGTTTTATAAAAATATGCGTTCGTTCTTTTTAGCGAATTTCCCATAGGGAAAAAGCTCTGTGAACACGATAACTCTCGTAAAAATGGTCCGATCCAGTCCAAATTTGGTAGAGATTTGTATTCCTACATTTGCTCGAACGAGTTCGTAATCCAGACATATCGGTCAATCAGAAAGGGTATTTTGGGAGCGGTTTGTACCGCAAAAATGGGGTTTTTGCGTTTTTAATATGTAATTTAAAAATGTTGAAATGTTATCTTTCACCATTAGAATCGGCTTATAAAATTACACAATTTAGTTCCTTAAAGTTATGCTCTAGCTCGAAACATAAAATTTCGTATACTGAAATTCTCTTACATTAACTGATACATAAAACAAATTATTAAGAGATGCATTGGCTTAATTGGTGTGCTATATTGGATTAGGCTGAATATAATTATAAAATTAAACATATTTGATGGGAAACTAAACAAATAAACAAGTATTATATTAGATAATGAGGATGAATTTCGGAGGAAGGGTGATAAAATGAGAAAAAACACATTATTATATAATTATTTAACAATATTACAGTATAGAGAATTACAAACACTGAAGTGCACGTACTAAACCAAAAACTACTCATGCATAAATTGGTTTTCTTTATGAGAGCAAATATATTATTTTTACGTAACGTTTGTATCCTCGTGCTTCTGTTACACCTAGAACTGTCGTACTACAGTTAAATTTTTACTATATAGCGAAAACCAGTTTACAACCGTCGTTACCGCGTTATTACAACTCCGAATCTTTACCCTCGATCAGACCTACGAGAGTTACGTGTTCACAGACCACACCACACATATAGTATTCATAAAATATTTAACAAAGTTTTTGACTAGCTCCTATAAAATTTAAATACATAGTAAGTTTACCATGAGTACGGTACGATAGTTCTTCCTTAAGTTCGTAAAATACATGATAAGTTATGAGTTATATTACTAATAAATGGAATATTACTTAACCTATATATTAGTCAGTTGTCTATCAATTTATCCACGCCAGCATTTCGTCTAGCATACTACTAGTGTACAGTATCAGTAATATTAAAATATGAATATGTTATACAGTTTATAATGGGAAAAAGTCAAATTTCCTTCTAGTATACTGAATAGGCGTTATATAAAACAATATAACATTATATGATAAATAAGTTAAGAGTTTATAATACATAAATAAATGCTAGGTTCACTTGAAGTATAAATCATGATTAAAACAAAACAAATGGTTTCTTTTTCAAAAATTTATTAGAATTGTCACTAAACATGAAGCTAAAAATCAGTTAAAAAATAAATTTTGGATTGATAACAAAATATGCAGAAATGTTTTATGCACAAAATGTAAATGCAAAACACAAAACAATACATTTCGCTTAGATTCCACCTTTAGAAATTGTTTGAGAAAAATCAGTGACGCTGTATTAGCTATCAGTGAAGTACTTCTATACGGTTCGATAGCTTTTATCGAATCACAAGCGGTATATCGAATGTGAACGATTTAGCACATATGAAAATACGCAGAGTCGCTTACCTTTGTGACTACGAGAGATGAAATATGAGTACGCAGGACCATTTGTCACCTAGACTGTAAATGCCCTTGAGTAACGATGTGTTTAAATTCTCAAACGATTATTATTCATTTTGAAACTACGAATAGAGCTCAACTGAAAATATGTTATAACTATAGCAAATTGTACAAACAATATAATATTCAGCGGTTAATTGTTAGAGTCTATATACAATGTATGAATTTGAGACATTGCGAAATTAGGTAAACAGTTTAAGACATTTTCATAAACACTTTACATGAAAAATTAAAATTGGTAAATTCAATTTACATAAAAAATGGTGATCTTGCTAACCAAATTGTACAACATGTGAAATAACCATCGTAGAACGATTGCCTAGATAAAAAAGATCATTGTAGACGTTAAGAATAATCATTTTTTTATCGTAATAATCAATTGTGTTAGAAACCAATAAATGTGATTTGATTGAAGTAGAAAACTGTAACTGTAAATAACTTAGTTTTAATGAATTAAGTTATAGCTTAGTAAATTTTAACAAAGATGTCTTTTTTTACATTTAAAAATCTGTATATATACGTCACTGTCAAAGCCCTCACTTACGTAGGATGCTGAAATTTGGTATACTGGTTCTTTAAGGCTAAAATAGAAAAGTCTAATAGTGTTTGTGACGATTTTCCCATAAATCTCTACCATATACGCCTTCAAAGTTCTCATGTAATCTTATGGGGAATTAATTTTGATTTGGATTCCAACATATGTTGTCTTAACTCTTAAGGTACATCAGCTGTTTTTATTTCATCCCATTACAGTATAGGTTTTTCCCCAGTACAGATTCTTGGGATTATGTTTTATGATTAAAAATAAAATGTATATTTGTTGACCAAATAAAAAATAATTACAATGCTTATACATATTACGTTTATTATGTTTATACATGTTACTATATTGTATATTATTATCAAATATTTGATTGTGTGCAAGAGTGTGTACTTACTCATGTGTAGAATTATCAAAGGTACTTTGGTGTAAGATGATAAATAGTTTGTCTCTATTTTTCATATGTTTTAATTTTCAAGGCCATATGAGTACAATCATTTGTTACAAATGTTTGGATTAAAATACTTGGATAGGCCGCAAATTCAGAAAGGCGATAATATTTATACTATGTTTTATATTTGCCAGCGAACCTAAACGTAATAGATCTGTTTTGTACATCGCTGCAATGCGCGACGGGTTACACTAGTAGAGATATATGCAAAGAATACAGAGCTGAATTCAATATTAACAAGCATTCAGTTTATTTGGAACGAGAGTCCGTAAACAGGTCTGGAGTGACGGTGTTGACAGCAGAGATAGAGGAATGGCGAAATTGTAAATATTCCGCACGTGCCAACCAGCCTGAGTATTCTTGGCCGTGTGCTTTACACGCTCGCGCTGTAATCTCAGTCATGCTACACAATCTCGTATCAATATGTTCTTTAATACTTCGCGTCTTTAAATCTGAAATGTTTAAAATATTACAACCAGTCAGCAAGAAATCTTGAGTCATTACTCAAGATTTTGTGTAATATTATAAAGAAGAGGTGGTGTCTGTATATTTGTTTGTTGTGGCAAGTAAACGCGAAAAATACTGAACCGACCGGTTTGAAATTTTACACAAAGGTAGATATTAAACTCATGCAACTCATAGGCATATTCATTTCCTTAAAATCTCATTGGGCTACGCCCCATGAACGTCCTAGGTTTCAATGTTTACTCGAACATTTCAAAGAAAGAAAACATAAAATTCTTGGAATGTCGACAGCTGTGAATACAAAAATTAAAAGAAGAAGAAGAAATAAAGTTCTATTTTACAGATAAACTGCTGGATCGAAATCAATATTACCGAAAATAGCATATTTTAAGTTTTCTCTCGATGCATGTCTCTATTACGTTATTCCTTATCCTTTCCTAATATTACTTAACATGCGGTACTTGTCATGCTGTAGAAACTAGTGTTTATACATTTTTGAGATCGTGTTTAGTATAAAATACTATTAGTAAATACCTATTTTGAATACATTTTTTACAATATTTATTTCTTGTCCAAGAGAAAAGGTAACCTCTCTTAAACCTTTTTATCCGTGCGAAGGACGGGTACTTTGGCCAGTTCTTAACATAAATACTGAAAACGGTTCGTATTCACAACATGTATTGTGCAGCTACATATATACATTTGATTTAGTTTCGGTCCAATAATAAGGGAGTTTGCGATGAAAAAAGTAATTTTCATGGGACTTTTTCCCCTCAGGAAATTGTCGCTCTCGGCTAGGGTAACAACAGTGGAAAAAGTTCCACTTTAATCCCTTGTTGCAAAAGTAACTATTTCCTCCCCTTACTACGGTAAGCTGTACTATACTCACTGGAATAGAGCACTAAAGTAATACTTTTAGTACCAAGGGAGAAGAAATATGAAGTTTTTTGTCCATAGGGAGAAACTGTAATCCCATAAGAAGAACATGGGAGAAATCTGGGATAACCTCTACCTATAAGAAATAATAGCAGCTGACAGTAGTAATTCATTCTTGAACGGTCAGCTGATAGTTTGAAATGACTGCTTTGAGGTTATGTTAGCCAGCTTGGACAGTTATAGTGATTCAGGTTAGCTAATGGTGGGTAATTTTTAACTTATGTTTCTTGTATGTGCAGATGGGGGAAAATGTTGTGTGCAATATAGGATTAAAGTCTCTCAGGAAATTGTCGCCCTTGGCGACAATCTTTTTGCGAAAACTTTTTAAAAATACTGTGTCATAACCTTTCGAGTAATTTGTCCCCTTCTTTCACTACAGTGTACTGCGGTTTAATCGCGATTTCCCGAAATTTCAACTTTTTGTTTGACCTGTTTTCTCAGAAACTACTGTATGTATCTGCTTGATATATTTATCACATACTTTTGACATAAGTACCTTTACACTGAAGCAGAATTACTATCTAATAAAGTCTAATACCTGAGAAAAACTTGAGAAAATGTTCGCAAAAAAGTTCATGTAATAACCATTTTTTCTAAAACAAAAAGATTGAAAATACAAATCTGCCAGGGGATTTTAGGTACATAGAGGTTAACATGCCACAACACATCAGACCTTCACCTTGGCCAGTTTCTAAAAAAAAGAGGCCATATGTATACACATGCAGGGGACCCGTGAACCCCCCTTAATCACATGCAGATGCTCATTTAGAGGATTATTGGGCATTTATTTTTTCAGTTTTTGTATTTATTTATAATCCGGATAGTAAAAATATGTAAAATAATATTTTGTATCGTGTAGTTTATCGACGATTACCGTTCCCATCCTTCATGCTAAAGTAAACAAACAAAATGTGTCTATTTTTTACACTGATTTAAAAAAACGTTAGAAAGAATTACGTAATATAGGCTACATTATATTAGACCAACATTTACATTTTTGGTATGAAAAATATAAATCAGTAATAAATTACTGTTAGTAATTTTATTCCCTAAATCAAGTTAGTGTTCCAAATCACTCTATATGTTGAAATGAAAATATTTCAGCAGAAACATGGTAAATGGTGGAGTAAATCCGAACTTACGAGTTTGTTTACTACGAATAAGCATTACAAAGTTGGAATCGGGACTAAGTTACGTTTTATTGAGCCCTTAAGACTTCATACGGATTATATACAGGTTCTCGTAAAAGCTTTCAAGTAAACTTCACATAAACTATCTTTAACTGAAGGAGATTCATACAGAACTGTTTCTCAATTAACCAACCTTAAAGCGTAAAATATCTACATAGAGGATACAAATTAAAGATAGGGTGTATAAATATTGGGCGTTAATATTCAGTAAATAGCTTTGTTGGCGCTCAAAGAACGTAATTTATATACATTCAAATTATACAGCATGTTCAAAGCCTTTTACAATAAAAACCCGGTAATTATTATAGTATGTACATCATTTCTTGGAGATCGTTTCGGACTGTCAAGCTGCTCTGAAAGCACTTCACTCCAATAACTGGAATGGTGGCGTCATCCTGTAATCCAGCTACTTGGAGGTCACGAATTGTGGATAGTTGTGAGCGATGGTCGGTAGGTGTAGTGTTCTCTTGTGTGGATTAACGTCCGCAATATTGAAAGCTACGTTAATCCGCAAAGACCATCCTCATAATTAGACCAATTCGTAATTCAGAGGTCGTGGTTCGGATTCCACGTTAAACTGTAGGTCCCTTAGTTGCCATCGGCTGTTGGGCTAGTAATTAAGACAGTCATGTCTAAGGTACATGTCAACCTTAGTCAGTAACAAGACTACAAGATCGCGCCACAATCATCCTACAATTAACTCTCATTCATACTTGGCTTAAAACACCTACCTTGTGGTATGGTCGCCATTTCAATAATCTAATCTAATCTAATCTAATTCTAAAATTGTGTGGGAAAGCTTCAAAACGATCTAACCGTAATACTGTGCTTCTCGGTTGGGTTCTAGACCATGTAGGCATTGGAAGAAACTAAAATGCAGACAAGCTCGCAAAAATAGGAGCCAAGATGCCATTCTGTGGTCTGGAACCATTTTGTGGAATTAGCAAAGCAACGACCCACAAAGTACTTGATGGCTGGGCCGGGGAACAACAATGTCTTTGAAGGAAAAAGTTCCCTGGGCAACAATTTAGCAAGAAGCTGCTTCCTGGACCGTCCTCTTCCTTCACTTGCTGGCTGTTGAAGTCAAGCAGAGGACAGGTCAGGTGGGTCTTTGCTCTAATCACTGAAGACGGTCATTTCAGAAAACATCTACTCACTCTGATGATCATTCGTGATGAACCAGAGTGCCAGGCTATGCAAAAGCTCTTTAGAGACAGCCAAGCATATCATCCTAGATTGTGATAGATTGTGGACAAGAAGTCCCCAATCTATCCCACCCTTTTAGGTCTTGAACAACCGGGTCAGGTATTTAATTCTGGTATAGAGAAAAAGCTCCTGATCCTTGTCGAAGATACAGGAATCAGCTTACCCATCTAGCTTATGGGAGACACAGTAAGCCACAAGGTTGACGTGTCAGGACCTGGAGTCCAATCCCTCAACTCAATCAACGTACATTATTTTATATCAAGTTCATTTAAGAGCTAATAAATCATGGGATACAATATTGCTATCCATTTAACCAATTATATTGACATTGTTACTCAAAATTTAAATGTTAGTCATATACTGGTTTTAATAATGTCTGTATATGATATAATCGTTTTAGGAAACTTCCTGAAGGAAATTAGGATAATACAATTGTCCTGATCTTTTTGTGGGGAGAAGGATGTAATAATACTAATTCACACAGGAGGATCTCCGTAGTGTGACTCACATCTACTAGACCCCCATCTCCTTAAGCTAGCTAGCTTGGCCGTTTTCCACATTACCTCGGGTTTTGATTATTAAGCCACGAGGTTCTTCGTTGGAGTAGTGTTAAAGGCGACCGAGGTCGACTTTTTACGCCCAAAAAACCTCAGATCACCTCAGAGAGTGGCACTCGCTGCGCGATCCATCTGTCACACCCAAAAAATGTGTGCTTTGCCGGATCTGCAATTCCTGGACAGCACAGACATGTACAATATACATCAGCCGACTTTGCCTATCTCGTGCAGATACTGTTGGAGCGAAAGTGCCCGTGATCCGATAGGAGTTGGGTCACAGAGAAATCGACCTCACCGTGTTGCCTTTCTACGTCCACGGTTGTATGTCTGAGATCAGCCTGTGGGTTCAACGTCCCCTCTACTCAGACTCCCATTGGCGCTTCTATTGGATTACGTTCTTCCTCAGTTAAAGTCTCTCCTCCTGCCTCGGTACTGCAACAATAGATCGTCTGTCTTCCTTGCACCATGGTAGATAAGGAGGACACCAGCGATAATCAATAACCATCACTGCTCATTCGGAGACCTACTTGGAGGTTATGAACTGTGGATAGTTGTAAGCGATGTTTGGTGGGTGATGGGTATAGTGTTCTCTTGTATAGGTTAACGTCCACACTATTGAATACTACGTTAATCTGCAAAAACCTTCCTCATAAGTAGACGAATTCGTAATTCAGAGGCAGTGGTTCAAATTCCCCGTTAAACTGTAGGTACCCTAGATATGCCATTGACTGTTCTAAAACGCTGGACTCTGAAAAGTTTCACGATGTGGAACAATACCTCAGCTCCGTACAAAAGGACCGACTGGACTGACTACATGATCAAGCGGTGTTTTTTAGGAACGCCAGTCACCGACGTTCGGCACCAACCTTCGTGACTTTGTGGGTGGTTCGCTACACCTGCTCTTCAAAAGACAGCTTGTCGTCAATCATAACTCTAAGGTACTTAGCAGCAGGCTTGGTTCCGAGATTTTCGTTTCTCACATCGGTTGATAGACAGACAATGTAACGTATACCACGACAGTGATCAATGAACGGTCATTAGTACAAGCCTGGGCGCTGCACAGGTGTTAAGCGGTCCATCTCACAATCAGCTGACATTGAGTCACTCACTGATCGGTCGTAGATCATTCTGGAAGGGATACACTACATTGTTTGTATGTCAAACAATCCCTCAAGGAACCTCTACGTTGTCAAATCTAGCACTAGGAATTTAGGATATTTCGAAAGAGAATATCCACGCATTTCGTCTTCACGTATTTAAGTTAAGTACACTTAGTTTATTTCTCTTTTCAGTTATCCTTACATTAATGTCTGGAAATAATGATTTTTACTTTCTCTCCTTTTAACTTGTAAACATAGGGATACATTTCATTCTCCTAGTAGAGTAATCTAGACCATTTTTCCTTTATTTTTAAGGGTTACCCCTACAAACCCTTCAAAATACTCAAAACCCACTCTAATGGTTTTAAACTCAAGTTTCATGGTTTGCAGATATTGAGATCGTAAATAATATGACCCCACCCGTGTGACTTTAAAACGAATGGTTCAAAAGTTATGGGCCTTCAAATGTAAAAAATAATTTTGTAATTTTTCTGGCAAAACGATAAGTGGTTTATAAAAATGTTTAACTCTCCATTAACATCTGATTAGAAAGCCAAACAAATCACTATTTTGAATCATTAGTACACCACTAACAGTTCCAGAGAAAGTTATATTTATTGTCCCATGTAAACGCAGTACGTTGTTTGAGAGCGCCGAATCTTATTCTTATGAAGTATATTAAAAAATCAATTTCTTCCTCATTTCTCAACCATATCGCATGATGGTACGCTATGCTATGCAACTTAGAGTCGGGTAACCCAAAAAAATAACAAAAACCGGTAAAAAAGTTTGGTATTACTTGTGGAGGGGGGTTTGTACACAAAAATTCCAACAATTATTTTATCTTACTTCTCTTTTCGACATTAGTTGAATGACTGTTTTTGAAACAAAACATTTTAAAATGATATTAAAAAATTAAATTAAAGAATATGATAGCTTTGTTAGCAGATTTAGTTTTTTTATTTACTTGAGGGAAAATATGTGTCAGTACACTGATACTGTTTTATACACACGTATACATAAATCAACGGGTTTAACAACTTAGAAAATTATTTTAATCCTTAATAAATGTTCAAAAGACTGCACATAAAACTTTATAAAATAATAATAATATCTTAGGTAGTTATTTAGGATTAAGATGGTCATTAAAAAGGATTCTCAGTGTCAGCTGAGATATAATGAGCTGACAAGGCGTTTGTTAAGAGACAGTGACATATGCTCATGTGCGTTGAGGTCATCATTGTTACGTCATTGGAGTGGTTAAATTGTCGTCGCAGGTTCTGCTGAATAAATAATAGAATTTTATACTCAGGGAAACTTATAATACCTATAACATTTTTTTAATGGATGTTTCATGGTTTGTTAATTATTAATTATATAAGTTAAAGAGGTATTTTTTGAATATTTACGTTCCTATGCTTAAAACCAATACGTAAATTTTATAACATGCGTTATACTAATCTTGATATAAATATTTTATTGCTTGAGTTCATATTTTTTGGAGTTCATACTACTGGGAAAAAATTGAGACTTTTTAATGACCTTCCTGGAATTCTCAAAGGTCCATCCATGGTATTTGTATCTATGACAAAAAATAAATTATCTCCGTTTGGTTGTCTTTTAAGAATTTCTTTTCATTTATACTTTTTGTTATTACATTTTGTTATACTGGTTTATCAATCGTAAACCTTTTAATATAAAATCACACAATAAACACATTTAAATGTCCTTTAGCTGCTTTAAGTCAAAGAGGAACTTACATAGATAACACAGATATAACTAGTTTAATATCTAAAAAAAATATTATTTAATGAAAAAAAGCTGATCTCATTAAGATTTTAGTATCGTTTAGTGTTATACATTTTTTACGTTATGACAGATTCAAAACCCACAATAATGCATATATACGAAGCCTCAAGTTAGTTTTTTTTCAATTAGGTATTTTACTTGAAATAATAAGAGCAACCTTATATAATATTTACGACTATACAACTCTCATAATATTTGTAGCTTTTACAGACTATTAGTACTAAACTATTAATTTGTATCTAATAATTATTTAAATTCCATGCATTTACAAATTCATGTAACCTTTTTCTAGGAGAAAAAGAACTGTAGGAAGAAGGTCAAATAACTGAGCCGCATAAAAAGTTTGCAATATGAAAATTAAAGTGGTAATATTTTAGTAAAAAACCATTGTACATTTAACACATAAATTCAATTATATTGTACTAACAGTATTATTATATTATAAAATTACATACTATAATGTTGCCTATAATCTTAATCAATGTTATTTTTTGTGTTAAATAAGGTATAACATGTTTGTTAATATTTTCATTTATTTTACAGGTAAGTTCCGGTTTTACAGAATACATACAGTCTGCAATCTATAATATAGTAAGTATCAAAGCTACAACTACATTATTTATTCACTGCATTGAATTAGTTAATTTTCTTTCGTTAATTACTAGCCATAAACGTTCTTATATACTTTTTTCAAGTAAGTATGACGTATGAATAATAAATATTAATTTAATTATATTTGTAAATAAATAATGATTTTGTACATTTTTATTAGTTTGTGAAAATATTTACACATGTTTTACAGCGTTTCTCAAGCTTTTTCACTCTCCCTGCATCTCACGTTTGCGATAAATACCTATATTTCACGGTTTTGACAGATTTTAAACTTGAATGTTTATTATTTTCATTTTACTATTTATTTATTATATATTTTTTCAGATGGGCGCAAAAGTGGCTATAAAATTTTTACAGGAAAGTGTGTTTAAGGTGGTGCGAGCGAGGATTGTGTAAAACTGCTTATATTTTTGAGCTGAAATGTTGGGAACGTGGATGAATAACATATTTTTTTACGTAACCTATGTGAGATAAGAAAAAATCCGTGTACTACAGGAAATTATTTTTAACGCCACATTTTTTATCCGATAATCTTATATAATATGTCATTTTGGAGGTCTAAAAATCTTAAAAAATGTAAAAAA
Organism: Nephotettix cincticeps; assembly: GCA_023375725.1. Taxonomy (NCBI): domain Eukaryota; kingdom Metazoa; phylum Arthropoda; class Insecta; order Hemiptera; family Cicadellidae; genus Nephotettix; species Nephotettix cincticeps. Next base: position 3,288,881 of record CM041785.1, read on the forward strand.
ATAGAATTGTTATCTTAAACAAGTGACTCAGGTAGGTTGCACGAAACAATCACAAAATGTGCAACGAATAAGCGACACTAGCAACGACCTAGTGGATTTCACTTGTCTCTAACGCCGCTCGTACCGCCTTAAGCGTGAATTTAAAGTTACAGTAGTGTGTTGCCGGTAAAGCTAATCGGTTTGAACTCAAAAGGAAGTGTTTTTGTTACGTTCAACATTTTAAAGAATTAAATTAGGTTTCTTTACCCTGGGTTTTGTTTGAATGAATATACTTTTTCTATAAAATGTTTCATTATTGCATACATACTTTTGCACCCCTCTGTATATGAGGCTTCCGAGATGAATCGTTTTTAAGTGACATACTTTGATCCCCTAGCAATGCAGCAATTATTGTTGCTTTTTTACCGTATTTTAGTTTAAAGTTATCGGTAGACCCCCTGGGTAAAACAAAATCGATTTTTCCTTAATTTTTTATACATTTCTTTAGAATTAATTTACAACAAATTTCATGAATATCGGTTGAGAATAACTTATTTTACTATTTTTTGTCCAAATCAATGCTCTTATAAGGTAAGGGCTACTCTGATGCGCGGGCATTACTTCATGACTAACCTTAAATGTGAATTTTCGTAACTATGTTTTTTTGCACTTCTGTACCTATACCTCAGGAGCTACTAGAGATGTCTTAATAATTCTGGTTTTGTCTTGTAGCAAATTTGATAATGAACAAATTGACCCGGCAGATTTTGAAAAATGACTTAAGTAAAAAAGTTATTTCACAATTAGTACAAAAACACGGGTTTTTTGGGCATTTTTCGTAAATATGAAAAAATATATAAAAGTTAAATTAAAAACCTCTGGTTTAAGAGTTCCCAAGCTATCAACAAATATAATAATAAAAAAAACTATATTGATACCATACGTAGTTACTGAGGAAACTGTACCGAAAATTTGATAATTTAACATGGCTAAGATAGGGGTCAACCGGCTCCCTTAACTACCTAAAAATTAACTAAACTTATATAAAATTGGAACTATATTTTACTATTAACAAATATAAAAATCACGATGTGCCAAAATAGTTCATACGCATTTCCGTTTTACTTAGATATGGGACTAATAACGTAATAAACATCCGATAGGAACTAGTTCCTTAGAGTTGTTCAACTCCAAAGACCATTGAACGACTCCATGACCATTGAAGACATGAAATCTTTCGTTGCAACGACTAAAAGAAGCAATTCTTCATCCACATTAGTTTTGGTTGAAAGCCCGAACGATTTATAAACAAAGAACAAGAAGTGATAGATATGGCGGAACGGGAACGAAGATTAGTCATCGATCTCATTTCCAACAATCCTTTTAAGTCAAATTGCTTCTCGGAACGTCGGAGGAAGAAGGGAATATTTACTTATCAGTTTAACTACATTAATGATAGTTTTATGAAATTCTGATCCAGTCTACTGAACAAAAAATAAACATAAGTCATTAGGAATAATTTATTTCAAAATGTTTTGATAAATCAACGTATTTGAGTATTGTTTGAAAATATTACCTCAGTCGTAGAGAACTAGTTCATTGGAACTAGATCCAAACTAAGAGTTGGTATCCGAGAAAGGAATAGTTCTTTTTACATGGATGTGTCAGAACTCTGGGGCATATAGTTAAAACGTCATATAGTTAATAGGAGATCTGTTTACAGGAAATGAAAACATTCCCTTTAGACAGAACCATGATCTAAGCTATTTCCCAATAAGAATTAAATCCATTTTTGAGTAGTTCGTTCCGAAGCTACTGATCTGTAGTTTACTTATGAATCGAAATACTCTTCGAAATACGTTCGTTCTCATGGGTTTCGACGTGTGTACTTTGAGTGTAATCAAACACAAGGTAATTTATGCTAGATTAAAAAAGATAACAATCTGTTATATGATATGAACAGTAATAACGTAACAGTAACCTGTTATTCAGTTAAGTGAGCGAACTCGCCGCAACCACTAATCTGTGATTCGTTCCGGCTATTATGAATAATAGATTCATCATGCGCTGTAATACAGCTTGTGATACGATTCATTCACAGGCTATGGAGGCACAATGAAACTCTAAACGGAGCTGGAAATATCACAGTGGTGATATTAAAAGAGATTCATTGTGAACAATTTTTAGCTATCGGTAATAAAATAGTGGCAGCCTATTATTTTCATTTCGTCCGGGAACATAACCTATATTCTGGACAGTCGCAAAAAAATTCATCAGGTTAAAAAAAATTGTTTTCTCCTATAGTTTTCAAACGAAGCTGCAGATCCGCTGTATTGCAAATTCTTTCTCAGAGCTCTTGCAGTGTTTTATGCATTTGTGGAACGTACATTTTAGCTTTTATATCGCCCCAGAGGAAGCAATTGCATGCAGTTAGGTCTGAAGAAGCCTAACCTACACTCCTTACTGACTGACTGTCCTCTTTGGTTATAATTCTGTCCTACCAAAGTCTTTATTTCAGGAGACACTCTTGGGTGGGGAGGTATTGCATTTCAGTACACTTACTGTGGCTTTAAATTGACGATGCCAACGCAGGATATTGTTGTATGTAGGAGCAGTACTCCTGAAATTCCTACAGAACTTGTATTTTAAAACACAAAATGTTTTTCTCCAACTGTAACCATTTCTAAAACTAGACAAGAAAACCTTAAACGTCCTTACCGTCTGCACTACCATCCTCATGATTAGACTAATTCGTAAATCAGAGGCGGAGGTTCGGATTCCACGTTAAACTGTATGTCCCTTAGTTGCCATCGGCTGTTGGGCTATGAATTAACAGTCCTGTCTAAGGAACATGTCTGTCTTAGTCAGTAACAACACTACAAAATCGCGCCACAATCATCTTACACTCAATCCTCATTCACACTTGGCTTAAAATACCTACATTGTGTATGGTTGCCATTTCAATGATCTTATCTAATCTAATCTTGGAGGTCACGAAATGTGGATTGTTGTGAGCGATGGTCGGTGATGTAGTGTTCTCTTGTGTGGATTAGCGTCCACACTATTGAGTGCTACATTACCAAGACCATCCTCATAAAATAGACAAGTTCTTAATTCAAAGACAGTGGTTCAGATTCAAAGTTAAACTGTAGGCTTAAAATACCTACCTTGTGGTTTGGTCGCCATTTCAATAATCTAATCTAATCAGTTCTCTACAGAGACTGTGATTGCCTGTAGTTTACAGAAACCTTGACGCACACACATTTAGTTATTGAATAAACTATTTTGGTAAAGATTCCCTATTGTAAAATGTATTTTGGGGTTTTAAAAAGGGCTGAAAATGGTTTCTGTGTACGTCTCACTATTCTACAATAGATCTGGAACTATTGTAACTAGGTATCTCACATACCAAAGGTGAATCAAGATGTGTATCTGTACGGTATGCTCCAGTACTCGAGGCTTTGTAGTGAAGGGTACTCAGAGCTGAAGGATCAAAGATAACTCCTCGCCAGGTTCATACAGGATCAAAGGGTGGCTGCTACCTGTCTTGGCGAAACACCGCCCCTTTGAGAGGTCCTTAGAACGCTGTGCGTTGCGGTTATAATTACTTTGTGGACTTGGGTTGCATATCAAGTTGTACAGGGAGTTGTTAGGCCACCGTATCTTACAGTACAGCTAATATTGATGTAATCTAAAACGAGAACTTAACAATAACCATTCCAACTGGTCATTAACGTTTCTTATTATTTTGGTTACCTCACATACCTTTATCTTGATCGATGTCATTTTTAACTGAAAAAATTACTTCGTATTACTACTGATAATGTACAAAATGTAACTATTTTTAACTCCATATAATTTGTTTTAATAATTGGTAACATCAGAAAGTGTTCTTTCAATCTGCAATAATGTATGCATTATGTAATATAATTTTCCTTAATGTAATTACCTAATACTAAATAGTATCAGTGATGTTTTTTAGTTGAAGATACCCTCGACCAACACGAGGTAAAAAACGTTTTTGAATGGGCGAAAGAAAATAAATTCTGATATAATAGTAAATTGAACTTTCCTCTAGTTATTTATTGTTATTATTTTGTTTTGGCTGAAAGCATAAAAAATTGTTTTTGACATTGAAGTGCTCTATATTTTTGAACCTTAACATTGACAGAAATACGGATAGTGCCATATTATTATGGATATTTCTATCCTCAACTTAAATTAAACATTTTTGATACAAACATTAGCCTGTCAACAGTTTTAAAAGCATGTATGGTAAGTTTTAAGATTCATTTTGTTACAGTTTTTTGCAGAAAATATATTTATAATATTTAAACACGTCTTAAAACAAAAAAATATAATTTTTACCTCACTCCCTCTCATTCTAGTTTTAATGAGGTGATAGTTTTTAGGAATCTTTTTTAGGAGTACGCACATCACGGCCATGACTAAAATTAATAAAAAAGTTAATTGAAAGAGATACTATGCATTGCAACGTGACGAAGATCTGTGACGTACAACGTCACAGATCTTCATCTTGTGGGGGGGTGGTTGGGGGTGACACGGTCATAGTGTGCGTCCTCCCTTAACTCAATACTCCGCATTAGACGTATTCGGTGCGATATCATCAATTAGGAAAAATAATTGGGAATTAACGGGATTTGAACTCGAAAACTAAAGGAGGTACGCGCACCCTTACCCTAAATGATCACTAGTATAGCTTAAGCCAAGAACAACACCACTACTGATTTGATACAGTATGATCAGAATCTCGACGTAGACTATGACAGTAGAATGATGTTGTGAATGCTCGTGACCACGGATAGTTCTTTTTGTCCCTTAGCAGCTGATCTTAGCCTGGTCGCTGGTGCTTAGTGTGTTTGGTCAGAATATAAAGTAGTGCTCGTGTGACTAGTGCATATTGTTATTAGATTTGATTATATTATTGAAATGAAACCCGTACCACAAGGTAGGTATTTAATCCATGTATAAATAAGAAACAAGTGTAGGATGATTGTGGCACGATCTTGTAGTCTTGTTACTGACTAAGGCTGACATGTTCCTTACACAAAACTGCCCAACAGTCAAAGGTATATCCAAGGGACCTACAGTTTTATATGGAATCCGAACCACCGCATCTGAATTACGAACTGGTCTAATTATGAGGATGGTGTTTGTGGATTAAAGTAGTAATAAATAGTGTGGATAATGTTAATCCACACAAGGGAACACTACATCCACCGACCATCGCTCACAACTATCCACAATACGTGACTTTCAAGTAGCTGGATTACAGGACGACGCCACCGTCCCAGTTTTGGTATACTTTTATTTTAAACGTCGCGGTCATTACTTTTATAGATTCTGAATTATTTTTTAAGTAAATATTTAAAACATCTATTGACTATACACCGTGAAAACCTTTAATATGTACATGTCCACAAAATGGAACAATGACAAGCCTCTCTGTTATGCGAATCAGGCAAATCAACAGGAATAATTAATGTCCAGCGGTAATTACGCCACATAAACTGTTAATTGTTCGACCAAGTCGTTTGTGAGGTTAAAGACTCACGTTGCAGCTGTTAACAATGTTCAAACTGTAAATATCTACATTGCGGCTTGGCCCAACACTGTTCATATATGTGTAACTGGACACAGTACTTCCTAAATTAAATACACACTTCTACATCACACTTTTCAGTTTTAAAATTACTTTCAAATAATGTTTGCATAGTGAGACTAACGTAAATTTTCTAATTTCAAGTCATAATCATCATTTTATCAGTTATCATTTCTCTATTTCAATGTAAATTATTAAAAGTGGTAGTAAAGACCTAAAGGCAGCTTACTCAGTTTGAACATCTTATACGTTTTACATTATTTTTTTAATAGATGCAAACTTTATTTATCTGTTAAAAGATTGTCAAAATCTGGCTGAACTGACATACTTTTTCTACCTTTAAAAGTAAACCATGATTGACAAATTACATACATTTAATCATTCACATCAGTAGTCATTCTATAAAAAAGTAATTATATAAATCTGTTCCTAATTTAATTTCAATACCTATTTAATAAGAATATAGTCATGAACAAATGTTTTTGAACTTGAACTTTTTGAAGTTATGCGAAGACTAAGAAGGGAACCAATCTCAAGTGTACCCTTGAATTCAACAGATTTCTCAGCTGTTTACTGCAGTTGACAGATCTTATTGGCTTCAGCAAAACCGCTTTGATTTCAAACTTTTATTAATAAAATCCTCTTTTTTATGAGGTTGTCTTAATTTATTCATTTATTACATTTAAACAAAACTTGGATCGTTTACTATATTTTCGTTACTTATCTCGAACTATTCTACGCCCAGAACTATTAAATACTAAAATCTAACTCAAGATGCATAGTTTTAATTTTGAACGAAAACAAAAATTTCAAAAAGAAGTTTGAATATTTTGTGTTTTTCTTAATTTGTTTAAATATCTGATGGGATATCTTGGTTAACTTTGTTAGATTGTCAACACATACAATATTTATGTTCAAGTCGTGATATACAAACATCCATTTAACATTTTTATAGTAGTTTATTAATTTATATTTGTAATGGAAAATTAAAAAGAAAATTGGAAAATAACTTATTTAATAGAGACTATTACTACTATTTTAAAATTAGAAATGTTAATTTTTAAAACGTACTCCAAGATAATTTCTACATCATTTCACCATCAGATGTGAAAAAATGTTTTATTTAATTGTTTATTTGAAATATACTTAAATAAGAGCTATACCTTTTTTAACTAAAGAAAATACTATTCTACTTACTAATATACAATACAAATACGCATAATAACCCAACTCTATATAAATTAGTCGATGTGGATAGTGTTTAATGTATTTTATAATGATCTAAGGACTGGCACCGTGGTGTGTCCTGTAATCCAGCTACTTGGAGGTCACGAATTAATTGTGGATAGTTGTAAGCGAAAGTCTGTGGGTATAGTGTTCTCTTGTGTGGATTAGCATCCGCACTATTGAGTGCTACATTTATCCGCAAATACCATCCTCATTAATTAGACTAGTTCGTAGTTCAAAGGCTCGGATTTAACGTTAAACTGTAGGTCCCTTAGTTGTCATCGGATGTTGGGCTAATAATAAGTCCAGTCTAAGGAACATATTAGCCTTAGTCATTAATAAGACTAAAAGACCTGTATAGGTCACCATTTCAGTTAAAAGTGTACTTAACATACAATATAAATACACAGATCAATCCAATTCAAAATAAATTAGTTAACTTGAATTAACAGCCATTTGTCATGAGTCTCAACTGGACCACAGATAATAATTAAAATTTATAAATCAAATTTATTTTATAATTGAGTTGCAAAATATTTCAGAGTTGTTTGTTTGATGTGAAAATACATCACCCTGTCATGAGCCAATTCCTCTTCCAAAAGTTATTTGTTTATCTCGCTCACGTAACCAAGTTTAAAGTCACAGTTTCAATCTATATGTAAATATAAGCTGGATACCTGTTATATCTTTTATAAGGGAATGAATTAACTTTTCTAAGATATTTTCACCGCTGAGTTACATAATTTAAAACCCGTGTTTTATAAATATCTTAATTATAAGTAAAGGGTACTTGTTGTATACCATTTTTATGTTACGTTTTATCAGAAAATTAATATAAAATATAAATTAGTTTGAAAACTCATCTGGGGTGATTCGGGGACTATTTTGTTTTATATAAATTACATCGGTTTAATGTATTGGCTATTGTTCTCATTTAGGGAAGCCAATACGCTTCACATATGTTGGTTGAGATTTTAACGGATCGTTGATACTTTTATTTTTCGTTCAGTATTGTATTATAGAACAGTTAAAATAAGTAAGTACACTATAAGAATATAACTATTTTTAAAATATAAATTTAATAATATCATTTAGTGACTAGAACAAAATTTATAGCTCCAAGGCTACGTTCTCACTCCTTGTAATCCGGGAGTCTTCGGTTCAATTCCAGACCAAGTTAGAATTTTGTGATCGAGCTTTTATAAAGTTACTTAATACCGGGGTGTCGAAACGGCAAAAGTGCATTGGCGTTGATAAGTATACCCCTATCGCAGCACACCTGCGTACTCAGTGAATATCCAAATCAATAATAATATGTAACAGGTTTGATCAATATCCGAAATAAATAAGAAAGTTTGCCTATTCTCCATAAAATCAACACAAAAAAGAGTATGCAGGTTTGCTGCTGTGAGGAACACTGAAAGTAGATATTTTTACGATAAACCATTTTTATTTTGACCAAGTTTAATCAATATCTGTCCATAAATAAAGGAGTTTTCCCATTCTTATGATTAACATTAAAAAGTATCCAGGTTAGTTGACAACACAATATAAACACATAAACTATGATTTTTAATCATAAATTGATGAATTTAAACCACATGAAACTAAATTACAAGTTTCATCGAACAATATAGATGGATACGCTAAATATAAAATGTTCCTTATCCTCCTTAATGTTTACATTAACAGTGAAATGTTGAGATTAACAGTCTTAAAATACAAAGTACTGTGTTTAGACTTTTCAATACCTCTGGAACCGTTAGAGAGCAAAACTCTAAAAGTACTAAATTGTGTAGTTTTATTAGCCTATTTTAATGGTAAAATGTAAATTACATTTTTAATGCCATGCAAAACGCAAAAAAACTTTTTGTGAGTTCATCCCCGCCAAACTACCCGTTCCGATTGACCGATATGTCTGGATTACGAACTCGTCCGAGTAAATGTAGGAATACACATCTACTAAATTTGGTCTCGATCAGACAAATTTTACGAGGGTGATCGTGTTCACGGACATTTTTAACGACTAGTGCCTCTAGGCACTTCAAAACGAAAAGGTAACATAGTCCTGGGCTTAAGTCTTACCATGGGACCTACGGTTGTAGCTTCTTCCTATAGGAAATTCGCTAAAAGGTGAATAAGCTAGCACAGTGAGATCTGAACGAAGCAGGAAAACGGTTTAACTACTGACACCTTCGTAGGGTTTCTGAATTATTGAGTTTTTATTAAATTACTAGCAGCAAGTCCGTCCTTTGTACGGATTGTAGGATTCAGTTTAAAGAAGAAAGATTATCATACCAAAATGTAAATTTGAAATCCTAAACAAATCTATACAAAGAAAGTAAATCAATACCCAGCTTTATTATTTAGCATTACTTTACAATTAAATAGAATGAAACATTTATACCACTATTATAATTAGTTATACGTTAAAATAACTTTAATATATTATGATTTCGAAATGTGTTTAAAATGAATGACCAAAATAAACTAACTAATACTGATTTCACAGCTGTTTGTTTTATTTCTATTAAATGTTTAAACTACAAAGACAGAAACTTATTAGCAGTAGGTTGTTCATTGAAAACTGAATTAAAATGCGAATAATATCGCGTAAAAGTGGGATTTTAAATACTCGTTATTTACCTTTCAAGGGGTCGGGCGGGGCGATTTCAAGATTTAATAATGAACATTATTAAAACCATTATAGAAACCTTCTCTGGATGTAAGAGAATACATGAAATAAGTTTCGTTGTAATCAGTTCTCCCGTTTTTTCGGAGAAGGGGCGTAAAATGCCTCCTGGAGTCTCACAGACAAACGGTCAAAAATTGAGATAAGACCGGTTTCGGCTTCTCTTACTCACGAAAAGTAAGATTAACTAAAAAATGAATAATTATGAGCAATGTACAGACAAAACTATAATTTTATTTTTGTAGAAATCTAGAAAAGATACTTTAACAATTTTTCAGTATTTCCAGATTAAATTTGTTGAAATAACAATTTACACAATAGTTTAGTTTATCTGGCAAAGGCTCAGTTTTAAAGTGACCAGATATTAGTTCTTCTGTAACAAAAGTGCTTGTCTTCTAAGGTCAAAACGTAAAATATTTTCGTCTAGGATCAAACGGGGACCGCGAGATCGTTAGAGTTATATTGAGCCTCAGACGCTTTAGCTTCACAGTCTCCTCCAGGAATATCCTCAAGGCCACCGTGTTTAATTACTAATGTCTTTTAAACATGAAATATAAAGAGAAGTTACCGATGCAAGTTGAGCTACACACACTGTACTTTCATTAAGGGACACGGACGTCCCTACAGTCTCCATGTTAAATTACCAAATTTTAGGTTCAATTTAAGAAAAAACCATACACACTATCCATATGAAACTTTCAAGGCTTGTTAACCATACTTTAATGAGAACGTCAATGAACAAAAATTTAGATTTTTTGGTTTTAATTATAATTTTTTTTAATTTTTGATATGAAATAAAAACCATGTCGGATAAGAGATTTGTTGTTCTTCATTTTGTTACAGTAGTTTTCATGAACGGCCTGTACAAATTTCGAAACAATCAATGGACTATTGGGTGAGTAAAGTGTACCTAAAGGGTAAAAGCAAAACCTTTCAGGAACCCGAGGTATACTGAAAAAGTGCTTACGAAACAAAAGTGCAGGATTTTATTGTAACAATAACTATTTTTGGCATGGCTATGTCGTAGATCTTAAGGGGTGTTGGCAATTTGGAAAATGAAAATTTGATGTAGGTTCCCATAGAAACTACCAGAGTTAGTGTATTCAATTTTTAATATATAAGATTAAAAAATAGCTGCTTAGAATAACTAAAAACATTCCTTTTGACATATCCACGATCTTATCTACTTATTTGTAGAAACACATAACAAATAAGTGTTTGGTATCAATATAATCAGGATTAAACAGAGAACATATTATTGAATAAAATAATTCACGAAAATAAATTTTTGACGTCCATTTACCCCTAATTACAACATACGACCGGGCTTGTGGGCACGGGCTGCCTACAGAGGAGCGAGCACCAGACCAGTCCAATTTTGTAATTAATTCTACGAGTACAATAATAGACTCTGACAGATAATGGTAACAATAGGTGCATAAAAATAGAGTCCTAGTTTCAAAGGTGCCTCTTATCATTTAAAGATTTTGACAATGAGAAATATAATGGGATCATTTTAAGCTCTGGTGTCAAACAATCAACGACGCAAAACGATGGCTTAAATTTTCATGATTATAATATGTAAAATGTATTTAAACAGCTGGATTTTCAATCGTGAAAAAATTTAAGTAGCGTTTGTTCGTCTCCATAAAACAAGTGAAAGAAGAAGCATAGAAGTGAAAGTAGTCACTTCTATGCTTCTTTTATCATGCAAGGGTAAAACCTTTATTTATCTATCTATAATATTATAAAGAACAGGTGGTTTCTGTATTTTTGTGGGTTTGTGGGTTTTTTGTGGCAAGTAAACGTGAAAAATACTGAAACGACCGGTTTGAAATTTTACACAAAGGTAGATCTTAAACTTATGAAACACATAAGCATACTAATTTCCTTAAAATCCCATCGGGCTACGCCTAATGAACGTCCTAAATTTGAATTTCAACAGCTGTGAACACTAAAATTTGACAGTTCGGGATGAAGAAGAAGAAAGTGCTGCCGTGACCGTCCTAGGTTCCAATGTTTACATTTTCTAATGTCAACATCCGTTTACACTATATTTTGACAGTTAGGAAAGAAGAAGAAATGAAGTTGTTTTTACAGATAAAGTGCTGGATTTAAATTAGTGAATTATTAGTTCGAACTAATGGAATGGTAGATTTTATGTTTTATCTCAATGACTATCTCTATTATGGCAAATCCCTTACCAATATTTGATAATGTTCATTTGTATTGTTGTAGACACACGTCTTTTGACATCTTTTAAACAATGAAGAATTAATTATCAATAATTTAAGTGTATCAGTAGAGCCTACACCTCACAGCCTTTTTACCCGTGTGAAGAACAGGTACTTAGGCTAGTTTTAAATTTTTTTGTTCTTCGTGATGTGAATGTAGATTAGATTAGATCATTACAACCAACCATCATTACAATGTAGGTATTTTAAGCCAAGTATGAATGAGGATTGAGTGTAGGATGATTGTGGCGCGATCTTGTAGTCTTGTTACTGACTAAGGCTGACATGTTCCTTAGACAGGACTGTTAATTAATAGCCTAACAGGCGATGGCAACTAACGGACCTACAGTTTAACGTGGAATCCGAACCACGGCATCTGAATTACGAATTGGTCTAATTATGATGATAGGCTTTGCGGATTAACGTAGTATTTAATAGTGCGGACGTTAATCCACACAAGAGAACACCACATCCACCGACCATCTCTCACAACTATCCACAATTCGTGACCTCCAAGTAGCTGGATTACAGGACGTCGCCACCGTCCCATTCAGTACTTTGTCCTACGGGGTTATGGTGTGAGGTAATAGTGCTGAGACTAAGAATGTTTTATTCAAAAAAGGGCACTTGAGTAATTAACTTTTTTGTTTTTAGAAAGCACTGTAAGCCACTTTTTTGCAGGATGAATTTTAACCATTGTAAATCTGTATATATTTTATTGTTTACTGCATGTCAAGAAGAATTTTGCACGTTATGCTTGTTCATGGCCACAACACAAGGCACGCAAAGGCTATTGTAAAACCTTTCACTAGAAATTCTTACGAGTGCATGGGAGTAAAGTCTTTTAATTTGATTTATGTTAAAGTACAGCATGTCACTTATAACTAATTTAAAAATATTTTGCACGAATGGTTTGTTTTAAGACCATTTATGACATAAATAAATTTTTTGACTGTGATAAAACCACTTTGATTTTTTAATGTATGTATATACTTATTTTTTTATTTATTCATTTATTGTCTAGCACATGGATTATCTTGTTTATAGTATTGTTTGACATTTATTTTTATACTTATTGTAGCTCTAAATTTACAGCCACATTTATTGATTGCATTTTTTAGTATTTTTGTATTGAGACGAGGTTTATTATTACAAATATCGTATATTTAACGATCTATAAATATCTATCTATCTATATCATGGATTAGACGAGGTCAGATACCTTGTTAGCGTTTCAAAAATACAAACCAACAGAATTTGAGATGAAACTCATTTCGTTTTTTTACTGGCTATACCGAAATTAAAACGGTATACATATGTATATTAATTAAATTCCATTCACAAAAACACACAAACAAACACACACACACATATACACATACACATACACGCACACACATGCGGAAGTCTGATATTGTTTATAACTTACAAATTAAGACTTTAAAGACGTTTGGACTTTAACTCTCGATCGATTAGTATTATTAATCAACTATCGGTAGTCGAAGGTCAAATCGATTGTGGAATCTATCGGAAGACTAATAAGTTAACTATGTAGCTAGATTTTAAAATGGTTAGGTTTGAAGGCACAAGGCTGACTCTGGCTATAAAATATATACAATTTTTAACGACTATTTTCTCTGTCTCTAGGCTCTTCAAAACGAAAAAGTACCATGGTACCGGGCTTAAGTCTTTCCATGAAACCTGCCGTAATAGCTTATTTCCGATGGAAAATTCACTAAAATTGGTATTCGAACACATGGAATAATAGAAAATTTCATATGATAAATTAGTCTACGTATACCAAATGACTTAACTGAAATTTTGACCTAATGTCCGATAATATTAGAATTTAAATACAGTACATTAAACGTACTTAAATGTTTGGTTGAATTTGAACACACAATTGTATGAGTTATTTACAGCCACATTTATTGATTGCATTTTTTAGTATTTTTGTATTGAGACGAGGTTTATTACAACTATCGTATATTTAACGATCTATAAATATATCTATCTATCTATCTATATCATGGAGTAGACGAGCTCAGAAATCTTGTACAGCGTTACAGAAATACATACAGCAGAATTTGAGATAAGACTCAATTAGGAATTTTTACTGGTTATACCGAAATTAAAACGGTATACATATGTATATTAATTAAATTCCATTCAAAAAAACACACATACACATACACGCACACACATGCGAAAGTCTGATACAGTTTATAACTTACAAATAACACGTTTGGACTTTAAATCTCGATCGATTAGTATTATCAATCAACTATCGGTAGTCGAAGGTCAAATCGATTGTGGGATCTATCGGTAGACTAATGAGTTAACTATGTAGCTTGGTAGCTAGATTTTAAAATTGTTAGGTTTGAAGCCAAAAGGCTGAGTCTGGATATATATAAATATATACAATTTTAACGACTATTTTCTCTGTCTCTAGGCTGCACAAAACGAAAAAGTATCATGGTGCCGGGCTTAAGTCTTTCCATGAAACCTGCCGTAATAGCTTCTTCCCTATGGAAAATTCGCTAAAATTGGTATTCGAACACATGGAATCTTAGAAAATTTCATATGATAACTTAGTCTACGTATACCAACTGACTTAACTGAAATTTTGACCTAATGTCCGATAATATTAGAATTTAAATACATTAAACGTACGTACAAGTTTGGTTGAATTTGAACACACAATTGTATGAGTTTACAAATTAAGTTTCAATTATTTAACGAATAACCATTAGTAATTAATTAAATGGGATGTTTGATGGACGAAATTAATCAAGTTAATGTTTATGCTAAGTTTGAAGTGTATAAACTCGATTCAAAATATTAGCAAGCATGAAAATATATTTGTTTGGCGATGCAGGTTTATATTGTTTAACGGAACCAGGTCGACAGCGGTAGCACGTGGTTGGTTTAATAACTACACTTTTGACCTACAACATTCTTTTCGTTGTATATATTTTGCTATTTTCCTTATTGTGTGAGTATTTTGAATCGGAATGTACCAGTAAACCATAGGTAGAAGAAGATTCAAAACTATTATATTTGTGAGTCGATGTTACTGAAATTACAATACTATTAACATTCTACCATCAATTCTCTTGTTAATCGCCACGAGTCCAAAAAAAAAACTAAATAAAACGAAATTGTAAAATTTATTATTAAATTAACAATTAGTTGGACTTTTCCAACGCGTCTTGTGTTTAAAACCTACACAACGTTTCGAGAGTTGGATAAACTACTCCCGTTTTCAAGTGCCTAACGATATTTACATTTATACAAACAAAAGGTTATTTCTACATATAAAAAAGTAACCGGTCAAAACACAACAAAAAATATAACTATAGAAATGTTTTTATTTATTTTTATTTTATTTATGTTTTTTGTTGTGTTTTTTGACCGGTTTCTTTTTTATATGTAGAAATAACCTTTTGTTTGTATAAATGTAAATATCGTTAGGCACTTGAAAACGGGAGTAGTTTATCCAACTCTCGAAACGTTGTGTAGATTTTAAACACAAGACGCGATGGAAAAGTCCTACTAATTGATAATTTAATGATTAACAACCAACGCCATTAGGAATTTACAAAACTTTGTAAAATTTAGTTTGTACAGGGTGCGGAAAAATACCAACACAATTTAAACTACGAATAACTCAAAGATGATCAGGGGTAAAATAGGTTTTATTAGTTATTATAGGCTGTTATTAGTTGCCATTAATGAAAAACTACGTAATAACATCAAAATTTACCAGTTTAGGTTTTAAAGATTACGTCCGTATTTAAATAAACATTCCTCCAGTCTCGCACCAAAACTGTCAAACACCTTACTTAGCATTTCAGAGGCGAGGATGGCAATCTCTATTGGTCTCTTATAGTTCGCCCAATTTAACTTACTATGTACATTAGATTAAAAGCCCCGCAAAAATGTAAAAGCTCAGATCATGTATTAAGAAACGTGAGATTACTCTCCACAAAACTTCCGTTGTAAGAATCCCATCACAGCATCGGTTGTGTGTGCAGTTGCCCCATACTGTTGGAACCAAATTTATTCCCAAGACTATGCGTTTTATCCTAACCGATTTCGACCTAACTGAAAGTTTGCACGGAATAATAAGTTTGCTTCAATAACAAACTCCCTTTGCACAGGCTACCACTGCTCCATGGCAATTAAAATGGCATAATGTTGGCTTTACAACAATGCTATTCCCACTTTTCCCAAGACGTTCCGCCGCTGAGCGGTGCGCGGAAGAAAATAGTTCGGTTATTTGCCAAACCTTGTAGTATTTGCTCAATCGAAGACTTACTAGACGCTTAAAATAATTCTATAAATTAGAACAGCTTTGTATCAACTACTTTTTAAGTTCAAATAAATAATTTAATAAAGCTAATCAACTCAAAACAAGCCGTACCCTATCCGAGATGGTGCGTCTATCAGCGCCGTAGTGACAGCCAATTATAACAATGAGCTGGAACCCTCCTCAGGCTCACTTCTTTCGTCACACGTTACGTATAACTAGCGATAAAATCTTGTTTGACCCATTAATAACGTGTATCGCCAGTGGCGCGGAGAGGAAATAATTTCGTGTTGTTAAAATTGTCATTTTGCGATCAATCGAAGACTATATTAATATAATACTTAAATTAAACAAACTTTAAATTTTAATGCTAATCAAAAACGTACCCTATCCGAGATGGTGCGTCTATCAGCGCCGTAGTGACAGCCAATTAGTTATGATGAGTTAATGAGCTGGAACCCTCCTCGAGGCTGGGGCAGCGTTCATGTCGTTTATCACGCGTTGACACAATTAGTTATGATGATTAATAATTGTGTTAACTTTTTATTAACATTTAATAATTTTTTTTGTCAATTATTATTTTTAATTTTTTAAAATTTCAAAGAGATTTAATTAGTGTTGATGATTTAAGATCTCCAGTTTTAAAGATCGATCCAAAATGGATCCAGATTATGAGGTTTACTATGACAATAAACAATCCAAATAAACAACATAACTTCAAAACCACCTTCATAATATTTATGTAATATTTACCGTCTTAAAGTAAAAACTAAACGTGCCACCGTATTTTTAACTTTCAATAAACAATTCTAGTCAATATAAAATTTAATTAGATCCATCTATTCTACTTAATTAAAAAAGGTTGAATGTTAATCTTAAAATTTTATTTTACTTAAAATATATACATATATAACTGAAATGCCTTAAAATAGTTTCGCTTCTATCCTAACTCAAATCAACCCACTGGGCGTTAGTTTTTAGATAAAGTAACTGGCAGCTATGTATATTCTCATGTCAAGTTAGAATTGAGATAAGTTATTCAAATAATTTTTTTCTTTACCTTGTAGGGCATGACTGTAGTTAAAAACTGTAGTATGCAAAACAAGATATCTTACATATTAAAGTCACGAGAAATGGTTTTCTAAATTTTTAAGAAAAATATTTGTATTTACTTCCCTGTGGGAAATAGGTTAATCATGGATATGTTTAAAGGGAATGTTTTAAGTTTATCGAAACAGCTGTTCTTATTCTTTTATATTTAAAATTTAATACAATAGTTCTGGTAGTTTCTATGGAAACCTTTTACATGTTTTCCATCTTAAAAATCACCCCCCCCAGAGCTAAGACACATCCATGTCAAAATAGGTTAGAGCATAAATATGTTCAAAGGGAATATTTATATTTATTCTAAACAGCTGTTCTTATTCTTACATATTATAAACAATACAATAGCTCTAGTATTTTCTATGAAAACCTGTTACAAATTTTTATCTTTCTAATTGCCAACACCCCCCCAGACCTAATACATATCCACGTCAAAAGTAAGATTAATTACTTTATATAAAAAACGCTTAATATATTCACAGGCTAAAACCCATACTACAGGTTGTAGCTATTAGTTAAGTTATAGCTACAATAAAAAAATTATGGTCCTATCCTTCATAGAATTTGAGTTACGATTGCAACTGTATAAGCAAATACAAACAAATGAACTAGCTGGAAATTGCAAACTAGGTTAGGCGTTGTTTTGGGCTTAAAACTATTGTGCACGTTGTTAATTGTTATGCAATAAAATTAATTTGCTCAAGGGAAACCGGGATATACTATTTATCAAAATAATGGGAATTAAATGTAGAATAAAAATAAAAAAAATCGAAAACTTAAAAACTTTAGGGTGAGTGTCCCCTTATAAAACATACGTGAGAGATATATTTTCTGATATTGATTACATTTAGAATTATGGAAATTTATTTTTAACTTTTCAAAAGTACATTACTTATCAGCTTATTTGTTTTCATTTCGAAATCAACCTTGTGTTAACACGATAAAATTTCAACAAGATGTATAATAAATCAATTTTAATCAATACAGATTTCAATATAACCTCTTATACTATCATAAAACCTATTGGCCTTTAGCTTCCTACAAGCTATCAACAGGATATAACTTACAACAAACCAGTAATTAAATAACTTAATTTATCGTGGCTTTAGATAATGTCGACGTCATGCCCGTTCATAGCTCCAAGGCAGCTTATATTATTGAATGGTTTTATATTATGAGAGTAAAACGATAAATATAATACAACCTAAATTTTCCCTGGGCAATGAAGTAGTTAGAACCAGTGACCAAATTACATAAAGGAAATTAAGTTTGTATTTAGTTCAGAAAATTTATTCACTATGTCAATCTGTCTTCTTACTTCTTAGGTTACACTTACCATGAGTAAGTATAATTTCTGGAGTAAGGTATTTTTCCCGAACAGGAAAAATCGACCCCACCTTGAAAAAGGGGGATGTTTTTTGATTTCACGAAACGTCAGGAATTAACTTTGGGGTCGCTTTTGTGTTTTAACCCTTACAACTCCCCAAAAGTTACCAATGTATGAGGAGTTTAGCTTTAAGAAGACAGATTAAAATAAATAATTGACTTGGCTACGTCCCAAAAAAGTTATTCAAAAATAAAAGTTATTATATTGAGAATTTTTTAAATCGTCACCATTGTGTTTGATAAGTTTAACCAATTATTATTTTGACATGGATACGTCTTAGCTCTGGGGGCCAACATTTTAAACAGTGACGTCATTCGGTTAGGTGCCGTCATAGTTTGGTTATAAGAACAGCTGTTTAGATGAAATCAAAAATTCTCTTTAGATACATCCATGATCTAAACCTATTTCCCACAGGGATGTAAATACAAACATTTTGAAATGGAGGAAGTCTAAAACAATTGAATCATTATAATTGACAAAAGGTACAAGCTCGAATGCTATGTTGAATACAGAAGTGAATGAGATAAAAACAGCGGTTTATGTGTGGTTCCCGAGCTTCACAATAAGGTGTTGGAGCTAATGTCACCTTGTACTGTCTAGGAAATAAAGAAGAAAACAAATATTGCGTTCAACACTCCATTTGCTACACACTTTATTAAGACAGTTCTGGCTACAAACAGTTTCTTGTTTTCTTAACCGTTTACATTTTGATATTTCTTAGCCTTGGGGGGATGGTCGGCAATTTGCGAGACCAACATTTGTAAGAGTGACGTCATATGGTCATATGGCTAACATTTGAATTTATATTGCATTACTAAACATGAATTTCAATGAGGTTTAATGAAAATATCTCACGTCAAAAAGAAAAATTCTTTAAATTATAATTACGAGGCGTGTTTTTTAAGTACCGTTTTGTGATTCCATCGCCTGAGCTCGCTCTTTTGCAAATGCGCTGGTTACACATCTCTTGTCTACATGCTGACGCAATTACAGTCTGATTCTTCGTTGTATACGCTGTTTACTGAGTGTTTAAGATGCCTCCGACAACCGTGAGTTCCACTGATTGTGAAGTACAAGGCTGTTATACGATTTCTTAGTGCTGAAGCGTAAAACTGATCGATATCCATCGGGAGATCTGTGAAGTTTTAGGGTCAAAACATTATGACTTTACTTATATAAAATATGTTTGTACTTCCCTGTGGGATATAGGTTAGATCATGGATATGTCTAAAGGTAATGTTTTCACTTCATCTAAACAGCTGTTCTTATTATTTTATATTAAAAATTCAATACAATAGCTCTGGTCGTGTCTGTGGAAACCTGATACATATTTCCCATCTTACAAAATGCCAATACCCACCAGAGCTGGCATATCCATGTCAAAACACGCCTTATTTCTGCATATTCACTTTTTTATTTACAGTAAAGGATTATTTTGCTAGGCCTTTACAGTATCCATTTAAGTCACCATTTTATATAGTAGTAGTTGGAATTTTAATCCCGCTTGATGAACCAACCAAGCATTCACAGATAATCAATTATTATGTATAGTAATTTGACAAAGAGTCTGTCTCATATTACTATTTGTACAACAGTTTTGGGTTATGTGATCAAGAGCCAATAGTTTGTTTCAGATATGCTTATCAGAACCTAGTGTATTCTTATGCTATTATCGTAATTAATCACATAACTGTGAAGGAGTAAAAGTTAAAATTCTGGCAGGTGTTTATTTGAGAATCAACACGTATTTTTAGAACAAAGCTCTTTTAACGAATGAGTCATTGTACAATCAATCGATTTCCTAAGATGGTCGATTAGTAATGGAACCTTATTGGGCTCTCGCGAGTGGCATCGACAGCTGGTTGCCTTATTGTCACACGTCACAGGACGTGATCAACGTCATGTGACTGTTAACCGTTTAACACATGGTCTTACTGGGACCGGAAACGTGTGTAGTTGGTCAGCTGTTCAAGTAGATCTCGTTTATATTTGGCGTGGTAAAACAGCACGCAGACATTTATATAGTTTTAGACTGGATTATGAAAATTATTGTACAAAAATAACTAATCCAACTCAAAATCGTTGTATCGAACACTTTTACGACTATTGAAATTTTGGATTTTTACGTATGATAAGAATTTTTGACACTAGAAATCATCCAACCAATAGTCAATAATACTTTATACAAAATTTCATACAGAATGAACACGAATGGTGTCACACTTATCCAATTACAAAAAATTAAATTCTAAATATGATGTTATTTATGTAAGTAGAAAAAATTACATAAATTGTTTTTGCAACATTAAAAAAAAACTTAATGTACTGTATTTGTATAAAAAATTAAAAAAAACATTCACTGAATGATTAATTTGTTCACAGAAAGTTTAAAATGTTTTTTTTTTAATTTTTCATTGTCACAAATTTCTATAATGCTTCGTGGTAAGTTATTGTAAAATTTATACCTACCTAAGAAAGCTTTTTTTAGAAAACTTAATTTTTGCATTTGGAAAGGCATGCTATGCCTATTTCTTGTTGAGTAGCTATGGCAGATGTCTAAACTTGGTGTATTTATCTTTTTTTGCTAAGAAAATTTCACTTCGTATATTTTAATAAAACCGTTAAAATACCTATTTTAAAATGTTTTGAACCGAGTCTATTTTCAATCAAAGTAAAATAATTGTTATAGTTGATTTTGAAGATAAGAATTTTCTTAAAAATTTTTACTAGCGTTCCATTGCAAAAAACTAATCTAAATTATATAGGGAATGGATTAAAGAAAAAAACTTTTAATTAATTTTAATTTTAACAAATTTATCATACACGAATTATTGGCAACTGTTGGTTTTTTCAAACCTCCTGGAAGACTGGTGGTTCGTCTTTGTGACTTGGTGTGCGTCTCCTGGACGTTAGATCGTTTTTTCCTGTCAGAAACTATTTTAACCTAGTGACATGGATTCGATAACCAATAAAACTTTATCTGTCGCTAAAATAGGTTTTCTTGGATAAATAAACAATATCAGTGGACTTGCACTAATTTCTCCTTGAAATAAATTTAAAAAAGATAACCTTCAATAAACCTATTACTGTCGTAAAAGTTTATATAAATATAATTCAAAAATTGATTTGTCTAAAAAAACAATCATTTAATTTCTGAAACTAACAACAATAGAAAAAAATTAAATTGATTTTTTAGACAATTTTAGACCCCCCGTAATACTAAACTCTTTTAATTGAATCTTGTTGCTTAGTGTCGTTCGTTTGCAATTTTCCGAATGTACAAAATAGGCTACGTCGAGTGTTTTGTTTACTATTTAATTCTATAGTTATATTTTTTGTTGTGTTTGACCGGTTTCTTTTATATAAAGAAATAACCCCTTTGTTTGTATAAATGTAAATATCGTTAGACACTTGAAAACGGGAGTAGTTTAACCAACTCTCGAAACGTTGTGTAGATTTTAAACACAAGACGCGTTGGAAAAGTCCAACTAATTCTTAGTTTAATAATTAATAACCAACGCTATCATGAATTTTCAAAAACTCTGTATTTTTAAAAGTGAAACGTTTTTCAATATAACGTAAGTGAAAAATACATATTTATTGTGGATCATAAATACTTGTATTGAGCGTCACAAAGTTGATATGAACTCCATGCATCACTTCTACGAATGGTTTACTATATCTGGTTGGTAAAATAAAAGTAATAATTTTATTATACATTTATCAAGTACATTTTAATATCCGTCAGAATAGCAGTCTAGTTACTAGGCAGGATTAAAATGTTATTTCGGTTTGTTGATGGTAACAAACTGACGTTTAATTCGTGACGGCTGGCAGTTGCAGACTCGGCTTAACGATACAATTTGTTTTGTCAACCTCGCCGTCAGCGCTACTACAGATACACTGTACAATTTTTACTTTTACTATAATAATTACATAAATTAATAAACGATATTAGGGAACTTACACATACTTTCTCTCTAAAATAAATTTAAATCTACAACCTTTAGTAAAATTATCATATTCTTTAAAGTTTATATAAATTTATTATTACAAAAGTATTTCAAAAGGTAATTTAATCTTATCATGCTATTTCTTAAACTCACAACAAGAGGAAATAAGTTAAATTATTTGTTAGAAGTATTGTGAGGCAATAACACATCTCATTGTAATACCAAACCTTGTTGACTGGGTGTTGGGTGATGTGACCAGGTTTCTTAAAAAACGTTTGAGAAATAAGGAAGAAATTGTTTTTTTTATATTCATAATATACTATGTGCAGTATAAGGGGAGATTTTACAATATGTAGGATTTCAGGTTTTAAGTTTTTGTAAAGTTTATCAAAGATTGGTCGTATAGACGTCCATGGTATAGATCTGAAACCAGAAAAAATCGCAGATGTTAGGATTTATTTTGTTAATATTAATTCTAAGGTACTTACTTGAGAGACAGGAGCTTCAACACCTTAAAAAAAGTTGTGTTATACAGGGTGTCTATGAAAAACGTTTCAGGCCTTCGGTGAGTGATTAGGTACATTAAAAGAAAGATAAAAGTTCCAATGGAGGCATGGCCTAAAACACTTATTTTCTCGGATATCCGCCATTTTGTATTTTTCACAAAATATTTTTTATTTAAAACATTATTTAACGGATTATTTTCAAATTTAATATATGTTTTACACTAGTAGACTAAAATTATAAAAAAAATAGCTAGCATGATCCAAACTCAGAATCCAAAACGGCGGCCATTGTTTTTTACCGTTTTCAAAGTATTTCAGTTTTATAATTTTAAATGGCCGCCATTTATAATTTTTAGCCTGGATTATGCTAGTTATTTTTCATAATAGTAGTCTACTATTGTAAAGCACATACTAAATATGAAAAAAAATCTGTTAAAAATGTTTGAAATAAAAAATATTTTGTGAAAAATACAAAATGGTGGATATCTGAGAAAATAAGCGTTTTAGGCCATTCCTCCATCAGAACTTTTTTCTTCATTTTAATGTACCTAATCACTCACCGAAGTTCTGAAACGTTTTTCATGGACACTCTGTATATAATATTATACGGAAGAGGTGGTTTCTGTATGTTTGTGGATTTGTTGTGGCAAGTAAACGAGAAAAATGCTGAACCGACCGGTTTGAAATTTCACTCAAAGGTAGACCTTAAACTCTTGCAACACATAGGTATGTTAATTTCCTTAAAATCCTCTCTGGCTCTGGCTCGAGAACGTCCTAAGTTTCAATGTTTACACTTTCAAAGAATGAGAACATAAAATTACTTGAATGTCAACAACTGCGAACACTAAATTTGACAGTTCGGGAAGAAGAAGAAGGAGCTGCCGTGACCGTCCTAGGTTTCAATGTCTATTCTCTAATCCCAACACCCGTTTACCATACATGTTGACAGTTTAGGAAGAAGAAAAAATAAAGTTCATTCTTCCAGATAACCTACTTGCTCAAAATTAGTAGTTCTCCCGACGCCTGTCTTTTTTACGTTATTCCTTATCCTTTCCCAATATTACTTAACAGGTGGTTTGACACTCGTGTCTATAAAGTTTTGAGATCGTGTTTAGTACGAAATACAGTACTGTTAGTAAAAACTTATTTTAATGTGAATAGTGTTTTACCTGAAATAAAGCATTTTTCTTTATCCAATTTTCATGTTTTGGAATACTACCTGCCGAAGGGAAAATGTAACTTCTCACAAACTATTTTACCTGTGCAAAGGACTGGTAGTTTAGCCGGTTAAAAACATAAACGCGTTGGAAAAGTACAACAAAATAATATTAGAATAGTTAATAGCCGACGTACTGAATTTTAAAGATTCTGTTAACCACAGTTGGTCGTTAAAAGTGTTAATTATCTTTGAAACAATAAACCTTTATTTAGATTCTTATTGCGGATATTTTCCATCACGAAGCTTTTTGTTTTAAGCATAAAATTGTAAAAATAATGGGTTTTTTGCTCTGTAAAGTTAACTTTGTACTACAATTAATTTTTTCAGGTACATTAGATAGGATTTGCATTTTAGTATAAAATAATAATAATAAATCCTGTTGGACGTGTTTCGCCTGGATTTCGGATTTTGGCGGTGGCCATTTTGTTTCCGGTTCCGGTGGGACACGCCCATTTCTTTCAGTTGTCTTTGAGTCTCCGTGACGAGCGGACGTGTTTGGTTTCTTTTGTGTGTAATGGTTAGTGTATGGTTCGTTTGTAAGTTTTTTTGACTGATTTAAACTTTTATGTTTTCAGCTTTATACCGGTTTGGTCCGGATTATGTGTTAATTAATTGTGCTATGTTTTAGATATTAGTCCACCTGAGGACGGGATCAGATTCCAGATCCCGAAACGTCGTGAAACTTTGTTTTACATAATATCGTGATGGAAAATGTCCGCAATAAGAATCTAAATAATATCAATCCACCATCACCAATAATGAATTTCAAACAATAAACCTTTATTTTAAAACATATACGGAACACCGTTAAAACGCTTGAATGAAATACAGGAAGTTATCCGAGTAACCGGAGAAGTTAGTTGGGCTTCACAGCCGTAGAGATGACGATAAAAGTTCCTTTGTGAGAAGCCAGCCGGTAACCATCCCGAACCTTTGTGTTGATTTGGTTTATTCTCTAGTTGTTGTCGCACAATATACTTCTGCTGGAATTTAAGCATGTACGTGGATTTTTATGTTATCGGTGTAATGCTTGTTACAAGGGAAGCATGACCTCAATTTTGAGCTGTACGGTAATTTATCTCTATAGCATTCAGTTTATTTTTTAAATAGACTATAGTGTTAAAACTATTTAAATTAAAGGCATCGGTGAACTGACACATATTTTCTCCTTTAACTAAGTTAAAAAACTACAACCTTCAGTAAAACTATCATATTTTTTAATGTGTACAAGATAGTTCAGTTTTTTGAGCTAGTTTATTGGTACCAGTTAAACTGTCTTAAAAATTTATCGTTGGGCCAAAATATGTAATTTAAAAGCCAATAACTTTTGGCCTATCAGATTTAAAGGCATCCTATTATTTGAAACCTTAATAGTTACAAACTATAAAATTTTAGTCAAAACCGTTAGGGGTAAGCTACCTTAACAAATTGAAGGAAAGAAACAGTATTTTTTTAAATATAGCCAAAGTGCACTCTTTTATCTAATTTCATTAAAATTTGACGGTCTTAGGATTTGTGCACAAACACATATCAGTATGAAAACCATGCTTTTTGTTTCTAGCCTCAAAAAGGATATATTCACATTTGATTCAAATTTGAAGATTTCTACGAAAACAATTCTTTCTCTATACGATATTCATAAGGGGAGAAAATGAAAAAGTTTAAAGAACAAATTTTGCTCTATACGATGATGGATTGGATGATGAAACTTGTGTGGAAAGTGCAGTTATGGTGAATTATTTAAAAGTTCCAACCAGGGTTTTTTGCGAAAAATGTATGGAAAGAAAAAATGTTTCTTCCTTATTTCTTCTTCAATCTCAAAGGAACCCACAAAACAACATGAAAAACCCATTTAAACAGTAGAATATTATTTAAATTATTTATAATACGCCTATTTACAACAAAATTACTAAAATATTAATTTAACTATTATAGTTGCCAAAACACAATGGGTAGACCCCTTTGTTGCATCTCTCACAATAATACCTGGACTTTTTCCTTGAACCTTTTTGATATGTTTTAATAATACTGCAAACTGCAGAGTTCTTTCTTCTCAAGTCTATCTGGCAACAATAGAATCCCATATCCATTTGGGTTGGCACCGCCAATCACATTACATAACCAAAGTCCCAAGCAGACAGCTGACAATTACGTCATCATTATATACAAAGAGCGGACATATATTGCCGAAATGGCTATATTTTTTGTTATTCATGAAGTCTAGTTAACCCTTTACACGGTAACATACTATTTGTGGCATATGGCATTTCGACTGGGACGGTGGCGTCGTCCTGTAATCCAACTACTTGGAGGTGACGAATTGTGGATAGTTGTGAGAAATAGTGTGTGGGTGTAGTGTTTTCTTGTGTGGATTAACGTTAACACTATTGATACTACGTTAATCTGCAAAGTCCATCCTCATAATTAGACCAGTTTGTAATTCAGTGGCCGCGGTTCGAATTCCACACTAAACTGTAGATCCCTTAGGTATGCCGTGGACTGTTGGGCTATCAATTAACAGTTCTGTCTAAGGAACATGTCAGCCTTAGTCAATGGATAACTCCTTGATTACCATTATACGTGTTAGTTTTACTATAGGATGAATTAAAAACTCACGTCTTCCAACACTAATTAATATATTTACACTTATATTGTAATTATATACAAACGGTAAATATATACAAAAGATGTTAAATTGGCGATCGATTTCGTCCAGTTACACTGGACACTATCAGGCCAAAAACGGAGACTGAAAGAAACAAGATGGCGTCCCTGCTTAAATACTATTGGCTAGCAGAAGTACCTGTCATGGCGTCGTAGGTAGCATTTATTGGCCGGCTAAGTTCCGGAAAAATCCATTTGTTTCTTTCAGTCTCCGTTTGGGCCTGATGATGTCCGGTGTGACTGGACAAAGTCGATCGCCAATTAAACAAATTTGTATTATTACTTATTTATTGTATTATTAATTTGTATTACCTTTGGTATATAATTACATAAGTGTAAATATATTAAATAGTGTTGGAATACGTGAGTTTTTAATTCATCTTATAGCCTTAGTCAGTAACAAAACTACAAGATCGCGCCACAATCATCCTACACTCGTTTCTCATTCATGATTAGCTTAAAATACCTACCTTGTTCGGTCGCTATTTCAATAATCTAATCGAATCTAATATAATTTGGATTTTTGAAAAGGAAGTAATTTAAATTAAACGCGTCTTCGGCTATTACGGCCGTCGG
Source organism: Nephotettix cincticeps (assembly GCA_023375725.1). Lineage (NCBI taxonomy): Eukaryota > Metazoa > Arthropoda > Insecta > Hemiptera > Cicadellidae > Nephotettix > Nephotettix cincticeps. The sequence goes on from CM041785.1 coordinate 3,316,357, forward strand.
CCTTAAAAGGGTTAAGCTTGAAAAATCATGACACATCGGCTTTTCATACCTCTCCAGCCAAACTTCATACTAGTAATGAGAGGCTCTTTCTTTCCGTGACGAGTTTTTTAGTCACGGACTTGATGGGGGTTCCTACTAAGGTGGTAGGGTGTTTTCTTAGTGACTAACAATTTTACTCCTAATTAACTTAATTTCCATACACATATCTCTGAAAACTTATTTTTATTTTGATAGATTAGTAAAATGCTTATTTAGTGGAGTTAAAAAAGCTTTTAAGCAGATGTGTTTTTACAGCGGAGGAAGATAACGTGAAGCTCTTCACGGCCACGGAAGAAGGGTGATCTTATCTTGCGACTGTAGTTACGGGGAAGGAAACTCCTGGGGAAGGTTTAATGCAAAACAAGGGAAAGATTTATGTACCAAGATATACAATGATGGAAAATGTTACCTCAATCTGTTGAGGAATATATTGTATATTAGATTAGATTATTGAAATGGAGACCATACTACAAGGCAGGTATTTTAAGCCAAGTATGAATGAGAATTGAGTGTAAGATGATTGTGGCGCGATCTTGTAGTCTTGTTACTGACTAAGGCTGACATGTTCCTTAGACAGGACTGTTAATTAATAGCCCAACAGGTGATGGCAACTAAGGGACCTACAGTTTAACGTGGGATCCGAACCCCTGAATTATAAATTGGTCTAATTATGTGGATGGTCTTTGCGGATTAACGCAGTATTCAATAGTGCGGATGTTAATCCACACAAGAGAACACTACACCCACCGACCATCGCTCACAACTATCCACAATTCGTGACCTCCAAGTAGCTGGATTACAGGATATCGCCAATTTACATTCTCTCACAAACTATGAGAAACTATTTCCAACAAATCATTACATTTTTATGTTTTAGTGTATAAACTGTTGAAATGTAGGAGTACCTTCCTATGATTATTGTAAAGATGAAACGTTTTCTGTTAATAGTAATAAAATGGGATTTTTCTTAAGTATAAGCGAAAGTGGCTCTTTTTGGTACGCAATCTTATTTCTAATCGATTTTTGATTGCTGATTGCATATAAAAATACACATTTGCTCCTTGTGATGAAGAAATATTGTGGTATTTTTTCCTTTATGATATGTGTATAAATCACAGATCAACAATAAGATCTTAGACGTAAAAATCATATTCTTATGCCTGAAATTAAGCAATAAAAATCAACTGTTGTATTTTTCCATTTATATTCCCATTTAAATCACTTTTTTTGTCAAAACACAATTATAAATAAGCTTTGTATTGATCCAGATATTTATACTCCGACCCTAATGGCATCAGCACCTGAGAAAGCAGACAACATCATTGGGCTTACAGTTTACAAACAACGCGCTAAAACCAGCATTTTGGTAAATTAAAATGAATAAAAATAATTATATTGAAGTTTCTAATTCCAGATTAAAAATTGCATATACGTATCAAATATTTTTGTATTACAAAAAGTAACGTTCCGTATTCAAATCCAGTTAAGCGTGGGTTTGAATTTAATATTTAGTATGGATTAAAAACGTTTAATAGTTACGTTCTGGTTTCCTCGCCGAAATGACTATGCAATTGTGTTGCACGGATCAATAGAAACATAGGGATGATACAACCGTTACATACGCTATTTTACCTACGACCAAAAACATTCAGACTTTTAACAACGGTTGCAATATATATACAAAGAGTAAATATGAGTAATAAAAATAAAATGTGAATAACGCTGAAACAAACTTATTATTATTATCAGTAAAAAAAATGTTATTGAATGATTTAAAATTTATCAAATGAGTGTAAATGTATTTTCAAACCGGCACAAACCTACAGTGACCTATACACATACAGTAACCTATACATATTCAGTGACCTATACACATACATTGACCTATACACATACAGGGGACACATTCAGGGACCTATACACATACTTTGACCTATACACGTACAGTGACCTATACACATATAGAGACGTTTACACATACAGTGAACTATACTCATACAGAGACGGGTACACATACAGGGACCTATGCACATACAGTGGCCTATACACATAACATGACTTATACACGTACCTTTACACATGCAGGGAACTATACACATACAGAACAATACAGAACAGAGACATACAGACACATACAGGACCATATACATACATACAGACCTATGCACATACAGTGGTGAAACACATACGTGCTATATTTGACACATACATGTAATAATTACTGATAACATACAGTGACCTTATACTCACAGAGACTACACATACAGAGACACATACAGTGAACTATACTCATACAGGAACATACAGCTACTGATACACACATGATACATACGTGTTTCATTTTGACATACGATGTGTTTAACTTACATTTCTACAGTGACTATCTTGCTAAGTTAATAATTATTTTATAAATGTTGACTGAACTACAATTTTTATTAACACACGTGCAAACATAACCAGAATTAATAAAAAGTGTTTATTTTATCAATTAATGTGTTTAAAACTTACATTTTACTGATGCAGCTGTGCTCTTGCTCTTAAAAGTTAAGCCGTAATATGATTGTTTTACTTGCATTATTTTATCAGAGCCCTTAAACCTACAGATTAATAAAGTTTCTATAATCTTTATAATTTTAGATAAGTTACGCATTTGCTGTTATCATGGCTCAATGTTTCAAACAGTTACCAAAATTAGGAAACAATTTCTTAGTTTTTTAAAATCCCTTTGAGAAAAAAATGGTTGTATTTACTTCCCTGTAGGAAATAGGTTAGATCATGAATATGTCAAAGGGGATGTTTTCAGTTTCTCTTAACAGATGTCGTTGTAGACATATGACGTCAATAAGCATTATGACGTCTACTGTTCCAAGTTTTGATCTCGCAAACTGCCAACACTCCCTCAGAGCTAAGGACACATCCATGTCAAATGTTAAAACTGTGACCCCATTTCCAAAATGTGCTATAAAAACAGAAGAAGTTTGAAGTTGCTTTCAAATGTGAATTGTACCTTTTAAATTATATTTTCACGTGGATATATCTTAACTCTGAGGGTGTTGGCAATTTTGCGAGACCAAAATTTGTAACAATGACGTCATAGTTTGTTTATAAGAACAGCTGTTTATAAGAACTGATTCCATTTAGATATATCCATGATTTAACCTATTTTCCACAGGGAAGTAAATACAAACATTTTTACAAAGACTTTTGGTTCATTGGTAGTCCGAATGTAGACAGTCCGACTTCTTTTGCAATGTAAATTTATAGAATATATATTAACGAATATGTACACGACAACCCCATACTTTAAATTTATACAATGACTATTATATTGCTTGGATGGATTTTTATTTTACGATGCCTACTTTCACATCTTAAAAGAAATGAAAATGAATTAGGCACAAATTAACACACTTTTAATGTTGTATTACTTGTTGTGAAAACAATTATTGATGTGTACAGCTTACTAATCAGGCTAAGCTCGTGTATTGAGAGTTGCAAATGTAGCGAGTAAACACGTCGCGTAGTGGTTGGCTTGCAGCACGTTTACCCTATAACGAGCCAGCACCAGCTGAGATAATAACTGCACTGATCAAATCAACTCCTTTCAAATTTAACCTGCAGGTTATACTCCGATAGGCAACTAAAATACTGTAAACAACCATTCGAGTTTGAGACACTAATTGGAAGATTTTCGTTTTTAATTAGGGAAATAGAATACGATCAGCAACCGTGATAGTGAGGTCTGAGGTCATTTATTGTGTTTAACACCCAATATATTAGATTAGATTAGATTATTGAAATGGTGACCATACCACAAGGTAGGTATTTTAAGCCAAGTATGAATGAGGATTGATTGTAAGATGATTGTGGCGCGGTCTTGTAGTCTTGTTACTGACTAAGGCTGACATGTTCCTTATACAGGACTGTTAATTAAGAGCCTAACAGGCGATGGCAACTAACGGACCTACAGTTTAACGTGGAATCCGAACCACGGCCTCTGAATTACGAATTGGTCTAATTATGAGGATGGTCTTTGCGGATTAACGTAGCTTTCAACAGTGCGGACGTTAATCCACACAAGAGAACACTACACCCACCGACCATCGCTCACAACTATCCACAATTCGTGACCTCCAAGTAGCTGGATTACAGGATGACGCCACCATCCCAGTCAATATTTATATTTTTATCAGTTTGTAAATTGACATTCCCCTAAGTAAAATAAAAAATTGAGTGTATTAATTATAACTATGTAAAAGTTTAGTGTAGCTGTAGTGAACAGTGCACACGCCTTCTACACCTGTTTCCAAACTCGGTCGTACTCGTCTAGTTTATGACTTCATTTTTCCAAGTACTTAACTCACTGCAATGCACGTTAAACCCTCTTCCAATGTATACTTTATCATTCGCAATTTCTCTTCCTTTAAAGTTTCCGGAAACTCCGTGGTCGTTTCCGTGATAAAATCTCCCCTCGTCTTAGACCACAAGTGGGGGAGTGGTGTGTGTCTTTCCTCGATGCCATATATCAGGTCTTGAGCTTTACCGTATACATGTAGTATACAGCGTACCACATTATACAGTTTTTGATATTTCAAGCCCAAAAATACCAAAACTATAATGTATGGGAAAATATAAAATCTCTTTTGACACTTATGACAACCTATAAAAATTATAAAACAATTTTTATTTACTCCACATTAAAAGTAAAATTGATTTGTGTATTTAAAAACGAAGGAGTAGCAAAAATAAATATTTCTTCGAATATAAAAAAGAATAGCTCAGCTATACAGTAAACAAGAAGCCGCCGGTACCTCTCTCCACTGAGCCACATGAAAGACACGTTCTTCCTTTTATCTCAACTGAATCAGCGCTAAAGTGCCTTAGGTATTTTTATCATTTTGCAACGTATAGAATACTTTTGTCCAAATAAAACATACCTTCAACTCATGTGAACTGTATTTCATTATATATTGAAATATAAATTGAAATATCTCCATGGTTTATATAAATTCACGATGAATATTATTTGATAGAGTGTTTTTTATTTTGCATCAATTGTGAGTGTACTCTAGTGTAATGATTTTACTAAAGATGATTTTGTAGTTAAAAGAAACCTTTTTTAAATGTTTACAAACGTTGCGATAAGATGCTGAAAATTATATATGTATATATTGTTTATTTGAACAGTATTTTATGACTGTAATATAACACATCTTAATTTAGCAACGATTCATTTTTGTAAACAAAAGAAAAACCTTTTGCTTTTATTGCCCACAATAAGATGAAAATAATTTTAGATGTAACCCAATATATATGAGAAAATGTATCGTTAAACGTACAACATTACAGCCTCAAAAGCCCCCTTTTAAAAAAAGGTAACTCATAATACAGTAAGTCCCTTAAAAATAATTTTCAATAGACAAGTCATAAGTTTTTAAAGATGAAACAATATACAAATAAAAACTCACAAGAAACTTTAACACTGAACAAAAATATTTTCGCTTGTGTATTTTTTATTAATTTCAGTGCTAAAGTGTTGTGTGGATTTAATTGTTTTATCTTTTAAAACCTGTTAATTTACTTATTGTAACTGATTGACAAGACTTGAAAATGGGAATATAAATTTCCCGAACCTAGTCGCCTAATGACTATTAAAAATAAAAGGTTGACGAAGGTTTTGTGATCTGTTATAATTTAAAACATGTATAATATTTAAGTTGTAAGTATAATTAAGAAACATTAATCTTAGGTTAAATTACGTGAGTTTAGTCTGATCTGTCTACTGCAGACTTCTTCTGATTAGGCCGAAACAAGACAACACGTGTTGTTAGACCCAAAATGGACGTCGTCATCAGAAACTCATCAGCTACGTGAGAATCATGAAAACTGTTGTAATTAAACATTGCATTTAATTATAATAACCAGATTTTAAACTTTAACATTATACAGTAATCACAATAAACATTTAAGTTTGTAGCTAATCAAACAATTTAATTTTAATGCGGTCCATAATTTCAAGTAACACTGGTTTTTAATAGTGTTTATAACAAAATATATATCCAAATAGTTGTAAGATTGGACGATGCAGAGAAGGGTATACGTTTACTGTGGGGTGTGTAATCCAACTTACTACTTGGAGATCACGAATTGTGGATAGTTGTGAGTGATGATCGGTGGGTGTAGTGTCCTTTTGTGTGGGTTAACGTCCGCACTGTTGACTCAGAGGCAATGGTTCGGACTCCACGTTAAACTGTAGGTCCCTTAATGCCATTGCCTGTTAGGCTATTAATTAACAGTTCTGTATTAGAAACATGTCAGCCTTAGTCAGTAACAAGACTACAAGATCGCGTCACAATCATCATACACTCATTTCTCATTTATAATTAGCTGAAACTAGCAACCTGGGTAGGTTTCCATTTTCGTTAAAAGTATAAAAGTACAAAGTATAAAGTATGAAACGTAAGTGGAGAAAACTGTGTGTTCTTGACCTGAATAGGAGATGAAAGTTTATGAAGTCCTCAGTGCCACAGATGGCAATCTCAACAAGTACGCCTCCCAGTGTCGCCAACTTTCCGGCCGTATCTTTACCTATTTCCTACACAGCTATTTGATTCATATTTATGGTTTTTGAGTAAGAGTTAATCTCTTCTGTCAACATTGAAGTTGTTTTAAAGAAAGAAGATTTTTAGAGAAGAGATTTAAAGAACTTTAAATACAATACATAGTTATAAAAATAATATAAGTATGCCCTTTAATCTGAGAGGAAAAAAGCTTACACGTATAAAATAATAAAAATGAAAACTGTCTTCCAGATAAGGATCTTGATTAATTCTGTGTAGTTAAAGAAAAATATTAAAAAATAAATAAATTAAACCAACCCAAAAACTATAAATTAAGCAAGCTTTGAAATAAAATTATATAAAACATATAAAATCTCAGTGTTGCCAATAAATAACAATGTTACAAATACCAATCAAAGCGAACCTTAAATGCCAACACCACTCAAACAGTTTTTGTGGTTGAATATGTATGAGAGACTTTTTAAAATTGTAGTAATTAATATTATAATAACCATTTGAGCTTCATATTCCTTTGAACGTATTTTCCCCTGTAGCTAAGCTATTAGTTTTCTATTACAAAAACAAGTGGTATGTTTCTAAAGAAAATAATTTATCTCTTCTATAAACATCAAAGGAGTTTCAAATTAGAATAATAAATGAAAATAATCTTTGGTGTTGAAATTGGTAAATTCGGGATTTTGAATTTAGAAAATTTTAGCTCTTAATCAAACGTCGAAGATACTAGCTCTTAACTTAAAAGGCTCTGAAAGACCCTAACCATCATTTAGTTTTTATTTTCAAAAGTTTTATTTTTTCACACGCTCTGAGTTGTTACTGTGTTCACAAAAATCGGTTGGAATCTTACTGAAGTATTATAACGCATTACTGATGAAAGCGAATCTTAATATACAAACTCAATCAAAACAGTATTTAAGAGGGTCAATACACATAAGTGAATATTTAAAGTTATATTAATTATTAGTCCTATGAAACAACGTCTGCACAAACCGAATGTGTTTGGCAAACGTTTCTAAAGTTTTAAAGGTGTTGGTTTGGTGGAGACACCTTCTGGAACATTTCAATCGTGAAGGAAGTATTTCCGGATGAATTTCGCTGTCATACCAACAATTTGAGTTTAAAGAAAAACTAAGGAATTTTGCCTGGAGACAACAACCTTTTGTTTTCTATTATATAATGATGAAATGTGGTGTGAATTAAATTAGATTAGATTGTTGAAATGACGAAATGGTAATATTAAAGAGCGTTCTGGTCTAAGGAGTACTAAGGATCAAGGTTACTACATTTAAAAAAGAAATATACAACACTCACTAGTGACCACAACTTTACATTCTAGGGGGAGGGACTAAGTGCTAGGGACAATCAGCTGACCACGAGCACCGTCTCAACCACGAGCATTCTCGACATCTACAGTCATCGTTTTGGTTGAAATTCTGGTCGAACGAGCTATGTCAGATTAGTTTAGATCATTGAAATGACGACCATCCTACAAAGTAGGTATATTAAGCCAAGTATGAATGAGAAATGAGTGTAGGATGATTGTAGTTCGATATTGTAAAGTCTTGTTACTGATTAAGGCTGACATGTTCCTTAGACAGAACTTGTTATTAATAGCCCAATAGCCGATGGCAACGAAGGGACCTACAGTTTAACGTGGAATCCGAACCACGGATCTAAATTACAAATTGGTTTACAAGGAGGATTTTGAGGATGGTCTTTGCAACTAAGTCTAGATTTTCTTGACCAGAATACACTGATGTAATTAAAGCTTACAAAATTCCCTACTGCGCTGAGTAAACACAGAAGGAGCTGTTACCACACCATTGGGATTTGAACAAGATTATTAGTTTTGATTATAAACAAACTATAATTTCACTCCTTATTTACAATACAGCTACAACAGATTCGTAACTTAATGGGTTGGACCTCACACCTTCACTAAGATAACATCTTAACCACCACGCTGAAGGCGGGACATTTATCGACGGGGAATCTCCCACGCTTCCATGGCCGGCGATGGATTGTTATGATTTATCAAATTAATTAGTTCACTAGCTTACAAAACACGCTTTGTGTTTCGTAAGCAAACACAAAAAAAATCAATAATAAAAACATCCGTTTAAGATACACGTGTTAAAGAGCAAAAGTTGTTATTTTTCTTACTAGGACTAAACCTATTATTATGATTTTTTTAGTCCTTTGCAGGAAAGATCATTTTTGACGATACTTTTTTTCGAGGTCAGCATTCGCAAAACCTAAACAACCAATCAGGAATCAAGACAGAACTGCTACAAGTAAGTGCCATAACAGCTGATTAGTCTAAAGTATCACAAAAGGTCGACAACGACTGATACTAAAACTGGTAATAATTTATGGTTTACGATGTTGTTTCATTTTATTTGCATTATGACGAAAAATATAGTTCATCACACCGCACAAAATTGGCTTTTTGATATATACTCGCACATTTAACAACCTCGGAACTCCTCGGCTGTCAAATTCGTGCTCGTATCAAAAACGCCCGTTTTGGTCCACTATTTCATTGCGACTTAAAAAAACTCATGCAGCATTACAAACATTACTAAAATAAAAATTGCTTTATTTACCAGCTATTATTCAAACATAATAATAAAATAAATTGATTATACCAAATCTACATTGTTCAAGGTTACGTTAATATAAAACGGTGCAAATTATGAATGTCACTGTTTTTCCTTCGTTTAGAAGTGTTTCTGAAGTTCTCGCATAGTTGAAAAATAAGATGTCATGTTTTTAAAACCCATACTTACTACTTTTATTATCTTTACTTACTCTGCGACGTTTTAACACGAACAATTCTATAACGCTGTAAAAAGGTTTGTGCCTGTGTGTGTATGTGTACATTTAAATTGTTGAAACAGCTGATTAAAAAAAATAGCACACGTAGTTGGTAAACACAGACCTGTATTTCAGAGGAAAGAAAAGTAATTACTTTCCTTGATCTGAATTCAGAGTAAAGAAAAATAATTAGCAGACATTTTTCCTTGCTTTAAATCAGAGATTGGGAGGTTATTGTTTTCGCTAACTTCATTACCATTGAAAGTAGCTACTTTCGACAATGAAAAGATATTTGTTCTTAATATAGTAGTAAGCGATTCACACCATTTACGTTTTGAATCAAGCCTTTTCTTACTGATTCCACATATATTTGTGAAGTAAAAATTACTAATCGGTAAAAAATAAGATTTTTATCAAAAAAATATGCTCAAGATGATCTTAAATTGTTACTTATAGTTGTATTTTAACCAATTCATCTCACCTGTATGTACGATGTAAGTTGTGATAAACATTCACAAATTGGCTCATATTTATAGAAATTTTTCGGCGGAAGAACTCAAATATTTTGAAACATTGACTACTCATGATGTGAACTAAGAAACGTATTAACTTAAGAAGATACAAGTGGCAACATATAAAAGCTAATTAAATGATTTTAAAGCAGCCTACATACTTTAGGATAGACTATTGAAACCAAACAATTAGTTGTAAATCCCCATCTTTAAATCAGAGAAATGTTGTTATCTATTGAATAAGTAGGGTGGATAAATAAAAGATCAGTACAAGAATTCTTGAATGAACTCATAACTTCACTGCCAAAACTAGACAAACACTTATTTAGCAGACATTTTTATCTCGTTTGATATGATGACCCAAACACTTTAGGAATCAATGACTGAACTGTAGTGCCGGCCTATTAGCTGAACAAGCTGAATCTTGAATGGTATACGAGCGCCTCACAACACAAGTCTAAAGTCGACCACGTAATTTATTGCACTTGTTTATTAACTACACATAAGCAATCGATTAATTTTACGCTCAGCTGGTTTTGATTTTTCAAACAATAATAATACACGGTCTATTAAAAAAGAGTACAATTTTATAAAACCTAAACAGAATAATTTAAACCCGTTATATTGGCATCAATGAGTTGCTAATAAACTAAAACTAAAGTTTCACTACATAAGCACATTTTGCAATTTATGCAGGTTTGCTGCTGTGAGGAGCACATCAATCCCAACCATATGAAGCTAAAAACAATGATTCATCCAAAACTGAAATTTAAAAAAAATACAAGGGAAAAACGCATAAACCACATTTTTGGAGTACAAACCACCTCTTATGGAAAACTTGCCAAAACTTGGTTTATAATTAATTTTGCAAATTTTTTCTTAGTCAAATTGAACCTGAAGGACATACTCGACTTGGAAAAACTGTTCTAGAAATGGTAAGTATTTTGGGAAGCTGTCTTGGAAAGGACGCTCAGACAACGTGACTGGTTAGTTATATAATGGGCTATAACTTTGTTCATTAATTACTTCAACAACAATTAGCAAACAAGATTAGTTTGTGCTGGTGAACTTCTGTCAGATTCGTATCCACCACGAGGCATTAGTCTGATTAAAATTGTTATCACGCTTGAAGAGCGTTCTATGCCTTCAGCTTATGAAAGGCTTGGTGTGTTAGCCTAAATTAATTATTTTATACACGCCTTATCAGTGCGATATTCACAAACCATAAATTTACTTTGAATAATGACTGGTTTCATCTACTACTGAATTTAAAATTGTCTGAAAATAGTATTTTTGAATAGATAAAGACCAAATTGAGGTTGTTACTTAAGTTGCATATTCCTACACACCGTTTACATATTTTGAACTTTATCTGTCATATTTGATATGTGTAAGTGTCTAATTTGTTGTCTAATTTTCACCAAAACCACATACAAAATTGGTTACAGGCGTCAAGCGTTAAAAATTAATAAACAACATTTTATAATAGGGAGTTTTTGCTACAAACGGTAAAAACAAACGGAAACGCTAAATAATCAGCTGATTTATTATAAGTAAAGGACCAGCTGGTTCTTTGGCGTTTACGTATAACTTTACTTCCTTTAACTTTGATAGTATTTGTATAAAATATAAACGTCAAAGCCCTCACTCACTCATCACTAATTCTCCCACTTCCCAATTATTTAGGAGGCTGAAATATGGTATACTGGTTCTTTAGGCCTAAAATAGGAGAGTCTAATAGTTTTTGTGACGATTTTCCCATAAATATCTACTCTATACGCCTTCAAAGTTACCATGTTAATCTTATGGGGAAATAATTTTGTTTTGGATTCCAACATTTGTTGCCTTAAGGTATGAAAAGCAGCTGTTTTTTATCTGAACCATTGAGGCATCCAAAGAAGCAAGCACCGAACGTAGTACTGAATGGTATCAAAATAAATAGATTTTTTCTCAATTTAGATTTTGGGGGTCATGTTTTATAATTAAAACCCAAAATAATTAAAATGTTTATACATATTACGTTTATTATAATAATCAACTGTTGTATACTTTTTGCAGTTTGCTTTTCCTGTCTGAAATGTTATATGATTGATATTGTGTAATATTATCGGATGTTTTGATGTGTGTTTGTGTGCGTGCAAGAGTGTGTATTTACCAAGCTGTAAAATGATCAAAGGTACCCTGGTGTAAGATGATATAGTCTGTCTTAATTTTTTATGTATAGGACACTAATTTCTTACAAATATTTTGGCTTAAAATAGCTGGATAGGCAACAAATTCAGAAAGGTAATGTTATTATGTTTCATATTTGCCAGCGTACCTAAACCAAATATATCTGTTCTGACATCGCTGCAACGCGCGACGGGCAACACCAGTAAATTTATAAATATAGGTTGGAGGGAATCTCCGTCCACTTCACTCTATTGCTTCTCCCGCCAAGACATGGTTAATCACCTCGGGTAACGGTGGAAATTGTTCAAAAGTTGATCCAAACGTTTTATTTATTTACTTTACCTATACATTCTAAAATATATCAGAATATACATGTTAACAAATGTTCATCTTTCTATAGATTCTTAGTAATGTTAGGTTAGATTACCTATTAAAATAGCGACCTACCCAGGTATTTTAAGCCAAGTATGAAAAAGAAATGAGTATTTTTACATACACCTAAGAAGGTTTACGTATTCTCTACGCAGTCAAGAAAGGTTGTACGAGAATTATAATTGTCTCACATAGAACGTCACACAAGTCGTCACACACTGCACACCAGTGCCACGTGGTTTAGTGCGGAACGAAATGTGACATGTGACGTCACATAAAACGTACTGCACGTCGTCATATACCTAATAAAGACGTAATAAATTGAAATTTTAGATTGCACTAATAAAACAATTTTACATTTCTCGATAAAAAATGTATATATTTACTTCTCTGTGAAAAATAGGTTAGATCATGGATATTTCTAAAGGTAATATTTTCAGTTCTTCTAAACAGCTGTTCTCATTCTTTTACATTAAATACAATAGCTCTGGTGGTTTTTATGGAAACCTGTTACATATTTTCCATCTTAAAAATCGCCAACACCCCCCGCCAGAACTATAGATACAGAAGATATAGCCATGTCAAAAAATAAAATATTTCGTGGGTTTTAAGTCCAATATTTTTCCTTTTCGTGGATTATTTGTACGACAGGTGAGATTCTGAGACGTGTAGGACGAAGCGAGCAGTTGCACAACTGTGAAGAGGCGGCGATAGTCATCACATTAACACTAGAAAGGTACCGAGCTGCATGCTGATGATTTGTTTACCCAAGATAAGAAGATGAGTTTTACACTAATTGTAGACTTCCTGGATACAACGGTGGGCGCTTCATTAGCGATGCTCGACCCACGTCACCAGACAGGTCACGTGACCTCTGCACACTGCGTCTTCCCGCGTCCGTGACGACCTCTACCTCTCAATCCGCACTACAGTCGGCTTACCAGAAATAACATATTTTTAACAAATTATCCTTAAATAAATGTTATCAATGAACTGACCTTCCTCTCCCTTAGTTAAAAACGGTAAGATTTAATAAAACTATCGTATTAAAATAGAAATTTTTTTGCAAAATTAAATACAATAAACAAAACAAAAGTTTTTATAATCAAATAAATTATTACAATATTCAACTACAGTATATATCTCAGTCCTATAAAAACGCTTATAAAATTAAAATTCTCTTCGCTTGCCTGGCCGACATATTTACAAATTTTGAAAAAAATAAATTAGGACCTCTTTGTTTTGAGGTTCCCACATTTTACATAAAAATTTAATGCACTCATTTTTTACTAAACTAAAATTAACATTTTGGTCTCAATAAAATAAAACCTAATAAAGGTAATTATGATAACAAAAATATTGTGCTCGGTTAAAATTTTTTTCTAACTCAAAAATAAATCTTCTTTAAGATTCAATGCTTTAGAACCACACATCGTACTTATGCCACCAGGCGGCTCTGGCACATCCCCAGAGGCTAGCCTCCAGAGTTGGTCTCCCCAGGTGCCGTCAAAGTTCATTACATACTCATAGTCCCTGTGGAGCACAGCGCTCCATAGTGTGCCCTTAATAAACCTAACGAAACTAAAAATAGCAAAATATAAATAATGAAACTAAAACAAAACTAATTTTGCACCTTTAATAAACTATCCTCATCTTTCAGATGTAAAATATTCTTTAAATCTTATCTAAATATGATTTAATAATTTATTTTTATAAATAATCATCACATTTTTTAAAATAACAGCAATAGAAACAAAATTGTATTAATTTCTACAATTTTATGGGGCACAACCCTCCCCCCACGGTTATATGAAGCGTTTTTGAGTGGGTTTCGTTGGATGAATCAATATTTGATAATATGCAAAGGTCTTATTAATAAACCTATTAAAAAAATAATAAATTTGTAATACAGTAATATACAGTAGTACAATAAAACATATAGTTCAAATTGACTAAAAAAATCCTTTTACTATTTTAATATAGAAATATTTTAAGTCGAAATTTTTGAAATAATCGTATACTAAAGAACCGAGAACATTATGTTACTATTAAACCAAACACAACATTACATAACTGAAGTAGAATCATGATGAAGTAAAGAATTCTTTAACAGAATAACGTCATATTTTTATTTAGGTTATATTTAATAAGATACCGAATATCTAATTTAAGTTCTTAGTTTTATAAAAAAACGTTTCGATTGAATTTACCTTTAGGTTTCAAACCCTGTCATAAATTTATTATGATTATTTTATAGTTTTTTATGACAAAAGACTTGATACAAACAAACATCAGATGAACGATTGTGATTTGATTCAATCAGCTGACGCCGTCAGCTGTTTTGTATGCGGGTGATCATTTGTTGACATCTTCACACATGACTGACAAATTTCGCTTTTATTATTCCCGGACGTATTTGTCTTCCTCAGTTTAAACTGGTTTGGTGAAGTATCACATAGTGTTTGGTTGGAAAACAGAGATTACGATAGTTTTTGCTACCTAAAAGTTTCAGAGGCTTTAGTATAAAACAATTCACCATAAATTTAGTGTAGAGAGTCAAATTTATGACCTTTTTCCTACAAATATTTCGCCATGTAGATACAATTGGCAAAGGGGTAATGAATATTATTTATAGGAACTGAAATATTTTAAAGTGAACAACTATAAGTCATTATTGTTCCGCAAATTTGTGTGGTACCGGTACATCGAATATACTACGTGCGCCTGTTTGAGATAGAATGTGTGTACTAAATGCACAATACATAAAATTAAACCACTGTTTTGGTATTAGAATTTGGGTTTACATCTATTTATTTACGTAATTCCTATATTTTACTATCCGCCTTTATTGTGACACAAAAAATGGCACAGCCTTTGTCATTCCATTGGATGGAAATAAAACATTTTTACATTCAAATAAATTATGAACAATAAAAAAATAATTGATTCTATTTAATTGAACAACAAATAAGCTACGAAACCTAACCACGAAATGTCATACGTTAGCCGAGTTTATCATTAAAAGAAACGATTCCCGCCACTTTTGTGATAAAATTGAAATAAAACTATCTCATTTTTATTATTTGAACTTTTATGATCATACACCAGGTTTTTATTATTTTGGTAAATGTAAGCAGTAGGATGTAAAATCAAAATGTAACAATTTATTTCGATTACATTGTTTTGGTCAACCAAGATTACATCTTTGTTTTGTGAACAATTGAAACATATTGAAATAGCTAAAATAACAATCGAGTTGAGGTTGTGGTTGGGTGTTCAAAAGCGTTGCATCTCTGAATTAAACAACACGTTGCTAAAACAGGTTTTGTCCATTTATGATTATTATTAAGTTTGTGTATTTCTTTCTGTGTATTACGCCAGAGGCATTTTTTACGTTTTGACGGGGAACGGTCCAAACCGGTTAGTTACTGCTCCCTAACATCCCTCCAACTTAATCATCTTAAACCAATTCATCGTAATTTTATTAGTTACTGATAATTTATCCGGATTCCTCGGAGACTAGAGCTTCCGGTTAAGTTTTCTATTTCAAAGCCGGGATCAGAAGAGGCGAGAAAGCTTCAGGTTGACATACGTCACGACTAGCACACGGCCCACTAGATCGGATTTTAACCGAATCGGTTGTTTACTGTATATTATAAGAGTGGTGCTAGATGCCACACAATGTAAGTGTATAGCACGGTGCAAGTGCAGGTCAACAGGTCAACAGTGCAACATATTCGTCTTCCACGGTCTCCCAGCTGGTGACGTAGTAATTGTTGTGTTCGACGCCTAGGATATTTAAATGAAAGCGTCGGAGTAGTGTTAACGAGCTGTGTGGGTCCGACTGACAAAAGGTTTATGTCTTTTTGTACACATTGGGGAAATGAGATGCATATGAATCGTCAGGTGAAGTTCAACTTGAGAAACGTGATCTGTGGCGTGGTTGATTTAAACATTTTGAAATAAATTGTAAAAAATATAGACAATAGATATGATTTTAGCGTTTATAGAAAACCAACACAAAAATATTTTGTCCCCTCTGGCAACATAAGATATCAAAATTCGACACGATAATTAATAGACATAATACCAATGAATAAGAACAATTTAAAAAATACAATTAAACAAATTGCAACAGAAAATGGCTACAAAAAAGGAAATGATTGAAAAATGATGAAAATATGGGAGAAAAAGAGAGAATAATCCAAGGTATTACAAATACAAATACGAAAGGTAATACAAAAGAAATTACAAAATAACAAACAAACCAATAAATGCAAAAGATCAGAAGTATATAAAATTAACTGTAATGATCGTGAACAAATATTATATTGTACAAATCGGTAGAAATAAAAAAAGAGATTAAACAACGTATACAAATAAATACTAAAATCAAACAACAAAATGATACAAAAATCAGAGTTCGCCGAAAATATTATTTTCACAAACCACAATTACACTAATATGACATATAATATTACTAAATTGGATTAGGAACACATATGAAGAAAATTAGATACCAAAGGCCCTGCCGCAGCTGACATGTTCCTTTTTCCTCCTTATAATGTTTAACTTTAAAATTTATTTCATGTTCAATTTAATTTAATTTTATTTGGAACCGGTAATTGTGACTTCGAGTGTTCTGACGATTAATGCTTTTGCTCTGATGATTTATTCTTTTATTCTGTTTATCTGTTTTTTCTCTGGTATTCCTTCCATTACTTTTATATAGTACTGTATATCACAATTAGTTTATTTCCTGTTAGTGTTGCCGCCGACTTTTGTGGCTCTGTTATTACATATTAGATGTTAGACTCTTCCTCATACAAAATAGTCATATGAGTAAAAGATTTCCCTCGCTTAAAAAATATACCTAAATGTATTTTTATGGAAATAAATGAATCTTGATAGTATAAATTCCAATTTATGCTCACTCAAATCGACAAAAACATTTTACTAAACACTTTAAAACTTGAAAGACACGATCCTAAATATAAACAAATATACAAGGAAGAAATAAAACCTGCTAACACACTCTACCAGTTATTTATAAACAGAGGAATTTAAAATTATTTTATGTAAATTAAGGTCCGTAGTTGTCTGACCTTTGTGCCGTGCGGTCCTACTGGTTCTACGTCCTCTATTTCAGAGGCGGCGTGTTAAAATCGTTGGGCTGTAATTTACCCAAATTAAAGTGTACAAAATAGGTTAAGTAGAGTGTTTTGATCACTATTTATTTCTCTCATTTTTATATTTTGTGTTTTTACCGGTTTTTTATGTGTTTATTTGTTTTTAGAAATGAATAATATCGTTATGCACTTGAAAACTCTCGAAACGTTGTGTAGTTTTTAAACAAAATACGTGTTGTAAAAGTCCAATCAAATATTAGTATATTAACATGTAGTTTATTTACATTTCCATTTTAATCTTATAAAATTTGGCTATGCATGTATGTTTATTGGTAATGTGATAGTGTCCGAATCATTTGGAAGAATACAAATGTTCTCTAATTTTTAGTAACAAATATTTTTTAAACAGCTAAAATTATTAACAAATTGGTACTCTAGAGGAGTCTGATAATAACGCAAGTAATAAGGTTGAGTGTATTGCTATGTTAATGGCCAGTGGTCAGTGGCCAGTGCACGACCAAATACTCATTACTGGCCTGGTTGGCAGTTGATTAGTGTGCCGGTCAGGCCTACATTGATCACCAGCCTCGCACCGGTGTCTGGTGTCTGGGGCCCGATACTCTCATTACGGGCCAGGTAGCTGATTACACTGTATTTTACACGTTAGTGAGGTAGTGGTACTGTAGGTAGCGTGACGGTCTCAAAACCCGCAGCTGCAATCAGTAATCAGTAATTAACAGCAAATTTATTAGTACTTTTCAACAGTGATGTGTGATGTCTTTGCTTGATAGTTAGTTAGGTAGTGAAATGGTGACCTTCCCAGGTAGGTTTAAATGAGTGTAAGATGATTGTGGTGCGATCGTTTAGTCTTAAGGCTGACATGTTCCTTAGACAGAACTGTTAATTAATAAGCCCCACACTCATTGAGATATCTAAGGGACCCACAGTTTAACGTGGAGTCCGAACCACTGTATTTACAAATTGGTCTAACTATAAAGATAATCTTTGCGGATTAATGCAAAGTACGGAAGTTAATCCACACAAGAGAACACTTCACCCACCGACCATCGCTCACAACGATCCACAATTATTCGTGACTTTCAAGTAGCTGGATTACTAGACACGCCACGGTCCCAGTTAAATACGTAGATATGTAACAAGAACTGATCTGTATGTGTGATAAAGTATAGGGAAAATGGCCGCTATCCAGTTAAAGAAATTGAGAAAACTAAATTGACTTAAAACAAAATTAAGAATATATAAGATGCCAATATTTTTATATGGTACCGTAGCGAGACTTGGTTTCCATCCAAGAAAAATGAAGGACATTTAATTTTATTCGCCTCTCGAAAAGGGAATATTTTCAGTTCATCTAAACAGCTGTAATAACCAAACTATGACATCACTAAATATATGACATCACTGTCTAAATGACGTCACTGTTTAAAATTCTGGTCTCGCGAATTGCCAACACCCTCACATCCCAGAGCTAAGACATATCCTTGTCAAGACAATAATGTAACAGCTGTGACCTTATTTCAGATGAATGTTTGGAGATTTGAAACCACCACCATTTTTTTATCAACCTCTTGACATCCAGTTGCAATACTTGTATTCCAATTAAATATACCGTCAATTTGTTACCAAATTTGACTTATTCTCCAAATAAAACACTTTAAACTTAAAACAACTTATGAGGAGTTCCAGAGTTATTTTAAAGTTTGAAGAAACATAACTCAGCCACCATCAAACTTACGACTACAACATTTTCCAAGTATACTAACAGTGCGCGTATCTACATAATTATTCAGAGTTTCACGACAATGTATTTACAATAAAAAAATGAATTATCGTTTTTTTAAACTTACAGCTTTTAAACTTCTTAAAAAGTTATATTTATTAAAATATACAATTCAATTATCTTTAACGTCATTTATAATGACGGGTACCCTTAAGTGGGACCCGGGGTGCCTTAATTACACAAATTAAATACTTAGATTTAATTCACCCCAAAATAAAATGTCAATAATACCTACATTAATGAACATTACTGCCTGCTACACTCAGACGCTGATTGTTCAATGATTCATCGCACAACGTAATGATTAGCCTAAAGCGGCAATTGTTACAATCCATCATTGGTCAAGCTCAAAGGTTGTAACAATGATAATCCTCGTAGATAACAAAGGCTCTATGTGGGCTGGTTATGTAGTTGATGGTGCCAGACATATTATGCATATCACTGAACTGGTGGTTCTCAAACATATTTAACATTGATCGAGTTTGATATAGATGAGGTTCGTGTATCTCTTGGTACTTAGTATTCAAGGCATCTAGTGAACAAAGACTAAGACAAAACTGCATAACTGAAATGGCTTAAAAGCAATTTAACAAAACCCCCGTCGCAGATGACCTGCGTACTCAGTGAATTCCCAAATCAATCACATATATGACAAGTTTTATCATTATCTGTCGATAAATATGAGAATTATTTGCCTATTCTCCATAAGATTATCCTGGGAAAGAGTGTGTAGGTTTGCTGCTGTGAGGAACATTGAAAGTAGGTGTTTCTAACGTAAAAGAAAATTTGTTTTGACCCTTTCTACCGAGTTTCATAAACATTTGTCCATAAATAAAAGAGTGTGCCTCTTCCCTATGTGATTAACATGGGAAAAGAGTAGGGAGGTTAGCTGTCATGATAAACACGTTAACTATGATTTTTAAGATGTTTCTACATGAAAGTTAATATCAAGTTTCATCCAAATATATGCATTGATAAGTGAAATATCACTTTTTCCTTATCCTCCATAAGATTAACATTGGAGCCCAACAATACAACGAACTGTATTTAGATACTTAATATCTCGGTAACCGTTGGAGATAGAGCAAAACTTCAAGTAACTAAATTGTGTGTTTTCAAGCCAATTCTCATGGTGAAAGGTAAAAAGTATTTTTTTTTAAATTACATAGGAAAAAACGCAAAACCCTATTTTTTTAATACAAACCCCCCCTAAAATGCCCCTTCCGATTGACCTATATGTCTGGATTAAAACTCGTCCAAGAAAATGTAGGAATACACGTCTCTACCAAATTTGGTCTCGTAAAATGGTAAAAATAGTATATATATAAATTTTTTTTGGCCTCTGGGCACCTAAAAATATAAAAAAACAACATGGTATCGGGCTTAAGCATGACACCTACGGTAATAGCTTCTTCCCTATGGGAAATTCGTTAAAAAATGGTTAACAGCTTGGGTGAAAGAGGTCAGGAGTTCAACTTCTGGAATAAATATCACACCCACATCCTATTACGTAGATATAAGCAAAAGTAAAAGAAATAAAATAAATGACGTGGGTTTAAATTTTTGGATACTACTACCAGAGAATTTCAGAATAGGTTAGTGTATTTTTTTCTCGAAATGTTAGAAAAAGCTTTATATCATGGATATGTCTTAGCTCTGGGGGATGTTGATGATTTTTAAGATGGAACACATGTAACAGGTTTCCATAGAAACTACCAGAAATTTTGTATTGAATTGTAAATATAAAAGAATATGACCAGCTATTTAGATGAACTGAAAACATTCCCTTTAGACATATCCATGATCTAACCTATTCCCACAGGGAAGTAAATACAAACATTTTTTGTTTTACAGCCTGAAAAAATTCTTCAACTAAAGGGGAAAATACAATACCTTATGTTATACATAGTTTAAAACATTAAAATGTATTTTTTTAGAATTTAAATCAACATAATTTTGATGTTGACAATTTAATAGGAATAATGTCATATACGTTTGAAACAAATGTTATTACCTTGATAATCAATACATAGAATATTAGTTGTTAGTAATATCCGATATACATTATAGACCATGTATTATTGCTATGATGGTCCACACTAAACTACACAGTGATTGGTTGCAGTGGTCTGCGTATGGTTATACAATATACATATCAAACGCAGGACGGTACCTGCACTACTACATCATTAATATCCATGTTGTAGTAGCTATGCATTTCTGACGCTACTCCTGTCCTTTCATATTGTAGTGACTAATAAGCTCATTATACATCACCTAATTGGACATTCATATATCATTTACGAATAAAAATTATAATATTATTTATGTTAAAAAATTACAATATCTCGAAAACTACACTCATTGAATTTTCCTTAAGGGACCAATTTGACAGTTTACTCAGTATTCAGCTCGTTGATGAAACAGTTTGTTCGGCTTTTTGTGTGAAGTTCCTTGGATTATTTATCGACTCAAACCTCTCAAACTTTGACACACATATTGATCATGTGTGCAAGAACCTAAACCAGAGAATTTTTATACTTCCTGAGTTTTTTGGCTTCGCCTCCACTGAGCTACTGTTTGCAGCCTATTGTGTTGTCATATACCCTTATCTATCTTATGGTGTACTTTCTTGGGGTTGTGAAAGTGGTAAAACTGTGCGGGTATACAGGTTACAGAACAGGGCCATCAGCACAATTTTCCAATTATCAAAGGGCACTTCATGAAAGGATTTCTTTATGAATAACACAATTTTCACATTTTCTTCTATTTATATTCTTGAAAAGTTGTAATTTCTCCTCAATAATCTTTTACACTTTTGATATTTTATTTCTAAGCACAACTATGAAACGAGAAGCAAACCTGGAAATTCGGTATACCTCCTCACTCCACCTCGATTTTCAGAAACATTTCAAATACTCTGATATAAAAGTCTTTAACAGTCTGCCATTTTATCTAAAAAATGAGCAGAATTATGACACGTTTAGTAAGAAAGAAAGAAATGACCTTACTGGTATGGCATGTTACAGTGTTAAGGATTTTATTTTTTGATAGATGTAAGACGGACATGTGTGTCATGTATGTAAACTGTCTTCAAGAAATACTTTTTTTGTATGCCATACCACAAAGAGACATAAAGATCTTGAACAGTAGATGGGTGGGTTACTTTGTGTCGTTGTCAAACATTTAAAAACGCACCGACTTTAAAAAAATGTTTCACCTTATCGCATGATCTGACAAGGGTGTGGTTACCATGTTACCAATACCTCTGGTTTACTATAACATGTTTATTGTCACTAAATACAAAGTGATCCAGTGGTGACTTACACCTAACGTTCGAACTCTGGACCGATTTTTAGAAATCTAGTTTAACGATATTTCAAACAAGTACGTAAATAAACACTTACTAACGTATAATTTATAGTGGATTGTAAAAAATATTTGTTTGATAACCTACAAAAGAATTCACATTAGCGAGTGCTAACGGGTTTGAATTTGACAGCCAGCTAAAAATATCTAGCTTTTTGTAACCACCTTAGTTATATCTTGTTATTACAGCAGATTTTACACACTAATTAACATACTTTAACCTATATTTATATTAAACATTTTTGACCATATAGCTCAAATCTTCTTGATATAGACTATGCCCATACTAAATATGTCACAAAATAGCTGTTATATACAGTCTACAGAAAGAGTTGACAAAAAAGTAACAATGAAAGACTACGACATGATTTATCTGAGTCACTACATTATTGACTCACAGGGTCAATGATTGACCTAATCAATTCGGCAATGATTGTAGAAGGCAGGGTTAAATGACTAAACACCAAGCCGTTTGCTAAAAATTGGAAGTTTTTATCATATGGAATAAGTTATGAAGTTTCTATAAAAACTGTTTTGGTCAGTTATTAATATTTTAAATTTAATTTTATTTGAATTTTCTAAAACTAAATACTAGTGAAGAAGCTATTATCGTAGGTCTCATAGCAAGACTTAAGTCGGGGACCATGTTATTTTTCGTCTTTAGGTGCCCAGAGACCAAAACAATAGTCGTTAAAATTTATATATATAAATGCGTGTGAACACGATAACTCTCGAAAAAATGGTCCGATTGAGACCAAACTCGTTAGAGACGTGTATACCTACAATTGCTCAGACGAGTTCGTAATCCAGATATCGATCAATGGGAACGGGTAGTTTGAAGGGGGGAATTTCGTACTCAAAAATTGTTTTTTGCGATTTTAATATTTAATTTAAAAGTTTTTAAATTTTATCTTTCACCATAAGAATCAGCTTAAAAACTAGACAAATAAGTTCCTTGAAGTTTTACTCTATCTGTATTTTATGTATTTTTATACATTTGCTTTAATCTATATTTTTGTATAAAACTTGATATGTAGCTTCATTTAACTTAAAAGTTTATGTGCTTATCATGGCAGCTAACCTGCATACTCTTTTCCCATGTTATTCATATAGGGAATAGGCTAACTCTTTTATTTATGGACAGATTTTGATGAAACTTGGTATAAATGGTCAAAATAAAAATCGTTTATTGTAGAAATGCCTTCTCATATTACTTCACAGCAGCAAACCTGCACTCTTTCCTATATTAATCTTATGGAGAATAGGGAAATAATTCTCGTATTTATCGACAAATATTGATAAAACTGAACATTTATTATTATTATTATCATACTATTGCTTTGGAAATTTGATGAGTACGCAGGTCTGCTGAAACGGGGGTATTGTAATATAGAATAATTTATGAAGTTTGTGTAAAATCTGTTTTGGTCAAATACTATTTTACATTTAATTTGATTTGAATTTTTATAAAACTGAACACTATTTTTAACTTTGACCCACTAACCAAACGAATATTATTGTTATAAAAGTACGAGACGACATTTATCAATGATTCCAGAGCACAATTCAACCCTCCGGCCGGATTCCAATTCCAGCTACATTCTGCTGCAAATTGAAGTCAGAACACGAATCTCTCTGAATAACACATCTCGTTCGCTAAGCCATTTCAATTGATGCTTATGTCGTGAATAGAAATGAGGGCAGAGTGGCCGGCCTGTGGCTGAATAAATAGGGACGATCATAATGGCACATGCCGATAAATTCCTCGGGTTCGACATGGTTTGGTTCAACGCGTATGGCGAATTGAGGAATGCTTTAACAGTTGGCTTGGATCCTAATTTGTGACTCTCATTTTTAAGCAAAACTTATTATTAGGTTATTTACTAGGCCTAACTTATTTTTTTTATTAAAAAGGGATATACGAGAAAAGGGGAAATACAGTTTACTTCACATGTGTAGCTCAAGTAATGCATTCATAAACAGGATTATTTCAATAATCAACCACTGCCTCTGAATTAAGAATTGGTCTAATGGGACGGTGGTGACGTCCTGTAATCCAGCTACTTGGAGGTCACGAATTGTGGATAGTTGTGAGAGATGGTCGGTGGGTGTAGTGTTCTCTTGTGTGGAATAACGTCCGCACTATTTGTAATTCAGAGGCCGTAGTTTGGATTTCACGTTAGTTGCCATCGGCTGTGGACTATTGATTAACAGTTGTGTCTAAGGAACATGTCAGTCTCAGTCAGTAACAAGACTACCAGATCGCGCTACAATCATACACCCAATCTTCATTCATACTTGGCTTAAAATACCTACCTTGTGGTATGGTCACCATTTCAATAGTCTAATCTAATCTAATCATGAGTAGATTAACGTAGTATTCAATAGTGTGGACGTTAATCCACACAAGAGAACACCATATCCACCGACCATCACTCACAACTATCCACAATTCGTGACCTCCAAGTAGTTGAATTACAGGACGTCGCCACCATTACAGTAATCTCGTTTTCCTGGCTTAGAAATGTTATTTAGCCACTAGAAGGCAAATATGTTCTCCTTAATTAATTGTTACCATGAATCATTGGGTCTTCCTGAGCCCAATACATGAAAACGTTTATTACTGGACAATTTATATTGTCAAATATTTTGAGTTTTTGTATACGTTTTTAAGATACAGGTTTTACTTCGTCGTTATTTTTAAAACCGAGTGCACTTAAAATTCAATAGTTAATTAAATTTGTTCTTCTACTGAACATTATTAACGTAATAAGAAAATTAGAAGTTTTAGAGTTTATTTACTTAGTATATTGTGAAATCATTTGGAAAATTGCAGTAAATATTGATTTGTTTCAGGTAAGCTGCTTCGTATATCTATTCAATGTGCAACAAAGATTTCAGTGAGTACGTTTAGTTCAACATTTTAAACCTTTGTTTAACTATAACTAAAATGTGCAATGACTTTGTTTGAAACAAAAGTTTACAAGAATTAAGTAAAATACCATTTAAACATACAGTCCCGGATGAACTCAACTATGCATTGTGATTAAAGAACTATTCAATGGTAGCCTCTAAATATTTGGTTCCACGATTCCATTGGAAGCTGTTCAACTGGGTTTTGCGAACGTGCTCATTGAGGTCGTCCCTGGAGACCCCGCTGGGAGTCGAGAGTAGCTGAGTTGCTAGGCTGACAGCTCTCTGAGCCGTTATTAATGGACTTCAAGGATGTCTAAGGTCACTTCACGAATAGTTTTGTAAATTTTATTTTTGAAAACTTGACAGATAATAACAATTCACTGTGGTGAGTAATACCCCCGTCGCAGCAGACATGTGTACTCAGCGAATTTCCAAATCAAAATATGAGAGTTATTTGCCTATTCTCCATAGTATCGACATGGGAAAGAGTATGTAGGTTTGCTGCTGTGAGGAAAATTTGAAAGTAGGTGTTTCTAGTGTAAACGATTTTTATTTTGACCATTTACACCAATTTTCACCAACATTTGACCATAAGTAAAGGAGTATACCTATTCTCTATATGATTAACACGGGAAAAGAATATGCAGGTTAGCTGCCATGATAAACACATTACCTATGACTTTTAAGCATAAGTGAATCAATCTCAACCACATGAAGCTAAATTTCAAACCTTATCCAAAAATATAGATTAATAAGTGAAATATTAATTTTTCCTTATCCTCCATGAGATTAACATTGGAACCTTAAAATACAACTTACAACATAGATATTTAATATCTCGGTAACCATTGAAGGTAGAGCAAAACATTTAAAAATTACATATAAAAAACGCAAAAACTCCAATTTTTTAGTATAAACCCTCCCACCAAACCATACGTTTCGATTGACCGATATGTGAGGATTACGAACTCGTCCGAGCAAATGTATGAATACACGGAATATCATGATCCCGGGCTTAAGTCTTGCCATATGACCTACGGTAATAGCTTCTTCCCTATGGGAAATTCGCTAAAACCATTATTATGTATATTACAGAAGTATTCTATCTCGATACTTACTTACTCCAATGGCATTAGTACCCAAGAAGGGGTTTTGGCCTCGCCAACAACTGCTCGCCATCTCTCCCTGTCCTGTGCCTCGTCAATTGCTGCTCCTACTCTTGTGATGTCTTTTTTCACACTGTCCCACCATCCTTTCTTCGGCCTTCCTGGTGGTCTTCCCCCATTCGGCTGCCCTTCTCCTACTTCTTTCTAGTGATCCTCTGTCTCTCCTCAAGACATGCCGCACCCATCTCAAACTTCTAAGTTCTAAGTCTTCCAAGTTATAGCTTGGCGATATCAAAATTTCTGTATTTATACCTTAATTCTTCATTATGTCTGATTCCCCATTTCCCGTTATCACAAACTGCCCAAAATATGTTTCTCAAAAATTTATTTTCAAAAATTATCTGAAAATGTTTACATTTACTTTTAACTGATACACACTATTGAAATGAGGTAATCAGCACTTTAAACCCCACTTTCAAGCGATAGAGACATTATGCCAAGTTATATTGAACATGTGGTCTAGAAATACATATAACAGAAATAAATAAACAGTCGTTAAATTAGAATCAATACTAATTTGTTTAGATATATCTTTTGTTTTAAATATACTACATAGTGTACATTGCTATTTTAGCTGAGATTTTGGATTTATTTTTTAAATTCTTTTACAATTTCAGGTTAACATTTAATTTATTACTTTTGAATAGTAAATAATATAAGAGCACACTGAGTGATAAAATATAAAATCATTGACCAGACTGCGGAGAAATACACGTGAATCTCCCAGTCAACAAGAGCTATTTACCAAAGATATAGCATCTATAAATCAAGAACAAATGCTATAAATTGGCCAGGCCGGACTCGTTCATAACTGTGATGCTATTTTAAAAGCTAATATCGCCGCGAGAGGTCCACTTCTGATTTAAACTACAATAACTCACTTCACGGAAGATTCATTCACAGTAAAGTAAGAATCCTTATTTCGTTTTTACTTTCTTCCTCCTATACGATTGTGGGATACCGTTTTAGGGTCCTCTGAATCCTAAAAATTGATTTTCGTAGCGATGTATGTCAGTCGAGCGTGCTTGCTTGCATGAGTGTGCGCGCGCGTGAGTTTGTGTGTATGTAAGATATGTAAAGAACCGAGTTATACATTCATGGCTTCCCAGACCTTTTTTTGTAACCATAAAAATCCTTTAAAACGCACAAAACCATATTCTTAAAAGTGGTTCTAACAATTTTCCTAGTTCTAACGTTGGTTTATAATGCTTTCGGTTCATAATACTATGATACCACCCACAGAAGTGTATAAATCACGCTTCGAAAATTATGGATTTTCAAACAAATTATTGTTTTAAATTTACTGGAAAAACAATAAATTAAAAAAATAAATTCAACGATCACTTTTAAAACTAGCTCCAATAAATAATCAAATTAGTAGGGTCTATTTTTATTACGACATGTAATATCTCTAAATATAACTAAGTTTATAAGAAGTTTTGTATCACATGTGTTCATTCGAATTTATTATTTTCATTATAAAACTATCTGGAAAACTCCTGAATTAAATATGAGTTTTGTTTATCTGGTGTTTATTGTAAATTACGTAACAGTTGAAAAATAAGGAAATATTAACTTTTAACCCAAATAAGAAAAAACGTATTAAAAATTAGTGTTGTTAAATAAGTGTAACTGACACCAAGAAAATTAATAGAAAATGGATAAAATAAAATAAAATAATATATAAATACAATGATGATAAAATAAAAATTAAATAAAGTAAAGTGAAATTAAAATAAATAAAAATAAACTTACCACACAAATTTGAATAATTTTTATTCAAATTTACTTTTTACGTAAATCATAAAAATTCAACACAAACATAAAATATTGTATGAAAAATACGTTTGATGATCCATTTTGAATCCGCGCTAAAAATAATGTAAAACATAACTTTAGTTGCAAACATCACAGTAAATAGTCAAACAGATAATTCAGAAAATGCTCGAAACCCTAATTGAAATATGAGCCTAATAAAAACAACAAAACGAAGCTAACTGGTTCTGATATATAGGGGTTTATGTTTCGCAAATGTGAACTTACGAGTCTGCATCATTCTGGGTGAGTTGTTCGCCCGTAACTCTGTCTGGCCTCTCATTGGTCGAGTTAGGAAAGCGTTTTAACCTCATCGACCCCGTTGCTGATTTTATGAAACATGGTCGGATGTAGATTAGGAGCTAAAAGACGTAATGTGACAACCAACTAAGCCATACCACCATATGTATAAGGTTTAACCTTGTTTTCCATAGATACGTTTTTATTTCTTTCATTCATATACACAAACCCGTTTCAAGATTAGCTTCACAGAATTGATACTTTGACAAAACCTTTGATCTTAAGTAAAATATCTAAATTGTGTAGTATCTTTGTAGTATTTTGAAAGATCGAAATTACCTGTATGAGAAGAAACGTCAAAATTTAATTCAAACTATTTCTAAACATACAATGAGCTAAAAAATAGGTTATTCCCGCCACTGCTTGGCAAAATTTCACAACGTTAGCTTTTTGTGCTTTTGTGGTACACGGAAAGTAACCGCTTTCGTATATTGCGGTCTAGACCAATCAGCTGTTGCATTAGACCGATCAGCTGTTGCCTTCAGTTTCGACATAAGCACGGAAACTCAGCGTTATGAGTTCGCTTTTTTCTCGAGACCAAGTTAAATAAACAAATATATTAATGATTTTACAAGTTTTTCGATAATCAAAAATAATGTTCAATACTCGTTTCGAAAGTATCATTGCAGGGCTTGATGATTTTTTTCAACACACAACAACACAAACACACACACACACATACTGGCAGAGAGAAATCACGTCGTAACCCACTTTTTTATTCAGGGGTCATCAAAACAGAAATATCCACACCCAACTCATATTCGAAAATTTTGTCGAAAACAGTACTTTCTCTATATACTGTATGAGGAGAGAAAGTGAAAACAGAAAGTCGGAAAACACTTCAAAATCGTGATCTTGAAAATAATCTATGTTATTGTTATGAAGTGTAGATGAGTTTGAATTCAAAAGATGTATTTGGCGGCGGTCTTTTGACGGAGCACTTGGATAGCCGGGGGATCCAGGGCCTTTGATCTCAACAGAGGCTGTTAACGCCTTGCGTGTTACAAAGCCGAATGTGTTGGGCGTTACAACGAGCCAACCGAGTCAGCGCTTCCGACCTCTCTGACGTCATCAAATGCTTCCATCATATCTTCTTTACACATTAGAGTTCACTCCTCTGGTCAAAAGCCTCCTCTGAAGATATTCAGAGGAGGCTTGTATTGATCGGATATTATTAAAAAATTGTCGATTTGGTAAATTGGTATTAGTATGGATGGTATAGTGTTATACCTGATGAAGTGTCTGTATTCAGTTCAAATACAGTCTGCTGGTTTGTTAGTCTACAACACTGCTATATCACTAATCCAGCTCCAACCCAGATTAGATTAGACTATTGAAATGGAAATCATACCACAAGTTAGGTATTTTAAGGATTAAGTGTAAAATGAATGTGGTGCGATCTTGTAGTCTTGTTACTAACTAAAGCTGACATGTCCCTCAGACAGGACTTTTAATTAATAGCTCAACAGCCGATGCCAACTAAGGGACCTACAGTTTAACGTGGCATTGGAACCACGGGTTCTGATTTACGAATTGTTCTAATTATGAGGATAGTCTTTACGAAACAACGTAGTACTCAATAGTGCGGACGTTAATCCACACAAGAGAACACTACACACTGACCATCGCTCACAACTATCCACAATTCGTGACATCCAAGTAGCTGGATTACAGGATGTCGTCACTGTCCCAATCATAATAATTAAGATCAATGATAATGACAATGAAAGCATTACTGACCACACGATAGTCGTAAAAATATTATTGAGGTGACTGACAGGTACTCTATGCCATATTCAGCTTCAATCCTGTGTTTAGGTTTGTTAGTCTATGTTTATGTGTTCGACTTGAATCCAGTACGAAGGTTTATTAGTCTAGATTTGTTATAATACCATTTTAACTGTCTTTTCCTTTGTACTGGGATGAGTTCCAATACATCGTGAAAGTTTGTTAGTCTAGGACACAATTGTATTACTTTATGATCTATTGTACCGGGTTCTGGTCCACAGTAATGTATACGAGGTCTGTTAGTCTAGCACAAACCACTTTATTGTCTGGTCTACTATTCCGAAGTCAGCTCCACCGCAGTGTGTAGGTTTGTTAGTCTGGCACACTGCCAGTTCTCTGTCTGGAAACCACGTTTCTTGAATATCCAACTTTTCCTTATGCAACAAATTCCTTGGAACTCGTGATGCATTTTATAACCGAGGCTTAAATAATTGTCATCGAACATGTTTGCAACACTCTCCATTAATATAGTTCAATACTGTCAACATTGTCACTGTGTTTTAGTTCATAAGAACACTTAAGTGAAATAAAATAGTATTGACAAATATTTATTCCATTATAATTAATTGGAAACGATTTATTTTTTAACATAAACGTTTAAGTGAAGTATAATAATTTTAAGGGATAAGTAGTGACTTACAAAGTTTCGTGTTATGAATTAAGTGGATTTTTATACTGCTGGGAGGGGGGTTGGCGATTGTAAGATGGAAAGCATGTAACAGGTTTCCATAGAAACTACCAGAGCTATTGTATTGAATGAAAAAAGAATAAGAACAGCTGTTTAGATTAACTGAAACCATTAAACGTATCCATGATCTACCCTATTTCCACAGGGAAGTAAATACAACCATGTTTTTTTATGAAATTTCTCTTTGAAGTAGGTATATCTGGCTTAATTTTAGTCTGAACAACTTTCAAAATAATTATATAAAACCCACAAATAGCAAACACTACTATATATACTACTATAAGAATTAATTTAAGAATAAATATCTGATCCGTACCGTAGAAAAATTAGATGACTGATTGCGCCAAAACTCGGATAAAAATCAAAGGTCAGTAAGGCGCCATTTCAAGAGAGTCGATAAATTTTAGACCTGTGATGGCCAGTTTTTAATTGCACAAATGCCACCAGGTGCAGAATACCATTTAAAGGTCAGGTGCCTATAAGTCAACCTCGTCCAGCAAACCTTTGTGTTAAACCTTCACGAGTTGTCTTAAAATAGTTGTATGACCTACGAAATATTTTAATATATTAGAGAATAAAATTAAACACTTGAAACTGGGAAATTAAAATATATTATACTATAATACCTGGCATGTAAAAAATTTGAATCTATTACAATATAGCCAGGAGGGGAATTATCTACAAGTGGGGGTGAATACTATATAAAATCTTTACTTTAAAAATATTCCTTGGCTATACTATGGTCACTTGTGGTTATACACTTAGCATACATACTAGAAAGTATTACCTTTTTGGAGGATAAGAAACGCTTTTCGAACTCATCGCTTGTGAGGAAAACAATTAGATTGCAAAACAGTTTAACGAAATAGTAAATTGATTCATTAGTCCGGTAAATGGGTCTAAGTCGAGTGCGGTAAACAAGTTTCAAACGCGTGAAATACCTCGGTCTTCATCTTGACTCTAAACTCCCATAGCGATCGCATGTATTGAATAAAGGCTATAATTAAATATAAAATTTTAATTGTAAAATTGTATAGGGAAATATTAATTTTTCCTTATCCTCCATAAGATTAGCATTGGAGCCCCTAAATACAATGTACTTGTAGTTACAATGTTAATTTAGTTACAACATTTATACATTAAAAATCTGAATCAGCTGTACGTTTGAAAAAGCTAGAAAAGGTGGAAGCCATTATTTAAGAGCGAAACTGTAGCATGAATATGGAGTACAGTTTAATTTTTGCAGTATTGAGCTTATTATAATGCGCAGAGGAAAAATATAGTTCGTCACACAAACTAAAAGTGTGTTTTCGTTCTTCGCTTTTTGCCGAACTTAAACAACTAAGATTTGGATGATAAAGTGACAAAATATAGTAATATAGCGACCAAAGTTTAAGGCATATACGGAATAAACATTTCTAAGTATAAACAACATGGCGGATGTCGAAAATTCAGAAATGAAATGAAATTTACTGAACAATTTCGATTTACCACCATAAAACTATCTAGGATTTAGGGAGACCTCGTTGATCGAGGGGGCCGACACTTATAGACGTGATCCCCTGAATACCGGAGTTGGGGGAGTGCTGTTTTGAACTCCATTAGCGTTTGATGGTCCCCGAGATACGGCGAGGAGGGGAGATATAATGTGAACACAAGTTATAATTACTAAGACCTCCTGGGAGCTGGGAGTGACGTCCCACCTGGAGGAGCACGATCAGCGTTTGCTCTGTGGCTAGGTAATTTACTTGGCATTCCGCGTACCAATCATCGTGGAATAGGGCTTTCCTACATTCGTCAGTGTATCTGAAAAAATATTATGCATCGCTGTGTGTTATTTGAAAACCTACGTTTGACAACTTTTAGAGGACTGTTAATGAGATGGATATGTCTTAGCTCTGGGGGAAGGGGGTGTTGACAATTTGTGCGACTAAAATTGTAAACAGTGACGTCATTTGGTTTTTGACGTCTTTAGAACTGCTGTTTAGAAAAACTGAAAACATTCCCTTTAGACATATCCATGATCTAACCTATTTCTCACTGGGAAGTAAATACAATATTTATTGCCAGGAGAACCAGCATTGATTTTTTTATTTAATAAAAGAATATTAGTTAAGTTAGCTAGCTATATTTAAAAGATTTAAAACATTTAATATTTTCGAATTTATAGTAAACAAATCAGCTGTTTTGGCTAATGCAGCTACACAAAGGGTCCTTAACGATGGCATAGACACTTTGAAGTGTGGTGTACGACAAAAAACTGATTTTCCCAGATTGAAACCTGCTTCTATCGATTTCTCGGGTCCAATAACCCCGTAATACACAAAAAATCTTAAATACTTAGACAGAAAATAACTAACCGGACAGTGGTTGTTTTAGGGTATAAAATTAAGATTTTCATTGCAGAATTTTTTCTAATCATGATTATTAAAAATAAGGTTTCAGGACGTTTCGAGATCTAGAACCATACTCAAGTCAATATGGTTTTGGTATGTAATTTAACCGCACAGACCTACGGTGGTGGTCAGTTGATCTTGATTAAAAAACTGATTTTAATACATTAACTGTGGCAAACTAGGTTGTGTGGTTCCATATATTTCCAGTAGCCATCATCTGGCATACAATGACATAGTTTGCCTGATGATGGTCGAATTGTATTCCGAAACTAGTTATAACTGTATCAACCTTTATTTAAACACGTTTATTTTATCCCAGCAACATAGAGGCTTTATAACAAGCACAATTGAAAATTTATATGTTAAAGCCTGTATTACCTTAATGATTTTCTCTAACATACACTACTGACGTGTACTTTACCATGGAAATATAGAGGTTATTAGAAATGTATGTGTGAGGCTATCTGTCTATCAATGAAATCCGAACTAGAGGCATTGACCTGAAACTCAATTTCATCCGAATTGGATCAACGGGGTAGGCTGTGGCTCTGTACACATCTAGACACACACACGAATGGACAGACATCACGTCAAACCCATTTTTTGCATTCAGGGACCCCAAAACGGATATACCCACTCTCAACTTAAATTCGGAAGTTTTTGCGAAAACAATACTTTTTCCATATCGTATAAGTGTGAGAAAGTAAAAACTGAATAACCGTGCTGAGATTATCAGAAACTCTAAGACATCAAGAGTTGGCCCAGAGGGCCGTTGAACTGTTCTCTGGACGTGACAATGGCGAAATTTAGCGAACGTGACAGAACCAAACTCAACTGACCCTTCTCACTGGATGTGACAGAGCCAGACTCATCTTATAGTCATGTTCATCTTTACACTGGATGCTGCAGAATCTGACTCAAAAGATTTATCTTTGCAAGTCAGACGACTATCGTAAAATGACTGTGTTTTACTAAACTTATTTCACAAACAAAATCCAAATGACATCTCCATAAAAATATTTATTTTAACACTAAATTTACAGTTTCATAAATTTTATATCAATATGTATATGGCAATTTTAAAAATTTCGTATGTGTTAATTGAGTCATGAATTATGTAAAAGAACTGGAAATTTAGGATTTTCAAAAAATCAGAAAGTTAATAAAATCATTCAAAGTAATAAAAATACAAAAATTAATTCTGGAATATATTTACAACGCAAATGTTGTTGTTAATAATATATTTTTCCAATAATTTCGATCGTTTTCAGGAAGATTGTTGCCTTCAATCACAGCAGTAACAGATGCTTTGACAATATATATTCCGATGAACTGACGCGCGGTGAGGTGAACTGAGGTGTCGATTGGATCAATATTGGATTTTTAGAACACGAGTGCAAAACCCTAATATTTGAATCTTTATTTGAGATTTTGGCTCATCCGGTTCAAAAGGGGTTTCCTATAAACTTACTCAAATTAAATAACTGTTGTAATAAATACATTTTCAACAGTTCTTATGCTTTACTTTTAACTAGAATAGTGTGATGTCTAACGAGTTCGTACAGTACTAAACTTATCTTGAACACTTTTATTTAAATATTGATAAGTATAAGCACATGTTTTATATGCCACCAATGATCAAGTTTAAAAGAAATGAAAACCAATGTTGAGTACATTTGCTGCGTTTGTAGAATTCACTACTTACATTTGCACTGTTGTGGTTGATGCTACATTACCTAGCGTTCTACTCATTGTTAGATTAATTTGAAATACTGTAACTCCTGTTTTCCTGTGCTTCATAACCTTCAACAAATGTTTAGCTTGGAATTAACAATCACTTCATCCCCTCCACTTAGTCAATAAAATGTAGGCTAGTATTATTATTTGAAAAAAGATGTAGCATATTTTAAGTTTCTTCTGAAAATATATAAACTATAATTTTATACTTGTAAAAATTAATTGAAAATAATAATCTTAAACAGTCAGTTTGTATTTCCATTTTGCACTTTCCAAGTGAAATATTAACGATATTATAATAATAACGCAAAGTAGTACACTCCAGTGTTTTTCTACCTCTCTAGCTCTAGTGGCTAGTTGAGAGACATCTCAGATTTTTCTTAATTTTTAAATAGTAACATTAACGTTGGCTTATTAATGAAAGTTATAATTACTTGCGATGGGAATAAATAACAGAAAAAACACACCAACTACAATAATGATACAGTATAGGAAGTACATGATGAAACATTGATTCCACCCTAAATTAGTTCAACACGCATATATGTAATATAAAGCAACATCGTTTCATATTCACTATATTTCTCTGTGTAGGACTAGAACAAGCATGCACGAGCTTATCTAACTTTCACTTTCTGCTTGACATTAGCATAACCTCAAAGGCATCTTGCATCATGTTCCAAGCAGCTATAGGTTTAGCTCTCTATATATAAATAGATATTTTTAATAAATTAAACTATAAAACGTTTCCAATAAATACTATAATCTCATTTCCATTCATTTGCGTTTTATTTAATATATAACAACTATATTATTGTCATAGATGAACGGATAGTAAAGTAGTGCACGCCCATGTTAAGGATGAAGACGGTACATCGTACCGCCAATTGACGTAGTAGGTACTGCCATCCTCAGATAGCGCTAGTGTCGCAAATTACACTAATGACAAATGACACACCTAACGGCGTCAAAGAGACATAGTTCACCGCTAGATCCGACAGATGTCAACACTTGTCCTAAGATTTTATCGTCTTCACTAAGTCCCATAAGGTGCCTCCTCTCCTTATAATCCGTTCCTCTCTGGTATTGTGCATTGGTGTAGCGTTGGAAATAATAAACTAATCTAGTAACATTAAACTAACACAATATTCTAGTATATCCAAACTGCTATGGGTAAGTATTAACATTGTTGTGTGGTTATTCTAATGATTATTGATAAAATATGTTTTCAGATTATTTACGATTTTATTTTTATTTTTAAGTGATCTTAACTCAATTGGTAAAGAGTTTAAAATACATGGAACTCTTTTTTAAGGATAAAAAATAACAATAATAATAATATGAAACAGTTTTAGCGCTATATTTAGCCTTTATACTTCGTCAGACAGAAAGCTAAATAATATGGATATAATGGTGAGCCGGCCGTCGCCTGGCACAGTGCCATCCATCGTCATGTAGGAGAGAAGGTCTTTGATCATTCCAACAGATGACTTGCCCCTGCGGCGAGTCTCAATCACCACTAACACCTCACTTCTGAAAATACGGTATAGTGTATCATGATTCATAGAGGTTTTCAAAAAAAAGATATATTATGGACAGCATGGAATGCAGAGTTTTGTGTAGTGTCCGTTTACAAGATTCATTGAATTCTTGAGGTGGTTCTTCCTTAGTTTATTGAGAAAGTTTTTACAGTCATAGAAAACTCGTCAGCTACTTGGGTTGAACTGTAATAAAAACTAGTTATGTATTGATTTAGGTATCAAAGAGGATTGCGTTTCACCCGTATTGCGGTACCTACAAAATTGCGTAAAATGAGTACATTGTTCAGGGTGGAAGACTATTGCGCGTGGCATGCCTCAGGGGTATATCCTGGGACCTATTCTGTTCTCACTTTACATTAATGGACATTAAAAACACACAACTCGTTCTCACATTAATATATATGCTTAGCACTTCAAAGCCGTCAAAATAACAGCGGAAGTTCATCAAATATGTGCAAATATGTACAAAAACAACGAAAACAAAGCCAGCCGTTGTTAGCAGTCATTCAATTAGAATCATTCAGTGTAAAAGGTTCTATACATAAAAAATACAATGGAGTAATATTCCTTGAGAATCAACTTTAAGAATTCACAATGTTTTTTCAATTGCCATTTATTCACAGCATATTGAAAATATTACAGCATCAAGGTTCACAATTATTATTTATATAGGAGCAAGGATCTGGTACGTGTGAGGGAGCCACCGAGTGTGTGCCGAAAGAGCAACAATGGTCTGGCGATGCACCAGATTGCGCATGCGCGTGGCTGAGTCACGTGTCACGTGACAGGCTGCTGCAGCGGCACTCAGCAGTCAGCAATTGTCGTCAGTCGCGGCTCGACCTCCGCGCGAGCTGCCACGTCTAGTGAGATGAGGCGCGTGTGGCGGTGGCTGTGCGTGTGCGCGTGGCTCATGAGCGTCTCTGAGGCCCAGACTCTTTGTCCCTCGCGGTGTCTCTGCTTCAGGACCACGGTCAGATGCATGTTCCTCTCCCTGGAGGCGGTCCCTGACGTTCCGCAGGACACCACTATACTGTGAGTGTTATTGAGGTTTATTTCTATTTACGTTTTTGTATTATTTAGTTTGTAATAAAATATATACTAATTTTCTGCAGTTAAATGCTTACATATCAAACATAGTAATATAAAATATGTAACCCAACCATAAAAAAAGATATTTGGTGATATTTTACAAAATCAAAATTTACTTAATACTCATTTCAGTACGATGTTTTATATTTTAAAACAACAACAAACAAGTATTTTAAAGTAAAATTATTAATAATCATACTAATTAACGTTTTAAACCTTCCAAAAACTGCTACAAAATCGTGTTATTATCTTGTAAAGTTAATATGACAATACAGTACATCATGTCGTAACTTCCATAACGTAAAATACAAACTATAGTAAAAGTAATAGTTGTATTGAATTGGATAGAAAAACTTTAACTAATACCGTTCTTTTTAGAATTATATCAATAATAGTCAACAACAATATTAACAATAACAATAGATTATTTTCTAAAGCTACGAACTTATTGCAAACTAATAAAAACTAAGGAATTGCAACTTATATAAACAACATTAATTACTGTTTACAGCAATCTCTAATACATAACCACCTTTTAATCTTTGTACATGTTTCGTACGTGGGTAACATATTGTTCAATGTTAAATCAAAATATAATTTTAACTGCACGAGCGTCACGGATAAAACTCAGTTTAATATCTCGACTTTCTTAAACGAACTTGTAAGAGGGACTTTCAATTTAAATGCAAATTTTAACAATTCCAGCCCGTAATAAATTGGGAGGATAAACCCCGAGATCTTCGTGGCCGGATTATTCGACCGACTATCGATATACTTATTGAAATCATATACTATTGTATAATAATGTTTACTGTATATGTACATATTCTTTTGGACGATTATAAATTTTATTACGAATATAGATATTTAAAAATAATACTCCTGTATTATTTTTAAGGTGAGAAGTCTGCTGGAGCGCCCACCACGCGTTTCTTATGGGAATACAGTACTATACATATGTACCTTTGCAATAAAACTACATAAGCTACATCTTCGAAATTTTTACTTCGTCTTGACTACCAATTTATGATGGCACTGTACCAGAATTAATATCACACCAAACAAATAAACATTATAAGTGACAAATTTAACTTTTTTTACAAAATATTTTTTATTTAAATAACTACACCCTTTACATATATGCTTTTGGTACAGTATGTGTAATACACATTTAAAAAAAATTAAAAATTTCAGCCTTCGGTGACAAATTGAAGTCTAGGTAAAGGAACATTTGTAAAAAAACACTTTTACGGAAGTTTTGATTAAAGTTGTAATAGAAATGTAATAACATAACCTCACTTTATTTACAATTTTCACAACAGTATTCATAAAGAAGCTGTCTGCTTCTGTTATGCTATTGGCTTCGCTACAGACAGGCTAAGAGAGAAATCATATCACCCAGAAAATCCACTCAAAAAGCTATATATTACACTAGGCAAGGGGGTTAGTGCCCCGAAACATTTCTAACAATTAATTTAACTTATTTTTGTTATAGATAGCTATTTTAGAAACGATAAATTTTAAATCATATTTAGATAATTTAAGGGATTTGATAACTTTTTTATAGGTTGTAGTTTTTTAAATTTACTTAAGGGTATGTGTCAGTCCACTGATACTGTTTATTTTTAGTATTTAAACGTGAAACCCAAATATTCTAGTACAAACAAGGGGGTTTA
This sequence comes from Nephotettix cincticeps, assembly GCA_023375725.1. Classification (NCBI taxonomy): domain Eukaryota; kingdom Metazoa; phylum Arthropoda; class Insecta; order Hemiptera; family Cicadellidae; genus Nephotettix; species Nephotettix cincticeps. Next base: position 3,356,258 of record CM041785.1, read on the forward strand.
AATTTTTTATGCTGGCAGCACAGCTGATTGAGTTTTGTTATGCCTGAAAAGGAAAACACCAGAGCTGCAAACATATGCACTTTGGTAATGTTTTACTAAAATAAAACACGTATAAATCAAACGTATTGTTAAAAATACTGAAATACTATTTGACTGATACGGTAGCTTAGTTGAAGTTGAAATGGAAGACTGGTTTAATTTTTTGTACATTTTTCTATTACGTTACTAATTATAATTGATATGTAAATTCATATAACTCAACAACACTAATTATAGCGTAGCTGGTTGTATTGACAGTATCAGAGCTTTCCACACTCAGCAGAGGCGTGTGGCCGATTACATTTCTGTCCCACGGATCTGAGACCAGTTTATTTTGCTCAAGCGTTCTTCGTCTAGTTAATGTACTACCCATGTTTCTCTTTCAACTAATTTGAATTCTTCGGAGAGCTCATCGCGCATAATCAGATTCAATTTTCTTATCTCGTTTGTGTCACCTCGTGACGTGAAAGTTTTCATTCGGTCTTTGCGTTCTGAAACTGAGAAAACTGAGGAATAGTGTCTCACATATAATTTTGATATACGGAATAATATTGCTTAAGAGTCTACAGACACTGATTTCTTTTACATAATACCCTAATACGATGTTTACTGTAACAATCGCTGTTACAATGATTTTTACCAAAAAACCTCGTACTTGGCGTCAATTCAAAGATAATTAGAACGTAAAGGGATCCATATGATTAGGAGTCTCATTTTGACATAGATAAGATAAGATAGATAAGATAGATTTGTCATTTTGACAGCTCTGGGTGAGATGGTATTGGTGAGCCGTTAACCCAAAGTTTGAAACGGAAATGACGTCACATGGTTATAAGGACAGGTGTTTATAAGAGCAGAAAATATATCTTCAGACATATTCATTATCTAAGCTATTTTCCAAAACGAAGTAAATACTTTTCATTTAAGGTGATGCAAGCGAAAAAATTGAAAATATTGCTTTGGAATAGTTTATTCAAGTTTTTGGTGTATACTTTTCGAGTTACAGGGTGATTAACTCAGAAATTTTGTGGTTTTCATACAAGGGGAGTGGGAAAACTACTTGTGATTTTGAGCTCAAAATTCAGGATAGTGCATGACTAACACACCTTTAACAAGTAACGAAAGTTAAATTTTGAAATTAGAAGAAAATGTATGATACAGCAAGGTATTTTTAAAGTCATGGTTTTCATTTGATAATGTTAAAAAATATTTCATTTTTTAGGTGTAAACATAAACTGGAAAAATGTTTGCATTTACTTCCCTGTGGGAAATAGGTTACATCATGGATATGTCTAAAGGGAATGTTTTAAGTTCATCTAAACAGCTGTTCTTATAAAAACAGCTGTTCTTCTTCTTGAAGAAAATAGCTCATAGATGGCTAATAGTATATGACTGAAATATGCAGACTTTAAAGTAAGTTGATGTTTTTTTAATTTAAAAATTCGTGCTTGAAGAGTTTATCTTACGAAACTAAAAATCAAATATGGTGGATGTACTAGAAACACTTTACAGTACACGGTAATGTAGTATAATCTTACAATAACAGACGAGACGTTTACAAGTTTAGACTTCACTGGTGTTTTGAAAACCTCTAATGTTCTGTGAAAAGTAACCTTTCCTTCTTTGTGTTTCGCCTCGCCGGTGTCACAGCGGATCGCTTTGATCTGTCGCTCAGCAATCTCACGCCCGGGGGGCGGCACTTTGTACGGCCGGTGTAAGGCCTCCGTGGAGATCGACGCTTTCAACCCAAGAACAAAAGGAACGAGATGGATATGCCAACCTATTTCCACCCCGGAATATCAGCCTTGATGTGTAACCAAAGTAGCGAACTTGTTTTAATTTCTAACTTAAAATCTTGTGAATCTAACTTGCTACTTCTCGAGGGAAAATGAATAGTTGTCATGATTAGTTATTTTAATGGTTTACGTTCAATTTCATTTAACTAGTAGCAAATACTTGATAGCGAATTGGTTTTCACCCTAAAAGAACCATTCAGTTTCGTAATGAGGAATTTCAGCGATTTTTGATACCGCACGATGACCATAAAAAGTGTTTCCACTGGTAAATAAAAGTTTTGACATGGATATTTCTTAACTCTGGGGGAGGGGTGTTAGAAATTTGTAAGATGAAAACTTGAAACAAAAGAACAGCTGTTTAGATGAACTGAAAACATTCCTTTTAGGCGTATACATGATCTATTTGATCCATGATCCTATTTCTCATAGGGAAGTAAATACAAACATTTTTATCTAGTAAAATAAAAAATGTTTTACTATAAAATAATTTCCTTCAGCCATTATTATCATGTTAAATATTAGCAGGTACAATTAAATGGCAATTCGCTATTTTCCGCAGAGAAAAACATTATATTTATGTGTCTAGATAAGTTCTATTGTCTTAATTCAACATCTAAACTGTATTTTATCCAAATATTACATTATGGGACTGAAATAAATATAACGGCACAAATAAATGCTTCAAACCGTGGTCGTATTGCCGATGTGTTTTTATATTTTATGCTGTAGCTTTCTCACGCTGATTCGATTATGTCAAAAGGTTTAGAGTTTTTGAGGAATTTTTGTGCCCACTTAATTGCGGTAATTAGGCAATTAATTAAAAGTAACGGTGAATTTATCAGCTACTGGTCTTTCAGTAAAGAATAGGCGTATACAGATAATCAAATCTACAAGTTCAATAATAATCACCACTAAATTACTTTGGTATCGGTGACAAATTGATAATTAGGTTAATTAATAATTTTAAAACTTTTTACTACGATACTTATTTCTAACTTTACATTGCAACTCTGGGCTCACACTTTGGACCACGTAGCAGTCTATACTCCCGTGCAGAGGTCTTAGCCTGGAGGTTTCCAAAAGTGAAAGTACCTGGATCAGTAAGTCTGTCAAACTCGCTAATGAGGTACAGGAGGTGCGAGGGAGAGAGAGAGAGAGAGAGAGACGACGCTTGACATCTGGGACCCTGTCCGACTGGTCACACAAACTTGCACAGGCTCCCTGACTGATTGTGCAAGAAAAATATCAACTTTAAAACCCGTGAAGGGTCGCATCAAACAAGTTACGTCAGGAGTCGCGCACGGTGGATTGCACCGGGCTAGAAAAAAACAGTTTTATAAACATATGTTTTCATTAAAGAAATGTTGCATATTCAAATACCATAGCATTGAAGGTGTGTAGTATTTATAGTTGGAAATATAATAAATATATTCATAAAGTAAGCCTGTTATTTTCTAAATATAAAAAAATAAGTTTTTTTGCTTAAGTCAACATTATTATTCATACAATGACAATGGTAATTAAATAATAACAGCTGTTTTATTTTCCTCTATCAGTCTAGACCCTTTCTTAATACTATATAAGTTGGATACTATAAACTGTTGGTATATCTCACAAAATTGATAACGTATTAAAATGGTCTTAAAATTATATTTACTATGCGGAAATACCATTAAATATTGGTTGTTGTATAAGGTAAAAGATAGTTTACTGCCATACAGAGAAATGGTTAGTATTTATATAAGTCTTCACTAATCTAAGTAAGTTATGTTTCTCGTGTAATGTTTAATGTCAGATGGTATATTTAATAGATTCCCATGGCGAAAGTTAAAAAAATATGAATAATTTAATTTGTTAATTTTTTCTCTCTTTAGCTTGAAAACGGCTATAAACGATTTATTACTCAAGTTTTAAATGAACGTTTAGTTTTCGAACCCACCATAAAATAAAGGGTGTTCTGTGAGAAAATTTTAAGTTGATCACAATTAATTTTTTCCCAGATGCTTAGTGTACAAAATCGTAATAGTGGCAGAGTAAAAAACTGTACTGTATAATGTATATGGTGTTTCCACAATCTGAATGTAGCGTACTTATATAAACGAGCGATCCGGCTCGAAGGACCATTATGTTTTGACATACTCTTTTTACTCTAAAATCCATTTATAATGCTCAAAGTAAACATAAACAATTTAAAAACATATGGTAAGTTACACATATGATATGATGAAGAAGGGCAGGGAACCTTTTTAGCATTTAAAAGTAGTGTTATTATAGTTGTATGTTGGTTTATAAACATCCCAATATAGTGTAGTAGAGGTTGCGAGAGGCGTAGCTGTAGTGGCACTCCAGTTGATCATAAACAATGGTGGGTGTTCTCCTTGCATGTCGTAACGCGATCAGCTGCGTAGATGCCAACGACCAAAGAATAACAACGTTACTTCGCTGAGAAAACGTCGGTTTCCACCGATAACGTACCGGGACTAGCGGCTCTGTATCACTATAGTGATAACCCTATAGCAGCTCACTTACAAGCATTAGGAACTATCCGTCATGATACATACTACCCATAATCATAGGTTAAACATAAGTAAGCTGTATAACTTATTTACTTATGCCCAAAACGAATAGCATGGAAAGAGTGAGCTTTTTAGCACGAAGACTAAACAAATTTATATTTTTATCAGTTATTAGACTTTATAGATTTTATTCATAAGAAGAATATAAAGTTTTAACTGTTATAAGGCCTATAGCAATTTTTACTTTTCACCCCATAACAATGTAGCTCCAAAAAACAACGTACTGTAGTGTTGGAATGGTTCCAACGGTCCTAGTAAAAATTATATGTGTAAACTCCATTTTAGGGTACAAAACCCACTAAACTCTTCTTTGGATAGAGTGATGTGACTAGCTTTTGAACTTGGACCCAAAAATTGTCCTTTACAAGTATATAGAAAACCTATTTCGATCAGACCTCATTTTTACAAAAGTTATCGTGTTGATGGACATGGACCTATATTTAAAAGTGCGCGTATACAAATTCAAATGAACGGTGTGTTTTTCTTCTGGGACCCCAAAACAAAGAAAGATTCAGTCTCCGATCTAAGTCTTACCAAATTACTACGGTAAAATCTTGATTTCCTACAGAACATTTTTTAATTATCAGGTATTTATCAGTATTTGATACGTCAAGAAAATGGTATTTTGACAAAACATGTAAAACATGCTGTATTTAGACCAGAAGAACCTCTTTGACACAATACGTAAATCCTTGAGATACATTTTGAGGCAAATTATATTATTAATTTCCAAATTTATTGTGAACGTATTTGTCATATGTAATTATTGGTTTTAGAGGATTACAAAGGAAAAACATCTATTAGATGGTCCCATCTGAGTCCACGTTTTTCAGTGACAATCTCAGGGAATTCATAATCGCGCTGGCTCAGTACGTGAAACGTTGCTGAACCCAAACCAGTGGCGTGTGACAGCCAGATTATAAGCAGTCATCTCTGGCTAGCCTACGTGAATTATGCTGCTACAATACCTTGCTGTCTTCAATTCACCACATAGAAAGTCCAATGATAATGGACAGTTGGAGTTAAATATATACATTTTCTTCCTCAGGCTACGTTTTCCTAGATAAGTATGGAACCAAAATGTGGGTTTACTATCCAACAAGTATCAGCAAATTAAACACCCACTCACTATCTCGTTTTTGTTCATGTCACAACACTGTTCGTCTTCAAGGTCCATCGATTTCTTTAACCCTAACACATGTAAATTTTTATTCCGAGAACTATTATCGCACCTGACTAGTTAAGAACTGCACTCGCTACTAACATTTCTGTAACGCAGCTAGAAAATCTCTGCTTGCGTCTGCGACAAAAATAGAAAAGAATGTCTCAGCGTAACTACGACCTAGCCTTACTCATAATACTTCAGCCGAAGACAAAAACGCTTACCAAAATGCAAAGACAGGATTGTGAGTTTGCGTGATTCTTCTATAACTACCAACAGTTGGTACGTGAGCTAGTGTTAGCGTGATGACAGTTACGTCACGTCGCTGATCATCTATTGAGTCAGCTGACGCCACGTCAGCGTAACGGAAGTGGAGACTCCGTATTCCTGAAAATTAGTAACAGAAGAGCGAGCTTTCAGCGACGCGTGTTCATTGTGTCAGACTCAGTACGTTGACATTTGTGTTTTACTCTCCTCAATTCTTCTGTCTGTGAGACCATGAAATGTTAGTGCGCTTCCCTAGACGCTTTATTTTAAACAAAAATGTAAAAACATATGATTTATAGTGTGAGTATTATTAAAGTACATATTGATAATGTCACACCGATATTGGGTATTACTTTCGTGCGTTTTTTATTACTTAGCCTTAACAGGCCCTCCATGGATCTGTTCCTTAAATCTAAGGCACATATTATAAATATTTTAGTGGCGTAGATTACAATAAAAGTGATTTTTAAATTTGAGAAAGGTTATTGATTAGATTATTGAAATGGCAACCTATCCAGGTATCTTAGGCCAGGTATCTTAGGCCGAGTATAAATGAGAAATAAGTATAGGATGATAGTAACGCGATCTAGTAGTCTTGTTACTGACTGTTAATTAATAGCCCAACAGCCGATGACAACTAAGGCACCTACAGTTTAACGTGGAATCCAAACCAGTGCGGACGTAAATCCACACAAGAGAACACTACACCCACCGACCATCGCTCACAACTATCCTCAATTTGTGACCTCCAAGTAGCTGGATTACAGGATGACGCCACCGCCCAAGTCAACATTAACCACCCGTAGTTATTGTTAAAGTAACTTACACTATTTTGTGATTTTAACAATAAAGTAACAATTGTTTTTTTATATTTCCACAAGCTTATACCGGCGAACGTCGTACCACCTAACAGTGATGTATACAGTGTAAAGACACTTTTAAATCATTTAATCATAGGTGTTAATTTTTCTAAATCTTTGTAAAAATTTATAAAACCTGACATTGCACACGGATATGCACCAAACTTCGCAGAAACCATTCTCAAATCATGGTTCATAATGCTTGAAAGTTTCACTAAAATCTTTCGAGCAATTACGGAGTCTATAGTCAACATACAAACATAATACAGTACCTCTTTTATTTATTACTAGCGTTACACGGCGCGCTTTGCTGCGATACACAAAACAAACTAATTAGGTTTAGGTTCACTGTAAAATATGAAATGTAACTACATTACCTTTCTGAAATGGTATTTTATACCTTGGTATTTTAAGCCAAATTTTGTATAAGATAATTCCCAAAAACTTTAAATTATCAACGTTGCGAATTAAACATTTTGTGCTTTTAATTTATAGTTTTACATAATGAATGATTAAGACGGCATTGGATAGTAAAACATATTGCTAATTTATTGTTTACATTTGAACAAATTACAGATTAAAGAAACTTTCAAAGTATTTAATCAGAGCGGTTAATTTTGTAAACACATAATCTATGAAACCTGACACTGCACCTTTCATTACATTTCGAGCTTAACGCAGTAAAAAAAATCATAAATAAAATCAAACATGTGTTATATAATTGTTTAACACGGTTCTTGAATTTTTTTAATATCGTAAATTTGTGTTATATTAATAAAATTTCAATAACTCACAGATATTAACAATAAACTATAAAATAATATTACATAATATTGTCGGTATGAAGTAAAAGCTACTCTAAACATTTTATTTAAGGACAAATAAAAACACTATGCAGGAATATGTGTATATAAATGTACAGTTTGACATGGATTTGTCTAAGCTCTGAGGGGTGTTAGCAGACTTGAGAAACGCTAAATGTGCAGCGGAAGTGTATGGATCTCGTTTCTATAGAAACTACAAGAGCTAACATATCCGTGATCTAATCTATTTCACACAGGGAAGTAAATACAATTTTTTCAATTTTGTAAACTTCAAGTGATTTTTATGAAACTAACCTGTATTTTAATCGGGATGTCGTCCAATGAACGTGTGAAACAGTTATGTAAACGTCGATGAAAGAAGGAAGAATTTAGGGAAGTCATTTTCCCGTATTCATCTGTCTCTGTATTTAATTTCAACATAATACTGTGCTCTTAAGTTTCACAAAACTTAAAACTAATTGAATAACTATTTACATGCGTACACTAGCAAACATTACACATCGGGGCTTGAATCTATGATGATAATTAATTAGTTACACATATCAGAACATGCAACCACACTGTCAGGGTTGGGTGACATTAAAATGACATAGGTTGACGTTGTGCTATGTAATGTGTGCACGCCATATACATGTAGAAGATGTTGGTTTACTCTACGCTGACCTTCAACAGTTACATAAACAAACTGTGACAGGGTCACGGTTTTATTAATTATTATATTATTTATTATTATTATTATTTATTTATTATTAGTTTGTTTTAGTATATTATAATTATGTAAAAAAAAGTGCTTATTCAGTTAGAGGCTAGTTGTGGATGTCAGGCATATATGTTTGTAAGCAGCTACACAAGCGATAACAGTTTACCTTGGGCCTGCTGTTTAGCATTCTTTCTACAGGTTAGTTTAAATAGTCTGGGAGGTTTAGATTCTCTGTTGGTGTGATCAGTCGTGTTAAGTTGACTCCGGGGAAGAGCAGTGTTCCCCTGGGCAGCAACCTTTTTTGAGTGTTTGGTTGGCAATTTCGTTAAAGAATAGATTTGTTAAAGTAAAGAGATTTGTTTGTATACAGTTTAACGTCATAGAAAAGAGATTTACATTTTTGGTTTTATTTTGAAGGATCATTTTGTGTATGTTTTATAGTATTTTTAGTTATTTTTTAAATGTACGTTCAATATCGCTTATTACTAGATGTGTCTCAGATTAGGTATAGTTAAACATTGTAATATTGACTTGTGATAATTGTGAGTTAGTCTACAGCACACATATTCTTCCTTTTGAGTTACGTCATTGTATTAGCGAGGTCCCAGGTTTAGTTGGGAGACCAGTTTGTTGGATCCCGCTCGTTAAACAGGCGCCAAACTATGACATGTCAATGTATGACTTTTCATTAATAAAATCTGAGCTCTATTTTGTTAAATTATACTTGGAGTATGCTTAAATATTCGTGTAGTGGAGTGGATTAACTAAAACATTCACAAAGTAGTCAGTGTTTATTAAATTGAAAACCAACAACCATCTGTTTTAGTATGCTAAAGTAATTGGATATGGGTTTTGAAAAGTTATTTTTATTCTAAAAACAATTATTCCAGCAATGTAAGAAAAGTATGGAAATATTAAGATCTATTTTTTACCTAAATTAATCACTTCCTAAACGGTTCAGCGAAAGTCTCAGACAACGTTCAGAAGGATCAAAATTTTAAATGTAATTCATTTGAATCACCATACGGAATTTCAGGTAGTACTACACAGGGATTTATAGATAACCGTATAAAAGAATACTTCCCAGTTTTTAACTCATGAATTATTGTAGTTTTTCGAAGATTACACATTTAAATTTTCAAAACGATCCTTACAGTCGTTTTGATTTATCCAAATGTAAACAACACACACCGAAATATTGAATTTTCGGCTCCACTAACAACAACCAAAGCGATTTATACATGCTTGAACTTGTTTGCACATCAAAAATAAAATAAAATAGATATCGTGAATACAATTTTTGAAACGGATAGTAAGTAATCAAAACAGAGAATTGGTTATGGTTAAACAATTTTAAAATATGTTCCGCAATAATTTTAATTGTTATTTTTTACAAAAACAAAGTTATTCAATCAGGCATCTTCTTTTGACATTTCTTTTTTTATGTTTTTCAACGTTTTTCGGTATGTTTTAACATTTTGTTGGTGAATGGTTAGAGCCCCGGCCTTGTTATTAAAGAAAGCCGACCTATTGTTACGATGTATTAAAAGTTATATTCCAATAACAAAACCACAATTGATATTACATTGTTATGAATATACATTTTTAAACCAATCTTGAATTTAAATACAGTGTGTTTGCATAAATCTGGGAGTAAGTTGTGTTTTACATTAAATAATTACAAACGTATAATAGTTTCAATAAGCAAATTATTACCAATGAGCTGGTTATTAACTTTTCTAAGTTCAAAATAGATTCACAGCTAATAATATCAAATTCAAACATTTAACTGAGAGCTTAGCAAAGCATGAAGTCAAGTCACGAAGACTAGAGATAATGTTAAGATACAGAGCTTGCCAATATCCTTCCCTCTCGAGTATAATGGCTGCCAGATCTTGTAACTGAATTGAATTTTCCAGTTTGATTACATTTATTATTTTATATTCCTGCCACGTAAATAGATTTTGTATTAAGAATGAAATACTTGAACCTTTTATGTATTGTAAATGGGAAAGTGTGGTGAATAGTTTGAAAACATATAGTTATGTAATTGTCGAAATGTAAAAATATTGTAGCTGACTGGTTGTAGTTTTGTTACGTTTAATTTTGTAGTGTTAAAAGTAATCTCACCATGAGAAGATGAACACAATTTAGGTAAACTAAGATTCCATCTTCTTATCACTGTAAACTTTAGTTCTATAACACTTTCATGAAACAATTCTTTGTTTGAAATTCATTATTGGTGATGGTGGATTGATATTATTTAGATTCTTATTGCGGACATTTTCCATCACATATTATGTAAAACAAGTTTAACGTAATCTAATCTGTTTGTAGACTAATAATAAAACATAGCACAATTAATACATATAATAAACTATAAAGAAAACATAAAAGTTTAAAGAAGTAAAAAAACTTACAACGAACCATAATAAAATAAACAAAAGAAACCAAACACGTATTAGACTCAAGCAGAGCCACTGACGGGGTAATTCCAGATGAAATCGTGAATTTGTTTACTAATTCGTGAGGAAAAAGCAATAAGAATCTAAATAATACTTTCATGAAACATGTCAAATCAGGTAAAACGCACTATGGTGCTAATAAATTAATTTTCAGGTGGAATACAGCAACAACAATAACAGATTTGTAAATTATTGTTACGTTATGTTTAAACTGTTGTGTTTCTATGGAGAATCATTTTAGAATATTTAAAAAGTTTTCTAACTAAACGAGTTTACAAAATAAACATAAAGTATAATTTACTCACACAGGTCGACTGGAGGGAAATAAATCAGAATGACATTGAATATTGTAATTGGAGAAAGCTGAAATCGGTACAATTTTTTAGACCATTTGGTTCGCAGTGGAGTAATGTTAGAGGAGGGACAGTGAGTTTGCTCAGGGACCTATTTGAGTGCAAGATTTTCTCAACTATCTTCAAAATAATCTTTTTAAGATCAAAAAGCAAAGAAAAAAATGGATGTAAACCGATTCACCTCCCGAAGGAGAAGACTCAATACTAATTTTGAGTACTGAGTATTACATGACGGTGGTGACGTTCTGTCGACGAGCTACTAGGAGGTGACAAATTGTGGATAGTTGTGAGAGATGGTCGGTGGATGTAATGTTCTTCTGTGTGGATTAACGTCCGCACTATTGAATACCACGTAAATCCACAAAGACCATCCTCATGATTAGACCAATTCGTAATTCAGAGGCCGTGGTTCGGATTCCACGAATTGTTGGTCCCTTAGTTGCCATCGGCTGTTGGGCTATTAATTAACAGTCCTGTCTAAGAAAAATGTCAGTCTTAGACACTACTATGTCGCGTCACAATCATCTTTCACTCAATCCTTATTCGTCATTTTAATAATCCAATATAACCTAATCTAATGATCTAATAATAATTTTTTTGCGATTAGCATAATATAGGATAGGGATTTGACCGAGTAGGGGGCATTATCGCTCTATTTTCGGGAGGTCTGAAAAAACCAGGCCAGCCATTCTGAGATAAGTTTGTACGGTTTCTTATCTCGCTAAGGCAAATGCCGGAATGGTTCACCAAAGGGCCGAACCCCTCAAGGTTAAGTAGACGACTTTTATTGAGTCCTATATACTTTCCTGGTTTAAAAAATCCCATTGTAATTTTCATTCTTAGATTTGTTCAATTATTATTGCTATTCAAAACTATTCCACTTTTGAATGGTAGTAAACTTTTGTTATTGTAATTTTGTAATTCTTTAGAAATAATAATTTTTCATTTCCATTTAATGAATTTTTTACAACTGTTTATTGAATCTTAATCCACTACTTGCCACATCACACTAAATATTTATTTATTTAGTATACTCGGGGGAGACTTTGAGAAGAATACTTATGTATAATATTTCAGAAGCAATACATTTTTTATGCTAATAAACATTTTGAAATACGTTTATTTCATCAAATAAGTTCAGTGATGTTGAATTTATCTTTAGAGGAAGAAGGTACTTATTATTTCACCAATATAAACTATTTATATATATTTTATTTCTTCAAAGAAAACAAAATTATGATACGTTGAGTTTCACTCAACAAGAGTTTGAAATATTTTACGATTTTACAAAGTGTATCATACAGCCAAATTGGATTTCGTTCATCCAATTGAAATTGAAATCAATTTTGAATACTGTTAAATAAATCAAATTAAAGCTTTAAAGTTATATACGTGCTATAAAATGAACAAATTGAATGAAAAACGACCTTTAACAATATAGAATCTACAGTTCCATCGACTAAACTCGTAGGTGAGTGTTAACCAACAGTTTAAAAGTTAAACACTGTGAATTGCATTCCAAGAGAGACCGAGACGGTTTGTTTTGTCAGCATTTCACTCGTGTGGTTAATGTGTTCTATGTGTTTTAGTTCTTGAAATACTCAAATAAATTAGCTTTTTAAATTTATTTATCTCTTAACGAATTGTAAAGACAATTTTAATGTTATAACAGTAATTATATTATACAAACTTCATGTAGTTCACAAAACATTTCTCCTACTATTGTGATTTTATTTATTTAATTATTTACGACTTACAAACTGACTCGATATAAAATTTATATATTTGTTCGCTATGGTTATAATCAATAACTATTTATGTATTGTGTTTTTAAAACGGTATGTTTCCACATGTTCTAACTATGAGTTAATGACTAATTTAAAATGACTTATTTATACAGTATCATTGATAACTAAAAGTAATTATTTTTCAGAAATGTATTATACACTTTTGGTCAGTTTGACCATATCCTATCGGCTTTGGTATCTAAATTTTATTAAAAATAGTTTATATCAAGCTTTTATCGCTATGAGTGATAAGTAACACCTTTATAGTGAATGTATGAAAATGTATTAATAGTATTAATGAATAAATTATAAAGAAAATGGTATTATTGATTGCATTTTCAATTTTTTTTAAATATTCTAATATATTTTTTGCAGTAGGGCCCACATAACAAAATTTATTAGAACATACTAAATTATTAACCTAAATCATTTCTATTTGCTTGTGCTCTAGATACATTAATTTGGTCAAATTTTTGCGTCACAAACTCTTTTATGACATGGATATGTCTTAGCTCTAAGGGGCGGTGTTGGCAATTTGTGCGACCAAAATTTGAAACAGTGTTGCCATTTGGTTAGTGACGTCATAGTTTGGTTATAAGAAGAGTTGTTTAGATGAGCTAAAACATTTCCTTCAGACATATTCATTATCTAACATATTTTCCACATGAAACATTTTTGAATTGGACCAAACCCATAGTAAAAAAATCATCTCGATATATCAATCCATGATTTTTTCGTATCAAAGTTCAAGACGAAAATAAATTTGCATTTATTACTTCTTTTTATATTATTACAATAGCAGTATACTCAATGGACCGACAAGCCAGCATTAAACAAGAAAAGAACATTGCATTGTTCGAGTGTTCTACCCATAAAATTCGTCGGCGCCTTGGATAGACACGAACAGTCGGTTCCCTCGGGAGCCATGCTTTGTTGCGCCTGGATGAGTGATGAAGAATTTGCCGCCTCACAATAACAAATAACTAGAGGCGAGGCTGACTTGTTAGATAAATACAGCCACCTTCCCTGGCAACAATAGCCAGTTCCTCCTGTAACGCTGTAGTTCATGTGTGGGCTCATAGATAGCGTGTCGGACACAAAACTCAGTCAGTTTGACTAATATCATACTCCCTCTTAGAATTACCATATTTTAACAAACCTGTATGCATTAAAACGTCTCATATTTGTAATTAATTACTTTCTTTTGTATCTGATAAGAGTCTGAAATATGTCTGGTAGTGTTTATCCCTACAAATGCACAGCGGGAACCGAAATACCCCCGTTGCAGCAGACCTACGTACTCCGAGAATTTCCAATTAATATGACAACAGTAATATACGACAAGTTTGATCAATGTCTGTCAATAAATAGAGTGTTGGCTTATTCTCTATGAGATTAACACGGGAAAGAGTATGCAGGTTTGCTACTGTGAGGAACATTGAAAGTAGACATTTTTGCCATAACATTTTTTTTGACCGTGTACCAAGTTTTATCAACACCTGTTCATAACTAAAGGGGTTTGCCTATGCTCTATATGATCTTAGAAATGAGTACAGTAAACAGGAGTTTAAACACAATCAACTATGATTTTTAAAATTAAATGGAAGAATCTCAACATAAAGCTTAAAGCTTCATCCAATAATGTTTTTTAATAAGTGAAATATTAATTTTTCCTTATGTTCCTTAAGATTAACCTTGGAGTCCCAAACTATAACGAATTTTTTTATTCTATTTCGCTGCCCATTGGAGATAGAGTAAAACTTTAAAGTGTACATGTAGTATTTTTGAACAGATTATAATGTTTAAATAAATAAATGCTTTCATATGGTAATAGCTTTTCCCCGTAGGGAATTCGTTAAAACTATACAAAATTATTACTAAAGTGATAAAATTGGGTTATAGAGAGACCAAATACAGATAGGTAGAGCTCATCTAGTAATCGGAGGGTCGTGGGTTCAATTCCGGACTCAGTCATTTGAAATTGGGCTAACCCCTCAAACAACTGATGACGTTAGGTAGTGATGAGAACAGGTTTTGGACTTGTCCCAACTACAATGGTAAAAATGCCAATGGCTTTAATAAATAAAAAGTAAAACCATGACTGTAACAGAACTATATGACTATGTGGCTTGGTTGGTGCAGTTTTAATTTTAAAATCATAAGGGAGGTTTTACGATATTAAAACCAAGTTTTTTTGTAGTTTTAATTAAGAAGTTTTACCAAAATCCTCACTCGACTCTAACTACGCTGATATTGATAATTAATGTTGTGGTTTATCATGGCAGCTAACCTGCATACTCTTTTTCCATTTTAATCATATGGAGAATAGGCAAACTCCTTCCTTTATGGACAGATGTTGAAAAAAAATTATTACGCTAGAAACACCTACTTTCAGTGTTCCTCACAACAGCAAACCAAAAGTTGGTTACGCTAGAAGAACCTACTTATCGTGTTCCTCACAGCAGCAATCCTGTATACTCTTTCCCCATTTTACTCTTATGGAGAATAGGTGAACTCTCTTATTAATTACGGATTATTAATCATTATCATTATTAATACCATCATTATTAATATGGAAATTCCTTGAGTACACAGGTCTGCTGCGACAAAGGGGGTAAGCCTTCTATGTTGTCTTCTTCCATTATACCGTCCCCCTCCTACCTCATTTAGCAGTGACCCATGACCCCTTTTATGACGTGTCCAACACATCTTATACCTTTAACATGTCCTATAATTTCGTAATTTTCACAGTGTCTCCATAAATGCACTCTTCATGAGTTTCTTGCAAATAATTTTATTTTCCAAAAACAATTAGTTTTTCTTCTCTATTGTGTTTAAACCCTGTGTTTAAACTTCCGCTCCATGTAACAATACTAGCGATTAAAATCGTTCTAGCAAAACTATAAATATGAAATAACTATTTAGTGGGTGATGAAATCGCCTTGTCACTGAGCATATTCGAGTATTGAACCACCGGAACAGGATGGACAATTCCGGAAGTGCTCGCAGCGCGTTGGCACCGACTCGACAGTCTGCCGCCAGTCATTAAATCTCTCAATTCTCTACAATTTCCCCACGATGATTAAATAAACTTCCTACTTCTGTACTTATATACAGTTTATATATAATAAAATAGTTTTTGTTAGAGCATCCCCACAAATACTATGCAATTATGTATAGAATAAAATGTATATTATGCAACATTTAAAATTTATAAAAATTTGAGCTGCGTCTCTACATAGCTTGGAATTATAAGTTTCCTTCTTTTTACGGTTTACATCACATAAAATCCAAACCATATCTAAATCTATGTTAGTCCGTATTTTTGTAATCATAAAAACAAGCGCACCTAAACATATCTACGCCCGATTAAAATAAAATAATGAACCATCAAAAACCCAGTTTTAGCAATCTGATCGCGCCACAATCATCCAACACACATTTCTCATACATACTTGGCTTAAAATACCTACATTGTAGTATGGTTGCCATTTCAATAATC
This sequence comes from Nephotettix cincticeps, assembly GCA_023375725.1. Lineage (NCBI taxonomy): Eukaryota > Metazoa > Arthropoda > Insecta > Hemiptera > Cicadellidae > Nephotettix > Nephotettix cincticeps. The sequence goes on from CM041785.1 coordinate 3,372,589, forward strand.
TAATCTAATTTATACTTTCTCGCCCTTTACGATGGTATAAGTAGGAAGTATTGTTTTTGTCAGAATATTTCGAATTTGAGTTTCTGGTGAATATATCCATTTTAGTACCCCCTGAATTGAAAAACAGTGGTTTTAGAGTGATGTCTGTCTATGTATGAGTGTGTAGGGAAGTGCAAAAGCCTAGAGATTATTGCCCTTTGAATCAAAAAAGAGCCTAGAGCCGAGACCATTTGTCCGATTTTCACGAAACTTGGTATGTTGGTAAAAATTCACGATATCTCAAACTTTTTTTATTTATATTTTTTTAATTTTTGCAACGATGTAAACACACGTAAAATAAAAATATCTCAAAATCTGCTTTAACAATTTTGATGAATATTATATGTTTTATAATAATTTAAGACATAAACAAAATGACACCACCCGCATTTTCCAAAACATCGGGGTTTCAAAGTTATGGGCATTTTAAAGTAAAAAACATTAAAAAATATGTTTTTAATTTTCCGGCAAAACAGTACTTTTATAAAATAATTTTACTTCCACCATTACAACCAGTTAAAAAACTAGACAAACTAGTATTTTGAATCATTACGACGAACGATTCCAGAGAAAAGTTAATTTTAAGTCCGTGATAAAAACAGTACATTGTCTGAGAGTGCTCAATGCTATTCTTTAAGGAGAATATTTTAAAAATCCCTTTCTTTCCTTATTTCCCAACCGTTTTCCATACAACTTGGTATGAAACGTAAGGTGACATCACTCGACAAAATCCACTCAAAAAAGCTTGGTATTACTGGAGTGCGGGAATTCTAAAAATTATTTTAACTTTGTTTCTCTTCTAGTTATTTTTAAAACAATAAATATTTTTAAACGATATTTAGATTAACTTTAAAGAATATCAAATTTTCATTAAAGATTGTCGCTTAAATTTATGATACCGTTTATTAATGTTTTAATAGTTCCTAAAGTGTTTAAATCTGAAATAAAAGTAGCATTACAATTTGTATTTATATAATGAAGTAATTTGATACCACGTCGAGTCACATATGGTCGTCTCGTCGTAGTAGTGGTTTACCCGTTCGTTGCGTGGTGATATTGATGACTGGTGTAGGAGTGCGGGACTTATGGCCTTAGCAGCGCGTCGCGCATACATTACCTGGCTTGGGTGGAACCAATGTGTTATAGCCGTGAATACCGCGACTGTCGCGCACCTGGCGGACGTCGGCTGAACCTCCAGACAACAATCAGGACACAAGTCAGGAGCTTCCAATATAGATTGGGACCGTGACGTGTTCAGTACTGTAATCCAGCTACTTGGAGGTCACGAATTGTGGATAGTTGTGAGCGATGGTCGGTGGGTGTAATGACCTCGTGGAGTCCAAACCACTGCATCTGAATTACGAACTGGTCTAGTTGTGTTGATGGCCTTAACGGATGAATGTAGTATTGAATAGTGTGGACGTTAATACACACAAGATAACACTACGCTCACTGACCATCGCTTACAACTATCCACAATTCGTGACCTCCATGTAGCTGGATTACAGGATGTCGTCACCGTATGTAGATAAATGAAGTGTTGGTAAATGATTTTAGTTAATGCACAATTTTTATTCTTGTAGGGGAGCACCAGGTTCAGTAGTTAATTTATGTTTCTTATTCTACATGAATAAAAATTTTGATTTATATTTGTCACTTGGAATCGTGAATTCGCCAGGAAAGCCGAAACGGGCCTTATTTAAATTTCTGTCCGCCATTTTTAACCTTTCAGAAGATAGGAATCAATATTTCTGCTTACGAAAAAGATAGCCCCTAGCCCCTTTTGTGATGCAATTTTAGTTTTCACGTTTTTCTTATAAGTTTAGTTTAATAGTTTATGGTAACAATAATTATTAATGCTTCCTTCCTATGAATAGTCCAAGCTAAGATCAATGAGCTATTTTTTTGTGCCTGTGGAACAACCTATAAAAATGGCGCACTTACTGCTAATTTGATGTCAATATCAATCGTATATTTAGTTTTAAAATCATCAAACCACAGCCAATTTGATACATTCTGATATTGCTTTCAGTATAAACACGAATATCGCATTAGGCTGATGAGAGAAACACTCTAACTAAACAGTTTTGGCTCCGCTGCTGACTCAAACTGTTGAAATGTCTGACTTTCAACAGGAAACTAACCTGTGAACCCTCTAGTGGTATATGTTGTTTCTACAGGGTTCGACACTCCCAGTTAGATTGACTTAACTTACCTTATACTGCTTTAACTAAGTGGTTTTTAGCAGAAGGTGGTGGTATTAACCAGGTTTAAACTTAATAATTTTGTTGGTCTTCGATTTGTTACTAACTATATCTTTTACTTTCTCCCACTTATACGATAATAATGTGGAGAAAGTATTTATTGTTTTCGTCAAAATTTTTAAATTTGAGTTGAGAGTGGAAATATCCGATTTGGGGAGCTACAGCCTACCCCGTTGGTCCGATTTAGATGAAATTTGGTATGCATGTACAAATTCACTGGATACGAAATGTAAGGATCAAAGATAAATTTCGATACACATGACTTACATACTTTAGTTTTCTACTTTTGGTTTGCAAAATTGTCTGGGTCTTTGTACAACTCTTGTATTCATCTGGTAGACGAAATTCTCCATATTGCATCTTTCATTTAACCTAATTTTTTTAGTTAAATATTAATACAATTGCATGTATTTTCTTCTGTTTACACTGTTGAGACTGTAATCCAGCTACTTCGAGGTTACGAATTGTGGATAAATGTAAGCGATGGTCAGTGAGCGTAGTGTTACCTTTTGTAGATTTACGTCCGCACTATTGAATACTACGTTAATCCATAAAGACCATCCTCATAATTAGACCAATTCGTAGTTCAGAGGCTGTGGTTCGGATTCAGCGCTAAACTGTAGGTCCCTTAGTTGCTATCGGCTGTTGGGCTATTAATTAACAGCCATGTCTAAGGAACATGTCAGCCTTGGTCAGTAAAAAGACTACAAGATCGCGCCACAATCATCTAACACTCATTTCTCATTCATACTTGGCTTAAAATACCTACCTGGGTAGGTTACCATTTCAATAATCTAATTTTATTTAGTCTAAGTGTTCCAGACGGCCTCTGGCGGTCAGTTTGCGAACTTCCACGCGAGTCACGTACACCCGTTCTCTAAGAGATGGCGCCAATGATACTGCCACAGCGCACTGCGTTACCTGCCAGGTTTATTGCCAGTCGCTAGGATCTCACCAGTTTTCTTAACGTTTCCCTCAATTTAAGGGGACTACCTCACATTAGTTGTAGTGTTAATACATTGCTGATTTGCATCAAAAGGAAAGACGATATTTTTCTAAGATACATTTTTACTCTCTCCTCGTATACATAACACATGAAGAAAGCGTTGAATAATAGAACTTTTAACGTGATTATATACGTTTTGAGGTTCTCTGAATCCAAAGAAGTGGTTTTCGGACTGATGTCTGACTGTCTGTCAATGCAAAACCCCAAGGCCACACTGATTGCGCGATTATTATGAAAATCGGGTGCAATTTAGTTAGAACCTTTTTTTGCTTTTCGAGTTTCATCCCTAAATAGTTTAACCGTAAAATCCTTAAAAATTTTAAAAATAAACATTTATAAGAATCTGCTCTAACGGTTTTCATTAAAATGTAATGGTTTTCACATATTAAGATTGCAAACCGTATGTCGTGGTTCATAAGTTAAGGACTTTTAAATAAAAACAATTCGAATTTCCTGGAAAAACAAGAGTTTAATTGTAATTAATTTGACTACTATCACTATTAAAACCACGTTAAAAACTAAACATATTAGTATGTTGAACCATTAGTTTTTCATGGAATTTGACATACAGTATAAGGTCACTTCACCCAACAAAACTCACTCAAAAACTTTATTATTACCTAAGGGGGTAGGGTTAATTCCCCAACTAATTTAACTTATTTTCTCTTGTTCTTTCGGATGATTATTTTTGAAACAATAAAGTTTGAAGAGATATTTAGATAAATATTAAAGAATTTTCATAGTTTTATTTATGATTGTCGTTTTTTAATTTACTTAGGGGTTACTTAAGTTTCTTGTTTCTCGTGCTAAAAATTTATAATATACACATGCCTAAGATTCATAAAGAAATCATTTTCTGTTATGAATATGGGTACAATATGATGAAGATTTAGCAGTGGTTTTATGTAATGCATCTAGCGTAGAAAAATACAAAAAAAGAAAATACTGATAGTATAATTTGACTTTTGTCGAAAGAAATTTTAGTTTTCAAAGTCTGAAATAAAAAGTGTTTGTATTTACTTCCCTGTGGGAATTAGGTTAGATCATGCATATGTCTAAAGGTAATGTTTTTACTTTGTCTAAACAGCTGTTCATACTAATTTAAATAAAAAATACAATACCATAGCTCTGGTAGCTTCTATGGAAACCTGTTCTGAATCACCAATTTTATTTGTTAGGGTTTCTTTACCCACTGTTATATTTTCCTCATTCTACTTATATTTTACGGAACTTTGAAATTATTTCTACCTCACATCATTAAGCATATTTCATAGGACTAAATATATTTTTTTTAGAATTACACCCTGTGTACAATTCTCTATCGTATTTAGTTTATCGTTAGAAATATAAACAATAAACTTCTTGTATTTCCTATTCGTAAGATAATTGACTGTTAGCGATTAATTTCTTACAACTTGTTAGTAGGCCTATTAAACCACCCCTGACGTAATTAGGAGTTTATTTTTATTTTATTGACCTCTGACATCTGTTCATTAGGGAAGTATTACTCCCAATGACATCCCTTTTTCAGGTAATGTAACAATGTTGCTCCCCCGACCGTAACCTTGGCAACGGCAACAACAATGCTCTCGATGTAAACAGATATCAATGTAGCTTCTGGTAGGCGGCACCTGTGATGGGCCACACAATGGAGGGTGTGACGTCATGGTCAGTTGCACAGATGTTAATTCAACATTTACTGGATCATCTCTCCCAGGCTGTTCTCTAGCTTTTGATAGTTCAAGTGTTACGGTACGGTACTTGGTAAGTCGTTTGGCTACCCAGTGTGACGGGCGTCCCTATCATGTTATCTCACCTCTCTTGGGGCTAGACTCCTAGTTGAGCCAGTATGACCTAAATAGTTTAGTGGGGAGATTATTTCCATACAAGACTATGGTAGGTATATACTTGGAGGTTTGCCCCTGGGGTGGCTGCTTACTTGGAGGTATTCCCATAGGGTAGTTGGAGGTGTGTTGAATTGGGGTGGGTGCTTACCTGGAGGTGTGCCCCATGGGGTGAGTGCTTACCTGAAGGTCTGTCCCATGGAGTAGTTGGAGGTGTGTCGAATTGGGGTGGGTGCTTACCTGGAGGTGTGCTCCATGGGGTGTGTGCTTACCTGGAGGTGTGCTACATGGGGTGGGTGCTTACCTGGAGGTGTGCTACATTCTTTATATAAAATGTCCTTGGCTGAGACTTTTATTTTACTTAGTAAATACTTACAAATAATAATTAATATCACTTTATTATAATGCTATTTTATGTATTTTCCGTTTCTTTAAAAATCTGTTTAAGTAAAAATAATGTCTCTAGTTAAAATTTGCCTACATAAAATGTGGCAACAAAATTTAAACTTTTGGCAATATTTCTGTAGACTCAAAACTTTTTGTTAGGAGCTTTCATTCAAGTACATAGTTAGGAAAAGTCCAATAAATTTAAAACACAATAAATGCCTTTGGCGTTGCTATTTATAAAATAAATATACTCGTTTGTGGTTTAAGTTCTGGGGAATGAAAGAGTTTAATACATTCACGCTACGCTCAAGCCCAGGGTAAATAATGAGGAATGGATAAGGTAACTGCAATGCTTAATTGCCGGAAATGCCGCTACGAGAAGTTCTTTGAAAGCTGACCCAAGCCGGTCGTCAAACGACCACCCGACCTCGTGACGTCATCGATGCGACACTGTTACCGTAGTTGAACGTCTAATGCATTTATAATTGACTTTGAAGTATGCACCTGAAAATGCATTTACTTCCCCATAGACATTTTGGCGAAATTAGATGATTAGTTACTTTTGAAATAAAGGATATTATTTCTAAACAGCTGTTCTTATATCCACATGACGGAATTTCCGTTAAACACTTCCGCTGCACTTTTTGCGTTCCACAAATCTGCTAACAACCCCAGAGCTTTTACATATCCATGTAAACAAAAAATGTTTGTATTTACTTCCCTGTAGGAAATAGATATAGATATATTCATCATGATCTAGTAGGAAATATCATGGCTATGTCTAAAAGGAATGTTTTCACTTCATCTAATCAGCTGTTCTTACTTATTTAAATTAAAAATTCAATAAAATAGCCCTGGTAGTTTCTATGGAAACCTGTTACATATTTTTCATCTTACAAATCACCAACAACCCCCCCCCAAAGCTAAGATATATTCATGTCAATATAAAACGTAAGTCACAAATGGTCTTTTACAGAGTGTCCCGGAACTCTTTGGAATTTTTAATTAATTTAAAATTGTTCCTTTGGTCGTGACAAACTGTGAACAATATAAGTTTGGGTCTCCGCAGTCTACTTTACATATATCGGTCTGTAAGCGTTTTTAAAAATTATTTTATAACTTAGGATCTATTTAAGACAGAAACTTTAAAGTTAGTATACATGCACATCTTTGTTTGAAATTTCGCTTCTGTATGGTAGTAAAAAATACTTATTTTTTCAAGATGGTGGAAATTTTAAATATTTAGTCATAAATTTCGCGAAAACCGTTATAGCTAAGAAACAAAGCTAACTTAGATAAAAATTGTGGGATCAAAAGGCACATCAAATTGCACCTTATTTTCTAACATTGAATAAAAATTAACCAAGTTTGACAGATGGTATGTAAAGGTTTATGTAAACTTGAATTACGCCACTGTACATTTTTTTATTTAAAATAAAATAAAGTAGAAAAAAAATATTTTTACCCGTTTACAACTATCAAATCCCCTTGAAATATATTAAAGATAAATGTAATTAATAGTTTTTCTAGAAGTAGTATGTTTTACTATTCCTACTCTGACAGAATTTCTACTTGCCAAAATTGTCTTCAATGTTTAATTATTACGCCATATAATTGTTAGGTTAGACATTTTGATATGTTTACAGCCTATGTCATTTATAAGCTGTAAAATGTGGCATAAAATATTCTCGACACGACACAAGGATGACGTAAGATTCGTTGTCTTGTGTAGATTCTATGCTAGTACTAATAAACCCTAGATCGTGACCAATCAAAGTAAAAGGATGACGTCACGATCTTTGTTTCAGGTTTGCTTAATGCTACACGTGCAGTCTGTGCTTGAACAACAATACTGGTTTATCAAATAGAATGGTGCAAAAGTATGGTTCATTCATTTGCAAACTTTGTATTAAAATCGAGCTCCATTATTATCTCTCTGTGCGAAATTCCAACTGAGCCCAGACGTTCTGTAATATTTCCTGAGTTACGGACTGAACGGCTACTATTATTCGATGTTTTGATTCTTTAATTAGGGTTCGGGGCATAGAAGGGTAGTACAATTTGTCTTTGATAAACCCCCATAAGAAAAATTTACATCACGTTAAGTCAGGCGGTCTTGGTGGCCAGTGCATCAAAGGAGTGTCTTCATTTCCAGGGCATCACATCCAACGCATCACAAGCTTCTCAACATCCAGCTCATCCTTAAGCTGATAGCCATTCTCAACTTTCAGTTACAGTTTTAAGAGGCATTCACTTTACGATAAAACCGAACATTTTGGCTTGCTCTCGCTAAACCCTTTTGGATTTTCTAACCACCATATTTTTTACATTTTAGCGATTCACTTGTCCACTAAAGTGAAAAGTAGCCTCATCACTAAACACTAGTCTATCAGAAAAGCCATCATTTTCAATCTATCATCATATCATGATAAAATTCTGTGCGTTTTAGCTTATCTGTATGCTTCATTTATAAAACCCACCATACCGTGGATTTCGGTATGTTCAATTTCCTACTAACCTTCGAGGTTTTTGGACTGTGCGCAAACTTATAGCTACGATTCTATTCACGACGACTATCCACGGAGGCTGATGACGGCCTGTTCTATCTTTAAGCGGCAAACTTGAAGTCCAGTGCCACCGATTCCATTGTGGGCCACTTTCAACAACGTCATTAAAATACTCTCTCTGACAGTTCGACAATAAAAAAACAGAAGGCAATTTATTTCTTGGGTGGTTTTAACTTTTTCACAGATGACCTTTTCAACAGAAAATAATTTTAGAAACAATAGAAACATGGAATTTTTTCACCTGAGTGAAAATGTTTATTAATAAACCATGGTTTGGATTAGTTATTTCATTTTAGCTCTGAGGTCACATTTTAGTTTTTATTCTTTTTTCTTTTTTTAACGCCGCTTGTCTGTGATTGCTCTACATTAGACTATTCTAAATTCGGGTTGGTTCATAGTACGTAGTCAGCCGCTGTCTATTAATTACTGCATACATTTCTATATAACAACACGTACATTTAGATATTTCATTCATATTTTATATATTTAATATCATTTCAGTTAAAAATTATAAAAATATATTAAAATTTTTCTGAACACAACTGTACAATAAAGTTAAAATTAATAATTTATTTTTACAAAACACTATAAAAGGATTTTCTAGACAAATATAGTTAATAGTAATTTATTTATTTACAAAATTCTAAATCCATAATTGCTACTGAAATACACTTACTATCAGTATTTAAAAAAACATTAATATTTATATAAGTGGACTGACATCTTGTAAGTAAATTTAAAACAAAATATTCTTTAATAAAACTATCATATTGTTTTTTTAAATATTATTTAATAATTTATTGTTCTCTGATACTGATCGAGAAACTTTATTGTTGAATTTTATTTAATATTGTTAATACGTTTAAACTACTATAGAATACTTTTGTTAAAACGTACTGAGTTAATAAAACAGTAAATTTAGATTAAGACTCTAATAGATATTATATATTTGTTTTGTTTTTAAGCTGGTTTATACTTGATCATACTTCTTATTGTTTTAAACTTACATATTGTTTTTTATTTATTATGTAATACTCTATGCACTATAAACTACTAGATTTTAATTAAAATCGTTACAGCCATATGTGAGAAATTTGAATTTTTCACGTATTTAAGGGTTTTTGAAAAATCTAAAGTTTATAAAAACAAACACCGTACATTAATAGACCTGAAAGAGAATTTTAAGTGATTCGATTACAAATATGATTTACAGTTTTGCTGCAAGACTCGAGACATGTATACAGAAAAGTGATTACCACCTGAATGACGTCATTTTTTAATTTTAAATTTGTTACTATTCTTTGTCCCAAAAATAATAAAATGTTTTGTATAAAATCGCATATTTTTTAGAATTGTAAAATATAATAAATGCAAAAAAAGTTTACAGATACTGGAGTCATAATGATTTTAAAATGTCAGATTTATCTGTTGCACCCTGTACTATCAATTTAGTATTGGCCATTTCCTTCTCTAGAGGTTGGCTGTAAAAAAACAATTCATCGATGAAAAAATAACCATAACATTATCCTAAATTAGCTTAGTTATTTTTTATAAGTAAGCAACAATGATAATATAACGTATTTGGTACTGATTAAAAATAACTTGTTACGAAAACGCAACGTCTGTTAGCAACATCAGTGACAAGGAACTGTTCCAGTCTGGAACGCCTGGAGATGACAAGTAGATTATCTCTACTTGTTGTGTTAAGACGATCCGGAACTGTTATCTTTGGGTTTTGATGCTCCTTTGAGAATCCATCCCATTAAATTGTGCTGAATAGTAATATATTTTTCTTAGAAATTCCTTATGGAAGATTTTTTTGGAATTTAAAAACTTCCTAATCATAACGTATTTCATAAAAAAGGTAGTTTTTTGTTGGATATGTAAAAATGTGTTCAAATATACACGTTGTTTTAGACTTCCCTACCAGCCACGTGGTATTGTTTCTGGATTAGTGTTAAATCTATATATCATATTCAAACTGCAGTCACATTTAAAGTCCTGAGTTCCTCACAGAGCTCCCATTTTATTTTTTTCTCAAAATGGTTTGTTTTAAAATAATGAACGAAAAAAATAATATTGATATTGAACATATGTTTTAATATTAGAAAGAATAACTTAAGAAAAAAAAGCTTTTAATGTATAAATTCAAGATAATGGCCAATTAAAAGTGTTAAATAACAATTGTTTTAGAATTGGTTAGTATTAAAAGTATTAAAAGCATTAAATGGACATGCTTAACTTACATTCGCGTGCTACAATCACCTACATCACCTAAAATCATACTAAAATCCTACATCACATACAATCATCCTACATCATCTATCATCACCTATATTCAGATTCACAGTTTCACCTTAGTTTAACAGTATTCATTACAGTATCGGAGAGAGGTTTAGCTCAGGTATAATTTTTCGGTGTTTTTAAAAGTGTAATTTATTTATTCAACATCTTTTACTACCTTTTTCCAACGCGTCTGTGTTTTTAACTACACAACGTTTCTGGAGGTGAAGAAACTCCTTTCGTTTTCAAGTGATTACCTAATAATATACATATAAACAATAAAATTTGATTTAAATATATCAATTAAATCATGTTGTCAATTATACTATACTTATCTATCATGCACAGTACAAAAAATATACTGATCACTCAACAAAAATAAACAGTAGTGTTCCGACTTACGTTCTGAGCGCACGCTATCTTTGTTAAGTGATCAATATAGATTTTGTATTGTGCATGATAGATAAATATAGTATTATTGAACCATGATATAATTAATATCTTTAACTTGAACATTCAATCACGTGAAAACTGGAGGAATCTCTCCACCTCCAAGAAATGTTTTGTAGTTAAAAACACAGACGTGTTGGAACTTTTAAATAAAATATACTGAATAATTAATTTAATGATGAAACATTAAACTCAAAGAGGTTTGTGAATTTATAACATAATTACGAGTAATAACAAAACAAATGAACCTTAATGGTTTGGTAATACAGCTTAGGAGGTTTACAGAACCTCTCAAGCCATTACAATCAATTTCCAGTCAGATAAGATTGCTTCTCCGTGAGAATGCTCGTCACGTCCAAACAGAGATTGCATGGAGATGCCGGCCCCTGCCTTCCACTCTCCACTATAATTTATAATAATGTAGTTTATTACAATAGATTTAGTTACTAAATGTATGAAAATATTCTTAGTAAATAATGTAGATTTATGTGGAATTTTTGAAGATTGTTCACCCCAAAAATGACTCTTTTTGGAACAAATTTATTTTTAGACCGGTTCATCAGGTTACTAAATAAATTGAAAAAAAAATTATATTGTTGAACGCCAACAGAAACGATATAGTGTTACAATAGTTTCAGAGTAAGTTACCTACATTAAAAAATAAAACTTACTATGGCTTATTTCTAAGTGAATAAAGCTGGTGAAATACTGTTAATCGTACAACTCCACAATTCAAACCCTTTTATATTCACAAAATACAAAAATTTAATTACAATTTAAAATTCAAGATATTAGAATCATCTTTATTGGCAATCATTGAGATTACAAATATTGTCAGATTGCAATAGTGGAGATTATAATTTTTGGTCATTTTTGAATGAGAGTGACATTGAGGAATTTTTCGATTGTGTAGAATGGTCGGTCCACTCTTTCAGAGCTGATCTCAGCAAACTCCCTCTCTTGGTGTGTGTTTCTTCGTAAGTTGTGAAGTTTTCTGTCGATGTTGGATGGTTTGGTTTCAAACAGGTACTGTTTTCAGTATTAATTTTCAATATATGGACAAAGAAAGACACATCTGTTTACATTATGTTTTTTCCTTAGCAGGAAATACATAGTTTTGAAGCTACTGGATAATATGTAAATTTTAAACTTAAAAAAAGAATTAAATTATCAAATAGGAAACAAAACAATTACGTAACAAACTTGGATTTAATATTTTATATCATTTACTAATATAATCTTTATGTTTTATAAGTGAAGACGTTTTTTAGTAAACATTCCTCTTTCACCTTCATTTCTAAACAGATTCGTCTCGGTTTAGCAAGAGGTTTTAGATTTCCAAAGATTTATATTAATTTGCATTTATTTTATATCAGTAGTTAATTTGTTTGCAAATATTTGTTTTATGATATTGTGATTGATGGACCGGTTATTTTCAGACTGGAATATTACATTTTTAAATAGAAATCCGTACATTGTTATAAGTTTAACTTTTATTTAAATGAAACTTCCACAAATACATCCTATGTTCAGCTGAAGTAGGAATTATACTCCTAAGACAATGTCTAATACTATTTAGGCCTATAACAACTATTTGGTGCAATATAATTGATTTATTATTCAAGCCAAATATGTTCAGGTGTAATTTGACTATTATTAAGTGTAACTTAATGTTAGTTTAAAAGTATTGCTTAAAAAAGAAAATTAGAAGATGCTTGTATTATTTCGTGGTTTTGGAAAAGAATTCTGCGAACTACTAATACAATATATTTATACAACTGATTAAACGGTGATTTAAAATCAAAATATGTGTAAAACTAAGGATGAAAAGATCCAAGAAAGCAGAAGTTACGTTTACGAAATTCGATGGATTCGGGGCACGTAAGGAGCTCCCGGGGATAACAGGCGTTGTGATCTCCGTGAGGCTTTCCGTTATCTGACATTTTGGCGCCCTTGCTGGACCTTTACCTTCAGATAGACTCAGTAGATCAACCAACAAATCCTTTTGCCTCTTAAGTTATATTTTCCCTCCATTTTTTTATTCCACAACCATCAAAGGTAATTTAGTTGGAATGTCTTAGTGGATTGTTTTCTTTCAAGTACAAATGGTGAGCTTTGTTGTGAAATGTTTAGTCTATACGATATTTAACGGCTATATTTTAGTCTTATTATATTTAAAAAATGATTGAGTCGCTAGCTCAATAACGTGACGAATCCCAAAACAGGGGCAACGATGACATTTGTTGAGATTGTGGTATTGACAATAGGATTTGACATGGATATGTCTTTGCTCTGTAGGGGGGGTCGTCAATTGAGAACAGCTGTTTAGATGAACTAAAAACATTACTTTTAGACCTAGCCTACCGAGAAGTAAATATAAACATTTTTATTAGAATCGTCAACATTGTACTGTGTCCGCTTATCTTTCGATCTGGTTCGCCCCACACACATGTAAAGTCTATATAAGATAGATAAGGTATAAAATCAAAGAGACTGCTTCATTAAAAAGTATTTTCACAACAATAATTGAAACCAAAAATAAGAAGTACCATTACCATACACACATTTAAGAACTGTTTTATTGAATTTTGAAACGAACAGCTAATAACGAGGTTGAGACTATTTTTCTAGCATAAAGTGAAAATAGAGGAAGTTCTTAGAGAAGAACACTTTAGGACAGTTCGTATTTCAAAAGTCTCGCTGAATAATGCCGAAAACATATTCATAGCCTAGTTCTACATTAGGTGTCATAATTACATTCATAGTTTTTGTAATGATTTTATTTTACAAACGTCGGTACGATATATTCCTAATTCATTATTATATTTAATCATTTAAAGACAAAGCGAATTAGTTTGAAATCAAAATATATTAATATATAAGATCCTTATTAGCCATCTGTCTGAATAAAATGAACATGTACATTTTTGGAATGAGTCAAAAATATTTTTCGCTAAGCTAATTTTCTAAGAACTGTTTGTTCTGTATCCACTGAGTAAAATTCCAAAATAGGATTGATAGCTATATATTTTAACACCATTTAAAAGGACACTAATTTAATAACACTATATAAATGACACTAATTAAATGGTTTTCTGGAACGAAAACACGTTGATGATCGTTTAAATTTAAAACGTTTTTTTAAGTGACCGAAAAAGGCAAATGTACTATAAACTCATAATGTCGACATATTACAGAAATTAAGTTTGGAAAAAAGTCAGCTTTCCAGCCAGCTTATGGAAGTTTTATTTTAAGTCAATGAAAGGAATCCGGAAGAAGAAGTAGTGTGTATGCTGTGTTGATTGTGAAGAATGTAGGGATATGGACGGCGCCGGAGTTGAGGTGTAAAGATAAGGCTGAGCAAACAGCGAGGAGAGACTAGCTCGTGGCTTCCCGCCGTAGTTGTCTGGTGGTGACCTGACCAGGTATGCCGTCTCGATTAAGTAATGGTTGTGTTTTCGTCTCACTTCTAAAATGATTGTATTTACTCCCCTTTGGGAAATAGGTTATGTCTAAAGGGATTATTGTCTAAACAGCTGTTCTTATATCCACATGACGGAATTTTCAATAAACACTTCCGCTGCACTTTTTGCGTTCCACAAATCTGCAACCTCCCCCAGAGTGTTTACATATCCATGTAAAAAAACTGTTTGTATTTATTTCCCTGTAAGAAATAGGTTAGATCAGGGATATGTCTAAAGGGAATGTTTTCACTTCATCTAAACAGCTGTTCCTTTTCGTTTATATTAACAATTCAACACAAAAACTGCGGTGGTTACTATGGAAACCTGTTACATTCTTTCCATCTTAAAAATCACCCAACACCCTTCATAGCTAAGACATATCCATGTCAAAACACCTCGTTTTCTTCACACGGCTTAAACAGTTGTACCCATGCATGTGATAAGGCCAAAAAGGTCCCAGGACCAAAAAAGAAATCAGCTGAGGTAGATTTTAATCACAGTGTGAGTTTATTTAAACACAATCGATATATTTGACAAAATAATGATGATTTTACGTGTTTGGGTTATAACAGCTGAAAACTATATCATCCCTAGAAAAAAGCTGTACAAAATAATTTATATTTGGTTTACAAAATGATTTTTGTGTAGAGGCATCTTAAGGAATAAAAATATGTTAGTATTTAAATCGATTATTGATATTTTGCACTATGGACGTTTTTGAAGAACGAGCCAGTCTGCTTCCTAACCACTATCACACAAAATTCAATTTCAGAATAACGCACTAAACAAAACAACCAGAACTACATTCCATACATCTCCCATTGTACCTTTTATGACAAATAGACATAAAGGGTTTAAACAAACGTTCAAGCCTTCCTTGTTTAAAAGGAGTGCTTTAGCCTTAGTAAATATTGTTTCTAGAGTTGTGTTTTTTTCTGCATTTTTGTATTATATTACTAACGACTGTTATGTACTGACTGTACTTTTTAACAATAAATAATTTTGAGTTTTGAGTAGGATCTGGATCAGCTGTTCGTTTAAAACAGAGTATAATTTTAGTTTAAATGCAGAATTGAGATTATTATTCTCAGAAAGACGGAAAATATGGTTTGTCACTCGAACCAAAATTGTGTTATTTAATGAAAAGTCACACTTTAGGTCCTAATGAAGGAATATACTATTTCTTTTCAGTGATAAATATAAATACTTCAGCTATTTAGTGTATGCTATATTCAGTACAATTCAGATTTTTATCTCGGTGGGAAAATGAACAGGTGATTTTAAGTTTATAGACTGAATGATCAGCATGAAACTAGGAATATAACTTGCCAACATGGGTACAACTTGTGAAACTAGTTAAGTGGCTGAACAACACCATTGTTGCATGTATTACCAATCGATAGTTCACAACATTCGATACATCAACCGTTAAGCTTATTAGTGCTATAGTCTAACTGAATACAAACACAGCCGGATAAGGCAATCAAATGATTCGTTAATCAGTGTGTCCAGAAATACGATTAAAAAACATAAGATATCTCACTACTATATATTAAAATAAAAATACTAAATTTGTTGTATGTGGGGCAGGCAAGTTAATATAAACATATAAACACAAAAAAAGGAGCAAGACGAATAAATATATAAAATGAAGATTGTAGTTCACTTAATATTTATTATTAAAATACAAAATGTGATTTCATAGGCTGCAAAGTAAATTTTAAACGAACGAGTATTGAATATACATACAGTAGAACCCCTCTAATCCATCACCTTTGGGGCCGAGATAACGGTCAAAATGGAAAAAGGTTGGATTATCCGGATTCTTATAAATATTTTCCTACAATATTTATAGGAAAACACATAAGAAAGATATTTTTACTAAGAGTTTAACAGCAACTGAAAAACTTATAGATACACTAGAATATGTATGAGTTCTAAAAGGGAAAGGGAAAAACAAATTGTGTACGAAAAACCTGTTAGTTAAAAGAATACCGGAACAAAATAAACCAAATGTCTTAAATATAACAAAATGTCTTTGTATTGCTCAAACTATACGTATGTGGCAAAAATTGTAAATTTGATAAAGAAAAACAGTTAGTTCAAAATTCATCAAAAAACTAACGCAAGGGTATACAATCAAAATGATGAAGTGTATTATTTTTCCTGCGAATGCCGTTGAAAAATAAGTTATTATGATTATGTACTGAGCTAATCAAAAATATTGATTCAACTTCATGACTTTTTATCTCATAAAACATGCATTTGGAATACATGAACCTTACACCATTGGTAAGAGGAAACTTCAAAGTTTTTTGACCACAAATTCGTAAAACCCTAAAGAGTTATCGCTATGATTGGCAGCCATTTTGTTTTACCGTCGTTAGTAAGGTGTCTACCATGCAACAATGGATTTCTGAGAAGGAATTCAGTTTAGAATCATCGTTTGGAAAAAATCATTGTGTTTATAAGACTCAATCTCAAAAAGCATAATCAGTGACGCAATGGATAACTGGTTGTTGGAAAGAATTCGGTTAAGTCACGAGACTGGGTCCATATTTTTCAATAGTCCTATACAAGGGATTCACAGTTTTAGCTTTAAATCTAAAGCTTTATTTTATTTGCTTTTTAAAGCTTAAAATCTTTAAAATGATATTAAGATCTGTAATTGAATTTCAAGTGAGAAATTTCCTGTCAGGGTGTAAATACAATAGTTTTTTGATATTATTAATACCAACACGACTAAACGAAAATTTGGATAGTGTATTATGCATTTTATTGATATCAAACTAACCATAGTAAACGTTTTGCAAACCAAACAAAGAACATATATGACGATATACATAATCTGTTGTCCGATAGCGCCATCGTAGCATTGTTCACTCATACTCAGGGCGAAGTCATTTCTCTGAATTTCCCTCTAATTATGGCAGAACCGCGGAACACAAAGGGATGCAAATTTAGGGGTGTGAGTTTTCGACCCTTACTCCCTCTGGCTCAGTTAATTTGTTACCTTTTTTATTTCAAAATACTACAGAGACATTCTCTTAAAATAAAGGGTTCGTGTCCTGATGACAGTAGTAAAATATTCCTCTAATTCCGTCATATCTGTTTCAAAACATTATTATTTTTAAATATACAGAGTGTTCCATAAGTAAATTTGCAAACTCTAGTAAATAGTGTAATGGGTCAAAATAAACAGAAAATCAAAAATAACTTTTAAATAAACAGTTCTTTTACCAAATCCGCCGTTTTGTGTGTGTGTTTTTTTTATAATTTATAACTCAATAATCGTTTGATCGATTGGGTTCAAACCTGGTATGGTTCTTACTTTAGTCAAGACCCAAATAATAAAAAAACCTGCTTAGTTTGATCAATCATTTTAAGTGACAGCCATTTTAACATTCTAAATAAAAATTACTAGAAAACTCTAACTTTCATTAAAAAATGTCAATGATGCGTTATTGTAGCCCTTTTTATTAAAAACTGAATGGTGTAACTGTCAAAACAATCAGATGACGGATACCACCGCAATTGAATTTTTTCCCTAAAATAGGTCTCATCTAAGCTAAAATTATGACCATTAATTCAATATCCGTTTTCTGATTGTTTTGACAGTTATACCATTTGATTTGTAATGAAATGAGCTACAAATAAAGCATTCTTGAAATATTTTTAGTCATTCTTTTGCATTTTGATACGAAAAATGGACCCAGTTTCGTGACTTAGTATCTTGAAAAGAATAAATTGGAAAAAATACACCATTGGAACAATAAAACAATAACAGAATTCTTTCCAACCGCCAGAAATCTACAAAGTATTTTTCTTTGCAGAATGCAAAGAAAATCACTACAAGTTGTGTTCGAGTAGTTCAGGCATTATGTTAAGTGCATGGATGGTTAAGTGTATGGAATACTGTATGCACATCATGCAGCTCTCGTGTGGCAATACTCGGCGTCAAATATCCTGGATAATGGGTCAATTTAGTCCCTCCCCCTTAAATATAGTCATTAGTTAAACGTTAACTGCTATAGCAGTGATTATGATAATGGATGGCTCTTCAGCCGTGGGCAATGACACTGTAATTTTATTCCACTCAATTAAACCGCTAACTTTTAGCGTTTAACTTGAGACAATAGAACTTCATGACGATTTGAGGTTTCTTAAGACAAAATGACCAACTTATGCTGCATATAAATCACATCAATTGTAATTGCTTTTGGCAATAATCTTCATTTGGCTACCTGACCGTTGTTTACCGGTCATACTCAATGTTTGCAAACGTGAAACAGTGGTCTTTACTGTTATACTATTAAAATCAATAGAAGCTTCAAGGTCAAATTTAAATTAAGTCATATGGTTCATACAAACACAAATGTCATTGGAATCTGACTATTGTTTATTATTATATTACAATGTTTTTTAAACATTCCTAAAGGAGCACTTAACTTATGTTACAGTGATTGAACCTAGAATATTACATTTACTACAGTGTGGTTATTTGTATTATATGATATATATTTTATACCATTAATTTCCCCTTATTTATCTCCTTTTATGTTTTTATTTTCGTATATCTAATAATGAGTGTTCCAGATGTGGAAATCAATCTAACGAAATCATATCATATACAACGTGTACACCTGAATGCTGCTGAGCTGTGTAAAATATCTCGTTCGTCAGTACAAAGAATATGTCAAGTAACAGTAAAAGGTCTAATGAATGAATCAGAGAAAGAACATGATCGCCAAATTGTTTATTAATCATTTAATTATGAATTAGGCCTAAGCGTTTTCATCATTAAATGAAACATCTTAATACTAAAAAATATAACGACAAAACTTTGCAATAAATAATAATTATTGTAACAATATTTTGATTTCGCTTTTGCTTAATTCAGCTCTAAATTATTTTATAATTTAATAAGATTAGATTGCGAGCTATGAACTTTTAATGAAAATGGGTCATAAAATACTAAAATAATATACACTTAAAGTTAAGTTAAAAGAAGAAATTGATATTAATCTAAAACAAGGATGTGACTTTACATCGTGTCGTGTTTATTTACATCTAAAACCAATGTTCCTTGGTCAACATGTAGAGGTTAGGTGTACCAAATAAACAAAACAGACAGCAGACACAACCATATATTAAACAGTTCAACTGCATTTCTAAGTGACCTTGAAGCTTCTATTGATTTTAATCATAGTACAATTATTGTGTATTTATACTTGTGTCAAGGGCAACCCGTTATTTCGTTTTTGTGTTTTTAAGTGTTATATTAAGTGTTTATATACATAATAAAAATATTGATGAGTTAAATATGATTATTATTAAATTGACTAACAAAACCTGAAATTTTTATAGTTTATAAGTGTAATTTTTGTGTAACGTGAATCTATACAACTGTATTATAATTATGTCGTCGAACATTTTAAAACTGAGCAAAGGTAAAGGTCTTGCCAACGGTAATTTCTCTGAATATAAAATTGTATAGAAATACCTTTTCCAAATACAAATATAAATTCATTACAATAAAATCTAGTGTTCGTCTGGGTTCCCTGGATAGATCTAGATTCTTTTTCAGATAAAAACACGCCATACAAAACAAAACACACTTCGCCAGCTTTGACGTAGTAATTTTTCAATGAAATGTTTTCTAATTATCAACACAGCGTCGGTGATGGGTGGGGGGGTGTTGGGGGGGTACAAAGGGATGCTAATGCTGGGGCGCGAGTTTTTGAACCTTGTCCCCCCGGGTAAGCGCCTTTGAGGATTTTCTACTTTCACATTAACGAGACCGTGAATTAAATTTACATAAACTCTAAATAAAAATAAAATTCTATTCATAATCTACCATTTGAGTATTGGCTGTTTGTGTCAATATAGTTTATTAGTCAAATTACATTTTTATAAAAATTCAATACAAATTGAGGACTGTTTACTATTATTAAAAAAATAGGCTCTTTTCGAGTCGTTGAATTAAATTTCACTAATATATTAGAAAAAATCTGTGTTTATGTTGGCTAAACGCTTAACGGATTTTTCCGACAACCGCACGATAACAGGCACATTTCGCACTGTTGGAAGAACGTATAAGCAGTACATATCCGCACTAGGGTGGGTATGATCTTATATCAACCCTAGTGCGGTAAAGTAACCGGCCAATTACTTGCGCGGAACGCTCCAAATTTAGCCCAGCGGGAAACATAACCTCAATGACTTTATTAATGTAGGAAAAATCTTGTGTGTAATACGAGTGCAGACTGTCATGGCCGCCCTCGAAGTTCTGGCAACACTCAGCTGACGCTCTCGTGCGATATGACATCGTTTGCGCTCTAGTTACACAAATAGCTTATAATTAGGCTTTATTTAAGTAAATAAAAAAAACTCTATGGAATCTAGCGGCGATAGATTCTCATTTTTAAAAGACATGTGCATCGGTGAAGTATACTCCATAATATCTGTGTTATTGTGTTCACTCAACTATTTTTAACTGTGAACGTATTTCGTCAATAAACACACACGACACAATACATACAAAAAAACAGTCATCAAATCGATCCAGTCACCACGTATCGACGATTCCTGGGACCGAAACATAAACAAAAGTCTCGCGTCTTCAAGTTTAAAGTTGAAAGACCTTTTTTAAGACAGACGCCACGACGGATAAACAACAGTTAGGTGTTCAAACCACGTACGGAAAAAAACATAAAGTTTAAAAAACCCTAGTATAAAAAACTACCCTAGTACAATAAAACAGATAGTACGAAAGGTTCTTTATAATTCGTGAACACTCACCTCTATATCTGTATTTAATTGCTCCACACCTGCCACGTATTCATAGTTATTAGGGTATTTACAAATTCTGTAAACATAAAACGTGTGATAATAACGACGTGGACGCTGCCCCAGCCTCGAGGAGGGTTCCAGCTCATTAACTCATCATAACTAATTGGCATTCACACCGGCGCTGATAGACGCACCATCTTGGTTAGGGATACACAAATTTTGAGCTGACACTGGCTTTATCATAAATTATAGCTATAAAAGTATTAACTAAACTTAATAACTAATTATTTTAAATAATTGATAGTTTCCACTGATGAAGACTAGACTCTGGTCTCAATGTACGAGTGAATCCCCCGGTCACTAACGCCATAACTACTCAGAGCGGTCCTCGGGCTCTGCCCCAGCGATACCATCACGCCAGGTGTGAGGTCTACACCAGCTTACCCCCGGGCAACCACTTACCGGCTCATGAAGAACAATGTTTGAGTTACGGTTAGTGACTAGACAGCACAGAAACCTCCCAATAGCTAACTTTCTACCGTGAGAGATCATTATGGAGATAATGTGTTGAATTATTATATTTGTTCCAAGATGAGACCACTCTTCTGGTACTCCAAAGTGATTTCATGAATTTACATTTGTTTAATGTTCATCTACCCTGTTTAGCTTTAATAATACTGGAATCTTTATCACTTCAAAAATACTGTTCTTCTTACTTTCTTCCCTTATAGTCTACGTAGTATAAGGAGAAAGTATAGTTTTTGAATTTGAGTTTCCGTTGGATATATCCATTTTAGTGCCCCCTGAGTCGAAAAAGTGGTTGATAGAGTGATGTCTGTCTCTGTGTGCGCGGGTACGTGCAGAAAACTAGAGACGAGACTACTGGTCTGGTTTTTGTGAAATTCGGTTTATGTTTGGTGGTACTGAACTTGAACGCGTGTACGTTAAAGAAGAAGTAAAGACCTTTACAAACCAGTTTGTGTCATTTAAAATCACCGGAAATAGAAGAAACGTAAAAATCGGAGAAGTTTCTTTCTGCACAGAAATATGTTATCACTTACACGGTTCATTAATCCTTTTTAGGTGAAACCTTGGAGATAATGATGTTTTGTGGATTTTGTCGTGTTTTTAACTCATGTATTATTGACGAGGGACACAGGCGAGTCTGGCCTCCACGACGCACTCACATTGTTGCATCGTTTATCGTCAGCTCCTTGCTATTTAGTGCTAATACAAATGATGAATTTGAACTATAAAGTCACCAGTGCTAGTAGCAAAGTTACTTGTCATCAAACAACACTTTAATATAAAATTAGATTAGATTATTGAAATGACAAGCATAACACAAGGTTACCAACCTTGTGGCGCGATATTGTAGTTTTGTTACTGACTACGGCTGTTCCTTAAACAGGACTGTTAATTTAAAAGCGCAACATCCGGCTAAGATCAACTAAGTGAGCAACTATTTAAATGTAAAACAATAAATAAAGAAGCTCTTAGTGATAAAATAAAAAAGGATTATATTAAAATTCCAATAACAACAAGAGATAACAAATACATGTGAAAAATCAACAAAATAAATTACTACTATTATCAGAACAAATACACATATCAATAAAAAACATAACTATAATCAAGAATGGTCAACAATAAAGTAAACTAGGTATTAACGTGACTCAAATCAGACTTACATCCAGGACTGTTCTCCTGATGGCAGGGATACTCTGTTTAATCAGGTTTACGTCAGCGGAGACGATTCGCACGCTGTTAGATAAGGTTCATTACCGTGCTTCGTTCGTAGAATGTCTCATGATGCTATACTTTGACTCTAGTACCGTACTGTAGTTCTAGTACATTACCCTGAAGGAAATTACTGGGGTGAATGTTTCAACGATGTTCCGAGGAGGTGCCGAAGGTTTAAATGCTTCCTCGATGTGAGCCGGGGCAAAACTCTTGCACTCTCTTGACCTGGCAAAATACATTGTTACTGGTTTCTGTCTGTTTTTGGTCATATCAAGTTATTCATATGTTTCAATAATATTACCTGATTTTTAATTGTTTTTAATGTGCATATTATCGTCAAAATTTTCGAATTTAAATTGAGAGTGGATATATTATCTGTTTTGGGGTCGCCTGAATAAAAAAAAATGGGGTTCGGCGTGATATCTGCCCGTCTGTGTGTGTACACCATTGGTCCGATTTAGATGAAAATTGGTGTGTATGTATATATTCACTGTATCTTCAGGTGTTTTTTCCTTTTTTTGAACTTTTTTATTTTTAAGGGTAGTTCATCCCTAAAAAACATGAAAATTAATTTTTTTCTATATAGCTCTAACGATTTTGATTGAAATTTAAAAGTTTATAGTACACAAAGTACTAAATAATACAACATCACCCGCACATCTGTAAAAATACCCTTTCAAAAAAACGGTAATGGGTTTTTAATGTGATAAAATCACCACCATTGAAGACAGCTTAAAAAACACAAATTAGTATTTTAAATTATTTGTCTACGTTCAATTAACCGTCCATGATAAACGCAGTACGTTGTCTGAGAGGGTTAAATGTTATTCTTATGGAGAAATAATCAATTTCTTCCTTACTTCCGTTTTCCATGAAACTTTATATGAAGAGAATTGACCAAACACAGCCCACTCAAAAAAGCTTGGGGGTTCCCCCCATAAAATTCCAAAAGTTATGTTTCTCTTGTTGTAATTTTCAGAAATATAATTTTTTTAAAGCAATAAATAATTAAATGATTTTTGGATAAATTTTAAGGAATATTACAGATTTTTGTTTTTAAATTTACTTAGGAGAGGAAGTATGTGTCAGTCTACTGCTCCCGATTATTACAAAATAGTACCTATATAAAATATGAAGTAATTTAAGCTATAATATACAATATGTTTACTAATGTTTATAAACCTGTTTCAGGTAAGTCGCAGTGTATTCTAAGTCATAAAAATTGTGTGAGTATTTAATATTTTATACAACAATGTACAAAGTTTTAAATTAGTAAACATCACTGTTTATATTTACCACTTGAAACAAATTCTCAAAGAGTATTTTTATCGTCTGTATATACTTTCAGCATCACTGAACTTCTATTATGTAGACTATTATGAAAAACCATCACAGCCCGAAGCAAACATGTCAGGCTCCATCATGTAGCCTTCCCCGGATAAATGACTGTGTTATCTCATGCTTTATTAATGCACCGTCGATGCCACAGTCTCATCATAAATAACAGTCTCTGTTGACAGCTACGTTTCAATTTCAAACTGTGCGGCTTGGAGACATCCGATACGTTATCATTTTTTACGACCCGTCGTTCGTAAAAATGAAAATTGGGAGCTTGACGGCACTGGATATTAAAACACAACTAAATAGGCTTATCTATTCATTCGTCCTCAGTTAATATGTTTTTTACGGGGAAATTTAATTTTATAGGTTGGTCATGAAATATAATACTATCATTTCTCTGCATTTAATTTAAAAATCCCTCGTATAACATTTAATATAAATGGCCTAGCGTCATGTATTTGAAACTTTTATTGGTAAATTTATCAAATTAGAACTCCTATTATATTGTTAATATCAATAGAGTTTGACATAAAATATATTTCAAAGTTGCTATTACAACTATGGTCGAAGAAATCCAACAATGAGATAATCGGGCAAAATTTTTTTGTTCACAGGTTGGTAGGAATTTTAATAAATCTACCCAAAATGTTACATGGTTAAACCAAACGTTAAACCATCTCCAATATATACACATACTTAAAGTTTGATTTCCTGAAACTTGTAAAAGGACCTTGCAGCAGAAAACCTGCATTGTTTTCCCATTTTATTGTATTAGATAATAAGTAAATTTATACAAATACCTTATTCAACCTATGATCAAACATAGTTTGAATCATCGAATTAATATCACTTACAAATTAATTAATATTAAGTTAGTTAGTTAGTTAAGTTAGTAAAAGTTAGTCATACCAAAGTCAAGCAATTAAATATCATTTGAATAAAACGATTTACTAATGTATGTAATTTTTAAATTTTCTTTAAAGTATTTATTTCAGAGAGCTCTTTTATGACCCTGGGTAATTTGTTTAAAAATTTTACTCCAGCGGCAGTTGGTTTTTTATTATAAAACTCCATAAAATTTTATTATAAAACCTTATTCAACCTATGATCAAACATAGTTTGAATCATCGAATTAGTTCCTTAAGCATTAATATTCGCTTAGTATGAAGGTCAACCATTATGTGAATATCGTTTGAATGTGTTGAACATCTTAAATGTTTAAAGTAGTTTTAAGAGAGCTAACATTTAAGCTTAAAATGTATATTAATAGATTCCTATTGCTCATTAGTGTTTTTAAACTAACATACTTTTTTTTCTATTGCTCAGGTGGAAACTACACACCCGTTTTCAAGTGATAACCCAATAATTTACATTGAAAATTGAATGTTCAAGTTACAGATATTAATTATACCATGTTTTCGTATCATGCACAACACAAAAAAACTATATTTCAGTCGTGCAGTCGACTGAATGGAGTCGTGCTCCATATTTTGTTTTGCGCGCACGCCATCTTTTGTCGCCCCGGAGTGTTGTGTTATTTGTTGTTTTATAATTATAATATTTTTGTGTTGTGCATGATAGGTAAGTATAGTATTATTGACGTCATGATATAATTAATATCTGTAACTTGAAAATTCAATTTTTAATGTAAAATATTACGTAATCACTTGAAAACGGGAGGAGTTCCTCCACCTCCAGAAACGTTGTGTAGTTTAAAACACAAGAGCGACAGGAAAAGTGCAATTAATTGTAAAATAAATAATTAACGTGAAGTTTTTTAAAGTTAAAGTTTTTGTGGGGAGATGTAGAACATATTTTACATTACATGTTAATAAACGGGACCTCTAAGGTAACAAGTTGTATCTAGTTAATACACGAGATGCAGAAGTTCGTGGAGTTGTAGGCCGGCGGGCAACACATCGACGACGAAGTAACTCTAGTCAGACAGCATACGAACAGAGGACGTGTATTTAGTGTTAGTTCCACCCAAGGGAGAAAAGCCATTATTTTAGTAAAATCTTAATTGTATGTACCATTTTAACATGGCTAGTACTCACGATAAAACATCCGGTATGTTGAACGTTTTAAATAATATTTTTGTCAGTAATAGTGATAAATGTAACGTACACCGTCTTAGTATAATTGTACGTTTGTGTGTGTGGTGGTTAGTGTAATGTGTGATGTTTGGTGTGTGTGCGTGTGTGTTCTGTGTTATGTGACTAGATGCATGGATGACATGTTGGTAAGGGTGGTATGTGAATGGACTGGGTTCTCGGTTTGAATAATTTTATTATATACTTTTTTTAATGACATAGCAAAATATACTATTTATATGCATGCATGCACAGGCTTTCTCACGTATTTTGCAATATTTCAATTTTGTTTTTTGTTTTTTAATATAAATTAGCTCTTAGTTATTTTGTATATAGTTTTATGTTTTTAAGTATTTTCTTAGGCGGAAATATTAAGGATTCGTTCCTCATCCATTGGCTTTGTCCCATGTTGGGAACTAATTTCCAGTATACATATTTATTTTTGTCCTTTCTGAAAATATGTTTATCGTTTTTAGGAAATAAAGAACTATTATTATTATTATTATAGTAGAGCTAATAAGCTTGCAAATATAACCAAGCACAAAATAAATGGAACTAAGAAAAAAACAAGGTTTCCACAAAGGCATGCCTCGATAGAGAACCTAAATAATAGGAAAACAAATAATAGTTGTATCAAGTCTTATTTATGGATACAACTTAAGTTTTCATAGCTCTTGACTATATTAATGAACGTGTGTTCCACTAGTGTCCTGAGTACCTTCCAGGTGGACTTTGTCACCAAAGAAGTAGGATAGGGTCTGAAAGATGATGCATAGTTCTAAGTATGTAATAAAAATCATTAAAAACATATTCTAAGTCTGCAAATGTCGTAAGTAGGAGTAAAAGCAACATACTTTTTTAACTGACTGGGGCGGTGGCGACGTCCTGTAATCTAGATACTTGGAGGTTTAAAATCAGATGTATTTAATAAGCATTTAATGATGTGGAGAGCTACCGGCGACTTAGCTAAGAAATAACGCCCAGGCACAGTGTGTCAAGGCAGGGCATAAAATAGCATGTTAACTGCTGAGATTTTGTCGCACACTAGCTAAACAATTTGACTGGGAAGGTGGCGACGTCCTATAATCCAGCTACTTGGAGGTCACGAACTGTGGATAGTTGTGAGAAATGGTCGATGGATGTAGTGTTCTCTTGTGTGGATTAACGCCCGCACCATTGGATACTGCGTCAATCCGCAAAGACCATCCTCATAAGTAGACCAATTCATAATTCAGAGGCCGTGGTTAGGATTCCACGTTAATCTGTAGGTCCATTAGTTGTCATTGGCTTTGGGCTATTATTTAACATGTCTAAGGAATATGTCACTTAATCCTCAATATTCATTCATACTTAGCCTAAAATACCTAACTTGTAGTTTGTTCACCATTTCAATAATCTAATATGTAAACGTAACATGTAAACGTTGAGGTTATTGCACCGGACACTGAAGGTTTTTTTAAATCAGCGTATGCAAATTATGTTTTTAATATTTTACATATAGCGTTGATGGAAATAAAATTCATGTTATTTACATACTACTATTTAAGAATAATTTAAGGATGTTTTTTGGTTAAAAATAATAATAGCAATTTACTGTTAAATTGAATTGGGAGGCAGGATACGGTATTTTTCGTCATACTGCTGTGAAAACGACGGTTTTTAATCTATGGTTAAAGGGTTGTAAGTGATACTTTTCCTCCTAAGGGAGTAAAAGTGATATCAATGCTATCAGTTGTTCTTTATTACAATGTATAACTAATGAAAATACGATCAATATATCTATGTTAATGGTAAGTTATTTATAGTATTAGAATCGATGATTGGCGGGTATGTTATGAACATAATAGCCATTCAGCAGATTTTTTATAATTGAAGAAGCCTGATGGAAGAAACTCATTCTGCTGTAGATATCTGGTTTGTGCAGTGGTAAAATTTGCTATCTGATAAAAAAGTTTGTTACATGGGTGTAACGTGTATATTCATAACTCGTTCAAATTATAACCTTAGGCTTGACGAGAAGTATCTCTTTCGACCCCCGTTATAGAATATACCATTTTCGCCATACATATTTGTATAAGTGGATTAAACAATTAGATATCCAATAGTCATGACACTCACGATGTGCAGATATAATTATACAAGAACGCCGGTTAGAATACATTAATGAGGGGGTTAACTGCTCTGCAGTGCCCGTAACTCTCATAGTTATAGCTTTAGTAGTACATAAACTACAGACTCTGTGTAAATGGCTAAGTTGCATATACAGGGTGTTCATTAAAGTCGGGGACAAACTTCGAGGAGTGAGAATGCATGAAAATAGAGTCCATGTTCCACGAGCGACCGTGGCGAAAAAGCGGCTGGCACAACAATTATTAATTCTTCTCCACGGCCACGCTTCGATGTCGCTTGGGCTCTGTAAGCTAACATTAAAATTGCATTTTTTTTCACTTGTTAGTGTACGGATTTCGTTCACCAAAGTATCGTTACATTTGAAATTTAAATTTCGATCTTTATTGTGTCTTTAAAAAAATTGTAAAAAATCACTCCTTGAGTTTTGAGACGGTGGTGACGTCCTTAATCCAGCTACTTTGAGGTCACGAGTTTTGGATAGTTGTGAGCGATGGTCGGTGGGTGTAGTGTCCTCTTGTATGGATTAACGTCCACAGTTGAATACTGCGTTAACCGGTGAGGACCATCCTCATAGTTAGACCAATTCATAATTCAGAGGCCGTGTTTCGGATTTCACGTTAAACTGTAGATTCCTTAGTTGCCATCGGCTATTAATTAACAGTCCTGTCAGCCTTAGTCATTAACAAGACTACAAGATCTCGTCACAATTATCTTACACTCAATCCTCATTCATACTTGGCTTAAAATACCTACCTTGTGATACGGTCGCCATTTCAATAATCTAATCTAGTATAATCAATTTGTATTTACAAAATTCTATTTTAAAGAAAAGTAATTAATTTTGAGGTAAAAGATGTTGGTGATAAAACGAATGTAAAAAAAACATTCCTTAATCCTGGTACATTAGTTTTGTTAATCAATAAAATACTACCCATTCACTGCTCACAACCACTGTGTGACAAAATTCCAGCAGTTAAAATGTTATTTTACGCCCTGTGTAGACACACTGTGCCAGGCCGTTATTTCTTATCTAAGGCGCCGGTAGTTCACCACCTCATTAAATGTTCATTAAATACATACGAGAAGTATCTCTTTCGACCCCCGTTATAAAATATACCATTTTCGCCATACATATTTGTATAAGTGGATTAAACAATAGGATATCCAATAGTCATGACATTCACGATACACAGACATAATTATACAAGAACGCCGGTTAGAATATGTTAATGAGGGGGTTAACTGCTCTGCAGTGCCCGTAACTCTCATAGTTATAGCTTTAGTAGTACATAAACTACAGACTCTGTGTAAATGGCTAAGTTGCATATACAGGGTGTTCATTAAAGTCGGGGACAAACTTCGAGGAGTGAGAATGCATGAAAATAGAGTCCATGTTCCACGAGCGACCGTGGCGAAAAAGCGGCTGGCACAACAATTATTAATTCTTCTCCACGGCCACGCTTCGATGTCGCTTGGGCTCTGTAAGCTAACATTAAAATTGCATTTTTTCACTTGTTAGTGTACGGATTTCGTTCACCGAAGTATCGTTACATTTGAAATTAAAATTTCGATCTTTATTGTGTCTTGTAAAAATTGTAAAAAATCACTCCTTGAGTTTTGAGACGGTGGTGACGTCCTTAATCCAGCTACTTTGAGGTCACGAGTTTTGGATAGTTGTGAGCGATGGTCGGTGGGTGTAGTGTCCTCTTGTATGGATTAACGTCCACAGTTGAATACTGCGTTAACCGGTGAGGACCATCCTCATAGTTAGACCAATTCATAATTCAGAGGCCGTGTTTCGGATTTCACGTTAAACTGTAGATTCCTTAGTTGCCATCGGCTGTAGAGCTATTAATTAACAGTCCTGTCAGCCTTAGTCATTAACAAGACTACAAGATCTCGTCACAATTATCTTACACTCAATCCTCATTCATACTTGGCTTAAAATACCTACCTTGTGATACGGTCGCCATTTCAATAATCTAATCTAGTATAATCAATTTGTATTTACAAAATTCTATTTTAAAGAAAAGTAATTAATTTTGAGGTAAAAGATGTTGGTGATAAAACGAATGTAAAAAAACATTCCTTAATCCTGGTACATTAGTTATGTTAATCAATAAAATACTACCCATTCACTACTCACAGCCACTGTGTGACAAAATTCCAGCAGTTAAAATGTTATTTTACGCCCTGTGTAGACACACTGTGCCAGGGCGTTATTTCTTATCTAAGGCGCCGGTAGTTCACCACCTCATTAAATGTTCATTAAATACATCTGGTTTTAAATATAAATTTTTATTTTTCAATTTCAATAATTAGTTTTTTTTATGAAAGCGCAGTTTCAAAAACAACCTTTACATAAATGGTGAACGACTGACGAACACAAAGCTGCATTCAATACGGTTAACATTCGTTGATAAACTATATAATTAATTAATCTTAATTTTGAATATACATGTAACACACACATAGTATAAAAATGTACTAAGCAAATACGGATATACATTTTTTAGATATACTAAAAAGTGCCAGCATTTAAAAAAGTATTTAATTCCTAGAGGGACAATTAAACATTTTTACAATACTTGTGTTTATTTGGAAGGTTTTAAGGATTTACTAATACTGTAACCGACAAAACCACCTCCTCCGTTCCTCTCTGAAATGTAGAGTACCCTTCCAGTGGCTCTTTAGATCGCTTTGGCTCTGGTGGACTCTAAAGGGATGGTAATATTATGGTAAAAAATTTGAATTGCAATTTATATCTAACAACTGTATCCATAACTAACTACTGTGTTAGATACAAGGGCGCTATTAAGCTATTTTATAAATTTGCCATTTAAGGGTAGTTAACACCCTTGAAAACCAGTAAAGAACTATCAAAATGAATAAAAAACGGTTGTAACAGTTTTGAATTAAATCAAATGTTTCTAATCAACAAGTTAAAGATATAAAACACATTTTAGAAGTCCTTAAAAGAGACGATCTTAAATTTTAAAATGTAAAATAATGAACGTTTTATTTTCAAGAAAATAATCAATATAAACCATCACGTAAATGTGATAGTGATATTAAACCAGCTAAAAAACTATAAAATGCGTTTTTAATTATTGACCTACGACAAATGTTCTTGGAGAGAAACAAAAAACCTGCCACATTAATTTTAAAGTATTCACATAATTCAATAAAACTCGCACAATAGTATATTTAATCACAATAATAGTAACGGGCCTTTTTGATATGAACACAAGTTGAACAGCCAGGGCATGCCGAGGCTTTTAAATGTGTCAAAGCCTTTTTTATGTATTAAAAAGCCAATTAAGGGGCGTTTGATGAACTACATTTTTCGTAATAGTGTAAAATATAAAGTAAAAAAAAACTAGTAAAACATAAATTATTACCTGATTTAGATGGTAGATCAATATAGTAGTTGACCATTTTTGTTGCTTTAGACTAATCAGCTGTTATGTTACTTACGATTTTTAAAGCAGGTTGTAATGGTGTAATGTAATGGTGTAATGAAAGATAGTCAAGAGCTTACCTAGTTTGTTTACTCCCATAGTTCTTAAATATAATTTCTCGAATAAGTTTACCTTCCAATTTAATCAGCTAGAATTCCAAACAACTGTTGTTAAACAAATATGATGTGTTTGTGTACTTCATTAGTTTAACTATAACACATACATAAGTCGTTGCAAAAAATATTTTACTTTTCTCATTTGTGTTTGACCTTAGTAGTTTAGTTTTCTTATCTACAATAGATTCAGCAATTACGTAGAAAACATTTGCAAGATGGTTTGATAAATTTAAGTCCAGTCATCTATCTATAAAAACTACAACTATTATAAAATGGTTTTAGCTAAGTTTCTTACGCCAATTTTTTTTCAAAATGCCCTCCTGACAAAACTAGGAAGCTAAAACTTTATAATTAATGTGCGAAGTGTATAATAAACGTATAAAGGTCATTACTATTGTGTACGCTCTTTCAGCAATAACTGCTTTTGTTACAAGACTATAAATGCAGCCGTTGTTAATGAACCTTGGTTTTAACAAATGTTTGAGACAGGTTTATGACGACATGAGGCCCTGTGTCAGTTGGTTATGAGGAGGACTAGCCGACATATTTACCGGTCTTTGTCTTCTATCTTTACAACTCACGACCCCCATAAATTCGTTTCATTCCAGGACCTCCAAGGGAGAGTCCCCAGATAGTGGTTTTAACGAGATATAAAACCAAAACAGTGGCAAACTGAAAGCAGTTGCAAAGTGTATTTTACTAGTAAATATGTGTATTAAAATACTTTTAGGGTAATACTCTTTATTGAACCACAACTATAAATTCCCCATAAAGAAATTTATTAAATTTTTTACCTAAAACTGTGTTATAGATTAAATTAGATTACCATTTGAAATGGCGACCGATGAAGGTAGGTAGTTATAGTAATTATATTAAACCAAGTATAAATGAGAAATGAGTGTAAGAGGATTGTGGTGCGATCTTATAGTCTTGTCACTAACTAAGGCTGACATGTTCCTTAGACAGAACTGTTAATTAATAGCCTATAGCCCATGGCATATCTTAGGGACCTACAGTTTAACGTGGAGTCCGAACACTGCCTCTGAATTACGAACTGGTCTAATTATGAGGATGGTATTCGCGGATTAACGTAGTATTCAATAGTGCGGACGTTAATCCACACAAGAGAACACCAAACCCATCGACCATTTCATAGCTCACAACTATATAATGTTCTTTATTCCCTCATGGTGCTAGTCAGACATTATTCTGAATTAGTTAAACTGTAATTAAGGAATTTATTCATATAAGTTTTTCAGTTTGGATCGGTTAAGACTAATAATAATATTGTTTTCTATAAGTTATTAAATATATAAGCTATAAATTTTTTAATGTTCACTTTCCACAGAAACATAAATTAATGAAAAAGCTTATAATTATAACTAATTTTAAATACGCATTGTAATAAATTAAAAATATATTCGTATTATATAATAAATTATAAAATATATTCAATACTATGAAGCAGTTATGTAGTAGGATTATTTTAAACTTTGACGGAAATAATATTTTTCCTCTCTGTGTAAACATCAGTAAACTAGTATTAATAAGATAAAATAATAGAATACAATTAGCGTATCTTATTTCAGTTTAATTACAAGTGTATTTTAATACAGTATGCACGAAAAACCTTGATGTGAAATCTATTGTTATAGATTTTTAAAATCTGTTCTGTGTAAAAGCTCCAGTGAACCGTAATACAGATCGTTCGTTCAATGCACATTGTAGCAGGCAGCAGCTATGAAAGGTGCTTTATTGGGATGGAACTGCAAAAAACACTGTTTTCACAGAATTTTACCGTTACATTTTGGATTAGAATTGATCGATTTGGATCCGAACGAGTGAACATAATACCAGGAGGTTCTGTCGTTTGTTCTCGAGTATTAAAAGAACACTGCTCTCTGTTACCCTAAAATATGGGTTCATTACGATAAAATATCGTCTATTATTTGAAAAACACAGAAACCCGATTGAGTTGTATGTGACATGATACATCCAATAATTGTACTATCTACACAAACTATTCTATACTACATTTAATTTTTCTAAATAAATTATTTAAGAAAACTTGATTTTACAAGGAATATTTGTTTGTACATCGTTAAATTAATCGGTCTAAAATTGAATTAAAGTTGACTTCAATGAAAAGAACTTTTACTTTAAAATAACTGAGCTAAGTGATTTTCTTGTTTACGATTTTAGGTTAATATTTTATCATAATACGTAGAACTTTCTTCCTGTAATTGAGTATTCAAATTTTTGTATAGGGTACACTCCTATAGGTGGTAATGTGCATTAAGCGGTAATAGGTCTGTGCATTTCCTTACGGCACACCCTGTACAAAGCCAGTCCTGCGCGACCCAGCGCGAGGCTCGCTCAAGAGCCTCTCTCCACGTGGCCAAGGCCTCTAACTGGGTCGAGGGTCCTTACCAAGATATTACAATTTCTCTTTCATAACAAACTAGTTTTAACACACAATATATCCAGGTTTTATTAATAAAATTCATTATTTATTTATTATTGTTAATGTTTAGTAATTGTTATTTTTTACATATTATTTATATCAATAATGTCCATGTAAATTAAAGTAAATGATTTTTAAATAAATTCATTATGTATGTGGTCACATATTAATTTCCTATGGTTTCCACCATAAACAATTTTGAAATTTTGAGGGGATGAAACCGATTTTCCCTAAAAACCGTCTATGTTTCTCAACTCAAAATATCGCTGACGTAGATTTACCAAAACCCGTTACACTTATCATATCCTTCACTTATACTCCTATTAAAGCACCTACAAGATCCTGATGAACCACATCAGGTTCTATCTAGTTATGGAGTCATCAAGTACCGAGAGAGTCATTGTACAGCATTTTTCACGTACGTTATAAGTTTACAAAACATAAATTCAATAAATTTTTACTAATATAGTTCTACTTCTGCTCACCTGTATAACCAATAATTATTTGTATTTTTTACTTTTGTAGTTCCTTTAGTGTCAAATAAATCGTAATGCTAGTATATTCCAGCTTAATTTAAAAGTTACAAAATCTTTCTAGTCAGTTTCTGCCTTTCTGGTATTTTTCTGATAGAATAATCATTCAAAACTAGTCTATCATTCTAAAGTGGTTTATTACTGACTGGGATGGTGGCGTCATCCTGTAATCCAGCTACTTGGAGGTCACAAATTGTGGATAGTTGTGAGCGATGGTCGGTGGGTGTAGTGTTCTCTTGTGTGGATTAACGTCCGCACTATTGAATACTGCGTTAATCCGCAAAGACCAGCCTCATAATTAGACCAATTCGTAATTCAGAGGCCGTGGTTCGGATTCCACGTTAAACTGTAGGTCCTTAGTTGCCATCGGCTGTTGGGCTATTAACTAACAGTCCTGTCTAAGGAACATGTCAGCCTTACAAGATCGCACCACAATCATCTTACACTCAAACCTCATTCAAACTTAACATACCTACCTGGGTAGGTTGAAATTTCAATAATCTAAGAATCTAAGAATTACTTAATCTTGAAGAATGTAAATAGCCTGAAGTAATTGTAAAAATGTTATTCAATTAATGTAATTGAATACTATTGTAGGATCGCAATTATAATTGACTAAACAAATTAGTGCAAGTATATTGTGCAGTGACCGGTTGTATTGTCTACAATAATATTAAACCACACATATCGTTGTTTAGTTGAAAAACAACTGTGATACTGTTTATATACTGCTACTTTATAAAGATTTACTTATAATGAAGATTTTACTATAAATTCTATTGAAAACCCTGCTTTTAAATGGTGTTTAAAATATGTTATAAATTGTAATGCAGTCACAGAAAAGTGGTTATTTAATTACGTGAGTGATAAAATGTTTTACACAAAACTATATATGGAATCAGTGATGACTCATATGTGGAGCTAGTGATTAAAATTTAAATATATGGAGTTTAATTTGATTTTCGTAGTAGGTATTCCATACCACACATACAACCGCAAATATAAACAACAATATACAACAGCTATGACCTAAATTCATTCAATGGTTTTTTATATTATTCTTAATTAGTTTATGGTGTATATCTTGTTGCTCGTACATATAAATATTTATAAAAAACTATGTTTGCGATTTTCGTTGTTAGTCTTATTGTAGTCTATAGTGTATAATCTTTATACCCACCTATATTAACTCAAAACATTTAATTAAATTCGCTTATGTATCATAAACAGTTTTTGGTCAAAAAAAATTTTAATTTTTGTCTGTTTGTTACTAACATTATTAATGGGTTACATTAAAAAAATTATTAATGCCCATGAGAAATTAAAAACTTTGAAAACTTTAAAATATATGATAAATTTACGATAAAAACCAAAACTCTATAAATATATCTAAAAAATTTACTACTACACACAGCTACAATCAAATATTTTTTATTGTTCATACTATCCATTTTTATAATAATAACAATTTTTTATAAATAAATATATTATAATCTCATTTATAATAATTGTATACTATTGCTTTTGATTATTTCTGTTGTCACTTTTTTTACTGTTCATAATTTTTATAAATTCTTCTAAAAAATTTTAAATAAAAAAATTTTAATAACTATAGCTTGTTATATCATATTATAAAAATAATTATCTCATTAGTTTATTTTTTTTCAAATTCATAGTTTTGTTCTAGTATTAATGGGTAATTAAAACACATCATATTAACTAAATCTCGATTTATGAAAAAATGTTACTTTGAAAAAATAAATACGAATGTGATAACCAGACAGTTGTACAAGCACATCACAACACAATCAGCTGATGAACTCCGTCTCTATAGACTTCCGCTTCAGACCAATAATTGAAATATTACCTGATTTATAATAAAATGTTCTATTCACCTGACATTGGTATAAAATTCATTATGCGATTAAACACTGTATATTCTTCAGTATAAATAAATTACGAATTTTTCATTGCACGATTATTTATTGTTTACTGTTTTTTTATTAAAAATGTGATTAGAATTTATTTTTTTAATTGTAAATTTAATTTATCTAATACAAAAGTTTTAAAAAAATCATTATTATTTTTTTAAAATGTTAATTTTAATTTTAAAAATAAAATAACATTAATTTTGAAACATAATGTAAATATAATTTAATCTTTTGTAATAAACGAAGTGATAACAGTGTCAAAAAGGTAGCTGATGATCCAGTAGCTGATGCGTTATAGACTTCCGTTCAGACCATAATTGAACTTTCAACATGATTGATTAAGCTCCTCAAAAAAGATAAGAATTATTACAATTATATTCACAGTAAAACATTTACGAATTTACTGCCTTAAACGAAGGTTTTTTGACTGTAATCGTTTAGTGTACACAAAATATTCAAAATCAATCTGTTAGTTTGATTTTATTGGTAATGTATTAGGTTTCCGGTAGCCACAGTTTCATTGTGCGAAACCGGAAGTTAGTGTAGGACCGGCGACCGTCTATCAGCTGACTGAGCGCTTAGCGCATGCTATTGGTTAGTTTCATGTAGATTTGGAGCGTTCCGCGTGTGTGATTGGCCGGTTACATATCCGCCCTAGGGTGGATATGACATTTTATATCCATCCTAGGACGGATATGTACTGCTTTATACGTTCTGTCAACGGTGCAAAATGTGACTGTCACACTTGTAGAGGAATTACTTAGTACTATCTTATTTATATTTCCTACACGGAATCTCATGAGGTAACGTAGGCCAGCGAAGTAAGTCAAAGGCTGTCGAATTGAAACGAATGACTGACGATCATGACTCACTAATTCTGGCTACAACATGTGACTCATTCTACTACGGTACCTCGCTGTCTTAAATTCACCGTGCAGTTTCCTTGAGCCTAATTAGTAGTTATGTTGGTAGTTAAGTTTGTTTTAAGTCCATATCTATAGCCAATATTGTTTTAGCAAAAACCACGTTGACATACAGTGAAAATTTTACTCCGCTCATAAGAACCAGCTCGATACATATAAGCTCCCACTTCGTTCGTTCATCAATAAATTGTTTGCAAAAATTAAATCAAAGCGAGGTACAGACAATGTTATGTGGTTAAATAAGTAAAAAAGTGTAAGTCAAACTGGAAGCAATATTTATGCCAGAAGTAATGCTTTACCTGGAAGGGTGATGGTGCTCCGACCAACTGTAATACTGAAATGCCGCGAGCTCCACAAGTCCAGTGGGGCTCATACTTTCTGGTATTGCATTCCTACCATGTAAACACGACTGGTTTTATTTGCTCAGTCGAATAAAATCCCATTCTATTTGGAATTCAAAAAAAGAAACATTTGACATTTATTTCTTAGAAATGTTTATGGGAACTGGTTGTTATACAAAATATAGTCTACTTTTGAGCTTCCATAGTTAAATTTCTTAATTTTTTTGTATTTCACATCTTAAGTTTGCTATGTTAAAATTAAATTTAACATATTTCAGTCAAAGAAACGTAAAATTTTTATAAAAAAATCATTATTTCTTTATTATGTCTATATATTAATCTGATATGTTTACCGCATAGTTTTTAAACATTTAATTTGGCGTTTTTGTAATTTTTTTAGTTGTCAGCAATTTATCATTATATTTTAATTTGACTCTTACCGAGTTCAAATAAGATTACTTTTTGGAAATTAATTTATTTGATTGTAAAATTTTTTACTGGTTTTTAAAATGTAACTTTAGAAGAACGTAAGAAATAATCGTTTGAGTATTTTATTTGTTTCTGGATATTTTTGGGCCTTTATTATTCATAAAGGCTCCATATTCTATTCTTGATTTAAACGGGTTTTGGATTAACATGATACAGTAGTAATATGTTCTACATTTTAACAACTTATTGCAGTATAATATTTTTTTTGTTCGTTATATTTTAAAATAAACGAGTCGTTAAATATTCTTTATTCTACTAAAAAAGCTGTAAACGGTTACATAAAGGTTGAGGACTTTATTGTTTCAAATAAAACACCACAAACCTTACTGCAATTAAAATATGCTAAATATTGTATTTAACAAATTAAAATAAATGATGTTTTCCATTTATGAATAATAAAGATGAGTCCGCATTACCATTTGTCAGTTGTGTTACTGATTTAATGAAAGATAAATGGCATTGGACACAATTGCATCTCGTGATTTAAGGCAACGACCGAAGTAAATTAATTAACAGAGCCAGCATAAATACGTCCCAATTGAGATTTGGACTCAGTCAATTACTAGGCCAGACAGATTACGTCAAACCTAAATTAGGTATTTAGTGAAATCATCAGTAATATGCAAAATGAACCAACAATAACTGGGAATTGTCATTATGTATTGTTATTTTTTAACGGCTAATATATTAAACATATGTAGGTTATTTAAATTTTGATACATTTTTAAAGATAGGTACTATTTTAAATTTTAGATATTTTCTTTTGTACTTCTTACACACAAGTATAACTTCTCAATTGATTGGTGTATTTTATACATAGTTATTTAGAAAAATCCACCATCCATGACTAATAAATTAAATAAAAACGTATACGTAATTTTTTATGCGTGCATAGTAACACATGCGTGGCGTAAAATGTGATAGGGTTAAAAAAGA
Source organism: Nephotettix cincticeps (assembly GCA_023375725.1). Lineage (NCBI taxonomy): Eukaryota > Metazoa > Arthropoda > Insecta > Hemiptera > Cicadellidae > Nephotettix > Nephotettix cincticeps. The sequence goes on from CM041785.1 coordinate 3,412,186, forward strand.
GCAGTTATATAAAACTGAAATATATATAACCTAATTACATAGATTTATCAGAGTAATGTAAATGCTAGTAATAAACACATTTTTGATCTTTAAATTAATTAATGCTTGAAGTTCACAGTTTGCTACTATTATATTTGCACCGTTACAACAGTTCAACCGAGTAAATGTCTCAGTTTTCCTCAATAAGGAGATTGGAACGTTCTCACTAAAGATTGCTCATTCACTCGACACGTTTCAAGACGTTTAAAGGTGAATACACTGAAAATGTCATCTTTCCGCTACATTACCTCAACAAAATGTAAGATAATCAAGAAAAATTGTTGTCTGATAAATATTATATAGATTAAAAAAATATTTATCATAAAATGATTGTTGATTTATCTTGATGCTTTTGAAATTTAAAAATCTAACAGATATTACGTAAGTAAAAAACATTAACTACGGACTGTAAAAGAGATTTCTTTTTCGATAAACCGTTTTAGCGGTTAATACGTTCCTCTCCTGGAAGGGTGAATTTATAAAATAAAACGCACACCCTGCCGTAGGCCCTGGCATCAATAAATAAAACACTTGACACGGCTGGAGGTGACAGATAAACTGGTGGCCGAGGGGTTAGGTGCACACCCACCACGTATTTGATAACCTTTCAGGAAAAATGGGACCTACATGTCTAGATCAAGTAAAGATTTATACGTGAAGACACTACTGGTAACCTTTTTGAGCAATACATATTATATGTTTAGACTTATATGATATTGACACGTTTGTATTTAATTAATTACATTGAATAAAATGTGTCCTTTGATCGTCGAAATATATTAGTTTAATGCAATGTTTTGTTTTATTTTCGTCAACGCTAGTTGCTTTTTTCATCATTTTAACCACGTTTTTGTTACTGCCTAAAGTTGGAGGTAATTGAATGAACCAAATTACAAATGGGGGTCCTTTGATTTCTAGGAAATCCGGAGTCACCAGCTAGCCTTCGAACCTAACCACTCCAACTCCTGTATAAACCTCCTTTGGCGGGAACATTTTATGTTCTCTAGAAATACAGCTATAAAAATAATCCGATTGTGACATCATTCCTTAATGTACTCTCACATTAATTTCTAGACTAAAGAAAGACATCTAGAATCCCCTTTGGGGTTCTATGAGGGTTGAGTGATTTTAGTCTTAAATTTTAACACTTTTGTATGTTTTTAGTCCTTCGTTTTACTACCGAGTACAAAAAGGTATCAGTGGACTGACACAAACATTTTCCCTTACTTAAACTAAAACACCATAACATTTAACAAAACTATTATATTCTTTATAGTTTAATAAAGTTTATTGTTTCTAAAGTAATAATATAACAAACCCCCCTCCCTCCCTCTGGTAGTACAAGGTTTTTGAGTAGGTTTTTCAGGTGACGTTACAATACACTGCATACCAAGTTTCATTGAAAACGGTTGGAAAAATAAGGAAGAAATTGGGGTTTTAATATTCTCCATAAGAATAACATTGCGTGCTCTCAGACAACGTACTGCGTTTATCATTAACAGTAAATCTAACTTTTTCTTTGGAAAATTTAGTTGTAGACAAATTATTTCAATATACAAGTTTGTTTATTTTTTAAGCTGATTTTAATAGTGGTAATCAAATTAACTATACTTTACCTGTATTGATTTCGTGGAAAACTTTTAAAAGCCCATCATGGTTAAACCTTTGAGCCATCATGGTTACAGACATGTAGGTGGTGTAATGTTATCTAGTACTGTATACGCTATAAAGTATCAAATTTCAATCAAAATCGTTAAGCTATTTTTGGGAAATTTCGGTTATTTACGGGGTTTTCTGGATTCAGTGGACACCAAAACTCTCAACTCAAATACGAAAATTTCTATGAAAACAATACTTTTCAATATACTACGCATAAGGGGAGAAAGTAAAAGTCTAATAGTTTACCTTAGTCGTTATTTAGCAATTTTAAGATCTAGAATGAGTTTTACACACCACTGTTTAAACATAGGAGGCGGCAAGGCTGCGATGCATGCATCAAGCCGATATATCAGGCTTGGTCGCGCCTTACTCTGTGATGAAACTGATATAAGGACCTGTTGAGCACCACCTCTATATTTCAGGATTAAACTCTCCTCTTTGGCTTAGATACCCTTCGCCGACATCACTTAGACCGATGAACCGAATACAAGAGAACGTCTAATATTGAAAAGAATAACATAATAATAATCCGTAGTGTTGTTAGCCTAAAATATAACATTTATAATTTTTTGTAATTTAAAAATTTTCCCTTAACATTTCGAATAATCACTAATAGTTTTGGTTAACCAGAAGAAACTATTAGCCTATGAAGTTAAGCTTAAGTAAAAATAAAATTTTTTAGCATGAACAAATATGTGTTTTCGAATTTTTAAACTTTTAAAATTACCTTTTTGGTGGTTTAAGTATGAAATACTCGCGGAATATTTATTTATAGTATTATTATGACTTTATTTGGAAAATATTTTATAAAAACCATTCAAGGCATTTTTCTGGGTATTTTAAGGACATTTCGAGATTCTTCTCAACATAATAGACTTTTTTACTTAAACATGTCTTAGCTCTGTGGGGTGGGTGGTGATTTTTAAGATGGAAAATATGTAACAGGTTTCCATAGAAACTACCAGAGCTATAGGATTGAATTTTTAATATAAAATACTAAGAACAGCTGTTTAGATGAACTGAAACATATCCATGATCTAACCTATTTCACACAGCGAAGTAAATACAAAGAAAATGTTTAAGTGGCGATATGAAATAAGACCAATATTGGTTTAATTTGTTTTTGTACTCTCTGACGATCGTGGCATTCCAGTAAAACTTGTAGTCTTTGATATAGAACTACAAGAATCATTAAAACTGAAAGTATTTAACCATTTTTAATAAATTTGACAATGGATTTTAGTTCAGATATTGATGAAATTTCATAAACATTTACAAATCCTATCGTTAAGATAATTGAAAGTTTTGTTAATCCAAAAACTAATAAGGGGTTGTATAATTATTTTTGTGAGGATTAAAAGTAGACTTTAAAACATTATATATTTCTGTTATTGCGTGTCAATGATTTATGTATAAAGCGTTTGTACAATGGCTTAAATTTCAGGAAAGATATTGTCGATGCATTGTGTTTGCCGGTTTAATACATAAAGGAGTATTTACAGAAAAAATCCAGACAAAGAATTCCAGAAAGGAATGAAGACTCCGCTGACGGCTCATTGGAGACAAAACAAGCTGTTTTTGTTTGTGCCTCACATGTTCAAGAGATTTGTCTTTTTCTTGCAATTTCTTTTTCTGAGAAAGTGCGGACCTCATTATATGTTTATTTTTAAACGTAAAAAAATGTTTTTCTTCGATAGAGAGGAGTTGGTAAAGTGTGTAAAAGTTTAATACACATCGGTCTGCGTATTAGATATTTCTCATGCACTGTTTAGCAGATTAAGCTTTTTCAAATAAAGCCTAATAATAAAAAATCTCCTGACTTTCTCTGTGGGGGTTAAAATATCCGCACTACTACGCACTACCATGTTAATCCGCAAAAGAAAATCCTCATAATTAGACCAATTCGTAATTCAGAGGCCGTTGTTGGGATTCCACGTTAAACTGTAGGTCCATTAGTTGCCATCGGCTGTTGGGCTATTAATTAATAGTCCTGTCTAAGGAAAATGTCAGCCTTAGTCAGTAACAAGACTACAAGATCGCGCCACAATCATCTTACATTCAATCTTCATTCATACTTGGCTTAAAATACCTACATTGTAGTATGGTTACCATTTCAATTATCTAATCTAATATTCCAAAAAATACATATTTTTATCCATTGAATTTATTAATCATTTGACTGTAGGTTAATGGGTCATCTAACAATAGTCTAAACATATAACTAACATAACATAACTAACATAATAACATAAACTAGTCTAACATAATTGGCTGGGTGGTGTAGTGGTTATAATACCCGCCTTCAAAACTGAAGGTCGCCGGATCGAATCCCGCAAGGGTCGAATCTGGACCCAGTCGCCATTTGTCATTGGGCTACTAATTAATGATGCTTCCTAACAACAGGTCGACGTTAGGTAGTAACAAGACCGGGGTTTGGACCGTTCCCCATCAAAACGTTAAAAATGCCACTGGCGTAGAAATACACAAAAATAAAATAAAAATATCCAAAACCTTAATTGGTCTATAAACAATTTCGAATTTGTATCTACATATAGACAAGTATAGTGAATATAGCCTTATGCCAGAAAGGAGGTTTTAATTATGTATTGAAAAGCTTTATGTATTAGAGATTTTTTTAGAAAACCCAAAGAAAATCCAACCAATGGTATAAGTTGTTTTTGGGAAAATATTACGTATTCTAATCATTTTAGGAGTAATCAACGTACTCATAATTAAGAATTGCTTAGCTATATAAAAGTACAATACGAATCAATATCACTTAACCCCTCCATCAGGCACTTAGCGGAGTTTTTTGCAAATGTGTTGCTTAAATATGTGGAAAACATTGGTTTTTAAGTCGGCGCTTGACCGTACCTCATGCACCTTTTTCCATGAACCAGAAATGATCAGTTTTACCCGCTTTGTCTTTCTAAATTAGTAAGGGGTTGAGTTTCGTCAGTGTTTGTAGGTAGACCTAACCTCTGCGTGCGCCTGATAACGTGGTTGTCAGTGCGAAACTTTCGTACACGTTCGATCACGTTTCATAAAGAATGCTTTCGTAATTGAATAATTCATTTGGTTTGCAAGAATTTTGGAGCGTGAATAAGATTTTTATTAGATTTTTAGTCAGCAAATGTTATTATTGAGACTGAATCTGTAAAATCTTCTTCATATTTTATCAAATTTAATCTTTTTTAAATAACTTCAACCTCATGGTTTATAGAGCTATTACTTACACTAATTCAGGAACCAAATATTTTTATATGAGTAAATAAGAAGATTATTTAACACTTATGGTAAAAAAATATGATAGTAATAGTTTTAAAACTTTTTGCCGGTTTGTACATTTGTTTTTCCATTTGCGTAGGACATGCGTGTGATGAAGGTTTAATAATTTATTGACTCTCTTTGGTGCTCTTGAATCCATATGCCATTTTAAAACTGGCCTAAAAGACGAATCATTCGATGAGTATGCGGGATGCGGGCTGTATCTTGGAATTTCGAAATGGAATTCAGCTAATAAAACGCAGTCTTTAAAGTGCGGAGAGTTTATCAACAAACTATCGACATCAAGTTAGGATTAGAAGCCAGGAACAGGTTTCTCTGGCAACCGACAGCTAGGAGGCGGCTTCGGTCCACAGACTTGGCTAATCTTGAAGTAGATAACCAATTTGTAGTCCTCCGGCGCGGTCCAGAGCTAGATTGTTGTGATAGTTCATCGCAGCTGTCCAAAGTCTATTTCGAGAACTTTCCTTAACTTATTAACCTTGTTAGCCGTAATTAAAATTTAACTCAATTTACATCATGCGACCTTTCTTCTGCTGGGCAAGACACCAATTAATTTTGTACTATTAATATTACCGTAATATTATTGTTGTAAGACCGACTATTTCATGAATGTCAGATATGAGTTCGCAATAATTTTGTTTTCGTTCCATAAAATAAAATTGTGTTATACAAGTAAAAAATGTTTGTATGTACTTCCCTGTAGGAAATAGGTTAGATCATGGATATTTTTAAAAGGAATGTTTTCAGTTTAACTAAACAGCTGTTGTTATAACCGAACTATTACATCACCAACCATATGACGTCACTATTTTAAATGTTTTGTTTTGCAAATAGATAACATTGCCTCTTCCCGGCACGACATACCAATGTCAAAACCTCATTAATTTTAACCTGTAATTTTGTATAAGACTTTTTTTAATCTATCTAGTTGAAATGTTAACACATAAAATTACTTGGGAATCAATAAAAATGATCAATTGGGATCAATTGCCTCAATATTAAACTTAAACTTAAAGCACTGTCCTGAACTATTAAAAAATCATTATTTTGACATACGTTCATTGGAAATTGTTTATTGATTTTGATGCATTCTATCACTCTTAGAAGTTTGTCCCAGAATGAACAACCTGTATATATTTGGAAGATTATCATCAATAAATATTATAAAGAAGAGGTGGTTTCTGTATGTTTGTTTGTGGGTTTGTGGGTTTGTGTGTTTGTGGGTTTGTTGTGGCAAGTGAATGCGAAAAATACTGAACCGACCGGTTTGAAATTTTACAGAAAGGTAGATCTTAAACTCATGCAACACATAGGCATACTCATTTCCTTAAAATCCTCTCGGGCTACGCCCTGTGAACGTCCTAAGTTTCAATGTTTACATTTTTAGAGAATGAAAACATAAAATTACTTGAATGTCAACAGCTGTGAATACTAAAATTTGACAGTTCGAGAAGAAGGAGAAGAAGAAGAAAGAGCTGCCGTGACCGTCCTAGGTTTCAATGTTTACATTTTCTAATGACAACATCCGTTTGCACTATATTTTGACAGTTCGGGAAGAAGAAGAAATAAAGTTGATTGTTCAGATAAACTGCTGGATCGAAATTAGTGAATTATTTGAAATAGCGGAATGGTAGATTTTAAGTTTTTTTCCGACGACTGTCTCTATTACATTAATCCTTATCCTCTCCCAATATTTGACATATGTTACTTTGAAATGTTGTGGACACTCCTGTTTTGTCATTTTGTAAACAATGAAGAATTAATTAACAATACCTTAAATGTAACAGTAGAGCCTACACCTTTCAGCCTTTTTAGCCCGTGCGAGGAACGGGTACTTTAGCTAGTATACAATAATACAATGCTTGCTAGAAAATATTTCACTCTGTAATGTCGTGCTTCGGTGAAAGCATCGTGTCTCGTCCGATCCGATTGCATTTTCCAGTGGTCGAGTCGAACATATCTCAGATACAATCGTGAATAAATCAAGATTAGATGCGATATTTCGGATAATATGTTTCATTTGTCAATATTCGTATTATTTTTTCGTGTAATGATTCCCTAATTGGTTTTACTCAAGAATGTTACATGCATTACTTATGGAAAATCGTTAAAAAATTTCTTATTTATTGTAAGACTGATAGTAATGATTTAAAAAATTTTGTGCGGATTTTTTTTATTTAAGGTTACATAATGGGATTATAAAGGTGGTATAATAACAAAAAATTATTCAATCGTCAGGTTGGTTTACGTTAAAGAATCAACTAATTTTTGTTGAAAAAACATTTGATGAACAACGGACTAAGAACAATGTTTTACGTACAAATAATTCCTTTCCGAGAGGGATTGCTAAGGATGAATTCTTGACAGCAAATTAATTATTTCTGTTTTAGATAATATTTCCTCCTTATATACATTTCAGTTTAAATTTGTGAAAATAAATCTACTTTTAGTGGCCAAAAATATTATTACTTGGTAGTTTTTCTATAATTCTAATGAATTTCTTTATGCTATGTAAACGTTTTATTTTTACTCATTCAATAAGTAATGAGACAAATTACTACAGCACAAAAACATTTTGTTCAGTTGGTACCGTACAAATGGATACTTACATACTTAAGAAACTTTAAATATTTCACATACTCCCCGGTAAAACTTACTGCTGTTTATAATGTTTAAGCTACTTTTGTAACATAGGTTTTAGCTCTTCATTGGATTGAACATTTTTCGTTCGCAGACTCTCTTAAGGAATAGATTATATGATATTAGATTATTGAAACGGCGACCATACAAGGTAGGTATTTTAAGCCAAGTATGACTGAGAAACGTGTGGAGGATGATTGTGGATGATTAGTTGTCACTATCTTGTAGTCTTGTTACTGACTAGACATGTTCCGTAGACAGAACTGTGCATTAATAGGCCAACAGTCAATGACAGATCTGAGGGATCTATAATTTAACGTGGAATCCGAACCACTGCCTCTGAATTACGAACTGGTCTAACTATCTATGTTTAGCAATAGTACTTTCATTACTTATTGAGTTTTTGATTCCTAGTTACTATATCACATGCTCGTTAAAAAAATATATTTCTTATTAGTCCTAAGAATAAAAATACGTAAAACATCGAGAAGTTTATTTGAGTAAAAGGTTTTGGCACACAACAATCAAATTAGTGTATTTTATTTTTAACGTAAAGTATACTTCAAAGTATATTGTAAGTTTTGTTTGCAATATTGAATAAATCTGGTATATTTTATAAAACAAAGTATTTTGCGTTTGTAGCAGCAGGTCAGCCTTGCCAGCTTCCATTTCCAGCTTAACATCGGCAGTTATAAGCACCTGGCCTGCTGTTATTCTTGTTTATCACACTCGTTCTCAACAGTTAAGCCTCTTGTCGGAAAATGTTAACACGACTGGAAGAGATCGTTTATGTTTATTTTTTATGTGCAATATTTTAAATTTGTTGCTGAAATCAATTATAGCAATTGGCCTATGTTTCCAATTTGGCTGGCTCGGTAAATTGTTTTACGACTTAGAAGAAATAAATTATTAATTTAATAAAAGTTTGAAGTACTAAATAAAAAACAAAATATTACGGAAAAAGAGTACCAAATTCACACCATATAAGGGTTAAGAATAATGATCGTATATCATATCGTAATACGTATACTCTTCTGCAAACAAGTAAAAATTATGCAGCCTAATATTTTCATCCTTTATACAAACTATATAAAAATGAACGTAAATTTTATGTTTTTAAAACTTTTTTGTGGTCATATTTTTTTATAGCGTTCATTTGTTTACACTACAATGTTTAGAATTACACATTGAAGAGCAAATATTTGTATAGGCATACTGATATTTATATTCAATTTTGTAACATCAGCTATCATTAGATGAGAAATTTTACTCTCTGGTTTACGATAATTCCTTTATATTGCGAAATTGGCTTATGATGATGAATTTAAAAATTTGTTCACATGTACTAGTGGATAACTCGATTACAACATATTTACTTTTATTTCTATTTTATACACATGTACGATAGCAGTGGGTGGGGTTTGGGCGCAACTTTTGAAGGGTACAATCAAAAAGACGTTCCATCAAAATTCACTAAAGAACTCACTGAACAAGTTGTAAGTTCAACAAACCGTGAGTATAACTTCTTCGCCTGGAAAACTAAGTTAAGATGTCGGTCGTGGAAGAATCTTTTGAAGCAGAATCCTACACAGTTGTTTTACTTCTATATTTACTTCTAAGAATTTGGCCTTAGCAGTAGGGTTCAAAGAATTGAAGATTACTGAATTTATTGTATTATGATTCTAGTTTATAATTGAAGAGATTTTGCAGCTCGTAAATTGATTTAAGTTACTTAAGTTAAGATACTTTATACTAAATAAGATAGTATTCCTCTATGTTACTTAATTTTTTGTGGCGTAATTTAAGTTTTCCTAAACCTTCACATATCACATCCACCTAATCTCATAGCGCGAAGTGTGAGTTATCCGAAATTTGATATTTTCTATGGTTTCAGGACTAGGAATTGATATTCCGAGAGAACAGTTGAAGTTCGGTCGATGAAATTTTTAGTTCTTATTAATAGGACAATATTAAAACATTTCTTGTATTTTAAATGTTTTTTATTGTTGATAATCTGCAGATTAAAAAATGTTTATATTTACTTCCCTGTGGGGAAACAGGTTAGATCATGGATATGTCTAAAGGTAATGTTTTCACTTCATCTAAACAGCTGTTCTTATTATTTTATATTAAAAATTCAATACAATAAAGCTCTGTTAGTTTCTATGGAAACCTGTTACATATTTTCCATCTTACAAATCACCAACACCCCCGCCCCCATAGCTAAGACATATCCATGTCGAAAACATTTTTTTTATTTTCAAATTCACAAGCAAATTTTATAAGCTTACACCTACGACCCACAACCTTATTAAATGAAAATATGAATATCGTTTATATTTCTTATACACTCCATAAAACATATTTGTGATGGATAATATGAAAATAAATTTAAAATGTTTCGGTTTATCCTAGAAATGTTGGGGCGTACAAAAGTACCTTTCTTATACCTAACCTATAATGTAGCTGACTGGTTAAGTTATATATTCAATGACAAAATTAAAAATATAATTGTATCAAAAGTATGAAAACCCTAAAAATCCACTTTTTATTCTTATAGTGAGGGTATTGTGCGTGCGATCGCGTTAATTTTTAATACAGGCGTTATAAAAACTGTCCGTGGCATAAAATTTAATTAACGCAACGGCATATTAACGCAATGTCGTCAAAGTTGCCGAGCCGAGCCTTGCTGAGTTACCTGGCGAGCTAAGGCGGAGAGGTACGAAACTGAAGTATAACTTAATTGCCTCCTCGCTCCTCGGCACGGATGCTGTAAAAGCTTGAGTACCGACATAAACGCAGATGTATCTTATAACACATCCTTCACTCTTCCACCCTGACGGAACAGCTATGCATTACATTTAGCTAACCTGTGGAATACATAAGTTTACATCTATGTAGGAGTATTGGAACATTTTGTATTTCATAGAAAAAAACAAATGCAATTTATTTAAACACTGTTACCATATGTTCTTAAACTTTTACAAAAGTGTGAATGTTTTTATTGACATGTACATGTATTAGCTCTGGGAGGGGTTTGTAAGCTGCGCGTCCAAAAAAGAACAGCTGTTTATATGAACTGAAAACATTCCCTTTAGACATATCCATGATACAGCCTATTTCCCACAGGAAAGATATTTAAATTTTTCGTTATACGTGTTTCACTGTAGATATCACTCGTTTCAACTCATAACTTTACAACTAATTGTGGAAGTGAAAATTAATTTTAGAAAAACAGAGATTTGCTTATGTTGAATAAAGCAAAGCATAGGTTTGACCGAAAACCGGTGGTTTTCTTGAGGTTATTGATGGTATTAACGAAAACTTGATTTGAATGTAATTGGATATTCTTAAAGGCTTTCCCAATTATCACTGCCCCATTTTGTTTACTTAATTTATTCACTTTTAATGAACGGACTTTCTTTTCTGATACTGACTGATGTGATTCTACGATAAAATACCCCACAAAAATATTATAGCATTTTAAAGAGTGATTTTATGGGATTATATACAATGATATTAATGAAAACACATTACTATATCAATAAGCTTACATATTTTTGCATTTTCCTTTATTACTAATACTTCACCTGAATTTACCTTAAATATTTCACTTGGAGTTTTCATACACAGTGCACCTAGTGGCTAGTTGGTTTGATATAAAAATATAAAAATTCTTATAAAATTACAAGAAAACCTAAATCCTTCAGGAAACAGTGGTTCTCAAATTAATTTTTAATTTTCACAACACACAAGCTGGAAGATAGCAGCCACCTTTTTGAAACTTATCAACGTAATTTTTTTAATCACCACAAATTTTTGTGAGTCAGAAGTGACGAGATGTTCAATTTTAAGTTAGTGTTAAAGCTATAGCTTTCTATATCTTATTGGTTGGTACATGTGTGTTAGAGGAGTTTCAATTCCTAGCTTTTAATCTAATTTAAAGTTAAATTTAACCCATATAACATATATCAGCCCTAACCTCAAATTTAAAATAAATCCTTGTTCGTATTTTTAATTTTATTAGATATAGTGGGAGAGAAGAAAGGAAAACTCATAGTCATATATTTGCATCATATACACTATACAGTATATGCTTTCTAATTTAATTTATTTTAATCATCAATTGTGTTGGTAGCACTGGAACTAATGTCTCACGGAGTCAGCTGATTATCGATGCGGTCGTTGCTCAGCCTGTGATCTGATACGGTCTCAGAGGCTTTGCGGCACTCACCCGCCCAATAATTGAACTTTCAACTTGATTGGTTGCCAAACTGAGATTTACTGACTTACCCGAGGGATTTGATTGCCTTTAACGACTACAAAAGCAGTTATTACCTGGGTTCTCGCTAAACGGAACACTGTCTTCGAAAATAATTCCTATTCAGTCTTAACTTGGTTATTTACTTAGTTTTATAGTTGTTTTCTAGTATATGCCAGTGGAATATTGATCAAATTATGCACCGTATTAGTTAGTTTAACACAAATACTTTTTTGAAAATCGGTCCAAATTCAAGAAGACGGGAGTTTAAAACTACCTACTACAATAGCAAGACACCCCTTTTTAATTCCAAGATGAGCTGCATTCTACTAATGGGAGAGGGTCACGTGACATTCTGTAAACTATTCAGGTGAATTTTACGAATTCTAATTTTTATCACCGAAGGTCCCATCATCCTGTTCCAAAAACTAAAGAACTTAGAACATACATCCTACTGTTTAAGTGGTTAGAATAAATTAATTGAAAAGAGAAAACAAAAAAATAGTTTTTTTACCTGACCATCACTATGCATTTGATTTATCAAACCCAACACTGATTTTGAACCAGTCATGTTTAAATTACTGGACCTACATATTACCCCTGAGGAAAATACCGGTTCTATAATAAATTTATTATTATTAATGGTTTGTTAGTTGAAGGTTTTCTTACCAACATCAGCTGATTCATTTGCCTGGATAATTAATAGCCCATGGAACAAAGACAACTGAAGACTATTGGCAAACTATCACAAAATTGTGTCAACATTCAGCTCAGAATCGAATTGGTAAACTTAAGTTATAACAAGGGGGTTAGATTAGATTATTGAAATGGCAACCATACTACAAAGTAGGTATTTTAAGCCAAGTATGAATGAGGATTGAGTGTAAGTGATTGTGAGAATTATAATTCACTTTAATAACACCATACTCTTAGCGATAATTTTAGCCAACAGAGATGGTGTAACATGATTTTATTCTACTAATATTATAAATAGATTGGCCAATGCACCACCACAAGTAGGTAAGCCTATGAATGAATTGATGTAAATGATTGTACTTCCTGATTACTAATACTGTGACAGGACGTTATTAATACAATGCAACAACTAAACCTACAGTTTGTGGAATCGAACCACTGCCTTGAATTCAATTGTCCATCATTAACGTTCAGTCGGTGTTAATCCACTCCACACCACATCGTCGACTATCCACAATTGTGACCTGACGTCCAGCCAGTTTAACAACTAAACCAGTCGCTGCACAGCCACATTTTATCCTCAAATTTTACCATTTTTATCAGTTGCGTTTATTTAAACACTGTATCGGACGTATTGGCTGGGTTGACGCAAGATTGATGGCCGTTGGAGGCGACGCGATATTAATCACCGCGCTGCGGCGATGACTCCACACTCGCCACGACTGATGGACGATCACCGCTGGGTAATTTGCGATCGTATACAGCTAATTAGAGAAACATCAACTATTGTTAAACCGTAGCGCACTTGGAGCTTCACATACCTTTCAACACTTTAGAGTCTCCGGAGTCTCCGTCTTGGTGATATTGTGCCTGTGCGTCCAACTAGCTAGAGCACTTGGTGAGACTACGGCTATACATTTACTAGGTTGCACGCACACTTTGTCTTTTTTTGTGAGCCTGTGGCTGAACATCAAATAATGTGCACATTCTCATTGAGTCCGGTGGAGCCATGAGCCAGCCATGTTAGCGTTTTTGTGTCAGAATTGTCCACCTAGTGCTGTGTGCGCTGTTGGACTCTTTTCTGTCTTTGCTTGAACTTTCACTCATGGTTTCCATAGGTCGTTTCTGAAATGTTATAAAATACGACATGCTTTAACATTGACTTGTGAGTTTCATGCTAACCTAGTGCTTAGCGTCGTCGGTGTAAGATAGGTTACGTGTTAAAATACTTGATTTCCATTTGGTTTTGGGTTTACAACCCTTTCTGAAAAATCAGTAGAAATACCTTTGGCGTAAATTAAAATACTTATAAAATGATAATAACTGTAATCTATAATAATATCTAACTTGTAATCATTTTTTATTGATACTATTTAATTTGAAAAATACTAATAATTTTTAAAAAGCTCAATTCGTGGTTGACATATGCTTATACATGTTTTAATAAAATCGTTTGTTAATTTCAAATAAGAGAGTATGAAAAAAAAGTTAAATCAACTGTATTTTGTGATAGGTTTCTTATTTCAAAGGGTGCCATTACCGGTTTCTGATGTAGGTATTTTGTTTTAATTAACTTGTCTATTGGTGGATCAAAAGATCTATTTTTCTAAATAGAGTGAGAAAAACTATGTAACAATTTAAACCAATGAAACTGAGCCTAATATTTTTCCACGCTAGGACTCTATAATAATTAGTAATTTTTAGTGTAATTATAAAAACACATATCCTGAGATATCGGCTTTTGCAGTATAAAATTTATGATCTACAGCGTTCGTAGATTTACCAATAGTGTGGTATGCCATTGAACTTGTAAAACAACCTATAATGGTTTTATAGTACCTTTTACTTTCTCAGTTTAAGATAGGTTGTTAAACTACAACCATAGTTTCAGAACTGATTTGTCATGATGCTGCCAAGGTGAATATCATAGTACTGTTATCGTTAGTATACAAAGGACCAATCTCTTGCACGTCGTCATAGACGTACTAACGTAAATTAAATACTACTACAGGCCTGTCTCAAGTTCCATTTATTTGTTAAAATGTTCGTGTTGTATCATTTGTTTTCCTTGTTATGTGTGTCATCCATCTCTAAAATCATGGTTGTAGTTTAAAAACCTATCTTGAACTGGGACGATAAAAGATAATAAAAGATAATGCAATATTACTGAAATTAATTCGCCCTTTCTTCATTAGCAACATCTTATTACTATGATATAACAACTAATTAGGTCATTAATCAGTGTTATGAACAAAGCCTCTTCAAGCTCAATCCTTTTAAACCTAAATATTCGATAAGATATAATATCGTTTGTCAGCTATTTTGTAAATAAAATAAATCTTTATTTCCATTTCAGTGTAACATTCAATAGGATAATTTCATTTCGTCCAACTTTTAAGGGTATAAAAACCATTTAGTATTAATTCGAAAATGAAAAAATACCAGCCAATAAACTTTTAATTCTATGAATTTTCTTTAAACAATATAAAATAGAGCTTTTGCTACACACGGTGAAACCAAACGTACACAATGCATAATCAGCTGGTTTATTATAAGTGATTGGACCAGCTTATACTTCGCAGTTTACGTTTAAATTTACTAATATTTCAGTTTTACACGTAATAATAGTGTTTACCAAATGTTAATTAAATATTATAAATATATTAACAATTTACCATTAACTTATTGGACTAATTTATAATTTCTTGTACTATTATATATTACATTATATCCATGCCTACTTCATATCATACTTCTATATCATACTTTACATATTTTATGCATATTACAGCAATAACGTTTAATCATTTCAATGATGGTTAATGATTTAAGGGATTAGTAATAAACGTCTTTGTTTTTAACAATATACATAAAAAATTCTTATTTAGCCCAACGGAGAAAAACAAGGCGATTATGTTGTTGTGCCCGCATGCTCATTTGTGGGAAGTGCTGTACTTTACAGACCAAAGGTTCCATGTAAGCATATTATCCTACATTTCTGTGTTGATATAACCCACCTACTTTATTTAATTTTATAAATAAACATTCTAAAACACTTTAAATAGCTATAAATTACTATTTAGGTTTAGGTTTTATTTATTCTGTTTCAATATGATTACACTGTAAATAAACACTAGACATACTATATATCCAACAAGGTTAGTATGTATAACAAGTAATTTTAGTTAGATATAAAACATGGATAACAAAATATAATAATAGTGGTGTTTTAACAGCATGAAGTTCTGAAAACCATGGTTAAAGTTCTATGTTGAAACATTTAAGTACATAACAAATAATCAGTATTTTTTAATTTTATTCACAATCTTGTAATTAAATTGAACTACGAGTATATGATGATTGATTAGAAATAAATAAGTTTCAATACCCACTGGCACTGACAAAGTAAGATGATAAGGTAATGTTAAAGATGGTAACAAAAAACTTGACAAAATACTGTTTCTTGAAAGTCTGTTCGTGTGTTGGTTGTTGTCTAAAAGATTCAGGGCGAGAAAGCTTGTGTGATTTTCGAGTCTGTTATTCATGCGTAAATATTTATTGAAGTATAAAAACGTGTGGTCAATGCAATTCAGATACTTATATAGTTATTTCGCAATAATCATAGAGTTATTAAAATTATAATTTAGTTTACATGTTAAAAATAAATTATTACTATTCCATTTCGTCAATTATACTAGTCAAGGTAAAGGTCATTTATTTGAGGATGTTTCTACTCACTATTCAATTGTTCGTATATTTTTTAGCTGGGTTATTTCTCAGTCTAAAAGACACTTGACAAAAAGGTAGAATGATCGTGTTGAAAACTACTCGTAGAACTTTTTCTTCACCACTTCTTGAGATACTCAACTCATCTGAGAAAAGCTGAGCAAGAGGATTTAGGGGAAAATAAACTTTTGAGGGTTATTTTATGGTGCTTAAACAATTATAAACCAGTCGGTTTGGTTGTTTTTTTCAAAGAAACCTTTTCTTCATAGTTGACTTCATAAGATAATTTCAGTACACATTGAAACTCTACAAACCTGATAAAATCAGATTTTATGCTATACCTTTTTTGATCTGTTAAAGGTTATGTGTAGTTCAATAAATCGACTTATGATTAGCAATATTTTTTGCAATTAAAAATTATTATTAGCAATTAAAACTAAAAAAAAACTATTGATCATACAAAACTCATGAAGTTCGTGCGTTGACGTTTCTTGCTGTTTTCTTTAATGTAATCTAATAGCTTGTACTAAAGTACCATTAAAACAATACTTTGTTATCATTCTTATCATAGTCACATAAATACTGTTTATTGATTATTGACAAAACTAGGATTGGTGTAGATAAAAAGGTATATTCATATACTTTATACGAAAATGATAAATGATTATAAATTAAGATTATAAATTTTGTATTATAAATGTAAATATAGATTTTTAAATTTTAAATATAACCACCCTAATATAAATAAAGGTTTGTATTTACTTCCCAGTGGGAAATAAGTTAGATCTTGGCCCTTAAACAGCTGTTTTTATTCTTTCATATTAAAAATTCAATACAATAGCTCTAGTAGTTTCTATGAAAACCTGTTACATATTTTCCATCTTACAAACCACCAACCCCCCCTAGATCTAAGACATATCCATGTCAAAATTGCTTTTATTGCTAATTTTCAAGGATGAGTGCATTTACAGGTGATAATACATAAAACCACCCCTGCATAGAAAAGTTCAAATTTTTATAGCAAACGAGAATCTTCCTTGTCAAACCCCATATCGTTTCATAATTATAAGTACGTCTCAAGGAAAGATTTTTAATAATTTTAATTTGACTTTAAATACGAACTATGACACTCGATTACATGCACAATGTAAACCATCTTACAAACAATGTAAACCATCTTACAAATTATTGGAGTCACAATATGACTTATGAATACATCAATAGCTACATCCCTATGCATAGACCAGTTTGACTGCAAAGTAATTCCATTAGTAAGGCAAGTAATTAAGCCAACTGGTGATGTCTGTTGAGTGCCTCACCTTGTTGACTGATACGCTCACATAGAGGTAATTACATATAAGCCCTCTAACTTTTGTAACCCATTAAAAGCACTTGAATTAAATTAAAATCATCATTCACCTTTGTTTTAGAGAATTATTACAAATTATTAAAATCTTTCAAGGTTTATAACTAACCATATGTTTAATTATTTACTAAATTCTAAATATAACTATGGTAGCCCAATTTGGTATTACTTGTGGGAGAGAGGGGCTATGTCCCAAAAAAACTAACACTTAATTTTAACTTGTTTTCTCTTCTTGTTAGTATAAAAAAGGATGATTATTTTTTAAACAAAATTATTTTAAATTTTCATTTAAATAAACACTATAAAATACGATAGTTTTATTTAAGGCTATGTATTTTTAGTTTACTTAAGGAAGAACGTATATGTCAATCCACTGATGCCGTTTATTTAAATTTTACGAAGGTATAGCAGTGGTAGGGTCCTCAGGGCGACGCGGGCGGAGGCTTGATGTTGCAGATAACCAATTTGTAGTCGACCGGCCCGGGAGCCTTGATTTGGATTAGTATGACAAAATGACTCGAATCCCTTGGGTCTGAGTTGTTAAACCACTCCAATATACTGGCGAGATTTCCCTAAACATTGACTACCGTAGGTTCAGTTAAAACATTTTGTTTTACAACAAAGATTTAATGTTAATGTTTTCGATTTGTTTTACCATAGTTTATTTTAAGGTAGTAGAGAATACTTGAAATAAATTGAAAATAATAATATAAGTTTACTAGTAAAGTGGTATTACATTTATGTATAGCTGATTAAACATAGCTTTAGGGGTTACATTTACTAGATTTGTTAGAAAACGATGTGTTCAAATTAAATTCCAATCCACTCTGAAGAGTATTTATTGAAGTATGAAAAAAATGTTGGAGAAATAGTTGAGGAGTAAAATTACAAATTACTATTTTAATTTGGAGTATTTTAAATCACTCCTACACTAAAACTACAAAGCAATGTAAATCATAAAAAATATCAAAGTTAATTTTAAAGTGTCTTTAGCTTTACGTCACTTCTTCAATCATTTAGAACCTTGTAATAATGTATAAATGTTTTAATTAAGATATTTTGAAATCGATAAGTTATTCCAAATAGGAATGGTATTTTTAGGCTTTTGTAAGTAAAATTGAACATTGGATGGAAACGAGAATTGGAAGACAACTAATGAAAAACTATAAAATATGAAACGAAACGTGTGAGCGATATAAACGTTTGACATGTGTTTTTGTATGTAGCCCTTTGTCACCCGCCGGTCACATCGTATCCGGTCGCCAATAAATAACTCTGTTGGCACGACTGAAATGGCACGATAACGGCCTCTACTGCGTATTACCGCAATTGTTCCAAATGGGAGTTTATATTGTTAAATGTTTTGTCTGTTGAATAAAAGTGCTATTTTTTTACGTAACTATGCCACTTATTTATCACTGTGTATAAAAAGTAACCTATTTATTAAGGTTTGTTTCCATTTTAATACGAAAACAGTTGTTATCTAATCCTGATGCGGTGGTTCTGCGCCGACAGTGAATTTCCATATCAATAATAACTTATCCAACCAATTGAAGGCTTATTTTAAAATTATTTTACTTCAGTGTGAAAATTCTATCGTATATTGAGATACAGTGTTCATATTTAATTTTTACTTTCTCCCTTTTACATAGTTTATGGTGAAAGTATTGTTTTCGTCAAAATTTTCGTCGGAGTCCCCTGAATCCAAAAAGTGGGTTTCGACGTGATATCTGTCCGTCCGTGTGTGTGTGTCTGGATTTGTAAAAAGCCACAGCCTACCCCGTTGGTCCGATTTAGATTAAACTTGGCATGTATGTGAATATATATTCACCGTATCTCCAGGTGTTTTATTTCATTTATTTGAATTTTTAATTTTTAAGGGTATTTCACCTCCTAAAAACCTTAAAGAAGTGAAATATCGAAATTTCTCATAAATAATATGACACTACCTGCTTGTCTATAAAAAATACGGTTCAAAAGCTATAGGCTTTTAAAGGTAATCAAAAGTTTTCACCGAATACAACAAAAGTAAAGTATAGTTTGACTATCACCATTTAAACCAGCCTAAAAACTAAACAATTTAGTATTTTGATATTTGTCTATGACTAACGGTTCCAATGTTATTCTTATGGAGAATATTAAAAAATAAATTTGTTTCTTATTTTTTAACCATTTTCTATGAAACTTGGTATGAAATGTAAGGTCATCACCCGACGAAATCACTCAAAAAAGCTTGGCATTACCGGGGGGACGCCCCCATAAAATTCTAACAATAATTTTAAATTTGTGTCTCTTGTTGTTATTTTCAGAAATTGGATGATTATTTTTGAATAATTTCAATTGATATTTAGATTAAAGAATTTAATAGTTTTATTACAGATTGTCGTTTTTAAATTTACTTAGTGGAGAAAGTATGTGTCAGTCCACTGATACCGTTTATTTAACTCTTTCACTGGGTCTAAATACGAAGTTTATCCGTCTCAGATTGCGAGTTGCGTAATGGCTATAGACGGACAGTACTCGTTCAGCAGCTCAGCATGATTTTCAGCAGTTCTGTTAAGCATCAGCATATACTTGAAACTGTTACGTTTGTCCTATTATAACTACAAGGTAAACCAAGGATAGATGGCACCACTAGTTTGTAACGTGGTTTATTATTTTTGAAATCGATATGTCTTAGCTCTGGTTGAGGGGGTGCTGACAATTTGCGCGACGAAACTTTAAAACAGTGACGTCATTTGGTTAGAGACGTCGTAGTTTGGTTATAAGAACAGCTGTTTAGAGGACCTAACCTTTTTCCAACAGGGAAGTAACTACTAACATTTTTCCTTCGGTCTGTTTATATTTTATGTTGAATACAACACAGCTAGATGAAGGATTTATTACGAGTGATTTTACTGAAAATATTATCAACGAAATTGGCTGTTGTAACTCAGTCGCCATTTAGTTAAACTGCTAAAAAATGTATAATTTGATGGAATACATTAAAAAATTTTGAGTTTCCTCAAAAATACACCATTTTTGGGAAAGTTACACACAGAAGGACTTTTTGGTACACACCAAAAAGGCTGCTTTTATTACTTTTCATATTTCGATGGTACTCTTAATTTTTGGAAAAATATTTGTTTAACAATATTAATTATTTCATGACAAAAACGTTCGTAATAAATATTGCAGTCAAGACGCATTGATGAAAGCTGCAAAAAGTATGTTTAAATTCGGTACAAAACCACTCAGCTTGCGAGATAACGTAATTTTACGAGGCCATTTTGGCGTGTTTGTGGGACAGAGAGGCTGTTTGCTGCAGCCCCGCCACATTTCACGCTGATAAGTAGGAGCCGTTTCACACGACACCGAGGAGATACCAGGAACCGGTTGTACACCCGTGTCTCGTGTCGCGAACTGGTTGCCTGCGCTGCGCTGGGTGCCAGACAGCCGCCTCTGCTAAGCAACTGGTTATCTATTAATAGAACGAATGGTGTCGCTTAAATAATGGACACTGTAAACAAAAACTTCAAAATTAACTAAAAGTAGTACCCGTTCTTCGCACGGATAAAAAGACCGAAAGGTGTACTGATACAAAACGTTTTTAAAGTATTTTGTAGTAAACATCTTCTAAAAAATGTATAGGCACGAGTCTTTACAAAACGACAAAACACGAGATTTATCACGCCCTGTTGAGTAATATCGGGAAAGTTATTCTTTCACCATGAATAAGAAATAACGTATTGGAAATAACCTAAAATATACCATTTTTGGCAAAACTCATTTTGATTCAGCACATTCTTTCTTCTTCTTCCCGAACTGTCAAATGTTAGAGTCCACAACTGTTAACAAGTAGTTTTGTGTTGATATCCTTTTAAAATGTAAACATTGAAACTTAGAACGTTCACGGGTCGTAGCTCGAGGGGATTTTAAGGAAATGAATATGCCTATGAGTTGCATGAGTTTAAGATCTACATTTGTGTAACAATTTCAAACCGATCGGTTCAGTATTTTTCGCGTTTACAACAAACAAACAAGCATACAGAAACCACCTCTTTTTTGTAATGCAATAGATGGATTAAATTAAAGTAATTTAAAATTGATACTTTTATATTTAGTTTTGTGTAAAATTTTACTAAAATAGAAAAAAAGGCTTATAGCTTTTAGTCGTCATTTTAAAAGTAGAAATAATATATACGAATATGTAATTAAATGTTACTAATCATGTCCATATTTTGTTAGAGCAAACTTTGTGGAAATTTGTCTTCACTTTTATTAAAATCAATTAATGTAGAGGAATGAATAACTAAAATAACGACGACCCTTAGGTTTCTCGGTGTTTCAGTTTCTATACAGTAGGTACAATTAAAACCTTCGTTACTTGCCGCGCATTGTGAGAGTTCTTGTGTCAAATTATGGGATGTCCTGTCTCTTGGTTGTGTCAAAGTTATATTTTGATTGAAGCTTTTGGAATTTTTTGTCTGATTTTTGCTAGCTTACCTAAGATTTTTATCAAATTAAATTATGAACGATGTCATGCTATACTACATTTATCTATATAATTTTATTTTTAACACACATTTTATAACATAAAAAACATATAACTTAACTAAACAATATTTAACCACAGTTTCAAAAGTTAAGCCTCAACGGAAAGCAACCTAGTTTTAGTCCTTTGACCAAAAATATTATCAACTGTGCAATCGTAAGCTTAATAAATGATAAATTTAATTCAGAATAAGCTATAAACAGTTTAATTTTGTTGTCATTGAATATGAGAAAAAAATCCAAACTATGAGAAAAAATTTGGATAAAGTGTGTATGTCAGAACTTACATGGCTCGTTATGAAGCAGCATTTTCTTTAAGAATGCCTGGATTTGAATCTATAAGGATATATGTAATAAGAAGCTAAGACTAACAAATGCTACATTTAGAATAGTATATTTTACGAGATATTCTTTAAGGCAATATACAACATTATTTAAGTTTGTGGTGTTTCATGATTTTTTGTGCGTCTAACCAAAACTCTGCGAGTTTACCAAAAACCGCATTACATTATGAGTTATTGTAATGGACATTTAGAGGGTTCAGGTAAAATTTCCGATTGATAAGACAACAGAGAACACATAAACATATTATCGATAAACCTGTTTTGAAAACTGGCAACTAATAGTGAAGGAAATGCCTAGATAACTTGGATAAGTGTGGATTACAATTTATTATTTTTTATGTTTTTTGTATCCAATAGGTTTCACAAGTAAGGTCCCAACGTTGTAGGTAGATTACATTTTGCTTTCATGCATTGTTGTTTGATGGACTATTGTGAAATTTAATCAACACCACGTGTAAACCTGGTCCATCGATAATTAATAATGTCAAAGTGAATGTTTCATCTCACACCTATCCGCTGGTTAGGATGTGTAATACTTCATACTCAAATTTTTAATTTATGCAACTGCACCCGTCTTAGAATTAGATAAGATTGTTAAAATATTTTATAAATGTGTATACTTTTGAAACCTGAGTTTCATGTATAATTATATATTTTTTAAACCCTCAACTTAATCACTATGGGTTGATAAGGGCCTGTGTGGTTAATAATAGTCATCTAGGTACCTGATATGATTCATGATCTGAAATGACTTTCCGGCCATTGTTTTCGATCCAGCAACATTTTGTCTTACTTTGCCATCACTTTACCCATAAGCTACTGTTTCTGTAAACACAATAAACCGTTAAAACTCATAAAATTCCATTTTTTCACGGGTACCTTATGATTATATTCCAAATCATTTACCAACAATAATACATCCATTTTATCCGGTCATCTTTTTAGAATTGAATTTTTAACATCATTGTTTATCTTTCATCACCTATGTTTATCTTGTATGATTACGTCTATATTTCAACTATATTTTAACAATAGCTTAACTACTAGAGTTTATTTATTTTGATATAAAATATTAGAAACTAATAAATGTTCACAAATAAAATATAATGAAACATTTTTGTAATGCTGTTTTTATGTTTATATTAAATATTGGTGTATAGTGTACAAAGCCTTTAAGAGTAAAACTGGGTTTCATGTATTTATACAACTAAATGTGTAGTATTTTATTTAGTTATAATAATATTATTAAATGTAAGAATGAAAAAATACAAAATTTTGTATTGAGGTTCATCTATTTATACATCCACAAAAAACCCAAATTAAATGATTCTTTTACCAGAAAACCTACGTATTAATTATAATTCATACGGAAAATAGATAAATTAGTATAGCTCGCTTGGTTACTGACATAGCTTGATTATAGTTAGTATGTGTTTTCACCAAATTTGGCTTGTAAATGTGTGGTATAGTGGAGTGGAGGGCCACCTGAAATAAATGGTGACCGGCTTGGGTGGATGTTTACGGAATTTTTAGGTTGAATTGGGATTGCAGTGGACACCTATTTTGCTTTTATGATTAGTTATAAAGGGGGCATGTTTTGTGTTTTTGTGTATACTTGGTATTTTATAAAGACTTAAATTAAATTAGTCATAGCACTAGAAGGGTTAAGGCATTGATTCATTTACAGCAGTAGAACGCTCTAACGGGCACTCGCCGGAGTTGAAGCGGACTAGTTGAACGGCGTATTGGCTTCGGAAGGATTCGTCGAAGCAACTTTCCAGGCCAACAATCCCTGACGCCGCTCAACTTCATCCACCTGAAACCTTCCAAAGTCCTCTCACTTCTAACCCTGCCAAGTTATTCACATCAAACCCTTCTATTCCTCTCTTCAAAATCTTCCGAGTTAAGTTGCTTGAAACTTCGGAAATGCCTACTCCAAACCCGCGTTTACTATCAGTTACAATTATCAGTTATGAGTCACAACTCAGACATTATTCAAAGTGTATTGCAATTTCTGTGGAAATAAAAGTATTGGTTTAAAACTTGTCTACGGTTCATAAGTTCCCTCCAATACCATTGCCTCCTCATGGGTTTCTTATGTTTGTAGCCTTCTAAAGATGATTGTCATGAAAAATGACACGTAAGACGCTCAATATATAATTTAAAATATTTGCATAAAATACATTGAATCTTCATAACAAAGGTTGAATCTTCCTTAAACATCCCAATAGTTATGTATATTATTTTTAGTAACCATCCTTAATATGTGTCATAGTATTTTTCCTCTTTTAAAATATTTTTATAAATTGAAATCTTCCAAGGTCTGTGCTTTATGTAATCTTCACCACTTTATTTGGTTTACTTTATTGAATGTGGCAAATAAAAAGGACAATGAAAATACGAAGGCAGCACGAATAGGTCTTTAGAAGAAAAAGGATAAATGGAAGAAGGAAAAGGGTAAGGGATAAGGAAAAAGTATTTGGGGAAATGAAGTTTCTTTACGTTGCCCAGGGTATAATCTTTTAAATACAATAAAAATAAATTTCTCTTACTTTAGAGGGCAGAAACGACAATTGTTTTAGATAAAGTACCAGTATTAACTATCGTAATATTATATTGTTTATCAATTGGGCTTTCATTGCAATACATAATCAGGCGAACAAAAACAGTAAATGCATAGAGCTTAAATGCCCAATAAAAAACATTCAATATTTTTAAAAATTTCCAAAAATTATAGTTTTTTCTATTTCCAGTGTTACAACAGTGAGACATGTAATCACAGCCTTAGCCTTAAATTAAATAATATCCAATGAGAAAGCGATTGGTATACAAAATGAGAATGAAAATATCCTAAACTTTCTTGTCAGTCTTCGGTCGGATTTAGAGTATTTCTTTAATAATGCAACCAGGTTGTCAGTTCTCCATAAAATACTGCTGTCAATAAATAATAATAATTCAAACGCAGTTGATAAAATAAACTAATGTGAGTAGAAACTATGTTGTGGTCATAAATTAAAGTATGGTTACTGTGAATATAGTAGTGTAGTGTAATAATGTAAGTAGAAATCATTTGCATAAACCGAATGCTTAATAATGTCGCTATTCAAGTTCTATATTCAATAGATGGTCGTACTATTTTATGATAAAATAATTATTAATAGAAAGTAAAGTTTATATGTTCAAGATACTAATTGCACGCATGGAGGATTAAAGAAAACAGTGGTGTTATTTATCCACATTTAATTTTTCTTCATTATGGTAAATGTATTTCAATATTTTCCCTACTATAACATATAATCGCTCTAATTGTTCATTAAAGTCAGGAACAAACTTCAAGGTATGAGAGGTCTAGTACTCATAAAAATAAATAAAAATATCCAATAAACATATGTCGAAAAATCCTTCGTTTAGCCACTAACCCCCATTTTGTATTTGTTACAAAAATTTTTATAGTATCTCAAGAACAATTTTTGATACAGAAACCACACTTTGTACACATCTTTATTGGTTAAAGACAAAAATATTCCTAGAGTATCATTTACAAAAAATACACAAATGATGAAAGATACAAAAAATTGTAATTTTAATTTCAAATGTAATGATTCTTTGTTGAACGAAATCTGTCCAAAAGCGAGAAAATAAACTTATAATGCACTTTTTATGCTCACCACTGCGCGGCGGTGGCGCATTGGGTCTAAAATATTACATTTAAAGTGCTTTATCTCCATGGTATAGATAATGGAGAATACTTTGTTCATGGGAGCAAAGTATTCAACAAAGTATCGTTAGATTTTAAATTGAAAATTACAATTTTTTTTATTTAGTAAAAATGTTTTAAGTTAATGGTTATGTTGATATTTAAATTAATATGTTTTGAACAAAATAAATGGTAATTTAGGAAAAATTTTCTTTTTAGCCAATAAAAATGTTTGCAAAGTTTGTTTAGCTTAAATGGTTCTTGAGATATGATGATTTTTGAAAAAAATGCAAAATG
The DNA here is from genome assembly GCA_023375725.1 of Nephotettix cincticeps. Lineage (NCBI taxonomy): Eukaryota > Metazoa > Arthropoda > Insecta > Hemiptera > Cicadellidae > Nephotettix > Nephotettix cincticeps. Next base: position 3,438,732 of record CM041785.1, read on the forward strand.
GCAGCTAGCGGCTTAACGAAGGATTTTCCGACAAATTTTCATATGATAGTTATTGTTTATTTTGATGAGTACTATACTATCATCGCTTGAAGTTTGTCCCGACTTTAATAAACACTCTGTATATTTCAAAATACTTATAAACTATTTATTTATATTTAACTAACATAAATATTAACTAAGTTTCCGTCCAAACCAATCATTTTAATCAACATAACAAATTAAGTCATTTCACTTCTGTTGTTTGCCAAAAAATGTATATAATATATAACCACAAACAAAATATTTTTCAACATTTCAACACATATTTGGAACCAAGCAAAATATAACAAACAATAAAAATTTTAATTTAATTATATACACTACTTAGAGCTGTAATTTCCTATAGAAAAGAGAGGCAAATCAAAGGATTATTTACTTATGATAAATTATACGGAACAAAATATGGTAAGGAACCTGCCTGTTGAATTACTAAGGTAATAACTGGAATTGCTTTACATTTACCGTCCTTCTAAATTGCTTTCTGCCCAATTAATATTCAGGATCCTTTCACATTCAGTGACGTCACGTTCTATTTACTTCCGCAAATCCGACTTTCAGTAGAGAATATTTATATTTCACTGTCAATCAGAGCTAGATTTTTTTCCTTTTTTTATAATTTCTAGCCTTAGTGTGTTGCTTGCGGTAATTATATATTTATTTATCTTTTACAGGTGAGTATGACACCTCGCCTTGGCTGTACTTGGTAATCTAGTGCCAAAGCTCGTAAGTATTATAAGCACTGTACTTTCATTATTACATCATCTCACCCAGTACATCATATAATAATAGGGCCTATACCTCGTATTTATGGCCGTAAATGACGTGTTTAAAGACTTTAAATAGTTTTAGGGAGGGTAAATGAGCCATACAGCACTACTAGCATCGAAAATTAAACTCGAAATATACAATATTAATTTATTTAAAAAATATACTTGGGATCATCATATAAATTCAGTTCTTGAAAAAGGAAGGTTTATTCTTTAAAACTACATAAAAACCAAAAATGAAAAAATTACCTTCCCTGCTCCCCTTTAATTTTAGTACTTTTAGTACTTTTTCAAGATATGATTCAAACATAGGGCTGGGAAGAGTCAAATTGTTATTCAGCCAATCAGGGAAGCCACCTTTAAGTTAGATAACTAAGTGTAAGTTTAGATGTCCGACTGAAATAACAAAGTAAGTTTCTTTTATAAAATAAGAAAGAAATTATAATTTCCAGTCATTCAACAGTGATCGATGAGAATTATAATAACTCTGGAACTACTTCTCAGTTCATCAACAGAAATTCATCCACCATTCTGGTTTGATAACAAAATGTGATTTATGATCAAACATTTGCATTAATGTTATGATTGATCAATTATTTACCTGATATTTTAATAATGGTTACATAAGAATTCTGTAACATTTGATGATTCTTTGTTTGAAATTCATTATTGGTGATGGTAGATTTATGTTATTTAGATTTTAATTGTGGACATTTTCTATCACGATTTTATGTAAAACAAAGTTTCACGACGTTTCACAACATAATAAGTAACATTTAAAAAAAAACATTAAATAACACTGAATGACAAACTAAACTATAAATAACATTTTATTGATGATACTCAATAATGTTCAATGATACTCAGATCAATCTATTTCAGAAACTTAAAAAAGCATTGAATCAGTCATTGTATACATTTATCAAATTAAACTAACAAACTCTTTCTTCTAATAAAAGCTGTTTCATCTTTAAGCAGCAAGCAATTAACATCGTCATCTTTTACTTCGTTACTAATAATTGTAGGCCTACATACTCATTAATTAATAGTAACATTGTAGGAAACAGATTTTTTCGTAAAACTAGATATTAAGAGGAAATAAAGAAATAGGGCCTAATAAAAAAAATATTTTGATATTTCATATGGTCAGATCTCCAGTTCACAAGGAGATATGTATAAAAATGCATAAACATGACAAATTGGATTAAAGATTAGCCTTTTAAAGTTTTTTGAAATTACTCTGCAGCTTGATAAACGGGTGGATTCCCATAGCTATATGACTAGAACGTAATTTGTCTAGCCTAACATAAGGAACATCAAGTTCATGAAAGTTCATTCTAAATTGATAATTATGTAAAACATAAATATGTAGACGACGGTTCAAATTGCAAGTTTGATAAATGAAGGTTCATAGTCATAATTTCTCTTAGCTTTACGAACAATTCTATAATTTTGTAAAAGTGTTGTCAAAAATTATCCACAGTTAAAAAGCAAGGTTACAAAGATTCGATTTATTATTTATTTTACATTTAATTGGACTTTTCCTATCGCTCTTGTGCTTTACACTACACAACGTTTCTGGAGGTGGAGAAACTCCTCCCGTTTTCAAGTGATTATCTAATAATTTACATTAAAAATTGAATGTTATGGATATTAATTATATCATGTTGTCAACACAAAAGGAATAAACCTTTTTTGTATTTTGCATGATAGGTAAGTATAGTATTATTGACAACATTATATAATTAATATCTGTAACATTCAGTTTTTTATGTAAATTATTAGGTAATCACTTGAAAACGGGAGGAGTTTCTCCGTGTCCAGATACGTTGTGTAGATTAAAACACAAGAGCGATAGGAAATGTTCAATTAATTGTAAAATAAATAATAAAAATCCATCGCTATCATGAATTTAAAACGAACAATTTGATTTATGATATGCAAATATTTGAAATGTTATATTGAAGGCTACAAACATCAGAAGAGGCAATGGTATGGGAGGCATCTTATGACCGTAGACAAGTTTGTTTCAAAAAGTAGCGTGGTTTCATAAATCTGTAAACCTCAATGGTCACAATCCTACTCCCAATAAATAACGCTATTGACACAACTGGAGGGTTGCGATAACGCGTGTCCGCCTGACAGATCTCTATTTGTTTCACATTTTCTTCCTATTTACCATTAAAATTAAGGATTTTCATATTGTAATATTAAATACAGAAACACTTAAGTCGAGGACTAACGTCAAGGGATGTTAGTGCATCAAAATAAACAAAAAAATCCTAAACTATTCGTCGAAAAATAGTTAGTTTAGCCACTAGCCGTCATTTTGTATTTATCACAAAAACCATTATGTCTTATGCCATTTGAGTTACATAAACGAAATTTTTCAAAAAAATTTAAAGTGTCATTTAGTTTGCTTTTATATTTTATACATTGCGATGGTTAAAAATCTTTTAATTTAAATAACAATAAAAGCATTAACTATATAAAATTTGTTTCAGAAATAAAAAATATTGTAATTTTAATATTTTTTATCGATATCCGTCCACAGATAGTGCACATTTTATATTAGCTTACATGGATTCCGTTCAACAAAGTATTGATGGATTTAAATTTAAAATTACAATCTGTTTTATATCTTGTACAAATTTTATAAAGTTAATAATTTTGGTGTTATCTAAATTAAAAGATTTTTAACCACCGCTTTTTTGAAAATACAAAAGTAAATTAAATGAGACTTTAAGAATATGTTTATATCTTTGACCAATACAAGTGTGTGCAAACTTTGGTTGCTGTAGCTTAAATGGTTTTTGAGGTATAAAGATGTTTGTAACAAATACAAAAAGGCGGTTAGCGGCTAAATAAAGGATTTTTCGACATATGTTTTTCGGACAATGTTTGTTTATTTTGATCATTACCATCATCCCCTGAAGTTTCCCCGATTAAAATCAACACCCTGTATGTAGGAGGGTAAACCTTAAGCACTATTTTAAATGACTCTAAGCTACGTACTATAGTTTTAGTAATATTACAGAGCAATTAACTTAATTGCATTACTTAATTGAGCTGCATATTTTTGGGACATATTTGGGGACCATTCTTCAAAAAGTGTGTTTTCATTAATAGTCAGGCTAACCTTTTTCATTTTACATATCTGATACTAACTACTTAGACTTATAAAAAGGATATTCAAAACTTATACCAGCCCTATATAAATAATTAAATATTACTTACCCTTTCTATAATGATTTTTCTGTCAAGAGAGATTTTTTTAAGTTACCCAAATGTGCACATGTTTTTTCTATAAGTATAAAAAATGTTATGCTATTTCACCTGTCACCTAAAATTAACTGTAGATTATATAATTTGCAACTAGATCTAACTAAAACGATATATACTCTATGATATTGTTCCAATGTAATAACTGAATTATTAGGTTCACTAATGCGATCGGATATACTGTATAATGCTTCGGCTGTGGTTTATCGCATTAACATCGATATTACCGACAATGTAACAATAGTAGAAGCTTTATTAATTGCAGGGTAATATATTATCACATGCAATGTAATGGGGATATAAATAAATGGAAGATTATATTGCCGAGTAAAATTTTCATTACAATGATAAAACTTTAAAAAAGCTTTACAATTTTAATTGTTTAATTTTAAACATTTTAATGGCCGCAACTGAAAGTAAATAATGGTGCAAACCTCCTTGTATTTATGTACATCCTACAATAACCTCAAGAACACTTATGGAAAACAATGTATATTTGTTATTTTGAAAAAAAACAATAATCAACTGAGTCATACATCTAAAAGCCACAACAACTGTATGGTTGTTGTTTTGGAATTATTCTCATTTAAGTTATTTTCAATGCGAAGTAGCTCTAAAACCTCTGATGAATATCGTAATCGTGTTTAAGACTTTCATGCAATTAAATTCCATGTGATTTTTTGAAATAATTTTAAATTGATCGTAATTAATGGCTTACCTTAATTGGTATCCTTTGAAAATAACGTTTAGTTTACTTTTGAAAACTTATTAAAGTGGAAAAAGCAATTTTAAGTATAATGAAACAACAAATATAAAAAAATAGTTCTTTGAAAATGGCTTTACTGTTAAACTATACACATTTTTGAAGTATATAATTAGATTAGATTAAATTATTGAAATGGTTTAGAGTAAATAAAAATGAAATGAGGATGAGATGTTGATGATTTGTTGATCTTTTGTTTTAACTAAATAGATTTAGACAGGACAATTTTATAATACATTTCAACAATGGGTTGACTATTTAAAATTTTAAATAAAAATTACGACTAATACAAACATTTCAATGTATTCACTGTAACCCTTTCAAACACAAACGACGTTAAACACGACGACAGTACACCCCAGCTGAATTAGTAGCTCAACTTTGAAATTGGTTTTATTAAAAAAATAAAAAATAAAATTAAAAACACAAATTTTATATGTTGATCGTTTTTGTAAAAATTCATAAAATTAAAATTTTAAAAAAATAAAATTTGTTGTTTTTTATAATTTTGTTTCATTATTTAAATTTTTTTAATAAAAATTACAGAAAATATTGTTTTATTAAAAAAAACATTTCGTAAATGCTTCACTGTAACCCTTTTCAACAACAAAAATCGAACAAACGACTAACACAAAACAAATTAGTAGAAAAAAAATATGAAAAAAATATATTATGGTAAAAGAAACCTAAAAAAAAAAAAAAAAACAATTGATTGTTGAATCGTCTATCTATGTCAAAAAGTTCATAAATTAATAAAAATTGTAGAAAAAATAAAAGTCTGTTGTCTTGTGCGTTAGTAATTTATGTTTCATTTCGTTTTTAGGACATTTTTTAAATAAACCTAGATGACAGACAATATTGGTTGCTATTAATTACTACACAAAAACATGTTGTACTAAACTCCTTCTAGTTTCTATACTGGTAAAACTGTGCAACTACAACTCTCAGAGGAGTTCTTTCAACAAAGTTTTAACTTAACAAACCTTGAAGCGTTTTTACTTCTTAAACGAAAACGTCTGCTGAAAAGGATTTACCTCCAAATCATTTGCTATCTAAATATCAAAATTCATCAGTATAACATTACTTTATTTTGGCCATCAATTATGATTATAGTCATGATGTTTTATAATTTTGCATCATTTTAGTCATCAAAAATACAAATTGATTATATTAGATTAGATTAATTGAAATGGCGACCATATCTTAAGGTAGGTATTTTAAGCCAAATATGAATGAGGATTGAATGTAAGATGATTTTGGCGCGATCTTGTAGTCTTGTTACAAAATAATGTTGACCTTAGACAGGAATGTTAAATAATAGCTCAAAAGCCGATGGTAACTAAAGGACCTACATTTTAACGTAGTACGAAACACTGCCTCTAAATTACAACCTGATCTAATTATGTGGATAGTCTTTGCGGATTAACGAAGTATTCAATAGTCCGGACGTTACACAAGAGAACTCTTATAATCCGTTCTTCTCTGGTTAAAGCCGTCAGCTGCCCGGTAAGGTTTAAGTTAAGAGTATAAACATAATGGACAATTTTTGTATTTACTACCCAGTGGAAAATAGATTATATATTGGATATGTCTAAAAGGAGTGTGTTCAGTTTATCCAAACAGCTGTTCTTATAACCAAACTATGACGTTACTAACTATGTGACGTCACTGTCTCTAATGTTGGTCTCGCAAATTGCCAAACCCCCCTAACAGCTAAGACATATCCACGTTAAAACGAATCAATTAGTAATTGCTGTCCTTTAAGTAATACACGTGTAATTGTAAACGTTAGGAGTAAGTATTTATGGAGAACGTAGAATTATTAAAAAATGATAACATGTTATTCAATAGTACATTTGGTTGTGAAAATCGTGGCGTATCCTAGTATCACAGCGGTACAGTAGCTCAATAGCCAGTAGTTCAGTAGCACAGTAGTTCAGTAGCACAGTAGCACAGTAGAATAGTAGCTCAGTAGCACAGTAGCTAGCCGACGCGCCCCTCTAGTCGCCTTTACCCCTCAAGGAAGCGCCATGGTGGCGCCGGACTCGTCTCTTTAATTTCCATTCTGAGTTGTTTACGTCAGTCCAAGTCTTTGGAATTCGAAAACAAGAATGCCAATGAGGCCCGTCTAAGCATCATATATTTTCGTTTTCAAATTAATAATGGGTACATCTATTATTGTATCATGGGTTACATATAAAGTAGGTGAAAACAGCTCTTAATTTTATAATTAAATTAGAATGAGTAGTATAATAATGAATTAAAATCATCATAACATTAATTATGGTGAAACTGAAAACTATGTTTTAAACTCACTTGATGTAAGAGTGTAGTACAGACTGGTGTATTTTTAACTGTCGTAGACTCATGCACACACATTGATAACCAGTTCTGTAAAATAAAAAAGCATGAAAATTAATGATCTCTCAAAATTCATATGTTATTATGCCATTATTTAAATACGTAATGCAAATCAAATCTGATTATAATGAGAATTCTTTAATTTCTTTATATACATCGAAGCCTATATCAACAACTAGTTAAAAACTAAATAATTTAATACTTTTAAAATATAGCAATCTGTTTTCAGTGAAAACAGAAATTTACATTTAGTTTGCAGTTCTTTCCAATATAAAATAATACAATTCTTAAAAATAATAACAATTCAAAATCACCAATTTTATATCAGTTTAATAAAACTTGGTACCTATGCATTTTATATCAAAATTAAGCTGTAACCCATTAATCATTTTAAAGAGTGAGGGGAGTGGAGGAGTGGGATTAAAATCAATTGATATTAATGAATATCTTGGAATTTGTGATTAAAAAATTATGTGAGCTGGTTTTTGGAACTTAAGAACTACTATGAGTTAATTTGTGTTCGAAAACGGGCTTAAAAAGTTTGTAAGTGTCATACATGGATTATCCAGCATTATAGAACGATCTTAATTTTCTTGTTTGATACAAATATCCCTTCCGTTTCCTCAACTGGTGCTTCAGTTCTTAGCGAAGTCTTTAGAAGTTAATTAGGTATGAGAATGAAATAAAGGTGGATTTTCTTAACGATCAATAGAAAATATAAAGGTAATTGCTCAATGTGGCAGTACAAAGTTGTTTGATAACAACAAGACCTTTAACAACTAGAATGTCGCTAACAACAACAGTTCCCTAACGACTGTCAACAACTGGAACTGTACGGCACAGCTGTTTTGTCAGGTTCCGGCGGAAGTTGGGCTTCAACACGGAGTACAAAGTTATCGTAACAATAACCACTCCATGAGTGACAAACAACACTTTTACTAATTATTACTGTGATCTTTGGATGAAATATTTTCTAAATACACGTATTTTTTGTACTCCATGTTTATACTCCCACAGCAATGCAGCTCTGTTACTACGAAGGCACCATTTCTATAAGGAGAAAAGTATACAAAACGATTGTTGAACTACGAGCTTAAAATAAAAAAACTACCTCCGAAAATATAGTTTGTGACAATACCGTATTAAAATGTCAAGGTAATATAGTTTCTTCTTAAAGCATTTTCGTAATATGTATGGTGTTAAAAAAACGTCATTTCGCCCAGACACAGTTACATGCAACAGATGTTATAGCAGTTGCAACGTTGGGAAACAAGGCACAAAGCAGCTTATGCAAATGCGAGGTACATTTTTATTACACCTGCTAGAACATTGCCATTCATGTCTCTGGAGTAACATGCTTTATGCTGCTGTTGTTAATAATATTCCTGTCAAATAGGTTTACTATATGAATTTTATCTACCAATGTGAGGTTTTTTTTCTTCGCGTTAGCTAAAAATAGTGACTCAGCTGAACTTATGAACTGAATTTTAGCGAATTTCCCATAAGGAAGAAGGTATTCTATATCTCATGGCTAGACCTAAGCCTAGGACCATGTTTAATTGTTCGTTCCGAGGTGTCTAGAGACAAAAAATATTCGTTAAACATTGTATAACAAATTCGTAATCTAGACAATCGAAATGTGTAGTTTGGAGGGTTTTGTACCCCAAAATTATGATTTTCGGTATTTCATATGATATTTAAGTCCAAACACAGTATGTTGTATTTTGGGGCTCAAATTTTAATCTTATGAAGGATAAGGACAAGTAATATTAATTGTGTAACCAATACTTTTAAATGAAACTTCGTATTTAACTTCATGTGGTTGAGATCTATCCTTCTATGCTTACATATCATAGATTATGTATTTATCATGGCAGCTAACCTGCATACTCTTTTCCCATGTCAATCACATAGAGAATTTACAAATTCCTTCACTTATGGACAGATGTTGATGAAAATTGTATAAAAGGTAAAAATAAAAAATATTTACAAGATAAATTCCTACTTCCAGTTTTCTTCACAGCAGAAAATCTGCATACTCTTTCCCATGTTAATCTTAAGGAGAATAAGCAGGCTCTCATATTTATTGAAAGATATTGATAAAACTTATTTGGTATTGTTTTTGTTGTTTAGGCAACGTGAAATTCATTAATTATTGAGTAAACACTAAACTTATATTTTTAAAATTAAAATTAAATTAAAATAAAGGTACGCTAAAGAACATTGCTGCAGTCACTACATTTTATCTTCTTATAAAATAAAGGTTCAAGATGCATTTTCAATTGATTCGAATTTAAATTGTCTCATTTCAATTATGAAAGGGACAGAGATGCTATGGAACAATCTTTTCGAGGGTTGAAAGCTTTATATATTCAACTTAATATATGTATTTTCCATTTCAATAACAGAATATTTTAAGTGTATAGTAAATCCACGTATCTTAATGATTTTTAGTTACTTCTATTATATAACTTCCTTCATAAACTATGTATCAATTAAAAAAACACGTGGGTTCCCATATTCCATATTATGTAAAACAGTAACAACAATATAATAATCTGACTTACAATTTACATTTAAAGTAACAACGCACTTTCGTCTCAATTTTCTGAGGATTAACTGAAGTACAAATGTAGTAAGTGTTTCCCTATTTAGCCCTTCAGCACGCTTGCGAGTACTAATTCGTACAATGAACGCCATCGACGGAGTTAGTACCTGGATAAATTATTCATAAACTCCAACAACGACAGTTTCTATAAACGTAAACGTAGGAAATGTTCCTATTAAGAGTGGAGGGACTTAGAAACCAACTTGAGTCATTTGGATAATTGGCCTCCCATCCAGCCTCGGTTCACATTAACCTGGCTATTCAATGATACTGGCAGAGCTCATCTGTGTATCTTTCCGTAAATTCAATTAAAAACATACTTAAACGTCAAATTTAACGGACTTGTAATATATTAACTACTTTTGTAATCATGTATTTTCATTACGTTTTGCTTTTGTTTGTAAATAGTTAAATATTATACTTCAGATTAAATTCAAAATTCTTCATTGTTGTACAAGAACTATTTTTAGATATCTTGTTTTATATTTTAGTTTTTTAGAGTAACCTCACAACAGATAAGAGTAAGACCTAATCAACTTAATCTCTTTAAGTAGGCATGATAGTTATTTCATACGTTTATTTATAATTATTAAAAGAGTATTGAAGTATTGATGGTCCCATATATCTAATCTAGAGTTTATAGTGAATTTTATCTTGTCAGGTCCTACTCAACAATTTCTTCTTTTCATATTTCACCTTTGCAATTTGGCTACCTTTTGTTCTGGTGACACACTTTTGCGCTGTTGTATTTTTCTTTCTTCATTTCTTCGCATTAATAGCATCAATAGGATTATATTTGTTTTCCGCTCTAGACGCTATAATATTCTAGATGTATGTTGTTTGTTTTCATTAAACATGAACTGAGAGACTGTTCGGCTCATCCTCACACTCAGACGCATAGTCTTGTGAGGATTTTCCAGTAATAATAATGTGTTTGTTATGACAAAATTTGTATATTTTATTATGGAAATAAACATCTTGAATCTTGAATGTTTTATCTCCAAAACGTTTATAATAATTTTGTTTACATTGTGGTTTCAAAACTGACAAAAATTGTTTATATAAATTTATACAGAGTGGTAATTCCCTTCCTCCCTATTATTTTTTTAATTTGTTATAAGAAATAAATAGCCTTTTGGAAACGATACAAACTTAACCCAAAGTATCTTTTTAAGTTATCGAAAGTTTTGAGTGCTCCCAAAAATGCTTTTTGACAGGTCACATGACTAACTTCTCATAAGGAATTCGAAAATTGACTCCTACCACTAAGACCTAAGGTACGTCCCAACATTTTAATTACTACAAAAGTTACAATATGCACCTATTGCAATGGCTCCTATAATTGAGAATCACTTTAAATGGAAATTGTAGCAAAATCCAAGGGGGAAGGGACTTAAAACCCCAGGGTAATAGTTTTCAAAATGCTGCCATTTTACACTAGGTTGAGGTAGAGACCCCCAATATTCGCCAACAATCTTTTAACTTTATTTACCTTAAAAATGAGGTACATCTCAATGGAGCTTTACATTTGATAATTTTGAGTTACCCCCAAAAATTCCCCATTTTTTGAGGTAACTCAAAATTGACGATGGATAACTTCTAAACTTACTTTGGGTTAAGTTTATATTGTGGGGTTAAGTTTTGTGTTGTCTTAAAGGTTATTAATTTCTTCAAACAAATAAAAATTAAGAGGGGGAATTTATGACCACTCTGTATAGTTTTCTATATTTGTTACTTATCTTAATGTGTATTATTAATCTTTAAATAATAGGGTACCAGTTACTTGTGATGATGTTAGACTTGATATAAAATATTTGGAAACGCTATGTTTAGTTATTTTTTTAGTTGGTAAAAAAATCTTCCAGTTACCAGTAACTAAAAAAATATTGATATTATGAATATTGAAATGAATATATCTCTCTGGTGATAACTTTCCAAATCTAATTTGTGGCTTCATTTAGAGGAGGAAAATACCTAAATATTGGGATAATAAAGCGTGGTATGCTCCGATAAGCTTATTGAGTGAGATATTTATTGAGTTGATGAATATGAATGGATATAAATTCCATTCAGGTTTTAAATGAAAATATTAAATCAGATAACGCGTTTCAATAAACTGTGATGGGGAGATTTGGTTACATTGTTGAAAGCTTCGCAATGCTGTATTTTTGACTCAATTTAAATAGTTTTTGAATATGTTTTTTATTTTTATATTCATATTTAGATTTTACTACTCATGATATTATTAGACCGAACGTTTTTATAAATCTGTGAACCCTTTAGCTTCCGTATTTTTGTAGCCAATTGTACTGGTTACTGGGTAAAGGTACCAAAAAATTGATTTAAACGTGATTGCATACTTTTTATTAAATCACTAAAACTAAATTCTAGTTTTACAATTTTATTTTTTGTAAACAACCGTTATATGTTTCAATATGCATCCTAAACAACATAGATTCTGCTTTAACTGTTGACAGTTAAAGCCTATTTCATGAAATATTTTCAATGCGTAGAAAATGTGAAGATGCTTTCGGTGTAGTGTCAGTAATATATTCTCATGAGTCAGGACCGTTAGCATGGCTGTACAAGGTTTTGTCATTACAACTGGAGACGTAACATTTCCTAAAACTTCCTAGTGAAAATTTATGAGTGAGCTGTCACGTGTGTGTCACTTACTTCCTACTCATTGGACCACAAATCGGTAATAACAGTATTAGAAATATGTTTTTGTAATTTTAAGGTTATTGAATAGAAAGAATAGGATGAAGTAAAAACTCACGTCTTCCAACACTACTTAATGTATTTACACTTATATTGTAATTATATAAAACGGTAAATATATACGTTGTTAAATTGGCCAATTTAACAGCTTTTGTATAAGCATCATGATCATTCTGGAATTAGCTTCTAGACACAATTGACTTAACATTAGGCCTTCCTGTCCTCGAATCGTTTTAAAATAAATCCTATTCATCCAATAATTATTGATCTTAACATATCCATTAATTTTATTCAATAACGTTACTCTTATAAATATGGTTCAAAATTGCACTTTTTCAATTCTGTCCAACAATAGATTTTTTATATAAATATGGAACTAATTTCAAATGGTTAATCATTTTCTAATTTGTGTCTTTTAAGAATATCCTCTTGTGTGTTTTCTCCATTTACCTTGCCAAATTATTTTTTTGTAAATATTTTTGTGTTGTAGTTCGGAGAAGTTAAATTAAAAGGGTGTTTTATTCAATGGTAGTTTTAATAATAATGAATTGGTGACGATAAATAGAAGGAGAATGCCCCAAAACAGTAAATTTGTAGAACAAACTCTGACATTGTTCAAAAGAAACTAAAAAAATGTTTAGATCCCTACGATAAAAAATTAAATTGGGAGGATTATGAAACGCGTTTTCTTTTGATGTGTCAGGTGAAGGGTTTAGGAGAGGACAGTGAAGAGTTAGAAAAAAGCTAGAAGGTTATTCCTACACTCTTCCCCCGCCATCGTCAACTGCTCCATCTCTTCTCCTCAATTGGTCTCCGTTTTTTCTCCCACGTTACTCCACAAATCACTTCATATGAATATAAACCATTGCACTTTTGTGCTCTTCCTGCATTCCACTCCAGACAGTTTTCATTTTTCATCCAGAAACACGTAGACCAATTGAGGAGAAGAGGAAGGGCAGTTGACAGTGGCAGGGGAAAAGTGTAGGAATAACATTCTAGATGGTCGTTGAATGTAATGTTCTCTTGTGTGGATTAACGACGGCACTATTGAATCCTACGTTAATACGCAAAGACGATCCTCATAGTTAAACCAATTCGTAATTCAAAGGCCGTGGTTCGGATTCCACGTTAAACTGTAGGTCCATTAGTTACCATCAGCTGTTTGGCTATTAATGAACAGTCTTATCTAAGGAACATATCAGCCTTAGTCAGTAACAAGACTACAAGATAGCACCACAATCATCTTACACTCAATCCTCATTAATACTTGGCTTAAAATACCTACATTGTAGTATGGTTGCCATTTCAATGATCTAATCTAATATAATCTAACATTCTGCCAGTTTATTGCATTTAACTCGCAAACTATCTTATTGTAAAATTATCAGCTGATCAGCTGAAGTTGTTTGTTTATGTTCATGTTTTTGTTGTTGTAGTTCGGAGGAGTCAAATTAAAAGGGGGCCACATTTAACGGAAGTTTCAATAATACTTCATTCCTAAACATTAATTTGTTATATATTTCCAATCTAAGATAAAACTCGATACATTGAATCAATCCTCTCTCTTCCCCCTTAACACTGAAACACTGAAATTGGCACTCTCAATCGAAATAGGTCCGTTCTCAATTAACTTTATTGAGATTGATTTAACAACGTTCCTTGCCTTTGCTGTTACATTATAGGGTTCGTTAGACTTTATTCTTATAAAATTAATAGAATCTTCCATGCATAATATTAATCAAATAAAAAGTAAGCTCATATAACTTACTTTCCAAAAATACAGATAAAGAATAAAATATGTTACTGTTTGGTTTTTTATAATCATGTTACTTATTTAGTTCTATTTCATAGACCTTTTCTTTTCTTTTATTTGAATGAAATGTTTCACCTGTTATTTAGTTTTTGATTACGGACATTTCCCATCACGATTTTAAGAAAAGAAAACACTCGTTCGTGATGGAAAATAACCGTAATAAAATCTAAATAACATGAATATATCATCACCAATAATGAGTTTCAAACAAAGAATGTCCTATGTTGCAAAGTAATGTGTTTATATTCTAGTTTCAAGCTTCAGAAAGAGCTTAATTAGTAATTGCTTTAATCGTGCATATATAATGTATATTATATATCTATATTAAATAGACAGGTACAAGTTTAAGTTCACTTAGGAAATTTAATTAGTTACATTTATTTAGTTTTTCGTCCATATTTTAACCTTGACAACATATTAGGAAATTAAATTTTCATTGAAGACGTTTAAATACCCTTTCAACAAACCTTTCTCAAAATGTTTCTCATTTCTTGACCAACTTCCTATCTTTTCTTATAATGTTTCAGTCTTAAAAATCTATGTAAAAATATATAGAGTTCCATTAGACAAATTTTATTAATTCATGTGTCGTTAGAACCTATAAACCTATAAATTACCCAAAAATATAACATTTTTATTTTTTTTTAGTATTTAAAGTGAAAAAGTAAACAAACATGTTTTCAATAAGAAATAAATTGAAAACGGGTTATTATGAATTTCTCATTTGAAAAAATGTTTTGCTGCCTTACTGAGTTTTTTCAAGATATTCACATTAGTAATTTGTAGAAAATTTACTTCTCTTTGAGAAAATACCATTTCCCTTTGGTTGATTTCCTCACCGTTTAAAAGTTATTTACAAAATAACAAGCTACTACCAATTAGTTTGCGTTAAAAATACTGAGTTAGAGATATTTTTGTTAAACGTTGTACAACTGTATCAAGAGTTCTACTGGACCGATTTTAATAGTTAATTTGTCGTTACAAATCTTTCGTTTTGCAGATTTTCCAAAATTATGACAATTTGATGTTATTTAGTATTTAAGATGAAAAGTAAAAAACATATTTTCCATGAGAAATACATTGAAAATGGGTTGTACAAATTTCCTATTTGAAGGTAATTTTGGCTGCATTTTTGAGGTTTTTAAGAAATGCCAACTAGTAATTTGTATCAAATTTGATTCGGTTCACACGAATTATTATGTGTGTACCATTCTAGAAATCGTTACATTTAACCAGAACGGGCTCTGTTTCTAGTGTTTGGATAAAAACATAAACGTCACAAACCTCTCACCCATCACGTCACCAATCATATTTTCCGCGTAAACGCAGCTGTTTGCCGCAGGTGTGCCAACCCTCTGTAACGAGATATATCCTTCCCTCCCTTGTTACTCCTTTCCCTAACGTGGTAATATCACTTTCACTTTGGAAGTCTTTGGTACTTTAGAAAGCCTTTCAAAAATAAAATTACACGACCTAAGTTAAATAACTGATGCGCTACGCAAAGTTAAAAGTTTACGCTCTACGAAGTCTAGCTTCATTTATATTCCACCTGTTAAAAAATGTACAATCAATTAGAAAATATGTACTTTTAGGTGAGTCTATACCAATAACTATCCAATAAACCAATTACAATTCTCCAATGAATCGTAATTCGGAGCCTATCTTAAAATAAAGCCTTACGTTGTAACTAATGTAAAAACTGATAGAACTTTTATATATACACGTATTTACTATCATGTATATATTTACAGTAAACCCCTGGGCATCATTCAGTGAAACAATCTACCAAAAAGCTTTGCAATTGATCTGATACATATTTGCCGTTAGATTTTATTTTTATAGAAATATAATAATACAATATATACACAACAAAATTATTTCACACATTATTTTATGGGGGTAATGATTCTTTTATTAATAAAAAAGGTTAAATGTGTGTTTTGAAACAGAAATATTAAAATTTCATAATAATGGAAGGGGCACATTTAGTCAGCGTTTGCTACGTCAGTTGTGCTCCAACTCTCGTTCTTGTGTCGCCCGCTAGTTCGGAGGCGGATTGTGGTAGCTATTTGTTGCGTCATTAATATATTTTTAATAAAAGATATTGTCCAATAAAATATATTGAATAGCGTACTTTTAAATCTAAGAAATACCACAGTACGACTGAAAATGCGAAAATAATTTTCATTGTACTTTTCGCATGCGACGCATGTTAGTAGTCTCAAAACGAGATAATTTAATAACTCCTCAACAAGTTAACTTTGTAACTAATGTAACAATAAGTGTTAGGCAGTTTCCCAACCAGTTAGCTGCCATTGAGAGGTCGAGGGGGCGATTTACTGCTCGGGCGGGGCTTTTCCAATTTGGGGTAATGACGTGTTTGAGTTTAGGTTGAATTTGAACATTGTGAATCAATCCACTTATATTTGTTTGTTTTGTAGGAATGTTATTATTATATTTTCGTATCAGGATCTTTATTAACTATACCGCGGCCCTGAATATCTAATCTTTAAAAATAAATCCGGTGTGCTATTCGACTACAGGAAATGGTGAAGTAATCAACTGAAAAAGAACCTGTTAGGTGGTACGAAGTTCACCAAGTCAGCTAGTTAAAAATATTGTTATATTCACTTTGACAATAAACTTTAAATGTTATGGGTCTAAGGCTGTACATTTATTCTAGACAATTTGTAGAAGGATAAGTTGTTTTTCTAAATCATTTTACATACCAAAATAAAATAGAAGATAATTCTTTAATAGCAAGAAATATGATAAAGAGATTTTAATAAACACAGTACATTAAAGCAGGAACGAGAAGGCAAGACTCCAAGTTTACGTCAAGAGTTTATTTTGTTGCCTTTGTTTTCATTTCCAGTTCCTTGCCAACGTTTACGACTTCAAAAACTTGTTGCAAGTTTTGTAAACAGTTCGTTTCTGTTTCATTATGCTGCAAAACAGCTTTAGTAGCCTTTGAATAAAATAGTGTGAAAGTATTATTATAATTTGACTAAGTCTAGCCAACTTTTCAAAGATTGTATAAGAATAAACCTCTTTAACCTATTAACTTTTGTTTTTCAGATGAATCCTATTAAAACTTGCTTAGGAACTATAATATTTTATTTTGCAAATTTATGACTCTAGTTTTTACGGTTCATAAATATTTCACTCTCTTTCTGTAATGGATATAACTTATTCAATATATTTTATTAGACTTTTCCAAATCGTCTGTGTTTTTAACTATACATAGTTTCTGGACAGTTGTGCTCCAACTCTCGTCCTGAGCGCACGCTATCTTGGGTCGCCCCGCTAGCTCGGAGGCGGAGTGTTGAGGTTATTTGTTCTGTTAGTGTTTTTTGTATTGAGCATGATAGATAATTATAGTATCATTGACAATATGATATAATTAATATCTGTAATTTAATTTCTCAGTTTGTAATGACAATTATTTGGTAATCACTTGAAAACGGAGGAGTTTCTCCACCCCCCAGAAACGTCGTGTAGTTTAAAACACAGACGTGTCGGAAAATTCCAAAAAAATATATTTAAGATTTAATAGCCAACGCCATTATAGGTTTTAAGGATGGGAATAACGTTACTACGCAATATATTAATTTAAAGTTTAAAATCATCGTATATTGTTAAAACCTTTCATTCGTAGCACTCTGAAAACGATTAGAATTCAAGGTTGATAATTTTGTTATAAATATAACTTACACATATAGCTTAAAAATAAGAAATTTAACTTATTGGCGTTTAAATGTATTTTCTATCCCTTTACAATTTTCCTTTTACATAGGTTAGTCTGTACAGGCTTTTTGTCATTGATTTTTTTACATATTTTATTAATTAGTGTTAAAAAGTCTACCAAGAGGTTTTCTGTAAGTTACAATGAAACTTATAGTGATTTTTTTCGAACAAACCAGACAAATATTCCAGAAAATTTCCTACTCTGAACGCTCTAAATTTTTATTACTGGATTTCTTATTTGCATATTGTTTACTTTATTTGTTTATTTTTTAAATTGACCTTCAAAAATTATTGAGGTATGTTTTAATGGTCTCCTTTTAAGTATTTATGTGTTAGAAAATTTTTAATTATTTTCATTAAGGGTTTTCAATTAAAAATACACGTCAAACATAGATTCTATTGTATTTAACATTTACGGTAGTTAACCGTTGGCTTCAGGATGTTTAAAAAATTGTATTAAAATTTTATTCTGACCCAGAAAAAAACTAAAAAATGTATACAATTTTTTAATCACCCTGTATAATATTTCCACTTAGTTAGTTCAGTTTAAGAATAAAAATGTGATATAACAAAACAGTTTCAGATTGTTGAAGTCATTAAGAGTGTTGCTATCCTCTGTAACGCCGAGCGATAAAAACGTCTGAACGCGCTCGCGGGATTCCCCAGGGTAATAATCATAACCATTTGCAATTCTATGTAAACCAACTTCCGTTTTGATACTTACTCTATGTATAAAGTAAAGGCTGACGTCACAATGCCGTATATTTATGGTAAAATTGGATAGAGTTGTAGTAAGTTTTCGACCAAATATTTTCTTGTAAATTTTCTACAGCAGTACAACGTTTTAACTGTTTTTTAACGTTGAATTAAGATTGAAAACTATAAACTTATCCTTCAACAGTTTTACTTTTTCTTTTAATCACGTTGAAATACATGTTGTTTGTTTTATGTGACTTTAATTTGAGTTGACTCTTAATGTCTTTTGTTTGATCTATCCGATACTATTTATTTAGGTCTAATAGGAAAATAGACACATTACTAAAAGATTTATCAACATAATAATCAGATCGACCGCTGATTAGCATCTGTATCCAAATTTTAAAATGCCTACCTTGGTAAATACCTAACCTATAATGATGATTTTAGTTTCGGGGTGTAATGAATCAAAACATGTTTCAAAGTGTTTATTTATTCTCCTATGGGAATGAAAATACAAAATGACACAGATTTATGACAGTATAAAGTATACAATCAAAATTCGCAATACAATCATACCTAGTTACGTTTGGGTAAAAAAATTATTTCAACAGATTATTTTAGTAAATATAAGTACTGTGTTTCGTCAACAAAGATTTGGCTGGAAGAGTTAGTGGTGCAAAATGGAATAATTTCATCCCATTTTACCTTTCAAGGATTAAATAACTGTAATCATAAACAGTCTATAAATAAATAATAATAGTCCGGTAGTGAATACAGTTTTGACTATTTTCAAATGGTCTTTTATTAAAATAAAAATAAAAATTCCTAACAATACACTACTAAAATACATCATAAAAGGATAGGCTAAAGGAAAATCATAGGAATTAGAAAGTTCGACGTACGTACTGTACGTCAAACTTTCTAATTCCTATAATTTTATGTGTAAAACCCTGTAACAGATTAAAAAAAATTGAATCCACCTAATATTTTTTTAATTTACTTTCAATTTTCTAATGATCGATTTCAAATAGTGGAAACTAAATCTTACCTCTTACTTGAGGGAAATGAGAGAAGACATTAGACAACCGCCCTTGATGAGAGAATAAGACCAAAAATATATATTTAAAGAGCACGGTCACAGCTCCCACCCTTTCAAAATTAAAAATCCCTTATTAAAATTTTTAACAGTAAATTTCCCCTAGCCTTACCTACATGTACATACTTATAATCGTTACAATTCAAAACCACTTTTTATATGTATACCAATGAATCTTGAAATTTTTCTGCTATTTATGTTGGTATAACTCTCCCCACCGGTTCTTACTTCCGGTCACCCAACCAACCGCGGATCTTACTTCCGGTCGCTTCGGGTCTGCGCGATTCTGGACTACCCGAGCGGAAAAAGTTCTTGGCTTTAATGGTTTGGAAAACAAACCTCACCTAACGATATTTTGGATAACAAAAAGAGAGTTTATTTTATTTACATTTTTATCATCCACGGACATAAAAATCAAAAAGATTTTTGTTAAAATAATATAATACTAAATAAGATTGGATTATATTATTATTGAAATGGTGACCATACCACAAGGTAGGTATTTTAAGCCAAGTATGAATGAAGATTAAGTGTAAGGGGATCGCGTGATATTCTCTTTAATTTGACAGCTGTTTAATTGCTTTCTATTAAATCACTTTATGCATCACATATCTCAAAATTAATGACCAATGGTGAAACCATTTGGTGTTAAAAACTACAAAGACAGCTGACTATTACCAGAAGGTTCATTGAAAACTGAAAGCTAAATGTGACTAATATCGTGTAAAATTTGGGGTTTTAATGCGCGTTATATACTTTTCAAGGAGCGGCGGACAATTTCAAGCATTGAAAACCCTTCTCTGGAATATAGAGAATGCATGAAATAAGTTTCATTGTAACAGTTCTCCCATTTTTTCGGAGAATATTTTTCGTAAAATGCCTCCTGGAGCGTCACAGGCAAATAGACAGACATACACAAATTAAGATAAGACTTGTTTCGGCTTCTCTAACGCACGAAACGTAAAACTAACTTAAAATTAATAACTTTGAGTAATGTACAGACAAAACTCTAATTTTAGTAATATAGATAAAAATACTACATAAGATAGTTAGTATTATGAAAACAAATACATAACATAAATAAAATCTTATATTTTAGAAAACAGGGTCATAAAGAATGAGAGAATTATTTAATATGACAGTGTGTGTAGTTTAATATATTATTTGTAAATTTAACTATGAATCCATTATCTGTGCTATTTTATCACGTTTCTCATTAGTTCTGTAATCACAGGTAATTAATATGCAATGAAAACTGTAACCATTCCTTTATTTTTATTAGTTTAGCTATTTATCAGTGGTGATGAGTATGAAATTGTTTGATTTTATACAATCAAATGATCTATTAAGCACCCCTTTTGACATGGATATGCTTAGCTCTGGGGAGGGGGTGTTGGCAATTTGGGCGACAAACATTTGAAAAAGAAACGTAATTTGGTTAGTGACGTAATAGCTTTGATATAAGAACAGCTGTTTAGATGAACTCAAAACATTCCCTTAGAAATATCCATATAGACTATTTCCCTATTATATAGGGAAGTAAATAGAAACATTTCTATGTAAGATGCTTCCATGAAAACGGTAACTTGTTTCTGGGTAACGACCACAAAATCCCCTTGTAATGTAGTGAGGGCGCGCGCAAGGGCCGGTGAAATATGCAGCCTCGGAGGGTGGAGCCCTTCTAATTTGGGGTAATGGTGCGGCAAACGCGCCCAACCACTCTAGGATTATTTCATAGGTCCGTAAACGGTTTAGTTAATTTAAAGAGTCTTGATTCTTAAGTTTCATCTTGGCAAAGTAAATTAAGAGCTTATTAGCGAATTTCCCATGGAAAAGTTTCCTATAAGAACAATTTGTATTTAGTGTACGTTCACATTTTAGAGCTACTACTATTATTATTATCAAATAAATAAACCCAGAGTACCCTTGTTTTTTTGTTTAATTTTACTGTCACGTGTTTTGGAGGTTTACCCCATAATACAGTGTTTAACCTTAAAAACAAAATTATTTCTATACAGTACAGTAGTGTGTTAAGTCATAAGTTTTTTTCTTTTATCTCTTGATAAAGTGTGAGGTGTTATTGGTGTAATAATTATATAAAAATTTACAAGTATAACGCTAATAATACCTCATACTTCTTCAAGAGAAAAATGTTTGTATTTACTTCTCTGTGGGAAATAGGTTGTATCATAGATATGGCTAAAGGGAATGTTTTCAGTTCTTCTAAACAGCTGTTCTTATATCCAAGTTATACGTCACTAACCATATGATGTCACCAAAAAAATGATTTTTCAAATTTGTGTCGCACAAATTGCCAACACCCCCCCAGAGCTGAGACAATCCATGTCAAAAAGAAAAAAAATATATGACTTAACAAGAGTCTACATTGTTTAGAAATAAATTTGTTTTTAATGTTGAACACTGTGATCATATGGCAAACCTCTGTAAATGATGAGTATAATATTAAATAACGTTTTTTTAAAACTCGCGTATCAATAAATATATTTGTTAGTACAAAAAATCAAATCCTTATAATTTAACTCTAAGAAATTCATAGGTGATTTGGTAGTTATCGTTTCCACTTCGTATCCTGAAGCCTCCGAAGGGGGATTTTATCCTGAATGTACCGGAAATTTCATAAAGGACTGACCTTGCCTTGACCTTGGGTTGCTGTTATTCATTCAGTTAATAATAATATAAACAATGTTAGGGATTAAAAAATCTACACGTCATCTAATCCTTAGCGGTTATACTGTACAAGAAACTTTTCAGTGGCTCATATATAATATTATAAAGAAGAGGTGGTTTCTGTATGTTTGTTTGTGGGTTTGTTCTGGCAAGTAAATGCGAAAAATACTGAACCGAACGGTTTGAAATTTTACAGAAAGGTAGATCTTAAACTCATGCAACACATAGGCATATTAGTTCCCTTAAAATCCCCTCGGGCTACGCCCCATGAACGTCCTAAGTTTCAATGTTTACATTTTTAGAGAATGAAAACATAAAATTACTTGAATGTCAACAGCTGTGAACACTAAAATTTGACAGTTCGGGAAGAAGAAGAAGAAAGAGCTTCCGTGACCGTCCTAGGTTTCAATGTTTACTTTTTCTAATGACAACATCCGTTTGCACTATATTTTGACAGTTCGGGAAGAAGAAGAAATAAAGTTGATTTTTCAGATAAACTGCTGGATCGAAATTAGTGAATTATTTGAAATAGTGGAATGGTAGATTTTAAGTTTTTTCCGACGACTGTCTCTATTACATTAATCCTTATCCTCTCCCAATATTTGACAGATGTTTCATGCTGTCATTTTGTAAAAAATGAAGAATTAATTAACAATAACTTAAATGTATCAGTAGAGCCTACACCTTTCAGCCTTTTTAACCCGTGCGAAGAACGGGTACTTTGGCTAGTATTCACATAAAATACCGCCCTGTGTGCGTCGATGTCTCATGAATAATAATAGTTAGAGTATTGGGTAATCTAATATGCTGTATCTCTCATAGATTTTAGCATTATTGTCGAAGAAATGCGTGGAATAAAGAGCCAAGACACTATCCTCAAGTAGGCAGTGGCCCAAGTTTGTGTCAAGCTTGGCTTTTGTTCGGTTTGTTTTTATTTCAAGAACACTTGCCAATGTTAATTTTTGGGAAAACTTGTTGCAATTTGTAGGCCACTTTTTTACTGTACTATGTTTAAATATTTTTGGTTTTAGGCTATGATAACAAAGCTATGAACATGAGTTAAATATTTATCTTACTTGTATTCTTACTTCATACTATACTGCAATGTATAAATAATTTACTTCATCTGTATGTGATCGACGTTCCTTCTCTGTTATAACATATTCAAACAATTTAATGTTAATCATATAATTAATTTAAAAAATGTATACGTTTTTTGCAAACAATAAATTGTTTTAAAACCTAAATGTATCCAAGACATGTGTGCATAAATATTTCTTGTCTATCCTAACCCGAATAACTATAAGGTTTTAAGAGTAATTTAACCCTTGGGATTAAAATATAACGGAAATTAATGTAAAAAAATAAACTAGGTACATGAACAGGTATAGTCTGATACATGAAAAATAATGTCCCTCCGTCGTTTATAATGTTCTTCAAAAACTAAATATTTGCAACATACTGTAATTACAATTTCCTGAGTTACAATTTATTACTTTTAAAAGGAACGGACAAAAATTGAGTAAAATTATGTAAGGGAAAAGTGTGTTTTGTTTTTATTTAATGAGTACAATGGAGCTCAGCGATGATCTGTAAATGAGGAACAATAAAACAGCGCGGACTGCTTTGCAAAATTGGGCGGGAAAATAATCATAACCATTTGCATCTCTATGTAATCAGCTTCCGTTTCAGCGTCCCGCTCAAAACATTCCTGGAATGAAACGAAATTGTTATCAACGAGACGATTCGTCCTTTGGCGATCTTTTAACACGACGCTTTTTTCTTCTAAGCAAAAGTTAGATTATAATAATTGACCTTGAGATGATGTTTAATTTTGTTTTTAAATCTCCCCTTTTTAAAGTGGAATAAAAGATAAATTTTCCTTTAAAAAATTTGCTAAAGTCTAGTCCAGCAATATTTATCTTTTAGCGTAGCCCTTAAGATCAGAGACCTAGGCTGGAGGCCTCTTTTTTCGTTTCGGGGTCCTCGAACGCCCCCATTCGTTAGTGTGTGTGTGTGTGTGTGTGTGTGTGTGTGTGTGTATGTTTGTGTATTCACACACACACACACCTACACAAAATTTGAAATGAAATTTGTTAATAGATAATTTTTTGTTGACGTTCGAAATCTAGGCGAATTTGTCCTAAGAGGGTTTAGGAGTGTGGATTGCACCCCAAAATGTGTGTTTTAAATTCAATTTGTGTGTGCTAAATGACGTACCCAGTACATAGTCTTCTGGAGTTTCAATATTAATATTCAGGAGAAAATGTAGTCATTTCCATCTAACAATTGAAATATAGTTGTGACACTTGGCATAGAGCATTATATAGTTAGGTTATAATAATGTATGCTGAAAAATCTAATTTTTTGTTCCTCGTAGCAACAAGCCTTCGTGCTCCCAGTGTTATTCTCACGTAGAATAATAGGCAATGTTATTAAATTTTTATAAGATTTTGGATATTTATATTCAACTTGGTTTGTAGCTTCACCTGCTAAAGATACTGTATGTTAAAAATCTCTCTAATTTACTCTATCACCCTATTCCCTTGTTATTTCATTGGAGAATCAGTAAATTGATTTAACCTTCTTATTTCGATTAACCTACGATTAAAAATAATTTTTACGATGGCAATTAATTCCCCAATAAAATCAAAAATTTCTGAATATGCAGGTCGTCTGCCACGAGGCTATTTTAAAGACTGACATTGCAAGATACATGGAGAACTATATTAGACCAACGGCGATTACAATAAGCCGCGCCCTTGCCTTACAAATGATTCTGGATAGTGGAAATATTGGCTCTCAACAATTTATTACTTCGTTGTCGTCTAAATAGATTATTCCAGATTCAGAGTTGGAAATAGCTTTTACGGTGAAAGAGGTTCTCTAAAGATCATATTTATTGATAGGGTGATTTATTTGAATTTTATGTACGGTTCACCCCGAGTACTTCCTTACACAACTTCCACGTCAGGAATTTTAGGTTTTCTATTTTGATGTATAAATTAGGAAATCTGTTTTGTTATTTTTCTATTCAACTTATTAGGAGAGCCGGCAGCTTTGATGGAAGCACCGCTAAAACACCTATACTTAATTTTTAATCCTGATCTTTACTATTTTACAATATCGTTTAAAGTTGCGATATTCTTAATATTACTCATTAGGTATATTACTCTTATTTACAAATAAGATAAATACATTATAATAATTTTGAAATTAGAGATAGTGTTCACACACAAACTACTGGTCCCATCATGATGAAATGTTGTACATATATTCTTGTTGGTATATGAATGAAAATAATCTACTTTTTAATAAAAAAAATTGTATTTTTGTAAAATAAAATAATAATAAATCAACATTTTGCTACTACTGCACCATTTGGAACTCAGTTACAAATTTGAATTTTTCAAACGCCGTATTTTTGTATTTTTAGTTATTTTTAAATCAGTATCATAATTTTCTATGATCCTAGTGAGTGTCAGAAATTCGAGGCACAAGGAACTAAAAAACAAAAAAAAGAATAACAACAAGAGAAAAGAAATTAAATTAATTGTTAGAATTAATGGGGGAACTACACCCTCCCCACAGTAATACCAAGCCTTTTAGAGTGATTCTGTTGGGTGATAACCTTTTGTTGGGGCATACCAAGTTTCATGGAAAAAGGTTGGGAAATAATGAAGAAATTGATTCTGAATATTCTCCATAAGGATAACACTCGGTGATGTCAGACAATGTACTGATTTTACCACAGACATTAATTTTAACTGTTCTCTGGAACGGTTAATCGTAGGCTAATTATTAAAAATAGTAACTTGTTTTTTAAGCTGGTTTTAATGGTCGTAGTTTGATTATATTTCACCTTTATTTTTTTACAGAAAATTTTAAAAACAGTTATTTTTAGTTTTAAAAGCCTATAACCTTTAAACCGCGATCTTTAGAGAAATTCTGGTGTTTTCATTTTGTTTATATAAAACGTTCAAGCCGTTTTTGAGATATTTTTATTTTTCGTGTTTTTGGGGTTTTTATTAGTAAAATATCCTTAAGTAATAAAAAATTTCAAAAAAAAGTCCAAAGATACTGTGGATTGTTACTTACATACCAAATTCTCAAAAATTGGACATCTAGTTTCATCTCTAGGCTTCTGTACATCCCCACGCACACACAGATATCACTAAAAAACGTTTTTCGATTCAGGGGGCACTAATATCCCACAGACACACCGACATACATTACTCCTTGAGATTTTAGAACGGGTTTTCTATGGTGTGCCTGGGGAGGTTTTAGTGGAATAATATTTGTAAAAGCTCCATAAAATTTAAAAATATACAATTTTGAAGTTCTGATGTTAACCTTATGGGGAATAAGATTGTTTACCAATTTCTTACGATCAAAACTTTTGATTTATATAAAGTAAATATTTACTATACGAAATTGAACAGTTTTATTAAATCACATTTATATTTTATGGATTTGGGGAGCTATGTACCTATTGTGTTCATTTCGTGTCTAACTCAATTTCATATATTGATGAATGTAATAAATAAATAAACCAATTACAATGTTCAAATATTTTATGTTTATTATAATAAACAGTATTTAATAATTTTCATATTTTTGTTTCGCTATCTGAAATATATGCAATGTATAGTTCAAGATAAATTAATTACCTTATACAATTAATACATAATTACATACAAAAATAATATATAATAGTTTCGTAAATCAAGAACATACGTAAAAACATTTACTTGCAAAATGAACTCTTTTAAGCATAAATTGATCCCTACCTATAAATTGCATTTTTTTAAATATTTATTTCTAAGAAAGTTTTAATTTACCAGCTCAAACTACTGTATGCATTGAGTCTTTTACCCATTTCGTCTCGTTGATTTAAACTTTAGGGAGTAACTCTGCAACCAGGGCCACTGGATTAATTTGAAAACCTCGACCACATTGGCTATATGTGTGCTTGGATTCCAAAAACCACAACAGCCAACTTTATCGAACAATTTAGCCGTATGAAAATCGCGTTTACGTTTTTGAAATACAAAATGGCAAACTCGTTCGCATTCATATAAAATTATTAAAATTTCAGTCCAGTTTTAGAATTTCTACTGAACATGCGATTGTTAAACTGATTTAACAGAAATAAATAATCAGCTCTCATGATAAGTTACTATTGGAATTCTACATTGACTCGATTAAAATGATGATTAATTAAACCAAACTAAACCACTTGACCACGGTTGTTTGTCATTTATTGACCAATGGATAAATTATCCTGTATTAGATTGATGTCTGTTAAATATTTTTATTTACTATGTTTTGTGTTTTAATTTTAATAATAATATGTTTTTACGATAATATTATTCCTTGTTTACAATATGGAATCCAAAATATATTGTGTTAAATAAAATGTTTTTTATATTATACTTTTCAATTCATTTAATAAATTACGTTACACTAAATAGTTCAAAGATATTAAAATGTCTTAATGGTATAAATGGAACTTAAAAGTACTAAAAAAATATAGAATATAATAAAATTGATATAATGTTGTTATTACTTAAATTATTGTTTTATATCTGATTTCTTAAATCAATAAGTTTTCTGGTTTCCTATCACTGATTAAGTAAGATTATTGAACTGGCGACCGTATCATAAGGTCGGTATTTTAAGCCAAGTATGAATGAGGATTGAGTGTAAGATGATTATGGTGTGATCTTTTAATCTTGTTACTGACTAAGGATGACATGTTCCTTAGACAGTACTGTTAATTAATATCCTAACAGTCAATGGCATATATCTAAGTGACTTACAGTTTAACGTAAAGTCCGGAACACTGCCTCTGAATTACGAACTGGTTTAATTATAAGGATGGTATAGCGGATTAACGTAGTGCGGACTTTAATCCACATAAGAGAACACTACACCCACCGAACATCGCTCACAACTATCCACAATTCGTGACTTCGGAGTAGCTGGATTGCAGGACACGTCACGGCCCCAGTCAACCAGGAAGTATTACAACTGTATTATATCACTTAGTATTACAACCTGTAAAAACTGAGCTTATAGATAGTTATGAAATTATTCGGTAATATCGCCAAATTGAAAGGCTATAACTAATATCACTTAGATATTTTTCTGTATCAGAAATCTTCTAGAATATACGAGTATAATACAATTACTTTAATACCAAACAGAATTGATGCAATGGTTACATACAAATTTTGTAAATTTAAGTCTCCTCGGCTTATTACTTTGGAAATAAACAACCGCATGCTCATAGCTTTGTAAAACAGCAAATTACAAAGTCAGAAAACAACAAAACAATCCGGCACCAAAGTTTTGTTTTGAAAGATATTAGAAGCTTTGTTCTCCGCTGCGGAACTTCAGCGTTAAAGTGGCTCTTTGTAAACATCGCGCTGCCGCTTTGACGCTGTCAGCTCATCATATACCGGCACCCGATATTTATACAACCGCATAATTAGCTTCCATGGTGCAATTTTACGATCATTATTACTTAATTAACTCGAATATTGCCCTGTAATCCCAATTAAGCTAACAAATGCTTCCACCCTGGTTGCCGCTTATTTTGAGGTTCATCCTCCCATCACTATACCACATATTTGAAATCAAAATTGGATTTGCTTTTGTTGAGACTCCTATTCAAGTACTTTCGAAATGGCTAGGCTGACAAGCAATTGATCCTTCAGTACACCAACTTACCTGTCGTTTTATAGAAGTACAAAGCTTATTCTGGTGGTAAAAGTGTACACTACTTGAGATACTTCCAGTTTCAGCTCATAGGTGGCAGCACAGTGAAAGTGAAATTTAGTTAGTTAGAACATTGAAAGATTGCGTTCATTTTAAATGGCGACAAGGTAGGTATTTTAAAGTTTCAAGGAAATATAAGTGTAAGACTATTGTAGCACGATCCTGTAGTCTTGTTACTGATTAAGGCTGACATGTTCCTTAGACATAACTTTTAATTAATAAGCCAACAGTCAATGACATATCTAAGGACACGCTAAGTCCCAGTCAAAGTTCATGCCTCTTTTTATCTTTTTTGTTTTTATTTTGACCGTTTACAAAAACTTCATAGCAGTGCCAACCAATACATTAATAAAGTAGTCGTTTAGATAACTATAGATAATAAACAAAATGTTCCATACATGAACTAGATTTCTTATTACAACAAATGAAATACCTGACTTTATAACCAAATTTTTCAAGTAGAATGTTCTTTTTTTTAAACTTCTGGGGCAGCTTCCTTTTTTTTAGTGGAGGTTAGAAGAGCATTGAAAAGTGAAACTCCATCGTAAGAGAAATGGTTTTTTAAAGCTGGTTTTATGTTTAGTTACTCTTGCATTTAAAGTGTACCTTAAATTAAAATTTTTCGGTCAGACGTGCAATTAAGTGATATGTTCCGTTATTCACCTAGCACAGCTGGTTTCCTTCTCAAAAATTCTTTCTCTAAAAGATCGTTGTGAATATTGCCATACAGCTTTATTGCTGATAGTTCATATACTAAAACCTAATATTTTTACCGCCACGTAATTAATAAAACGGTATTAAATAATAGTATTAAAAAGGTATCTAATAAATATTAGTAATTATTCTACATTATAAAGAAGAGGTGATTTCATTATGTTTGTATGTCTGTTGTGGAAACTAAACGCGAAAAATACTGAACCGTCTGGTTTGAAATTTTTCACAAAGGCAGATCCTAATACAACTCATAGGCATATTTATTTCCTTCAGGCTACGCCCCGTGAACGTCCTAGGTTTCTATATTTACATTTTCAAAGGATAATAACATAAAATTACATTTGAGTGTTAACAGCTGTTGACACTAAAATTTGACAGTTCAGGAAGATGGAAAAATATGTGCTGTGAACGTCCTAGGTTTCAATGCTTACATTTTATAATGTCAACATCTGTTTACACTACACTTTAAAAAGTTCTGGAAGAAGAGAGAAGAAGGTTCATTTTTAACAGATAAACTGCTGGATCGAAATAAGTATTTCCAAAATTGTAGATTGTAAGTTTTTTCCCGATGTGTGTCTCTATTAGGTTACCTCTTATCCTTTAACAATATTAATTAACAGGTGTTACTTTTGACATGGATATGTCTTAGCTCTGGGAGGGTGTTGGCGATTTTTAAGATGGCAAACATGTAACAGGTTTCCATTGAAACCACCAGAGCTATTTTGTTGTTTTTTTAAATATAAAAGAATAAGAACAGAACAGCTGTTTATATGAAGTGGAAAGATTACCATTAGACTTATCCATGATATAACCTATTTCCCACAGGGAAGTAAATACAAACATTTTTCATGTTGTTAGTTTACTAAATTACACATCTTAAACAGTGTGTTATCGGTAGTAAAACTACTCGTAAAAAATAATAACCTTGCATATTAACAAAGTATCGGAAGAGTGGAAAATCAATTAAAAATAAATAAACTAGATTCTACCACTAGAAATTTATTCACTATACTCCGAAGTAGACACCATTTCGCCATGCCTTGGTGTTCGCTTAAAACATTGAAGTACTTTCAAACACCCTGTATTTCTAATTTATAAAGTAAGACAAATCAGTTGGCGTTATATTTTCAAATGTAACTTATCTTTGATATTCAATACAAGATTGGTAATCTAATACCTTTTATGCCCTCAGCCGATAATTCTTCGTAGTTCTTTGTAATCCGAAAATGAAATTTTAGAACTAACTCAATATTCATCCCTCCATTTTTCAGAGGTTTCTTGTTTCATTTTTTGTAATAAACGTCCATTATTAAACAGTAATAAATGTTGGATTGGGTATAAACAAGCGACAAAATGAAGCTTGGCTGTAAAAATTGTTGTACATTAGTCAATTTTAATCTACAAATATAATGTAAATTCTAAGTATTAATACGGGAAACCTCAAATTGGAAGAATGATTTTCTTTTATTAATGAACAAATCTCCACAAACCTGGATTCGTAAAAATAGTGGATACATAAAAATAGTGTTTTTTAATTTTTTTGTTTAGTAAACTTTACAAATTTACTTGCCTGTGGGAAAAAAGGTTAGAACTTGGATATGTCTAAAGGGAAGGTTTTCAGTTTTTCAGTTCATCGAAACAGCTGTTTTAATAACCAAACTATGACGTCACTTACCAAATGAGGGTACTGTTTCGTCACTGTTTAAAATTTTGGTTGCGCAAATGACCGACACCGCCCTCAGAGCTAAGCCATCCATACAAAAAAATACTATACTGAAATTATTAAAACAAAAAATGCCCTTTTAGTATTCAATTAAAGATTAAAATTATGAAATGTACAGTGAAGTGTAAGGAAAATAAGTATGAAATATGAACTATAATGTTATTGAATTTGTTAACATGAATGTGTGATGTATGCTAGTTTGAAGTTTGATGAAGGACTTTACAGACACCTTTTATAATGTATAATGTAGATATGATTACATGAGTTGTTAGGGGCGCTATGTATCATTATAGGGGTAAAGAGTTAGAGTAGATATTTACGCCAAAACCCACCCCAGCGATTACACACCCCAGCGGTGAGATATACAGCCCCTCGGGTCCGGCCACCCCTCCTAGTTATGATTTTGGAACCCCTATTTCATTTCTCCTTCATATTAGAACACAATATATTGATCTAAAGTCTATAAGATGATTTATTAACATATATTCGCATCGTTTTCATTCATGGTTACTTTTAATGTGATATCCTCCAAAATATAGTGTAAAATTAAAACAGAAATTATTTAAACACCTGTTATTTAATAATTTGGTTATTATTTTGATTGTAGCAACTAGTTTTGGCTCTTACCAAGCAAGAAAATGATGCAGTTCTACAAAAGAATTATATGCTACAAATACAATTGTAAGAGGAAAAATTCAAAACACGTTAATAGTAAAAATGTTACGGTTCAATCCTAAAACTACCTTGACGGAAATAAAATCAGCAGTAACTTTGCAGGAAGACACAGCTGTTCATTAAAAAGTTACGACCGTGCATACCGTACATTTTACAAGTCAAAACTTCAAGGTACAGTAATAGCGTTAATCACATTGGCTAACCATAAATAAACCCCGTTGGCTAGCCAGATAATTGCATGCCTCCGGACAACTGAACACGCAATCACAGCTAAGCTGCATGCTTATGGGAGTTTATACTATCATTTTTATATTATGTTTTGTCCAAATTATCTTAAAAACATATATAAAGGCCTTCAGTCACTTTTACGTGTGTTACCAAAGTTTAAAATATAGCTAATTACATTAACAAAAATGCAAAGAGAACGAAATAGGTTCTTACTAGCGATTTCTCTTCATTTTTTCAACATAACTGAAACTCAATAACTAATTAAGTTAATAACATTCATCTTGATCGCTGTGAGACTACTAACTTGTCCTATTATGGATATAGAGTAACAAGTTTCTCAGAAACGCCATTGTTAGAATGTTCAGCAGACTAACAGTAACAGAGCAAACACGCCCCATAATGATGAAATAAATTATTGTCTTCATTATAAGAAAATAAATAAAAGTTCGTTTAGTTTTGATAACACTGATATTTTATGTTATACTAGCTGACCCGGCGAACTTAGTAACGCCTCACAGTAAACACATGTTAACTTTAAGATTGGCCATGTTCTGAAGTCGAATAGCAATACGGCTTCATTGTGAAAGGTTATATATTCTGGGTCGCTGCATAGTGAATAACAATACTGAAACGATAAAACATATTAATATCATTCCCATAAAACAAATAAATCTGAGTGGATTAATTCACAATTTTCAAATCCAATCCAAACCCAAACGAAACCTAACTGTAATACGGCTTTTACAGGAAAGATATACAACAGCTGATTATTATAATAAACGTAATAATATAAACATTGTAATTATCATATAAACACGTGACTTTAATCAGACAGAAAATAAAAATATAAATACATAATCCCCCAAAACCGTTAACTATTAACGTGGTGAATAAAGCTGTTCATTTTTTACAGTACACATTTACTTCATAGTTTAACATTAATGAATGATTCAGATGTCATTGGATAGTAAAGCATACGGTATTGCTAATGGAAAGTAAACCAATCAGCTGTAGCTAAGAAATCAAATGTTTTCATTGTAGACAATTTGTAAACAAACTTACTCTCCATAAGGTTAACATTAGAAATTTAAAACGCCATAAAATGAAAACTTGTGGGGTTTTCGAAAATATTTTTTCACTAAAACCTTCCCGGACACATATGGAGCAACTTCCTAAAATTTCATGGCGATCGGATGAGTAGTTTGGCAACGCATAAAGGACATACATACATACATACAGACAGACATACATTCAATTTTATATATAGAGATTTCACAAACTTATTTTTCGTTTGATTGTTGTTGAATTAGATTATTCTTAACCACAACACTCTCTACCTTTCGCACCTTTTCAATATTATTTCATAGCACTGATGCCAGGAGATTTCGCTGTGAGTGGACCACCGAGTGTGTCTTAAGTGTGAAAAACAGCAATTCTATAGCCTCTTTTGTTAATGTTTAAACATTTCTCTGCATTTGATCTTAGGAAAGACGTTTAACTTAGTATAAAATTAATTAATGTGACCAACTTTTTTTAAATACGGACCTTGGCAGACTATTACAATAATTAGTTTATTACTCGAAATATATATGTGTTATATACTCGTAGTTTTAGAAAACGGTAACGCAGTTAAAAGATATAAAAGAAACGAATTTCTCAAATAATAGCAAAAGTTTAAGCGGAACCCTGACCAGCCAATTTCAGTGATATTTTGTATATTTTTGTTAAAAAATTAGCTCCTCGTCATAACTATATTTTCACAAATTTAAAAACTATAACGTTTTTCTTCTAAAAAGTCGTTAATTTTAAAAAGTAATGCCCAGTTAATCCGTATATCATATTTGCAAAAAAAATCTAGCCTTACCATAATTCAGAAAAATAAGGTTATCATAAATAATACTATAAACTTATACGGATATCAGTTTACAAGATTTGATTTAAAACTGAGAGAAAAATTACGTGAAGAAGATAAAGTTAGATCGTAACAATTTGAAATGCAAATACTTATTTACACGAGACCAAGAGAGGCAACCATATTGCATTTACATTTTGAACTGAAGCTGTAATAAATATATTCTCATTTCCTTTCATTTTAGTTATTATATTTGAAATAAAATTTAAGACATTGTAACCACAAGGAGATTACTTGTTAATTATAATTTTTATTCTTGTTTTTTTATCTTGAAACATTGATGTCACTATGGAACACTATGCAAGAGCGCTGATTTAGAGGTAGTGCCTGGGACATCAGTCACCTAAGTCCCTGGTTTAAATCATGTCAATCATTAGTGGTTTTTGCTATTTCATTAATCCACAATCAACTTAATATTGTCTAAAGTAATTTTTGAAAGGCCCCTGAGCTATTGTCAAGTATAAGGTCCTAAAACGATAAGGGAGGGATAAAAAATTACTCAACCTAATATTTGACTACAACCATTTAAACTACCATTTTTAAACTAGCTTAAAAAATAACAAATTAGTATTCAGAACTATTTTTCCAGGACTAACAGTTCCAGAGAAACGTTAAATTTACTGTTCATGGTAAACGCAGTACGTTTTCTGAGAGCGCCCAATGTTATTCTAATGAAGAATATTAAAAAGATATATTTCTTAATTATTTCTAACGGTTTTCCATAAAACTTGGTATGCAGCGTATAGTCACATCACCCAAAAAAAACACTCAAATAAGCGTGGGGGGTTTATCCGCCCGTAACTAGCTGGGTGGTGTAGTGGTTATAATTCTCGCCCTCAAAACTGAAGGTCACCGGATCAAATCCCTCAAGGGTCGAGTCTGTACCCAGTCGCCATTTGTCATTGTGCTATTAATTAATGATGCTTCCTAGCTACAGGTTGACGTTAGATAGTAACAAGAACAGGGATTGGACCGTTCCCCATCAAAAAGTTAAAAAATGCCTCTGGCGTAGAAATACACAAAATACCAATACATTCTAAGAATTAATTTGACTTTGTTTCTCTAATCTTAAGAGATCAGAAGATTATTTTTGAAACACTAAATTATTAAATCATATTTAGATGGTCTTTAAAATATATGATAGTGTTATCAAAGGTTAGAGTTTTAAATTTTACTTAAGGAAAAAGTCCACTGACATAGTCTATTTAACTATCAGCTGCACTGATATTATGAGCTGACGTGAACCTTATGCATCAGTTGTGATACCATGTGGCCGGACCGCAGGACGGAGTCCGAGGATATGCAATTCACCGCAACCCCCCAGAGGTTCTCTGCTCTGATGTATATCTCTGTGGGTAGATTTCACTGCATACCTACTTGTACATAAAGGGAACAAGGCTAGTTTACTACCGTATGTAATCATTTATGCTTATCGTTGTTGAGCACTAAACCTTTTTATGGTTCTAATTTTTATCTACTTCTCATCACAATAAAGCTTCGTCTAAATGCAAAACGTATTTGTAATGAATAATTTAGGTTTAAACTACATTTTTACACTCAGAAATTGTTTTTGATTTTACATATGCAATCGACAACTTGAAACAAAGCCTCGTAAGTCAAGTTTACGTTTTTGAAGAGAATCTCGAAAGTGGTTTTAAGAGCTAAACATTCTTTTGACTGGGACGGTGGCGACGTCCTGTAATCCAGCTACCTGGAGGTCACGAATTGTGGATAGTTGTGAGCGATGGTTGGTGGGTGTAGTGTTATCCTGTGTGGATTAACTTCCGCACAGTTAAATACTACGTTAATCCGCAAAGACAATCCTGAAAATAAGACCAATTCGTAATTCAGAGGCCATGGTTCGGATTCAACACTAAACTATAGGTCCGTTAATTGTGATCGGCTCTTGGGCTATTAATTAACAGTCCTGTCTAAGGAACATGTCAGCCTTAGTCAGTAACAAGACTACAAGATTGCGCCATAATCATCTTACACTCAATCCTCTTTCATACTTGGCTTAAAATACCTACCTTGTTGTATGGTCATTATATCAATAATCTAATCTAATCTATATCCACATATCCGGGAAGTATAGACATCCCTGATATGTAGAACAATATATGTATAAACTATGTACTTGTTTGTTCGTATTTTTAGAATAATTTTCAGCCCAACATGACTACTAAATTTCGATTAATGAGTTTTCAGCCTTTCCTACCTCGTTACTACCGCCTCAGCATATAGGCGTAAAATGTAATAAGTTATTCTAAAACTGATTTCACAGAATATAGCCATTACATTACAAAACGACTTTACAATTTATCAAGTCATCAACTCCTAAAAGCAAAACAAAACCGATTATTCAAAATAAATGTTAACTGTTCTCAACATTAAAACAAAGAGTAACAGAAATATAATCGTGACAAATCGCCTTCCATACGTATGAAGAGTTTGGCGTCGCTGCGTTTTCAAGCCACTGACCAATCGAGCCGACTCAATGAGCGTTCTCTTTAGTCAGCATTTCCAAATCAGATGAGCTTTCCATATCCTGTAATTACAGTGCCAGCGTTGTTAACCGACTTATTTCCGGAGCTTACAGACTTCAAAGGATTTTCTGTGGAGAGTGATTACCCAGCTACTTAATTAAAGAATGCTAATCCTTATATTTTACTCGAATTTTACTTCTTTTACTTTTTGTGATTTCCCGTTCAATTCGTCAATGACAAAATATTTAAGCAACTATTTTCCAGTTTGATGCAGTATAAAATTTATCTCACGACGTTGAATGTACAATATTATAAAAGAAAAATTATTGTACATTAAATATTTCGATGTTATTGAAAGATTCTGCTTAGCACTGTTTTTAGTAGAAACTTATGCACAACAAATGTTTTACCCAAATATTTTAATGTTTTTTAATTAAAATTTCATTTTTAATGTTTTTTCCTAAAAATTGTACAAAATTTTTTCCAAATAATTTTATTTACTAAAAACTTTTATAAGCAAATTATTGTCAAAATAAATATATAATGAAGTCAATTTGACAAAAATAACAATACAACAAAGAACTCCAAACCAATATTTAATGATAAAAAAAAAAGACAATTTTTAGATTTTAGAACATAACAATATTTTAAATAAATTAAAATTAATTTTAATTTCATCAAACTTTCTAATACGTCTAAATTTTACAACTAGAAAAAACCAAATTATTTTTTAGTCGTTGATTTAAGTAAAAAACAATAAACTAATTTAATTAAAAGTACAAAAAATAGTTAAATTTAAATAGTTTGTTTTATGTTTAAAAACAATAGTTAAAGTAAACAAAAATAATAGTTTTATAGTATATAGACAAATATTTAGTTAAGTAAATTTAAGATAGATAATATCTTATAGGAATTAAATTTTAAAATTTCCATGTGAAAGCAGTGTGAAGCGCTTTCGTGTTGTGTTGATAACCATCTTAGTTGTTAATTTTTACATTAAGAACCAGGATTTATTTTTTATATGCACTATGATACAGACGCAAACTTGTGCCTCATTAGGTGTAAAAAACTAAACCCCTTTTTCAGAGCAGTTTAAAAGGAGCGGAATCCATACTAGTGATAAAAAATAGATTAATAAATTAACGTTCATCGTAGAATAAAGTGTGTCTAAGTGGGGTGTCTAAGTGTTAAGCGTCTTGGACTTTGGTACAAGAGGTCATGGGTTCAAATCCCGGGATGCCCATTTGGTTTTGAATCGTTTTCCCAAAATTTGTTTGTGCATAATCAATCCTTGACTCTATACAAAAATTCCTCAGGGGTGAACAGGACGCACATTCGTAATACCATTGGTTTTGAAGAAAAACAAATTTATTCAGAACTTGCTTGGTGGTTAAATGGTCATAGCAGCACCCGACATAAAAATTGAAGGTCTTAGCATCGAAACCGGCTTGAACCAAATCTAAACCAAGTTATCATTTTGCCACTGGGCTATTAATTTATAACGATTCCTTACAACTGGTATCAACAATGGGGTTTGGACCGTTCCCGATCAAAACACAAAAATCAATAACATGACAACAAATCTAGATAAAATGTACAAACCGTATATTCCTGAGATATAAATTTAAACCTTGATATGGTTCAAAACTAAAAAAATATAAATAATTTTTATTGTACGTATTATGTTTTTTATATATTCAACTTTTAGGAATCTAATTTCAACGTGATTGTCACGAAATTCATAATTAATCATTTGAAAAAATTCTAAAAGTAAAATAACGTATAAAAATGTAATGATACTGCTGAACGAGCTCTGCAACAACCAGAGTGTAGTGTTTTCATGAACATGACTCTTACCTCTACCCTAGCATGCACATAAACATGGGTAAACATAGTGGGCCGACGATAACAGAGACAACTGTCTATGTTTATACGTAATTTATACAATATATTAAACACTTTCAGATGGAGATATGGCATCATTAAGGAAGGCTTACATTGTTTTGTGTTTGATACCATTTTATAAATGTAGAAACTAATACAGTTTTTAATTAATACAATAAAAATTATTTAATTTTATTCAAGTTTATAGTTTTTAATTTTTACAATAATCACTTGCTATTTACGGAGATACAAAATATGATATTATATTGTATTGTATTCCTTAAAACTTCAAGATGTTTTACATTACATATGTTTTGTTATACATAGAAGTAGAAACAAAATAATGATAAATTTGGTTTGAAAGTTAGATTTCCTGGAAAAACTGCTTAATGAAAATAGTTGAAAATCATTTAATACTCTTCTTCTCTTAGTCTTAATCCCGTTGACTCCTCCTGGAGCATAGGGCCTCGACTGTTCCTCTCCACCTCACTCTGTTGGTTGCTTCCCCCTTTATCCCCTCCCAGGTCCTTCCTCTCTCCTGCAACTCTTCCATCAACGTTCTTTTCCAAGTTTTCCTGGGCCTTCCAACTCTCCTGCTCCCGGCGGGGTTCCACTCTAGTGCCTCTTTCGCCACATCACCATGCCCCTTTCGTAAGGTGTGCCCTACCCATCTCCATCTTCTTCTCTTTATCTCTACCTCAATGGGTTCTTGGTTTGTTGGTTTTATTTAATATAAAAACTATTTAATACTCACTATTTCTCAAATACCCCTGTGGCCATTGAAAACCTAGTTGGTTGTTGGCCTCGCCAACCATTTGCCTTCACGCGCTTCTGTCTTCTGCCAGTTCCAAACCTGCTCACATTCATCTTAAACCCTTCATCACCTCATCCACCCATCGCATTCTTGGTCTTCCTCATGGTCTCATGCTCTCTGGTGCACCTCTTAGGTTCATCTTCACCATCTACCTCTCACTTCTACGACTAATATAGCCCAGCAATCTTAACCTTCTACTCATAACTATTCCTTCAATATCTGCCTCACAATATAGTTCTTTTAATTCCCATTTCTTTCCAAGCACCAATTATAAAACTATTATTAATAAATAACACTTATATAAACATTTTTCCGTGTATCAAAGGAGTTTTTATAAAGAGGAAATCGAGTAGGTCCACACATTTTCTCAAGTGTTGCTTATCAAGGGTTTAATCAAGACTGGTAAAGTGATTGTCGGTTTGAGCCCCAGTGTTACGCTACCCGCCCACCCGGCCAGCCGCCCAGCCGCCCAGCCGCCCAGTCGCCCAGCGTACCACCTCCCCATGAGTAATGGTTGAGGTTTATTGCCTGGATTATGAAAATAATTAGAAAGGGTTTTACATAGAAATTTACGAACATTTTGCACTAAGCCGGTTAAGCCGCGGGCTTTCATAGGGCCACGTAATATTGTGTTGCAGTATAAGTGTTAATTAAATACAATTTATGTTGAATTATTTAAATTACCACGTAAAGTTAACTTTACATATTGCGCAGATTACGTGTCTATTTTTGAGGAATGTGAGTCAACTATTATTGTGAAGGTACCTCGTTTTGATTTAGACCTTTATCCTATATTTACAAA
The DNA here is from genome assembly GCA_023375725.1 of Nephotettix cincticeps. NCBI lineage: Eukaryota > Metazoa > Arthropoda > Insecta > Hemiptera > Cicadellidae > Nephotettix > Nephotettix cincticeps. The sequence continues at coordinate 3,479,337 of CM041785.1, forward strand.
TGAAAATAAATATTGTATAGCATAAACTTTGTAAAACTAGAAAACTCTGAAAATTAGACATAAATCTCGGTGGAAAATTAATATTCATTAATTGTATTTTTCTATATATAAATTAATCAGTTTGGGCTATTCTTGTAAACAGTTAAAAAAAATGAAAATATGCTATTACTTGGAATTTGTTTAGTGATTGATAAAATGTTTATATTGTTATGGATTTGTATCATAAAAGGTAGGAACCCTACATTTTTTTACAGTTTTCCACATTATATTATGTTAAACAAATTTATGCTGTGGTAACCAAATGAATTTTATTATATAAAATAAATCTCAATCAAAAACAATTCGGGAAATATGAGACTTCCATGATATAGTGATTTAAAACAGACGTCTTGGATATGAAGGAAGACTTCAGTCACAGATATTGCGAATCTGCCTCCTGGATTCCATGATTATGCCTCGCGAGAAAATGTAAATTTAGAGAGAAACGTTCTAAATTAGGATGCAATCTACCTCAGTCATTTCTGTTTTGCTTTTTACTTCTCTTTATTGAATTTAAATTTATACTTCCAGTTTAGGTTCATACATAGTTTAACTATTTTTTTAATATAGTTGTATTTGGCTTTGTTTAAATTACGTACCCTGAAAAAGATATTTAATAATAATACATCATTTAAATGTATTTCTCTAGTTTTTATAAACTTTAATACTTTTGTACTTCATATATAAGTATGATTTAAATGCTAATCGTAAATGTATTCTGTGTAATATTATAGTGAACGCGAAGCTACTTGCGAATTTTTTTAACAATTCTTGTTTTAACTAAGATGAGATACTATTTAGGAACTCAATGCTTAACTTAAATTCAGTCTATACATTGCAATGTACTTTTTATTCATATAAGGTATCGAATGGCTTACGTAAGATAAAAAATAGCTTTTAGAGTTTCCATTCATTTATATTTGATGACCACCATGATTTAGGTACGATAATTTTAGTTAATTGGACGGTAACTTTGTAGATATCGTATAATTACAAATAAAATATCATTTTTATTTTAAGATTATTAAGATTAATATATTGTTATTTGTTTCAGGTAAGAAACGTTTGAAACGAATTGCTCACAAACTGTGAGTATATAAAGAGTGTTTTAGTGTAAATAATAAAGTAAATTTATATTTACATTATTATTTATATATTTATATTTAAGCCACTATCTCACTGGATTGGGGTTTTCATGAACAATATCAATGCAAGGTGGTTGAAACGGAATCGGAAACATGTTTAGTTTTGTTACTCACTATTTGTATCTATCATTTTACTAGCAGATTTTTTAAAAATCTGGATCCACCATTGCAAAATTTAGTTAGAATTTTGTTCAAGATCGTACGTGACTTTGACAAACAATATTAACCGCAAACACACACAAAACACTTACAAACACATATATTATAGACTGTTGGACTGGGACGGTGGCGACGTCCTGTAATCCAGCTACTTGGAGGTCACGAACTGTGGATAGTGGTGAGTGATGGCCAGTGGGTGTAGTGTTCTCTTGTGTGGATTAACGTCCACACTATTGAATACTACGTTAATCCACAAATACCATCCTCATAATTAGACCGATTCGTAATTCAAAGGCGGTGGTTCGGATTCCACGTTCAACTGTAGGTCTCTTAGTTGCCATCGGCTGTTGGGCTTAAGGAACATGTAAGCCTTAGTCAGTAAAAACACTGCAAGATCGCGCCACAATCATCTTACACTCAATCCTCATTCATACTTTGCTTAAAATACCTACGTGGGTAGGTTAATAATCTAACCTAATCTAATTACAATACATATTTACCACAGGATGTTATATGAAATGCGTTTATGAACTCATATCGTGTCGTGAATTCAATACTGAGAAGTGAATCTAGGTTTGGATTTATAAATACTTTATTAAAAATTTTGTCATAAAAAAGTATTTTAATCTCCTTAAAGTTGAACTTCTACTTTGTATTTTCCATAAACTATCTTAATGGACAGAATTAACAATAAAATGTTTTGTTTTTATACAGTTTTTAAATCTCAACAAATGCTAAAAAAGTTGTTATTTTATGAATATTGAAAAATACTGCATGTAAATATTAGAAAAAACTTTAATGTTTATAATCCATTAAACATTATAATAAAAATGTATTTGCTTTAGGTGTTTTAAGCTCAAAAACATTATAAACTAGTTTCACTTTCGAACACATAAGATAGGCATTAATTGTGTCTATAAATATTTGTAATATTATACTGATTTTACTTTCAATTCCTTATTTCGTGAGGAATTTTAATTGATTTGATAGCTGAAAGTAGCAGGGCTTATTTTATAATCAAAAGTTCTTAGTTTAAGTGATTGAAACTTAATATCATAAACTTTTACACTATTTCAGTTTTAACGATTTAAATTTAAGAAATACTTTCCATTAAAATAATTAGATCGAAATATTCTTCCAAAAGTTAACAGTGAAGCCAAAACTATTTATTATAAATTGTCGTCACAAAAATTACTAGTGTAACCCCTTGCTTCTGAAAATTTATTTGGTTCGGTACGTACGTTTCTCACTTAACCCTAAAGGTGAAACATTTATATCACTGTGATAAACCACACTGGAATCTATTCTATCCATCATCCCTTTGGAAAGAACAAACCAGAATATTTAAAATCCGTCCAATGATATGTTTAATAATTTTTAAATAAAATATCTGCAATGTAAGTTTGACCTTAAAAATTTCTCTCGGTTACCATGAAACAGAACTGCTGATTCTGTAGTTGTACTCAGCAGTTCCCAAGAGCTTGGCGCATCTCACAAGTTACTGCAAGATCCTCCTCGTCAGCGGAATATGTTTACCTAGAAAAGTTACTTAGTTTTACGATTTTGTTTTCAACATAAAACAGACAAATATTGTAAAAACCTCTTTGTCATTATACAGATTTCTTTATGTTACAGAAAAGTAATTTTATATTAGTTTGTCATGCATATAAATCAAATTAGTTTTATATAAATAGAATAAATCATAAAATAAACAGTTCAAAACTGTATTATTTACGTATTCAAGGTGCAAAAGGTAATGCACTTCACAAATAATATCATATTAGAAAATTTACTTCGAAATAATATAAATTTCAAATAAAATTATTAAATATTCCAAGAACAAGGACAAGTTTCAAGATGTTTGTTTAAGTTGAGCGTTTGTTTAGGTTTCGGCTTTGTTTTAATTAAACCTAACTAGCGGAAAAGTAAACGTAGAAGGGTTGTTTGTTATTCAGAACTTTACAAACGCGTGCTCTGTAGTGACGAAGAGCGAGAAAGTTAGTTCAGTTTGACTTTTATTCCGAACCAAAGCTAGGTTTTACAAAACAAGTTAAAGATTTAGTTCGTGCAACATACACAACAAGCACGTCTACAACCTTTCGTTTTGTTTGAAATCTAATAGCAGGATTAGGAAATATTACTATGGCACAGTATATTTGAATGTTGCGATAATTTTTTAAATGACTTTCAAAACTTTTTAAAGGAAAATCTATGGACAAATAAAGACGTTTAACATTTTAGGAGTGAGATAAGAAATCTGGAGAGAGATTTTAAATCACGAGACGTCTCTTTATTCATGTGTGTAAAATTTAAATATATACTTTTTACAATAAATCATATGAAATTATCCATATTAAGATTATCAGTTACGCATTCTTTCCAAATTTCATAAAATATTCTTGAAAAATGAATAAACTCCTTTCATTAGGAAGCATAGAAAAAAACTTTTTTGATTTAGAGTACTTCAAAACGCATACATCTACACGGCAAAATCAATTAAAAAACATGACGAAAACAATACTTTCTCCTTATGCTAATGTATAGACTATGAATTGTCATTATAGTATTAATTTACGATTCGTATATGAATTTAAAACATTTTTGTAATACGTATTATTTATTTCTTTAACACATGAGTGATTTATTTATATGATTGATATATTTTTACTCAACAAAACAATTAATATATATGTACCAACCCGAAAATTAAAAAAAACATCTCCATATATTTACCAGAATGATGCAAATGTATTTACTAAAAAAATACAAATACCTATTATTAAAAAAATTAAAAGTTGTCCCGAATATTAAACTGTTTTATAATTGAATTCGTTTTGGAAATACCTAATAATTTTTCTATATTGCGTAGTTCTAAGACTATAATATTATAGCTTAGTTTTGAACCGTTGAAACGTATTTTAAAGATTTTTCAGTTTAAGAATTTCCCGAAAGGCCCGAGGAATGCAGAAACGTCTATTAATAAACCGATGGAATGTGCTGGAACATTCCAATAGTAATTTTAATAACCATCCTAAGGAACACATAAATACACAACTGATGATTCATTCCTGTTTTTTTATGATTATAAAACTCTTCATTTGAAATTTTGTTCTTAAATCATTCCTTTATTCTGGTCACACACAATAGAGCACTGAATTAGACACATTATACACACTACAAGCGGAACTAGGGAGTCATTTGTCCACTTATCAGCTGTTTCGTTTTAACAAATCCTGTGTCACTATCAGCTGATTTATTGGTTGGCACAATACCATGCATTTGGCGATAAGCGGTTTCAACAATAGTTCCAGTTCAGCCCATTGTGAAACTGGAAACCGGAAACAGCATAATATGCATACATATATTGTTTTTTTTAGTTTAAAAAACAACTATATTTATGTATTTCAGTTTCTAAAAATGAAGAATGATACCTATAATGCATTAACTTTTTAAAAATTAAAAGTAGAAATTTCCGTCTGATATAGTATAGAGAAAATTTTGTTCTAACTTTTAATTTAAGTTACATTTCAAATCCAATTAAAGAGTTACAATAACAAAAATAATACACGAATATTCAAATATGGAAATGACATTTGGTCTGTGTGCGGAAACGAGCTGTCATCAGAATTATTAATTCTATATTTTAGTGGTAACGCTGTAACTTAGTTATTTTTTCATTGTAAATATGTTTTAACTAAAAAATAACGAAACGCCATGACATGAAATAATTATAACTCCATTTGGGTTAATTCTCGTATTGTTTATACCAGTAGACAGTTGTACGATGCCACGCAGAAAGATCGTAGTCAGAGAGAATACAACATTAGCTTCAGCTGCATTGTCAGCGCCTCAGAACTGCTCATGTTTACCTCCGCCGTCGTTACTTTTGGTTTTAGTGCTGAAGAAATTCCCTGAAGCTAATTCTCTATTGATCCTTTTTTTCTGGGACTGAGATGGTAGCGACATCCTGTAATCCAGCTACTTGGAGGTCACGAATTGTGGATAGTTGTGAGAGATCGGTGAAAGTGGTGTTCTCTTGTGTGGATTAACGTCTGCACTATTGAATACTACGTTAATCCGAAAAGCCTATCCTCATAATTAGACCAATTCGTAATTCAGAGGCCGTGGTTCGGATTCCACATTAAACTGTAGGTCCCTTAGATATGCCATTGACTGTTGGGCTATTAATTAACAGTTCTGTCTAAGGAACATGTCAGCCTTAGTCAGTAACAAGACTACAAGATTGCGCCACAAATCATTCTACACTCAATCCTCATTCATACTTGGCTTAAAATACCTACATTGTAGTATGGTTGCCATTTCAATGATGTAATCTAATTTAATCTTTTTTATCGAACTAATAGTATGTTTGATTTTAACCCTTTTAGTGTCCATTACAATAACTCATAGTGTCAAGTGATTTTTGGCAAATTTGCTGTGTTTTGTTGAGACGCACAAAAAAACCATGAACCACCAAAAGAAGATAAATTAGACTATTAAAAATGTAGTACAGTATATGTTAGTCTTAGCTTTTTATTACGTATCATCCTTATAGGTTCAAATGCTGTATTTTTAAGTATTATTTTAAGAAAAACTTTGCCAAGTAAAATTGATAACACTATCTAATTGAGTGTTTTATATAATCTGCTAAGCTATGAAGGAAAACTACTTCATATATAAACTTATTTAATGTAAACCCCCTCTTTTTAATCCTTGTAACGTTTAATTCCCCAAAGATATTAAATAATCATTTTAATTTGAAGACAAATATACCGCACAAGAATAATTTGTTTCCCATTTTTTAAATGAAACCTGTCACTTAAAGTAAAAGTCCTTTGTTTACAATACTGATCTTTAAATTTTCGTTTAATAAATTTGAAACTACCAATACATAATTATTTTAGTTAAATGTTTATAAATCAATACGGATACGTGTTGTGATGCTATTGTAAACCTCAGGGTATAGAATAGACACTTTTCTCCTTCACATGAGAGTTTTAACGCATGCTGAGAACGCAGTGAGGGATTTGCTGACATTTATTTATATTTATAAAGCATTTCTTTCTCACGTGACCTGATACTGTTATTCACCGATTCTTTTACGCTTCTGACATTGTGTTTCCAACAACCTTATCTGCGTTAAGTCTATGTAGTAGTATGCACGTTTTAAACGGCAGATTCTTGTTATAAATAAAGAATATAATTTTATTTGTATACCTGAACTTAAACCGAACAATATTTCTTTCACAAAGATTTCATCCTGGCCAAATACATAATGGGAAAACATGAACGTCTACAATACAATTTTTTTAATAACTAATATGTTATTATCATTGAACCACGAAAAGCTAAATATGATAACATTTTCAGATAGTATGATACAAGACCAATTTGAATGTGTTTAGTATCTCTTTCAATGGTTCTGAAAATGGATTGGATGGACTTTCTCAGTAAAAAAGCTACATTTATTTGTAAGATTTAAAAACAGGACCTCTGGGACCAAGGCCCTGAGCTCTAACATTAAACTAGTGCTCTCCCCATTTATAAAAAATTGCCTATACATGCGACAAAAAAACATAAAACGATTATATATTCATGAAAAATCTTTAGTACTTACACCATAATTATACCGGTTAGAACCTTAATCTCAGATTAAGGGAAGAATAAGAATATTTGGAAGCGTTTTGTTTGCGGTTGAGTTGGAAGTTGTCTGCCGTACGTTAATATATAATTAGGAGTTTTAGTATTTTTATTTCAAGTTATTACGGAAAGGACAAATAGAAGAAGATCCTATAATAATATCGTACGAAATAGCATTTAAAAGTGAAAGTGATCAAGAGTATTATGTTCTTTACTTTACTTTACTTTTAACTGAAATGGCGACCTACCCAGGTAGGTATTTTAAGCCAAGTATGAATGGGGAATGAATGTAGGATGATTGTGGCGCGATCTTGTAGTCTTGTTACTGACTAAGGCTGACATGTTCCTTAGACAGGACTGTTAATTAATAGCCCAACAGCCGATGGCAACTAATGGACCTACAGTTTAACGTGGAATCCGAACCACAACCTCTGAATTACGAATTGGTCTAATTATGAGGATGGTCTTTGCGGATTAACGCAGTATTCAATAGTGCGGACGTTAATCCACACAAGAGAACACTACATCCACCGACCATCTATCACAACTATCCACAATTCGTGACCTCCAAGTAGCTGGATTACAGGACGTCGCCACCGTCCAGTTCGTCAATCTAAGTGGATAAAAGAAAGAAAAAAACAAAAAAATTACATAATTCAACAATAACACTTTTCTCTTAAATAGTAACACCGGAAAAAGAAACTATTTTTAGGTTTTGTTTGGTTGTTACAACTCAGCTCGGCGTTAAGACGGTTCACTGCCACCTTGATAGATCTCTCGTTTAAGAATCTAGCGTAAGTTTTTGTTGGTGTAATTGGATTTCCGTAACTGTGGGTTTAACCATCACTCAGCTAATCCAAGATTGATAAATCTTAAATTAGCGTGATTTTTGTGAAAACTGGCCTGAAAGAGGTTCAACAAACCAAAACTATCGTATTGCACCTTATCAAGTGGTATGAATGAATTGAAATATATTCACAAACGATTGGATTTATCTGTGAAGCAATAAAGGCCAATTTAGGATGGGAAAAAAATCAAAAAGGGAAAGAAATTTTCTCTTCAAAGTTGGCAGTACCGTATCCGGAGCGATACCACAATGCTGGAGAAGCATCCATTTTTCCAACAATCCACGGACCACGTCGGATGGTGAATTGGTGTCCCGGGACCCATCACATGTGCTAATGCCCTTCCTGTCCTCAGCTGTATTTTTATGACTGTCCCTCGACGCTCGTTCATAACTGAAATTATATTCGTCAACGATATAATCACCCTTTCTGATCTTCATCTTGGTTGAGTTTGTTTATTTATGGCCAGTAACACACTTTATCACTCAATAAATTACCGTTAATGTGGCGTAATACAATTTTAAAACCTTTTTTATATTTTTTAAATTTGCATTACATCTTTAACACTATAAATAATACTACATAATTTGTATACATTGCTTGTTACTATGATATGTTTTTGTTTTTTCTTTTTGTGTAATCCAGCGGAAATGGGTCTTATCTCAGTTTTTGTCTGAGTGTAACGCAAAACAAGGTATTTACTATCCAAACCCTTCCAGTTAAACCAAGAGCACTCATTTTCATTATTCTACATCTTTTTCAGAAGATTTTTGTATTTTTTAAATGACCCACTCTCCCTTAAAATAAAGTAATCACCTATTACACCCTTAGTTTTGAGTTATATTAGTCACATTTTTCTAAATTTTATCAAAACTTGTTTTAATTAGTAATTTATCAAAAAATAAATAACCAGCTGTCCAACTAACATTAACCTTGGTTTGTTTACATTGATCATCGATTTTAATCCTGTTTTAAAATAATATTGGTCCAATTTCTCTAAAAGCATTTTTTCTTATTAAATGGTTTTAATACGCTTTTAAAATTGTAGCATTGTTGTACAGTTTTTAAATATTAATAGTGTATATCTTCATAGTGATTTAAATATGTAATTTTGTTTCATGTCATTGTGAACACTAATGTTTTATACAGTTTTTTGTATTAGTAATTTTTCATCAGATTCAACAAGATTATTCTGAAATGTAATAAAAGTTTACTTAGAGAATCCTCTTGGGAAAGGTTTCATTAGGCAGAGTGGAAAAATGTTCCGATCCCAGCTTAAAATACATCAGAAAACCGGTCAATGTTAAGATAAAATATTCTACGTAATTTACTTTAACTTTTCTCAAAATTTGGATATGTTTGATTTAAAAACATACTATAGCTTCGTATCTATCTCTTCTTATAATAACAAAAGTTTTTGTACAAAAATATCTAGAGTTCTACTGGACTGATTTTAATAATTAATGTGTCGTTAGAAAGCTTCCATCCTGTAGATTTGCCAAAAGTATGAAAGTTTGACGTTTACAGTACAGTACAGTACGAGGAAACGGGTTTTTACAAATTTCTTATTTAATGGCAATTTTTGGCTGTCTTTTTAAGGATTTACAAGAAGTGCTGAGTATTAATTGGTAGGAATTTTAAATCTTTTTCAGAAATCACCTTCCACTTTGGTTTATTTCCTCACTGTTTAAAATTTATTTACAAAAACCAAAGCCACTTTTGCTTGCGTTGAAGAAAATACTGAGTTAGAGGTATTTTTGTTCAACTTCGTACAACTGAATCTTGAGTTCTACTAAATCGATTTAAATATTAATGCGGTTTTGGAAAGCTTCATCTATGAAGATTTGCAGAAAATTGTGAATAATTGATGTTTTATAGGAGTTATAAAGGAAAAAATTATCTTTAAAACAGTTAAGTGGGTTTGTTGGTATTCTTCGTCTGATCATATGGAACATTTGTTACCAATTTAACAGCTGATTGTTTTGTTATATCCTTGATTGTTATTTGTTTCCATTTTTTTGTTTACATTGAATATGAACTATACATCAAATACTTATGAGTAAATACGAGTATTTTATGAACTTGTGTTCATTCCAAGGATTGATTTAGCACAGATGGAGACAGTTTTACAAGTGGGTGTCTACCTACCAGCACCAGTATTTAGCCACGGACAATTGTATGTTGCAATGTCTGGGGTAAAAATGTTTGATAACATAAAGATTAAATTATTGCTAGCAAAGATCAAAGGAGATTTTTGAAAAATTCTGATTAAATATGAACAAAGAATGTTATATAAATTATGTATATAAAGATATGTTTCAAAGAAATACGTAACCAGTACGTTTGATGTATATTTTTTTATTTCCTTTCGTCAGAAATTGCATATATGTAAAATTTTTCTAGAGACCGTTGTATTAACCACAAAGATTTCTGTTTCTAGTTTATTATTATTATTAAATTATTCCAAATTAGTATTATAAAAACACACCTCCAACTTAATCCCAACAAAACATACAGAAAATTAAAAAAACTACTGTTATGAAATTATTTATATCTATTTAAAAACCGTTAAAGATAACAAAAATAAAATTAAAAATCTATATACTTTGTTATATTATAGTATGCTATGCTACGAATAGGCTCGCTGTTTCACTCAATACTGGGTTACTAAACACGATTTTCAATCTACACCTTTAGGATAAGTTTCCTTTCGATAAAAATTCGTGACTCTCGAAACTACGGTGGTCACTAATTGTGGATAGTTGTGAGAGATGGTCGCTGGGTGGAGTGTTCTCTTGTGTGAATTAACGTCCGCACTATTGAATACTACGTTAATCCGCAAAAGATGACTCATAATTGGACGAATTTGTAATTCAGAGGCCGTGGTTTGGATTCCACGTTGATTTGTAGCAACTACTAAAGGACCGATTAATGATTAATGATTAATATAACAGTCCTGTCGAAGTAACATGTCAGCCTTAGTCAGTAACTAGACTACAAGATCGCATTTCAATCATCTTACTCTCAATCCTCATTAAACTTGGCTTAAAATACCTACCTTGTAGTATGGTCGCCATTTCACTAATCTAATTTAATCTATGTATAAATATATATAAATAAATAAGAGTTATGTCTGTACATTGCTCAGAGTTATTCATTTTTTTACTTATTTTTATCTCAATTTGTGTCTGTTTGTCTGTGACGCTCCAGGAGGCATTTTCCGCTGTCTTCTCCGAAAACACGGGAGAACTGATTACAATGAAACTTATTTCATGTATTCTCTACATTCCAAAGAAGGTTTGTAAATGCTTGAAATCGCCCGCCGCCCGTTGAAAAGTAAATAACAAGCATTAAAAAACCCACTTTTACGCGATATGACTCGCATTTTGATTCAGTTTTCAACTATTAACCTACTGATAAAAATCAGCTGTCGAATCAATATTAGTTAGTTTATATTGGTCATTGATTTTAAACCCATTTCGAAATCATACTATATTAAAAGGTTGTTTTAACATGTAACTAACAGTAATAATGGTATAAATGTTCTAATCTATTTAATTGTGAAGTAATGCTAAATAATAAATCTGGGTATTGATTTTTTTCTTTGTATTGATTTGTTTACGATTTTAGGTTTACATTTTGGTATGATGGATCTTTCTTCTTTAAACTGAATCGTACAACCCGTACAAAGGATGGACTCACTGCTAGTCAGTGACTAAGAATAAAGTTTACATTCAAAAAAACGTGCACATAGTACCGTGACGTTTAAATAAATATTTTAAACTTGATATACAATATCCACTGGCAATTGAATAATAAATTACATATTGATCCCAGGGCACTCGGTTCTATGAGCTTATTAGTTTAATGTTAATATATGGATTATAAAATTATTTGTAATCGAATCATATTAGTAGCGTATGAATATTTATAAGAGGATATTACTCATAATATTGGAATATTTTATGGTAATTTCAACTTAATGCTGTGTGTTAATATTAAAATCTTATAGGTTAGTAATTAGTTACATAATAGATTAAATACTGTAGCTTTACATAAATAAAATTGAAACCAAAAATATTTTCTCTTTATTCTGAAATTTTGGGTTTTTATGTTGTTACATATTGGTCTAGCATTTAAATACAAATCTTATGCTGGTTAACTATCTTAAATAATATCCTAAATCTGTATATAAGTTAGAGCATAATATAGGTTTATTAAATACTGATAGACTTCCCCCTTAAATACAGAAATGCCTACTTTCAGTGTTCCTCACAGCAGCAAACCTGCATAATCTTTTCCATGGTAATCTGATTTTTACGGTTCATTTATTCACACACATAATTCGGTTTATATGATAACTAGTTCCAATTTGATATACTAATTTTGTAGAAAGTATTTACATTTTTTATTAGGAATAAATGTTTTAAATCAATCTTATAGAGAAAAGGCAAACTCTCTTATTTACCGACAGATATTGATAAGACATCAGATTGTATTATTATTATTATATTATGTCCTATTTGGAATTTGGCTGAGTACGCAGGTCTGCTTAACTGGAGTATTTAGTTCAAATTAAATACCTATTATGTGGTTACCGAGAGGCATAACAACGAACTTCACTAGAGATCAAGTGAAGTATTCTAAAAATTATCCTCACTCATTTACGTATAGTGTATATGCTTTATTCTTTACTTTTACAGAATAGGCTTACTTTTGAAACTTTATGGTATTGATTCGGGAAGAACATCTTAACAAAGTTCTTAAGTATGTTTGTTTTTGATTATTAGTATTTCAATCATAACGATAAAATATGTCTAACTGTAAAACTGTTCCTATTATGAAAATAAACTGTTTTAATTAAATTTAACTTGTATTAAAGATTATTTTACTGCTCAAATGAAAAGAAAATACCACATCCGCTCATTGTTGGTGTGATCAAGTTATTGCAAGTTATTATTTTACGTCTTTTTAAATATGAATAACATTTTATTTAAAATACCAAATTCAACTTTTAGGTATGCCAATAACCTGTTCTATTATATGGGTTCCTTGTACAAAATCCATTGCAGATGGTGAAAATCACATTTTCAAATTCAAGGTTGGTTTCAAAAGGATAAATTTATTGCTTCCATTCACTTATAAATAATTCAAACAACACCAATTGTTGTCCATTGTTATGTTGGTCCATGAATTATATTTTTTAATTACTTAGTGAAAACCTGCGTTAGTAAAAACTATAAATCTCGGAAAGGGTTTGGTATTCCCACCAAACACTAGTTTGTTACACACCAAATAGAACAACACCAACACTAAATTACATTTGTACTTCTTGCCTTTATATTTTCTTTGTATGTGAGCCGAATATTTGTTTCTGAATATTTTTTTTATTTTAAGCATATAGTCCCAGTTTTATTATTGGTTATTGGGCTATTAATTAATGAGTCTGGTAAATGAATCAGCTGATCCGTCAGTAAAACAAAGCTAACTACATATCATGAATTCCATTATATCCTTCATGTTTACCCTTTACTCATATTCACATAAAATACCCACGTAATTGGTGTCGCAAATCTAAAAATACCTAAAAACTATTTTTTCCATCAAGATGAAGTAAAAAAAATATTTTGCGACTTAAGACATCAAAAGAAAACAGCTGATTTTTCAGGTTTAACATTAATAAATAGGAATCAGCTGTCTGTGAATACCAGCTGGAAAATATGGAAACCAACATTGTTGTAAAGTAAATAAACGTAGAATGAGTTTTTGTATTGAGCCCAAGGCGTGGTAAAAGAAAAAAAATATTTTTCTCTGGAAAAACGTGTATTTTTAATAGACGCTCATTTTTCCAGAACCTTGATCTGAGATGAAAGAATGAAATCAGGTCTTAGTGACGGAATATATTATTTTAAACACCTGATAGAAAGAGTTTTTACAAACAATAGTTCACAAGCGTTAAATTTATATAATGACACGTTGACAAGCCGTGTTTAGCAGCTGATTTATCGCACTGGTGCATTGTGGGTAAACAACAGCTGGAAATTCCATTAGTAATTTATTGCCTGTTTGTGCTGGATAATTTGCTTCGCCATGTTTCCTTTAGAAATATTTTATTATAATTGAAATGAATAGCATAATTCGTCTAACGTTAGTAAAAATAATGTGTTTATTTTTACTAATTTGAATATTCTGATGTATTGTTCAACAATTAACTATGTTGTATAAAACAATTTCGTCGTGAAGTATTAATTACTCAGTGTAATTTGTCTACTAAAAATAAAGTAAAATTAAAGGTTTAGAAGCTCTGATCCCTTGATCCCTAGATCGCAATGCTTCAATTACCGGTACTCTTTTTACTACCATACGGAATTAAAAATAATACTTATAATACTAATTGTAAAGTATGTTTTTGTGATGGGAATTTCAATAAAGAATAAAAGAATGGAACACATTTATATTTATATGAGAATGTATTTATTTCACGGCAGTGTTATGGAATTAATGTTTAAAAATGATTTCTGACATATGGGTGCTCTTTAAGTTCAATATGGAAGTCCAATTTTCGATCGCTCTTTCCAGCAGCTGCGGACATAATTTGTGAATAACCCAACGAATGTTCACTTCCAAGTCATTTAGAGTCTGTATTTTGTCAACACAGACTTGTGACTTATGCCTTTGTTGACATATGACTACAGAAAGTAGTCTATTGATCTCACGTTCGTGGAGACTAGTTAATGTTACGTATATAGGAGATGATCCGATTATTAAACGTTGCTCTCAAGAGATCGATTGTGTCAGCTGCTGTGTGGCACGTAGCACCGTCTTGTTTAAATCATATCTTATTTAGATTCAGTTCCATATCGTTTAAGTGAGGAACGAAAAGTCCCTAAACATTTCCAGTCAGAGTCAGACCAACATCGTGTTTGAAAAAATAGGAGCTAATTATACCCTCCTGCGCAAATAGATCGACAAAATGTAAGTTTTTGTAGATTAAGGGACACAGCAACAGGATCAGTTGGATTTTAATTGTTCCAAATTATTGTGTAGTGCAAAACCGATTCACCAAAGCTGACTCTGATGGACGATTATGTAGTCCTAGATCGGAAGATGTATTTGGTAAGTTTCCTGACGTACAACGTAAACAGAACAGACACCAATCATCCACCACCTTCACTAAATACAAATATCGAAATTTCAGCTGTTAAATTTTAATTTGATTGTTGTGTGTAACATTGCTACCAACTTAAAACCTTGCCATTAAAAACCCCTGTATGTGTTGTTTTGCTACACCTCTGTGTGTGGCTCGGTATTTTAAAGCAAGATAGTTATTATTGTGACAAAATACTAACCTGAACTAACAAAAAAAATCCCAGCTCAAATTATTATAACATTACATCAAATTAGAACAAACTATTATTAATTTACTTCTAGTTACTTACTTCTGTTCAATCACTGAAGTGTTCAGTAAAGCTTAGACAATTGCGTTAAATATCACTCGAAATTGGTTTTATGAGTTATTTTTTTAAATTTAATAGTATAAAAAACCTTTTTCAAAAAGAATAATAGAATAGAATAGATCAGGTCAGAGTCACTAAATACATTGTTTAGCATTACAGAAAGCCAGACAGACTAAGGCAATGTACAGACAAAACTCTATTTATAATAACTTATTATTAGGCAACCATATCAGTAACCAACCAACATACTAGTTAAACCGTTTAACAAATAAACTATTACATTTATTGAAAGCTAAATTTACCCTGAGAATAGTAATACTATGCAAGTTAAGCCAGCTGTTTATCCAATCACTATATATAAAAATGAAGGAATGTATGTGTGTATGTTCTTTGTGCGTTGCCAAACTACTCATCTGATAGCAATGAAATTTTAAGAAGTCGATAATTTTGTTTCGAAAACTCCATAAGTTTCCATTTTATGACGTTTGAAACTTCTGATGTTAAACTTATGGGGACTAAATTTGTTTACAAATTTTCTACAATCAAAACATTTGATTTCCTAAGCTCCAGCTGTTGCTTTACTTTCCAATGCCATATGAATCATTCATTAATATAAAACTATGAAGTACTTTATTTTGTGCTGTACAAAATGAACAGCTTTATTCGCCACGTTTATAGTTTACGGTTTTTAGGTATTTCAATTGTTTATTTTCTGTCTGATTAAAAGTCACGTGTTTATATGTTTGCCAAATAAAATATAATTACAATGTTTATACATATTACGTTTCTTATAATAATCTTAAGGATTGGTTTGGGTTTAGTTTGGTTAGATAATTGCAAAACAATCCACTCAGATTTATTTGTTTTGTGGGAATGTTATTAAATGTTTTATCGTTTCACTATTATTATTCTCTATGCCTCAAACCACAATATCTACACAACGAAACCATAATGCTATTCAACTTCCGAACATGGCCATTGGACAATTTTAAAGTTAACATGTATTTACTGTTAGGCGTTACGAAGTTCGCCTGGTTAGCTAGTAAATAATAAATACGACTTAAGTGTAATGCTTCAAATAGATAAAAACGTCAAAATGGATGTAATTTACGACCAAAGCTTTATACGAATGAATATCGCTAAAAGCTAGGCCCCATGTGGTACTTGCAATAACCTATCGATTCAAATAACTACGTTTAAATGTACCATTCCAACGCAATTTTCCAACATGCGCACATGTCGTTTCACAAAGTGCTTTATATTTACACATATCATTGTTAATTTCTCTTAAAGTAAAAACGTTTTTGTGAGTGATTTGCCGAATTTTGTAGCCGTAAAACTAATATCCGTCCATGATATCCTTAAATTAAAATAGAAAATTCAGTTAAAAAATATAAACCTAAATTATAATCAGGTCTAATGTTTGCCCAAATCAATTAGGCCCAACGAATTTTAAATACGAAAAACTTTATTAGTGTAAACATAGTGTAAGGAGAAGATAGTATTTTCATTAAAAGTCTGCTAAATTTAGTAAATTTTTCTAGTTAAATTTAATTACGGTCTAACTTTATTTATGGTGATAATTTTTACTTTCTCACTTATATTATTGTTTTCGTCAAAATGTTCAAAATATTAAAACGAACCGTTTTCCTGTTATTTTCGTTCGATTTACTGTTTTTCTTATTAATTTTCTTATTAAATGTTTTCCTACTTTACGAATATATCGCTAAAAGCTCAGGCCCCATGGTACTTATTATTAATACGTTTAAATCCATTCCTTTTTAATGCCGTCGTTCACTTTATCACAAATTTCTTTTTTTATAAAATTACTCTTTTTTTAATATTTTTATCCTCAATTTCCTTCTAATTATTTAATTTTATACCTCTTTTTTTTTAGTTTAAATTAAATTTTTTTTTAAATTTAATTATATATTTTTTTGTATTTTTACTTTCTCAACTATACTTAGTTATCAAATGTTCAAAATTGAGAGAGTTCGCGGGGCTCCTGAATAAAAGGGGGTCTGTTCGTGTGTCCGATTTAGATTAAATTTGGTATGTTTGGAATGCATGTATGGTATGTATATATTCACCGTATCTCCAGATATTTAAGGTTAGTTCACCCGTATTGACCCTTAATTACGTGAAAAATACAAATTTCTCAAAAATGGTTCTAACGATTTTGATTAAAATACGATCGTTTTTAATGCATGGAGTAAATAAAACGTGACCTCCCAAATGTCTGCAAAAATGTCAAAAATTATTATTTTTTATCTTCAATCTTTCTTTGAATCAACCTTTAGATGTGAAATTAAATAAAATATATTTTATTTATTTATTACTAAGTTTGAAAAATTAGCAATACTACACAAAAATGGCTGACTATACATAGTACCATATAAAACATACATGCATTTTTTTTACAAAAGGGGTCAAAAACAAATATTTCGTTATGTATTAGCTTCGGTAATTCTCTGAAAATGTAAGAACCAAATTCGTCTCTGACATAACATCCGACAAATGACGAAAAGCAAAAAATTGTTGCTGGAGAGAAAACCTCGCGTCAAGTTGGATCCTCATTTGTTGCCGCCATCTGCTGAATGATTTTGGTTTTGTACAGTTCCAATGTAAACAAAAACCCCTTTTTCGGTGTGGTCATTATATTTTGTTGTAGTTGTATGAATAATGCTTATTATAATCTAACTTTAATTGTACGACATTAAATTAGATATATTATATTATAAACGTGTTTTGATTTCGACTGTAAAATAGCAAGTAATATAGAATGAACTGTTGATATTTAGGGTAACTTATTATAGTTTTAATTAATTAGATGTTAGTTATGACATGAAGGTGATCTAGGCCAAGGTAGCACTTTGAGTAAGACAGCAGTTAGCGGTTTGTATTAATACAAAATATCCCCATCGCAGTAGACCTGCGTACCCAGAAAATGTCTAAATAAAAAATGCAATAACAATAATAGCCCATAAAACAACTGATATAAATATCTGTCATTAAATGTGAGATTTACCACCTTTACTCAATGAGATTAACATGGGAGTATGTAGGTTTTCTGCTGTGAGGAACACTGGAAGCCATTTATTGCTTAAACAGTTTTTATTTTGACGATTTATACAAATTTTTATCAATATATCTCCATAAATAAAGGAGTTTGCCAATTCTCTATATGATTAACATGGAACAAAACTGGAAAGTAATTAAATATAAATGGATGACTATTAAAATTACAATAATAACGTAAAC
This sequence comes from Nephotettix cincticeps, assembly GCA_023375725.1. Lineage (NCBI taxonomy): Eukaryota > Metazoa > Arthropoda > Insecta > Hemiptera > Cicadellidae > Nephotettix > Nephotettix cincticeps. Next base: position 3,497,883 of record CM041785.1, read on the forward strand.
TATAAAAATTAATATCAATAAACTATAAAACATATAACTAGACACCCAATAGGTTACGAAATAGAAACATTTAAAACACCGTGTAATAAAAGAAATAAAAGAAAATGTTCCATTGAAAAATCTTTAATTGTTTATTAACATAGAAACAGCTATTTAAACCTTATTCAGCAAAGGTGTTTCTCCAATCTTACATCACAGAATAAGTTTACAATATCCATTGGCCTATCATACAATATGCAAATACAATATTCAGGTTGAATCACATAAGGTGTCCAATATTGATTCCAGACAAACAGTTGATCCTACAATTATGAAATAAAATGATTTCCTACCAAACCAACTCCAAGGAATAACGTAAATATATTTTAATACTTTTTGGAGTTAATTTTCTTTTTTGATTAAGTTTTATTTAATGTTAAACAATTAACATGCGTTTCTTATGGGAGAAACAAGTTTTTTGTTGATAATTTGAAAGCTAAAATAGATATGTATAAGGTTTAAATTTGAAATTCGCTTGGTTTTGGTATAAAAATTAAAATTATATACTATTTGACATACGATGATATTTGATATTTTTGAGTTTTGGCTATATACGTATTTAAAACAATTGTTTTAGAGATAGTATTGTAGTGATGCTTAACAGAATAAAGCTTAGCTCGTAAGGAATGCAATTCTTCAATTAGAGTAGAGTAAACTGCATTTTTAAGAAAAATACAGGGGTTTCAAAAAATTGGATTTTTTCACTAAAAGGGGCGTAATTTTGAAACGAATCGTGATATTATAAATCTGATTGGTCCAAAATTATTGTATTAGCAAGAGATTTAATATGACGCATAATATGACATATGTTTTGGTTTGATATTTCCGAGATTCGAAAAAAGTTGAACATTATTTACGTTATTCCTTGGGGCTGGTTTAGTGGGAAATACATTTATTTCATAATTGTAGGTCCAAACAGTTTGTCTGGAATTAATATTGGACACATTGATTCACCCTGTATAAAATACACTGACCGTAATAACTGTGAATAAATAAGTCTATGCTTGTAAAATCAAGGCTACCTAAAATGTGTTCCACCTAGGGTGTTCTGCGAAGGCCGGGTGAAAGTGAACTCACTCCGTTTACACGTCAACTTAGCGCGTTCAGTTGTGTGACGTCACAGTCTACTCGACGTGCTTGTTACATTTCACTCTTCTTTGATCTTAAGCCACCCGGGTGACTCCAAAAGATAGCTGAAAAATCATTAACACTGCCTCTTCTAAAGGGGTTAAATCTTGATTTATTTAGGTTTCCCTTTACAAAGGTAAAACGTTCTAAAAACTACTTGAGTTCTGTTTATTTGGGCTCATCTGAATACTAAAATTTATTTATTACGTATTTCATTTCAACATTAAGTGAGAGGATAGAACGAATCATAAGTATGGAAAAATAGTTTAAGGAAAATAAATATTTTACAACAGCAATGTACGGCTATAAATAAGGAATGTTTATAATTGTACAACAGCTTTTTCAATGTTATACATTTCATGATACCTTTATTTCTCTGTATGATTTTAAAATTAGTTCACATTACATAAGGTTTCATAAAAACCCCATAGCCACTTTAAATTACCCAATGTAGTGGGTCTGTGTTTATTTGTGTCTTATTATTGTGTGAATATTATTATGTAAATGTCAAACTTATTTAACAGTAAATTTCTTTGTTATGGTTGTATATAAAAACATAGTTTTTAGGTTAGCATCATAAACATTTCAAAAATATAAAGCCCCTAAGAGATACTGTTAATTTAATGGCTGTTTCGTGTATGAATGAACATGTTCGGGAGTCTTTACTATTAATATTTTGTACAGATGTTTGTCTAGAAACATTTACAAAAGATTATAGTATATATCGTCACTAGTCCGGAAAGTCGCTGTTATTACAGTTTTGTGATATAGCCCTTTTTATCATAAATCCTTTACAAATTATATAGCATGTCCAAATAAACTTTACAATATACCTATATTTAACTTTTTTTATCATACGAGTATTTGAATTTTAATCGTAAAAGCAATTTATTAGAAATGTCGTAAACAATAACAGTAAAAACAAATTTACTTTCCAGACAATGAAATGTTCCGTTAATCCATTTGCTATTATTAAGATAATAACGCACATTATTTGTGTTATTTATCTTAATCGAACTTGAAAGTATGTTTTCAAAACAAACAATAATATGCAAGGAAATTGACGTTACACGAGTTTGCTGTTGTGTCTTATGTTTTTGTTGGTAGAAAGATTTACAATGTTTGGTCTTGAAACGAAAAATATGTAAAAACGTATATAGCAGCGCTCGGGGTGTCAATTTGTTGAAACCTACTTTCCGAACTAGTTCCTTTTCCAGTTTTATCCAGATTGTATACTAAACCCAGCTGATGGAAGCTTAACCTAGTTTCCCTCACAGCTGACCGATCGGAAATAGCAGTTTATTGGGGTGGTATGATGCAAAATATTTATGTATGGGAAATACATTAGATCATGGATACGTCTGAAGGGAATGTTTTAAACTAATTGAAACAGCTGTTCTCATGATCAAAATATGACGTCACTAATCATATGATGTCACTAACCAACTGACGTCACTGTTTCAAATTTTGGACGCACAAATTTACAACAATCCCCCTCTACCCCAGAGCTAACACACATCCATGCCAATATATTACAACACAGCTCATAATATAAAACGAATAAAATCAAATCTATGATTAGATTAGATTATTGAAATGGTGACCATACCACAAGGTAGGTATTTTAAGCCAATCATGAATGAGGATTGAGTGTAAGATGATTGTGGTGCGACTTGTAGTCTTGTTACTGACTAAGGCTGACATGTTCCTTAGACAGGACTGTTAATTAATAGCCTAAAAGCCGATGGCAATTAATGGACTACAGTTTAACGTGGAATCCGAACCACGGCCTCTGAATTATGAATTGGCCTAATTATGAGGATGGTCTTTGTGGATTAAGGTAGTATTCAATAGGACGGACATTAATCCACAGTAGAAAACACTACATCCACCAACCATCGCTCACAAATAACCACAATTCGTGACCTCCAAGTTGTTGGATTACAGGATGACCATTCCAGTCATCTTCTTAAAAGAATGTAATTTCTAGCATTCTAGTACAATGTAAATCATCAGCTGATATTACTATCAATGAAGTATATCTGTAATAGGTTAACATTTGTGAAAACCGATTTTGTTATTATGTTATACTTAGGACTCATTCTGATTCAGATTTAAATAGCTTTTTTCCAAGTTAATCTCATTCACTTGAATTTATTACGACTCGAAAGTTCTTTCTTGGTATCGGTTAATCATTTAAAATTAAAAATGTTCAATATTCGTCAACATCTTACTAAAGTTAAGTGGACTTATATTGAACGTCTGAAGTATTTCATATCAGCGATGAATAAAAGATAAAAGTTTTCCAATTTTGAAACTTATTTGGATCGAAGAAAAGTTAGATTCATCTTTATAACACCATTATTAGAGTTTATAATGCTACTCAATGGATCGAGAAAGTCATTCTTCAAAATTTAAGAAGTGACCTTCCCCTCCTTCAGAATGTCCGTTTCTAAAGAGTTCTGATCATTTTATTTGAGCCAATATTAAATATATTTATTTAAAATAAATATAAATACTTAACGGGAATATATTATAAATTAATGTGTTGTTATCAACTACTAAGTCCGTGGTAAAACTTACTTTAAATGGGTTTTTCCTATTTATTAAAAGTCTCGTATTTATTATCATAAACCTTTTACGATTCTGAAAGTCATGTTAATTTTATTAAATCCTAATATATTATAATTTAAGGTTTTTGCAGATATATACCAGATACACTTTATGTAGTGCTACTCATTTTTGTTTTTTTTCTTCATCAATTTTATATTATTGTTTACATGAGATAGTAGCAAATTCCTTAAATTTTATAATGTCTATAAATAGATACGTTAATGGCTGGTAGTATACTTCTTATTTCGGGGATTCTGTTGCTTCAAAATAGTATTTTTAGCAGAACAATCCACTAATCATATTTTTTAAATCAATCAATATAAGATTCGTCATACCTTTTTTATGAACAAAATAACATTGCATTGATTAAGATATATTTACCATTAATGTAGATTTTAATCCAACCCAACTTAAAAATAAACTGTACCAATGGACTGACACATACTTCCTCCCTTAAGTAAATTTAAAAACGACAATCTGTAAAAGAACAATCATGTTCTACAAATTTTAACTAAACATCATTTAACAATTTATTGTTTCAAAAATAATCATCAAATTTTTTAAAACATGTTTTTTAGGAGTTTTATCGGTGAACATATTTGCAAATGATGTGTACTTACGCTATATTACAGAGTGTATAGGAGCTATTCAGAAAGTACAAGGAAACAATGAAATGTATATAAAAAAGGTTTTTATACTTTCCAAAAACGAAGGTGAAGAATTCCACGTAGGAACTTCCTATTTCAGGGTACAGATAAATATCGCTCCGACTGAGAGGTTCTTGCAACAAGTAATTAAAGTTCTAACAATTAGCAGCCCGATGCTTCGTCCATAAATTATTCTGAAGACCATTCTTACATTTTATCTGTTGCCTCATTAACTAATTTATTTCCATTCTACATACTATGGTTTTTTAATTTAAAACTAAAAACTATTTATTGTAACACACTCCATGTCTTGTAAAGTTTTAATTTGCTTTAACACGTCATTAACAAGTTTCAATTTGCTCCATATTACGTTTTACCTGACTCTAGTTGTTCCAAAGCCCACCAATAATTTCGATAAACTCAGATCCGTTCATAGAGAGGAAGGGGACGTTGGACTCGGTAGCCACTGCCTTAGCGAGTAGAGTCTTGCCACAGCCTGGAGGACCCAGTAACAAGGCTCCCTTTGGAACCTAACAAGTAAAACTGCATTAAATACCAGTATTCATTCTTTTCTCCCGTTCCATTTAATTTTAAGACAATAAATTTTAATTTCACTAACTAGGTTGTGATTAAATTTTCATAATTTTTTTGGATTTTGCTCTATATTGAAGGTTAGTTTTCACTTCTCCTAACCGTCACAATTATTCACTTTGCTACTGTCAATAAAGCACCCATACTGTATTACTAGCAATAAAACAAACATATTTTCAATTTTATGATCTTTGGGTTTTAACATTTTGTTCATAAGAAGATTTCTCAAGATAAAGTTCCATTGTCCAGTTAGAGGTTAACAATGCAGTTACTAGTTTGGAAGAGGTCTTTCTACTGAAACAGGTCTGGGCAGGAAACCCAGATGGAAGAAGGCCCCCGGGACAGTCAAAAAAAGATGGAAGGACGAAGTCTGTATTGAAATGAAGAGAATGAGATTGAACAAGGGGGATGTAGAAGACAGGAATAGTTGGAGGCAGTCAGTATAACGAATCAGCAATCTACTAGAATTAAAACGACAAAAAACTAAATACCCCGTCACAGCAAATCTGCGTACCCATTGAATTCCAAACTTAGTAATAGGACAATAACTTTATGGTAGTCTTGCCATTAGACTACGGTAAAGCTTATTTCTATGAAAATTCACTAAAAATTAAAACCTAAAAACTAGAATTATTAACCAGATCGAGACGTAAAATATTGATTATTATTTAAAACTAAAGATATTTTACTAATAAATTATTAATAGATATTTAAATTAATTTTATTAATGATAAGATAAGAAATGTTTTAGAAAAGAAAACGGTGCTGTTTTGTTAAAGTTTGTGTTGAAGACAATGATATATGTAGTAGTAATGGGGCCAAAAGTGAGCCCAAAGTCAGGGATGATTTATATATCTTGACCTCTTTCCAGCGAGTCTTTCTTCCTGTACGTATTTACTTCCTTCTGTAAGATAGTAAATAAGTATTATTTCAGTGTCCTTAGTAAAATTAATTGAACATATTTTCAACTGTTTGACAGAACATCTAAGCCAAAATGAGTATGATTATTTGTATCCTTCGGATTAAACCAGACCCGGATGTTGCAGTCGGATAAGTCTAAGTCGCAAGTGTGACATAAAGCCTAACATGGGTAAAAACCCGAGACTCTAAGCTGCTTTAGAGGCTTGTCAATCCCAGACTGGCGCTGTGTATCTTCTTAGTACATTTCTAATGTATGTTTTAAATTTAAAACATCAAACTATAGCCTATATAAAAAATTAACTCGTCTTGTAAAATGATTAAAATTTCCTTATTACACCGAAAAAATGTAGTAAAGTGTATTATTGTATTGTAATGTTTTGTAATGTATAACATTTAATATATGCACCAGTTGTTAAATTGGAAACCGATTTTTTATATATTAAAAAAATGAAGCACTGACTCTCACACATTATACGTAAATATTTTGGGGGGAGGAGGAGGTAATGATAATGCACACCACAGAGACCCGGTATTGTGGGGCTCGTACTCACTAAACCCTCCCCCTCATCTCCTAGGACTAGCCTGGAACTGTTTTGCACACTACTTCGGGATAGACCTTTTGATTGTTACGCCACTAAGGCTTTCCTCATCGGGGTGATCAGAGTGCTAAAGACGGTCGAGATCGACCTTTATCGCCCGAAGTATGGATTGGACCTATGCCCAATCCATAATTCGGGCTTACCACATAAACACGGGCTTAGTTATAGTGTTTTCCACAGTTCTAAATATGAGGATATTCCTTTGAGCATAGCTTCGACGATGTTGTCAGGATAGAATGCTACGTCGATCTCCGCAGAGAGAGACACTCACTGTGCAATCCATTTGTCATACTCAAAAAAGTGTGCTGTGCCGTATCTTCAATGCCAGGACAGTACAGATATTTGCATCTACCAACTTTGCCTATCTTATTTATGCAGATAGGACTGAAAGTACCGGTAACCTGATAAGAGTTTTGTCACGAAAATATCGACCTCGCCGTGCCGCCTCTCTACCCAAGGGTGGATGTCCGGGATCAGTCTGTGGGTCCAACGTCCCCTCGATTCGCCCCCCCCATTCGCGCTGCCAATGGTAAAAGCTTCCCTGGCGATAGTCTGTCTCTCCCTCGCAAGATGGTAGATAGGGATAGCACCAGCCAAAGTACATAATAAACATTACATATTATGTAATAATACTCTTACAATTTTTGCTAGATAAATGCAAAAATTTTTACCAAATGCTTATAATGTATATACGTACTCTTATATTATGCCTATTATATTTTATTTCAACACAAAATGCCATTTGACTCATTAGTAATGGTGGATAAACACTTAATGAAAAAGAATACTGGACCTAAAATAGAACCCTGCGGGACCCCAGGAATCACGTATCCAGAAATCGATGAGCAATAGTTACAAAAATACAAACATCAATCCGTTGAGTTATTTCGTAATCATTATTCCATTAAATACTTTGTAAAACGTTTCATAATAAACATGTAAAATAAACTTTCAACTCAAATGAGTGACAATACCTAGTGTCACGAACGAGGGACGATTCCTTTTACGACACCCCCGGGTCTTGTAGGGATGGATTGTCCTATCGGCCGCACGTATCTCGAGAACTTTCCTCGCATCAGCTGTTGGTGCGTAGTTTCATGTTATATGGCCCTAAGGAGTTGTTTGTACGCCATTAAATGTTTCCCACACTACTGTATTAACCAATTTCTACTTTAAAAGCAGGTTTTAAAAATAAATCTTTCACTATTATAATTTCACACAACAATTTTGTAATTTAAAGTAGATTTTACGTTGAAAATACGAATAATTAGCAGGAATAGTTTTAAGGCTTACCATGTAATAGGAAATCTTTTGGGAGTTCAAACAAAAAAATATTTTTAACAACCACAGTGCTGAGTTCAATCAAGGTCGCAAATAAAAAAATCATCAAACCTTTTTTTAAACAGAATTGAGTTTTCGGATTAAGACTCCCACCGAATACAAACCCCATTAATGGATGTAATACGCTATTGATAAAATTTTCAGAAAAAAATCCGTTTGATTATACAACATAAATAGAACTGAGGGAATCTGACCCTTGCGAGATTGAGAATCGTGCCTGGTAACGAAACTGGAACTAACTTTTCCTTTGGGCTTTCGGAAGCATTCTTGCTAACATTCGTTTGCTCAACCAACGATTTTTTAAAATTACTCCCATACATTTAATCATACCTAATTTAGCCTTTTAATATTTTAATGATATTTTATTTTAACTAAAAAATATTTTACGTGTATATAAAGTATAGACTTCTGTAAACATAATGTACTTGTACTTTGAACTCTTTATCAAAAACTATTAAAGACTAAAACTCATGCAAAATATATTACTTTTCCAGGATAGAAATCATAAACAGATTAACCCCACTATCTTACAAATTTAGTATGATATGAATTTCATTTGGGATAGTTTAAAATCCCAAACATATTCATGCTTGATTTATTGATAATCGTAGATTGGTAACAAAATATCAAAACAAAACAAAAAAGTTTAAAAAATATTTTTGAAAATTATGGTAATTAAATGTTCTGTAAAGTGATAGAGATGCCATATTTTAATATTAAAATGTAATAGGCTAGCTCTAAATTATGAATTAGTTTTATATTATGTACCAAATCTATTATTTTAGATTAATTTATCGGGATTTTTTGGATTATTTAAAAATAGAAAAAAGGCTACAAGGTTGATAATGTAGTGTATAAAGCCCAAATAATTACCCTTGGAAGTTATTATGAATAACATAACCTAAACGTGTCCGCAAGTTTAGGTGTATTTTAATAATAATAGGCTCTATCTGTATTTTTATTAAATACAGGTATTTTTAATAAAAAAATGTTGTATCCACGGTGGAATTATGACGGAGCAAGCTGTTTTTTTACATATTAACTCAGTGCGTTCAAATGTATGACGTCACACCCAAGTTTACGCTCGTTGAGTTTGGTTCTTCTTTGATCATAAAGCACTCTTGTTGTAACCTCGTACAAAATGGCCTTGCCGAAGAAGCAAAACCCGTGGTTTTGCTTCTTTCTACTTCAACTCCATCATGGGTTAAAGTTACATTAAAATGTCAACATGGTTGTTGACATTTACTTCAAATACTAAACTTTGAAATTTTATAAATTACAAACGAGTTACTCGTATTCTTTTCGTTGAATAACTTAGCTGATTTTACACCAAACTAAGTAAAAATAATTATTGTAATTAACTTTCTCTTTATTTATTTGTAAGTTAGATTTCAAAATGCAAGGTATAAGGTAGTACAAAGTAGGTAAGAAGCATTTTTCATTTTTAATAGAGTGTCTTGCTGGCTAAGTTGTTAGCGTCCTGAATATCGCCATTTTTGGTTTGGAATCCTTTGCCAAAAGGTTTTTGTGTGATATCACTCATTGGCTCGATTATAAGGATGCTGGTGTAGATATAAGCAAAAAAGAAAAGGAATACATATCATTTGATTTTATTTACAAATTTATCTATGTGTCAAAAATATTTGTAAATATCTTAGTCAGTCTGCAGTTTTAAATATTTCATTTATTTGTTACATGTTTTCGCTTACGCCATTTTCAAAATTAATTAATTTCTTTATTTCATTCTTTACGTAAACCTAAATTACGTTATTTAAAATATACTTCTCAATTTTAAGTTAGCTTAGTACAATTAAAACACAATTTTAACATTCACACAATTCAACGTTCTCAAGAAAATGTTTGAATGAAAATTTTTGAAAAAAAAGAAATGTTTAATTGTTGTAAGTAATTATTTGAGAGGGTTAATTGTAAAGGATGAATATATTTTTTAAATAAAAAAATGAAATAGGCAATGTGAAAACAGAACGTGTTTGCCTGTGATAATGGTAATTGCACGAGCTGCCTCAAAGGTAATCCCACTGTATAAAGTCCAACATGAACAAAGCTAACATTAACAATGGAGGTTAGCTGCTTGACACCTGAACCTGGTGTCTACACAGCTACAACACAGCTCTGCACGGCTATAAATTTACTCAAACCTCTTGTAATTACTCTCACACGTATGATAATTAGTGGTGCAAAGTGGGTCTTGAACACTATCCTATCTGTTTACAAAATAACGATGGGAAGTCTATGGTTGTATGTTGATAAAAAAAGTGTTATTAGCGATTGTTACAATTTTACGCAATCGATTTCTGTTTATAGAATTTTTTCTTTCTTATACGTATTCTGCTAATTGCTACAATAACTTTATTTGGAGTAAAGAAGGTTCTCTTCAACGTGATTGTTAGATAATATTAAGTTTTAATTACATATGATTAAATATTAGTTCATCAATTTGTATAGATGATTAAATGGTGTTACTTTAGAAACAATTCAATTCCAAATTGGTGCTTTTATTGAAAGTTGAATCGTTGAAATTTTCGTAAAAATTGTTGAACAATCTCCTGATAAAAATAGTTTAACTAATTAAAAACATGTAGATAACAATTGCGCCAGTGGGTTGTTTTACATAAGCTGAACTTAATACAATAGCATCTCAAATTATTGGGATTTATTATGTAACAGTTTAATGATTTAATATCAAATGACAACATACATTTGTTTTCAATAAAAAATAAATAAAAATTAGCTAAATATTTCGGATAAACATATATATTTTGTGGTTATTTTGTCCTCAAACTATATCTTTAACACCCACTAATAAATAAATGATATTACATTTTGAAATAATTTAAAAATATCCATATCTAAATTTTTAAGCCCTTAGAAACGCTTACATTCATATCTGTAGGGCCTACAATAATGGATTTAAATATATATTAATGTAAAATAAAATTTATATTTTGGGATTTTTTAGTTTCATAGTATTTGTTGTAGTTATATAAACGTGTAAAAACCGTTTTGTACTTACTTCCCCATTGGGAAATAGGTTAGATCATGGATATGTCTAGCTCTAGTAGTTTCTATGGAAACCTGTTTCAAATTTTCATCTTACAAACTGCCAAACCTCCCCCACCCAGAGCTAAGACATATCCATGTCAACAAGCTTTAAAAACTGTATTTATTATTAGCTATGGTTTCAGAATCGCAGCTTTAATTTTACGATTTATACTGTAACCAGCTGTTTATTTAAAGTCATCCCACCTGACAAGACAGTATCCGTATGATGTCGAAGGCAAGCTAGGCTGTTAGGTTGGTAGCAATGGTAGCAATAACATGTATAGGACCTCAGGGGCTCATGAAGAGGATATTGGAACTGTATCGACATAGAGCAAGTCAAGTGTCTTGTCGTTGCAGGAATATTATTATATTTTATTTCCAACATCGTTCAACTAAAATTTTACTCTCTGTACTGTACATAGTATGAGTTTGTCCATTTTCAGACTCCTTGAATAGAAAAAAATGCTTTGATACTGACTTTTGTTTTTTGTGTAAACCACATTGATTCCTTTTACATCTATGGAACTTGGAATCAAAAACCCAAAAAATGTAAAACTTCTCAAAACCGATCCAAATTATGTTGGTAAACATTTAATGGTTAAAGTGTTTTTCGACAAAAATAATATCATACCAACCATGTGTTATTATACTTCTATATTAAATCATTAAAGTCGTAATCTAATCGTTTCAAATACCTAGTTCACTTATTTTTAGCCGATCAATGGTAACAGCTATTGAACAAACTTCTTGTTTTATCGGGAAATAAAACAAAAATTTGACAATTAAATTTCCTTAGGTCTGGGTGATTTTTAGTAAACTTGGAATTATAAGTACTACCAAAGTTTAAGTTTAATCAGAACTATTTTTTAATCATATATTGGAGAAATTTTAATTTTTAGAAGTGAACTACCCTTAAAAACTGATAATTCCAAACGTGTATAAAATTTTATAAAATTTGACCATCGGTTTAGTTTTGAAGCGTTACATGGATAGAGATTAATAAAGTCATTGAGGTTATGTTTGATTTTTTCGCTGGGATAAATGTAAATATAACTTTTATGTTTCCGGTAACCTTACTTTCAAAATCCGGAAGTTAGTGTTGCAGGAACGGCGACTGTATATCAGCTGACTGAGTGCTTAGTGCATGCTATTGGTTAGTTTCATAGAGATTTGGAGCGTTACGCGCATGTGATTGGCCGGCTACTTTGCCGCGCTAGGGTGGTAATGAGATCATATCCACCCTAGTGCGGGAATGTCCTTTACGTTATGCCAACAGAGCGAAATATGCCTGTAATCGCGCGCTTATAGGAAAATAAGTATTTCCACACTCAGTGCAAGTTTTAAAACCATTAAAATAAATTACCATCTATTGTTTTTATAATCTTCAATATAGTTCCATGAGCTTAAAAATTTCATCTGAAGTGTTGCTGCAATTATAATTAAAAACCTAAAACCTGGCATTTAAGAGTTTACCAAAGCACAGAATCTTTCAGTCACGTTGTGAACTAGGTTAATATAAATCAAACATCCAATTGTTTAATGTTTTAATTAAAACCACACACTCATTCAATGTCGGGCTGCCTAAACGAATAATAAACAGTATTGTAGGTTTGTCTGTGACGAGTGTTTAAGCCAGCAAACCTCGGCGTCGTTTGCATTCGCAAATACCCGCGTCCGTTAGTTTAACAAAATTAACTTTAGAGTAATCCACTTAGCCTTGCCTCCTAGATTAAGTGATATTTGCATTTTGTTTATTGTGGTGGATTCCCTATTTTGATTTTATCCCCAAATGGATACTCAATCACAACTGGAAAACAATGTTTTAACTTTAGTAAATACAAACTCAATAAATAAAAGTCATTATTTAAATCATGTCTTTTCACAATCAATTGTTATCAGAGATTTAAGATTTTATACGAACTTACATGTCATAAAATAGTATTGTTAATATAAACGGGGTTTATATTCAAAACTCTTGTTAAAATGTTAATATGAGTATGTTTTTATAAAGACGTTTCCTATGTTGCTTTCTAATAGTTACCTCTTCAACACATGTATCTAAAACAGCTGTTTTTAAGCAGTATGACGAAAAAAGTTAAAAATGCAATACAGTACTTACATTGAAATATACAATGCATACAAAATTTCATCTTGCCTTTATGGCACTCCGTGTTTACCAAGAGTCCGCAGTGCCCGAGTTTTTTGTTTACTATTTCCTATAAGAACGATATTAGATTTAAAAAAAATACTGTCACATTGTTTTATACGAAAAAAGCACGTACTTTATGTAGTTTTTAAATATAAATAAACAAAATCTTATGTGTATGTCTGACTAGAATTTTAACATAAATAAAATCAAAATATTGATAAAAATATCAGTCGTAATGTACAGTTATGTTTATACTTTCAAAAATGTATATGAATATTTTAACTACATGGATCGCTGGTAAAAATATTCTAGATGAATATCAAACTAACCCAACGTGTCTTTATTTTAAAATTCGTGTTTGATGTGAGGTATTCCTCATAATTTTCAAAATTGTCTTATGAGACTAATAGTCCAAGATGGTGGAACTAAAACAATATTACGTAAAAGCTATATACAGTAATATACGTACCAAGCTACGACAGTAGTATATATGTGTAAAAGTTACAAATATAAGAAATTCTTTACACATAGACAAGCATAACCAAAGCTACTAAAATGAACAGAAATATGTTATAACTGAAACAAATAAAACGCTCTAACAAGTATCCAAACATGGACAGAGTTGATTTTTCGGGATTTGATTGTGTTAAGCAAATGAACTGTATTTGTAAATGCAAATGGCTCTGAGGATTAGGGAAAACAAAGTATAACACGCCGCCGACCACTAACTCTCCAGTCTACAGTCTGCACCAGTCTCGTTTGGACAGATTTTTTACTTTTGAATAACAATTTTTGGTTAAGGTTTATTCCATTTATTTATTTTACAATTAATTCGACTTTTCTAATAGCTCTTGTGTTTAAACTACACAACGTTTCTGGAGGTGGAGAAACTCCTCCCGTTTTCAAGTGATTACTTAATTTACCTACTTTATTTTATTAGCTACTTTATTTCATTGTTGAAATTTACTGTCATTACCTTTTTTGTCACACTGCTTCAAGAATGGTTGTTTAAGATACATGTGTTGAAAGCAAAAGTTGTTATTTTTCTTCCTAGGACTAAACCTATTATTATGATGATTTTTTGAGACCCAGGTCACAAAAGATCATTGTTGATGAGATAATTTTAATTTGAGACCCATTCACATAACCTAAACAGCCATTCAGGAATCAAGGAAGAATTGCTACAAAATAAGTGACTTAACAGCTGATTAGTCTAAAGTGACAAAAATGGTTGACAACTATTGATACTAAATCAGGTAATTAATTATTTATGTTTTTCGAATTTGTTTAATTTTGTTTTCAGTATAACGAAAAATATAGTTCATCACTCGGCCCAAAATTGGCTTTTTGATATACGAGTCACTCGCAAATTTTAAAGCATCAGCTGTTAAACTTGTGCTCGTATCATAAACGCCCGTTTTTGGTCCTACATTACATTACATTACACAAAGGGGCGGAACAGAGTTCCTATAGCACGTCAGCCATGTGGCTTTTTGCGCACCCCTGTTGATTGAATGTTTCACGGACCTTCCAAGTTTAAAAACCTGACAAACTGCCTTAGTCTCCCCACTAGCTCCTCCCGGGGAAGGTGACAACCCCTCTCCATGATTTTGATCCTAGTGATGAAATATACTATTGTGGTTTCGCCACAGAGAAGCAACATTATTATGCTAGTGGCGAGCGTATAAAACGCTTGACACAATATTCTATCAATGAAAAATAGTGGTGTTTAGATTGATTGAAAATTATATTTTGGGTTGAACAATACAAATGAAAAAAATAAAAAAAGTATGATATATTTATTTGACTCACATCTTCATACACATGGAGCCCACCATTTGACTTTAAAATAGCAATATTAAATAACCGTTGAATGCCTTAATTGAATACTGAATAACTTAGTCTATTTATATTATTTTAACCCTCATTAAGGGGTTGAACTAAAGGGGTTCATTTATGAACGGGTTCACAACAATTTAAATAATAGTTTATTTACAAACAGATTCGTTACTTTTTATTCAAAGCTTTAACATATATAATTAATTTTTAAAATATTATAACTATTTGATTTTATTAACTAGGTCCACCACATACTTCGTTGGTGGTTTTTATTGACAGAAGTTTGTTTATTGATTAAAAAAAGTTAATTATAGTGATAAGTATTTGGTTATGATACTTTTTTTAAGGGAGGGAAACAATGACCATTTATGATAGTATTGACTGTGGTCATTTGTTGAGGGAGCTAGCTTGAGGATGAAGGAGGTCAAAATGCCACATAAATCTTCTCTTACAGTTAACTTTTTCTCCATTCGTGTTTATCTTCTCTGTGTTGAAAACAATCACCAAAAAATAACTAAAATTTTACAGTTTAGTTGTAAATAATACTGTTTTCTTTTTTATCCGCCACTTACATTATTTAATTGTGCTGTTTAATTGTGCGGTTGATAATTAATTGACCTGTGGTTCTCAAGAATTAATTGAAAAAAAACAGTTTTATACACAGTATTTATATTACAAGTGTTTAAATGTTTTACCAAGGAAAATTAGTACCAACCATTTAAGTTAAGGTAAAAATTAAACTTTTATTTTACTGCGTACATGCTTAGAAATTAAAAATGTATATAACTATAACTAAAATTTACTAATATAAAATAAACATCCTGAAAAGACTAAGTATCAATTTTGAAACAGTCAAAAATACAAGATAGCATTTTATTTTATTCATCCCAACTTATTAAACCACAATTATTTTATAGTA
Organism: Nephotettix cincticeps; assembly: GCA_023375725.1. Taxonomy (NCBI): domain Eukaryota; kingdom Metazoa; phylum Arthropoda; class Insecta; order Hemiptera; family Cicadellidae; genus Nephotettix; species Nephotettix cincticeps. The sequence continues at coordinate 3,513,732 of CM041785.1, forward strand.
CCAATTTGATCGTTGCAAATTATTTAGAAAATGTCTGAATACATATCAAACAATGATTTAACTTTTAAATTATTAAACATAAATAAAATAATAATCAAATGTTTTCCAATAAAACTCATATAGGTGTAATACTTCATATCCCTCTACAAAGGTTATCATAAGCTACTTTCATACTTACGTACTTAAATATCTCTTTGTAGCATATAATAATTGTATAATTTTGTTATGTTCGAGAAACTATATTATAGTTTTCAGAATATATTTTAAGGTTTTTTAATATTTTATTTGCGGTAGGTATTAAAAAAATATTAATGAGTTTTATACTTCACTTCACCAACTTTCACTTGAGTTCACTTAACCAAAATTGAGTAAGACATGAAGATGAGAATTTTTCTTCTTGTAGTTTTTAGATGTTCAAACGATTGGCCAATCAGGGACAAACTGGCTCCTTGTTCCTATCTCTTGTTGAGACACAGCATTCTCATTTCAGTGGAATTTGTAGAGATGAACATTTTTCGGGTAGGAATCAATATTAGTATATTCACTATTTAAAAGTATTAATAATATAACACTTATTTAATCAAATGTAGCATTTTATAGTCTTGCACTCTCTTTAACCTTTTCTTTTCATATACATAATATAAGTAACTAATTGAGATTGAATTGTTTTGGGGCTCATGATATTACTTAAATAAAAGAAAATAGTAAAAAAAGGATTCACCATATTTAAAAAAAATCTTACACACTTCTTTGGGTATTTACAATATTTGGTTATAGTAACGCGTTAACTATGTATTTAGTTATATGAGGAATTGACTATAATAATAGTTAAACTGTTTATTTATTCACTTGAGGCTATGTCCATTCTGGTAGGATAAATATCAGTGTCATGATTATAATTGATTTAATTGAGGCACTCTCTGACTGTCAAGATCCACCAGCTGATTAATGCCAGAATTATTTTGTAATTTTCCAACGATAGAGTCAGCTGATTTCAGTTTCAGACAATCACTGACGAACGTATGAAGTACAATAACTGGAAAAATAAATTATCTTTATACCCTCGTTGCAGCAGACGTGTATACTAAACGAATGTTCATTGGTTTATAAATTTATGGTGATTATTCAAACCATGGTTAATCATGAGTTAACTAAGAATTTAGCCTATGGAAAATGAGTAAGAAGGTTTTTCATCTAAAGAAACAAAAAGTACAGATTCTACATCTTCTACATCTTAATGTAGAAGACTTTAAATAGATGAATCTGTATACCAATATTTTCACAATATTTTGAATATTGAGGAATCTATGTTGATTTTCTTGCTGTCTTGGGAAAAAAACTTGAGGAATAAGTAAGAATATTTGCTGCTAAGAGGACGAAAGATTAGATTTTTTAGCAAATATTATTATAAATCAACTATATGAAGCTGTAACTGAGTTTTAACACAATATTTCAAAACCAAGAGAGATTTCAATGTCGACTTCATAAAATTAACATTCTTTAAAAAACCTCGTACTGTGTTCAAACAGTTTACGATACTAGTTAAAATTTAATTGTTTTTAATAAATTATCGTAGGAACCTTTGAAACCCCCTGGATAGACTAATGTGCCTAGTTTTTTTTAACTTAAAACCAAAAATTATCCTAAACAATTTCAAATTTTAAACAAGACTGTTGTTTAAATGAAAGTCATCGTTTCTACGAACTGCTACAGCTAAATCACACAACTAAATGTATTTAAATACACTATGTAACGTGGTTTGATGACGTAGTTCTTGGAAGCGTTCGACATGAAGGGTTGGTAGTCGACCCCCAGTCAGAACCTCCCTTGTAACCAGCTCTGCTGAGCCACGCATTACCTAACATGTGGCGACAGTTCTGCACTGTCAGCCAACTTCTAAAGCCAGTCCACCAAGAAACAGTAAACTATTTCATTCAAACTAGATGTTTTCTGAACACAAGTTATTTGTTTGCGATGTGTAAACACATGTCGGTTTAATAACAATATATTACAACACTAGGACAAAAAACTGACGTTTTTCATACAAGCACTAGTTTAACAGACGAGACTGTTGCATGTGCGAGTATATCAAAAAGCCAATTTTAGGCCGTTTGATGAACTATATTTTTCGTCATATTACAAATAAAATGAAACAAACTCGTAAAACATTAAATATTTCCTGATTTTGTATCAATCAGTCTAATCAGATTTTATGTTACTTACGTTGTAGCAGTTCTTTCTTGATTCCTGGTTGGTTTTTTAGGTTATGTCAGTGTTGGTTATTATTATCGATAGTATAATCTTAATATTTCGATAGTTCGATTAAATAATCAGTTGCTAGTTTAACAAAGACACATAAAATCGATAGTAATTGTTGAAGTTGCTTTATCGATTATTTACAATCGAATGCTGACATCAAATTAAAAGTATCATCAAAAATCATCTTTTGGCTTAGGACTCAAAATATTATAAAAATAACAGGGTTTTCCTGGAATGAAAATTAAAAACTTCTTCAACACATGTATTAAAACTGCTGTTTTGACGCGATATGACGAAACATTATTTTATTTCCTTTGATTTCCTTCTAAAGCCTTAACAAACTTTGGTCACAATGGCATACGAGTGGGTTAGAATTGTTAAAGGGAATTCGCTACCCATAAAACAATTTCTTAAGTTTATTTTATTTTCTGATAATATTTAGCAGTTGTGTATGCCTAGAGACCTAACAATGATTAAAAATATGTTTTATTTTGTTTATAACAACAATGTGTGTTTTAAAAAATTTGTGACTTTTTAAATTGATATTTTTTAACCAGTGGCTCATAATAGATCGATTCGGTATCAAATTGTGGTAATTTAGGTAAATTTAAGAATTAAATAAAAACCTATTTTATGTTTAATATTTATTTTGCAGAAACCCATAAATATAAAAAACTTAAAATATATCACCATTATTAAGCACCAAAAGTTTTATCCACCTAACTTTAACGGTTCTCTCTAAATATCAATTTAAAGACCAAAAACATAAAAAATCAACTTTCGGATAACTCACACTGTGCTGCGAGATTAGGTGGATGTGATATGTAAAGGTTTGGGAAAACACAAATTACGTTACTACAAAGTTAAGTACCTTACTTGTAGTATTTTTATCTTATTTAGAAAAAAATAAATTAGCCTATATATTTTAAAGACTTTTTCAATTTACATCTATTTACGAGTCCCTTTAAGTTAAATTATGTCTTGTACGTTAATAAGAAAACTGTACAGACAAATCCTTTTCAATATGAATGCGGAATTTCAATATAGTTTGTATATAAGATTTTTGGTTCAAATATAACTTGATCCTTGGTATATCAAAAAGGTAATTTCAAATCTACCTTTTCAATAGAAAACTAATCTGATTTATTTGGTTGAAAGTCCATTATTTCCACAACAGAACCAGTATTTCCATTATACGAAGAACATTTTAACTGGCAAAGTAATTAGGACGTAAAAGAAATCATCTGGAAATTTTTCTACATAAAGCACTCTGCAAAACATCTTATTTTTCAATCAAAGGATCAGAGATTGGTGAAGCATTCAATCAGGCTGGAGAAAGCAATTCATCTCTGAAAAGCCGTTATTGGAGTTTATGTGGTCGTGTTTCTTACTTTAAAGAGAAATATTTTCATTCGCTCGTACTCTGTGTTTACGAGAATCAGGCCTACAAATAAAATATTTTTAATCTTAAAAACAAATTATTCATCGATATCTGTTAATTTTTACTTTCTCCCACTTATACGAGAGTATATGGAGAAAGTATTGTTTTCAATATTTTAGAATTTGAGTTGAGAAACATATACGTTTTGGGGTTCCCTGAACCCAAAATTGGGTTTCGCCATGATCTCCGCCAAACATCATGGGATGGACATGATTTGGGAGCCTACCCCGTTGGTCTGATTTAGAAGAAAATTTGGTATGTGTATGTTCACCGTATATCCAAGATTTTTTCATTTTCTTAAATTTTTTTAGGGGTAATTCACCCTTAAAACCCCCGTAAAAACGTGAATGATCAAACTTATTAAAAATTTCACTAATGATATCGATTAAAATTTAGTAATTTGAAGTGCATAGAGTAATAAATAATATGACACCACCCGCATGTCTGTAATAATGATGGTTCAAAAGTTATCGCATTTTAAATGTTGAAAAATCTTTTTCTTTAGTTTTCCGTGCAGTTCGTTGTCGGAGAGTGTCCAATGTTATTCTAAAGAAGAATATTAAAAAATAAACTTCTTCTTTATTTCTTAACTTCATGAAATTTGGTACGCAGCGTAATATCACATTACTCAACAAAACTTACTCAAAAACGTTCGGTATTACCGGGGGGCCCTGTAAAATTCTTAAAATTATTTGAACTTTATTTCTCATGTTGTTATTTTCATAAGTTGGATGATTATTTTTGAAACAGTAAACTATTAAATTGTATTTAGAAAAGCTTTAAATAATGTGATAGTTTTATTACAAATTGTCTTTTTTTATTTGCTTATTACCCTTAATAGGAAGTTATGTATCAGTCCATTGATACCGTTTATTATATTATTACGTAATCATAAATAGTTATAGTTCATAGCCTGAGGTCACCAGTTCGACCCTGTACAACATCTACAACCCTCTATCCCTCCATATAGATTTGAAAGCTCTTGTTATTTTCCTCCCTCTCTGAGTTCTATTCTCCACCTCTCCACAGCTGCTTCCAGACTTGTCAAGCAGCTCTCTTAAATATCTAGCTTTTCTGACTCCCTTGATTACCTTATTTTCTAAATGCAGACTTACCACAGTGACTCACCCCAAAAAATTTACCCTAATAAATCTGCATATCATAAAATACTTTACACTCATCAATCCCACCTTTCATTCATATTCACTTTAAAATACCGACGAAGTTTAATCTGAATTGTAATAAAAGAAAAATATTTTTCAACAATAATGTCGTGGTGTATTTTGTTTTCATATTTTTTGAACTCTCTATTTATTTTCTGGCCCAGCTATTAACAAAGACTGTCCTCTGCAACAAAATATAACACGGAAACGTTAAAACGTATATGAACTGCTCACTGAGGTGAAGTGAACCAACAATGAAGAGCTTGTGGTTGTGACGGCTTCTGTGGGCAAAATATAAAGATTTACAGAACCTCACCACGCTTTCATCCATTAAATGAACCGTAGAAAAATTCTTTTACAATAGAAACCCAATGGATTTTACACACATAAACTATATACAACTTTGATATCAAACAAATTTATAGATATGGTTTTGTAGTGATTTAAAACCCCTAGCCTTTGACTCAACTCTTCAAACGGTTCTGGATTAATTTCTCGAGTAATAATTTATTTATTTTAATTTTGAAATAAGCATACGAGTATATAAAACTTTATTACATTTTTCTTTACTATATGATATTTAAACAGGACTAAGTAAACAAGTAGCTTCTACGCGATGAAAAAGTCCCAAGATTCTTTTATTGCCATTTTTAAGAACTTATTGTTTCTGTAGATTATTTCTTGAACCTTCGATATAGTTTTCTTTTATTTAAAACAAATACAGTTCGCCAAGTTTCATCTGAGCCCTGAGATATGCGGTAAAGTAACCGTGGTGGGGTTCTGTTTATGTTCGTATATAGATTTATTTTATTTCTTTGAATAACCTCTTGATTAGCATTATACGTGTTGATTTTACCTTAGATGAAGTTAACTTACGTCTTCTTACACTACTTAATAAATTTACACTTATATTGTAATTAACAAACGGTCAATATATACAAAAACGGTTAAATTTGTGATCGATTTCGTCCAGTCACACCGGACATCATCAGGCCCAAACGGAGACTAAATGAAACAAAATGGCGTCCCGGTTTTAATACTATTGGCTACCGGAAGTTTCTGTCATGGCGTCGGATGTAGCGTTTATTGGCTGGCTGAGTTCCGGAAACAGATTTCAACACATTTTTCCAGAATCAAAGTGTATTTGTTCATTTATTAATTTTTCTTTATAAATAAATAGCTCTTCCCGTGCATTCATCCCGTTTCCTTTTTTACAAGTATTGATAATCATGAGGTCTTCATCGATTGTTAATAGGTTGATTCTTTTTTTCCAGCTAGTGTTTTGCGATGTTTGATCTTTCTGGTTTTTCATTCTTCCATGCAGATATTGGATTTTTATACCTTCTCATAAAATTGTCGGTCTTGCCTATGTAGATGTTGTCACAATCTATGCATCCAATATTCCTAATTCAACCAACTAGGAATATACAAAATTGTATGATGATGGCCGGTGTGACTGGACGAAATCGAACGAAATAACAACTTTTGTATATATTTACCGTTTGTATATAATTACAATATAAGTGTAAATACATAAGTAGTGTTGGAAGACGTGAGTTTTTATGTCCTTTGTTCCTTTGTCAGTCGGTAAGTAAACAACACATCAGCCGTTCCTCCTCTCAACCTTACGTGTCTTATTCTACTGTGCATCCAAAACTCATGGCTCAGATGAAACCTGCTAGCTGTAATTCGCAAATCACTACCCAGACGGAGAATGCTGTTAAATCTATTCAACACAAACGCAATTCAAATCACTCTGTTTTCCAATCAAACATCTGAAAGGATCAGAAATTGGCGGGCATTTAATCGTGCTGGGGTAAGCAGTCTGTGTGTATAAAATTACTCAAGTCTGAGCTTGGATTTATAATATTATTTGTTGCCGTAAAAATCTTCCAATTTGATCGGTGAGTGGAAATGCCTGTTATTAGGTTCTAAATCTTAAAGACTAGTTTTTGGGCTAGCGTATAGCTGTGTAGCGATACTATATACATATTTAAGACAGATCTGGTACGATGGTGCACTTTTGGAAATACCCCGAGACATAATTTTCATTTTTTAAATTTTCATTTTAAAGGGCTGTATTCCTAAAAAAACAAATTTGATTAACTTCACATATTGTTTCGGGTTCCAAATAGTATGACACCGTCCATAGGTCTGTAAAATGATAGTTCACGAGTTATGGTATTTTAAATACCCAAACTGGGACGGTAGCGTGTCCTGTAATCCAGCTACTTGGAGGTCACGAATTGTGGATAGTTGTGAGTGATGGTCGGTGAGTGTAGTGTTTTCTTGTGTGGATGAACGTCCGCACTACTGAATACTACATCAATCCACAAAGACCATCCTCATAATTAGACCGATTCGTAATTCAGTTGCCATGGTTCTGATTTCGCGTTAAACTGTTGGTCCCTTAGTTGCCATTTGGGCTATTAATTAACAGTCCTGTCTAAGGAAAATGTCAGCCTTAGTCAGTAACAAGACTACAAGATTGCGCCACAATCATCCTACACTCATTTCTCATTTCAAAAAATTAAAGTATCATCACAATCAACAACCACCATACCTTAGAATATTTTTTAAATTTCCAATGATTTTGATATCCCTAAAAAGCCGTGAAATATTAACAATCAAAGTATTTCTAAACAAATAACGGATTAGAGGCAATCATAAGTAAATACTACATTATATTACATGAAAATCTATAAATCTATAAGCCTTTAATCTTAGGCTTTTATTGGTATTAATTAATTAAACTATTCATTTTAATCAAATAAACCTATGTAATTGTTTTTAAGGTGAGATAAATATTCGTTATCATTTACCTAGATTTTTAATCAAATGGTAATTATTCCGATGATTAATAAAGTATTATAATCAAAACGTTATCCGTGATTTGTCATGTTATTTTTTTAAGAAATTGCTTTCCTTGATATCTAGTTTTAAAACAATATATTTGCAAAAGAAAAATAATTAGGCACGGTAAATAAATAAAATACGCAAATTTAATACTTAATCGTATTTGCTACTGACACATGTAATAATCGAATTTAGTATTATTTCAATGGCAAGAATCACAAAGACTAACTTATGAGTTTTTCCTCTCGGCTGATTTAAAACAACACAAAGATACGCTGACCGTTTGGTCATCTTTGATTTTGTTTTTCCTGCTTGTCAATTTTCGCAATATCTTAGCTGCAAGAACATTATAACATAGTTCCTACGATTCATCCTAATTTTTTATCCGCCGTTTCAGCAGACCTGCATACTCAGCGAATTCCAAGAATGAGTCCAGATAATCTACAACTATTGAGATAATTGATTTTTCATAGCTACATTATTGGGCCTTTTCTGTTAATTTCTATTTATAATTATATATCAAGATATTTATTTAAATTGTGAAATTGTTGTTGTTGTCATTGTTAAATTGTTTGATCTACTTAATTTTTATTCTCGTTTGGTAGCATGTACTATATTATTGAAATAAGGCATTTGTAAGTGGCAGTGAAAAAAATATTACTAGTTCATGTACTTCCAATTAATACAATGCAACAATTTAATTGGGCAATCTATTTCGTATCAATAAAAAATGTATATAAACTCCTTGCCAAACCTACGTTACTTCAATAAATTCATTATTACGAAATCGATATTATTTTCGATCCGTTTACCTTTAGATACTTTCTTGTAGTTTTAATATTATATTCGTCGACTTTCAAGGAAAATTTCCTTCAAGGCCTCCAGTTATATATGTATGGTTTGACATATTAGTTTCAGTTTTATTAAATAATATTAACGAGTCTTAAGTTGTAGGGCCTCCGCCATCTTGAATTTTTACATCACATAAATAATTTATTATAATTATTATAATGTTAAAAAATATGTTTTGCTTCAAACACAAATTTTCTCATATTGAAATCAAAATATTCTCATCTTTATGGTATTTATCAGCAATCTACCCATTTAAAATTGAAATAGTTTTTTAAATGCAATAGTAATAACTATTTAATTTATTTTTCGGTATAGTTTATAATATATCCACAGATTAAATAAGATTTTTAAAATTCTAATCAGACAAATCACTAGACATTAATTTCCTTTCAACCGATACCAAGTACAAGGTTTTCTGGTACAAGAGAACGTAATCTCGATTGATTACATTATTATTCTTAAGGGAAGAAGGTGAAATAAGACGCATTCAAAAGACTATTATGACCAAAAGAAGCCTATAAGACTAAAGTTAAACCTTACGTAGGTATTAACTATATGCAACTTTTGGATTTGAATAAACGTCAACCATATTTCTGAACTCTAAAAACAGAATCTTTCACGTCCCATTGGGTTTATTTAATATTGATAATATTATAATAAAAGTTATGTGAGGTTTTTCATACATTTTGAAAGGAAAAAACCATTATTTATGAACTGAAACTGTAGTTTTATTTATTAATTTTTTTTTTTGTCGGTTAACAAATATTGAATTTTTATATCTAATTTTAATTAAATTTGTGAAAAATTTGAGCTATTTCAGTCATGTTTCCCATCACTGTCATTCCATCTTTTTTTAATCGAACATTCTTCTGTTTACTTAAACTGAAAAACACATTTTAATAAATTAATCCTTATAAAATATGACTGAAATGTAGTTTAATGGATTTAATTTTCTTTACTTTTAATCTTTTTAATATTTTTTGAATTTTAACGTAAACACATGATATTATAATTTTTCATTAAATTTAATTTGTTGGAAGATTTGTACCACAAATTTAGTTAGTTCGAGTCATCACTGTAAGCACTTAAACATTGTGACGTGTCGAAATGGTTTTTTTACATTATACGTAAAACCTTTATGTTTTAATAATGTTTGGTAAATGTCAATGTTTAAATTTTCACTCATCAAAGTAACTTTTTAGGTTTCATTAACGATTAAATTACACGCTTTATTTAGTGTTCACGTAATCAAATTAAGTTATTCGGCTGATTCATTTAATAATGTCCATTTTACATGTGTGAATGTTAATTGTTTTAATAAATATTTCACTCTGTCGATCACATACCTTTTTGCTTTTCATTGAAGTATTGTTCAAATAAAATCCCTTTTCCTTAATGCCATTAAGTTGCATTATATAATGTCAATTGTATAAAAGTAATTTTAATTACTTTAGCTAATTACAGTAAAACTTCACTAAATTGAAACTGTATTAATTAATAAATGTAAATGTAAATACTAAATGTACGGATTTACATGTATGTATTGAGATAATTTAGAGTAACATTTTAGTATTAATTGTTTATTTAAATAAATTTTATTTTACATGAACTAAAATAGGGGGAGCGCGCTGGTCTAGGGATACAGCGCGGGGCTTTAGTGCCCAAGGTCCCGGGTTCAAATCCTGCTAATCACCAATGGCTTTTCGCTATGTTATAATGCCGCAACCTACACAGGGGTGCGCGAAAAGCCGCGACGGCTGAAGTGCATTGGGAGTAATCCGCCCCTTTCAATAAAAAAAACATGTAATATTCTATTAATAACTCAATTAATACTCCTATGTTTTCTCAATTTCAATGCTGTTCATGTTAGCAAACACAATATAAACCTATAATCAGAGCCGTTAAATATTCAGAATCGTTTAAATTGTAATTACACATTTATTGATGCAATCTCATAACGATTAAATTTAATTGTAAAATGTTATGATTGTAAAATTATAAAAAAGTATTGAATTACCTAATCTTGTTCGTAGTACACGAGCATATACAGTGAATTGAGTGATGAAATGGAAAAGGTTGAACATTCCATAGAGTAAAATTGTAAGTATTCAATAAAAACTTCCTCTAGCTTGATTTTGTCCTTTAAAAATGTGAAAAATCCGTAAAATATACTAAATATATTTCTATTTGTTTGCGAGGGTTTTTTCATTCTACAAAAATAACTTGATTTTGCAATTGAAAATCTAAAAGCTTAATCAACTATAAACAAATTCATTTCAGAACGAAATACAAAAGTAGTTATAAAATAATATGTTAGGCCTGATTTTTGTAACTTCGCTCTTTTTAAATTTGTCACTTTATAATAATGAAACTCATAGTCAAATAAATATTTTATCTATTTTTCATATAAATTATTAAAACCCCTAAAACTACAATGTTTTTTAAAAGTTAAATAGAAATGAATTAAATATAAACTAATTTGTTATTCCTACTATTTTTATTTTTTACTTTAGAATGTTTTTGGAATATAATTACAAAAACAATCATTTGTAAAAAATTAAAAATACTTACCTATACAATGATAGAGTCTGTTTTCTTCTGTATCATTACAAATCCCTAAAAAACTACAACAAATTTATTTCAAATTTAAATACAAACTAATTTGTTAGGCCTACTTTTAAAACATTTCTCCCCTATTTTATTATTTCTTTTACTCTGCAGTTAAAATTGTAATGGAAAGTTACATTTCATCTAGGCTAGTAGGACGTTTAGCATTTTCCACGGTGCTAATTCTTGTGATTATTCTAGAAACTAGTAGAAATTTTTGAGGAACTTACAGCCTTTTCTAAGTTATTTGCGATGTCTTTTACGGAAAATTCCACGAAAAACATACATAATAAACATTTAATTGTTGCACGTACAGCCTGTTTTTTTTCTTACAAAATTATACTCCATTTTTAAACCAATCTCTAAAATAGTAATAAAAGTACGAAAAATAAATTAATGACACGTGATGTAATTGAATGGAATCAATTAAATCTTAATAATCAGAAAATATTGAGTCGTTATCAGCTGTAACAATCTGATCCTATAACGGCAAAGAAACTAAAAAATGGCAGATAGCCAATCCTAGACTAATATAGTATTTGTTTTGTTTGAACGTTGTAATAACAAAGCAAGACATTGTGTGTTTCTTGTGAAACTGAAATAAATAGTTAATTCTTTCTTTGAGTTTTACATTAAAACTTTAGGAATACCTAATTTTTCTGAAGGCACTAATACTAGAGTACAGTAAAGAACTAGAGTGGTGTTTGAAGGAAGTTATGGTCCATTATTTTTAAAAGTACAATCCATAAAAACTTACCTTTTACATATTTAGCCGAAAGACGTCTCACTAAACTATAAGCAAACAATTGGTTTTGGAAATCAAAAGTATCAACGATATCTATGTAATGAGGTTGTGCTTCTTATGAATTCATTACAATTAGTTTATTGATCATTTACAGGTTATGGTTGACATGTTTTTCATCAGTATTTTTTATACAGTTTCAATTTAATTAGTGGTACATCTACACTCGACATTAAGTTGTAACGATTCCTCTAGTTTCCTAAATTATTTTTCTATAATTAACTATTAATTTTCATTCTAAATTAGTGATGGACAGAATGTAACACTCAGCTAAAGTGGTTGGAATGAGGACGCAGAAGTAAAGGTAATTATTGACTCCATCGTCCTTCTGACGGTTGCGAACCTTGCAAATAGAACGAACACTCACCGAACACAACAGAATTATCCACTTTAATCCCTTTTATTATTGCTCTTGTTACTGATCCTTCATTGCTGTTGTAACTGATCCTCCCTACTGTTGTAACTGATCCTCCATCACTGTTGTAACTGATCCTCTTTTATCAATGTTGTAACTTTTCCTGGATCAATGTTGTAACTGATCCTCCATCACTGTTGTAACTGATCCTCCATCACTGTTGTAACTGATCCTCCATCACTGTTGTAACTGATCCTCCATCACTGTTGTAACTGATCCTCCATCACTGTTGTAACTGATCCTCCATCACTGTTGTAACTGATCCTCCATCACTGTTGTAACTGATCCTCCATCACTGTTGTAACTGATCCTCCATCACTGTTGTAACTGATCCTCCATCACTGTTGTAACTGATCCTCCATCGCTGTTGTAACTGATCCTCCATCGCTGTTGTAACTGATCCTCCATCGCTGTTGTAACTGATCCTCCATCGCTGTTGTAACTGATCCTCCATCGCTGTTGTAACTGATCCTCCATCGCTGTTGTAACTGATCCTCCATCGCTGTTGTAACTGATCCTCCATCACTGTTGTAACTGATCCTCCATCACTGTTGTAACTGATCCTCCATCACTGTTGTAACTGATCCTCCATCACTGTTGTAACTGATCCTCCATCACTGTTGTAACTGATCCTCCATCACTGTTGTAACTGATCCTCCATCACTGTTGTAACTGATCCTCCATCACTGTTGTAACTGATCCTCCATCACTGTTGTAACTGATCCTCCATCACTGTTGTAACTGATCCTCCATCACTGTTGTAACTGATCCTCCATCACTGTTGTAACTGATCCTCCATCACTGTTGTAACTGATCCTCCATCACTGTTGTAACATGACGTCCATCACTGTTGTAACTGATCCTCCATCACTGTTGTAACTGATCCTCCATCACTGTTGTAACTGATCCTCCATCACTGTTGTAACTGATCCTCCATCACTGTTGTAACTGATCCTCCATCACTGTTGTAACTGATCCTCCATCACTGTTGTAACTGATCCTCCATCACTGTTGTAACTGATCCTCCATCACTGTTGTAACTGATCCTCCATCACTGTTGTAACTGATCCTCCATCACTGTTGTAACTGATCCTCCATCACTGTTGTAACTGATCCTCCATCACTGTTGTAACTGATCCTCCATCACTGTTGTAACTGATCCTCCATCACTGTTGTAACTGATCCTCCATCACTGTTGTAACTGATCCTCCATCACTGTTGTAACTGATCCTCCATCACTGTTGTAACTGATCCTCCATCACTGTTGTAACTGATCCTCCATCACTGTTGTAACTGATCCTCCATCACTGTTGTAACTGATCCTCCATCACTGTTGTAACTGATCCTCCATCACTGTTGTAACTGATCCTCCATCACTGTTGTAACTGATCCTCCATCACTGTTGTAACTGATCCTCCATCACTGTTGTAACTGATCCTCCATCACTGTTGTAACTGATCCTCCATCACTGTTGTAACTGATCCTCCATCACTGTTGTAACTGATCCTCCATCACTGTTGTAACTGATCCTCCATCACTGTTGTAACTGATCCTCCATCACTGTTGTAACTGATCCTCCATCACTGTTGTAACTGATCCTCCATCACTGTTGTAACTGATCCTCCATCACTGTTGTAACTGATCCTCCATCACTGTTGTAACTGATCCTCCATCACTGTTGTAACTGATCCTCCATCACTGTTGTAACTGATCCTCCATCACTGTTGTAACTGATCCTCCATCACTGTTGTAACTGATCCTCCATCACTGTTGTAACTGATCCTCCATCACTGTTGTAACTGATCCTCCATCACTGTTGTAACTGATCCTCCATCACTGTTGTAACTGATCCTCCATCACTGTTGTAACAGATCCTCCATCACTGTTGTAACTGATCCTCCATCACTGTTGTAACTGATCCTCCATCACTGTTGTAACTGATCCTCCATCACTGTTGTAACTGATCCTCCATCACTGTTGTAACTGATCCTCCATCACTGTTGTAACTGATCCTCCATCACTGTTGTAACTGATCCTCCATCACTGTTGTAACTGATCCTCCATCACTGTTGTAACTGATCCTCCATCACTGTTGTAACTGATCCTCCATCACTGTTGTAACTGATCCTCCATCACTGTTGTAACAGATCCTCCATCACTGTTGTAACTGATCCTCCATCACTGTTGTAACTGATCCTCCATCACTGTTGTAACTGATCCTCCATCACTGTTGTAACTGATCCTCCATCACTGTTGTAACTGATCCTCCATCACTGTTGTAACTGATCCTCCATCACTGTTGTAACTGATCCTCCATCACTGTTGTAACTGATCCTCCATCACTGTTGTAACTGATCCTCCATCACTGTTGTAACTGATCCTCCATCACTGTTGTAACTGATCCTCCATCACTGTTGTAACTGATCCTCCATCACTGTTGTAACTGATCCTCCATCACTGTTGTAACTGATCCTCCATCACTGTTGTAACTGATCCTCCATCACTGTTGTAACTGATCCTCCATCACTGTTGTAACTGATCCTCCATCACTGTTGTAACTGATCCTCCATCACTGTTGTAACTGATCCTCCATCACTGTTGTAACTGATCCTCCATCACTGTTGTAACTGATCCTCCATCACTGTTGTAACTGATCCTCCATCACTGTTGTAACTGATCCTCCATCACTGTTGTAACTGATCCTCCATCACTGTTGTAACTGATCCTCCATCACTGTTGTAACTGATCCTCCATCACTGTTGTAACAGATCCTCCATCACTGTTGTAACTGATCCTCCATCACTGTTGTAACTGATCCTCCATCACTGTTGTAAGTGATCCTCCATCACCGTTGTAACTGATCCTCCATAGCCGTTGTAACTGATCCTCCATCCTTGTTGTAACTGATCCTCCATCACTGTTGTAACTGATCCTCCATCACTGTTGTAACTGATCCTCCATCACTGTTTTATCGCTCCTGTCTTATCACTGTTGTAACAGATCCTCCATCACTGTTGTAACTGATCCTCCATCACTGTTGTAACTGATCCTCCATCACTGTTGTAACTGATCCTCCATCACAGTTGTAACTGGTCCTCCATCGCTGTTGCAACTAATCCTCCATCGCTGTTGCAACTGATCCTCCATCTCTGTTGTAACTGTAACTGGTCCTCCATCGCTGTTGTAACTGATCCTCCATCACAGTTGTAACTGATCCTCCATCACAGTTGTAACTGATCCTCCATCACAGTTGTAACTGATCCTCCATCACAGTTGTAACTGATCCTCCATCAGTGTTGTAACTGATCCTCCATCACAGTTGTAACTGATCCTGCATCAATGTTGTAACTGATCCTCCATCACAGTTGTAACCGCTCCTTAATCACTGTTATAACTGTTCCTATGTCACGATTGCATCTGATCTTTTTTTGCTGTTCTATCAGCTCCTTCATTACAATTGGTCCGTATTCACTATGGTCAACAAAACAGATGAATTGCGAAAGACAACAGGGAGTATCATTAGAATAAACCTCTGTTCACTATACGCAAATAAACCAGCTGATCCTATAGTGTTTACTTTTTATTTTACAGTGTTTGACAAAAATTTCCTATCACTTTATTGGGGTACGTAACGTTAATACTACTATCGTTAGTATTATTACAGTTAATAATAGACATTGATGAAATTATTAAAAACAGAATTAAAAAACCTTGCAATAAAATTACTCTTAGTTCTATTTTAAAACATATTTTGTATGAGCCTCATGGAGTACAATAAAAGAAACTACTGCATTGTAAATGAGTAATGTTCACAAAAGGACGAAGTGCGAAGAAAGATTCACAGAAAAAACGCCCTTTCTTATTCTTTGATAGCTTTGTGACGAGAAATATTTACATTGACTTGCTACTTTTACATTTGAATTTACATTTAAAATTAATTAATAGTAATTAGTTTTTAGCTTATACCAATTATTACTTACTCTCATTAATGTTTACATGATAAAGACAATCTGAAAGGTAAATATGAAAGAGATAAAGGCATACCAATGGTGAATTACAAAAAAATAAATATATTTTTGGCATGTTGCACTAAATAAACTTTTTTACTAAATTACTTATTTTAACTGATTACTTTTTATATATAAAAATAGATTAAATTGATAGTTTGATTTGATGCAAATGTGTGTATGATTATTTTGACGTGGTTTCGCGTTTTTCAAGTCATACTTGCCTTACTCGTTAAATGCAGTAAACAAGTAAAAAACTACAATTTTTGATTTCTGTAGTTAAAATTTATACCCATACACAAATAAAGAAGCTTAAATTGGAATCGTATTAAATGTTTCCACCGTTTATCGTTTATTCAGTCAATCAGATGATTCAATAATTAATCAAACTTTAATTTCCAAACTGAAGTGTAAACAAGTAAATATAATCTCTGTACCGCAGGCCTTAAGGTCCGAATGGGTGTACATAAATGAGAACACATAATGTGTTGGACGATTGGAAATGTTGACCAAGCTTTTTACAGGCCACTTACTTATGTATACAAAGACAAAAGGAGAGCAAAAACCACTTCAGGGGCTGGAGCCTTCGGAGGGTTAAATTGAGAACAAACATTCAAAACAATCTACATGGAGACCACACAAACCTCTGCAGTCGTTCAACTTGTGTTTGAGGTTGATCTTTTAGCAAGGAAATGAATCTGTAGATAACATTCATACAAGTTAATATGCGAAATATTTGTTGAAAATGTTGTTGATGACACTTTTGGTTTAGCTAAAAGTGGAGTAATAAACTAGTATAAAATCAATGTAGTAAAATATATAGTTCCGTTACATTAGAGAAGTGATGTTAAATAAACTGTTTATAATTTGACTTACTACCTATTTTGATTTACTACCTATTATTCCTGTAATTTTCATTACCATCATTTTCATGTGCATCGTGACAACAGATATAGAGATTCTGAACTACTTGTATCTATGAATAATAAATATAAATATAAGAATAAATAATAAATATAATATTAATTTAAATTCCTCCTGTTTGTTTCAGAGATCTAAGGTTCAATAAGATAAAGGACATCGCTCCAAACACCTTTAAACACCTACGAAATCTCAACACTTTGTAAGTTTATTTTATCTTACTATTTTAAAGTTATATTTTATGAATTTCTCTCCACTCGCTCTAGGACATGTACTCGTATTGGTTTAGAGTAAAAGACATATATTTCCTACACATTATAACAATACTATGTTGAATACATAGAGGAAAAAATATGTGTTTGAGTTGTAAGATACTTTTCCATGATGTGGCCACCATGGCTTTGATACATTTAGGGATCTTCATATTCGAAAATAGCTATATCGAGTCTTTTTTTCACTTGGCCAAAATAGAAATTCGACTGATGGTGTGACTGGTCATACTGTAATAAGATTTTAAGCAACAATGTACAACATGGATGTCCCATTAGCTTGGTGGCTTGGCCAATCGTATCAGAGACATCTTCATTGTTGGAGGTGCAACCAACGATCAATCTGCAACACTCCTTACTAAACAATGGAACTATATCGTAGCCTACATAATAAAACCACGTCTTCACTGGTTGCTTATCAATTGCTGCCATAGCTTTCAATGGCGCCACCAGTTGCACAAAGTAACTTAGTGTCTAATATATTTCCCAAACAGAACTACGTTGACAGAAAAAAATCAGAATGTGTGTTCGCTCTCGGTCTCCTATTGATTTCTAAGGTGTTCAATGAAATGGAACCCACTCTGTGAGATTTTTAGGTTATGTTCTGGTGTGCAATTTTTATTGGTTATTAAAATCAAATTTACTTAAAACATTTTCGTTGCTACTTCCTAAATCTGCTTGATTATTTTTGAACATAAACTAACAAATTCAATTTACTTTAACATTGAAATTTCCGAAAAGTACTATTATATTCTCATTTAATTACTTAAACTGCACGAATAAGTAGTATTAATAAATTAATAAAATAACATATTATCCAATGGATATAAATTTTATTTTCCCTAAAGTTTGTTACACTAAACAATATTAGTATAACTTTAAGCGAAAAATGTATGTAACTTTTTTGTTAAATAAATTAAAATTGTTAAAATAATGAAGACTCCTTCTCATATATTTTATTATTTCCTTTTATAAATTAGAATTATTGCGCTACAAAGTATTGCAAATTGTTCTAACCACATAAACGTAAAAGTAAATTAGTTTCTTTTATACTGCGTGCAAAAAACACTTTTCAGGTTCAATATCGTGTTTGTAAATTTAGCTTTTTACTCCCTAAATTTAGTGTACTAAAAATCTGTATTTTTAGTTAGATAGCCTCAAACAGTTTTGATTAATAATTACAGTTTGTTTACTAGAGTTATTTCAGGAAATATGATGAATTTGGCATGTTATGTGCTAAATATTAATAAATTATTATGTATCAAATATTGATTGGTATAACTAGAATTAAGATGGAAGCCAAAATTATTATAAAATAAAATTAAACTTAAGATAAATCCTAAAGGTAAAGAAAAATCCTAAGATAAATCCTCTACCTTAAAATTGTTTGCAGTAGGATCAAAAACTTATGTGTCGTTCTGAAAAATATTGTTTTCAGTACTTAACTGATTACAATTTTCAAAATACGTTTTGAGTTTCGATTGTGCACCTCTGTAACTCCTTTACACCGATGTTATTGAACTCATACATGGCTTAAAATATCCACCTTGTGGTATGGTCAATAATCAATAATCAATAATAATGGTAATAATAATATATAATGGTCAATAATCTATTTCAATAATCTAATCTAATCTGTGACTCCTTTACACCAATATTGTTGAATTCATACTTGGTTTAAAATACCTACCTAGTGATATGATCGCCATTTCAAGAATCTAATCTAATCTGTGACTTCTTTACCCCAATATTATTGGATTCATTCAGTATATTAACATTTCCTGTTTGTTTATTTTTGTTCCAGATTATTAAACAATAACCAAATATCGAGGCTGCAAAATGGAGTCTTCAATGGTCTTTCGGAGCTTCGATATTTGTACGTATGCAATTATTTTCTACTAATAAATCAAATAAAAACGATATATTTTACATTAATAATTTCAGTACTCTTTAAAATATACGATAATTACTTCGAAATTAGTAGCAGGTCTGTTACATTATTTTATTTCTTGCTTAAGATACGTAGTAATGTGAGGAAATAAAACGTATTTCAAATATATTTTTTAAATTTTTATTTATCTTAGTCTTCAAACTGTGGTTAGGGCTTTGATGTTACTCTTTTTACTTGATATGGTAAAAATTTTATGTTTAAAAATGTCCTAGGGAAAATAAACTCCTGTATTTATTAAGAGCAACGGTGTAAGAGAAGCATATAAAAATCTATTCATATGTTATTTAGTATCCTATGCAATCTAGGCCTGCTAATTATGTTTTATTTTGTAATCTATATTAATCCAAAAATAATATATTGAAATAACTAAGATCATAAAATTATTACTGAAGTTTACGGAATTCTTTAGAGTTTAGAGTTTACGGAATTACGGAATTCTAAAGCGTGTGTTCTCAGGGTAATCAAGAGCCAACGATGTTCTAAAAATAATAAATATTTAACCCTTTTGGGACCAACGTAGCAAAAAGGCAACACCCAGTTCTGAGTTATTTTTAAGGAAAAGTATGACTGCTATCGAAAGAAGACAAAGTGTAGTATAAAGTATACTCTTTATACAAGTATACTCTCTAGTATACTCTTTTAGTACAAGAACCAGCCGTCAGATAGCATGCACATGGAAATACAGTGTTGATCTCCACATTTTTGTTTTGTCGGTCGCACAGGTATTGGACAATCCCAAAGTTTTCTATTTTCAACCTTTGTTTTCGTCTCACTAAAACCAAAAATATGCCTGTATTTCCTTTCTAATATAGAATGTTTTGATATTATAATATTATAATAAAATACGTTTTGTAGTGTTTGTGGAGTTACGAAAATAATTGTGTGCCTTTTTTGCTATATCTGGCCAAAGTGGTCGTTGGTGTCATGCTGCAAATGGCATAGAGATTAATGTCTCTAAGGACTAACAGGCATTTAAACTATAATGTCATCAAACTTAAACCCATTTTTGTTTGCAGATAGTGTTTTTGAGTTTGATGTGGGGGTCTTTATAAAGTACTTTAAAATTTTTAACTATGGAGAAGCATTAAATGAAAAAAAAACTTATAGGGTATTTCTTACAAATTTCTGAGCATAATTTATCTAAAGTAGGTGGTTACATTGGGTTACTAATATCTCTGTATCACCAATTTTCAAAATTACCAAGCTTTAAATGATTATAAAAATTCATGTACTCATTTTCTACAGTGATTATGAGTTAGACAACTTAGAAAACGTCTTGTTCATAGATTGCTTGGTCCAAAAGCAAGTGAACTTGTGTTCATACTCTTTTAAGTTGATAACTTAAATATATGGTTATTTCTTCCAGTGAATATTTATTTTTTTATTTCATTTCAAGTTGGTATTTTTATTTTCTATTTCATTAATTACTATAGGGGCCTATCATAATTTAATTTAAGAGTTTAGATAAGTGTACTTTGACTTTTATTTTATTTTAATACAAGATATTATTTTATTTCTACTTCAGGCATTAGTTTTATACTTCCTACTGGATAAAATTTATTTATAACAACTGCCGTTAATTTCATACAGTCATTCATCATTCAAAACATCTAGGTATATACTTCCCTAATGTACCTAACTTACGTTTTTATATTTACAGATATTTGTATAAAAACAAAATCCGAGAGGTTGAAAGCAAAGTTTTCCAGGGCTTATCGAAACTGGAGCAATTGTAAGTAGCCAAAACTAGATAATACGAGTACAATACATATTAATAAATTAACTTTCTATTAATTTTTTGTATATTTGGGGTTTTCGATTAGTGGATTAGTGGAACTGTATTAGTTAAACCGAAGTGATACCAAGTTCAGAATTTTTTTTAATGCTTTAAATAATATACAATACTCTATTGACAAATTGAGAATCAAGTTTCCAAAACCCTTCTAAATTACAGAAATGATTTACCAAGGGAAATCAAATGTGAATTAGGCATGAAGATATTTCATCCAGTTATTTACAATCTACCAAATATGTCTACTTCATGATGAAGTCTTTAATGGCTATAATAAATGTAGCTGAAAACTTCTCAGACTTCCTTTGAAGGCTGCAGGAAATTTTAGTACATTTTTTAGTTGGAATACAATAAAATTCATTAATCAATTATACTAAGTATTGAGTTCTTTAAATTTTAACTTTTTTCTAGTTTAGATTTTGGTATTTTCATACCAAATTTCAAACTTATAATTGAAATGCTTTACACCTTCTCTGGACACATTTGATCCTACATGTTTTAAAGGAAATATTCACGTCTATATGGAAAAATCTGTGAAAAATAACATGGCTAACATGTTAGATGATAACAATGTCCGGTTTTGTGACACGAGAAAAAAGTTATTTCCAAAATTGTTGAGTCTTGAAAAAATGTAGTCTTAATTTTTATTTATTTTATTTTATATACAGATTTATTTCCTTATTCATTAATAATTTGAAATAATAAACTTTCAAAGAGAGAAAAATTACTTTCAGTACTTTCCTCTTTAGCTTCACATTTCTAAATTATAAAAGACATTTCAAAGCGAATTTACGAATATCAAATAATTTAAAGATTCAATTATTAACGAGAAAAACATTTAGAGTTGTATTTTAAGATTAAACTTTTTAAGAGGAAAACGACACGTCCTTCATTTTACTTTTTTTATTGTTTTTTATAAACATATTTAATAAACAATTTACTTACAAAGTTTAAAAACGTTACCTTTCTTATGATGAAAACTGTTCATACCTACAATCTTAAATGAAAATTTTTTACATGGATATGTTCTAGGGTGGGTGTTGGAATTTTGCGCGATCACAATTTGAATCAGTGACGTCATTTGGTTAGTCACGTCATAGTTTGGTAATATGGTAATATTGAATTGAAAACTATCCCATTAGACACATCTAAAATAGCTCTACTAATTTGTAAGGCAATAAAAATTTATTGAAATGAGCATAACTAAGTAAAATGTCTATAAAATATAAAGAATTGAATAATCAGTGGAATGTAAATAAACAATGGTAAAAGTATATCAAGTGTAAGTTCACAGATGATTCCTTGGATAGTCTCTCGGATATTACAATATCCTTGTTCTAACTTATTCGTAATAATTGTCTTTTTTAGATACTTGCACTTCAACAAGATTGAAAGGCTTCACCCCAACACGTTCGCCGACCTCTCCAAGTTAGAGCGACTGTAAGTATCTGTTCGACCAAACACAACTTGCAATAATGTTCACGTCACACGTTGCACATCATTCTCACATTTGTCTTCTCTCTTCTGTTTGCTTTTGTTTTAGATTTTTGCACAACAACAAACTGAGGCACTTGTCGTCCGGTTCCTTCACGGGGCTAGACTCACTAAAGCGAATGTAAGTAGCTTCCAGCTTCCGCCATGTTCATAACCCTTATTCGTTTCATTTTTTGTAAATATTTCAAAAAATGTATGGTTAATTCTCACCTTAACTTTTTTACACCTACTAAGTATTACATTTTTTTATTTAACAATCATACACAGACTATCATATGCTTTCCATACCAAAAAGACAAAACCACAAAACCAAAACTGCACATGTCCTTTGCACATGACGTCAATATTTCTTAGAAAAACACGTTTTTTTGGGAAAAAACTAGTATCCAGGGACAGTAGGGGTTCATTGTTGGCTGAAATGGTTGATGGCTTCTTTTATAGCTATACAAAGAAGCAAACCTAATTGTGGTTTAAAATACCTGACTGTCGAGAGATCATTGTGTTGCTTTTGCGACGCCCAATTCGTGTTCCTGGAACACATCTTTAGGTAAACACTAATTTGAATGTCACCACCCACAATAATCTAACCTTACCTGAGTTCTAGTATATACATATTGACGTGTATAGACACTTCGTAGCATGAAACTTCAGTATACTTTTCTTACTTTTTTTCTAGATGGAAAATTTTTTATGCTAGCAATGTTATTTTGTCATCACTAAATGACCCATCATTATCTCAGTAACTATATGAGATAAATATACCCAGCTTTTAACAGTGTTTGCGAATATAGCTATAAATACACCCTACCAAATTCGATTAAAAATTAAAATAATTCACTGAAATTTTTAAAATCATGTTTTAAAACTTTATTTTTGCATACAAAAATCTAATTTTTTAAGTGTAATTTTCAAATTATCACCATCAATCTGCTCTGGTATATGCATATTAGTTAAGTAATTTCTAAAAAGGAAGAAAAAAGGAATTTTGGAATAACCCAAAACCGTGATGGTGGCCACTATCAGGTTGCATAGCAATGTAACTTTAAATACTTTTTTCCTCAAGAATAATAAAGCAAACCAATACATGTTATATATTTTTTGGCCACAAAGAACCTAATAAAAATAAAAATGCAAAAAATAAACATTGCATTTTTTCAAAAATTCAGGTACATCTCCGTTTAAAGACCTATACTACACATCGACTACTACATACAATAGTATACACTAAGTGATAACTTAGTGTATAGTTTTTAATGGAGAATAAATTATTATAGGACAAATACTTACGGCACTAAAAATTGTATGAGTTAAAATATTACTAATAGACTGTTAAAAAAACGATCAAATCACTGATTAAACAAAACAACATAATTGCTTACAACTATAAATATATACAGATATATAAATTTACATTGTTAAACTGTAAATGTTTGAGTTCCTAGCCTACAGAGCAACTTATGAGTAGAAGAAACAGGTTTTTTATTATTTCTGTTGGCTTTTGCACTGGCTTTAATAACGCTTTATGTAATTATTAACTAATGAATATTTACAACCAAATAAGTAAATGTTTAATGTCAATGTGTTAGTGTTTAATTATATTTCGTAGTTCGTATACTACAAAATATTTAAAAATATCAAATAATTATAGTCATAACAGACTTAAAACCACAATTTGTTCCCTTTTATCAACATGTTCATTCTTATTTCACGATGCTTTTCTATCTCAGAATCCATCGTTTATAATTTGTCCTTTCTAAATACTCTTTCTACCATCTAATCTTATATTTTCAAAACGTTTGCATTACGTAATGAAAAAATCAATCATATGAACTATTCAGATTTAAAGCTCTAATTTATTAGAGTCCAATAAATTTTTTGTAAGTATAAAAACCCCCTGGGGACAAAAAGATGCAAAAGATTGTGATGAATATTAAAACTAGATAAAACAAGAATTACATACATTTCAGCTGTCAATTACTTATATAGTTAGCAACAAGTCAGTCAGTGCAGTTTGCATTCAACTATCGGCATTTTAAGTCACAGCTGGGATGTCAACTCGTACAACGTCAAAGTATTTTGTGGCAAAATATTACAAAATAATATATAAAACGATTTTTATATAGCTTTCGTCATTCAGACTGTTTAGCCAGTAAGCTAAAGAGCTCACAAATTGACATGGATAAGTCGTAACTCTGGGGGAGGATGTTGGCAATTTGCGCGACCAAAATTTGAAACAGTGACGTCATTTGGTCAGTGATGTCATTGTTCCTGTGGGTTAGATCCTGGCCTTCACATCAACTGAAATCTATAGGTCGGTGCTAGAGACGCTTATTCGTTACGCATATGTGATTTTTTTATGCAAGCTTCCTGAGTGACCTACTTAAGATAACAATAAAAAAAGACTTTAAAAAATGAGATGATAAAAATTACATATATTATAAGATTATCGAATAAAAAATATGGCTTTAAATACTATTTTCTGTAGTATAAGAATTTTAGTTTCTTATTTCAAAATTTCACATAGTTTACCTGAAAAAGGTCTGTTATTCATTCACGTTCACAAAATTTGAGCTTAGTAGTTTCTAGTAACCTTCCCACACTCCTTGCATGAAAACCGCCAAATTTCTGAACTAATCACCCTGTAACTCAAAAGGTTTTCACTAAAAACTTTGAAAAATATTTTCCAAGTATATTTTATAATACAATCAACAAAATAAACGTAAAATTATGTTTTTTAAGATAGTCAATTTTTTTTCTCGCACCACCTTAACAACAACAACCTTAAGACATAGATAATTAAAATCAAGTGAAATATTCAGAATGACTGCCCACTTTATGATAAAAAATTATTAGAGTACTCTCACCTTGTTTTGTGGTTTTTTCCCAACGGGGGTTGTCACTGGAAAATACCTAAAGTACCCCAGGGATCCTCCTACGTTTCGCAGGACCAAAAGAAACATCCTACTTCCTCAGGGCGTAGGTCCTCTTATTCAGTGTTCAGCCCATGTGCGCGAGGCGCATGTAACAAGAGGAAAAAACGTTGGAAAAACCTACAAACAAGGTGAGAGTACTCTAATAATTTTTCATCATAATTTCCACCTCACCATAGAGAAAAACATGTCTTTCAAAAGTAAAAGACTGCCCACTTTTCTTGTCAACATATGTGCTCTGTGACAGACGCCTGGACAGCAACGCTTTGGTCTGTGACTGCGAAATGATGTGGCTCGCGCATCTGCTGAGGGACAAGCAGGACAGCACGCAGGCAGCGGCCACTTGTCAGTTCCCCACCAACATGGAAGGCAAACCCATCGCCAACGTGTCTGACAATGACTTCCACTGTTGTAAGAATCATTCTACTTTCACCCTGAATATATTTTGAGGAAGTGTTTAGGAAATAAGTTCAAATTCTTTTTGATGATAGAAATATGTATTGTGAGATTCCCTTAACCCATCATCAGCCGCACTATGTTTAAATTCTGTGATATAGCACAAATCTAACAAATGTAATGCCTTTTTTTTCAAAGTCACAACTAAAATTTGCTATTTTTTAAGTTGTTTTAGATATTTTATTTTACATTTTATCTAATTTCATTTTTTTACAATTTTTTTATTTTTCATGATGGGACAAATAATTTGTATATATTTAGCATAAACTAACTTTCATGGAAGTTATTTTGGATAAAATTATAAAACACATTTTTAAAAGTATATTATAAAGTAGAAAAAATATCATTAGAGCTGCACTCATCAAACACAAAATGGTTCCCCTCATATGCTCTTTACAAAGGTCTCTTCTCTATCACTATTATTATCAAAAACTTTATCTTCACTTTAATATCTGTAATTTAACACACAGTCTCACCATGACCCTGTTTTTTCCATAGTTGACCTATATCACTTTATAAATAAGTAACCTAAAGCTTACAACACAATTAATGTTTTAAAACTAGATACAATATGGAAATGAAATATTATATTTATGGGGAGATACCCAGTTTTTCGTTAAAAAAATTATTTTTATCTCACTACAAAAATCCTCATATTTTGCTGATTCAGGAAATATATACTTATATTATATACTTATGTACTTATATTAAGGGCATGCATGTATTTTTTATCTGAATAACAGATATCCACAACATATAGAAATTTTACAACTTCCCTTCAGTTTTTTCAAGGAATTCAGAATGTGTAAATTGCCTCCTCTAATTATGATGTCAGATATAGTTGACAAGGATATGTCTTAGCTCTGAGGGGGGTATTGGCAATTTGTGAGACCAAAATTTGAAACAGTGATGTCATATGGTTAGTTTACATGAACTGAAAACATTCCCTTTAGACATATCCATGATCTAATCTATTTCCCACATGGAAGTAAATACAAAAATTTTTTGTAAAAAAATGAATCATTAAAGACATTATTTAAAGAGAAATTCTTAATTGTTCATCCCCATTCAAATTATGGGAATTATGATATATGTATAAATTAATCTTGTTAACTTCAAATGTGAGTGAACCAATGTAAGTTAACAAATACATTTAATCAAGCGATTGAAACGATACAATTTTTTCAGCTAAACCCCGTTTTACAGAGGAGCCCACGGACGTTGAGGTGAACTTCGGAGGCACCGTTCATTTCACATGCAAGGCTGAGGGTGATCCACAACCCAAGATCGTCTGGATGAGGGACAGGTATAATCATTTTGAATAAAGCTGCATATCGTTTTTGGTATTCGGTAATTAACTAGGAGGCCATACAGTTACTCCACATTGCACTTCTACTCTATTAGTCGGTTCTGTAATAAATAATATATACAGGGTGTTCATTAAAGTTGGGTAAAAACTTAGAGGGATGATAGTATTCATAAAAATAAACAAAAAATGTCCTATAAATGTCTAAAAATCTTTCGTTTAGCCGCTAGCCTCTATTTTGTATTTTTTACAAAAATCATTTTATGCCAAGAACGATTTAAGCTACAAAAACCACTACCTGCAGGGGTTGGTCATTTTTAATTAATATTACAGTATAATGTGAAGGGGTAGGAAAATTATTTGGAATCCATTCTGGTTTTTTTTCAAAACTCTGGTATATAATCCCTTAATTCTCGAATATTGTCAATTTGAGTGATCAAAGACAACTACATTTTTGTTTTATAGGTATAAAATGGTCCTAACTCTGACCTTTTTACCACCTACAGTCAACCTCTTTTAACCTAGGGTTTAGATAATTAATTACAAGTACTATTAATAACCCAATTACAATTAGTGCCTAACCAAACCAGTAATATAGGATTACAAGCGAGCACAATGTCACAAATCTACTCTGTAATGTTTTTATTCAGTCAATAGGTCGTAGCCTACCCATTCTTAGAGATCATTTTTCATTTAGAGAGAGTCTGATGTCTGATGACAGAGATGTCCGCTGTTTCAGTAACGAGATCAACATGGAAGACCCACGCTACTCAGTGACAGAGGACGGAACACTCAAGATTACGCCCATGTCTGATGCGGACCTGGGCGTGTATGAGTGCATGGCCAAGTCACCCACAGGGGAGGTCAAGTCCCGAAGCGCAAAGATGATCTACAACAAGCGCAACTGTGAGTCTTAGTCCTCCAGATGTATGACATCATCTCAGTATGAGATTATGGTTAAGAGGATAGAAAACCTGCCTAGGGACTGCCATCATATAGTTGATCTTTTATACAGACACCAGAATTAAAGGATTTTAGTGTTCGGTTAGGAAGGAAAGCAACAAGTAAGTCCATCCATCCCTCAGGACCCGGTACCGTGTTGCTGATTTTGTTGAATACTGTTACTCAACTGTAAACACTGTAAGGATTATTGCATGTATGCGAGCTAGTGCATGAACTAATGCTTTGTGAAGTTCACTGTCGTGCCGCTAGAGTATGCTTTTTATAGCCAAAAAGCACTTCTCAGACCATGGTCCTTTTGGTGTAGTGGTCTAAACCATTGTACTGATGAGTGCAACGGTTGAAGCCGTTCGGAAGGACAAGAGTTTGAATTCTGACCATGAGCAATCCCAAATCCCAATTTGGCTTGAAAATGTGCGGTACAGGGGTGGGAGGGCCCAACTTAAATAAACAGTGACCAGCTTGGGTGGAAGTCGACAGAATTTTTAGGCTTAGTTGGGATTTCAGTGGACACCTGTCTTGCTTCTTTTCCAACTGTATGGTTAAGGGGGGAAGGTATGTTTTGTGTTTTTCATACTTAGTATTTTAAGAAGAGTTAAAAAAAAATAAAAAATACATATTAAGTTCAAAGCTCCGCCACTCGGAGGCTTAATTCTATGGCAATTTAATTTTGTTCTACCAAATGATGACCTCAGAGCTATACCAGTACCAAATATTCTAACAGCTCATTAGAGCTCTCCATATTGATAAGATTAGTAAGGATAATATAAACTGTAACAGCCATATATCTTCAAAGAAGTTTTAGCTGTTAGTCACATAAATGACTGAAGAATGATATATTATGATATGTGTTACCAGATAAATTTCTGTAGAATTTTACCCACCCTTAAAATATTGAAGCTAGCTTTTACCTTATAAGATTAACAGTCCTCATCACTTATAAATAATTGTAAATCATAAATTTGGTGTTAATATCGTTTCTTCAAAAATGTTTCAGCTAAACCCCATTTCCTGCGGACACCACAAGATGTAAATGCAGATGTAGGAGACTCGATCAAATTAGACTGCAGTGCATCAGGACTACCCAAACCCGACCTATTATGGACCAAAGACGACTTACCTTTGCAAAATGGAGGCAAATTTCAGGTTTTAAATTATTTAGATTCACGAATGCCTTTGTTTTATCAATTGTGCTTGGAATCATGTTGTATTGAACTAGTAAAGGGGTATTCGAAGTGATTTAATAAAAAACTCTATTAAAAATTATACTAAGTTCTGTTCTCTTCAGAACAGAGCATCGTTTCCTCAAAAGACTCAGGGCTCAGACGCCCAACCTTGGACACTAAAGAGACTTGGCAGTTGTGCCACCTGCTCCAAGAGAAGATGGTATGTTCTGCAGTATCGATGACATTAGGGCAGTAAAGGCGGTGAGGGCTGTCGTCCTTGCCGATCGTGTTCAAGAAAATTGGAAATAAACTGGGTCATGTAATACCCCACCTCTCTGTGCTTCCTGTCAATCCATACCAAACGGTCGGGATTAACCTCGAGGTCCACCGGCCCCGCCACTCAGACCCCCAGGTCTCTTGCCTCTCAGCTCTTTCTACCGTACCGTAATAAATTTTTTTCAAGTTCTCTAATAAATAAGTTGGAACAAGTAGTTGAATATTTTCAATTCTACAATAAGTAATGGAAATATAAATTGGGTTTTAATTAATTTATTAATTATAACTATTTATTAATTAATAATACAGTATCAGTACTGTGTGCGGAATGCTCCGATGCACATCAGTTTCTGCACCACCCTCTTCTTGTTCATAAATTCTAGTTTTAGGGATGGTAGAACACTATTCTTCATATTCTAAGCACTGTTCTAAACAAGTAACAACTATTTACAAAACACAAATCGGTCTAAAAATCTACATATATAACACAACACTCTAAAACTAATAGTCCCGAGTATAGAAGCTAGCAACTAGCCTCGGCTAGCAACTTGATCGATGTAATCAGTCCCAGTCTATAAATAGTATCTAACAGACCATGCGCACCTCACTTTCCCCTTCTCCCCTGGTCGTCACTGGATGTGAATCATCCCTTAATGATGCGAAACATGTGTTGCACATTGTTCTTGAGGCATTTACTGAGTCCTGGGGTGATAGTCAAAGGATTTAAAAATATTTAAAATAATATTAAAATGTACTGTAAAATATCTACAGAAATATGGTTTTGTTGGATGCCATATTACAAGAGGACCGATGGTGGGTTTAATTAAACTATAATAATCTGTCAAATATTAAATTCTAGTCCATGATTTGTTTCTAAATATTTATATCGTTTGCTCTAGATCAGTGATGGCGGGAGTCTAACCATTTTAAGGGTGGAGCGTGAGGATGCTGGGGCTTACAAGTGCAGTGCTGCCAACTTCTTGGGCCGAGTGTCCTCCGTAGCCCAGCTCAGGGTCAATGGTAAACCTTTAAACTATTCATTAAAATATTTTCAGCTTCGATTAGAAACTTCAGTTAAATTTTGCTCTGAAAATATAAACAAATATACATATAATCAGTAACACTCATTATACTTTAAACAATATTGTTTAAAACAATAAATGTATATGTAATTATTATTCATACATACTTTCTCTTGTTCTTACTTACTCCATGGCTAACCCCAGATGGTACTTGGCCTCACCAACCAGTTACCTCCGTCTTTCCGGATCTTCAGCTTCCTATTCTCTTCCTCTTATTTTCCTAAAATCCTTTTCTACTTGATCCTACCGGTTCTTGGGTCTTCCACGGGGTCTTTTTCCAGGATTTCCTTTTCATATTTTTTTATAAATTTTCCTTTCCCCTGGCTGGTCAATCTAACCTTCTACTCTCAGCTTTAGCAACTATATCTGGAGATTTTAACTTTTCTCAAATTTCATGGTTGGTTTTGATCCTTCATATTTCACCATCTCTGGTAAGGCCAAATATTTCCATATACCTGAGCATTTAAATTAGAATATTATCATGCAATAGTCTTATTTGTAAATGATACCAATAGTATTAGGTCTAATAAAAATTATGTTTAAAAAATGTTTTCATGCTTCAAGGAACCGAACACAAGTTTTTCCCCAAAGGTAAGCATTACTGTCATTTGGTTTCTTTTCCTCTCAAAATTATTTAAAAGTTTTTCTTCTTGTTATGCAGTTTATCATATTTATTTAACTCTTCATTCAATGACATATAGAGCAAAAATAGGTTATGTAAATCTTTAAAAGTGTTCAACTGTGCACCTATATAATATTTTACATAACCTCAATTTGACAAAATTGTGACAGTGATCTGTGTGTCACTCAATTAGATTTGAGTACATGTTATTGACAAAGCTATTGACAATGACATGATTAACTTTAGGCCGCTGTGATCATTAATTATTAGCTTAGTAATCAAATACGGCTGTGAGGTCTGGTCTTGCAACAAAATTTGTCTTATGATCAGTTCGGTGACATTCAGACTATGAATGAAAAGTATAACCACTGAAACACTCAGCAGCCACTCCAAATTCTTCTGGAGGACTATTTCTTATATACTGAAGCATTTTAAGCAACGTTTACATTGGACGGTTTATCCACAGTGCAGCCCAAGTTCGTGACGATGCCTGACAACATGACGGTGAGGAGTGGGTCGCGGGTACAGCTCAGGTGTGAAGCGGATGGCTCCCCTGATCCCGTCATCACATGGTTCAAGGATGGCCGCAGTGTCGTCCCTCAAGGAAGGGTCAGCTTTTCATCTGAAGGTGATTTACAGAATATTAAATGTACCTAATACAGTTAAACCTCACTAACTTGACAGTCCTTGCATCATTGAAAGAAGAACAATTATCAAGTTGGCATTTAATAAAGGGATGTAATTTTTTTTATTAGGATTTTACAGTACTTTACTGTCTTCCTTCTCTTAGCCGAATCCTCCATCCTTGTCTGTCATCCCATTCACCATCTCTCAAATTCTTCATTACCATAGCCTCATCCACTTCATCCCGCCAAGACCTTCTCGGCCTCCCTCTTCTCCTCCGCCCCAGAGGGCTCCAATCCGTCACTATTCCAATCCACTTGCTGGCACTAGCTCTCCTGACATGACCATACCATATCAACCATAGATGTAATTTTAATTCTTGAATATTTGTCTTTAATTCAAAGGCTGTTTACTCAGAGTGTAACAGTATTGTGTATTGAGTATTGTACTCTGATAAATTTATATCCCAAACTTGAGTCTTTTATGTATTAAATCATAAAAACCCATGAAAAATTGCAATGTTCTGGATAACTTGTCAACCCCATAACTCAACAACCTCTGAGTCCACATAGTTTCGAGTTAGTGAGGTATTACTGTACTGTAATTTCTTCACTTTTGTATCATACGGGTATATATTTTTGATGATTTTGATTTTTTTATGAGAGCTTTGCATTTTAATATTCTTTACTGAAATGGTGACCAGGTAGGTATTGTAAGCTAAGAATGAATGAAAAATGAGTATAACATGATCGTGGGGCAATCTTGTAGTCTTGTTACCTACTCAGACTGTTAATTAATAGTCCAACAGCCAATGGCATCTACGGGGACTTAGTTTGACTATCCTGTCACAACTAAATAATGTAAACATATTTTCTAGTTACTTACACAAATATTTTATTTATATTAATTCTCAACATGTACCAATATCAGTGGTTAATATGAAAATTTCAAATGCAAATTAATTTATTCCCTGATTTAGAACTGAGAGGCTACATGAGCATTTTAACTTACTAAACAAAATAACTCTATTACAAGTTCCGTAGTTCCGAAAGAGTTTTCACAGGTAATCAAAGTTTCTGACTTTCACAAAGTTACCTGTAAGTTGCAAGGAAGCTTACTCTGAGACACATGACTCATCTGTATGGGTCCCTCTTGACTTGTTTTTTGTAAGTTAAACTTTAACTCTGTTTATGCTGTTAAACTTTAACAGAAATGTGATTCACTAAACAACTCCGGTCTATTGTGCTAAACTGAATTTTTTGAAGGTTACAATAAGAAAAAACTAGTTTTGAAGTTGTCAAATTAGATATTTAAAAATTCAAAATATTGTTTACTTTTGCAAACTTTAGTTTAAAGTCATTGATAAACTATTCAAATTTATTCTCATAAGATGAGAACAAAGTATGAAGTGTCTCAAAATTGATGCCTCCAAATAAATATTTATAGTTACAAATAAACAAAACAAGGTATTTTAATCTACATAATTTCTCTTATGAAAACTGATTTCTGCAGAAAATTTAGACATGTATGTATAATATCTAAAAAGGTCTGTAGTGTGTTTTTGGTGTAAGAAATTGAAAAAAATAATATAGTGTATAAGCGTATTAGTATCGATGTTGGTGATAACATTGTTATTTCCAAACGCGCTCTCTATTACAAACTGATCGTTTTAATTGTCAAATTGATGACGGCCAGTTTGGTATGATTGGCCAGTTCATTCCAATATAAACTCCCTCTTACCTGTAAATTGTATCACATTGCATCATGAACAAAACGTTTCATTTCAAGTCGGATGTAATTCCAAACCTGTTGAACCTTGATTCAGCTAATTTTTCATTTGACAGAGTGGTATTGTGGTTTGATGGTTATTAGTGAAAACACATTCGTAAAGGCAATATTCAATAGACTAAACGCTATTTGTAATATGTAATCCTGTAATCCAGCTACTTGGAGGTCACGAATTGTGGATAGTTGTGAGCGATGGTCGGTGGGTGTAGTGTTCTCTTGTGTGGATTAACGTCCGCACTATTTAATACTGCGTTAATCCGCAAATACCATCCTCATAATTAGACCAGTTCGTAATTCAGAGGTCGTGGTTCGGATTCCACGTTAAACTGTAGGTCCCTTAGTTGCCATCGGCTGTTGGGCTATTAATTAACAGTCCTGTCTAAGGAACATGTCAGCCTTAGTCAGTAACAAGACTACAAGATCGCGCCACAATCATCCCACAATCATTTCTCATTCATACTTGGCTTAAAATACCTACCTGGGTAGGTCGCCATTTCAAATGGTAATCTAATCTAATCTAATCTATGACTATTATTTAATTTCCTATCTATATTAGGTAATATCAAGACTAGGGTATATTGGACCGTTCCCAATCAAAACGTCAAAAATGTCACTGGTTTAATACACTATAAAACTAATAGAACTATCCCTTATGTTGTAGGTACGTTGCTGACGATAGAACATGCAAAGGAGTCGGACTCAGGTCTGTACACATGTTTGGCCCAGAACCAGGCGGGGTCAGCGGAGGCGAGCGGGGAGCTACGGGTGCGGGGCCACGGTCCCCGGCCCCCGCGGCTGGTGCTCACCCCATACCCCGTTACGGCACCAATGGCCACCAGTGTGGAGCTGCCGTGCAAAGCTGAGGGGGAACCTCTTCCCTCGGTGACCTGGACCAAAGATGGAGTCACTCTCAGAGAGGATAGAAATCACAGGTAAGGAGAATACTTCTTAGGACAATTTTACTTATACGTTACCCACACATGTAGATTATGTATATATATGGGCCTAGGGCCTATGCAGTAAATTTAAGACAGCTATGGACTGTAGAGGCACAGAGGTTAGCCAGAGGTAGCTCATGATCTGACAGGACTCCCAACCTCTGGTTTTAATTCAGCAATCTTAGACAGACTGGATTAGCACATTACCCCTGAGCTACTGTGCCGTTGAGTTAGGGCCTTAGGGATGATTCTGTTTGTAATTACAGTAAAACCTCGTTAATCCGGACTAATTGGGGCTCCAAGTCGTCCGGATTTAAAAAAATAATCCTAAACGAAGAAAGACAGTGATTTTTGGGTACCCCTTGTATATAATGAAACACCTTTTGCAGATAAACTTAAATAGTATGTATATTCTGAATATAAAAATACATATTGTACAAACAGTACATACAGTAGTTACATTTGATCAAAAATATACACTTGGTATTTACGTCCACACAAAAAATGAGACAACGAGAAAAGACAAAATTACTTTGAACATGAGGGTTGAGGTTCGTCCTCAAGTGACTGAACTGGTTTGAAGAAGGAGTTGAACCTCATTTGCCTTTCTTTTGTGTTAATTTCACAATTAAACAATGCAACTAAAACGTGCAGTTCAATTGACCTCTGTGGAGCAACTGACGGCCTGACACGAGCAGGAGAAACACAATCGTGTGACTGAGCTACTGTACTATTGGCTGACAGTAACCATGGTAACGGCACATACGCCTTGCGCAGTGACCGCCCGCGCTCGGCACACGCACACTCACATTGCCGGACGCAGTCGTACAGTGATGATCGCATGCTATTAATCAGCGTTCTGCGCATTAAAACTGCGATCCAATGGCTGTCCGGATTAAGCGAAGTCCGTATTAATGGGGTCCGGATTAACGAGGTTTTACTGTAATTGGACGATTCTAAAAAAGAACTGATAGGGGATCGGAATACAACAACTGGCTTTACTCTAACTAATATAAGGTCACCACAGAACCAACTGTGCTATTAACTGTTAAAGAATTGAAATCTTATTCCCTTTAGAATTCATCCTAATTGGAAGTACATAAACTACATTCAAAATCAAATAAATTAAAAATACGAGCTTAATTTTGTTCTTAGTGGATTTTTTCAACTGTGTAAAACACAAATAGTCAAAGATCTGCAATTTTTGATGGTACACAAACATTTTCAATCCCAATGTAGAACTTAAGAAAATTATAAACACATTTTTTTCAGAGACAAAACATTTTATTCATAATTAAATAAGTGGTGAGCTTGGTCTAGGTCACTTGTGTCACGCGCGTGGTCAAGGGGTGAACCTTTTTAAATGCCTTGTTAATTATATTTCAGAAATTTCAAACAAATTATATTATATTTTGTTTAACTATTTTTCTAACATTTAATTATGTACAAAGCTAAAAATAAATAATTTCACAATAAAAAGAATTAAAAACTCTAAAAACTGTAGACTTTGTTATAATTAATTTAATTCTTTTCAATTCAATGCACAGGACTGTAATGAAAAGATATTTTGCTAATACTCATTGTGTTATACTCAACGAGAAAAAGTAATAAATATATGAAACACATAATATTTATTACCAAATAAAAGACTTTTTGAGCTGTACAAGTCGTGCTTACTGCACTGTAGCTCGACACGAAACAAAGTTGAGAGATAGACTGAAGGTTACTTAAGATCCACCACTGTATCCTCTCGGCTACTGATGCCCCAAACAACAACTATTCTGAGTTTCAGGTGGCGCTAACCCCTCAACCATCCGAGGGTTAAAAGCTTAATGAATTTCTGGGTAGACTTTTGTAATTAAAGGGTTTCAGGTTCAATTTTGGATCAGTTTACAATTTTAATTATGATATTAACTAATTGAATGCAGTAAAAAAATAAAGGTCAAATACTATATGGTTTGAACCGTTGCCTAATGAAACATTAAAAAATGCCATTAGTGTAGAAAAACTCATATAAGATATTATTAGGAGTTATGATTAGAATTATTTTGTAAGATCAAATTTAAATGATTGCCAGTAATTAGATTCTCCTAATATTACAGAGTGTTCCCCATCGGAAGTTTGCGTCTGTACAATCTAACAGTGGAAGACTCGGGATTGTACGAATGCACAGCATCCAACCAATATGGTTCAGTCAGTGCTCAGGGAACTCTGACTGTGGAAGGTACTCACAATTGTTACTAAATAATAATTTGTTTCTTCATAAATGTAAAATTTATTAAAGCAGTACATTCTAAGCAGCCAAATTGTTAATAACTAGGCTTTTCTTTTATGAACTCCGAAGAACTTCAAAGATAAAATTTTCCTTTTCCTCCTTTAAATAGCATATGGAGAAAGTGTTATTTTAAAAATTTTCTAGTTTGAGTTTAGAGTGGAAAACCGGTGTGGACTGATGTCTGGCAGTTTATTTACAGGCCCACAATTTAGACCATCAGGGTCTAAACTGAATGATTTTTTACAAGGATTTACTTAAATGATATCTCCTGATCATATTTAAATTTTCAAATTTAAATCTTAGCTATTACAAACACAATAGCATAATTCTCTCCTCCAAGTAATAAAATAAAATATTTTTAACATATAACCTGTCTAGATAGGTATTTTATGGCAAATTTTGAATGAGAAATGAGTGTAAGATGATTTTGGGCATGATTTTGTAATTCCCAATGAACGGTTTATTACAAGGGCTGTTTTTTTTCAACCTCCGATCGTCCATCTAAGCAAGTAAGAGGGTAGAGAGAGGCTGAATCTGGACATGATGCAATTACGCAGCTCCCCCACCATAACCCCTGCCGTTTTCAGCATCAGTGAGTCAGTTGTAGCCAATCTACATTTGTGAATTGGTCGTTACGCTCTATGCTCCCGCCAAATGTAAGTTACAAAGTTTACTCCATTTTCTGCAAGCAGAAAGCCCTTGTATTATTAAATACATAATACCGTAGCTTCAGTATTAGAATACATAAATTCTGTAAAAAATGATCATTGTTCAATGTAGATCTGAGTGGAGGCGCAGCGCCCGGCGACAGGTATGTTCACCTGGCGTTCCAAGAGGCCTCAGCCGCTGTCGACCGAGCCATCAACGCGACCATCGCCTCTCTGTTCTCCCACAACAATACTGAACGGACTCCGTCACTGCTCATGCAGCTCATGCGGTTTCCTGACAACCACTCTCGCAACATCATCCGAGCTGCCGAGGTGTACGAGCGAACACTTGTAAACATCCGTCGCCACGTCCAGTCCGGGCTCAAGGTTAACCTAACTCAAGGTAAACATCATGGAGTGCTGCATACGATACTATTAATAGTGTGAAATTATCCGATGTTAATTAGAAATTCCTAAAGATACTGATGTAGTTTCAGAATTCCCTACATTTATGGACTTTATAGAAATTGTCAATAAGTGATAAAACTCATCACTCATACTACACATATCCTACTCAAAACAAATAGTTTTGGAAAGCTCCCATGTACTATAAGATCTGTTAAAAAGCATATAGAAATCAAAGAGGTTTTAAATACAGGAATCTCAGAAAAAAACACACATTATAAGATGTTTGTATGCTATAGCCCACACATCCGACATTACTTTATCATAATCATTGTGTCTGTTTTGAGTTAACACTGGTTGTAAAAATTACGATCAGTTTGAGAGTCGCCTCATTGGATACCTAGAAGTATTGTATAAAGACCAAAGTATTCATAGATTTACCATGTGTGAGTAACACTTAAAAATGAAATAGAAAAAAATGAATTGTTGTAGCATGAAAGCTAATGTGTCTTAACTTTGATGCAACTTACGAATTATACACTTGAGTAAATTTATATAACTAGTTGCCTATGAAACCACAAACAGCAAAATTAACCAATGGCGGTTTCTGGGATTGGCACACCTGGCCCCTTTCTAGTTGATAATTTGTATTTTTATTGTATAAACAATACATCCTCCTTAACAGGGGTTTATATAGAATATAATAGGGATTTATAACAACCCCTTTAATTTATGATTTTCTTTCCAAAAGAACAATTAAGATTTGTGGTGGCACATTTTAAAATTGCTAAATCGGCCCCTAAAATGAACAGAGTTGCTGAAATTAACACACTGAGTATAAAAGCCATATTTGTGAGCTTCTAATCTACAACTCCTCAACAAACTTTCTGGCCTAGCCAACTCAAAATTCTTATTACCTAAAATAATTTAAGATTTTAATTCCTCAAAAACATGTTTCCCAGATTTCTCGTACAACGACATCCTGTCTCCCCAGCAGCTGCAGCTGGTGGCCAATTTGTCAGGTTGTATGGAGCACCAGGCTCCCGTCAACTGCTCCGACATGTGTTTCCATGCCAAGTATCGCACGATAGACGGGACATGTAACAACTTGCAGCGCCCACGGTGGGGCTCCTCCCTCACGGGCTTCCGCAGAATGCTCAAACCCATCTACGAGAATGGCCTCGGCACTCCTGTTGGTGAGCTTGGAAACTTAACAACCTTTCAATGAACAATAACAATAACAAAAACAACTATTTAAATTGGTATCTACGTCATGAATGGAAAAACCAACACAGTAGCTCTCAGAGATAAAGCACTGACCAAAAACTAAAGAATACCTTATTAGAATTTGTTTACAAGGGATTTGAGTTCGATTACGAACATTTTGTGCTAGCTAATGTAGCTAACACTGCTACAGTACCTTATATTTGATAATTGGACTAGAGATACAGTTAGCTCATTTTAAGGTAAAAGATAAATCAATACAGTAAACCTTCATTTCTGACCTCACAATAACTGGCACTTTCAGATATTAAATTGTCTATAGATAGACTGAACTCGGCTGGTCATAACGTGAAATACTAGTAGAGAGGTAGAGACAATTATAGATGAATATTGTTATTTTCAATAATGGATGTGTTGTAGATACAATCAATTTTTATTACTGTGTAGTTCTTTCTCTACTTAATAAACTAGTTTTATTTCCTCCTTCTGATATCTCCCACAAGTCCTGTTTAAGCTCAGTCCCGTATTGGTCGGACAGGTGAGGTTCTACTGCAAACGGAAACAGTGTTAAGAAAGAAATAGAAGTACATACCACCGTGGTTTATATACTACTTAATAATCATTGTAAAACCTAAAAAAGTTTTTTATCACATTAGGATGGAATAAGGAGAGGAAGTATTTTGGCTTCTCCAAGCCACCTGCAAGGCTGGTTTCCACCTCAGTGATCGCCACGGACGACATCACCCCAGACTCGGAGATCACCCACATGGTGATGCAGTGGGGACAGTTCCTAGACCACGACTTAGACCATGCAATTCCCTCCACCTCAGCCGAGAGCTGGGAAGGCATTGATTGCAAAAAGAGCTGTGCTTACGCCACACCCTGTTTTCCAATGGAGGTAATATTTATTAACAACCTATTCTCAAAACTATGGTACCCCTCATATCTTTACCAGTCTGTCTTATTTGCAGTAAATACTCCTAATTGGTGACCTTCCCAGATAGGTACTTTGCCAAGTATGAGTGGGTTAAGATGGTTGTGGCGCGATCTTGTAGTTTTGTTACTGACTAAGGCTGACATGTTTCTTAGCCAAGACTGTTAATAAATAAAATATCCTAATTGCCTGAATGTAATTATGATACAAAATTCCTCTACAAAATTTTGCTTGAAATAGTACACACCTTGAACACACTTCTTTATGTAGTTTTATTGTTTTTAGGCTTCCTATGGATAAAACCTCATTAAATGTGACATTCAGTAACTCAACAGTGCCTATACATACATTGGGTTTTTCTTTGGGGTAGTAATTAACTAACTTAGATTAAACAGTTGTATAGTAGTCTTTATTTTGTTCATTCAATTCATTCATCAATGATGCCAGCACATTTTCAGGAATTAATAATTTCAAATTTTATTATTATTGCGTCTTTATTCACCTTTACTACTCAGAATAGAATAGACTTGTTCATTCCTTCATAAAATAGTTTAGGAGAATGGTAGCCTGTTAACATATTCACTGCTAAAGCAATTACAGGCGTTTTTCAGGTGTTGACATACACACACATTAGCCAATTACATGATGGTACAGGGAACCGAGGGCGCCACGTTGAAAGTACCAGTGCACAAACTCTAACCTCTAGCTGGTACACAATGCTACACCGCAAAGAACATTCCTGTACCAGTGCTACCGGCAAAGTAAAGCAATAAAGCGCAGGATTTCCGGCACGCCAAGTCCCGGCGGAGGCGGTCAGCCGTGTGGGATTTCTCATGTGTAGCACCTTACGTGTTAACTCCTCATACTTTTAGAAATATCTGTACTTGATACTTATTATGAAATATTAGCCAACATAAGAACTGTTATGTAAGTGGGCAGTGTACTGTTCAAACTAAATGACTATGAACTTCTATCATGGTCACGGGCTTAAGTGTGACAGTGAAAGCCATGGAAATAGCTCACTTTTGTTAAGAAAATTCACTAACAATATATTATTTCAGGTGCCAGAAAATGATCCGAGAATCAGAAACCGTAGGTGTATAGATTTTATCAGGAGCAGTGCCGTTTGCGGGTCTGGATTGACTTCTGTCTTCTTCAACACCATTCAGCCCAGAGAGCAGATCAACCAGCTGACAGCCTACATTGATGGCTCTCAGGTGAGCTTGAACTGGACAAGTAGACCTTTCCACTACAAAATATTTGTATTTACTTCCCTGTGGGAAATAGGTTAGATCATGGATATGTCTAAAGGGAATGGTTCCAGTTCATCTAAACTTCTGTTCTTATTCTTTTAGATTAAAAATTCTATACAGTAGCTCTGGTAGTTTCTATGGAAACCTGTTACATGTTATCCATCTTAAAAATCCGCCCCCCCCCAGAGCTAAGACATATCCATGTCAATAATAATAATATATTAATAATAAAT
Source organism: Nephotettix cincticeps (assembly GCA_023375725.1). Lineage (NCBI taxonomy): Eukaryota > Metazoa > Arthropoda > Insecta > Hemiptera > Cicadellidae > Nephotettix > Nephotettix cincticeps. The sequence goes on from CM041785.1 coordinate 3,555,680, forward strand.
AATTGTGTATACTCGGCCCATAATTTAATAATCAGTAATTGTTTGTCTAAATGTATTTTAAAAATAAATATTATTTATACTATTTAATATGAGTATTCCCTGAGGATTGTAAACCCACAAAACAAAAATAATAAAGGTAAATGTTTAAGTAACATAATTATGATGTTTAGTAGTTATTCTGATACTGGATTGATAATGCATTTCTTACAATATAAACTTATTCTAAAAAATGTTTGTATTTATTTCCCTATGGGAAATAATCTAGATCATTGATATGTCTTAAGGAATGGTTTCAGTTCATATAAATAGCTCTGTTCTTATTCGTTTATATTAAAAATTCAATACAATAGTTCTGGTAGTTTCTATAGAAACCTGTTACATGTTTTCCATCTTTAAAAAATCACCAACACTCCCCAATGCTAAGACATATCCATGTCAATAGTTTTCCTTTATTTGTTTCCAAACTTTTCCATGTAATTCATACATTTAAAAGCATGCAAACAGAAAAACATTATGTATTTATATTCCAAATTCAATTCTTGTCCCGTTTTTGAGATCGTCTGGTCATTGGAATTAATAAATTAATGATCCTGGAAAAATAAATCAGCAGGTTTTGTCAGAAACACAGCAAACCCCTTACTCTTAACACACTTATCCTTTACTCACATTCAACTTAAAATAATTAGTGGTTGGATTAATGTAACACAATTAAGAGGAAGTAGTAATATAGTGCATTGTCGGAGAACTTTCTACAAAACTGTCTGCTTCACCAGGTCTACGGGTACACAGAGGAGCGTGCCCGGCTGCTGCGGGACTTGACCACTGACCTGGGTCTGATGAGGGTAGGCATCTCGTCGCCAGCAGGCAAGGCTATGCTACCCATTGCCGGAGGGCAGGAGGTCGACTGTCGCAGAGATGTAACCGAGAGCAACATCGGCTGCTTCCTAGCCGGAGACATCAGAGTCAATGAACAGGTTAGTGTTTGACTAATAAGGAAACCACTGTTCTTGTAGGCAGAATTACACAAAAACTCTCCTAATTCATATAACTATATTTTATCTATTACGAATATAATAGTTACAGAAAACGAATCAGGGCTGATTTTGGAATATTTATCCCTAGATTTCTTTACCAAATACCCAAATACTTTATTTTATAGCCTTTTTTTTATACAACACATCTGTAGTACTGCTACCTACTAAAGAGGTATAGAGGCTGGAAGGAGAGCGCCTCCATATATAAAAGGTGGTTTTGGGTACTCCGTAGTGGAGCAGATAACGTGGCTACCTTTATTTATTCCAAATATGATCAGTGAAAAACCTGATACTAGGGGCGGCTCTAGCACCTATTCTTGGAGGGGCACAAGGGGTTGGTATTACATTTTTCCAAATATAACTAATGCATTATTTTAGAGAAGTTGAAGGTAAACCAAAGGGAAGAAAAGAATATCATTACTTTATTTTACAAAACATTCAAACTTAATTTAGATATGAGGTTATGAGGTATTACTAACCAACCGCTATGAAGGCACTACCAACGTCAATACAAAATTATAAAACTAATATAGATTTTGAGCACTCCCGCACTTCGGGAAAGCGGTCCGAACCCAGCAAATTTTGTAGACATCCCGGAGATCGAACCTGTCACCTCTTGCACCAAAGTCCGTGACACTAACCGTTAGGCTAGCAAGATGCCTTAGTATATAGCAACTTGTAATTCCTTGGTACTCCTGTGATCAGGTTGGCCTAAGTGCTATGCACACCATCTGGCTGAGAGAGCACAACCGAGTGGCACAGGAGCTGAGAGACATCAACCCACACTGGGACGGACACACTCTGTTCTATGAGGCTCGCAAGATAGTAGGGGCAGAGATGCAGCACATCACGTATGCCCACTGGCTGAAACATGTGTTGGGGCCGAAGGGGATGAACATACTGGGCGACTACACGGGTTACAACCCCAACATTGACCCCGGTGTATCGAATGTGTTCGCAACTGCAGCACTCAGGTTCGGACACACATTGATCAACCCGGTACTGAGGAGGTTGGACTCTGAATTCAATACGATTCCAGAGGTATTTAAATTGCTTTTTGATACAATATACATATGCATGGTAGATTTAAGCTTTTTTTTACATCTATATTATGCTTGAATATTACGTAGAGTGTGTATATCATGCAAGATGTAGAGGGGCCCCTCTTTCGACACCTAGCAGCATTGGTCCTCCCAAATGAGATAGACATACATTTTATCGCTGCAATTCAGAAATAATTCAAATTATTTAAGCTTCTACAACAGGAAATCACACTAATGTTTATAGATTGATTATGCTAAATATTGTCAGGAACTCTTCTCAATACATTGGATAAACTGTTTTATAAATAATGTTTTTTTACTTTTTCCCCCCAAATGATCGATAGATAGTATAAGAGGAAAGTAAAGTTTTTGTAGGAATTTTCAAGTTTGAATTTGGCATTTTGAATTGGCATTTTAGATCCCCCTAAATTGAAAAAAGTGTTTTTTGGAGTGATGTCTGTCTGTGTGTGGGGGGGGAGGATTGTGCAGAAACGTAGAGATGAGACTAATGGTCCAATTTTCATGTAATTAAGTACATGGGAACAATTGATGGTATCTCAGACACTTTTTTAATTTTGTTTTATTTTTAAGGTTATTTTACCCCTTAAACCCTGAAAAAAACAAGTAAAATGAAAATCTCTCAAAAAAGCTTTGATGAATATTATATGATTTATAGACTTTTATGAGATAAACAAAATTATACCACTCACATTTCACAAAATATAGGATTTAAAAGTCAAAAAATTAATGTTTTAATTTTTTTATAGTATAATTTGATTACCACCATTAAAGCCAGCTTGAAAACTAAACAAATAACTATTGTGAATTGTTTGTTTGCGACTAACGGTTTCAGAGAAATGTTTACTGTCCATGATTAATGCAGTACATTGTCTGAGATCATGTGATGTGGTTCTTATAAAGAATATTAAAAAATGAATTTTTCAAATCCAATATCTAAATTAAGGAGGGAATTAATTTTAATCAAATTAATTAATTAATCCCCCATAAAATTCCAACAATCAATTTAACTTTATTTCTCTTGTTATTTTCAGAAAATGGATGATTATTTTTGAAACAACAAATTATTAAATAATATTTTAAAAAACTTTTAAGTAATACAATAGTTTTATTACAGATTGTCATTTTTAAATTTACTTAAGGGAGAAAATATGTTTCAGTCCACTGATATACATAACCCATAAATTGTTTCCAACAATTTAGATTGGTTTTGTTTTTCACAGAGAAAAACTTTCTTCTTGGATTTCTTGGATCATCTTTTTTCTTTCATATTCAAATATTCATATTTGTATTATAAATAATTCTTAGACAGTCCATCTTTGGAGTTGTATTTATTTAATCTTATATACTTGTCAGTAATTAAGAGTTTTGTCAAAGACCTGAATTAAGTTCAATTTTAAATATTTTTCAGCTCAGTTAGCAACATTTTTATTGGAAAACCAATCTCAACCTGGTGTAAATTTAGTAATTAATAATTTTAGTGGATTAATTTTGCTTAAGAGCCTGTGAAAGCATACTATATTTTTGTGTATATATTGTATTTGATTACTAAACTACTTTTCCAGGGTGACTTGATGCTGGGAAAGGCGTTCTTCTCCCCATGGCGCCTAGTGGATGAGGGAGGTACTGACCCCCTGATGCGAGGAATGTTCATGACATCTGCCAAACGGAAGATGTCGCAACAAAACCTGAACAAGCAACTGACTGAACACTTATTCACCGTCGCTCATGCTGTTGCGCTTGACCTGGCCGCGATGAACATTCAACGAGGAAGAGACCATGCTCTCCCTCCTTACAACGACTATCGAGCTCTTTGCAACCTGACTGTGGCTGAAACTTTTGATGACCTCAAAGCGGAAATTTCCAGCAAAGCCGTGAGAGACAAGCTCCAGGAGCTTTATGGTCATCCAGGTTTGTATATTAGTCATCTTTTTTCTTACTCTCAGTGTGATTCTAACTGTCATTTGTCAGTTAGCGCTAGCTTAAAAATTTATTTTCTTACCTTCAAAGAGCTGACATTAAACTTTTATCTTGCAGGAAACATCGATGTGTGGGTTGGTGGGATCCTGGAAGACCCCGTGGACGGAGCAAGAGTAGGACCTCTCTTTCGTTGCATCCTTGTTGACCAATTTCGCCGCATGCGTGATGGTGACAGGTAATTGATATTGTATGGATTTTTATAGCTTCCAACAAAAACATATATCAATAAAAATTGTTATGATTAAAATTTCGCTACCACAATGTTAAAAAAGATCTGCAACTGAAGGCCTCAGCTGCAGTTTTGCGGCGGGCAAGTTATTCCCCAAGCCCACAGTCACATTTCTGCGGCGGATGAGCTCATTAAAATAGATTGCCACCGCACATCTGCGACGATGGTTTCATGATACATAATTAATACAAAATACAAAATTTCCTCCTATCAGTCTATCTTTAAGGTTAGGTCAAGGTCGTCTATCTATCGTTTGGGCAAGGCCTACAGGATTGTCCGCCGCATGTGTGCGACGCTTGGTCTGTAGCTACAACGATTACTGACAGATGGCAACACTGACATCAATAGGTACACCGCCTTCGTGGTCTGTGGCATAGGTCACAACCACTAGGACCGGTCTACAAAGAAGTTCATGATTTTTTTGTGGGCTGAGGGAGTCACCTGATCGTCATATGTGCGGCGGCTGGTAGTGAACGTATTAATAATTGAGTTTACTTATAAGTAAACTGTTCCAATAACTTAGCTAAATACAGATTTAGACAATAACAATTTCTTAGTGAGTTATTGTATTCTTGATTCTTGATCATTTATTTTAATTTGTCCTTTTAAGCTTCGTTCAAGTAGGTATCCTTAGGGGAGTTGTTAAAATTACAATACTTTTTACAAACATAAAATTGACCCCAAAATTGATTCTGGATGTTTCGGGATTTCCGTGATTTTTCCAGCATGTGCCAGACAGAATAAATTAAAATAAAAATAATCATTGGTTGGATTCAAACACTTCAAGAAACCAACTGAGGTAGGTATGCCTTGGCAAACAATAGTTCACAGAGAAGTGGAGGAAAAACTAGTGGTATGTAGTGTATATTTGCGGTGAATATAAGTTGGGGTAAGATAACTACTTCACTCAATAGAGTTTACTGAAATTTTGATTGACAGAAAGTGTTATATAAAGCTTAACTTAAATCTATCATTAATTTAAATAAATAATATTGAGATTTTAGAACTGTCTCTTCTTTTACCATCACTTTTCCCACCAACATAAACTTCTGATTTGAGCATGGGATATGTCAAACAACATACAGGGTTGAGCTAATATGTTGCCAACAAAAACTGATAGGCAACAATATAATCTGAACCAAGACCATCGCTGACTTAATTTTTGAATTGGTCAAGTTGCCAACTGGAGCCTCTGACTTACCAAAATATATTCTGTAGGTTCTGGTATGAGTCCTTGGCCACATTCAAGCCGGAACAGTTAACTCAGATCAAACAAGCCTCTCTGGCTCGGGTGTTGTGTGATAACGGAGACAACATCACACGCATACCTCAAGATGTGTTCCTGCTCCCCTCACTGCAGCAGCCCTCGCTCTCCCCCTGTCAGGACCTGCCAGCCATGGACTTGCGCTTCTGGTATGAGTGTGAAGGTATGAGTATTTTCGATTTTGTAAAATAAATTTCATATTTTAAACAGCAATTCCCGTTTAGGAAGTAGGAACCTTAGCCTATTTAGATTTTTTATTCGCATACGGTATTTCTCTCATATTTAACTTTATAGAGAAAAGGACTTTTGAAAACTTTTGTGTTGCTTAGTGGTTACAGAGGCCGCTTCATAATCCCGGACTGGGTTCTGGCAGCTTTTGATACCAGCTTTTTTACCAGTAAAAAAGCCATATAGTGTCATCAAAATCACTCATCACACTCATTCTTCACTCAAAATCAGGTTTAAATACCCTGAAAGATGGAGTCCCACTCATATGATAATTGAAAATAGGTAGGGACAGTGGTGTGTCCTGTAATCCAGCTACTTGGAGGTCACGAATTGTGGATAGTTATGAGCTATGGACTGTGCATGGGATATTCACTGGTGTGGATTATCGTCCACACTATTGAGTACTAAGTCTATCGGCAAATGCCATACTCATAATTGGACCCTTAAATAAGACTTTTGGGATATTAATTAACAGTTCTTTTTTAGAACGTGTCAGCCTTAGTCAGTAAAAATTCTACAAGATTCACTCATTGAATAATAATAGATTTTATTTTTCTATATTAATTCCAAATTAACCTACAGTATTTTGCAAGAAAGTTTTGAGAAATTTCATATTGTTATTGCTGTAACAAAACCTAATAAATTTCACAAATTTGTGATGTGGTTAGTAAAGAAAAGGCCAATAGGCCTAATTACAATTGGAAATCTTTCTTTGAGATCAAAAAATCTATCTGAGAAACTATCAACTGTAGCCATTGCCTTTATTACTGTTATGATTTTTTAAGGTTTAAATAATAATCAATACTTGCTTGATGTGTCCAGATTGTGACAGCGATGAGAATGAACTGAGGACCAGGCGGGACCTGATGAATGCGACAGACACTCGACTGGAGGGTCTGGAGACCATGGTGCAGGAGCTGCAGAAGAGTGTGAGAACGCTGAAGCGCAGAATAAAACAGCTGACCCACTGTCGGGACAGCAACGGAACTCTCAGGAAGGAGGGGCAGAGATGGGTCAAGGACGCTTGCACCACATGTGATTGCAGAGTGAGTGTTGGAGAGTTGGAAAATATAGTTATTTTTATATATTTAAGTAAAATATACAAAAAATATTTTTCAAAATATTCTACACACCAAATTACCCTCCAGCCTGCATTATAATTGATCACAGAGGGAAATGTAGTCAAAATTAATTGGTAATAGATGGATAGAATATTAGATGGGTTGTTGAAATTAATGATAAATGGAGGGGGTGTAGTCAAAAGTAACGATAGATGGTGGGATAGTGATGTTGAAAATGGATGGTAGATGGAGGTAGTGTTGTTAAAATTGATAATACATGGAGGGAGTGTTGAAAATGGATGGTAGATGGAGGTAGTGTTGTTAAAATTGATGATACATGGAGGGAGTGTTGTTCAAACTGATGATAGATGGAGGTAGTGTTGTTAAAATTGATGATACATGGAGGGAGTGTTGTTCAAACTGATGATAGATGGAGGGAATGTTGTTAAAATTGATGATACATGGAGGGAGTGTTGTTCAAACTGATGATAGATGGAGGGAGTGTTGTTAAAATTTATGATACATGGAGGGAGTGTTGTTCAAACTGATGATAGATGGAGGGAGTGTTGTTAAAATAGATGATATATGAAGGGATTGTTGTAAAGAATGACTGTCACCTCTCATAGTCAATGTAACATTCATAACTTGAAAAATCTAGCAGACGACTTGTATTCATGAGAGAATCAGCTAAGAACGTCAAATCCAAATTAACTCTGGCGTCGCGGTTGCTGTGACAAGAGCATTGCACAAGTTAACTCAGGCGTCTTGGTTAAGGGGTTAATTAATGACGCTTCCTAACAACAGGTTGATGTTAGGTAGTAACAAGACCGGGGTTTGAAAAAAAGGGGGTAGAAAAACAAAAACAAAAATTATACATTTATATCCCATAACTTGTTGTTGCAGAAGGAGCAAGTGACCTGTACGACCCTAGTCTGCCCCAAGACCACTTGTGAACATCCTGTGAGAAAACCGGACACATGCTGCGCCTTGTGCGAGTGATAGTTCCCACCACTATGAACCATTTCACTTGGATCAATTTGTACAAAATACTTAAGTATTTTTGTTATTATGTGTATTTGAAGTCTGGAACAATAAAATATTCTGGAAACAATTATTCCATTGGAATGCTCTTTCTAAAATTACTATTATTGAATTATTTTTAGTATTATTATTGTTACTTTCATAGGCGTAATAGCTATTTAAAATTAAAAAATAAAAGAAATTGAGACTATAAAATTATGCAGATGTAGGTTTTACTTTTTGTTGTGAAGTAGTATGAATAAAGTTGCATAGCAAAAATTCACTTCCATGAACACAGGATACAGTAGTTTACGTAATGTCTACCTGCATACCTCCGTAATATGGAGTCCTAGGTTTTTTTTATTTATTTTCTATTAAAAAGTTTAAAATCATCACAAATGTCTCTGGTTTATATTTCCTTAATATTTATATTTTTAGAGATTATGCCTTAAGCTTTATTATAGATATCTTGTATAAATAATGAATTAAAATCTAGGTTTTAATCATGTTTATGGTTTGTAAATTTTAAATATATTTTTACAAATCTATTGGAAAAATAGTCATAACCACACAGATTTCTATGTGTTTTGACCTAAACATGTAAACATAGTTTAAAACCTAGTGATTTGTTATAAAAATAAGTTATGATTTGTAGGGAAATGATCTGACTTGTGATTATTTTAACATTATGTAGGTTAAGTTTAAATTAAAAGATAATTTAAATTTTGAAGACCTTGTAAATAGATAAATGTTTTCAATGAATGTATAGGGGAATCATCTCAGACAGTCTGTTAAGATACACTAAAATGTGTTCAAACATTTTTTAATAATTAAATCATAATTGGAGCAAAGAGATAAATGTAATTATTTTAATTATATTATGTACTCAAGTGAGTTGCATTTAATTTAATTTCCATATGGATTGATTATTCAGTGCTTGAAAAATTATGAGCAGATCAATAATTTGTTAACTTTTTTTGTAAAATGGTATATTTTGTAAGGTAGTTTTATATTATTGTGAATAACAGCAACATAATTGTGACTGTACAACATCTAATATAGAACTATTATTTCCTTGAAGGTCGTTTTACCTATTTATATACTTTCATTTTCAATAAGTTATTTTAAATTAGGTAAGATTGTAGTGAAAGCCTTTTCTACAAGTTTCACTGATCATGGTTGAGGCCAAATATGATATTTATCTCAATTACTTACATTTTAAAAGTAAGGTATTAAATAATTTTTAAAATTACATCCTCACTGTAATTTGATCTCCCTTTATAAAAACTGAAGGTAATTTTATAAAAAAATACGAGGGGGTACCCAAAAGTAACCGGAATTAGTCTGCCGAGGTCGGAGCTTTGGTAGTACGGATGAGCGCCACTAGGGCATGTCTAGAGCAACTCTTTGCCAGTTCAGTCCCGTGTGGGTCGTTGATCTAGCACATTCTGTTCGTCTGTAGCGTCATTTTTTGCTGTAGCTGTTTCACTGTTGCTTCGTTTTTTATGATGTACTCACCCGTACTACCAAAGCTCCGACCTTGGCAGACTAATTCCGGTTACTTTTGGGTACCCCCTCGTAGCATATTTTTTAGTATAGCCTGTGGCACTGCCTGCTTCAAAACACTCTTAACTAATGACTAATTTAATTTTGTATTGTAATTTTGATTTTAATTTTTACTAAAGTGATTATTACTATCAACCTGACCTTTCAAAGTTCATAAATAATGTCTGCTTTTACTTTTTCAGACTCCAGATGTTTAAATAAATAAAGCACTTTACTATGTTCAACTGTTTTCCGTATATAGCCTATTCCTTTAAATGAAACACTAGTTGGTTTGTAAATATATACAACTTTCCATTAAGAAGTTAGTATGATTGTTTATTCAGAAAAATCTTTGTGAAAAATCATTGTCACTTTTATTTTAAGCTTGTTGTAAAAAACTCTCTTCATTTATATTGACAATTTTAATACTTTTGGATTGTGCCACATTTTTTTATGTTATGACAAGAATGTTTTATACAGTGTAATAAAAAGTTAAAATTTCTAAACTTATTTTTATTTATTGGCCTCCTCTTATTCCATACATAATGTGTTTAACCCTGCATTAGGCACACGTGCTACAGTTGTAGCCCAGTGATTTTACTTTTCCTGTCATTCCGCGTATCGTTCTAGGAGGGGTAGCACACAGGTAGCTGCCGTTTGTCATCCCTTCTACATACTCAATGTGTTATTAGCATTGACAGACTAAGCATGTCTGTGTTGTTTGCTGTTAAAGTTGTTTGGGCTAAAACTGTAGCCTGTGCAACCATAAGTGTTATGAGTGGCCAAGAACGTTGTTTGTTGTTAAAGGACGCTAATAGTTTGGATGAAATTTATTTGATCAAGTTAATCATTAGTATCTCATAAGGTAATCATTTTTAGTTTAGTTAAGCTAAGCATAGTTGTTACAAGAATGATAAAACAACAGGGAATTTGAGAAAACCTAAGATTTCCAACTTCTAAAACCATATGAAAGTAGATTTGACATTTTCAAGATGTGTGTAAAATACAATGCCTGCAATGATCTAGAGCCATGTGCCATGTATCTGCTCTGAAAGCAAAACCACTCAATAGCTCTGCATTAAGCTCGCCTTCAAGTGTACAACATATTAGAGCATGTGGGCTATTGTTGTAGCCCATGTACATTAAATTTTATAATGTAAAGCATCGCACATCTTTGTGTTACAGTATATGGGGGTACTGGTCCACTACGTTAGTAAACCTATATAAATTCAAATCTCTTCATTCTGCAGACCATATGTTTGTTACAAAACATAAAAATAACATACACAATTATATAGGTTGTGTCAGTATATGATTGAACTAATGAAATAGATACTGATATGAATTATGTAATGTTCGATTTTCGACTTTGAATTACCTCTTTCATATTCCAGGTGCCCTTTCAGAATATAAGAGATATTAATTTTCTTGAAAATGCTGACTATAAAAACTTAGCTATGGTTAAAGTTTAAAGTTCACATTTATTAATAACCCAAAATTTTAAAATTTTAAATCAAAGTTTTAACCACCCAATATGGGTGGTTAAAACAATGATTTAAAAAAACCCTTTACTATTGAAGGGGTTTTTTCTAAACCGAACTTTGAAATTTTGTGTTATTGCTTAATTTAACACTCCGAGTGTCGATCAACATACCCGTGTTGATGGCAGTGATAAGTGATTATTAGCGTATATTTATCACGATGATATTCGGCAGTGTTGTTGACCAATACCCTCAAGGTGCTATACCTGCCACCTGGAACTAATGCCTTGTGGATTTTGCTGTTGTGCCTATAGAGTGTGCATTTTATATCCAAATAAGCACTTCTCAGGCGGTGGTCCTCTGGAGTAGTGGTCCAAACCATTGTACTAACAAGTGCTAACAAGTACTAACGGTTGAAGCCAATCGGAATGATAAAGTTACAAATCCCGACCATGTGTGTTAAAGTGAAGGGAGTGAAGAAGGCCCACTTTAAACATATGGTGACTGGCTTGGATGGAAGTTCAATTTGAATGGGTCCCCCGGAAAACGTTCCAAGCAACAAAATTTTAAAAATGGAGATATTTAGTGGAAATGGTTCTAGACGCCACAAACTATACCATGGTAAATTTGGTTATGAGAATTGGCACGCTCCGTAAGACTCCACGGTCAGTTCAACTTTCTACACTTGATAACTCGAAACTATGTTTTTGTCGTTTGGAACGTTTTCCGGGGGACCCATTCACTTGTAGGTTTAATTGGGATTGCATTGGGCACCATATGGTTTAAGAAGGGGGGTGTGATTTGTGTTTTTTGTTTGTATTTAGTATTTTAAGGATTGCAAAGTCAAAATAAAAAATAAAAACTACAAATTAAGTTTAAAACCTCCCCCACTTAGAGGTTTAACCTGACTCAAAACATTGTAAATAATAATAAGACAGTACAAGTACATGTTTCTGTTTGATGTAAACATAAAATTCAATCACAGAAAGTTAATAGGAGAATGAGGCTGACGCAATAAATGTGTTAATTAATTATGACTGAAGAATGTTCCTTAAATTTAACAGTTTTCAAGAAAAGAAACAAGGTATAGCATAGTTAATGGATTACTAAAAAATTATAAAATGTTTTTGTTTTCGTACATATGATTATTTACTAGAGATACAACAATAAATTAAATGTAGTTTATTAACACTACTTTTACTTTCTAAATTTTTTGCTTCTTTTATCATACATAGATGCCAATCTTTTACGTAATATTTTCTTATTGATATTTTGTCTTTTCAATAAAACATTATATTTATCAATAAGAATCTCACAGCAGAGAATAATCAGAGATAAAATAATGTTGGCTGAAATGATCAGGAATGGAGACTTGACATGTTGAAAGCTGACTTGTGTGTAACCTGGTGGTTGTTGACAATCTGGCAAGCGGCTGATGGCGAGTTTCATCATTCTCTGGAGCAACCCATGCTCCTTGAAGCGTAACAGCCTGTTTGGAAACATAAATATAGTAGTCCTATGTCTTGTAAGAAATGTAAACTCAGTTAATTTGGCATAAACAGGTTTTAGTGTGTATATTTAATTGAACTTCATGTTAAACCTCAGATAGTACAATATTCATTCTGAATTACAACACTAATAACCAATTTGTGGATAAGGTGATACATAAAGCTCCCTCCTACCGACCGTACCAGGTTTGCAGAGAGCAAACCTTACAAATGTCCAGAGGTGTTAGGAAATGCATACCTCTTACCTTGGTAGGAGAGGAGTGATGATTTTGGTAGGAGATTTATCTCCCTACCAATTTCTGGAGTGAAAAGATGGTTTGCCTCTACAGCGAGCAGGTCAAAGGGAATAACTCCAGCCATTACCATTATAGGCCGTTGATCTGGATCAGATTACGAGTCTGGACCCAGTGTGAGTGTTGACTGGGACGGTGGTGACGTCCTGTAATCCAGCTACTAGGACATCACAAATTGTGGATAGTTGTGAGCGATGGTCGGTGGGTGTAGTGTTTTGTTGTGTGGATAACGTCCACACTATTCAACACTAATACAATCCGCAAACACCATCCTCATAATTAGTCCAATTTGTAATTCAGAGGCCGTGGTTCAGATTCCACATTAAACTGTAGGTCCCTTAGTAAGTTGTCATCCGCTGTTAGGCTAAGAGTCGTCTTAACAGTCAGTATTAACAGACAGTATTAACAGTCCGGTCTAAGCATCATGTCAGCCTTATTCAGTAATAAGACTACGAGATCACGCCACAATCATCTTACTCTCAATCCTCATTAATACTTGGCTTAAAATACGGACCTTGTGGTATGGTTGCCATTTCAATAATCTAATTATTATATCTAATCTATATGCTCAGGCAACCCAAAGAGCAGCCCTGCACTGTGAAAGGAGAAAATTCTCCTGCTATGTTTCTTGGCTTACATGACAACCGCCCAAACTCCTGAGCAGTTCAGAGGATGACTTTAATAATGGACATGAGAAGTCAATTTTGCTGGATTTTTAGACCTCGACATAGCCCATCAACCAGCTGAGCGACCCATCAACCCTCACCGCCTTGTCACAGAACTCATGTAATCACTTCCTTTCTTATAGTGCAATGGTCTTGATGGGTATTATTAAATTTGAATGTTTGTCTATGGTCACTAGATTGGTTTTAAGATATTGAAAAGGTTGCCAATTATTGTGAGAATTACAAAAAATAAATACACCAAGTAGATATCACCAGAGAGGAACGGATTATAAGGATTTACTATCCGTTCATCTATGATATCACTTACAATCATAATTAACAACACACTATCACATTTGATGTATATTATTACTAAAAATGTACTGCTACTACCAATAAAATAAAAGACTTTAAAATACTTAGACAACACTCAGAAGCAAATCCCTGAAAGTTATGGGACAAATATTTCCTCACCAATAGTTAAAAGGACCAATGAATGGTGAGTGTCGCTTTACAACGAAGCCGCTGAAGTGATTGTGATGTGTCTGTCTGGCCACTGCCAGCTGACAATTGATATCTTCGTTGCCACGGGGCTGCAGTATCGCGTAGTGGTACGTGAGACTGGTCTCTGACAACACCCCAGCACTGCCCGAGTGATTTACCTCCCAGAGGAGCTCCTCTATTGTAGCCACACACTTGAACATCCTCTCCGAGGGCACTTCTATCATCAGGTTCTGTAGGAAGCATTTAAAAGCTGTTGAATGTAAAATATCCTGATGAAATTCAACCATCTAGATTCTACCAATAATCATTTGATACACCCATTCGAAAGCACATTTAAAAATAAGGAAACATGACAAAGAGTGGCTATCATTGTTTTAACCACCCAATCTGAAAAATTGATCAAAACTTACTCTCGGAACTGTGATCATAAATTTTATATTTACAATACTTTTTACTTATATTAAATGATAAAGATAAAACAGAATTTCTTATGATTTAAAATTTATGTTTTGAGAAATTGTGAACTTTAACCATTGCTAAGTTTTATAGCCAGCATTTTAAAGAAAATTAATATCTCTTATATTCTGAAAGAGCACCTGGAATGTGAAAGAGGTAATTCAAAGTTGAAAATTGAACATGACCTAATTCATATTGTGTATGTTATTTTTATGTTTTGTAACAAACACGTGGTCTGCAGAATGAAGAGATTTGAATTTATATAGGATTATTAACGTAATGGATCAGTACCCTCATACTGTAAACTGACCTCACTTTTAATGATCATGATTATGATCTGATTATGAGAGACACACAGGATGTTGGCCAGTGTAAGGTAAATTTGTGGTCCTGCGACTCCTGGTATGAAGAGTCCTGCAACTCCTGGCATGAGGGGTCCTGCAACTCCTGGTATGAAGAGTCCTGCAGCTCCTAAAATGACTTAATGGTGCCTTTTCTTTACTAAAAAAACTTCTTTGTAAAGTTGAGTCTAAGTAAAACAAAGATTTACCCTAAGATATCTATCAGCACCACTGTTGCAGACGACGGTGAAAGGACTGTTCATTCTGACAGCCTGGTGCCATTTGAGGGTGGCAGGCTCAGACCTTATGGCCAGCAAGGATGTAATTCCTGCAGCAAACCCAGTGAAGATCATGTTGGTAATGATGTAGCCGATGACAAACATTGTGCGACAAGAGCAACCCTGCGGCTGCTTGGCTGAACCTTCAACAGGTGTTAGATGATGTCAAAAAATATCCGTTAAGTTAATTCACTCATCTATTGCTCTCCCTCAAATTGTTGTGATGGTTTTAGAGATTTTGTCATATAGAGAAGGGAGCTACATACATTGTTGTATCATTCGGACGAGTTTGAAAACCAGAGATATCGGAATTCATAGTAGGTGTTGGAACAAAGTAGAGTTTTTGGAGGTTTTGGATATAATTTATCTAAAATTATATTTAATACCTTAGTTGCCATCAGCTGTTGGGCTATAATTTAACAGTTCTGTCTAAGGAACATGTCAGCCTTAGTCAGTAACAAGACTACAAGATCTCGCCACAATCATCTTACACTCAATCCTCATTCATATTTGGCTTAAAATACATACCTTGTGGTAGGGTCACCATTTCAATAATCTAGTATAATCTAATTTATTAAAAAATCAAATAATTATAGAAGCAATACTAAACCTAAAACACCTAAAAAACAAATAATTTAGTATTCTGAATGTTTGCTTCATGTCATTTGGTAACTGAGTTAAAACTGGCACAGATGTTGTCTTAGCAGTTCCAATGTTAAGCTTATGTGAGAAGGATACAATTGATACACTCTTAAGTCCCCTAAAGACATTTTAACACTCAGTTAAAACCGATTGCCTGTAGGCCTGTGCAAGATATGGGCCGCGGTCAGGCCAAAAAACTGTACTGATGAAATACAGTATTGAACAGCTGGTTTAGTGAGTTAGTAGTAATTTATAAAATTATATTTACAAAAATTGTGTGTGTAATTTAAAGGCTGGTTAAGACAGTTAAATTAGAACCTCCCGATATCCGATGTTTATGTATTCCACGCTGCTGTCATTGCCGAGCCTGACAAAACATAAAAGACTTATTCTTTGATTAGATATAAATATTATTATTTTCCAATTATTATACATGTTATATAGGTATGTTAAGGTTTATTACAATGATGTACAGCTATTTTTCTTCCTAGGGAATGTGTTTAGTTTTTTCTTCCTGATATTTGACTTTTTAGCCATTCCGACCATGGCCCGGTCCCGTCATGCTCAGATATGGGAGGTTCTATTCTAGTTGGTTTAAACTTGTACATAAATGAACACTATTGTAGACCTCAGCAGAAAGATCTAATTGATTAGTGGGTTCACTGACTCGATCCTATGACCAACCGAGGTTATAAATAGATATATAGATATACTTTTCACAATTCATAGATGAGCTGCTCAAAAGACACTTTCTTTGTACCTTGTTGACAGACAGCACCGAACGTCCACTGCACTACCTCCAGCCAGCTCCAGTCATTGTGTCTAGGCTGGATGCGATGGTGGAGATGGGTGGATAGGCGGAAACAGACAGCCAGCAGGAGTGAGACGGCAAACAGGTACATCCACATGTGGCCACCAGCTGTATTGCGGATGAATAGGTCCTTCTCCAGGGGCAGACCTGCGGTCTGGTAAACTATAACTAACCTGGCATGACATAATCCCATCTCTCGTCACATTAGGTAACCTCTTCCACTAAAGAGTCTAAACTACCACTAAGTACACAATATGGTACACTTTCATTTGTTTCACTTTCGTTTGTTTGCATTTTTAGAATTTTAACAGCATCAATACGCAATAAATGCTTTATGAAATAATTTTGATAGTAACATGCTGTATTGGCAAACAGTAAAAATTACCTAAATAAATAGTGATTTGGAGAAAGACAATAATTATATTATGTTTCATAATTTCTTTGTTTTTTACTTTCTCCTACCTAAACCCGATAGTTTAAAGAGAAAGTATTGTTTTCATCAAAACTTTCAAATTTGAGTCTTCAATAGATAAATCTGTTTTGTGGTCCCCTAATCCAATAAAGTGGTGTGTTTTTGGTGTGTGTTTATGATTATGTGTATGGATGTTTATATCACCACAACCTACATTGTTGGTACATACCTTATCTTCAAGCATTTTACATTTTTTTGAATTTTTTATTTATAAGATTAGTTTGATCTCCCTTAAAACCCATTAGAAATTTTATGGTTTTGATTGAAAATCAAAATAAATCTGGTATTAAATCAGACCTATTGTTTGTTTGAACCATTCTGGTGCTTTGGGTCCCAATTGTGACACTACCTATATGTCTGTATAAATGAAGGTTCAAAATTTATGGGCTTTTAAGTGGAAAAATAATCAACATTTTCAGGTCTTCATCCAGGTCTTTAGCCCCTAAGCTGCTGGACATAATTTAAGGCCAAAATAGTGGATATACTGTACTTAAAACCAGCTCAACAGCTCATCATTAACAGCTCAAATAAGCTACCCATTTGAGCTGCCCAACAAGAATTTTATGCCAGTTCTGCCAAGAAAGTGTCTATAGTCCTACAATATTTTTTTGGCCAAACGATAAATTTATAATGTAATTTAAAAACAAGAATATAGAAAAATAAATTTCAACCTTATTTCTTATTGAATAAATTTTGATCTCATTGATTGAAACAATTATAGATCATGCATGGTATTTATTACGTAAAAAAATAACCTTCATGTTAATAAAAAAGTAACCTTGAATGTAGGGTAGGCAACAAGAGCTGAGCATTGTCCGGGATGTGGTCCAGCGAAGGGTGGCAGATCACTACATCTGCGTTTTCTCCCTCAGGGGTGAAACTGTCTGGGTTTATGTTGTCATGCGCCATATAATTGATGCTGTAAATTTGTAGTGTGCCATTTTTATTTAATGGTTGAAAATTTAACAAAATTTAGCTAGGAAAAGTTTTGTTTTTAAATAAATTATTTATAGTTCAATTTAAGAAATTTAATTTTACACATTCACTGCATAAAAAAATTCCTTTTGGTGTCAGAACTACACTTGATGCCATGAAATGTGGTTCAATAGTTTATTCGTCATCAGACGCCATTTTGAAAGTAGCGTTCAAGGAGTGTGGTCAACACCTGGCGCCCTCCCCCATTGTCTCCTTATGTCATAAATAACAGGAATAAAGTTATAATATGTTTTTTCTATTGCATAAGACCTCCAGTGCTAATATACCAAACAGAAACCTCTGAGTCAGCCGGAAATAGTTCCTCGTAAGTTGCATTCTGGCGGTCGTCCACTGAAAAAGGGACACATCCGAGTCATAGTCACTTTCACTTGACCACATGGGTCGTTTTCGTGAGGTAGATTCCATTGCTATAATACCAAAAATGTAGTTTTCATTAGTAGTCTCGAAAGAGACTTATTGGTGGGAGATCTTATCATTAAAATTTAATAAAACTTCTTATAAAGCTGAATAGGAACAAAGTTATAGTGGAAAAACTTAATTTTTTTACCGCAATTTGTTCCTCAGATCTTATTTCAATGGGGAGGTGATTCATTTACGTATGAGGCGAAGCCAAGCGTGGAAAAAGAAAAAGTCATCGAGCCCTGCAATGGCACTTCCATACTGAGTATTGAACATTATTTTTCATTACGATATTGTAAAACTTGTATATTTATATGAATATTTTTGTTTATTCAAATTAGTATCAAGACAAAAAACTGAACTCATAACGCTGAGTTTCTGTGCTTCGAGGTACATATGCACAGAAACTCAATGCAACCGCAAAATCCCATAGTTTACTTCCGTGTACCACAGTTGCACAGAAAGTTAACGTTGTATAATTTTGCCATGCAGTAGCGGGAATAACCTATTTTCTTAGCTCATTTTACATTTAGAATGAATTTTGAAGAGTGGAGTAATAAAAACATTTACACTAATATATTAAGTTACTAAAACACTATATACACTTAAAATGAACGAACAATTAGGCATAGTCTAAAAACCAAACTGTTGGACTTAGCCAGAAACCTCCAGCCCATTGCTGTGTGCACCCATTGAAATTAAATAGAGTTGAGGCGGGCGAGCTGACACAGGTGCGCACTCGGCGGAAACGAACAAGGCCATACACACCAGTGAGTGGTCCGCAGTGAATGTGTTAAATGAAAAATCTATCTACTAACTACCCTAAATCTAGTATAAATCACCTGAAATTCAAAATATCCTGAAGCAGGTTGACAATCTCTAAACTGTAGCCATATCTGCCATTAGAATTATTGTAACCTTTACTAACAACACAGCTGTACCCTGTTTCATTGCTGTACTGAAACAATTTATAAAGTTGATTGTACACAATTAATTAAGTCACACACAGTAGGTTCCATCTGACTTATTCATATTTCAAATAACAATATAAAGTAAACATGAATGTTGGATGAAAGTGATAATAAAGAATTTTATTTGAAAAATGTTCTTTTGAAAATGAAAAATGCCAGACAGTGAAGGAATTAAATCACAGCTGATGAGTATCCAAAGCATTTTAAAATCATCTGGGATGATAGCAACGTCCTGTAATCCAGCTACTTGGAGGTCACGAATTGTGGATAGTTGTGAGAGATGGTCGGTGGGTGTAGTGTTCTCTTGTGTTGAATAACGTCCACACAATTGAATACTGTGTTAATCTGCTGCAAAGACCATCCTCATAATTAGACCAATTCCTAATTCAGAGGCCGTGGTTCGGATTCCACGTTAAACTGTAGGTCCCTTAGTTGCCATCAGCTGTTTGGCTATTAATTAACAGTCCTGTCTATGGAAGATGTCAACCTTAGTCAGTAACAAGACTACAAGATCGCACCACAATCGTCCTACACTAATTTATCATTCATACTTGGCTTAAAATACATACCTTGTGATATTGTCTCCATTTCAATAATCTAATCTAATCAAGATTTTTATTCTGTAACAATAATATAGATTCTTAAATAATTACCTTTTTATAAGCCATTAAAATAGACACTCCGGAAAGGTTTTCTGATTTGCTTGAATATTCTTGCTTGAAACCAGAAAAGTGTTTAATTTGTTTGATTGGGTCATAGATACTCATTTTCTCACATTAATATGTATTTTTATAACTTATAATTTTTTTAATTGCTTGTAGATTTCCCACTCAATATTTTTAGATCATGTGTATAATTTTAATACAACAGTATATTAATTCTAGTTAAAATATGATTCATGTATAACAGTTTAACCACAACCCTTTTCCTGAAGTACTTGGCTAGTGACAAACTGAATTATCAAGTAGATAAAAAAGATTCTCTCATACACTTTGCTTCGGCAAACACAAATCAGATATTTGGGCAATGTCATTGCTGTCACGTTGACTTAACTATATGATACACCCATTGAAAAGTACACTTTAACCATAAGGGGTCACCTTGTTAGATTTTGAAATACAAATCAGATATTTAGGCAGTTTCACTGCTGCCACGTTGACTTATCATATTGTCAATGCAAATTAAATTATAAGAAATACATACAAAACTCTTTGAAACCATTAAAATTAGTTACAATTAATTGTTTTCCATTTGGCACATGAATTCAAAATAAAAAATAACTCTAAGTAACCGGTATAGGATTTTTTTATTGTATGTCAAATAGTTTAAATAAGCACACCAATATAGACTTTAATAACATCCTATTTTGCTATTGTTAAATTAAAAAATATATTTAGTTCTTCTTTAGACTAATTAAAAACTATAAGGATGCCATAAATAAAATTATATGTATAAAACGTTTAAGGAAAAATTAAATACTAAGTTCATTTTATAGATTTATTTATAAGCAAAGTCGTAAGTGATTGTAGAATAACCACAAAAAATTGTAAAATTTACTGGTTTTAATAAAACATCCTTAAAAATAATATTCATTCTAACACTTTTCAATAATAATAATACAAACGATTATCTACAATGCTAAACTAAATAACAATTGTAAAAATACATTTACATTTACCAACACAGTCTAAATAGTTTCTTTTCTCTACTTAAATCGCCATAATTTTTCATGTAAGCAGTTAAATTTTATAAAACAGAACTTAAAAAAGTAATTACTAATACATACAAAAATAATTATTGGAAGAAACATCAATTAACTCTAATAACATGAATTAATGTTTCAATGAATTATCATTACAAAATGATAAATAAAATGGCACTTTGTTTATGATACCTGGTTACTAAATTTATCAAGTATAGTATACTTAAAGAAAGAAATAATTAATAAGTTTTATGTAGAAAAGAATGTTTTGACATACAATGAAAACTTAGATATGAAATTGAACTGATCAAGAATTTAGTTGAAAACTATTTATTTAATAGTACTTACTAACTCTTATATGTTGTTGAAATATGTTGTAAAGTTAATGTTTGTACAATTTTATAAAATAAATCTATGAAAGGTAGTTTATAAATTTTATTAAATGAAGGAAATCTATAAAAAATATATTTAAATACTGGATATGCCCTTTTATATTTTCTAATTATCTATTTGAACTACATTGTAAAAGTCGAAATTCAAATTTACAGTAGATGGGACAGCTTCTGTATTGAAAATTGGAAGTTTATGTTATAAAAGTATAATATCCTGTAATACTACATAAATATTAAGTAAAATGTATTTACATTTCAATGTCCTAAACCAATTATCAGTCAGGTTGTCTTATAAATCAAATAAACATGTTTGAGCAACACTTAAAGGAATTTTAGGACATTAAAAAAGTACTCTTAATAACTACCTAAATTTAGGCATAGTTTAACTTTGTATCTATCTTACATCTTAAAACATCTTACTTTTCTCAAAATTCTCACTAGAAAAATTTAATCTTTCTATGAAGATTCGCCCAACAGTCTAGAGATAATGTCAGCCACACTTAAATAAGTGCCAATTATTAGCCCCATGAGACCAACAATAATAATTAGAATGTTCCTTGTTAAACTTAAGAACTGCAGTTTTTTTTGCGAATAAAGAACACAAATTTGAATTATGGGAGGAAATAAAATTCCAATAGTGGAGAGGCAGAGGGCTCCAATCAAAGATATGAAGAGGTCCAGCATCGGGATGACCAGAGCAGCGCAGACTGTAACCAAGGACACAAAATGCAAACTATTACATCCAAAAAGTAAACTCTTATTTAACACGCCGTTAGTCGAGGACAAATGTGGTTTGCGGATGGTCGAGGGGTGAGCTCACCCTTAAATGCTTTGTTAATGTTTTATATTTCACAAATTTTGAAAAAAATATATGATGCGTTTTTAAACTATTTTTCTAACTTTTAATTATTCTAGACAAAATTAAAAATATAATTTCACAGTAAAAATAAATAAAAAACCTCTCAAACTATAAACTTTTTAACAAATTAATTATATTGTTTAACATATTTTGCTAATACCCAGAGTATTATAACAAAATAAATAGTAAATATACTGTATTATGGGGCCTTTATGGTCTTTTTCGTAGGCCTTATTGCACTGTAACTCGTTACGAAACAAAGGTGCAAGACAGACTGAAGGTCACTTAACCTCCCCCATCGTATTTCTTCCACTATTGATACCCGAAACAACAGGTAGGCCTAACCGAGTTTGAGGAATATTAGGAATATATTAGGAACTCCATGTTTTGTAGAAACCTGAAATTAGTTAGCGCTGCACTCACCCCTCGACCATCCCCAGGTTAAACTCTTAGCTGTTTAGTAGATAAATAACTCATAACAATATGTAGCATTCAATAATGGACCCAGTTACCTTTATTGTTCATTTGACTATCAACTAATGATTCTGACAAATAAATCAGCTGATCTCTGTCAGTAATAAGGCTACATGTCGTAAAAACAATTCATCACATTCATCCTTCACTCATACTCTCCTTAAAATACCCACGTAGTTTGGGGCCATAGACCCCTACTAGGAATAAAAATTTGTAGGATCCATCAAACCAAGACAAAATATTTAAATGTTTCTGACCTTTAAATGTATTTAAGGGATGTTGGTGAAGTCAAATGTATCTTTACAATAAATTTCAGTATATTATAAACATTGTTTATATATAGACTGGGAGGGAGGCATTTCCTGAAATCCAGGTACTACAAGGTCACAAATTGTGTTATATAAGCGATGGCTGGTGGATGCAATATTCCCTGGTTTGAATTAACATCTGCAATATTGAATAGTAAATGTTCAATCAATGCAATGTTCATTCCCAAAGATCTTCTCATAATTAAAGCAGTTTGTAAATTCAGAAGTAAAATTGTGGTTTGGATCACATTTTTTACTGTTGGTTCTATTAGGTGCCAGTGACTGTTGGGCTATTATTTAATAGTCCTGACTAAAGAACATGTCCACATTTGTCAGCAACAAAACTACAAGATTGGTTATCTAACTAACATTTCTCATTCATACTTAGCTTAAAATATCTACCTAGGTAGGTTCAATTGAGGTAACAAGAGCATTGGTCAGAGTGAATTATGAATTTACTTACATGTACAAATGACTAGTGTAGTTCTGAGAATGTATTCAAACCGTACAGGACTACTGCTTTTCTCCATCATACGTTTTAGGTATGTGGAGCACAAAATCTCAATAGCTACGTAGAACTGGAGGGAGTAAGTGAGGAATATAGACAGCGAGAATGTTAGCTTTACAACCTGAGCCAATCTGAAACATACGAGTACACAACAAAGTAAAGAGCACTAGAACCTCCCACATCTGACCAAGTCAGGATTACCATGGGTCAAAACAGCCAAAAAGATAGATATTAGTAGGAGTAAATTAAAATCTGTATTATCTGTTATGAAGTACCTTAATTGACAAAATTAAGTAAGTTGAAAAAATAAACTTGAAAATAAGTTTATCACAATCAATACAAATTTGAATTTTATGTCATCCTGGACAAATTTTTTTATGAATCAAACAATGATCAATAATAAACTCAATGGTTAACTCAGTGGTAAACTCATATAACTCACAGTTCATCTTGTGGGATGTTCAGTGAAATGCTTCCTTCCACATATTCTCCATACTTAACATATCCAAAGAAACCTAAGCAGGTGTAAATGATGATAACTATCGTCATTGAAATGTTCAGTACTCCAACTGGCTTTCCGAATGACATTGGATTTTTCATGTTCCTCTCCACTGAGACGACCTGGGACAAGGGTATTATTTATGAATAATTATGTTGTATAATATGTATATCTAATCATCAAATGATCAATATCACTATTTTTCCTTCGATATATAGTTTTTCAAAGCTATTAGCAGGGTTTTTGCTTGGTTAGATTAGATCAAATTATTGAAATGGCTATAACATACCCATGTAGGCATTATAAGCCAAGTATGAATGAGAAATGAGTGTAGGATGATTGTGGTGCGATATTGTAGTCTTGTTACTGACTAAGGCTGACATGTTCCTTAGACAGGACTGTTAATTAATAGCCCAACAGCTAATGGCAACTAAGGGACCTACAGTTTAATGTGGATGGTTAATGTGGATCCTCATTATAATAATACAGCTTTGGAGGTTTAGTAAGTAAGGACGTAAGCTTATCTCACAGGTACAAACACTGATTGCTATCTCTGTAGTAGAACCTTAAAAACAGCTGGGGATTTGTATCTCAACTAATACCACTAGATAATTAAACATTATGGAAAGTTTATGAGTATTAAAATGTAGATTATCATTAAATAACCATAAGTGTTGACACCAATCCCTCTATGGATTAAACACCTCTAAAGTTTAAGATGGGTTTCTTAAATCAATGTAATAAGTATGTAAAATAATGTACAGAATCTAAAACTCACAATGGCGTTGAATGATAATTATTCAATATCTTTTATTGGACTTTTCCAAAGTGTCTGTGTTTTCAACTACACAACATATCTGGAGGTCAAGAAACTCCTCCCATTTTGAAGTGATTACCTAATAATGTCCATTAAAATCTGTAAGTTTAAGTTGCAGATATTAATTGAAAACCTGAAGTAAAATAGGATCTAAGTGCCATTTTTAATTTTTCTAGTTATAACTGGAAATGTGATCTATAAAGCAAGCCAGTTTAGGGTATATTCTGAAATAAGTGCCCAAACGGTTTTTAGTAGTTAATTATGATCAACAACAGAATGCGTGGGCCGTATGTACCATGCATTCTGTTGGTGAAAAAACATTGATATCTCAAAACGTTGAGAAAGGCACTTAGATCCTAATTTACTCCAGGTCGTCAATTATATCATGTTTTTAATAATACTATACTTATCTATCATGCACAAAAAAATCGGGTTGTTTGCTACTGTGCACTGAGGCTTTTGCTTCCTTTGCACATGTGTCCTGTTTAGTAAACACTTTTTTATGTGTTCCTTAACAAAGAACAAAGAATACATAAAAAATGTGATTACTAAACAGGGGTTTTTAAAAGGAAAACAACCCTTTAGTCTCAGCCTAACAAGTGAGGATGCCACTTCATCAGCAAGGGCAAAACGTTTGGCAACACAAACTCTATGACATTTTTGACACCGGCCGCGAAAGCCTACGTACGTTTCAAGACAATGTGATTGTTGTTTCAAAGTGTAGTCAACGTAACTTTGTTTCTTCATTTTACCTCCAATTTTATAAACCACTGAGTCTTATAGTGTACCTTAAATAGACTTAAAATTTTACTCACCACTCCAGTAGCTGATAACGCAAATAGTGTGGTGGTGAAGAAGCGGACGAATCCAGCAGGTGAGCCAACATATGGAACACTGTCAATCGGAGGCAGACCTCGAAGTATGAAGATCATAATGGTGGCCAGACTGAGATACATGAGGACGTTGGCAACCTGTGAGAATGGTGCTAGCAGCTTGAGGTTACGGATGTAACAGGTGATGATCAAGGGTACCAATATCACACACATCAGCACCCGCAGGTCTACCACGACAAACTGATTGATGACCTGTAAGGAAATGTTTTCTAAGAAATACTCTTTAAAATAGAAGACCCGTAAACTTTTACGCCTTGAGGTAATTTGGTAATTACATATTAATATGAAAATGTGATTAAGATTTCTGATTGGGATTAAAATGGTTAAACTCTTGTATCTAGTGAGATAATAACTAGTTATATTGGAACAGTTTTAGCAAAACAGTCTTGTAGTTAGAGAATAAACTTAAATTACAACAATAAACACTTATTGTACAATTTGGAAACAATCAAGATCATCAAATGAGTTTAATATAAGAGATAATAAAACTTATTTTACAATTACAAAAATTACTATACCTGTTGTAAGTTTTGGGCCACAAACACTATGTAAACACTGCACATTCCAAGTTGGTATAATATCAGGAAGAAATCCACCATGGGCCTGGAAATCATAATAACAAATATGTTTAATCTAAAAACAAGTAAGAAGTAGGTTTTTATTTAGGTAACATTTATACTAAATTCAAACACTAATGTCACTTGGACACCTATGGGATCAAAAATACTTTATCTTAGTTGAATTATATTGACTAAATTATTAATTTTGTTGGGGACAGAGAGAAATTTAATAATTAATTAAGGTTTCCGGACATGAATCCTCACAAGTATGATGTGAATTTTAGAGTTTACAGAACTCACATCCATTGCTTAGGAAGACTGTATTTTAATTGTAATACAAATTCATTCATCCATGTACTCACCCAGAAATGGTAGCGAAAGGTCTAAGTATAGGAGGACCATGATTCAAAGCTGTCTTCATAGATTCAGGATAGCTGAGTATGGGAACTCTGAGCCATTTGCACATCTCATACTGTGATCTTATCTGTATCACAGCATTAATAAAGCCAATTGTATACCACTCTATTTTTTTAGATATCAGTGTAGTATAATGAGCTATGATCAGTTCAAGACCAATACAAATATATAAATATTACTCTTGTCTGAATTATGGTTGATTAAACAATTAAACGATCTAATGTAAATCTCTTCAATATTAAAGTTCATCAAATACAACAAATAATAATTTTAGTCCGTGTTTCAAAATAAAAATAAATAACATTATGAAAATGGCAATACTAGTTAACTATTGGTCAAAAATCTCTCTTTATTGCTTTTAAAATGGCATAGTCATTTCCTCTACTTGAGAAACAATTGAATGGATCCCCCAGAAAATGTTCCAAGTGACAAAAAATTAGTTTCGAGTTTTCAAGCGTAGAAAGTTGAATTTACATGGAGTCCCGCGGAGTGCGCCAATTCTGACAGACGAAATCAAGGTTACAAACTCAAATTTCTTCAAAACCAAATATACCATGGTGTAGTTTGTGGCGTCTAGAACATTTTCTAGATATCTTTGTTTGTGAAATTTTGTCGCTTGGAAGGACCCCGCTTGAAATTTTCCCGTGGACCCATTCAATTAAAATAAACATTTATCATATTAGTTTATAGATATGTTTTAGCAAGTGAGCTGATATTTGTGATGTTTCAAATAATTGTTGAGGTTGATCTAGTGAATGGCTACCTGTTTGTAGTGTGGCATGAGGCAACAATGTGCTCTAGGTTCAGAAATGATAGACAACACTTGGACTGTTGTCTTGGTTTGAAGTCTGAAACTATGTACTGAGCCACCAACTCGCTGACTTATTAAGCAGGTTTCAGATCAAGGCTTAGGTAGTTTAGTCTTTTTATAATATGGAACTTATAGAAGAGTTTTTTGCACATTTATTAACATTGGGTAATATACTAATTTTTCAGTCTTGAGGCACCTACCAGAATGTGTAAACAGTATGTGACGAGAGCACCTAGCACCACGGTAAAGACTGTTCCTACCATCAACCCGGAGTTGCTGAAGGCTTCCGGCATAGCCAGGATGCCCGTGCCCATGCATCCCTTCAGCAGTAGGATTATACTCTCGTTGTCCCTGGAACACATAATTTTGCAGGTAATCCAGCTACTTGGGAGTCATGAATTGTAGATAGTTGTGAGCGATGGTTGGTGGATTAACGTCCCCACTAATACTACATTCATCCGCAAAGACAATACTCATAAGTAGACCAGTTTATTATTCAGAGGCAGTGGTTCGGACTTCACGTTAAACTTTCGGTATCTTAGATATGTCACTGACTGTTGTGCTATTAATGAGCAGTCTTGTCTTAGGAATATGTCAGCCTTAGTCAGTAACAAGACTACAAGATCACACCACAATCATCTTACACTCATTTCTCATTCATTCTTGGCTTAGGACGCCATTTCAAACGGTAATCTAATCTAACACAATGAGCATTGAAGTCACTGATTCATACCGTCTTTCTACCTCTCATTATATTATAACATGGTATGAGTTCACTTCCTCGGGATCCTGAACAACTAAGCCATTTATTACCAGTAGTAATATGAAAGATTGTACATATTTTCCATCTCCTTGTGAATTGTGAAATTGTCAAGTAATATTTGTACAAATTATATTTATGTGTTTGACAACAATAATTATTACACAAAAATTAAAACTAACCTTAAATTTAACTGAGCAATTTCAAACAGTTTATAAAATTTTTAATTCAGAGAGTAAATTATTATAATAGTCAATTTACCTTGTTTACTTTTTATGTGTGATTATATTTTTTCATAACTCAGAGTAATTATTTAAAAAAAACTTAACTTACGTTGTGGGGTTTTTCAGAACCCTGTGTTCATGAGGGTTGTATGGATTTTGTATGTTTTTTCCATCATTCGCCATTTCCATTGAACATTCTTGTTTTTCCTCTTTTGTATTGTCTCCATCATCTCTGTAATACTAATTTTTATCAGAACTGCTGTAAATCCTTAGATATCTGTAAGGAAAAAGATTATCCTTCGACTGGGTAGAGCCCAGTGCTCATTTTGTTTTGATTCAAAAGTTTTTTTGTTCACAAAACTTTTCCAATATTTTGAGGAAAATGCAACTCCTTACAAGGTTGTCATAGACAGACAGCTTGTAATAGTTTGTCACAGGTTGTCATAGACAGGCAGCTTGTAATAGATTGTTACAGATTGTCATAGACAGACAGCTTGTAATAGATTGTTACAGGTTGTCATAGACAGACAGCTTGTAATAGATTGTTACAGATTGTCATAGACAGACAGCTTGTAATAGATTGTTACAGGTTGTCATAGACAGACAGCTTGTAATAGATTGTTACAGGTTGTCATAGACAGACAGCTTGTAATAGATTGTTACAGGTTGTCATAGACAGGCAGCTTGTAATAGATTGTTACAGGTTGTCATAGACAGACAGCTTGTAATAGATTGTTACAGGTTGTCATAGAGAGACAGCTTGTAATAGATTGTTACAGGTTGTCATAGACAGGCAGCTTGTAATTAATTGTCACAGGTTGCCATAGACAGACAGCTTGTAATAGTTTGTCACAGGTTGTCATAGACAGGCAGCTTGTAATAGATTGTCACAGGTTGTCATAGACAGACAGCTTGTAATAGATTGTCACAGGTTGTCATAGACAGGCAGCTTGTAATAGATTGTCACAGGTTGTCATAGACAGGCAGCTTGTAATAGATTGTTACAGATTGTCATAGACAGACAGCTTGTAAAGATTGTCACAGGTTGTCATAGACAGGCAGCTTGTAATAGATTCTCACAGGTTGTCATAGATAGACAGCTTGTAATATTGTACATTGTCATAGACTATACATCAGACATATTTGTCACATTGTTACAGACATGTAATACTGCATAGATACCTAGACACCTATTTGCATTATTACCATGTAACGTTTAGCACACTTGTTTGAAGTAAAACATTACCTAAACCTATTACCATCCTATTTCAGGTAAGATTATTTTATTATTATGAAGTAAAATTCAACATAGCTCATATTTGTTACGTCCTATCATTCCTAAAATAAATAGAATGTTGATGACAGTAAATAGGTAGTCTGTAAGTAATTAACAAATACCTAGTTTAGAATTGTTTTGAAAAAATTATTAAATCATGTATCCATTTTGTCTAGTATTACTAAATTCACTGTACAGTTAAAAATCATCAATAAAGAATCCACAATGTAGAAAAGATAATATGTAATAGTACAGTGACTCACTTCAGATTATTTATTATAGTTCTCTGTGATTAGAATAAACAGTAGCAATGGACTGACAAAATACTTTCTCCCTTAAGTAAATTTAAAACGACAATCTGTAATAAACCTATGATATTCTTTGTACAATAATTGTTTATCTAAATATCATATAGTAAATTATTATTGTTTCAAAAATAATCATCCAATATCAGAAAATACGAACAAGAGAAACAAAGTAAAATTAAATGTTAAATTAATATGAGAGGACCTCCCCACCCCTCGGTAATACCAAGCTTTCCTGAGTGGGTTAAATTGGGTAATGTGAACTTACGCTGCATACCAAGTTTACATGGTACTGTGTTTATCATGGATGGTAACTGTAACTTTTCTCTGGAAACAAGTTCAAGATAAATAATTCAAAACTCTAATTTTTTTAGTTTTTAAATGGTTCATTTGGTTTAGGTTTCAATGGTGGTAGTCAAATTATACTTTACGTTTATTGTTTTCGCGACTTAAAAAAGACTCTTAAAAAATTAATTTTTTTTAGACAGTTAAAAGCCCGTAACTTTTGAACCGTCATTGTTACAGACATGCAGGTGGTGTCACATACCCTATGCACTATAAACTCTCAAATTTTCATCAAAACTGATAGAGCCCTTTTTTAATAAATCTGGATTTTTCAAATTTTTTAAGGTTTTTAGGAGTTAACTACCCTTAAAAATCAAAAACTCAAAAAATTAAAAAAGCACCGGGGAATATGCTTAATATATACCACAGTTTATAATTTCATGTAAGTCAGACCAACGGGGTATACTGTGGCTCTGTACACATCCAGACACACACACACAGACATCACGTCAAAACCCACTTTTGGATTCAGGGGACCCCAAAACGGATATGTCCACCCTCAACTGAAATTTGGAAATTTTGACGAAAACAAAACTTTTTCTATAAAGTATGTATAGGAGGAGAACGTAAAAATGATTCTAAACGGCTAATATATTAAAATTGATAGCATTCAATCTGAGAAAAATACTGGGACTATGGTGTCTCTTATAATCCAGCTACTTGGAGGTCATGAATTGTGGATAGTTGTGAGAGATGGTCGGTGGATGTAGTGTCATCCTACACTCATTTCTCATTCATACTTGGCTTAAAATACCTACCTGGGTAGGTTGCAATTTCAGTTAAAAGTATAAATTATAAATTCAAAGTTACTCACTGAGACATTTCTGGCTGTCAGCTTCTTGCTGCACTTGGTGCTGGTCACAATAACAAAAAATTTGACATTGAAATGGTAAAAAAATATTTCACATTATGATGTTGATAGTAAATATAAAAGAACACACGTTTGACACATTTGGATGTGTTTTGAGACCCACTGCCTTAATTTACTAACATACTTGATAAGGATCTTGATTCAGAGAGAGATATGATGTAATCATAGTGTTTGTTTATTTCATTCAAGTAAAACAAGCAATTAACATGGGACTAATATGATTTGAAAATTTTTTTATAATGCCTTAGTTGTTTCTAAGACCTGTAGCTAAATGGCTTAGTAGAATTTAAATATCCAACCAGAACACAAAAACTGGATTAATCTTAAACACAAAATAAAATTTAACTACTATAATTAATTAACTAGATTTTTAATAATTAATTAGATTTTTATGGTTCTGGTTAATAGAATTTTTGGCTTTAACTAGAAATAGTACAATTAATTGAAAATATTTTTATATTAATTTTTAATAATTATTTTATATGTTTTATAAAATTTATTCCTTTTTTCCATACAGATGGCAGGTTTCACTGCCCCAATGCTATTGCCCCTGTTTTAATGTTTTTTAAGTTTTTTATGTTTTGGGAATTTTTATGTTTTCATTTGATTTGTTTTGTTGTTTTTAATTTTTAATTTTTTTATGTTTTTTAGTCTATTTCTGTTATGGTTTTAAAAGTTTGGAGTTATTGTCATCTTCTTTAAGATAAAATTATAACTATAACAGAAATAGAAAACTTAGGAACTCCATGAAAATGCATCATTGCCACTATAGTGGCAAAATTTATTGGAGCAGTGAGACTTGCAATCTGAAAGGGCATAGACTACAAAAATAAAGGTAATAAATTAATCATTGATATGCCTTATAGTCCTCACCACTGGGAAATTTATAAAAATATTATTGTTTAATTTTAAGCCTTGTTTAAATTTAAAAGTTTCAAAAGTTAAATTTATAACTCACTTCGTGGGCAAATAAATTAGACGAATAAACTTCCCTTCCAACGCCTAATCAACAACTACAGTTTGATCTTACACTATTTAGACTGAAATTCATTATAAATTTTCTGGAAAAAGTATATCAAATATTATCTACTTCCTAAAAACATAACCACATGTGAATGAAACCCCGATCAATGGACCTTTTCATGTTGAATGCATAATCTTGTTGATAACCCAAGCCATGTTTTTGCTTCCAAGATTTATAGTATCTGAAACTACAGAGTGATAACACATACATAATGTTTCCCGAGATATGGCTATCATTTTTTATATATGATGAAATTATGTATACATTCTTTATCTAGAAAACAACAAAAACTTTTCTTCGTTCAGTCTACAATTTACAAAATTTTTATTTATTATATGTGTATTGCGGTAAATGTTTTCTCTGAATCGCTTAGGTCTTGCCATTACACCTATGTTGATAGCTTCTTCCCTATGGGAAATTCGCTAAAAGTATTATTATTTTATCTGTGATGACATGAACAATTGTAATCTGATTCTGCTTGTTTGTACAACTGCTCTATACAAAATACGATTAAAATAAAAATTAATTCATTGAATTTATATTTTGAATAAATAACATAATTCATTACCTAACTAAAGTAAGCAAAAAGTCTCTACTAAAGTAATATGAAAAATGTAATACCACACATTCTCCCCATAACTCACTTAATACACCTCCAACTTTAAAAATTATATAATTCTCCTTCATAATTGCATTTTTTTAATGATCTGCAAATAAAATTATATCAGTAAGATATTAGAGGTACAATTGATACAATATTTAATTTTTTGGTTTATTTTATTAGTTCATAAGTACAATAACATAGAAAACTATACTTTATACAAAACAATAAATTAATCGAGTAGGTAGATATATAAAAACTGAGAACAACAATGAAAAGTTTCAATAATATTTTTGTTACTTATAATAACAACCAACTTTAAAATACAAAAGCGGTATTTAAAGAGTATAACAGTTTAGGAGTTTTACTGATTAACAATATCGATAAAGAATAAGAATAGAAATATTGTATATTTTGTGCAGTTCACAAGGGCAAGTATTTACAAAAATTATACATTTGTACTGTGAAAGATTTATAAAATGGAAATTAAAAAAAGAAACTTAATTAAACCTCTGAATATTATACATCAGAAAATAATTTAAAGGTAGGCCTAATAGTTAAAATGCAGGATCAATTTAGCTATTTTTAACAAACGTGATCTTAAAGAAATTGAGATTCTTATTTTCTTTCGCTAAACACAGTATATGAAGAAAGTATTGTTTTCCTCAAAATATTAATTTTAGTTCAGAATGTACGTTCCCATTTTGAAGCACCCTCAACCCTAAAAAGTGGTGTCTGTATAGAGACCCCATACCACACAAAATGGTCTGATTGTTATAAAATTCAGTACAAGGATGCAGTTTGGCTATATCTCTTGGCCGTTTTTCTTCTTTTTTTATTTACTATTTTTTAAGGGTAGCTCCTGAACAAACCCCTTAACAATATTTATTCTGTAAAATAATACACTGGTATAGGCCTACCTTGCCCCTGCACTGTTTTTACACTATTTTGTTTAAATTGAATTATTGCCAAAATATTATTTTGGCTACAATGTTACAAGACAATAAGGTACTTTGGTATTAGCCGGATACCACTGTTGCGTTACATCGTAATATACAGGAAGTTGCAGACATATTGCCGCTCTGCGTAGTTAAGTTAGGATCTTTATTGATATTTTTATCTCATTAATAGTATTTTATTCTGTCAATAACCAACATAACATAACACCACAGAGCTGTATGTAGGCAAGCTAAGCTAGTGGTATCCGCTTTATACCGAAATACCGATAATAACTTATTCCAAGAATTATGTCATACAGTTATAGCAATATTATAGTCTTAAAGATATACTGTATATTAAAACTTTACAGATTTTATTTCTTGGAGAATAATATTTGTTCTGAAAACAAGTTTTATATTGCTTTTACCTTGCTCATAAAAGACCTACCGATGCTATTGTACTTCAGTCTTTGACATGGCCTTTTGTGGCACAAATTCTATAATTGTTTTCCTAAGAAAAATAAAATTTACTATACAGGTAACATTAATTTTTAGTTAGGGTATATTCAAAATACTCTCATTTTTCTTTTTTATCGTGGTCATGAATAGTAAAAATAATATGAAATTTCTCTATATATTTGTACATTAATAATAATTAATGTAATAAATATATATAACCTGTACAATTATTTGCTCAATTTAAATAACAGCACAAGACTTAAAACTAGTTACATTCTAGTACCTCTATTCATTAAATCTAAACTAATGGTGAAAATAATAAAAATGTAAATTGTAAATGAATGTTTTGTATAATCTGAATATATGTTAAATGTTTTCTACCCTTGAAAAAAATTGTTGTTTAAAATATGAATCGCAACAAACTACTTACTAGTGTGTGACAACCTATATCATTTATTATCTCCATGTTTATGTAGTGAAAAGCTCTTCCCTGAAAGCATCTCTTGCTGGAAAGTGTTATGTTAATGAATAAAAAAGGATTCCAAAACGTTGTGGTCTTCTCATGGTTGGTTTTTTCCAGCAATACATGTTTTTATTAGGGCAGAATTCACCTAACAGACTCATGAATGAAGTATGATTAATTTAAATCAACCCAAAAATAACAACAAGTTGTTACTGTATCTATATAATCTTAAAACTATTAGTACCATATGCTTTCCTACTAAAATACTTAGATATCAACAAAGCTTACTATTGTATTGATTTAAGATTGACCAAATTTGGTATCACAGTCTATCTTTATCTACTCTTAGAAAGACAATAAAATAAGCAAAGTTCTAAAGGCATTTGCTGAATAGCTTGGCGAGTTAATCTAACTGGTTGTCGGTATTTAATGTCTTAGCACTTAGCTGAACACCTTTCACTAGCATTTTAGCGTTGTACAATAACTAACAACACCAATGATTGTCCCCAAACAATGGTTGTTCCTGTGCAGAGTTCTGAACACATATATACATGGTAAAACACACACCAACAAAACTTACAGTAGACATCAAACTTAATTTCTATTCACAAGTTGATTACCATACTTTCTGGTACCTCCAGATTTGTAGTACTGTTATCAATAGATTAAGACTTTTGTAAAGAGACAATCATTTTATAATGGTAACATCTCATACCATAAATCCCTTTTATAATGAGCTATTTTGAACTTATCAGTTGAACATGGAGTATACAAAATGTACTTAATATATATTAAAGCATGCTGTGGCATTGTTCCGTGTGTAGTTTTATTCCAAGCAATCTATAATAATTCCTGTGTCCAATAGTAACACATATATATTTTATCTATGACCATTGCAAAAGGTACCAATAAAGATATTGAAAGTAGCATCATTAAGAATCTCATTAGTAAACGGAAATTGGAAACCGTTGCATTATGAGTCCATAACGATAGAGATTTTTCATAACCATACAAGTTCTAGACCAATCAGAGCTCAGCTTTTAACGAAAGTAATGTTATTATGGATATAATGAAATGCAAAATCAGCTAATTTATCCATAAAGAGCTATCTTTATGCTGCGTTTTAGCGTAAATGTGAATTTACTACACCACAGAGTGGTGTCGTTAATTCACATTTACTTTAATTTCGGTGGATTTTACTAAGGTCATTTAATTTAGTACCAATGAGCTATTCTCTCAAAAACATTAAAGATTGCCTGTATAAAAAGAAGTTAAACATTATGTTTACTTTGGGTGGGTTTTCTCCATCACTAGACTCAAGCTTAAGACGTAAAATCCTTCATATCGTCATTTGTCTATATCGTCAATCTTTGTCATCCTATAAATAACTTCTAAATCCTCATACATTTAACAACAGCGATAAAAATACCTGAAGATTGGAGTGTAAGAATCTTCTTTTCATTAAAAATGTTCACAATTGACAGTTAAAACACTGCCTTCCAAGTTTAAAGAGGAACCGTTGCGTTTAACGCCACGGGGGCCGGACTTTCCTTGCCGAGCTCCTTGACTATCTCGATCATGCTGCAGTACGTGCCAATCACAAGACCCAGGATGCCAACGATGACCAGGAATATGTCCTTGAGGGCGAGGGTGAAGCCGAGGGTGTTGTTGGAGTGGGCGACACACGCCTCGATAATCGCAGGGAAGGCGATGCCAAGGGCGGAGAGACAGAGGGCTCCGAACAGGGAGATGAACAGGTCCAGGAGAGGGATGGCAGCTGCCAGCAAGACTGGAAATAAAAAATAATCTTGATTAGCACTAGAAAAAAATATAAACAACATTTAAACTTACTTTATATTTATATACAAGATGTTTGTATGTTTGTATGTATAAGATGAAACATTGTGATTAATATCAACCAACAACACTGATATAATAATTTCCAGACTTAAAATGATAAAATTAATAAAGAACCGAAATACGAAGGTCCACAGATTAACGAGGGAAAGGATAATGAATCCATTACACAAATGCTTCACTCATATATACCCAGATATACTTACCTAGCGGTTTGATGAATAAGATTAAAATTGAGAATAATCAGATGAGAATAACCATTGTTGTTGGTCAATCAATGTGCTGAATTATTGATCAACTAATGTTCATTTTTAGAAGAGCAATGGTATTTGAAATGTATGGGAGTTAGAGGTAACACGTTGAGGGGGTTATGGAGTTAATTTCCTCAGTTTTGTCACAATGTGCTATCAGATAGAGAAAAAGAAACATTTACTTTAGCTACTATAAAACCAAAGTAAAAACTCATCAAATACTTTAAAGAGGTCTGGGAGGACATTGGTCCCCATGCCCCCCTCCGACCACGTTGATGGATCTATAATGTTTTAAAAATACATTCTATACTTCTCAGAGAGTCAAACCCATGGTTAAGGAAAAACTGTAGTGAAATAGCTTTTAAATGTTTAGCTACAAAATAATGATATAAAAAGTACTTACAAGTTAATATGACAATAACTGTCCTCATGACGTATTCAATGATCAACTTCTTGCTGTTGTGCTCCAGTTTTGACTTCAGGTATGTGTTCCATAAGATCTCAATAGGAACATAAGCTTGCAGGGCGTAAGAGATGAAGATGGCGATGGCAAATGCAATCTTTACTGCCTGGGCAAGACTGTAACAAAAAAACATAAAGAAAACATACACAGTGTCCTTCTGAATGGCATCATTTGTTGCACTTGTCAGTAAAATGGTTTAGACCACGACACCAAAAGGACTACCATTTGAGAATGCGCTTACTTGGCTATAAAAAGTATACTCTAGCGACACAACAGTGAACTTCACGCGGCATTACTTCATATATTAGCTTGCAGATGGTAGCACCTAGACAGTAATTATTCACTAAGCATCTCAGAAAATCATTAAGATAAATTGGCGCTAATAATCACTGTACCCTGCCATTGACACGGGTGAGTTGATCGCTACTCTGAGGGTTTTTTACTATGTGAAAGGCCAGCTAGAATACCACCAACGGTGTGATACATACATTTCACCCTGGGGCAGATTGAGAGTGACACTGCCTCGTGCACCACTTCCGTACTTGATGAACCCGAAGAAGCCGACAGCGACGTACATGACTGTGACAGCGGCCATGCCCTGGTTCAGGATACCACAGTAGCCCCCAAATGACTTGGGAGTCTTCATGTTGTTTTCCAGAGCAATCACCTGTTCAACCATAACAATGATAATGAGTATAACTCATTGAGTATAAGCTTTATTATACATACAGTTGTATCTTCTGCTTAGCTGTCATTGTGAGAATACTGAATTTTTGAGATGTTTAGGAAGTTCGAGCATAACCAGTCAGGAACTTTGACCAAATGTGATTTCTTGTAGAGCCACTGGAAAGAAATTAAGAATTTCTAAGGATCGGTAAGGATGGATAAAAAAGTCTGGATCATCCGGGTAGGGAGAGGAAACAACTCAAAGCCCATCCAGCCTCTACCTGAGTGCCAGGAAACCGAACCTTAACCCATGGCGGAATGGCGAACTACTAAGGTAGGTATTTTAAGCCAAGTATGAATGAGGGATGAGTGTAGGATGATTGTGGCACGATCTTTTAGTCTTGTTACTGACTAAGGCTGACATGTTCCTTAGAAAGAACTGTTAATTAATAGCCCAACAATCGATGATATCTAAGGGACCTACGTGGAGTCCGAACCACTGCCTCTGAATTACGAACTGGTCTAATTATGAGGATGGTCTTTGTCAATTAACGTAGAATGCATTAGTGCAGACGTTAATCCATGGAAGAGAACACTACACCCACCGACCATCGGTCACAACTATCCACAATTCGTGACCTCCAAGTAGCTGGGTTACAAGAGACAACATGGTCTCAGACATAATCGTAATGCCTACAAATTTTGTACTGAAAGCTGTTGTAATTGATCCCTGAATTACATACAAATGGCTGAAAACTAAAACTTCTATTTGTTAAAAATTCTTAATATAGTAACAGTATTTGAATTGGTTAATTTACATTTAAACAGTTTTTATTAAACTGTCTTACTGTAAATCTTTACTGATATATTAGATGAAATCTCTAAACATATGCAGTTACTGTGCTAAGTTGGAAGAAAACATATCCAACAAAATATAACATGTCACCACAAATTAATTAAATCTACCATTGCACTGTATTCTTAACTAAACACGCTTTTCACTTACAACTCCAACAGCCTCCAAGGCAAACAAGGTGGTTCCTATGTACAACACGAAGCTCTGTCCAGTGCCGACAAGGCGTGCGCTGCTGACTGGGGGGAGGCTATCGAAGATGTAGTAGAGGATGATGCCAATGCCGATGAAAGTGATGACGTTGGCCAGCTGAGAGAAGGGAGCCAGAAGCTTGAGGTTGCGGATGTAGCAGATCAGGATCAGAGGAATCAGCAGGATCAGCATGTGTGTCCTGACTCCGATCGGTGTAAAGTATTGGTCTGCCACCTGTGTTGAATAAGCCGGAGTTAGTAAAAAAGGAGAAGTAAAAAGAAGTAAGCCTGACTGTTTTTTATTCTTTTAGAGTCTGTACTACTCCAACATCTTGGAATTTTAATCCTGTTAGAGTACTGTTAGAAACTCTGAAACATGTCTTGGTTTAAACCCAAATGTTAAAAAGTGTCAGATTAATTTTAAATCACAATATGTTTATCATATATGGAGCCATCAAGCTGGTTAAAATATGAGTGAACCTTTTTGGAATTTATCAGTAACATTTTTGAGGAAGTAAAATTTCTTAGAATTGTTGGAGTAGTAAATGAAAAAAATTAAACTTTAATCAGACCACTAGATATTATGATGCACTTTAAAATTACACCAACTGCAGGCTTTCTAGTACAAGGCAATGGTTTGACAATTGTGTGAATTTAAGGTTTTTTTCTCACAATGTTGAATTGTTAAATTAACTTGAGAACAGGTACTGCAAACTC
Organism: Nephotettix cincticeps; assembly: GCA_023375725.1. Taxonomy (NCBI): domain Eukaryota; kingdom Metazoa; phylum Arthropoda; class Insecta; order Hemiptera; family Cicadellidae; genus Nephotettix; species Nephotettix cincticeps. The sequence goes on from CM041785.1 coordinate 3,595,423, forward strand.
TTAAGGTAAATAAAAAAGGAGACACATATTTGGTTTGTTTTTCTTTCAACAAAATAATGTTTTATTATAAAGTAAAGCAAGTGTTTCTTTTGTTTATAAACTGACCCATTCTTGCATATAAATAATAACCAGTTTGCCACTACTCAGAATTATTGTTTCCTTTATACACCCAAATAATATGAACAACATTTTAATAGCTTACCGTAGATAGTTTATCAAACCGTCAAATCAATCTATGCCTTTTTGTTTAAAGTACATGAATAGTGAATATCTGTATAAATAGAGAAAATAGAATGATTTTGGCTTTTGAAAACATCCATATGATGATGTGATAGTTACCAGAAGAATATTACTCAGTCATCACTACCTTTTTTGGGTCCTTACACAAATGGAATACCTAAAACTACATAGACTAAACAATTTGCAAATATATACTAAATTGTTAAACACATTTTTCACACACATTTAAATTTTTCATTACACTTAAAAAAAATTTCTCCCATAAGAAATTAGTCATTTATATTCAGGTTTAAATTGTAAAACTATGTTTGATAATCGATAAGTCCAATAATAAATCCATAGGTCCATAAATAAATAATAATGGAAAAAATAACATGCATTTTTAGTAGTAATAACACTTACTTCTTTAATATTCTCTGCCACAAACATGATATAGACACAACATATTCCAAGTTGGTACAGGATCAAAAAGAAATCCACGATTGGTCTAAAACAAACAGGTTTTAAAATGTAGCTATACTCATGATACCTCTATTATACTCTATAGCTATCTTATACTGTAAAACTGACTTTGTATATATTTCATCAGGCAATTATTACTATTTGTTGAGTTAATTACTAGTGTGCATTAATACCACCTTGGTTATAGATTTTGCGTGGTTATTGTTTATCAATTTCATCTCAAAATATCATTCATGTTAAGAGTTTTCATGGTAAAGCTGTATTTAAAAATGTACAATTTGCTTGGACCAGAAATATTTACATCTTTAAATGCTATGTTTTCAATCAAGATGATACTTCTTTTAACTGTGTGAAAATTTTTTCTCATTTACCTGATCACTGGAGGACATATTAGCGAATTTCTCATGGGGAGGAAGCTATTACTGTGGGTGGCATCGTCAGACTTTAATGCTGTATTGCCCAAACATATATTGAAGTTCCATTTGTTAGCCTTATTACCTTAAGTTTTCTTGAATTTATTAATTTAATTTTACATCAATAATAAAAAACTACCGGTATAAATTATATTTGTTCCATAACGTTCCAAAGTACTATGTTTATTTACACTTTACTTTTACACTTTTAACTGAAATGGCAACCTACCCAGGTAAGGTATTTTAAGCCAAGTATGAATGAGAAATGAGTGTAAGATGATTGTAGCGTGATCTTGTAGTCTTGTTACTGACTAAGACTGACATGTTCCTTGTACAGAACTGTTAATTAATAGTTAGTTAAAGTCACAATTTTTATACATGTAATTTTGTTATGCTCTCTTCTTTATAATGTAGTGAACTCAAGGAATTATTTTAAAATACAGGATTCTCTTGTTAATGGATTGGTTTTGAGGTTTTATACTTTCCCAAGCCACTACTTATACTTGTGAAGAACTACTTGTACCTCCTATATTGCTCTAATGTGAATTAATTCTCAATTATCAATTAGACAGGTAACGTACTTGTATTTTATTATTGCATGATTTACCAATACTGTAGCCAAATGATAAAACACAGCTAAACTAGATCCAGCTTACTGTTGATCAAATCCTTATTTATGTTTGCTAAAAATTTGTCCAAGAAGACTTGCTAGGTTCGCTGTGATCTTTAGACTTACGCAGAAATGTTTGCGAAGGGTCGGAACATGGTGGGTCCGTGTTGCAGCGCCACCTTCATGGACTCCGGGTAACTGAGTATGGGCACTCGCAGCCTCTTGCACATCGCGTACTGGCTGCTTACCTGTCAACAATCATGCCCACACTTCATACAGTCTGAACCTAAGCAAGGGACCATGTTACTTTTTCATTTTGAGATGCCTACAGAAAAAGTCATTAACAAATTTTTACAACTCTCATAAAAATGGTTCGATCGGAATAAAATGTGGTAGAGATGTGTATTCCTAAATTTTACTTGAACAATTTTGTAATTCAGATACATCGGTCAATCGTAACGGGTATTTTTATTTGAGGGGGGGGTTCAGCCAAAAATTGGGTTTTTTGTGTTTTTGCCAGGCCAGTGTGTTACCCCTGAGCTACTGATCCAGTTTAATATTTCACCTCTTTCATATACCCCTGTTATCATTACATTTTAAGAGTTTGTTGTATTCTAAAACTAAAATCAAAATTGAATGATTTGGAAAGTTAAAATACAGGAAATAATCTACCCTTTACTCCCTTTTTCAATAACAAAAATTGTAGACCTTCAAGTGCAGTTTTGGATCTTACTTTTTATGACGCTGAGACAGAACTCACCAGTACATGGAGACAGTAGGTGCAGAGGAAGCCGATGATGAAGGTGGCGACCGTGCCGAGGGCGAGGCCCGCGTTGCCGAAAGCGTTGGGCATGGCGAGGATGCCTGTCCCCAGGCAGCCCTTGAGCAAGTGGATCAGCGTCTCCCTGTCCCTGTGGTACCAACAACGTTACAGACCGTGGCCACAAGATGCAGGGAATACGAGTGTAGCAGTTTATTCACTATGAATATAATTAGTAACAGTCTGAAAACGTGTCATTTTGTTGACGTCACGAAACTATCGTGAAATTGCGTTGAGCTCTATTGTCAAACTCATTCACGATTGTTGATTGAACAAAAAAGGAAATGAAATAGATTAAATGAAACAAAGACAAGTTTTGAGTAGGAGAATAATCACAGTAAACCAGATAAAACAAAAAGAAATTTAGACGATAAATTTAATAATTAATTTCAGTTTTTCCGTTACCGATCTCAACCCTCCAAAATATGAAACGAAATTAAATGAAAAATCTTTATTTTAACAATTAAAGTTAGGCCCACATGACCCTTGCTTACAATCAACCTGCCTCTAAACATAAATATAAACAAAAACCTATTATAAATTATAAAATAAAATATACATACTAGAAATAAAATATACCACATATACACCCACATCAGCAACCGCGCTACCAAAGAAGACCGAGGACACGCTAGCCAAGACCATCCGCTCAAAAAAAACAAAGTTTTTAGTGCCGCCACAAACTATATATTTTTAAGGGCTCTTATTTGTAGGGGTAGGTTATTCCAAGAGCAACATGCAGTGACAACGCCCTATCATTAAGCTGTGGTCTCAATAAAATAATGATAATATAATAATAATCACTATTTGCATAATGACAATGTACAATTGCTTTGCAAAACGTCAACAGCAATGATAAAAATCGTGATGAGGTATTCGTAATGTGATCGACGAAGAACGTGAATTTTGCGAACTACCTTGAGATACGATTTTAAAATAACCCCTAAAATAATATTTCGAACACCTGGTTTTAATACAGTATTGAAAAAAGTAATGAAATAATTTTGATTACTCTTTGATTTTTTAATTTAAAATTGTTTGCCTCAAGATAATATGGCGTGATATGATCATTACGTCTAAGACAAAAAACAAATCTCAAACAATAATTTTGAGAACGCTGGAGCATATCTGTTTGTGTTACAGTCTTGCCATTGACCAGTGAGTTGCAGTAAGTAAAGTGGGGACGTACAAGCGATTAGTTCAAGTGCAATTTAGTGTGCTGTGGCAAAAATTCTGTAATTTCTTGAATGAGTGTATTGAGGCAAAAACATTTCTGTCAAGAACTTAAAAAAATTGTATTTTCTTCCCTGAGGGGAAGAAACTAAGTTACATCATGGACATGAGTAAAAAGAAAATTTTTTAGTTCATCTAAACAGCTGTTCTCATAACCAAATTATGACGGCACTAACCAAATGACGTCACTGTTTCAAATTTTGGTATCGCAAATTGCCAACAACCCTTGAGCTAAGACAAATCCATGTCAATATATTACATGAGTTTGACTCGAGTTATTTTGAAAAAAGTTTTTTTTCTTTTTGAAATGAAACTATAAACAAAAGGCAAATTTATTTATTTATTAATACACTTACGTGGTCGGGTTCTCCTGGGACCTGTGTTCGTGTGGATCGTAAGGGACGCCAGAATCCTCCGTGTAGTTGGACATCTGCATGGAAAACTGCGCCTTCTCAGTCGGGCTTTTCCCTCCATTCGACCTGAAAACAGAACGGAATATGTATACAGGGTGTTCAATAAAGTCGGGGACAAACTTCGAGGGGTGATAGTACACATAAAAATAAACGAAATGGACTATCCTATAAACATATGTCGAAAAATCCTTCATTTAGCCGCTAGCCACCATTTTGTATAAAATACAAAAATTGTTATATCTCAAGAACCATTGAAGATACAGAAACCAAACTTTTCACACATCTTTATTGACCAACTAGTAAAATATTCTCAAAACATCATTCAAATTTCTCATATAGTTAAAAAATGGCGGTGGTAAAAAATCTTTTAATTTAGATAACAACAAAATCATTAAGTTTATAAAACTTTTACAAGGTATAAACGGTTCAACTTTAATTTAAAATTTAACGATACTTAGTTGAACGAAATCTGTCCAGGGATAAGTAAAAAAATGCACTTTTAATGTTCTTCTCCACAGACGCGCCTTCTCCCATGCGCCGGATTGGCGCATGGGATCAATAAATTATAGCACACTTAACTTAATGACTTTTTTAAGTGTCTGAGAAAAATATCGACATCCACAAAAACGTAAACCATTTTAAAATATTTAGTTTTACAACTATGAAAAAAAATTTGTAATATTTTTAAATAAAATTTAAAAAAGTGTTACCTTAATAAAAATCCCGGGTACACCAACATACTACTGATACCAACAGGATAAACTTTAAACGGATAATTTAAAAAACGAACACTACTAAACTCCTAATCAATCTTGTTTGTTATCTGTACTAAAGTGTAATCTCGGTCCAACTTAACTCTCGCCTACTGAATCATAATATTATTCTATGATATTCACGTTCAAAGTTTACAAATACCGACTCGATTATCAGATGAGATAATATTTGCTACGACCAATCACAAGCCTCAGTGTGATGTGTTGCAATACAGGCCCATAGACATCCTAATCATCTGTTTATAAACCAAACTCTTTGGAATAGTTCACGTTATATTTATTACAAGGGATATGAGAATGGTTTTTTTAATTTTTAGCGAATTTTCCATAGGAAAGAATCTATTAGTGTAGATCTCATGGCAAGACTCCGGGATCATGTAGTTTTTTCGTTTTGGGGTTCCCAGAGGCCAAAAACAATAGTCGTTAAAAATTTTATATACCGGGTGTCTCACCTAAAGTGAACCAATAGCTACCTTTAATTTACCTTTATTTTTAGAGGATTTTAAAATTGATTTCGAATCCGAAAAATGTGGTTGATAACTTGAAAATTTCTTATGGAAAACCATAATGTTAAGGTGGTTTTGGATAAAACAGGTATTTTAATCGTCATGAAAACTAATGATTATCAGATCTGCATACACCCGGTTAAAAAAGTTATTATTCTATTTATTTTCAATTAATATTTAAAATAATTTTCAATCACGGGATTCATTAAATATATACATAACCTAACGTTTGTAGTAGTTAAAAAATTAGGAGTTTCCTGAGGTCCAAGACGAAGGTGTTACTTTAAAATTCTTTATTAGGAGGTTGTCATCCAACATGTCAAATAACACTAACGCCAACGTAAACATTTAATTCAGAGGCAGTGGTTCGGATTCCACGTTAAACTGTAGGTCCCTTATTTGCCATCGGCTGTTGGGCTATTAATTAACAGTCCTGTCTAAGGAACATGTCAGCCTTAGTCAGTCACAGGACTACAAGATCGCGCCACAATCATCTTACACTCAATCCTCTTTCATACTTGGCTTAAAATACCTACCTTGTGGTATGGTTGCCATTTCAATAATCTAATCTAATCTAATCTAATTTTCAACAGAAGCTTGTCATGAGACACATCGGATAACATTGCCTTTCTCTCCTGAAAACAGAGGTGCAATCGAAAATAAAAAAGGTTGCATCGTTTTCAAGAAATCAAAAAATCAAGGACGTAGGAGTCAACGTAAAAGTTTTCATTAGAAGCTCGTCATGCTACGTGTCAAATAACACTGTCTTTTCCAACTGAAATCTGTGGTGAAATCGTAGCTCTTCATAAATAATTTTACACGGAACTGCCAGTTTGTAACTACTAAAGGTATATATGTAGGCCATTCTTTTTTTCTATACATAATTAAATTTACTGCTTTCAAATTTATGGAATTAATAAACAGTAACTGTTTAATTTAACCTGCAATTAAATTACACTTTAAATTAAATTCTGTTTAATTTAGCCATCAGCTGTTGGGTTATTAATTAACAGTCCTGTCTTAGTAACGCGTTCACAGTAGTCAGTAACAAGACTACAAGATCGCGCCACAATCATCTTACACTCAATCCTCTTTCATACTTGGCTTAAAATACCTACCTTGTGGTATGGTCGCCATTTCAATAACCTATACTAATCTAAAGTTCTACTCTACATCAATGCGTGTGCATTTATTTTAACGAATATTTTTCAGTGTATGTTTAAAATTTAAAACAAACTACTTAAATTCTAAATCATAAGCGTTAGTTACTTACTTCTGGTCATGAGCCATGGTGGTTTCGACTGTCCTCCACTTCTGTTATCTGAAAATAAAAACATTTATAAATAATTTGCAGACATTCATACTAGAGGATATGTGAATAATATAGATAATTTAAAATTAAAATAAACTTATTCCAATTTTCAATTTATAGAGTATTTACAGTACGTGTAGGAAGAGGTTTTTGAAAATACTTTTTACAAGTATTTTTTAGCCAAAAAATTTCGACCAGACTTTTTTACTTAAAAAACTTATTGTTACAAAAAATACCTATACAATATTTCACATAGCTTCTTTCTACAAGTTTCAATACTTTTCAAGGGAGCCTCAGTTCCCCCATGCCCAAAAGACATCATAATTTAGTGTTTTTGTCGAGTGACACATCTTTGAACTAAATAAAAAGGTTTACTCAAACCGGTTCAGGAATATGTAAAAAAAATGCTATAATTATAATATTGGGCGCCTTAATACTTCAAACTCAGAATATTACAAAACGGTAATTTCCACTCTGAGTTCGAATTTGAAAATGCGTACGTAAACATAATTTCTTTTTCATGTATAAAGGGTAGAAGGTGATAAAACATTAAAAAAATAATATATCTGAATTTTGATATTAAAATATATGTGACAACAAAAAATTCGGAATGTCGTGATAAACAATAACTATACTCGTGGATAGTAAAAATGTATGCCTTCGCTTTGAAGTAAAACTTTACAATATTAAAAACGCACTATTGGACATTTCTAGTAATACACAGGAGAAACTTATACTTATAAAATAAATGTTACAGTAATTTAAAGCTATAAACGTAATATTTATTTTAATACAATCCCACGTGTATAGTAAAATTGTGCATAAACTTCCCCTTCTAAATGATTAAGTTAAACTTTTGAATTTTAGAATCTTTTATTTTAGAATCTTAAAACCAGATTCTATTCGGGGGTTGATAGTGAATTAAGGTTTATTGATTATGTTTTTAATAAATATTTAGTATTTTCAAAACCTAAAAGCCAATGTGTTTAAATTTATTTTTAAAGTATAAGTTCTATAATCTTGCCACACTATGTAAAAAATTCAAATTAAATCACAAATTATGATAATCCTAATTAATGATGCTCTATAATCTTGACACACTATGTCAAAAATGAAATTGCCATGTCAAAAATGAAAATGTATTTCGTCTATGTATAAAAATGAAGGTAAAATATTAAATTTGGTTTTGTTATTTGAAAATTAGTATACTTCTCAAGGTACTAGTAAAATAATATAATAAGGTATAATGAATTTCATCAAGAATGAAAAAAATCGATTACATACCAAGGTCGTCCACTAAAAGCGACTCATACAGGTCAAACACACGTTGGCGAATGCTATTATAGCCTGAGGCAGTTAGCCTACGGCCAGCGGGCCTTGGGCTACTAGGCTACAATACACGTTGAATATCCTATGTGTACAGATCACACAGTCGGTCCAGAACATGAGGTACATGACGTCACCCGACGCGGCGCCACGGTCGATATGACTGACCAAGTACGCGGAGTTACCCCGCTACGCCCCCTGGCGAGTTTGCGCCCTAACCCTTTCCTCTCCGATGAATGGAGTTCTCCCTTTCGATGACTTAAGCACGCCTTTCAAAAGCCCCACTTTCAATAGTGTTGGGTCCGTTACAGATTGTGAGTTAAAACACTGTGTTTTCATAAGCCTTTCGGCGTTTATAAAGTTTTGATGGAGAATGGACCAAAACCCGGTGTTGTTACCACCTATAATCAACCTGTTGATATGAATCAAATTTATTTATAATTGGGTCTATATTCCATCAGACGTCCCTCAGTTTTGCAAGTGGGCCCTGTAACCTCTCAGTCAGCTTATATAAAAAAATAGAAAACTATATGGTACGGCCCTGAACACTATAAGTTACATCACTGAACACTAAATGGTAGAGTCCTAAACAGAAAATGGTACAACTGTGAACACTAAAATGGTACAACCCTAAACACAAAATGGTACAGCACTAAACACTAAATAGTACAACCCTAAACACAAAATGGCACAGCCCAAAACACTAAATGGAATAATTCTGAAGTTAACTTCGCGATATCAACTTCTATTGCTATTTTCAAAGATAAATTGTTTTATAATTAACAAGTTTTAACATTTTTTATTTTAAGGTGTAGGGCATAAACCTTCCTAATACTTTTTGGCAGCATTATTTTATATCATTATAATTCATAGTGTTATCATCTATTTTTCCGATCCTTTTTTTCGTTTTAGTAATTTTTACAAAGATGAGAATATACTACCACCGATAGAAGCAGGGAACTAAAAAAACAATGGAGAATATCAGCAAATATTATGCAAATACTACTAATAAAATAACAATTTTAAAATATTTAGGTAATAAAAACAAACAACGTAGACATATTGAATATGATTTAAATAATGATTAACTGAATTACAATACCTACGTGATGCATTCGCATGCCGAATAATAGTAGAGAAATGCCTCGCCCGTCGTTTTTCTGATGACAGACCAGATCATTTGCCAAGATAAGCTTGATTTGGTAAGGAGCCCAATGACCTAATGACCCCGTCCATACTTGGAGACTATGTGTATCGGCCGACTGTCTGCTTACACAGTTTTTGTTTCATTTTTCTGACTTTTTTCGTCCACACCAGAAATCCAGTTTTGACGTCATAGTGACCGTAAAGGACGTAAATTTAGCTTCTGCGTGCTTAATCAAGTGGCTAATTTCATAAGGCGATTGTAGACGCGAAAATTTCTGGAAGAAAGTTTCTATTATGGCCACAATTTACAAATGACCCCCAATTAGAATATGGTTCAGGTTTTCGAAACTACGAGAATTACGCCTACAGATTTTGAAATTCTGCTAGGATTAGTTAGGCCAAAAATTTCAAGAAATGTTACCAATAGAATCAGCTCAAATAACTAAACAATTTAGTGTCTTACAGTTTTGTTTCATCCCTCATGGTTACCGATATATTAAAAATTCTAAACACATTACGATGTATTTGGGACTCTAAGGAAAATCAATATTTCACTTAATAAACTATATTTTGGATTAAACTTGATATTTAGCTTCACGTGGTTCAAATCCATCCATTTGTGCTTAAAAATTATAGTGTACGAGTTTATCATGGCAGCTAACTTGCATACTCTTTTCCCATGTTAATCATATAGAGAATAGGGAACTACTTTATTTATGGACAGGATGTTGATGAAGCTTGGTCAAAAAGTGGTCAAATTATAAATTGTTTATGACGGAAATGCCTACTTTCAGTGTTCCTCACAGCAGAAACCTGCATATTCTTTACCATGTTAATATTATGTAGAATGGGTAAATAATTCTCTAATTAATTTACGGATGTTGATAAAAATTGCCATATGTTATTATTATTATTATATTGATGTGAAAATTCGCTAAGTTCGCAGGTCTGCTGCAACGGGGGTATTTTTCGGTGTCTGATCTCATGAAAATCTTAAGTTGAAATAAATCATTATTGTGAACTGTACTTTAAGGTTATTTATTGAACTATCTAACATTTGGTGTGAAATATTTCTTTGGCCCAGCACAGCTACCACAGTTTTCCTCAAACAAGGACTCGCGTGATCTCAAGTCCCTCCTTCAAGCTTATCGATCGACCTATGAAGAGTTCTCAAATATATTTCACAGTAACAATATATTTTATTTTAAATGTTAACAACGTACCGTGTATTGTCATTAGAATTCTTAGTCAAAAGTGTATTTTAAGTTTACTATAATTTATTGTTATTGTAAAAGTACAATTGAATGTCGATTCTTAACAAAAATATTAAGTTTAGAGTTTCAGTGCAGAGTTATTTATGAATCTTAGATGTAAATACAGTATCTACAATCAGAGATGACTTCACCTTTATTAAGAAATAAGGGACAGAGATAATTTATACACTGCACTGCATAAATGACTATTTGGTGACTAAACTGCATAACATGGTGAGTTAAAACTTCATCGATTAGTATTATGTGTTTTTATGAAATAAGCTATTTATTGTTTAACATTTTCAAGCAATTAAGTAGCTTGAATCGTCAACCATAGTAACCAAGAACTTATACATGAGTTAAAGAAATACAAATAAAATTATCTTAACTTTAAAACCATCACTTATTCGTAAAATTATCTTATATGTTTAATTTAAGTAACACAATAAAGCAATAAGAATATTAGAGATAATTTATTGTTAATTTTGAAAATATAGGATGGAAATATCATGTCATTATTACTATTTTTTGTAATTTTTAAAAGGTTTTGTACCAAATAATCCAGGTGTTTCTCAGTTTAGACTGATTAATAATTGGGAAATCAGTTCTTTTAATGATATAAGCTACTTGTTTATAATCATATGTAAAAAGACCTAGAGTAAAAAAATTTTAACACAAAGATATCATGAGATATGATGAGATATCTAATGTTATCTTTGGTTCAAATGTGATTAAGATGTAGAATAACAAATCGTGGGTGTTGCAGAAGTGCGGTCGTAAGTCATAGAGATGGTGCTGCGGGCGACGCTCGGCGACGTCACGCAACAATGAAGGTGCGTGTTGGGCGTTTCCGGTATCATATTCGATATCGATAACGATATAAATTGAAAATTCGATACATCGCTATTATAGGAAACAAAATATTGCTTTAGTTGGTATCGAATCGCCAAGACTAAATTAAACCTACAATAAAAAGCTATACATTCTTTTTAAAATTTAGCGACACTTATACATGTATTACTTTGTTTCCACGGAAAATGACAACCTTTTCTGCGTGAGGGTTTGAGTGACGTGGCACGAGAAGAATCAATAACAACGAACAGAGAAAAGAGTCTCTAATGTATTTTGTGAAATTTAAATTAAGCTTCTGTAATGTTAAAACAACAATTAATTAATAATCGAACATAATAACCAGCCTAAGCCATCTCATCACACCACACCATAGAGAAAAATAACTCTGTCGCAGCAGACCTGTATACTCAGTGAATTCCCACCTCAATAACATGGCAATAATAATACAAGTATATGACAAGATTAATCAATCAATACCTGTTGATAAAGAAGAGTATCTGCCTATTCTCCGCAACATTGACATGGGAAATAGTGTGCAGGTTTGCTGCTGTGAGGAATACATAAAATATGATTTTTTAGCATAAACGCATGAATTCCAACCTCTGAAGCTAAATACAAAGTTTCATCCAAAACTATTGGTTAATAAGGGAAGTATGAAATTTTCCATATCCTCCATAAGATTAGCATCGGAGCCCGTAAGTACAATGTACTGTGTTTAGATTTTTTAATATCACGGTAACCGTTGGAGATAGGGCAAACCTTTAAGGAACTAAATTGTGTAGTTTTTTAGTCGATTCTAATGGTGAAAGATAAAATTAGAAATTTTTACAAACTGCATGAGAAAAACGTAAAAAATCCATTTTGGGGTACAAACCCAATCCCGAACTACCCATTCCGATTGACCGATATATCTGGATTACGAACCCATCTGAGAAAATGCAGGAATACACGTCTCTACCAAATTTGGTCTCGATAGGACCATTTTTACAAGAGTTGTTGTGTTCACAGACACACACACATCAAGTCTTGCCATGAGACCTGCGGAAATAGCTCCTTCCCTATGGGGAATTCACTAAAACAAGAATAAAGGAAAATAAAAATCAGGTCTTCCAGAAAGGCACATATATGATAAAATAACATTTTTAAATATAATATTTAACGAATTAAAAAAGATTATTATTTTTTTATTACTACTTTTTTGATTTGTTAAAAAATATTTTTGATTGATAGCAAATCGATAGTATATCACTCATATCGAAACAAGAATATCGATAGATATTGTATCGATAATATCGTAATATGAAGGTGCGTGTGACCCTGTCGTGACCAAGTGACGTCAGACATATATCAGCTGAGTTCGCTGTTGCGTCTGCCTCCACTTAGCCATCTTGTTAGGCTACTCACTCACACTCACTCATCTACCATATCGGATTATAACAGACTAAAGTGTCCAGGAAATGGTTCGGGGAGAGTTGGACACAAAATCTAGTAGAAAGTTGCCATCTACTTTTCCACTTTTTAACATTCTAATACGGGGCCTACTCCTAAAAAATAACACAGTTCAATATTATAGCTAAACAAATTTTGTTCCTTCAAAAAATAAATACTGACCCTAAACAATTATTTGGTATTCATTATTGTTTCGTACTTTCCATGATTTTTAAATAAAATTATATTCCAAGTTATTAAGGTTTGGATCCCAATTTAAACTGCAGGTCCTATATAGATGGCATCGGTTGTTGGTATATTACTTAAAAGTCCTGTCTAAGAAACATATCAGTGTTTGCAGAGTCTTGCACTCATGTCTAACCCACTTTCTCTAATATCAAGCTCTTAATATATTTTACTTTATTTTAGTAATAATAGTAGTTTATTTCAATAATACAGAGACGCAACCTCATGAAGTTTGAAAAGCCTGGCGGTGAGGTCCCTTCATGTAGTTCAGAAAACTTACTTCAAATTACTTTTTTACTTTCTTCTCCTATGTACGATAGTTTTAAGGAGAAATCACTTTTTTACTCAGAGTGTTTCGAATTCCAGTTTTTTGTGGTTACATCCATTCCAGTGCCCCCTGAATCGAAAAAATGTGTTTTTGTATGTGTGTGTGGGGGGGAATGTGCTGAAGCCTAGATAGGATACTATTGGTCCGATTTTCATGAAATTCTATATGCAGATAACAATGTACGACATCTGAGGTATTTTTTTCATATTCATTTTGATCTTTTGATTTCTAAGGGTTCTGTAATACTAAAACTCAAAAAACACGAGAAAATGAATACCTTTTAAAATGAAAATTTCTCAAAAACGACTCTAAGAATTTTATTAGCAATTTCTTGATTTATAGTCCTTTATAAGATAAACAGAATGACACCATTTGAATTCGTGAAAACGCCAGGGATTAAATATTAAATTTCAAATAAAAAGAAAATCATTTTCTAATTTTCTGGCCTATAAATAATTGTATAAAACAATTTAACCATCACCAATTAAAACCATATTTTAAAAAAACCAAACAAACTAGTATTTTGAATTATTTTTCTACGCTAAGGGTTCCGTAGAAAAATAAAATTTACTGTACATTATAAACGCAGTACATTGTCTGCTATGTGTTAATCTAATGGGAATTACTAAAAAATCAATTTTTTCCTTATTTCTCAACAGTTTTCCATGAAAATTAGTATGCAGTGTAAAGTCATGTCACCCAAAAAAGCCCACTCAAAAAGCACCTGTGGAAAGGGGTAGGGGGTTACGTTCCCAAAGTATTCTTATAACTATTTTAAGTTGTTTTTTTCTCTTGTAGTTAGTTTAAGTAATTGGATGATTATTTTTAAAACGATGAATTCATAAGGGACATTGCAATCAACAAAGCATATGTGGTTTTTAAATGCTGTATTTTTGTATTTGACTTAAGAAAGAAAGTATATCTAGATACGGCATGTGTTTATTTTTAAACAATAATCACCAAATACTGATGTCGATCAATTGGTCCGCCATCTTGTTGCGTTATCAGTGTCTGATACGTTCACGCAACGTCCTTGACCCCGAGTTATCACTGATTCGCAGCATCCTGCGTCTGGACTCGCCGCTACGAGGGGCCCAAGGACGACAACTGTTCATTCATTGGTCGAGCGACCCCATGGGCAATACATGACCGCTCGTCATTAGATCCAGATAAATTTGTCGATAATTGTCTTCTCAGCCGGTATGGATAACCCTTATGAGTCTCCAGTAGGTCCTTCTGGAGACTGATAGATGCCCACTTTTTTTAATCAATGCATTTCATATGGATCAACACCATGTTGGTTAGGTACCATTTAATAAAGAATCCTCAAAGCAATACAAAAGAATTTAATAACTTATTCTTAGAGACATTCCCTACAAAGTGTAAAAGAGTGGTTAGTGATGTCATATAGTAAGTGACGTCATAGCTTGATTTCAAGAACAGCTGTTTAGATGAACTGAAAACATTCTCTTTAGACATATCCATGATCATTGGCATTCATAGTGGTCTAGAAAATTCCACCTCAACGTTAAAAAACACATTTTAGTCAATCGTAGGCCTTTGCAAAACTTATGTTGAAATTCTAACAATAAAAAAATATATCTTTATTCTGAAGATGTAACATACCAATAAGACAATCAATTTTACTCAACAAAATAAAAGTTCTAACGTAAAACTCAATCGGTATATGTAATAATGTGTGTTAACAGAGCTAACTGAGATCATTTTGAGTCAAAAAGGGGGAATAGTACTTTTTGTATACTTTTCAACGATCGTTGTCCATTTTTGTAAATGTATTAAAATTACAAACTTTCTGAGTCGGGAAAATATAAGTGAAATTGTTACTGAAAAAAAATTTCAGTTATCTTTACACTGAATTTTTTCGACTAGACATCTACCATGTTTCTTGATAATAAAAAATATATTAATTAATATGTATATTAATTTGATAGATTACTAGACATTATTATATCTTTTCAAATGGCACTAAAGTACAAATTTTTTGGTAGAAAATAACTTTAGAGCGATTTTCTAACCTAATTTTTTTCTAATTTGAAACAATGGGTGTTTTGTTTTGAGGTCTAATGATTAATAGTTTGGATTTTTATGTAAGAGGTCACTGGTTCAAGTCCCATCTCATGAAAACCTCTAAGAAGCTTTCTAATATCCTCCAAAACGAACTGTATATTTATTTTTTGTTCCTTGACCAACTCGCCAATGCGCCTCTGGGAGCGAAATCTATTGCAGTTCAACAAGGAGTAATTTATATGTTCTCATGCGTTAAGTTTTTTATAGTTTGCGTGGTATTTCGATGTGTCAAAGCTTTTCGTTACATAAATAATTTACATTGTTTTATACCACAAATTATAATACCACTATTTCAACTACTTATTGAGATATTTTACTATTTTATAATTTACATACCTCATAACTATTCCAACTGTGCCAAAAAACATAAACCCCATACTTATCAATTAGAATAAATGTGTATATTTTCCTAACTTACAATAACTTGTTTTATTGTTGTTTTATTTGATCCTTGTATTTATTTTATCTTACTATATAGTACAAAAAATATACTTCATATAAATATAATATATTTCTAAATATAACATTTTAAAGTATTTAGGTCTTCGTAGATAAAAATATTTAATTATATCATTGTATAAGATAGTTATTCTCATTGTTTGCCTAAGTTATGAGTATAATTATACTGTACTAGCGTTATCTGTCAGGCATTACTGCGATTTACAAAATATATTAATTAGGTTTAGATTTACTGACAATTTTGAAACATAATTATTACAATCTTTCGAGTGGTTCCAGATTTATTTTTATAGATTAAGTTCTATTAGTTTATTCCTAGTGTTTTTATACCGTGACATTTACAAGAGATTTACATAATTACTAGAGATACTATGATATCGTGAGTAAAGTATAAATGGCCTCCAAAAGTCAAATAATAGTTATTCGAAATATAACCATTTCAGTCTGAAGTGCTCGATTTATTCAAATATTATTGAAACCTATTATTATAATTTTTAGCCTGGTATTAAAAATATATCTTATAGTTCTAAAATATTTGTTAAAAGTCACTGTTCCTATTCTTTTAATTAAATTTGAGGTCCAAGAAGGGAGATTCTAGAATGTTTCAAATATACATAGAAAGTACATGAAGATCTGAATCAGCCAAAAATATATAATTTTAATATGCTACATTACTTATTATTAGTTTCTACATTTGTATTGTAATAACAAATTTATTTTATAAACTTATGTATATTTTCATAGTGTAGTGTCTTATTAACCAACAGCTTAAAAATGTTATGTAAACAAATTCGTATATTTTTTACATACATTTTTTTACATTTTTTACATGGTAATGTAGATTTTGGTCATTATATTATTATTTTCAACGCTCTTAAAAACCAATTTGTATATGTGGTTTTTGTATGTGAGTACAAAATGTCTTAATGTATGATGTTTTAATTTTCCACAGATAAATTGTCAGTTTAAAACCCTAATTTATAAAGAACGTTCAAAGGTGACAGTCTTAACGCGCTTAAACGTGCTTTAAACCAAAATATATGTTTAGTTTATGTATGTAAGTATGTATTAATGTGTCTTGTTTTAATTTTTATCAAACAATTTTTAGTTTATAACCTAATGTATGAAGAACGTTCAAAGGTGACGGACTGAACATAACCATAACCTAACATGGCATAACATAACAAACTAACATAACAACCTAACCTAACATAGCATAACATAACCTGTAAAATGTTCCTCGACGCCTGGTGAGCTCACTTCGCTCGCGAGCTCAACGAGCCACTGAGCTTTGAGCTCCACAAATGCTTCGCTCAATTGGGGGAAATTAGCTTGGCGCAACGACCCAGCCCAGGAGACACTGATTCTCTAACCTATGCATGCTTGTCCATTGTTGTGAGTCTGCCAGCTGTAGTTAGAGACCATTACGGCCTTATGGGTTCATAAGCCTACAGGGCTCATATTGCGCAATAAGTGGGGTTGCATTGTTTCTGAACAATATTAGCGTTCATACCCGTTTGATTGTTGAAACCATACAATTATTACATTATAGAGTAGTTTTTTGTCCCTTAAAGTTGATTGAAAACTTGAAAACTTTAATAAATCGGTTAAATATAGTAGTCGCTATTTTTGACAAACTGCTAACCGTAGATGACGAGTGTTAAGCAGGCGTGTTTTGGTTAAATTTGTTGTTGTTACATTTTGACAGGGGTGTTAGTGATTTTTAAAATGGAAAACATGTAACAGGTTACCATAGAAACTACCAGGGCTATTGTATTGAATTTGTAATATAAAAGAATAAGAACAGCTGTTAAGATTAACTGAAAACATTCCCTTTAGACATATCCATGATCTAACCTATTTCCCACAGGGAAGTAAATACTAAAATCTTTTTTACATGGATATATCTTAGCCCTGAAGGGGGGGTGTTAGGGATTTGCAACATGAAAATACGTAAGAGGTTTCCACTATCTTTAGACATTTCCATGATCTAACATATTTCCCACAGGGAAGTAAATATAAATATTTTAGAGAATTAAATATCACTGTGAAGTTACACTCGATGTATGTGTATAGCTACTTATTAATACATTATATTAAGTTGAATTTCCATAGAAATTTTTGTTAAAAGGTTTTTATCGATAGAGGTCACGGATGAAAATTTTCATCGAATGTTTTATATTTATCTTTAAACTAAACAATCGGTTATGGGAACTAATTGATAATTGTCAATATTATTTTTTCAATTTAAATGGTTTATCAATTTTGGGAAAACCTTTGTTACTAATCATGCTCAAATTTTACAAGTTTATTGTTTGATCAACTTGTATTGTATAACCGGCCTACAATAAATAGTTGTATAAAAGAATAAGGCGACCAGCTTTCTCTGAGAAACGTCACATTTCTTAGATATAAGGCTTAAAATATTCTATTGTTTTTGGCATGTTATACACAATGAAATAAAATAAATTAAAATAATTATTGCTGTAAAATTTAAATGTCGTTCTTTAACTAATATTTAGCATTAGGTAGAATACTTAGGGAAATTGAACATTTAACAATACGGCTACAGATTTAGGTAGAAATACAATCTACTATCAAATTTTTGGAAACTATTTCCATAAAGAATTCAGTTATAACCAACAAATGAATTTTGAAGAGTAAAAATACCTATATGAAGCCTCTCCTAATATAACTATCCTATATTTTTAAAGGTGGTAAGAGCAAAAATAGGCCCACATTGGTATCGTTTTTCAGGTTTTAAGTGACATTTTTTCGTGTTACAGGGATGTTAGCTAGGAAAATTTCCTAAAAAAGGAGTCTAAAAATGTTTTGAGTACGTGCATAAATAGTAAAGCTTTTTCACGTGGCTATTGTTAAATTTTGGAGGAAAGATTTTCATAAACTAAAGAAAATTAATTTATAAAGCTACATTTTTATTCTTATTGTCCAGTAAAATGTTTTAGTTTAAAGATCTACCGATGTTAAAAAATTTACAAAAAACTGCATTTTTATGACACACAGAGTACTCAGTAAAACCTTTGTTGATACGAATCGTTATAAACTTGATTTTTTAAAATTAAATTAATCCTAACCTCATAAGTTTTCCATGAAATTTCTACTAAGTCAGTTTAGCTTGAGCAAGTGTAATCAAGTGAGGAATGCATTGCCATACGATCTATTCCCGACACTACTGGTAATGTCAAAGGTCCATTGATTTATTAGTTTTGGCGGGTGCGTTGCGAACGTCAGAACAAGTGGTTCAACATCTGGCGGTGCTTGGTGGCACGGATACGGATGTTCTGATATCGATACAGCGATATTATCGCAAACAACATATCGACATAAAAAATCGATATATAAAAAATCTTCCAAAAATTACTCTAAATTGAACAACATTTTTCACCATGTTTTGTATAATAATAAAATTAAATTATTTTTTTAACATATAGTAAAAGTTATTTATTTTTTTTAATTAAATAAGTAAACTAAAACATATTATGGACATAGAGCTAATTTTACACGTACATGTCATAAGTAATTAAAATAAAATAAAACTGAAGAACATTAAATTTAAGTTTAACTTTGTCAAATTGGAAAGTAAAAAAATAGGCCTATAAAAAATTAAATTTAAAAAGTTGAGGGTAATTTTACAGGTAGTACTCTGATGTATCATTTTACATTAAATAAAAGTGTCCCAAATAAGTTACAATATCATAAATATTTTTAACTGTATTTTTATAAAATAATTATCCTTTTTCATGTTATATAGAATACTAATATTTACAAGACTATTTCTAATTAAAATATAGATCATATAAAAAATAAAATAATTTATATAAATATTATATACAATAAAATGTTTTAAAATATATACACAGTTATAATAAAAATAACATAATAATAATAATAATACTTTTAATATGTATTTTAAAAGATTAAAATGTACTAAGAATAACGTAGTATAGCATTTCAGGATATTGACATAATATCTAAACAATAATTTAAGAAGTTCGTATCACTCATATCGATAATATCAAATTATCGATCATTACATTGCAGTTGAACCACGATCCTCTAGTAGAGAAACAACAGTCTTGCTACAGTACTTCGGTTGCAAAAACAATAATGCCTACTACAATATCTACAGAAAGTAATATCTTTGGTAACTATTACGAATTCCAAAAGATAACTCTTGATAACAAATCACAACTATGGATTGCATTTTGCAATGAGTGTGCGATATGGTATTGGTATGGTTGTCATGTATGATATAACGTACTTAAGTATATGAGGTGTAAAAAGAATTATTTCTCTGTATTATTATGAATGTCAATGGCATTTTTTAAGTTTTATAGGAAATTGAATCCTTCTAGGAAAAAATTGTCAAGAAAAAACCCCTTACATTACCCCTTTATCCAAGTTTTTTTATAAGTTTGATATACACAGTGTCCCACGAAGAGGTTTTAACGTTTAATTTTATATTACGTGCCCATTCATGCACCGAACTTTTTTAAACTTTACACAGTTTACAAAGTATGTTGTGAAAATATTCTGGGAAAATTTCAGCTCCCTAACCTTCATAAAAACAAAATGGTGGAATATTGAAAAACGATACTTTCAAAACATTAAAAAAAGTGTTTTTGGTTTTATAAAATATTTTTATTGTTGAATTCTAGGGCATTATGGATTTTAAATAAAAAAATGACATAGCCTAATGAAAAAAATTAAAGTCCAAAAATATTCAAGCTGTTACCCATCCACAACACACTGATAACAGCGCTTAAAAATTGATTCGTACGCTCGGTTTACCTGGTGAGCGGAGTATTGCTGGAGTATTGAGTTCTTCTCTTTCCTCATTAGATCGCCTAGAGTACTTTTTGACAACACTACCAGTTTCTAACAAAAGTTTTTTCCACTTGATTATTGTTGGATTACTAAGTGGTTCAGTTCCTGGGTAGGCAACATGAAATTGTCTAATTGCTTCAATGTAGTTTGTCAAAATACAGTGAAAAATAAGTTCTATATATCTTCTTTGATTTTAATGCATTTAATTACATTAGTTCACAAATGAGATTGTATACCTGGCTTAAAATACCATCCTGGGCAGGCCACAATCACAGTGGAAAACCAGTTACATATAGCTTATTCAATTTTAATGTATTTAGTTACATTAGTTCACAAATGAGATACAATAGTAATAACAGTATTTATTAGCCGATAATTAGGTATTTAATTAGGCACTTTAGGTCCATTATGTTAAAAAATTGACTGATTAAAAATTATTAAAAATGGACTGTATAATAAACACACATGATTCTGTCCATCCGGCTCGAAGGACCAAAAATGATTAAAAAAATGGAAAAAAGGTTTAATGTTGACTAAAAATAAAATCAAAAAAGTGGTATTTTTGACAAAAACATATGGCAATTTTATTTATAAGAAGGCAGGCTGTTTTCTAACACTAATAGTGATGTAAATCATATACGATCATCGTGATAATGTATGTGAATGTTGAATACAAACCGTGTATAGTTTTCAAACGAATTAACATGATTAGGTTGTAATCAACAATAAAGAAGAGCGTTTGTTTTTAAAATTGAAACCTTTGTACCATAATAATTGGGATCAGTTGTTGTAACTTCATCAAATGACTCGACGATATCAAATAATGACCTTTAGCGAGTCTAATTAATAATGCCGTTTGTTGCAAACTTCAATCTGTCTTCCTGATTCTCATATACATAATACTTTATTTGAAGGTTAGAATAACAAACCTACACTTACCTTGCATCATTGTATTTCGTTTATAGTTTTTCATTTATTTGCGTCTATTTTACAATTCAAAATTACTTTGAGAGAAAAATAATATGTTATCATAAATATATTAGTTTTGAAACAAAACGCACCTGTCTACCTAGTAGAATCTAAAGTTAGGAGTCAATATGTTACCGAAGGTGAATATTTAATACAATTATATACATATTTTATAAAGTAAAGTATAACGTTTTTAGATATTGATAAATGCTGACATTTGTACGCAAATAATTATTTTTAGTTTATGGAATGAAACTTATATTTACTTCAAATAAAGAAAAAAATCTTTAATAACAATGAAGTAATTATTTTAATCAATATATGACATGAGGAGAAACGTGGCCAAACAGTAATACAGGAACATGGGCAGGTACAAGAAAGCTTGGGGCTGTTTCGTAAACTTCGTCAAGAATCTTATTAAAATACTGCTGCCCGAATATCAAGGGCTCTTTTTCACACAGGTACTTTCATTAACCTACTTCCTTTCCTGTATAATGTATATTTTACGTATCAGGGTATTTGAAATTTTTGAGTTTTGGCTATGTACATATTTTTAAAAACTATTTAGAAAAATTCTTAAATTCAATAAAGTATTGTAGTGTTGCTTGTTAGAATTAAGCTTAGCTCATAATGAATGCAATAGTTTAGTCAGAGTAGGGTAATCTGAATTTTCAATAAAAATACAGATTTTTTCAAAAAATTTGAATTTTATTTTCACTAAACGGGCCGCCATTTTTAAACTAATAGATATTCAAAATCTGATTGTGCCAAAATGTTTGTATTAGCAAGAGCTTTAATGCGATTCTTAACATGATTTATGTTTGTATTTTTTATATCCGAGATTCGAACTAGTCACCCTCATTTCCTGGAAACCCCTGTTTTTAAAAAATTTAAAAATATTTCTACGTTATTCCTTGTGGTCGGTTAAGTGGGAAATAATATTATTTCATCATTGTAGACGGTTTTGTCTAGAATCAAAATTGGACACCTTTCGTGATTCATCCTGTATGCAGTCCTTAATTATCACGTGTTACTTTACTAAAAATAAGAGATGTCACTAATTTTAATAATAAATGACATTCCGACTAGGCATCATAGAAGAAGCACTTTTCTAAATTTATTTCATTGAGAACACGATCCAGGATAAAAGACTCTTGTCTTAAAAACGATATGATCAGAAACAGATGTGGCTAGACCACATGTTTTTACTATGAAAGAAACCACCCAACTACTGGCTGGATACTTGCCCGGAGTAGCATTCAGTAGATTCAGGAACACAAGTATTGTATGACTAATAAAGTGATATAATAACAAAAGTAGTGATCATGACAACTATACTGAACTACACTAACATGTAATTTTTATTTATTTGAATTAGGATTAGTATCTTTTAAAATATCTAACCTTAAAAAATACATGAAACTTATAAGTACCATCGATTTTTTGTTAAATAGTCTAGTACAATAAATAACAATATTTAAATGTATCTGTAGAGGTGAATAATGTAAACAATCTAATACTGTCCCATTTCACTAAAAAACGAACAGTAATAATGTTAAACAAAATATTACACTAAAAGTAAAATAAACACATGAATATTTGTCAATTTTATGTATTTTTATGATAGCATTTTCTTCTCGGCTTGTTGATTTATACAGCAATACAGATCAGTAACGTTGTTAGAATATAACAACAGAACGAAATCGTGTTTAAAAGTATTTTATTTGCTATTTATTAAAAGTCTGGGGAATTACTAACATGAGAAAATATCTTACTACCTACTGGAGTTTTGACATGGATATGTCTTAGCTCGGTAGGGGGGGTATTGTCAATTTGTAGGATGAAAAAGTGAAACATTTTTTCATAGAAACTATTAGAGCTATTGTATTGAATTTTATAACATATATAAGAGAATAAGAACATATGTTTAGATGAACTGAAAACATTCACTTTAGACATATACATGATATAACCTATTTTCCGAAGGAAGTAAATACAAACAAACAAAAGCTTTTGAAACCATAATGGTATCGGACACAAAAAGCTAGATTTTCTGGTTCTATACATTAAAAAATTAAAGAGATTTAAAAACATCAATGTCAGACACTAAATACATATTCTTTCGAAAACCAAATCTTCGTGAATTCAGCAGTTGTCTATGATATAAAAAAATGCTTTCTAGAAAAATTTGGGAAAAGAGTTACGTTGAAAGACAATATTTATTAGAAAAACCAACAACATAGCTGAGGGAACACTCTCAAGTTAGGTCAGGAAATTGTATCGTAAAAGTTACTAAATTCTTATTAGACCCATGTTTGTAAGTGACCAGTGTTTGAAGTGAGTTTTGTTACTGTGTGTAGTTGAGTTGTTGAGGTTACTGCATTACTAACATGATTACGTGGCAGGCAGTGATTAAATTTCTGAGCAAGTGTAATATCTTAATCTATCCAGGTGATTTAAATATAGGTTAGATATATTTTATTATTTAGGTGCAATAACATGTGCTGCTTATACTCGTACATCTTCTGTTTAGTTATCCAATACTACTATACCAGATGTTCCACTAGCTAACTTTTTATTTTATGTCTGACAGTAAACTTCTTATGGGAGACTCCATCCATATTTTCATGCTGCTTATGGATAAATATTTAAATAATTTTCCTCTATTTTTCCCAATATGGTGGACGACTTTGTTTTTCCTTATGTAACATCCCATATTGACATAGATATGTCTTAACTCTGGGGAGGGGATTAGCGATTTGTACCACCAAAATTCGGAACATAAGAACAGCTGTTTAGATGAACTGAAAACATTTTCTTTAGGAACATACAAACATTAAGATTTTAGATACAAATTGTGTTTAAAAAGGTTTATAGTTCTTGGTATTTTTTCCCCTTAACCTAACCCATCAGGTTCTAGAGCATTTTAAGCTTCAATTTCACTGCAACAAGGGATCAATATGTCTTTCAACCACTAGACTATTTTAAGTTACGGTAAAGTTAAATCTTACATATTCTCATGATCCTAATAGGTTAGGTTTAAGAATAAACATGAATTTTATTTGTGTTCTATAGGTTAAATCACAATAAAATACAGAGTGTTCTGTAAGAAAGAACAAAAGTTGTCCGTCATATCGGAAAAAAGGTGGGAAATTACAAAAATGTAAATACTTACCTAAAAGAGGTATGTAAATAATAAATGGGGTTCCCTATAAGATGTTTACTGTCGGAAATAATATAAAGAGGTTAGCTAATGGAAAGCTAAAGTTTTCCATGTTCCATGGGTAAAGCTGGAGCTGATTGTTGGCATATACTGATGAAGAGTTGGTATGTAGACCCAGAGAGTGAGATTCGATATATCAATGGCACGTGGCATCTCTGATGCATTCAACCTTCAACTAATTGTTTAATAGAAAGGGAACGCATATCAGTGCACTTTCCTCATTCGATGGATATTGGAATTTTACTTGTAGTTTACAAAGCCGTTCCGTGTTAAATTTGAGATTACATAATAAATAAATAATTGTTATCTTCTTATAGTTTTTCTATGTTTGTTTGACCTCTTACAAGGTTAACACCATTTCAAAACTAAAACCCGAAGTAAAAACGCCTATAAACCTTAAAAAGTATTAAATTATCCAAAATGAAAGGTAATTCAATACTGACAGTAACGTTTTAATACGTAATCCAAACAGAGGCCACTTTATCACGTGAATTATGTTAAGTTTACACTGATAACAGTTTCGACAAACGGGAAAGTTAAAAGTATAAGCAGAGAGGGCGGATATTGATAAAAATCGTCACATATTATTATTATTGTCGTATTATAATTTTGGAAATTTGATGAGCGTGTAGGTATGCTATGACGGGGGCAATTATAATGCTTTCGTTCTTTACGAATAGTTTTTTTTAGAAATCTCTATAATAATTTCGTCAAATCAGAGGACCTTATGAAATATCTCATGTCTTCTAAGTCCAATAATTTCTTGTTTGGGAGCTAGAACCAATTTTATTGGTGAGGAGAATATTAGAAATAAAAATATTTCGTATAAATTGATAAGCATGGTGATTCAGGGATAGAGGCGACGTCCTGTAATCCAGCTACTTGGAGGTCACGAATTGTGGATAGTTGTAAGCGATGGTCGGTAGGTGTAGTATCTTGTGTGGATTAACGTCCACACTTTTAACTCATAATTAGATCAATTCGTAATTCAGAAGCCTTGTTTTGGAGTCCACGTACTGTAGGTCAATTAGTTGCCATTGACTGTTGGGCTACAATTTTACAGTCCTGTCTAAGGAACACGTCATCCTTAGTCAGTAACAATACTACAAGATCGCGCCACAATCATTTTACACTCAATCCTCATTCATACTTGGCTTAAAATACCTACCTCGTGGTATGGTTGTCATTTCAATGATCTAATCTAATTCACATTTCGTTTACATTTCTAAACAAGTGTTATTTCTTTCTAAATTCATATGCTTTAGATTTTCACCAAATATCTTTGATTTTTAGGCAACAAGTTCGACGTACGTGACAGTAAAACTTAAAATATTGTTTAAAAGTGAAGGCTAGGAAAGAGAGACTTTGGTATGCACTTGTTACTACGGTAGTTCAATTTAACTTTCTTCAATCAAAAGCCAAATCCGTCCACCACTGCTTCCCCAGTGAGTTATACCTTGGACTGAGGATCGATGCGTCGATGCGCCCCGTCACGGCCCTGACCTACGCCCTCTCTAATAATAGAGTTTACTTTTCCGTTTATCAAAACTGTTATCAGGGTAAACTTGACCTAATTCACGTGATAAAGTAGTGACTCTGTTTGGAATCACATATTGAAATGTTAAAGGTATACCTAAACAACTATTTTTCTTAATTGACATGGATATGTCTTAGCTCTATGGGGGGTGTTAGCAATTATCACGACCAAAATTTGAAACAGTGACGTCATAGTTTGGTTAAACTGGGACGGTGGCGACGTCCTGTAAACCAGCTACTTGGAGGTCACGAATTGTGGATAGTTGTGAGAGATGGTCGGTGGATGTATTGTACTCTTGTGTGGATTAACGTCCGCACTATTGAATACTACGTTAATCCGCAAAGACCATCCTCATAATTAGACCAATTCGTAATTCAGAGGCCGTGGTTCGTATTCCACGTTAAACTGTAGGTCCATTAGTTGCCATCGGCTGTTGGACTATTAATTAACAGTCCTGTCTAAGGAACATGTCAGCCTTAGACAGTAACAAGACTACAAGATCGCGCCACAATCATCCTACATTCATTCCTCATTCATACTTGGCTTAAAATACCCTCCTGGGTAGGTCGCCATTTCAGTTGAAAGCATTAAAATATGAGAACAGCCGTTTAAATGAACTGAAAACATTTCCTTTAGATATATCCATGATCTAACCTATCTCCCACAGCTATGTAAATTCAATTTTTTTCATTTTAGGTGTATAGAAACATCTGAAAAACCTTTGGATTTTAGGTACATTAAAAAGATGTACTAATGAGTTTAGTAATGTTTGTCATTTACAAAACTTGTTTGTTTATTTCCATTAGATTGATGCAACTTATACATTTTAGTAAATTTATATCGGTGTGGTTTATTATTTAGTAAGTGAAATTTTCCCATTTCGTTCAAACTTTTTATTTCTTGCTTTTTATTTTATCTTAGGGATGCATTATACTCTTGCTAAATCCAAACACAAAAAATTAAATTCCCAAGCCAATTAGGCGGTGAATAATGCTTTAATATCTATTCATAGTAAAGCTTACAATATAAATTTTGTTCACTAAGCCATAACTAATGTACAACCTATATTCCACAGTTTCTATTAATTTTAAAAAGAAAAATTTTAAATTGTTTACAGTACAATGCGTATATTAAATAAACCAATATACTTTTTAAAATTAACATATTGTAGTTAATGTCTAATAATTATATCACAGTAAATTTCCCACTTTTTTAACACCTAGATTATAACATTTCGTTTTTAAAAGTAAAATAGACTTTTTGTACATATTACAGAAATTCAAAATATTTACCTAAGATTCGATACTTATTGGAGTTAGCAGTATCTAAACAAGTGTTTAAAACCAGATTAAAAGTCATTAGGCAAAGTTATTGCACCTATACAGTTCAAAGGAGGTTCAAACCATTACCCACTGAGACAGTGGCGTGTCTTGTAATCCAGCTACTTGGAGGTCAAGAACTGTGGATAGTTGGGAGCGATGGTAGGTGGATGTAGTGTTCTCTTATGTGGATTAACTTCCGCACTATTCAGTAGTACGTAAATCCACAAAAACAATCATCGTAATTAAATCAGTTTGTAATTCAGAGGCATTGGTTCGGAATTCACGTTAAACTGTAGGTACCTTAGTTTCCATCGGCTGTTGGGCTATTAATTAACAGTTCTGTCTAAGGAACATGTCAGCCTTAGTCAGTAACAAGACTACAAGATCGCGCCACAATCATGACACTTATCTCTCATTCATACTTGGCTTAAATACCTACGTAAAGGGAAAAGTGTCAAAGTAAAACCTAATGCCTAAAAGCGGTCGCACTATCAAAGAGAGCAAACACGTGCTTATAATTTATGATTTGTTTGATCAACAAGTAATAAAAATAAATGAAAAAGTTGTCCCACACACGTCACACTACGAATCTCAGATGCCAGACTGTTTTGTGGTCAGCTGACATTCTTGGCAGTTTTTACTTTGGCAAACCTGGATACTACGTCCATTACAACGTCATGGCTAACCCAATAACACGTGCTGCGATCAAAATTTACGTTATTACAGTTACTAGAAGACACTGTGTCTATCATGGATCTTATACAATTTTAAATGGTGATTTTATTTGTCACTACACCAACAATAAGAAACCAATTCTCACCTGTTTTGACGGTTGGTGTGTGAAATATACTTGGAAATATTTTTATGAATTAAAATTATTATGAGTAAAGTATGAATAGCTAGCTTTTAGTGAATTTCACATAGGGAAGATGGACGAGTTCCTAATCCAGACATATAGGTTGATCGGAACGGGTAGTTTAAGTGGGTTTTGTACCCCAAAAATAGTTTTTTTGCGTTTTTGGTATGTAATTTAAAAAATTACTCTTTACCAATAGAATTAGCTAAAAAAATATTGTATCTTAATGTTTTGTTTGACTCCAATGGTTATCAAGATATTAAAAAGTCTAAATATAGTACGATGTATTCGGGACTCCAACGTTAATCTTAAGGAAAATTAATATTTCACTTATTAATCTACATTATTGGATGAAACTTGGTATTTAGCTTCATGTTGTTGAAATCCATCTCTTCAATGGTTAAAAATCATATTTTATGTTTTTATCATGCCGGCTAACCTGCATACTCTTTCACCATGTTAATCATATGGAGAATAGGCAAACTCCTTTATTTATGGACAGATGTTGATGAAATTTGGTATAAATGTTAAAAATAAAAATCTTTGATGGTATAAATGCCTACTTTCAGCGTTTCTCACATCAGCAAATCTGCACATTCTTTCACCATGTTAATCATATAGGGAATAGACAAACTTGGCATACATGGTGTAAATAAAAAAAGTTTATAATAGAATTACCTACTTTCAGTTTTCCTTACAGCAGTAAACCTGAATACTCTTACACATGTCAATCTTTTGCAGAATAGGCAAACTCTCATATTGCCATGGATATGTCTTAGGTTTGGGGGGTGGGTTATTTGAAGACGGAAAATATGTAACAAGTTTCCATAGAAACCACCAGAGCTATTGTATTGAATTTTTAACATAAAAGAATAAGAACAGCTGTTTGGATGAAGTGTAAACATTACCTTTAGACATATCATTTTTCATTGACAGATATTGATAAAAATTGGTTTATGGTCAAAATAAACTTAAATAACTTATAAATTATTATTATTATATTATTGATTTGGTAATTCTCTTAGGATGCTTGTCTGATTTCAAAGAGCAAGTAGTACTTTACAAAGTTTTTGTTTGACCCTATCCATGAGTCAACATGTGTGTTCAATAATCATATGTCTAATATTAGTCGAGACAGCAGGTTAACGGAGAACAGCGGCTCGGGACTTGGGCCAAGCTAAAGATACATTGTTGGTGACTAAAGCCTTACCTTACTGAGGAATGTTCACTTTGTCACAACAGAAAACATTTGTCACTGTCCATTCCTGTGTAATGGTGAAGTTTTTAATATTATAAACTAGGTGAAATTGAGAAGTTTCAAAGTTATTTTGGTTTTATAATTTTAATGCCCAAAATTTTGAATTTTTAAGCTGATAGAATTTTTAAACTTTTTCCTAAGTTTTTCACTTTTACTGTGTGCATAAAGTTTAAGATTTTTACATTTTATGGTTTTTGAGAAAACATTATTTCTTAGAAAAAAACTAAAAACGACTCTGTGAGAACATTTGGAGAGCTTAAATGTGATATTTACACTTCATACTAACCCAAGAATAATTCCTCAAAATTCAAAACATTTTTATAGAAGTGTGAAATACTCTGTGCTGATTTTCAAACTACTTTGATCACAAAAGAATAGATGTTTTTATTCAAATGAATTGTTTAAATATCAATTTATTTATATTATACTGGCAAAGTATCCGTTCTTACCCGGGTAAAAAGGGATGATAAGTGTAGGGCCTACTGAACAACAATTTACCAATTTAAATTATTGTTAGTTAATTCTATATTGTTTACAAATTCAGAAAACACGAGTGTCTGCAACATTGTTAAGTAACACCTGTCAATTATTGGGAAGGAATAAGAGGCAGTCATCGGGAGAAAACTTAAAATCTACCATTCCACGATTTCAAAACTAATAATACAATCACTAATTTTGGTCCAGCAGTTTATCTGTAAAAATAAGCTATTTCTTCTTCTTCCCGAACTGTCAAATTGTAGCGTTACTGATGTTGACATTAGAAAATGTAAACATTGAAACCTAGGACGGCAGCTCTTTCTTTCTCTTCTCGAACTGTCAAATTTTAGTGTTACAGCTGTTGACAATTCAACTAATTTTAGTTTTAGTTCTTTTAAAATGTAAACATTGAAATATGAGACGTTCACGGGGCGTAGCCCGAGGAGATTTGAAGAGGGAAATGAATATGCCTGTGTGTGTGAGTTTGAGATCTATGTTTGTGTAAAATTGGTCGGTTCACTATTTTCGCGTTTACTTGCCACAACAAACCCACAAACATACAGAAACCACCTATTCTTTATAATATTATTGGTATGGTTTTACTAAAGCTTTTATTGGCTTTAATTTACGATTTCCTACTAAGGAAATTTGAAATTAACATTAAAAAATATCAAACGATTTTATAAGTGAAACTTCAGTACATGCTGTTGAAGTACATAGAAGTACTTCTTCAGTAAAAGTTGTGATATGAACTGTAAACTTTTGTTTTTCCTGAGTTTTTGATCCTAAAAATAGTATTATCATCCAATCTTAGAGTGAGAGAGTGTCACTGTGTCATATGTGCTATTATAGTCAAAGATAAATAATAATTAAAAGTTCAATGACATTTTTAGACCAAAAAAGATGCAGAAACATTTAATTTATTGAGGTTATTACAGTAAAAAATAAGGTGTTTTAGTATTCCATTTTTAACGTAATGAAGAAAAATCTAAATAGTTTTCTAATATTTATTCTATTTTTACAAATACAAATTTTTATTTCCTAAAGAAAATCAAATAACAATTACAACAAAGATTAAACTGTACTTATTGATTTAAAACAAATATTGATGCAGTAATATTGAGTAAAATTTCACACGTAATTTAAAGTCTATCGCAAAATAATCTATAGGAAGGCGAACTTTGCTGTCTGGACTACTTGATGAGCTATGTTAGCAATATGAATTGACTAATAATTTGGCAATAAGTTGCATTTGTATTTCGCAACTTCGAGTGTATCAGCTGTAGTTTGCCAGCGAGCGATTGAGTCAGATGGCAGCCGGAAACAATGAAATACCAAGGGCAAAGTCTCAACTGACGACTATAAAGGGGTGATCACATGATGTTTTATCTAATAATGAATTAAAGTTTATGCAACCACCCTAATATTACTATTAATTTATTCATAACTTAAATATATAGAAAGTGTCCATAAAAAACGTTTCAGGATTTCGTTGAGTGATTACCTAATCCACTAAAAAGGTTCCAACGGAGGTATGGCCTAAAACGCTTATTTTCTCGGATGCCATTTTGTATTTTTCGAAAAATATTTTTTATTTCAAACAATTTCGAACGGATTATTTTCAAATTTAGTATGAGTTTTACACTAGTAGACTACTATTATTAAAAAAATAAATAACATTATCTAAGCTCAAATTCAAAAAAGCGGCCATTTTAAATTTTAAAACTAAAATACTTTGAAAACAGTAAAAAATACATTGGCCGCCGTTTTTTATTTTGAGCTTGGATCATGCTAGTTATTTTTTTCATAATATAGTCTACTAGTGTAAAACACTAAAAAAGGTTTGAAATAAAAAATATTTTGGTAAAAATACATAATGGCGGGTATATGAGAAAATAGGCGTTTTAGGCCATACCTCCATTAGAACCTTTTTCTTCTTTTTGATGTACCTAATCACTCAACGAAGTCCTGAAACGTTTTTCATGGACACCCTGTATATTGACATGGGTATTGTCTCAACTCTGATGGACGGGATGTGGGTGTTGGCAATCCGTTAGACCAATATTTGAAACAGAAATGACGTTATATGGTTATTAGGACAACTGTTTAGAGAAACCAAAAACATTATTTTAAGAAATATCCATGATTTAAGCTATTTACCAAAATAAAGTAAAAACATTTACTAAACGGTCTTTATTACGACAATTTCTACCTAGGTACCATGCAACAACTTGGCATAAGTGGGCAAAAAAAGTGCTGCAGAGGCTTTGATGAAACGTGTTTTGACATGTATATGTCTTAGCTCTCTAGGGGATGTTGGTGATTTTTTAAATGGAATATATGTAACAGGTTTCATATACCAGGTTGTTCAGGTTGTTTATATGAACTGAAAACATTCCCTTTAGACCTATTCCATGATCTAACCTATTTCCCACAGGGAAGTAAATACACACCATCACATCATGATATTCAATAAAAATTAGGGAATTTACTTCCCTGTGATAAATAGCTTAGATTATGCATATGCAATGTTTTCAGTTCCTCTAAACATCTGTTCCCATAACCATATGACGTCACTTGTCACTTCCGTTACCCTTTTTGTGAACCTCCCCCGCTCCAGAGCTTAGTCGTATATATGTCAATTCGGGATAAGTCAACGAGGTGAAATAAATAATTTTGTCTACCAATTTCAACAGAGTATTGGACACAATAAAATTAGAACGTAACATAAAATCATGAGTATAACTTACTATCCTTGATAAAGTCAGAGTTACTAATACAACTAATTATTCGAAAAATGGGATTACTTAAAACCCTAAATAGACGATGGAACAGTTGGGGTACGCAAAATCCCTGTGTACATAAGCTTTACAGACAAGGATAGATAAGCAACCACACCTCATCTCACGTTAATGCAATCCACTTTGAATAAATGCTTTCAGAAAATATAATCAAAGTTCTATTGATTTTGACATGCGTTTTTTTACTCACAATCATGTGGTTGAGATCTTATGTTTCAAAGGCTTAAAAACCATAGTGTATGTGTTTATCATCGCAGCTAACCTGCACACTCTTTTACCATGTTAATCATATACAGAATAGGCAAACACCTTTATTTATGGACAGATGTTTATAATACTTGGTATAAATGGTCAAAATAAAATGTTTATGCTAGAAACGCGTACTTTTAATGCTCCTCACAGCAGCAAACCTGCATACTCTTTCCCATGTTAATTTTATGGAGAATAGGCAAATGACTCTCAAACTAACGACAGATATTGATAAAACTTGTCGTGTATCATTATAAATTATCATCATTTTATTGATTTGGAAATTCATTGAGTGTGCAGGTCTGCTGCGACGGGGGTATTTCCTTAATTTATATTTACTTTCCTTGATACTTGTGTATTATTTTGCTCATTATCAGTACGTTAATAATGTAAGATGTACAAACAGTAAGTTGGTAAAGTAAAATGAACTACTACAAAAGTGAGCTGCTTAACCAAATACCTGTGGAAATAAACTGATGTTTTACATCTTTGAAAATATGGGAACATTACGGAGGTAATAGGACGTTCATTTTAATATTTAAGGTCATTAAGTACTTTACATCATACTATGTAAACAGTGGGTTCTCAAAAAATATTTGTACATCAAATTGCAACTGCACTAGTTATTGGAAGCTAAACTTTTATGTAACTTATAAGTGTTTATAATTTACTAAAATACATAGATTTATGTTTAACAAAAACGTTATATACAATGGGTGCATATCCTTAGGAACTTTTTTATGGGTTTTTTAATTTTTTGTTTATATTAAATCTTGTTTTCTGCTCTTTAATTTTGTATACATCACAATATACATATCATTTATTTTGGATATGAAAATAATATTTATCTGGAATTCTGGAAGAGCGGTTATGTGGGCGATGATACATTTGTGTTCCATTTCTTAGAAATCTGTGTTTTTATCTACTAATGCATATTTTTCTGAGTAACCGTTAGAGCTAGAACCTTAAAACCTTGCAAAAAAACTTTAGTTCGGTTTAATATATTTATTTTAAAAACTTAATTATAAAATATTCTATAGTAAAAAATAAGGTTTTCAAATTGGCATTCATAAAAAATACCTAATGAATAGTAAATTAGAGATTTTCAAAATCCTACTAGACAAAATGTTGAAAAAGAAACTATAAAACTTTTATTAATATAGTTAAAATTAACTGCTTAAATAGTTTCTTAGAAAAGGTACATAAACTAACATAATGAAGTATAGGAAGGTCTGGTCCCCATTTTACATCAGTTTGGACATTTTGACTACTATAAACAAAATTCAATAAAGAGCACTTTACTTGTTCTGAATTGAATACCTTAATATAGATATTTACACACAACTAGAACCACATTAAATTTAGTTTGGTAAATATATAACTTATTTAAATTGGTAAGCAGTTTTAAAACGATAATTTAAGATAGTGCTCACATAATTTTTTACAGGAGTAACCATCGCAAAGAAAATTAGAAAAATATATAAATGGAGTATCAAAATAAATGTAAAAATCTTTGTAAATACAAATCTATCCCAGGAATATATTCGTAGAAAAGACGAGGTATATAGCCGAAAAAAACAATCAACCATTTCTGATATA
The DNA here is from genome assembly GCA_023375725.1 of Nephotettix cincticeps. Taxonomy (NCBI): domain Eukaryota; kingdom Metazoa; phylum Arthropoda; class Insecta; order Hemiptera; family Cicadellidae; genus Nephotettix; species Nephotettix cincticeps. Next base: position 3,630,470 of record CM041785.1, read on the forward strand.
AACACAGTAAAAAGTGTTCCTAATGGCATTTTAATTATTACTGTACTAAACTTTTTTTAACGAATATCCAGATATTCTGTCTAACTCACCTTATGTTTGATATCAGTAAACACACTTTAGATTGGGCGAAGAAGCGAGAAGCGAGCCGGAATGGTGAACAACGTGCACTGAGAGGCGAATTCAAAAATAGATCGACGAGTTGGTACATAGGGCATCGGCCATGCCCTTCCTGACTTTGCCCCTCCCCCACATCGTTCTACCGTCATAGTCATCACCAGACATCATCAGACATCATCATACATCATCAGACATCACCAGACATCACCATACATCATCAGACATTATCAGAGATCACCAGACATCATCAGACATCATCAGACATCATCAGAGATCACCAGAAATCACCAGACATCATCAGACATCACCAGACATCATCAGAGATCACCAGACATCACCAGACATCATCAGACATCATCAGAAATCACCAGAGATCATCAGAGCTCACCAGACAATGTCAGACATCACCAGACATCATCAGACATCATCAAAGATGACTCATGATAGTCACTTTAGGCTTTTAGTGAACATAATACCATTTCCATTATGCCCTCTAACGTATCTTCAAAATCTAAAGGGGATCTACCACTATCTTCAACCTTTTTAACTTTGAGTTTTTTGAGCAATGAATGATTTTTCTAACGGTTACTAGGCTAATTAAAATATTGAATATGAGAAAATTAATTACGAAAAAGACAATTATGATCGTTTTCAAATTGTATAGCATTTTTTTAAATTATATTTTGTTGAATAACTTTTTTTATTAATTAACCAATTGCAAAAGCCAAGCTATATTCCAAAGCTAAGATTACAAGGAACGTTTTGGCACATGCAATTCATGGTAACCTAATAAATAAATATATTGGAGAGAATATTTTCAACAATGCTTGCGAAAATGAAATAAATAGGATTTTTAATATTTTAAACGTTGAAATTTATTGTTAAATATGTTTATGCTGAGATGACTATGAACCAAAATCATTCTGTCTGTACGAGGACTGCCTTTCAGCAACAGTCAAAAATTTTGGGTGGCACCAGTAGGTCTTAGTGGGGTATTGTACCTACAAGGTAGGTATTTTAAGCCAAATATGAATGAAAATTGAGTGTAAGATGATTATGGCGTGATCTTGTAGTCTTGTTACTGACTAAGGCTGACATGTTCCTTGGACAGGACTGTTAATTAATAGCCCAACAGCCTATGGGAATTAATGGACCTACAGTTTAACCTATAGGGTACCGGAGCTCCCGAAGTAAATAATTGGACTGATTTTTGTATGCTTATAAGCGTTAATGTTTTTACTAGGTATATCTTACCAATATTTTGATTTAAATCTGTTTAAAAGTACCGTGATAAGTAAATATAATCATAATACAGTTTTGTTTTCAAGATAATGTATTATATTTTTACTATATACACAACCTATTTATACAAGTATTTGGTACGATTTTATGAAATAATTTTTGTAAAACCTTTGCCATTAATGGCAATATCTGTAAAGGTTTTTGTTTATTTTTTAAGGTTGCAACCAATATATTGTGTATTAATCTATATAGTAACTCGTAAAATTGTTTTAGCAACAAAAAAGCCTTTTTTATCGAAACTATATATCTGACTGTTTGACGTATTAGCATTACCTAATCCTCATCCTATATTCTTTAATAAAAATGGTTCCTTTACAACTTCAATTTTATAGCATACTTCAAGGACTATATTAAGAAATAATTTTCATTACTTTTTCTTACGAACATCATGAGAACAACATTGCGTATTCAATATTTATTGACTCAAACGTTACAATAATAATTAAAAGAAAGACACCTAAGAATGTTATGAAATAAGACAAGATTACTTTTTAATGGCGAGTCTACCACAAGGTCGATATATTAAGCCAAGTACGAATGAGGATTGAGTGTAAGATGATTGTGGCGCGATCTTGTAGTCTTGTTACTGACTAAGGCTGACATGTACCTCAGACAGGACTGTTAATTAATAGCCCAACAGTCAATGGCATAACTAAAGGCCTACAGTTTAACGTGGAATCCGAACCACGGCCTCTGAATTACGAACTGGCCTAATTATGAGGATAGTCTTTGTTGATTAACGTAGTATTCAATAGTGTGGACGTTAATCCACACAAGAGAACACTACACCCACCGTCCAACGCTTCCAACTATCCACAATTCCTCCAAGAGTCTGGATTACAGAACGTCGCCTCAGTCCCAGTCTTTAAAATCCATGATTAATCCATGCGTCATGTAAGCTATTTACCAAATCTAAGTACATTTGTTTGCCTAGTATTTACTTAGTTTAAATTCTTTTTAGATATATAGAGTAAACAAATTATAGCGAAACCGTATATTATAATAACAAACAGGACAATAATAATTCCACACATACGGTTCACAATTTAAAAACAGGTTTGAAATCCTGTTCCTCAGTGATAAAAGGGCAACTATGAATATAGATGGACTGTTTAAGCCTTTTATTAATTCATTTGAATATGTAATAGTTTCCCTTATAAAATTCGTTAATTTTAGAAAACATGCTTAAAAGTTTGAGTTCTTGTTTTATTAGCGCCTGCAGTTTGCCACACACTATAGTCGTGACAGTTTTGCATTTTAAAGTATTTTATTAGTTGAAGGCGCTACCCACTTTGGAAATTAAAATCCTTAAATATTTATCATTTAACTTTATTTACTATGAATACATTTTTTTATAAAAGGTATGCATTTTAAATGATAGGCTAAATTCTTAAATTTAGTTTCTTTATATGTGATTGTATAAAATATTAAAAGCAAATTGTATTGGTTGCTTTATAATACTAACTTTAATACATTAGTTGAATGCTGGATATTTTTGAAAAAAAAACTGACAATCTTTTTAATTAATAGGTGCAAATAAAATTAAAACCAAACCTTTTCGTGGTTTAATATTAAGTTCAATAGTTATGTTATAGTGCTTCAAATTTTGACAAGATATGTCTAAAGTTTTGGGGGAGTGTTAGAAATTTAAAAGACGTAAAAATTAGGTAAGTATGTGACATCATTGATCATGTGATCGGATATTTATTAGTTATGGTGGTGATATTTTTAATGTTTTTTAAAATCAAATCGCTGTAAAACTAAAATGTTAGTTATATCCCATAAAATAGTAATAGATAATCTGTATATATAAACATCAAAGCCCTCACTCATTCACTGATCACTATTTCTCCCTTTTCTCAATTACTTAGGAGGCTGAAATTTGGTATACTGGTTCTTTATGACTAAGATAGAATAGTGTAATAGTTTTTGTGACGATTTTCCCATAAATTGCTACCCTATTCACCTTAAAAGTTCCAATGATAATATTATAGGGGAATAATATTGTCTTAGGATTTTAACATCAGCTGTTTTATTTGAACCGATCAAGCTAAATAAGCAAGAATAAATTAGTACTCAATGATATCTTATTACTGTATAAACATAATTTTTCTCAGTATAGATTTTGGGGATTATGTTTCATGATTAAAAATAAAATGGTTTTATGTGCAAAAATTTATGTTAACATAATTACAATGTATATTATACATTATTACGTATTGCTATTAAAAATATATATATATGATTTATATTGTGTTTTAGTATCGAATCTTTGATTGTGTGTGTGTGTGTGTGTGTGTTTCAAGTTCAAATTAATACACTCATTTCTTAAAATATTTTAGCTTAGAATACCTGGATAGGCCACAAATTCAGAATTGTTTTCAGAATCTATATATATCTTGTATTCAGCTGTTGTATATTTTTTATATTATCCTTATGCTATCTGTAATGTATCACAGGTTGATATTGTGTATTATAATCGAATATTTGATTTTGTGTATGTGTGCGTGTACGCGCGAGAGTGTGTATTTACCGGGCTGAAAAATGATCAAAGGTATTTTGGTGTAAGACGATAAATAGTATGTCTCAGTTTTTTATATACCTATGTTTTAATGTTTTAAGTCTATATGAATATATTAATTTCTTAAAACTTTTTGGCTTAAAATACCTGGATAGGCCACAAATTCAGAAAGGTAATAATAATTATTTATACTATGTTTTATATTTGCCAGCGAACCTAACCCTAATAAAACTGTTTTGTACATCGCTTCAAGGCACGAAGGGTGACACTAGTAAATAATTAAGTTACTAAAGGAACTACGGTGTTTATTGGTCTGCTGAACAACTATCCTTAAATTTTGACAGTCAAAAATTATAAATCATTGTATCGACGCAGTATTTTCACGCCACATTGATCAACTGGAAACCAAGAACTATTTCTTACTAAACTTTAATTAAATATTACTAATTTTCAATAAAATTAACACTACGCGTATTGATAACTTTAGATATCCTTCCACCCCTTTCTCCCAGTTGGATAAATAATTATACAGGGTGTCATACCTAAAGTGAACCAATAGCTACCTTTTACACTATGCATATGACAGCAAACTTCTTATGGGGGACTGCACTTTATTTTTTTAGAGGATTTTAAAATTTATTTTGAATCCGAAAAATATGGCCGCCATTTTCCAATATGGCCGACAACTTAGAAAATTTCTTACGGAACTCCCTATATTTTATGGTGATTTTAGAAAGAACAGGTAATTTTAAGACGTATTTACTCAACCATAAAATATAGGGTGTTCGATAAGAAATTGTCCGCCATATACTACATGTGAATTAGTTAAAAACAATAGCATATACTATCATCTTAAAATTTATTAATTGTTACATTTTAACAAAGCCTCCAAACAGGCTATGCCTTGGAGGAATACATTTCTCTGTTCAAGGTCAGTCTTGGCATCTTACTGTAATATACTTGGTTTTCTACTCTGTAAGTATTGTTAGCATTGTTCTATATACAACGCCTTGTTTATATAGTGAGTGTTTATTGTAAAAAGTGTACAACAGAGAAAAAAATATTTTTATTCTTATTCTTATTGTAAAATGATGATCATATTGTTTAATTCAAAATTAATTTTAAAATCCTCTAAAAAAATAAAAGAGAGTCCCCCATAAGAAGTTTGCTGTCATAAGCATAGTATAAATGTTAGCTATTGGTTCATTTTAGATGGGACACCCGGTATAGTATTAATCATAATTATTACAATTTTTAGTGATGTACACTGACAGCTAAATCTCAATAAGCAGATCCCCTTAAATATTTCCACTGGCTGATAAATAATCAACGTTTATCTATTTATTTTCGTACAAAATTTTGTAATTTCAGTGCCCTGATTATAAACTATTCTCAAAAAGGTTGAAAGTAAAATCCTGAACACCTTGTAAACTAAACCTATTTTCTTATGAACTGTGTTATACAAACTATTTTAATAATATTTAAAGGATTCTTTTCAAATGTGGAAACAATAAGAGAAAATCAATAGTATACAGAACTTTATTTCATATTTCCAATACAATATAAACATCACAACCTTTAAAAGGCACATTCTTAGTACTAATTTGTATATAATTATGTACAATATTTACACATTTGTTTTAAATATCACCCAATATTTATTGGAAATTTCGTATTATTGCTATTTAATCTTAATAAAACTCAAAATTATGTGGTTTTCTTAATAACTGCCTTACAGTAACGATAAATCAAACTAAGCTGGAATTTATGTTGAAACTAGCTTAAATATATTAAAATGTCAATTGATTATTATATGTGAAAATAACAAGTTGGAAGTAACGAATAGATAATAAAGCTGTAATAAGTTACTAAACTTACAGTCCCAGTCATATAGGAATGTGGGTGGACTTTATCTACCTCATCTAAAGCTATGTTTATAAAAGGATACCTAAAATACTATCACATTTGTATCATATATACACATCACCTTTCAAATACTTCTGAGGAATAGCACAAATTCAAGCAGTGGTTAGACCCTGCCCATGGATTTGTTGTTTAAAATAGTTGCATTTAGTTTTTGATCTTCTAATCGAACAACAATTTCACTACTAATTATACATCGCTTTTGAAATCTACAAAATATTTTCGTTAAAACTACGGCTGACTAGTGGAATATTTTAATATTAGCAAATCCTTAGGAATCACTTTCCATAATAGCATAAAAAAGCTCTAAACTACTTTACAACTCATTGTCTTTCCTGATGAATACTGTGTCTTAATCATCTGTGGAGTAGTCTAATGTAAAATATAAAGCCCTCCGTATGTTTTAAATACAGTGACAACTGGAAACTAGTTTTGTAAAATAGTTACTGCATTAAATGCTAATTAAAAACTATCTGACGTTAATCGTTTTGTAAAATATCTTTTACTTTACACGTCATAAGGTGTACCTGTGAATTCTACACAAATTTTAGTCACGAGAAGGGTAATTTCTCGTATTTAAAATATAATATTTCTCAGTCTCCCAGAAATTCCCGTTGCCCATGTATAACGGGCTCAAGTTTCAATATTTCCTCCGAAAATCGCCGTGTTTAATGGTCTACGCGAAGAACTTGAGGTAGATTTCGTGTACACTAGTAGTGACCCCTACGGTGAACCCAAGGATGGCGATGAGGACGACGATGAAGTTCTTCAGGAAGAAGAGGAGCTTGCCGACGCCGCGGTAGTAGTTCCAGAAGGTCAACATCTGGATGAGGGCGGGGAACGAGAGACCCATGGTGGACAAACAGAAGGCTCCGATCAGCGAGATGAACAGCTCCAGGTTAGGGATGGCCACCGCGAACAGGACTGGAACAGAGGAATTGAAATTAAATCTCTAAATTAAAATTAACCTAAAAAAGTTTAAAATTCAAAATTGTTTTTCTGAAAATGATTTTTTATTTAAAATGTTTTACGCATCTCTTTTAAAAGGGGAGTTGTGTGAAAAATTGTGGTCATAAATATAGAAATCTCAAATTCAATACCTTTAATTTAATTTATAGCTCTTTCAATTCGGACGAGTAGTTATTTAGTTACTAGCATTTTTATAAAAAACGCCGGAATTTCACTAAATGCGCATGGTTGCAGTTCAAACACCATTTTTCTTTTGACGATTCCAGAAATATAAGGTGTTTAAGGTTTCCGTATCTTTATCTCAGGAAGTAAAGAAGATATCCCCTTAATTCATATTTTTCTTTGTTTAATAGATATAGTATTTCGTTTAAACAGAGAGAATTTAAAAATACTAATTCGTTTTTAATTTATTTAAAATGTCATTCTGAAATAACAAAATATTTGGTGGAAAATTATATTCAAAAAGTTTATATTATTTCAAGAAACCCTCTGCTTCAAATAATTTTAACAAACCAAAAAATAACCTATAAAAACATTATGTAGAAATTACTTTTGGTTCTTGAGATAAGGGTACTTAGATTGCAATATTAACATGGACAATATACTACCCGACTCCCCTTTTAATTTTAACTTCCTGTGCGTGTATTGGCCTTAGAAACAGATACTTATACAATCTGTCCGGTAATAATTTTCCAATAGCAGACATTGGTTAGTTTTGCAAACCCAAATATAACCTCTAACGTTTTAAGCAAGGAAGAAAAACTTGAATAATCCAGCTTCTTGGAAGTCACGAAAAGTGGATAGGTGTGAGTATGTAGTAGTTGTGTTGGTCGGTGGGTGTAGTGTTCTCTTGAGTGGATTAACATCCGCACTATTGAATACTACGTTAATCCACAAAGACCATCAATTTGTAATTCAGAGGCCGTGGTTCAGATTCCACGTTAAACTGTAGGTCCCTTAGTTGCCATCGGCTGTTGAGCTATTAATTAACAGTCCTGTCTAAGGAATATGTCAGCCTTAGTCAGTAACAAAACTACAAGATTGCGACACAATCATCCTACATTCATTCCTCATTCATACTTGGCTTAAAATACCTTCCTAGGTAGGTTGCCATTTCAATAATCTAATTTAATCTAATCTTTGTAATACAAATCATGGTTACTTAAACTCACATGTGATGAAGACCAGGCCGAACCTGGTGACGTACTCCCACATGACCTTCGCCTTTGTCACCCTGGGCTTGAGCTTCTGGTTCCAGATGATGTCGAAGGCCACGTAGCAAGCGAGTCCGTGGGTGATGAAGATGGCGGCGGCCAGCATGAGCTTGGCAGCCTGCGCCAGTCTGGAGACCAATACTCGTATTAAATTTTCATGACTGACATTCAAATTTTGAAGTAGAGAGCCTTGAAATAAAAACTGCTAAACTGCTCTTGAAATAAAAATCTTTGTGGTGTTAGGAGCCTATCAAAACCTATTGCATTGTTTTGCTCGGAATAAATTTTTACCTACAAAATTTACTAATAAATGAAAGTTTAGTAGAGAAAGGAAAACTATAGAGCCTCCCAAACACCATTACTCAGAGGGTGAACATTCAACATCGCACATTTTTACGATTGAAAAAGTCTTGAAACTATGACATTCACGATCAAAAGGTCCTCTACTTTTGCTTGTGTATCTACTGCTACATTCTGATTGTCTTTGGATTTTCCAAATGGCTCCTTCCTCAAAGACGAAACACAATTTCTCCTAGCTGCATGGAAACTTACAAGTGGTCGTTGGGCAGGTTGAGGGTGATGCTGCCCTGGGCGTCATGGCCGTACTTGAGGTAGCCGAAGAAGCCCACCAGGGTGTAGAGGACGGTGATGGGGAGCATGGCGCAGTTGAGGACGCCGAACAGAGCGCTGAACCTCTGAGGACTGGCCATTTCGTTCTCCAGTGGCATAACCTTTGGGAGGAGAGGACGTGTTTAAGTTTGTGGGGACCAACGCCAGTAGGTGTTTCAAAGTAAAATGTTACACACTAGAGACAATGATAAACTATGGACTGTGAAATCCCTGAACTCCTGCGGAAGAAGAATAAATCTATAGAAGAATAAAAATCGGTCACAGTGTCTAAAAATCCCATGACATGTACATCATCTATAGAATGAGTTAGTAAAAGGACTGAAAACTTAAACCTACCTATACTAAAACCGTAGATACCTAAAGATCTTCTCTATTACAGATTATACAAATCCCGGTAAAATAAAACAATTTATTCAAAAATTAATAATAAACTTAGTATAAATACCCTACAATGAACATGAATAGCCTCAATAAAATGAAATCTGCCTCTTTTTGATTTTCATAAACTCTAAGCACTCCCACCAGTGATACATCCTCTCACACTAGAGAACTTTGTTATTGGTTACTGAGGTAATAGTTCCTTAATTGTTGAGTAGCAAAAATGATTCACAATAGATTGCATTTCTGTACTAGTTTTGCTTGTCCTGTACTAAGTCAAAAAGATGCACTTTAGCCTCACCACTCCGATGGCTTCCATAGCGAACAGGACGGTACCGAAGAAGAGCGGCATCCCCTTGAATTCCGCGACGGCAGCTCGCTGGTCCAGGGAGGGGATGTCGGTCAGCATGTAGTAGGCTATGATGGCGAAGCTGATGACAGTTATGAAGTTGGCGGCGGTGCTGAAGGGCGCTAGGAGCTTGAGGTTGCGCACAGAGTTGATCAGCATGAATGGTACGAGCAGGAGGCACATGTAGATCCTCAAGTCGATGGGCTCCACGTACTCGTCAGCCACCTGGAACATGAACATTATCGTGAGGCTGTTAGGAACAAACAGTTGGGTTTTGTCTTTGTCATTGTCAGAATGTAGGAATAGGAAGCTCTAGTTAATCTGACCAGGTATTGTAGCTACCGTTTTGTACGCCTCCTGATATTTCAAAATTTACGAGGATCGGTTAGACAGGAAGGACGATCAGAGTTCCCAGGGAGGCAAATTAAATAACTCCAAGCCTCTCAGGACCTGGTAACCAGACAAGCACGAAAAATACACCAACCCATCCCAGAATGATCCAACTAATACTGGTATTCTAACTGTGTATCCTAGTTCTAAAGTTACATTCCCTTAAAGAGACGAGAAGGAACCAAAGATACAAGAGAAGCTGTTCATTTTGTATAACCAAACGACTGACCAATATCATGATATATTCATTTTGTTGTACCCAATTATGGTCTCTAAAGAAACAGTCTACCATATCGATTCCAGGACCAAGTCACCATTTCTTATTGGGCTATTAATGAATTCCCTGTCAAACAACAAATCTACACTAGGTAGTAACTATACTAGGGATTGACTCTTCTCTATCATAACATTAAAAAATGTCACTGGTGTTGACAGACACATCATAAAAAGAGGGATACATTGTGATTGATCTCGAACTATTGGGTCAGCAGCATAATGTGCATCTTGAAAAACATTCCACATATGAGAGCCTGATTGTAGGGAATGACTTTAATCATGAATAAATAATAGGCTAGATATATTCATGGCTGCCTAAGAAAGTATATAACCTATTATTGAGTCTACTGACGAAATCCGTAAAAAACAACAGCATCATGAAATTAATCATGAAAATTCCTAAATTGTTAACAGGCCTAGTTTATGCGATTGCCAAATTGCATTCACTTAAATAAAACTGAGAATCTCCTCTCGTATCAAATTATTATTATTTAGTAGCATTTTTTATTTACGAGTACAACGATACTGTAGGATAATTAAACTTTGTATTATGGAACATTAAAAACTTTGATATATTGTAAATTACTAAATTTAATAAATTATTAGGTAGTCAATTCGTTTCTAGTTTAAATACAAATAGAGACTAGGTCTAAAATCGAACTAGCAGATTATTATTGAGCTAATCAGCATTTAGGGGAGGTCTAGATGTCTGTACACGACAAAAAGTCACAAATCGATGTACTTACGCTGTGGACAGGTTTGGATAACGTGATTTTACAATAGTGCAATTTTATTTGAAAGTTTGATGAAATTTTCATCTTTCCTCATATCTAAGATTATCGTCAAAGATCACATGATAAACATTCAAGTCAAGGTTGTGACAAATATATAATATATTTTATTCATAACTATGGGAAACAGAAACGAATAAATTATCTACGAACATAAAATAAACGGCTAGTCTGAGTGGAGTCAGTGTAGTGAAGGTAAATTCAATGATATTGTAGCTATAATGATTTATTGCTCCCATGAAGCATAAAATACGAAGGACATTTAAACCGGTGGATACGTGCTGTAAAGGTTGAATGTTCTTATAGGGTATATCATTGTTAAGAACTTTTATATATCAGTGGTACTTACAGCTTTGATGTTTGAAGCAACGAAGACAAAGTAAATACAGCAAGAACCAACTTGATACAACATTAGGAATAGATTGGCAGCGAAACTGAAACATTAAAAACAAAATATTAGAAAACGTTTCATTAATTATTAAATTACCCAAAGTTTATTCTAAGATACAAATCAGCCAATTTCAATTTGACAAAGACTTAGTTTTTGATTTGGTTTTACCAGTAGGAAGTAAATTAGGAAAAACTTTTTATTTACTTCCCTGTAGGAAATAAGTTAGATCATGGATATGTAAAAGTTTTCAGATCATCTAAACAGCTGGTCTTATGACAAAGTATGACGTCACTAACCATATGACGCCACTGTTTCAAATTTTGGTCGCTCAAATTACCAATAACCCTGAGCTAATACAAATCCATGTCAAAATACGAAAAAATTATAAGATAATAGATATAATTACTATAAACAATAAAAACTTAGAATATTTGTAAGCTTTAGACTCAGCTGTCAATCATTTTGCATGCTATGATAATTTATCTTACTAGAAACATGCATAATATGTTAATTTAAACTCTTGAAAAGTAGTGGGCGTCAGACCTTACGTAAATTATACTCCAGGTGGATTTCAAATGGATGTATTTAAAGCTAGTTGATTTTTACCTTGATAACATACTTATTATTCTTAAGGCAAAAAATAACAACTTAACTAGTTAAAATTCAAAACCAAATGTTCTTGTAAGGGCATAAATTCCGATACATATTGGTTGCATCCCAGGTGGATTTCAGGTGATTTAGGTATAGTAAATAGATGAATACAGTTTGTATGTTAGGTTAAGGTTGATACCAGGTAGCTACAGTTATTGTATGTTAGGTTTAGGTATATAGATGCATGGAGTTAGTGTATGTTAGATATAGTTGTGCTATAGTGTTTTTATCTGTAGTGTTAGTGTACATTAGAAGAATTGCACGTGGGCCCATTTATTTTATGTTAGTCACAGGTTACAGGAAGATATTATACAAACTAGGCATAGGTTTTATGTTAGGTATTATTTTATGTTGTTTTTATGTTATTTTATATGTGTACAGAGTTTATGAGAGTTATTATTTTATGTTATGTGAGTGGTTTAACTTTTTATACCTTGTACATACCAGGTATTTAGTCCAGGCACATTTAGTGAATCTTAATCTATGCACATATTACATGGATATCAAGTGGATACAGTTATTGTATGTTAGGTTTGTTTCAGAGATGGTAAATGTAGTTTACAGTTGGTACGTGGATAGTTGTGAGCGATGGTCAGTGGGTGTATGTTAATCCGCAAAGACCATTCTCATAATTAGACCAGTTCGTAGTTCAGAGTTCGGACTCCATGTTAAACTATAGGCCACTCATATATGCCATTAATCAACAATTAATTAACAGTCTTGTCTAAGGAACATGTCAGCCTTAGTCAGTAACAAGACTACAAGATCGCGCCACAATCTACTCTCGTTTCTCATTCACTTGGCTTAAAATACCTACCTTGTGGTACGGTCGCCAATCCAATGATCTAATCTAATCTAATTGTACGTCTAACAGGTGTACGTTACTTACTCGGCGTACGGTGCCAGCCTCCTTAGTGGCTGAGGCCCCTCCAACAGCGCCGCCTCCAGGGTCTCCGGGTATGTCATGCTTGGCTTTTTTCTCCTCCGACACAGCTCGTACTCCGCCGATATCTGAAGTCCAGAATTTATGTTCAACGATTTCATATTAGCAACATATTCAAAATGTTACTTTGATGTAAATACAGAGTACGAAAAAAACCCAACACAATTTACATTTTGAACAACTCAAAGATGATCAGGGGTACAATAGGTTTTATTGGTTATTAACAACTGTTATTAATAGCAATTAACGAAAAACTACGTTAAATGGTGCCCTTATTTGAATAAGCATACTTCCGTTCTCGCACCAAAACTGTCAAAGCCTTACTTAGTATTCAGGGGTGAGGATGGTAATCTATTTTAGTCTCTTTTAGTTCGTCCAATGTTCGAGGCTTTTTTATGTACACTTATTACTCTCCCACAAAACTTCAGTTGTAAGAATCACATCACAGCATTGGTTGTGTGTGCAGTTGCCCCATACAGTTGGAACCAAATTCTTCTCAGGGCTATGCGTTTTCTCCTAACTGAAGGTTTGTACGAAACTGCCGCTGGGTAGTAATGGTTGAATTACCACTTTTAAAATATGCTTAAAAAACAAACGTCCTTTGCACAGGCGACCACTGTTCCTTGGCGACTAAAATGGCAAAATGTTGGCTTTGCAACAATGGTATTCCCACTTCCCCGGACGTTCCGCCGCTGAGCGGTGCGCGGAAGAAAATAGGTCGGTTTTTTGCCGCACCTCGATTTTTTTTATCTAAGTGTTAGTCAACATTGTAGTGATGTAGCAAATTGAAGAGTGTAACATGGTTCTGGTAGATAGTGTTGGTTTGAGAAGGGAAAAGTTCAAAAGTAGGATGTGCTTACCAGAATGTGGATGCTGTAGGTACAGAGGAAGCCGATGACAAGGGTACCGATGGTGCCCACCATGTAACCAGCGTTGTGGAAGGCGTTGGGCATAGCTAGGATACCTGTTCCCAAGCTGGCCTTCAACATGTGGATCAGCGTCTCTGAAAATCTGCAAGGCAAAACAAATCGATCTATAACAATTTTTAAAATGCATCTCGTAAAAATAAAGAAGATAAACAATGGATTAGGTGTACAATACCTTTTTTACAGACCAACAATTAAACCATTGTGTGGTAAACATTGAACCTGTGCCATTTTGGAGTTTAGTCCTGTAAGTTCAATGTAAAATATTATGAAAAAATTCCACGCTTCAAATACGATTTCAAAAAAAATTGAGGGGAGTTGGAAGTGTCAATGCTACGCATGTTAAAATTTGAAAGTTTAGTTTCATTTAACTACAGAAGCTAGTATTTAAATTTTAACCACATTGTATGATATTTGGTTAGCAAACACATGCTCTTTTTATAATAAAATGTAAAAAAATAATTGTTTATATAATTTTTTACGGTTTTTTAACTTTTTAAAATTTGTTATACGCTTTTTAGATAGTTATTTTTTTATTTTTTCGTAAAAAATGTTTAAGTTATTACCTGAACTGATTATTATGTAGGTCCGAGATACTACGTCATTTATGTTCGTATAAAATCTCAACCATTATTCTCTTATACTTCTTGAAAGTTTCGGTAAACAAGCAGAAAACTGACGAACCCAGGCCCCAAAACATTTTTGACTTAGTTTTAGATTTTTTTAGAAACATATTTTTAAATTTTTTTTCTCGGAAAATGTTCAAATTTTATAGAGAACTCTTTAAGGAATCAAAATAGGGGAAAATATTTTACAAATAAAAACATTTATTTGGCCTTCACTCTCCCCCTTTTTAAAAAACACGTTGGATTATTAGCTAGGATACCTGTTCCCAAGCTGGCCTTCAACATGTGGATCAGCGTCTCTGAAAATCTGCAAGGCAAAACAAATCGTTATATAAAAATTTTTAAAATGTATCTTGTAAAAATCAAGAAGATAAACGATGGATTAGGGATACAATACTTTTTTTTACAGACCAACAATTAAACCATTGTGTGGTAAACATTGAACCTGTGCCATTTTGGAGTTTAGTCCCGTAAGTCCAATGCTAAATAATATGAAAAAATTCCACGCTTCAAATACGATTTTTAAAAATAATCAAGTGGAGTTGGAAGTGTGAATGCTACGCATGTTAAAATTTGAAAGTTTAGTTTCATTTAACTATAGAAGCTAGTATTTAAATTTTAACCACATTGTATGATATTTGGTTAGCAAACACATGCTCTTTTATAATAAAATGTTAAAAAATAATTGTTTATATTTTTTACGGTTTTTAACTTTTTAAAATTTGTTATAAGCTTTTTAGATAGGTATTTCTTTTATTTTTTCGTAAAAAATGTTTAAGTTATTACCTGAACTGATTATTATGTAGATCTGTAATACTACGTCATTTATGTTCGTATAAAATCTCAACCATTAATTTCTTATACTTCTTGAAAGTTTCGGTAAACAAGCAGAAAACTGACGAACCCAGGCCCCAAAACATTTTTGACTTAGTTTCAAAAATTTTTTAGAAACATATTTTTTAAATTATTTCACGGGAAATGTTTAATTTTTTAATAGAGAACTCTTTAAGGAATCAAAATAGGGGAAAATATTTTACAAATAAAAACATTTATTTGGCCTTCACTCTCCCCCTTTTTAAAAAACACGTTGGATTATTTTGGGAACAGAACATGTTCATCTAAATATATTGATCACTGATATCTTTGATGTTTATCAACCTTATTGCAATCTGCCGAAAATACCTTTAAAAGTAATTCTTTGGATAAAATCTTTCTTGTATCTGCGTAGTAAATTAAAAAAATTAAAATCCTATTCACTTAGAAAGATCGCTAATAAATATTAGAAAGCTCTTTAAACTGACACCATGCTAGGTTTTTTTGTAAAAACAACGTTATGACAAGTTTTTGAATATGACATTGTTCTTACGAAAATTGGATGAAAAAGGTGCAGGTATTGTATAATCTAAATACTACAATAAATAAATTAGTAAAAAAATAAAAAAAACTATAACTATACTAAAATAACAATAACTTTTAGTGTGGAATTGAAATCACATAGTTTCTTGAAGCCATGTTTCATTTTTTCAGGTACATTTAGTCGAGAACTATTATTAAAAGTCAAAAAGTTAAAATAATTCAATGATATTTTAGTGATCATTTTCGATAAAGATTTCTAATCTAAAATATAATATTTGGCTTACACGAGTGAATGAGCTAAATGTTTAAACCAGCTTTAAAAATTTTTAAATAATCTATGAACAATAAACCTTCTACGAGATTAATTCAAGAAAACTTTCAACAGTACTTATTTTAATCTGGATTATCAATAAAACATTTTTGAATTTGACATCTATATTTTAAACCCATGTTTTCTAGCTCCTGAGCCGATTTATTGACTAACTACTTGCCATAAATACCTCGTCAACAGCTCAAATTTTGTAATATTAGTATTGTAGTATAAGTTACAGCCGTTTCGGCATTAAGATGTCATCATCAGACAATAATGTTCAGCTTGGTGGTGTCGTTAAATTTAAACACATACACATACAACACTAACCTTAGTGTTAACATCTACCTGGGTAGGTTGCCATTTCAGTTAAAAGTATAAAAATATTGTCTTCGTAGTCGAGTACTTACGTGGTGGCGTGTTTGACTTTTCTGTTGTCGTAAGGTTCATAGAATTCATCTTTGGGTGATTTTTCTAAACTTCTCGGCACTACATATACGTTGGACAATGCTTCTTTCTCCTTGGTATAACTGTTAAACATACAGAAATCATCGCTGTGAAATAGAACAACTGTTTGTTTCAAAAAACCAATTTTACTATGTTTATTTCATTTTACACTTTTGCCACTGAATGAAAAAAGTTTGAATCAACTATTGTAGGTTATTTGTATGTTATTTAAATTGACAATTAGATTGGACATATTTTGATTTTACAACATTTTAATACAAATAAAAGTGTGTTTTGTGGGTATTTGCACTAGGGTTATACGAAGAAAGAAGATTGAGAAAACCCAATTTTATTCTATAATTTTATCTCCAAAATCATTAATTTCGGTATTGTGGGGTCATTCGGCAGTATGATTAGGTTACTTGTGCGGACCTAAATAAATCATACGTTGTCAATTTTTACTTTATCAAAGACGAACTTAAAAAACAGTATTTCATCAGATTTCCTATTGTTTTTAATTGGTTTAAGAAACGAACACTATAGTTATACCACATATGAGTAAGTGAGTAAGTATTTTTGACAGTAGTCTGATGGAAAAGTGAGATACTTAAAATACTCGATTTTGGAAGACATAAGATTCTTTCCTTAAATTTAGTATATGATTTAATTCAATAGGATTAAACATACTGAAAACATTATGCTGAAGAGCTTATTGGCTTTAAATATTTAATAACACTGAAATTGGTTTTGTAAACCTAAGTGTGGTACATATTGGGCTATTTTGGGTAAAAGTTTTATTTCCAATTAATTTTTCGTGTCGCTATTGATTGGTTTCTCTGACTTAAAAACTCTGATAACTTATTCAATCCAATAAAGTTACTTATAGGCTTGATTCTTCGAAGTTAAGAATGCACAATTTCTTATATAAGATGTAAGAAGTGCTAGTTGTTTAGAGATATAGTTTTTAACGTATTAAATGTGCATTAACACGTGTCTTCATTTTCCTGCTTCTAGAATCCTGTTATCTGAACCTCTCAAGAGTCAGATCTTTATGATGGATCTACAAATCACTCTTGAAAAGTTGTAATATTACTGAGTGTGGTAGCGGAAAACAATCTTATCCACTTCAGTACAACAATTCATAACGGTAGAGTTCAATTGCAGAATTAATCATAATCTAGATTAAAATGACAGATGTCCGATTCTAGACTAATAATAGATGTCATTGCCGACACCATATGCTACAAACTAACCTTTTCTCTTCAGAGTATGGTGGGGGAGCGAGGGACGCTTTTGATCCCAACATTAGTCCAGGATTGTCATATGCGACCTGAAATAAAAAATTAGTCATTAGGCGAAAATTATTCCACACAATCAGTATTTGTCCAGAGAAAAGTTGAAGTTAACTTTTAAAGTGGTTAATAGGTTCCTAACTAGAAAGACGTTCTAACATATAGAGACTTTCTTAGATCATAAAAAAATAATTATAATGTAAATATGGGGCTTTAAAGCCTAATATGATTCAACGTTTCTCTTTAACCTCAGCTCTATTCTAAGGGCAAATAATGTTAGGCAACCGATTATTTTCAAATGCTATAAAGCTTGCTGTTTGTGAATTTTTATTTTCATTTGACATTGAGAATAAGAGTAATGTTGTACATACGGTGGAATATATATAAATAAAATTAGAGTTTTGTCTGTACATTGCTCAGAGTTATTCATTTTTACATTTCGTGCGTTAGAGAAGCCGAAACAGGTCTTATCTCAATTTGTGTCTGTTTGTCTCTGACACTCTAGGAGGCATTTTACGCCGTGTTCTCAGAAAAAACGGAAAAATTGATAACAATAAACTTATTTCATACAGTCTATACATTCCAGAGAAGGTTTGTAAATACTTGAAATTGTCCGCTGACCCTTAAAAAGTAAATCACGATCATTTAAAACCCAAATTTTTACGCAATATTAGTCGCATTTTGCTTTCAATGAACCACCTACTGGTAATAATCAGCTGTCTTTGTAGTTTAAAGACTCAATAGAAGGAAAAACAAACAGGTGTCAAATCAATATTAGTTAGTTTATATTGGTCATTGGTTTTAAACCCATTTTGAAATCATACTATATAAAAAAAGCATTTTAACATATTACTCATTATAATAATGGTATAATTGTAAAGTAATGCTAAATAATAAAGTTGGGTATTAATTTATTTTCATTGTACTGATTTGTTAAGGATTTCAGACTTACATTTTGGTATAATATTTTTTTCTACAAACCGTGCAAAGGACGGGCTTACTGCTAGTAGACAATAAATTGCATATAAGGTTTATTTTCGTATTGTAAATCTAGTTTTACCCAAGGGATAACGTCATATTAGTATGTTCAGGTAATTACGAGACACTCTGTATTTGATTCCTTTCCGGTCCATAACATTTGCCAATTGACGCCCGGTTATATAATTGCAAGGAAGGGAGAGTTGAAGACCTTCAAATAATCCTTGAACGGTTGTCTGCTACTCGGTTTGACTTTATTTACTTATAATATTGACGAACCTGATAATCTTGAAATGTTGAATTTTGTTTTTAAACTGAGCACCAATTTAAAATCAAATCATAAGACTTTTTATTTAAAATCAATCAATGTTACCCTTGAATGGTTACAGCGTAACTCCGTAGTTTTACATCACGAATAATTTTACACTTAGAAACATCGTTTTAAAATACAAGGAACCTTTCACTATCGCGTTGTTATAAAATTTGAGATGTTTTGTGAAACAATTATCGAACATAAGTGAAGGGTGAAAGTCGTCTTTTAACATGAGCCACAATTGCAACTTAGCTTCGCTGTAAGCTACAAATTATCTTGTAACAATTCTTTTACACTGTTCCTCATATTTATGATTATGCAACTTGAACCGGTTTTCATAAAACAGATAGTCCGTTGAAATAAGTTAAAAATCTGAAAAATGGACTTTAGAAATAAATAGAATATTTAAACTGATCGTAATAAGGTTGACAGTGCACTGAGTTTACATAAATCTAACAATTGTGTTTTGTACTTATAACCAATCTGAAGGAAAGAAATTCATAATTAAATTATCAACTAAGATAATAAACAATATTATTTATGTACTAGCAGTAAGCCTGTCCTTTGTACTGGTTGTAGTATTCATTTTAAAGAAGAAAGGTTATCATACCAAAATGTAAACCTGAAATCCTAAACAAATCAGTACAAAGAAAATAAATAAATACCCTGGTTTACTATCAAGCATTACTTTGCAATTAAATAGATTAGAATATTTTCTTATGCCATTATTAAAATTAGTTATACGTTAAAATAACTTTTTAATATAGTATGATTTCGAAAAGAGTTTAAAAAATGAATAATATAAACTGACTAATATTAATTTTAATTTGACAGCTGTTTATTACAAGTAGGCGATTCATTGAAAACTAAAGGCAAAATGCGACTAATATCGCGAAAAAGTGGGTTTTCAAATGCTTTGGAGGGCACAAATTGTGGATAGTTATGAGCGAAGCTCAGTGGCTGTGATATTCTCTGATTTGGATTAAAGTAAACATTATTAAATACTACATTTATCTGCAAATTCAACTCTCATATTCAGACCAGTTCATAATTCAGAGGCGAAATTATGTCTGATTCTATATTTATATATTTTAGTTATTTTTTATTTTGTTTTAACGATTGAAGCAAACTAATGTTAACGGTTGTGAATTCTTTACGATATTCTTATGTTTCAGCCACTGTAGCTTTCTCAACTGCAATTCTGAGGCTTGTTTATATTTCATTCAATTTACGAATTCCCAAATACATTTGAAAATCTCTGAAATTAATTTCTCAATATCTGAAATTAAATTGATGTTTCCTGAAGTAAAACTGACATTTACTGAAATAAAACTGGAAAAGGTATAGTAATACATTATAAAACCTTTTTTTCATTTGATGAAAAATTAAGAAAAAACAGCTGACCTTCTCTGGTTTGCTCGCGTGAAGTGTCTGGTGGTCCATCGCCGGCGATTGTGTTGGTAGACGTCGTTAGTGAGTCCGTGGTAAATGAAGTTCTCAGCCTCCCAGATGTGGAATAAAATTGTCTCTGATAGCTCTGAAACAAGGTTTTGTATTAGTCATGACCCAGTTCCGGAGGTAACTTTCCCATTCTTGAGATAAGCCGAGATTTGTGGGAAAAGTATTTTGTTTAAGTGTTTTGTTCTGGGTACTTAATGTGGCATTAACCTCAGTCAAATATTTTCAATATCCCAGTTAAAATTGAATATTTTATTAAATGTAATGATCAATTATGTCTACATTTGCATTGTTTATATACTGATTGTTAATTTTGTACTGTCAAATGATCCTTGTCATTATTTTCACGATGTTTGCAAAGATGAGGATTTTTAAAGCTAACTTTTATTGAAATGGATGTAATTTTTATTAGGGAAAATGTAGAGACCTCTAGTTTGCACCATTTGATTTATTATTTTATTTACTTGAAAATTAGGGGTCACAAGATAGGGGTTTACATTTGAAAATATTTGGTTGCCCCATTTACCCCTTTTGCAAAAGGAGGGCAAAGTTTTTCACAAGCTGAAAAAGTAAAAAAAGTGTTATATAAGTTAAGGCTAAGGTATCATATTGATATTGCAGGACGTTTAAATTATATCCAGGTGTGCCAGGACATAACTCACTCTGTAAAAGGAAAAGTCTTATCCCACGCTGACGAGTGATTTTGACGCCAGCAGGAAAGTAACGAAGGAAGACGGTGCAAGGTGTGTTTTACTGATAAGTCTAATTAGCAGATAACATAACAAGGTTATCCTGGCACATGGAGGAGGCCGTACATGCTAGTTGTACCTACGCTTACAATTACGGGGTTTACATTCAGCACGCGTCCTGCCCTTCCTACAGAATAATCAAGTTTCCTACGTCAACTGCTCAATTGTTGTGTCCGTCCTCAACAGCTGATTCGTGTCGTCTGCAAGTTCCTACTTATTACAAGCTACTTACAGCTGATTTCAGCTTACAACACTAGCTGAATCAAAGTAATGAAATGAAAGTTTTTATTCGTAAAAATCCTCATTTATGTTGGTTAGGTAACTCACATAATATATGGCATATTATGTAGAATTATAAAAGTATATATCTTATACTAAACGTTTAAAAACAAATATAAAATTTGAATGATGTTCTAAGTCATTAACTTAAAAAAATTGTTTCACTCTTTTCGATGGGTAGGTGATTAAGGTTTTTCCTCCTCATATGTTGGGGAGACTTTCAAATATGGGTTGTACCATGAACAGTATAGTGAAACAATTTTGAGTATGTGCCGAGTTAGGTTAGTTTTCTTTCAATAGAAAGGTTAAAAAGCTGGAAGTCTTGCTCTTAATACATAGTGAAAGTGTGAACATTAAATATTCCATTATAAGAATACTAAATGACTGAAAAAATAGTTTTCAGTGTGAGTAAAAGATTAAACACAAAATTCATATTGAATCCCCTTTTTTAGTAATTTTCACGTCACAGTCATTTCTCAAAGAGTTATAGGATTTAACAAAAACGATTTTAGGTAAAGTGGTACAAAACAAAATGGGCAACCCAGGATGTGAATTTGTGATCTACTACAGTGAAGTCCAAACTGATAACCACTAGGCTAGCAAGACACTCAAAACAACCTAACCTTCTCTTAAAATCCCTTGCTATTAAATTATTAACAAGGTCAAATGATCACTACAATGCAAATAATTCTGCAAAAAGTCGCAAATTTATTCCATTGTCCTTGCAGTTAAGACCGGAAAATCCTGATATCTCTGCTCTTGGGTAATTTAACTTGTCTCGATCCGCATCTCTTGGCCTTCCATTGACTTCCTACTCCGTAAGCTCCCAAAAAAGGTTTTTTTTTGGACAGACGTATGTTTAGGAATATATGAACTGAACTCATCTCCCCTAGACTCGTGATTTTATATGAATTATATTTAAGATATAATTCTAACTCGTTTTGTAATGACCTCAGAATATGAATTTCCTATTTTTTAATACTTGATTAAATACGAGGACTAAAATAGCAGGTGGGAAGTTACGTTACTCGAAATATTTTTAAATTAGCCCCAAAACAAACCTAACCCTACTTTGGTCAAGAGGTTGTTGACGCATTAGAATATGGCGTCAGCTGATTTGTACGATGTTATATCGACGCGAGGTTTTAAAATCATGCTATATTGCTAAAAATTATATTTTAAATGTCTAATGAAACATTTAATAGTTAAAATTATAGAAACACTGAAATAAAATAAATACAACTGTAGTAGTTAAACATTTTAACCATTGTAAACATTCCATACTCTACGTTTGACAGGGACGGTGGCAACGTCCTGTAATCCAGCTACTTGCAGGTCACAAATTGTGGATAGGTGTGAGAGATGCTTGGTGTGTGTAGTGTTCTCTTGTGTTGATTAACGTCCGCACTATTGAATACTACGTTAATCCGCAAAGCCTATTCTCATAATTAGACCAGTTCGTAATTCAGAGGCCGTGGTTCGGATTCCACGTTAAACTGTAGGTCCATTAGTTGCCATCGGCTGTTGGGCTATTAATTAACAGTCCTGTCTAAGGAACATGTCAGCCTTAGTCAGTAACAAAACTACAAGATCGCGCACCAATCATCCTACATTCAATCCTCAATCATACTTGGCTTAAAATACCTACCTCGTAGTATGGTTGCCATTTCAATGATCTAATCTAATCATAAGTTGTCGACGTGAAGCCTTTTCCTGTATTTTCTCAAGGGAAAGTGTATCATGCACGTTAATTACCTAAGTGAACGTGTAGATGTCGCTCGTGTCGCATCGCTTGCTTCACGATTCACGATTGTCGAGAGTGATAGTGATTAGTAGTCGTGATCACACCGTCTACAATCACTGTCTATATTTTCTGCGTACAATGTATAGGTGTAGCTTGTTTTTGAGTTTATATTTTTTATTGCATTCGCATTTTTTGAAGTATTGTTAGGAGACTGATAAATAAATTTGAATATAAAGGGTATAATCTGAAAGTGAAAATTATATTAAAAGTTTTGAATTTAACACTATCCAAGAATAGTTTTTTCCACCCAACTACTTGAACGGTAAAAACAATCTACTGACGCATTGTTAAACTATCACTATGATTGCAACTACACGTATCTGTGACAACGTGATTAGATCGAACTTGAAATACCAAGTCGAGATTACTGACTGGAGATGAATGATCATAAAAAATAATAAAAAATGTCATTCATGAGGAACTTCTTATAGGTGTTCGATAAACGTGAGGCTCTTCAATGTTAGCCGATAAGCTGATAAAACGCACGTGTAAATCTTATCGAGAAACGTTTTACTGCGCTGTAACGTTTTACTGCAAGCACGTAAAATAATGTAACCTTAGCTATAAAAGGTAATTAAGAAATTTCTGAAAAATCTAAGTTTTATTATCATAACAGACAATACACTTGATACGATTTACACAAAGTTGTTTTGTATCAACTGCCATTAAAAAATGTATTTTATTTTTTCATCAGGTATAGTAATCTATCTATAATATTATAAAGAAGAGGTGGTTTCTGTATGTTTGTTTGTGGGTTTGTTTGTTGGTTTGTTGTGGCAAGTAAATGCGAAAAATACTGTACCGACCGGTTTGAAATTTTACAGAGAGGTAGATCTTAAACTCATGCAACACATAGGCATACTCATTTCCTTAAAATCCTCTCGGGCTACGCCCTGTGAACGTCCTAAGTTTCAGTGTTTACATTTTTAGAGAATGAAAACATAAAATTACTTGAATGTCAACAGCTGTGAATACTAAAATTTGACAGTTCGAGAAGAAGGAGAAGAAGAAAGAGCTGCCGTGACCGTCCTAGGTTTCAATGTTTACATTTTCTAATGACAACATCCGTTTGCACTATATTTTGACAGTTCGGGAAGAAGAAGAAATAAGTTGATTTTTCAGATAAACTGCTGGATCGAAATTAGTGAATTATTTGAAATAGCGGAATGGTAGATTTTAAGTTTTTTTCCGACGACTGTCTCTATTACATTAATCCTTATCCTCTCCCAATATTTGACAGATGTTACTTTGAAATGTTGTAGACACTCCTGTTTTGTCATTTTGTAAACAATGAAGAATTAATTAACAATACCTTAAATGTATCAGTAGAGCCTACACCTTTCAGCCTTTTTAACCCGTGCGAAGAACGGGTACTTTGGCTAGTAGTCTATAAACTATATTCATACATTAAATCAAAATGAAAAATCAAAGACAAATTAAGTTCCAGAAGTTTTAGCTTCACCACAAGTTTGCTTTAACAAATATTTTAGTAAATAAAATTACTTAAAATATAAATGAATTGCATTTTCAGTTTATATCTTTTAAAGATATTCGCTTTCATCGTAAAAATCAGAATATAGAGATTTAAAGATCAAAAGATAAAGATAAAGATCACCTTTTAAAGAACCCCGGCCAAGTAACTAACTCGTCTTGGAAAGTTCCAGAAGTATTTAATAAGCCAAAAGACCAATCTCCGGATACATTAAAGTAATTTACATACGAAAATAAAAACAACTCGAGTGTTGGAAAGTAATTAGCGAGAGCTCATGGCGTTCCCCAGGGACCGGTCCTGGGGCCCGTGCTGTTACTGTTACTTGTGGTGGCGGCCTCATAAATCTCCCGCCTCGACCTTCGGAGTCTTCAGTACTGTCGTTTGGAAATTTACCAAATCAAATTATGTTTAAGACCCTGAGTTTTGCTTATTTGGTCCGAGGTTTTACATCAATTTTGCTATTTTTTTCGAACTACGAAAAAAGTTTTTATTTTAAACTTTGTTGGTCAATATATTCTTTGGTTAGTTTTTTTGCTAAGCAATAGCAATTAACTATACTATATTTTACAAAAATTATTAGAACTACTTCAGCCTGAAAACCAGTGGAAAAGTGTTCTACTTACTGTCAAATCAAATTCACTAAATAATTTGGTAGACGTGTAAATATTTCTCTCAAGCAAATATTATAAGATTCTTTAAAAAAATGCCCTGGAGATACAGCAAAAGTGCACTCATGTACCTAATTTCATAAAAATCAGACACAAGCAGACTGGCAGATAGACGTACATCCCATTTTTTGGATTCAGGGAGCCTCAAAACGGATATAGCCACTCTAATATCAGTTCCAAATATTTTGACGAAATAAAAATGACGTGAAAGGGTAGTAAGTAAAAATCAATAATTTTGTCTAAAATATAGTTTACAGAAATATTTATGTAGGATTAACACATGATAGAATAAAAGTGAAATTAATTGTTGATTAATGATCTCACATTTCTATCTTATTTTGCCCTTATAAAGTTCAATGTCAGAATAAAAATCAGCTGACTGATAATTAATATAACGTCAAAGTTAATGAAGGCAGATAGTTACTGTTAATGATTGATACAGTGTTGTGTCACTTCATCAAAGGAGGCCTCTGGCAAAAGCAGTACAAAAGCAAGGTAGGTCATCGAACAGTACGAGCGCGAATCTGGTTTCAACCGGATCGTGTTTACCAACACAGCTGTACAGGTCAGTGTGGCCAACACTCCAGCGCACAGGTCAGTGTGACCAACATGCTGGAATTAAAGGCCAATGCTACTGGGGATATAAACGTCTAGATTATATTAAGTGCCAAGATTATATAGTTCAGAAAGTGGTCCAGTGTGGTAATAACTACAATCTTATTCAGTATCGTGGTTTTTTTGAATTTAGTTTTTTCTAACAAAATTCTCGATTGAGGAAAACCAGATTAGCTTAGAAATATTTTAATAGATGTATAATATGATACTTTTTGGCAATGAATAAAACGCATTTTGAAGATCTTGTTGAACTGTAAAAACGTAAACATGAATCCTAAACAAATCAGCACAAAGAAAATAAATAAATACCCTGGTTTATATTTAGCATTACTTTAAAATGAAGTAGATTTGAACATCTTTACCATTATTGAAATTAGTTATAAGTTAAAATAGCTTTTTAATATAGTATAATTTCAAAATGTTGTTAATATCAATGGCCAATAAACTAACTAATATTGATTTTAATTTCATAGATGTTTGTTTTTCTTTCTATTGAATCATCAAACTACAAAGACAGCTGGTTATTACCGGTAGGTGATTCATTGAAAACTGAATGCCAAATGCGACTAATATCGCGTAAAAGTGAGTATTTAAATGCTTGTTATGTAATTTTCAATTGGCGGCAGGCAATTTTAAGCATTGAAAACCATTCTTTGGAATGTACAGAATGCATGAAATAAGTTTCATTGTTATCAGTTCTTCCTTTTTTTGTTTTTTTTGGAGAAGACGTCGTAAAAATACCTCCTGGATGGTCACAGATAGACAGACAGACACAAATTGAGATAAGACCTGTTTCGGCTTCTATAACGCACAAAATGTAAATATAACTAAAAAATTAATAACTCTGAGCAATGTACAGAAACATCCTAATTTTATTTATATAGATTTATAATGTGAAGTACTTTTTTCATGTTTGGCAGTATAAAGTAAAACGGTTTTAATTTTATATCAAGTTGTTTACACGTATTCCAAATATTCCCCACACCGGATAAACTTTTGAACTGAACTCTTTAATGAAAAATCAATAGTCTAATTTCAACTTAATAATACATTTTCATCCTTTTTGCTTCGTCGAAAAAACTTGATACTTAACATCTGCAGCTATAATGATAGAAAAGGTTTGCAGCTTAGGCAGGTAACTGGCAACGCTAGCCTTTTCCGGTTGCAGTACGAAGAAACAAATGGCTGTAAAACAGAGACTGTCATTAAAAGTCGATAAAGCGTAGCGTACCCGACCAAGGATCTCGGGAACTGTGAAGGATCTCGAGAAATGCGAGATTTCTGGTCCACGAGAAGATCACGTGATGCTTAGAGCCAACCAAGGCCGCCTCAAGGCGAGGCTCGGGCAAGAACACACGTGAGAATATGTGAACCGAGTGTAACCCAATGTAGTCGACGGACTTGTGCCTTCTTCCCTGAGTTATTATACAAAGGGATGGTTCTATTTCGAGAATGTTTTGATATTCGATATCGATACGGTTACATTGTTGCAAGAAAACATCGATATGGGCGATATTTTAACGATATTTTTAAGTTATCGACTTTAGATTAACCAAAATTTTACGAAAACGTATTACAATAGAGTAAACTTGAATTAGATTTCATATCTCATGAGTAAATACTGGTTAATGTAGAATAAAACGATTTAAAATTGAGAAATGACTTGTAACATACGATAATAATCAATAGAGGTTTTAGATTGTCAGAATTTGATTTAATCTTTAGATTGTAGAAGGCTTTAGTAAAACAGACCAGGCACTACGACCATAGTCGATGTTTAGTACTGTCAGTTAAAAGAAAGGAGTCATAAGGATCTGTAAAGTAGGAAAGAACAGACTGGGTCACCTGTGGAGGGAGAGCAACAACTTCAGGCGTACCCAACTCCCAGGACCTAGTGTCAGATTCCAAAAAAGCTTGAAGAAAACAAAAATTCATCCCAGAATGAACTTATCAAACATTTTGGACACAAATTCAATTCGGATAACAGCTGCAAAACGTTGACTGTCACACAGGTCACAATTCTTTGATTGGCAAACTATGTGTGCACAACAAAATTACAACTAAAATTTACCTAAGCCTTGTAAAAAATGTTTATTTCTTATAAAATAAGAAGCTCTAAAATTAGTTTTGAGATTGTGTAAAGAAGAAAATATGGGAGTCCAAATTTAGAATATGTTTACCAGAGAAATTCTATACTAAACCCCAATATTCTAGAAACAGTTTTTTTATTCGATAATATAGCAAATATCCAAACAAAATTATGATATTAAAAGATCCATTATGTTACAAAGCCTATCCATCAGAGACTGTCTACATGATAATGCAGTCAATTAAACAAATATACGATTTGTTAACGTAAAAACAAATTAATCCTTTATTATCAGCACCTTAAAAAAGGTATTTAGGTCAGGTAACTGTAAGAACTAAGGTTCTATGTGTTGATGCTAATGATGTTTTAATAACTCATACATAACCAACACATGTCAAACTGTCTAAATGACAAGCAAAATTTCTAATGGAAGATTAAAAGGAACAAGGACGCTTGGGTTGGGTAAGTCAACCGAGAATCTTGACACCTGACCTGAAAGCTTTTAATAGACTAATAGCTTTCAGATTTGTCACATCTTCCTCCATACTTTCATATAATATAGTTTATGAGCCACTGACTCATACATATTTTGTCAAATTAAAATAAACACAGTAATAAGAGAGTATAATGCAATTATTTGAATGATAATGTGTGTGATAATCTGAAGATTCTACTTAATCTATGGGATGAATACATTACGCAATAAAGTAACGGAATTTCATTATTTCAAATTAGTAACCAAACATTAGGAACAATTTAGTTGCGAAGCCTCTCATTTCAAAATCCCCTTGACCCAAATGGGCGAATGGCTTTTAAAGAGCTTCGTTGGGTTTACAATTTTCACTTATCGTTGTTGAGGTTTATACATAGACCTATGAGTTCATACAGCACTAAACTAACCACATGTATACTCAACCAATCATCACCGCAGTTCTAATCTGGAGTTGGTCTTGGCGAGATTCGCTGGTGCTAATTTCTCCGTAAATACAGATGGGCTAGGTCCCTCGACAGGTTTGCAATCAAGATTGTCGTGTATTAGTATTGGGTAAGTGATATTTGACAATGATATAATATACAAATAAGTACGTTTTTGTTAAACATATTATACACGTACTCATGTACACAATGAACAAAACCGTTGCAGGAATGAAATGTGGTTAATATCGCTCAAAATTGGGGGTTTGAGAGGTCATTTAATTGGGTCATTTTAAACCACACAAAATAAAATAACGGAAAAAGGTTTCATCTTAATGTGTCCTCACCTTTTCACTTAGAACACGAAACATCATTATAAACAATATTATATTGTTCATAATTTATGATAAGTTTATGTTTATGATCAAATTTATTTATGTTTAGAGGCAAGTGTACGAAAATTGTGGCCCTAACCTTTCCTGTTAATATAAAGAATTTTTCATTGGATTCATTATGATTATTTAAGACGTCAATGCCAAATTAACTGAAACTATAAAGAGTCTAAAGCTATATACGTAATAAATACCTCAGAGAAAACTACCAATTTAAATTTTAAGGTAAAATTAAAATAAAAAGTAAACATTTATTGATTTATTGCCATCTAAATGTAACTATTTCTTCTTTTAGTGTCAAAATGCAATCATTAGGTTGTTTTTATTCAATGACAGTTAAGGTAGATAGAGCGGCGTTATGGACAACTAAAAATCCGCTAGATATTACTTATTCGTTACGCATATATAATTGTTATGCAAGCTTCCTGAGTGCCTTAATTAAGATAAGAATTCTGTCTTTTGTACGTTTAAAACAATTTCTAAACTTCCAAAATGGCATATTTTTTTAAGATAATCGGGTCAAAAATCGGGGGTTTAAAATATCTTTTTCTGCAGTATACGAACTTTTTTTCTTATTTAAAAATTCTACACAGATTACGTGAAAAAGATCTGTTATTCATCCACGTTCAGTTCAAATCATAAGTGTTTTCTCACACTCCTCGCATTAAAAACGCCGAAATTCTGACTGAATCCCCTGTAATTTAAAAGCGTTCACTAAAAATTTGAAAAAATACTAAAGCATACTTATGGTACAATCAACACAATCTTCGCTCGCGCCACCTTTAGAAGTCATTGGTTTTCTTCCGAAACAAGTATTTCTTTGTTCATTGTAATTTTAGTTATAACCTCAAGGGCCTTTAAATGATTCATACATTTTGCCATATGATTATTTTAGCATCAAAACTAATTAATAAATCTATATAACTTTCATTACACATTGTTGAACAATTTATTGCGGCTCTAATATTTCGCGACGTAGTAAATGTACAGTCACGCGTTATGTAGCTCGCCACCTGGCTTTCGATAATTGTTTCAATTATCATTCAGTGATGAAACAGCCGTTAGAACTATAGTACGGAGATTCTATCGTTCTAACAATTGAGAAATTTTAATTAATAAATTCCACAACGAATATTAGAGCCACACTAAATCGTTCAACAATGGGTAATAAAAGTTGTATAGATTTATTTAATTACTATGACATTGTAAATACGCAATAGAGAGTTCAATAAAATATTTTAACACATAGAAACTAAAACCTGTTTGCTAAGTTTACTTTTT
The DNA here is from genome assembly GCA_023375725.1 of Nephotettix cincticeps. NCBI lineage: Eukaryota > Metazoa > Arthropoda > Insecta > Hemiptera > Cicadellidae > Nephotettix > Nephotettix cincticeps. Next base: position 3,661,305 of record CM041785.1, read on the forward strand.
TCTTCCTTGGTTAAATGTTTATCGTGCTCTAATACGATTAGCATTTTTGTTTTCTTCAAGCTACTTTTGATGTAATGTTTTGAAATGTAACTAACTTACTGCTAATCCGGTATTAAAAAAACTACATGTTATTAGAAAATTAATTAGGTCCAAATATAAGCACAAAAATAACAAAGATTAAAAATTAGACACAAATTTAAAAAAATGGCGAGTAATTAATAGATTAGATTATTAATATGGAAACGTAACTAGGTGGATATTTTAACCAAATATGAATGAGAAATTAGTGTAGGATGATTGTGGCGTGAATTTGTAGTCTTGTTACTGACTAAGGCTCACATGTTCCTTATACAGGACTGTTAATTAATAGCCAAACAGCCGATGGCAACTAAGGGACCTACAGTTTAACGTGGAATCCAAACCACTGCCTCTGAATTACGAATTGGTCTAATTATGATTATGGTCTTTGTGGATTAACGTAGTATTCAATAGTGCGGACGTTAATGCACACAAGAGAACACTACACCCACCGACCATCGCTCACAACTATCCACGATTCGTGACCTCTAAGTGCTGGATTACAGGACGTTGCCACCATCCAATTACGTACTACACGTAATACTAGACTTAAAACAGTCTACAGTCTAAAAACAAACACGCAAGCGGATGAAGGTTAAATAAAACATTTTTCATTTTTGTTTACATAATATCAATTTCATCAACTGGGGTTTCAGATTGTTCACTACTTGGATAGTTAATGTTGGCTTGACATATCACAAAATCCAAATTATCACGTGAGTTTCACGACTATCTTTTTTAAACTGTCGTATTATAATCGTGATGTAATCAAAACCCTGAGATTATATTCGAGGCGATTATTTCGGATATATGACTCAACAGCTGACAAGGTCGGGAACATATGACACAACAGCTGATCCGTGGCTCCAGCTGGAACACCAAGGTTGTGTGATTTCAACAGGTGATTGTAACAAATTGGGTTAATTGGTGCACTAGCTTCATTATCTAAATTGAGGCTCTTTCCTACGGTATGTTTTATGACACACTATCTAACACTTGACTGCTTGTAAAATTGGATAACAAACTGTCGCTTCAGAAGTAGGATTAGTGTAAAACACCAAGTTTAATCCTAACTAAATTGATTCCGATGGAAAATTTTTAAATTGTTTATTTAAAGGTGTCTAAATTCACATTTCACGGGTATTTGTGTTTTCCGGGCTGTGGTAACAGTAAATTGCTACAAACTGTACGCTATTACCACATACGCACAAATCCTTTAAGTTCCAAAGTAATTTTGCTATCAATCTTCTTTAAGCTGTTTTCATTGGTTAGATATAGAGACAGGGTTTCGACCATTTCCTAACAAACGTTCCTAACACTATCAGTTTGGGAGGTTTACTATAAGTTTGGGAGGTTCACTATTAGTTTGGGAGGTTCACTATAAGTTTGGGAGGTTCACTACCAATTTGGAATGTTCACTATCAGTTTAAGAGGTTCACTATCGGTTTGGGAGGTTCAATATCAATTTGGAAGGTTCACTATCAGTTTAAGAGGTTCACTATCAGTTTGGAAAGTTCACTACCAATTTGGAAGGTTCACTATCAGTTTGGGAGGTTCACTACCAATTTGGAAAGTTCACTACCAATTTGGAAGGTTCACTATCAGTTTAAGAGGTTCACTATCAGTTTGGAAAGTTCACTACCAATTTGGAAAGTTCACTATCACTTTGGGAGTTTCACTTCGGTTTCGTCGATAGTGTGGTAAGCCTAGCCCCCCAAATTATCACTACCCTCAATATCACAACCTGCTATCGGCCGTGGTGTGTTATCTCAGGTATGTTATCAACGCCATCCATGGTCAAACTCTGCCAACATCTACACCCAATTCGACTTTGTGTGCACTTTAAATATTTTTTCCAAGGTAACAAAGATGTTTAACGTTATATTTTAGCAACATAAGTTGAAATTTGCATTGTTCTAAGAAACAACAAATTATTCATATTAATGAATATAAAAGATGAGTTATCTCAATATTTAACGATACTTGATTTTTTTAAATGTAAGAACGACGAATACATAGACTGATAACTAATTGAATTAAAGCTAATGCAATCCGCAAAAATACCTAACCTAAGATAGAAAAATAGTGTATAGGAATAATAATGTTTACAAATACTGTAACCTAATATCAAAAACGTATCCCAGTAATAAAAATTATTTCTCTCAGTTTTCAAACAGCAATCTAGTTTTACCCTTTCTTTAAAGATGTTTGCCCCTAATTGATATATAAGCCAATAATAATACTGTAGGTATAGTACCTTCGTCAAACAATTAAATTATGAAAGCCGTCAGGCGATTAGTTTAGGGATTTATAATCCAATTTTAAAGCCTTGTCAAGTTAAAATTCACACAACATTTAACATATCACTGATTTAAATACAAAATATACATATCCAAATGTATTTACATTTGAGTGGCAGATGACATTTAGCCGTGTCGTGGTATTTATATTTACACATCGTTAGCCGTGAGTCAGTACATACCGGGATGCAGTTTTTTTTATAGCTTCACAATTATCTCTTGTAACATAATTTGGGTATCAATTAATAACCTACCTAAAAAGATCAATTTTAGGTGGTAAAATTACCAGAGTTTGGGCCGTAACCCATGAAAACGTTAACGATATCTCGAAAAAAATGATAATACTTAATTTATTAATTTACCTTAATTTTCTTATAAGTTCCTTATAGCCCAAGTTAAACTAACGGTCCAAAAGGGTTCAAACAAAGAAGCCACAACCTACTGCAACGCACACAGATCTACATCTGTTATCATCTGTGTTATCAGCGCATCTACAATGTCGATGTGTTCAAGGTCAACCACCGCTGGCTTGATGCTCGCTCCGCTCTGGCTTTAATGTAAACAAATTCTGAAGTCATTGACCTAGTTAAATGATATCGGAGATCCAAGGTAATATACAGAACTTACGAAGCTAAAACTTATTTATATTCAAAAGAACTTAAACGTGGGGACAAGTATTTGCATAATTGAATATGTCACACAACCGGTGGGGGAGATTTAAGTACTTTTATAAATAAGTTACACTGCACTTCGTTTTAAAATTAAATAAATTCTTTAAAAATAAACAGATGCATCAGAACTTGAAAAAACATTATTAGCGTTTTATGTATCACCAAATAAATTAGAAGAATTAACGTGAAGGCGACCTTGGGAAACGTGACGGGATTTAATGCATGTGCAAAAGTGTAAATATCTGTAAAATCTAAATTTGAGTTTCATAGAGTCTATAATGTAAGAAGGACTGATATTTCAATAAAAACCCCGGAAGGAAGCTATTTTTTTGAGTTCTTGAGAAAAAGGATCTTTATTTAACATGTACAGTGATAGGGCGCCATGAGCCTATTTAATGAGTACGAAGTGACACTAAAACTCTACACAATTAAGTAGACAAAATTTTTATTTTTAATCTCGTTCAACAAAATGTTGATACTGAGGTCACCCCTTCTTTTATATGCACAAGGTGCCTGCGCCTTTTCTACTTCCCTTAGGAAAAATGCTAAATTCAAACAATTAATTTTACTCTATCTGGAAAACTTATTCTGTGCAACTGATATTGTATTATAATGTCAAGCAATCTATCTCATTTATTAAATTCAACCAATTAATTTTAATCTTATCTTTTATTATATTCAATATCTCATCTAATCATTAAGTATTAATAAAAAATAATCTTTAACAAAATACTATTAACACTTTCCTGAAAGGTTTTTAATTGAATTCATCGATAAAAAATCGTTATGATAAAAATATTCTTATTTAAAATGAATCTGATATCTCCGAAACGAAATACAACATTGTCGGACGATGAGGATAAACTAGTTCCATCTGAGATTGCAGCGTGATACAGCGTGAACAGGAAACAAAGTGACGGAAAGCTACCACAGCCCGCGGCCAGACGGCGGATTGATTGTCTTGAGATGAGAAACTTTAGAACGAAGAAAGGAGAGATATATACACAGTATATACAAGTAATAAACGGTATCAGTGGACCGACACATACTTTCTCACTTTAGTAAATTTAAAAACGACAATCTGTAATAAAACTGTCTTATTCTTTAGAGCTATTTAAAAATTGTTTATTGTTTCCAAAATAATCATATAATAACTCAAAATAACAACGATAAACAAAGTTAAATTAATTGTTAGAATTTCATGGGCCCCCCACGGTAATACCAAGCATTTTTGAACGATTTTATGCAATTTTCTGCAGGTTACTATAAAAATCGATTTTGTTTTTCGGCGAATATTTAATTACCACGCATTTATATCCAATAGTTAAACGTTATTATGTATATTTTATGATTGAGAAATACAAAACGGAAAATTTAATTCTCTAGATTGCCGATTTATTTTTAAATTCACACATCAAACATTTTGCTACGAATATTATACTCGAGTGCTCAGAAATCCTGTCACAAAATTAACATTAATCTTAAGGAATTTTATAAATCCGACGTCCAAAATCGTAATTTTTGGTCATTTTTTGCTAGCTGTAATTTTTACACTTTTCTAAGCATGATATGAAAAACAAAAAGTTTTCATAAATTTATGCAGTAATAAATAAATTGGAAACCATTAAAGCTATTTTGATGAAATATTTTCACACTATAGAGGTATTATGTTCGATTCACAATTGTGGTCTAAGAGGCGGCGTTAAACTATGAGAAAAAATATGATTTGGGAAAAAGGTTCATAAATATATGTGTATTCACTATATTTTTATAATCCTAGCACCAACAAACTAATAGATATTGAATAACAACTGTGCAAAATTTGAGCTGCCTATGAACAGGAGACTAGGAGATATATGTACTTAAAAATGACAATTGTGGGGCCTTCTGGAGCGTCGGACTTCCCTTAAAGGACCATATACATGGCGGAGATACTAAGGACTGTGCAGGACTTTGTCACACGGACTCCATAGGTCAAGGTTGAACGTGAGTTGCAGGAAGAACCGTCTCAAGGTCAGAGATCGCCAGCATCACCTGTGTGTGCAAAACACCTCGTCACGCTCCCGTGGCGCTGTGCAAAACCCAACAATGCGCTAAATTATACCACGGCACAATGGGAATTTTGAGGGAAATTTGCGACATAATAGCCGACGAGTGGTACTGCGTATCCGCTTCAGCTGAAATTCGCAAATGTGAAGTGCTTTTGGTAAATTATTGTTGACAGCTCAAGGGTAAAATAGTAAAATTATTAGTAGTGATGTTCCAAATAAACATTGTGAAGCATTGTGTTTCATAATGTTTTGTGTTATAATTATTAAATTCGGACGTAATTTAAGTTAAATAAGTACAACCTTCAACTAAATATTTTCTCACACTGTTACTTCAGTTAATTAGAGTACACAAAGACTTGTTATTTTCGATGACAGTTATGTGCTAGTAAAGTAAAATCCATTTTGTTAGCGTTTTCTTGGTAAGAGATTTTTTTTTAATAAAAATTATAAAAAAATTGCAAGAATAAATAAATTCTGGGGGTATAAGTAATGGTTCTATAAATCCGTTTTTACCTTTATGACTCAAGGGATAATTTATAACAACGTTTTATTTTGGTTAAATATATAATATGGTTATAGTTATATATATCCATGGTTATTTAAAAGGTAAAAGATACCACTATATTTTATGTGGTTGTGTTTTCAAACCATTGAATATAAACAATACCCCTATCACAGCAGACCTGCATACTCAACGATTTTCCAAATCAATAATATAAAAATACTAATAATAATAATATATGACAAGTTTTTTTAATATCTGTTCATAAATATGAGAGTTATTTGCCTATTCTCCGTAAGATTAACATGGGGAAAAGTATGCAGGTTTGCTGCTATGAGAAACATTGAAAGTAGATATTTCTAGCATAAACAAATTTTATTTAGACCATTTATACCAAGTTTCATAAACATCTTTCCTATGGGAAATTTGCAATAAATAACAGATTAAGTAATAGATTATAAGTTTTGAATAAATAAAACCTAGATAATATACCTTCTCTCACTTTCATGTTATACCTAACATTAAAAAATATGTACTAACTCGTGTGTCAGATTAATAGGCTACACAATTTATACTGAATATTGTTTAATTTAATAAAATAATTTAAATCACTAGTGTTCAAAAACGAGCAAAACGGAAATAATTCAAGTCTTCGAGATCGATCAAGCTATGGAATCTGGTTAGCTAATTTTTTTGTATTGTTAAACTGTTGTGGATTTTTAAAACGCTTTTTTTAGGAAACGGTCCAAACCATGGTCCTGTTGACTGGAACGGTGATGTCACTAGCGACGTCCTGTAATCCAGCTACTTAGAGGTCACGAATTGTGGATAGTGGTGAGCGATGGTCGGTGGATGTAGTGTTCTCTTGTGTGGATTAACGTCCGCACTATCAAAGACAATCTTATTCTAATAGAATAAGATAAGTCAATGTAAGTCATGGAATTTACAAACATTAACTCAGTTACAAAAATGCAAAATTTAATTTGCTTTAAGAAAATGTAAACTTTTAACAGGGTTATAGGCTAACACAAACAATAGAGAAAATTGCGTTTTTATTCTAATCGAATAAGATTGAATAAGATTGTCTTTGACACTATTGAATACTACGTTAATGCACAAAGACCATCCCCATAATTAGACCAATTCGTAATTCAGAGGCCGTGATTCGGATTACACGTTAAACTGTAGGTCCCTTAGTTGTCATCGGCTGTTGGGCTATTAATTAACAGTCCTGTCTAAGGAACATGTCAGCCTTAGTCAGTAAAAAGACTACAAGATCGCGCCACAATCATCCTACATTCATTCCTCATTCATACTTGGCTTAAAATACCTACCTGGATAGGTCGCCATTTCAGTTAAAAGTATAAAAGTGCTACCCACTTTGAATGGTTATCCTATAAATAGTTCGATAAACTTTAACTGGGTCTAAAATCAAACCGGGAATCACTTATTTCGGTTAATTTAAAATTATCTGTGTTCGCTAGCAAGGGCGATTTTGGGCACAAGAAATTTGCCATTTTGAATGTGAAGAATTCTAGTGTTTCTATAGTTTGGCGGATTCACACGTGGATCACTCAATATCTTCAGATATACCTTTGTATCAGACACGACCTGGAAACTTTCCACCACCCGATTTTCAACACCTAACTGTGATGATAAGAACTAACGAACTAACAGAGTGATAACAACTCAGGATATCGATAGTCAAATATTGGTCTTAATTTTTATAATTAACTGTCGTTTTCAACTGTTAATGTTTTATAATTTATTCATGATTTAAACTACGTTTATCAAATACGATTATTTTTAGTTTTGTGCTATATTATGTCGATCATTTAACTAAAGAAAATTTTACCAACACATTTATTTGTTTCGATATTGTTGGCAATAATGTTTTCATATATTTTAAATTTTGAGCTTGTTAGTGAAATATGGTTATGGTTATGTTTTTGAGTTGTTATTATAAATCCTTGATAAAATATTTTTTTACAATTATTAAAGTTTTTAATAGATATGAAAGTAACTAAACAAGGTTTGTCAAAGATATATTAATATTCGTCTCTATTTTTTCGTGATATTAAAACTAGTAACTTATTTACTTTTTTCCATTTTCCCCTTAAACATAAAAGATGGTGAAAGGGTTTTTTTTATTTCGAATTTGATTGAAAGTGGTATATCCGCTTTGAGGTTCCCTGAATCAAAAAAGGTGGTTTTCGGGCTGATATATGTCTGTTAGTCTGCCATTCTGTCTGTCTGTCTCTGAACAAAACCTGAGACCACCCAAATCGTATAATTTTTACGAAACGTGGTACAATGCTGCGCTTGGGCTATATATTTTCAGACATTATTTATCTATTTTTTAATTTAATTAACCTCTAAAAACCCTTAAACAAGTTTTAAAATTGAAAATCCCTCCAAATTCGTTTAAGCGATTTTGATTAACATTTCATAGATTATGATTATAATATATAATATGTCATAGTTTAGAGTAGGTCCAAAATAATATGACACAGCCCAATACACCTGTAAATCTAATGATTCAATAGTTGTGGGATTTTAAATGTAAAAAACAACAAAACCGATCACTATTATTCGTTTAACTCCATATAGGTTTTCCTGGGATATAAAACTTAAGTTTAGAAAAATAGCATAAAATTACGCAATGTACAGACCAAACTCTAAATTTATTTATGTGGATATATTCGCAAATAATTTGAAATCTGTACTTTACTTAATAACACATTGTTACATAATCCGCATTGCGATAAATTGGGCAAGCTAATTAAAAGGTTAATCATCATTGCAACATTCCTATACAGTGTGTAACTGAAATGCACGAGGAAACTTTAGGATATTGTTCCTGAAGTCAAAACAAATAAAAAATGTCCCATGAATGTATGTCCTATCTCGCTCCATTTTTCGTCTGTCCGTTGTATGTGTTTTTTTACATAGCTTGCTATAACTCTGAAGCCACTTAAGGTAACAACTTCAAATTTTGTAAGCTCATGAGTACTAATAGGAACTACGTTTTTGCGTAGTATCACATTTCTACCTAGTACCATAACAAAATGGCGACCGTTTCAAATTTTCAAAGCTCAATAACTAAAAATCCATGGAATTTACAAACATTAACTCAGTTACAAAAATATGTAAAATTTAATTTGCTTTAAGAAAATGTAAACTTTTAACAGGGTTATAACACAAACAATAGAGAAAATTGCGTTTTTCTTTAGCCGCAACTGGCAATTTAGGCTTTAAAGGGTGATTTTGGGTAAGTAGTAACATTATTAAAATTGAATTATCTTTTATGTTTTTAGGTTAATTTTTGTCAATTCCATTACTTTTGTGTTTTTGAGATTTTAAAAATTTAAATAGTTGCCATTTTGAAATGGTACAAAGTAGAAATTTGATACTATGCAAAACATTAGGTCCTATTAGTACTCATACATGTACCAAATTTGAAGTTAGTACCTTAAGTGGTTCCAGAGTTATAGCAAGTAATGTAAAAAACACATACACACGGACTGGCGGGAAACGGAGCGAGATAAGACATATGTTCAAGGACATTTTTGTTTGTTTTGACCTTAGGAACAATATCCCAAAGTTTGTAGGTGTATTTTAGTTACACCCTGTATATAGACCGTTCTAATACGGCCGTACGTTATTTTAAATGAGTTTTTGAAGTGTATACAAACTCATAATGTCGATGTAGTGTGTTATCAAAGATAAATAAACGGTATCAATGAGTAGACACGTACATTCTCTCTTTTTTAAGTACCTTATATAACTCCTCTGTATACATCCATAACCGTTTCAATAAAATGTAAAACTTTACTTTCAAAAACCTTCGACAAATAATCCCCCTGATAGGAGCCCCCAGTACCTATTCTCGGAGGGTGCACAAGGGGGTGGCGTTTGGAGTACTCACCCCTCCTTACCAAAAACATGTAAATAATTTGTTACACATACGTAAGCCAAAGAGAAGACATGAATAGCATTACTGTACTTTATTTTACAAAGCATAGAAACCTACTTTAGAGATGAGGTTTTGAGGTAATACCATCATCCACTATGGAAGTACTAACAACGTCAATACTAGCATTTTTAGGCAGTTTACAAGATTATAAAACCAACATAAATTTGATGTTGTTTATATTACCGAATCAATCTCCACTGTAAATTAAAACTCTTAACTTCTAAAAGTTGTTTTCGAAAACTTTTACTATCACGAGAGTCTTGGGACGAGCAATTTTCCCCTACTGTCCTCCTGGAGCTACTCCTGTCCTTTGATTATGAATGGTTTTTATTTTTAAGTCCGACTAAAGATTTCGCACCATTTTCATTCACACCTGTGTATTAAATGATAGTTGCTTAAGCCCCGATATCAGGTAATTGAAGAAACTTATACATTTATTATGAAATCACACCAATATAGTTACTTGAATGTTTTAAATTCCAAAGGTAGATAGAGTTTTACTTTAAAATCTAAAACAACGTGATTTAATTACACACAGTATTCGTGACTTTTTATACGTGACTTCTACAGTCAACTCGTTTTTTTACATTATCTCAGTAACATATTACTACAGCTAACGGAAATATATATAGAATTTAGCCTTCATAACATCACAACAATACTAAACTGGTACTAGCTAAGGTTACTCTACTGAGACAAGATTTGCTATATTTTCTCACGGTACTAGTAAGAACGGAAAGTTAAAAAGAGCAAGCACTCTTTTCGTTATATATTAATATATTTTAATACAAAAACGTTTGAAATAGTTCAATATTGGTTAAAAGGAATGGCACAAACGAAATGCCATTTATAAAAATGTTACATATAGGGTCTAGCTTTTTTATGTTTATAATCCCCAAAATTACACATGTTTACCTATATGTTTCCGAACTCATTGCGACGTAGCATTCATAGGTTGTAACTCATTTTTACAAGTATTATTTTATTGTCCTTCAATTACGCATCAATGCCACGTGCATCGATAAAAACCGTGTTTACTAAAACTGCATCCTTTTTTACAAATTGCTTTTAACTTTTTTAAACACTCTCTAATTATAAGTAGATTATTTTAGTCCATACATATTTATTTTCTATTCAGCCAAAAATAAAAAGTACGTTCTATAATGTGACCACTTGACATTCCAGTTTACTATTTTTTATATTGGATTGAAATTCCACATTATTAACGATTTGACAGTATTTAATCATCACATCTGGTATTTGTGAAAAGAGTTAAAAATGTTTATTTATCTTAATCTATTTTAGACTTTATATTTATATCTCTGTTTATTCGGCTTTGCTTGTATTTAACTTGTTTTATTTTTACGTTCTCACACGATTGTGGATTTTCAGGAGAGCTATGACTGAAATTTTGAGAATAGTATTTTACTCGTCAGAACTTTAATGTAAGCATAATCATAAAGTAGTAAAGAAAGAGTTCACAAAATTCGCTAAGTATTCCTATAGTTTTTTTTAATTTTTTTTAGTTTAAATAGAGTCATTTTCACATAAAATAAGTTTAATAGAAAGTGAAATAGCTAATTCACTTTTACAGCGAAAAAAATCATTTTGTAATGTATACGACTTATAGTAACATATGCGTAAATTTAATAGTATTGAGCTACCATAAAGGTTACTTAGATGTCATTTATTTTCAGGAATATTTCGACAAACTAACTTACAAGCTTAAAACTATGACGATTTTCTATAACCGAAGTGACATTATTACTTTAAACTATATTAAGATATACTAGTGAAGATTATTATAGTTTTAACAAATCGAATATATTCAGTAAAGTTAGTTTTTGAAGCAACGACTGCGTATTTGCTTGTTACGTTTGTACATTACCGATACGCGAAGCACTACACATCTGGGATCACTATCAGCACTAGGTAGGTATACTGGTAGGTAGGCCTACCTGATATCCTCATAGGCCGCGTGGAGACACCAGACTGAGGAGTTAGGCGCGTTCTCTGTATATTTACATGGACGAGGGGAGGGGGGGGACTCAATGGGCTGGTTGGCGAGAATTGCTGATAATTCGCTAGGATAGGATTCAGGGTTCTATATCTGGAGCACACATCTCGAGACAGCGGTTAACATACACATAAATAGTAACAAGCTAGGTTTTACTGGGCTTTGAGTATATTTCTATAATTTATATTCCACCATTCCAAAATTAAAGTGCATAAAATTATGTGGGAATTAAAAGTACATGTACCTAAAAAGTTGCATCAGAGGATAATTTCAAAAAAATTTTAATTAATTTTTTTTATAATAAATGATATCAGTGGACCGACACATACTTTCTCCTAACGGCAATTTATAATACAACTAGCTGACCCGGCGAACTTCGTAACGCCTCACAGTAAACACATGTTAACTTTAAGATTGGCCATGTTCTGAAGTCGAATAGCAATACGGCTTCATTGTGAAAGGTTATATATTCTGGGTCGCTGCATAGTGAATAACAATACTGAAATGATAAAACATATTAATAACATTCCCATAAAACAAATAAATCTGAGTGGATTAATTCACAATTTTCAAATCCAATCCAAACCCAAACGAAACCTAACTGTAATACGGCTTTTATAGGAACGATATACAACAGCTGATTATTATAATAAACGTAATATTATAAACATTGTAATTATCATATAAACACGTGACTTTAATCAGACAGAAAATAAAAATATAAATACATAATCCCCCAAAACCGTAAACTATTAACGTGGTGAATAAAGCTGTTCATTTTTTACAGTACACATTTACTTCATAGTTTAACATTAATGAATGATTCAGATGGCATTGGATAGTAAAGCTAATGGAAAGTAAACCAATCAGCTGTAGCTAAGAAATCAAATGTTTTCATTGTAGACATTTTGTAAACAAACTTACTCTCCATAAGGTTAACATTAGAAATTTAAAACGTCATAAAATGGAAACTTATGGGGTTTTCGAAAATATTTTTTCACTAAAACCTTCCCGGACACATGTAGAGCAACTTCCTAAAATTTCATGGCGATCGGATGAGTAGTTTGGCAACGCATAAAGGACATACATACAGACAGACATACATTCAATTTTATATATAGAGATTAACATATGATATAACGTTTACCTAAATATAATTTGATAATTTATTATTTGAAGCAACCCGCCCCCTGGTAATACCAAGCTTTTTTCAGTGGGCTTTGTTGGGAGATGTGACATTACGCTACATAGGCCTACCAAGTTTTTAACGGGTGGGAAATAAGGAAGAAATTGAAATTTAATTTTCTTCATGAGAATAACATTGGGCGCTCTCAAACATTTTACAATGTTTACCAAGAGCATTAAATTTAACTTTTCTCTAGAACCGTTAATCGTAGACTAATGATTCAAAATACTAGTTTGTTTAGTTCTTAAGCTGGTTTTAATGATGATAGTCAAATTATTTTGTAAAATTATTGTTTTGCAAAGGTAAAAAATAATATATTTTTTTACATTTAATACCCCATAATTTTTAAAACCTATTGTTTTGAGAAATGCGGGGCTATAAATCAAATAATTTTCATCAAAATCGTTAAAGCCGTTTTTGTGAAATTTTCATGTTTTGGGGGTTTTATATCCTAAAAAAATTGAAAAAAGCCCCAGGATAACGTGGATTATTTCCTACATGCCAAATTTCATGAAAATTGAATTAACAGTAATGTAGCCTTGAGAGGCTACATCCTACCCCCACAGACAGACATCACTCTAAAACCACTTTTTTATTCAGGGGGAACTAAAATGGATGTATTCACCAAATTCAATTCAAACTCAATTTCAAAATTTCTGACGAGAACAATACTTTCTCTTTATACTAACGTATAAGTGGGAGAAAGTAAAAACCCCGTTTCTTATATTTTTTTCAAACATAGTATTTCATACACAATTATCAACCGTTTAATATTTTTAAGGGAGGGCTATATTCCCCCTGGGATAAAAATTGCCTTTGTGAGTTTTTGTAAGCGAGAAAACCGTAAACTGCATACCACGTTTTGTGCAAAGACGGTTAAACAATAAAGAGAACGTTGACTTCTTTTTGTCCTATTTTGGAAAAACATACGAGAAGTATGTTCTGAGATAACATTCAGTACACGTACCACTGTCGGATTGTGAATTTAATTTTCTTCACGAATGTTTGTAAATGGAGAAGATATAAATTAACCTAACTGTCCATGATAAACGCAGTACGTTGTCTGAGAGTGTCCAGTGTTGTTCTAATGGAGAATAAAAAATTAATTTCTTCCTTATTTCCCTATCGTATAGGGGGAGAAAGTAAAAATGACTTTTGATCACGCTGATAGAAATTATTAGCTCCGATATAAATACAAATTTTTAAATTCAAATCGGTAAACAGTTTTAACTTTGTTTGGGATCTTCCACTTCATTTAATTGGAAGTTAAAATAAATGTACACTATATTTTCGGAGAAATATCCTAAGAAACAATACTTCCACAGTTAGTTAAATGAATACTGACGTTAAAAGTACGTTTCAATATTTAATTCAGTAATTTTATTGTTTTACTTATTTTTTTAGTTCCAACCAATCAAAAATAAATAATACTAGAAAAGATTTAGAGGTTATTAGATTAGATTAGATTATTGAAATGGCGACCATACCACAAGGTAGGTATTTTAAGCCAAGTATGAATGAGAGTTGATTGTAGGATGATTGTGGCGCGATCTTGTAGTCTTGTTACTGACTAAGGCTGACATGTTCCTTAGAAAGGACTGTTAATTAATAGCCCAACAGCCGATGGCAACTACGGGACCTACAGTTTAACGTGGAATCCGAACCACGACCTCCGAATTACGAATTGGTCTAATTATGAGGATGGTCTTTGCAGATTATCGTAGCTTTCAATAGTGCGGACGTTAATCCACACAAGAGAACACTACACCCACCGACCATCGCTCACAAATATCCACAATTCGTGACCTCCAAGTAGCTGGATTACAGGATGACGCCACCATGTTCCCACTGTCTACGTTTTAACACCGCAGTCACGAGACTGTGTAGTCTAGAGTACCTCGGCCATCTTGGATCTTATTCTTATAAGAACAATGTTAATTTTATAACAGCATTATTGATCACTATTTACATTTTACATTTTTTCTTTTTTAACAAAAAAAAGACAATTTCCTGTTAATCATCGGTTGTAATTGCATACTAAAAATAGTTTCTCGGTAAAATATATTAAAAACATTTAATGATATAGTTCCCTAAATAGCTACTCTACCTTTAATTTAACATTCCAGCCATCTTGCTATGACTCATATAGCCAGTAATGAAGCCTTGAAATTTTTATTGTTCTTAAGTTGTTGAAACTAAATATATTTCGCCACTTCTGCATACTTAAGCGGTTGTTCACATTATGAATTTTTACCAACATACGTCAGAAACAGCTACGTAATTCCTTATTTTTATTGTATACCACCTAGATGGACAGGATATTGACTGTAAAATGAGAAGGCAGCACCCATGTATAATAATAGAGTTAATTGGTAGAAGAACGCGTTGAGGGCTGTGTAATTTATTCTCTGTCGACTCTTCGGCTTACAGAAAACCACTTTAAATCTTTCCACTATTCCTGAAAGCGCTAACAATTCAGGGCATGTTCGCGGTTGTTATACATTTTGTTTAGACAATCTAAAAAAAGCTTTTTTATACTTGGCTTAAAATACCTACCTGGGTAGGTCGTATGATTCACATACATTGGCTCTTCTGATTTGTAGTCAAAATGTATAAGATCTGGAGTTTAACGGAAAAATAGAGGAAAGCTGTGGTAGCTAGATTGTCTAAACAAAATGTATAACAACCGTGAACATGCCCTGAATTGTTAGCGCTTTCAGGAATAGTGGAAAGATTTAAAGTGGAATTAAAGTGGTTTTCTGTAAGCCGAAGAGTTGACAGAGAATAAATTACACAGCCCTCAACGCGTTCTTCTACCAATTAACTCTATTATTATACATGGGTGCTGCCTTCTCATTTGTACAGTCGATATACTGTCCATCTAGTATACAATAAAAATAAGGAATTACGTAGCTGTTTCTGACGTATGTTAGTAAGCATTCATAATGTGAACAACCGCTTAAGTATGCAGAAGTGGCGAAATATATTTAGTTTCAACAACTTAAGAACAATAGTAAACAACTTAAAAGCCAAGTAAAAAGCTTTCACAGGGTCTAGGGGGGCATTGCCCTCCTTAATTCAGCCCATGCTTGTTAGCGTCATCGGTGCAAGAGGTCAGGGGTTTGATCTTCGGGATATCCACAAAATTTGATGGAGTTGGACAGCTTTCCCTTAAAGTGTTTGATTAATCTCCTGCAAAAATTCCGTTAGCGTAGACATAAAGAATCCTGATCTTGACTTCCTGACTAGATTAGGTCTTCTTAATTAACAACGAGGTGTCATTCGCGCACGCCGCGATGGCCTGTCAGTGCTGGTGGGAGGCGCTCCGCTCCACCAATAACATTTCACTTCTTAATCCCCTTGTCACTCACTAAAGCTCTTCACCAGATACAGACACTCGATTTATATAACTCACTATAAATAAACACCACAGGATTACTAGGGGGCAAAGTCTGAGTATTCTGAGAATAGGAGAATTGTTTCTTGTTAAATTTCCTTTAAAACTGAGAAATGCTTACATTAGAACAATAGTGAAAAATGTAAGTTGTCTTCTTTAAATGTGAAGCAATTATAGTTTCGGTTTGGCTCATAGATAGGTGATGTTGGAGGTAGGGATAGATACTGTATTACGGTTAGAGGAGAGGAAGGTAATATGGAATACAGAGTTTTTGTCTCTGTTTGGTGCTGCTATTGCGCGGGAATGACATAAACTAATAAGAAACAATCCCATGATGCATTGTAGTCGGAGTTAACCGTTTGTTGTGTTCTTAAGTCTCGATACAGAAAAAGTTCATTTTATGAACTCTTTTTTCTAAGAAACTTGTAGTTTATTGTTACATGATATCGTTTGGCTTACTGTGTTTTGTTGGTCAATGTAAGGTTTAATTTTCCAAGATCGCATGTTGGGTATTATGGAATACTAGGTATCTCATATTATTCGATAAATCAATGGTAGTCCATATAACCCAACATTGGTTATTACATTAAAAATAAAGAAGTTGGATTCTGTAACGAAAGATTCTCAGTCCCGGGCTTAAGTCTTACCATGAGACCTACGGTAATAGCTTCTTCCCTATGGGAAATTCGCTAAAATAACAACCAGTTTAAAGTAACCTGCTACAACCATTACAGTTATATTCCAGTAATATGGTTTCTCACCCTGCTACGTCAAATAACGACCATCTCTAGTCGGAGGGAGTGGTTAGTGTTTCTATATCCACGACCTAGATGCCCAGTATCGCCCTTCTCATTGTGACGTCAAAGCACTACGTCACAACCTTGCGGACACAATCAATGACGTCAACATTGAACCGGTTCCGCAAATTGTAAGATATTTAGGTAAGAGTTCAATACATCCTGACCATGTGACATACACATTAGTGGCACTTTGTGGCATATATTGATTCTGTATCCATGTAAATTTGTAATCTATTTGAATAATTTAATTAATGCCACTACCGGAACTTAAAAAATGCAATATTTAAGAACTAAGAAACTATTACCGTATAAACTAGACCACTGTCAGACATAAGTCGGGAACTATGATAATTTTTCATTTTGAGATCCCTAGAGACAAAAAAAACAATACTCGTTAAAATCTATAATTTATATAAATGCCATGTTTATAAAAATTCGGTACATGTGTCTGTATAAAAGTCGTATCTGTAAATACGATAAATGTTTTTGAAATAGTCAAATACAGTTATCCTAGATTTATTCGTATTAGTTTGAAAACCAGATACATCCATGTTATTTTTAAGGAGAATAAGTAAAATGAACTTTTTACTTAATCTAAGAATAAACTTAGTTTTAAGCTGAGTTACGTTAGCGTAACATCTAGGACAATTCTGAGTGTTCCACATTGTCATCACCAGTAACTGATGATAATCCATACACTCACGTAATTAAGCTTTCATCCCAAACCGGTTGCGCCTCCCCCTCCCTTCCACGGTAAATGGAGCAACCATTCCCGATCATGATTTGCGAGTTGTCAAGCTCATTGATATCATGATTACATATTGCGGTTTCTCCGCGATTTCCTTTTGCTTGACAAGTGCAAACTGGTTCCGCCCTCCGAGATAGCACAATCACAGATTGTGACCTTCAATTGTTTCTCATCTAACAATTTCTCTACTGCAAAGTGCCTCCCGGACTTACCGCTATAAATAAACAGATAGTTTCCTGTCACCCTCTGATGAAAATTGTGGCTTCCAGAAAACAAATAAATAATATTACATTTGAAGCTTACCATTATACAGGGTGTTCCATTTTCCGTCTGCCAGTCTGTATGTGTTCTTTACATATATTGCTATCTGGAAAAACTTTAGGTACCAACTTCAAATTTGGTAAGTTTATGAGTACTAATAGGACCTACTTTTTGCATAGTATCGAATTTCTACTTTGTAAACCATGGAATTTACAAAAATACCTTAAAGACAAAAAATGCAAAACTTAACTTCCTTCACAAAAATATAAGTTTTAGCACCAATTACGAAGAAAATTCAATTTTAGTAATGTTACTACTTACCCTAATTGCCCTTTAAAGCCCAAATTGACAGTGGTGGCTTAAGAAAATCGCATTTTTCATTATTATTTGTGTTATGACTCTATTGATAATTTACATTTTCTAAAGGATATTAAATTTTGCATCTTTTGTGTTTGAGTTGATTTATTTAATTCCATGGTTTTTGAGTTAATGAGCTTTGAAAAATCGAAATGATCGCCATTTTCAAATGGTACAAAGTACAAATTGTGAAGTTGGTACCTTAAGTGGTTCCGGAGTTATAGCAAGTTATGTAAAAATCACATACACACGGACAGACAGAAAACGGAACGAGATAGGACATATGTTCACGGGACATTTTTATTTGTTTTGACTTCAGGATTAGTATCCCAAAGTGAGTCTGTGCATTTCAGTTACACCCTGAATACTTATGTCCTTATTGATCATCATTTTAGTTCCAAGCTTTCAATAAGCTTTTAGCTTATCAGTCACTGTATGTCAAAGATTGTACCGTGTATTTCTTGAGTCAACACAATCTTTTCACAACAGTACCTTAACCTTTTTAAAATTGATCTCCCACAAGTCGAGTGTCAAATACGTAAACGTTTCTTGACACATAATTAACATTAAGACACATATGTTTAGTTTGAACCCAGTATATGTTCATCTTAAAGATATATGTGATTAAACACCATCAATTCAATACCATATTTATTATTAAAGAAAATTATGTTTCTCTTGGGATTTCCTCTGAGGAAAAAGTAGAGACGTAATCCAAATGAACCTTGTAACAGAAACCGCAAAAGGAAAGCTCACAGTGCGAGCGTCACGATCTGGTATGATATTCTTGTAAAGCCTCTCTATACGTCACTTGTGGCGGGAGTTGCTGCTGTGCAATTTAAATCATGGCTAATACAGTTTTATATGACACTAGCTGTCCTGGTGAATGTTTAAAGCCTAATAGTAAATACATGTTAACTTAGAGACTGGCTATATTCTGGAGTCGAATAGCATTACGGCTCCGTTGTGAAAGATTAGATATTCTGGGTTGCGGCATAGTTAATAACAATACTGAAACGATAAGACATATTATTAATATTCCCATAAAAGAATTTCATGTGAGTGGATAAATTCACAGTTTTTTAATCCAACCTATACATAAAGCAAACCTAACTGTAATACGGTTTTTACAGAAAAGATATACAACAGCCGATTATTATAATAAACGTAAATACATATAAACATTATATATATATAAACATTGTATTATATAAACATATAAACATTATATAAACATTGTAATTATTTTTTATTTAGCCAGCATATAAACACGTGACTTTTAATCAGACAGAAAATATAAAAATATAAATACATAATCCCCAAAAACCTTAAACTAATAACGTGGCGAATAAAGCGGTTCATTTTGTACAGCACATATTTACTTCATAGTTTTAATGAATGATTCAGATGACATTGGATAGTAAAGCAACAGCTATAGCGTAAGAAATCAAATGCTTTGATTATAGACAATTTGTAAACAAACTTATTCCCCATAAGATCAATTTATAACATTCGTATAAACAGCTGTTCTCATTCTTATATATTATAAATTCAATACAATAGCTCAACACCCCCCACCAGAGCTAATACATATCCATGTCAAAAACGTTTATTTCCCTGTGGGAAATAGGTTAGATCATGTATATGTCTAAAGGGAATGTTTTAAGTTCATCTAAACAGCTGTTTAGATTTTTTTTGTTATTTTTTATACAAAAAATTCAATAATTACCCTGGTAGTTTATATGGAAACCTGTTACATATTTTCCATCTTAAAAACCACTAACACCCCACCCCAGAGCTAACACATATCCATGTCAAAAACTTTACGCAATCACGATTTAGATTAAAATATAGTAGTTTATAGTGAAAAGAGTACTAAATATATGACATCACCTACGTGTCTGTGAAATGACGGTACAAATTTATGGGTTTTTAAATGTCAAAAAAGGTTTTGTATTTTAAAATATTTGTCTATGACTAATGGTTCCAGAGAAAGGTTAAATTTATGGTAAACGCAGTACAAGGCTAAGAGCGCCCAGTTTTATTCTAAAGGATGATTTAAAAAACTAATTTCTTCATTACTTCCTAACCTTTTCTCATGAAACTTGGTATACAACGTAAGGTTACATCACCTACTAGAACCCACTTAAAAAGCTTAGTATTACCGGAGGTGAGAATTGGACCACTCATCAAGTTCTAACAACTAATTTAACTTAATTTCTCTTGTGATTATTTTAGAACTTGGATGATTATTTTTGAAAAAATAAATTATTAAAGGATATTTAGATAAACTATAAAGAATATTATGGTTTTATTAATTAATTATTGTCGTTTTTAAGTTTGCTTAAGGGAGAAAGTATGTGTCAGGCACTGGTATTACAAATTTAAAAATAGAAATACAAAACCTAGTTTTGTAAATGTATAATTTTGTTAAAATCACTTTTAAAAACGTCAATTTATTTTACAACAGTTTTAATGGTTTTAATTATGAGTGGAATGCAAATAACAAATAAGTGGTAACAGTAATTAGCAATAAAATGATTTACTGTTCTAGTATAATCAGTAAAATAGTTAATTTCATAAAGAATAATGCAGTATAGTGTAAGGACGATACTCACAGGTCGAAGGATGCGTTCACAGTGAGGAAGCGATATAGGAAGTGTCGGCTTGCTATAGGTCCTCTTTGATACCTCTGTCAGGTCCTATAGGTCCTTGTCCTCTGTTGCTACTGGGACCACGACCTAGAGGTATCACGTACCATTTGAGGTCGTGCATCGTGTCGAGGGTAAGTTTCGGTTACGTAGAGGTGTCTGTACAACAGTTAATGAGTATGTATGCAACACAGTCTATGCATGAAGAATATGATGGTTTGGTTTAATTATTTATTCTGTACACACATCACTTACTTGCTGGTTTGAAGACTAATGGCATAGTAAGACTCACTTCCTGAAATCGAACTTCCTTTAGCACCTTTAAATTTAGCTCCCAAAACTGCCAGAAAAGTGTAAAAATGAATCCGAATTGTTAGAATCACATACTTTGCAAAAAATATTGGTGTTTTTTGTCCTTATTAATAGGTTATTCATGGATATATGTCTAAAATGTTTTCAATTCTTCTAAATCAAGCTATTTTTTCTTTAATACAAAATTTACACTACATTTTGTAGTTTTTAGAAACTGTCTTTTTTAATCTTATAAAATCAATTAAGGCTAAGTAATATATTACATGCAAATCACTGTAGAAATGTTCCTTAAATAATTTAATTTTCGACTTATAATATAATACAGATAAATAATAAAATATATAATTAAATATATTTTTTAAAGTAAATATTTTGGTCTTTTTTATGAAGCGAATTATGGATATAAATAACTATGTTCCCTATATAATTCTTTTATAGAACAATTTTGGTTAATCTAACACTATGTTATATGCACGAGATTCATATCATATCCACGAGTCATGAGTGGTTGAAAACTCGAGAGGCTGATCAGTGCTTAAACCAATTTTTAGAAAAAAAGTAATTTAGGTTATGTTTGATTTTTTTGGTAAATACTATCATTTCCTAAACGAGATGCGCATCAAAGTTTTGTAGCATCAGTCAATCAGCTGTGAGGTTACGCACTATTGGTTGTTTATAAAATTTGGATCGTTACGCATGTATTATGTTCACTTTTCCCACTGTTTGTAATATCATAATATAATTTAAAGAATTTATTCCAAAATGTATTGTAATATTCGTATTAGTGTTTTTGTGTGAGAATTAACGCCGTTCTTTCACGTTTATATCAAAGACCCAATCCTACATAATACAATTTCAACGTTTTATAGTTGAGGTTTTTGATCTTTCTATAACGCAGTCAAAGGAAATGAGTTTGTAATAAAGCCCAATATCGCGATATTTCATAATTCATTTTCATTCATAATTGGTATATATTACCGCTTTATTAGTATTTAAAAAATATCCACCCTAGTGCGGGAATGTACTACTTATACGTTCTGCCAACAGTGCGAAATGTGCCTGTTATTGCACGCTTGTAGGAGAATTAATTCATGCACACATGTGTCCAACCTGTAGTGTGGGACTATCTTCATACTTGATTGTAGGACGGAACCTTCTGGGTTACCAACTAAAAGTCGCTCTTAGAAACTAACCTGAGAACCTTATTTTGCATACCCTTTCGTTTCCTCTTTTTCATAATCCCAAGCTCACTCCATTCACGCATAATACAATTTTCTTTTGTCCTTAGCCTTTATATAGGCTCTTCGTTTTAATTCACAGTCCCAGTTATCTCTATCCATAACCATATTCTGTTAGACCGAGTTCACCAAAACCTCAACGGGTTATTTCACAACGCCAGAGCGTATAAAAAGGTTTGTTCCACGTCATCAGGAATTCCCGGGCATTAACTGCGGTAAAACAAACCGGCTTTCCTGTTGTGTGCAGACCCATAAAATCTTAAAGATTTAAAGCTAGAAACGACTTCTTCGATAAGGGCTCTTATTTCTTACAACAGTCAACGAATATATATGTTAAGTTTCTTATTGTTAATTGTTAAACTGGGTTTGCGTATTCATAACTATTTCAACATGGAAATAATGTGACAGCGAAGTCCCTCGATCAAGTGGTTTCCAGATATTTAATTTCGTCAAATTGGTAGAACTAAGAACTTTTTCTTATCCTCCTGGTGAACTGTACTGGAAACAGATTTTTGGCAACTGCCCAGCCCCCACCGAGGGTCAAACCCCTAATTAGCACTCGACCGCGGCCTTTTGGCAACTACGGTTTCATCCCGAAAATTCTTCATTTTCTCCCTAAAAATCCCTGCCTCATTACTTAATCCCACACATCTTCACTTCCTTTAAGTCCCTCCCTCGCCCGGAATCATTGAAATCAGGAGATCTAAGAGCGAGACGGGGTGGTTGGGTAGAATTCTTGGAAGAACGAGTAAGTCTTAGAACGACTTTAAAACGAAAAGAGAAATCACAACTAAATTAGGTTAGAATTTATCAATCTTTAATTCTTTCTTCAAGAAGGAATGGGTTTAAATAAGACCGGTACAATTCAAAATACTGTACCTCTAAACATAGTTCAAACTAGACAACAGACAATTCTTAGACGGTTAGTAATCTCACACTTGAAAGGAATGGGATATCATGCGTTGTGCTTTGTTATTCTTTGTCTGTCTTCGCCCGCCGCCTCCCCTCTCGCCATTCTCTAGGGTGCTTTCTCCCTCACCCTCAACCCCGCCTGGCACGAACGAAATCCCTGAAATTCCCGCCAGGGAGGACATCAGTTGCCAAAGTTCCGGACCACGAGTTTTGACACTTTTATGGCCCCCTGGGATGACGAATGGGATGGGTTCAGTGACAAGTCCTAGACTCGTACTGTTAATCCCATTACGACTTTACAGGATTAGGTGGCGAGAATGTCAAAATATTTAGCCTAAAACAACGCCATAACCACTGGTGGATCTTGGGGAGTACTTGACTATGTAAGCCTTTGTTGTGACGTTGCTTACTCAAACTCTTGAGAGACGTTTGCGTTTTAAAATATCCATCATGAAATTTACATCTTTAGAGCTCCTCACAGAAATAATTGATTTTTATAAGTTACATGATTCAAGAATTTTAGCTACGTTCATTGAATAATTTTCCTTGTAATGTTAAAACTCTCAATAATTTATTTACCAACCTCAAACAAGATAATGAACGAATAATCTCGCACACTCATTGATCTTGATCATTGAGACGTTGTTAGATTAAAGTTTTAGTTTTCCACACTGAGTCTGATACTGTTTATAGGATTTAATATGATTCCAATACTCTCATATATAATGTGTTTAAAGTTCCATAATTGGCACACACACATAAAAAATCAATTTATTTAGATAAGTGTGAATATTATTACTTGATATTACGTCACCTTTGTGACATTAAAAAATATTTAGTACTAAAAAAATTAAGGAAATCCTTGTGTGACTTTTGGTAAAACATTCTCCGTCAAAGACCTAGAACACAAAATGAATAGAAAAAATTGTTATGACAAAAAAATTTTCAAAAATTCTCAATGAAATACAGTATATATTCAAGGTCACTAGGCCTACAATCAATATACACAGTACTAATACCTACACAGTAATAATTTAAAAACCACAGACGAATGCCACGTTTTTCAAATCAGCGATGAGATGGCACTCGGCGATCACGGGCACTACATGGCCACTGATAACAGAGCCACCTGCTGATAAGGTCGACACCTGGCCTACCCATCTATCATTTGAAGTGCGCCTTCGGAAGAGCTTAGGCGTCTCTAAATAACAAAGACTGACGTCACAGTCATTGGTCACACCCATTTTGTTAAACGCCATACTAAAACGATTTGCATGTTGAAGTCACTGAATAAAAATTACATTCTGATTTAAAATTATAAACTTGAAATTTTGAATGTGTGTTTCTTTTAACTGTTGACTTAATCGTTATGATTTATTACTGTTGTAATGACTTTTCTGTCTCCCTTTTTGTTATAATTGCCTTCCTTCAAAACAGTTCAACATGTGTCGAGCAAAACTGGTTTTTAGCACCCACCTTGCCTTATAGATTTTAACTATATCTACAACTTTTTTAAAATTTATTTTGTATTTAGTGTTTTGTAGTTTGGTGTCAGTGTCTTGTTTTGACATGGATATGTCTAAGTTCTGGTGGGGTGGCAGATTTGTGGAACGCACAAGTGCAGCGGAAGTGTTTAAAGGGAGTTCCGTAATGTGGTTATAAGATCAGCTGTTTATATGAACTGAAAACATTCCCTAGACATATCCATGATATAATCTATTTCCCACAGTGAAGTAAATACAACTATTTTTACTTTAGTGATCCCGTACTTCGAAAATGTTGAGAAGTACCAATCGAAATTGAAATTTGGATATAGAAAAGAAAAATGTTTTAGGATTCGCCCGTCCATGCATTTTAATGAGATTCTCAATAAACTTTCCTACAATGGTATCTGGATGGCTCCGATGTTGGAGTTTTATTGTCAGCCATTGAATCAGGAATAAAAATAAAAATTATTTTTACCTCCTCCAGGTCCAGCCGTGTAGCTAAGTCACTGGCTTCTATAGGTTACTTGACTGGCGATGGTACTGGTAGTCACCAAGTTATTGTAAAACACAAACTTTCTAGAAATAATATTCCTAATCTGTTTGCACTAAGCGTAAACTTAAAATTAAGTTGTTGCCAAACACGCCAACAGGTTGGAAGTGTTCCCGTAGTCAATTTTCCAGTTAGTCGAGACGGAAAGTCCCCAAAGCGAGGCTGGCGAACGTGAGGTGGATACGGGAGTGAATGAACCAGACTTCGTGTCCGACCTTGGGCATTGGTCACAGATGTGTTCCACTGATCCAGGCTCCTCTGTGGATGTCCTGCTCCTGCTCTCCTATCGTCCTTGACCTTGTCCCCGCCTTTGTGCTTCTCCCTTTCAACTGACTAACTAGATTCAACAAGAGGATCGATTCAAGTGGCTTAGTCTACAGCTCAATTTAGCGCTGAGTGTCAGTGCTTGTCTGGGACGTGCGACGTCCTGTAATCCAGCTACTTGGAGGTCACGAATTGTGGATAGTTAAGCGATGGTCGGTGGGTGTAGTGTTCTCTTGTGTGGATTATATCTGCACTATTGTATACTACTTTAATCCGTAAAGACTATCCTCAAAATTAGACCAGTTCGTAATTCAGAGGTCATGGTTCGGATTCCACGCAAAACTGTAGGTCCCTTAGTAGCCATTGTCTGTTGGGCTATTAATTAACAGTCCTGTCTAAGGAACATTTCAGCCTTAGTCAGTAACAAGACTACAAGATCGCTTTAATGATCAATATACTTACCAACTGACATTTACTTTTCTGTAAAGAATTTTTAATATATTGTGTAGTTTATTCTTAGACATGGCTCCTACTCTCAGTAACGAAAATCAAAAAAACGTTACATTCTCAAGCTAGAGAGGGGGTAAACAAAGTTTTGATTTTAATAATAAGTAAATGTTTTCTTTTTTGGATCATTGGTATGTTAGGTTCCTTGGTACAATAATTTACTCCACCGAGGTCCGTATGATTTGTAATTAATGTCCTAAGTTTCGGATTTGTGTTTGTAGTACAAACACAGTTTGTAAACATAATGGACAGTAAAAATGTTTACTTGTCAATACTCAAATCACATATTATGAGTAGTACCTCAACAGCTGCGTGGAACCAGAATCAAAGTTCAGAATCAGCTGTCGATAATCAGAAAAAATTTTCTAGATCAAAGAATATCGTATTTTACAACATCGATACAATTTTGGATAGCTCGAAATAAGTATTTCGATATTTTCTGATGCCGATAGTATCGGAACATCCCTAAATATTTTGTTAGAGGACTACGTGACTACGTGACGAGGTGTCGCAGAGGGTCGATGAGTTGCAACACGTCCTGCGATGAGGTCAATCTCGACAGACAGGATGTCGCTATATCTGTCCTCACGTGCAGCAACACGCACGCTAACAACTGGGCCACTTTCTCGTAGTAAAACTATTAACCGACTGAGAAATTGAAATAATTGCGAATGTATCAATAGAAATTGTTTACTTTCAATGTAAGTACACACGTATATTTACGTGATTTTGTGTTTAGCACATTTTTAGTATAAGTGACATTATTTTGAGAGTCTGCAATGGGTTACCTGCGTCTTTTCACTCACTTCCTTTGGCGACAATAAATTCGAACAGTCTTTACAACGTTGTATTGTAACAGAATAACTTGTACTGGGTGCCATTTTACAGAGTAAGGTCCCCATTTATGTCCAGCGATCTTATCTGATTATAATTTAAATCATCTCATATATCCTACTCATTGTACCTAAAAACACTAAACCTATCAATTCCAAAACATGTGGTGGTATATTTCAAAAATGGTTTTTGGAATTTTAATTACACAGATCGACAATAAACATATTCCATTTTCATACCTATCCAATTTCTCTTAATTTTAAAATTCTTGTTTCAAGAGAGGTCCGTTAAAAAGAATTGGACATTGCTTTAAATTACTAAAATACAAGATGGCGACAGTACTACAGACTTATAGGGGTCAGTGTGTCCTACCCTGTACATGTTAACTTATGTTCCCTTTTCTTAAAAATTAATAAATGTACTTCTGTTTTATTTTTTTATTTGAAGAGTCTCTTTTACATATATCAGAGAGCCTTTTGCGTTTTTTTGTAGGTTCTATAACCAAATTCAATTACGGCTTTAGTATTGTAAGATAACATTTATTAGAAAATAATCTAACAATATTGCTACATTTTATTTTTGATTATTTTTTTTAATTTTATTAATTATTATTATTTTTTTATTAATTTATTTTAAATTACTGCTGTAAATTATTTAGAAATCATAATAACTTTAAAAATTACTCTATATAAATAAATGAACATTAATAAAAATGTCAATGAGTAAAAAAACAATTTTTCTAGATGTTTCCTTAACTAAAATATTTAAAAAATTTTAGAAAAAAAAACAAAATAGGATGTTGGTCTGATTGTGTTGGCGGGGCTGCGACCCAGTTCCCACTCCCGGGCGCTATCCCACTACTGCACACCACGGGGACTTTTGGCTGCTGAGTCTCCCCCCTGGCCCGGTCCGCCCCTCCTTAGCCAACCTGGACGCCCAGGACTCCTCCCGGGCACCCATGTTGATGGCAAGCTTAGTGCGGACGCCCAGTCAACATGGGAGGCCTGAGCACAGAACTCCCCGCCTCAAACCATCCTCAACATCCGACCTCCAGGTAGCTGGATTACAGGAGTGCGCCACTACTCCCAGTCGAAGGACGCTCGCTTCAAACGGCTACTTGATCAACACTACCGGATGTAATTTTGTTTCTACGTAATTTAAAATTTTACGTTTAGATCAATTTATTTAATTTATTTATTTAAATACTGTTTTTTTCTTTTAATTATAAGAATACCTAAAACATCATAAGAAGTATTATTTATTGATCTGTTACCGGTTGAATTACGGTTGCGGGTTGACTGTACGGCGAGTGCCGCTTGTGAACGTAGTTCCAGTATTCTCCGCTGGAGCGCGCTAACGAGGTGTGAACTTGTTCCTGTTTGCAGCTTATGACAAAAACGAGCAATCCCAGCCAAACTCCTTGTGTTATTGTTTTAATAAAATACTATTTTCTCTTAACATAACTGAAATTGGACTTAACCTAATTGTGAATGTCTAATGAATTTGTGAATATATTTACCTTAGCCTAGTATATTTGTGAGGCTGCCTATAGTACTGTATACATTGAATATGCCTTTTGAACAAAACTTGTTTAATAATGTTAAACATTGTATTTATTGACGAAATGAAATCTAGATTCATGATAATTACCATGAGATTATACTTAATTGACGATAGTTAAAATGCAAGAGTGAGTAATGAGATTGATTATTTTGTTTTAAAAATATAGCTTTACTAACGTTGGTAAGATTATTGCGGTTCTACAACTTTGATTTAATTGTAATACGATGGTACTTTAAAATTTTAAATATATTGTAAACCTAAGATAAAATATTTTAAACTAAAATATGTATACATTTTAAACATTAATTTTTACACACTTAAACCCTAAATACAAATTTCATAACCTTTAAAAATAGTTTTTCTACAGCTTTTTTAAACTGCATATTTAACAGACATTCATTCACTTTAATAATTAATATTATTTCACATCTGGAAAGGTTGAAGGTTTTACTTATTAAGAATTTACATCTTTCATTTATTATTTTTCACATACGTTTATGATTTATAACTAGTTTTTTATGATTTTTTGATGAATAGTTTTATAATTATTAACATATAATACTTATATTTGTCCTATCCTAAATCATCCTAAACATAACAGTATATAATGTGAGAGTCCAATGGTTACAATAAATTTAAAAAAGGAATTGAAGTGTCAACATAGGGTAAAGCCGTTATAAATCATATTTGTAGCACCTGCGAAAACAAAACGCAACAAGCTCACTGCAGTGTGTAACGAGTAGCCTACTCGGTTATCTGTACAGGCGTTCATAAAATATAGCGCTTTTCCTAATCAACTTTATAGTTTACACGCCCTAAACTGATTTGTTTATATAACACGTGAATTGACTTCCCATTGGCTTAGAGAGTGTATATTATAAAACTAACTACAACGTTACTATTAGTCTACACTACGTCAGGATAATACGAGAGAAGTGTATCCTTAAGAAATTAACATTACTGCCGGACGATCTTTCTCGCTGATCAGATTGCAGGAATCTTGCGACGGATTCTCATTGACTAAACCACGTTGAACATTTTGGTTGTTCTGTGAAGACAAGTCTTACAATAATTTATTTGTATTTTATAGGTGGCCGCTTGGAACATCGTGTGCAATTGCATTATTTTATCCTCATTTTTATTTTTTCAGATTTATTGCCTGGCGACGTTTAAATGAGTTTTTCATTTGAAAAAATCAGCAGAATAATGTTTATATGAAAAACTATTTTCAATTTGTTAATCTCATAGCTACGGTATAAATAGCATTTAAAATATTGAAAATTTCCAAATTTTAAATTGAATTAAACATTATTTTAAACGTTTTTATGAAGAATATTTTCAGGAATAAATGCATTATTTGGACATACATCAGTCCGAAATCCGGATGTATCCACTATCACATCAAATTTGAAATTTTTGACGAAAACAATACTTTACTTATATACTGTGTATAAGGTGAGAAAGTAAAAAGTTATCATTCCAGACGTGATGACAGTAAAAATGTGTGAAAATTTTAAAAATTATGAAAAATGAAGTATTCTACTAAAGGTAGTTTTTTTTAATTTCAGTTACAATTTTACTAATTGAAATTATTTTAAAGATGACTTTAAACTGTAAAAAATATCTAAATATTTTAAAAGTGTTAGAAAAAATAAAAAATAGGATGTTGGTCTGATTGTGTTGGCGGGGCTGCGACCCAGTTCCCACTCCCGGGCGCTATCCCACTACTGCACACCACGGGGACTTTTGGCTGCTGAGTCTCCCCCCTGGCCCGGTCCGCCCCTCCTTAGCCAACCTGGACGCCCAGGACTCCTCCCGGGCACCCATGTTGATGGCAAGCTTAGTGCGGACGCCCAGTCAACATGGGAGGCCTGAGCACAGAACTCCCCGCCTCAAACCATCCTCAACATCCGACCTCCAGGTAGCTGGATTACAGGAGTGCGCCACTACTCCCAGTCGAAGGAAGCTCGCTTCAAACGTCTACTTGATTAACACTCCTACATGTACTACATCCTGTATTTGTATATTAAATTTTACTGGAAGTTCGTTTCAGTCAAGTTTTTATTAAATTAATTAATTAATTAGTAATATTTCTTCTAATTGCTGTAATTAATTGCTAAAAACATCAATATTATTGATCCGTGAGCGACTCTTGCGGCTCTACTGTACGGTGAATGCCGCTGGTGAACGTAGTTCCAGCATTCTCCGCTGGAGCGTGCTACCTGTCTGTGTTAGTGGCTTTTGGGAAATGAGTCATCATAGCCAAATGCGGTATATTTTATTTATGAAACACATTCTCTTCAAAACACAACTAATAAATAACTTGTTAGCCTAATTATACTTTATAATCAACAAATAAGTAAGGATAAGAATAATAAAATTTTATTTTAATAAAAAACCTAGTAATTTAAGTTAGATGCGATCATAAGTACATGCTAAATATAATAAAATATACACTCATATTAATTATGTATCCATGCATACTGTACTGAAACCAGAACAGCACTGGTTTTCCCACGTATTAAGAAGCGTAAAAATATTTATCAATGTAAAATATTAATTTTCACATACTTAAACCCTAAAATGCCAACACGATTAAAAACTGTTTTTGTACTGTCATAAAAACTTTACATATAGTTGAAATATTTAATTTTATAATATAATACATACGCATACCCATAAATAACTACCAATATTATACTACTAAACATATACAATACCATCAGAATAATTTTACAAAAACAAGTTTCCTAGGATTTGTTTATTCTTTCGAGTTTTATCAAAAACCGAATCAATGTTGGCATATTTAATATTTTATGCGATGTAATATGCAAAATGATTGATGATTGATTAGTTTGAGATTCTGTATTCAATTTGGATACTGTCATAAAAAAATAGTATACAGATGTTCTGCCGTGGCTGCTGATGGAAGTGAGCGATAGCTGGAACAAATGAATGTGTCCGCAAAATGAATATTTTTCAAAGTTTTTTTAGTCAAATTCATATAAAACTGAAGTAAATTACCCACAAAAACTGTTCACATGGTGATTAGAGCATCAGAAATAGCCAGGTCTATATAACTGTTAGAGTAGTTTCACTTGTGCAATGAGGACACCTGGTATACAGATCCATTTCTGATTGTATAACTGTATAATGTCAATTCATTTTTAATTCTAGACTTCTACGAGGGATAAGACTGGTCCATTTGTTACATAAGATCACCAAATGGCTTACACATTACAGTTGCAATGATTGAAACCTTCTTTTAGCGAATCCATCTGTTAACATGATAACTCTCGTAAAAAGTGTCTGATCGAGACCAAATTTGGTAGAGATGTGTATTCCTACATTTACCTGGACGAGCTTGTAATACAGACATATCGGTCAATCAAAACGTAGTTTGGGGTATGTATTTTGTCCATACCAAACTATGTTTCTGAGTTGTATATTTATGTGGAATTTTTGACAATACCAAAAACTATAGTTTTTCTTTTGCCATTAGGAAAACACTCAAAATACTATACAATTTAGCACGTTGAATTTTTTTCTCTCTCTCTCTCTAATGGTCACCGAGATATTAAAAAACTTAAAACACAGGACGTTCTATTTTACATAAGAATACTTTTTTTTACTTTATAAGAAAATATTAATATTTCACTCATTAAACTATATTTTGGTAGAAATTTGGTGTTTAGTTTCATGTGGTTAAGATCCATCCATTTATGCTTAAAGATCATAGTTTATGTGTTTATTATGGCAGCTAACCTGCATTCACTTTTCCTATGTTAATGATATAGAGAATTACCAATACCCGTCTAGGGTTTAAAAAGGTTGAAAGGTGTAGGCTCTACTGATACATTTAAGTTATTGTTAATTAATTCTTCATTGTTTACAAAATGACAAAACACGAATGTCTACAACATTTCAAAGTAACATATGTCAAAGAATTGGGAGAAAAACATTATGTAATAGAGACAGTCGTCGGAAAGAAAAAAAACTTAAAATCTACCAATCCGCTATTAAAAAATTCACAATTTCGATAATTTATGTGAATAATCAATATTTCTTTCTTCCCGTGTAAAATTGTTAGTGTTCACAGCTTTATTTTAGGTAATGTAATTATGTTTTGACAAATTCTTTTAAATTAAACATTGAATTTAGACGATATGGGGCGTAGCCCGAGGTGATTTTAAGGGAGACTAATATGCTAATCAGTTAGCATGGAGTTTAAGATCTACCTTTCGTAAAATTTCAAGGTCGGTTCAGTATTTACATCGCACTTGCCGCAACAAACCCACAAACAAACATACAGAAACCACCTCTTCTTTATAATATTATAGATAAGGAAACTCCTTTACTTAAGGGCAGATGTTGATAAAACTTGGTATTAGTTCTGTGAAAACCCCCGCTGACGGACTATCGTCAGTAGTTTTTGATATGGATCAAACTCAACTCTGGGCGATGTTGGTGATTAGCGGAAGTGGAAATATGTAACGGTTTCCATGAAAAAAAATTTCCCTTTAGACGTATCCATGATCTAAACTATTTCCCACAGAGAATAATACAATCATTTTTGGCCCAATGGACAAAGTGAAGAAGACTATTATGAATCTTTTACCACAAGAGATTTTAAATTTTTGCACTGGTACACGATAGTGGTGGCAACCCTGGCGAGTACATGTTTGTCCCGTCAGGTCAGCATTGTCCCGGCACTACGCATGCGCACTGTTGCAACTCGAGGATGACTGGCAGCTAGAAGACACCCATATTACGTCATGCAAATGCAGCTTAAATACGGCGGTGACATTTTGTTGTAAAATATTCGTTTGAAAACCTGACTTATAAGGGTTATTTATTATTTGTGACACAAAGTTAAAAAGGATAATTGTAAAATAAAAATTCCTGTACGGTTAATATGAGATTCGTTTTGGGAAGGAAATTAATTGGATGAAATTTGTCATCAAGTTAAAAATATAGAATGCCCTCTAAAATAAAAAAAAACATTTATGATCGAAAAAATAACATCAAGGGCTGAAGAAGTTCAGAAGCAAAAGAAGACGATGATATTAGTTTAATTTATGTTACATGGTATCTAAAGTTCCTGGTTGTGTTTACTTTTCACATTCACGTTATACTATCTTGTTATTTTTACTTCCCTATGGGAAATAGGCTAGATCATGGATGTGTCGAAAGGGAATGTTTTCAGTTTCCTAAACATGTCCCTATCTACGACGTCGCCGATTCAAATGTTGTTTCAATTTGTGAGATCAAAATTTGAAACAGTGACATAATTTGGTTACTGACGACATTCTTTGGTTACAAAACAGCTACCTATTTAAATAGGCTGAAAACATTCCCTCTAGACATATCCATGTCTATTTCCTATGTCCCACAGGGAAGTAAATACAAACACTCTGACATGGATATGTCTTAGCGCTAGGGGGGGGTGCAATTTGTAAGACGAAAACTTGAAACAGGTTTCCATAAAACTACCAGAGCTATTGCATTTTGAATATATGACAATAAGAAAAGCTGTTTAGATGAACTGGAAACATTTTCTTTAGACATATTTATGATCTAATTTATTCCTCACAGGAAAATCAAAACACTGGGATCAGCTGAAACAAACAGTTTATTATTTACTTTTTATTATTTGTTATTTTATTATAAGGGCCACTGAAATTTATAATCTGGTAAACGGTCTTACGGAACATAAATGCCAATCGTATGGGGAAGGGTTCTAAATTGCAATATCGTTTATAATTTGTAATATTGCTTCATTTATTGTTTATGTTCTACTAATGTATTTTGAAAGATCTAAATTATTTGTTCTTTGTGGTACCAAACCTAATTAATCTTAACTAGGTTGTAACCCGAAAGTAATGAAATGTATAAAAACACTTTTTACAAAAACTTCTCTTGGTAACAACCCTACTTTCTAATTTCGTACAGACAAAACTCGACCTCCCACTTCACGAGTATTTGAGTTTACTCTACTCCTAGTTCAACTGTAATACTACATCTAGTGGTGACGAAGCTTACGTAACGGCAAGACCTACAAGTAGTGTGATAGCATCCGTAATACTATAGCTAGTATACCCGTAACGTCTTTCACACCGCAGACGTAAAAAGTTGATATTGTAATAGAAAAAATACCCCGTCACAGCAATTCTTGCGTACTTAGCGCATTTTGAAATCAATAATATAATGACAAGTTTTATCAATATCCGTCGAGAAATACCGAAGTTTGCCTATTATCCATAAGATTAACAAGGGGATGAGTATGCAGGTTTGCTGCTGCGAGGAGCTTTAACTGAAAGTAGGAATTTTTATTTTGACGATATTTTTATATTTGAAGTTTTATCAACATCTGTCCATAAAGGTTGTTGCCAAATCTCTATATGATTCACATAGGAAAAAAGTATGCAAGTTAGCTGTCATGATAAAACTACGAATTGGTCTAATTATGTGGATGGTCTTTGCGCATTAACGTAGTATTCAATAGTGTGGATGTTAATCCACACAAGAGAAAACTACACCCACCAATCATCGCTCACAACTATCCACAATTCGTGAACTCCAAGTAGTTAGATTACAGGACGACGTCACCGTCCCAGTCAATACAAACAACATGTCTTTGAAATCAGGAGAGTGGGTGTTTTCCTTAACATCTACCATTATTTTAGACGATTTCGCTATTTTTATAGGTTCTAACTCCATTACTATTTTCTCTACCTAAATAATAACCTATCGCAACATCCCAAAAACATTTCACAAATGTTTCCAAAACCATTGATGACTTTCGGATGAATCAGTCGAATCGATTGTGAAAGACCAACAATCTCCTCAACCGTTGGTTTATGGAACCGCAACAATTCAGGAACAAATTGTTTAAGGAAACAGATAGGAGCGCGCCGGAGCGAGGCTGATGGGCTAAGCCAATCACGGCAGCTTTCACGGCGAATGATGATGTTACAAACGCAATGAATACTTTAGGTAGTGTTGTAAGGCTAGCCATACGCAGACAGAAGAAGGTGCGAACTCATAATCCCTCCAGACCAATTCGTAATTTTGAGGCCGTGGTTCGGATTCCACGTTAAACTGTAGGTCCCTTAGTTGCCATCGGCTGTTGGGCTATTAATTAACAGTCCTGTCTAAGGAACATGTCAGCCTTAGTCAGTAACAAGACTACAAGATCGCGACATAATCATCTTACACTCAATTCTTATTCATGCTTAAAATACCTACCTTGTAGTATAGTTGCCATTTCAATAATCTAATCTAACCTCCAAGTGGCCATCGACACGCCCGTGACGATGGCGGTGAAAAGTAATTTAACCATCTATTTATTGCGATGATGTTCAGCGATGCGTTGTCAATGATTAATACCAAGGTGCTGCCATCTGTGAGCTAAGGCATGAACTAATGTTTCGTGGAGGTTCGCAATTCATATGAAAAATTGTGGTTCGGGTCCCACGTTAAACTTTAGGTCCCTCAAATCGCCCGGTCTGTCTTAAAATATGTACTACTTAAAATACCTACCTTGGTAGATCGCCTTTTGAGAAAGGCAATGGGATAATAATAATAGCGGGGACCTACCCAGGTAGGTATTTTAAGTATGAATGGGAAATGAGTGTAGGATGATTGTGGCGTGATCTTGTAGTAGTAATAATAATAATAATCTTTATTGCTATAATGACAAAATGAACATATGCATAGCAAGCGTCATAGAACATTAAAATATTAAAATTTAAAACTTAAACGAATCAATAACATTCAGGGAGTAAAACAATTATGGCATAGTCAAAAAACAAGGAACCAGCCAGATCTCACAAAAAAGCAAAAAGCACAAATACTGTCCTACGAGCTAGAACAGCTCAGATCTTAAGTCGATGTTACCCCCCTTGTGTGGTCCATGAACTCGTCCACCGAGTAGAACACGTTCGACGCTAAAAAGCATCTAAATTTGGATTTGAATTTTGATTTGAATAGTCCTGACTAAGGCTGACATGATTCTAAGACAGGACTGTTAATTAATAGCCCAACAGTCAATGAAATATCTAATGGAGTAAAAGTTTAACGTGGAGTCCAAACCACTACCTCTGAATTAGGAATTGGTCTAATTATGAGGATTGACTTTGCGGATTAACGCAGTATTCAAATTGTGCGAACGTTAATCCACACAAGAGAACACTACACCCACCGACCATCGCTCAACTCGTGACCTCCAAGTAGTTGGATTACAGGTCACACCAGGACCCCTGTTCTAATCTGTTCTGACCACGAAGTGCAAGTGGCGCGCTCTGTCTCCAGCCTGGTGCAGATGCAGATGCTCATCAATGGACCATTCAATGGTCGGTTATGCCACATGCGGAACGACTCGCGGAGAAAGTGCCAGAAACGTATCAGTCACGGTCGGCTCTGGCCTGCGGCTATTGTACTGTTGTCGATTAATATTTGGTATAAAGGCTGTAGTTGCGCAACACGGGTCTATTGTGACGCGTACCAGACTATCCTCGCACACTTCCACACTAACCCACTGGCCGCTCGTGACGATGCATCTTGTTGCTCCTTCTGGGAAACTGCAATGTGTAGTCAATGAAAGTAAAGTTCTACCCAAAGGCTAAATGCAAGATGACTTGCTATACTAGTGGATAGCGTTTAAGGCTTCGAAGAGAGGTCGGGTTGAAATACGATTTAGGTTTGAAACGCTTTTCCAAAATTATTTTGTGTATTACACTTTTAAACTGTGCAAAAATTTAGAAATGTGACGTTGAAAAAACGTGCAATTACCATTTAGATTGGATAACTGATTTTACAATCACTCCCTACTTTATCCTCTTCCATAGTCCTATGGAGTTGTGATTTGGGGCCTACGGGAGCAGAAGGGTACTGCTGCTGCAGAAGAAAGCAGTAAGACTATTGTTCCTCCATCTTCACCTGGTAGAGTCGAGCGCTGTAGACCGTGGTTCGCTTCTGGGACGGCGACGTATCCTGCAATCCATCTACTTCGAAGTCACAAATTGTGGATATTAATGAGCGATTGTTGGTGAAAATTATATTCTCTGGTGTGGATTAACGTCTGCACTATTGAATGCTACCAGTTCGTAACTTAGAGGTGAAAGTGGTTCGGATTCCTCTAAAGGTCCCTTAGATGCCACTGGCTATTGGGGTATTAATTGGCTGTTGGGCAGTCCTGTATCAGGAACATGGCAGCCTTAGTAAGTAGCAAGACAACAAGATCGCTCCACAATCATCTTACACTCATTTCTCATTCATACTTGGCTTAAAATACCCACTTGTATAGGTTCCCATTTCAATAATCTAATCTAATCTTAAGTAAACCTACGTTAATAAAAAATTAAGGTTCAAGATTTTTTATTTCCAAAAAAATTCTATACATTTATTGCAAGTTGAGGAATTAGCTAATGATAAACAAAAGATGGACATTTCAATGCTGGGAAATCTTTCTTTAAGATAAAAAAAATAATTTAGCGAAAGTTTGTTACAGATAAGCCAGATTTTCATTAAATCTAAATTATACTGCATACTTACTGCAAGTTTTAAAGCTCCCTGAGAAGAGGAGTTATAACAAAGAGCAGTATCATCAGCAAAACTAGTAAGAGAGCCCACATAACAAAGACTATTAAGCATATCAAAAATAAGATTAGCCCCAAAACCGATCCTTGAGGGACCCCACGTCATATTGGTTTGAACGTACTTCACTTTGTGTAAGAGTAGAGTAACATGGGTCTTAGGTCTTTGAAACCTACGGTAGTAGCTTCTTCCTAATAGGAAGAATTGGCGTTTTAAATATTTCATGGATAAATATCTATGAATGATTTTTTTGTCATGAATATGTCTAAAATCTGGGGGGTGTAATCAGATTTGTGGGACGCAATAAGTGCAACGGAAGTGCTGTCATATGGTTATAAGAACAGCGGCTTAGATGAACGGAAAACACTCCTTTTAGACATATCAATGATCTAACCTATGTCTAATGATCTGACCTATAGAAGAGTAAATACAATTTGTTATACCAAACTTGGGAATCACTTTTGAACCGGCCCTGATCAATATGTTAGGGCATTGAGAGCTTGTCATCTAGATGACGGCTTCACCAAAAATAGAGGCGAATTTCATGGACTCTGGCGTCACTAATATATAACTGAACCCAGTTCCCGATCTAATACATAACGAACGTTTATTTCTACGTGCGCGTGAAACGATTTTGTTTTCCAACTGGACCACTCCAGCGACAAACTGTCGTGGGATGTCACGGAAAAAGAAAATAGTCGGACGTGAAAATCGTCTCAATTTCTGTTGTGCGTGAAGGGCGGTTCCATAATGTGTTATGTGCAATGTGCTAGGAGATAAGAAAGAGCGGCTGCGGCGCGGCCTCAGTGTCTGTCAGTCTGTCAGGCGCGCACGACACCAGCGCAGCGAGGTGAGCGTTTTCTGTACTAACACTAAAAGTTACCTTACTATACTGAATTGTATGTACAGTATATGATTTGACTATTTCAACCAATTTTTATACGTTTAAGTTTCTGAATCTAAAAAATATTTATGAATAAAAATACTATCACATTATTTTTTTCATAAATTTATGTAGATTGAAAACTTAGGGTACAATATATTACCTATGGTTTATGAATGAATATTAAATTTATCGAACAGAAAAAAAGAATAACAAATTTAAACTTAGACGATCGTACTTAAAAGTGTCTTTCATTTTAGCGAATTTCCCATAGAGAAGAAGCTATTACCGTAGGTCTCATGGCAAGACTTAAGCCCGGGACCAAGTTACGTTCGAGGTGCCTGTGGTACAGACGTGTATTCCTACATTTACTCAGCCTAGTTCTTAATCCAGTCATATCGGTTAATTGGAAGGGGTAGTTTTCAGGAGTGTAATGTACTATATAAAATTAGGTTGTTTGCGTTTTTTATGTGTAATTTTTAATATTTTACATTTTTTCTTTTACCCTTAGAAGCAGTTGAAAAAACTACACGATTTAGTACTTTATAACGACAGCTAATCTGTATACTCTTTTCCCATGTTAATCATTTAGTAATAGGCAAACTGCTTTAATTATGGACAGATGTTGATGAAACTTGGTATAAATGGTCAAAATAAAAATAAAATTAATGACTACTTTCAGAGTTTCTCACAGCAACGAACCTGCATACTCTTTCCTTTGTAAAGTCTTACGGAGAATAGGCAAACTCTCATATTTATCGACAGATATTGAAAAAACTTGTTAACTATTATTATTAGTATTGATCTAAAAATTCGATGATTACGCAGGTCTGCTGCGACGTGGGTAATTTATTTTATAATCCAACAATTAGTTAAAAACAATCCTATATAGAGCTGGACACAGGGGAACTTCCAGATATAAACTAATATACTGCATTAGATTCTACTAAACAAAGACACAGAGTTAAGCAGCTTCTTCGTCGTCATAAATCTAGTCTCTTTGTACTGTCGGAAATTTGGAAATCGTCAACTTGTTTTACATTCCTTATCAAATTATCATAATGCTCGAAATTATATTTTTTTGGTTGAATTCCCAAACTAAAGGGACGTATTACTCACACTATCCTTTTGAAACGGAAAATTTTGTAAAAAAAATATTAATTTCCACGACGGTAATAGTCGTAAAATTACAAAGAAAGATTACATAATTATTTAAATTACATGACATTAGGGAATCCTATGCAGGTACTATTCACTACAGTATTTTAGATTTCTGTTTTAGCTAAATTTAAAAAAGTTTAAACTATTTATTAGAGTTTTTTTGACACGGATATGTCTTAGCTTTGGGGGGGGGTTGTTGGCGATTTTTAAGATGGTAAACATGTAACAGGTTTCCATAGAAACTGCTAGAGCTGTTGTATTGAATTTTTACCATTCCCCTAGGCATATCCATGATCTAACCTATATCCCACAGGGAAGTAAATACAAGCATTTTTACATTAGAAAAGGTGGTGAATAAAATTATTACTTTTTTAACATATAAAAATAAACTAATAGGCCTACATTTAAAAACTAGCCTTTGAATAACATTGTTTTATTGTATAAAAATCATACTTCTATTTTTTATCTGATGTGAGGTTGAGTTGTAAAAGGTGGAACCGAAGTTCTAAAAACTTTGACTCAAACGCACATAATTTACTCTTACGAAATCAATTAGTTTGTCACTCCAATTGTGGCACCTCTAGACGTTCCGTCTGGCATTAAACTGTTTCAGTAGTTATTTGGGTTCATCTAGGGTTAATATCTATTCTTATACATCGAAGAGCTCGTTAAAACTTTACAAGACACACTCATTGTTGTCAAACTTGCATTTTCCCTTTAGGACGTACAAAGGTCACTCCTTTTCAAACCATAAACAAATCTCACTGAAATCGATATGTTAAATCTGTATTCTACCGAAGGGGTTTCTTTGATTTACTATTCCAATATAGTAACAGTATTCAAAAGTCGAAAGAATCATAGATTTAATTATTTTAATCTTAGCCTCTTTTGACAGCAAGTGCTGTTATATGTTCGAAAAGGAAAGGCCTTCATCCAAGATAATTTCCGTTGTTTGTACCTATTAAGAAATTTGCAAATGCATCGAGCATGCTTCAAGATATATATCCCTCTAATTTGAATTAGAAACGAGATCGCACGCAGCACGCTGACGTGAGTAGAGCGAATTCCTCATCTCTATATATAAAATTGAATGTATGTATGTATGTATGTCCTTTATGCGTTGCCAAACTACTCATCCGATCGCCATGAAATTTTAGGAATTTGCTCTACATGTGTCCGGGAAGGTTTTAGTGAAAAAAGTTTTCGAAAACCCCATAAGTTTCCATTTTATGGCGTTTTAAATTTCTAATGTTAACCTTATGGAGAGTAAGTTTGTTTACAAAATGTCTACAATGAAAACATTTGATTTCTTATTAATACTTTTGTGTTTACTTATCCATTATACAAAATTATCCATATCATGATATTTTGTAAAAAAAATTTACAAAAATTTGCCATAAATTTTGAGTACAAATACATAACAGCTTGTTCATCAAAATTTATACAGTTTTTGTTACATATTTATATATGTATTACTTTTTATATATTATA
The DNA here is from genome assembly GCA_023375725.1 of Nephotettix cincticeps. Classification (NCBI taxonomy): domain Eukaryota; kingdom Metazoa; phylum Arthropoda; class Insecta; order Hemiptera; family Cicadellidae; genus Nephotettix; species Nephotettix cincticeps. The sequence continues at coordinate 3,703,099 of CM041785.1, forward strand.
TATTTTTAATAATACACGTTATTAATAAAAATATTACAGTTAGGGGTTTGCTTCGGTTTAGGTTGGATTAGAATTGTAGATCAATCCACTCAGATTTATTTGTTTTGTGAGAATGTTAATTACTGTTATTAAATAGCCCGCGGCCCAGAATATCTAATCTTTCACAACGAAGCCGTAATGCTACTCGATTTCAGAACATGACCAATTTAAAAATTAACTGTATTTACTGTAGGGCGTTACGAAGTTCGCCGGGTCAACTAGTAACTTATATTATTCCCATCATATTAATCTAATAGTACTGGCCATGCAGATTTGCGCAATAAGGGTCGTTTTACATGGTATATATAAATACTGTTAAGGAAAAACACATACCAATTTTTTGTAAATTATGTCGATAAATAAGTGACTTATACCAAATTATCTATTCTCCATAAGAATAACATGGGCAATGAGTACGTAGGTTTGCTGCCGTAAGAAAGATTAAATTTGTGGTTTTTATTGATATAATGATAAAGCTTAACTTGATGGACTTGCATACCAAATTTTGAAAGAATATTTTAGTAATAAGTGAGTTATTGATTTTTAGTTTTTCTCGATAAGATTAACATTAGACAATGTACTGTTTATATTTTGAATATCTCAGTAGACAATCGACTTAGAGCCATGATTCAAAATACTTATTTTAGTGTTTTGAGCTATATCCAATGATAAAATAAAAATTAGATTTTTTTAAATTATACTTAACTAAATTGAAACCCCCTCCCCAAAATTGCAGCTAATGTAGTCAGATTGCGTTGTCCGACTAATTCATCCAAGATATTACAGAAAGAAACAATTCCACCGAATTTTATAATAACCGTACAATAATTACGGCTGTTATTATGACCACACAATGCTTATATAAAATTTTGTATTACCCCCCCCAAAACGTGGTCAGGGGTTGAGTTGTGATCTTCTATCATGGTCCCGGGCTTAACTTACACCAAGCGGGTCATGTAAATAGCTCAATTTTCCATAGGAAATTCGCTTACAATTAAGAGGTGTAACGTACATGACAGAGCATTTATCTGCATTTGACCTAAGTCGATGTTTTATTGATCACACTGCCATAGAGTTTACCTCCTCATTTATAATCATAATTTTGTCTTATCATATGTAGTGTAGTTGATAATCGTAGGCATTGAAAAACGAGTAGCAATCAAATCAGATACGTGATTTAAATAATTAGATCAATTACCAAACAGGTGTTATTATAGCAGGTACTATTATAAATGAGCTACATTTGCAATCATTATACCAATGCCATCTCACTAGTTTTAAACTTATATAGATTCGATATCAGTTTTCAAAGAATGATGAAACGTTCTCTATCACACGTAAGTAATGATAACCACTAATTAAAAAAAAATATTTTACTCTTCGATTCTTTACTGATGTCACACACGACACCTAAATAAAAAATGTCTAAAAAAGAACCAGTATTTTAAATAGTGTATTGGGTTTTCATTGCTCCGTATTGACAAGGACTATTGGAACGTATAAAAATTCAATTGTCTTTGATATTGGTTTCGGAGCACTTTTACGAGTACTTCTACACCATGGTATTTCTCGAAGTTTTAAATAAGGACGGCGGACTACTATAAGATACAAAGTATAAGACTGGGACGGTGGCGTCATCCTGTAATCCAGCTACTTGGAGGTCACGAATTGTGGATAGTTATGAGCGATTGTCGGTGGATGTGGTGTTCTCTTGTGTGAATTAACGTCCCCACTATTGAGTTCTACGTTAATCCGCAAAAATACCATCCACATGATTAGACCAATTCGTAATTCAAAGGCAGTGGATCGGGCTCAACGTTAAACTGTAGGTCCCTTAGTTGCCATCGGCTGTTGGGCTATTTATTAACATTCCTGTCTAAGAAACATGTCAGCCTTAGTCGGTAACAAGACTACAAGATCACGCCACAATCATCTTACACTCAATTCTCATTCATACTTGGCTTAAAATACCTACCTTGTAGTATAGTCACCATTTCAATAATCTAATCTAATCTAAAAAGTATAAAATAGTGATATAGTGAACGAACATCGAATTTCCTGGTGGCGTAATGTGAAGGCCATTGACCTACTGAGTTGCATACGATCTGTTTTGACATCTGTGACGTCATTTGGCAATCATCGCAAACCATCTTGAACATTATCCGCGAAAATGGAAATTGTGCAACGAATGTTACTGCTGATTGGCTCGAGGACTACTTCTGGCAAATACCGCAAATACTGTAATCTAAATGTTTGTAGTTTAATATGTTATATTACTTTACATGTTCATCCTATTACAGTGGTTGATTAATTAATTATTGGAAATAATCTCAATTCTTTTATCATTTGATTGACAGCTAGTTATTGCCAGTGGGTTATTAATTTAAAACTGAAGCAAAATGCGACCAATATCGCGTAAAAAGTGGGTTTTAAATGCTCGTTATTTACTTTTCAAGGGTCGGCGGACACTTTTAAGCCTTTAAACCCCTTCTCTGGAATGTAGAGAATGTATGAAATAAGTTCATTGTTATCAGTTCTCCCGTTTTTTTCGGAGAAGACGGCGTAAAATGCCTCCTGGAGCGTCACAGACAAACAGACAAAAATTGAGATAAGACCGGTTTCGGCTTCTCTAACGCACGAAAAGTGAAAATAACTATTTCTAAGCAATTTACAGACAAAACTCTAATTTTATTTACATAAATTTAATTCGATTTCCAAAATTTCACCGCCATTTAACGTCTACATAGTAAAAATCTAAATTAATAGTAAGTAGGGCCTACTAACGCTATTAATGTTGAAAACTTAACTATTAACATTCATCATAAAACTTTACAATATTGTTTGTTTTTTACTGAATTCAAAAAGTTTATCGAGGGAGTAAAAGGGATGAATGACCAACCACTTATTCTTACCTTACATATCTTATCCCGTCAAATAATATGTTGGAGGTATTGTTTGTGGTGCTAAATAAACACGATCAACAGTTTACCCCACCCCAAGTTCAAAACCGTCAAACAGGTATCGGCTAGTCGAGCCGTTGGTCATCTGTATCGTCAAATGTTTAAACTTTTTGTATGTCGCCACACAATTATTTTTTAAAATTTAAAATCATAGGTTAAATGTTATTTATTTAAAAAAGAAGACATTTTCCGAAATAACTCAAAGACACACTTGAAAATGGGAACATTGTTCCCAAAACTAGTTGTGTTAAAGAAAATTAGATTGAAGACAGCAGGTATTATAACCTTATAATCTAGTCATATACTCAATCCGTAAGGCAAAATGTTCAAAGATAATAATTGTAAGTGACAATGGTCCCCAGATCACATCTCACGAGTTTCAATCATTCTGCAAGAGCCTTATTAACATTAAACATGTCCGGATCACTTACCATCCGAAAAGCAACGGTCTATCAGAGCGATGTGTTCGAACATTCAAGGAGAGAATGAATGCATCAAGGGAGAATAATAAAGAGATCAACTGGAAAAACTCCGGCCTACATCGTGTTTGGAAGAGAATCACGTTCCAAGCTGGATATTCTTTTCCCCGATGTGGAGGGGGAAATGAATGCAGATCTAATGCAACAACAGAAAAACAAAAACCCATCCAAGGTGAAAGTTTTTGAAGAAATTGCAAATGTTTTGGTACTTGACCAATCGGATGCTGGGTACAGGAAAGGAAAATAGTAAAAATAAATGGATTCTACTCCTACCTGGTAAATGTAGATGGAATCCACAAGAGATTCCATGACGATCAGTTGAGATCTGGTGATTGAAGAAGCAGGGAAGAGTAGTGTATCATGTTAATTGAAATAATATGTTTGTTTACCTTTTTGTTTTCATGTCAAGACTAAATAAACCTCGAATAAAACATTACTAGTTTTTGCATATTGCTATTTATGTTAATATAATTTGTTAATAAGTTAAAAGGATTAGTATTCTTCACATAGTCATTAATCATGTGCATACTTCGTGATAAAGTAGACCTACCAGCAACGCGTCACGTGACCACTGATCAGCTGTGCGACGCAGCACCCAGCAGCTGATCACAGACCTCACCACCAGATGTCCCCATGTCCTTTATCCAGGCTAATTATTACCAATTCTGCACCACACCGACCGCACACAGTCAGCAATCAATCGTTGCACAACATGCATATGCAGCTTGCACCATTGATATGACGTATACGTGTATACCTCACTCTGCGGTGGTCTTGATCAACTCTTCAATGAAGAAAGTTAACCCAAGTTACTGAATTGTTATCGTTATCCTAATTTATAAATTAAGACGTTCAAATCATGGCTGTATCCAAAGAGAATGTTTTCAGTTCCTCTAAACAGCTGTCATTAGATTAGATTAGATTATTGAAAGGGTGACCCTACTACAAGGTAGGTATTTAAGCCAAGTATGGATGAGGATTGAGTGTAAGGTGATTGTGGCACGATCTTGTAGTCTTTTTACTGACTAAAGCTGATATGCTCCTTAGACAGGACCGTTAATTAATAGCCCAAAAATTGGCAACAATTAAGGGACCTACAGTTTAATATGTGGAATCCGAACCACAGCCTCTGAATTACGAATTGGTCTAATTATGAGGATGGTCTTTAGCGGATTAACGTAGTATTCAATAGTGCGGACGTTAATCCACACAAGAGAACACTACACCCACCGACCATCGCTCACAACTATCCACAATTCGTGACCTCCAATAAGTAGTTGGACAGCGCCACCGTCCCAGTCTAAATCATCATTGAATTGCTTAGTGACATCATATGGCTACAATGTCACCGTTTCAAATTTTGGTCTGACGGAATGCCAATCCTCTCTATCCCCAGAGCTAACACGTATATAATTAGTATAATATTTTATAAGTATATATATAAAATTCAAAATTTATTTTTCTGTTTTATATGAGACTATTTTTGCAATAACAATATTAATTTACTTTGTTTCTTCAACCCTCAATAGTAATTGTGACCTAACCAGGTAGATATTTAAACCATGTATAAAATGGCCGAGGTAATCGTGGCGAGATCTTGTAGTGTTGTTGTTAACAACCAAACAGTCAATGACATCTGAATGGCCTTCAGTTTAACTTGCCATATGATCCACAATTTTGCATATGAATTGCGAACTGGACTAATTAAGGATGGTTTTTGTGAATGAGAAAAGTATGAAATTCATAGAAGAGAATATTACACCCACCGGCCATCGCTCATAATTATCTAAAATCAATTCGTAGCCACCGTCCCAATTATCTTACTATTTTCGCCATTAAAACGCAGATACTAATGGCTAAGAGTAAAACTTAATGGTTTATGAATAAATAGAAATGGGCAAGGAGTGCAAAGCAAACATATGTTGAGCAAGTAGAAAGTCCGTACCGTATATCGAGTGCCGTTGCCTCAGCAGTCAGCTGAGCCTTTGTGCTTCACGTTGCATAACTATTACGTCACTGATGGACTATTATATTCGGGCTGAGTCGTTAGCTACCACTGCCGTAAAACGACAACAGCTGACTGGCCTATCAGCTGGTATTGTTGACAAACTACATGACGAATGTCGACCTCAAACTGGGAATACGTTACCAGAGAGGAACGGATTATGGGACTTAGTGAAGACGATAAAATCTAAGGCCAAGTGTTGCCATCTGTCGGATCTAGCGGTGAACTAGGCCTCTGCTGTGATACCGTCAGGTGTGTCATTTGCCATTTAGTGTAATTTGCGACACTAGCGCTATCTGAGGATGGCAGTACCTACTACGTCAGTTGGCGGTACGATGTACCATCTTCATTCTTAACATGGGCGTGCACTATCTACTTTACTATCCGTTCATCTATGGTTACACTCATGTTGGCGCGTGTCTCAGATCCATTGACAGAATGTTGACCATCATCGACTAAAGAATATCTTGACTGAGATAAAAGTTATACTCTTAATTACAAAACATTATTATGAATGAACTCCATTCAATAGTTGATCCTGCCTGTGTGAGTAGATGTTGAATAGAGAGATTAAGGGACTAGAGGTTAATTTAAGCTCCTTATGAACTAACTAGCAGTAAGCCCGTCCTTTGTACGGATTGTAGGAATCAGTTTAAAGAAGAAAGATTATCAAACCAAAATGTAAACCTGAAATCCTGAACAAATCAATACAAAGAAAATAAATCAATACCCAGCTTTATTATTTAGCATTACTTTACAATTAAATAGATTAGAACATTTATACCATTATTATAATTAGTTATACGTTAAAATAACTTTTTATAATATAGTACGATTTCGAAATGGGTTTAAAACCAATGACCAATATAAACTATAACTAATATTGATTTGACAGCTGTTTGTTTTTATTTCTATTAAATGTTTAAACTACAAAGACAGCTGATTATTAGCAGTAGGTTATTCATTGAAAACTGATCAAAATGCGAGTAATATCGCGTAAAAGTGGGTTTTTAAAAGCTCGTTATTTACTTTTCAAGGGGCGGCGGTCGATTTCAAGCATTTATAAACCTTCGCTGGAATGTAGAGAATACATTAAATAAGTTTCATTGTTATCAGTTCTCCCGTTTATTCGGAGAAAACGGCGTAAAATGCCTCCTGGAGTGTCACAGACAAACATACAAAAATAGAGATAAGACCGGTTTCGGCTTCTCTATCGCACAAAAAGTAAGAAAAACTAAAAAAATGAATAATTCTGAGCAATATACAGACAAAACTCTAATTTTATTTATATAGATAGAAGATAGATGTGGATATTTCTATCCACCCTACTGCAACAAGCTTTTAATCCTTGGTTAGTCTGAGAAAAGCTGAAAATAATAGTGACTAGGTAGCGTAGTTGGCAACGTTACGGTAAACCTCGGTCAGTGGCGGCAGTGGTTCGGATCATGGAGTTGTCAATCTCTTCTCAGTACCGTCAAGTTTGTCCGTCCACCTTGTGCTGTATCGGCTCAATCCATATTTGCATGACACATCCTACACCCTGATTTGTGCAAATACAATACAACCGTACGTAAAACATCTGCCAACCTCTTAAAAAATAGCATTAAGAAATGTTGACACTCATTATAACAACACATAATCTAATAACAAATTATTATCTTTCCCCTTGTGACATAAATTATCTACTGGAAAAATGTGTCATCCAGTTGATTTAACTAAAATACAATGTTTATGTGCAGATGGTGAAAGAAGTGGAATATGTTTGCCCTCTTAGTGAAGAGACTAGGGAGTTGGCTGCAAGAGAACTGAGGGAAGACAAGGATACAAGGGAAAATGCCATTACACAGATGAAAAAATGGGCTCAAGACAACCCCAAAATCGAGTTCTGTCGCACTGGTAAGATTTAATTTGATAAACTATTAAATTTTAGTGTTGCCTTGTTTCCATTATGAAATGAGATTATGTATTTATTGTCTTTATAAGCCACAAGAGCAACAGTTATTGACATTGTTAGACAATTCGTGCATTATATTGTCCGATAAAATTGTCCATGCAATCTTTATGTTATAAATAATTAACATTATTTGCGCCTTCAAGCTAAAATGAATAAAAAAAGCAATACAGTATAATATAAGCAATGAAATAATTGGTAGTATGCACATACACAGAAAAAGACAAGAATTAAAGTTAAAAAATCTCATCAAGCAAAAAGTAGGGCTAAAACTGTACCTATGCATAACAAATTCTAAAAATCGCAGCAACCCAAAAGTAGGACAGAAAAAAGTCATATGTGTAAAAAATGCATTAAATCATTATTTTTCTTGTATGAATGACATTGTAAGTAGCATTATGATATACATATATCGATTAATTTAAATTTTTCCATTAATATGAGTAAGCTCTGGGGTTGTGATTTTTAGAAATTTGCAAGACGCAAAAATGACATCATATGGTCATGAGAACAGCTGTTCAGAGGAACTTCATGAAAAAAATATCCATCAGACGTATCCATGTCTAAGCTATTTCCCACAGGAAATATACATTTTCCACATTAAACCTAATTTTAAATATTAACCTGTTTTTAGAAGCTTGTACGTACATCTGGGCCATCGTGTGGTTTTCATTGCGATGAGGGGGGATGTCAGATGTCCGCTATCAGTCCCACACTGCTCGTTGGCTCGTTGAATAATTTTGAGTGGCGAGATGCATCGTTGTCATCGTTGGAGTCCCAAAGTGGTCCATCGGACGATCGGGCAAAATAGAGATAGAAGTTATGGCAACAACTCGTGCTTTCAGAGGCTTTTCGGTTTTGTGAAAATATTTAATTCGGGAAAACTCTGCAAATAAAGTAATAGGGGCCAAACATGTGGGAGCATCTCATTCAGTCTACAGGCAATGAGAGTGACACGCCCCCAAACAGTGTTCTGCAGAGTTAGGTTGGTTATTGGTAATATAAATATATACATATATGTAGGGTGGTATTTATAGAAAGAAAGAATCGTGGAATAACGTGAAAACCCCCTAGATAAATCGCCGCCTGAACCGATTAGATGGTCCTCAAACATTCGATAACTGCATACAGTGTAATATTCAAAGCTAAGTTACACATAGCCTTCGGAAATACATTTAACTATTTAAAAAATGTTGTATTATTTACTTTTGCTGGGGTTGCTCCCCAAGCAGACGCTTCTGTGGTGCTCCACCCACGTGAAGGCCCTCCTTACCACACATTTATGTTACATGACAAAGATAAATATACTTATATCCGTTTCTTGAGAAGCAAATTTATGTTGTAAAAATTGAAAATGTTCTTCCAACAGCAAAAATACTTTTACTATAACCAATACAAAAGGTTACTATTATAACCCTTGATAATAGTTTATTTCCCAGAGAAATTAATTTACATTGACTCATACAATAAAATCTCAGACAGAACCTGAGATAACAAGCTAGTTTGAGGAAATTGAGGAGTATGTTGTTAAATTACTGTAGTTTCAGATATACGATTGTACAAGAATATCACAATTTTGGTTCCTTTGTATTCCTTGTTATATTTCAAGCTGATCCTTAACTATGATTGCAGACCCTTGTTTTCTGCTGAGATTCTTGAGAGTGAAGAAGTTCAGTCTCCCTATGGCTCAGGAGGCCATGGAGCGATACCTTCTCCTCAGGCAGACATACTCTTATGCCTTCCAGAACATGGACTGTCTCCTGCCCACCATGGACACTCTCTTCAGTTTGGGGTTTGTTATTCTATCTCTATCATATGGATGCGGAGAGTATGTAGAATGCACACATCTCTTCAAACATGAATTTTCAAATTAAGAAAAATGATTAGTGTGTTATCTTATACATATTCTTGTATAAATTTATTTGGAATATGTCAACAATATTTTTTGTGGAGCTGATTTTTTACTCTTTACCCTATTCTTATTTTAGTACATGTGGAAACTACTGTTTACATTAAAATTTTCGGATTTTCCATTGAGAGTGGAACTTATCATTTTGAGGCTCACTGAATTCAAAAAAGTGGTTATCAAACTGCATATGTGTGTGTGTAACAACCCAAGACGACACCGATGGTTCGATTTTGATGGAATTCGGTACAAGGGCTTAAGCAAAAGCGGAAGACATTCTTATTATTATTTGACATTTTTACTACGGGTAGATCAACAAGGCAAACATGAAGGAACAAATGAAGAAGTATTTCAAAGGGCTGAAGAGACACAAAAAACTCTATTGAAATCTCTTAGGGACAGACGGCATTATTGGATAGGACATATTATAAGACATAGCGAATTCACGCTAACAATACTGGAAGGTGCAATCAGTGGACAACGGGCTCGTGGAAGACCCCGGCTACAATATTTGAAGCAGATAACCCGGGATCTTGGGGTCCAGAGCTATACTCAACTAAAACAGCTGGCTCTGGACAGAAAAAGATGGAAAGCTGCCAACCAATCGGACGATTGAAGCAGAAGAAGAAGAAGAAGTGTAAAACTAATGATTTCAGAGAAAGTATAATTCACAGTACACAATAAAAATACAGAAGGATATCAATGTGTCTAATGTTGTTCTTAAGAAGATTACAAAAACACTAATATCTTCTTTATTTTTCAACCATTTTTCTTTAAACTGGGTATAAAGCGTAGGGTCACATTACCCATCAAACCACACAAAATATTGATGGAGGGCTGAATACCCCCAGAGTCATTATTAATAAAAATCTCCAGAGGTATTTTAAGCCAATTATTAATGAGAAATGAGTGTACGGTTATTGTGGCGTGATCTTGTAGTATTGGTACTGTCTAAAGCCGACATGATCCTTAAACTGTTACAGTAATTAATAGCCCAAAAGGCAATGGGGTCTAAGTGACCTAAAGTTTAACGTGGGGTCCAAACCACAATTCTATATGAATTGAAAACTGATCTAATTATGAAGATGATGTTTGTGGATGAAAATAGCAGTAATTCAGTAGTGCAGACGAAACCACACAAAAGAATATTGCATCCAAAGGGTATCACATTTAAGTATCCACTTTTCATGACATTGTTCCCAATATACATGTTCCATTTTTAATTAAAATTTTGATTCAAAGTACACATATTTCTCAAGCGTCTACCATCTTCTTGTGTATATTACGTGATTAATTTATGCAATTTTTCCGTTGTACGATATAATAAATTATATGAAATATGTTTAGATACATATTTGCGGCTCCGGGGAGAGACAAGCAAGGGCGTCGCTGGATTATCGCCAGACCAGGTAACAGAATTGATAAAAAATTCTTACTTAATCAAAAATATTATAAACATAAACACATTAATGTTTATTATTGTTAATATCAATACTTTATATCCTCTAAATTATTAACACTTCTTATGTAGCCTATGTTAATTAGTCTACATACCAGTATTTACTTACATTCTTGGGGAAATGCTTAGAATTTTGTAACCAATCTTTTGTCTTTAGCAATATTAATACACCAAATGTATTCCAATTAAAATAAAGAAATTCTTGTTTGATGACTGATTGACTCTTGATCAGTTTATTAAGATAAAATATAATAAGCTGGAAATCGCTTTTGGCAACAGACTTAAAGTATTTTACGATGGTCCCATGCTTAACCTTAATAAATAAATAAATGAGCTGGATTTATTAATGATCACATCACATTCATAATCGCTTTCTGATTCACAGGGGAGTCTGGAACATCAATCCCTGTCCAACCCTTTCATACGTTTTGGATTAAACAATTCTATTAAAAATTAAAACCCTAAATATACTTGATTTAGGAGATGGTTTTTGACATCTGATTATAATCTAAACTTAATGGTTTGCTTCATGGAGATTGGAGAGAGATTTTCCCTGGGGGATCATCCTGTTCTCTACTAAAATTTGAGAGGTTACGAAAGCTTTACCTTTAAACAATTCGTGTTTTCAAGTAAAACTACTGTTTGCGTTTCGGGTAACGTCAAACACTAATAAGAAATCTCTCTTCATTGACAGGTGTGTTTGACCCACACAAGTTCACCAACGCAGACATGTGCCGTGTCCACGGCATCGCGTACGAGACACTGATGGAGGACGAGGAGTCGCAAGTGAGGGGGTTTGTTCACTTCGGAGACGGTGCGGGAGTCACATTCCCCCACCTCACACTGTTCACACCCAAGGAGGCTGTGCGCATAGTCAAGAACGGAGAGGTGAGTGCTGGAAAGAAGTTGATCAGGGTCATCACCCCCATAGGCTAGTAATATTTAGAAAAGTTTACAAATAAAAAAACCATTCTAAAAGTCAATAATAAAAAAGCATAAAAAAATAGTCGATTATTTTTCCATTGTTGAACAACACAAAAATATAAAATGAAAAATATATTTATCATATAAATATTTCAATTTTTGACTGGGACCAAGTGTGTCCTGTAATACAGCTACTTGGATGACACGAGTTGTGTGGGTTGGTCGGTGTGTGTAGTGTTCACTTGTGTGGATTAACGTCTGCACTATTGAATACTATATTAATCCGAAATACAATCATCATAATTAGACCACTTCGTAATTCAGAGGCAGTGGTTCAGACTCCACGTTAAACTGTAGATCCCTTTGCGAAACCGTAGGTCACACGTGCAAAGGCACAACTAGACTCTTGTCCCTTGAAACCATTATTTGTTTGTACTAAAAGCAATTTAAACCAAGCTATTTCAACTTTCTAGAGAACACTGCCGATGAGACACAAGGAAGTGTATGGAATCAATGTGCATCCTTCAGTGAAATACGCTCTCGACTGGGGCATGAGCCTGATATCGGAGAAAATAAAAAAGCGAGTCAAGGTGAGAGATATTTTTGGTTGGTAAGTCAGTCTATTCAATGAAAGGGACATTTATTTTTGGCATGGATATGTCTAAGCTCTGAGGCTGGGGGTTTAGTAAATTTGTGGAACGCAAATAGTGCATCGGAAGTGTTGTCATATGGTTATTATAAGAACAGCTGTTTAGATGAACTAAAAACATTCCTTTTATACATATCCATGATCTAACTTATTTCCTACAGGGAGGTAATTACAATTTTACATATTTTTAACTTGATAAAATCTGCATTTTAAAACAAATTTATTCCCTAAAAACCTAAATTACTTTAGAGATTGTGTCTTGTTGTTCTTTAATGGTAAGAGTAAGTCAAGCCAGTACATAAAATTTTTTTCTGGTTACGTTCATTTTTCACCCAGGAAAACGTGTACTTAGATTTAGGCATACCTCCTAATACAAGTCATGAACAGACTCAACTCCAAGAAATACTCAGGTTCTATTCTCTGTTCCCTACTTGGGGTACTCAGGGTATTTGGCTATTTTAACTTAAATTGCTTTTATTTTAATAAATAGTACAGAATTATAAATTACATTACAACTTTTTTGTAGATATTTACAAATTTAGAAGATGTGAAGAAAAATATGGACACATCAATGTTGCCCAAAGAGTATGGTGGTACAATCCCGATGGCAGAAATGATTGGTAAGTATTAAATAATTTTTTTTAATACACCACATTTTTAATGATTTTTAATGATGTCTGATTATTGAATAAAACCATGAGACTCGTCTCCACTTAGAATGTAGATGGAGAACCACCTACTGAGTTTGGCGACTAAGAAAACAGAGATAGTCATGGTTACACGACTTTGAATCCCGACTTTATAGATTTAAATTTTAATTCGGAATTCATAGTCCACAGGTGTTTTAAAAATGAGTCTAGAGTGGCTTCCACATACAGACCCATTCCGGATCTGTCTGTGTAGGTTGAACGTGAGGCTAGGGAAGTCAATTTCCTCTTGGCAGGACATGGTTTGTTCCGTGTGTATCTGCACAAGATAAGAAAATTTTACATTTTCCAAATGTTTTTTGAGTGCGAACGGTGGGAAATACAAATAAGACAGCTTTAGATTAGATATTTATCACCAAAGACTGTGGTTGTAAAATATGGTGTCTTCACTTGAGAACTAGATACTAATTACGCCATTAGTAGAGAAAGTTCTCTAAAGTAAAAAGCTTGAAGGATCTTTAAGCTTTTTCCACTTCAGGAGAAAATCCTACGTATATGGATAATAATACCTAGAATCTTACCTCAGGTGGTCAAGTATAAGTAACAGCTCTGTTGAGCTTTTAATACAAAGCTCCTCTTGGAAGTTATGCCTTAATAGATCTTACCGAAGTTACACACAACAGACTGAGGCGAGGGGTTTTTTGTGGGTACCAGTCCCACGTACGAGAAAGTGTGTTCCTCCTCTCTCTAAGGGTGCATTACAAAGTAAAACTATGTTTCAGATTTATGGAAGAAGGAACTTCTAGCATCAAGAGATCGTTTGTTATCACATGATAAGATGAAAGTACGTTTGGAACTCTTCAGTGAGGGAGCAAGGTAAATAATTGCTTTTGGCTAAAAATGAATTATGATCCATTCACTTTGGTTGGACGAATTTCTTAAATGATCACAAAGGTTTCTGATATAATTATATATAGATTGATAGCAGAATTACTTTTCCGTCACACTGCTTCGAAAACAGCTGTTTCAGATACATGGGTTGAAAAGCAAAGGTTGTTCTTTTTCTTCATAGGACTAAACCTATGGATAAGTGTTTTTAAAAGTATAAAAAAACTATTTTTTGTTATTTTCTTGCAGAACAACAGTTTTATCAAATAATATGACCGTCACCATTAAAACCGGCTTAAGAACCTAAACAAATTTGTATCCTGAATCATCTGAATTACAAATTTGTATTGAAATTTGTATAAAACATTTTGTATGTAAATGTGAACCTTTTCTGTTCCAGAAAAAGGTTTAATTTAATGTCCATGGTAAACACAGTACGTTGCCTAAAAGCTATCAATGTTATGCTTATGGAGAGAATTAAAAAATGTATTTCTTCCTTATTCCTTAACCCTTTCCCATAAAATTTAATATGCAGTATAAAGTCAAATCACCTAACAAAATCCACTCAAAATGTTTGGTATTACCATAGGGGGGAAATGCCCCAAAAGATATCAATGCCCCAGTAAATGTATCTTAATTTCTCTGAATAATAATCTTTGAGATAACCTTTGAATAATATGTAGTTTTTTTTTATTTGAAATGAAATGAAAAATCATTTATTTATCCAGGCAAAGTTTGGGCCACTTGGCCCTTTCTTACACTTAACCTGGATTTAATTTTTAATTTAATACGGAGGGAAGTGTGTGTCAGTCCACTGATGCCATTTATTGAAAAGCAAGCATGTGTCATAGCAATGAATGACAATAGATTTTTGTTTTGACAGAGCCGGAGCAGTGTCAGCGCTGCGCAACAACAGCTGTGGTCCTCAGTCCGACATATTGGCTGGAAGCTTCCGCAAGCTCCAAGTGGATTAGTCGTGCTACACTGGGAAAAAAACCTCAAGCTGTTGACGTTTTGAGTTACCATAGGCTAATTTTGTAAATAACTATCATAAATAAGCTCTCACAGTGGAACATGTAGGGACAAAGCCATGGTGGGATAACAATTCACTTAAAAAATTGTAGTTTAAAATAAATACAAATTAATTAATCTTGGATAACTGATACATTCCATTTAATGTAGATCTGATAAAAGTGAAGCTAGAGAAAATTTTGTATACAAATAAATAAATTGGGGAGTAGAAATACCGATGACACTTGTGCGTTGTTTTACTGCTGGACATGTAAGATAGGGATGAATAACTTATATTGTTAAAAAATAATACAAAAGTGTCTAAGACTCAAAATATAAATGTTACCTTAAAAAACACATATGTCTGGAGATATAGATCCATAAGGAGAATGGTTTAGTTTATACAGTACCGACAATATCAAACATTTGGGTACCTTATAACAATATGTTGAGTAGAAAGTGACATAAAAATGTTTATAAATTTGCAAATTCCATTCCTCAATACTGAGAATTTTCCATATAAAATGTTTTGTGAAAGGACCAAACTTAATTGTATTTATTATTAGTAAATAATAATTACTCTGAATTTGAAATTGATAACATAAATATAACAATATTTTTCCATTATTTTGTCTGAAGAAGAATGTTACATTTTAATTATGATTTTAAATACCCTTTTTATTTTGTAAATACACTCATTATGTGTTTTAAACAATTTTAAAATATTAAAAAGTCATTAGGCAAATTATTTGCCTAAAGACTTTATAAATTGATACTGAATCCTCCATGATATACCATAGAGGAGTAAAACAATGTTTTCATATGTATAATACATATTAGACCGCATAAATATAGCATGAAAATCATTCAAGTTAACAAGACAAAGATTTATGATATTCTACAGCAGGTGTTCTGGAATAAACTAAATTTTTCAAATAGATTTAAAAGTAAACGTTTTGGAATTGTACTTAATGGTAAATTTTTAAACATGTAAAGTGATGCAAGTACTTTTCTAAAGTACTTTGTGTATTTCTGCTCAACTTTTTTAATAGATCAATATTGAAACTCATTAATTAAAACTATTTAATGCCATGTTTTATTTTGTTGGTAAATATTAAATGTGTATACCTGAAAAGTTGCTTAATGTTTACTTTAATTACTATCATAAATGATATAACACATGCTATCATCTATGAATAAAAAATCAGAAACATGATTTTTTCACACAGACACACATTTTAACAGTATGTATTAGTGCAATTAATATGTGTATTAATGTTGAAGATAGTATTTACTTGGTGACGGACTGTTTGATGTAATACTGAGATGATACGTCAGTTTGAAGGGTTATAGAGATTAGTTCTGAGTGTTATTAGATTAAAATAAGGTAAATTACAAGAAATAATATCATTACAGGAAATTTAGGTGAACGAATCGTTCTTATTATATTACATTAAATATTTTAAGGTAAATTACAGATTTACAATACAACCCTTACAGTTTTTTTAATTTTAGTTATGGTCTAATGTAAAATAATTGTTACTGAACGACGTTCTTTGTAATAAAAGGCAGTAACTATTTTCAATAAGAATATTTATTTTCCCTCTCTGGCATTGAAAAAGAAAACGGTAATTTTATTAGATTAGATTATTGAAATGGTGACTGTACTATAAGGTAGGTATTTGAAGCCAGTATGAATGAGAAACGACTGTAGGATGATTGTGACGCGATCTTGTAGTCTTGTTACTGACTAAGGCTGACATGTTCCTTAAGCAGGACTGGTAATTAATAGCCCAACAGCCAATGGCAACTAAGGGACCTACAGTTTAATGTGGAGTCCGATCCACTGCCTCTGAATTACGAATTGGTCTAGTCATTTGGATGGTATTTTAGCGGATTAAAGTAGAATTCAATAGTGGGGACATTAATTCACACAAGAGAACACTACACCCACCGACTATTGCTCATAACTATCCACAATTCGTGACCTCAAAGTGGCTGGATTACAGGATGTCGCCGGCCACTATCCCAGTCAAATACGTTGTATATTATAGTAGTCCGCCGTCCTTATTTAAAACTTCGAGAAATGCCATTGGTGTAGAAGTAAAAGTGTGTGGACGTTAATCTACACAAGAGAACACTACACCAGTAAGAAAATCACAAAAAATTACATTGCTAGATACGTCTCAAAACCTTAAACACATTTCTAGGGTAAACTAAGATTAATTTGATAAAAGACAATATTGACCAGATGAGGTCTAAATTGGCCAAAGCAAATATTTACAACTAAGTGATTGTGTTATCATAATAAATTGAGGACATGAAAGAATCAGAAGTCAAAAGGAAGACTTTATTTACGTTATTATTTACACAGTATAAAACCTACCTATCCAATGATGTCCTATATTTAACATTAAACAAAATAAAAATTACTTGTTTGACAGAATAAATTAAATTATTTACAATCAAAAAAAAGTACCTAAACTATAATACTTCATACGAAAACCTTTTATTAAGGAGTAAGTTGTTGGTCATAATAATAAATAATATTTTAATATCAATAAATAATCTCTTTTCGTCTACGTGACCTTGTTGTTAAATGTTTATTTTGATTATTAATTTCTTATTTGGAAACCTAATAAAAATAATATCTTAACATATTTCCTATATAAAACTTTAAAAATAATTGTATTATCTTAATCATAACTCTTCACTTACAGTTTGTGTTAAAACAAAATACCCCCGTCGCAGCAGACCTGCGTACTCAACGAATTTCCAAATCAATAAAATAATAATAATAATATATGACAAGCTTTATAAAAATCTGTCCATAAACATGAGAATTTAAGGGACTTAATTGTGTAGTTTTTTAAGCTGATTCCAATGGTGAAATATAAAATTAGAAAATTTTAATAATTACATGTGAAAAACGCAAAAAACCCCATTTTGGAGTACAAAACCCCCCCAAACTACCCGTTCCCATTGACCGATATGTCTGGTTTACGAACTCGTCCGAGCATTTGTAGGAATACACGTCTCTACCAAATTTGGTCTCGATCGGACCATTTTTACGAGAGTTATCGTGTTCACATATACATATATATATACATATATATATATACATATATATAAAAATTTTAACGACTATTGTTTTTGGTCTCTAGGCACCTAAAGAAGAAAAAATAAAATGGTCCTGGGCTATGGGAAATTCGCTAAAATGGGGATTAATTATTTGTGATAGTTTTAACGCGGTTTCACATACACCTAACCAAAAGCTGTCCGCAGTTCGCCGTTCAAGTCACGTGTGATGTCGACTTATAATGTGCTGCTTTCCTCGGCAGTTTATCAAACTATTTCGATTCTTTGACATTTTCAGGACTTTGAGAACATTACAAGGAGTAACTTGAGCAGTTTTCATTCATGTCCAACCAACACGAGAGAGACAGAGATAGTTTAGAGTGAGGCATCAAATCAGCTGTTGATTCGTCATGTTACTGTCGTCAGCTTTGTTTGTTATGGTTATGTTTCTAAATTATTTTGGTCATATATTCGATGTAGTAATGAGAATAAAAATAGTGAATACATTTTTTTGCATTTGTGGTTACTTATTGGTACTTTTTATGGTTTATTTTTGCAATAATCAACTAGGTTAGTTTTTTTTATGTTTTCGTAATTTGTAAAATGTAGAACTCAAGTGGACTGTAGCCTAGCCTAGCCTGTAGTATTACTATTACCTTCCAATTTACTGCATGAATAATTTAAATAGAAGTCTCATAGCGAAGAAATAGATTTTTTTCACAAAAAGGTCGTGAGCACCAAAAAAGTACCGCAATAGGGTCCGTTTGGTAATAAAAATGTCCTACGTTGGGGTTAATCACCCCTACATTGATCAAACCTCTTGAAAGACCGCTGTTGGTCGAATAGTGAGCCTAAGTTCTTTCTCAGGGAGTAAATCAATAGTACTGGATAATGTGGTAACCGTTAACAAATACGTGACCTTCACAACAGCGACCTATAGAACAGAATATTCAAAATAAATTACTTCACACACTTTTCCCTCAACATCTCGCCTTATTCTTCGCAGTATTACAATTCCCAGTATTATTGCTTAAACAAGATTTTTCTACACCCAGCAGGTAGATGAGATGTGATGTAAAGAAAAGTTGTGAATCGACTAAAAGTAACATTTGACGAAATATTAACATTTTCATAGAACCACTCCACTCAATAGGCTTACATCATGCCATTCAATACACAAATAACATTATGTAAGATCAATAAATTAATTATATTAAAAAGGCATCAGACACAACAGGAATTCTGCAACCTAGGACATTAATAACTTTCAAATTACAACATACTGCCTAACATATATGTCCAGATTTTACAGAATCTACAGTATAAAATGGAAAAAATTCAAATACACTGTTTTTTGACAAAGTACACACAACTTGAGATTTGGTGATTACGGACGACACTCTTCATGATATGGCTCGAGCGTGCGCAAGTCTCGACACGTAGGCGGTAGAGAGCTCTGCAGGTAGTTGCCACAGCGCTTGCACGGCTCACTGAACAAGTTGTTGTAACTGTGCAGCCACGTCTGAAACAAAACCAACACCATACTTAACACTTATACGAAACATGTTTGTAAAACGCTAACAGAAACACCTGGTCTGAGAGGCACTTAACTATTTCTGTATTTATATAACAATTTTCAGTTAACAAACTTTAGATAAAATGTTTGTATTTACTTCCCTGTGTGAAATAGGTTAGATCATGGATGTGTATAAAGGGAATGTTTTCAGTTCTTCTAAACAGCTGTTCTTATTATTTTGTATTTAAAATTCAATACAATAGCTCTGGTAGTTTCTATGGAAACCTGTTACATATTTTCCATCTTACAAATCGCCACACAACCCCCCCCTCCAGAGCTAAGATATATCCATGTCAGAATTGTTACTTTATCAATCTGTATAATTAATACAACTGTGACTTTTGTCTTAAACAGAAAAAAGATACACTTAAGTCAACCGAAATACCAGCCTGGGAGACCAGCTCCCACCTAAAACAGCGTTTACACTTACCTACGCTAACCGAAACGCCCAGTCTATCAGAAGGGCATTTTTACAAATTCTTATATTAAAAAAGAAGTTAGTGAATGAAATCAAACAGAATTTTAATATGCTACTTATGAGAGTACTTTAGGAAGCTACTGTGAAGTTGATAGCTGTAACTGTATTAAATTTGTAAAAAAAAATTGAATAAGTAGCCTATTGGTCTCACAGACCGATGTTTCAGTAAACACAGTGTTAACGACAGACTCTTTCTTTATATAACATAAAGTTTATCCAGTCCTTCTACACTTATTCTCATGAGCTGGGCTCTATCCCAGAATAAATCAAATGCAGTTAAAATTAAAAATCAAAACAATGTGGGCTTGGATATCAAACTTCAGTTTTACCTGCAGGTAATACACTCATATTTTTTATGCTTACATTCTGTAACCCTTGATAGATGTCACAACGGAGTTTTCCTAAAAGTGTTTGTATTTTTTAATAAAAATATACGATATTTCCAGCCAGCAGTCATAAGAGTTAGCTAAAGGAGTGTCACTCCTCTTCCCTCTCATTACACATTTTTGTCAGTTGAATCACAAGAGCCGTGTCGTATGGGGGCCGCTGCAGTGTATCACTGCTTGTGTTACTAAGTTCCCAGAGGGGTTTTCTGTGTGTAACCAACAGTGTAGTTGGTTTTTAGTGAACACATTTTTATAAACATATCAAATAAGTTTTTTTTTCATTGCATTAATTAACAATTTTATTAATATTATTTATACATGGTTTCTATACACATTTGTAATAATATATGCACTTTCTGCCAATTATTTAATACCTGTAAAAATTTTCTTACATCATGTATGCCAGCCACTGTTGTCAAGTTAAGAAACATATTAAAATATTTTTACATTACTTGAACAAATCTGCATACTTACAATGAACGACCTAACTCCAAACTCAGGAACATTTGGAGAGTAGAAGTGAAGCATGGCTGCATGAGTGTTTTCTGTCAACTTTCTAAACACCTGGGGAAAAGAGATTAAAAATACTCTTTATAATACTATTCAAGTTTTACAATTACAGTATTAAGGCCACGACCCCATTCCGATTTAAATATTGTTTTAATGTTTTTTTTAGAAAACAACCAGCTCTATTTGATGAGTAACACAACCCAAAAAGTAGTGGCATATATCAACAATTTAGTGAACTACGTGCCCTGCCGCCCCTATGATCTCATCTCGGAACTCTCTCATGGAGTTCGCTGTTTTGCTGCTAGAATATGCTTTATAGCCAACTGAGCACTATATCGGTCTGTGCACTTGTGGTCAAGATGGTTACGACGTATCACTGACGAGTGAAACATCGGAAGCCGTTTTAAAGTGCTCGAGTTCAATCCCGACCATGAGCAATCCCAATTTGGCTAATTGTTTACCATATATTTTACCTAATAACAATATTAATATTAGTAACGCTAGTAGTAGTTTTTTCTGTGATTAAGCTCATAATATGGTAAACCATATCACGCTCTGCCATTATTCATGATCAGGAATATTCAAATAAATTGTCCAAGTTCCTAATCAAATTTATCTTAACCCCTAACCTAAGAATATAATTAAAAATATAAACTTATTAGTTATATCATATATTTGTATTCATACACTAACTTTTTCAATGTCACTGACAAAAAACACCATAGTGTGGATTTTGGGACTTTGGATCTTATGATACAACTGATTTATTAAACTATTAACTTTAAACACAGATTTGTATGTTGAATTTCAAAACATCCAAAAGTATACTTCACAACAACTCTGTCTTGTCCTTAAAAGTCACATTTAACTTTTGGATATTATGACATTTGATACTATAAAACAGAGATGTTTATATTTTACAGTTTTGGTTATATAATTTCAGATCTTGTGAAACATTCTCACTATAATAGGCCTATTCATTAAAAATGAGATAAACATAACAACAAAACCACCTTATGCCTAGATTCGGTCCACAGCTCGAGTGTTTCTCCGAAGCCCTTGACATTAACCCACTCGATCATCATGCCTTTCAGGGTGAGCAAAGCTTGCAGGACTCGGCCGAGCGTCACTTGCACAATCACCACCTGCAGGATCCCAGCGACAGTAAGTAAAAGGTGTAATTGTAGATATGCATTAATTGCATAAGTTGCATTAATTGCACAACTCAACTAGTCAAAATAACTATCATTCACACAGATGGATTCGGTATCTTTCCGGATATAAGAATTTTAGGATTTCTGGATAAAATAAATACCTTATTCTCTAATTTACAGTGAAATATTTTCGGTAATATAAATGTAGATGAGTGTAACATTGTAAGTATAAGATATTTTTGATTTAGACAAAGAACACACTTTTCAGACTTTTCCGGTTGACGTACTGTGCATGCAGTGCCAATGATGCACCAGGAGCCGGTTGTTGTGCTCTACACGCATTTGTCATAGAAAGTCATCTTTTCATAGCACCCTGACTTTTTCATATTAGATGCCGTATTTTCCCTGATTAAAAACGTGTGTAACTACAGTTTAATTTTAAAACACAACATGGAGAAATCATTTTAAAAATAAACACAAAATCAGACTCTATTAAATGATCTCATTCACACACAAAATCAAATTGTTAAATTAAAATGTACAAATAAACATAATCATATAAATTGGAGAGCGTACTGGATAAATACCTGGCATATGTTAAACAATCACTATACATTCACTTCTAAAATGGCTCGCTGATGAGTAGAAAGAAGAAAGAATGGCAGCCACTATCTATACGAGTAAACTACTAACTAAAGGTTTTTAATTTTACAAGATCGAGATTCCCACCCCATTGTCAGTCCTTGACATGACGACGTCATGTTTGTCAGTCCAATAATAGCCTCGTTCCAAGAATTATTTGCTGTGGAACATCCATCCCGGCAATTTATGATGTTTTGTCCCAAATTTGAAAGTTCTGAATCCTTTACAATATAGCGATTTTCTTGAAGGGTTTCCCTGACCAATGTAGAAATTTTCTGACTTTTCCCTGTCATTTTAATACAGTTTTAAAAACCCTGACTTTTCCCGGTTTTCCTTATTTTTCCTGTGGCTAGACACACTGCCTGTTGGCCTCGTGTTCTTTGACAATACTAACCAGTAATTTAGAGACAGATAGTGAAGCGTGTATGTTCTTTTATAGTTTAGTTTGGCACATTGCCGTTAGGCGTACAACAGTCGCCTGGTGAAACACTGCACATCCTTCTCCCCGGCCTGATAGGCACTGTGGTGCGTCAATCCAGCAGACTTTACTGAACTAACCCAAATAGACCGCCACGGCAGTTACGTGTTAAGAGAAGCAGTCATCATCACCTGAGGTATGCCGTTGTCGTGCATGGCCTGATAGTCACGGCTGATGCTCTGCTGCGTGAGCCGCACTTCGGGACACGCCACCTGTGTCGGACCAACTGGACTGTTTCGGAACTCTCGGCAGATGCTCACATTCATGTCTTGAAACTGACGGTCTATAGCCGCAATCAGGGTTTCCACAGCTCTGCAAGTAAAAGAATCTGTTAAATCTTCAACCACAATTTTTTTTGTATTTTGTGTTTTAATACACCTTCCAAACTCCTACCTAATGCTGTTAAGAGGCATCATTAATTAAAAGCCCAATGACGAAATGGCAACTAGGTCCACGTTCGATCCTTGCGGAATCCGATTTGGCAATTAAGCCTAACCTTTTTCACTAAGTATAACAATTTGTATGGAACAATATAAAATTCCAGTACTATTTTAGTTTCCCAATTTAATATGAATACTAAATTTAGTATTTTGTTGTGTACTATTTTCTCAGGCTATAGGAAACACAAAAAACAATGCACTGACTGTATGGGCACGTTGTGTGCGCTGGTCGGTGTCCTCCGTCTCTTACTGCTCTGCGCTCCCATGTACGATCGCTTGAGAGAGTTTTGATTCAACAACTGAACTGCTAAATTGCTGTATTCATGAAGCTGCAACAGAAAAAGAAATTATTTCAACTAGTTAAATGTGAAATAAAATGAATAGGCCTAGGCTTACTTTATAAAAAGTTTGGAAAAAAACAATAATTAAATGTGTATTACAGATTCAGTCAAACTCTTTGGGCTTAAAAAAAGTGCAAAGATCGGTTTGAATTATAAAATGTACATTCTTCAACACATTTAATATCCTTAGTTTTAAAATTGGAAGTATTAATTTAGGTGGCTATCGATAAATTTTAGTTCGAAATCACATGAAATTTCCTAATGGGGATTAACATGAGGTAAGTTTTAAAACTTTAAAATGTGTTTCTTATGAGTTTGGCTATACCATTATGTGAATAGCAGAATGCACACTAATTTAAAATTGCTGAATTTAATAACACTGGATACCTGTGTCTTATTCAGTTATCCAGCTCTGATATAACTTTTGAATATTCACACATGCGTCTAGTTACCTTGAAGATTGCCCTATTTGGATCTCACTTTTAACCGATTCAATTTACTAACTTAATCAGATTAGGATAATTATTTGTTTACAGTGAAAATGATTGTGCATCAAGATATTCCTTTACAAAAACGTTATGTGTCACCTCCTTCACACGATCAAGTAGAAGAAAGATTTCCCACTACAGACTCTCAGTCCCTTTCCTGTTAGGAGAGGAGACTCCATTGGATATAACATGAGGAAATTCTGAGTGGAGGAGCTCCGCTCAGCCCAGTTTACTTCCCAGGAGGTTTTTAATAAATATAAAAGGATGATAGATTTTTGTCTAGCCACTATTGGCCTTTATGAATAAAAATGTTACTTGAAATGTTTACTTGTCAAGGCATGAGGGTGGTTGATGTTGAAAAGAGTATCCACATAGACTAAGGCGAGTTAGATCAATCGGCTGATTTTGACCTCTATTCTAAAAGAAATGGAAGAAACACCCATACCTAATGGTAGCCACCAAATATGCTCTGTAATATTGAATGTTCCATATGGCTAATAAATTTCCCTAATCCATGGTGTTACCACTCACCTTATCGGTCCACTTGTAACTCAAAACCAGCTGGCTGTACAGAGCTAGGCGGTCATGAGTACATTCCTGGCTGAGAAAGTTTGTGTTGCCAAGATTAAAGGGGCCTGGAGGTTGTGATAGTGCACCGACAGCTTGTTCCACATCTCTGTAGACAAATAAAGATTAAACATTGCATATGAAATCAATTGACTGGGGCCATTCCTGGACCAATCAAGTCTGAACCATTATATTTTCAATTACAATGATTTAAGTTCTAAATAAGTCTCAAACCCAAATAAATTTTTAATTTTTTATATTTACTTTATAGATTTACCTAAAAAGGTGGCCTAGAGTAAAAAAATTTGTCTACAACAAGGCGATTTCAATTTCATCAAGATTTTCTACGTTTTTTCAATGACTATTTTAGTATTTGAGTATCCACAAGTGATTAATCCGCTCATGAATAGTTTACTGTACATATACTTTGAGTAAACATAGTATACATTAAAACTTACATTGAAAATAAGTTTTAATACCTCAATATTAACTTAGAACAGATAATATTAGGTGAATCAAACTAAGCGTATCTTCATAGTAATGTTAATGGGTTATCAATATTATCAATAATGGTCAAGGTTGATCATTAGCAATTTGTCAGGTTTCTTTTAGTCCTATAGGCATGTGTACCATTATTTCATTTATTAAAATACGTAGCACTTGCTGTTACCAAATCCCACCTCTCAAATACTTCCCTTAATTTACCAAAACTTCACTAAAAAACTAATTACCTTAGATGACTATTTACGGAACCCAAAAGATCCTGGAGTTCCAATAAAAATTTGTTCTCCTTGCCTTCTTCGCCATGATCAGCTCTCAAACCATTGGCAAGACTGCTGAACACTTGACCAACACTAGAGCGCAAAGTCTTGACAGCGCTTAGAGCAGTATACAGGTTCTCCATATTCTCTTTACATGCACACACAAACAATAGGTTAGAGGAAAACTATTTATTTTACAGAAGAGCTTGAAAATAGAATGTATATAAGGGCCTACAATTTTTAATTGTTAAATGGCCTTAATTGATTATCAAACCCTAAAAAATTAAATGTTTTCCATTCATTTTTAATTTAACAATACTGTTTTTCAACTTTTTGCTTATTTGTATTGAAGGACCAGACATATGATTGAAAGAAATACAAAAAAAATAACATTTCAAGGGCTAACCTAGTTTCTAGGTAATCCAAACTAATTGGGACCGAACCCTGTTCAGATTACCGAGTTGTTAGGAATATCCAGAGGTGCAGGGTAAAGTTCATTAAAAGTACTAATAAAGTCCATTACAGTCGACTCCCTTTAGTCTGGACGAGGATGGTTTGAACGCTGGATTGTCCGGATTTCTTGGAAATGAGTCATTAGCGCACGGTCCGTTTCTCATGGCAGGAATTGACAGGGTTGAACGTGTTTTATCTGTTTATGGCCTAACTTTAAATAAATAACAGCACAAACATCTGTTCGGTTTACAATTCAATACGTTCAATACGCGTGAATGGTGAAGCGAATACGAGTGAAGCGGGGAATGGTTAACGCCGGTGTGAAAATTTTGACTCATACGGATGGGAGGAACACTTCAACTGCCAACAACCTATGTCGAGCCACAGGTCGACGTGTCTGTAATGTTTATGAGGTAATGGCATGATTATGCATTCAATAAACGGTTAATGTGAAAAAGCAGAAGAAAACAGATTTCTTTTAATATCCCTCCCCCCCCATAGCCCTACAGTATTGTAAAGCCAAGAGTTTTATACTTTTTAGGTTATAGTAAGTACCTTTGGGATAGTATCATTAATATATCAAGTATGAATTCCATTTTCTCATACTGTACAAATAATCTTTTAAAGGCTCAATTTGCAGTGCTTTATTATTTCATGATCATTTCGATTTAGCCTATTGTTATTTGATTTATCAATGTCATAAAAAAAGTATGATCATGTGAGTTGGAAACAAAAACCTATAATGTTTGGGAAAGTACGCTTAAAAATCTTCTTAAAATGTGATTTAGGCCTATATAGATACTGTACGCTATAACAGGTTGTAATTTATAAATATATAACCGCCGAATTGTCCGGAATGTTTTAATCCGGATAGGGGTCCGGTCCCAAGGTGTCTGGAATAGAGGGAGTTGACTGTATTATAAACCCGAGCGGTGTATTTAGGGCAATTAACTTAAGTCTTATCACAGTACAGATATAAGATTATCCACTACATGTTTTGCTTGAATGGCATCAAGTGTTTCTGCTGAGAAATTCTATCCTTTATTTATTTTTCATTAGAAATATAATACATGGCACATAAAACGAACAATAATAAAACATTGCCCTCTGTAGGCCTACTTTTACGTGATCGCGGTTATTGCTGGAGATGAACTCAAATGTTCGAAAAGTAGTTCGCCGAAAAGCGATGATAAAGAGTCGGACGGTGAGAATTGAATCTATTGTGATGTACTGTGAGTGTAGCTAGACATCATCCTACGTCATCTCAAGCAACAGTGTACTGCTACATCCGAATACTTGATGTTTATATTATGAGACAATTGGGTAACTTTGTAATGGGTAACAGGATGTCTTTGTTACTTCAAAATACGATAATTAAACTCTTATGTTCCAAAATGTAAGTTATTTTATATTACATTTTGTATTAAGTTTTTTGCCACTCCCCTTCTCCTCGCTACGCAGAAGACCTACACATGTACCATTCTGCCATCGCCCCCTCAGGTAAAGATGTTAGGCCAAGGTAATTCTAGTTAGATGTCATGTAGTTCTCTTTTTTGACGTTAAGAGTATGCTTCATAGCCGAAAAGTCAGAAGCCTTTTGGAAGTGCTAGGGTTTGAATTCGGACTATGAGCAATCCCAATTTGGCTTGCACATGTGTGGTACAGAAGCGGGAAGGCCCACCTTAAATAAACTGTGTGTGGAATTGACAGCTTTTGTAGGCTTAGTTAGGATTTCAGTAGATACCTGTTTTGCTTCTTAGATTTGATTGAGGTTTAAGATGGGTTACGTTTTTATGTTTGTTTTGTGATATGTAAATTTTTAAATACATGAATAACATGGATAAATAGTAGCACTGAAAGGGTTAAGTAGCCTATTTATGTCATCTGGGAAAATACTGTATACAAAAAAAAGAGCCGTCATATTGAGCATATTTATTTTATTTATTATTTATCATATTTAGCCGGAAAATTTAATATACATCCATATTAGTAAATAATTATTCAAGCCTATAGGACTATGCATAAACTAACATATCATTTAGCAAATCTACTGGTTAAAATGGCAACACCATGTTTGCTAAGTAAAGAAACCAAAATAATAAAAAGTATAAATAGGTTACCTGGTCCCTGGTAACTCAAACTTTGCCTATTTCCTTGTGGATATCTCTGCCCTGGAATAGGCCTATACATTATGACAGTAAAATATTAAAACCAAATTTCCTTCCAAGATAAGGGCAGAGCAGGGCTAATCTGTATTGAAATGTGTTATTGTAGGCCTACTATTAACTTAAAACAACTATAATAGTACTACTACTAGTAGTGGTAGTAGTAGTAGAAGCCAAAACTCTTAGTTAAGAGTTACAAAGAGCAAAACATCCATACTTGATTTGATCAAGAATAGTCATGTTTACAATAAGCTCTCTGATAAAGGTCATAATTCACTGATAAAATCTAATTAAGATAGCTACGAAGCTTAATTACCAACCTTCCAACGTACAAAGCTAAAACTGAAAACTAGATTTACAGGATTGTACTACAAGTTTACAATAACTTATAACCAGAATAGAAAGTATCGATTAATCAACACATTACTGTTCAAAACAAACACTTTTTTAAACGGCAAAACTATAAATATTGAACACTTAAAAATGTGTAAATTCCAAGTGAAACAAATCTTTATTTAAGAAATACTAGGTTATGTTTGAGTTTTGTTTTGTTGACTTCATTTTTCTACACCGAGCTCCATATTATTAAAACGTTGCCACTATAACAAACTATTTACACCTTATTCTCGTCCTGGGAGTATGATGTATAATGAAAGTTTATAATTATGAGCATCAATTTACATCAGCTCCCATAACATAATACAAATATAATATTTAGGAGCATAATTATTAAATTTTATATTGGTTTATTTTCAGTCAACTAACCCGTTTTGTGGCAATGCTAAATTGCGGGTCTTCAGTCCTCCGATCCATCTCAACTGCCAGCAGATCGGCAGCGGCAGATCATCGGAACTGCCGCTGCCGATTCATTTGACCAGACATCTGGACCTTTTGTATAGAAAACAGGACAAACTTGTGAGCTCTGCGGGCGTAATGAAATTACGACGGTTTACAGTTAGTCGGTAATTATGAAACAAAAACACATTTAGACATGGATATGTGGGGGAAGGGTGTTTATACCCCTACATACATACATATACATACATATCCCGCGTCGTTCCGGTTGACCTTTCCAGGCATGGGACCAGTCAAAATTACCTTTTCCTTTATGGGCACATCTTGTCGATGCTGTCATGTTTCTCAAGACAGTAGGCAGAGAAGAGGGAAAAGAATGGATGATGAATTAGCAAGATTTAATTTGGCCGGGCTATGGATTGTTTATGGTATGGTTGAGAATAAGTTTAGGTAAGATAAAAAGGGAGTTCATAATAGCACTGTTCGATTACAAATTTTTTGAGCTTGTGTCTGAATTTTTAAAATTATTTATCTGGGCTATGTGAGGTGGAATTTGATTAAGTAGCTTGAGTCCAATGTATTCAGGCTTATTTTCAAATAATTTAAGATTGTGGGAAACGGATGGGTTAAAGTATCTATTTCTAGTATTATAAGAATGCTGATATGAGCTCTAACAAGATTATGTTCTTTAACGTGACTAATTACCTCTAACATATCCCCCTTTGTACCATATCTAAAAATATTGACTTGGGAAATTATTTATTATTATTTAAAACATTTTACTAAAAAATTAAGCTTTTAGACCTATAAATTAAGTACTGTATTATAAAAATTTGACATTACACACTCAAATAAATTGTTTTTTAGCAGAGTCAATGCTCTCATATCTCCTGAACATTTTTACCTTCATCAGACTCATATGGAAACTATTACGTGGAATCAGACTTAGGAACAGTAAAAAGATTGCAAGAAAAAAAATATAAACTAAAAATCCGGATTTCTTTAAAACAAAAAAATATATACGAGTATTTTTCTCTGAATGGTCTCTATAGACATCTCAAGGGAGCCAGGCTCTTTTGTGTAACTGTGAAAAAATCCAATATTTGCTTAGGAATCTAGTAGCAAAAACATGGATAAAAACTTTTAATTTCCATGTTATTTACTAATAGTAACGCCTAATTGGACTTCATTTTCGAGATGCTTCTCAATCTCGACTATCGATTTCTTATTTCTCAAACAACATGAGTAAAGTAAAACGATATTTTGAAGTCAAAGAAGGAAATTTTTGGCAGATACTATGTCAAACAGTTTTCCCACTTCTTGTACTGCAAATGACCTTTATTGTATTTTCCATTTTATTATAGCTGTTTGATAAAAAAAACATTTTATTATTGGTGAATCAGTAACTTATCTAAACCTTCCCGTTGCACTAGTTAACCCATTGTAACATACAACAAAAGCCATGGATAGCAGGCAAAATTCCTATATGGAATGTGAATGCCACAACAATGTTTGTAATAGTAAATTTTGAATTTTTATTTAATTAAACATTAAAGAATATGATATTTTTCATAAAAGTTTGTTGTTTTTTTTAATTTACTTCATCAGCATTTGGATTATAGGGATTAGCTATTTTGATTACAAAAACATCAAAACAAAAAGCAATTACGGTACCGTAACATCAAATTGCAGCTAGAGGTTCACGCTATAATTTACTGTCCCACTGTTCACAAGCAGTTTGTGCTATCAAGACAAATCAAAATAATAGTGTATGGTGCTAACACGCAACATATAGGCACAAAACAGTTGAAAAAGTCATGGAAATCTATGGTGGTAACTGCAAAAATTAAATTATTGGTAAGGCGGGTAACACTCTTTAGGAATAAATAAGACACTGTTTGTATATTCAGTTAACATTTATTTATAAATGTACACTTAAAACTTAAATGTATTACTTTGGCTATATATAATATATATTACATACAACAGTACACTAACATATGTGCATTTTATATTACAAGCTTTATTATTAAGATACTTATCGTAACTCAATAGATTATTTACATACCTCAATAAATAATTCTCATTTGATCCTCTGACTTATAGGCTCATCAAAACACTAAATTAAAGGTTAATTTTTTAAAGATTCATTTTATTATAATGTCTTTTAATTAAATAAATTTGACTTAAGAAAATATATAACATACACAAAGGTCTACTCTACATTAGTTTTAATTTTTAAAATTCAAATATTCTAGTAAGCACTAATATTTATATAACATTGGAAAATTTATCATCTACAGTTATGTTGCTATCCTAACTTTTTGCGTCTTTTCCATTTTACATGTATATTAAATTTCTTCCCTTTATACATTTTCGAAATACAAACTTACTTAATGTATAAGAAGGAGCCAACACTAAAAAAGTGAGGGTGGCATTCCACAAATTATCAACTCCATCAAGTTATCAAGTATGCTTAATTAAAATCCTTAATTTAAAGATATGCTCATAATGAGACTCATGTTCCAATTCTCATGCAAGAGTGACATTTATTTTGCTATTTTACGAATTACTAAGGACATAAGTTCCGTAAACTACACAAACATTGTGAATGGGTTTGTGTATGTCACTTTCGAGAGATTAAAAATCTTTTAAGTATAATTTTTGTTACCATTAAATGATCTCAACATTGTTGTAGAAATTTCAATGAAAAAGGTAAACTATCGCTTGTAAGGAAATTATCAAACCAGAATCATTACTGAAATATTTTTTTAGGATGTTAAAAAAACAGTGGTAAAGACAGAAAATTAAAATACATTTTAAGGTTCGAACATAGAATTATAATAAATAAGTAGAAATGGAAAAGACCAACCTTATTTAACTTTTTAATGATTTTATACTAACAATTTTATGGGAGTTGAAATAAATAATAATGTACTAAAACAGTTAAATCACTATTATCTTATGTATAAAACCTTTGTACTATATTATAAACTACTATATTCAATTTATTTATAATTTCTCCATTTATGCAACAAGTATGTTTCATTAGTACAATTCATTCCAATTTTTTAAATGAAGATCCAATTAATTAAGGTATTTGAAAATTTCTGTTACAAAACTTTAATGATCTTTTAGCTTTGATACTTACAATAGAGGTAGATAAAATATCACCCTTTAAAGTATCTGAGGATTTTTTACTACCCGCTAGTACTGTTCCATAAATTACACTTCCATAAGTCCCGTTAGACTTATGGAAGTCCTTTCCATGGTCTCCCTAATTAAGTCCGTACTTATGGTCTACTAACTTAGTACCATTACTTTTTAAGCGTATTTTGAGTATTTGAAATACTGTATTCAAATCATACAAATATTGTTTTGAAATTTCAACAAATCTTCTATTACTTTTTGGAAATTATGGGTCTCGTTATGTTTTATTCCTGAGTAATGAAGTTATAGATCAAATATCTTATATTACGGATACATAACAATCTATGGTGGTGCATTTTCTATAAGCAAACAATAAAAATTCTACTCAGTTCAAAATAAAAAATAAAACATTCACAACTCACACTTTCATACTGAGCACTAAATAAGACATCTAATGGTAAGTTTAATGAGCTGAAAATCAGTTAAGTTACTAAAATACAAAATCGAACTGCGCTAACAGTCTGTTGACTTTATTTACCGTATTCACATTCGCCAATGTCAACATGGTAATTGTTATATGCGGAAAATATTCATTAGAATTTACATTGATTGCTTTGAACACTTAATGATCTGAAAAATATCATTAAGAGTTCTGAGTCCAAAGTAATCTGAAGTGAATTTGTTTGGAAAAAAACATATTTTAAATTAATATTTTTTAAACGTTTCCTTGGTCGGTTATAAGGAATATGGATGAATGGGCTCTTGTCAAAACAGGAAATCCAGACTGGGATTTCACATGAAAAAATTAAATGTTACTATTTAAAACTGATTTTTTGTAAATAATTCAAAATAACATTTAGTAAACAATACTAAAACTCAATCTGTGTTTTAAAACTTATATATGGACTCCAAAATTACATTATTTATATTTTGTACTCTACCCTATACTACTATAAAATTACTTCACCACTGTTAATTTATATTTCTTTAGATATGTCACTGATTCCGGCACTTTGGAAAATTAACACCTCACTCTGATTTATTCTCCTTGAGCGCTTTCAGATCCTGCAGTTTCTGATCCTGCAATTTCTGTTGCTGCAGCCTCTGTTGCAGTTTCTTCTCCTGCAACATTTTACTCCTCTCGGGATACGCTTTGTTGTAGAAGTCGTTGAACAGGTAGTAGAAGAATATAGCGTTGGGTAGGATGAAGAAGAGGGAGAACCTGGGGTACTCACAGTCGTAGATCAGTAGTTGCAGGGAGTGAATGAATGCGATGCAGAACTGGGCCTGAAAAGTTTACGAATATTAATGCAATACCACAGTAGTAAACTTCTACTATCCTTTAAGTTTAGTATATTGAGGGCTTTATACTTTATACTTTTAACTGAAATGCCAACATACCCAAGTAGGTAATTTAAGCCAAGTATGAATGAGGATTGAGTGTAAGATGATTGTGGTGCGATCTTGTAGCCTTGTTACTGACTAAGGCTGACATGTTCCTTAGAGAGAACTGTTAATTAATAGCCCAACAGTCAATGTCATATCTAAGGGACCTACAGTTTAATGTGGAGTCCGAACCACTGCCTCTGAATTACGAACTGGTCTAATTATGAGAATGGTCTTTGCGTATTAACTTAGCATTCAACAGTGCGGACGTTAACCCACACAAGAGAACACCACACCCACCGACAATTGCTCACAGCTATCCACAAATCATGACCTCTAAGTAGCTGGATTACAGGATGTTTTACCGGATTATATTTTTATAATAAACGATTAAACGATCAAATATCACTCTTGAGCTTAGTTAACCTCTAAAAATCTATAAGACCGTCAAAATTAAAAATTTAAATCGTTAAGACAGACTAACCAGCTGTAACGTGGTGATGTACTTCTTCCACCAAAGGTACGGGTGGAATTTTGGACCAAGTGCAGCCAACAGGTAGTATGTGTACATGATGATGTGGACGAAGCTGTTGATCATGCCGATGAAGCTGCCGTGACCTCCGGGGTAGTACTTGGTGGCGCCCCAGGATATCATCGGCATCACCGTGTGGTGGTACAGGTGCAGGAACGTCACCTGGTTGTCCTTCTTGCGCAGCACGAAAAATATCTGTAAAAAGCACATATAATTAGATTAGATTATTGAAATGACAACCAAACAACAAGGTAGGTATTTTAAGCTAAGTATGAATGAGGATTGAGTGTAAGATGATTGTGGCGCGATCTTGTAGTCTTGTTACTGACTAAGGCTGTCATGTTCCTTAGACAGGACTGTTAATTAATAGCCCAACAGCTGATGGCAATAACTAATGGACCTACAGTTTAATGTGGAATCCGAACGACAGTAATTGGTATGAGAATGGTCTTAGCGGATTAATGTAGTATTCAATAGTGCGGATGTTAATCCACACAAGAGAACACTACACCCACCCACCATCGCTCAAAACTATCCACAATTCGTAACATCCAAGTAGCTGGATTACAGGATGACGCTACCATACCAGTCTACTTACTTTTCAGTTATACTTTTCACTTTAAATTAGAACTATTAATTGTGCAAGATGATTCATTTTGCTTACTGTATTCTTTATTTAAAAAAAACCTAAGTCAAAATATCTCTTTGTATAACAATTGCATTAAGTCATTTGACACATTTCTACAAACATCAAGATATATAAAATAAATACATTCGATTTTTCATATCACTTTTTACGAACCTAAACGAATGTGGCTGAAGTTAATGATTAATGATTAATGAAGTTAATGAAGCAGCGTTCTACTGTATACCAAAACAATCTTAATTTTCATACGTCGTAGCTATAAACTACATATATCAGTTAAGAGAGGTTTAAAAGTTTAACTTCACCCTAAACAAAACTTACCGTATCGAGCAGTTCAGTGAGTTTGGCCAGGAAGTAGATATAGAATCCCCTTGCGACTCTGAGAGCGTGAGGAGTCCAGGACCAGTCGACTGGCTCACAGCGCCAGTCGTTAATACAGACTAACCAGCTGTAACGTGGTGATGTACTTCTTCCACCAAAGGTACGGGTGGAATTTTGGACCAAGTGCAGCCAACAGGTAGTATGTGTACATGATGATGTGGACGAAGCTGTTGATCATGCCGATGAAGCTGCCGTGGCCTCCAGGGTAGTACTTGGTGGCACCCCAGGATATCATTGGCATCACCGTGTGGTGATACAGGTGCAGGAATGTCACCTGGTTGTCCTTCTTGCGCAGCACGAAAAATATCTGAAAAAGCACATATAATTAATACTTATTAATAAACCAAGTAGGTATTTTAAGCTAATTGTAATTGATTATGATTGTCATTTGTATTGTACTGATTTTTATTCCTTAAAAAATAATAATAGAAAATAGTATGAAATAAAATATATACTTTTTGATTTTCCATAAAAATTTATAAATTTTAGTTAATGATTTCATATCGCGGATGTTAATCATGAGAACATACCAAAACAATCATAATTGACACTCCAATAGCTATACCATAAACATTTTCTTATACTTCATCTAAAAATAGATAACTTACCGTATCGAGCAGTTCAGTGAGTTTGGCCAGGAAGTAGATATAGAATCCCCTTGCGACTCTGAGAGCGTGAGGAGTCCAGGACCAGTCGACTGGCTCACAGCGCCAGCTGTATTTGTTCAACCATGCTCCATCCAACGCCTGCACAATATCAAGGAGGTCAAGAAAGCTGGACATATGTTGAAGTTAGGTTTACAAAAGTAACTCAATAAAGTTCTGTAATCTATTTATTCTTATCCAACATGCATATATTAAACCCCTGATTGATTGATTGGATGGAATATGTTTTTACTGTGGGTCCTATCCTCAATCTAGGCTTATTGTGTTCTCCACAATGAGCTAGATGGGAAAGACATTTTTGTGCCTTCTAAGATGCTCAGGAGCTTTATTCCAATGCATCGAAAACTTCGGTTGTCTTAAACAACCAGGTGACACTAAAGCCCTTTTCCTCATCCCCAGTCGCTCACAATCTAGGATGGTGTGTCTGGCAATCTCCAAGGAGCTGTTGCAGAGCTTACACTCCTGTTCTGACATTTGAAGCCAAGAGTTTCTTAATGTTTACTCAAGTGGCTGTGTTTAGTGATCAAAAACAATGACCCACCTAAACTGATCCCTGGTTAACCCCTCAGAGAGCATATGATTCAGGGAGCAGCTATTTTTGTCATTCATGGGAAATTCTTTGCTGTTCTCTGCCCAATTGTTCTTTGCCTTGTAGACAGTCACCCAGCTTATACCAGAGTATAATTCAGAACCGTATATTGGTATGTGTGCTCTTGTTTTTGCAAGCTTGTCTGCGTTCTAGTTTCGCCAATGCCTACATAGTCTAGTAGCCATTCATGTTAAAGAATCGGCAAAAACTCTAAGAACCTTCGTCGGGACACCATTAGGAGTGTGTTCCTCACCTCCCTGGGCTCCAGGAAAGTGTCATCAGTGGCTGTGAAGTCCTTCTAGCTCTGACTAACCTTCCAATACATCTGAGACATCCCTCCTTAATGTTGCAATCTCATCCACCCGGGAAGGGAAGTATTTTCCTAAGCATGGCAGACTGGAAGGCAAGGTGAATTAGGCACATTGTGGCTTCTTCCACAGCCTCAGCCTGATCATCAAGCAGTAGTGCATTAACTTTCCACCCTTAAAGAGGATGTGCTGATGTTCACTACCCATGAAATCCTCAACGATTCTCCAGCCACAGATCGACGGAGGAAGATTCTTCGATTTTCACTATACACTGGTATTTGGAATGTGGTAGTGGATCCCAGATTAGCAACAAGAAGCCCAGCCCTGGAAACAAACTGGAGAAACCTCCTGAGGTGTGGGATTCTTCCATACCACATTCGACTACTCTGGTGTTAAAATCTCTAGCGACAATAAACTTGCCTCCAGTCCCGACCAGAAAGTCTTGCAGGGAATCCAGCTAAGCTTGGAACTCCAGTATTGGGTTGTTTGGAGTGAGGTAAACACTCACGACGGTGAATACCCAAACAAACCTTCTTTTAGCACCTTGCTCATGGACTTAAAAGGTCTGAAGATTTTAATTACAGATGGCTGCCATTCTCAGGTTGTCCTGAAACTAGCAAGTCCACCTCCAACTCTCCAGTATGCTGAGTTAACGGATTGTCTACCAGGTTGATGGCACCACACACTCTCGGACTCCCAGCTCGATGACTGTCAAGTTCTGTCCGCTTGTTTTCAGCACCCACAAAGACTTTCATCTTGAGCCATAACTGTGTAGTCAAAAGGCTACTACTTGAGTTCAATTCTAGGGTTGTGTGGGCCTGTTTTAAGCTAACGTCCTATGTAGGTAGACACAATGAAGTTAACCTTTGTTAGGTTCCAGGGCACTCTGGGGTGGATGGCAATGAAGTAGCGGACGGGCTGGCCAATAGGGCTGCACCATCCCCCCTTTGTGGGCCTCAGCCCTTTTGTGGTGTTTCCCGCGCTGCGGTATTTCAGACTATCAATTCCTGCGCTAGGGATTGCCATAAGAAAAGATGGGCGGAACTTTCCCTGCATAGGGGAAGTAAGCTTAATCTGTGTTCTCCATCTCGTCAGGTTGCGATGAGGTTCCTTACGCTTAGCAGGAAGGATGCCAAACTTGTCACAGGTATCGTCACTGGTCACGGTAATCTGAAGAAGCATCAACTACGTATGCGGTCTTTAAAGGCAACCCTCTGTGTAGAAAATGTTATCTGCAGGAGGAAACTGCGGATCTTCTGCTCTTTGATTTTGTAGGGTTGACAGAGGTGAGGTCCTCCATTCTAGGCAATTTGGTAAGGGACAGTTTTCTGCCTCCAGACGAGCTCATCGACAGGTTGTTGCAGTTCTCCAGGTCTCTTCATTTGGAAGATTCCTGATTCTCCAGGAGAGAGAAGTTGAGGAGTGTGCAAAAAGCCGCTACGGCTTAAGTGCCTTGGGAGTAATCCGCCCCTTCAAATGAATGAATGAAAGGCTACTACTCCTGAAGGGACAATTAATCAATATCAAGCTTATAACGATAAACCCAAAAGTAGCATACCTCCCAAAAGAGCCAAACGCTTATGAGGACCTGCAGGAAGTTGTAGACGATGAGGACATTAGTGAGCCTGAAGGGCTTGCGATGGCTCATATACCTGGGCCCCCAGGACAAGACGAAGTAGAGGTAGGCTCCGATGATGCTGAGGCCCGGCACAGGACTGCTTATCAGTGGCCAGTTGTTGGTGCGCGGATCTGGAAATAACAAGAAGTAAAACCATTGATGACATCTTGCAATATCGCTTCACTGGTATAGAAAAAAACTGGTACAAGTGGAATATAATAAAATAAGTATAACTTAAGTAAGTAATCTATTTTTCATGACAAGATCATACAATGCATGCTGGCTTGAGTAGAGCAAATTTCACAGAACTTATATTATTCCTATTGTAGTAATCTAATAGTACTGAGTATGCAGATTTGCAGCAATAAGGGTTGTTTTACTTGGTAATATGCTTATATTAAGGCTGTTCACTAAGTAAAAAACATACACAATTTTACCAAACTATGCAAGTTATACCAATTTATCTATTCTCCGTAAGGATTAAAATGAATACCTGCTGTAAGAAACAGTACATTTGGGGGGTTTATAGATGTATTGATAACATTTAACTAGATGGACTTGCATACAAAATTTTTGTAGAATATTGAACTAAATAAGTGAGCTATTGATTTTTAGCTATTTTCCATAAGACCAACATTGTACAACGTTCTAGGGTCATAATTCAAAATACTAAATTGTAGCTTTTTTAATGAATACAATCGTATAAAGGAAAGTTAGATGTTTTAAAACACACACACACACATGAAAAAATTGAAAATCTCATTTTTGGGGTACAAACCCCCCCAAAAGTATAGTATTTTAACCAAGGTTTGAATAAGAAATGAATGTAAGATGATTTTGATGTGATCTTGTAGTATTGTTACTGACTAAGGCTGGCATGTTCCTTAGACAGGATTGTTAATTAATAGCCCAACAGCCGATGGCATCTGAGGGACCTACAGTTTAACGTGGAGTGTAAACCGCTGCCTCTGATTTACGGTTTGGTCTAATTATGAGGATGGTCTTTGCGGTTTAACGTAGTTCTCAATAGTGCGAACGTTAATCCACACAAGAGTTAATCCACTTCACTCACCGACCACCGCTCACGACTATCCACAATTCGTGACCTCCATTTCACCATTTCGCCAAAGGTCGCCATCTGAAAGATAATGGTAATAGTTTGGAAATTTGGTAAACACTTTTATCTAGACCGTTATTTACATTTTGACCAATGAGCGTCACGAACCGGAACAATGCAATAACCGCAATGCGCGTCTGTGGCTAAATTGCGTCCTCAGAATGAAGGCGCTAGATAATGTAAACATTAATCTCCGGATTCCCTACAAAAGCTTCAGCCTGAAAAGTATGAGGATGGATTCTCCTATCTCGTATGTATGTCAGTACGTTGTCTGAGAGTGCGCATTATTATTCTAATGGAACATATTACAAAATCTATTTCTTCCTTATTTCTAAACCGTTTTCCATAAATGTTGGTATGCAGCGTAAGGTGCAGAATGTGATCAGATTTTCGTTTTTAAATTTTCTTAAGGGAGTTTTTTATGTGTTAGTTCACTGAAACCGTTTATTTTCCCTGTCATCCATCTTCTACAGCTGTTACATTGTTGTCCAATGATTACGATAAGAAGAAGTTCTTAAAACTTCTTCTTATCGTACGCTCAAAGGTTGGCTCTTAAGATCGATTGATCAGCATATTATATTTAAAGTGAAATAATGATTTTTTACATTTATCCGTTTATTATTGAAATTATTTCTTTTATTTACGTAAAAATTTGTGAATTCATTTCTTCGTGGATAGTTCTAAGCCAGCGGATGCGAGATTCCTAGGGTGGATTAACGTCCACACTATTCATAATATCCTCATAAGTAGACAAGTTCGTAATTCAGAAGCAGAAGTTTAGAAATGTGGTTCGTATCCCACGTAAAACTGTAGGTCCCTTAGATGTCATTGGCTGTTGGGCTAATAATTAACAATACTGTCTAATGAACATGTCAGCCTTAGTCAGTAAGGATACTACAAGATCGCGCTACAATGAGCTTACACTCATTAGATTAGATTCGATCATTGAATTAGCAACCATACTACAATGTAGGTATTTTAAGCAAAGTATGAATGAGGATTGAGTGTAAGATTATTGTGGCGCAATCTTGACTAAGGCTGACATGTTTCTTAGACAGGACTGTTATTTAATAGCCCAACAGCCAATTGCAACTAATGGACCTAACGTGGAAACCGAACCACGGCCTCTGAATTACGAATTGGTCTAATTATGAGGATGGTTTGTTATGGACTAACGCAGTATTCAATAGTGCGGACGTTAATGCACACAAGAGAACACTAAGCCCACCAACCATCTCTCACAACTATCCACAATTCGTGACCTCCAAGTAGCTTACAGGACGTCACCACAGTTCCAGTCGTCATTTATTGATAATGACTGAAGAACGAGACTTAAAAGCAAGTTTGGCCATATTTCTCAATCATAGGCCTACTTGTAAACCCCAAACCCCTAGGATAAGTTTTGTAAAATCTAACTTTCTATTCAATTAGTCAAGGTGTGTCTACCATCACATCTATTGCGGTGGCGGTGAATTCGGTGGTGGTGAAAGAATTGTGAGTCTGCTAGTCGAAGCCTATTAGCGAATAGCCGTGGGCGAGTTTCCCGGGGGGTATTGGCGCGTGAAACGCGTTACGCAACGCGTGATGCGTGATGCGTGATGCTCGCGGTCCACCACGACGCGCGTCCGCCGCTCAAAGGTCGTAGAAAGTTCCACGACGGCGTGGATGTTGGGCGGATCCGTGAGTTATTGTGTATCGCGGTCACTTGTTACTCGTTCTCGCCGTAACGCGTTGTATCACTAACTGTAAGTGTAAACGCGCACTAGTACGATCAGGAACATGCGGCCTGAATAACATGGAATAATATGTTGTAACGCGCACACGACAGACGACCACAGACAGCTATACACTATGGTCGTACAGACCAAGCGTCAGACCTTTTTGGGACTTGATCGGACAGACTTCCTGCAGGCTTGCCAGATGCCTCCCTAGCTGGCTTAGAGACGTCAGCCTTCTTCCCTTTCGCTCCCTTGGCACGTTTCAGCTGTCTCTTCTCCTTTTTCGATTGCCGTCTCTCCCACTTCCCCGATGGTGTTGACGGGTTGACAGCCTCCGGAGGATGAGGCGTCGGTGGTATTCGGTCATCCTTGGAGTGAGCTGCTGGAGTGGAATCAGTGATAGGATCGGGACTGGTCTGGTGGACTGGGACGGTGACAACGTCCTGTAATCCAGCTACTTGGAGGTCACGAATTGTGGATAGTTGTGAGCGATGGTCGTCCGCACTATTGAATACTAATTTAATCTTCAAAGACCATTCTCATAATTAGACCAGTTCGTAATTCAGAGCCAGTAGTTCGTACTCTACGTTAAACTGTAGGTCCCTTAGATATGCCATTGACTGTTGGGCTATTAATTAATAGTTCTGCTTCAGGAAGGTCTTAGTCAGTAACAAGACTACAAAATAGCGCCACAATCATCCTACCCTCAAGGCTTAAAATACCTACCTGGTTAGGTTGCCGTTTAAGTTAAAAGTATAAAAGTATTATAAGCAGAGTCTTTAGAATATCTCTTAATGCAGTTTTCAGATGAAACGTCTAACAGACAAGGATAATTTTGGAAAAATCTAGACACATAATGATGTTGGACCACTTGCCAGTGTGACCGTGGCTTTACCGTCCTTAATTCAGTTTTTTCCACATATGGTAAAATTAAACGCAAACATTACAGAAACAGTTGTTTCCGTTTAATTTAATGAAACAGCTGGTCCTCTAGCGTTTACGTTTCATTTTACCGTTTGAGGCAAAAACTCTTCATTATTATGACGAAGTAAATACCTGGAACTGCTAACAAAATTAATAAAAAACATTTTCTAAATTGTTTATATTATTTTTAAATTAGATCAATTAGATTGAATTGGAAATTTTGTATCATTAGTAAAATCGATTTTACGCCAAGAAAAAAATTTAATGTAGCGTAATTTTCAAGTTAAATATGTTTGTGTTTACTTCCCTGTGGGAAATTGATATATTGATATTGAAAATTGATATATTGATATTGAGATAATGGATATATCTAAAGGGAATGTTTTCAGTTCATCTAAACAACTGCAAATAAAACTCGTCACTAATCGTAAGACGTCACTAACCAAATGACGTCACTATTTCAATTTTGTGTCTGAAAAATTGCCAACAACTCCCCAGAGCTAAGACATATCCATGTCAAAAAATTAAAAACAAATTGAATGTGATTATTTTACTTTTACATCTGGTTATGTATTTATATCAAAACACTGTAATGACTAATTTTGTAGGAAAACCTGTACAGTAAGAGTGTCTAATATCGCTCAAAATGGGGTTTTTTACTGTCTCAATTTCTACGTAAAGTTTTATTTTCGTCAAAGTATTCAAATTTGAGTTGAGAGAGCATCCAATTTGATGCTCCCTGAATAAAAAAAATATATTTCCTAGTATAATGATGTGATTATACTGAGTTTAAACTTCTCCAATGTGTCTTTATTTTGAAATTTGTCGAAGAGATTCATGTTTCTGAGTTTTCATTATTACCCTCACGGGACTAAAAATCCAAGATGGCTGAGATAATCTACTTACTCTTAAGCTCTTTGGGAAGTCTATGTATAATCAAGAAAACGTGTCTACGTATAATCTACAAGACTCACCAGCGAGGTCCGTGAAGAGAAAGTCCCAGTAACTCGTCAGCGCGTTATAAGCTGTGTTGTTGTATATGGATGTCATCCTGACACCTGGAACATCATATAGTATATCACCACCAAGACTTACACTGACAAGTAATCATATGTACGATATGACGGCGGGTACAGATCTTGTGTACAACTTAACATAGGTATCGCTCAAATTGTACAACAATTAATAATTTGTTCAAATAAAAACGGTGATAATTAGACTTACTCAATTGATTTCTTGATGAAGATTTAATACATAAAAAAGACTCATTGATTAAGATAAAATACGTTATGAAATAAAAATAATGCATCAAAGTTAATGTAAACAAAAATGAATAAAACATATGATACTAAAGTTTAGTTGTCAACCAAAACTCTCCTGGGCAAGTTGTCAGTTTATACCCAAAAATCAACAAATATAAAGACTTTGCTTCACCCCCTGTTCACGTTATTACCAGTTACTAACTAAATGGTTTTATTTACTTCCCTGTGGGAAATATTTTAGATCATGGATATGTCTAAAGGGAAAGTTTTCAGTTAATGCTGAAAACACCTGCAGTTAACACCTGTTCTTATGCTTCAAATTTTCATCTTACAAATTTCTGACACCACCCCCAGAGCTAAGACATATCCATGTAAATATAAAAAGAACAATGAATGAAACAGCTTAATTACCAAAACAGTTGAAATATTTAATTGTTCTGAAATAGCCACATATTGAAAACAATTGAAATAAACAATTAATCGAAAACAATGTTCATTGTCACATACTTGAGCGTGATAGTACTCATCAAAATAAACAAAAAATTTTAAAACTATGTCGAAAAATCCTTCGTTTAGCCGCTAGCCGATTTTGTATATACAAAAAACTTTATATATAAAGAACTATTTCATACAGAAACCAAACTTTCACACATATTTAAAAAAAAAATATTCTCAAAGTATCATTATTTGCTTTTATATATTTTCAAAAAAAGTTAATGTTTTTTGATTTAAATAAAATTTTTAACCGCCGTAATAAAAAAACAAACTAAATGATAATTTAGAATATTATCCATTAAATAGTGAAGTTTGGTTTTCTGTATTTTAAATAATTTTTATATACACGTGTATAAAATACAAAATCGGCTAGCGGAAAATGAAGACATATGTTTTATTAGAATGTTTAATTTGATGAGTACTATCATCCCTCGAAGTTTGTCCCCAACTTTAATGAACACCCTGTATTAGTTCT
Organism: Nephotettix cincticeps; assembly: GCA_023375725.1. Lineage (NCBI taxonomy): Eukaryota > Metazoa > Arthropoda > Insecta > Hemiptera > Cicadellidae > Nephotettix > Nephotettix cincticeps. The sequence continues at coordinate 3,747,595 of CM041785.1, forward strand.
TTATGTAGTATAAGTTTGTAACAAGACATGTCATAAAAACCCAAGTTTCATCACCATAAGTACAAAAATAGATTACACGAAATTATACAAGTTTCTTATCTGTATTTTTGAAAAAACTAATTTTGATTTTGAGAGCATCAGATAGAACCAACAAGTTATATTCATATAGAGTGCCGTTAAAAAATATACAACTTAAAAGGAAAAGTCAAGACTTCGTAATCGACTGCTTATTAGTAAAAATGTTATTGACTATTTCCTCAAAATGTCCAAAGATGACGAATTTTGTTAGGGTGGAGTGTAGAGAAGTAGGGGTGAGTTAAGATTTAATCCCAGAGGCTTCCACGAGTTAACAATACTGTTTCAAATTAAATGCTAACTGTGATGTACCAATAAGAATAAAATTGGGAAAACTTAACTTTTGAAGTGTAACACCTGTGGAGTGTAAACATATCCAACTGCAGATTGAAGCAAATGTTCCTACCAAATATATTTGTTAAGTGTGATGAATCGCTCGTAATTTTAGTAGACAAGACCAATTAGAAGTACGTTGTTGAAAGTTTATTTTTATATGAAATTATAAAAATGTACACAATTTTTAAAACCAAAAATTAGTGTCGCCAATCACAACTGCATTCATTCGTTTTTGGTCAGCTTTTTGAAGTTCCAGTTCAATTTAATTTTGTTCCAAGAGATTAATATTTTAACTTGTGTTATTCAGTCGTACTCAAAGGTGGATCAGGTCAAAATAAAAGGTCAAATGGGTTTCCTTTAAATATCCAACAGTTGACTTGACGAAACATTTTACGGTACTTTAAAAATTAATTATTTGCGAAAGTTAATTATTTGTTGAAAATTAGGTGAGTTCCTAAACATATCATATTGATCAGTGCAGCAGATTAGAGCTATATTAAAGAAAGGTTTGACTGGGAGGGTGGGTCGTCCTGTAATCCAGCTACTTGGTGGTCACGAATTGTGGATAGTTATGAGCGATGGTCGGTGGGTGTAGTGTTCTCTTGTGGATTGACGTCCGACTATTGAATACTACATTAATCTGCAAAGACCATCCGCATAATTATCCACAATTCTTGACCTCCAAGTAGCTGAATTACAGGACGTAGTCAAACGAACGGATGTGACGGTACGGTATCTGTGACGCGACCCGTGGGTCTGCAGCAGGTGCCGAAGCATGCTGTGCCTGTCATCCTCAACTCGTACGAGGAAGTGTGCTGGTGGGTCAACCATTGTGCAGACAGTAGCCTACTTGTCTGGGCGTGACAGACACATCTGGGAGAGGAGCGGTTATAACAGCTGATCATCAGCTGACCGGAAAATCACCGTAACGTTCACACATGTTATCTCCATACATTTTCATAGTTCTTTCTTTGCCAACGGCAGGCTTTTCTCAGCGATGCAGCCTAGTAGTTTACTGGTTTTGTATTTAATTTGCTCATCTAAATTTTGTAGACATCCAAGGGATCGAACCCATCACCTCTTGCACCGGAGACTAAGACGGGTGTGCAGAAGCCTAGAGACGAGACTATTGGCCCTATTTTTATATAATTCAGTATGCAGGTAACAATCCATAGTATCTGGGGACTTTTTTTATGTTTTTTAATTTTTGATTTTTGTAGTTTATTCTAACAGATCTAACGATTTTGATGAAAAATGATTTGGTTTAGAGTCCGTTCTGAGAAAAACAATATTACGCCTTTCGCATTCCTCAAATCATTGAGGTTTAAAAGTTATGGACTTTTAAAAGTAAAGAAATCATGTTTTTAATTTTTCTGCGAAAACAATAAATGAAAAGTATAATTTGACTAGCACCATTAAAACCAGCCTAAAATACATTAGTAATTAGCATTTTTTATAATTAGTCTATGACTTCGGTTCCAAAGAAATTTCTGTGATAAAGTCAGTGCATTGTCTGAGAGCACCCGATTGTATTCTTATGGAGAATATTAAAAAATCAATATCTTCAATACTATTTCCTAACCGTTTTCCATGAAACTTGGTACTCAGCGTAAGGTCACATCGCCCAAAAAATCACTTGAAAAAGCTTGATATTACGGGGTGGGGGTAAACCCCCCATTAAAATCTAAAAATTAATTTAAATTTGTTTCTCTTTACTAAGTACTAATTGAGAGTTGCGCATCCTTCTCTATTGATCCGCAGGCAGTTTCTGGTGTTGCAGTGACTCCTATTATGTCCTGTTGTCCTGCGGATTCCGAGTGCCGTAACGGGATAGGAGGCCGCGACGAACATGAGGACAATTCAGAGACGACCTACTAGTGATCCACTAGGAAGACATCATCTGTGGCTCTGACTCTTGTCACTTTCTCGCCGATCGTCAACCGCACTGCTTGGGGTCTGCAGAGGCGTGTCAACATATACACAGTGTCCCACGAAGAGGTTTAAACGTTTAATTTTATATTACGTGCACATACATGTACTTTTTTAAACGTCGCAAAGTTTACAAAGTAGGTTCTGAAAATACCCTGGGAATACTTTAGCTCCCTAACCTTTGTAGAAACAAAATGATTGAACATTTTTACCTATTTGCTTCCCATAAAAACTAATTTTATGAATTATTATAATAAATAGGGAGGTATGAGTAAGGGAATATCTAATCTCGATATCATATTTTCGTGAATTTGTTATTTTTATTAAAACCTAGGTAACTAGAGAAATACATAGTTAAGGGTCACGTATAAACCGGTGACGTTGTTGGTACAGAGATGTATATGTTTATACTCCAGCTTCCAGAAGTATCAAAGTCTTTTAAATGTCATAATGATTGATCCTAACCCAATTGTTAAACATTTTTTACAATTATTTATATTTTAGAATGAAACAGGAACCCTTTTATTTACACATAACAGCTAGGTATTTTATGACAGCTTAACATGTAAGAATTAAACATCACAGAAAATTTAAAATTCATTACTCTGAGACGTGCCTCTGTATCCTTCAACTACAGTTAAGAGCTTGAGAAGTGCTCTACTCAGTTAAGGAATTCCTTTCAGACTGTGCCAAAATTTAGTGTAAAACTCTTGTAAATATTTCATTAAATTGAATTATTGTTATTGTAAATGATTATAGTCTGTATTGTCTTCAATCTCTGTAATTATTGACACATTTCATACAACAATTGTTATTTACGAAATAAACATCATGATTACAAGTCAAGTGAAGAATTTTTTTACGGAGAGAACAAAGTCAAAGATGCATATACTTAACTATTTGTACATAAAGTTTTCAGTGTCATAGTTTCAAAAGGCGTACACAAATAAATGTAAACCTATACACAATCAAATTGAAAATTGATTAGGATTAGTAGTAGTATTGTAGTATTATAGTGGTATTATATTTGACTGGGACAGTGGCGTCGTCCTGTAATCCAACTACTTAGAGGTCACGAACTGTGGATAGTTATGAGCGATGGTCGGTAGATGTAGGTTCTCTTGTGTGAATGTTAACGTCCGCACTATTAAATACTACGTTAATCTGCAAAGACCATCCTCATAACTAGACGAGTTCTTAATTCAGATGCAGTGGTTTAGATTTCATGTTAAAATGTAGGTCCCTTAGTTGCCATCGGCTGTTGGGCTATTAACAGTTCTGCTTAAGGAATATTTCAGTCTTAGTAAGTAACAAGACTGAAAAGATCGTGCCTTAAACATCTTACGCTCAATCCAGATTCATACTTGGCTTAAAATACCTACCTTGTCATATGTTGCCATTTCAATAATCTAATCTTTAGTGAAAGATAAATCGTATGGTATGAAAAGCTGGTTATTAAGCAGAGGTGCGAGTTAACTAATTGGTTTGAGAGGGCATGACCACTTGTACCTTGGACTCCGGAAGGTCGCGGGACCGGATGACCGGTGGCTGGATGAGGTAACGGCAGGAATGAGCTTATGCAACGACGCGACGCACCCAGAGAAAGCGACGTCCGCTGGAGCTGTGAGATCCGCAGGATCCTCCAGACAATAACTGGGGCTGTGACGTCATGAACACTCTGGTCCTTAGGTAGTAGCAATTACCATTTGAAATAGTGACCTACCAAGGTACGTATTTCAAGCTAAGTTTAAATGATATATGGGTGTAAGGTGATTGTGGCGCGATCTTTTTGTCATCTTATTGACTAAGGTTGACATATTCCTTAGGCAGAACTGTTAACTAATAGCCCAAAGGTCAATGATATATTATCTAAGGAACCTACAGTTTAACGTAGAGTCCGAGCTACTGCCTCTGAGTTACGATCTGGTCTAATTATGAGGATGATCTTGGTGTGGACGTTAATCTACGCCTACCGACCATCTTTTATACTTTATACTTTAAACTGAAATAGCGACCTACCCAGGTAGGTATTTTAAGCCAACTATGAATGAGGAATGAATGTAGGATGATTGTAGCGCGATATTGTAGTCTTGTTACTGACTAAGTCTGACATGTTCCTTAGACATGACTGTTAATCAATAGCCCAACGCCGATGGCAATTAATGGACCTACAGTTTAACGTGGAATCCGAACCAAGGCCTCTGAATTACGAATTGGTCTAATTATGAGAATAGTCTTTGTGGATTAACGCAGTATTCAATAGTGCGGACGTTAATCCACACAAGAGAACACTACATCCACTGACCATCTCTCACAACCATCCAAAATTCGTGACCTCCAAGTAGCTGGATTACAGGACACGCCACTGTCTCAGTCCTATGAGATTCTCTTAAAAATAACCGGGGATGTGACGTCATGGATACTAGGGTCTATAGGGGGTAGCAGGAGAGACTTAAGAGATCCTCTTGATAATTACTGGGGCTGTGACGTCATGAACGCGAGGGTTTATAGCAGCATCAGAAAGTAATAAGACCCCTCGACAATATTTGGAGTAATCGGAGCTATGGGTTCAAAATACAATTAGAACTCATAAATGTTTATTATCTATTCATTTAGTATCCATTGTTTTAATAATGTTTTTCATTTGTTATTTATTGCTATATTTTTAGACCACTTTCGGTGTAAAGCTAAATTGTTATAGTTTGTTAATTTTGTGTTCCCTAAAGATAAGAAAGATTAATATTAGAGTTATGTTAAAGTCAGACTCGTTTAATAACTGCTTCATTGTTACTAAGCTAAAACCTGCTGTGAATCATGTAAATAAATAAAATAACCATTGAACAATTGAATTCCAAGGACGCTAACTATCATGGCGTTGCAAAGCAAATGACAGAATATAATGGAAAACACATGAACACGTTAACTCTCGTCAAAATAGTCCGATCGAGACCAAATTTGGTAGATACGTGTATTCCTACATTTACTCTGACGAGTTCGTAATCAAGACATATCGTTCAATCGGAACGGGTAGTTTGAGGGTAGTTTGTACCCAAAAATTGTTTTTCGTGTAATTTTTATCTATTTTACATATTTACTTTTACCATTCGAATCAGCTCAAAACTACCAAATTTGGTACTTTAAAGTTTTACTCTATCTCCAATGGTTACCAAAATATTTTAAAAAAATAGACACAGTTGTATTTTGGGGCTCCCAATGTTGATCTTAAAGAGGATAAGAACAAATTAATATTTCACATATTAGAATAGGCAAAGATCTTTAATTAAGTAATTTTTTGGACAGATGTTGATAAAACTTGGTATATGGTTAAAATAAAAACTGGTTATAGTAAAAATGCCTAATTTCAACGTTCCCCACAGTAGAAAACATATATAATATTTCCCGTGTTAATCTTATGGAGAATGGGAAACATTCTATAACTAAAATTTTTACAATTAATTAATTAATTACTAGCTTACTACTACAAACTAACTTACCAAATACATACTTACTTGCTAACCTATTTAACTCAATATTTAATTAAATATTAATGTAATTATTTTTCATTAATTGTAAATTATTGACCGATATTGATCAAACTTGTCAAATACTATTGTCATATTATAGATTTGGAAATTCACTGAGTTCTCAGGTCTGCTACGACGGTTGTAATATGATTTACGAATATAACGCATGATCAGGGGTCAAGAAGGCCGGAAAGTTCAATATAAGTATTCAACAGAGAAAGCAGACGTGGACGGAACCCCGTCTATGACCTTTAGCGTTGCAAATCAAATGACAGAATGTAATGGAAAACACACGAACACGTTAACTCTCGTCAAAATAGTCCGATCGAGACCAAATTTGGTAGATACGTGTATTCCTACATTTACTCTGACGAGTTTGTAATCCAGACATATCGTCCAATCGGAACGGGTAGTTTGAGGGTAGTTTGTACCCAAACAATTTTTTTCGTGTAATTTCTATCTATTTTACATATTTACTTTTACCATTCGAATCAGCTCAAAACTACCAAATTTGGTACTTTAAAAAGTTTTACTCTATCTCCAATGGTTACCCAAATATTTAAAAAAAATATGTGAGTGGATCTGGATTTAAATCAAATATAATTATTTAATAAGACAAATTAAAATCAGTCGATATATTTTTAATGTATAGTAATATTATTTTTTGAAAAGATGGTATAAATAAAAATTTTTATTTTTAAAATACCTATTTAAACATTGTGTAAAAAAATTTTATAACCCGTGTTAATATGGGGCTAGGAAAAAATAATAAATAAAATTATACTTAACATAACTAAATATCATTTATCAAAAAAAATATTTAATTAAAGAATAATAATTAATTTTTTCTATTTAAATTATTGACTTAATATACACACTTGTCAATATATTTGCCGTATTAAGATTGGAAATACACTTTCAGGAACTTAATTGTAATTTTTACTGAAAATGGTTATATATAAAAAAATTTTTAAAAATTACAGTGAAAAAGCTAAAACCCCATTTTGGGGTACCAAATAACCCCCTCCAAATACCACCTCCTATTTTTATCTTATATTTATACATATATTAATATTTAATTGTACAGATGTTTAGAGATCATCAATAATATATGACAAGTTTAAAAAAATCTGTCCATAAACATGAGAAATTTGTCTATTCCATAGATTACTAAAACATAGCTGTGAGGAACACTGAGTAGTCATTTATACCATAAATAATTTTTATTTTAACCAATTATACCAAGTTTCATCAACATCTGTCCATAAATAAAGGAGTTTGCCTATTCGATATAATGATTATTATGGGAAAAGAGTATGAGTAAAGAGGTGTGCTGCCATGATAAACACATAAACTATGATTTTTAAGCATAAAAGGATAGATCTCAACCACATGAAGCTAAATATCACGTTTCATAAAAAAATATTGATTAATATGGGAAATATTAATTTTTACCTATTTTCCATAAGATTAACATTGGAGCCCCACAATACAACGTACTGTGTTTAGATTTTTTAATATCTCGGTAACCGTTGGAGATAGAGAAAAACTTTAAGGAACTTAATTGTGTAGTTTTTTAAGCTGATTCCAATGGTGAAATATAAAATTATAAATATTTAAAAATTATATGTGAAAAACGCATAAAACCCCATTTTGGGGTACAAAAACCCCCAAAACTACCCGTTCCCATTGACGTTTATGTCTGGTTTACGACTCTGAGCATTTGTAGGAATACACGTCTCTACCAAATTTGGTCTCGATCGGACCATTTTTCGAGAGTTATCGTGCTAACAGACACATTATATATAGACATAATATTACATTTAATATAAACATAATATATTTTTATAAATTAAATTTTTTTTTTATTTCATAGAAGAAAAAATATTTTAAATAGTAAATCTTTTCATAATTGCTAAAAATAAACTATATTATCTTAAAGAGGATAAAACACTTATTTTTTGGAATAGGAAACTTTAATTACAGTATTTTTTTGAGATTTATACTATTTTTAAAATAAATAACTGTTATAGTAAAATTTCCTTTTCAACGTTAATGTAGAAATTATATTTATTTGTGTTAATCTTATGGAGAATGATGAAAATTATAAACTAAAAGATTACAAATAAATTTTACTAGCTTACTACAAAACTAAATTGATACATACTTACTTGCATAACCTATTTACTCAATATTTAATTAAATATGAATGTAATTATTTTTCATTAATTGATTATTGACGATATATGATCTTGTCAAATACTATTGTCATATTATAGATTTGGAAATTCACTGAGTTCTCAGGTCTGCTACGACGGTTGTAATATGATTTACGAATATAACGCATGATCAGGGGTCAAGAAGGCCGGAAAGTTCAATATAAGTATTCAACAGAGAAAGCAGACGTGGACGGAACCCCGTCTATGACCTTTATCACGAATGAGAGACTTCATTGTCCGCACGAACCTACTCTTCCTCCATCCCAACCTCCCGATGTAACCTAAGAATATGTCTTTATTTTGCAAACAAATCCAATGATATAAAAAATTAACTTTTAGCAAATTCCCATAGGGAAGAAGCTATTACCGTAGGGTACATGGCAAGACTTAGGTCCGGGACTATATTATTTCTTCGTTTTTAGGTGCCCAGGGGCCAAAAATTGTCGTTAAAAATATATATGTATAATATATGTGCCTGTGAACCCTAACTCTCGTAAAAATGGTCCGATCAAGACCAAATTTGGTAGAGACGTGTATTCCTATATTTGATCAGACGAGTTCGTAATTCAGACATATCAGTCAGTGTGAACGGGCACTTTTGGGAAATTTGTACTCAACAATTGGTTTTTCGTGTTTTTCATATGTAATTAAACAAATTCTAACTGTATCCTTCCCAACTAGAATTAGCTTAAAAAACTACTTAATCTTAAGGAGGATAAGGAAAAATTAACATTTAACTTATACATCTATGTTTTTGGATGAAACTTGATATTTAGTTTCATTTGAATGAGATTCATCCATTTATGCTTTAAAATGATAGTTTATGCGTTTATCATGGCAGCTAACCTTCACACTCTTTTCCCATGTTAATCTTATAGGGAATAGGCAAACTCATTTATTTATGTACAGGATGATGATGAAACTTGATCAAAAAATGATCAAAATAAATTTTTTTTATGGCAGAAGTGCTTATTCAGTGTTCCTCACAGCAGCAAACCTTCATACTCTTTCCAATGTTAATCTTATGGAGAATAAGCAAATAATTCTCATATTTATCGACTGATATTGATAAAACTTGTCATATATTATTATTATAATATTATTACTTTGGAAATTCACTTAGTACGCAGGTCTGCTGCGACGGGGGTATTTTGTAATTACTTACATACTACCGGGGCTCTACATCTGAATTGATTCTTAGCCTCATAGACCAGCTTCTTCCACTCTATTCTGTCCTTTGCCAAGTTGATGTCTGCACTCAAGGTCGTAATATATTTCATGACTTGATTTTGGCCTTCCCCCTAGGTGTGGCTTTCCACACTTCAACCAACCTGCTTCCCTTCTGCCTTATGATTACGTAATGTTCGATCTAACTTAACCTTCTTGCTTTTAATCATTGCAATAATGTCCGGGTTGGTGTGCGAATCTCAAATCTCTGTTTTTCTTTATTCTCCATACTTTCTTCCTTTTGCACTGGTCCAAATATTTTTCTTAACACTTTGTTTCCAAAAACTATGAGTCTTTTTTCATTTCTCCTGGTCAATACCCACGTTTCTCTTCCATATAATAGTACATGTTGAATTATGGTCTTATATAACAGTATCTCGTTTCTGTGGGACAATATTTAAGATGAAAGTAACTTCTTGCAGGCTCCTAGGCACTTACTGGTACTTGATAGATTAGTTAGTAACCCTTCGTCTTCGTTACTATTTACGGTTACTCCAAAATACTTAAGACTATCTGTATGGTTTTTGTCTAAGTTGTTTATCTGTATATTTTGGATTCTATTAATTGCTTGTCTTCCAAAATGCATGATTCTATTTTTTTCTTCATTTTTTTGTAGTAAATCAAATAATAAATTAACTTGTTCGTAAGTAACAAAAAATAAGAAAAAATACTTATTTAGTGTTTTCTTTCGTTCTTTTACATCAGGCCTCATATAAAGGAAATATATGAGTGTTGACATAGTACTGATTTGGAAGTGCTATTTTATATTATACGATTCAAGTATGACTATACAAATAAGAATATGAGTGATGTCATAACACTCCTCAAATGTCATGTTTGTCATGATATGTATACGTATCATAGTTACGTTGACTAGTCAACCTACAGAACAACATCTAGCCTCGATAAATCACGACAGCAATGGGATAAATCCAAGTTTTACATTATGCTTTACAAAAAAAACCCGACAAGGTCATTCACTAGTTTATGGTTTAGTTATTTCACCCTGAATGCGAGTATGTAATCACCACTAGGATCAGTAATTCTGACATCTGCAGTCAATTTAGTTTTTTTAGGTTTTTAACGTAATTGTCGAGATAAAAATAAAACCCCTTTGGGAATAATGCACTCAAGATCACAGTTCAAAATACAGGATTTGAAAAGGGTGCGTTTTTTATGTTGTTAATTCAATAAATTAAAACCCTTGAAAGAGAAGGTTGCTGTAAAAGTTTAATTCCTTCAGTCAAAGTTTTTTTTAACTTTTTTGAAGGTTTAAACTTATTGCAGTGAAAGGGTCGGAGTATAAAATGTATGTATGTGTAGTGAAGTGATAACGAAATTTTTTGTTAAAATCAAGTAATCAAGTGTCCAGTAAGAATCTAAATTAGAGTCATGGTTGCAGCTGGTATGAAACAGTAATACCTAGTGAGCTAACACCATTCAACACTCAACCAAATCAGTAACTTTCAATAGCTTGATAAATTAAAAGTAAATGTAAGAAACAAAGGAACGTGTGAATATATGAATGAATGTGAGTGTAAACAAATTAGTCAAGGAACGGTAGTGGTTTTGAGTCGGTGAGTATCGCAACACATAGACACGAGGTCGACAAAACACGTTGCGGTGAACCGCATTACACCTGTCAACACGTTGATTGCGGAGAAATGAATTCATCCACAACAACCACTCGTTTTGACCTCACAGGGTCCGTTACATGGCTTCGTTTAGTCTCGTGAAAACGACTCCTTTATGGATTGTGGATAGCTGTGAACGATATGGGTGTAGTGTTCTCTTGTGTGTATTAACGTCCGTACTATTGAATACTACGTTATTCCATAAAGAAAATCCTCATAATTAGACCAGTTCGTAATTCGGAGGCAGTCGTTCGGACTCCACGTTAAACTGCAGGTACCTTAGATATGCCATTGACTGTTGGCCTATTAATTATTAACAATCCTATTTAAGGAACATGTCAGTCTTAGTCAGTAATAAGAATACAAGATCGCGCCACAATCATCTCACACTCAATCCTCATTCATGCGAAAAATACCTACCATGTGATAGGGTTGCCATTTCAATAAACATTTTAATAATATTAAAAAAATTCTTAACATGTAAGAATAATTTTTTAAATTATTCTTGTTAAATAATCACCAGAAAAATTAATTTTCCCCGTGGCAGTAGACCTGCGTACTCAGTGGATTTTAATTTGTTTTATTATTTATTTAAGATGTTGACATGGAAGTGGGAAGTGTCAAAAACTATTAAACCTACTTTCAGCTGTGCAGACAATTAAATTAAAGTTGAAAAGTCAATTTAACATGCTCCATTGTAGTTTGAATAAAACCAGAAGAATCTTATTAGAACCATATTATATGGAAATAGTATTGTTTTCATTTGAAAGTGGATTTATCCGTTTACAGTTCACTGAATCCAAAAAGTGGTTTCTTACTAATGTCTGTCTGTCTTTGTAAAAACCCCGAGACCACACTGACCGTCTGATTTTTACGTAATTTGGTACACAGGTGCACTTTGGCCATATCTCCAGGACAACCTTTTTTTGTTATTTTAAGGGTAGTTTATATCTAAAAACCTTTAAAAAAATGAAAAACAGAAATTTCTCAAAATCCGCTCTAATGATTTTGTTTAAAATTTCATGGGTCAAAGAGATTAAGGTCCCAAATTATATGTGACCACCCATTTATCCGTACAACTTATGGTTTAGCAGTTACGGGCTTTGAAAAGTCAAAATAATAATTCTTTAATTTTTTACTAACAAATAATTATTAAATAATTTGACTACCACCTTTAAACCAGCTTTAAATACTTACAGTACTTGAATTACTAGTCTCCAACTAACAGTTCCAGAGAAAAGTTGAATTTTATGTCTATGGTGAACGCAGTGCGTTGTCTGAGAACGTCCAATGTAATTCTTATGGAGAGTATTTAAAAATCAGTTTCTTTTTTATTTCTCATCCACCATTTTCCATGAATCTTGGTTGCCCATCAAAATCCACTCTAAAAGTTAGTCATTACCCGCGGTGGGATTATGTCTCTAAAGTACGTGTCAGTTCATAATAGCAATTCACAGTGGACGGAGAAATTTTTATAGCCACAATTCTACTAGTTTACTACTACAAGTATTGCTCATGGAAGACACGTTGGAATCCGCAGAAGCATTATACTGCAGTATATCACACACGACACCGCCACTAGTCTGTCTCGTGCAGGCTAGGTATCGCTGTTTCCGGCAACTACTTTCTCTCTCAACAGGTTCCGCCACCTCGTGCTTTGTTGGTTTGTCCATTTAGCAATCCCCACTTTTCTAACCTCAAACTGTCTAGCTGTGTATACTCCAGTAAACACGAATATCAGTAATACGCTAGAAGTCTTTGATCCATGTGTCATACTTATCCAGCTATGGCCGTACTGTTATTATATATAATAATGATTACGTATTACTTATCGGTATTAAAATTAAAATTTTACTAACTTGTAGCTAGCCCGATAACCCGTCTTTTGTACAAGTCGTATAGCTCAGTGTTTGGAAGTAAGGTACTTATTATCATGACTTAATATTTACCTGAATCAAAATAATAAAATACCCTTATCACAGCAGACCTGCGTGCTCAGCAAATTTCCAAATCAATAATATAATAATAATAATATATGAAAAGTTTTATCAATATCTGTCGATAAATATGAGAGCTATTTGCCTATTCTCCATAAGATTAACTAGGAAAAAAGTATGCAGGTTTGCTGCTGTGAGGAACACTGAAAGTAGGCGTTTCTAGCGTAAAATATTTTTATTTTGTCTATTTCTGCCAAGTTTAATCAATATCTGTCCATATATAAAGGAGTTTGCTTATTCTCTATATTATTATTGATTAACTTGGGAAAAGAGTATGCAGGTTAGCTGTAATTATAAACACTTAAACTATGTTTTTTTAACATTAATGGATGGATCTTAACTACGTGAAGCTAAACATCAAGTTTCATTAAAAAATATAGATTGATAAGTAAAATATTAATTTTTCCTTATCCTCCAAAATAAAATGTAATGCGTTTAGAATTTTTGATATCTTGGTAACCGTTGGATATAGAGCAGATTTTTTTGGAAATAAATTGTGTAGTTTTTAAGCTACTTTTAATGGTGAAAGATAAAATTTAAACATGTTTTAAATTACATATGAAAATCGCAAAAACCGCAATTGTTGAGCACTAAACCCCCCCAAACTATTTTAAGTTGAGTGAAAACTTAAATACTAAACACAATCGAAAACTGAATTTTTTACAATAGAGACAGTTTTTTATAACACCGAATGCTTGGTTGAAGTCAAAATATAAATGAATTTGTTCATATAGATAGCCTCATTATCTATATAAATAAAATTAGAGTTTTGTCTGTACATTGCTCAGAATTATTAATTTTTCTGTTATTTTTACGTTTCGTGCGTTAGAGGAGCCGAAACAAGTCTTATCTCAATTTGTGTCTGTCTGTCTATGACAATCCGGAAGGCATTTTACGCCGTCTTCTCCTAAAAACGAGAACTGATAACAATGAAACTTATTTCAAGCATTCTCTACACATCAGAGAAAGTTTTTCTATGCTTGAAATTGTTTTCCACACCTTTAAAAGTATCAAACGACCATTTAAAAATGCCACTTTTTACGCGATATCAATCACATTTTGCTTTCAGCTTTCAACGAATCACCTACTGGCAATAATCAGCTGTCTTTGTAGTTTTTAACACTAAATGGTTTAAGCATTGGTCATTAAATTTAATGAGAAGAAAAACCAACAGGTGTCAAATAAAAATGAATATTAGTTTATTTACATTGATCAGTAATTTTAAATTCACGTCAAAATCATACTTGACGTCATCTTGACATACTACGAATTTTAATAACTTTAAATATTTTCTGATCTAATATAATCAATTTTGTCATTTTAATAAGTATCCTTTTCCCTGACACAGAATCCTACAACCCGTACAAAGTACGATAGTTAACGATAAAATACTGTAGTTTCATTAATTTACTCGACATCCTCAAAACCCACCGTTAAAGTCTCCAATTTAAGGAGCGGTGCAGTAGCATAAAACACAACGTCAGATGATAGATAGTGTTGATACATCTATCCTCAATTACTCGAGGTTGAACCTCCTTGTCTTACTCGTACATCTCAGCCTTGCATTATATATACCACAAGGCCTTTGACCAGGCCGTTATATCCACCATGAATTTTGTTCCCGCCGCCGCCACACTGCACCATAAACCTCAAGTCTCTGTCACACTCTCAAAGAGATAATTTATGTGCAACTTTTACCAAGAGGTGAACTCTAATTTAAATGTTTTAAAGATCTATTAATTTACAAACCATGGATAAAATAAATTTCTGGCAAACCGTGAGGGACATTATACCATCACAGTAGGGTTTATATATATCTTGTTTAACTTAGATATTGGATTAGGGGAACAGAAGGTGCCAGTGAGTTACACGTCTTTCTGTGGAATATTGTACAGTCACAGGAAAGGATTCACGAGGGTGGAAAAAGTAGGACATGTACAGTCTACCGAATTTTCTCTGAGAAAATAACCTCCAAACCTATTTGGATCCATGCTAGGATCAAGCATGAATTTCTACAAGAGTTTCATCCCTCCAACTCAATAATGTCCAAATCTCCGACAGTGAAAGGGTATTCCCTAAAGAAGCCTACAATAGAGAAGCCACTTAAATAATGTAAGAGGGCGACTTGACATTGTTTCATATAAAGTTTAATAACTCTGTTACTAGATGAAGGAAGTTAATATATTTAGTATGGATATAAAAGTAAAATATTTGGGGAAAAACAGAATTTTGTTACGTTCCCATCCTTAATATGCCAAATTCTTAAGTAAAAGCCCCCAATCAGTGAGCCAATTAGGTATAAAGTTATAAATAAATGTTATCTCCATCCTGATCCTGTTTAAATTACAAAACATACATTTAAAAGTTTAGTCGCCCAAAAAGAATCATGTTTTGAAAACTATTTAAGGAAATTCCACCCTAATTTAAATACTTAATCATTTCTGACGTAAGATAGAAGCATGTTTCTAATGTAATCCTGGTATTCGAGGTGCAAATGCAACAAGTGTATGGCCGATAAAATATATTACCGGTTGCGATCGCACGAGAACATGTCGTAATTAGCTAGGTTAAATGAAGAATTTCCTCATTTTTGATTGCATTTGTTCATTGGAAAGGATTAATTGATAATCCTGGATGGATATTAAATTTATATGTTTTGCACGTAATCAAACAATTTCAGGCCATTTTAAGAGTTAAAATAGTTTACTATAATGAAAACTGATATCATATCTATTTAGTATAAGTAATATAAATTATTTCTAATTCCCTTGGTTTTACTATGTTTTTATAATTATTTATAAAATATATGCGCTGTTATAAGACAATTTGATATCCAATGTTTTTCTGAATATGTATTTATCTGTATTCCGAATTGTTACCTTCTGGAATTTTGAAATTTGATATGTTGATATGGATATGTCTTAGCTCTGGGGGACTTTGGGGGTGTTAGCAAATTTTCACGACCAAAATTTAAATTAGTGACGTCATATTTTAGTTATAAGCTGTATAGATGGATTGAAAACATTCCTCTGATCTAACCTATTTACCACAGGAGAGGAACTACAAATATGATATTTTTTAAGCATTTATTCCAATCCATTTTGATAGGGAACGGTCCAACCTCTTGTCTTGATACAACCTAACACGATTTACATTTCATGTCTTTGTTATACTCAAAACATATGTTTAACAATTTAAAGTTTTATATTTTTGGCAAAGTCACCCTACCTAATAACCTACTAAAATCATGTGTGTGCTGCTTTATTTATTGAAGGTGTATTATTTATCATTACAAATGCGATATTCAATCATGGTATTCGGATAATAACAGATAAATTAAACACTTTAATCTGTTTTAAATAATTTTAATTGTAATTTATGTTAGCATATCTCTGTTTCATATCTCAAACTGAACTTGAGAAATATTTTATAATTATAACTCAAACGAATTTTTCTTGTCATAAATCACACTCGTTTCAACTCTATGTGAATCAAACTCATCTTGCTATCACACATTGTGATTTATTGTTGTCATATAGTAAGTTATCAAAATGTCAGTTAAGTGTGTTGCAGAAGAGAAGAAAATTAAGTTAGGTAGAATTGTGACAAAATTTCAAAGTTTTTTTTGCACTAACTCATTTCTACTGTCACCCAACTCTTCACCCATATTCTATTTCTATTCAAACCGATTTAAAATATTTGCTTAACAGCACGACACAATCTTGAAGTACTTCATTAAAAGCTTGAAAATACTCTTCAAAACAATCTGACATGATGCTCAACAGACTAATCTAATCTCACATCAGACTAGCACTACTACCTGCCAGAACAACCAAAAACCTGCAGCCAGCTATTTTCCTGTGTAAATGGAAATTTGTGGAAAGTGACGAAGTGACAAGTACTGGTAGTACAAGTACCAGTTACTTGGCCTTTTTACTTTCCCCGTCCATGAGCCGCTTCAGATTTTGGAAGGGTTCCAAGTACTGGACTCATAGATTAGCGTCCCAATGGCACCCATAGGCAGTACTTCATTAAAAGATACAAATACTCATAAACAAATCACACATGCCATATCTCTATAGTCATAAATGAGATAAATATTATAAAACAATGTTCTTATTTATTTAAATACCGATCAATACTAAATAAAGTCCACTGTAATTTATTTACATTAAAATAAAGTGGTCTAATTATTTAGTAAAATAGTTTGGTGTTTATACCTATAAGACTAATACAGGTTTTGCACTATACAAAAACATTACTAGCAATTCTTCTGCTTACAACATTTTTCGCTTTGATTGCACACGTCACAATATGTCACAGTTACAGCAGAACCTTTTCTGGGTAGACAACACAGAAATCAATTGGATTAAAACCAGAAATTGACCAAATGGCAAGGGACAACAGCCATGAAGGAAGAAGGCTGCCAGTTATTAAATATTTTCAAGCAGAATAACCCGTTTATTGCTCTGAGATTAGGAATGGAAAGGTTATTTGGAGGATAGGAAAAATAATGAAGAGGTTAGGAAGAAGTAATTGGCAAGCTCAGACTGGGGCCCTCTAGTTAAAAGTTTTCGCATTTACATCCCTGTGGGAAATAAGCTAGATCATGTATATATCTGTAAGAAATGTTATCAGTTCATCTAAACACCTATTCTTATTCTTTTATATAAAAAATTCAATACAGTAGCTCTGGTAGTTTCTATGGAAACCTGTTTCAAAATTTCATCTTACAAAGTGCCAACACCCCTCCAGAGCTAAGAAATATGTTTCATGTTGGCTATGTTGCCTAAGTCAAAAACATGCAGGGAACCGAACTGTGAATTACTAACCTCAGTTCAGCAGAAAGATGTCGCATGGTTCATCAACCATATATTTTTATTTTATATTTGTTTTATTGATTTTGTTCTTTCATTCATAGGTTATGTTTTATGTGTTGTGACCTTACCTAAATTTTAAATTAAACGGTTTACGATTCACGTTTTTACTATTTATAACAGTATTCATAAAAAGTTATGTTATGAGTTGTATGTGATATGTCATCGTAATAAAAAATGTTACAACAGCTAGGTTGATCTTACGCATGCGAATCTTATAAGCATAGTTTTATAAGCGTATCATGGTCAAGATATTGAGACACGGTAGTACAGGAACAGTTTCAAGAAGGAGATGTCGGCTCGAGAGAGATGTAGCGATTTGGGTTAGAGGTGGAAAGTCCATGACTTGCAGGACGCCGTAGAGGCGAACCTAATTGAACATTTCGAGACCTGCTGCAGTTCTCGCAACACGTGGGTGAATTAAATTTTCAAGAAAAATTAAATTAATTTTCATCCCTGTTGAACGTTGTAGCTAAAAAAATTTTTGCTCAGATCTGATGTACCTGTTGTATTTTTGTTTTTGTTTAGATTATGACTTTCCTCTGTCACTTTGACCTTGAAAATCTTTTAAGGCACCACTGTATCTTAGTTGTAAACATCAATGGCAGGAGACTAAAAAAGGAATTAAAACTCTAATTAATTTTGACAACACATTGCTTCATCTATATAGACAAAGTAGTATACACAGTGTACAATAGTATATACTATTGTATTATTCCATTATACTATTGTACTACTAAAAAGGAACGGAAAAGATTCAAGATGGCTACAATATAACAGATTATTAATCTTAAATTTTGGCTTTAGCGCTGCAACCACAGATTAGGAAAGCCCTAGTGGCGTATAATCGAAAAGTCTAGCTCTAAGTAATGTGCAACACAGTTCCAGGCTAGTCCTAGGAGATGAAGGGAGGGTTTAGTGGGTGCGAGTCCCACACTACCAGGTCTACAGTGTGTACAATTATAAGCATTACCTATCTTTTTGTAACTGAACTGAAATTATACTTTTCTTGATGCAGTCAGGTAGTAGCTGGACACTTCCACATGCATTAAATATATTTTCACATGTGTGAAATATGTTTTTAACATATGTGACATATTTTCACATGTGTGAAATATGTTTTCACATGTGTGAAATATGTTTTCACATGTGTGAAATATGTTTTCACATGTGTGAAATATGTTTTCACATGTGTGAAATATGTTTTCCCAGCGCACTTTTTAATATGGTACGATCCCGTCTGATATGCAATATGACGGTTGGGTGATCCACCGTTGCAGCGTGCGCCAGCATTCTGACCGGTACATTGCCGTCAGAAGGCCAATTCCTTTTTGAATCGATCTGACCGATCTGTTGGATCCTATGGAATCGACAATTTGACGCGCATTCTCCCGTCAAATGACCTATTTTGTAAAGGTACCAGTGATTTGACGGTACCGTACACAACAGATCACAGATAAATAAAAACAATAGTGATTTGACTGACGCCTTTGGGAAATCGCTTAGATAATGGATAAGGGGCCCTGTTACTAAAGGTAATGGTTTAGTTACTATAAATAGCTGTCCTTAAATCCATAAGACACTACTTCTGATTCAAATTTTGATCTGACGGATTGCCTATACCCCCCGGAGCTTAGAAATATACATTTTAAAATACCGCACTATAAAAATCGTAATGTTTACTTGAGTGAAACACATACCGATATTTCAGTAAAGGAAAACTCGATCTCTGAACCACCGAGCAGTTGTACATACCAAGTACTGCAATTTACCGGTCAACCCGCTTGCTCAATAAAGGAGGAAGTTACATGAATGTGTAAACCACATATTGGGATTCAAGCAAATTGCAACTTTCAAAGAGCAGTCCGCTCGTTCAAAACCACTTACTGTTGCAATATATTTGATATAAGCTCTTCCCGCATTTACTCGATAAATTTAATCGGAAAGAGAAAGTAAATTCAGTAGTGATTAGGTTGGCGGAACTGATAGAACTGCAGTGGCAGCCGCAAAACTACTATAGGGTTAATATGGATGGGGTTTCCATGAATAAGTAGTTAGGAATAGGTGGCTCTTCACTATAAAATCTAATGACCGATTGTGTGCCCGTCCTTAGCCTGTGGAGAGTTGGTAATCGTGTTTACTGGTATCAGAAGTGCGCCATGGTTTACTCATTGGTTGACTGTGAGGGTTAGCCTAATCTATCAATAATTTGTTTCCGTCTCTATAGGCGAAAAGAACCATAAAAAGGCCATAAAATGGTATCATGACAATTAAAATAAGTAAGTTCCTCCTAAGAAAAAATTATATTTCGAACACATTCAAGTAAAATGGTTTAATTTTATTTTTCTCGATTAGAAAACATTTTCTTCAAAGCACAGATTAACAATAGTTATTATTTAGTCTGAAAAACAATATTATAATATATTTAAATAATTAATAAACAATAACCAAACAATATTTTGTGACAAAAATTAAATTTAAATATGCCATTATTTTCTTTCCTATTTATGTATTACGGAATGTTAAGTATTTACTGGTTTCAATGTGTAATTTGTTGATAGTTGTATTATTTTTGTCTAATCCGCAATATATTTTTATAATTACAGATATTTTGAATACGACACTTTGACCCAATTTTAATAAACTATTTTAAGGTCTTAAAAAATTATTATGGCGCACGTAGATAAATTTATCATATATATAATTTAAAGTCTATATAATAAAAGTGACAGGCATGTCGTCTTATCGAAAGTACAGTGAAGTCAAGATCAAGGTGCGTGAGACCCAAGACTTTCAGCGTGACCAACCTCAGAAGACATTTCACTTCTTATTGTTACCCAACCTGCGTGTCGTTACTATACTACAATGAACTCTTTATTAATTGTTTCCTAGGTACGTTTTTACTGTCAACAACTCTCAAACCTCGTAAGATAAGAAGCCATATAAAAGTAATCTTTGGATTTATAAAAATATAAACTCTTTAAAGTGTATTGAAATGTAAAAAAAACCATAAAACTCTTGTATAGTCGAGAAAATCAGCAACGTACTAAACAAACAAAGCCATTGATACTATTAGAATTTTTAACCAGTTTGTTATAAGCTTTGTTATGATCTTAAATAATGTAAAATGTTAATATAAATATCATGAAAAAAACTCATACTTTATACTTTTTGACTGAAATGGTGACCAACCCAGGTAGGTATTTTAAGCCAAGTATGAATGAGGAATGAATGTAGGATGATTGTGGCGCGATCTTGTAGTCTTGTTACTGACTAAGGCTGACATGTTCCTTAGACAGGACTGTTAATTAATAGCCCAACAGCCGATGGCAACTAATGGACCTACAGTTTAACGTGGAATCCGAACCACGACCTCTGAATTACGAATTGGTCTAATTATGAGGATGATATTTGCGGATTAACGTAGTATTCAATAGTTCGGACGTTAATCCACACAAGAGAACACTACATCCACCGACCATCTCTCACAACTATCCACAATTCGTGACCTCCAAGTAGCTGGATTACAGGACGTCGCCACCGTCCCAGTCTAAATGACTGGTAATAACTCAGAGACAGACTCCACATTAAACTATAGGTCCCTTAGCTGCCATTGGCTGTTGGGCTGATAATTAGCAGTCCTGTATAAGGAACAACGATATTTTATCTAAGCCACATAGTAGCTTTTAAATTTATATTACATTTATTCATTACAAAATTAGCTGTAAAATGGACCTGTGACATAAATTTTAAGTGACCTTTTCGGATCTCAATAACTCGTGGTTATTGGGGAAAGTTTAAATTTAGGCAGAAATCACATAACTTATACCGGGCCTGATTAAACTCGAGGCTGAATCGTAAATTCAAGGAGACTCTTTCAGAGCAGGATGTTTCAGAACTATCATTCAAACTTTTGAGGTATTGTTCCTGGGTCAGTATAAAATCTTAATATAACAGTTTAAAAATCTGAAAATCCTCAGTTACTAACATTGCCACCATTGAAACACATTAATCATGAGGTCATTAATAGCTTCATACTGAACATCGTCCCAATTCCTTTATTTTTAAGAAATTACTGTACCATCTGCAAAAATGGTATTAATAATTAACTTTAAGACATTTTTAAAGCACGGTGGTGACTTGCTGTAGTCCAGTTACTTGGAGGTCACGAATTGTGGATAGTTGTGAGAGATGGTCGATGGATGTAGTGTTCTCTTGCGTGGATTAACGTCTGTACTATTGAATACTGCGTTAATCCGCTAAGATCATTCTCATAATAAGACCAATTCGTAATTCAGGGGCAGTGGTTTGGATTCCACGTTAAACTGTAGGTTCCTTAGTTGTTGCTATCGACTGTTGGGCTATTAATTAACAGTCCTGTCTAAGGAGCATGTCAGCCTTAGTCAGTAACAAGACTACAAGATCGTGCCACAATCATCGTACACTCAATCCTCATTCATACTTGGCTTAAAATACCTACCTTGTGGTATAGTCGCCATTTCAATAATCTAATCTAAGCACATCAGAAATAGAATTGGACCAAGTGCGATCTCTTGAATGATTCCAAATCGATCACTCCAGTTGTCATTATTTACTACAAGGCCTTCTAGTGCGCTACTTTGACGTAACATGTCTAATGAGGAAGAAGGGTCGTATAATGTTCCTCTCATTAAATAAAATTGTCATGCAGCTTTTCAGATTTTACAGTTGAGATTACCCTGCTCAAGGTCGACAGTTGTGACGTCATCGCTGCGGCACTTGTCATAACAAACCACCTGCTCTAATGATGTGACCAAATATACTGTTTGAATCTCAACATTGACAGCTAGTAGTTCATATTTTTTTACCTGTATTGGGTTCACACTTGATATTAATTAAAAAACGGTATCAGTGGACTGACACATACATTCTCCCTTAAGTAAATTTAAAAACGACAATCTGTAATAAAACTATGATATTTTTAAAAGTTAATCTAAATAAGTATCTTAATTATTTATTGTTTCAAAAATAATCATACAATTTCTGACAATTAATTACAAAAAAATAAAACAAATTTTATGGGAGAACCCCCTCCTCAGTAATATTAAGATTTTATGAGTGATTTTGGTGGGTGATGCCCCTTAATCTTAAAGCCCCTTAGGTTTCATTTCAAGTTTCATGAAAAACGATTGGAAAATAAGAAATAAATTGATTTTTTTAAATATTCTCCATAAGAAAAAACATTGGGTGCTCTCAGACAACGTACTGCTCATGGACAGTAAATTTAACTTTTTTCTTAAACCGTTAGTCATAGACAAATAGTTTAAAACACTAATTTGTTTAGTTTTTATACTGGTTTCAATAGTCATAATCAAACTATACTTTACTTTTGTAGTTTTTACTGAAAATTGAAAAAAAGACATTTAAACCCCCGTAACTTTTCAGAGACATGCATGTGTGTTTTTTAACATAAACTGTCAAATTTTAATCAAACTCGTTAGAGCCGTTTTTGAGAAATTTTGATTTTTTAGGGTTTTAATGGTTTTTAGGGGTGAACTACTCTTAAAAATCAAAAACTCAAACAAATTACAAAATACCAGGATATATGGTGAATTTATACATACTTGCCAAATTTCATTTAAATCAGACCAACAGAGGAGGTTATGGCTCCATATGGAGCTATGGCTCTCTGTATACATCCAGACACAAGGACATACAGACACACGGACCGACAGACAACACGTCGGAACCCAATTTTTTGGATTCGGTGGAACACAAAAAGGATATATCCACTCTTAACTCAAATTCGAAAATTTTGACAACAATACGGAACATAAGATTCAACACTTCAGCAATTATTTAAACAATTCATATACGGGATATAAGATTCATTTTTTATTTTATTTTTGCCTCCGTGCTTTAAAAAACACTATTTTTTGGTCCTAGTGATGTAATATACGAAATGTAATTACTCGCACTATTTTTCCACACAAAATGTTTTAACCGAAACATGTACTTGTAAGTCTCATTAGTTATGATTATTTATTTCCATATAGCATCTTACAAGTAAAACTCGTTTGAATTCTCCAGGTTCCAAAAGTTGGTTAATCTCGAAGTCGTCAACCCCTAAGTTCAGTTAAAGAGTTGTTTTACATACAAGAGACGCATAATCGGCATTTCTGTCTGTGTGACAACGAGATAAGGAAATTCAGCCAATGAGGAAGCCGAGATTTGTGAACTTTCTTTACTCTCTCTGCAGGTGCTAATAGTTACCTGAACGTACAATAACAAGCTTATATTTTTTATTAAATTTAGCTTACCATACGTTTGTGTTTTAAATTTTTACTTTACTTTACGGAGAGAATTTAAACAGTTCTGATCCATTTGGTCGTTGCTATTAGAAAAACTAATTGGGATAATCCAACCATCTGTACGAATGTTCATCAGTCATTCTCTAGATCAATTAATAATGTGATACGTAGGCCTACTCGAGTTAAATGGTCTAGATATATCCATGTAGCTTTGACTTTTGTAATGAACTATTTCACTAGAACCGTTGTCTACAGAATGATCAATCTCTATAAATAAAATTAGAATATTGTCTGTATATTGCTCAGAATGATACATTTTTAGATATTTTTACGTTTCTTGCGTTAGAGAAGCCGAAACAAGTCTTATCACAATTAATTTGTGTCTGTGACGCTCCAGGAGGCTTTTTACGCCGTCTTCTCCGAAAGACGGGAGGAACTGAGAACAATGAAACTTATTTCATACATTCTCTACATTCCAGAGAAGGTTTTTAAAGGCTTTAACGTGTACGCCGACCCTTAAAAAGTAAATAACGAGCATTTAAAAACCCACCTTTTACGCGATATTGGTCGTATATTTTGCTTCAGTTTTAAATGAATAACCTACTGGCAATAATCAGCTGTCTTTGTAGTTTAAAGATTTAATATAAATAAAAACAAACAGTTATTAAATCAATATTAGTTAGTTTATATTGGCCATTGGTTTAAACCTATTTCGAAATCATACTATATTAAAAAGTAATTTTAACGTATTACAAATATTAATAATGTATAAAGTTGGATATTGATTTATTTTCTTTGTATTGATCTTTCTTCTTTAAACTGAGTCCTTCAACCCGTACAAAGGACGGGCTTACTGCTAGTGAATATTAAAATTACTTGTTCACTTTTAATGAGAAGATAAATATGAAATATTGCAATAATACCTAAATTATTGAATATAAATTTAAATTTAAGCACTTTTTACCTCTAAATATATAATTTATAGATTCCCTTAAAAAATGCTCGTCAACGGCTCTAGCAGACTAACTTTGAATATATCAAAATTTGAAAGTCCGTCTTAAAATATACATGATATAAATAGAGGCTACCACAACATAATATAAATAAGCTTGGCTATCTGTACAAGGAATTCCAACACGGAGCAACCACTAGACCACGTTCAATTATGCACAGGGCGTTACAAAAACGTAAGACTAAGCCGATCAATCCAGGGGACAGGCGGAAGTGAAAAATTACTCCGGGGGCAAATATGTCACATTCACTGACACACTTGCATACGCCAGGTTAATACTGCGCCATCTGGATATATGGCACCAATGAGACATTTATACTGCTGGGTGGTTCGGTAGCCAGAGTGCCGGCTTCATTATCTGAAGAACTCTGGTTCAATCCTTATTGAAATCTTGACAATTTTGTGATGGTTCAATAATGGACTCATCTTTCTCTGTTTATTGGTATATTAACTAATGATCCTTAAACACAATCAGTTTATCTAAAATGGTGACCTACCTAGATAGGTATGTTAAGCCAAGTATGATTGAGAGAGAGTGTAAGATGATTGTGGCACGATCTTGTAGTCTTGTTACTAACTAAGGCTGACATGTTCCTTAGACATAACCGTTAATTAATAGCCCAACAGTCAATGGCACCTAGGTCACCTAAGGGACCTACAGATTAACGTAGAGTCCGAACTACTGCCTCTGAGCTACGATCTGGTCTAATTATGAGGATGGTATTTGCGGACATGCGTTCAATAGTGCGGACGTTAATAGTTAGCTGGATTACAGGACACGCCACGGTCCCAGTCAACTTCAACTTATCTTTGTGAACAAAAAGCTACGTATTTACAAATCTATTTAATTAATCTTACTTGCTCTTCGCTCGTATTAATGTTAAACTATACGAAGTTTGGGTAGGTGTCTCAAGAATAACATTTGGAAAGATAATTAGAATGTTTTCAACCGGTTTAGTTGCAGAAAGAAGGATCTGTTAAATATAATACTTGAAGCCTTTGCAAACAGCACTCCTACATAAATTTAGCGAATTTCTCATAGGGAAGAAGCTATTTACCGTAGGTCTCATGACAAGACTTAAGTCCGGGACCATGTTCATTTTTTGTTTTGAGGTGCCCAGAGACCAAAAACAATAGTCGTTAAGAATATTCTGGTAAAAATGGTCCAATCGAGACCAAATTTTGTTTACTCGGACGAGTTTGTATTCCGGGTATATCGGTCAATCGGAACAGGAAGTTTGGGGGTTTCGTAAAAAACTGATTTTTGCGGTTTTATCGGTAATTTTTTAATATTTTATATTTCCTTTTACCATTACAATCACTGGAAAAACAATTAAATTTAGTTCATTAAAGTTTTTCCCTATCTCCAATGGATTCCAAGATATTAAAAAAACGAAACATAGTACCGGGTACGTTGTATTTTAGGGATCCAATGTTAATCTTATAGAGAGTAAGAAAAAATTATATTTCACTTATTAACCTATATTTTTGGATGACACTTGGTATTTAGCTTCATGTTGTTGAGATCTATACATTTATGCTTACAAATCATATTTGATGTGTTTATCATGGCAGCTAACCTGTATACTCTTCTCCTATGTTAATCATATAGACTATAGGCAAATTCCTTTATTTAAGGATGGATGTTGAAATAATTTGGAATACTCGTATGGTCAAAATAAAGATTGTTTATGCTTGAAATGCCTACTTTCAACGTTCCTCACAGCAGCAAACCTTCATACTCTTTTCCATGTTAATCTTGTGGAGAATAGATAAACTATCTTATTTATTGACAGATATTAATCAAAGTTGTCATACCTGTATTGTCATATTATTGAGCTGGAAAACTACTGCGACGGGGGTAATTCATTTTTCAAACCTTAATACAATTTTAAAATTTTGATAGGGAACGGTCCAAACCCTGAACTTTTTGTCATCTCATGACCTATCTTGACCTGTTGTTAGAAAGGTAATAAATACTAAGTAAGTAGCTGAGCTACAAACGGCAAGTGGATCTGGAATCGAACCGGTGAACATGGATTGAGCACGATGAGGACTTTACCTAGATGCTACCCAGCTGATAACAGATTCTAACGTTTGAAGAGTAAAAAATTGGTTTAGTTCTTTAGCCCCATTGAATGTTTTTTCTTCCTGTAAAAGGGTTGGAATGTTGAGAAAGAGTTTGGTTTTTAGAGCAATCAGGAGTTATATCTTTCTAATGAACACTGTATATTTGATGTATTGTGTTACTAACAACGTGTATTATGTTTAGACAGGAATTAGACAGTTTTCACAGAAAATATTATACTACTAAAATTATCTTTTATTTGAGTGAAGTTAATGGCAAAAAAGTCATTCTTTATTGAATTGGAAATATTATATTCCCTACAACACTGAAGTTATAATATTTTTTCAAAATCCATTGTATGACTTGGGTGTATTAGTGCAGTGTATTTCTAAAAAAATTGTACGTGGAAATATGAAAATAAACATTGCTAGACATTGTTCTTTGTAGAAAGATAAACTTTATATTCATAAAGAGTTTATTTTAATTTAGTGTTCAACTAATATTTACTATTTAATTTCGTTTAGTAAACCCTTTGGAACTTATTATTCCTGAAAAAGTATATTTTTAAAGTGAAGAGTAACATATTTCTCACTGTCATGACATTTCTTGCCAACTTAACTGAGAAAATCCATAAATTAAACCTGTGTCTTCAAACAGTATTTTGTAAAAATATCAAGTAAGCAATATGGAATAGGGAGATGATTTTACAATGAAACTACGGAAAAAACAAATATTTGAGAAAAATACCTTTGAATTATATCAGCTTTATTTTTAGCTTAGTACCTTTATTTTACGATTCTAAAATTAGGTTATTTTTTTACAATTAGATGGAGTACAAAACAAAGGTAAACAAATATTTACGACTTTTCGTGAAAAGATCGATCTAATACCTCATTGTAGGTAAAACAAGGTTTATATTGAGTTGTCATTTTGGGACGTCCTAGTTGATTTTAGTTTTTTATACATATATAACTAACTAAATAGAATCGCTTTGGATATGATTTGGTAACTAATGGTACTTACTATTTCAACAGCTGAAACTCTTATAATTTTATATAATAGAGAAAGTAGAAAGTTTACTCGACATAACTAAACTAAGTAATATTGAATAATAATAGTTTTGTTATCTTTTACTTTAAAGGAGATAATAAGAAGTTGTGATTATTTTTTATACTCCTAAGCCGTGCACCTGACACCACAAACACCTGACACCAAAGCTTTTCCAGACACTTTCACCACAGTTTAAACCTAGTTTTTCTGATTACCTGAATCAGGAGGTAATCCAAGAGCGGTTCAAGCACGAGGTCGCGGCGACGGGCGACGGTGAGGAGGCGCGTACCCGTGGCGCTCTCTGCGGCACATGCACGACTGGATCGTGGAGCATGGAGCTTGGAGTATCTGGGGAGGGGACAATCATGCTGCAGGTGGCGGAACACGGGTTGCATAACTACGACTGCAGCCATCGGCCAGGCGGAGGACCTCGAGGACCTCTCTGGTCAGGGGTTGGTGAAGGAGACTTCCGGTCGGTTGGAGTCAAGGATCCTCTAACGAACTCTAGGTCAAATTTAAATGATCCAAGTTAGGTAGAGGAGAGCTTGGGTGGGTGTTTGGTAAATATTTGAATGACCTTTGCAGAAGCTTTGGGGTAAAGCAGAGCTTGGGTGGATTTTTGATCTTGTATTTAGGGGTAGAGAGTGATGACCCTGCGTGGACACTTAGAGGACCTTTACATCAACGATCAGGCTACAAGGTATTTATTCGGAATACCTCTAGGGAGGTAAGGTTGGGGTGAACCCTTAGTAATTTGGAAAACCTTTTGATAACCTAGTTGGATAGTTGGATATATATGAATAGTTAAAATGGGTGGTGAAGACCATGCGTGGACACGTAGATGGCCATATGAAAATCAATGATTAGGTGTAGGGGAGTAGGGATCCAGCGGATATTTGAAAAATATTAGGATAATCTGTGGTTATGTGGGTAGAGGAGACTCAAGATGAGTCCTTGAAGAACCTTTAAAAATCCGTTGAAGCCTAATGCTCGAAGGGAAAGATCCTGATTGGTCTTCTGAGGGATATTTAATAAACTTTAGGAGTAGGAGAAGGCACAATGGATATCCACCTAGGCCTGTGGCTAGAAGTGGTTAAAGGAAGTCCTAGGTTCACTCTTGGTTGGCCGTGTGAGACCTCTTGGTTAGGGTTGGCTGCAGGAAGGTTTGGACAAGACCAATTAATTGCTAGTGCTTGGTCAATCTTTGGGGAAGCCCTGGTTAGGAATGGGAACAGATTTAAGTCCATTAGACTTATTTAGCATTATATGGCTTTCAGTCATGTTAAAATTTCTAATATGTGCAAAGACAAAGAAAATAGATTGGGCATAGCCTAGCCTAAGAGCGTGATATTACGAGGGTATTTCGCAGAATATCCAACTACATTTTGAGAGGTTTGGGTTGTCATCTTTCCTTATATTTTATCTTTAGTGTCATACGTTATATTATATTTATCTGCTCACACAACTCTTGTCAAAATGCCTCTTACAATGCTAAGGAACAGAGTTAATACACGTCTGCTTCAAGTGAACCGAAACAATTGACCTTTGATTGAACGCATGTTATGGAAAGAGCAAGGGTACTTTTGTACACTTTGTAAGTGTACAACTTTTGCAACCTTTTGCAACCTTTTTCAGCAACTAAGCAATTTGTTTGATATATAATGAATAAAGGTAAATGTCTTGAAGTACACAAGGACGATTTTTCCATAGTAAGAGCTAAAGCAGCTAGTCAGTACTCAGCCTATGACAGCTACATACTACCACGACACTGAATCAATTACTGAATATTAAAACACTTATCACGTCACGGAATCATTCATCAACCCATTGACAGTTTTATATTATCATCACATAAGTTTAAAGTCAATCAAAACTGACCCGGCTTCCATGTTTTTATTTTAGCATAGTTTTTTACTGAAGTTTTTTTACCTTTTTTAGAAAAACATATCTTTCATTGTGGAGAAATAGTGATTTGCTTTTCTTAAAAATTAATTCACTACAATATTTTTTCTCAACCTAAGTAGGTGGATGAGAGTTTGAGTGGTTATTTGAAAGATTTTTAGATTATCTCTAGTGTGTGTTGAGAAGGCCCTGAATGGATCTTTGGAGAAACGTTTAGATGGATGAGAGATTTAATTTTCGTAAAAATTTACACCGGCCTATGTGAGACCTAGACCATTTAAAGGTGCATGCATGCCTCTTCCTATTTTTAACGTTTATAAAATAAACTTATTACATTTATTATAAATGGATTTTTTTACATTCATTTCATTATTGTGTATTTTTTTATAACTACGAGCGAAAGAAGTTCTTTTTGGGTACGTGATTTTTGCGAGGCGCTTTGGATACCAAAAAGACACTTTCACCCCGTGTGAAAAACAACTATTTTCATCATACTGTGAAAATAATTACTTTATTAAATACTTTTTTATCTGTTATGATTGTGTCAAGATTTTTCGGCGTCAACCGCGTCTTCATGTAGCTTGTATTGCCAAAAGTTTCGCCCTTGCTGTGTAGAGGCATCCTCAGTAGCTAGGCTAAGACTGAAAAGTCTTTCTTCAGTTGGATTTCCTATAAGAAAAATTCTAAGATTATATAAAATATTCACAGGTTACACATTATGAAGTATAATACCTCAGAAGACCTTGACCTCAACGACAGACGTCACTGGCGGTCTTTCCTGACTATCACGCTCATCCGCCAATAAACCACAAATTAGCGAAAATTATAGGTTACCGGGTCCCCTCGACCGTTCTTATCTTCTTATATAGATGTTGGCTTAAACTCCTTTGAGCACCGACTGTATATATCGTCAGTTACTGTCGGAAAAGACGAAATATCGACAGCTAGTACTTTTACATATAGTATATACTGTCTGGCACATTTTAAATCCAACTCATTTCATTTTATATGCATTTGGATTCCTCTTTTACTGTCTGTATGGTTTTCTTTGTTGTTTCTAAAGCCAGAAATAAATAATGCATTCGTTTGATCGTCAGTTTGTTTACTGATGTGAACAAAAACAACGCATGTATTAACATTTTCTATGATAACATTTTATTATTCGTCAAAATCCCATGAAAATTTGTTCACCCACTATCTATAATTTAAGTAATAATTTGAATGTGTTTCACATGGTAAAATTATTCTTTATTTGTTATTTGGGGAAAAACAAATTAAAAAAAGAAATTTCAATTACCGTATATTTTATTTTCAGTTCAGATGTGTATATTTTAAAAGACTAACATCAATATATCATTATTAGTTGCTAGAGAAACTAATTATAAACATTTTAGTAGAAAAATCATTAAGATGTCATAAAAATACGTCTAAGTGACCTTTTTATAAATCATTAAAAAATGATGATTTCACAGCGTCTTTTCGCATGGCATACTCATGGCATTAAAAAAATCAGAACTGTATAATAAGTAATTATAAAATGGCTCTGTTTCTCATAGGGTTAAAACCAGAGGTTATTTCAAACATTCTGAAATGGATACCCCATAAAATATATCTTCCAATCTACACATCTCTTAAGGGCGTTTGGTTTAAAAACTAATTTTTGAAATGTTGTTTTCCTTCCATTGCACTATTGAATACAACGTTAATCCGCAAAGACTATCCTCATGATTAGACAAATTCGTAATTCAGAGGCTGTGGTTCGGATTCCACGTCAAACTGTAGGTAGTTGCCATCGGCTGTTGGGCTATTGATTAACAGTCCTGTCTAAGGAACATTTCAGCCTTAGTCAGTAACAAGACTACAAGATCGTGCCACAATCATCTTACACTCAGTTCTCATTCATACTTGGCTTAAAATACCTACCTTGTTGTATGGTCGCCATTTCAATAATCTAATCTAATCTAATCTAATAATATATTGTACTACAAGTAAATAATATACAATTATAATAATATTATAATTTTTTGCAACTTATTGATCCTAGGAGTGTGTGAGGAGTGCGCGTCCTAGGAGTGAAACATTGTTAATTTGTCGGAACAGTTCCGCCCAATCTAAGATTTTAAAAGCTCAAAATTAATATTTCAAATCAATTTATTAATAGTTACGACCCAAAATTTTAACTTAGTGTGAACTAGTGTCTGATGACCCTCTCACTCTATAGATGCGGAGAAAGGCACAATGCGGCATGGGTCCAGTTTCCATCTTTGTAAGTTTAGTATACCATAGGAGGTAGCTTTATGGTCTATTTAGTTTAGTATAAGTCTAGGTAGTTTTTTCTATTTAGTAATGTCAGGCATGTAAAGTGGCTAGTCTTTGTTGCGGTCACACTAAACGTGTCACATAGGACCTTTGTTGTGACATACCATTTTGCCAAATGTACACAATGTCATTAAGTATTTACTACGTTTTATTTTGCGTTAGCTAAACTTAAAAATATTTATCTCATTATCTCATATCTCATTCGTATTCTCTAGGATGAACAAACTCGGTCGCCGCTCGCCTACTAGCTAACTAACAGCCAACAGTCATCAGGCAACACCAACACTAAACAGTCAAGAGTCAACACCAATCACCAAAAAAATCCAACAGCCAGTAGCCAACAGCTAACTTTCAACACCAACGGACAACAGATAAAGTTTACAGCCAACAACGAAAATCAAACAGCCAGCAGCTAACAGTCAATACCAATAGCAAACAACTAACAGTCAACACCAACAGCCAACAGCCAACTGTCAACATCAACAACCAACAGTCAACACAACACTAACAGCCAACAGCACCAGCGAGGAGCTTTCACGCAGGCGACTCCGTTGTGTAACAAGTCGTGTAGCCGTAATTGTAACACAACATCTGGAACACAAACCCGTCCTCCTCTCATAAGTCTATATTTCCATCAACTTCAATCTCGTCTGTTAACGACTCGGACTCGAGAAATGTGAAATGAACGACTCCTGACCACTAATGGAGAGACGTGAAACAGGGAGTTGGGCGGAACTCTTCCGACAAGTTAACAACACGCGCACTCCTCACACACTCCTAGGATCACTAAGTTGCAAAAAATTATAATATTATTATAATTATATATTATCTACTTGTAGTACAATATATTAGATTAGATTAGATTATTGAAATGGCGACCATACAACAAGGTAGGTATTTTAAGCCAAGTATGAATGAGAATTGAGTGTAAGATGATTGTGGCGCGATCTTGTAGTCTTGTTCTGACTAAGGCTGAGATGTTCCTTAGACAGGACTGTTAATTAATAGCCCAACAGCCGATGGCAACTAAGGGACCTACAGTTTAACGTGGAATCCGAACCACGGCCTCTGAATTACGAATATGTCTAATTATGAGGATAGTCTTTTCGGACTAACGTAGTATTCAATAGTGTGGACGTTAATCCACAAAAGAGAACACCACACCCACCGACCATGGCTCACAACTATCCACAATTCGTGACCTTCAAGTAGCTGGATTACAGGATGACGCCACCATGTTTAGACTTATCACTGGTAGACACATGTACAAGTTTCGTAAATGCCTCATCAACTCCAGTAGTTAAGTGGGAAGTTGGAACAGTTATTATTAGCTACCTGTTCACAATGAGACAATGAACAATGGGTCGAGTTGTATTTTGTTTTCTGAAACAGATCTCTTCTGCCCTAATTATGCTCACTAATTCCTTGTTTTGAAGCTACTAATAGATGGTGGTATTCGTGTCCAATTTTTTAAACAAATACACAATTCGATTTGTAATGAAAAGGGCTACAACGAGACATTTTGCCATTTTTTATGAAAGTTAAAGTTTTATAAAAAATTTTATTTTTAAAAATTAAAAAATGGGTGCCATTTTGAAATGTGTTATCAAATAAAGCTGGTTATTTTTTATTAAGTAGGTCTTCTACGAAGTAAGAACCGTATTGAATATGAAACCAATTGGTCAAACTGTTCTTGAGATATGAATTATATTGCAAAAAATACAAAATGGCGGATGTCTGGTAAACAAAGCGTTTTTGGGAAAAAAAGTTTTCTTCATTTTATTTCTATTTTGACCTATAGAACTCAATGTAGTAGTTGGCTCTGTCTGGCATAATTTATTTAGAAACCTTAGTTACTCGTGTGACCATGTTTTTTATAGTTCGTAAAAAATAAAAAAAATCAATCATCATTTAATACAAAGGAAACTATAGAATAATTTTATTCAAAAAAATTAATTTCTATAATTTTGATTTTCTCTATTTAAAAACATTATTGTGACTATTTTCCACAAAAAAATGTTTGTATTTACTTCCCTGTGGGAAATAGGTTAGATCATGGATATGTCTAAAGGGAAGTTTAAATAAACAGCTGTTCTTATTCTTTTATTTTTAAAATTCAATACAATAGTTATAGTAGTTCTTATGGAAACCTGTTACATGTTTTCCATCTTAAAATTCACTAACACCCCCCCCCCCCAGAGCTAAGACATATCCATGTCAAAAACTGTTTACTAATAATAGGCTGCAATAAAACCGTCGAGTTAAGCGTCAAAATTATTTCCATCTGTAACTAATTTTTTTTTAATATGCATTCAGACTTTCTAATCCGTTTGAGTGAAATAATACATTGACTGGTAGTATCCGTACTGAGGTAAAGCGTGAAAATTATTAAATTTGACCTTGACAGCTGATTGTATTTGATTGGTGGCGAACATATGTAATACAAATCATTACACCCATCACACATAACCTCAACTCGAATTCACTTTAAAATAGTCATTAAGTTGAATCGTTGCCGTGACTGAATTTGGATAAAAACGAAATAAAATGTTACTGTTTTGTAGTATATTATAATTTATTTTTAAAATTTAATTATAGTTAAGTTAAAAAATGTATTAATGAATTTATAAACAGTATGTAGGCCAATTCGTTTTAAAATGCATAAGTGTTAGGATATCTTAACCAAATTGAGCAAGACCATGAGAGAATGACTTCTGTAGATTTTTTAGATGTTCAATCGATTGACCAATCAGGACCATTATTGTTTCTTGTCTCTTGTCAAGACAAAGCATTCTCATTTAGTGGAGTGTAGATGATAAAGATTATAAATATGTTACCCCACGTTTGTCGGGTAAGAATCAATGTTAGAATTTTCACTCAAATTATTAATCATATAACACTAATTTAATCAAATGTAACATTTTATAGTCCTGCTCTCTCTTTTGCCTTTTTTTGTATATATAATATAATTAACTAATTGGTTTTAGGGCTCATGATTTTACTTCAATAAAAGAAGATGATAAAAAAAGTTCACAATTTATGCAAAACAAACTTACACATTACCTTAGGAATTTAAATTTTTTTGCTATTAGAAATGCTACAATTTTGTTCAAAACATTTCCTTAACCTCAATACATAATTACTAAAACACCTAAAATGTCAACTTTTAAAAGATTAACTCTTTAAAAATACTATGTAATTTTTGTATAGCCTAATCCCATTATGCATGGCCCATTTACTGCTAAGGGCGAGTAAGCATTAGCCAAACACTGTAACCAAGTGAAATGTCAAACTATAACGGCACCGGTTATGAATAAAGGAGGCCATGAGACTAACCTTACGATCGTTATCAATAAGCGGTGACGGTGAGCGGAAGAGAGAAAGGAGTTCTGACCTGAGGGTATACCTGTGGTGGGAGTTGCTGAGATTAGGGGAGACATGTTAGGTGGAAGTAAACACACCGTATGGCACTAGATACAACGTAACTAAGGCAGCCACACAAAGATTGTAAGCTGGCTCCTCTGGGATATTAACTGGATAGACAATTAGATTAGATTATATTGAAATGGCGACCATACTACAACGTAGCTATTTTAGCCAAGTATGAATAGGAATTGAGTGTAAGATAATTGTGCCGCAATCTTGTTGTCTTGAGACTGACTAAGACTGATATCTTAGATAGGACTGTTAATTAATAGCCCAACAGCCGATGGAAACTAAGGGACCTACAGTTTAACGTGGAATCTACGGCCACTAAATTACGAATTAGTCTAATTTTAAGGATGGTCTTCGCAGATTAACGTAGTATTCAATAGTGCGGACGTTAATCCTTACAAAGAACACTACATCCACCGACCATCTCTCACGACTATCCACAATTCGATACCTCCAAGTATCTGGATTATAGGACGTTGCCACCGTTCCAGTCATAATTTTTTTGTTAGGTTAACGTTTTCACAGGAAAATTTCTAAACCCTAGTATTGTTGGCGAAGTTCCCATGGAAAAGTGAGGAGCTGTTTGCATGACCCATATTGCGACAGTTAAGGGACTACGATAGAAGTTCATAACTCAACCCCATTAACACGTTTTGAAGGTCATTCTAAATTGTATATGCGTAAATAGGTATAAGCATATATATTTTGTCGACACTTTAACGGCCGCAATTTTTGCTGATTATGTCTATACATAAAAATTTATACATGCCCTTTATGCGTTGCTAAAAGACTCATCCGATCGTCATGAAATTTTAGGAAGTTGCTCTACATGTGTCCGGGAAGGTTTTAGTGAAAAATATATTAAAAAACTCCATCAGTTTCCATTTTATGGCGTTTTAAATTTTCAATTTAACCTTATGGGGACTAAGTTTGCAAAGCAACGTTAAAGATGTTATGGTTTATGGTTTTGGGCGATTGTGTATTTATTTATATTTCTTATTTTCTATCTGAAAAGTCCCGTGTTAGTATGTTGACCAAATAAAAAATAATTAGGCTACAATTGTTATACATTTTACGTATATTATAATAATAAGCTGTTATATATCTTTCCTATAAACGCAGTTAGGTTTGGTTTGGGTTTAGGTTGGATTAGAAAATTGTGAATCAATCCACTCATATCAATTTGTTTTATAATGACTACACTTTTGAGGGCGTTTTGTATTCCAAAAATTTTGTTTTAATTTATATATGTATAATCTTTGAAACAATCTAATTTTCCTTTTAA
This sequence comes from Nephotettix cincticeps, assembly GCA_023375725.1. Classification (NCBI taxonomy): domain Eukaryota; kingdom Metazoa; phylum Arthropoda; class Insecta; order Hemiptera; family Cicadellidae; genus Nephotettix; species Nephotettix cincticeps. The sequence continues at coordinate 3,784,774 of CM041785.1, forward strand.
TCATTCGATTCAGCTCAAAGGAACACGCAATTTATTTGGAATCATGACTCTAGGTTACTAGGTTAGATATTTTTCACCGAGATATTCAAACTGGTAAACATAGTATACTGTGTAAAGTTAATCTCAAGGAGAATAGCTAAAAATCAATAACTTACTAATTTTTATGCAAGTCCTTCTAATTAAGTTTGATCAATCCATCTATAAAACCTCCACATTTATTTTTGCTTTTTATTGTGGCAGCAAACATATTCATTGCCCATGTAATTCTTAAGGAGAATAAATCAATTTTTATAACTCACTTGGTTATTGATATAATTTGACAAAATTTTTTATATGTTTTTTACCACATTACCATGTAAAACAACCCCTATTGCAGCAAACCTACATACTCTGTAATACTCAATACTAAAATAAGAACGCACAAGCTTCTTCGAGTGTATAAGTTTGTGCGTTCAATTGTTTGAAAGCATAGTTCATCTCTATGATTAAAATTTAGTTAGTATTAGGGCCTACTGGATTACGATTTCAATATACGTATAAACCATACAAGTGCGTATACACGTATATACTAGACGTATCGTTGAGGAAAAGGGCTAAGAAATGCTAAAGAGTGGATAAAAATCCACTCTGGGCAAAAACTTTCTAAACTTTTATTAATCTAAAGTGTTATTATTTTAATCTTTCACCATATTATTTCTAGATTATGTTTTCCAAAAAGCAAAACCACAAGTTTTATTCAGGCTACTGGATGTTATAAGACTGACGTACAGATGACACATGTATTACATACAACACAATTATAAAACAGCTGATATAATTGCCGTATTGGCAATTGATGAACCAGCTGTAGCTGTAACATATGTCAAAGAGAGGTATCAAGTTTGAAGCAAACTAGAAATAGAATTTTAGTTTTTTTTTAAATTAGTATCCATCTGTTTACTGTATTATAAAATCTTATGGATTCAATTTTGTTTTGATTAAATAACAATGGTGACAGGATTACAGTTCCAGTTACAGTTCATCTTGATAGTAGATTGAATTGGAAAGCTCATATCAACAACCTCGGTAAAAAGTTATCTAGAGTCATTTTTCTTTTTTGGAAGTTAAAACCTCTTGTAAATTCAGAATACCTACGATTAGCTTACTTCGGGCTATTCCAATCCCATATGCAATATAGTCTCATTACATGGGGTCACTCTCCTCATATACATGCGATACTTCTTCTTCAAAAAAGGTTATTCGCATAATGGCTGGGGTTGGACCTGTGGAGCACTGCAAACCAATTTTTATTCGATTTAAGATTTGTACAGTTATTAATTTATACATTTATAACATATTAGTCTACACAAAAACTAACATTCATATATTTCATACCAGGCAAGATTTCCACACACATAACACTAGAGGCAAAACTACATTGGACATTCCACCTCACAGGCTTGCATTGACAGGTAACTCCTCCAAAATTAACTGTGTGAAGTTTTATAATAAGTTGCCTGACTCTCTTAAACAGCTTCCTCTGGCTACTTTTAAGGTGAGACTATATTCCTGGCTTGTAAACAATCCATATTACTCAACAAAGGATTTTTTAAATTAAGTTTTATGATTAGTTTTATGTAATTGTGACAATGCCTATTTCTTGTTCTGTACTTGATCAACGGCAATAAAACTTCTTGATTCTTGATTCTTGTTAAAAATTGACCGATAACAGTGAGCTCTAAATATAGATGATTGACCTGCAAAATTTAATGCAGTTTAGTTTAAATCAATCAACTTTTCTCTAAGAGTTTATTAGTTTTCGGAGTCAAGGACGACCAAGGTCTCGGAGGCGCATATATCAGCTGACGTATCAGCTGGTGGATCAGCTGATTCGACAACCGGTCCGTTTCCACTTACGCAATCCCACTTTCTACGAACCTCTGATCTCAACATATGTTGGTAATTTACCACTTATACTTTATAATAATAGAGAGTTTGTGTCACACACGGTAAAATCAAAACGTAAACTCTAGGGAATCAGCTGGTTCATTTACATGTAGCGGACCAAGTATGTTTAACAATAAACACAGCTGTCTGCCGCATTCACCAAAATCAAATGTCTGACATTTTAAACAAAACCTAAAAACTTATTTTGTCTACCTTTGAAAGGCAATTTATTTCATGTCTTTATCCAACCGAAATGGAGAAACGGCGGATAAGACTTACTTAATTTAACGATATAGTTGAGTTACAAAGTTAAAACTTATTAATTTTTTTACAGCCTAATAACATCTAACAAATTCATTCGTAAACAAAACCGTATTCATTCCAAGGTCAAGATATGGTGTTATTTTTTGTGTTTGGCTATTGGCTATAAAAGCATTGCTTAACTAATTATAAGTTGGTTTATGAATGTAAATAGTTTAATGTAAAATTTAATTGAAATAAAAAATAAACAAAAAGTGTGTCACCTTGGACACGGTAATAACATGTTCAGGCATAACTACTGAAAAAATAAACAAACGATAGAAATGAAGATGTTGTCTTCTGCTACACAATATTACTTTATCTCATTGTTTTATTTTTTGGTAGTTAGTATGGTAGACCAGAAAAACTATTTCTTGCATTTTCTCCACAAAATTTCTTCAGAACCTGCAGGGCAACACATGTTTTAGCGTGTAAACAAAGTACTTAACATTTACAGAAAGGACTGAAGAGGTTTTATATGAACAGGCGACAAGACTTATGCTTCTCAACTTTTGACATGGATGTGTCTTAGCTCTGGGGGAGTGTTGGTGATTTTTAAGATGGAAAATATGTAACAGGTTTACAAAGAAACTACCAGAGCTATTTTATTGAATGTTTTATATAAAAGAATAAGAACAGCTGTTTATATGAACATTATGTTTATAAAACATTCCCTTTAGACATATCCATTATCTATTTCCCACAGGGAAGTAAATAAAACAAATTTTTTCTTATAGCTTGTGGACTAGAAAGATTATTTATATGTATCTTAAAATATATTGTAGATTTCAAAATTAGCTACCAGAATGCGTAATAAAACACGTTTTCCGAAAAAGTGCTAAACGGGGGTTTCCCGTGGGGCTCTCAAATGGTGAGAAGAGAATGGTATATTAAAGTTTTCTTGGACAGTAGTCCGTTGACTAAACGACTTTCCCTGTCGGCGTCAGCTGGGATGAAAGGTCATGGTTGTGAGAGCAAGCAGGTTGCGTTTCCGATTATCGCCACTAGGATCGCTGATATAGCTATTAGACCGCTCATTTATAATTTCAATCGTGTTTGAAAATGGATGTTCTGATATCGATGACGATATTAACTTAATTTTTTGGCGCACCGATAACATCGAAAACACAGCCCGTGCGTTCCCGACGATGCGGAGCCCATTTTCTTCCGCTGCCTCCGTTGGGAAAGGCCCCGCCTGGAGGCTGCACGAAAACTTAGTGTTTTTTCGATGGACACGTTCTACCACAAGATGACTGAGGACGAGGGAAACTGGGATTGTTTGCCACAGTTCGTCCGGGGCGTCCTTCTAGAGAAGAAAAGCGATCTGAACCGCGAAGAGGCACAGAACACCTAAACAAGTGCCTGGATATGGAGTAAGCCCCAGGGTGTAAGCCAAATTTAGGCCTAGCCTGTTGTAATGTGTCAAACAGTTCCAGATTAGAGTAGAGGAGGTTTTTTTAGCGGGTAACCTCACTTCTTAGGGGAGTCCCACAACACAGGCCTGTGTGCTTAAAGCATTTCTTTCACCTCTCCCTAAAAAATAATAATATCGAAAAACCAAATATTGACATCGCCGATATGTTTTATAAACTTAAAGAAAATTGAACAGACTGCTTTCATAAAAATAGTTTAATTCAGGAGCTTGTTAAAGTAGAGCATTGAGCATTTGTATTATCTTGTAACATTAATTTTATTATGTTCAAAATAAAATCTTTGTTGTCCGTTCTACCATGAATAGCATTCCTTATGGAGTAGAAATATAGTTTCTAATAGTATTTAGTTGACTGGAGCATAGAGGAATATTTACTAGCATAGAGTATAGCAGACTGTCAAAAGAAAACACTTTAGGACTCGATAAGTTTATAACAGTAAAACATAGTTTATATTTAAAATGTAAATATTATTTAATGTGATAACCTACAAAAGGTTTTTCACCTTTGCGACTTGCACCGTCTTTTCTTTTGACAGTAAGCTATACGCAATGCAAATTAAAATGCTAATAAGGAGAAAAATGTACACAAATAAACTAGGAAAACCACAGCAAATAAGGTGAACAACAAGGCCTCATGAAAAATCAAGGCCGCTTAAATACGCATTGAGAAAGAAAACTATATTTCTAATATGCGGACCCCACCCAAAACCTTCCGATAGTGTACTCCACTGCAATAAATTAAATTTATTTATTTCACTTAAAAAGAAAAATCTGGATAACGTTAACATAAACCATTTAAATATTGAAAATTCACTTCTACTACATAACATAGCTGTGTAAATTTGAGTTAATTTTAGTATCAATTCAAACCAGTTATGACATAAACAACAAAAGCTAAATTCTGACCACTGAGTAGTTCATTTATTGTGTTTAAAAGAGCCTTCTTTCAGTAATAAACATAACTTAGACATTGTATTGTTATAGAAATATTTAATAATTGGTTTTATGCGATATCGAATTTGCGAACTCACAACAATATTTTTATATCCAATAGTATCGAACTTAAGGATATCGATATAATATCGAATACAAATATCGATATTAACTGATGACGGGGTTTTGCAAGGGTAAAGTGTAACGCTTTAATCTTCGAACCGCATCAATAAGTGTGGTTTGCACACGATATATTATCGCAATTGCTATCGCGAATTTCCTCTTGCGTCAGAATCGCATCGCCGGTAATTGAAGATTGCAGACTAGCAAGAATGAAAGGTGAATGTACAGGAAATCTTTGAGAAGGAGGATAATACGTGAGAATCTCACGATGTAAAATTGCATCTTATATGTTAATATTTGGTCAGGGTTTCGATACTAAAGTTTACACTAGTATTGAATTTACCTAAAATTTAAAATACGAAAACGAAAAGAAGGAAGCAATTGATTTTTGAGAAATTATGTTAGTATACATTTCTTTAAAAAAATTGTCAATACACCACTTTGGTCGTTAAGTAGTTTGTGTAACCTTTAGTGGAGATATCTTATACAAACAAATCCTAAAAAATTTCTCAAAACTGCTCTAACAATTTTGTCAAAAATGTCATACTCTATGGTATTAGGGTCTATGGTTTTGTAAAAGGGGGACATGAGGGGACATTGTCCTCCAAGCCTTTTGTTAAATATGTATATATTTATCTTAGATAGTTATCGAAGATTAAGCTTTGCCCAATATACAAACTAAATACAAAAAATTAGAGTTAAAATACAATAAATGTTTTAGTGGAATAGTAAAGAATACGATTGCTGCCGCTTCAATATCAACGTCTTAAATTGTTACTGGATCCTATATCGTAATTTGCTATATCTTACATTTTCTTCTTTACTTCTTAAAAAAATGTGTTTTCAATAACATAAAACGCCTTTGTCTTGTAATTATCAAAACTCCCCTTTATCAAAGGGATATTTCATACCCCTAGACCTCGCCCTCTCCCAAAAAATTACTTCTAACTCTGCACACGTGTTAAGGTCATAAATAATATGGCACCTCCTGAATGTCTATACAAATTATTGTTCAAAAGTTATACACTTTTAAATAAAAAATACGTGTTCTGGATTTATTGGAAAAACAATACATTTATAAAATAATTTGCTACCACAATTAAAATAGCCAAAACACTAAGCAAGTTGGTATCTTAAATCATTAGTCTACTTCTAATGGTTCAAAAATTAAGTTTAATCTACTGTCCGTGGTAAACTTTGTATGTTGTCTGTGATCCCCACGTTATTGTTATGGAGAATATTAAAACGTAAATTTACTCATTATTTCTCAACCGTTATGAAACTTGGTATGCAGCCTAAGTTTACATTACCTAATAATCGACTCAAAAAGGATTTTCATTGCCTTGTGAGGTGAGATTAGGGGATAAATTTCCCCGAAAGTTTTCAAATCAAAATACGAGGGTGTCTGCTAAAATTTTATAACTATTTTTTTTACATTTGATTTTTTTATTTGACAAGATAATTAATCTTAAACATTCCAGTAGTGCTCCAACTCTCGTTCTGAGTGCATTCTATCCTTCGTCGCCTCGCCTTTCGAAGTGTCGCATTGTTTGTTGCGTTATCAATACAGTTTTTTGTATTGCGCATAATGGATAACTATAATCTAATTGATAACATTATATAATTAATATTTTGTACCTTAAAAGTTCAATTTTCAATGCAAGTTATTAATCTCTTGAAAACGGGAGGAGTTTGTCCACATCCAGAAACGTTGTGTTGTTAAAAACACAAACGTGTTGGATAAGTCTAGTAAAATATATTGAATAATAATATCAATAAGCATCTAAACAATGAATTTTATTAAAATTATGTATTATTTAGTTGACTTCTAAAGAAAAAAACGTCAGTTCAATGATACAGGTTTTTTTACGTACGCGCGAGAGAAGCATCCAGGAAACTTCCTGTAACGTGATCTTCTCAATTGCTAATAGGTCGTGGGATTCACAATTGTAAAAACTGAGGGGAATATATCCAGGAGATAATTAAGAGACAATAACGTTAGAGATACGAATCGCACATGTCAAATTTCATCTAAATCGGACCAACGGAGTAGGCTGTGGCTACATACACACACAGACAAACAGGTTGACAGACAGACGGACAGACAACACGTCGAAACCCACTTTTTTGGATTCAGGGGACCCCAAAACGGATATATCCACTCTCAACTCAAATTCGAAAATTTTGACGAAAACAATAGTTTCTCCATATACTATATATCCAATTTTAAAGCTAACATGTATTTACTGTTAGGCGTTACGAAGTTCGCCGGGTCAGCTAGTTTAGAATAAACGGTTAAAATTATATTGGAATCTTAAAAAAACTTTTCAATGAAAAAACTCTTTCAACGAAGAACTACCAAAACTACAACTTCAATTTCCAACCTCGGTAACAACGTTAATTTATAATATGGACCAAAAGGCATATAAAGATAAAACAAAAAATTAATTTTACATTATCAAACCAGATTACAGGACAGTAGATGAGAATAAGGTTTCAAGTTTTTATTATGATTATTATTCTATAAGATGGAAACTAACCTCATAGTAAAAATCTCCTTAGAAAACACCTTACCGACAAGACAATGTAAGCCACTTGAATACCGTTAATGACTGTTACACTTATGTGTCTTTCCTGTCTCTTTGTCATGTTGTGTAACTCGAGTCACCAACTCGTTGTAAAGGTGTACGTGTACATAGTTCTTGTATAAGGAAGAAATGGGTGGTCCGGGAAACAGGGAAAGTAGATTAGCGAACCGACGAAGTGCGTGTGTGAGCCACGCGACCTTGATAACGCGCTAACACTCCTGCTGATAAGGATTCATAAACATTCAGCCAATTAACAATTAATTTTTTTCTTTTACAAGGAAATTAAAAGTTTGCATTTCCTGAGAATTTTTCACTCGTTTCCTGTAAGAGCTATAACTATCGCTATGGTTTTGTTTTGTATCTGAAAATCTTGTACTGGTGGTAAATTACGTTATATTTTTTAGCGATCTATCTTATTATAGTGATAATTTTTTACATTTAATGAGTAAATTGAGAGTATTCGTTTTTTATTTACTTATTATTAATAATAACACTATTGTTTGATAACAATGTAATATTTACTGATCCAAATATACAAAAGCGATGCTAGATTGACGAACGAAAACGGCCCACCCCGAAACTCAATAATTGAGACTGGGACGGCAGCGACGTCCTGTAATCCAGCTACTTGGAGGTCACGAATTGTGGATAGTTGTGAGCGATGGTCGGTGGGTGTAGTGTTCTCTTGTGTGGATTAACGTCCGCACTATTGAATACTACGTTAATCCACAACAACCATTCTCGTAATTAGACCAGTTCGTGATTCAGAGGCAGTGGTTCGGATTCCACGTTAAACTGTCTAAGGAGCATGCCAGCCTTAGTCAGTAACAAGCCTACAAGATCGCGCCACAATCATCTTACTACCACACTAATTTCTCATTCATACTTGGCTTAAAATACCTACCTGGGTAGGTTGCCTGTTCAATAATCTAATCTAATCTACTTCCATGTGTCATGGCGGAGGAAAAACATCCGTGATAGACTATGAGAAGGGAGTTATGGTTAAAAATAGGACGAAGTGTCCTCAGTGCGTAAGACCCGATCCAGCTTGCTACAAACTGTAAAACGTGAGAAGACCACTACAAACTACTGTACACAGTCAGACCCAGAAACCCATCCAAAGGGCATTGCCTAAAGAATCAATTTCATTGGACGTGCCCTAACAGTGTCATGTATTCTTAATTCTTTTAAACATTCTTCAGAAACTACGTAATGGTACATTTGTATTAATGTTATGCACAACACTTTATTCTTGTTAAACGTTTAAAACAAGCCAGTTTAAAATTTCTTCTTATTTGAAATTTTGATTTTGATTTTTTGGCCGCAATTTTGATGTTGTTTGTTGGAAGATATTATTAAAGTTCTCAGAAACAACACCTCAATAGGGTGAAAAGTTTATAAACACTCTGTAAGTGTTCAAATTCACCTAAGCAGTTCATGGCATGATTCCACCACCAACGTTTTCAATTTGATAATTCAGTTGGTAACAGTAATGTAATGAACTTTTCGCATCTACCCTCCTAGTACTAATACTCTCAAGTCCTACCGAAATAATTTAAACGATAAACGTAAAATTGGAAGATTAAATGTATATTTACCCTTTTACAGCTTACACAAATAACAAGACTAATAACTGGAAATTAAGTAATAACCTTTTGACAACGAAAAATTTACCACGTAACAGAGAAACAATTAAAACAATTATAACCGCTTTCCAATCAGTAACACATTCCTTCTTGTAGTAATTATTACAAAAAATAATAATTACAGAGAACTTGTCATTGTTGCAAATGCAGCCACAGCTGACTAGATGACATTCCGGGTTTTGTACTCTCGCCCCAACTAGGGTAGTTCATGGAACTTACTAGATCATAACTAATAGGGACATTTTAAGAGTGATAATCCCTATTATACACAAAGATGGCAATTTACCACATTGTGGGACTTGAAAATTCTATCCTAACCTCTTACTGCTACAGCCTACTATAGCTAGATTATTTATTTGAATTTTTTGGACTATTCCTTCATCGTCAAGTGTTTAACTACACTACGTTTCGGGAGGTAAGGAAACTTCTCCCGTTATCAAGTGACCCTAATTAGAATCTACATTACTCTACCCAACCTTCATTTTTGGGGTTTTATATTTTTATTATTATTTTTGATAAACATCATACATTCATACACATGGAGCAAAAATTCACACAGTTACATATACTTATTACGAATCTAAAAAACATGGTAAGAAATAACTCAAGATAATAAACGAATCAGTACTACTTAAAAATATATACCTGTACATTTACACTGACAACGTCGCCTCTGTTCCAACACCCGCCATGCATACACACATGGTATGGACGCGACGTCGCCAGTGTAAATGTACAGGTGTAGGTCACTTGATAACGGGAGGAGTTTACTTACTCCTCGAAACGTTGTGTAGTTGACGCGGAAGGAAAAGTACAAAAAATTGAATAAATAAATACAAATCCTGCGCTATTATTTTTAAAAAATACATTAGCTAGATTCACCCGTGGTGTTACTTTTCCCAGATGATCGCTTCAGTCGTCACCTTACGTTATATCTAGGCCACGGTTATCGTTCCTTGAGTAAGTTCTTCAGCCTCATTATATTTCTAAGCATCTCAGACGCCATTTACCACTTTTTAACCTCTTCCAGCATTTTACTTATGATATTTTCTCTTAAAAGGATTCTATAAGATCCAGAAAATATAGCCTTCTCAGTTAGATCCAACCGAGTCCAGTTGGGTATATAATATGGTAATATTAAAGCACAATGTTAAATTAAATAGATTTTCCGAAGAGGTACAAATCACGAATGTTAGAAATGAAGAAGATTTGAATATTACCGAATTTTCCATTAGGAAGAAGCTATTACCGTAGGTCTCATGGCAAGACCTAAGCCCGGGACCATGTTATTTTTTCGATTTAAGGTGCCCTAGCCTCTGGGCACCTAAAGTTTGTTTATTTTACATGAACAAGATGCGCCTTCTAATTGATAAATACCACAAACACGTCTGCTATGTTATGTGGGATACATTGTCTTTCACTACAGGATTAAGTGAAAACTACATTATAGCTTGAGAAATTTCAAGTAACTTTTATTTAATTTTTATTAATATTATTATCTATCGCATAGCCAATTTATTGTATCCTAAAGTACAAAAGTATTTGATCTTAAGGAGACCGGAATGAGCTTATGATTTATGTGGTCAGTTTCTTTTTTCATTATACTGACTTCCTGAAGTTATTTAGTCCAACCACTGGATCTGTTCATCTTTGGTTCTTAGCTATTTTCAACAATTACCCACCTCCTATGTATTTATATAAAAAACTGAATATATGGTCTGCAATAGCAGTATATTTAGTTACTAGTCCGAAAAGCACGTATTTACCGAACAATAATGTGGTTGTTCAAAGACAAAGTCGACCAAAAGGGTACGGTAAACGCATTTTGGACGGATGGTGTGCGATATCTTACACCATACTAGGCTACTCTTACTTTCAAATCTGATAAACGCTCTCATTGATTATAAAATTTTCTTCCTGGTTTAGAGAGCTAGAGGTTATTCTTTTGTTGGCACAACCAACCAATAAATACCATCGGAATTTTTCTAATTAGTTTCGGTAAACAGATGTTTCTAGGACTAAATACACCCACGGGAAGTTCATTAAAAAGAGTAGTCTGGCGTAAAAATGTTTGTATTTACTTATCTACAAATAGGTTAAATAATAATTAATAGGAAATAGGTTAAATCATGGATATGTCTAAAGCTAATGTTTTCAGTTCATTCAAACAACTGTTCTTATGTTTCAAATTGTCGTCAAAAATATACGTATGGAACTAGTATTGTGCGCCTTCAAACCAGTGAAAGCAAATATAGAAGCAGATGTGTCGGGTTCACCGCATACTTTCTCTGCAGGCACAGTAAAAATCAACCAAGAACCTGTAAAATATTGAATTAAATCCAACAAGTGGAGCACTAAAGTATCACATTGTACAGATACACATGTGGAAAAGTGATGTAATTTTTTCTTGCGTCTTAATAAATTAACGATGTCCAATTAATAAATAATGGTGTATGTTTCCGGTAATAGTTTTATATCAATGGAAGATAATCTGGTTATGAATGCGTGCATCTCTAATTATGTTGCAAATCTGATGCCATATTGTGTGGCGTTAATGAAACATATCAACAACGTAGCGTAATTACAATGCAAATCATGTTCAATTAGTGATTACGTATTAGGGACAACCTTCATCATCTATTTTGATGAAACAGCTTAGTTTACCACCAAGACGACATAATGAAGTTTCAGACTATTTATTTGCAATAAAGAACTTAACAACAATATTATTTACTTGTACTCAAAGTTTTGGTAAAATTCAAAACTATCTGTTAAATAAAAATTCAGCATGTATTCTTTCAGCATTGGGTATGAAAGGTGATTCAATGTTTTTTTATCAGTTTTAAAGTTTAACGTCCACGAGATTTTATGTGCAAAATTTACAATGAGTTGAGATCAGATCAGTTGATGTTAAAGAATAAGAAAAACGGTATCAGTGGACTGACACATACTTTCTCCCGTAGGTAGAATCATTTAGGTATCATTTAAAAATCATTTATTGTTTCAAAATCATACAGTTTTTGAAAATAAGAAATCATCATTATATAGAAGATTAATAGAAGAGCTGATATTTTGTTCAAATAAATAAACGGTACCAGTGAACTGACACATACTTTCTCCCTTAAGTAAATTAAAAAAAGACAATCTGTAATAAAAATATCATGTTCTACAAAGTTAATCTAAATATCATTTAATAATTTATTGTTTCAAAAATAATCATCCAATTTCTAAAAATAAAAACACGAGAGACAAAGTTAAATTAATTGTTCAAATTGTATGGGGGGGACAACCCCCCCCCCCCGTAACACCAAGCTTTTTTGAGCTGGTTTTGTTCGGTGATTTGACCTTACGCTTCATACCAAGTTTCATGGAAAACGGTTGGAAAGTAAGGAAGAAATTGATTTTTTTTATATTCTCCATAAGAATAACATTGGCGCTTTCAGACAACGTACTGCGTTTATCGTGGACAGTAAATTTAACTTTTCTCTGGAACCGTTAGTCGTAGACAAATAATTCAAAATACTAATTTGTTTATTTTTTAAGCTGGTTTCAATGGTACCAGTCAAGATATACTCTACTTTTATTCTTTTCGCTGAAAATTTAAAAATTTGATTTTTTTAGACATTTAAAAGCCCATAACTTTTGAACCGTCCATTTTTACAGATATGGCGGGTGGTGTCAAGTTATTTAGTACTCTGTGCACTATAAACTGTCAAATTTTAATCAAAATCGTTAGAGCCGTTTTTGAGAAATTTGGATTTTCACGTTTTTAAGGGTTTTTAGGGGGTGAACTACCCTTAAAAATCAAAAATTAAAAAAAATGAAAAAAAACGCTGGAGATACCGTGAATATATACATACATGCCAAATTTCATCTAAATCGGACCAACGGGGTAGGCTGTGGCACTGTACACATCCAGGCACACACACGGACAGATAGACATCACGTCGACACCCCTTTTTTTGGATTCAGTGGACCACAAAACGGATATATCCACCCTCAACTCAAATTCGAAAATTTTGACGAAAACAATACTTTCTCCATATACTATGTATAAGGGGAGAAAGTAAAAATAGAATGAGGTTTATGGCAGCTAAATATAAATTAAAAAGAACATGACTCTAATTCAACCTGACTGTACAGTACCTTTGACCTATTATTCAAACCATATTACATTACATAAACTATGTTACAATTCCCTTAGTAGCAATTTAAATTGGTTAATTAAAATGACATAATATTTGTGCGTGCTACTTACATGTGGGGACAGGTATGATTTAGTAGAATTGCAGAAGGATTTGAGAAACGTCTAATAGCTCTGTGGTCAGTGGTGGAATTGTTTATGGGATTTAGGGACTGAAATAATTACTGTATAATTATAGACAAGACAGATGGTAAATAAGGGATGCTTCAACTGCGCCTCGCGGTCAGAAATGTCTTAATCCCCTATTAAAATTGCGCCTCGCAGTCAATATGATCCCTGTGCCTTGCACCTACCTTTCACTAACCACCTAACAGAGAATGAAGATTGCAGTTACTATGAACTAGTAATGGTGACAAAACTGTTTGATCATGAATAATAATAAAATTTAAAATTTACTAAAGTTTTAAAGTTATAAGTAGTATGAAAAAATAATATGACAAAATAGCGAAAAGAGCCAATTTCACGCAGGATAAAGGATCCCACCGTGTCAATTATCTTTAAAACTCGGGGTATTTTTGCAAAATACATATCTACATATTTCCAACAGTCAGATATTAGGCAACTATTGTTCAAGTATAAGCGTACCACACGTTTTTACTTTCTCCATACATAGTATATGGAGAAAGTATTGTTTTCGTTAAAATTTTCGAATTTGAGTTGAGGGTGGATATATCCGTTTTGGGATCCCCTGAATACAAAAAAGTGGGTTTGGACGTGATGTCTGTCCGTCCGTGTGTCTGTCAGTGTGTGTGTGTGTCTGGATGTGTACAGTGCCACAGCCTACCCCATTGGTCCGATTTATATGAAATTTGGTATGTGTGTATATATTTACGGTATCTCCAGGCGTTTTTTTCATTTTTTTGAATTTTTTATTTTTATGGGTAGTTCACCCCTAACAACCCTCAAAAATCGTGAAAAATCCAAATTTCTCAAAAACGGCTCTAACGATTTTGATTAAAATTTAAAAGTTTATAGTGCACAGAGTACTAAATAATTTGACACCACCCGCATGTCTGTAAAAATGACGGTTCAAAAGTTATGGCTTTTAAATGTAAAAAAATTAAATTTTTTGAATTTTCAGCAAAAACAATAATCCTAAAGTATAACGTGACTGGTACCATTGAAACCAGCTCAAAAAACTAAACAAATTAGTATTTTAAATTATTTGTCTACGGCTAACGGTTCAAAGTTAAATATACTGTCCATGATAAACATAGTACGTTGTCTGAAAGCGCCCAATATTATTCTTATGGAGAATATAAAATAAATCTATTTCTTCCTTATTTTCCAACCGTTTTCCATGAAACTTGGTAAGAAGCGTTAGGTCAAATCACCCAACAAAACCAACTCAAAAAAGATTGTTATTACCGGGGGGCGGGTGTTTCCCCTCATACAATTCAATTAATTAATTTAACTTTGTCTCTCTTGTTTCTATTTTCAGAAATGGGATGATTATTTTTTATACAATAAATTATTAATTGATATTTAGATAAACTATGAAGAACATGATAGTTTTATTACAGATTGTCGTTTTTAAATTTACTTAAGGGAGAAAGTATGTGTCAGTCCACTGATACCGTTTATTTTGTTTACTTGGGAAGATGGGTGGAGGGGAAGGACCGGTTTCTGGCACTAACCTATTGTTTAAATCAATTATTCTCATGCTACGTCCATCATTCTGGGACTTTATTTGAACATTTATTGGGTAGGAAATATTGTAAACATTAAAATTGTATAATTTTGAACAATTTAAGTTTCAAAAGAAACTCAGCAGTTTTCTGACGTCAGGCCTAACTTGAGACAGTATTTCTAGGGTTGTAACTAAACAATACCATTAGACATAAACTGAAAAACATCTACTTCTCTTATCTCACATAGAACTGTCACGTTTATTGATAGTCAAAATCATTAACAATGACTATTCATGAGCCCAGACAAGGTAAGTTGTAGCAGGTACTCTACCCTACTGGGAAGGGCACTCTATCCCCTTGGTCCTGACTCATCTGAAAGGTCCTCTATTTCCAGTCAACGAGGTCCATCGTTTGATTATTGTGAAACCACAAGCTCCTGTAACTCATCCACCCTGTGTTCCTGGCTGTCCAGTAATGTTAGCTGGCCCAGTTCCATCGTTATTTGCCGGCTCTGCACGCTCCTCGTTTTTACTCTGGAGACCCGGACAAGCAAGTCGAGTCTTCAACGACAAAAAGTTGAGAGAAAGCAGGAAACCTTTAATACGAACCTTTTTATATTTCACAGTTAGATAAACCCAAAAGTGTGCCAAAGTTCACATTAAACGGTGACATTTAGTGGTATTTGTTTTTTTCATATATTTTTTAACGGTGTAAAGTCTGTACGAAGAATGCTTTGATATAATGTAATTTTTTGAACTGAATGTTAATCTGTTAGATTTAAAGAAATACTGATTAGCTTGAAATGTTCTTAACCTAGATTAACCTATTTTATTTAATTTTTGTGTAATTTGTAGGAAAAAAATATTAAGATATTCAGGCAGTTACATATTGGCTTACATATATTAGTTGGATGGTTACATATTGATACTTCAAACCGATTACCCGTTATTTGTATTATATAACAAAACTAAGGAACGAGTTAGGCAATGAAGGTTCAGTAATGGTGTAAAAAATGCCCTAAACATAAATTACTTTGTATTAGAAATGATTTTTGACTTTAAAATTAAAACTAACTATAAATTAAGTAGTTTTTAATTTTGATTGTAGTATTAAATAATCACTGGTAAGTAATTCAAATATGGCGGTACACGATATACTTCAATGACGCACAGAATGAATCTTGGAATATTTGACTTAAAATTATAACCGGGGAAATCCCAATGCATTAAATGGACGCGTGATAAATATCGTGATTTGGGTAAATTGACACTAGCCTCAACAATGACAACCGCGGGAACCACAGCCATCCAATGTCAAGGAGGAAAAAACTACACTCGTGACGTCATACCGTCGTTACTTTGGTTGTCTGTGGAAAATTTAACTTATTTTAATTTTTATTAGCGTCCTAAGCCAATTTGCTAAACAAGATCCAACCCTATAAGAGTTAGTATTTTCAAATGGAACTATATTCGCAGGTTTTATTTTGTTTCTTAAAAAAATGTATTTGTAGGAAAAATGGCAACAGTGGCTATAATCAAATGTATAAAACTAGATAACATTTAATTTTGTAAACATAGCCCAAAAAATGGTAATTATTTAAGATTTAATACTCTTTGTACCTTGTACGATTCAAATGTTATTTTTATGATGCTACGAACTTTTTGGAAGGTTAATTGGCCGAGGTTTAGTAGTTTCACATTTTCTATGAAACTGTGAATGTAGTTTCACAGAAGATGGAAAACTATAAATGTGAAAACACCAAATTATTTAGATAAATGTGTTTGATGTGGTACTATTCTATAACTGCACTGATGTAAACACACAAGAGTGTCTTAGGGTTTCATATTATTTCATCCGTTATTGTATCAACGTATTTATCGGTACAGCAACGTGTTCATAAGGGTCAAAAATAAGAAAATATATCAGTGTATACTATTAAAATGAAATTGTAAATATTTCTAAAGTACATTACACTTCACTATTATTACAAAATGGTGATCAACTCACGTGTTTACAGT
This sequence comes from Nephotettix cincticeps, assembly GCA_023375725.1. Lineage (NCBI taxonomy): Eukaryota > Metazoa > Arthropoda > Insecta > Hemiptera > Cicadellidae > Nephotettix > Nephotettix cincticeps. The sequence continues at coordinate 3,801,575 of CM041785.1, forward strand.
CAAGGAAGTAAATGAAAAATTAGTGTAATATTATTGTGACGAGATGTCTATAAAAATACAAATAGTATTTACTTTCCTAGGGGAAATAATATATAAATTTGGATATGTCTATGGATGTTTTCAGTTCATCTAAATATCTGTTCTTATAACTAATCTATGACGTCACAGTTTCAAATTTTGGTCTCGCAAATTGCCAGAGCTTTGATACGATGACGGATGAAATAATACGAAACTCAGACTTTCTTGTGTATCTACAACAGTGCAGCTAAAGAAGGCCAAACTCAATCCTCTAACTTATATGTATCAAAAGTACAGATATATTGAAATACAGAATTATTGTATGAAAATGTAAACTTCAATGTTCAATGTGAAATTTCATAGGTAATACGCTTTTTAATCTCCATCCCAAATTCATTAATGTTTCTGTCTCGAAAGCCAAATGTCTTAGACTTTCGAACAATCCAGTTTTCCTATCTCAGGACGCACTATCAAAATTTCACCGTGGCGAGTCCTGTAATCCAGCTACTTGGACGTCACGAATTGTGGGTAGTTGTGAGCGATGGTCGGTAGATGTAGTGTTCTCTTGTGTGTGTTAACGCCCCGTACTATTGAATACTACATTAATCCTTAAAGACCATCCTCATTATTAGACCAGTTCGGAATTCAGAGGCAGTGGTTCGGACTGCACGTTAAACTGCGGGTCCCTTAGATATGTCATTGACTGTTGGGCTATTAAATTAACAGTTCTGTCTAAGGAACATGTCAGCCTTAGTCAGTAACAAGTCTGTAAGATAGCACCACAATCATCATAAATTCATTTCTCATTCATACTTGGCTTAAAACATCTACCTGGGTAGGTTGCCATGTCAGTTAACGGTAAAGTATGAAGTATAAAGTAATACATTAAATGTTGATTAATATAATTTGACGGGTATTTTTCCCCTACTATTTTCTTTTGCCGATCACTGAAAATGGCACCCCTAACCCCTAAAGGGGGGAGAGCCTCGGTGGTGACATTGGGCCCACTCGCCAGTGCAGAGGACGCAGGACCTTGACATCGGTGGCCACCCTGTCCCTGCCTGACAGACGAAGGACGAAGGACCTCCTGCGACTTTGATAATGACGAGGATACTGACGGACATGGAGGTGATGATAGAGCGAGAAGTACAGTTTTTACACACTATTCCAATACCTTGCCTTGGGACTAAATAGAATCAATAAAAAGTTGATTATGAAGAGTGATAATCAAATTTAGAGCTTTGATATAGTTGATAAAAAACTATACTTGTATTGCCTTTATGTAAAAATAATATAGTTTAACAATAAAAATGGACAAAATTGGCACAAACAGCATACAACTTTTCAATCATTAGTTTGAATAATTATCTTTAGCATTACGAAAAACAAATAAAATTGTATGTAAATATTCTTTGTATTTTAGCTGTACACCATGTTTAAAAGGTTTAAAATTAAATGAAATGATATTTGATACTCAGCGAATTTCCAAATCAATAATATAATAATAATAATAATAATAATATATGACATTTTTATGAATATCTGTTAATAAATGTGAGAATTATTTGCCTATTCTCCATAGGATTAACATGGGAAAGGGTGTGCAGGTTTTCTGCTGTGAGAAACATTGCAATTAGGCATTTCTAGAATAAACAGTTTTTATTTTGACCGTTCATAGCAAATTTCGTAAGCATCTGTCATAAATAAAGGAGTTTTCCTATTCTCTATATGATTAACATAGGATAAAACGTGTGCAGGTTAGCTGCCATAACAAACATGTAAACTATGATTTTTTAGCATAAATGGATAGATCTCAAACACATTAAGGTAAACACAAATTAATTGTAATGCAAAAATATTTAATGATGATTGAAATATTATTTTTTCTTTGTCCTCCATAAGATTACCACGAGAGCGCAAAAATATAACGTACTGTGTTTAGATTTTTTAATATCTCGGTAACCGCTGGAGATAGAGAAAAGCTTTAAGGAACTAAATTAAATAGTTTTAAGCTGATTCTAATGGTAAAAGATACTTCCGTTTTTAAATTACTCATTAGAAATGCAAAAACTTATTTTTTTAGTACAAAATTTCCCCAAATTACCCGTTTCGGTTGACTGATATGTCTGGATTACTAACTCGTCAGAGAAAATGTAGGAATACACGTCTTTACCAAATTTGGTCTGGATCGGACCATTTTTGCGAGATTTAAAATTAATTATAATTGTAAACAAACTAATATTGGTTTTAACTTGGCAGTTGGTTGTTTATGTTTGTTAAATCGTTTTGATAGAAAACATATGCTCAGTAAAACGTACGCAGATGTCATTATTTTTGAAATAAATATGCCTTAGCTCTAGGAGGTGTTGGCAATTTTTAAGAAGAAAGTTTTGAACAGAATAACAGCTGTTGAATAACAGCTAGATGAACTGAAAACATTTTCTCTAGACCATGATCTAGCCAATTTACCACAGGGAAGTAAAACATACTTTTTTCAATATGTCGTGGGTTGGTGTAATGTAAAGAAACGGTTCACCAAAAATGTATGGATTAATTAATTGTATACTTCATTATAACGATCATTAAATATAAGAATAAGATCAGCTGTTTAGATGAACTGAAAACATCCCATTTAGAAATGTCCAACTACTAGTGTCAGAAATCGTAACTAAATATTAGTTTGGGTAAAATCTCCAGCAGATTTACCTAGCCTAGTTCAGGAAAACATTACTTTCTGTATTCGCAACTAACGTTGAAAGCAGCTGTTTTTGGTACAGTGTAATGAAAAATACATTTAATCATTGTGGGTGCTCTTACTTTAACGGAAAAGATCAACACAAATTGCTTGTTCAGCGTTACAGACAGACAGACAACCCCGGGAACCTTGCCACTACTGCTGTCTGGTTCCTTCCAGGGAGAGTCCCTGGCGAGAGGTCCTCCGCCCCACCCAGGGTCCCCAAGCCTCCCAGGGACATCCGAAGGTGATCTACTCTCCTTCATCCGTCAACACTCTTTCATAGTCACTCAGGAAGTCAAGTCTACTTCCTTTGTATTGATTGCAAATGAAGCAGAATATTCTGTTACGTAGTGCAAAGTAACAATAAATAAAAAATATGGAAAGATTTGCTTTCATTTTCTTACATTATTGTATCAGGCTCTTTAAAATTCCCCTAAACTAAATTTTCCTACATTTTTCTCCATACGGAGCTCTCTCTGTTAACTTGAGCTCTCTCCCATAATGTTACGTTAAGCTAAAATCTTTAAACTTTCTAGAGAAAACTTCCTTTACGGAATTATATAGGAAAGAAAGAAGCAAGTTTTCTGCCATGCAACACAAATATTTTGCATTTTGAATATAAATAATTTGACTTTGATCTGTTGGAGCTATGACAAGTTTCTATTAATATCTACAATAAATATGAGTTTTTTTACCTATTTCCTATAGGATTAAAATTGAAAAAGTATGCAAGTTTTCATTAAAGCTACAATTTTAAAACAATAAAATTAGCGTTTTAAAGATAAAATAAAGAATATACTCCTTCATCACAGCACTCCTGCGTACTCAGTGAATTTCTAAATCAATAATATGACAATAATAATTTATGACAAATTCATCAATATCTGTCAATAAATAAGAAAGTTGGTCTATTCTCCATGGGATTAAAATGGGAGAGAGTAAGTAGGTTTGGTGCTCTGAGGAACACTGAAACTAGGCATTTTTGCACAAACAGTTTTTATTTAACCACATACCACGTTTCATCAACATCTGCCCATAAATAAAGAAGTTAGGCTTTTTTTTTATATTTTATAATATGGGAAAAGAGTATGCAGGTTAGCTGCCATATTAAGCACATAAATTATTGTTTTTAGCATAAATGGATAGAGCTCAACCACATGAAGCTAAATACTAGGCTTCTTTCAAAGTTACACGTTAATAAGTGGAATAATTATTTTTTCTCATTCTCCATTAGATTAACATTGAAGCCCAAAAATAAAACGTAATGTGTTTCAACTTTTTAATATCTCGGTAACCATTGGAGATGGAGAAAAGCTTTAATATAAAAAATTGTGTAACTTTTTGAGCTGATTCGAATGGTAAGAGATAAAATTTAAAATCTTCAAGAATTACACATGACATACTCCCCCCAAATACTCGTTCCGATTGACCGATATAAGCTGATATAAAATATGGCCGCCATTTTACAATATGGCCGACAACTTGAAAATTTCTTACGGAACACCCTGTATTTTATGGTGGTTTTGAACGGGTGATTTTAAAACGTTTTAATCTTGATAATTTTCAATTTTCAAATCAAGAGTAAACACGTCTTAAAATTACCTGTTCTATCTAAAACCACCATAAAATATAGAGTGTTCCGTAAGAAAATTTTTAAGTTTTCTTCCATATTGGAAAATGGCCGACATATTTTTCGGATTCAAAATTAATTTTAAAATCCTCTAAAAAAATTAAAGGGGAGTCCCCACAAGAAGTTTGCTTGTCATATGCATAGTATAAAAGGTTCACTTCAGGTGAGACACCTGTATATCGGTGTGTCATATATAATTTTTAACGACTAATGTTTTTAATCTCTAGGAAGTCTTATGTTGTTTATACAGATTAGGTCAAAGGTATTTATTTGGACCATACGTAACATGTGTGAGCTGAGATAATTCCCCGATGGAGCCATTTTTCCCAATATCTCACCACTTATGCAAGGTGCATTGTCGTAATCCTTTGTCGTTTAGTTGCGATAGTTGCCATGGTAACGATGATCTGCGTGGGATCTGAAACTAATTATCCCAGCCTAGGGGAGGGCTTTCCCCGTTATACAAGCGCGGCATATCACGCCTTGTCAAGGCCACTGGCCAACTAAACAATACACTACCTGACCACGATGCTATCGTCGCTTCTTATTGCCTTTTTTCTAGGTAATTAAGACCAAAGATAAAATCTCATTGTTTTGTTTACCTACTTACTTCTTCAGATGGTTTCATCAAGTGTGCGGTGTCAAGGGACCCTTTGTATATGTTGTCGGTTCGAGTTGAGTGCGATAAATTAAAGAAAACGAACGACTATAGTGGCATAAGTCACATAATTGGGACGGAGGCGTCGTCCTGTAATCCAGCTACTTAGAGGTCACGAATTGTGGATAGTTGTGAGCGATGGTCGGTGGATTTAGTGTTCTCTTGTGTGTATTAACGTCAGCACTATTTATTATTACGTTAATCTGTAAAGGACCATCCTCATAATTAGATCGTGGTTTGGATTCTACGTTAAACCGTAGGTCCTTTAGTTGTTGCCATCGGCTGTTGGGCTATTAATTAACAGTCCTGTCTAAGGAACATGTCAGCCTTAGTCAGTAACAAGTCTACAAGATCGCGCCACAATCATCTTACACTCAATCCTTATTCATACTTGGCTTAAAACATCTACCTTTTAGTATGGTTGCCATTTTAATAATCTAATATAATCTAATTAATAGGTAGGACAGGTAATGGTCTAAGGCTTCAGTGGCCTGAGAGCCCATTGTTGGACCACAGCGTTACCCCTGAGCTAAAATTTAGGCTAAACTTGATCAGGAAGTAGGTACACTCAGAGATTTTTATGATTTTACCAATCTACACAACTGTTTAGACTTTTATAATTTTTACGAACTTACAATTATGTTTTCCCCTTTCGGAAGAATTTGCTATCTACAAGAGCCTTCCTTTCACCTTCATCCGCAGCTAGTACACTCTTCCCCTACTTCAAATCATGTTTACTCTTTGTCTCCTACTATCCTCTACTAAGACTTTCGTAATCTCTTTCTTTCCAAAATTATAAATTTAATTATTTTAAACTAAAAGCTAAGCAATAGTTATGCTAGCTATTCTCGTAAAATCAGGCTTGTACTGAACAAAGTTCCATTCATTTTGTGACAGCATTAAGGTCTTCTAGCCACACGTTGGTCGGAAAAAATGTTAGGGCGTGAAAAAAGGGTTTTATAGGGAATTACATTATTAGTTTTTGTTAATTTATTTTTAGTAAAACTATATATCTGTCTATGTCAATGATTTATCAAAATTGGATTGGGAGGTTTGACACATCCTTAAATGTTTATCACATTCCAATAGCGTCAACTAACTTGATTCTTATTCAGATGTAACCGACAATGCAATACCAAACGAGTTGTTCGCTGATTTTTCTTGGCACTGCTTAAACATGCCAATTCATTAATATTGATTTGAATCCAGAGAGATCAGCTGTGCTATTTAAAACATCCTTGAGCCAGAACACGACCGCCTCTGACACCGTTGGTCCGACTGACCTATTCCACAGAAAAAAATAACCAGAGGTCGCTTCCTTATGGTAGTGACGGTCGTCTGAAATGCTCTAAACACAATTCAAACTATGTTATAACAACGTTCTAAAAAACAATCAATTTAGGCGTAGCTAGGCACAGTAATCCAATTAAATCAACTATCGGTTCGGAAACTCTCGGATGAGTCACGGACGACACTTTTCATTATACCAACTTTAATTTCACTTTTTACAGCAAATTTCGTGTGTTAAATATTTGGAGGTTATTTTAATGTTCCCTAAATATTTATTAATAATCTTGAAATATTATGTAACATGTACTCTTGCATTGAATAAAAGAATAACCGTTTAAAGAATCAAATATTTACTGGTTTCAGAACAGTGAGTAATTTTAATTTTTAATATAGATTGATTTTACACTTATAAAAAATAATAAATATTTCATAAGTTATCTTGTTTAAAGCTCTAAGCGCGAGTGCCATTTAGATTGGATTCTCAGATTATATAAAATAATAAGAATGAATCTAACAAAATCTCATATAATATTATTCTTCATCCCGTCATAAATTTTAATTAATTTAAAAAGATTTTAAACTATTGAAGGTTTTGAAGGGTTCTTCAAGGGTAGGGTAGTGAAAAAATACTTTTCCCCTTTAGTGCATAGTTTTTAGAATAGTATTGCTGTCGTAAAAAATAGAAATTATAATCAAGAATGAAGGTATATATATATATCTGACTTACGTCAGTCCCTCTGTATATTATCTCTGTGGCCTCTGCAAGGGGGGGGGCACAGGCAACAACGATGGTACGATTTTTGCCAACCCCTCTCCTACCTCAAAAAAATCTTAGTAAAGAATTAAAAGGACATTTGAAGAATATTTTATGTAGAATTCAAACGGAAAAATACATGAAGGATTCAGGGCTTTAAAATTTATTTTGTAGTCTTCCAGTTGAAACTATTCACAAAACCTAATAGCTTAACAACGTGATTAAAACCAACTACGTTAAGAGAGGTAATTCCCAGAAAACAGCAAGCGCCAATTTTTATGGGCTGCAGGCAACAAATCCAATCACCAAGTCTCACTTTCCTCAACCACCGAATCCCACCCATTACACCGGTATTGACCTAATGACACGAGTAATGAAAATGTAACTGGTCAGCTTTAATGCCTAGTTACTCGGCAAAAATTGGAACCACAAAACAAGCCGCTTCCTACTTAGGCAACTTCGAGGGTTTCCAAACCTAAACAGAAATATTGAGAAACAAACCGTGTCGGAGGAGTGTGCCCTTTGACCCGTTGGTGTCGGTCAGTGCGCATGCGCATGAGCATCCTCAGTGCACGCCCGACGCGTCGCAACATCGTACACTTGCGACACGCAACACATGGGACAGACACCATCCAACAATCATCTAATATATCACTATTAGATTACCATTTAAAGCCAAGTATGAATGAGAAATGAGTGTAAGATGAGTGTGGCCTTTGCTCTGGGGGGGTGTTGATTTTTAAGATGGAAAATATGTAACAGGTTTCCATAAAAATCACTAGAACTATTCTATTGAATTTTAAATATAAAATAATAAGAACAGCTGTTTAGATGAACTGAAAGCATTCTCTTTAGACATATCCATAATCCAACCTATTTCCCACAGGGAAGTAAATACAAACATTTTTCTTGTAGTCTTGTTACTGACAGAGGCGGACATGCTCCTCAGACAGAACTATTAATTAATTAACAACCCATTGGCATATCAAACCTCTTTAAATGATCACCACTGTCTCTAAATTACGAACTATTTTAATTGTGAGGATGGTATTTACGGATTGACATAGTATTCATTACTTCAAGAGGGTGCCTATTTTACCTTGAGGTCACTATGACATCTAATCCATATCAGCTGTTATGGTGCACAACAGATGTTCTGTCCTCTTTTGACACAGCACTCACATGCAGCAGACAGATAAAAGTCCACCTCACCACACTCCCGATTTACACAAGGCCCCTTATCACCTGGCTTTGAAACTCAGGCGGCCAAACTACAAAACCACCCCTTGAGAATGTGTGGAGTCACCGGCGGTCGAAACTCAAATTTGAAATAATTTGTACCGGCGAAGAAAAATTATACTAGAATAGAATATATTTTATAATGTTATTAAATATTTGTAAATATGTAAACTTACAATTCTATACAGAGGAAGTAGTTTTATATTACTTCTTGTGGTGTAATGAAGCCCTTTTTACAAAGTCTAGCCTACATATAAGTTTTGAATAATACTGTTCTTCACCGGCGTAACTTAATTACGCCTACGCCTTGAAATGATCACCGGCGCAACTCAAATACCTCTTGAAATGATCACCGGTGCAACTCAAATACCCCTTGAAATGATCACCGGCGCAACTCAAATACCCCTTGAAATGATCACCGGCGCAACTCAAATACCTCTTGAAATGATCACCGGCGCAACACAAAACCTCCCTCACCAATTAGTCTCACCATCCAACGTCCTCTCTCATTCCTATCCCATCGGGATTGCCATTCGTCCATAGTTTGCTTTTAGGTTTGAGCACGAGTTACCCGCCTTCTTTACGAAGCAAATAAAGCTTGAAATATTGAACGGTAGAGATCGTCCGACCATCAGCCACTAACGGCACTAATGGCACGTAATGCGAGTGTTGCGATACTTTATGGACACTTACCTTCCGAATGAGTTTACTCGATAGCAAGCAATATCGATATATTCTGGTTTCGATATTTTTACACTATATCGATATCCTTTCTTCCGGTATTATTGGATGTAGAAATCTGAGCTTCGGCGATTCCTAAAAATTTAAATGTTCTTCAGTTCGACAAATACAATATTTTAAAACCTTATTTAGTTGTTCTATTGTTCAACATTTATAGAACAAATAAATGTTTTGTTTGTGTGTGTGAAGCTACCACAAAAGTAGAGTTAAGATGAAGGTTCTCTACTCTTAAATTCCGCATGTTATATTGTTTTCTTTTGTTAGTATGATTGTCAATATGACTAAATGACTCCTCTTTATATAGTTAAAAATCCTTCTACAGTATTTTGTTTTAGATTGAGACGTGGATTTCTAGTTTCCGCCATTGATTTATGTTACAGCTGGCATTTAAATAAAATTAAACAAATAAAATTATTTATTACCAATATTACTGTTTTAAAATTCTTAAGAACTATCCACACTTTTGCCTAATGCGTTTTGAAAACCACTCTGCATACTTGTTACTGTTTGGTTAGTTCTATACAATTTAATCTGACACAGAGGTGGTCCTCGCGAATGGTAGAATTTAGGACAAAGTTGGCGAATAGGGTCAGACGAGAGCCGATGAATGAGTTACATAAATGTGAAACTCTGTACCAAAACACACCGCCACTAGCGCGGCGCGGCGGCCTTTCCAGGAATGTGGTCTGACGTGAGTTGCTCAATGGCGCACAGGCTGTCCACCTCACTAGGCGCGGGGATATTTCGATCTGTGGGTTGGCAATACTGTTTATGCACTGTAAGAAAAAGCCGTAACGTTTTTGTTTACTGCATAACATTTTGAGTCCACTCGTAATAGTAATGAAATTTATATTTTAATTCGATCTAATGTGATTTTGACATGGATATGACTTAGCTCTGGGGGTGTTGACCAAAATTTGAAACAGTGACGTTATTTGGTAAATGACGTCTAATGGTCAGTGAAGTCATAGCTTGGTTATAAGAACAGCTGTTTCGATGAACGGAAAACATTCCCTTCAGACATATCTGTGTCAAATACAAACATTTTTTCTTTAGTTTTTCCAATGACATAATTGCGCGAAAGGTGAAAATATTGAGTGATGGAAAAAAGGCTCAATGTGGATTATCTGAAACCTTCCTAAAAATAACTTAAATAACTGACTGAACTTTAGAAGGAGTATGAGGTCTCAGCAAAGCCGACTTGCACCATATCTCATGTGGAACTTTGTTGTGTGCTATTATTCTTCCTCCGCGAAGCCCGAGTGTGACCACTTGCAACTGCTCACCGTCAAGCGAATGCGTGACCTGGCTGCCCGAAAACGGATGAAGACCGCAAAACAGCTTACATTGACGGAGATGTTTAAAAAACAATGATTTTTATTTCTAAACTTGTACGTACATTTTATTTATATTTAAAACATGTGAAAATATCATGTTTCTTACATTTAATTCAATAAAAAAATTCTATATCAAAACGTAGCTTTTTTTCTCTCTAATGGCATTTAAAAAAAACTCCGATTATCCGAATATTTGATTATCCGAATGGGTCCCGGTCCCCATTAATTCGGATAATTGGAGTTCTACTGTACATCCATTCATTCTCTCTCAACCGATAGATTCTACCAGTAGAATTTCAAAACCTAGAAACACACTCTTGGAAAGAGTCATTAAACTAGCTCGGTAAAATGAGGGTTTACGACGATCAGTTCCACGGGCTGCGGCTGCAGTAAACGTAAATGAACTGAATCAGATTCTGTAACAGACTTGTGGGAAATTACCTAAGGCGTAGAGCGAACAAACGTACTGATGAAACACTTCAATTACCATAAAAAGCAAGTAGATGGATGCATCTCGGCAAAGTCTTGGGAGAAAGTGAGGATAATGGTGATGGGACATGTAAAGGAAAGAAGTGGTAATGACACAAGAAACAAGGAACTCCCCGATCCTTCAAGTAGGAACTACGACAAACACAAAGAAGCTGGCGAATCCTTAGTGAGTCTGCATTTTGAAATACGTCTGAGTCGAATATACTCATAGTCTACACACTAAATAGTATGTAATGTATCCAATATTGTTTATTAATGAATAAATATCATTATATTACGCATTGATAATTCATTTCTTATATCATACACGTTCAAACGTATTAGCATCACTGTATTGGTATTTTTCTGTCTCAGAAAATTAATTTACTAGGAAAATAATATTGGTAAACGTAAATATGACATTGAGTAAATGCATTTCTAAACTTAATTTATGATTTTATGAAATACATGTTTAAAAACTTTGCCAAATCGCAATATCAACCGTTTATTTTTAGTTTTGCTAGTAAATGAATCTGTTAAACAAATTATGCTGATGACTCAATTTCTGGTTTTGCGGTTTTCCAAAAAAAATTTAGCCATGACGTCACGCTTTGTTGACGTACATTTGATGCACTGCCATTCCAGTGTTCACGGATCTTAAGTAAGAGGAATGTATTCGGAAAAGGAGATTTCAACAAGACACAGGGGATTTTCACTCGTGCTCCTACTAACTTGGGTAAGTGCTTACTCAACCAGTTTTAGTGTCCTAGTGTGCGTGTGAATTGCGCCAGCTGGAGAAAGCAAATTTTGCGCAAAATACTCCGCGGATATTGGCACCCTTATGTGATGTGACCAGCGGCGTGGACGCCTGTCAGCGCGCTATGACCTCTCTGACCCTCGTCCAAGAACTATGCAAACCTAAAAAGAAAAATCTCAAACCAGAAAAATAACCACACTATGTCATGCGATCAACTATTTCGATTGAAATTAGTTATTTATATTCATTGACTATACACCAACTCTCTCTCATTCTCTTAAAGTGAATATGAGTGAAGGATGAATATGATGTGTGCTTAAAAACTACAGTACCTTCGCCATGTTGGATTTTAGTCCCATAAAAACGATGTTAATTTTGTAGTAGCGTTACTGACATCTCTATGGTCGTAAAAAGACAGTCGAGATGTAAAATTAAAGGTTAAGAGATTATCTATGATATTACATTTTTATTTATTTTCCATCATAAAAAGATAAGTACTCGTTAACTATTGGATATACTTGATCAGTAGTTATATTTACCGGAAAAAACTAATAATGCAATTAAGTAGTTATGTAAACACTAGAAAACCACTTAACATACAAATTTAACAACTCAATTATCTTTCTAGAACCATCGCTTAGTTAATTATGCTGTCACAAAACTATCATGTTCTCGTAGGAACAAACCGAAATATCACCAGTGAGGTAGATTCTTATTGTCTCTTTAATGACATGCATAGCCTTTTAACTGTCATTAAAATAAATACCCAGCCTAAAAGAAGAGTAAAAAAATATTATTAGCCAAATGAAGAAAACGCAACTCGGTCGAGCACCGAAAAATTACATAACTGTTTCAAGATTTTACTCAAGATCAGACAGAAACAATTCAAATGAGGCGAGTCCTACAGAAATAGCCTTCAGATATGTTTGTCTTGGAACGAAGTATTGAAAGTTGGCCTACACCCGAAAATGAGCATAGCAGAAATATCTAAGTGTTTAATATGCAGATATGTTTCCCAAGATAAAGCCACTCTTGGAAACACTTTGGAACTAGGATACAAAGTTGTTGTCAAAATATAATCCTAGCAGTATAAATGTTCTAAGAATAAATTAAATTAAGCGAATAACCATAGCAGAGCTATAAATTATAATAAATTTACATTTGAGTTGTTAAAATGATAGGTTCCAGTCTATTAATAATAAACCAGTCATCTGTGTTGTACTGGTCTATGACAGACTGACCTAGTGGGGTAATTTGCCCACAGGCAGCTTTACTATTTTTGAACTGATTAAATTATTTTCACCTGAAAAACTGTTCTGTTATTTTTTATGGTTTTCAATGAATAGGAATAGCATGAACATTCGTAATGTCAAACTTGGGTGATTTTATCTTTAGTGAATTTCCTTAAGGAATATTGAGCTATTCACATGACCCACATTGTGACAGTTACGCCCGGGACCATGATACAAGTTCATAACTCATCCCTCCGAACCCATTTTAGGGATCATTCAAAACTGTATATATATATATATATGTATATGATTCATTGCCTATATAATTTTTACAGAGAATATATAAATTGGTATGAGTCGCTTAGTTATTGACATAATTTGATAAATTTTTGTACGTGTTTACTAAGAGAACAGCCTTAAAGAAACACATTATTAGGTAAAACAACCCTTATTGCAGCAAACCTGCATACTGAGTACTATTTGACTGGGACGGTGGTGACGTCCTGTAATCCAGCTACTTGGAGGTCACGAATTGTGGATAGTTATGAATGATGGTCAGTGGATGTAGTGTTCTCTTTTGTGGATTGACGTCCGCACTATTGAATACTACATTAATCCGCAAAGATTTTCAAATCCAATCCAAACCCATACTAAATCTAACTGCAATACGGCTTTTATAGGAAAGATATACAACAGCTGATTATTATAATAAACGTATTCCATAAATAAACATTGCAATTATTTTTTATTTGGCCAACTTATAAGCACGTGACTTTTAATCAGACAAATACTTAAAATATAAATACTTAATCCCCCAAAACCGTAAACTATTAACGCCGTAGCAAATAAAGCTGTTCATTTTGTACAGCACTCAATTACTTCATAGTTTTAACTTTAGTGAATGATTCAGATGGCATTGGATAGTAAATCATATTGCTAATGAAAAGTAAACCAATCAGCTGTAGCTAAGAAATCAAATGTTTTCATTGTAGAAAATTTGTAAACAAACTTAATCTCCAAAAGGTTAACATTAGAAATTTAAAACTCCATAAAATGGAAACTTATGGGGTTTTCAACAATATTTTCACTAAAACCTTCCCGGACACATATAGAGCAACTTCCTAAAATTTCATGGTGATCGGATAAGTGGTTTGGCATCGCCTGAAGGAGATACATACATAAATTCAATTTTATATATAGAGATTAAGAACAGCTGTTAAGAAGAACTGAAAACATTCCGTTTGACATATCCATGATCTAACCTAATTATTTGCAGGAGAACATAACAAATAAGTGTTTGGTATCACAATAATCAACAATATAAACAGAGAACATATTAGTGAATAAAAAAATATCTCATGCGAAATAAATTTTTGACGTCCATGTCCCCTTAAAGTAATACCGGTAAATAATTCGTTGACAAACGGACAACGTTAGGCTATGGTAGGACCACTGTGACATACAATAAGATATCATTTGTTGAGCAACCAAAACCGATTGTTCATTGAGGTCCCGTGTCAAAGAGTCATAAAGAAAGGAGTAAATGTCAGGAGATATTATCTGTCAGGAGTGTTCGGGGACTCCTGGGTTCGACGTCAGTGGGAAGATGGAGGGGCGAGGCGGACAGGGAACAGAGAGAGTGAAGACAGGAGAGAAAGGGAAAGGATGAAGGCGAGAAAGTGAGAGAGGAGTGTCCTAGAAAGATCACAGGCGGAATGAGGCTACCAGGAAATAAGATGTGATGCAATGTGTAACACTGCCCCAGAGGGAGAGTACAGTCGGCTCCCGGCACTGTGGACCACGGACTGGTACAAGTACAGTCTCGTGTGACCCACTTGTTTAGTGGACCGGCAATTTTAGTTGTTTTGCTAATCAGTGTATTAACTAATTATTGGCTCAACTCGTATCTCTTAAAATCTAATTTGATTAATTACAGGTGTAACGAATAACTTACAAATTCATTAAGAACTATTTTGTAACTAGTAACAATAAAATTCTCGATGAGTTTTTAAGTTGTCAAATAAAAAATACAGTATCGATCGAGAAGTTAAGTTATAAGCTATAAAGACATATTTTAAGTGAAATTATTTTTAGGAAAAATTTTAACAGATATTTTAGGGACTTACATTTCAAATTTAAAAACTAAAGGTTACAAAAACCATATACTCGTTCACAGTGTATTTATTTAGTGTATTGACAGAATATTTAATATGAATACATTATAAACTACTAAAATCACTTTGATCAGTTTGAAAACAATATGTCATAAAGTTTTAGCAACCAAAACTTAGTTCAGTAGTTTACTACGTTAATCCATAAAGACCATCCTCATAATTAGACCAATTCGTAATTCAGAGGACGTAGTTCGGATTCCACGTTAAACTGTAGGTCCATTAGCTGCCATTGGCTGTTCGGCTGATTATTAACTGTCCTGTCTAAGGAACATGTCAGCCTTAGTCAGTAACAAGACTAAAAAATCGCACCACAACCATCTTACACTCAATCCTCATTCATACTTGTCTTAAAATACCTACATTGTAGTATGGTTGTCATTTCAATGATCTAATCTAATCTAATGAAACAGTAATATTACTTAGTTTATTAAGAGAAATGAAATGTTAATATTTCGATCTCTAACGATTTAAAAAGGAATCGTATATGTGTGTACGTTTATCACATATCATTGTGGCCATAATATTACAGTAAGAGCCCAATGCAATATTTAAATTATTTTCAGAAAATACTTTTTACAGTCTGTTCTTAAATTTTTAATCCATACGGCTAAATTAAATTTTTGTTTAACTCAGTCTCCGTTTGTGCCTGATGATGTCGGTATGACTGGGCAAATTCGATAGCTAATTTAACACCTTTTGTGAGTGAAAATATATTAAGTGGTGTTGGAAGACGTGAGTTTTTACTTCAACCTATAAATGACATTTGGATTTAAATGATATTTTCATGAACAAGAAGTCGTTCATTGACGGATCTTGTATAAAACTTGAAATTTCTTGCACACACCTTGTCCATAAGCTGTAACAGGAGCTGTGTGATTCCTAAGCGGTCCTGAAAAATAAAAAATATATATACGTGATTATCTGTACAGAGAGAAAAGGAAAATCAGAGTTCCTTATTAAATATGACCTCCTAGCTAGCCTTAGACTGTCACGGCATTAACAGGCTGGTCATTGTCAACGCAATCCACTAACGATTAATGATAAGACAATGTTTAACTTTACAGTTGTCATTTAGAAGGCCAGATTTTACGCAGTGTTATGTGTTAATACTTAAAACGAGTGCAATGTCTCATAAAATGCTGTAGTATGTAGTGCATCAATTTACAATTTAATTTTCTTTCTCTGTAAGTAAATACAGGGTGTTTCATAATTCCCTACCAATACTTTAGGGCATTGTTCCTGGGTAAGAAACATATCTAAATATCATATTTAATTTTTCCGGAAGTCCTTAGTTACTCAATCAGCCTCCATTTTGTTTTTTCACTTATAATATTTTTTCTGAATAATGGTTAAACGTACGGAATTGAAACTTTGCACAAACATTTATGGCAAATAGACAAAGCTACAAAAAGATTATGACAATTTCTCAAATTCGTAAAACAAAATGGCGGCCATTTAAAATTTTGTTTCTCAAATAACTCGTGAACCGTTGATTTAAAAGAAAATTTACAAGAATAACTTTTTTTAGTAATTACATTAATTAGTAATTAATGTAATTATTAATTAGTAATGTAATTACAAATCGATTGACACCAAATTGTTTTAAATTAGACAAATATTAACTTAGATATGGTAGCTTTAGTGATAGGTGACCGCTAGAGCTTAGTTGCAGTGCATGTAAAGGCATGCGACTTAAGTCTGCCACAACAATGCAACAGTCTCCGCCTGCTTACTGTCATTAAAATTTATAATGATAAAGTTTAACTGTAAAGGAGCCGAGTTAATCAGATCTTTTGTATTACTATGATCAAATTAAATATATAATTGTGGTTAGCCACCAAGGTTGATTTGACAGTACAAGACAAGGTTACAATACCTTCGTCTTGCTTGTAAAACTGTCCCATTAATTTTTTTGTACAGTGACAATCAAATATTTTATTTTAGGATATTATGAATAATTATTTTCTTAATTCTCATTATCCACTATATACTCTGTATTATTTGCAGTTGAGTGAGAACTTTTAAATGTTTTTTTTAATATTGAAAAATTATATTAGTTATTTTGTTTAATTTAAGCTTTAATATCATTGGACACCAATTTTCAATATATTATTTCATTTTAAAATTTCTTAAATCATACATGTAAAAATTTGATAAACTGAAGACCTATGATTACTTGATCTGTTAGGTGACCAAAATTTAGGAAGCCTCCTTACAAGAATCCAATATAACGATCCCTCCAAAGCTTAATAATTATTGGTTTATACACTTTCGACAGATCCGAAACCAGTTTTGCACCCATCAAATTTCTGTTAATTACACTTGCAACTCTTCAAACTACGATTAATTCCCGCATCGATTACTCGGATACTCATTTAAAATTAAAAACAGGTTAATACCATGAGTATGGTTTTGAAATTCAAAAATGATGAAATATCGGTTGTTAGTTTTATAATCTAAAACTCGTTCACTTGCTTTAAATGTTACATAAAACCTCACATAACTTTCAATCTTGAAACTGTCAAAAGATTATTTCTTGAATTCCTTACTGAAGTCGTATTATTTATAATATTGGTTTTGGGTTTCTTTCATTAGAAACGGATTTTTATGTGTATCAAAATTATAATAAAGGTTTAAGTACTTTAGGTGGGTCAAACGTACAATATATTTTCACAATTTTATTAGTAAAAGGACTACTTTCAAATGCCACTGGATTCTTTGAAACCTTCCCTTACGAATACATTTTAAAACATTATTTTTACTCCTAACTGCAAAAAAACCTTAAAAATAATAGTTGGCATTTTCAAGTTTTATGTTCTAAAAATAAAAAGACAATTTTTACTGTAAAAGTAATTTCCCTAATAGAGCTCTGTTCAAAAACTGATTAACGCCAACATTAAATTAAGCTTGATTTATTTATTTCAGCAACTATTTCATTTATAATTTGACATCGGTTGAGAAAATAATTATTGCTCTTTTGTAAAGAACATAAAAGTTCGTACTGGTACTAGTTAATAATAGCAATATGTATTTGAAACACTTTTTCAGCCTGTAGCTACACAGTGAGCCATCAGTACATCCAAACGTTTAAGTCTCCCAGGACCTTTCTACTGAGTCGCGTAACAAAATCAGTCCATTTTACACAGTTATGGTGACAGGGTACAGTTTAGCAGTATAAAGCAAATAAATTAATTAATCTATATTTTATCTGTGTGAGAGATTTGTAAATAAATATCCATAAACATCTAAGATGTCTGGAAATAATTAATCATTTTTTAAATTATTAAAATAGTTTACTCTATTACCTGCATCTACAATATTTTTTTTATTAATTTTGTTATAATACGGGGGTACTTTGTAGGATTTAGATGTATTATAATACTTAAAAATTAGATAACACCCCTCACCAATATTCATTGATCAAGTTTGTATTTTAAAGTACGTTTCAAAGGACATTAAAATGTCAAGAATATATTGGATTAGGGGTTTCAGTTTTTGATTCGCTTGGTAAATTCATAATAATCTGTATCCGAAAAATTGCTACAAAATTATTACTAACACATCCCAAAAATACTTATTAACATTTATTTACGGATATATAGGTGATTAATATTTTTAGGATTATGATATTGTGATTTTAAACCAATCCGAAAAAAACTCCGATAAATTAACGCATGTTTTAGACCTTTTAAAATTAGTCATACGAGGGTAAAAAATCAAATACACCAAATAAATATTTTAATTTGTAACGCCGAGAACAACATAACGATTGAGGTAGGCTTCGCTCCGGAACGTTCAGTCAGCTAATGAGGTGTCCACTTTTGCATCTAAGAACCGACTTGTTGCAGCTAATCAAGCATCATCAAGCCCGCTCATCAGGAGGGTCATCAGCGCGCTGACGTGGAGGTGATGATTGGCCGAGGTGACCGATGATCCTTGACAGTGACTCGCCCG
The DNA here is from genome assembly GCA_023375725.1 of Nephotettix cincticeps. Lineage (NCBI taxonomy): Eukaryota > Metazoa > Arthropoda > Insecta > Hemiptera > Cicadellidae > Nephotettix > Nephotettix cincticeps. The sequence goes on from CM041785.1 coordinate 3,820,564, forward strand.
CCCAGGATGGATGTCCGGGGAAAACCTCTGACCTTTCCTCAAGGTCAAGTCCAAAAAACTTTTAATTTGCAAAAATGATTGATGAAAAATAAACGTTAGTTTTATAATGAACGCCAGTGGTATTTTAACGCTTTTGGTAGGGGAGAATCAAAACCCAAGTCTTGTTACTTCTTAACGTCAAAATTTATTTGGATAGGTAATTTATTAATACCTATTACAAATGGCGAAAAAGTTTGAATCGAAGTGCTTTCGGAACACGAAGCTACGTGGGAGCTACCCACTTCAACCACGTTAATGTATGATTGAGGATTCTAGACTTTGGACTTACAAGATTATCACTATAAACTAAATTATCTCTTGAGGATACCAAGTACGGATATGTCCTACCTTTGGTTGGGACTGGCAGACCATCAGACAAAAATTTGTGACGGTGGTAACGGTGACGACATATACTCAGTGACGTCATATACGGACACCTGTTTAGAGGAACTGAGAACATTCCGTTTTGACATATCCGAGATATAACCTATTTCTTACAGTGAAGTAAATACCAGTATATTTACATGGATATGGCTTAGTTCTGGGGGGGATTGGCAATTTGCTAGACAATTTGAAACAGTAACGTTATAGTTTGGCTATAAGAACAGCTGTTATGATGAACTGAAAACATTCCCTTTAGACATATCCATGATCTAACCTATTTCCAACGGGAAGTAAATATATTTACTCTGGACTTCCAGAGTCTTTTTACCGTTGTCTGAGAAGAACTTTGGATCCCTTTTTAAATGACCCAGTTAGAATTTAGTAACCTAAAATAATGTAATGCAATTCTTGGCATTTAGTTCTAAGATTGTACAAAAATTATTACAATAATTATAACACCTGTTTCGTATAGCTGTATGGTTTCATCATTTACCTTCAGTATTTTTTGTGTTTTCACTTCAACGCTTTATAGGTGAGTAAATAAAAAAATTGCAAGCAAAACATTAAAGTAAACCTTGAATCCTCAGGTCATCAAATAAAACAAATCTTGACATTAGCGAGAATCGTTAAGACAAATATTTCGAAACCTGTTAAAGAACCTAAGTAGATAAAGTAAGGAGTCAAATTAAAACCAAGGTACAGCACTCAATAAAAACAATCCCATCCAGATGAGGTGGTGATAACCCGTGGTTTATTACCGACCGTAACCCTTGAGTTGGGTTGCAAGTTTATTGTAACGCGTTAAACGAAATTACCGTTGAAACCACGCGATGGTAGCGAATGACGTCACTTTAGCATCTTGTGTCTATATTGATGGAACAGAACTGTTATGCCTGGGACCGTAGTGTGTCCTGTAATCCAGCTACTTGGAGGGCTCGTATTGTGGATAGTTGTGAAAGATGGTCGGTAGGTATAGTGTTATCTTGTGTAGATTAACGTCCGAACACTAAATTAATACGCAAAGACCAACATTATAATTAGACCAAATTTCGTAATTCAGAGGCTGTTGTTCGGATTCCACGTTAAACTGTAGGTCCCTTAAATATGCCATTAAATGTTGTGTTATTAATTAACAGCCCTGTCTAAGGAACATGTCAGCCGTAGTCATTTGTCTAAAAAATAAACTATTGTTACTCTTGCATTTATTGTTTCCTAAACTGAATGTGTTTTCTAAGTTTAATAGAAAAAATGTGCTATATCATTTCTTTAGAAGATCAGTTTCACACTAAAGTGTTGTCAAATCCATATTTTCGCAGACTAGTGGACAAATACGGAGTTATTTGTCCATTAAAGGCTCTTTGAATTAATTGCCACATAACTTTGACACCATAAGGATTGTTTATGAAGATTGAAAGTTAAATTTAATTTTTTTTATTTGAGGAGGATGAAGTAGTTTTTGAGGGAGAGATGTCTAGGGGTTATATTGTCTGAGGTCCCTTTAGGCAATTAGAATCAAACGATGCCCCTTAAATGTCTTTGAACGTTAACCTTTAAATTTATAAGAGTGGGTTATTTTTGGCGGTAAATAATGTTTAAACCAATTTTCACTCCGAATAAATAGAATGTAAATCCAATGATTAATTTCATACTCCTGAAAATTACACTTCACCAATGGCCTGGGATATTTAATTATCTCACCAGTGATATCATTCATCAGTCCTGCTATTTAGTTCATTCTACTTTCAAATTCCAGAGCGAGACAAATTAAAAACAGATAGTCATCTTGCTTCAACAGAGAGCTATCCAGCGGTTACTCAGGGTTTAAAATCCTATCATTTGTTTCTTAAAAATAATTTTAATGAAATGGTGCTGAATTCCTGCTGTATTTGAAGTTTGTAATTTTTAACATGTATATTTCTTAGCTTTTGGGGGGCTTTCGCCATTTTCAAGACCAAAATTTGATCACTGACGTCATAATTTGGTTATGAGAACAGCTTTTCGGATGAACTCAAAACATTCCCTTTAGACATATAAACTATCTAACTTTTTTCTCACGGGGAAGCAAATACACACATTTTTGTACTAAAAACTTGATATAAATTTCAAAAGCTGTACACATCTTACTTTAAAAAGTTAATCTTGGTATTATCGTTGCACAAAGTACAGATATAAGTGCTATGTTCAATTGGGCTGACTCTTTTTTTAGTTATTGACATGGTATTACAAATTGAAACAATATGTAAGCTAAATATTATGAAAATGATGTTATAGGGTATATGTAGAAGAGTGTGCCCTAATGTAAATAACATATTATACTCTAAAACAAGCACAGTTCAGGAAGAGCTTTTTACTCTCCAAGGATTATGATTCTTTGTGTAATATGGGATATTTGGACACGAGAAAAAAATTGAGTTGTTCTCAAGGCTGGAAAAATCAGGGTGTTGCCGTATAGCCCTTCAAAGTGTCCATGTTATCTTTATGGACTTTTTTGTAGCTGCATTTAACCAAAACAGCTGATTCAGGTTGGTTTATTTTCAGGGTAACATTAATAAACAATGATTTTTTATTTTTAGGTTAGTTTAAAACGTTATAAAGATTAGACAGTTGTATTTAGTTTAGTTTAACAGAAAACGTGATAAAGAGTAGTTAAATTTAGTATTCTATATTCTTTTAAGTTTAATAATAATTTTTAGAACTGAAAGTGGTATCACTGCAAATAAATCCTACTCAAACCCGCAATGAAGTACAGAGCGAAGTTTTAAGCAATAAATCTAATGCTCCTCAAATGCTAACACACAACAACCTGATTTATATGTAAGTTAAAATATAAAACATATATATTTTTAAGATGTATTAAAAACGTTTTTATTCAAACCATATAAAGATTAGATTAGATTTGATTATTGAAATGTCAACCTACCCAGGTAGGTATTTTAAGCCAAATTTGAACGAGGATTAAGTGTAAGATGATTGTGGCTCGATCTTGTAGTCTTGTTACTGACCAAGTTTGATATGTTCCTGTGTTTGACATGAATATTATTATGGTAACTACTTCGTTATAATTTTACAGTTACTCAACACCCAGAGATCAGAATAAAAATTTTACTCATGTACTAATTTGTATATTAACTATTAAATTGATAAATAATGAGTTGGACAGCTTTTGCAAACCAATTATTTTGTTTTAAAATATAGAAGAAAATATTTTTGTACAAGATATTATCGAAGCATTACCAAAAAATCTCGATCTGTAGCCATGTTCTAATAGGAGGATATTGAGTAAAAAGAAGTAAGTAGTTAAAAAATTCAATACAATAGCTCTGGTAATTTTAATAGAAATGTGATGTAAACCCTTCCGCCAGAGCTTAGAAATCACAGGAAAATTAAATGAAAACAATACAAATCAAAACATCCATTTATTTGACAGTTGTTGAGTGAAAATGGCTAACAATATGTTCTTTGTAAGATGTGAATATAGGTTTTGAATACATATTTATTTTATGTATGTTTAAATTAAAAATTATCAAATCAGTAAACAATTTGTAAAAACTAAAAGGTAACTTGTCTGTGCGAAAAAAGCAGAGAAAAGTATTTCTAAAATCTATCGTGTTTTGATACAAAACTTATTCATTGTATTGCTAGAAGCCACTTTAACAAACGAATTGGTGTAAATTAAATTTCCCTTTTGCTTTTTAATTCTCATTCCGTATCTAACACAATCAGTTGAATAACTTCTTGATTAGCATTATACGTGTTGGTTTTACTATAGGATAAAGTAAAAACTCACGTCTTCCAACACTATTTAATATATTTACACTTATATTGTAATCATATACAATGGTAAATATATATAAAAGCTGTTAAATTGGCGATCGATTTCGTCCAGTTACACCGAACATCATCAGGCCCAAATGGAGACTGAAAGAAACAAGATGGCGTCCCTGCTTAAACACTACTGGCTACCAGAAGTACCTGTCATGGCGTCATAGGTAGCATTTATTGGCTGGCTGAGTTCCGAAAATAGATTTTTTTAACAACTTTTGTATATATATTTTTTACTTTATTTTCACATGTTATTTATCAACAAACACTGTTACAATTTTCGCGAACCGTCACTAACCTAACATACAAATATTAACATTTACAAAGAATGTCATTTAAAAATGCGTTTAAATAAATAAATAACTATAAAAAAGCTAAAAATCACATTGAAACATAAAAACAACCAGATTACATGATCAAAAACTCATCCAACGAGTAAAAGGCTTTATCAATAAACCATGATCTTAAAGCACGCTTGAAGGCAGACAGGGTTTTTATTTCTCTCATCTTTGCCGGTAATCTATTAAAGAACCTCGCCCCAGAATAGAGTGGGCCTTTCTCAAAAGTTAAGGTTCTATGGAGAGGGAAACTCAACATTGAACCTTGCCTAGTATAGAATTTACAATTGTATATAATTACAATATAAATGTAAATATATTAAATAGTGTTGGAAGACGTGGGTTTTTACTTTATCCTATAATAAGTTAAAAACAGGCTAATAATAATAATCGTACGAATGATCATGATAGTTCCAACAATTAATTGAGTCTAGGTAAAACACACTCTACCACAACTTAGTACAACTCCGCCTTACCTCATTGTTTACGCGGCGGACTCATCCGTAAAAGGTTGTAAAATCGATCTCCGACCGTGGCTGATAGGGTCTATATTTTTTTAGAGTTCATGCAGATAAGTAAAAGATTTTTGTGTTATTTGGTCAATAAACAACTATCATTTTTGTCCATTTGTTTTTATTTCAAGAAAGAAACTAACAACATTATGTTCGGTCGCCGACATAATAAAAAAAATAATTATTAAACTATTTGCATTAGTAATATTATATTTATTTCCTTAAAACTGTCTTATTCTACCCGAGCAAAGCTCGGGCTCCAGGTACTACATATTATGTATCTTGTTCCTATGTAAAACAGTATATAAATAATGTGTTTAAAAAGATCATATCAAAACAATAACAAATGCAGCTCCCGGTTTCTCTACTAACGTGATACTGATCAAACATAAAAAGCTTTGTATTAAACCAGTTTCTGAATTGCTAATGCAAGTTTATATGAATTTAATAGCACTTTTTCTCACAGGTAAAAACCACTAATTTGTATTACTTACTTTGTTATATGTATGTATTACACATAACAAAAACATTGAGTCTTCCAACATTTGCATAAGTAAATAAACGGTATCGGTGAACTGATACATAACGTACTTTCACCATTTCAAATGTATACTAAAAATAAATGTCTTTCATGAAAATATTGTATTCTTAAATTCTAATTGAAGTAATACTTAAAAAACTTATTGTTTAAAAAATAATCATCAACTTTATCCCACAAAATACATAACTATAAGCGAGATATTTTTGGGAGATACCCCCCCAAAAAACATCCCCCCACGGTGGTGTGACCTTTAGCTGAATAATTCGTACCAAGTTTCATTAAAATGTTAATCTACGAAAACACTAACTTACAGTACATTCGTTAAGTTTCGTTAAAAATGTTTGTATTTACTTCCCTGTGGGAAATAGTTTAGATCATGGATATGTCTAAAGGTAATGTTTTCACTTTATCTAAACAGCTGTTCTTATTCTTGTATATTAAAAATTCAATACAGAAGCTATGGTGGTTTCTTTTGAAACTTGTAACACATTTCCATCTTAGCCAAATAGCCCCGCTCCCAGAGTTAAGACATATCCATGTCAAAATCATTTTTATCATTCGTGAGTGCATGTGATTTTAATTTTAAAAATAAGGTAATATTTCATTTTTAACATCAATTTATTCATTTTTTAAAATTCATCAAAGCCTCTTTTTACTATTAGCCAAGGTGATTAATCGTTAGAAGAATTTACATATTTATGCCGTCTGCAATATAACATGTCTATAAAACCATATATTACACCAATGTTAAAATTTATTGGACTTAGTTTTATCTTTTGACCCCCAGTTGTTATAATTCTAATAACCCCATTCCAAATCAATAATATGACAATAATGATATACTCGTATGACAATTTTTACCAATGTCTGTCCATAAATAAAGGATGTTGCTTATTCTCTATATGATTAACATGGGAAAAGAGTACGCTGGTTAGCTGCCATGATAAACAAATAAACTATGATATCTAAGTATAAATAAATGGAACTCAACCAAGTGATGTTAAATACCAAGTTTCATCCAATAATATTGGTTAGTAAGTAAAATATTAGTTTCCCCTTATCCTCCATAAGATTAACATTGTCACCTAAAATACAACATACTGTGTTTAGATTTTTCAATATCTTGGTAACTTTGATTTAGATCAAAACTTTAAGTACTAAATTGTGTAGTTTGTTGAGCTGATCCTAAGAAATTGCATGTGAAAAACAAAAAAAACAATATATCTGGATAGAAAACTCATCCTAGAAAATAGAAATACACGTTTCTAATAAATTTGGTCTCTACGCACCTCAAAACGCAAAAGTAACGTGGACTCGAGCTTAGGTATCGCCATGACGGTAATAGCTTCTTTTCACTGTGCAAAATTAATAAATGTCTCAGTTTTTCTAGATTTTGTCTATACTTTTTTCTGCACATTCATCTAACAGTATCATTTGATTAAAAATTACTATAGTATCTATTTTATTACAATTCGAAATATCGCATTACCGAAGTCTACGGTCTTGCTTATTAATTTCACTACAACATAATTATTAGGATACTAAAAGAGAAGTTGTATACGTGTTTAAATGAAATTGATTTTTGTGTATCTATTAATTTATCCAATTAAAACATTTTACTTCTGACTTCCCAAATTTCGAACTTAGATTTAATATCAAAATGAAAAAGTAAAAGAAATTCCACAATTTAAATCTAGTAAAATAATTAACTTATGTTTATTTCATTTATAGGTAATTTAAGTTTCTCTCTGTTGCGAATTAATTTTAATGTTTATAATTTTATTTTTTACCCACCTAAAGAAGCGCAATACAAGTGAAATTGAATAATAACTATTTATAATTATTGTTTGTTGCTGAAGTGTTAGGGTTCATTATAATCAAATTTCAAGTGTGAGCTAATCTCGCGTGTCTAAGAGACGAGGACTTGGTCCTGCATGTCACAGCGATCCGGCTCGAAGGACCAACAAGTGTCCGTGACGTCACTGCACCCCGGCCCTCGGCTCGACGGCGCGCTCCCTGTATCAGTCGCTATTGCCCCGTGCCCGCGAGTGCCGCTCAGCACAGGACACCCAGGACATCTCCAACATCTCAGGACATCTTGCTTCGCCATACGGCACAAACGCTCTACGGTCGTTCAGGTAGGAGACAAACTACAGGAAACTAATTAAATATTTGTTATTACCTATTTTTTAATATGGCTTACGTTTTTATAAATTTTACTATAACGAGGTGTTTACTTTTTAACATAATTAACAATAAATTGATTCGTATTCATCCTGATTATCATTAAAACTGACAAAGTTTACTCAAAAGAAATACTTAAATTTTTGTACCTTTGTAATTCCAAAAGTTTATATGTTTATATTGTAAATAAAAAATTCTAAAAAATTTATTAATTGCCTTATTTTACTTTGAGCTTATAACTTTTATTTTCATAATTTAATATAACCTTATTTTGTAGATGAATAAATATTGATATAATTAACGTACTAAAAATACAGCTCCAATTTATTTGATAAATCTACGACTTTCACATTAATATATAAAAATAAGTATAATATACAATTTTCATTGAATGAAATCATTTTTAATTAATATAATAAGCCTATTTTTAAATTTTACATTACCCGATTTCGATTATAACAAGGTTCGGTTGAATGTTTTGATTTAAACATGTTTTAATACCAAAAACATAGATAATCTTACCACAATAAAATTATTTTCGCATTACAAAACTTATTAAGTATAAAATCTTCATTATTTTTGAGAACTTTATTATTTTTTCCTAATTCTTTTTGTGTTTTTTTTATAACTGCATCCACTTATATCTAAACATTAATTTAAAAAAAACCTTAATGGTATTATATTCTTAAAATCATGCATATTTTGTTTCCATACAAATAAGTTTTATTGTAAGTTTTTACAAATTAATAATGTTTAAATAAAATGGACGAATTTAGACATTTTGAAAAGGAACACTATTGGTAAATTAACAATAAAATATAAATTTTTCTATCACAAAATATATTTTAGAAGAAAATTTAATACATTAAATATTTGCTGAACTTGATTTAGAAAGGTTTCTTACTGTACAACGCAGTATAGTAAGTATTTAGCACGTGCAAATAAAGTACATTCATTACATATTATGAACAAACTTTACAATTTCCTAACTATTTAAAGTTATTTTGTTCGCATATTATACGCTTCTAAACATTTTAATGATGACGTTATCTAAACGTAGGTCTATATAATCTTATTACCGCACTCATATCAAAACATTTTCCAGCAACGATTTAAAATAATATCACCCCAAAGGTTAGTATGATTGCAGAGTTAACAGATATGCTAATTAAACTATGTGTTAAGCGATTCTAAAACACAAAAAAACATGGTTTTAATGAGATGGTTCCAAATGGTAGCTACTTCTAAATTATCTAAATATCTAATATCTAAATTATCTCTTGAAATGTATATTCTGTTAAAAGCAGTTACATTACTTTCTCCTACGTATACGATAATATATGGAGAAACTATTGTTTTTGTAAAAATTTTCAAATATCAGTTGTGCATGAAGTATGCATGTGTGTGTCTGGATGTATACATAGCCACAGCCTATCCCGTTAGTCCGATATAGATGAAATGTTGTATTTATGTATATATTCACCATGCCTCTCGGCGTTTTTTCATTTGTTTTAATTTTTAATTTTTAAGGTTAGTTCACCCCTAAAAACCCTTAAAAACGTAAAAAAATTCAAGTTTCTAAAAAATGGCTCTAACGATTGTAATTAAATTTTATTAGTTTATAGTGCATAGAGTATTAAATAATATGACTTCACCTGCATGTGTGTAAAAATAACGGTTCAAAAGTTATGGGCTTTTAAATCTTTTAAGTTTTCCACGAAAACAATAAAGATAAAGTATAATTTGACAAATGGCATTAAAACTATTTTTTACAACTAGTCTACCACTAACGATTCCTGAGAAAAGTTCAATTTACTATCCATGGTAAACAAAGCACGTTGTCAGAGCGCAAAATTTATTTTAGAGAGAAAGTATGTGTCAGTCTGTATTATTTTTACCAATTATTTTAAAAGTAGTGATGAGTGACGATTTTATTTTAAAAATTAACCTTTCTGAGAGCAGGTAAAAGATTTTGATGATCTTTTAAATCTAAGAATAGATAAGAGATTTTGACAATCTTTTGAAATATATATATTTTAATATTTTTTTGAAATTTAAAAACATTTCGTTTTTTATTTTATATACTCCCGGACATTACAGATTGTAGTAACAAAGTATACAGCCTCAGTTAAAAAAGTAATTCCACGCTTTTTTACGGTTCATTTTATTATTATAGCACGATTTAATCACATTACAATTATAGCTCAATCCAATATAAGAAATATGTAGTAAATAATAAAATTTTGTTATTAGTGCACTAAAAGACAAAATAATATTTTATTAGGATTGTTTTTATCATTTAATTGATGTATATAATTATAATAAACTATAAACTTATTTTTGCGAAAACAACTGATTGAAAAAATGTTTATATTTACTTCCCTGTGGGAAATGGGTTAGATCATGGATATGTCTAAAGGTAATGTTTTCACTTAAAACAGCTGTTCTTATTCTTTTATATTTAAAATTCTATACAATAACACTAGTAGTTTCTATGGAAACCTGTTACATATTTTCCATCTTACAAATCGCCAACACCCCCTCCAGAGCTAAGACGTATTCATGTCAAAATATGCTTTGCGAGTCGCAAGTGATCCTATCCTAACTAATGAAGGAAATAGTAAGCTCTTATTAAGGTAATTAGTTACTTTTTATTACAATGTATAACAAATGACAAATATAGTCAATGTTAATTCATCGATAGTATCGGATATGATATCCAATTATTATATTAATACTACAAACACACCTGATCATCACCTGATAGACAATCAGCTGATTTTTTACAAATTCAAAAAACAAGATGGACGTAACTCTTTCGTCTGTAAAAACTCTGGTTTTGACATGGATATGTCTTAGCTCTGGGGGGGTGTTGGCAATTTTTAAGATGGAAAACATGTATCAGGTTTCCATAGAAACTGCTTGAGCTATTGTATTGAATTTTTAATATAAATAAATAAGAACAGCTGTTTAGATGACCTAACTTCATCCTCTTTAGACATATCCATGATCTAACCTATTTACCACAGGGAAGTAAAATACATTTTTACACTAGTTAGTTCAATGTTTTATGTAGTTTGTTGAATAATATAGTTCATACTACGAGTCCTAAATGTATTTTTGTTATTCGCTGAAATTACAACCGCCTGAGCTCACGTAAAAAGCTTCACTATCAACCCTTGTACTGAAATACACTATTAAATAAAAATATAATTTCAGATATTTGTCAGACAGGTTACTAATTCTAGTGTAAGGCTTCATTTATTTTTAAATTAAAAAATATTGTATAGATTAGCTTAAACAATGGTAAACTTAAATTCACAAACGAAGAAAAATCTAATGGTTAAATATTATAATTTACGAGATTATTTATTACGATAGCTAGTTAATTGCAATATTTATCTAGTCAATAGCAAAGAACCTACTAATTACCAATAAAAATTGCATGAATAATAAGTTTATCAACAGATAATAAGTGCAGATCAAATCTGCATTATTAAATGAGATGTAAGTTGTACTGCATACGTATTAAGTTGACCATCACGTGTTAGTACTTTGTCATAAAGAATGTTTCAAATAGCTGTATCTAAATATGACTCATTTAAATACAATTAGCAACGTAAAATTAAAACAATACCGTATACGATCTGGTAATTTACGTTGTCAGGTTGGTGTTCCGTGACCGGTTTGGTTTTGTGTCAATGATCAGCTGAGAACTCCTTTCCCTTTCATCCTCTCGGGACTTGCGCTTTCAACATTCTCCTATCTATACCATTGTAGCGGCACTTTTAACCTCAAAATATTTAAACATTTTCTAATTCCGTTATGATATTTATGTGGGATTTTAGTCAATTATTAGTTTTGCTTAAGCCTATGAAAATGAATTACATAAACCATGCTATCCCTTAATTTTTCTTTCAAAACCTCAATTATTCCAAAAAGCGCAAGTTACAGAGCCATCCGTTATTTTATTTTATTAATTTTCCCTGCTCTTTGTCAAAGATATTTATGAAGTTGATTGTGTGTGAGTGAGCTTTGCGTAAATATTCTAAAGAATATGTTGAACATGTCGTTTTAAATTTTAAAAATGCATTGGCTCACGCTCAGCTTACGTCAGCCTTTAATCATAAAATAAAAAAATATCCTGGTTAGCAACTTTCATAAAAGCATACTCATTAAACAGACCCCTAGGTGATGTAAATGATTCATCCCATGTAATTAAAATTATATTCTTAAATATTATACAATGCATAAGTGGAAGTTATGTGTAGTAAAGTTATTATAACAATGTAGGAATTTATACCGCATAAATGACGTATCGTAATAAGTGTGAAATCTAATTATACACTATTATATAATTGGTCTTTCATGACCCAGTAGTTGTAAATGTTGTAAGTTTATGTTGATCTAATTGCACCGTGCGTGGTGTTTAATTTTCCTTAACACATTTCTTGCATTCTTGTTAAATCAAAGACGACCTTTTTAAGATGTTGGGAACCACTTTTAAGCATACCTTTTCCACCTACATAAACCATACATCTGTGCGTGGGAACAGGGGGTAACAGTGGGTTTTGATGAAATTGTATAGTAGAAACTCCCTTTTGGGTAAAGTAGGCACTGACCTGAATTATTGCAGAGTTTGTTTTCGTCAGGGAATCCAATCTCTGGACGGATAGGTATTTAGTAAGCAAGAGTCCCACACATTCATGGGAAATCACCATTCTCTAATGGTTTATAAAACCATCGTAAAATACTTTTGAATCTACTTCCCTGTGGTAAATATGTTTGATCATGGATATGATTTAAGGGAATGTATTCAGTTCATCTAACATTCTTGTCGCACTATGACGTCACTAACCAAATGACACTGTTTCAAATTTCAGTCTTGCAAATTGTCAACAGTCCCCAGAGCTAAAACATATCCATGTCAATATAGAAAGATCAAGTAAAGTTGATGGTGAACCGAGGGAAAAATATTGAATCATCTTCATCCAAACTGTACATCTCTTCTAACACCACTGTCTTCAAAAACTTACAAAATACTAATTACAATTCTAAAGTGAGGCAAAATTCTAGGGCAAGAGTGAGTTAAACGAGTTTTTTTTAATTAGTTCCAGAGACTTAAATGTATTGTTGCACATTGTGCTGTATTTGGGAGGACTACGATAGAAGCGATGCCATCAGTGCGTGATTGCTCATAAGTGAGAGCAAAATAAAGGGTGATCTAAAATTGGGCATTTTGGCTGACCTACAATAAAAAATCAGACTTCATTTGAAAGCCTAACAAACTGTACAACCACGTTTTATATTTTAGATAACAGTTGTATTAGGGGTTTAACTTTTAAAAGTTGACTGGATCTTTATTAATATTAATAACCTTTTACAGTTCTGTCCTTACAGTTCAACATCCCCCTAATCTAACCCAAAATCTGTCACGTCATTTGTGGCACTTAATGCTTTGGACCTTTGACCATTTTCAGCCACATTATACATTCAATCGGTGGACCAGGACAGCCGACTGCTGTTATATGGATCGGCCCAGCTTTCTCTGTGTTTAGTGTTTTATGTTGACGGTGACAGAGAGTGTGTTGGTGTTGGTGTTGGTGACGTCACAGCTCCCCGGCGCCGACCGACTCCTCGTTTATACACATGCTTACGTACACACAAACAGACAAAGACGGTAGAACAAATAGTTACGTACAAAGCGAAGTTTGGCCGTCCAAAGAAACCGGTGGTATTCGAGTGGCTTCATCGAAAATGCCGTGAGGAGGAGACTCCTCTAACAGTGGAAGGTTGTTAATTAATTAATTTACTGTTATTATTAGTACTAAATTCCGAAGAGGCGATCCATCCAGGTAAGTATTTGAAACCAAGTATGAATGAGATGAAATGTAAGATTATTTTGGCACGATCTTGCTCTCTTGTTACTGACTAAGGCTGACATGTCCAATAACCATATGAAATGGCGACCTACCAAGGTAGGTATTTCCTGCCAAGTATGAATGAGAAATGAGCTTAAGATGATTTTAACGCAATCTTGTACTCTTGTTACTGTCTAAGGCTGACGTAATTTATAGACAGAACTGTTAATTCCATAGATATGCCCAATGGCATATCTATGGGACCTACAATTTAACATGGAATCCGAACCACTGCCTCTGAATTACGAACTTGTCTGATTATGGGAATGGTCTTTGCGAATTAACATAGTATTCAATAGTGCGGACGTTAATCCAAACAAGAGATCTACACCCACCGAACATTGCTCACAACTATCCATAATTCGTGACCTAAAAGGACGTGGATTACAGAAAACGCCACGGTCCGAGTTATTTTATGAATTATAGTGATTAATCCGGTTTCTGAGTAAGGGTACAATTCATCCTTTAATAGGTGGTGTAGTTTAGTGTCAAGGTGCGAGATACTTATTATAATCTATAAATATTCACATACAATTGTAAAACTAATAAATAAAAACCAAATCCCTCTCCAATTGTTTAACATTAACTTGACATACTAAAATTAGATTCGTTAAAATAACGTTATAATATGGAATAATTTTTTAGGTGTATTTAAAGTCAATGATCAACGCAAACAAACTAATTGTAGTTTTATTTTGAAAGCAGTTTATTTATTTCTGTGTAATAATTTTAATAGATCATATGCTCAGTAGCAATTAGATGTCTAATGACGTTCAAAACTAGATTTGTAATAGCTGATTACTTCATTTTAGTAGGAGAAAGTCAGATAAAAGTCTATAAAACCCTTCTCATAAAGTTATAGGCCAACAATAGAGATAACAAGATTAATCATAGAAGTGCTCTTTTTTTACGTAAGTAACCAAAGGACCTTATTTAGCGTTACAGAAAATATATAAACCGACATAATTTGAGATAAGACCAATTTCAACTTTCTAGAAGTATCAAACGTAAAAAAACGAAAATGTTACCATTCTAATTAATGAACAGAAAACGGTCTAATTATATTTAAATAGGTGATAGGTTTCTTGTTTGTATCGAGATGTTGCTTATTCGTTTTTATAAGCATTGTTCACTTAGTACCGTTTACTCTTATACAAAGTTTTTATAAATATTTTTACTTATTGCATCATCAAGATCAAGGGGTCTGTGTAGTGTAATTCATACAATCACTGTACCGTAACAGAATTACACACTTTGGTTAATTACCACTCAGCTAAATACGCAATGCCTTACTCGCAAAATACATTTAGCTGAAATTTTCTAAACTGACTTCAACAGAAAGCGATTTTACTAACCGACTGACAATTTCTAAATTGCTGAATCGAAATGCAGTTTTGAGTATGACTTTAACTGAAGGATATATCAAATTTTCTGTTAAAGCACTTGTATTACTTTCTCCAACTTATATGATTGTACATGGAGAAAGTATTGTTTTCGTTAAAATTTTCGAATTTGAGTCGAGAGCGGGTATATCCGTTTTGGGGATCCCAAATCCAAAAAGTGGGTTTCGACGTAATGTCCGTCTGTCCATGTCTGGATGTGTCCAGTGTCATAGTCTACCCCGTTGGTCTAACGTAGATTAAATTCGGTATGTATGTATATTTCTTTTTTTGAATTTTTTATTTATAAGTGTAATATACCCCTAAAAACGAAAAATGGCAACGATTTTTATTAAAATTGATTTAGTTGATAGTGCTTCGAGTATTAAATAATTATACACCACCTGCATGTCTGTAAAAATTACAGTTCAAAAGTTATGGACTTTAAAGTGTCTAAAAAATCAAAGTTTTCCGTGAAAACAATAAAGGTAAAGTAAAATTTGACTACCACCATTAAAACTACCTTCAAAACTAAGTTTCTAAGCTGAATCCAAAAGAAAGTGGTTTGACTTACCGACTGACAATTCCTAAATTACCGAATCGAAATGCAGTTTCGAGCGTGAAATTGGTTTTCAACGACTATTACAGTTTATCACTCCAGGTAAACTCCACTGTGGTGAGTTCAATTAAATAAGGCGTTGTTGTACTCAAATAAATGATGATATTTTGTAAATGTCTACATTATTTTTGAATACTTATAAAAAGAACTATTATGCGTTGTGTTGGTATTGCTTTCTTGTCTATTTGATTATTTATAAAACTAAATTATGAATGTGGAATGACATTTATTGACTAGAACTGTATTTCAATTCAGTATTTTTGGAAATGGATTTGCTATGACTAATCTCTATTTATAAAAATGAATGTATGTATATACGTATGTACTTTATGCGTTGCCAAACTGCTCATCCGATCGCCATAAAGTTTTGGGAAGTTTCTCTATATTTGTCCAGGAAGGTTTTTCGAAAACTCCATAAGTTTCCATTTTATGACGTTTTAAATTTCTAATGTCAATCTTATGGAGCATAAGTTTCTCCAATAAAAACATTCAATTTCTTAAGCTACAGCTGTTGGTTTACTTTCCATTTGCAATATGCTTTACTATCCAATGTCATCTTAGTCATTAATTAATATAAAAACTATGAAGTGCAGTTTCGCCACGTTAATAGTTTACGGGTTTTTGTGGATTGTGTATTTATATTTTTTATTTTCTGTTTGATTAAAAGATTCCGTGTCATTTTCAGCTAATGTTTGTGATTGGTTTAAAAATTAAGTTAGGTTGGATTAGAAAAATTAATTGTGAATCAATCCACTCAGATTTTTGTATTGTGAGAATTTTATTAATATGTCTTATCGTTTCAGTATAGCTATTAACTATTCCGCGACCCAGAATATCAAGTCTTTCACAAAGAAGCCGAAATGTTATTCGACTTCAGAACATGTCTAATGTTAAAGTTAATATGTATTTACTGTTAGGCGTTACGAAATTCACCGGGTCAGCTAGTTTATTGTATACTCAAGTAAACACGGTTTATATGGTTTCCATAAATACGTTTTACTATACGTAAATAAATACTTTAGATGTTTTACATATCAATTTCGATTTATTTCCTTGCTTTTCGTGTTTAGTTCCTTTCTCTTGCAGATTCAGAACGATTCGTTTTTAATCTAAAAAAATTATTGTCGAAATATTTGAACAATAAAAATATTTGTAAAAAATAAACCATACTCAATTTAACTGTTAATAACGTTCTGTAAAAATTAAACCAAACTAAATATAGCTATATTATAAAAGATTTCTTTCAAACTAGGCTAAAAATAAAACATTCATCGTTTATGAGTTTTACTATGAAAAATACAAACAACCTGAAACAGCTATTTTGGCTCTTTGAAGGGCTGTAGTACGAACCCCACATTTTCCCAGCCTTGAGATCTGCTTTTATAAATTTATCGTGTCGAAATCCCCTATATTACAAAAAAGGGTTAATCCTTGGACAGTGATTGTTTTAGAGTATAAGATAAGATTGGTAATAGTTGAAATGTTAACGTTTCCAATGCTCTTCGTTTTAGTTAAAGAGGTCTACCAACAGAGCTCGCTAGTGTATCCAAAGTATTTACAATTCAAGCGGCCACCAGGCGCGATATCGGGCTACGAAATTATCACCCATTATCGGCTGTTCTTGACCCACAGCCTCTGGAGCCAAATTTGCGTTTCTCTGGTTACTATACAGCCTTGAACGGATTCTTGTGGCCGGGACTATGTCTTGGACAAAACTTTGTACAAAAATATACAGGGTATTTTCAGATTTTCCAGCAGTATAGTCAATCTATAAAATAATTTGACCGTCACAATTAAATTTACGTTTTTAGGCTTTTATTTATTTTTAAATATTCCCAGGAGACCACAAACATTCCTTTTTCTGTGTGATATGTATGCATGTGCGCATGTGCACTTCGTGTTACGGGCTGGTGAGCACGGCCGAATGCAACCATTGTCTTATATATTTTTTAGCACAGATAACAATGTAATGATGATGCTTGATCGTATCAGGACAAATTAATTACATAGCGGATCTACACATGACACAAACAGCAGTTAAGGCATAATTATTAATCATACAGAACGACGGGTTTTCCGTTTGAAATTACAATGTAATTTTCTCCTCTCAGACCGCGTGTTATCCTTACTTTGAAGCCAACTAGACCTAGTAATTCACATAGTCTAGTAGGAAGCGTTGACCAGCACGCCCCCAGTGGTTGCATTAACAGTTGCAGGTAACCTTTGCTGTGGGGCCTTCGGGTGGCCTCGCTTGCACTTATACGCACTACTCCTACAGGGATTTTACTCTGGAAGAAATTACGGAAGTATTTATACATTCGCATCTAAAATGCGAAATTATTCTCAGTTTAATGCCATATAGGTGTTTTCTGACATCAATTATAGTGTTTATTGATTAGACACAAAATAGTATATCTCATCACTAACCAAAAACAATAGTTTTTTTATACGAGCCAAGTGCAGAGGCTGTTAAATGTGCAAGTATACCAAAAAACCAATTTTGGGCCGTGTGATGAACTATATTTTTCGTCATACTGCAAATAAAATGAAACAAACTCGTAAAACATAAATTATTACATGATTTAGTATCAATGATGTCAACAATTTTTGTCGCTTTAGACTTATCAGCTGTTTGTTACTTACTTTGTAACAGCTATTTCCTGATTGGTTGTTTAGGTTATGTCGGTGTTAGTTATTATTATCGATAGTTTAATTTCAACCATTCGACAGTTGAATTTAATAGTCGATAACGTCCGAAATACACATCAAAAGTGATGATTATTGTTGCAGTCACTTTATCGATTACTTACAATCGAATGGTGATCTCGAATCAAAGGTATCATCAACAGTGATCATTTGCGGTCTAGAACTCAAAAAATCATCTTAATAATAGGTTTAGTCCTAGCAAGAAACAAAGCAACTTCTGCTCTTCAACTGTTTTTGAAGCAGTACGACGAAAAATATTCTACGTGTCTCTTATGTTTGTTGTAAGGTTGTCGTTCGAGTACTCTTATCATTGGGAAAAATAATACCCATAGAACGGAGAAATATTTTATTTTATGGGTTTAGAATCAAGTGACGACCCATCTCTGAATTATCGTGACGATTTGTTTTAATAAATTAGGCTCACAATTTCTTGTGAGATTTAAGAAACGTGTTTGTTCTTGAACGTAATACGCAACGACTAAAATCTAAACAAAACTCACAAATATTTTCCTATTATTTCAACTGTATAATTGTTTTGTCTATTTTTCATTCCTTTCAGTCTTCTCAGCTCCACTTATTTAATTAACAAACAATAACTCTTTTTATTATTTAAAACAATGAATCATAAAAATTGGCAACGAAATCGATTACGTTACTTGGTTTATAAATAAAAGTGAAGTGTTTAGGGTACCGAATTTGTATACTGATCATGGGAAAACAATATTTTATTTATCTTCGTAGTGTTTTTACATTTCGTCGCCTTCGCCACTTCTTGCCACTGGAGTTAAATATGCGCATACCGTATTGATTGCTCTTATGGTAAACAGTGATTGAGAAGTATTTTATATAACCATAGCCGGTTGTGTATGGAATTCCCCGCTCAGGTAGCTCCCGGTATGCACGACGTCATTCCAACTCGCGCCGCACCGCTGCGCTGTAAGCGAAGATATCAGGGGTGATATGATCTGGCATTGCGCGGTTCTGACGTCACTAAACTACTAGGCTTGCTGGTGGTTGTAAAGTGATATGTAAACGACCAACCCTCGCGTGTACACCGAGAATCGCTGACCTACTTTGGTCGACAACTACGATATTGAGCTAACCTTGTCGAACGTCATTAAAACTTATATATACAGAGTGTCCCGGAACTGGAACTTTTAATTGAAAATGTTACTTTGGTCGAGAACAGACATATTTAACAGTATAAACATGCGTCTTCATTTTATGTCAGTTCATTTTGCATGTATTTTTTATAAATTAGTTTATAACTCAAGGTTTATTTAAGATAGAAACTTCAAATTGTGTATACATCTGCATCTGAATAGGCAAAATAAGTGTTTAAAATTTTGGTGGTTATTTAATGGAAAATCAATACGGAAATTTAATGCTAAATTTCACGAAAGCCGTCTAAAGGGCGCGTCAAATTATTTTCTAAAATTGAATAAAAATTGATGTGACAAGTTTTGTAAATCAATTTAATTTCTACATGATCACAATAATACTGCACATAAGAGACTAGGTATTTATTTCATCTATTTAATTAATTATCTAGAATTGTTTTACCCCACTGGGATTCTAACTGTACTTTGTCAATCTTGACACACGAGTACTGGGTGCATTTAGAAAATTTGTCAACATCTGAGACAGTTTTATAACTTTACTCCAAGTGAACATAATTTATTCGGAACAGGAGAGGTAAGTGCTGGAGTACCAAGATTGATTAGATCTCGAGGCCTAGCCGGGGACCACAGACTCTCACGTACAAGTCAAGGGCCCGGCAGGGTGGGGGCCACCTATTGACTGGGACGGTGGCGACGTCCTGTAATCCAGCTACTTGGAGGTCACGAATTTTGGATAGTTGTGAGCGATGGTTGGTGGGTGTAGTGTTCTCTTGTGTGGATTAACGTCCCCACTATTAATTCTGCATTAATCCACAAAGACCATCTTCATAATTAGACCAATTCGTAGTTCAGATGCCGTGGTTCGGATTCCACGTTAAACTGATGTCCCTTAGTTGCCATCGGCTGTTGGGCTATTAATTAACAGTCCTGTCTAAGGAACATGTCAGCCTTAGTCAGTAACAAGACTACAAGATCGCGCCACAGTCATCCTACACTCATTTATCATTCATACTTGGCTTAAAATACCTACCTGGGTAGGTTGCCATTTCAATAATCTAATCTAATCTAATCATGTTATCTCAAGCCCACTGGAAACATAGCGATAATGATGGTGGATGTAAAATCTTACCTGAATTGAAATTGTCAAATAAGAATAATAACTGTGAAACTGGAACTATATAAAAAATATTTTTTTAGATAATTTTAATACAATCGTAACTTATTTTTAAAATCGAATGAAACCCAAATAAGATACTACACTTTTTGTGGCACCACACCGTTGGAGTATGTAAAATTTAGGCGATTTTTCTGGCAATTTAAGGCTCTAAATAGAAGCCTAGAACTGACACTTATTTTTTCCTTTAAAAGTCAATCCTACGAAATAAGAAAAATTATACAAATAGTTAATGTACAAAAGTTGGAAATGTCTAACATTTAAAATATGTCATAAAAAATAAAACAAAACATTAAATATACATTGAAATAGATTATTTGGATAATTATCTGAAGGGGGGTTTAAAGGGAGATTGCAAAGCAGCCGCCTCTAGCGGCAGGTCAATCCGCTGATGCCGCGGGGGCGGTGGAGATCACAGGAAGTTGTCCATTTCCTTCCGTGCGGCAAGGCCATCGAATAAGGTCGTCTGTCTAGGATTTTCCAGACTTACACGTGTAATCTAAGTACTTGTAAGTCCCAGCCAATTATTATCAAGCAACACTTCAGTTTGGTAAGAATAAGAATTTTATTTGTCATAAAATATTACATGAATGTATGAGAATTTAAAACCATATCAAATTTAGATTTGGCAACTCAAAATGCACATTGTTAGTGACAAAGTTCGATCAATACTGATTACTCTGTAGGTCTACCAACCTTCAAGAAACATAAACCAATTTCACTAAATCCAGAATTGTGGATTGTTGAAAGCGATGGTCTGTGGATATGATATTCTCTGATGTGGATTAATATCCACACTACTGAGACCATCCTCATTATTAGACTAGTGCGTAATTCAGAGGCAAATTTATAGTTCGGACTTCACGTTAAACTATAGGGTTTCTTAGACATGCCATTGACTGTTGGACTATTAATTAACAGTCCTGTCTAAGGCACATGTCAGTCATAGTTAGAAACAAGACTTCAAAAATCGGACCACAATCATCTTACAGACATTTCTGATTCAAACTTGGCCTACAATTAACTGGATAGGTTGTCTTTCAGATAAGCAATAATAAAAGTAATACCAGACTAGCTCGTAATTATTTATTCTATCACAACACAATGTTGTTATTGCATGAGGTACGCCACTTTTCTATTCTCGGATGGCACATTGAAAAAGAGTTGTCACAGGTAAAAATAAACTATAATTTGAAATTATTTTGATTTTAAAATTATGTTTGTGCTTTAATATGAATTTTGGGATGTTAGAGAAACACGGATTATGGACATACTCGGTGGGATACCTCGGTGGTGACACAGTTGGCGAACATGGTCAATGGTCGAGACAAAGGTGATGATTAGGAACAAAGCTTGTGGTCGAGAACCAAGCCATTGCTTGGATACCGTACATATAGTCTGTATACACTAACTTGGCCGATAAATCCTCGGCTACCTGCGTTCGTTCCCTCGCTCAGCTTGTCTACAATAAGTCACATATTGGTGACATTTCAACATTAATAAACCTTTTAACTGACTCCGAATTAAATTTTTTATGACATGTCCGGAATTTCAAATAAAAATAAGATCAATTATCAAACACGATAGTGTTCTCTATATAAATACTGTTTATACTCAAATACTTAACCAAAAACTAAACATATACAAAATAAATATAGTTTTGTGGCTAGGTCATACACATAATAGTAGGTAATTTATTTAAATGTTTAGCTAAAAAATCTAATAAATATTAAAATTCCGAGACGTTTTAAAAGCTTATTAATGTTGTGGTATCACAATATGTGACTCATCGCCGAAACAGCTTCGCGAGGGAGGAGGAGATTTACGGGCGGCCCTCAGGTAGCCGAGGATCTATCGGTCATGTTAGTGTATACAGACTATAGTCAGTGGTTGGAGACAGTGGTACATGGTGGTTAGTGACAAATTTAGTAGTTTTGAAACACAGTTTCGTGACATGGTCAGTGGTTCAGAACATTGCCAATGGTTGCCTTAGAGCCAAATGACGTGTACTTCGGCAGTCTCCAGTCGTGGCATGTTCACCACGGGGACCCTGACCGACCCCGCGATAAGCAGCGGAGTGTACCGCCGTTTCCCAAGAAGACCCGAGAGCCGAGGCCTTGAGCAACACGCGGTACACACACGCGACATTGCTCCTACTTTCATAACCCTTTCTCAACTCATGTTCGTGTCCATATTCTAAACGGATGTGTTGTATTACACTTTTAATTTCTGCGTTTAATTAGACCTGTGCTGTGTTCGCTTAGGTCTCGTAATGGGCTCCGAAATCGTCCAAAATAATTTTGTTTGTGTTTTTAAACTTTATCTATAATTTCTTCTTTGGAATTTCCTATTTCCAACTATATGTAACACATAATACAGTACTAAAAGTGTACAAAGTCACTGAAAAAAAACAATCATGTAGCATCTGTAGCCTTATTCCAGATGGATTTTTGGGAGATTTAAAACCACCGCCATTTTGTATTGGATCAACCTCTTGATACATAGTTGCAGTATTTGTATTCCAATTACATAGACCTTCAATTTGGTACCAAATTTGACTTCTTCTGCACCTTAAAAATTTCCTATAACCTATAAGGGGTTCCAGAGTTATTTTAGTTTTTCAAATTTTGAAGGCACATAACACAGAAACAATTAGATTTACAACTACAAAATTTTTATGGTATAACATTACACAAAGCTAGTTACTTACTAAAAAAAACTTTGAATTTTTTTAATCATAACATTCTAAAAATAGTTATATTTATTAAAAATGCACAGTAATCTCTACCGACATTGGTAATAAACTAATATTAATAAAACAAATTTCAGATCTCTATGTAGTCTGATTTCAGAGATATGTGAAATAAACATTACCTTTAAATTTGACTTGTGGTGCCCTTAATTTGCTTTTCATAGGTTTCTTCTACGTCCTGATTTTGACATTAAAAAATAGTGCGTTTCCCCAAAAATACGAAACTAAAAGAGAAGATATATCCTTGTCCAACCACTAGTGTATCGATTACTGATAAACGTTTATACTTCAACCGCATGAGACCGCATGTACTTGAACAAACCACAAACCGAATAAACCGCACTTGATCTACAAACCGCATACGAATTAATATACATACCACAAACACATGCATCGTCTCCACCCTTTAACAATAAAACCTGTTTCTGTG
This sequence comes from Nephotettix cincticeps, assembly GCA_023375725.1. NCBI lineage: Eukaryota > Metazoa > Arthropoda > Insecta > Hemiptera > Cicadellidae > Nephotettix > Nephotettix cincticeps. Next base: position 3,844,486 of record CM041785.1, read on the forward strand.
TCTGGGGTAGTCAGACTGTCAAAAATGTAAAGATATAATTTTCTAATTTTTTGTGCCTTATGAATATGAGTTAAAAAACTAATCTTGGCGAATACTGTCAATTACAGGAAGACGTACAACAGATTTTGTAAAGCGTTTCATAGATCAAAAATCAATCAGTGAAATCAAATAAATCTAAATCAATGGAAATCCACTTCATATGCTCGTCTACAGTTACGGGGCTATTTTTCTAAAAGAATCCTTTCTTCGTTTCCTTCCTCCTACTTCTTCTTCTTTCTCCACTACATCGCCTCGTGTTTACAGCGATTGCAACACTTGTCCAGTAGTAGACTTTAATATCCAAACCAGTTTTAACCTAGAATCTGGATAGCTTTTAGCTTGGTACAGCTGCTGTTTGTAATTGATGAAATACTTTTAATATTTCTCAGCTCGTTGAACAATATCTGCGTTTTCAAACGGTTGTTTAACAAAAGTGACACATAATTTGATGAGTATTAACATTTTAAAGTATAAAACTGAGTACTGGAGTGTGTATAATGATGATGTGAAACATTTTGTAAATTGTTCATAATTTTTATAGAAAACTTTAACATTTCAGATACAGTATTTTCACGCGTATTCATTTATACCGCATTTTGTAGTAATATTTTTAGAAAGACAGAAAGACATTAAGATTGAAAAAAAACTCCACCGGGGTTTAAAAAAATATCCCGTTTGTAATCTTTTGTTATTAGTCCCTCATATGTAGTATTGATTTAGAGTTTTATAACATATTAAGTAGTTTATGAGATTTAATAAATGATATACAATAATTATGCGTTATTTGTAATCCTACACGCAGACAGACTTGGGAATCTAAAAATTCTTTTAATTGCGTAAGGTCATATGTTGCACCTTTTATAAGAACAACGTTATTATCAAACAACCTTCATAACGTTGTTTTGGACAAGAAACCCCTGTAATCTGTGTAACATTTTAAAGGGTGTTACAATGTCTAGAAATTGCATTAGAATTACAATTCTCTCATTATTCATTATTAAGATAAACATGTTCTGGTTGAAAGATAATCCTCAGAGTTTTATTTTTACATATTACTATGTTTAAAAAAACTCATCAGATTTTAGTTGATCAAGAATTTTAAAATTCATGTTTGAATAGAGGCGTGTTTTAGATAAGAGGTTTTAAAATTTCTCTTTTGGGCTCAAAGTCCAATGTTGTGGTGATAAAACTGACTCTTTAAGTGAAATTTCCCATCACAATGACTTTGGTCGTAACAGAGGTCAGTAGGTATGGCGGAGGTACAGACAACTTTAACCTTAAAAACACCTGTTACACAGGTGTATCAACCTAATCCATGGGTACCAACCTAACCTATGAGTACCAACTAAACCTAGAGGTACCAAGCTCAATTATGCCAACCGAATTATATGTATATGTAACCCAACCATGAGTACCAACCTAAATGATACGTCATATACATATAAAATACCCCTGTTAAGCTGGCGCCCCTGGTTATATTGTTATGTATACATATTATTAGGTTGGTAGCCCGGGTGGGTTGGTACACCTGTGTAACAGGCGTTTTCAAGGTCAAAATTGTCCGTACCTCCTGCCATACCTGAGGTCCACCAAGATGACTAGCTAGGAGCTTCCACTTCACAGGACTAGAGGTCATTGTTAAGGTTCAAAATTAAACGCGTCCGTAGAAGGAGATGAATCTCCGTAACCGCGAAGAGATTTATCCATCGTCAGGGAGATGCAAAGTCGAGGTAAACCACTAAACGGAAACTGCGTTACATCAGTATTGGGGAAGTTATTACAAATCTAGTTCCCGCGAGAATCGGTCACTGTCAAGGTCGTGGTCCAGCTAATCTGAACTGAGGATTGGCAGATGAGGAAAAAACAAGGTGAACCGCTGCCATTACTAACGGGACGTGATAGTAGATAGAAAAACGGCTGTGAATGAAGTCAGTTTCACGGCCAGTGACTGTGTGACGTAGCTTAGCCGGGGTTCGTTGACTGGTATCTACATCTGGACAATACCAGATTACTGAAATACGCTCAGTAGTAAGCCTAACGTGCTCACTTCATTGTCAGAAAGTCACAGGTTCAGTTCCTGACCCATTTTGCATTTTGTAAATTTACTTACGTACCAGTCTGTTTATTCTTAGGCTAAGTGGTTAAGTGGTAATAGTACCTGCCTCACTATCCAAAACTCTTATCGTTAAGAAACTCCAGAGACATGTACAAGGATAATTTATGATCCTTGCAAATGAACCAGCTGATGTTTCTCAGTGATAAAACTGACATAAAATCCACCACACTCACAGTTTTTTTTCATTCTCGGGCGTGTCCTGTAATCCAGCAGCTTGGAGGTCACTAATTGTGGATAGTTATGAGCAATGTCGGTGGATGTGACGTTCTCCAGTATGGATTAACGTCCGCACTATTGAATTCTACAATAATCCACAAAGACCATCCTCATAATTAGACCAGTTCGTAATTTAGAGACAAACGTGGATTCCATGTTAAACTGTAGATCCTTTAGATGTCATTGGCAGATGGGCTATTAATTAACAGTTCTGTCTAAGGAACATGTCAGCCTTAATCAGTAACAAGACTACAAGATCGCGCCACAATTATCTTACATTCATTCCTCTTTCATACTTGGCTTAAAATACCTACCTGGGTAGATCACTATTCTAATCTAATCTACTCACCTTAAAATTCTCTCGAAGATCGTCATATGGTTATATGGACAGATGTTAAGAGGAACTGCAAAACATTCTTTTTAGATATATCCATGATTTAACCTATTTCCCACAGGAAAGTAAATACAAGATTTTTATTGGTTTTACGGTTTCAAACATAATTATATGAACTTAACTTGTTATATTAAAAGCGCGTGATTAAATCCTTGACGACAGGAGACCAGCTTTACGACCGCTGATGTTGCAATTAATGTAGAGATTACATTTTACTATCCATTGTGCATGACAGTAATTTTCAATAATTCCACAAGCTCAGGTGTTTTTTTTTACAACTTGACCTTGGACAAACTCTTAGAAAGCGAATTATTAAAGGTTTACCCCAATCATTAAAGGTTATCATTAAAGTAAACGTCTCAAACTAAATTTGTCAAAATTTCCAAATTTTACTGTATAGAACGCACACCGCACTGTATATTTCAATTTCTGGCCTAATCTTTCATGACTATTGGGTTAAAATTATGATTCGCTGCCACTTTATAAAACGAAATTCTAGAAAACATAGGCCTATATACAAACATAAAGAAGTTCTAGGACCAAACGAGCGTTCTAATTGAAATATTACTAAATCCACGGAGTTATATGTTAATCTTTGTTGGTGCACGGAGTTAATATCCTAGTTTTTGTCACAATATAGCCGAAAAATGTAGAAAAAGAAACATTTACCCCAAAATATCTGTGTAAAATACAACATTAAAATAGAACTGTTAAGATTGGAAGTAAAATTGAAAAGCCTTTGAGAGGTTTGGGGGGCATTGCCCATTTTAACTCCACCCAATGAATCGTTTGCGTTGCCTAATTGTCTATGATGACACCTGCTTACCTCTTTTTAACAGACAAATTCTTTCCCTATGTCAATCTTATGGGAGAAAACAAACAAGCAAACCGCACTGGTACGCAACACTTTACATACCTTTACATACTAACCTTTTGTTGTCACCCCAATGGTTAAAATGTGTCTAGCGATAGGAGAGGAGTTAGTTCGCAAGAAATGGCCTTCAATATTTTTAGAAGACCCTACATATATTGATCGAAATTCATTCGAAACATAATTTATGTTTCGTCAATTCATAATAATTATTGTACTTAAACACGCTTCTGATAAAGGTGTGTGAAAACCTTTTAGAATGTGTTTATTGTTGAAAGAATGGTTGAGCTTGGTAGATTTAATAAATCTATGGTATACCTTGAGTGAAACTTACACAACTTCCGTGGGAGATTTAGCTTAGTTATAAGCTTTTCGTATTCGACTTTGGATTATATGGGAATTCTCATGTGGAATAAATAAAATATATAATAAAGTCTAGTGAAGGATCTGTGTGTTCCCAACTTGTTTGGAATTTATATCTATTAGTAAACAATTTAACGCTGCTAATACTTGAATCATCTCTAGTTCTGTTGTATATAGAAGATTGGTATAATTTTAATTTCTTGACAGTGGGTTATTAATATTTGATTTATAACAATACTGAAACGATAAGACATTCCAAAGTTATTTTTTCCCAGATTTAGAATTGAATTAGATTAAAATGCTATGTCAATGTCAATGGAAATGGGAGGTTCTAAGCAAACTCCAACTCAAACTCTAAGCAAAAACGTTTGTATTTACTTCCCGGTGGGAAACAGATTAGATCATGGATATGTCTAAAGGGAATGTTTTCAGTTCATCTAAACAGCTGTTCTTATTCTTTTATCTTAAAAACTAGCTGACCCGGCGAACTTCGTAACGCCTAACAGAAATAATTAAAAACAGAGGACTCTCGCACGATTGTTATATCGCGTACATGAAGTCCTCCCGATTTAAAATTTATTTTTAAAGGATGTAAAGCCTATTGGGTTATATGGACTACCATATAAAGAGTATACGTCGGGTAATATGAAATGCCTAGTATTTCATAATATACTACACGTCATCTTGGAAAATTAAACTTTAATTTGACCGAAAAATTACAGCAGTCTAAAAAGCTATCACGTAGTCATAAAATACAGGCTTCTTAGTGTAGATTACGCTTTAGAATGGTGTTCAAGTCAAATAAGTAATATTAGATTGAAGTTTTTGCAAAATGATATCCAAAAAGCTTTGAAGTTTATAAAATAACCTCTTATCTGTAGCGATTTAACTCCTACTGCAATGCAACATGAAATTGTTTCTTGGTAGTTTTTTCGTTCCCGCGGATAGACAAAACTCCGTATTCTACATTTCCTGACTATTTCATAATAGACTCCTCTTCTATATTTTTAAGTTTGTTTTTATTAATCTACTTAATAAGATCTATATTGAGGTAGCTCGGTGCCCTTGCGAGACCGGAATCACTGACCTCTGGGTTGTGGCAGCCGCACACTCTTGGGCTAAGGTCAATGACTGTTGTTGCTTCATAAAACCTCATAAAGATCGATTAACTAATAGACTGAAATGGAAAAACTAAATTATACGCAAAACAAAAACAATACAAGCGACAGGAATAATTTTCTAAACTTAGTAAATTTAAAAACTATAAATAAAGTAGTGGTGCCAAAAAAAATTACAAATAATTATTTTTTAATACATAAAGCAACTAAAAAAGTATTAATTTCAAACTTTACCTATAAAAAATTTAGTATCACTGATTCATTTTCAGACCAATATAAATTATAGATCAAGTAGTTGGGGAAACCCCAAGATTCTTTTTACATATGTGAAAATTTGTTGCTATGTAAAGTCTTTGTTTAGTTAGAAGAGTATGTAAACAAAGGCTAACTGAAGTGCATGAAGTCGGTGGAACAAATAATTAGCTGTTGGTCAACCACAATGAGCATGTAAGTATTCATAACAAATTAGGAAAGTGGACTACCAGAGGAGAGTCGGTGGTGCCAGTTTCCGAGACCGGTTTTTACTCAACACTTGCAACACGCGATTACGTCAGAGGCCACGCCGTCAGTACCACACCGCCCTTCATCCCGTACTGTGCACTACTTAACTCGTCCCATCCCTTGTCAGAGGCCACGCCGTCAGTACCACACCGCCCTTCGTACTGTCCCATCCCTTGTCAGAGGCCACGCCGTCAGTACCACACCGCCCTTCATCCCGTACTGTGCACTACTTAACTCGTCCCATCCCTTGTCAGAGGCCACGCCGTCAGTACCACACCGCCCTTCATCCCGTACTGTGCACTACTTAACTCGTCCCATCCCTTGTCAGAGGCCACGCCGTCAGTACCACACCGCCCTTCATCCCGTACTGTGCACTACTTAACTCGTCCCATCCCTTGTCAGAGGCCACGCCGTCAGTACCACACCGCCCTTCATCCCGTACTGTGCACTACTTAACTCGTCCCATCCCTTGTCAGAGGCCACGCCGTCAGTACCACACCGCCCTTCATCCCGTACTGTGCACTACTTAACTCGTCCCATCCCTTGTCAGAGGCCACGCCGTCAGTACCACACCGCCCTTCATCCCGTACTGTGCACTACTTAACTCGCCCATCCCTTGTCTGAGGCCACGCCGTCAGTACCACACCGCCCTTCATCCCGTACTGTGCACTACTTAACTCGTCGCATCCCTCGTCAGAGGCCACGCCGTCAGTACCACACCGCCTTCATCCCGTACTGTGCACTACTTAACTCGTCGCATCCCTCGTCAGAGGCCACGCCGTCAGTACCACACCGCCTTCATCCCGTACTGTGCACTACTTAACTCGTCCCATCCCTTGTCAGAGGCCACGCCGTCAGTACCACACCGCCCTTCATCCCGTACTGTGCACTACTTAACTCGTCCCATCCCTTGTCAGAGGCCACGCCGTCAGTACCACACCGCCCTTCATCCCGTACTGTGCACTACTTAACTCGTCCCATCCCTTGTCAGAGGCCACGCCGTCAGTACCACACCGCCCTTCATCCCGTACTGTGCACTACTTAACTCGTCCCATCCCTTGTCAGAGGCCACGCCGTCAGTACACACCGCCCTTCATCCCGTACTGTGCACTACTTAACTCGTCCCATCCCTTGTCAGAGGCCACGCCGTCAGTACCACACCGCCCTTCATCCCGTACTGTGCACTACTTAACTCGTCCCATCCCTTGTCAGAGGCCACGCCGTCAGTACCACACCGCCCTTCATCCCGTACTGTGCACTACTTAACTCGTCCCATCCCTTGTCAGAGGCCACGCCGTCAGTACCACACCGCCCTTCATCCCGTACTGTGCACTACTTAACTCGTCCCATCCCTTGTCAGAGGCCACGCCGTCAGTACCACACCGCCCTTCATCCCGTACTGTGCACTACTTAACTCGTCCCATCCCTTGTCAGAGGCCACGCCGTCAGTACCACACCGCCCTTCATCCCGTACTGTGCACTACTTAACTCGTCCCATCCCTTGTCAGAGGCCACGCCGTCAGTACCACACCGCCCTTCATCCCGTACTGTGCACTACTTAACTCGTCCCATCCCTTGTCAGAGGCCACGCCGTCAGTACCACACCGCCCTTCATCCCGTACTGTGCACTACTTAACTCGTCCCATCCCTTGTCAGAGGCCACGCCGTCAGTACCACACCGCCCTTCATCCCGTACTGTGCACTACTTAACTCGTCCCATCCCTTGTCAGAGGCCACGCCGTCAGTACCACACCGCCCTTCATCCCGTACTGTGCACTACTTAACTCGTCCCATCCCTTGTCAGAGGCCACGCCGTCAGTACCACACCGCCCTTCATCCCGTACTGTGCACTACTTAACTCGTCCCATCCCTTGTCAGAGGCCACGCCGTCAGTACCACACCGCCCTTCATCCCGTACTGTGCACTACTTAACTCGTCCCATCCCTTGTCAGAGGCCACGCCGTCAGTACCACACCGCCCTTCATCCCGTACTGTGCACTACTTAACTCGTCCCATCCCTTGTCAGAGGCCACGCCGTCAGTACCACACCGCCCTTCATCCCGTACTGTGCACTACTTAACTCGTCCCATCCCTTGTCAGAGGCCACGCCGTCAGTACCACACCGCCCTTCATCCCGTACTGTGCACTACTTAACTCGTCCCATCCCTTGTCAGAGGCCACGCCGTCAGTACCACACCGCCCTTCATCCCGTACTGTGCACTACTTAACTCGTCCCATCCCTTGTCAGAGGCCACGCCGTCAGTACCACACCGCCCTTCATCCCGTACTGTGCACTACTTAACTCGTCCCATCCCTTGTCAGAGGCCACGCCGTCAGTACCACACCGCCCTTCATCCCGTACTGTGCACTACTTAACTCGTCCCATCCCTTGTCAGAGGCCACGCCGTCAGTACCACACCGCCCTTCATCCCGTACTGTGCACTACTTAACTCGTCCCATCCCTTGTCAGAGGCCACGCCGTCAGTACCACACCGCCCTTCATCCCGTACTGTGCACTACTTAACTCGTCCCATCCCTTGTCAGAGGCCACGCCGTCAGTACCACACCGCCCTTCATCCCGTACTGTGCACTACTTAACTCGTCCCATCCCTTGTCAGAGGCCACGCCGTCAGTACCACACCGCCCTTCATCCCGTACTGTGCACTACTTAACTCGTCCCATCCCTTGTCAGAGGCCACGCCGTCAGTACCACACCGCCCTTCATCCCGTACTGTGCACTACTTAACTCGTCCCATCCCTTGTCAGAGGCCACGCCGTCAGTACCACACCGCCCTTCATCCCGTACTGTGCACAGCAATTTCCTGCCTATTAAACTATCAAGCCGTAACACTGCAACACAACTATAGCTGATGGCAACATGTATTATAACATAATTTTCTATCACGTTCCTGAAGCAAAGGTTAATAGTAGGTGACTGATATGCAATACTTCATTGAAACTAATAACTTCCTCTGATTGCATTTCTCCTTATATATGAGTATGCAGTACATACTTCGTGGTTCTAATACCAATACGTAATCAATTTACAACGTTTGTGTTACGCAATTTTACATTTTATACCACCAAAACTCTTATTTATCAATCTTCTTTTATGGTTTGAATAATTGGAAACCCTTAAATTGAATTTTTCCGTTTTTATGTGTAATTTTTAAATATTTTACTTTTTTCTAACCTATATTTTTGGATGAAACTTGGTATTTCGCTTCATGTGGTTGAGATCCATTTATTTTATTTAAACTTTAATTTAATTAACTTTTGTTATATGTGTTTATCACGGAGGCTAACCTGCACCCTCTTTCATATAGAGAATACGCAAACTCCTTCATTTATGGGTAGATGACAATAAAACTTATACAGTCAAAATAAAAATTTTTTGCTGTGTAAAAATTCCTACTTTCAGTGTTCCTCACAGCAGAAACCCTGCATACTCTTTCACATGTTTATGTCACATAGAATAGGAAAACTCTGTTGTTTATTGACAGATATTGATCAAACTTGTCGTAATATATTTGTTACGTTAATGATTTGGAAATTCGCTGAGAACGCAGGTCTGCTGCAACGGGTGTGTTGTATATTTTTTATAGACCGCATCGTAGGCCAATATTCGTATTTCGGCAAAGAGCTGCATGGGGTTCCTCATAATCGATATTCTACACAGCGTTTGTCAATGTATTAGTAAAAATATTTGTACTTACTTCCCTGTGAGAAATGGGTTAGATCATGGATATGTCTAAAGGGAATGTTGACAGTTCATCTAAACAGCAGTTCATCTAAACCTAAATTAACTTAACCAAAAATACAATTCAAATGCTCTGGTAGTTTCTATAAAAATGGGATCTACAAAATTCCGCTGCACTTTTTGCGTTACACAAATCTGCTAACACCACCGCCCCCCAGGCATATCCTTGTCAAAAATTTGTACTGAGATATACGACATATTAATCTAGCTGGCACTGATCAAGTCAGCCAACGAACGAGTTACCTTTCCACTTATAACTCTAACCTACGTAGACAACCGCTCCAGTACACCCAAGGTCGTCATTGTCCTGTCATCATGACTTACCTCTTTCATTCTTCATCCTCTGATCGGGCTTAACTAGCTCGTTTAAACTACCTGTTTGTTAGAGTGAATTTGATACGCAGAAGATTTCTATAAAACAGTATTAGATTATTGAAATGGCAACCTTACCACAAGGTAGGCATTTTAAGCCAAGTACGAATGAGGATTGAGTGTAGAATGATTGTGGCGCGATCTTGTTACTGACTAAGTCTGACATGTTCCTTAGACAGGACTGTTAATTAATAGCCCAAAAGCCGATGGCAACTAAAGAACCTACAGTTTAACGTGGAATCCGAACCACGGCCTCTGAATTACGAATTGGTCTAATCATGAGGATGGTCTTTGCGGATTAACGCAGAATTCAATAGTGCGGACGTTAATTCACACAAGAGAACACTACATCCACCGACCATCTCTCATAACTATTCCACAACTATTTATGAGTACAAAACAGACCATGACTGTATTACTTTCCCCATGATATGTCACCCATTAGATTAGATTAGATTATTGAAATGGTGACCATACCACAAGGTAGGAATTCTAAGTCAAGTATGAATGAGGATTGAGTGTAAGATGATTGTAGCACGATCTTGTTACTGACTGAGGCTGAAATGTTCCTTAGACAGGACTGTTAATTAATAGCCCAAAAGCCGATGGGAACTAAAGAACCTACAGTTTAACGTGGAGTCCAAACTACTGCCTCTGAATTACGAACTGATCTAATTAAGATAGTATTTCCGGATTAACGTAGTAATGCTAATAACGTAGTATGCTGTATGTATTCTTGTTGAATATGCATTGAGTAAATTTGTTAAAATTTTTATGTCATGTCAACTACTATGTGGTTAGATTTGAGTCCCAACTGTGATTGGGTGTGTGTGTGAGAGAGAGAGAGTGAGATGTGATGTAGGTGGCATCTGCAGGGCTGCCACTGTGGCAAATTAATAACCATTTCAATGCGTTTTTTTCTTTTTCTGTATACAATATATATGTACAGGAATATTTCCCCACCTTTTTCTGTAGTTACAGCCTTTTAAGCCCACCTCATTCCACATATTAGTATTTAGATAAGTCAAGTTTTGTAATTATTATAGTACAATTGTTGTTTTTTTCTAATTTCTTGATAGTTTTCAAGAAAATATGGTCCTCGATGTTAAGTATTTGTTTCACTTATCGAGGCCATTATGTAAACCATGCCATTGAAATAAATAAATAAATAATAGTGCGGACGTTATGCCACACAAGAGAACACTACACCCACCACATATCGCTCACAACTATCCACAATTCGTGATCTCCAAGTAGCTGGATTACAGGACGACGTCACTATACCAGTTAAACTAAATATTGAACAGTTGTGCTTTGAAACTGTACATCAATACCAAATTAATTACGTCTCGATCATGTAGTGAGACACAATCTTCCGTGTTTAGGGTAGTAAAACTAAATCAAATCATTAAAACAAAAACACCTTACTCTGCATTTTTTTACTATTTACGTTTAGTATAGACGAATTTATGAAGTTCTGGCGGTGACAATCATATTCAATTTATACCTAGCAACTAGACGATAGTACCATTGATTTTATAACTGCGTAGTATTCATAATCTGAATGTCCAGTTAGATCCAGAGCAAAATATTGACACAATTTTTTGATGGTTTTTGACGATTCAGTTGCCTTGGTTTATTAAGCTTTTAAATTTTTTCATGTATTTAAAATTTATATTTCTTACTCTTTAAGGAAAATACAGCACTATATATTTTGTTTTTTTTCATAGTATTTTTAATCGACATTTTTCCTCACTATGGAAATATATTTCTCTATATATTTTCTGTTCGTATTTACACAGCTAAAGATTTGAATTCAAAGTAACACTGAGTTCATTTTTAGTGATTTTCTGTCGTTTGGCGGATCGTTTTTCCCAAAATAGTGTTTTTAAGGGTTTTAGGTTAGGTTTCGCAGCTATACACAGAGTGTTATCAGACGGGGCCGGAGTGACGCGTCGCGGGGCTGAGACTCAACTCGTCCGTGTCTGTGTTGTCACAGGTTAGTCAACGTTTTCACAACTTCGCGGAGAGACATTCATCTGGCGCGTTTTCACTCTGTAAACCAAACAGACCGCTTCATTCCGGCCAACACTGTAACATACAATACCACTGTGTAACTGGGTGAAACATTTGTCCACCTGTACGGAATCATTCTAAGTATTTTTTGTCATACTGCTTCAAAAACAGCTGTTTTAGATACATGTGTTGAAGAGCATAAATTTGTTCTTTTTCTTTCTAGGACTAAACCTATTATTATGATGATTTTTGAGTCCTAGGCCGCAAAAGATCATTGTTGATGGTACTTTTCATTCATGATCAGCATTCGATTGTAAATAATCGAAAAAGTACTGCTACAATCACTATTTTTTCCTGATATCGATTGTAAAACTGGTACTTGACTGTTAAATCAAACTATCGTATGGTTGAGATCGATCTATCGATAATAGTAACTAACACTGACATAACCTAAACAGCCAATCAGGAATCAAGAAAGAACTGCTACAACGTAAGTAACATAACAGCTGATTAGTCTAAAGTGACAAAAATGGTCAACAACTATTGATACTAAATCAGGTAATAATTTATGTTATACGAGTTTTTTCATTTTTACTTTCAGTATGACGAAAAACGTCCGTTTTTGGTCCTAGTGATGAGATATACTATTTCTATAATTTTTCTACAAAATACGAGATTTTATTTTGCCTTTAAATAAAATACAAGCAATTTGCCAAGTCATGGTCAGGCAATTTGACCAAGAAATGATAAATTGGACTAGTCTTTACAATAATCATTCTTGTAATGTATCACAGATTCATAGTATAAAATTAAAATGAAAACAGCAGAGATTTATATCAACACAGTTGAAGTAATAGAAATAGGCACGACTCAATGGTAAACATTAAAAAAACATAGAGCAGTAAAAAAACGTAATACCTCTGAAAATTATTTTTTCCAATTAGAGAGTTCTCATGTCACATTCAAAAAACTCTTGCATGTTATAGAAATCCAACCAGTAGCAAGCAGCCCTTTTGAATTTAGCAGTTCTCTACAGACTACTGGTACGTTAGTACCAGGCCTTTTAGTACATGCCTTGAAAACAGTTGACTGACACCTGCAACAATAAAAGTTTAAAATCTTCTATGCAGTTTTAATCTAGGTGTTAACATATTCATAGCACTGCTGGTATTGCAATTATGCATCTAGTTGGTCAAAACATAATTAACAATATTAAGTTAAAAAATTTACCTATTTATATTCATCATAGTTCAAAAATATCTAAACAACGTGTACAATGCTGAAATGGTTCAGACTTTGTCATAATTGTCACAGAAACCAGGTGCATGTTACCACAACTTTTTTCCTTTATAAAAACTGATCATTTTTATTTCATCATGAACCCCTCAAGCTACATTATCAAAATAGTCTTCATGTACGTAAACATGTAATAGAAAGCTTAAAGAATTATTTATAAACAATCACGACAAAATAAAATATTTTAAGCTCTCGAAACGACTGTATTTCTGTGATTCCAAGATTGCAGTACTTTTAGCGCCCTAAAACATAACCTGTAGGATAATCACGGGGATAGGTTAGGTTATGATGTTGCCTAACCTGTCGTGATCGAGCGTTTACAGCTGACGTCAAACCAGCTGGTGGTCGCTGAAATGTGAACTTCGTATAGGTCGTACACAGAGTGTCCCATATGTAAAGCGCAGAACTCTGGCAAATGGTTTAATGGATCAAAATAAACAGAAAATCAAGGATAATTTTTCTTAGCAAAAAAAGCTTCGTATTTTTTACAAAATAGTTTATATCTCAAGAACGGTTTGACCGATTGGGTTCATACTCGGTATGGGTTTTACTTTGGTTAAGAACCATTAAATAAAAAATAACCAGCCTAGTTGATGATACGTCCAAAATGGCGGCCATTTTAAAAACAAATAAAAATTACTACAAAACTGGAACTTTCATCAAAAAAATTATTGTAGCCCCTTTCTTTACAAACTGAATCGTGTAACTATAAAAACATTGGACGACAAATATCACCACAGCATCGATCTGTATCTTGTAAAGCCTGGAATCAGTGTCACTGACCTATTTTTGAAAATAAAATTCAATAGTGGTGGTATCCGTCGTCCGATGGTTTTTACAGTTACACCATTCGATTTGTAATGAAAAGGGCTACTGTAAAGCATTCTTGACGCTCAAAAACGTCAATTGATACATCGATACAGGAGAACCTACAATATCCGTCGATGACGGGATTGGACTATAGTCGGAACGGTAAAAAAGCAGGATATCCGGTGGAGCAAAAAACTCATTTCTAGGTAAAAACAGTGCTACAATTTGAAAAACAACATTATCATGATATGTTTAGTAACTAAAAAATGACAATATTTATATGTAATTTAACTAAAAAAAGGATAAGTCCTCCATGTTTTGGCAGGCGCAACAACGAGCGTCGGAAGTACATATAGGGGAGGTTCTACTGAAGGTGATAGCAGCACACATGCTATGAGCAATGACGAGTGGGTCGTGTACAGACCTAGGCCAGGACGGTGAAGCAAGTCGATGGTTGGGACCAGGAAGGACCTCGCCACCAGAGAGGAAGAGCAGACGAGTCCACGGTCTGGCACGCTTTTAATCGAGAGCCAGCGTCAAAGGAAATGTCTCGTTTCCATGGATTGAGTAAGAGCTTGAACGCAGAACAGGTTCCATTGAGGTCAGCAGCTGAGGCCGTTCGTTCGCCCGTAGTAGAGTCTGTTGACCCACTTGCTGTGCCGGCCAGCGAGCTCTGGCCGATATTTATGGGATGGCTCAATCGTATTGGCTAATAAGGGGTGTTTAGATGCAAATCTAATATAAATGTATTCTCTGAGGGAAAGTGATGTCCAATCGTATCCGGGCATCCACGCATTTATGATCTGGGCATTGTGTGCAGATTGGTGAGGGTGTATGGTTTTGCACGTGGTGTATAGTTTAGGCATGGTTTGTGTTATAATGTTTTCCGTTTGGACGTGGTTTATAGTCTAGACACTGTGACCTGACTGGAGATAGTGTAAGGTTTGGACGTGGTTTATGGTCTAGACATTGTAAGCTGACTGGAGACAGTGTATGGTTTAAACGTGGATTATGGTCTAGACATTATGAGCAGACTAGAGACAGTGTATGGTTTAAACGTGGATTATGGTCTAGACATTGTGAGCAGACTGGAGACAGTGTATGGTTTGGACGTGGTTTATGGTCTAGACAGTGGTTTATGGTCTAGACATAATTTGTGTTCTGCATGTTTACAATTTGACTTTGGTTTACGGTCTAGACATTGTGAGCAGACTGGAAACAGTGCATGGTTTGGATGTGGTTTATGGTCTAGACATTGTGAGCAGACTGTAGACAGTGCATGGTTTGGATGTGGTTTATGGTCTAGACATTGTGAGCAGACTGGAGACAGTGTATGGTTTGGACGTGGTTTATGGTCTAGACATTGTACGCTGACTGGAGAGAGTGTATGGTTTGGACGTGGTTTATGGTCTAGACATTGTACGCTGACTGGAGAGAGTGTATGGTTTGGACGTGGTTTATGGTCTAGACATTGTTAGCAGACTGGAGAGAGTGTATGGTTTGGACGTGGTTTATGGTCTAGATATTGTGAGCAGACTAGAAACAGTGTATGGTTTGGATGTGGTTTACGGTCTAGACATTGTGAGCAGACTGAAGACAGTGCATGGTTTGGATGTGGTTTATGGTCTAGACATAATTCGTGTTCTGCATGTTTACAATTTGACTGTTGTTTATGGTCCAGACATTGTGAGCAGGCTGGAGAGAGTGTACGGTTTGGACTTGGATTATGGTCTAGACATTGTGAGCAAACTGGAGAAAGTGTACGGTTTGGACGTGGATTGCGGTTTAGGCATGGTTTATGGTCTGTGTATGGTTTTAATGGTCTAGATAATGTGTACAAACTTAAAATTGTAAATGATTTGGGCATGCTGTGTAGTATGGACATTTTGGTTTAGGTTTTGGTTTTGGT
Source organism: Nephotettix cincticeps (assembly GCA_023375725.1). Taxonomy (NCBI): domain Eukaryota; kingdom Metazoa; phylum Arthropoda; class Insecta; order Hemiptera; family Cicadellidae; genus Nephotettix; species Nephotettix cincticeps. Next base: position 3,860,267 of record CM041785.1, read on the forward strand.
CGATTTTAAAATAAATTGTTTTATACAATCCTTTAACTTTAAACTCAGTCTCAAACATTTACAAATGATTATTAACATTCAATTTACACCCATCAAATATAACACATTACCCTAATGTAAATTTGTGTGGTCTCATTTAGAAATGAAAAGTCTTTTGACATGTAGATACAAATGGTAATCTAATCTAATCTACACAGTTTGACAGCTACATGTCTATAGGTTACGCGAAGCAAGCAGCCGAGTGTTACTCTATGGGAGTGGGACATATTTACTTTTTCCTCTATGCTGAATGTAGTTAGCTGGTTCTCATTGTTTAATTAGTGTCTAGTTGCGGATTTGGAATCGGTGCTTTCACAGCTGACTCGTGTCATGGCGATCTACCAATGACGTGTTCGCCTGCCATTCAATCCATTAGGTGGAAAAACAGTTTGAATTGCAAGCTTCATTAAGTCAGATTGTGTTTTTTAAACTCTCTGTATCACAAATGTGAGCCAATGTAAAGAAATGAGTTCTAATCGAACAGACAATATTGGTGTACCAGAAGCCACTAAAACTCATTGGTACGATCAAATACAAGCGTCTAAAGTATCCCCATCATCTTGGGTCTTTAGTCCCGTAAACAATTTTAAAATTTCTAGAACACGCCTCGCTCGCTTCAAGCACGAATTTTGAAATTAGACAAAACGGGTTAGTTTTAAATCGGACAATCTCTATTTCTACTATTTCTATAATAATTAATCACTTTCCATCCTCTTAGCGTCGGTACTAACTCTTGGGTTTTGATTTGTTATATTATAACCTTATCGAATATTTTCATCAACCGGTACTCTTATAGTTAGGCTATTAAAACGAAATCAATAATATGAGCACCCTTCAGTAATCAATTGAAAATTATTTTGGCCTACATAAACAATATAGTTTAATTTTTGGAAAGCTATGCATAATGTAGGCAGAGGCTACCACACACGTCCGCCCCACAAGACGTCAATATTTCTTTGAAAAAAACTAGTATCTTGGAACATTACAGGTTCATTGTGTGCCGAATCTTCTATAACCATACAAAGACACTATGCAAACCTTACTTAATTAATTATCAGTTTGTACCTTTGGACGTGTGAGTAGACACTTACAATGTACCGTATTTTTAAACTCATTTAAGTTAATCTAGTTTTATTTCTAATTGATTATGTTTAATTCCTGTATTACATGACCCGGGTGGTTGCCCTGAGGCTTGTTAATCTAAATGGTGAAGCCTTAAGAGTCATTTTATGCATGTTTCTTCAAACCGATTATAAAACTCACATTTCTAAATTTGGACAAATTTCACTTTTGACGAATTCATGTACTTTGTCCGTTTTTACAGCTGTATGTTTGACAAAAATGTATTTGAGAACGTCTGTATATTATCTTCCGTTCAAAGACGCATGCATGAAAAGCGTACTATTACCTATAGAAGCATGCAAAGATTAAATTTCAGAGTGTCGGAACAGCTTTGAAAAATGTTTTTACTATCTAATATTTTAAAGAGTAAAAAGCAGTTCATTTTCTTATTGTGAGGTATTTCAATTTCGTGAGGTGTCTAATATTTCGGCACATTTTTAGAACGGGATAGAGCTAAAAAGAAGTGTAAAATAGAGCCATATCTGAAATTTTGTGATGTATTATTGCTACTTTCTGAAAGGAAGTAAAGTTGAACTGCTGTGGTCAGTGATCCTTGATTGTCTAAACACCACTTACAGATGTGTCAACTGTCCAGTACTCTCCAGTATGGAGCTGAAGTCTTGGTATATGGGCTCAATAAATATAATATACGTCTTCCGAATTCGGCTTTCCCGGGTTCTGGTGTCTTGTTGAGGTGTCTTGCACCCAAGAGTGTTGCCAACCGCACGTTTATAGAACAATCATAACCGTAGGTGCCATACCAACAACTTGCGTAGGTTCTTCAGGTTGGGACAAAGCCGAAAGGCCTATGGACTTGAAAAGTCCATTCGTTACGTAATTAAAACCCAATAATAAAACGAATAATATGCCGTTTGTAACTTAATTCCACAAATAAATGACGGACAAATTTTGCAATAAATGTTTCAATAAATTCAATTTCTAACATCATTTGCCTAACGTAATTTTTTGTCAAAACGTTTTACCGTATACTGTATTAATGTATTTGCTTATTGTGAACTGTGTGAAAATGGACCCTTATTTTAAATCGATTCACAAGCATCTTTAGCAGCGTAGACCTTTGCCCCAGCTGTTCAGGCCCTTACCTGATGAAATGGTCAAAAATCTTCTCGGGGGGTTCTCGAACCGAGGTAAGACGGTTAATTTGGTTATTCCGTGCTTAGGAAACAAAATTGCCTTTCCATTTTCATCCATTGTGAATTTCCCATATTAATTGATTGTGAATCAGGTTCTAGATCAATGGTAATAGTATTTGAATGTGCATAGTACTCCAACATCCCTGTAGTTTTAACTCTACATCAGTCAAATTTCCATAATTGATACGTATTGAATACATAAGTTCGCTTCTACTTTAGCTTTTTGAAGCCTAATCTTTTTCAGTTCCACACTCACATCTGGGACTACTCCTGTGTTCCTACTTGACATTTAGAGCAACTCGTAAGGGTTGTTCATCTCGCGTACACTTCATTATAATTCCTTTAACCTGCAAGTCAGCGGTGCCGGTAGCCGGCGCGTGCAAGTGGCCAAGGTTGGTCCGGAGAGTCTCTAGCGGTTACATAAAACTATTAACACGTTACGCCACGCCACATTCTGCTCTTGTGTATCCCTGACCGACATTCCGTCAGCATTTTGGATCACTGGGCTCGGCTTTCGCTCAGCTTCCGGTATCGAAATTCCGCACACATCCGGGTGTTTCTTAAGACCAAGAATATCTTGCTAGGTCTATGAGAAATGTGCTACTTTGTAGTAATTACTTTTTCGAGTAATGATAGAAACCTAATTCATTACTAGAAACAAATGTTCATATTGAAAAATGTAATTTACTTCTTTAATTCTTGTAACTTCATCCAGCTTTAGGTGGTACCAAGTATCTCAAATAAACGAGTCTTCTGGCAACTCTCCAACAAGTTAGATCAGCGATGACTCGTCCAAGTGAACAATCAGATGAGAGCGTCTTCTTCGGCTCTGGCATCTAAATGTCATATTGATACATTTAGTAAAACATCTAAAATTTATCCATCATAACAATTTCCTAAACCGCAAACTAAAACGTACTATTCCAGTTAACCTTTTGAAATGTACATGTTTAAGCTCTGTGGGGGGACTTTTTCAATTTCTATGTCGCAAAGGTGAATCGGAAATTACGTCATATGGTTATGAGAACACTTGTTTCGGTGAACCGAAAGCATTACCTTCAGACAGCTGTGATTTAACCTATTTCCCACAGGAAAGTAAATGCTGTACATTTTTCATTGGCGTGTTCTCTACAACATACACGCTTATATTATTTTACTGTACATTAACTACACTTTGGGGGGTTCCAATTTGTTATGTATAATTTTTAAAATAGAAAATTTCTTTTTAACATTGGATTCAGCTCAAAAAACACACAGTGTAGTATTTTGAATCATGACGCTAGGTCAATTGGTTATTGAGATATTTAAAATGGTAATATCTTAAACCATTAACTCAGTTATTTGCTTAAATATTCTGCCAACATTTAGTATGCAAGTTCATCTAGTAAAGTTTTATCAATACAGCCATAAAACCCCAAATGTAATCTTTCGTAGGCAGCAAACCTACGTCTTTGTATTTCTTACGAAACATAGAAATATTGGTATAACTCGCTTAGTTATTGACATAATTTGATAAAACGTTGCATGTGCGTTCACTTAGTTAACAGCCTTAATGACTGGGACGGTGACGTCATCCTGTAATCCAGCTACTTGGAGGTCACGAATTGTGGATAGTTGTGAACGATGGTCGATGAGTGTAGTGTTCTCTTGTGCGGATTAACGTCCGCACTATTGAATACTACGTTAATCCGCATAGACCATCCTTATGATTAGACTAATTCGTAATTCAGAGGCCGTTGTTCGGATTCCACGTTAAATTGTAGGTCCATTTATTGCTATCGGCTGTTAGGCTATTAATTAACAGTCCTGTCTATGGAACATGTCAACCTTAGTCAGTAACAAGACTACAAGATCGCGCCACGATCATCTTACACTCAATCCTCATTCATACTTGGCTTAAAATACCTACATAGTTGTATGGTCGCCATTTCAATAATCTAATCTAATCTAAGCAAATTACCATGTAAAATAATTTTAATTGCAGCATCTCTGAATATTCAGATTACTATGATTGAAATAATATAAGTTTTATTGTATGAAACTGACTCTTCTCACGCCAGCGTGCTGCGTGCCTTCTTGTACTAGTACTGTAGCAAAGTACTCAGAGTATTTCAACAATTTCCCTAATTTGTTTATTTGTGGAAACTCTTGGAGTCATGCGGGGTTACAAAAGAGAAGATGATGGTAATGAAACAAGGTTTACCTAGAAATGATTTGCTGATCACTTGTGACCCAGCCCGGGCCGGATGTTTGCACCTCCCAAGGTCGGGGTTATCACGCTGTGAATTACACGTGCAATTACCTACGCTTGTTACACGGGTCAGCCAGGAGATCTCACACCTCACTTTCCGCAGAGGACAAGGTCGCTGATCGTCTACGTGCTGCGTCTCGCGTTCAAGATTGGCTCGGCGACTTCTTGATCTCTTTTTTTCTCAGTCACGATCGAAAACCGGTTTTTTTGGCCAAAGGTTAACTCACCTTAATCGATTATGTCCATATATGTCTCTTTTGGATATCACTAATTTGGGTGAATCGCTTGGATTTTTTATGTACGAACTTTTATGTAATATAATTGACTACATACACATCTTTTGTATACATCCATTAATTACCATCATGCATTGTAAGCTGTTTAAGTTTAATAAAATACATAAGTATGTGACTAGTATGTATTTTACCAAATGATAAAAGATTTTTCCATAGAACTATAACTGATAGCCTAATATTTACAAAGACTACAGTAGACTAATGTTCTATAGAGAATAAAAACTAGTTTAATGATTTATAATATAAGATCTATAAAAAATAATTATTCTAATCCTAAAGAATCATAAATCAAATTAATAAAAGATTTAGTTATTAGAAATTACCTATTAAATTGGACCTAATATAATTAAATAAGATAATTTTAAGATATTCATATTAATTAATTATCATTTATTTTACATTTTCAAACAAAATGGTTTATCCAAATTGCAACTAAAAGATTCTCCTGGGCCTATGTATCGGTCTTGTCTTTAACGACTGTGGTAGCTTAATAACTCTATTTCCCTACAGGAAGTTTCGCAAAAAGTTTACATAGAACCATGCAAGAGACGTTAAAAACATACATTTTTAGTAACGATATGAGAATACTATATGAGGTCAGTTAACTTTCAATAGTAGTAGATAACTCAAAAGTACTTTGATCGTATTTTGTACAAAAATTCATCATTGCAATGTATAATTAATGGGACTGGAACTGTGGCGTATTCCTGTAATCCAGCTACTTGGAGGTCAATTGTGGATAGTTGTGAGCGATGTTCGGTGGGTTTAGTGTTCTCTTATGTGGATTAACGTCCGCACTATTGAATACTACGTGAATCCAGAACCTCATAATTATCCATCCCCATAATTCTCATCCTCATAATTAGACCAGTTCTAATTATGAGGCTATTAATCAACGGTCCTGTCTAAGGATCATTTCAGCCTTAGTCAGTAACTAGACTACAAGATCGTGCCACAATCATCTTACACTTAATCCTCATTCATACTTGACTTAAAATACCTACCTTATGGTATAATCACCATTTCAATAATCTAATCCAATCTAATGGGTGACATATCATGGGGAAAATAATACAGTCATGGTCTATTTTGTACTCATAAATATAAGAAATATTTTAGTCAACAAAAGTGTGATTAATTTATTAGTGCTAACCGGAAATTAGTTGATGTTATGTAAAGATTTAACCCAAAAATCAAATCAATTAGTGATCAGGTGACATGAGACTGAGTATCAATCATCTGTGACAGTTTGTCAGGGTGGCAGTGACAGTGACGTAGACCTGTCACGAGACCATTTGTCATCAACCAGCGTCTGGCCGCCTCATATGTTAATGTCCCATTGTCCTTGGCTAGTACAAGCTCCTGTATCCCAGTTGTTAATTATTGTTCTCGGTTGCTATGCAATTAACTGCCTCTGGTCCCTTAGACGTTTCAATTACCGCAGTCATAAATCAAACTCAGCCTCCAGCAGTTATTCCAATATTTCCACTAAGATTTACATTGCTTTTTGCAAAACACGATACGATACGGAATAAATGGACTCACTCACTCATTCTATACGATTGACGTCATTAAGGTACTTCGCTGTCTCTAATGGCAGTCGAGGCTTAAAAAGGTGTGTTTTACAATCTATCATGTTAAGCTAAATTTTTTACTACAGTTTTTTTTACTTTTTTCAAACTATTTTTTACTGAAGACGTGTGTCTGTAGATGCAATACAATAATGTTTTTAAATATTTCAATGTTTATAGCATTTTTATTTTATTTTTTTTAATTTCTATTAACTAAGTAACAGTAAGCCCATACTTTGTACAGGTTGTAGGATTTAGAAAAAGAAGAAAGAATATCATACCAAAATGTAAACCTAAAATTCTAAACAATATTAGTTATACATTAAAATAGATTTTTAATATAGTTTGATTTCGAAATGGGTTTAAAATCAATGAACAATGTAAACTAACTAATATTGATTTTAATTTGACACCTGTTTGTTTTTCTTTCTTTTAAAACATTAAACTACAAAGACAGCTGATTATTACCAGTAGGTAATTAATTGAAAACTGAAAGCAAAATGCGACTATTATTGCGTAAAAAGTAGGATTTTAAACGGGAGAATCGATAACAATGGAACTTATTTCATGCATTCTCTACATTTCATAGAAAGTTTTTAAAAGCTTGAAATTGTTCGCCGCTCTTTAAAAAGTAAATCAGGAGCATTTAAAACACTACTTTTACGTGATATTAGTCGCATTTTGCTTTCAATTATCAATAAACCAGCAACTGGTAATAATCAGCTGTCTTTGTAGTTTAATGTTTTAAAAGAAAGACAAACAAACAGCTGTCAATTAAAATCAATATTAGCTAGTTTATATTGATCATTAATTTAAACCCCATTTCCAAATCATACTATATTAAAAATTTATTTTAACGTATAACTAATTTTTATAATGGTATAAATATTCTAATCTTTTCAATTGTAAAGTAATGCTAAAAAATAAACCAGGGTATTTATTTATTTTCTTTGTACTGATTTGTTTAGGATTTCAGGTTGACATTTTGGTGTGATAATCTTTCTTCTTTTACTGAATCGTTCAACCCGTAAAAGAGAGGAGCCTACTGCTAGCATAAAATAAAATCAACCTGAATCAGCTGTTTTGGTTAACTATAGCTACAAAAAGGTCTAAACGATGACATGGACACTTCGAAGGGCTGTATGACAAAAACCGGAGCCAAGCTTTGAGATCTGATCCAATCGATTCCTCGTGGTCAAATGCCCATTATTACACAAAAAGCATAAATCTTTAAACAGAAAACGTTTTTCCAGGACAGTGTTTGCTTTAGAGTATAAGATATATTCTCCTTGAAACACGTTAATTAACACTTATAAAATTTTGTGTTACAGGCTGAGGAAGCACGCCCTAGCGGTGGTGTTTTGTAACTATCACCACGAAGTCGCCCCCAGACCCCTGAAGATGGCAGGCCTCGTCAAAATGGCCGTTGACAGATACGTCAACCTGATGGACTCGATAAGTGGTAAGCTGTAGATAATAGTTTGTACACAATATCGTTCTATGAATCAAAAGTGCCTGGTCCGAATAAAATGATGACGTCAGGTCATTTAAGAGGATGTTAACCGAGGCAATGTTGTGGCTGTGCTAGAAGCTATAAGCATGCGATAGTTCGTACGAGAGAGTAGACGTTATGTTTGACGCTGATCAAAACAAATTGAAACACAAATAAATGAAGTACTACATTTCCTTTTCATTCTTTTGATAACAGTTAGCCATACTAAGTGAGCAATAAGTATTAATAGAAAAACGCTCGCTTTAATCTTCTCTTAACATTAAACATTTTTTTCCAATCTTATAACCTTATAAATCAAATAATGAAATATTTTATTGTCACAATAACGTTGTACAAAGTCAGAAAACATGTGACATTGTCATATGTTTACATATTATAATAATACAGCATTTATGTATAATAATTTATAAAGCTGACTAGTCTGGTTAAAAATAACATCAAACTAAAAACAATCAAACAGGAAATCAAACTAATAAGCTTTGGAGAGTAGAAATCCTTTCAGCTCACTCTTAAACCTATGGAAATTGGAGATCAGTTTTAATTCTCGTGGTAGTTTATTACATAATTTAAAACCCATACATCAGGGAGTTCTTTCAAAAAGATTAAGCCGATGTCTTGGATATCGAAAATAATTTTTAAATCTAGGATGAATACGTTGTTGTTGAGTAAAAGTTTGAACATTTGTTTTTATAAAAAGGAAAACTTTAAATAGGTATAAGGGGCTAAAATTAAAAGCTGCAAATCACGAAAAATGGGTTTGCAGGATGTACGGAAAGATGAAAAAATCTTAATTATTAAATATTTTATTTGACTCTGAAGTTATTCCCCTGAATTCCATACCGTATTGAATGATAGAAAAAAATAGAACATAATGAATCATAAATCTTGTCTTAAAATCAACAACCTCTCTAATTACAAACATTTGATAAATTGAGGTGTTAAACCCCTTTTATGATGGAATTAATATGTAATCTCAAGGTTAGATTCTGATCAATTTCTATTTCCAAAAATTTTGTTATTTCTATGAATAATATTTTTCCACATCAAAACAATTTTTCGCCAGCCATCCTTATTCTGAATTTTTGAAGATTTCATTAAGCGAGTCTTAGAACTATTTAATTTTAAACCCTTTGCACTAAACCGTTCAGAAAATTATAAAAGAGATTGATTAAAAAGTTGTTTAAGTTCCGCAGGATGTTTTGTCTGAATAGTGGCTGATGTGTCATCTGCATATATTACTACATCTATGGAAATATTTTTGGGATATCATTTATATATATTAAAAATAAATGGGGTCCTAAAAACGTACTCTAGCTACAGAGCTTTGGCATTGGCCTGAAGAAATATATTATTTAATCTAAATATTGTACACGTGTTATGTTACAGGCTTTATTAAAAACGTGAAAATGAGGTCCACTGAGTGGCAGAATATGACATAAACATTTGGAACACAACTAGAAAGAAAATTCATCTGACTTTTTAGCCACTAATTGTCCACATAACAGTTACGATATAAGCCTAAGCGCAGACGAGAGTCAGTTCCCTTGTGAGCTCATTCAGTAGACCCGCGCGTTGTAATCTCCGGTTGCTCAACGTATTCCGATGTCGAATCTCGTCTCGCAACATTGTTACACTTTAAAGTCTAGTGACTAAATCAACTAATTACAAAACAATGTATCATTGATTCAAAACTAAATAATCAATATTTAAATTTTAAACTACAAATTTTAATCTATTAGTTTTCTAAAAACTTGGTAGTTTAACGTAAACTATAAAATTGTTTATAGACAACCTTAGACTTGAAAATAACATTACAAAATTCCAATTTGAAGTTGTTTTATTTTAGCCTATATTTAAATACTAGCTCATCCGGCGAACTTCGTAACGCCTAACAGTAAATACGTGTTAACTTTAAGATTGGCCATGTTCTAGAGTAAAATAGCATTACGACTTTGTTGTGAAAGATTAGACTAGACATAATTGTTCTGAATCGCAGCGTTGTTCATAACAATACTCGCGTAATCTAACATTCATTAATTCCACTCGCATAAAACAAAAAATAACTAATAATTACACTGGAACAAACAAACCAACTAATCTATACATTTTTTAAACAATCACAAATTAATATTCGCTGAAAATGACGCTCAATGACGTTAGCTATCGATTGGTGAAAATAGAGCAACACAAAATCAGTTTTTGATCAAAATATTCACATCATTGATGAATTCATATGATCGAAATGTATCACGCAATCATAAGCTTAACATATACAAACTTTAGAGGCAAGTTGATCTAATGTTAAATACAAAAATGAATATGCCTAAAGCATGATCGGAGCAGAGACGAATCAAAAAATATCAAAGATCATTAAAATCGGTCCAGCCGTTCTCGAGTTATAAGTGTAGTAACCAACACGACTTTGTTTTATATATTTAGATTGTTTACGCCATACTACAAGGTTTTAAATGAATATTATATTATGAATATTGAATGAATATTTTAAATGAATATAAATAGATATTGTATAGTCCAGGGAAAAGCTTTTTACTTTTAGGAAAAAGGAAATAACGGATTTAAATAGCTATTGATTGTTAGTTGTTAAAGGATAGATTAAGGTAGTAAGGTGTAAAATAGCGAACACCACTCGTCTGAAATGTGTTTACTGGACTCTTATATGACAATCCCTATCTCTGTGACAAAACTCTTCCGCTAAACAACTAAACTATTTTCCACACAACCAAGTAGGCCTAAGCACCACTCCTTGTCTGTTGTAGACCCTCGGGTGAACGACTGGCCGCTGATGTCCTCCCCCGTCCCCACCGTGGTCATGGTGGTTGTCTACCTCTACGTGGTCATGTTCCTGGGACCGCGGGTCATGGCCAACCGAAAACCCTTCAAGCTCAACGGCATCCTCGTCATCTACAACGCCGCCCAAGTCATCTTCAGCTTAGTCATGCTCTGGGAGGTACGTCACAAGTTTTACAAAGATTTTTAAAGATTTTGAATTTTTTAAATTTTGTAGGGAAACACGTTACCAGTGAGCTTTTATTAGATTTATTGTGTTGTCTCTTTGCTTGTTTGCTTCATCTTCTTCCCGTTGAGCTCTAAGTGGTAGAGACTTAGGAAGCCCCACAAAAATTGAAACTTATTACATTATACAGCTTAATTCACATTTTAACACTTTTAACATACTTGACCCAGTCAATGAGACAAGATTACATTTATATTAGAATGTATTTATTATAAATTTATTGTTTAGCATTACTTTACAATGGAATATATTTGAACATTTATACCATTATTAAAATTAGTTTTACGTTAGTATGACTTTTTAATATAGTTTGATTTCAAAATAGGTTTAAAGTCACGGGCCAATATAAACTAACTAATATTGATTTTAATTTGACAGCTGTTTGTTATCTTTCTTTTAAATCATTGAACTACAAAGACAGCTGATTATTACCAGTAGGTGATTCGTTGAAAACTAAAAGCAAAATGCAACTATTATCGCGTAAAAAGTAGGTTTTTAAATTATCGTTATTTACTTTTGAAGGGACGGGAGACGATTTCAAGCATTGAAAAACCTTCTCTAAAAATGCATGAAATAAGTTTCATTGTTATCAGTTCCCTCGTTTTTTTCGGAGAAGACGACGTAAAATGCCTCCTGGAGCGTCACAGACAGACAGATACAAATTGAGATAAGACTTGTTTCGACTTCTCTAACGCATGAAACGTAAAAATAACTAAAAAATTAATAGCTCTGAACAATGTACAGACAAAACTCTAATTTTATTTACATAGATTACCGAACTAAAAACGTTCTTCAAAAACGCCTCGTTAAATGCAATAAAAACGTAATACATAGTTAGAGGGTTGGATACTTTAATGGTACTGTACTTCTTTAACTGTAGTCTAAATATACTATGTTTAAATACGCATTCAAGGTTGTGTGAAATCATCATGAAATCATAATTTACATATTGACTATTTTGCAAAATTGAAGGACCCATAAATGCGTTGGAATTTTGACATCTCAGGGAACTAACCCCTCACCTCTTGTAAATAACGTCTAGCCCAAGTTATACATGTTATAAGCATGGTGCCTAAATAAAACAATACATCTATCAATAGGTTTTTTATGTTAAACAAAGCTTCCATAAAAATGTTTGTATTTACTTCCCTGTGGGAAATAGGTTAGATTATGGATATGTCCAAAGGGAATGTTTTCAGTTCGCCTAAACAGCTGTTCTTATAACCCAACTATGACGTCACTGTTTCAATTTTTGGTCCCGACACTCCCCCAGAGCTAAGCCAAATCCATGTCAAATTTACTTCCCTGTGGGAAATAGGTTAGATCATGGATATGTCTAAAGTGAATGCTTTCAGTTCATGTAAACAGCTGTTCTTATTTTTTTATATTTAAAATTCAATACAATAGTTCTAGTAGTTTCTATGGAAACCTGTTACATGTTTCCATCTTAAAAATCACCAACACCCCCCAGAGCTAAGACATATCCATGTCAAAAGTTCACATGCTAGGATATTGAAACACCGTGTCATTCAGTGTGATGTATTACATTAAGGGAACACTTGTGAACTCTTGTGCGTTCATCAGAGTGGTCAAACAAAGTGGAGCGTTATCACGTAACGAGAGATCACACGGTATCAAGAGAGTGCGGTCCACGACCTTGACGCGACCTTGGCGGGAGAAAGCAGACAGTGACGTAACTGTTGCGCCACGCACTGCGTCAGGTGCTCAGGTGCATTAGGTCTCGGGTTCGAGCCGCGAGCTTACCGACCCGACCCACGCTGCTAGCCTTGACGTCATTGTTTCAGAAACTATGACGTTCACTCTTGTTACTATTTTCACTCCAGTTTTATAGTCTGTATACACTAACTTGGCCGATAGATCCTCGGCTAACTGCGGGTCGGCCATAAATCTCCTCCTCGCTCGCTCAGCTTGTCTGCAATGAGTCACATATTGGTGATACCACTACATTGATAAAGTTTTAAACGACTCCGAATCTTATTTTTCTATGAAATTTCTGGAAAGTTTAAAGTTTGTATGAGCACGCTAAGCATTGAATAAATTAAAAATAACACATCATGGAAAAATATAAGGGCTAATAACCTCTCACATTCTGCTATTTACCTCTGTCTGAGATGGTGACGTCATCCTGTAATCCAACTACTTGGAGGTCACGAATTGTGAATAGTTGTAGTTGTGAGCGATGGTCTGTAGGTGTAATGTTCTCTTGTGTGGATTAACGTCCACACTATTGAATACTACGTTAATCCGCAAAGAACATCCTCATAATTAGACAAATTCGTAGTTCAGAAGCAGTTGTTGGGATTACACGTTAAACTGTAGGTCCCTTAGTTGCCATCGAATGTTGGGCTATTAATTAACAGTCCTGTCTGAAGAACATGTCAGCCTTAGTCAATAACAAGACTACAAGATCGCGCCACAATCATCTTACACTCAATCCTCGTACATAATAATCTAATCTAAATTCAATTTTCTGTATTCACTGCTAGCCATAGTGGCAGACGACAGATCAGTAGTTTTACAGTTTTAGTCTGTTTATGGTCTTGACAATTGGACCGAACTGACTTAATCAATGAAGTCACCACTCGCAGTGTGTGCTGTCCGTAGACGCTAGTGTTTCGAACCATAGCCTTGCCAATTGACCGATTCGGAATAAGCGGTGAAAAGATCCAGGGAATTATGTTACGATGGTAAATTGAACCTGGTGAATGGTGATTGACCGTTGCAGGGTTAGAGGGCACGTTGGATAACAAATGTTTTATTGAGGGGTGCTTTACTCCAGTCCGGCCTCCCACCTCCTGTCTCTACAGTGCATGGGGCTGGAACAGTACTGGGTTCTCCCTCAATATTACATATATAGTTAAATGGAATAAATTAAGCCTAATCATGAATTTTAAAGTTGTGATTTAAAACCTCATGATCGAAAAACTAATAAATTTTTATATGTCATATATGTGGGTGTCGATGTGATGTCTGTCTGTGTGTGTTTCTGGATGTGTACAGAGCCACAGCCTATCCCGTTTGTCTGATTTAGGTGAATTTACTCACCATATCTCCAGGTATTTTTTCAATTTTTGATTGCTAAGGGTAGTTTAACTTTAAAAACGTAAAAATCCAAATTTATCAAAAATGGCTCTAACGATTTTGATTAAAATTTGATAGTTATAGTAAATAGTTATAGACGGTTCAAAGGTTATGGGCTTTTCAATGTCAAAAAGAAGTTTTCAGGTCAAATTTTTCCGCGGAAAGAATAAAAGTAAAGTATAATTTTATTGCCACTATTGAAACCAGCTTACAAAGTAAACAAATTAGTATTTTCAGTTATTTGTCTACGACTAACGGAGAAAAATCCAGAGAAAAGTTAAATTTACTATCCATGGTAAACGCAGTACGTTGTCTGAGAGCGCCCAACGTTATTTTTAAGGACAAAATGTTTCCTTATTTATCAAATGTGATCCATGAAACTTGGTATGCAGCAGGAGGTCACATAACCCAACGAAAACCACTCAAAAAAGCTTGGTATTACCTGTGGGGGCGTTGACCTCCATTAAGTTCAAACAATGAATTTAACTTTGTTTCTCTCGTTATTATTTTCAGAAATTGGATAATTGTATTGACAAAAACATATTAATAAATTTAAAACTTTAAAGGATATGATAGTATTATTATTGTCGTTTTTAAATTTACTTAAGGGAGAAAGTATGTGTCAACCCACTGATACCGTTTATTTTAGTGTAGATTAGACACTTGTAAACAAACGGAAATCTTTTGCTCCTTAACTATAATGTAACTCTATGTCTGTAAGTACAAAACTCGTCAGAAAAGTCAAATTAGTTAATATTAAAAATTTAAAAAATGTATAATGTGTAAAACATAGATCCATCCAACTGAGATATTACAAATTACAACTGAGATATCGGGCCACAAATTACAAAATTCCGTTTATCTTCCTACATCTATGTAAACATAAGGATTTTACGTGTCAATTTCCGATACCCCTAGTAGTGCATGAACAGATAAGCTCGTCCCTCACGCATCTACGGAAGTTTTCGAAATTCAGCCTTGGGCTCGTCCTCCGCGACCGCGAGCTGGTAAACCTTCGGTGTTCCTCCACCGTAGATGGGATGGCCATTACCAATCTTCACTTAATAATACCAGGAAAATTGGCTTAGATTTCTTACAGCTACGACCAATTGGGACCGTGGCGTCTCCTGTAATCCAGCCACTTGGAGGTCGCGAATTATGGGTAGTTATGAATGATGGTGGGTGGATGTAGTGTTCTCTTGTGTGGATTCAAGTCCGCACTACTGAACACTACGTTAATCCGTAAAGGCCATCCTTATAATTAGACCAATTCGTAATTCAGAGGCAGTGGTTCGGACTCAACGTTAAACTGCAGGTCCATTTGTTTCCATCGGCTGTTGGGCTTTAAAATTCCTGTCTAAGGATCATGTCAGCCTTAGTCAACAACAAGACTACAAGATCGCGCCACAGTCATCTTACACTCAGCCCTCATTCATACTTGGCTTAAAATACCTACCTGGTAAGGTTTTCATTTCAGTTAAAAGTATTAAGACAAATGTATAAAAGTATAAAAAAATAAATTTAATTGTAGTAAATTACTACTTACCCAAATTGTCCCTTAAAGCCCAAATTGCAAGTTGTAGCTTAAGAAAAACTTATTTTTTCCTTTATTTGTGCTATGACCATATTACAAATTTACATTTTCTTAAGAAAAAAGAAATTACGTAGCTTTTTTGTTTCTAAGTTTTTTTGTAAATTCAGTGATTTTTAGTTATTGAGATTTTCAAAGTTCAAATGGAATTTTTAAATAGCAGGTATAAATGGTATAAATTTGATACTATGCACCCAATTAGGTCGTATTAGTACTCAAACATGTACCAAGTTTGAAGTTGGTGTACTTCAAAATGTTCCAAAGTTATAGTAAGTTATGTAAAAACACGTACACACTGACAGACGGAAAACGGAGCTAGATAGGCCATATGTTCACAGGCCATTTTTCGTTTGTTTTGACCTTAGGAACAATTATACCAAAGTTTTTCCGTGTATTTCAGATACACCCTATATTATATGGTACGATAGTTTCAAACCATAAAGATAAAATCAAAAAGATTAAGATAAAATAAATTACTTCCAGAAAACTATACTATCTCTTATTCAAGGTTGCTTCCATTTTCACTATATAATAACGAATAACGCACGTCCTACTAGAATATACTTATTTCACATAATAACTAAAATGAAAAGGAGGCGAAGCGGAACAAAATGGCCGATCGAATAACCTTTGCAGAAGGTCGACAACGCAGCCAGCAGACAAATAATTATGATTCTCCTTTAAATCATATATATTTTGATCGTGCAATGAGCTTTGTTTACGGCGACAGCCACCAGGGCGCAGCATTGGGCAACGATGACGTAACCCGTTGCAGTAGTCATGCTCTACATGCTTGTCTAATTGTATCCCTCGTTAACAATGGTCAGGCAATCCATCTTTTATTAATAGCGCCGTTACTGTGAAATTTGACTTAATTGTCAGGTTTTAGAATATAAGGACTTGTAGTGTAACAGCAGAAATTATGATATTACAGTAATTATATGTCGGCTCATAAGATGCAATTATATAGGGGTAATTTTCTCTGTTACAATTTAAATTTGAATATTGGTACACAATTTAAAATTACTTCACCTGTAATCCAGATACTTGGAGGTCACGAATTGTGGATACTTGTGAGCGATGGTCGGTGCATGTAGTGTTCTCCCTCTGAGGTGTGGATTAACGTCCGAAATATTGAATAGGCTCTACTACGTTAATCCGCAAAGACAATCCTTATAATTATCCTTATAATTAGACCAATTCGTTATTCAGGCAGTGGTGCAGATTCCACGTTAAACTTTACGTCCCTTAGTTGTTGCCATCGGCTGTTGGGCTAATAATTAACAGTCCTGTCTAAGGAACATGTCAGCCTTAGTCAGTAACAAGACTACAAGATCGCGCCACAATCATCCTACCTACCTCATACCTACCTTGTGGTATGGTTGCCACTTTAATAATCTAATCTAATCCAACCTCACATATCTACTCTAACCTAATCTCCTCTGTTATGGACATTGTTCTCATATCTTTTCGAACTTTGTCCCACACTGTCTAAAGGTCTTCGTACTGTTGTCAAGGTTATCCTTTGAGTATCCTGTAGACATATCCTGCCCTTCGAAGTCTTTGATTTTAATTGAGGTAATGATTTCAGAATCTTTGTGGACCACGCGTATCTAGTTATTCACCCTGAACCTCCAACCTAAACCTTAATTTTTCTTCAAATGGACCATATATTCGTCTGATAATTCTGCTCTCAAAAATTATTAGGTCCGTTTCATCTTGTTTGGTTGGCACCAATGCATCGTTGCCGTATGTAACTATAGATAACACAATAGGTTTATAATTATTTCTTTAGGTTTCCTGGATATAATTTCACTTTTTAGTAGTTTTCAACTTACTACACTAAAATTATATCCTATGTTAGCTTAAATTTTACTTAAATGTTTATATTATATTATATATTTTATTTTATAATATAATATTATTTGTATTATATTTTACATTTATATTATTTTAGCTTAAATTCTCGCTTATCCGTGGACGGATTTCGTTCAACAAAGTATCACTATATTTGAAATTCAAATTACATTATTTTTATATCATGCAAAAACTTTTTAATATTCGTATGAATTTATGAAATACCAACCCCACGTGAATATGAATATGGGAAGAGTAATGCGTGTAATGGATTTGGTGGCTTGTAGTTTTGTTGCTGATGAGGTCCATGAGAAGATTATTAGTTAATAGTCTCATTTTAAAATATCGACTTGGTCTATTAGCCCTTACCGGGCAGATGACGAATTTTCTCGCAGCACAGCAGTGTCGCACGGCGCGGTAAACGAGTTTACTCGCGATCAATCATTTTGACACATTTACTGCGCTGTAGTTCACGAAACAACCAATAGAGTGCACTGTTATGTTGCTTTAGCCTCTATGCACTCACAAAACCAATATGACGCTTTGTTGAAATATATAGTGACTGAAATTAGTTGCTAGGCGACTTTGTCCCGTATTCGTGCGCTCCCGTACTGCTTTTAACGAGAAAACTCGCGAGTCACTACGGCCAGCTGTTTTCACTTTCGCTAACATTGTTGTCATTTTTACCGATTATATTTATTTCCATTGTGTTTCAGCAGTTAAATAGTGTAAATTGTTTGAATTTTCTATCTTTTAACAAATTATTATCAATTGAAATGTTACATCCAGACGAAATAATCCTTGTAAAACAAGGACATACCTAAAATTAGTCTTAAGATCTTCAATATTTAAAATTGAAACAAATTTCTGTTTTATGCTTTATTCAAGCTATCTAAATCCAAAAAGAATATTTGAAGAATAATATTTTTATTTTTCACACTAAATGAGCAGGGACCTTATGGTTAATCTTAGGTTAAACACACGCAATTTTATTGTACGAAATTTGATAAGGCCAGAGTTGACGGTTGCAACTTGCAACCGCGGTAAGAAGTCTCATAAACAGCTGACTCGATCCATCGCCGGTTCACAACAGTCCCTGATGTGTCGGGAGCAATGTGAACCGGTGTTGACCTCGCCGTTATGGATATCCTCCGATGTTACGACTTCCTCAAATCCCTAGCGCAGCGATGCGGATGGGTGCATTACTGCAAGCGTTCGCAGTTGTTAATAATACGTATCAATATACGAGTAGTTAACTTAAACAATTGAATACGTGAAAGTCAGTAATTGGTTAGTTCTGAAGTGGAGTAATTTTAACATTAAAAAATATATTAATAACTTTCTAAGTTGAAATATTGTAAACTCAACCCTATTTCGTATAGAACTGGTTCTAGAAACGAGCTACAGTACATTTATATAAAGAACACATATTTAAACCACAAACAAAGAAGTGAAAATTTTATTATCACCGCCATCTTGACAAAAATGACATTTTTCTTGCTTTTCGTTGCTAAGTTAAATAAACAGGTCCGATATACTCATTACAACTATGAAAATTTTAATAAATTATTCAATATCTTTGATTGAACTTTATCAAAACGTCTGTGTTTTAACTACCCTACGTTTCAGGAGGTGGAGAAACTCCTCCCGTTTTCAAGTGATTAAGTATGTTCAAGTATAATAAGCCAAGTAGGGATGATAAATGAGTGCAAGATGATTGTGGCACGATCTTATAGTCTTGTTCCTGACTAAGGTTGTCATGTTCCTTAGATAGGACTGTTAATTAATAGCCCAATAGTCGATGGCATGTAAGGAAGCTGCAGTCTAACGTGGGGACAGAATTACAATTTTGCTTCTGAACTACAGACTGGTCCAATTATGAGAGTCTTTTGCAGATTATAGTAGTATTTAATAGTGCAGAGGTTAATCCACACAAAAGCCATCGCTCATAAGCATCCACAATTCACGACCTCCAAGTAGCTGGATTACAGAAGGATATAACAATACAGCCCGATTAATAAGACGAGACTGATTTATTTTAACACATAGTGCTTGATAATTGTAAAAATAATGGATTATAAGTGGTGTATCCGCAACTATGTCTAACTACGTAGCATTAGGCCTAATGACACTCTCAATCTCTTCCTTCTTGTTCCACGAAACAAAATGGCTGTCGCAAATTTATCAAATTAAACCCAAGTAGAACTCGTGACGTCGCCAAAAAATGATTTACTGTCGAGGGAAATGATTTGCGTTAGCAACAGCGCGGGATCCTTGACCTCCGGAAGACGGGTGAAGGTCTAGGGCTGGGATCCCCGACGCCGACGTCGCAATTACTGGACGCTTTGCCCAGGTTCTGGGAGCCGACGGACGAACAAAGAGCTTTCCTTCTGCCAATCTGCCAGCAGTCCCGGACCCCATGGGCCGGTATATGTCTTCTTCAGCCATGCGACAGGCAAAATCAAGGTCGTGTCGTTTCAAGTTCTATTGAGTTAAATGGGAGCATTTATGCACTGGCGCTGTCGCCGGAGAAACAACGCGTTTCCTTAAGTCCAGCGTCAGAGTTAGTAAACGCGATAGTGAAAACTGACAGCCAAGTCATCTAAATACATTGAGTCAAATGGAGTTAAATGTCAAATGGATTAAATAAATTGAGATTATGCACGCCGTTCGGCGACAGTGACAGCTCACTTTACAAGTGCAGCCCCTCTTGCGATGTGAGGGTTGGAGATGTTTTTGGCTGTTAATAACCGAAGGGACATGCTAGTTTCCTTTCAACCCTTGAGGTGTACTGTTTTATTGTAAATTTTTTAACATTTTTAGACCTCCAAAATGACATATTTTATAAGATTATCAGATTAAAATGTGGCTTTAAAAACATTTTCTGTAGTATACGAAATTTATTTTCCTATTTCAAAATTTTCAGCTCATTAGCATTAGTAGTTTTCCCACACTCTTTGCATGAAAAATGCAAAATTTCCGAATTAATAATCCTGTGACTCAAAAAGTTATCACTAAAAGCTTATGTCAAAGCATCAATAAAAAACAGTTAAAATTATGTTTTTTAAGATGGTAGATTTTTTGCTCGTACCACCTTAACAGAGCTAAGCTTGTTCATTGATTTGGGACAGACCAATGTAAATTCCTTTTCAATTCTCTATCAAATCTCATTTATTGCGAATTGCTCATACACAACTGGAGCGATCGAAAAAAAAGATTTTTTGAAACCTTCGCAACACTTGTTTTTCCTACCTTGACGATGTTATTTAGTTGCTTCGAGGTGAGTTTAGCCTAGGATTAAAGGCCTTAATAACCCGAGTTAGCAAAACTTAAAACCATATTCTTCGTTCGGTACTTATATTTTTTGTCTGAATATTGCTCTATTGCTCTGAGTTATTTATTTTTTAGTTATTTTAGGTTCCGTGCGTTAAAGAAGCCTAAACAAGTCTTTTCTCAATTTGTGTCTGTCTTTCTGTGAAGCTCCAGGAGGCATTTTACGCCGTCTTCTCCGAAAAAACGGGAGAACTGATAACAATGAAACTTATTTCATTCTTTCTCTGCATTCCAGAGAAGGGGTTTCAATGCTTTAAACTGTCCGCCATCCCTTGAAAAGTAAATAACGAGCATTTAAAATCCCACTTTTTACATGGTAATAGTCGCATTTTGCTTTCAGCTTTCAATGAATCACTTACTGGTAATAATCAGCTGTCTTTGTAGTTTAATGATTTAAAAGAAAAAAACAGCTGTCAAACTAAAATCAATATTAGTTAGTTATATATTATTATATATTAATTAATTAGTTAGTTATATATAATATGTTATAGTTTAATTAGTATAATTAGTTAGTTAGCAATATTAGTTAGTTAGTCCGTGATTTTAAACCCATTTGTAAATCAAACTATATTAAAAAGTTATTTTAACATAACTAATTTTAATAATGGTATAAATGTTCTAATCTATTTAATTGTAAAGTAATGCTATATAATAAATCTGGGTATTTATTTATTTTCTTTTGTACTGATTAGTTAAAGATTTCAGGTTTACATTTTGGTATGATAATCATTCTCCTTTAAACCAAAATCCTATAACCTTTACAAAGGACGGGCTTACTTCTAGTTAACAATGAAATGAAAGTGTATTTTATGATTAACTAGATGACCCGACAGAAGTTGTCCTGTTTAAATGTGAAATGGAATAATTAACAATTAGTTTGCAAAAAATAGCTTGCTTATTGTAATGCTTTTTGGTATACAACATTATTAGTCTTGGGGCATAAATAAATAATAATTTCTAAATCCTTGACAAAATAAAAAACAAAATAACACATGTTTTTAACTCATTCAAATCTTAATATTGATTACACATGATCAAAACAAATGGCATAGGAAATTTTCAAATATAATGTGCTGCCATCTAGCTGATAAATCATTAATGGTTTGGGATAAGACTACAGGAGAACTTGTCTCTCAAATACTTATTTTAATGATTTATTTGTTCACGAATTATAAATATAAACCTTTTTCTCATTAGGGGAAACCTTTCACCATATACTAAGTACGTTATGTTTCATGAAATGTATTTGATTGATATTTAATCCTGATAGTTTCTTTGTAATTGGAAATTATCTCTTTTGTATCACACAGTTTAATAAAAGCATTTTCCACCAATGTTAATTTAAAGGCAATTTTACAATTTTTAAAGTCAAATTACTAAATAATGGTTGGGTGGATTAAAAATTTTCTTTCATACAAACCTTCCCCTGGCATTAAGGAACACAACAAAAAAAGAATCGTCCAATTTGGTGCACTCGTTCTCGAGTTATGGAGTCACGTCAAAAAAAGGATTGTAATTTATTTATATGAATGTATTTTATTCATCTGTTGCAGCATCTGATGAGCGGATGGCTGCTGGAGTACAGCTACAAGTGCCAGCCTGTCGACTATTCCCACAACCCGACTGCTCTCAGGGTAAGGAAACCAGTGGAAATATCAATAGTAAATAAAAATAAAATGTATTTACTTCCCCTTTGGGAACAACTTTAAATCATAGCTAAGTCTAAACGGAATGTTTTCAGTTCCTCTAAAAACTGTCCTTACATCCATATGACGTCACTTACCAAATTACGTCAAAGTTTCAAATTTTGGCCTTGTAAATTGCCATCACCCCCCCTCTGAGAGCTAAGACATATCCATGTCAATAAATAAAAATATCATGTATTTACTTCTCTTTGGGAACTACCTTAAATGATGGAAAGGGACTATGTCTAAATGGAATGTTTTCAGTTCCTCTAAACTGATGACGTTACCGTTTTAAAAATCCACAAAGACCGTCCTCATAATTAGACCAATTCTTAGTTCAGAGGCCGTGGTTCGGATTCCACATTAAACTGTAGGTCCTTTAGTTGCCATCGGTGCTGGGCTATTAATTAACAGGCCTGTCTAATGATCATGACAGCCTTAGTCAGAAACAAGACTACAAGATCGCGCCACAATCATCCTACAGTCATTTCTCATTCATACTTGGCTTAAAATGGGTAGGTTGCCATTTCAAGAATCTAATCTAATCTAGAAATGGTCCAATGGTTTATACAAATTTTCTGAAAAATGTGCCCTAAAATTTAGATCTATGGATTTCCATAGCACCATTAGAATCAGCTCAAAAAATAAACACTTTAGTTTGAACCAAACAATGTATAAGTTTTACCTAAACATGTCTAACATTCTTCACTTTTACAGATGGCTAGCCTGTGTTGGTGGTATTACATCTCAAAACTGACAGAGTTTGTTGATACGGTAAGTGTTGTTAGATGAGGTGATCACTCATCAAAATCATCACCTCATCATCAGTCGCCTGCATCAGGGACTCATCGGCTCGTCATTCCATCTAACATTACTGATGATTCATTTTATCTTGTATATTAAACACCCATCAATTTATTACATTACTAAAATGCAACCTCATTCATTCATCTGTAGACATGTTCATGCATGGAGTATTGCACGAAAAAACATCTGAATGCAATCCATCCAAAATCATCAAATTACAATATAACTTTGTGACTACCTTTATCTTTGTCATTTCATTGATATAATTATTTCACCAATATATTTACTCTCATACCAAACATTGGTTTTATAAAAAACATTCTTTGCTTTTAATTGTGACTCTGATAGAATAAATATTTTATGTGAATGTCATAATAGACTAAGATCTTAATTATTTACTTCTGAATTTTTAGTTTACAAAAATAAATTTGCTGTTTACCAAAAAACGTGGTAAGTACAGTCACAGACAAGAGAAACATGTTTTCTATTGTCTGTGATATATACAGAATCCAGGGTTTTGTTATATCTTCCAGCTGATTTTAAATTGTGTAAAATGTTTTCAAAACTTTAAAAATCTCATTTTAATAATCATAAAATAAGTTTCCCAAAATATGATATGTAATTCATTGTTTACAAGCCATT
This sequence comes from Nephotettix cincticeps, assembly GCA_023375725.1. Classification (NCBI taxonomy): domain Eukaryota; kingdom Metazoa; phylum Arthropoda; class Insecta; order Hemiptera; family Cicadellidae; genus Nephotettix; species Nephotettix cincticeps. The sequence continues at coordinate 3,884,264 of CM041785.1, forward strand.
TTTGGTGTCGGTGAATTTTGGCTATTTAAATGTTATTGAGAACAATTTTAATAATTATTAGTAAAAAAGGTTTCACAATATTCCAGAGTCTGGAATCTGATCCCGTTGTTATGTGAGGGGGAACCTAGAATAAGATTGGTACATAGCTTAAAAACAAAAGTTTTCAAAACAAAAAATAGCAATTATTGTAATTTTTTACTGCATTAAACATTTTTGTTTCCAGCTTTCTATTGGATTACACACTAATTATATCAGGGGTTCTCAAACTCCATCTACTCACGAACCCCAGTAATTAATTATGTATGTAATGGGGAACCCATAAAATTACCCCCTCTGAAAACCCTTACAAAAATTAGGTGAAAACAATATTTCCCTGCTCAAAGGCATGAGTTAAGCTTACTACATTGCATTTTGTAATACAAACCGAAACTTAAAATAGACACTTTTGATGTGAGTGGTTAGAAATAAATTTGATTACAATGTTTTCCACGGAATCCCAAAAAATGCTCCACCACACTTTCAGAAACTCTGTTCTAGATTCTATCTCACTTGAATACAGGATCAGATTCCACACCTCGAAAATATGAGAAACTTTGTTTTACTAATCAATATGGAAAATATTCGTAATAATATTTTAATAATATAAAATGCAAACAGTCACCCTCTCATAGTTTACTGTATACCTATTATTAGCACATAAACTTTTTCAGATATTTTTCGTTCTACGGAAGAAAGACAACCAGATAAGTCTGTTGCATCTGTACCATCATTCTCTTACACCCATTGAAACATGGGTCTGTGTCAAGTTTCTAGCAGGTAAACGACTTCTCAATTTTAAATCAGAGGAAAATAATATTCGGCAATTTTATGGGGAAGTATATAAGGGTAATAGTCTTTAAGTATTATCACTTTTTCTTATTTAGATTCTTCTATTTTATATTTAGGGTACATTTATTTTGTACAACTCAATGTAATACAAATATTGATTGTTAATGCTTTCTGGGACGAATAGATTAGGTAAGTGTATTTTACTGTAGGATAAATGGGTTTTCAGAAGATGAGAGAAAGAGTTTTAGAAGGGAAACAAGAACCATACTATATTACTAACGAACATGCAATTTTCTTACTCAATCCTCTAAAATATGACGCTTATATTTTTCACTTTGTTCCTAATATATATTAAAATTAAAAGTTTAAGTTACAGATATTAATTATATAATTTTGTAAAAAATATTATAATTACCTATCATGCAAAATACAAAACCTGTATAGATAACACAACACATAACCACAACACTATTGTATATAATAACCACTAACACGGGTGTTGGAGCACTTTGTAGTGCTTCATCACCCGTGTCGCCTCTCTAGCTCGGAGGCGGAGTGTTTTGGTCATTTGTTGCATTATCAACATAATTTTTGTATTGTGCATTACACAATAGATAAGTATAATATTACTGATAACATGATATATAAATAATATCTGTAACTTAAAATTTCAATTTTAATTATTAGGTAATCACTTGAAAACAGGAGGAGTTTCTCCACCTCCAGAAACGTTGTGTCGTAAAAAACAAAAACAAGTTGGCAAAGTCCTATATATAATGTATTGAATAAATTAATAACCAACGCCTTTATGAATTTCAAAGATTTATAGTAATGGTATTGAAAATTACTATCACCTAACAGCTGGTACACGTGCACTCAAATGCCTGCTTATTTGTTAATTCTTTCTTTAGTAAGCAATCTTTTCAAAAGTTTTCATCAACAGTAATCAGTATTTGATTTTTTTCCTTCTGTACTTAAAGGATACTATAATACTTCACTCTGGTTACTTTGGTAGATTTACAATAATCCTCACTATCTTATTTATCACATCCGAATCTCTGAGGAGGCTAATAATATGTCCGAAACCATGTAGTCATTTAAACAAATGAGTAAAGGTCCCTTTTTTCCTTTATGTATTTAATAATAACAGGAATCTTCATTAGTAATTGTGTATATTCTTTACTTTGAATGACCTACAGAGCTGTTTACTTTAAATGAGCCCGGTTTCCAAGAATTACTAAGATAGAGCTGGCCAGAAAACTGGTATAGAAATTGAATTAGTTTTAAATTATTTAAAATTCATTTTTTATATACAAAACAAGTGATTTATTTCACATAATAGTAGTATTTTAATGAAAACAAACTACAATCCAACTGTTAGTCTAATGGTTAACTTGTTTTAAGTTATTGCATTTTATTTGACATTGAAATGCCATGTGTTTAGGTGGACATGGGACGTTCTCAAACTTGGTGAACAACCTCGTCCATGTGATCATGTACTTCTACTATATGATGTCAGCCTTGGGACCTCAATACCAGAAGTATCTGTGGTGGAAAAAACACCTCACCACATTACAGCTTGTGAGTAACGTTACATACTGTATATTCAATACTGTGGAACCTCTCCATGCGAATTACCTGGTATAACATATTATTTTTCAATCCCCTTGAAAACATAAGATAACTCAATAGAAAATTTACCCCTATCTAGCGAACAAAATACGAGTAAAACCCTCTATATAACGAATATTTAGAATGTTTGTTAGCCATTTTCTTACCCCTGTACAATGAATATCCAAATTAAGAAACCCCTACATAACAAACATAATCTCTATGTAACACATTCCCATGGTTAGACTCCTGTATTACGTATTTTATTCTTAACGTCTAAACTTGAAAGTTTTCATTTCCCTTCCTTCTGCCAGCTGCCCATAATATTTGTAGAAGGTGCACACCTATCACAGTGTTTAGACCGTGGTACATATTATACCAGTTTTTGTGTGTAATTGATAAATTGGGTTTTTTGTGTTGATGCGTTACGACGGAGTAAAGTAGTAGAAAGTCTCTTAGTGTTGAATTAAAACGATGAGTATTGAAAACCCTAGAAAACCCCACATAATAAGAAAAAGGGTTTTCTAGGGTTTTCAATACTTATCATTTTAATTCAACACTAAGCGCATTACACATGTCCTATGTCCTCACATTACAAAGGAATTTAACATTGCACCAACATCGCTTGCACCAATCATCTAAATTAAAATAATTATGGAGATGAAAATGGACTTTAAAAGATAAAAGAAAATGGTCAGTGAAAAAAGGCATAATGAACCAAATTACAGAACGTTGAAATTGCTTTCATGTAATGGCTTAAATAATGTCGTGACAAAAACGTAATAACGTACGTATAAACGTATAATAATACTGTGTACATATTTACTTTCCACAAATAAATATTGTTAACAAATTTGTAGCAGTAAAACATAACAAACATAATATAGCATATGCCTAAAAATCTACTTTAAATAGAGGTTGGACATGTTCAATATTCTCTATTTGGATGTTATACACAACCTCTATAATACGAATTTCGGCAGAATTTACCCTCAATTTAACGAACCTTGTGTTTTAGAATAGCCCTATAAAACAAATATATTTCCTATTCCCTTTAAATTCGTTAAATCGAGGTTCCACTGTACAACAAATTTGCCCTGAGACTCAAACTAAACATCTACGAGAGGTTTTAGAGATGTCTCAAATGAGTTTTGTCCTAAAACCACACAATATCTGTCACATTTCACACTTTGGTAGAAGGTTAAAGCAGTAGGAACATATCCGTCCTAGGATGGATATGAGATTTCGTATCCATCCTAGGACGGATATGTAACCGGCCAATCACATACGCGGAACGCTCCAAATCTATTTGAACCAATAGCATGCACTAAGCGCTCAGTCAGCTGTTTCCAGGAGAGTAATGGTTTTGTATTTCAGAGACACATTCCCTGTCAAATAATGACGATCTAAAAGTTATGTTTACATTATTTATCCCAACGGGAAAATCAAAACTACCCTAAATGACTTTTTCATATAACACGTATAGCGTGTCTCAAAGCTAAAACATGAAGGCAAACTAGCGCTTGTAACCAAACAGGAAGAGAAGTGAATCCTTTTCGACGTCTAATGACTCCGGTCCTCCCAAAAGGAGAACGAATTCTGCCACTGAAATGTAATTTGTTCTACATATAACACATATAACTTTGACATATGACTTTTTCATTGTGGGAAAATCTTGTGTGCAATACAAATGCAAACTGTCATGGCCGCCCTCGAAGTTCTGATATCACTCAGCTGATGCTTCGTGCTGCCATATGAACCTCTTGTGCGATATGACATCATTTGCGCTCTTGTTATACAAATAGCTATAGTGTGTTACATGGGCTCAGGATCACATCACAGGCTACATCATCATCTGTAGTGATTTCAAAAATATTATTAACTTGTATAAGAACCTTTTAAAAGTGTTATGAGTTAATCAAATGTATTTATTCTTTGCATTTTTTTATTCTGATAACAAATGCATTAAATCTTTTAGTTTGGTCTCTTTTAGATTGTTCTTTCTGTGTACCCTTCATTTTGTCTTGAAAGATGATTACCTGTTAACGATTGGGTATAATGTGGGGTGATTATAATTTTTTTGGATTTTTTTATCGTAATCTGACAAGAATTATTAGTAATCCACTACTGGTTTTTGGTTTTGAACTATTGAGCTAAGGTGTTGGTGAAATACATAAAAATATTTAAAAATTTACAGATTAGTTCAATTGAAGTGTATGTCCAATACTTTTGTGTTCAATATTATCTTCTATACATATTCTTTCTATACGAAGATATTATCTCCTATATTATTCCTATAGTAATTTTTCTATGTTGTTGTTTATTTTGTCAGTTGATATTCAGGTACTGTATCCCTGAGTTAAATATTTTATCCTAATTCATCTTGTGAGTATTATGTAAATTTTCACAAAAATGGTTGTGAAATTATATACAGAAATAATTGTAAATAATACAATTTAAACTATTAATACATAACATACCGGTAAGTCTGCTTTAATATTTTTGATATAAAAACTAAGATAGAATAGAAGTTTGCTTCACGAGATGGAATGATCATGGTGCTTATGAGGATTCAGGATTACATAAAACAGCATTGTGCCAACCTTTCACTAATTGTTTTTCTCCCCTTTCCTCAGGCTCAGTTCACCCTGGTGTTCATCCATTCAGCTCAAGTACTCATCATCGACTGCGGCTATCCCAAACTGGTCGCTGCATTTTTACTTCTACATTCAACAATATTCTTTGTCCTCTTCCTCGACTTCTACAATCAAGCCTACAGGGAGAGTCAGAAGAAGCTGAAGAAATTGGAATAAGACTTATTTATTGAAATAGTGATAAGTTGTGAAAAGCTGTACATTTTAGGTGCTATACTAACTTTACATGAAGAGCCAAAGTTAAGTCTGAAAGTATGATACTTTATACTTAGCTTAGGTCTTTGTATATTCTTGCCATTGACACTACCTTGATTGTAAAGAATCTAATTGAATGTGATACTGAACCAGTTAGATTTTCTTCATCTTGAAAATGTACAATAGTTTAACAAAGAAACGAGCAAAAAAACAAAAGATAAGTTCATTTACAAACGCACCAAAGATTTTTTAATTCTTCGGTAGCCAACTTTACTCAGTTTAGTTACTTGAAATTTTTTATTCAACTTTTTATATTTTTAACATTTACTCAGGTTTTATATATCAAAAATCAATCTTCTAACATGTGCCTATTTTTTTAGTATGTAAGTAAAGATTGCACATTGATGGAATGGATGAAATGAATCCTGTAGTATAATCTTCGATGAGAAAAAATGATGACATCATCCTATAAATAAATTAATATAAAAATGTTCTTTAATATGTTTTCACTTCTCAGCTAGTTTCCTTAAATACAAAAATAACTATTGCCATGTTAAAGTAATTGTCAAACCTAATTCATATCAGCAGACGATTATTTATGGCTTTTTTAATGAGCTTGACCTGTTTTGAGGGCAAAAGTGTAATGAATTTAACATAGGAATGTTAAGATTGTGCATTTTGTGTTAAGAAACACAAATTATCAAAGCTATTACAAGATATATAAGGAAATGCAAATCATAAAATTGCATACAATTGAATGAAGTACAAAGATAAACTTTCTTCATCATTTTATTTTGTAATTTCTATATGTTTGTAAGGATGTACGTATGGGTAGCGTTAGAGGTTATACGTTGGGGGGCACAGAGGTAATTTTCTAGTTTTTGTCACAATATATCCTAAAAATAGAGAAAAAGAAACATTTAATTAAAACAATACAAAACCACAGTAAAAGTTCGTCAAAATATGTTTTAAAAAAATATAGAAGTGTTAAGATTGATAATAAAAATTCAAAAACTATTAAGAGGTCTGGGGCCCATGTGCTCCCTCTAAACTCTTCCCATAAATGTACCATGTAATAATTTTCGTTGAAAAAATTAATAATCGTCAAAATGGTTTAATCTTTGTGTGTTAACTGTATTTTCTTAACTTTGGAAACAAAAGTTAAGAAAACACAGTTTTGACAACTTATACATAACTCAACAATAAGAACAATTTTGTTCTTGTTTAATATTTTAGTGTAAAATTATACTATAAAATGTATTTATATTAATTTATGAAATCATACAATATTTAACTACATCCGTTTGTTCATATGAAGTATCATATTATTATTATTATCATATTCAGATATACATAACACCCTTTACTATTAAGTGCAATAATATTCACTGAGTTATAGCATGTTCATTGCATAACTGTCGCAATCGGACATCAGTATACATTTCAACCTATTTATTTACTGTTATTTTGTTCCCCAAGTCTTCAGGGCATTAGGCCTACCTGATAAATGTACATATCTTGCCAAGTACCTTGGACCTGACCTCTTCCGAGGGATATTATGTTGTAGTTATTTATCGTAGATATCCGTCCAAACGTGGCACTCTCGTGCCTTGTAAATAGTTTTTGCAATCGTTGGATTGCGGCTCAATGAGTGTAACTGTTAAGTGTTAATGAATTCAGTGAATTAAGTATTTTATGTATGGAACTATACGTTGGCAAATGTACAAAGAAATTGTGTTGTTGACCCGGTGAAAATAATTACGAGATCTAGAAATGTACAAGGATTGTAAGAAAAGAGAATTGCAGTATGCATTTAGAATTAAGCTTGTTAATATATACTTTTGTAATCTCTATATGAGAAATCGAACCAGTCAAAATGTAGTTATTATAGATCATTAAATTTATACCTTATTAAAATGTGTCTATATTCACTTTTAATAGATTCTACCTTAAAACAAAAATTTTCAGTGGGTTTAATTTACACTTTACACAAAGCATTTATAAAATCGTAAGAAACAAATTTTTCCGAATGAACAGTCCAAAAAAAATATTATGGGAAAAGTTCAGAAACCAGCTGTTTTAAGGACTAAATAGATGCGAGGAAGTGCATTTAAAAAGAGTAGTACGGTATAAATAAATGTATTCCTTTACCATAAAATATTTAAGATCAATATGCAACCCAGAGGTATAAACACATTAAACAGATCATAAAAAAATTATAAAATTTTGAAATTTGTTTAAAAATTCTAATGTTTCAATAGATTTCAATTTCAATAGCCATAAACCATTTTGATTGATATTGAATTTACTTTATAACACTAATGTGAAAACAGTTTTCATGAGCCCTAAATAATTTAAATAGCCATTGATATACAGCAAACATGGATATTGGATTACGAAGAAAAATACAGGATCTACATTTGGCTGTTAAACTGAAACACATACTATTGGAACAATTTACATTTATTATATTGTTATTTTACATAAATAATTATTGAGAACTACGTTCTTTCACTTCATAAGTACAATATTACCATGTCAACACAAACTTTACAAGGAATGTTTTCTTACACATAAATGCCTTTTTTGCAATTATTATAATATGGTAACCAACAAGAAATAACAAACTATTTCTCATCGTCAACGATAAATGTATCAATAATAATAATATTGGAGAACAGTAACAACATATAAACATATTAAATAGACAGTCAAAACAATAACATTATCAGTAAACTTGGCATTTATGCTACAACAGCTGTATTTAGGACAACATATTATTTTGCATAATAAACCTCAACAACATGACCTCTTACCAAGATATTTTATTTTAAGATAATAACTGTCAAAACATTGTTTCACCCTCCCATTTTCATTACGACACTTTTTCCAAAAAAATAACTTAAATTGAAGCACACCCAGTTTCATCTTTACTTGTTTACTTGCTTTATGCTCTATTTATGAGTAGTTTTTTAGGTAAATAATCAAGGGTTAACCAATTTAGGTCTATGGTTAAATAGTTTTAAAACTTACTTTTGTTTTTGTTTTAGTGTGAGTTTCAATCCAAAAATTCTGGGGCTTACAACTGCTTTTCTAACATAAATCAAGCATAATTTATAAGTACGATGATCCCTCAAAGTGTCTGCCTAGCCTGTTAATCTATTTTATGTTCCAGGACTTCTAAATGTATATATTTTTGAAAGACATGAAAATAATACATTTTATATTATTTACCCTCTAAAAGATTGGGCTTTTGTTAAGAGAAACGATCCCTAATCAACATAAAATATGAACAATGAAATTAAACTTCAAAAATAAAATGTTAAAGAAAAAATTTACCTAAATCAGAATAAATAAATTTTACATATAAATTCCATTTGAAAGTGTAGTAAAAATTAGCTACCCTTGTGGGTTACATCTTGAACCGATCATAAATAATTTTTGAACATTAATCTCAACAGTATTGTTGTAACTTATGTTCATAAAATACATAAATACTCACATACATAGATGTTATGTTACTAGAATATAAAAACAACTGTAAAATCTCATAAAAATTGTACAATTAGAAAGAAACAGTTTAGGGACACAATATTAAGAAACATTTGATTCAGATCTTATGATGTGCTTCAGCTTTTGGATAACGTATGATTTTCATTAAAAATCAATAATTTTTCTATTACTGTAAGATCAATGTGAAAAAATTTTAAAGCCACAAATATTAGCAAATAAATGAAACAGAATTATTATTATGGTATGCAATATGACAGTTGTAATTTGTCCATTGCACATTTGATGAGAGAAGAAAATATTTTAAAACGTAATAATTTATGACTCAAACCATGGGTTTCAAAATTGCATAATCGATGGTACAAGCACAATTTTTAAGTGCATCCAATCATTCAACTTACTACTCTATGAAGAGGGTAAATTTATCTTTTTTATAGCTCATTGGGTTATGAAAATAGTAAGCAATTATTTGATAAGGAAAACAATCACTAAAATACCATTTAAAACTGCACTTAAATGTCAATATTGAAAGAGAATTAACAAAATTGTCCGCCGGAATAATCTGATAATATAATCTGAAATAAAATAACATGAGATATTACCACCAAAATAGTACCACAATGGAAAAAACATATCATTATTTGTGTTAATTGTGTTATTTTATTTGAAGAACATGTAAGATTATAAATAACACCGTAATACTTAGGTTGATCTTCACTTTGAGTGTTAAACCTTTTTTTAAATTTAATAAACACATTTTTACAACATTTCTGCGGAATAAAATGAGGAGATATACTAATTCGTTTATTGTGTTAAACGCAAATATTACACTAAAGTAATAAACTCACTTCTTCCTTAGTCGTAATTAAAAATTGATCTTTCTCATTTAAAACTGATTTAACTGGTTGGTAAATACTTAACAAACACAATTCAATCTTAACCAAATATGAAAATAAATTATTAAGCTAATATATACAATTTCGTAAATGAAAAATATTTACATATAATTTATCAAAATTATCCCATTTCGAATGTTCTTATCTTATTTTCCTACCTATTTCTCGTTACTGAACTCATTCTCAAGAAGAAAGCCTGTGGTAATTATGAGACTAAATTATGAAATACTGTACGGGAACAACATCGAATTTATTACTCTATATAAGTTTGTAAGCTTGAGTCAGACTAGGTCTGATATGTTATTTCAATTGACTTAACTACAAGCAACACTTAGCTATTTAATGTCTAAATATAGAAAAATAATAGTCCAAGTATATACCTCATACAGAATATATCTTTGGAAAATTTTTATTATAAGTGATAATGAAAAGTTATAAAAGGAAGCATCCATCTCAGTTATAGAATTCGGCAATGTCGTATTTTGCATATAATCAAATGAAAGGTCTTATTCTATTACCGTTTATATGAAATAAGTTTGATCAAATTGTGTACCTTTCTACCACACTAAATGAAATTACTGATAATCAACAAATTATTCCAAAATAGTATTATTTACTTCCGTGGTGCTTGCATAGTGAATTATAAACAATTACACGATCACAAACGTGAAGACATTCACTTTTGGAAACAAATTCCACCTCAACTATCTTATAGCACGATCTAAATAACGACAACAAGCAACTTAGAAACAAAATATCACCTTGTATCTACAAGATATATCAACAACTTTGCATATATTAACAAATACATACTTGCCATAGGCTCTTTTACCTTGATACAAAGATTCCTACAGAGTTGAGTGCAATCAATTTACAACTAGACCTAAATCTCTACCGCATAAACTACGTTAAAAGGCTTTGATATTTTGCACGAAGGAGTAACTTGTTAAGTTTGAATTTAAGGTAAAAAATTTAGAATAATTTGAAAACAAAAGATTAATTCTGATTTTGACAAGAGCATAGCTACTCATAAATTAATATAGCAATTTATAAGTTCATTTAAAATACTGAGGTATTTCATTCCATTACAATATAAACAAAAGTAAAATAAAAATATAGAAAACAATAACACTTTAGCTGGTTTAATTAAACAGTTTATTCTCACATTTAGGATAAATTTATCACTCAATTCAAAACATGTTGTATTTACACTGTTGACATTTACACTGTTGTCATTTACACTACTATTGAACAATGCACTATTTTTTAAAAATCTACAATCTTTCCAACATTTAAAAGGTTTCTTCATGGATAACACAAGTTAACGATGAAGGAAAATAATGTTTAAATAATTTGAAAAGTACAAATTTATTTTGAACAGCTGATTTTCTTATATTTGAAGCTAAAAATTGGAGGTACAGATCATATCACATTAAAAAAACACAAATATTGCTTGTTTTAAAATTTGGGAAGATATTGTTGGGACTATTAGATTGTAAGAGGAAAACAGTATGCTATTATAAATTAAAGATTAAAAAGAAGGAAGCAGAATTTTACAAAAGCAGTTTAGGTTATTTCCAAACTAAATAACAAATTATTCTTATCAAAATATATCCTAATTCCTTGAGGAAACATTTCAACAATTTAGTTGTAAGTCCAAAATGATGAACTAACACAAAATTAAAAAATTAAGATACACAAAGTCTCTGATCGGACACTCCTATTCATAACTTTTACACAAGCTTGCGCATAATCCCAGACTTTTATTAATCATCCCATATTTTAAAAATAAACAGTACATCACTCTGGTGAACATGTACTGCACCACTTACAGCACTAGTTATATTATCGTAACCATAACAAGCATATATATTGTGTTAAATATTGGATATAGCACAATATAGTTTTCAAAACGTGTTGCTAGTGGCATGGATTAGAGGGAGTTTGTAATTTTTTTTGTGTCAGTTTCATAAATATCAATACCATTTTGACTTAAGAAAAGTGTTCATTGAAATAAGAACAAGCGAGATTTAGTTAAAAATCTACAACCAAATCATATTACCTTTTCAATTTTACATCTACTGGCTTATTTATCCGAAATTTACGTACACCACACTCAACTACAAAAAAAACCTCACCCTACTAAATCACACTCGCTGTAAAATGCAAAAACGTTTGAGATAATATATTAAATTTTAAAATAAATAAATTACAAAATCAACAATCAGGTCTAGGACGAATATTACGCTAAGTGGTGTAATACTGTGGCATCTAGTGCATGGTCATGCCTCGGTCGAGGGCTCCCTCTTCCTCGAGCCTCGACACAAACTTGACCACTCGATACGCGTCCTCTGTCTGACGGGCCATGTCCAGTAGAGCCAGCAGCTTCTTGATACCGATGAATATCCTGCAACACAACCAAACCTACAGTTGAGCAAAACTATCAAATATTCAAACACTAAACCTACCCCCTTTGAACCAAATCGTAAATAAAGCAAAACAGGTGTTCACTGCAAACCCAATAAAGCCTACAAATAACAAATGCTGTCAATTTCCACCTAGCCGGTTGTATAATTTTAGGTGGGCCCTCCCGCCACTATACCACACATTTGCAAGTCATATTGGGATTGCTCATGGTCAGGAATCAAACCCGAGTACCCAATAGCTACCAACACATCACGCTGTAACCAACTGGACTACAGAACAGCATCAAACAAAGGGCTTTATTGGTGTATAAAGCTTTTCTAGTGGCAAAACAGAAAACTCAATGAGACAGTTCCAGTATCAGCTTATAGACGACTCCAATGTGGATAATGACAACTACTAACAGTTTTACTAAATTATCACTCAGGAATAAAATTTCAGATTTTTTCAATATGGCCACCATTTTCCAAAATGGCGGCTTTTGGATTCTAGTCGCTAAAAAAAAACATTTTTGTAATTGGGTGATTTTCAATATCTCAAATGGTTTAGAAGCTATGAGGACTTGAAGTTTTTATTTCTTTGATATGAGATTTTTAATATCAATTTAATATCTAATTTAAACCTGCAAAAACACAATATTGAAATATTAGCTACTGAATCAGGTAAAAACCAAAGCAAAATGTGCTTTGAGTCAGCTACCTGAGGGATCAGGCCTGTCTTCGCGTAGACGAGGGGCTGGGAAGAGGGGGGTTACGCAGTTGGAGCAAACTTTGGGTAGATCGGACAGCAGGAATGACTTTTCTACCAAGAATTTTTTCACTACACATCAGCCATCGCCCCAACATCTTCCACCTGCCCAAAATTTCCCGCCTCAAAAAAATACTATATAAATTTTTACAGAGGTGATGACTATGTGAAATTGTACCATCAATGATTACTTTAAATTATTCAAGAAATATTTCATCAAATCAGACTGATTTAGTTTTTTATGATGAGTAAGGACAGAATACATAACATTGATGTCATAGCTTTAGTAAAAGTGTAAAAATTAATTTTTATGAACTCTATGTGTTGAAACACAAGTTATCCACTAAGGACAACGTTTGGATCACGAGGCAGCAAGAAGGTATTTAAACTATTATTTTATTCTACTGACGTGATCCGGCAAAACAATATAATTATGAAACAACACTTACAATGACTACTCATGTGACATGGATAGTTCGGTACAATACTCACTTGGAGTGTCCCGAGATCTGCCTCATGAGCTGAGACATCTGCTCCTTGTTGAATATCTCACTCTCCTCGACGACAGCCAACAGCTGTTCAGCTTTGTTGAGATTCGGCACGTGGAGCACAGCTGTGAACGCGGACAACAGATCCATCTCTTCCAGCACTTGTCTAACAATAAAACATCAACATTACTCTACAATCAATATCAGAGATCAATCTTGTTCTTGGAATGGTATAGTTTGACTGGCTGGTGGGTGATACCCGCTTCATAATCTGAAGGTCGCTGCTTGCTGGTTCCATCTTCACTCCTAAGCAAAATCTTAAAACAATTCCTTGATTTTTTCCATAAAACAGAACTAGGTTATATATATTATAGGGGCTCACCCCTCGACCATTCACGTTACACATGTGAAGGGTTAATTAGACTATTCATTAATTACCTATCTCCCAACAAGTGGGTGTTAGATAGTGCAGTTTTTTCGCCCTAATAATTTAGCAATCTAATACAGTGGAACCTCGATAAATCAAATCCCAAGGGGAGTGGGAAAACTTCAAATTATCGAGTATTTTGAATTAAAGAGGGTTTGATTCATCAAGGTTGTTTTTCCCTTTTGCCTTTACCTCGAATTATGATGTTCAGCGATTGCATCATTTCAAATTACAGAGGTTTTTGGGCAAGTTTGGATTAAAGAGATATTTTAACATAAAAAAATACTGTTCAAATTCTAATTATCAAGGTAGTTTTAGTGAACATCTCGATTTGTAGAGGAGAAATTAACAGTACAAAGGTAGGGAAGTTCACAGGGAATAAAAAAATTTGAATAATGAGGATTTTGAATTATTGAGGTTAAACTTGTGGAGGTTCCACTATATATCGAAGTAGGTCAGAACAGTTTAATTTGGATGGACATACCTTCTACTGCTGGTGCAGAGTATGAGCAGCTTCTTGCCCTTGGGGGGTTCCTTCTTGAGAAGGACGAGCAGCGCCTGCAGGGTGAGGTTAGAGTACCTCGGACCGATGGGTCCGTAGTCCAGCAGCCGCTCGATGTTGTCCACCAGGATGCAGCTCAGGGTGGATCGGTAGGCGTCGTCGAAAAACTACAACACACCAGTCACATACAAAAAGAGAAGACACTGCACAGTTATATAACAATATCAAAAGTTTTATTTTATTAGGTAAATTTATAATAAGTTAGAAACACTATTCAATAAATTGTGAAGTATTTCCTCCTCTCTGAGATCTATATCAGCATGTAAAGGTCACTAAAACACTTGAATAACACTGGATAAAACAGCAAAATCACACTAACTTTATGAGTCACGCACGCTGGAATCCACAGGTGTACGCCGCAAACGGACTCCAGACAAGTACTGACGGGTAGGAAAGAGGTGAATTATAATCATGTGGCCAGCGGACAAGTTCTTTGAACGTATACGAAGAGAGGAAGGTCGCAACCCTGACGCCACAAAGACATTAATCAAAGACCGACGAACGGTGGAAAAGACAGCGACACAACCCCTCACATAAGTGATTACCTATTTATTTACATTAAAAATTTGAAGTTAATATCTGTAACTTTAAACATTCATTTTCGAATGTAGATTATTACTTTATCACTTGAAAAGGGAGGAGTTTATCTACGTTCAGAAACGTTGTGTAGTTATATTGAATACAGATGTACAGATATTGAATAGTGTAAGATATTGAATAAGGTATCACTTCCGAAAATGTTTTTTTTCCAATGGAAAAACAAAAACTTTTATCTAAGGGTTTGAGAGTTTTGTGTGTAATGATTCGTTTACTAAACTAAGGTGCTTACTTTATAAAATCCAATTATATAATGCCATAACTACCTACCTTTCTAATGGTTAGACACTTGGAGGACTCAGTGTAGCCCACCATGTCTTCTGGAGAGCATACTTTCACGAATGGGAAGTCGGACATTTTGGCTAGTTGAGCAGCTAACGCAGTCTTTCCTGAGTTTGGTGGTCCTTTAAGAAAATAATAATGTTAAACTAGAAATAAATTAGTTCTTTTTCAATAATTTATCACCTTTAAAATAAATTATTTATTATTACAAAAATCTAAATGGATACATTAAGAAAATCTGCAGAGAGGAACCTAAATAATTTATACAACCTAACAATAAATAAATATTGTACTATCCCAACTACTTTTGGCTTAGTGGGTGCATGTTTTCTGCGTTAATACACTCTAGAGATCATTTCTCCAGCTTCCAAATCCAGCTTATCCACTGACAAACAAGTTAGGCTTTGAATGGTCCATTGCTTAGTGCTTTTGTATTACTGTTCCCAAGCTGATCTTTGATTTAGATAATGTTGATTTTCTAGCTTTAAGGTGGTGCGGGCAAAAAAATTAACTGTCTTTAAAAACATAGTTTTAACATTTATTGCGTCGTCGGTCTGAATGAAGACCCCATTTCGTCAGTTGTCACAGTAACAGTGCAGTTTCGTTCTGAGTGACTGTTTACTTAGATTTATTACTAACAGTTATTTATTGTTGAAAGGTTATTGTGATACTGTTGTGAATTCGTGTTACAGGATAATAAGTTAAACATAAGGTCTCGTAATAGCTTAAATTTATGGTTTTCGAATATCTTGAGCTATTTATAACTCCATCGGTCATTTTTAGGTTATGTACCGAATTGTCCGAGTTTTACCGTATCCTAGGTACTCTCGGTCCCAATTACCTCGGTTAACCGAGACTATACAGTACCACTTTTAAATAGCGGTTTATTTTTTTCTGGTGAAACAGAACCAGTGTTTACTGGTTTTCTGATGGTTACTTACTGTATAAAAATTCTATTATCGGTATGAAAATATCAATTACCAAGACTTAATTTAAGTCCACAGAACGCTGTTTGTCGGCGACCAATTTACGTTGCATAATATCATAATACACGCAATATTGCCTACCGTACAACGCTCTATAGAGTTTAGTTATGTTGGTATTTGATATTTTCACAAGTATAATAAATAATATGGTTACACTGTCAATAGCCTTTAGAAAACCACTTCTTTTCTGTTAAACCTATATTCTACCTAACCAAATCTCTGTTTTTCTAAAATTACTTCCACAATTATTAGTTGTGCTATTTTAGAAATTTATGTGTGAAATAGACTTAAATATGAAGTTATTTACACAGCCTTTCTAAATATTATATTTTCTATCACTTAAACAGTGGTATACATGTCATGGAAAAGATCCTAAAGTGATATTTTTTATAACTAGTAACTAGGAGAACGTGTCTCTAACCTTCCAACAGAATGGTGACGAGCCCTGATGACTCTGGGGCCTTTGCTTGTTGGATGAACAGCATCCCATCCTCCAGAATGTTCTTCACAGGAGTTCCCCAGTTGATGATTCCCCTTGTCAAAAAGTGGTCTAGAGCTTCTGCACTCGTACCAAATGCCTAAGAGCCGACTTCAGTTTAATTTTCACAATATCACCAGGTAATTTAAAAAAAAATTGTAGTCATAAAAGTTTTCTACCAGCTAAATTAGGTTATAAAATGGGTTTTATACCGAATCCTTTTCGGTCGCAAATTTTTTTAGACAGCTAGAATGGAATAAAATGTTTCATTAATTCTTTCAAAGTAAGATTAAAAATTAAGCAAGTTTAGATAATTTTACTAATACCCTGTAAACGTAAAATTGTATTTCTAGTCTCATTTGTCCTATTTTTCTGATCATGTAAGGATAGGATAATTCCTTTTTCCTATTTTTTGGAGGACACTGATCTGTAAACAATAAACCTTAAAGCTTACCGGCTTGATATCGTGTTCGAGGGCGTGCATAAAGTCCTCCCGGCAGACAAGCAGCTTTTCCATAGCAGCAGGATCGATCTCTACTTTGCTTGACGCCTTGATCAGTCGGTTCATGGCTGTGGACTGGGCGGCTCTCACCAACCCCTCCAGCTCCGCCCCACTAAAGTTTTTAGTCAGTGCAGCCAATTCCTGCAAATCAAATTTCACTTGTCATATCTTAATCTGTAGACTGATTACTGAGTATAAAAAATATACAATTGACATCTAAGTTGTCTGTAATGTTTAGTTCATAATTTAACACGTTCCGTGCGGGCGTACATGATCATTTTCGCGCTCACCAGCGCCTGGACGCTTCATGGTTTTCGATCTCATATCACATCGCAACCAAAACTGTCAGTGTTATCCTAGCTCTTGCCAGAGGAGGACTATTGTTGTTTAGCTTAGCAGGAAATTTCTATGTTATAACGTGGGACTCTGTGATGCCCTGACAACCACGCCAGCCGTCCCCGGGTGCCAAGAGGCCGATATCGACCACTCAAAAATGACGCCATTTTTGGTGAATCAGATGCATTTTGATCAATGCGAACAATGTTTTCATACTTCCTACTTCATATGGAATAAATTTAACTAGTAAAATTGTTCTACCCCACTAAAACTATTATAATTTCTTTTCAGCAGTGAATATTTTAATAGGGTCAATTTCATGTTGGGATGTGTTATCTTTCATGTAATTAAGTGAAAATTTCACCTCGTATTTTAGATGTGCCAACCAGAGATATTTTGTCAGCAGAAATGCCATGATAAGATTAAGATTGTTTATGCACGTTGTTCTCAAAATTAATTTATAAGCATAATCTGAGTGTTTGCAATGTTTAACAAGAAGAACTGCATGAAATATTTATAGGTCAGAACAATGTTTCAGAAAAAAGGTCTGTGGCTTTTAAGTGTTTTGGGCCCAAGTAAAAAATATGCTTAAAAAACTGTTAACTAAAACCTTTTAAAATGTCCAAAAACCTCATTTAGTTACTGGTAATTATTTTATTTGGAATTTTTATGGAAATTCAATGTAATGTAAGAAACAACACAACAAAACTGAGTCCACAAGATAATCCTTTGATGAGACTCAAATGCCTCGACTGATATCTTACCTTTAAATCAACATCCCCACTTAGCTTTTTGTAAGCCTTCATCCTGGTGGTGTGTATATTTAGGATTTGTACACGTCCAGTCTCATCAGGCAGGCTAATTTCCATTTGAACCTGAAAATGAATAAACGGTATCAGTGTACTGATAAATACTTTCTCCCCTAAGTCAATTTAAAAACTACAATCTTTAATAAAACTATTATATTCTTTAACTTTTATCTAAATATAATTTAATAATTTATTGATGAGAAAATAATCCTTCAATTTCTGAAAATAACAACAAGAGAAAGAAAATTAAATTATTTGTTAGAATTTCAAAGGCGGTACAACTCCCTCCCCCTCCCCGACTTAAGGTCATTCCGACGATGGCCTGCTATTACCATAGTTGGATATTGAAGGTTCTACTGTACAGCGAAACTACCAGTGTTAAAAGACAAGTGAGCTGGAGATAACTTCCGTGATGCACTCGATGAAAGGTTAAAAAGAAGCTGTCCACTTTGGATAACCAAGAGACAATATATAAACTTGATTTTGTCCTATGCAATTATGGTTTTTGAAGTTTATAAAACGGTCAGAAATCCAACTAACCCATTGTCAAATGAAAAAATGTACACTTTTCAAGCATGCCGATACTAAATTATATGAGCACTTATCAAGGTTTAAGCTTAATACTGGGCCGATGGTGACGTCCAGTAATCCAGCTACTCGGAGGTCACGAATTGTGGATAGTTGTGAGCGATGATCGGTGGGTGTAGTGTTCTCTTGTGTGGATTAACGTCCGCACAATTGAATACTACGTTCATTCACAAAGACTAACCATATAGACCAATTTGTAATTCAGAGGCGATGGTTCAGTTTCCACGTTAAACTGCAGGTCCCTTAGTTGCCATCGGCTGTTGGGCTATTAATTAACAGTCCTGTCTAAGGAACATGTCAGCCTTAGTAACAAGACTACAAGACCACGCCACCATCATCCACCATTTCTCATTCATACTTGGCTTAAAATACCTACCTAGGTAGGTTGCCATTTCAATAATTTAATCTAATCCAACTACTCAATAAACACATAGAAAATGAATATTTACTCCCCATATATCTAGCTGAATGTTTTCTTAATGAGGTACTATACATATTTAAATTTTTTTACTGCCTATTTACACTATATAGGCCTAAAAAACTTATTTTTTGTTCTGTAACTGTTATCACTCAATGACCAGTTTGACTGTTGAAGGTTGGGCCTACTTTTAGGTTATTACATCACTTTCACAGCTGGAAACACTCAACTCATCACTACTTTCACTTGCCGAATATAACTTACTTTCATATAAAATCTGTCTCACAAAATCAGAACAATCCTCAGAAACAATGAATGTATTTCGGCTAAACGACCGTGTTATTGTCAAACTGCATACTGCAAGACGATGTAAACAACTTTACCTCGAGTCGGCCGGGACGCATGAGAGCCTCGTCGATCATATCCCTTCGGTTGGTCATGCCGATGACCAGGATGTTGTTCAGTTGGTCCACACCATCGATCTTGGTCAGCAGCTGGTTGACCACTGTGTCGTGCACTCCGGTGCTGCCGCCAGCTGTACCTCTCGCCTTGCAGATGGCGTCGATCTCGTCGAAGATGATTATGTGCAGTCCACTATTGGGTCCAAGCTGTAGAACAAAGTGAAAAAATAATACATTTCCACCATTAAAATACTAAACCGTTGTATCCTAGTTATTGTTAACTATTTTGTACAATATGTAAATTGTACATATATATGTGCATTTATACGTATATAATAAAGATATGTTTAATTTACTATCTTATTATAATTCCACAGTTCAAGTATCCAACCATAGTGATATAATTCACTATGGTCAATTAAATATAGTCAATTATAATTGTTTTATCTTGTTACATTGTTCAAATGCTGTTATTTTAGTACATCAAATAGTACTATCAATACATATATTAAAGTAGTAGGCTAAAAGAAATCAGTCACAGCAACTAGCTATATTAGAAAGTTACGATTAAATTAACACCTATTATGCTGTTAATACATTTACACCTCATATGCTGGAAATAAGTTTTATGAATTTATTCCAGAACAAATTAAAAACAAAAAAAATCTAGTTAAATTAAAAATCTATTGAAAGAATACTTTATTAATGGGGCAATTTACTCACTTGAAGAGTTTTTCAACCTCCCTCATTAAATATATATGTAACACTGATGTTATGTTATTATGCAAATCTGTGGACACTATTCTTGTGTACTTTGTATATTCATGAATAAAGATTATTGAATATTGATTATTATTTAAAGATGGAAGCATTTTAGTTTACATACTCTTACTCCTATGACCATTAGAAACCTAAGCGCATATCAAATTGTTTTTAAAAAAGATTGATTTATAATATTCTCCATAAGAAAAAAAATTGGGCGCTCTATTATAATGTACTGTCCCTGCATTTGCTACGGGCTTTAAATTAAACTTTTCTCTTTAAACTATCCATGTATCGTTTTCATTGATTAAAAGTACTAATTTGTTTTATAGTCTTTTTAATGGTGATAGCTAAAATATTTCATACATTTAAAATTTATTGTTTCTTGTAAAAATTACAATAAAAAATACATTTATCTTATTTTAAACACCCGAACCTTTGGAACTATCATTTTTATATACATTTGGGTGGTGTCGTATTACTTGAGACCTTAGACAGTACAGACTATGAAATTTTCATCAAACTCGTTAGCACAGTCTTTGAAAAATTATTTACATTTTTTAAGGTTTTTAAGGATTTACTTTCCATAAAAATTTACCTAAAACCTTCATACTTACACTGTTTCAGTGACCTAAAACGTAAAGTTTAAAACATAAAACAGTTACTGAGTAAATTGCTACTTGAGAATAACTCTTCTTCTTTTAAGGAAAAAAACTCTTACTCCTATGACCATTAGAAACCTAAGCGTATATCAAATTGTTTTTAAAAAAGATTGATTTATAATATTCTCCATAAGAAAAAAAATTGGGGCGCTCTATTATAATGTACTGTCTGTATTTTGCTTTATAAATTTTTCTCTTTAAACTATCCATGTATCGTTTTCATTGATTTACTAATTTGTTTTATTATTTTTAATGGTACAGCTAAAATTTCATTTAATATTAAAATTATTGTTTTTTAAAAATACATTATTTATTTACATTTTAAATTTATATCATTCTATATAAAAATTTGGGGGTGTCGTATTACTTAGACATACAGAACTATGAAAAAAATTAGAAATTTTGAAAAATTATTTAGTTTTTATACAGACTTTTTTGAAAATTATTTACATTTAAAAATTAACCTTTTTTTAAGTTTATAAAAAAAATTTAAGAATAAAATAAAAAAATGTACACTGTTTATTAAAAAAGTACCTAAAAATAAAAAATTTATTTACAGTAACCTAAAACAGTTTATAGTTATTATTGCTACTTGAGAATAACTCTTCTTCTTTTAAGGAAAAAAAGTACATTATTGTCAAAAATATCCACTTTTTATAGTTACCCTCTTTTCTTCCTCTTCAGCATCGGCAAACAGTCTACGAACATTAGCTTCAGATTCACCCACATACTTGTCAAGAATCTGTGGACCATTTACTATTTTCGGTTCCCTCGCATTCAACATTTTTCCAATTTGTCGTGCCATTAAAGTTTTTCCAGTGCCAGGAGGTCCGAACAGAAGAATCCCTTTCACGTGTTTGCAGCCTAAACATTAGAACATTAACGTAAAATGTATGTAGAAATTCTGAGGAGGTATTCTACGGTAGAAATTTTGAGGAGCTATTTCTAAAGGATACTTTACTAACAAAAAAGTATAGCCTTCATGGCAAATTCTCGAGTAAACTGAACCAACACTCAAAAAAAAATTCTGACTCAAGGAGCACCTTATTATAAACATTGTACACAGGTTGTCCAACTCTCTCAATAATTATGAACAATAGTTAGTTATAGGTGTACTAATTACTAATAATGCTGTATAGGCTTATACATTATTTTAGTATCGCCCTAGCTACTGTGTCTTTATTTATTATGAAATTGAGGGATATAATCATACTTTTTTGTGGGATGGAGGTAATGCTAATACATACTAAAATTCCCACACTGGGCTTAGTAGCATGAGACTTGGACATATTAAATCTCCCCCATCTAGAACAATTCTACATGTAATATGGAACTGTTTACCATATTACAGGCTAGGCTTTGGTTACGGTACGTACTTATTGGGGTGATTACAATGTTAGGGCAGATCGAGGTCGACCATTTTCACCCAAAGTATGAATCGAATGTATTGCATAACCATTTTCCTAGATAGTATGAGCCTTAATAACACAATGTTAACACAATATCAATAACCCGGAGGAAACATATTTGAGTTTCCTTAAACGAATAAATTCAACTTTCTTGGAGCTTAAACAATGTTGTCAAATACAATAAAATTAAACATATTTGAGTTTCCTTAAATAAAATTCAACTGCAGTAGACCTCCGATTACACGTGTAATGGCTTATCCGCAAGTGGCAAGAACAATTACAACTTAGGCAAGCAAAGTTTAGCGCATGAACTTCCTACTCCAAAATATAGCTACCACCCGTGACTCTCGTTTGGCCTTGGGTGAGCGATCGTATGCAATTGCTCGCCATTAAGCAGAGGGACTATTAGACTTCTTGAAAGGGGATCATGACTCTTCACTGTGCAATCTAATATTAGTGAGAAAGATTCGTTCAATCATTGTAAAAAAGACAAATGCAAAGAAACAAAAATCGATAATAGATTTGTTACTTTAAGCCAAAAAAGACGGCAAATTCAAAAGTACAGTAGAAGCTCTCTTAACACCTTCACAGCTAAAGACAATTATGAGAAGTTCTTCAGGTGCTGACATACAAACATATTAGCCATCACAGGGCACCGAGGGCGCAACGTTGAAACTACCAGCGCACAAAACCTAACCGCTAACTGGTACATAATGCTACACCGCGAAGAACATAATGCAGCTATCACTCACCCACCCCACCCCATATTCCTTCCGATCAATCCCTTTTTAAATAAGGCTTGGAAATATGTAATAAGAAATGACCAACTCACTTTTATAACCCCTCACAAACATTAAATAAGTACAACTAGCAAACAAAAATTATATATAGTCACTGCATTGTAAAAAAACTTAACTTTACACGGAATACATCTTAATTAAAATAAACAGTAATTTTCTCCTCTTTTTGCCTTTAATTGGCATTTTGAAAGCATAGCTCCACTTTTTTATAAACATGACATTAATATGTGTAGAAGTTTATTGCAGTTCAATGTACAGTTCAGCCAACTATAATACGTTTATAATTTCTGCATTTGAGAAATGTTTACTCCTTTGTCGACATTGTCTTCTTCCTCATCCAGCTCTTTAAAAATAATTATATCCTGGACAATTTCTTCATCTGTTAGAAATTCATCAAGTTACAATATTTGATAAACTATAACCTATAAAATTAAATAAAACTATTCAAAATTTTGTAAACACAGTCAGAAAAGTAATCACTGCCCATACAAAATTTTGAGAAATGAATCTGACTTTGTACAAAAATGCGTAATCGACCTGTTTTAAAATAATTTTTTTATTGTCATCGGAACTGCTATGGCCGAAGTTTTTTTTATTTCTGGGAAGTAGTCGGTTAATCCAACAGGCGATCAGCGGTCATTTAAGAGAGCTTCCACTGTAAATCTGTAATAAAGTACACTTCTCACATATTTGACTTTTTTTATCGATAAATAATGAAAATAATGTTTACGCAATAGTGTGTTTATTATATGGTAATCTTGTAGGGCCTACGTTAAGTCTTTCACATAATTCAGTAAACCTCAAAGGTTATAAAGGACTTAATTTTCTTCCATGATCGTTTTTAATTATTTCCAGAAATTAGGTTAGGTTTCCTTTATCCGCGAATTTCATAAACTACACAACCGCTCAGACAACAATTGCCACGGATAATCGGGAGTCTACAGTAGTAAACTTTTTTTATAGAAAATGACAAACACCTAGCTGCTCCACCACCTCCGGTGGAAACACTCGAGAGGCAAACGCTCGTCGGAATATGGCATTGAACTCTCTGTCCAATCCACCGATGCCCATGCTGTTAAAGTCCCAATCGGGGTTTATGATTGACTGCCTCACAACTTTCCTGTAACAAATTTCATCTTACTTTATAATTTTTTATGAGAAATCAAAAAACTGGAATTCTTTATGAAGTACATGGTGATCTGAGGTCACCCATGTGAGCCTTCGGTTGTACTTAGGTGGGATGTCCATTGAGAGTGGGTTGAAAATTTAAAGGTTGATCAGTATATCAAATTAAAGGTCTTGTTTGACCAAAAAAACAATATGGCAAACTTGACCTGAAAAGTTTGATGCAAAACAAAATGAGGATGGTTTGAAAATGGAAAGTTATGAACTTCAAACCGCCACCTTTTTTTGGATCAGCTTTTTGAGTTCCGGTTTCAGGCGTTGTAATAAAAAAAAACCTACAACTAATACCAAATTCGCCTTATGCTGCAACTTAAAATTTCCTGCAACTGCTTAAAGTCAACCTATTAAAAGTTAGATTAAATTTTTTTTAGTCAATTCAATATAAAATACAAAGTCTGAAAATGGATCTCAGAGAGGTTGATGCAAAACAAAATGGCTGCGGTTTTAAGTTCTTAACTTTCCATTTTCAAACTAATGCCATTTCGTTTTGCATCAAACTAAGGTTGGGGTTGTGTTATTGATTTATTCCAACAATAACTTTGATTGGATTTACATCTCAACCAAAGTTTACCATCAATATTTTCAACTTACTCCCCATCGGTGATACCCGATCACCATGACTAAAAAAAGAAGTTTATTATTATTACTACAATTAATTTTATGCCAAATTTATTGGTGTTTACAATTGTTTTTGTTTTAAAGTTAAAAAGTCAAGACCTAATTGTCCACTTGTATATTCATTTATTGTAAAGTTTTTTGGCAGATAATCAACCTAAGGAGTTTAAATTAAATACAGTAAACGTTCAATGATTCAATACAGATGATGTGTAGAAATATGGATTTGTGAAACTATACTCGCTATACTTGAGAATGTTTTTTTAGTATCAATTACAGTTCTCATCTTCTTCCACCAAATCACCATCGACTGACCAATATTGAAATCATTTTCTACACTTTGTTCACACAATCTTCTGTGACAATACTTTTAATCATATAATTTTAGTTTAGTCGTGTAATAGTATGTCTATAAAATTACTTAGCACAAATTGGTTACCCTTTAGATTTGCCGACCAAGTTAAGGGAAGAGTTTTCAGCTTTTTCAAACTGTATAATAGTATCACCCAAACATCTTCCCATTTTTGTCTTTCTAGGTTGAGCGTCCTGGCCATTTTTTATTGCACTTATATCCACAGCTGAAAAATTGAAAATGTTCACAATCCTTTAAGATAAAACTATCTTTTGGTTGAATAATAGATCACATCATAGGAATTATTTTTCAACATTCTACACCAAAATCAGCTACTTTTGAACCCAACTGGAGTCTCAAAAATACCTCATTTGATAGGATGGAAATAAAGTTTAAAATTACTCTCTGTATTGAGTTATACACTGACAAAGAGTAGAAACACTATAATTGACATAACACTTGAATATTTTTGTTTTTACTCAAATTAGTAAAATATTCATCATACAAATAATATACTACATTTATAATATAATAATCAAACTTTTTTCTTAAATATTCCTCTCTTCTCTCTAAATCTGTATTCCCATCCTCAACTCCTATCTGCTCTAGGTTAATAGGGCTAATTGCTAATAAGTATAAAGATCCTGATTCCCCTTAAAACTAGCAAAATGCACAAACAATTGCAAGTATATTGAATTTAACTTAACAATTCACCCAATATTGACAAGAAACGTAACTATGAAAAATTAATAACTAAAACCACCTTGATTTTCCTCTTTCAATTTAAGTATTCATTTGAAGTTTAAATTTGAATTTTTAGTATTTTTCTATTTTTTATGGGAGTGCCATTAATATCTTTTGTTTTAAATTACAATTATCTTTTTAACTTTTACCTAAATTTTCAATTAAGTTTCTCCAATTCGGCATTAAATTTACAATACCATTATCGGAACCCAATGCCATCCTGAAATATCAAATCATGTCTAATCAATTTATAATACTTTTTACAAAAAATATTTGTAATCAATCAATTTTCATTAAAGCTCTGTTCATAACAGCACGAAAGCTGAACTTTGAAACTCCACTGGTAGGTTAAATACCTTCTAAGCTTTTCACATAAAGGCTTAACATCTTTTTGTCTAGAAACTGGAAGGCCAGAAGCTGTCCCACAGTAAATGCCTGTCCCGAGAACTGCATCAGAAACTCTTTGGCCATCTGATCCGTGTCGTAGGGCTCTGTGGTCACCCTGTAATGCATGAAAGCTTCAGAAATTAGATATAATAATTGAGTAACAAAGAAAATGTATTCAAAAATTGTGTATTAATTATAGGCTAACAGTTACATCTATATGAATAAAATAAGATATCTGTGAATCTCTTGAAACTATGATATTTTTGGCTACTTTTACGTTTTACACTCTCAAAACGCCAAGATGGGTTTTATCTCAACTTCCGTCCGACTTTCTACTTTTCTGTAATGCTACAGTGGGCATTTATGATTGTCTCCCCCATGAAAATGAGAGAACACACCATGATGAAACTATTTTTCACTATTCTATACATTTTGGAGAAGGCTTCTGTATAATTTGGATCGATCCATGTTGAACTAAAATAAAAAAACGAGCTTTCAAATCACAATTTTGCACCACATAACATAATTTTTTTTTTCGATGAATCAAATCCTCCAGGTTCCTCTGGTTTTCTCAACTCCTGCCTCGCTCCCACTGGAGACCTTACGATCAATGGGAGGGTGTCGAGAGTTGAGAAAACTGCCACGTCCGCTTATTGGCAGAGATTACAGTTTCCTCTAACCACCAAGACATGGGATTATTAACAAGGAATTATTAGCAATAACATCTAATAACATCTTTTTAATTTTGAAAGGACGTCGTACGACGTCTTTACTTAATTGTTGTACTTTTAGCATACTCGGGAAAGGGTTAAAAATACTTGCTACAAACCACACAATCCTTATATAAGGAAAACAGGAGTCCAATACAATCCCAACCAAGCCTACAAATTCTTCGGCCGGATCTTCTTGGAATTTAAACAATTGAGTGTCACACAACTACTGGGCTTTGTTAATGGACTAGGGTTGTGGGACTAACTTTATCTAGGGTGCTACAAAGATCTCAAGGTCGAAGTAGCTAAAGGGTAGTTATACCCTTACCCCTAAAAAAAAGCCTACAAATCCACCATCTTCCGCCCTATTCAGTTACTGCTTATTTTAGGTGGGTCCTCTCCTCTCACCACTGATGCCAACTGAGGTTACAACGCCTTACTCCTCCACAAAATACGCCGACAAACATTTTATTGGAGTATAAAGCCTACTTTAATGGCAATATAGAGAAATTCTTCCAGTCTCAGCTCACAGATGGTGGCACCGCTGAAGACAAAATTTAGTTCACTCTATCGCTAACAGATGCCACTACAGATGCGTTTGATAACTCGTCAAACAGAGCTGGTTGATCTCTTCAACACATCAGATTTATGAAAAAACATGGGCCTTAAAGGATTAAGATGAAATGAGTGAAGGGTGAGTGTAGTGGATTTGATTATGTGTATCTTAGTAATTGACAAAGATCAGCTGATTTACTTGCCAGGATTATTAATTAGTAGTCCAATGAATATCCAGATGGTTTCAGTAACAAACCATCATTTACTGTTCAATAAAGATATTTTTCACATTTTCAATGAGATCCTATGTGAGTTAAATGATAAAATCACATACAACATTATCATTTAACTTACGACTTTTTCTGCAGGAAGTCAGCCTCCAGAGTGATAGAGCAGAGACATTCCGAGCTGGATGTCGGGTTGAAGTGGTAAGGCTTGACATCAATGTCCTGCCCCAGCGACAACGTGGCCCACTTGCGCTGTGGCAGGCTGAAGCCGATGCTGCCCCTTGGCACCTCCTGATGATACTTGACGGAGAACACGAAATGCTGCCCAGGGCCTGTGCTGACCTCGATGTGTCTGCAATAATGCAACATAATGGAAATAAAGGACTTGAGCGGTGAAAATTAACACAATTTATCCTCAAGGGTCATTAGGACCCTTATTTCATGAGTTTGATTACAAATGTAAAAATTGTGTCATAAATTCAGCTAGTTATAAAAAAGGTACATGAGAATAAAGTAGTTTGAATGACATTTAGGCCCAAATGAGTTGTTTTCATGAAAAAAAACTTTTATATCACAATTATACAAAAAATTAAATGTTAGCTTGCACATATTTGACTCGCTCAACGATCATGAGCCTTGAAAAGTGCCAAGGAAACATTTTTTTTAAGTAAAGGCTTGAATATGCTATTTATCATCTTTTGATGAGTTGGCTACGAGAGAAATTTAAAAAAATTGTAATTCGGTAAAAAAACCTTTAAGATTAGTCTTAAATAAAATAAATTTAAGAATATGTGGTCTTTGAGTCATTTAAAAAGGAAGGTTTTTTCAGGTGAGAAGAGTGTTTTATTTCCTACCTAAACCCAGTAAAAATGAATCTGAACTTAAAAAAAAAATTTTTTAAGTCCTTAAATGCTTCCAATATTTCAAAGCTATGATGTTATACAGAGATTGTATATGCAGTGCAGAACTAATATAGCAGGCGCTATTTACAATTGTTGTGTACGTGACGTGGATGTGGTACCATTACGGTATATTTTCAGTATAGTTTTAGATCATCCGGATTTTCGGTTACCCTGATTGGGACCCCGTCACACTAATCCTCCGGACTTAATAATCATTTCCGGAAAATAATAAATCAGACTTTATACAGTAGTATCATAAGCTATGGGGTTCTATAGGAATGCTCTTTTCCATTATAAATCTAATCTAATCTAAATATTAAAATTAGATAAATTTTTAGATGCTGTCATTTCAAACTGAATTGTCTTATTTGGTTAACATTGTAGCAATGTGTTCCTCTCACATAAACTTTAAAATGAGGAAAAATCAATCTATTCTTACATTAAATGTAAATTTAAGTAAAAATAAAGAGTATGGTACTTTAAAATTAGGGTTGTTGGCTGTATGTAAAAATATATACCACCAGGATCATTTAAATAAATATTTACTCATCTTATGTGTTATCACTGACTACAAGAATTGCTTAGATAAACATACTTAACATCATCTGGGAAGTCATCTTTGTTGCCGACAGCGCAGTTAGTGCGAGTCAACTCGTCAGTAGGACACTTTCCTGCTTTCATACGCTGAAAATATTCAGTAATATGTAAATATGAAATAACTTGCAAATCTTAATATGGACAATTTTAATGACACAAAATTTCCAATTTATTCTAGTTTATCTAATTGTAAATTAATGCTAAATAATAATGCTAAGAATTTATTTTTTAAGGTTTCAGATTTATATCGTCATCATCATAAGTAAATTTCTTTTAACACAAGTACTTGGCCTGGCATGGTACTGGTTGGTTAGTGGCGAATACATTAACATTCAATGAATTAACTGGCTGGGTGGTGTAGTGGTTATAATACCCGCCTTCAAAACTGAAGGTCGCCGGATCGAATCCCGCAAGGGTCGAATCTGGACCCAGTCGCCATTTGTCATTGGGCTACTAATTAATGATGCTTCCTAACAACAGGTCGACGTTAGGTAGTAACAAGACCGGGGTTTGGACCGTTCCCCATCAAAACGTTAAAAATGCCACTGGCGTAGAAATACACAAAATAATAATAAAAATAGTTCAAAATAGTTTTTTTACTTTTTCCTTGTCCTGGATTGCACCATTACCTGATCCAGTGAAACTCCAAGGCCCTTGATATATCGGCAGATATATCCGCGGATCGTAAGAATTATCGAGAACGATGCCCAATTGGAGGTGTAGTCCAGGAAAGGTTAAATCTGAGCATGTTATGACAGCCTACTATGTTTTTCATTCCTTTTTAAGCTATGACACAAGTCTATGGAGTTACTCACACACTCACATGTTACTGCTGATTCGGAAAAAAACAATAAGAGTTCTTCCCAATGCAAGGTATTTGGACCACTGCCGCTCATTGTTTATGGCCAACAAAATGTTAACTTTAAATACCTGTTTCAGGTTTTAAGCTTTTCAATTTTCTACAATCCTAGTTATTTTAAATGAAAGACATGCGTTGCTTCATTATTATACATAGTTTATTATGACTACTTACTAATTTTATTAACAGTATTATGCAGTTTTTGTTAACAAGTGTCAAAATAAAGCAATTTGAATCTGAATCTGAATCTACCTGTTGAGGTTAGGTCATTGCCAACGTCAATATTTGACAAGTACCATAATTAAGGATTGGCTAGTTAAAAATCCTCTGTGTGACATAATTGAATATTTTTCTCTTGAAAACCCTAAACTGTAAACCTGCACAAGGTAAATACTGCATGTTCTGTGTGAATTTCTTTCATCAGTGGCTTCTAAAATGGACTTTTTACCTGCATGAGCATATTTTATCTCCTGCATGGACTTATTTAGTAGTATTAGGACATAGCCTATTGCATTTCAATGTACTAAATGGCTAAATAAATTATTTTATTTGAACACTGAATCATATGACCTGTAGCCTTCAAAGGCTACAGGTCAAATAACTTACTGTTTGTATTTTTATAAATTTATAAAATAATAATACAGTAATAAGACATTCCAAATTCTTTTAAAAATATTTTACATACAACTTATGATTTCAGGATATGAAAGTTGTGCATCTACAGAGAGCAGCATGTCTTGGCATTACTCATAATAAAGTTTTTTTTTGATAGTATCAAATTTGAAAATATTTCAAATAATATAAAATTGTCTCCGAAAAGCACTGTTTGTCTAATTTCTTATGATTGGCAGAACCATTCATGTATCTGTATGATAGATATACATGTACTCTAGCAAGACTATTCAGGAAAAGATTCTTGCATTATAAATTTAAATAGTGCATAGAGACCGAACATTTTGATGGTATTTAAAAGTAAATATGAACAGTAATACTTTAGTATTTTATGAAAAAAAACTTGTTTCACATGGAAATAAGGCCTATTTCAAAATTTCAAAAATAATATTCATGGAAATCGTTAGTTTTGTTGTGTAAAGTAGGCCTAATACAAAATTTATACAAATGCTTCTTGCAATGACTCAACCTCATTGCTTACAAATTATTTGCAGAAACCCAGATTTGATTTATAATAATTAAAGAGAATATTTTTTTATAAATATTATAGAATTGGATATTTCTTTCTAAAATGAAAACTGCTTACATTCATAACTAAAGTATCTGTAAAAATTGACCAACTCAAGAACTTGGACTGCTCACCCCTTATCCATAATCAATACTTAGGATTCGCCCTCATGGAAAGTGTTAACAATTTCACTTACCATTGCTGACATCGTTTTCCAGACACCACAGGAAAGACAATGAAAGTTGAAATTAAATTATATATAACGTGTCCATAAAATATAAAACCTGGAACTTCTTTAGACGATTTATGTATCACAAAGCCGACTGAATCAGTTGAAGTTGCTTGAAAATGACGGAACAGACGATAATAATGTTGTCCACTACCCGCAATGCAGCTGCAGCTGACCAGCTGATTTCAAACTGCTGTGTGGCAAAGTGGCGTAGGATAGTCTTTAGCAACTAAATTTCATATGATTACAAACATATAACTTTAAAGTCTTGAAATCCTCCTTTTTATTCCTTTTTAATTTCTCCCTCTATACGATAGTATAAGGAGAAACTGTTGTTTTAGTCAGCATTTTAGAATGTTTAGGGTGTTAAACACATTAATTCAATGACCTCAACATAAAACAACCAATTTCTCAGCTTTTTACAAATTTATCTAAAATCAATTATTCTTGCCTTATATTTGCTGAAAGATCATTAAATATATTTGGAGCAAGAAAACTACATGTTTTGGTAAAACATGTTTTCCTTGGTCTTGGGACGATGAAATCACCTACAATTCTCAATTTAGATTTACTCTGATTTTCATTATATGACACCCACGACTTCTAATATAAAATATTCTTAAAACCTTATATACAAACATATACCTCAGATGTAAGATTTTTAAAGACAAAAACCGAAGTTTGATGGCTCATTGCGAGTGTTTTTTAGTTATAAGTTTAATTAAGTGTTTTTTGTAGAGTTATGTTTGGTCTTAAGGTCATAAGATATGTCCCGCCCCAGAATGATTAACTATAATCCAACCGGCTATGTACAAGAGAAATATATTATGGTCTTAACTATTATTATTTTAATTTAAATAAAATTTAATTTCACTGGAAGGAATTTTAGTAAAAATAATTCTCTTTTCCTGTTTTATTTTCTTTTTTTCTATTTTCCTGTTAGTGGGAAAGATTGAGATATTCCATTATGTAGTATTTCATATAAATTACCTCTGAGGTCGAAATATTTATTGAGCACTCTATGAAGAGTTTATCTGTAATTTCTTTAAACCTTTTCTAGTCCATATTTTTCATATTAAATCCGTTTAAATATTGAGTTTGTAAATCCAGCTCTGAAATTGTAAGCCATTGTTTTTTTAGTAATCCAGTGTTTGTCTTTAGGTGCCATTAGTTTCTGCCAGTGATATATAAAAATAGTTTTTTGACGTATCTGTAATAATATTAGATTAGAATTTCGTTATTATTATTTTACTTTTCTACTTTGCTGTGATCTATAAGTGCATGACAAGTTACTCTCTGTAATACTGATTACCGATCATATAAATGCACTGTTCATAGTGTCAATCTGATAATAAAGATTCTTATTCTTCCCTCAACCATAACGGGATGTAACGCTGATGGAATCCCCCTTCACCTAGATGCGTTACGCGATTTAGGGATGCTCCCCTGCATATTCATTCTTTACTCAATGAAATAGTATAGCTTTACACTTAGATTAGCTTGTAAACAGTTAGTCCTCTTTGTAATAAAAATAGCAATAAATTTACTCTATGAATCTATCCAGGGCGTTTCATATTATTGTCATTGCTATTGGTTGTTTCTAAATCTCCCAATTTTTGTTTATTGTTTACATGGTATAGTATTAAGATGTGTGTCAAGTAGGGCCATAAGAAGTTATAAAGTCAATCTAGGTTTAAGAGGAATATTTTTATTATTATTATTTCAAATGGATGATGAGGATGAAATTGATGTATTGGGAGAGTTTAATTTGGATACTTTGCTTACAAACAATGAAGAACAAATGTAAGTAGTAACTTACAATCACTTACTTGTTTATTCTAGCCTAATCTATCAAAATGTTAACCCCTTATAACATAAACCTCACGATAAATTAAAGTATTTATTATACCCTTGATTTATTAAGAAACATGAATGTAGAAGGTCCATTTTATTCAACTCACCATAACATTGTATCTAGAGTTTATATTACCTACAAATAAAAAACTAAAAGGCCGCTAGGCTAGTTAATGACTAAAAAAATGGTACAAGGCCTAAAACTTGAAAATGTATCAAATTTCTTATTTGATGTAAAATAATTTGGTGTGACCTGGAAACTGATACTTTACACAATAAAAATATAAACAATTAACCTAGTGAACACTCACTTGCATTGCATTGTTTGACTTTAGAGGAGGTATGAAAATTGAGTCTTAAAGTGATAGCGGCTCAATCAAATTCAACTTCACTATAAATATAATATTCATACAGTGATTCTATTCTAGGCTTTTGTACTTTAAGATCTCTCTAGTGATTATAAATAAGCTATGCAATATAGTTATTTCATCTGAAAATAATAAATGATAAATAAATTATTTCCCATGTTTAATCTATTAATTACTACATGATATAGAACAGGCAATTCAAGGACAGTCTTAGTTTGGAAAATGTAATCCCAAATAACATACTACAATTGCACCACATTTCAGAAATCAGATGATTGTACTGATAAATATTGTTAATACAAACTAATCACATTTCTAAAAGTAAACATTTCTAATGGTTCTCTACAAATATCTAACCATCACAATCCTTACTTTCAAAAATTTCCAAATAAACATGAAAAAGTAATTATAAAATTACAAAAGTTACAAAATTTAATCTATCGTTGATCAAAAATCGGAGGAATATAATCCTATTGGCTAAGTTAATTTTTTTCTAAATGAAACCAAAATTTGATTGAGCAAAACAGAAAATCACAAAACTATTTTAACACCAGCCTTGACTGTAATCATTATCTAATTTTTTAATACAGCAAACCTTTCATTGTTCTCTGTTCATTGGACTCTGGATACTTCAAACAGCATTATTAACAATTCTTTACAAAATATGCATAATCAGTGTTCTTTATATCTTCAAACATTTCTACATCTTCCTAACCTCTATTGCCCTGTGATTTGGCAAAGTAACTATTGGCTTTGTGGGCTTGAAAAAGGTAGATGTCATGGAGGTTGGATTCAATTCTGATTAATGGATCGGTCATCTTTATTTAAACTTCTGTTCTGTTTGTGTTTGATTTGATGTCGGGCTTAAACCAATTTATGTGCTAGTTTTTGAACTATTGATATTTGAAGACGTATATAAATTTTTTCTGTATTCATTTAGATCAGGACTACCAATTTCTGCATTTTAGAATGATTAGACCTACAAATTGTTGATTTTAGGCTTAATGTTTTTTAACTGTAGGCCTGCCTAAATAGCTTATAATAGAACTTGTTAGTTCTATTATAGATTTTTTTTAATTGTTCTTAAATTAAAATGCTAAGTTATTGGCTCATCTACCGAAAGTTTGTTAGGTTGGTGGTATGGTCGATAACTTGATGAACCTTAGCTACTGTAATGGTGTTACTGAATCTGATCGTGATGATTCAAATAAGTTTTTATCGGTAAGGCCTACTGTCCAACCAATACTGCTTAAGTTAATTTTCTTGTAATGACGCTCTTATTCAATTAGATACTGACCCACCACGGTAGCTATTTTAAGGTGAATATGAAAAAAGATGTTTGAGAAGAATAGGCTAATGGATTTGATATGAACGTGTACTTGATACACTCACACACACTGTAACTACACAATGTTAGCAGAGATTTTGGATGGACCGATGCTTCTAGGTATCAAAATCAAATGAGGCGACTCTCAAACCGATTATGATTTTCATAACCAGTGTTAATGCAAAACAGACCAAAAAATTTGGAGCTTATAAGGAAGTTATAAGAAAGTTGGAGCTTAATTAGAATAAGTTCTGCTGATCGCATGAACAATGTACACTTTTTTCCTTATGTTGTCTTTAACATTTTTTAATGTAAACTGCTTGTCAAATCTATGATTTTGATTATAATTTTTTTCTTTAGAAGCTTTCTTTTTTAATAGAAGTGGCTTTCATTCTTTGAATAAATCATTCCTTTTGGATTCCAGATCTTCATATGACGGGGAGCATCAGTTAGGACTAAACTGTGATTCTTCTTGGATGTTGGATTCCTCTCAGTCTTCCTGGTACAATAGCAAATCTGAACCACAACCAACTCTGGAAGAATTTTCAACAGTAAATTCTCCTGAATCCAGTGACAACAATGCTTGGTCTGACAAGGAAAAATACCTATTGGAAAAAGGCTTGGTAAGCTTGTGCCAATATGTTTTTTTCTATGAATGCCAATTTAATTTTATAACATATTGATGTGTAAAATTCCAAACTCTGGTTTTGTTACTCCCTAGAGTTGACCTCATGTTTGCATAGTTAGGTAATTTCAATTAGTCCAATTACAAATGCTACTGGATCTGGAATCAAACTGGCGGCTCTTGGATTACAAGGTGAGCACTATCCCTGAGCTGTCAAACATAAACATCCCAACAAAATTTCAACTTAAAATTAACATGTCGATTTTAAAGTTAAAAAATTCTATCAGAATAGGCACTTTGTAATTAAATAACTTTAAAAAGCGGTTTGATAAGTTTCGAATGAACGAGTGATCACTGAAGGCTTGAAACCAGAACTTCTTACTGGAAGTTACCTTAAGTAGTGTTACTATTTTCCTCAGTCTGGTGTTGAGCATGGTAAAGACCTATTGGAATTAATAGCTGATTCATATAGGCCTAGTTGTTGTATATTTAATTTAAACATCCTATTTTATTTGCTAGTGAAATTTATTACCTCCCCGAAAAACCCGAAATCTAAATGTATTGTATGTTATATCTATGTTTTATAAAAAACAGTTATAAAAGATTTTTAATTATTTCTTGCAGGAGCTGTTTGGTAGAAGCTATTCTCGCTTAGCTCAGTATATTGGGACTAAAAGCTCAAGTCAAGTGAAGTCATATTTGGTTTCCCATAAGCCAGTGGGATTGGGCTGGTCAGGAAAGTCATCTGTGTCTACTTCTAGTGCTGGTTTTGATGGGTTGGATTTAAGTTTTTCCGAAATAATTCATGATATGGAAATACCTGCATCAATGGAAGAAGTAAGTATTTTTACTGTAATATTTTAAACTAATTCAGCAGTACACAAAAAATAGAAGATACACACATTCAAAAGGATTTTTAAAGGCCTGTGAAACGATAATTTTTGTAAAATCTCATCGCATATTAAATACGGTACAGTTGATAATTTGAAATACTAAAGGATTGATTCATATTTGTGTTCCTTGGAAATATCAGCTAGGCCTACAGTAGAAGCTTGATTAACCATCACCCTTTTAACCGTCACTCTATTAAATCCAACACTTTTTTTTATTGACTCCCTGTATTTAAATTCCCTTATTAAATTCAACTGTATTTTATTGATTGGTGCTACCAGTTAGTGCGACTTAATACAACCATTGCCGCCTAAAACATCAAGAACAACAAACAGACTACAGTAGAGTGTCGATTATCCGAAGCCTGGTTATCCGAAACGCCAGTTAACCGAAACATAGTCAAACATGAAAAAATGAAACCCAGTACCGAACTTGAGTTTATACTCAAGTTGGGTCTATCTCATCTATCAGCAGTAGCAGCGGCCCAGCGCTGCCGACGATACTAAGCTCTCGTTTGCATATTGTTGAGTTGATGTTCAAAGATCTTTTTTACCTAAGCTTTTTCAATTGGATGTTTTAAAGCTCATACAATTTTTGTACTCTATATAGAGTTCTTTGTATGTTTTGTGAGTATCACATTATAAAAAGTAAATTAAAAAATATTTTAATTTTTTATCATGTTAATTGAATACCATTTTCCCGTCTGTGACCGATTATCCAAAAATTCAGTTATCTGAACATCCGTAATACCCTATTATTTCAAATGATTGACTACTGTATTTTGAAAAGTGAGGTTACAAGGGGCTATCCAAAAACAAACGGAATTACATAATAAAATCTGTGTATTTCATTTCAATTTACAAAACTATCTTATCTCCTTCAAAATATAGTCCATTAAAATGGATACACTTGTCCAAGCTTTTCATTCATTCATTCCAAGATTCCATTGTTGGAAGCATTGTTGAAACTCATCCTTAGTGATGGCTGCAAGCTCCTCCGTAGCTTTTTTCTTCACTCTTCTATGGTGTTAAAACAGACCCCTTTTATTCCCTCTTCATTCGTGGGAAGCGTAAGAAGTCACTCGGTGTTAGATCAGGTGAATAGGGAGGGTGAAACAATAGGGTCATGCCATTTTTATCCATAAACTGCTTCATGAGGGACGCTTTGTCATGATGGAAATATTAGTCCCCTGTCTATAACAAATCGGGTCTTTTATGTCAAACACTGTTACACAATCTTTTTAACACATCTAAATAAAACACTTGCTTTATTGTCTGACATGGGGTACAAGCTCTTTGTGCACAATCCCTTTATCATAAAAATAACAAATGACCATTGACTTAATGTTTGATTTCACTATTTCTTATAACTCATCAATGGTCCTTCATCGGTCTTCTTAACATTTTTGTCAGTTTTGGCAGTCGACGGATGTCCTTCACGGGATTTGTCAACAATCGACGTGTTGCCATTTTTTAAATGTGAAAAACCACCCGTATACTTGAGTTTTACCTAAAGCTTCATCTTTGCAAGCAGTTTTCAACATAACAATGGTATCTGCAGCACTCTTCCTTAACAAAAAAACAACTTCAGAGCTGTGTGTTGTTCATTATGTCCGCTATAAAGAAAAAACAATGAAATGGCAAGGCATGTGTTCACTAAAAAACTCACTGCAGACGAACGCGTCCAGTGGCACTGAACTCCAGGTGAGCTGCGCTGCACACATGTTCTGTGTACTTAACCCTATCTCAGGTGCAAATCTTATTTGACGTACAGGGGTGTTATCTCCAGTGCTGGTGCTACATATCTGTCCTAGAATCAATATTGACCTATAGTTTAAAAACGAAAATGTAACTATAACTATTGTAGTTATGAAAGTATAACAACTCGTTTTTATTTTTTTCTACGTTTTAAGTTATTTTATAATTTTTTGAT
The DNA here is from genome assembly GCA_023375725.1 of Nephotettix cincticeps. Classification (NCBI taxonomy): domain Eukaryota; kingdom Metazoa; phylum Arthropoda; class Insecta; order Hemiptera; family Cicadellidae; genus Nephotettix; species Nephotettix cincticeps. The sequence goes on from CM041785.1 coordinate 3,923,175, forward strand.
ACCTGTATTAATTTGATTTTAAAACCGTTTGTATCAATGATAAAAGTAATTATGAACACTTTTCAAAAAAACTTTCTCTTGTAAAAGTAATTACTTACGCATACCTGAGTGGAACCAGGGTGAGTGCCCTTTTATGTTTTAAAATACATAAGGGGGTTTTTTGAGAGTGACTTTTAAGGTTTAAAAATGTTGAAAAAGAGTTAAGAGTTAAAAGAAAAGAGAGTTGAGTTAAGTCTTACTCAACTGAAGTTGAGTAAGAGTCGTTAAATATACTTATTGCATTTTAATACACCAAAGGTTCATTTAGCAAGGTGATGCGTGACTTTTAGTGTTTACTTACTTACTCCCAGGGCCATCTATAACTAAGTTGACATTTGGCCTCACCAACAAACTGTGTTTAGTGTTTACAATTGTTATTAAATTATTTAAAGGCTTAAAGAATTATCAAATTAAATTTATGTACAATAGGCCTGTTAAGATTAAATATGCAAGGTATTAACTTTTCCATAAAAGAGTTTTAAAGAAAATATAAATGGGCCTTGTTTGGATAAAGAAATGTGGAAACATATTTAAGATAAACATACAACATATTAAAGATAAATATATTAACATATTAAAGATACATTGATGGTTCCTAACAGTCTTGAACTCTCATGCGATTCCAGCACTAATGATCAAGTTCAGAGATTTGATTCTTGTCTTATTTGTGTTGAAGAAAGATATTATAATTTTTAATAATATGAAAAACTAAATAATTTTCAAATTGAAACACTTATCAATTTTTCCTTGAGGTGATTGCAGCTGTCAGCACTGCCCAACCAACGGTCGTTGTCCCTTCATCTTATCGGGAGTCCAGTTCTCCAGATAACAATGTTTTGACAAGGTAAAAAAACACCATAAGCTATTTACGGGATTTTGAGGGTGGGATTTTATCACGATAGATACTTTATGAGCTAGCCACCAGAAAGTAGTGAGGACTGCCATTATCGCTGTGGCCTCCAATGGGCTTATGTTAGTAAGAGTGAGGTAAAAGAAAAGCTAGGTTAGGTGGGTGAATTTAGGTTCAGTTGGCAGTTGATACTCCTTCACTAACCTCTCTTGAAAGGGAACAAATTATGTTCAGTTGAATCCAGCTGAAACTGTCTCTGATTGTGTTATCATTACTTAATATACCCCAATATTGGTCTCTAGACTGACAAAAGACAACTAAAACCCCACCGGAGGTAAAAATGGTTACAGTAGTATCTATATGATTATTCTATAAAGTTATTCTTAGTAGTGATACTTGTATAGTTCATTTTCATATTGAGACTAACTAATGTAATATGATGGTTATTTTTTAGGTGAATATGAATTAAACCTGAGTGAAATGATGAACCTTTGTTTTTGGTATTGACTTCTTTTTTTAAATTTTTAACTTACTAATTTGTTAAATTAAAGATTAATGTACCTAAACCAATATCTAATATCATGATACGTAATTTACTAATTTAGTGCTTAAGAGCTCAGTATACAGGAGCAAGACTTCTGTATTATAGTTCTTTCTCTTCTTGAAACTATAGTATCCTATCATATAGTTTACTCGCAAAATTGCATAAGAAAATGCCTAAGAGGCAAATGTACCAGCAGTAGTGCAGTTAGAGACTTATAAATCCAGCAAAGCATTTAGAATAAGATGCATTAAAAAGAAGTGATAATTTCACAATTTTTAATTTTTAACTACTTAGTATAAACTCAAAGCTGGTATTTCAGGAGGAAAGCAACATTTTCATCTCAAGTAAATAAAGGAAGTACAAATCATGAAAACAATGACTCTTGATTTTTTGTATTTATTGAAAGACAAAAAAGACTTCTGAATTTACCATTATTTCACCCAGTAAAAACAGTATTAAATAGTATTTTTTTAATCTATCAAAAAAAATTATCTATTGTAATTACATTATAACAATTTAAATTATTTGATTCTTTTAAGAAAAAAATGTCGAAGGAAAAAACATTCAAAATCTGCCCTGAAGAGAAATCAAGTCTCGTCCTCTCATATATTTAAGGCTGAAGACATCAAAGGTGTGCTAACAGACAATAAGGAACAAGATTCTATTGTGCTTCCAACAGGCGAGGAAGTGGTAAGTAATTTTGTTTATAAAATATGTATAATTTTATAGAATTTGAGAATATTGTGTACTAATATTTTTACTTTGCCAATATTCATGTGGGAAGTAATAATACAGTGGAACTCCTCAAATCCAAACCACAGAAATTCAAAATCCCGGCAAACCCGAACACATTCTCGGGAAAGAAAAAAAAAACTTCCAGCTGTTTAGCTGGAAATTCAAAAAAATTGACAAATTTATTTTTCAAAGGTTTAATAGCACAAGAAAATACAATACAAGATTGAACAAACATAAGTTTTCCCCTATAATCTCTAATCTATAATCTAATCTAACTGTCAAAGTAAAGAAAATCTTCATGCGGCCGTAAATCGAAGTGTCACATGAACATCACGTTTTTCGGCTGTTAGCGTTACGCAGTAATCAGCAGGTAAACCCTCACTAGACAGTAGACGCCTAAGGGTGGTGGTAGGGGTAGTCATATATTTTTAGCACACTCGCCTAGTAACAATGACACGTCACGTGACGTAAATCCACCTGCCAAGCTTCCTGCCCTTTCAAATACTGAGTCAACCAGTCTGTATAGCCCCAATTGTCACGTCTCCCATTGCTTACCGTGAATACAGTGACGAAATAAGTGCGTAATTTTATTTCTCAGGAAATCAAAACATCCCTAAATCCGAACAGGCTTCAGCCCCGATTAGTTCGGATTTGAGGGGTTCCACTATAATAATATAACAGTAGAGCCTCGAAAATTTCAAAATAATCCAAAATATTAAAAATCTGAACCACTCCATAGGATTTTTTAATTGTGTATATTAAATTATCACAGAAACAACAAATGTTTAAATTTCGTGAGTGAAACTTCTGGTGCATGGCGGGGAATGAGTAAGCAACATGGAGCGACAGATACGAGATCCTGGGTGACAACAATATCACTACCTCAATTTAAAAGCCAAAAGATAATGAAGGCAGTAATAGTGATGTATAAGATGCAGACGACGACTCAGTCCCTTCGCATTCTGAAGCTTTTACTGTGACAGAGCCATTGCGTCCTAGTAAGAAACACAGCCTTACCCTAATCAAGGTCATCTCTTGTTATTTAAGCAAATGAAGGACTTTGCTGGCAGAAAATATATATCAAAGCTAACACAACTAAAGATTTACACTTTTTTATGTAAAGTAGAGTATTTACTGTATACTGTAAGTGATTTTTACAGTTACATTTAAAGTACAATAATTCTTTTTGAGTACTGTTACTTATCAGCCTTATTTTGTTAGTTTCGATATTTGTTTTTCAAGAAACAAACTTAAATAATGCAGATATACTTACGTACAAAAAACATTGTTTATTTTATTCACTGTATTCTATAACTGCATTTTTAGTACTGTAGGGTTAATTAATAACATGTTCTTCATCATAAAATATTGATTTATTTTTAATAAGCCCATAATACAAAGATATACGAAAACTATTAATATATACACACACGCTGTATTGAAACTAACTATTAAATTATTTTCTAAAACATTTTGCTTTTTCAGATAAGGATGCGACACGGGCCAAGCTTGAGTGAAGACAGTGAGGTAGATATTGACGTGAGTTCAGAACCAGATGCTAAAGTAAGTATTGATGCTGAGGTCACTGTAGAAAATGACGATTCACGACAGCATACTACCGAAGAGCTTTCTGACCCCAAGACTGAAAGTTCGGAGGTAGTTAAAGAAGAGTTATTTGAATTTCAAGAGGATGAAATCATCGATTTTTCAGATATAAAGGATGAGTTATTTTTACCTCATGTCGAACAGGAGGTATCAGTTTTCACCGAAAGTTACATCGAACTGGAGACAGAAATAAGTGAAGTGGAGAAAGAGACCCAAGTGTTCAAGGGAAATTTGGTGACGCCTAGTGGGAAAGTCATGACTGTGGTGGTGGACGATCTGCCAGTCAGTTGCAAAAGCAATTCAAGGGGTAAGGATAATTTTTTATTGTAAAAAAATCATAGCTCAATTTGTATTTAAATATTTCAGTCTGTGTATCAAATAGTGTAATGGTGTAATAAGGTTGTGTAAACTGGTTTAACACGTTCACTGTGACGCCTTCACCAGCGTCCGCACCGAACCTTCCCCCAGATTCTTCACGGTCGCTATCGCCCTCTCGTCGCCTTGCAACTAAAACTGTTAGTGTGAGCCTAGCTCATGCCGGGGGAGGAATTATGTCGGTTTTTGATTCGCTCGCTCTGTTTTTTTTACCAGGGTTTGAGTATTTTTCCTTCAAATTCAACCCCTTAACGTATACAGTTTATACTTATTCTGTATACTGAATAAGTATACATCAAAATTAATCCTATGATATAAAAAAACTATGATTATAACTTCCTCGTTTGAGGTTATGTACTGGATGTTTTTGGTGCCAAATAGCCACACTGTTTCACGTGGCCTTGGAAGTATCGACAGTATATTTTTAGTCGTTCTATGTCCTATGTTGTTATATATTCTGTGCTTTATGCTATTTATGTATGTTATTTTAATTATTTTTATAATAGGTTATAATAAATTTTATACCATCCGGGGATGGTATAGTGCGGTCGCTCCAGGCTGAGTGGCTGATAGCGACCGCTCGCTCAACAATGACGTAATTTTTTGTGAACCGTGTGGACGTTGATCAATGAGAACTTTGCTAAAAGTTATAATTTTTTTCAGCAGTGAATGTGTTAAAAAAAATTTAACTGACATTTTTGATAAACATTTGAAACAAGGATTATTATTACGGTAATTAGTTTTTAAAGAGACTAATAAGTTTTTAGTTAATCCTAGAAGTGGTAAAGTTGTAAAAATTAATTAAGAAGTGGCAGGTGTGGCATCTGTCGTCAATTTAGTGAACTTATTTATTTAATTTTTTAGACTTTTCCTTCCACGTCAAGGGTTTAACAACTCTACGTTTCAGGAGGTAAGGAAACTCCTCCCGTTATCAAGTGACCCTAATTAGAATCTAAATTACTCCACTTAACCTACATTTTTTTTTAAACATGAAACACACGTACAAAAATTCACACTGTTAGATATACTTATTACAAATTTAAAAAAGTGGTAAGAAATCACTCAAGATTTACTCTAGTGTTGTTTCATTTCCTATCTTGAGTGATTTCTTACCATTATTTTTAGATTTATAATAATTATATGTAAAGGTGTGAATATTTGTACGCGTGTTCCATGTGTATGACTTTATGAATGGATGATGTTTCTTAAAATAATAATAAAAATTAAAACCCCAAAAAATGTAGGTTAAGTTGAGTAATGTAGATTCTAATTAGGGTCACTTGATAACAGGAGAAGTTTCCTTAACTCCCGTAACGTAGTGTAGTTAAACACTTGACGCGGAAGGAAAAGTCCAAAAAAATAAATAAATAATTACAAATCCTCTGCTATTTTGAGTTTTAAAAATATTAGTCAACTTGTTAGACGCCATCGCCTTAGTAACCGTGTTAACCTCTGGGGGCATACAGTAACTACCTAATGAAGTTCACTATTTTACAGCTAGAGTAACCAGTGTTTGAGATAGTTACGGCAGACCATTTAAATATTATTAATAGAGAGAAACTCAAAGGTTTTATATTACAGATGAAATTGTTTTTCACATTTAAAAAAATATATGTATTTTTTTGCTTGATAGTATTATCTGTACAGTAAAAATTGTTGTAGCATTAAAGATAAATATAAAAAAATGGCATTTCCTATAGTAAGATTATTACAAAGTTGTCCAGTGGTTAAGAAAAACATACATTTTAGCCGTATATACAAATTTTGGGACTTAACTACATTATTTCAATATCACTAAATGTATAAAAATGGTAATGTATTGTTGCAGATGTATCGTTGAACAACTCTATACCCTTATGTATCACCACAAACAACTCCACTCTAAATGCAATACATGATCTTCCCCCTCCAACCCATGAAGCTGAGATTCAACCTCACATTGTCACTCGAGAGGAGCAACTTTTACACCCTGACTTATTTGAAAAAAATTTCCTTCACGGACTCAATCGTTACTTAAAAGTATGTATACCTTATCAGATTTAAAAATTTATAATGAATACAAAAATAAACACACTAAAACCTCGTTTATCCGGTTTTGATGGGACCAGGGACATTTCGGATAAGCGAATTTTTCGGATAAACCGTTTTACCAATTTTCGGAAGTAAAAGCCTAATAAACACCTTCAGTTTTTCTATACTGTAACCGTAATACGAGATCATATTGCGGCTGCTTTTCTCTGATTACAATGTTTATACACAGTTGATTTTTTTCAACCGACATTATTGTTAACGGTCTGCCAAAAACGTCGCATAGTACCGGCTGAAAATGTGGCTTAGTACCGGCGGAATTCGCTGCGCAGTACCGGCTGAAAAAGCTGTGCAGTGCCAGCTCAAAACGCCGTGTAGTGCCGACCGAATTCGCCACGCAGTATCGGCCGAAAATTCCGCGCAGAGCCGGCTGAATGTAGTCCGCGCCGTTTAAGTTGTCGCAAATCGCGCTGTACTTTTCCAACAACTTAATGTCACTATAATGAATAGTTTCAATTTTATTTCATGAAATTACTGAAAATTATATAAATACAACTTAGTATGTATACAATGTTCTTTACTTATACCTTTCATGAGAAGATTGAAGAAAGATATAAGTGAAGATTGTATAATCATTATTTGATTTTTCACTGATTATTTTATTAGCACAAGTTTATAATGGATTTAATGTCTACTGTTTTATGTGTTTCTACTAATTAAATTTTATTACAAGAATCACTGCTTACAGGATTGTTAAGAAATGGGGACGTACATAATGAAAATTACATACTATCAACTCTGCACAGTGTATTAAATGTCTTTTACACTGAATAATTGCCTGGATGTTTAAATTCATAGCAGATTTATACTTCTGTGTTTTCTTTTTAGATTCGTAACCACATCATCGAATGCTGGAAGAACTGTAAACCGACCTATCTCTCTAACACTTCAGTCCATGCATCTCCTAGTTATTCAAAACAGGAAGATATTGGTCTCGTTGATAAGATCCACGCTTATCTTGAAAGGAAGGGGTACATCAACTTTGGGTGTGGTAAGTTGTAGTAAACCATTTGAACATGTTTAAAAATATATAATCAATGTCCAACCATTGACACTTTTCATACCTTACAACTAAGTTTTTAATTCTCCCTTCAAAGAATTCGGCCGTCTGCTCCGACAGCCAAGAGTTCACAGCCGCTTTCACTTCATCATTGTCATTGAAGCGCTGCCCGCCAAATTGGTGTTTCAGGTACCAGAAAAGGTGAAAATCGCTTGGAGCAAGGTCGGGGCTGTATGGTGCATGGTCCAAAACTTCCCAGCCAAAAGAATCAATCAAGTCCCGAGTCTTTTGAGAGGTGTGAGGCCTAGCGTTATCGTGCAGGAGCAAAACTCCTTTTGTCAGCAACACAACAAAAGGCACGGCATATGCCTTTTGTTTTGAATTGCTCTGTAGAGATTCTTTAGAGTTGCACAGTAGGCATCTGAGTTGATTGTGGCATAAAATCCACTAGCAAAACACCTGCGCCAGTCCCAGAACATGCCATAATCTTGCCCTTTGACAGTGTCTGTTTGGCTTTGACCTTAATGGGTGAGGTTGTGTGTCGCCATTCCATTGATTGTCGCTTGCTTTCGGGAGTGATATGGGATACCCATGTTTCATCTCCAATGACGATTTGACTCAACATGTCATCTCCTTCTTTCTCGTAACGAATCAAAAAGTTCAATGAAGAGGCAAATCTCCTCCCTTTGTGGTCCTCTGTGAGGAGTCAGGGTACCCTTCGAGAAGCCACTGCAGCCACCAAATCATCAATGATCACAGAGGGCCGGCCTGAGCGTTCTTCGTCATGGTCATTTTGACGTTTTGGCTTGCGTCGTCCGCGCAAACTACAGGACTATACGTTTGAACGGCCCTTACTTAAAAAACAACCCTCGTATTATACTAGGAATGGTCCAATTCCATAGCTCGAAACCTTGACCCTCAAGATTAATAATTTTGGCTTTTGGACTTAAATAGCAAATAAAATTGTTGTTATTGGACCATTGACCTAATTTTATTTTCATTTTATTTTTCAGTTGATTCAGTTGACGTCTCGGTTTCTGATTTACACAAAAGCCAGTACTCCAACCAACCACCGGTAACCCCTAATGTGTTCGATGACTACAGCGATCAAGTCTGCAGCATTGTTGAGGTGGACAGCAGTGTTATCACGGACCAGGGCTTCGTCACTGAATACACACTGCCGATGGCTGAGTACTCTGTACCTGTATTGGAGTTGAACAATCCTCGAAAAGGTGGAAGAGTTCGGAAAAAGAAAACTCCTTTTGAAGATAAAACTGTAAGTTCTGTCTTGATGCGATCAGTCAATAATGTATTCCTTGATTTACTACGCCAGCGGCATTCTTATTTTAATGTTATGATAGGAGACTAAGAAAACCTAAAATCGGAATATATCATTTCCTTTGTAAAGTAAATGTCATTACACAGATAATTTATTAATATGCCTGCTATAAATAACAACAGAGACCTGAATTAAACCAGCAACTCAGAGATTTTTTATTATCACTCATAATCAGTTTGCTTTCCAACCTAGTAACCCTTCAACCACGGAATTTTAAGAGTGCCTCCAACACCCTCGGATGGTAGTACTTTAGGATTTGGACCACCTAATATCTGAAATTCTGAGATGTGAAGATCCACATTTAAATCAGGTTCATAAACAGGAAAAAATGATGCATATATAAAGTTCCTGTAAAGGTAAGCCTCGTCTTCCTCCTGGTGCAAGCAATTGTTTTTCTTTTTAAGTAGCATATAACCTTCCTTTTAAAAAATAGTACTGACAGCAAAATGCAGTACTGACAAATGCGTGTAGAGCAAGGCAACCAGCGGCTGGCGCACCATTGGCATTGTGTAACCAGAGTTGAAGGGTTAATGCATAATGCCCCAACAAAGCTGATATTTTAGTGGGAATTTCACAAAATTCATTTACATCTGAAGGGTCCACAGGACTTAAAAGATCAACCTTTTGAGGCGGTTTGACAGACGCTGTCGGTCACTTAACCCTTAAAGCGCTACTGAAAATCACGTTCCCTGCTCATTTAGTGGAAAAAATCAAAATATAATTTTCCCAATGCTATTTTTGGGTTTAGGTAGCTTGCATAAAGTATAAAACTGAAATTTGCTTCATTTTTAATTATTGAAGATTTTAAGAGAATTTTTAGGAATTAAAAACATTCACACAATATAGATTATTTACTGCTAAAATACAATGAAAATAAACACTTACAGTAAAAATGTCAACAAATGAGGTTAGCGAAAGTGACAACAGCTGGCCGTAGTGACTCATGAGTTTTCTCGTCAAAAGCAGTACGGGATAACCATGCACTCTATCGGTTGTTAATAATAATTAGGATCATATTAGTTCACTACTTAGTCTACTATTCACTAATGCTTGTACTAACCAGATTTTTCGGTTGGGCTTCACAAAAAGTTGTCAACATGTGAAAAGCCATAGGAATCACCTATCAGATTAAGCCACTCAGATTGTCACTTAAGACATGGTTCAAATGATAATGGCAATTTTTACCTAACTTAGGTTTATTTTGAATATTGATTTATCTCTGTTTATCAGGAGAAAAGTATTATACCAACTCCAAGAATAAAGAAGCAAGGTTCAAAGAGTAAGAGTACGGCGAAGAGGCCTCGCAAGCAGCAAAGTTTGAGGCCACCCCCTCTTTGGAAACCACCAAAATACATGAGTAATAACAAAAGTGTAAGTATAACACATCTTTTGAGTGACATGTTTTTTTTATGAGTGAAAGCAAAACTATATACAGCAGAGCGTCTAAAATCCGAAGCACTCCATAGGATTTTTTTGAAAAACAGATTTTGAAAACCCAACAGGAGACGGCTCAGTCCCTTGGTATTTTAGAGATTTTACTGCGTTAGAGTTTCGATTAGAGTGATGTTTTGGTACGAAACACAGCCTGAATATCAAGGTCAGGAATTGTTGATAAACTTGTATATGCAGCGGTCAAGCCACTTCCTCAGCCCACACACAAAATCATGAACTTCCTTGTAGACCATTCCTAGTGGTTGTGACCTATGCCACAACCACGAATGGTGTAACCTGTTGATACTTGTCAGTTTTGCCAACTGTACAATGACATCAGTGATCGTCCTAGCCACAGACCAAGCGCCGCACACATGCAATGGATATTCCTGTAGACTGTGCATAAATGATCTAACCTTTGAAATAGACTGTTCCGAAGAAATTTCATATTTAGTATCAAGGAACTATCACCACAAATCTGTGACGGCAGTCTATTTAATGAGTCCAACCGCTGCAGATCTGCGGCTGTAGATGGTGTAGAACTCGCCTGCCGTAAAACTGCGTCTGTGGTCTTTGGTGAACATTTTTTTAACATTGTGGTAGCGAGTGTGTTAAGCGAATTGACTTGAGTGGCAGAAAATTTGTATCAAAGCTAACAAAGCCAAAGATTAGCACCTTTTTATGTAAAGTAGAATAATTAATCACTGTATACTGTTAGTGATTTCGTACATTTAGATTTAGAGTATAATAATTATTTTTGAGTACTTTTAAAGTTAGTTTATTTTAGAATAAAGAATTATCAATTAACTTATCCAATACTGTAATATGAGCAAGGTCTTATTCTATACGAGCAAAGCTCGGTCACCAGCCGATTATTATATGCCTAAATAATCAGCTGATTATTACTGTTATAATTAATATTATTGTTTACATTTTTTCTTGGAAGTTTGTTTATTTCAGAATAAAGAATTGTCAATTAATTTATGTGTATTATATATTTATAAAGTCATATCACGTTATAAAATAAATATATACCATATTTTTTTTTTAATTTTCATCTGCTATTGTAGAGTGAAGGCGGCTACACGATGGTGCACACTGTGTCAGGTGAAGTGATCGTCGAGCACAGTCAGCCTCGTCAACCGAACAAGGTTCACACTCGAGGCATCAGGCCGGTGAGACTCATTCACTGCAAGAACTATGCCACCAGGAAGGTATAAAGCACCTCACACTGTTGTAGTATATTAGTGTACTTGTATTGTTCGCTGAAAGTTCAGCTAACGATACTATCAAGTGCTAAGGTTCTATCAAGTGATATAACCTTAATTTGAGATACAATCCAGGGTTTAAAAGATACAGCGAAAATGTTTCAGCAATAATGACATCTTCAGTGCTGTGCTACACATCATATGTTGTTATCGACCAAATTTCTTGGCCCCGAAGCCGTGTTCCGTTGCTGGACGCTCTCCTTTGCCTCCTTAACTTTTCCTCATAGATAGGATTTACATATTCGTTTATTTTGTCATTTAACACCTTCTGTCACTGTTTTATACAACTGTTGTAAATATATAATTTCTCCACTCTATTTATTTAGACATTACCCTTTGTGTGCTTTACGTATTATTATCATATTTTTTATTTATTTCCATGTATGGGTTATCATTATTAATTATATGCTCTGAAACTTGTATTTGATTTTTTGTTCATGGTTATGATTTTTACTTTATTTTTCTACCATATTATGTTTTTTAAACCCAACTTCTTTCTTAGTCCTTCCTTCCTCAAGATGGTGGATCTGGCGATGTAGATTGTGCTGCCTCCTGTTGGGATCTGAGAGAACTACGATCAGCTTTGTTATAATACAGTATCTATTTCTGTATGGGTCTCTTGGAATTTTCCTATTGGTTGATTTTAAACTACACTGGCCGCTCCGCGCAAGTAACGAGGGTTTCGGGCGCCGCAGCGAAAGTGTTAAATTTATACTTATGGTACAACTAGACTATTAGGATCAATCTTTAGCTAGAAAATTATTTAGCCAAGTTAACGAACTTATTTCTAAAACCATTAATTACATTAACAATGAGTTAATAAATCCTGTTTAATGTAAGATTGAAGTATTTTTCACATACGTATTATGTAATTGAAACATATCAAGCATAAAAAATTTACAGTAATAGCATTTTCTAGTTGAGATAAAAATATTTAGTTGTTATCTAGCAGCACTTCCCTTATTTTCAGTTCTTGCTCACAGATCATTATCCATGATCATATTAGTTTTTCTTTTCTAAAGTCACTAGTTTAGACTTTTATTTTGACGCCTTTTTAATTTTTTTTTTATTTTGCCAACAAACTTTTTTTTCAATCAAAGAAGAATGATTTTTGTTACTACCGTCTCTACTAAAACAGATTTACTAGTGAGATGCGTTTTGAGTTCTGATTTCTCATTTGTAAGCCTTTAGATATACATTTTGATACTGATTTCAAAGAAGGAGCCGGGTAAATTGGGGAACTGTACTACCAAGGCCGGTTAAGAGGAAGTTACAGTGTTTGTGGATCTCATCAATAATCAATCAATATCATTGATTTGTTACAGGCACCGTATAAAGTGGAGCTTGAAGTGACGGTGCTGCTCCTGGTGGACATTCACAGTCACTTGTCTCCCAAGTGTGAGGTCATCGGTCTCCTTGGTGGCACCTACAGGGTGTCCGACAATATCCTCACTATCACCATGGCAGTGCCTTGCCGAACTGTACTCAGCAGCAACATACACTGCGATATGTGTCCAGGTGAATCTATTTGGAAAATTTATCCACGTCAGGATAAACTGTGTCTGTTTCTGCGTGTCCTATGTGAAAATTTGATAATCCTACACACATATACCTTATCATATATCACATATATCTATCACATATAGGCTTTGCCAACTGAGGTTTTGCTAAGACAATTCGGGTCTATGAACCAGTCACGCTCTGCACTTTATTCAAAAAATATATAACTTGGATATTTGGTAATAGATATGTCAAGGCAGGGGTTCTCAAACTTCATCTACTCAAGGACATCTGTGATTATGTATGTTATGGGGACCCCCTACAATTACCCCCACTTCCTACCCACTACTTCCCCCCGATGACCCTTTTCAGCAGGGAAAACAATATTTCCCTGCTCTTAGGTATGAGTTGATCTTGCTACGTATGCATTTTATAACACAAACCAAAACTGTTATTTTCAGAAACAGGGGCTTTTTATGTGGATTATTAAAATAAATTTGATTATAATGTTTTCCTGGGCCCCCAAAAACTGCTTTGGGACCCCTAGGGGTCCGCAGACGACACTTTCATAAACTCTGTGTTACTGTTAAGGTATTTGGTAAGTAACATTTTTTCCGAAAGTTAATAGGCCTATTTAGTATTGATACTTATTTTCTACGCTGGAGACATTTTTATGTTTTATAAAGAAAATTTTAATGCCAATAATCGTCTGATATAAGTTATTCTACATTTTGTTAAAATTGCAGATCTTTTTTTTGCATTTCTTAATTAGGTTTAAAAAGTGCTCCTAATAAATTTAAACATCTTCACATAGATAATTCCTGTAACTATACATAGGCTAATATTAATGACCATCGACTTTATTATGTACATTGCCTAGATAAGTTTAATTAACCCAATGGCTACCAAAGAAGTCTGTGCCCAACGATCACAATCGACGGTAGTAATGTACTATATAAAATCAAAAAGTGTGTTACGGGCTCCGCCCATCTTTGGTAGTTGCATGATCGTTCACAACGACGAACACTGCCGGTCTTTGGTATTCAATGGATTAAAGGGAGGAATATGAACCACCTTTTTACTTTTTGTCAGACTTTGTCCAAACAAGTAGCCACACCACGTATATGACATATAGTTGTAGTAACATGTGTGTTTGTTGCAGTATCGCAGTGTGAGAGCAGTGAGATGATTACCAGTCGAGGTTTGTCGGTGGTGGGTTGGTATCACTCGCATCCCAACTTCGACCCATCTCCGTCGGACACGGACGTAGACACGCAGAATACGCTACAGTCTTGGTTCAACGACAGCGGACAGCCTTTTGTTGGGCTCATCATCTCTCCGTATTTCCCCTCCTATGATGTATCATATTACAGGTATATTGATGGATCAATTTAAGTGTGTTAAATGTTATCCATGAACACTGAGTAATCAACATGATCGGTGTACAAGGAAACTTATTTGTTTCAGTCACGTTCTAGTAATTTTTTAAGTACCTTAATTTTTATATAAGTTTGTAGTAGGCCATAGGCTTGTTAAAATACTTTTCTCACCTTTAACTAAATATCTGTATAATCGGTAATAGTGATATAGGCTATAATTTTTCCATTTAACACACGGGTGCTCGCTGGTTTACTGAAACACAAGCGGTCGCATGGAGTGCCACCGCACTCCACTTGTTTTTGTTGTTTTTCTTAATTAGTATGAATTATCTTGACAGCGTACTGGCATTTGCAAATTTTACAATAAAATAAATAAATATTGGTGCATAGAATAATTATTTTTAAAAAATGGATAGGAATAATTTTTTTAACTGAGCAATTGAAACCCAAAACCAACTATGACAATATACTTTGACAAATGCACCTAATTAGCACATTCTACACACACACTTTTCAAATCATGAAGGTAGACCCACCTGTTACACTTATAAATTTAGCAAATTTTACAATAAAATAAATAAACATTGCTACATAGAAGAATTATTTTAAAAATGGTTAGAATAACTATTTTAAATAATTAATAAGGTTAAATAATTATTTAAACAACGCAATATTATCTATTTCAAGTTCATCAGGGTCTTCATTACCGATGACACTCTTATCATCTTCCGTTTTAGCTAGCCAACACAATAACTGTTCTTGGTTGTCCTTTGTTCATGCATTAGTTAATACCTCTACACACTATAAAGTTTTCATATAAAAATAATGTTAACTACGTGAAATAAAATCCACAAACTATGTCACTAAGTGGAAAAAAACAAAACACGGATGCTTGCGTGGAGTGCAACTGCACTCCAATAGTACGGCACCACGGGAAAAAATCAATTGTTTAGCCCGAATTGTTTGTTAGAAAACAAGATATGGAAGAAGATTAAAAAGTTCTCGTTTTTCCTATTTTTTTATGTTTGTCATAACTATTAAAAGGAACTAGAAATAGGAATACAGAAATATACATGAAAGTTTTTTCCATTTTGATTACAATAATACCTCACTACATAAAATAAATTTCCAATTAATCACCCTCATAAATTCACTAAGCTAAGCACATTTTGAAAACCAATTCCGAAACAAGAAACATCTAAAATTAATTACTCAATCGAAAATACTCAAAAAATTACTAACCCCTTGACTTGAACCCCAAATTCACTACTTGCATATTTCTTACTTTTGCCTGTTGCTTGATTTCAAGTAATAGTTGCACTAGGTAGCATAGACAAACTAAATGTGATACAAACTTTTCATCTCATTTTCAGGTGTTGCCAAGTAGAATCAGAAAGCAAGGGACCTGTGCCTTACCAGCTTGAAGTGAAGCTTATTAATTTGTTTGGCAGTGTAATATGCAACAGTTCATCCTTGAAACAACCTATTGAATCGGCTTTCAAGACTTTACAGTCGTATGAACCTATTCGGCAGCTGAATGTTCACAAGGTTAGTGAGTCAGTTTCTCTATAGTTTGATAAAACAGACAAAATGTGATCGTCTAATAAACTGTGTCTAAAATTGTAAAATATTCTTTTATCTGGTTTTAGCAAATTTCTTACCGGTAATTGAGCTATTCCCATGGTCATACTAGTCCTAAGATGACCCAGAACCTCTTTTCGAAGTCCTGGATGTCAAAAAGCACTGATCGTTTATGACTGTGTGTGTATATACAGGGTGTTCATGAAAAACGTTTCTGGACTTCAGTGAGTGATTGGGTACATTAAAAGGAAGAAAAAAGTTCTAATAGAGGTATGGCCTAAAACGCTTATTTTCTCAGAAATCTGCCATTTTGTACTTTTCACAAAATATTTTTTAATTCAAACAGTTTTCAACGGATTGTTTTGAAATTTGGTATGTGTTTTACACTAGTAGATTAGTATTACTAAAAAAATAGCATGATCCAAGCTCAAGATAAAAAATGGCGGCCATTTTAAATTTTACTGTTTACAAAGTATTTCAGTTTTATAATTTTAAATGCCCGCCATTTTGGATTCTGAGCTTAGATTATGCTAGTTTTTTTTTACTAATAGTAGTCTACTAGTTTAAAACACATATCAAATTTGAAAATAATCCGTTAAAAAATGTTTGAAATAAAAAATATTTTTGGAAAATACAAAATGGCAGATATCTGAGAAAATAAGAGTTTTAGGCCATACTTCTATTGGAACTTTTTTCTTCCTTTAATGTACCTAATCACTCACCAAAGTCTTGAAACGTAGTTCATGGACATTCTGTATATACACAGCAGTCTTTCATTCACTTGAATTAAAAACAGTGAGGTACTGTAACGGCGTGAATCACATAGGTTAGCCAGAGGTGACCGTTCATTATCTCACAGGAGTCGCCAGCCACCGATTTTGATCCAGTAACATTTGACTGAGGCTCTTGCCCCAGAGCTACTGTGCCATTTGTCTATGTCTGTATTCTGTAAACAGAATAACTCTCTTTCGTACAAAAGCTCGAATATCGATAAAATTTGGTATGGACTTGAAAATATGCAACTATTCTATCAAGTTCGAAGTCCAGGAAAATCGGTCTATCTGAAGAGAGTTCAAAGGGTTTGTCGCCCAAAAACCTTTATCGTGGCTATTATTGTTGAAACACCCTCTCTGTAACCACACTGTCTTGTACTTAGTGTGTTGTATGTGTTAAATGGTAGCCGTTTCCTGAAAACTAATTCAATTTAATAATTAATTTTTTTTAAACCGAATCAATAGCAATGGGCCTATAGAGTTGCTGGTTCCATATTTATTTAAACTTAAATGGCTTATTATAATCTATTCAAAACGTACTTCTGTGTTGTTACAGTGCTTGGAGAGTGCTAAGCATCATTTACGAAAAGCAGTTCCCAAGTTGGAGGAGGAAAGAGTATCCCAAACCCTCCGTGAAATTCGAGAATGCATAAAGGATGGATTTTCCTCATTCGTAAAGAGAAAATAGCACAGTGTTCAATCAGCATAGTTTTTAGACGTCTTTAGCATAATGCATGTGTTTTGTAACAGTAGGGTTTTTGAGTACAATATTTTAGTTAGCTTTAGGTAATATAATTGCATACAATAGAATACAACTAGAAGAATAAATATAATATATATTGAAAATTATAGCTCTATTTTACGTTTTTTTAGTTTGTAATAATATAATTTATTATTGTTGTGTTATTGGGAAAATCTTTAAAAACTGCAATGGTTGTCAAAAAACTAATTTTAATTCTGATTTTAATTACTGATCATTTGTAATAATATAATTTATTTATTGTTATTTTATTAGAAAAAGCTTTAATAATTTCTATGATTGTTAAAAGATTATTTTAATACTGATCATTTGTAAAAAATATCATTTATTGTTATTTTATCAGAAAAAGCTTTAAAACTGCAGTGACTGTTGAAAAATGTATTTTAATACTAAGTGTTTATTCGCAGGGCAATCATTTAGACCGTCAAACACGTATTTGAAGGTGCTATGGCTGTTCTTTCATTCCAGAAAAGCTACAGTAAAACCTCGTTAATCCGGACTAATTGGGGCTCCAAGTCGTCCGGATTAACGAAAGTCCGGATTAAAACAAATAATCCTAAACGAAGAAAGACAGTGATTTTTGGGTGCCCCTTGTATTGTTGAAACACCTTTTGCAGATAAACTTAAATAGTATATATATTCTGAATATAAAAATACATATTGTACAAACAGTACGTACAGTAGTTACATTTGAACAAAAATATACACTTGGTATTTACGTCCATACAAAAAATGAGACAACGAAAAAAGACATAATTACTTTGAACATGAGGGTTGAGGTTCGTCCTCAAGTGACTGAACTGGTTTGAAGAAGGAATTGAACTTCATTTGCCTTTCTTTTGTGTTAATTTCACAATTAAACAACGCAACTAAAACGTGCAGTTCAAATGACCTCTGTGGAGCAACTGACGGCCTGACACGAGCAGGAGAAACACAAACGTGTGACTGAGCTACTATTGGCTGACAGTAACCATGGTAACGGCACGTACGCCTTGCGCTGTGACCGCCCGCACTCGGCACACACTCACTCACATCGCCGGGCGCAGTCGTACAGTGACGATCGCATGCTACTAATCAGCGTTCTGCGCATTAAAACTGCGATCCAATGGCTGTCCGGATTAAGCGAAGTCCGTATTAATGAGGTCCGGATTAACGAGGTTTTACTGTATTTCTAAGATTTTTTGATCGTTTGCAATATTTTTAAATTTGAAAACAGTTATTAACAGTAACCAAATAGTTAGTATAAGTAATCAAATGATAAATGTAGGCCATCGCCCAGAACCGTTTTGTACATTACTTCAGGCTAGACCTAGTGGGTTGCGACATTATCACTTAGCGAAAAGCCATTGGTGATTGGTGGGATTTGAACCCGGGACTTTAGGCACCAAAGCCCTGCGCTCTAACCCTAGACCAGCGTGCTCCCCCCCCCCATATAGGGTGTAAAAACCTTGGAATGGTTGGATATTTTATTAAAGGTACGTAAATTGATTATGTATTTTTGAATCATTTTTGTTGGATAACACTTTTGAAGTGTGGATTTAGTTATTCAATTTTACCAAACAAGTTCCTGGTGGGCTGTCTTTGTAAGTACATTACTTGTAATAATCATATTTTTACCTTCTTTGACTTAGTTTTACTTTTTCAACTTCAAAAAAATGTTTCATAAGTTTGAAAAAGTTTCATATATAGGAACATTTTAATGAGCTACTTTTAAGTCATGAAAGTATAAAGATGGTACCGGTATATGAGTTGCTTTGTGTATTTGTCACTGTTATCAGTTTTTGTTTTAGTGATATTTTTATTCTGTTAAATACTTTTTAAGATACAGTATACCTTGCTAAATTGACTTTCATTATGTTAACACTCAGCATAAGCTGACCATGACTTTGAAAAGCTGTTACCGATATACTCCACAAAAATGATAGGCATCCTTGGTACATGTTATATGAGTCGACAGTGATTGAGTCAACCATAAGGGATTAGATACACTTCAGTTTACAGAAATAGTCGTGGTGCTCTGTTCGTGATTTTGTGTATTAAAATTTTTATACCAGGCAAAATGTAAAAATTCATATGTTTTGGTGGATATGAGGTATGTCATGTAAAAAAGGATTGGTACAAGAGAAGGCCAGTACAAAGTTTTACTAATGATTATAGTTTTTGACTAAACTATTGAAGGTTTACTGTATTTTGAACTGTATTACGGTCAAATATTTTAATTGAATATCGTGTTTGATATTCATATTTCCACAAACAGTTGTTGTGTTTAACATTTTGGATCATTCAAAAAAGGGTACTATTATGGTTAATATAACACTGGGAATGGAACGGTAGTGTATGATACGTGGAGGTTACGAGAATAGTTATGAGCGGTGGTCGGTGATGTGATATTCTCTGGTGTGGATTAACTTCCGCACTATTGAATACTACGTTTATCAGCAAAGACCATCCTCATGACTAGGACCAGTTCTTAATAAAGGAGACAAAAGTGGTTCGGATTCCACATTAAACTGTAGGTCCCTTAGATATGCCATTGGCTGTTGGGCTATCTTAGTCAGTAACAAGACAACAAGATCATGCCACAACCATCTTACTATAATTTCTCATTAATACTTATACTTATCAATACCTACCTGGATAGGTCACCATTTCAAATGGTAATCTAATCTAATCTAACAATTTCTAAAATTATAGTAAACCCAAACATGAACAGAAAACTGGTAAATTTGAAAAAGCAGAATTTATAAAATTACTTTTGGTGAGTGTTCCAAATATTACATCAAACAGGAAGAAATTTTAAGTGCAGATACGAAGAATACATACAAGCAACGGTAAGATTGCAAACTTTGATCAAAATAGTGCTTCTCCTCTTTCAACATGTACGGGAAAGGGGAAACGCCTCCAGGCAGTGCTCTACAGAGTCAAGTTGGGTTATTGATAGTATAAATATTTTTTGGGCAGTTATTTTCAGTAAGAAAACATGGTGGAATAACGAGAAAAATGCCCAATCCCGATCACAAGCAAGTCAAACAACAGAACAATCCAAAAATCAACATTTGCAGAAAATATACTAAAAACCCAATATAAATATAAAACAATTGAAGAAAATTTGAAATGCCTCCAAAAAGGGAGAGAGGGTGAGTGTTTGGGAGGAATTAGTCAATCATTCACCCCACAAAGAAGAACCAGAAAATATATTGAACAGCATGCAATTAGATAGAAAACCCCCGTATTTGACAGTTCAAAAAAGGCAAGTCAAGCATAAACTAGATGGATTGTAGGGGTGGGTGGACCGGGACACAGATTATTTGGGGACGGCAAACAAATTTTAAAATATTAAAATACCTGATTACCTTTGGGTGAATTTTAGGGTCAAAAATCTCATGCAACTGTAAGCATGAACCAGCATATGAAATGAAAATATTTCTTTTTAATGTGCAATCTCCATTAAGCCCCTGAGTACATAACTGTATTCAAGTTTAATTTTTTTATTTAGGGAGGTTGTGGTGCGATTGCATCACAGACACTGTAGTTCGGCGATCGCTCAAGGGGTGGAGCCCGGGAATAAACAATTGGACAAAATATAAAGAAGGGGGGCGAGCATAAAAGTTTTAGGGTCGTGCCTGGACAATTGCTAACTGCCAGCCTAGAAACATTGAATGTAGTTTATTCTAGTTGCGAATCAATCATTTCTCAGAATAAATCTTACATCAGAAGTGCCCTTTTAAAATATTTGTAAATGATTATATATGTTGGGAGGAAAAGTGACATAAGGGCATGTATAGTGAATATGGACAAAATATTCTTTCACATTACTACGGTAGAAAAATCTTCAATAGACGGTGAAGAATGGGCCTCAAAGGCTTGTAAGGGATCAAGGAATAGTGTCCATCTCAGAGGAGGGGAGAATAGGTTTTCCACGATTACATAAATAAATATAATGTATTTACAGTACTTCCTTTTGAGGAATAGTGTTAGATTATGGATATGTCTAAAGGGAATGTTTTCAGTTCCTCTAAACAGCTGTCCTTATAGCCTGACGTTACCGTTTAAAATTATGGTCTGACGGTTTGTCAATACTCCCCAGAGCTAAGACATATCCATATCAAATTTTCTTTTCAAGTGGCTCATAAAAAAGCTTGTGCAGTACCAAATTCAGCCAATAGTATTGTTGTAATAGACAACTCCCATCAGCAAAAAGTAAATCAACCGCCTAATTGTTTATCACTAACGACAAACTGTAATAAGGCTCTCGGACTGAGATATTTCCACCCATAAAAACAATATAAATTTAGGCTTTACAAAATCATCAAGGTCAACTTCCACATTTCACCTACATTACTGATCCTTGCTTTCAGCGCTCACTTGTCTCAGACATGATCTGTGAAAATTTTAATTCATTATGTTAAAAGAAAAATCTGAAATAAAATTATAAACAATAGATGGGTATAAATTAATAGCCAGGTAGATGGCAAGTCGCTATAAATACAATAGATTAATGCACGATGGACAATTTAAATTTAATGTGTTCAATTATTGGTACAAGACGGTTAGCAAATAATTAAGAATATTCATTTTTATTTATAAGCCTCCTGAATTGGTGAATATATTAAATAACAGGTTACTAACCTTATACTCCGTCAATCCAATTCTGTCAACAATTCAATTTCCTGTCAACATAGTTGTTTTGTTGACAGGAAAGAATTGGATTGACGGAGTATAAGGTTAGTAACCTGTTACAGTGGAACTTGGTTATAACGTCATTGAAGGGACCAACAATTAATGACGCTATATCAGAGTGACACTATAAAAAAGGTTCCATAATTTTAATTTAAAACCGAGGAAAAATAGAAATACACATTTTTTAAAACAAGTCCAAACACACGTCTGCTATCTTACGTCCCTCCTCACACGCTCTTATAACTCACACTTTTTCTTTAATCGGCAAAACTTTTCTCGTAACACTTGCCATTATTTTTCAATACTGTATTCGTAAATTAAAATAACAAAAAACAAACTGTAAAAGACGTACACTGAACTAACGAAGTGGTAAGACAGCTATATAATGCCGTTTCTAAAAATAGAATGGGGTATCTAGCTAAACAATAGCCGCGGCCCTCACGTTGCACCACCGACCGAACTTCTCTCTTTAGCTATACGTTGCCTTCATCAAAACCCTGATTTTCTTGACGTTATATACGAGGTTTTAGAATTTACTGACGATACATCCGAGGTTTGTAAATGTAAATACCTATAGTTTGGCGGGACCTAAAAATAAATTACGTTATATTCGAGTTGACGTTATGGCCGAGGCCGCAATAACCAAGTTGCACTGTATTTAATTGAGAATAGATCTAAGTTGCAATGATGACAATGCCTATTTTAAAACCTTTGCCGATGGTTCTGAGGACAGTCTATGCAACGATGTTGTGGCCCTGCTCCCCCTCCTCTCTGCATCCACACTTATTCAAGTCTCATGTGCACCGGTCTTTAACTGAACACATGTTTATTAAGAATTATTTCTCAAAAACTTCCATAAATAATTTTAATAAATAAGATCATTCATATTACAAAGAGTGCTAGTTTGGTGCTGTGTCCTGAAAACCCTTCTGGAATAAAGTAATTATTCATGAAGGTACATTTAAACTGGCATTAAAATTGATATTAGATGCAATTTTTTTAGAAACCCTCAAACTCACTTGCAACTGCTCGTGTCACCAATCACAAAGCCGGTTCCCAAACTATGTGCTTATCTTTTGGTGTTTTCAAATGTGTGTCGGAAGACTCGCTCAACTTCTTACACACACACACATCAGTACAGAGATTCTTTAAAACTTCTCTCTAAAGCAGTCTCCTGTTTCGCCAATGAAAAGATTCAAGTGTGAAAGTTCTGTACTCGTATATCCAATTTTGTATCCTTATGCTTGATACTGAGTACAAGCTTAAGTAAGTATAGTAAAAATATTGAATATTTTTAAGATTGGTTATGATTACATTTTTATAGTGAGTGTGTTTATGAAACTATAATATACCTAGCTTACACTATATTATGAGGTATTTTAAATATCCTTTTAACTGTACAGAAAAATTTAGTACGCTCTGCTTTATGATTGTTACAACAGCTTGTATTTTTGATATGATTATTACTATTATTCTTTGTAAATTGTGTGCATATGATTTTAACTACAATACACAACACATTGGTTTTTGTTCATATGTTCTTTTTATTTAAGACCAACCCTTCATCTGGCTTATGTTAATTTTAATAGCAAGTAGCTCAATTCAAAATTAAATGTATGCATAAATCTATATTGTATGATTAAAGTAATATTATGTTCAGTTGATTTCGGAAACGGCTTTACCAAACCATTGTTGGTTGTGGCTTGCTTCTTAGTTGACTGGGACAGTGGCATCGTCCTGTAATCCAGCTCATGAATTGTGGATAGTTAAGAGAGATGGTCGGTATATGTGGTGTTCTCTTGTGTGGATTAACGTCCACATTATTGAATACTAGGTTAATCTGAAAAGACCATCCTAATAATTAGACCGATTCGTAATTCAGAGGCTGTGGTTCGGAATCCACGTTAAACTGTAGGTCCATTAGTTGCCATCATCTAAGGAAAATCAGCCTTAGTCAGTAACAAGACTACAAGATCGTGCCTCATTCATCTTACACTCAATCCTCATTTATACTTGGCTTAAAATACCTACATCGTAGTACGGTTGCCATTTCAATGATTTAATCTAATCTAGTTCAAAAAATGTTTAATCTGTTTTCCTTGGGCTCTACCCAGGTAACCAAACTGCATTCTTATTCTTATTGGGAATTATTTTTCCTATCTGTTTTATTTTATAACAATTTTTAAAATTATTCCCGAACTGTTACAATTTTTAGGGGCTGAAATGGCTTGATTAACCATCCCTTAAATAAGCATAAGACCGTTTTTGTTTGTTTCTAACACCAAAAATCATAAAAGTGTTCCTTAAGTTACTCCACAGTCTGCTTCTCTATACCTTACGTCACCTCCCCACGGGACTGTAAAATTGTTGCTTATTACTGGATCTCAGTTGATGTTTTCTGAGTTTCATTTTTTTGTGTTTTCTTTTGTGTACTTCAATCTTTTATTCACAGCACACGCCCTAGGCCTATGGGGATTGGAATTTTAGGATTTTCAATTTAAAAAATAACTACAAGAACTATCCTATGCTCTTGAATATTATAAATTTAACAAAATGTTTATAATAATAATTGATGTTTCCTAAATTCATTCCTAACACTAACGTTTCAAGAAATACTTTTTGGATTTTACTGTTAACCATTCACCATACTTAGTTAGTTTTATGTTTATCCTTAAAACAATTTTTCTTAGAAATTATTTTTTGTTACTATCTAGTCTTAGGAGACCATTTTAAGTAAAGTGAAAATCTATCTTATTTAATCAAACCTTGAAACATCAGTACTAAGCATCTGTCAATGATGAAAATGCAGATAATGCTAAATTTACTATTCCAACAAAAACGTTAATCCACTAATGGTAATTTACAACAATGATAACACAACAAGTAAAACGGGAGGATATGAGGTAAACAGAATTATTGAACGATATATTATTTTCTCACATATTTATTATCTTGATATTACACCACTCATTAAGTTTCGCACAATGATTATCACCTTTTGACACAACAACAACACAGCGTACCTACATCAAATTTACATTATGTAAATTAATGTTGATTCAGTACTAACTAGCAATCTTTAAGTTTTTAATAACAATATGATTTTTAATGTCAACAATTGTTAAGGGACAGCTATACTTGGTCCGATCCTTTCCGCTCCGTGCAGATTTTGTTTCAGATGCGGACACATGTAATCAAATGGAGGTAACTGGACTTCTCTGATTTTTTCCTGTCCAGTCCGATGCTGCTGTTGTTTCGGAAGGTTCCTTTGAGGATTATTTGTCCTCGTATTCTCAGATCGGTGAGGAGCAGATCAGACAAGTTTAGCCACCTTTTCTGGAATGTAACTGAGAAATTCAGTATCTTAGGCTGTGTTTCATTCACTGTTCCCGATATTATGTAACAAGTGAAAACTGAAATTTAAAACACAGCTGTGCTTTCATTCAACACAATGCAATGATACACACAAATCCTGACGCGCCTGATAATTCTTAAAAAAACTGTGCAGGTGCAGCCACTTGACAGTTCCAGGCTATACCTTTACATTCCATACAATCGTAAATTTCAGAACAACATCATTACATCACAATCATAAAAAAAACATTACAATAACAATATTTTTATTGACATCAATAACAAACTGTTGTATCATCAATGTTACTTGGACAAGAATTTAAAAAGATAGTAATATAAAATTGAATAATAAAATTTAAAAAAACATATTTTAATTACTACAGTCCCAAAAATGTCCATTACTACCTCTAACATAAAAACATTCAAACATACATAGCTTGTACATTTATTAGCATTACTTCGGGTCAATGTTCACAAAGTATAATAGGTTAGAATAGTTTTGATAGTTTAGAATAGTAGAATAGTTAGTTTGCATTCCCAGTAGCTTTTGTGAATTCAACTGAGTAAAACTCCTTGTATCAAAAATAGCTGTTTCGGGTAGGTTTGCTGCTAATTTTAGATTTGCTGACATTTTTATCTCGTCAGGAAGTTCATTAAAAATCAAGAGATTAACTTGTGTTAGAAGGAGTCCAAAAGTAGCAGTTTGGTGTTGCCAACTCCTACAATAATTGTTCTAGCTGTTGTCATATATGTCTGCAATTCTTTGTTGTGAATCATGTTTTTTTTCTTGGCAACAAATACAAACCTCAAGAGTGTAGAGGTACCGTAGACCAAAATGGTCATATCAAGCTCCCTGAATGAGTTTCAGCACTATTATGCCATTGACTTCATATACCCTTTACTGGTGCAACAGTCTCATGATGCATGCAGACAAAGGATTTTGAGGGTAGTGAAGTATGTTGAGCCTATGTTCTTGTTTCTCTGGGCCTTCAACAATGTTATTAACAAGTTTGTTAACAGTATCGATTATTGTCAACCTGTTTTCTGAACCCAAACAGTACAGAACTAAATTTTTCAAAATGCTCTAAGAATTATCATTTCAGAAAGTTTTTTAATACCTTTTTTCAGAGTAGGAAAAATTGAAAAAGTTAATTATTTTCTATATAGTTAATAGATCTGAGATCAATTTAAGTTGTTGAAGAATTATTCCTTGTGATATAACTTCTAACGAACATTGTCATGCAATTAAGCACATTCAACAGCAATAATTAACAACAGACAGATTCACTTGGCCATAGTGTTCTATCTTCGTTTCTTCTTCTCTTGTTTTCGAGGCCTATGGTGGGCATGAGGTCTTCTCGGTGTAGCTTGAGGACTCCCTTCTGATAAGTCTTCATCACTTACTTCTCCATCCTACACAAAACAAAAAAGTATTGGATCATCAAATTAGAATGAAATAAATATAAATTGCAAAATCTATATAAACAAAATTAGAGTTTTGTCTATTGCTCAGAATTATTCATTTTTTAGTTATTTTTACTTTTCGTGCGTTAGAGAAGGGGAAACCGGACTATCTCAATTTTTGTCTGTGTGATGCTCCAGAAGGCATTTTACACCGTCTTCTCCGAAAAAACGGGAGAACTGATTACAATAAAACTTATTTCATGTATTCTCTACTACATTCCTGAAAAGGTTTGTAAATGCTTGAAATCGCCTGCCCCTTGAAAAGTAAATAACGAGCATTTAAAAACCCACTTCACTTTTATGCGTTATTACTCGCATTTTGATTCAGTTTTCAATGAATAACCTACTGGTAATAATCAGCTGTCTTTGTAGTTTAAAGATTTAATAGAAATAAAAACAAACAGCTAAGGTATAACTAATTATAATACTGATTTAAGAGGTAAAGTTATGCTAAATAACAAAGGTATTCATTTATTTTCTTCGTACTGATGTGTTTTAAGGTTTACATTTTGGTATTATAATCTTTCTTCTTTAAACTGAATCCTGCAACCCGTACAGAGGACGGGGTTACTGCTAGTAGTATATAAATCTTGTTCCTTTACGATGCACACAAGTAATCACAACTAATCAAGGTTCTTAGCTAAGTGAAATTATTAGGCCTACAGGAAATGACTGAGTGCCTATATATAAAACAATATGATTTGAGACATCAACTCTACACATAAAAATAAACTTTGAGAGGGAATTATCAGTTCTATTCAGCTATCATGGCGACCCCCTTGGAAGGAGTCAGAAATAAATCTTGTACAGGAGCATGGGTCACTATGCACATTACTTTAACGGGCTCATTTAGCAGAGTTTAATGCAATAACCCATAATCAAAAAGGTTGGTCAAAAAGATAGCAGTAGTTGGAATTGAAGGTTATGAAATAAAACCGCCACCATTTTGATTTTGATTGTCTAAAACTTATTTCAGGTCCAGTTTGAAGTGTTGCTTCCCTTTAAAAAGACCTAATATTTGATAGAAAATCTTAGGCCTACTTATGCTGCTTCTTAAGAATTTCCTGTAAACTCCCATAGGTTGATCTATTACACTTACATCATAAAACAGAGTATAGAATTTCAAAAATGAGAACTTAGGGAAAATTTAATCTTATTACAAGTACCATAGAACCTTACAAGTAGGCTATGTGAGCTAGCCTACTAAAGCGCATTGATCCTCGTATTTACAATTATTTCCAAAGCAATATTTAAAAAAAAGGTACAGAATGTCTCAGTATTGAGTGCTTTACTTTCAAAAGGTTTACTAAAAATTGAAAAAAGTGCCCAAAATTGGTATGCTCTACAACCAAACTGTCTTTGAGATAACCTTAAGACTAGTTTAAAATTAAATTATCATTTAAGGAGGATGGTAATCAAATTATACAGCAATTGATGACAATTACCTTTAGTGTTGACGAATCATACTTTTCTGGAAGAACAATGACAGCTGCAATACAGATCAGCTGGAAGACAGCACCAATGTAAAGGCCGTACCTGATCACAGTGTCCATGAAATCATCAGGTGCTGCTCCTGGTACTTCGTACATCCTTTCTAAAAAATCAAGCTTAATTAAAAAGTGAATTTTCTAGTTTGAATAAAGGACAAATATTTTGATTTCCGTGCGGCTTAATCTTTCTTTATTTGGTAGGCCCCCTATAAGATATCTTCACTGATTAGCTAATTTACTGAAACGAACCATCCATTCAAAATCTCCCATCCTCAAAACCAAACTTAAAGAACGTGACAGGTAAATTAACGATAAGTATCATTCTTGTCAATTAATACATTTTAATCATATAGCCTACATTAATATGTTTTCGATCTATAACATTTTGGTAGTGAGATACCCTAATCATTGATAATCTTAATCATAATAATTTTGCACTACCGGTACCCTAATTTTATTGCAGGATTTGCAGCTTGGTAGGTGTGCCAACGAAAAGTTCAAGGATAACTAGTACAAGCCTACAATTACAAACCTAGTCCCTTAGAATTAATTACTAAAGATAAGTCTATCATTTGGTCAAACGAGTTTATAGCATCCCAAATAGACATAGGAAAAAATATTCTCTTTCTAATATGGAAGCAAAAGCTTTTCAATGAGATAAATATCTAAAAACTAACTTAAGTTTATACATAAATTTGGTTGTTAATTAAAAATCTACTATCGAAAACTAGACAACTTCAATATATAAATACCTTTAATGTCAGATAATATGTATATTAATAATTAATTAATCTGGCTCTATTATTCAGTGAAATACACTAGCCTAACAAATATTTTTATAATTCCAAAGCTAAAGCTTTTTTAATCATACATGATTTCGATTTACAAATAAATATAAATTTAAACAATTAGTTAAATCACAGAACAGCTATTAATTATACCGTTTGACTTATTTAGTTATTGTAAACAAATTCATTGTATAATAATTTAATCATGACAACCCATGACAGCTACAAACTTTGACAGTATCTAGCGACAGTGCTAGTAGACCATAGAGTAGCAGACTCTATAAAACTTGTAAATTGATGACCGAAGTCTCAGGGAGGTGTCTTAGGGAACGGGTACTCAAACTGAATTTACAGCTATGTGCTTAAAATAATGGTATTATCGTACATTGAAAGGGTTTTGTGAATGTTGATTTTATATATCAATATTTTATCAGTTAAATTGTGGGAGATATAAGTATGTACTTTTTTAACAAATTATATGATACCGATCGACCTTGGATTCAATCCTCACCTCGGCCCATGCGGGACTCATTATTATTTTGTATATGTTTTTCAGTGTTTTGTATGCTATGTACATTTTTGAAAAGACGAATTTGAATCTAATATATGTGTATATCAGGGAAATATCCAATCACCTCCTAGGATAAAGATCACTGCGAGGTGTCACCAATACAAATACATACCATATTTTGTTATAAAAATATCGATGTATTGATGTTGAAGTAGCTTTCCGCACATTTTTCCTTTTGTCCCTAAATTGTGTGTTTCAAGTGCGTGAGTGCGTGCGTGCGCGCACGGGCAAAATTTCATCAAAACAGCTTTTCTTTAAACCAAACTATTGGCCTCGCAAATTGGCAACCCCCACAGAGGTAAGATATATCCATG
Organism: Nephotettix cincticeps; assembly: GCA_023375725.1. NCBI lineage: Eukaryota > Metazoa > Arthropoda > Insecta > Hemiptera > Cicadellidae > Nephotettix > Nephotettix cincticeps. Next base: position 3,953,103 of record CM041785.1, read on the forward strand.
TCAAAAATGTTTGTGATTACTTCTCTATGGAAAATAGGTTAGATCATGGGTATGTCTAAATAGAATGTTTCCACTTCATCTAAACAGCTGTTCTTATAACCAAACTATGGCGACACCAACAAAATGACGTCTCTGTTTCAAATTTTGGTCTTGCAATATGCCATCACCCTCCCCCCACATATCTAAGATATCCTTGTCAAAAAACGTTACGTTACTTTACTCTATATAGAAAATGCTGATAAAATATGTTGAAAAATAATAGATTGAATGCACAATGAATAGATTTTGGAAACTTGTTAGATACGATGTATTAACCTTTTTGCTTTCTTGATTAAATCATTTTTCTTCAGAGATGTGAAAATTACGTAAAATATGAAAACATTATATAGAATTTGCTATTATCCCGATAATGATTTAAGTCTGTGAATAATGGGTAATGGTAAAATTAATTAAAAAATATATTTTTTCCAAAACTTTAAAATAAATCTATGTACTAAAAATCCATAACCTTAGAACTGTCATATTTACAGATATCCAGGTGGAATAATGTTTTTTAGATCTTTATAATCACTAAATCATGAAATTTCATTATTTACTTCAAAAACATTTAAACGTTTTTGATAAATCTGCGTGGACTTAGTACGTTCTATGTTTAAATAACTACTTTTGAATATTGTTTATTTTAGCAGAGGTATCACCAAGTGCACCCTTTTGTACCAATAATAACAAACAGTCTATTGGTTGTGATCTCAGGCAGACGTTAGGTGTAAAAATTTTATTTGGATTAAGAGGGCCTTCAGATTTTTCCTCTCATAAAAGTTTAACAATAGCATTTTCTCAATAAACTATGTATAGAGGTGAAAATACAAATGTTCTCGTTTGTCAGCAAAAACACGGAACCACAAAAGTTATTCTGGTGGGGGGGGGTAGTACCCTCTCCTCCGGGCTCACACCACTCGTTTTTACAGATTTGCCGAAACCTGACCAGTCACGGGGGCGTCACTCGGCAGTCAAGGTCTAGTGTTTGGACGCTAAGGATATTTGAGGATTCCTCAAGCAGTTTTGAGATATCGATGTGTAAGTTTTTCTGTTTATTTATTTTGTATTGATGTTCAAGTTTTTAAGACTATATGTATTTAAGTGTACCATTGTGTTATAAATGTACGGTTAGTGGTTAAACCAAATCAAATACCAACCTCTTCTACATAAAGTCAAGAACCAGATCCAAACATACTGCATTCAATAACACAGTTGTAGGCCGGCCTAAACTATATAGAATAATAATGCAATCCTGCTCATGTTAGTACAGCGGTCAATGCAAAAACCCGCATCGGTTGGTTTTTAATTAATTGAAAACAATTTACTTTTCAATTAATATTCATTCCAAAATAATGTTGTGTGTTAATTTTTACGTTATCAATATAGTTAAATGATAATATAATTAATATATTATGTAGCTTAAACTTTCAGTTTTTAATGTAAATTATTAGGAAATCACTTGAAAACGGAGGAGTTTCTTCACCTCCAGAAACGTTGTGTAGTTAAAACATAGACGCGACGGTATATTTTTAACGGAATTTGACCTATGGACTATGAGTATGTTGCTGGTTTTGCTTCGTAAGGGTTATTTTTAGTTATTTAGAAGACAATAACTAATAAATTAATAACTCAACTACCTTTTTTCTGACCAACGAGTGTGAATCGGTAAAGAACACAATTTATCTTAGTATACATTCATTATTATGCGACTACAATCTAATATGGCCGCAATTATTAGCAATGTTGGTGACATCATCAGCCTCCGGGGCAGTCCGAAGGGCCTAGCTTGTTTTGTTTTTTTGGGGGGAGAGGCAGGTGGTAAAACTCTTTATGAGTACCCTCGCTCTTGCGAGGGTTATGTGTTGACTCCACTGTTAGGCGGTATACCCAAACTAAACCCACCTGGCCCCATCCGTCCAGACGTGTATGAACAACTTACATACGGACAAATTTACTTAATTTTGGTGAATCGCACTGCATTGGGTTTTCAGCGTTAGCTGCTGGATTATCTCTTCGGGTGGCTAGAACAATCAATGACCTAGCTGTTTTGAGTCCAAAGGTTCGCTAATCCTCTGTTAATCCTGTGTAAGTTACCTCATCTAGCCACTCACAAAAGGACATTTTCGGTTACTAATTTGAACGAACAAAAGTGGAACCACTTGTGATGCCTGATATACTTATAACCTACTATATTTATAACACGGACTCCAAAATTATCCAATGAGTTTGTCCTCAAAATTCAATGAAGGAATAACGCATTTAATATAAGTAATAAATTCATTTTTACATTTCATACCATCTAAAAGCTGAAATGGGTCTTCATCTCAAATCTGTTTGTCTGTGTCAGAACGCATTGTGTTATTTTTTCTTCTCTCCGTTAAAACTATTGCATGAATCAATAATTATGATTTTTTTCATTTTTCTATAGGCCTCCATTTTGGAAAAGGTTATTGTATACGGTACTATATGCCACTTGAACAATTCATTAAAACTGAATTAAATATGTGCTGTACAAAATTAACAGCTTATTTAACACGTTAATATAGTTTACGGTTTTTGGGGATGATGTATTTATATGTTTGTTCTATCTGATTAAAAAGTCAAGTGTTTATACGTTGGCCAAATAAAACACAATTACAATGTATATACATACTAGCCAAAGTACCCGTTCTTCGCGCGGGTAAAAAAGGCTGAGAGGTGTAGGCTCTACAGATACATTTAATTTATTGTATATATCTAAAGTATATATCTAAACATGACAAAGTAACATATGTCATATATTGGGAGAGGATAAGCACTAAGGTAATAGAGGCAGGCATCGGGAGAAAATTAAAAATCTACCATTCCACTATTTCGAACTAATAATTCACTAATTTCGATCCAGCAGTTTATGTGTAAAAATTAACTTTATTTCTTTTTCTTACCGAACTGTCAAAATGTAAAGTAAACGGATGTTGACATTAAAAACTGTAAACATTGAATCCCAGGGTATTTACAGCAACCATGTCTTCTGCTTCTCGAACTGTCAAATTTTAGTGTTCACAGCTGTTGATATTCAAGTAATTTTATGTTTTCATTTTCTAAAAATGTAAACATTGAAACTTAGGACGTTCACAGGGCGTAGCCCGAAAGGATTTTAAGGAAATGAGTATGCCTATGTGTTGCATGAGTTTAAGATCTGTCTTTGTGTAAAATTTCAAACTGTTTGGTTCAGTATTTTTTGCGTTCACTTGCCACAACAAACCCACAAACAAACATACAGAAACCACATCTTCTTTATAATGTTATAGATTATACGTTTATTATAATAATCAGCTGCTGTATATCTATATATGCAGTATATAAAATATTCGACAGCTAACGTCATATTATTGTACGTCATTTTCAGTAAATGTTTATGATTATTTGAACAAAAATGAATCGATTACTATGTTGTTTGTCGGAGTGTAATTATTGTTAGATAATGAATGTTTTTGGAATACGCGAGTATTAAAAATGCCGAGTTTCAGAAAATTTAATCTTTACTATAAAAGCCGTATTACATCAGTTAGGTTTGGTTTGGGTTAATTTGGATTAGAAATTTTTGAATCAATCCACTCAGATGTGTATTTGTTTTGTGGGAATGTTATTAGTATGTCTTATCGTTACAGTATACTGCTATTAACTATATGCCGCGACCCAAAACATCTAATCTTTCACAACGAAGCCATAATGCTATTCGACACCAGAACGTGGCCAATCTTAAAGTAACATATATTTACTGTTAGGCGTTACGAAGTTCGCCGTGTCAGCTAGTAATTAATAAAGTTAAAATATGAGGGACTAACATAGTGACTAATTGCCATAAACGTACAATAGAACTATATTATTTAGTCTCTGACATTATTAAAAGTATTTTATAAAGGGTAAGAATCGTAATGAAGTTAAAATATTACAGTGAAATGGTTTAAACACAGTAATTACGGCTAGGGACAATAAAGAACTTTCATGAAAAATACAAATAACGTTACGTTCAATAAATCAAATAAAATCAAGCTACTTTATTGCCATAAAACAACTTAAAATTACATTGGCTAATATTACGGAAAATACCTCCGGAACTTTATTTCTTTAGAACTTCTTAAAGGCTATCTAAGAAGTCTTTTTATTTTGCAGTTTGAAAAACAATTTTCAACCAGGAAATGTTTTAATTAATTTCTTTACAATTCTATATGGACCTAATTATAAAAATTTAATATATTAGTAAATTATAAACGTATATTGTTTATTAAAAAACAATATACGTTTATAATTTACTAATATATTATGCTCTAAAACTAGAACCATAATGTTATATTTGTTATAGTATAGTCTGGAGAAAGCTACATTTTCCAAAAGATCTGCCTCGATACACATGTCCTGTGCCTTTATTTTCATAACGGGACATTAGAAAAAAACAACTAAGCAGGTATAACCAAGGCTTTAGGACGGAAAATAGTATTAACCTCTCTCGTCTTTGAATTTTACAGCAAATTACACGGTTCAATTTTGCATTTTTAAATAAAATAGTGTTTAAAATGTATTGTTTGTGTTCTTTATTTTAGTATGACCATCAGTGGCAGTAAATTTTGTGATGTTAGGAGGTCCTAGCACAAGTCGTAGCAACGATAGTTCCACAACAATGACTACTTCAACGATAATGAATACTAAGGAAAAAGAGAAATATATAGAAGAGTTTGACTTTCCTTATTGTGATGAGGCTTCTAAGTATGAGAAAATCGCCAAAATTGGACAAGGAACCTTTGGGTAAGCCCCTCTGGGTGCACAGTTGTTGGTATCCTTAGACCTATCCCAAGATCGTTGGCAATTCTAGTGTAATGAACGTTTAGAATGCTCGGTAATTTCAAACCAATGAAAATGTATATCCCATGAAAATGTTATCCATCAGTATTGTACACATGCTTACAAGGATAAACTATATTAGAAAATAATAGACGTGAAAGCAAATAGCTTTAAGAATGCATAGGTTTAGAAAGGTCTACAGATTCATAAATTTCAGGGCCAAGTTCCCAGATTTTATAAATTTCATGATTATTTTGAGGTTTATAGACTTGTCTCATTTGATATCAACCAGGCTTCTCAAATTCTCAATTATTAGTTAGGCCAAGGGCCTATTTGGTAACTTATTTATTGTTTGGATTTCAGACTATGTTGGCAATTGCCCAGATTGTTTTGTAATTGTTTTCAAGTTTTTTTTGAATTCATGTGGTCTTTGATTTCAGTAATTTGAATAGGATACAGTTCTTCATTTAGGCCTACTAGGAAATGGTACTAAAGCTAAGCACGTAGCCGCCTATTTGTTTAGTTACAGCCATTTTTAATTTCAAGGCCTTAGCTGTAGCCTACCATATTACTGTATTATCACAAGCACACAATTATCTGTTTAATTGCAGTCTTATATATGTTTAATTTTTGTAATATTAACAACATTGTTCTACAACTTCTATCCTAGGGCCTAACACACACTACTTAAACTAAATTATTGATAGGTTTCAAATTTCCATTAAGTTTATCATTATTACTCAGCTTTTGTCTCTTATTGAATCTTGTCAAAAGAAATTTGCCTCGTGATATTATATAAACAAACAAGGCATTGTAAATGCATAGTGTCTATCGAGCAGAACGTAAGTTATAGTTTTATAAATTATTTCCTATGCTTCTGAGAGACACAGCAACATTATATGAACATATAAAATGTTTATAATGTACCAAAGCTTGGTTTTAACACAGACTATTATATTGTACGGTTTTAAGCTGTTTTTACCTTAATTAGGCTTATTTATTAAAGGGGCAACATTTTGTAATGGTGAACCCTTAAGCGCAGGACATTTTTATTACTGAATAGACCCTATTGCGGTTCTTTTTTGGCACTCACAACCTTTTTGCGCAAACAATTACTAAAACATATATCTTTTCACTATGGTACATCATATTTACATGATTCTTGCAGTAAATTAAATGCTAATAGTAACACTAAAGGCAGTGGTGTAGTGCTAATAAAAGCTGTGCCGGAGCGGTCCTTCCCGGGGAGGCCATTACTCTTTGTGGGGGGGTGTAATGGGTAGTCAAAGTCTGCAAGTTCCTCAGGAAGGCCACTGCGTGGTCAAACGCGTGGAACTGTGTACAATGAATTTATCTATTAAAAAAAAGAATTACATAAACCGAAGTTTAATTTTGCTAAAGCGACTAGTGATGCTCCTAGGGTATCTGTTGTACTCATGCAAAGTATTTCAGTCGAAAGCAAACGGTCCCTTTTTGTAAGGGTTCGCTTTCTTTTTCAACCCAAACTGGCGAGTGCAGGTCAAGGAAGAAGAACATATTTGTAGATGAGTTTACCTACCACATAATACGGAGGAAAATCCTCAAATTTTATTTTGTAAAAAACACCGCAACTTCATCGAAATTAAAGGCTGTTCTGTAGGAAGAGGGTGTGTTAAAATAAATATCTTAGACGGAGATTAAAATGAATAGGATTTTAATGGTTGAAGTCTGAAAATACAAATAATTTCAACAGTTCTTAATCAGCCTCAAGTTTGATGTAAAAATAAACATATTTTTGAATTAAAAAACTAGATACTATAAAAAGATAGGCCCTATATGGTCTTCAAGAATGCCCTAGTGTCTGATTCTGGTGTTACGATGTTGGAAGGTTAGGGTTAATGTAAAACGCCTAAAATTGCCTCGATATTGCGTGTTCATAATGAAATGATGCGAGCGACTCGCTTACCTACCATTCTCTATAAAAAGGCAAAGTACAAGTATAAAAATCTGAGTTTCGGCTGCACGAGCTGTGCCGGAGCGCCGCTCCGGTTCTAAAAGCTGTGCCGGAGCGGCTCAACTACACCACTGACTAAAGGCTATGCTAGCCTAAAGTCCACTTGAGTTCTACATTTTACAAATGACAAAAATATACCCACAAAACTATAACTATACCTGGTTGATTATTGCAAAAACAAACCATTTATAAAAAAGTATCAATAAATATGCACAAATACAATAAACCAGTCAAATTAAAGGTATTCGCTATATATTTATGTGGTTTTTTCATACAACCATAACAAACAGAACTGACAGCAGTAACTTGACAAATCAACAGTTGATTTGATGCCTTACTCTAAACTATCTCTGTCTCTTTCGTGTTGGTTGGAAAAAATGAAATAAGCTGAAATTACTCGTTTTATTGTCTCTTTTATGACTAATACTGACTTTTACTCCTTTGAAAATGAAAAATTGAAACCTGGACGTTCATGGTGCTTAGCCCGAGGGGATTTTAAGGAAATGAATATGCCTATGAGTTGCGTGTGTTTAAGATCTACCTTTGTGTAAAATTTCAAACCGGTAGGTTCAGTATTTTTCACATTTACTTTCCACAACAAACAAACATAGGCTCCCTCACAGAAAACACTTCTTCTTTATAATATTACAGATTAGTTGCTGTGCTGCTCTGAGCTACTAAACTGACTCTACAAGTAGATTGATTTTACTATCCAGGCCTAGCTGTTTGAAGCTACATATCTTTTTGTAAGATGTTTTGTTCTTGAAAAAGACTTAAGTATTAATGGTAGTAAAGGCGTATTAAATTTTTACGTTTGCACTCCCTTGAGCTGAGCTTTGAACAGCTGTGGCCAGTTTTGAGGGCTATTTTAAAAATAGGCCTTCTTAAATATAAATTAAAAACAGCATTAACTCACTATAATTTATGTTTGTTTCTTTTTCAGGGAGGTTTTCAAAGCAAAAGAAAAGAAAAATGTAAAAAAAGTAGTCGCTATGAAGAAAGTTTTGATGGACAATGAAAAAGAAGGTGTACGTAGCTAACCATTCTATAGATTGTAAACTGTATGGAATTATTTATTTTTGAAAACTGTTGCAAGTTATTTATTGAAGGGATAAATTGTCAACAGTTTTTTATGGTAGTTCAATATGATTTGGGATTCTCAAATTGTAAGAACACTTCAGAAATCAGTAAGCTAAAAATATTACTTCATTTTTTAATATTTTAATTTGTAATGTTGAGTCAAGACTTTATTTCCAGCTTTACTTTTTTTGTAAATCTGATTTTATTAAAAAAAATGTGATAGTAGGCCCTTAAGTCTATTTTTGCAAATGGCCTCTTGCTTTAAAGGTTTGGACAAGAGCTGTAAATAGATCAAATATATTTACTTTTCACTTCCTATTATTACCAGCATAAATGAATTAGATTAGAATATATCATTGAAATGGCAACCATACTACAATGTAGATATTATAAGCCAAGTATGAGTGTAAGATGATTGTGGCACGATGTAGGGCCTATTGACTACAGTTTAGTTATGTAGTGATAAAATTTCATGATTAATTGAATCATGTTTCTTTATTCAATGTAGGCCTAAAAATTTCAACTTTTTCCTTGATGGGTTTCCTTAAAATATTTTAAGAACCTGTTTTAATTCAAACTAGTAATGCTTGTATATCAAGGCTCTGGTTTTCCGTTACTTTATCTTGCTCAGGTTAAAGGAGGCGGTTAAAAAAAATTTACTCTCGTTTAATCTTTATTGGACATGAGTTCAGTGGTACTTGATTAGATTAGATTATTGAAATGGCGACCGTAACACAAAGTAGGTATTTTAAGCCAAGTATGAATGGGAAACAAATGTATGATGATTGTGGCGCAATATTGTAGTCTTGTTACTGTCTAAGGCTAACATGTTCCATAGACGTAACGGTTAATTAATAGCCCAACAGTAAATGGCATTACTAATTGATAACTAATTACAGTAGAACCCCTTTAATCCGACCATACTGTGTCCGACCATACACAGGCTCGTGAGTCTGTGCCGACTTCTCACTCATATCTCTATACTATACTAGGCCTATACTGTTTTTGAAATGCTGAATAAATATCCGGCAAATATCGATAAATATCTAAACTTTCGGATGTATGATAAATGAAACTTAAAACTGAAAAAAACCTTCCATTTGAGATTATCTTGGTGAAACAGAAAATCTTTGATTGAATGAATTTAAAACAGAAAAAACCTTCTGTTAGCGATTTTCTTGTTGATACAGAACATATTCGATTGAATGAAATTGTTGAAGCATTTGACGAATGCAATATTTAAACCTATAGGAATGCAAGAATGACATTGATTGGTCCAAGGACCCGATAAGATTTTATGATTCGTCAACTACCGTATGTACTCCAGTAACTGATAAAGTTCAACAAGGTATTTTATTCCTTTTTAGAACTAATAGTGTATGTAGTCTTTTTCAGTAAATATGATGTTAAACTCTGTGTAAAACATCTTCTGTACGTTTCTGCTATAAATATTGCATCTTTTGGATAATCCGACCCTTTTTCTATTCTGACCATGATACCGGTCTTGAAGGTGACTTAGAGGGGTTCTACTGTACTGTTACCGGTAGCAAACTAAACATTAGAAAATCGTATGAAACAATGTTTACGTTTAGGCCTACATAATGTTTACATAATGTGAGCATAATTTTCTCTAGCTCTATTTACTTTTTCCAGTTTCCAATCACTGCGCTCAGAGAAATTAGAATACTACAACTCCTAAAACATGAAAATGTTGTAAATTTAATAGAAATTTGTCGAACTAAAGGTAAGTGATAATAATTTGAAGATGGGGGTCACTTCATGTCATGTTGAAAGCTTGAAAATTTCAGATTGTATTATTGTAATTTCAGACAGATTGTACACACAAGCTAATTGAAATATACTAAAATGATTTTATTTGATTCTTTATACATTTCTTCACTTATTTCCCATGTTTTTCATATTCAATTTGTTGGAATGCAATGGAGTGGTTTTCGATTAGAGCAATGATAACTGGTTATGCAACAAGATTACAACACAAGTGCTATACCAGACAAATTAATTATACTGTCTCCAACATAAATGAATTTAGATTACCGTTAATTACTGATGAAGTGGTGAATGCCACTGGCCGTAAAATTAAAATTTTTATTCTATGGTTATCACCGTTTGTCTGAATATTTATTACATTTTATCATGTTCATTTTGTACGTTTATTACCTGTTTAGTTTATAGAAAATTAAAAAAAAACTGAATGAAATATCTCAGAAGATAATTAATGTTGCAATAGTGATTTGGAAACACTTGACAGATTTTAAAATTAAAATAATGTTCAAAAATGTACTAGATAAACTTAAGAGAACAAAATAGTTTTGTAATTATTTTATTCTGCTTTACATACTAAATTTGTATCTAATGAAAGTAGTTGAAATGGAGAATATTCTTTTAATTTGAATTTACTTCAAATATGAAAACAAATTACACCCAAAAAAATTCTATTAAACCTAAAACTGACGACCTATCGTGCTTTGTTGCGATGAAAAATTAATGTTTGCATTTACTTCCCTGTGGGAAATAGAGTAGGTTATGGATATGTCTAAAGGGAAGGTTTTCAGTTTATCTAAACAGATGTTCTTATTCTTCTATTATAAAAAATTCAATACAATAGCTCTGTTAGTTTCTATGGAAACCTGTTACATATTTTACATCTTAAAAATCACGAACACCCCTCCAGAGCTAAGAAATATCCATGTCAAAAACAGATTAATAAGATTTAGCCTAGGTTCTTTGGCAAATATGAAACATAGTATAATTATTATTACCTTTCTGAAATGGTGACCTATTCAGGTATTTTGAGTCAAATTATGAATAGGAAATGAGTGTATTCATGAGGACTTTGAAACATTAAAACATACATATGAAAAATTGAGACCTTTTTATCATTTTACATCCTGGTAAATACACACACTCGCACGCACACATAAAAGTGTGTCAGAACAAGATCCGTTTCATTTCTCTACTTAAATGTCCTTTATATGTTTATCATGACAGAATTAAGATAATGTAAAAAATATAACAATGTAAACAGTGTAAATGTTAAAAATGATAATGTTATTTGGTTTTTTACATTCAAAGTAAGGTTCGGTATGTAAATTGATTTGAGATTGAATTGGGCTCTCACACGATGTGACACATAACAATACAGAACAGGAGATAAATATCAAATGTACAGAATGTCTTTATGTGAATATAAATCACATGTTTTTTTAATTTTATACTTAGTCTTAGATATAACTCTAGCTAATGAGCTGTCACTGTAAATGTGGCAAAATCACAAAATAAACTAGCTCGCATTATATGGTGGCAGTTACTTTTTGTGGACAGTTACTGGTTCGAACCAAGTACATCACTGACTCAGGTTTAGATTCAACAAGGCTACCAACTATGCCACAAACTCGCCAAACGATTAGTTTGGACCGTCACTAATTTATGTTGTCTTTGGTTTCAGCTACACAATTCAATAGGTATCGATCAACGTTTTACTTAGTCTTTGACTTTTGTGAGCACGACTTAGCTGGACTCCTATCCAATGTAAATGTCAAGTTTAGCCTGGGCGAAATAAAAAAAGTGATGCAACAACTTCTCAACGGCTTATACTATATTCACAGCAATAAAGTAAGTTGATACGAGTCGTCACTAGGGGTGTTTGAGTGTAGCGATTGTTGGTTAAAGTATGGTAGTTAGTAGGGCAATTTTACAAGAGTATTTACCAATACCTCAGGATATATTATTATTATTGAACAAATGTATTTTTTCTGTGACAAAGTTGATTTTAATACATTAAGAAGAAGAATATTAATACTATGAAGCTTACATAAGCTTTTAAATATTTTTAAAATGTTTGTATGAAAGAAGAATTATTCTTAATTACTTTTGAGTTTACTTTTCTGTCCTCTCTCTCTATCATTAATACCTGTTAAGAATAATCTTAACTCAAAAAAAACCTTTCTCAATGATTTTTTTTATGGTGGAGTAGGCTAAAAACAATTAAAAAACTGTAAATAAATAAATGTATTTTTTGAGATAGTGTATTTTGTTTTGATATCCTAAACTCGTGTAGATTAATAAAAATTGTATCGGTTAAAATTATCTTTGCAGCATTTTTTTTATTTCCTACGTGCAAGTTAGCAAGTAAGCACCATTGTTATATATAATTGAGTGAACCTTGTGAAGTTTTACCTTCACAGCGTAAAAATTGCAATGATGGCAAACTGCCGTTGCGTGAGCACTCATGCTCCAAGGAGCTGCACAAGCGGATGAGAACGGAAGGTTAAGAAGACGATGGAAAATGTTGAAGAAGTCTTCAGTATAATAAATAACACTAAACATGTACATAAATACATTTAACGGATCCTACAAGCATTGTGTGTGACTAGACCTGAGAATAATAGAAAATTGGCAAGGTCATAACTTTAAATGATGCACAAACTATTGCATTTATTTTTGTAGAAATATATTATTTACACTTATAATCAATACAGTGAATTTTTGGGGGGTTAGTCAAAAAAAATTTTAAAATGTCCATAGCACTAATTTATTTAATATTAATTAGTGCTAATATAATAAAGGTTCCTTATATGAAAAATAAATTTACAAAACATTAATTTCCACCTGCAAGTTGTGTTGGGTTTCGTTCTCTTGCCTCAAATCACTCAAACGTTACCATCGTATTATCAAACCCTGTACCAGAGAATTGTTAACATTTTACCCTTTATTTACTGTATTTGTCAATTCGTCTCCCAAATAAAAAGTACAAAAGCAACAGCAGCTAAAAACTTCCTTAAATATCCTCAATTAATCCTAAAATTCATTAATCCTAAAATTAAAACTGAGAACACGTAAACAGTCATCTATGTAGACATAGTAATAAATTGGAAACCTTTGAAGAATACTGGATCTACAACAACGAACAATAACAATGAATGTATTTTTAACGACAAACTGCAATTTTCATCAACTGAAATTTGAATGATATAAAAACCAGTTGCCCTGTGTCTGCTAAGAATGTGTCTGCGGTATAATGAAATTTGGTGTTTTTAGATTTTACATAGAGATATGAAAGCAGCCAACGTTTTAATAACGAAGACTGGAATTCTAAAACTGGCAGACTTTGGGTTGGCAAGAGCGTTTAGTGCGACAAAAAATGGGCAAGCCAACAGGTAACTGATAATTTTAGTAATGGTTGAGATTTAATGATATTTGTGAGATAGTAATACAGTGGAACCTCTTTATAACAAACCTCAACTTAACAAATTACTCGGTATAATGTATTATTTCTCAAACCCATTGAAAACGTCATACAACTCAATAGAAAATTCACGCCTATGTAGCGAACAAAATATGTGTAAATCCCTCTATATAATGAATATTTAGTGTGTTTGTTAGTAATTTTTACCCCTGTATAACCAATATCCAAGGTAAGAAACCTCTACATAAGGAACATAACCCCTATTTCACGCATTCCCACGGTTCAGACCCCTGTATTACATATTTTACTATTATCTAGCTAGGCCTTCATTCGAGCAAGTCTAGATTTCAAAGTTTTCATTTCCCCTCCTCCACCCCACCATCCGTATTATTCGTAGAAGGTGCACATCTTTCACAGTGTTATGAACATGGTACTGTACATATTGTCTAATGCAAACGTAAAGAATTGAAAACCCTATAAGAAACCTCATACGACAAGAAAGTGGACATTGAAAAGGAGTCTAACATTACACCAACAACTTTTGCAACAATCGTCAGAAATAAATATAAATTTGAAGACGAAGTTGGACTTTCTGGTCAGTGTAAAAAGGCTAAACGACCCGAATTACAGGACGATGAAACTGATATCATGTTATGAATTAAACAATGCCATGAAAAAACGTAATAACGGACCTATAAACATACAATAATACTGTGTACATATTTAATTTCCAGAAATAAATACTGTTAGCATATCTGTAGTAGTAAAAAATATAACAAACATAACACATGCCTAAAAATTTATTTTAAGTAGGGGTAGGACACGTTCAATATACAGGTCTTTATTTGGAGATCATTACTAACCTCCCCCTATATTACGAATTGCGGCTGTATTGAACCTCAATTTATCGAACCTTGTTTTTAAAGATACCCCTATGTAACAAATTTATTTCTTAGTCTCCTCAAATTCGTTAAATTGAGGTTCCACTGTAATATTGCCTTACATTCATGTTTTGGATCAATATTGAAACCTAATTGAACTAAATTGAAAATATTATGGATAGTACATCCTTAATGTTTACATTTCAGTTCAATTAGGTTCCTAAAATTTTATGAAATGTTTTGACACCCAATAAAAATTACTGAATATGTTTGGTTTTTACTGCAAGGAATGGTGGAGGGTACGTTGGGAAATGTTCCCCATTGAATTTTTTAACCATCTTGATATTATTAAATGTACACAATTTTTGAAATTCATTATTAGAGAGAGAAATTTTTTGTCAGCTCATGGATACTGTGTTTTTTACATAATGAATAAAAAGAATATTAGTTTGAATGCACAGTTGCGTCATTATTCTTAGCCACATCCAGAGATGGTCTGTGTTCCTGTACGAGTCAGTAGATTTATAGTTATAGACTTAACGATTATATTACTTTTGAATGTTTTATCACACGTCTCCACAATATCTTAAAACTTGGATAAGTTGTGATTGATTCGAAGGAAATATTAAATAGTTTTACCTTTTTTGTACAAAAATGTCAATCTAAAATCAAACTGGCGACTAACTCTATCCACACAAGGTCAGGGTAGTTCTCTAAGCATCCAGTTAACTCCAAGATCAATGTCCTAAACCCCTTCCCCTACTACAAGATGAAAAACAGATAATCAGATGATTCTATATAATCAAACAGTTAATTAACTGTTAGACTGTCTTATTACCGTACCAGTGCACACCTAAATTTATGGCACACCCATTATTTTGAAAATTGCTCATATTCTGTCATACTTTTCTTAAATCTAATTTTTTTGTAAATGTAAAATTACGACATAGTGTTAGATTACGTTGTAATTATTATTATTTTGCTACTATCAATAAGATGTATAATTTTAAATACGTGTTAACAGTACCTAATTATTATTACTTAACATGATATTGTTAAATTTATTAATTTTCTATTCCCCTCCACCGATTATAAACCCAATTTAGGGCTGAATTAACGAGATACTACTGAATTGTTTTGCCAGTGTGATGACTGTACATGTTCCGTAGGTATACAAACCGAGTGGTGACACTATGGTACCGGCCGCCCGAGCTGTTGCTGGGAGACCGTAACTACGGACCACCCGTTGATCTGTGGGGTGCTGGCTGTATAATGGCAGAAATGTGGACAAGGTCTGTCTATTAAACTTTCTGCTCTGACTCGCACATACGATAGCATTTACCACCCTAACATAACTTAGTTTATGAAGGAAGTGGTTTTTGTTAAAATTATTATATTTGAGTTGAGAGTAGAAATATACATTTCGAGTGTCTCTTAATCCAAAAAAATAGTTTTCAGAAATGTTATCTGCCTTTTTGTCTGTACTGAGACCACACTGATAAAATAACTTGACTTTTTGTGAAATTTGGTTTTAGGGATGAGCGAGTGTTTAAGAACTAAGGAAGTCTTATAGATCTGTAAGATTTATGTAGCAGATGCCTTACCATGCCAATAAGATCATTAAAACGCCAGTAGGTTTTTTAGCCTCATCAATAATGCCTGTCACCTCTCTCGATCTTGCACATAGCGTCTTGTGCTCTGACTTTGTCACGTCTTTGTCATAATAAGTTTACTTATCTTGTTTTACTTTGACCTAATATTTTTAGAAGAACTGAGATATTTCTTGCTAGACAATGAATCCCCCCAACGTGTAGTTTGATGTAGTCGGAGAATTGACACTAACTGGGTCATCATAGAGTGTCTTGGGATCCGTCTTGATTACCGAATCACATTCTAGAATCAAAAGGGTTTGCCACGGAAAAGGCTGAAGATTTTGACGAATTTTACCAGGTTAATGGTAAATATTAGCAGACCTGTATCAAGCATGACGTGTGATGTTATCTGTCGTCCAATCCATCCTCTATGCGGGTCAGGTATGGATGGAAGCCCTCTGTAAAAATAATTTCAGGAAAAGATTACGGACGTGCAAAGATAATGTGCTCTCCAGATTTCATTAGCCTACCGCATCGTGTCGGAACCAGCTGTACTTGTGGGGTAATTCCCCTTGACCTTTTTGCTTTTGAACGTAAAACAGATTTTTATGGGGAATGATGGACTGGCTTTTCCTCAAGCCCGAAGGTAAACTACGGAGGAATGGAAAGCCTGATGCGATTGAGATGAGATAAGACGTTAGACAGCGGGACTGATCGGTGACATTGGGCCTTGAGTGGATCTGGACATTGGTGAAGTGGACTTTTATCTCACCCAATTCATGACGGGTTTTGGTTGCTTTGGTGCCTACCTCTTCAGGATGAGGATAGCTAACGGCCTGGAATGCCAGTATGGCGATTCAAATAATTACGATGCACTACATACCTTCTTCTTTGGGGACGGTGGGAGGCAGAGCGGAGTGATTGAAAGAAGCAGGTGGCCAAGTATCGCCGGAAACTATAATTTCTGTGATGTTGTCCAGTCCAGATCGTGGAATGCTATGTCTACTGCAGGAGAGTGCTGAGACAAAAGAGGACAGAAGAGCTGTAATGTACCGTACCAGCTGATGTAGATGACATTATGTAGTCGTAATGACCTCTGGGCAAAGTAGGCACTCTCTTGAAGTATTGCAGAAATCGTGTTTCCGAGATGGAAATCCAATACCTTGACAGATTGGTTTTTATTGGGTGTGAGTCCCACACACCAGGGAAAAACTCTGACTGTACATAAAGCATTTATCTATAAAAAAAGAAAAAAACTTTTAACTAATACAGTGATGACTAGATTAATGTGGTATAGTCCGAACCGGATAGCCAAAAATCCAAATAATCTAAAATTATATCAGGAATTAAACGCCCACGTCACGTAGACGATTGTGATTAGCACCTGCAAACTGCATATAACTAACGTACAGTGAAAAGTCACTAAAAATATCGCAGGTGTTTTAACGTGTTAAATAGTTTTTAATTTGATTAAAAAATTATAATGATCAGGAGTGGAAAAATAAAGGAGAATTTTTTATCTTGTTAGGTGAAAAAACATTAAAAATTATTTGGTGTATGTGTTCTTAATTCATTTGTTACTCAATCTTAGTTAATTATTCTTGTCACCAACATTAACTACTACAGTTGTGTCTAAAATTTTCAAAGTGCGATGTACCTTGAATTTTAACTGTAATAATTGTTTAAAGTTTTATCCGGATGATTCGAATCCGGATAAACTGAACCTTACTGCTTTATAATTATATGCAAAAATACTATAATATAAATTGAGGTGCGAACGGCCACATCAAAATAGCTATCAAATGTAGGTAGTTTCCGATAGCTATTTTGGTGTGGCAGTTAGCACCTCAAGGAAGAAAGAATGTGTCTTTTGATCAACCCTTCAATGCGGTTTCGTGTTCACCTCAATACTCAAGCCAAATGCCATCTGCAGTGCCGTTCGACGTTTAAGTCACGCCCGATGTCGACCCATCATGTGCTGCTATACCTCGGCAGTTTAACAAACTATTTTGAATCTTTGACGTTTTCAGGGCTTTGTGGACAGTACAACAAGTAATTTCAGCTGTTTTTACTGATTTCCAACTAACACGAGAAAGACAGAGATAGTTTAGAGTGAGTCATCAAATCAACTGTTCATTCATCATGTTACTGTCGCCAACCCTGTTTGTTACTATTGTGTTTCTCAGTTATTTTGATCATAAATACGTTGTAATAATGGGAATAAATAGTGAATACATTTATTTTGACTGTTTTATTGTATTTGTGGTTATTTATTGATCCTTTTTATGTTTTATTTTTGCAATAATCAACCAGATATAGTTTTTGTTTTGTATGCTTTCGTCATTTGTAAACTGTAGAACTCAAGTGGGCTGTAGCCTAGCCTAGCCTGTAGTGTTACTATTACCTTTCAATTTACTGCGAGAATCAGGTAAATAGGATTTCTCATAGTGAAGAAAATATGTTTTAGTAATTGTTAGCACAAAAAGGTCGGGACCGCCAACAAATTACCGCGATAGGGTCTGTTTGGTAATAAAAATGTTCTGTGTTGAAGTGAATATTTTTATGGTTGTATTGGCGTCGGTTGAACAGCTGGTTGTGTTACAGGAGTCCCATAATGCAAGGTAACACGGAGCAGCAACAGCTGACGCTGATCTCCCAGCTGTGTGGCTCGATAACACCAGACGTGTGGCCAGGGGTCGAGGCTCTGGACCTGTATACCAAGATGGAGCTGCCGCGTGGCCAGAAACGGAAAGTAAGTCGCTCAACTGATGTTTGAAACACTGTTTTATACAGGAGCAAAAGTTTATTCAGTATTTATATATACAGTATTTTTGGGGATGGATTGAAAAAAATTCCGGATCAGTGGAGGTAAATTAAAAAGAATAAATTCAATTATAAACTACATATGTTTTGCTTACCATGACAAACTTCACCACTAGGCCTACATTATGAATTCAAACTGTATTCACATTCTATAGTGGAACTTTCATATTTCCTCTCAAAAACAACTAACTAATTAAATTCCCAGAATAAGTTACAGTGCAAAAATCATAATATCCATGTAATCTTAATTTTTTTAAATCTTCAATTGGTTTCACCAGATTCTGTGATTATTTTAGTTTGTAAATTATATCAGGAAACAGGAACTTTCAGCTTTTTGCAAACAATATTATACATAAAAAGTTACAAGTGTTATAAAAAATATTTAAACATAAATCTTTTAATTCTCAGTAAGATGACATGGGAAATAATGTGCATTTTCTGTTGAAAATTGAATTTTGAGTATATTTATTACCCTTAAAAAATTTTGTAGGATTTGTTTTATTGCATACAAATTTGTCATCAACTTGTTTCTCTAAATTTCCCAAATAATGTTGTTAAAAATAAAAACTTTTTTTAATAAAAAAAGAATAGTTTAGTAACCTTCAATCCTAAATATAAAGTTTTATTAAAAGTTGTTTAGTTATTATTTAATTTTTCCTTATCCTCCATAAGATTAACATTGGAGCCCCAAAATACAACGTACTGTGTTTAGATTTTTTAATATCTCGGTAACCGTTGGAGATAGAGAAAAACTTTAAGGAACTTAATTGTGCAGTTTTTTAAGCTGATTCTAATGGTGAAAGATAAAATTTGAAATTTTAAAAAATTACATGTGAAAAACGCAAAAAAACCCCATTTTGGGGTACAAAACCCCCCCAAACTACCCGTTCCCATTGACCGATATGTCTGGTTTACGAACTCGTCCGAGCATTTGTAGGAATACACGTCTCTACCAAATTTGGTCTGAGGCTCTGGACCTGTACCAAGATAAAAGAAACGGAAAGTAAGTCGCTCAACTGATGTTTGAAACACTGTTTTATACAGGAGCAAAAGTTTATTCAGTATTTATATTACTGTATTTTTGGGGATGGATTGAAAAAAATTCCGGATCAGTGGAGGTAAATTAAAAAGAATAAATTCAATTATAAACTACATATGTTTTGCTTACCATGACAAACTTCACCACTAGGCCTACATTATGAATTCAAACTGTATTCACATTCTATAGTGGAACTTTCATATTTCCTCTCAAAAACAACTAACTAATTAAATTCCCAGAATAAGTTACAGTGCAAAAATCATAATATCCATGTAATCTTAATTTTTTTAAATCTTCAATTGTAGTTGAGTGACTAGGCCTATATTATGACACAATTGTAATGTATCAGAACATAGCAAAGAATTCAGATCTTTAATTAAAATTTGTAAAGTCTAAGCAATTTGAAAATCTCTAATTCCAAAACTTGTTTATACAAGGTTGTATAAAATAAAGACCTCTTTATTTTAATAATTCATTTTATTTATCAGTTTCATCCACTTACATGCAGTTATATCACTCAGTTGTAATCAACCATTATTTTTATATTCTAAAGTACTTTAACCCTCCACGGTTCATTATTTGACCCCTTGAGGTTCACCTCATTTTGGCGCTTTTGCAGGCTTTTACTAAAAATTCCACATAAAATAGTAAAAATATAGTAACTATAACATATTATACACCATTTTAATCTACATTAAATTATCTATAAGATAAAAGTAACATGTTTTATTTTTATCTTGGTTTTGATGGGTGTATCCAATTAAAATTGATAAAAAAAATTTTTTCAAAAGATTTTTCAAAGTTTGCTCCCCCACAAAACACAGAAAATAAATACCAGTCAAAAATTGAAGATAGCCAAGTTTTTAAAAATTTAATAAGTAAAATAAAAATATATAGTTTTATACACATAAGTCACTGCTATCAATTTTAAAATGGTGAAATTAACATCAGAACACCAAACAAACGCGACGAGAACGTGTAACGCCACCATTGTAAACAAAGCGACATAACCGCGCAACTGAAGACCGATGTTTTAACTAACATAGAATTCTGACGCATAGAGTAAGCAAAACGAAACATACCTCGGCGGAAAGCGTATGATCTGTAGAAAACAACGATACTATATTCAATGTAGTTTTAACCGAAAATGTATTCACACCATTGCTTTTTGTAAAAGCTTACCTACCGTCGATTGATCGACGGTGAACCTTCGACGACCGGCGGTGGCGTCGATGGATCGACGGTAAAACCGTTGGAGGGTTAAAAAGTCCTCAAATTTATGATGATTTTATTAAATAGCATTTTACCTTTTTTCAAACTAGAAGGCAATTAGTTGAAAAATAATATAGTTGAAAAATATAAAAATTAGTTGAAAAATAAATTAGTTGAATGGATATTGTATATCCATTCTAGACCCTGGAGCAAAATAGTTTTTCTCTATTGTGTTTTAAAACTGTAATTCCAAAAATATCTTATCTTGGTCAAGATAAGAAAATGGACTAGTCCCAAGTTAAATAAAAAATCAACCAAAAAAATCAAACAAAAAAATAAAACACAAACAAATAGAAAGTTGTTAAAAAAATTATAAAATGATGTGTAAAAATCCAGCAATAAGCTAATGATATTTTCCTTTTTAGATTTTCAGAATCAAGTTTACTGAAAATAGAAGTAGTCACTCAATGACCTCCAATCAGGGAAAAAATTTGTAAGGGTTTTATTTTAAACCGTTTGATGCTCCCTTTATTGTTGCAGAACATGTATGGCTATTAGAAAAATTCCATAACAGCAGAAATAGAATTTTGTTGTCACTACTGCTCTTGATATGCCAGATTTTCTTATACTGGACCATACATTCACAACATTAATTCATTGCAGATAGTCCACAATAATTGTACCGTTCAGTCTCTATAATCCAGCCTTCATTACCCCAACACCTCCAGTAATCTGGCGCTGTGTACTCGCCGAAACTGAGTCATTAAGTTTTTATGATTAGACTCAAGAAATAATAAAATTCATAAAATAAAAAGTCTTGAAACCAAAAGTAGGTGAAACTTGGATTTCTGATTCAGCTAGAATCCTTAAAAACCCTCAGAGCGGTGGAGCCTTTAAACTTACTTTGTATTTTTTTATTTTTCACTTAACTCTTCTTAAATTAATAGGTATAAATAAAAATACAAAACATGCCTCCCCCCATTAACCACAGAGCCATAAAATAAGCAAAACTGGTGTCCACTGCAATCCCTACTAAGCCTACAAATGCGGTCAACTTCCACCCAAGCTTGTCACCGTTTATTTAAAAGGTGGGTCCTCCTGCCACCGTACCACACATTTGCAAGCCCAATGCAATTGGCTTTAAACGTTGCACTCGTCAATACAACGGTTTAGTCTACTACACCAAAGGAATACCGTCTGAAAAAGTGTGATTTGGGGTATAAAAAGCATACTCTAGTGGCAAAACAGCGAACCAACGAGCTAGTTATGCGTTTGCTCGCAGATGGCAGCACCGTGTTAGTAATTGTTGACTATACGTATCGTTGAATATCATTGCGATAAATGGGTGCTGCAATGTCTTTACCACTTAGAAGGTTAAGTAAATATAACGACCAAAAGTCCTGGGAGTGGCGCAGCTTCATCATCACAGTGCTCATGCCTTCCCCCACCACCCCATTTACTGTTCAGTTAAATTGACTTCGGTTTTGTTTGTGCACTTATCTTGGTTACGGTATCTGCCCATTATTTTGGTTTTACGCCTTTATTTCTAATTTCAGGTTAAAGAGAGGTTAAAACCTTACGTAAAAGACCCATTCGCCTGTGATCTCCTGGACAAGCTGCTGGTGCTGGACCCGGCGAAGCGAGCGGACGCTGACTCGGCGCTCAACCACGATTTCTTCTGGACGGATCCGATGCCGTGTGACCTGAGCAAGATGCTGGCGCAACATACGCAAAGTATGTTCGAGTACCTGGCGCCACCGCGCCGGCCGGGACACATGCGACCGCATCACCACCAACCAGGCGCAGTGCCTTCCACAACGGTCACCAAACCAGTCTCGTCCATGGACAGTGGTTACCAGGACAGAGTGTTTTGAGCACGAGGCTACTTTGTTGTTTAAAATTTGTTTATGTAAATAACAACCTTCGTTTATGACTCGTACTTATTGTTATGGCGCTGTAAACTTGTGAAGGTTTTGGTGCGATCTGAATTTGACATCGGTGATTTTGTATCGGACGCCTCTTTTTTTTACTTGGGGTGATAACGAAAATAAATGTGTTAAATTACCATAAATATTTTTCTTTGTTAGTTATAGTACAAATTTTTTATATTTTTGCGTGTACAGAGTATTCTGCTCACTCACCAATTAAAAAGCGATCTAAATATTGGATAACGTGTTTTATTTTTCAAGATTTTTTACTCTTATTTGTCAATATTTTGGATCTAATTTTCGAACCATGATTATTGATTTTTTCAATAATTCATATTTTGAAAATACTTTGTAATTTTCAGTTCCATAAAAACAAGTTTAGATAACAAAGCCATCCGACACACTAATGGAATATATGTATATTTATTATTTTGTAATTAAGATGGTATACATCTATTGTACAGTATAAATTGATTTAAGATATACTGTATATATATATCAAACATGATAATGTTTTTGATTTCTTAAAACAAAAGTTATTTCATTTAATAAATCTAAAATAGTGTACCAGCAAGAACAGGAAATTATTTTTGGTTTATACAATCTCTTTGAATGTATCTCAGTTAAACTCTGTCAAAATAGAATCTTAATATTCATACCTGTAATACATAAATATGAAATTCTCATAATTCTTTGATGTAATGACATATTATTTGGGACAGTGATCACACTTACAAGTGTTTTTTTGTATTTAATTTTTCACAAATAGGGGGGTTTCAAATGTAAAAAAATTTGTCTGTATATGCGTACACATGTATATATTTTTACACATCATAAAATTAATGAAACCGTTAGTTTTGTTTATCACTTTAAATTATCTTAGAGAAGAATTTTTCATTTTTCATATCAGCCTTGAGAGGTAATTATTAATAAATATAAACCAATACTTTTGAAAGTATTGACTATTGAATGTTTATAAATAGGGAAAATTGATTGAGGTTAAGGAAGGATTTTTCTGATGTTATAGGGAAAATGTTCAATTTTAGAACAATGTAAATTTAGTGAGCAAGTTTCAGTGACCGAAATATGGGTGATTGGAGTTTTCTTTGTCACGACTGTAAGTGTGGCTTTGGACTTTGTATGTTACAATATAATTTATAATGTTCCTAGAAATCACCAATAGCGTTTGGAGAATATTAATCAGGGTTTCCAAATCTACTCATAAATAATAATCTTATATAATTAATCAAAAAATCGTTACAAATAATATTCTTATACCACCTTGTCAATTCTTGTTAGTAACTTAAAATTCTCAAAAGAATTTTTTATATTAAAAATTGATAGGTTTAACTTACTAATGTCATTAATCCTTACCTACCAATGATTTTTTAAAACTTGGGACAGGTATTTTAAACCAACTGAATTTTATTTACATGATAAATTTCAACAAAGTACAAACAATTATTGAACCCCATAACTTTTCAAGATTTTACTCAATATATTTTCCCTATTGATTTAAAATGTGATTTCTAGTCGTATTACTGTGATTAAAATAAAATTTGAAAATCGTTTTAAACACGGTTTGCTTCTTAGTTTCTGTGTTGTTTTATAAAGACCATTCATCAATATAAATAATTATATATATAATTTTTTTCACATGCACATATAACAACAATTCAATAAATTGGGGCTACACACTGTGTAAACACTGTTAATTTTTACATAAGCTTTCCTCAAAATCATTCTATTCTTTCAAAAAAACTTCAGGATGGTTTCATTTTTGACACATTTTAATTTTTATTTTTGTTTGACATTTTTGCAATTTGAAATGTAAGATTTCAACCCACTAGCAGCACAACAATTGAATATAAAGAAATTTTAACAGTGAGATGGAAGTTTTACCATTTATTTTTACTAGAATACAAAACAAGATTTATATTACATGGCATACTAAAATACTTGTGAAGTGTTTTTAAAGTTTGGTTCGTTAAAGGAGCAAAACCTTGTCTTTGGCGCTCAATATTTTTTCCGGGCTTTGACACACTGAAAATGGCAACACTTGCTCCTTATGACAAATCTTTAGTTAAGTTGAGCAGTTATTAATGTATCATTTAAATAAACCATAGTAAACGTAAATATGAATAACTTAGGTAATAGTAGAAATACAAGATAAAATTTATTAATTTTTTTATAACCTCGTTAAATTTTGTAATATACTAAAAAAAGAAACATTTATACCAAAAAAATTATCTTAAGTTAAATATTTTAGAGTTCTCATTGGTTAAGAAAATACAACTAATTATTAATTTTTTATTTTAGGCCACTGTTTATGTTACATAATTCATTAAACTTAAGTAGTCGTTAAGTCATAGGGCCTAGTTTCCATCGTGGGGTAAGGTTCTTTTGGGTAACTGGTTTTTCCGTGCTGGAATATGGCGGATGAAATGTAAATTTGTGTCAGATTGACTGCCTAAAATGGTATTCAGACCTCAATTTGAGTTTCTCATTTAGTGTTATATTTCTCATCAGTTAAAAAATTTATGGTGGTGACATATAAACTGAGTACAGATTATTTAATAATTAATATTATCATTCTAAAATCTCACTAACTTTTTTTGCGAACCAGATGTAGCTTTTGTATGAATAAAAATGTGTAAATAGTATTCATTAAAAACTTTAAATCTTTACCTGTATTTCACTTTTTATTATTTATTTCTTTAATGCAGTTATTTACATTTATGTTGTATATACTTGTCTGCAGTTGTTCTGTCAATATGAGCAAATTAAATATTTTTATATTTGAAGTTCGTATTATTTAGTATCCCGACTTTTAACTGGAATCCATTACCTATTATAAACTTCTTTGAAAGCTTGTTTTTAATTGGTTTGCCCATTATGATTGGTCTACTTTGCCCATCAAAGTTGCAACCAAAATTTATAGTAAATATTGTTCTTTAATTGAATAATTTAATGAGTTATTAAAATGAATCAGTTTACTGTAAAAAGGAATTATTACGTAGCATGAAGTTATGGTTGGATTAGTAAAGTCTAAACATAAGCTAACATTCATGTAATCTTACTATCGACTGTGACATCAACTAAGCTAATTTTTTCAAGCTTGTTTCATTAATGAAATTGATATTAGACAACTTGAATTAGTTTATTAGTTGGTATTAGTGCAGCTGAATAGAAACAGAATGATAAAATATGTTTACTAGAAAGTAGTGTCTGTGATGGGCGAACTTCGTTTTGGTAGCTGTAAGAAAAATAAATAATACTCCTGTGACATTCCTTACAGGAATTTTGTCTGCTAGCCTTTTATTGTGGCATTTTTATACAATTAATGTTAATGTGGTCAGCTTAGCTTGTTCTTCACCGTGTGCTGAAACTCACATGATGATTTGGATATTGAAATGTGTCAAATTGACACTAGCGATCCAAGTAGTGAGAAATCTGAAACCCTAATTGATGAAATTGATGTTAGGTAAAAAATAAAAATTTTTCATTTAACCTTCATCTGCTGGCATATTTGTTTTTAGACTATTTTAAGTCTAGTATTACGTGTGGTACGTAATTGGACTGGGACGGTGACGTCCTGTCTACTTGGAGGTCATGAATTGTGGATAATTGTAGGCGATGGTCGGTGGGTGTAGTGTTCTCTTGTGTGGATTAACGTCTGCACTATTGAATACTACGTTAATCCACAAAGACCATCCTCACAAGTGACCTATGTGTAATTCAGGTTCAGATTCTAGTTAAACTGTAGGTCCCTTAGACATATCCATGTTAAAAAGGCCAATCACTCACATGGCATAAGAAAATTGTATTTTACTTATAAAATAACTTTAAAAATTAAATAACAGGTTACTGACCTTGATATCCGTCAATCCAATTCAACTTGTCACTATTGTCTGTGACCTAGGTTTCGAACACATAGGTTCATTTTCAAACAAATGTCATTGTTTACTCCATTGGAGGTCGTTCTGTTCTCTTCAATACGTCAACACATTTAGACAAACAGTACATTTAAAACAAACAGTACATTTATACATTTAAAACTTTAAAATTTGATTACTAAATAATTTGTCTTTTTCACTATCAAACTGGTTATTGTCATATCAGTCAGTGCCTTCTATGACAATATGACAATAACCAGTTTGATAGTGAAAACCGGCCGGCAAACACGTTATTTAGTTAATCAAATTTTAAAGTTTTAAATGTATAAATGTACTGTTTGTACTGTTTGTCTAAATGTGTTGACGTATTGAAGAGAACAGAACGACCTCCAATGGAGTAAACAATGACATTTGTTTGAAAATGAACCTATGTGTTCGAAACCTAGGTCACAGACAATAGTGACGAGTTGAATTGGATTGACGGATATCAAGGTCAGTAACCTGTTATTTATTATCCACCAATTCAGGAAGCTTACAAATAAAAATGAATAAAATGAATAAATTTAAAAATTAATTATTGCATATAAAAGAGTAAGAAATATATAGACACACAGAATAATTTTAGTGAGTTTCCTAAATAAAATTGACCTATTTCTTTGGTTTGTCATGACAAGGCCTAGACTCTAGCCAATATTTTTTGTTTGTTTTGGGGTTAGAAATGATAATTTTTAATGTTCAAACCTAGTTGTAAGGCAGAAAGTCTCAGGGTGGAATAATATTTTATTAATGCGGTCAGAAGATTGTAGTTTATGTCATAATCTTACCCTTTCTAAAATGAGTTCTCTTTAAAAATATTTAGCTTATGTCTTAATTTAAGTAATTTAGTTCACGAAGCGTCAGCTGAGTGTTGCCAGAACTTCGAGTGCGGCCATGACAGTTTGCACTCGTATTACACACAAGATTTTTCCTACAATAAAAAAGTCATTTAGGTTATGTTTGATTTCCCCGTTGGGATATATGTAAACTTAACTTTTATGTTTCCGGTAACCTCAGATTCATTGCGCA
This sequence comes from Nephotettix cincticeps, assembly GCA_023375725.1. Taxonomy (NCBI): domain Eukaryota; kingdom Metazoa; phylum Arthropoda; class Insecta; order Hemiptera; family Cicadellidae; genus Nephotettix; species Nephotettix cincticeps. The sequence goes on from CM041785.1 coordinate 3,980,678, forward strand.
AAACCGGAAGTTAGTTTAATAGGAACGGCGACCGTCTATCACAGAGAGCTTAGCTTAAGCTATTAGTTAGTTTCATGTAGATTTGGAGCGTTCTGCGCACGTGATTGGGTGGTAATAAGATCATATCCATCCTAGTGCGGATATGTACTACTTATAACGTTCTGCCAACAGTGCGAAATATGCCTGTTATCGTGCGGTTGCAAAAATATTAATTGTCAATAATAGTCAATTGATTACAAATATATTATAAACCGCTAAATGAAAAACGTTTAGAGCCTACCGAATCTTGTTGAGTCGTTTTTAGGATCAGCTGATAAAATAGTTTTGGGTCATGCTGATTTCGAAGGCCGTGAACAAGACCATTAACATGAACTTGTTACAACAGGAGTTCAGTGCGGATATAATACTGTCCGTCGTGGATTAACAGTGTACCCGCTAGTGTGTTGGTGTTTAGTTTTTTTCGTAGTTTTGACACTTCCAATAATGTTAACTACCTCCAGTGTGCGTGTTAACTTCTTACTTTTTAAAAATAAATACTCGTCAAAATGGTGAGTGATGACCATAAACCTATATTATCATAGAAAATGTTGTGAGAAAAACCCTTATTCCCATTTTAGGGTTTTTGTCCAGAATCGATTTTTATTTTACTAAAATCTGTTGAAATTTTATAACATTATGCAATGTAACAATTCAAATAATATTAGCACCTAGTTTTAATTTTAAGCAGTGTCGTATTAAAAAATTGGTTTAGTTTTAGGATTTTAAAGAGGTAGGGTTTTTGTAACATCTATTTCTAATTCGAGTTAGTGTGAATGATTTGTTTGGGTCTAACAATACATATATCAGTCATTTAACCAGAAGCTAGAATGTAATTTATATACATGAGTTTGTAAAGTGAAAAGTTTAATTGAATTGCGAAAAAACAATAATTAAATATCATACTACTGAATTAATCTTGAGCTTAGCTACATCGAATAGTTACCATGGCAGTGGATATTTATGCTTTGACACATAGATAAATATAAAATGTAAGGTTATATAGGATGAATGTTTGATATATTATTACATTTTCTTTAATGAAGCGTTGCATAATAAACGGTACCAATGGACTGATACAAGTAAATTGTAAACGACAATTTTTAATAAAATTATCATATTCTATAAAGTTTATCTAAGTATCATTTAATAATTATTTTTTTCAAAAATAATAATCCAATTTCTGAAAATAACAACAAGAATGACCTTACGCTGCATAACAAGTTTCATGGAAAACCGTAATAAGGTTATAAGGTTGGGTAATAAGTAAGAAATTGTTTTTTTCAATATTCTCCATAAGAATAACATATATGTTGCTCTCAGACAACGTACTGCGTTGACAACTGACAGTAAATTAAATTTTCCTCTGGCATTGTTAGTCAAGGAAAAATAATTCAAAATACTAATTTGTGTAGTTTTTAAGCTGGTTTTAACTGTCGTAGTCAATATACTTTACCTTTATCGTTTTGACATTTAAAAGCCCATAATTTTAGATCCGTAATTTTTAAGGATATTCAGGCTGTGTTGTATTATTCAGTACCCTATGTAATATAAACTACTAAATTTAATCAAAATCGTAAGGGAAATTTTTGAGAAATTTGGATTTTTTACGTTTTTAAGTGTTTTAATGGGTGAACTATCCTTAAAAATCTAAAACTAAAAACGCTAGGAGATACGGTGAATGTATACCGTAGATACATATATACACTTTTTGGATTCAGGGGACCTCAAAACGGATATATCCACTCACAACTAAAATTAGGAAAATCGGGCGAAAACAATACTTTCTCCATATAATAAATATCATATAAGGGGAAAAAGTAAAATCGTGAACTTAATTAGTCCATAGAGCAAGAAGTACAATGGTAATATCGAATGCATTAAACAGTTGTATTAGTCTGAGATACCTTGAGGAATAGCGTTAACCCCTGAGGTAAAAAAGGCTTTTAGGTGTAAATATTTTTTGTAACAATTTTATAAATATAGACGTAAGAATATTTTCAAATATTTAAAAATAGTCCAGTTCTATTTTGATAGTATTTCTATGACTATTTTAAAATAAATATGTACTAAAGAGTTTAAATTCTCAATGTAAACAGGTTACAGTTTTATATATCACAACTGAACCATAAAATTAGTGTACGAAAAAACTGATTAAATTTTAGTACACAGTATTAGTTTTACATGCTTAGCATTATAATTCGTAGGTTAAAGCCTACACACTCTTGTAGCAAGCCTGCATCGCAGCTTTAGAATCCTGCAATTGTTAGCATTCAATTATAACTTTAGAAGCGCCAGCCCAAAGTTTGGCTTTCATTGAATTACTTTATAAATTCCGTTGATTAGTTGATAAGCTCTTATAACTTAATAAGTTTTCTGATTTTGTAAAACTGAGCTTCTCGTTAGGCGTAAAAGATGACAGTACATTTGTAACATTTCAAAAGTAATAAAATAAAGATTTAAAACATAATAAACTTCATACAATAAACATAGTAAATATATAATAAACAAGTGTTATGCAGTAAAAATGTAAAAATCCTCCTCTAAAATTTGGATTTTAACTGAAAATGAAAATTGAAAACGTTGTTGATTTATCTTTCACTGATATATTCAATCACACGTTTGCAAAGCTTATTAATAGTTTAATTCTGAACTAGCTGTCGAATTGATAAATATCTAATATGCGGAAAGAAAAAATATTTTTCCTATAAGCGCGCAATTACAGGCACATTAAGCATTGTTTGCAGAACGTATAAGTAGTACATTCTCTCACCATGGTGGATATGATCTCATTACCACCCTAGTGCGGAAAAGTAACCGGCCAATCACATGCGCGGAACGCTCCTATCTCTATATGAAACTAACCAATAGCATGCGCCAAGCGCTCACCGCTCAGTCAGCTGATAGACAGTCGCCGCTCCTACAACAATCACATCAGGATTTGCGCAATGAAACTGAGGTTACCGGAAATATGAAAGTTATGTTTACATTTATCCTAACGGGAAAATCAAACATAACCTAAATGACTTTTTTACTGTAGGAAAGATCTTATTGTGTGTAAAAAGAGTGCAAACTGTCATGGCCGCACTCGAAGTTCTGGCAACACGAAGCGTCAGCTGAGTGCAGCCATATGAACCTCTCATGCGATATGACATCCTTTGTGCTCTAGTTTCACAAAATAACTATTCTGGGGCAATTCAAGTCGGTGTGCGGTTCCCCCTTTGACCTTATTACTTGGCTGTAAGCTAGAAAATCTAGACAAACGTTTTAATTGCTACCAGACCAAGATAAGAAAACTATGTTAAATTAATTTGTAGTTTAAATAGATCAAACAAAATCATTTTAAGTAGTGTATGTAAGTGTGTACAACCTAAAACAAATCGAACATCTATGTAGTGGTTAATGTTGAACTAACACAAAACATAAATTTTTGGTGGGTAATATTGTGATAATGGTGTGAACTACGTTGTGTAAAGAATTTGATAAATATCAGTTAGTAAATAATAGTAAATAAGTCATCATTTAAAAATCCATTACGCTAAAACTAAATTGGTACTGCTAGTTACTCAAAATATATTTAAATAGACTGAGTTAGGTTTTTATGCTGCCATAAGATGCATATTCAAATATGAATTTCTTCGCCGGAAGTAGAGGTGAAACTTTGTTGCTGTCATTTGCTTGATTTCTCGCGGGAAATTCGGAGGTGTTTGTGATACTTCCACATTCATAGCAACTGACTGAGCCCTCTAGTAAAACAAAACACGACAGCAAGGTGATGGTGTCAATGAATACTTATAGCTTATTGTGCTTGGTATTTAGTTAGCTATACTTGATTAAATTACAACTGGAATTTTAGGTAATGACTAGCAGTAAGCACATCCTTTATACGGTATGTTGATAATTTAAAGAAGAAGATATCATACCAAAATGTAAACCTAAAATCCTAAACAAATCAATACAAAAAAATCAATACCCAGCTTTATTATTTAGCATTACTTTACAATTAAATAGATTAGAACATTTACACCATTATTATAATTAGTTATACTTTAAAATAACTTTTTAATATAGTATAATTTCGAAATGGGTTTAAAATCAATGTCCAATATAAACTAACTAATATTGATTTGACAGCTGTTTGTTTTTATTTCTATTAAATCTTTAAACTACAAAGACAGCTGATTATTACCAGTGGGCTATTCATTGAAAACTGAATCAAAATGCGAGTAATATTGCGTAAAAGTGGGGTTTTAAATGCTCGTTATTTACTTTTCAAGGGGCGGCGGGTGATTTCAAGCATTTAAAAACCTTCTCTGGAATGTAGAGAATACATGAAATAAGTTACATTGTAATCAGTTCTCCCGTTTTTTTCGGAGAAGACGGCGTAAAATGCCTCTTGAAGCGTCACAGAAAAACTGACAAACGGACAAAAATTGAGATAATACCGGTCTCGGCTTCTCTAACGCACGAAAAGTAAAAATAACTAAAAAATTAATAATTACAGACAAAACTCTAATTTTATTTATATAGATATTCTGAGATTATTAGTTTTTGGTTTGGCACAGTAAGAAAAGATGTGGTTTGGACAAGTTTGTTGATTGAACTACGTTTCAAACGAATTATAAAAATATTTTAAGGGGACACTCTTCATGTGGTGTATGACATATGTACGAATACACAGACAGGACCTAAATTCTTTTGAAGTTACCCCACGAATAATTCTGAAAACCCAAATTACAAAAATTTCGGCGAAAACAATCATTTTCCTCATACTGTTGTATAGGTATTGGTTTTTACAAAAGTGTCTAACACTAGATATACAGGGTGTTTCAGAATTCCCTACCAATACTTTAGGGCATTGTTCCTGGGTAAGAAACATATCTAAATATCATATTTAAATTGTCCGGAAGTCCTTAGTTACTCACACAGGCTCCATTTTGTTTTTTCACATATAATATTTTTCTGAGTAATGGTTAAATGTACAGAATTGAAACTTTGCACAAACATTTATGGCAAATAGACAAAGCTACAAAAAATTATGACAATTTCTCAAATTCATAAAACAAAATGGCGGCCATTTAAAATTTTGTTTCTCAAATAACTCGTGAACCGTTGATTTAAAAGAAAATTTACAAGAATAACTTATTTTAGGTAATGTAATTACAAATCGATTGACACCAAATTGTTTTAAATTAGACAAATATTAACTGAGATATGGTAGCTTTAGTGATAGGTGACCGCTAGAGCTTAGTTGCAGTGCATGTAAAGGCATGCGACTTGAGTCTGCCACAACAATGCAACAGTCTCCGCCTGCTTACTGTCATTAAAATTCCGGACAATTTAAATATGAAATTAGACATGTTTCTTACCCAGGAACAATGCCCTAGAGTATTGGTAGGGAATTCTGAAATACCCTGTATTAAGACAAGATTATTTATATACCAGTTTATTTGAAGCAACCACAAGGAGAATATTCATTTTTCTTCATCTCCAAGACTCTGTCAGACGCAGTTTGATATCTGATACAATACGCCCGAGGGCGTGGGCTGGTTTGAAAGAAACATAATTGTTTTTCATCTTTTTTGAATTAAATTAAATGCTTTAGGCAAACACAGATTAAAACGGTCTTTTGTAGATTATACTGTTTAACTAAGAAAATATAATTCTTAATATGTCTAGTGATGTAAAATACCTGGATATTTAAAACTTGGTGTAAATACCCAGGTATTTATAAAAAAGGAATAAATCAATTACTCCAGACAATGTTGTTTCAATTATCGTGTAATATTTTAAGATAGTATACAGCATTCTGTTTCTTATTTAACAAATATATATGAAATATATAATTTTATGCTAAAATTCATAGCTACACAGGTATTTAAAAAATGTAAAACAAACTGATATTCTCCCTTGATTGGATTGATAACATTTTTTACCATACCAATGTGTTTATTTTAATTTTCTATCACAATAATTACATTATCAATTTTCTCATGTACAAACAATATTATTTTTGGATAATAATATTTATGAACGAGATCTCATGCAGCCCACTGGCGTAAATATATATAAAATTTTGAATGACCCCCCAATCGTGTTCAGGGGGTTTGAATTCTTAACTGTCACAATACGGGTCGTGTGAATAACTCACTTTTCCGTAGAAAATTCGCTAATAATAATTAAGTTGCGTACTGGATCCAATCAATAAAATAATAAAAATAAAGACAGTCAGTTCAAAAACTGTGAACATGAGAAAAATTTTGAATTCATAAGATTAACATTTAATAGAAGGTTTGCTTTAAACGCTAAGTAGGATTTATACCTAAAACATTTATTTTAACATTATAACTTTCATCAACATCTGTAAAATAAAGGAGTTTTCTATTCTCCATATGATTAACATGGGAAAAGAGTAATGCAGGTTTCAATGATAAACACATAAAATATGTTTTAAGCATAAAATGTACCTCAACCCATAAAAGCTAAAAATAATTTGTATCAAAAAAATGGTTAATAAGTGAAATATTAATTTTTCCTTATCTCCATAAGACATTGGAGCCTCAAATACAACGTACATGTTAGATATTTTTTATATCTCGGTAACCGTTGGAGATAGAGAAATTAAGGAACTTAATTGTGTAGTTTTTTTAAGCTTTTTAAAAATTAGAAATTTAAAAAATATGTGAAAAACGCAAAAAACATTTTGGTACAAATAAAAAATAGTTCATTGACCGATATGTCTGGTTTACGAACTCGTCCAACAATTTGTAGGTCTCGATCGCACCATTTTTACGTGACTTATCGTGCTAACAGACACATATATAAATAAAAATTTTAACGACTATTGTTTTTGGTCTCTGGGCACCTAAAGAAGAAAAAATAACATGGTCCCGGGCCTTGCCATGAGACCTACGGTAATAGCTACTTCCCTATGGGAAATTCGCTAAAAGTTGGTTATTAAACATGGGAACAATTCTAATGTAACTAAATAGACAGGTTTCAGTGTTGTCTTTAAGATTGTAGCAAATCTAGGTTTCCAAAACTTAATTCATATAGTTTGTAAATAATAGCTCGCTTAATGTTAGTAGGATACATTCAGAATTAAACCTTTAGATACGGGTAAAATACTAAGAGTTTTTATTAAAAAAATGTCCTTGTGGTATACACATTGAAAACTTTAAAACTCTTTTTATCTTCCTCAGCCCTTAGAGCATGTTATGTAGAACAATCAAATAAATTTTACCAAATCATCTATCTCTAGGCCTAGGGTATTTTAACTAAATATTTTTCAGAAGTGGTCCTAATATGGCTGTGAAGACAATAATAAAGACTTTTAAACACTTTTGATATTATTTTAATGGTTCTTAGAGCATGTAGATTGCAAAAAGAAATTGTCTTTACTCTATAAATAGAAATAATCATATATACCCAGGTTTTGGGTAGTTACCCGACCCACATCACTAAATATGACTAACTATAAGTAACTAAGTAGCGTGATAAAAGCAAATTGAAAATTGTTTACGTATCTTTAGGACCTGTATCTTTTGGTGTTAAATTTTCATTAATAGCCGTAAATCACCTATCAACAAGCATGATACTTGCACACGCTACTTAATACAGAACCTAGACCTGTTTTTTGTCGGAGTTTGATATAATAAAAACTGTCAAAAACCCAACCATTGATATTTTTGTTCGAAGATGATTTATAGATTTTGAAATCATATAAAAGATCAACTAAAGGGAGGTCTAGGTTTTTGATTTCCCCGGAGTGTAAGGTAACGTGGTCAATTGGCTTACACAGAACTACACATTTGCCCAACCTTGAACACTTTTGACTCTACTCAACTCAAGTATTATACATTACACATTTCCTTGTTTTTAACCTTATATTGTTCTAGATACTTTTTCCTTTTATGTTTAGTCACAATTGTAACATCTATATAAAAAATTAGAGTTTTTTCTGTACATTGCTCAGAGCTATTAACCTTTTAGTTATTCTTCACGTTTCGTGCGTAAGAGAAGTCTGAACCTGATCTCAATTTGTGTCTGTCTGTCTTTCTGTGACGCTCCAGGAGGCATTTACGGCCTCTTCTCCGAAAAAAACGGGAGAGCTGATAACATTTAAAATTATTTCATGCATTCTCTACATTCTAGAGAAGGTTTCTCAAAGCCTACAATTAATTGTCCGCCGCCCCTTGAAAAGTAAGTAACGAGCATTTAATAACCCACATTTTACGCGATAATAGTCGCATTTTGCTTTCAGTTATCAATTAATCACTCCTGGTAATAATCAGCTGTCTTTGTGTTTTAATGATTTAATAGAAAGAAAAACAAACTGCTGCCAAATAAATATTAGCTAGTTTATGTTGGTGATTGATTTTAAACCTATTTCGAAATCAAACTATATTAAAAAGTTATTCTAACGTATGACTAATTTTAATAATGGTATAAATGTTTTAATTTATTGAATTGTATAGTAATGCTACATAATAAAGCTAAGTATCTATTTATTTTTGGTACTGTTTTGTTTAGAATTTCAGGTTTACATTTTGGTATGATAATCTTTCTTGTTTAAACTGAATCCTACAACCCGTACAAAGGACGGGCTTACTGCTAGTATTTATAAAAAAATCTTATTTATTTTACATGAAACTAAATATTTTTTGTTCAGCCCTTTTTATATGAAAGAAATGTGGCGAACATTAAATTACTGAGATCACTATTTTTTGCTATTTTTACACATTACATTTATTATAATAATCAGCTGTTGAATATTTTTATACTGTCCTTTCGCTATCTGAATTGTATAAATTTTGCTATAGTGTACTACATTAACAAACATTAATAAATATTTAATTTTGTACGTGCGTGCACGTGTGAGTGTGTCTATTTTATAGGTTAAATGATCAAAGGTACCCTGGTGTAGTCTGTTTCAATTTTTCATATACGTTTTTAATGTTTCAAATCCACATGCATACACTCATTTCTCGTACATAATTTGGCTTAAAATACCTGGATAGGCCACCATTTCAGAAAGTTAGTAATTATTACGATAATTAACGTTATGTTAATTATACGTTTCATATTTGCCAGCAAATCTAAACTAATAAATTTATTACATTAACGCTGGTCCTCATATAAAATACCCAAGGTGTGTTGCGTTATAGTTATACTGTAAGATCAGTTATACATTGATTGGGCTATTAATTAACAGTGTAATTAACACACAAACTTCGATCGGCCACAATTAAAAAAATAACTTGGAAAATGAGACCTGAGAAATTTAATTTAGTTATTTAACTAACCTATTTATGAGTTGTAGATCTGTACCCAATATACACTTTATTAATTTTACAGAGAAATATGATCTAGAATAAAAATTGTATTTGCCAACAGAATATTTGTCTATATTTTTGACCTGCACGGGTCTAACAGTGATAAATTCTCCCGCACAAGGGAAATACTCTGACATTGCTTTGCTCCAGCCATTCCAACACACATGTTTAAATGTAATGCAAAATACGTCATTGTAAGCAAAGCCTAAACTAATGTTTACTCATTCCTGAGATGTTTGGCCGGATAGTAAAACACCTCCGTAGTAACAGACCTAAGCGAATTTCCATTTGTCTAGGAATTAATTGGTCTAAATTAATTTTAATCATAAATTAATTAAACGATATCGCACGAAACTCGCTAGCGTGAGTCGAGAGAATTCAACAGAATTTATATTATTCCCATTACAGTAATCGAATAGTACTGAGCATGCAGGTTTGTTGCAGTAAGGGTTGTTTTATATTAAGTACTTGTACCAATAAGTAAAAACACATACAAAATCTTACCAATACTAAGCGAGTTATACCACTAATTTATCTATTCTCCTTAAGAATTATTACAATGAATATATAGGTTTGCTGCTGTAAGAAACATTAAATTTTGGGGGTTTATAGATGTATGGATAAAACTTAACTAGATGGACTTGCATACCAAAAATCTCAACTAAAATTAAAAGATGTAGTGACAAACAATACTTTCTCCATAAATACTATCGTATGACTAGGAGAAAGTAAATATGTTTGTATTTACTTCCCTGTGGGAAATAGGTTAGATCATGTACATGACTAAAGGGAATGATTTAAGTTGATCCAAACAGGTGTTCTTATTCTTTTATATTTAGAATTCAATACAATAGTCCTGATAGTTTCTATGGAAATCTGTTACATGTTTTCCATCTTAAAAATCACTGACACCCCCCCCCAGATCTAATACATATCCATGTCAAAATGTTTGTATTTACTTCCCTGTGGGAAATAGGTTATATCATAGATATGTCTATAGGTGAGGTTTTCACTTCATTTAAACAGCTGTTCCTATTCCTTTATGTTAAAAATTCAATAAAATAGCTGTGGTGGTTTTTATGGAAACCTGTTACATGTTTTCCATCTTAAATATTCCCAACACCCCCTATAGCTAGGACATATCCATGTCAAAATTTCAATATAAACTACCGTAATGTATTTGTTTTCTACGCAGTATCCGATACAAAGACCATAATTACTGATTGTTCTGAAGAAACCCCTTGACAAAAGGGAGCTTAGCTGCGGCAACAACGGACTTTGGGGCGGATGTACGAGCTACCCCTCCTGCACCCTAACCACCTGAGCGTCCTTTATTATTGTTTATGTTTTACAAGAACAACCACAGTCTTGAGAACTTTATTCAAATTCTGAAATATTTTTCCAACCATTTTGCGTTTCTAATTTCTTTTCAAAAACACAAATTTGATTTTTCATCACACAAAACAATATAATGTTGTCTCTCCAAGAAGAAAGAAAACAAATCTACGAGAAAGGAATTTTCAATAATTTGTTTTTAATATTTCAGTAATTAAAGCTATATGAGGTTTTTGTGGTTGGAAAAAAATATCTCACAACTTAACTCGTGGATTTTAAACGAGCTTTTACTTCGTAGAGCTATTTAACAAAGTAAATTGAAATGGTTACATAAAATATTCCAAATATTTTCGACAAGAATATACTGGTTATAAGTAATTAGTGAATTTCCCATGGAAAAGTGAGCTACTCCCATGACCCGTATGGTGACAGTTAAGCCCGGGACCATGATAGAAGTTCACAACTCGACCACCTGAACACGTTTAGGTCATTACATTTTGTGTCGACACGATAACGGCCGCAATTTTTGTTTGGGGGTTATCCAAAATTACATATTCTGTAAAATCTTGGATGTGTTCGATGGGCAACACAGTCGGACTACACCAACCCCCCTTTAGGGGAGGAGGTTTGTACTTTAAAACTGGGGGTTCCAATTTATTTTCGTATAATTATTGAAAAAAATCTATTTTTCCTTCACTATAAATAAAAAAATGCGTTTCCTTAGTTAAAAGCCAATACACTTTGTAAAACAAGCCTTATTACATAAAACCTGCATACTCAGTACTATTTGATTACTATGATGGGCATAATTTAAGTTCTATGAAACTCGCTCTACTCACGCCAGCGTGCTGCGTCCGATCTTGTTTTACTTTTTGAGATCTTATTGCGATCTTGCTGTGTGATCTTATTTAAAACTTAACATTCCTTAGTTACTTTCCGACTTTAATCTTTGAATATTTCCTTTTGTAATATTTCCTTTGATCGGGCCTGTCTGCCAACAACAGCATCAAAGCCTGTTGTGATCTGGGGTAAGTGATCATTTTGATGGTCCCTGGACGTCCCTCTACATCCAAGAAAACACAAGTCTCGGTTAAGGTTAAAATCTATCATTTGTAGAGGGAAAGTTGACAATTTGTTTATTAATGACACGAATTGCTTCTTTAATTCGGTTCAATAAGAACCGAGGAAATCAAATTTATTCCCTTGGAGGAAATTAAATTCTGTTCTCAGTACTTTCAAAGATAATTTTCAATAAAGCAAATCCTAAATAAACATTGTATGGCATTTAAAGGCAGCATCTCTCCAAGTACATATTCCAGATGGTCTTAGAAGATGTTGGCTTTACCAAATTCCTTGGAATGCTCGATAACGACAAGCTGAATGAATGATAATGTTGACAATGTTAAAAAAATAAGCTCTCAAAACAGACTAGGACGGTGGCGACGTTCTGTAATCCAGCTACTTGGAGGTCACAAATTGTGGATAGTTGTGAGCGATGGTCGGTGGTTGTGATGTTCTCTTGTGTGGATTAACGTCCGCACTATTGAATACTACGTTAATCTGCAAAGACCATCCTCATAATTAGACCAGTTCGTAATTCAGAGGCAGTGGTTCGGACTCCACGTTAAACTGCAGGTCCCTTAGATATGCCATGGACTATTGGGGTATTAATAACAGCCCTGTATAAGGAACATCAGCCTTTTAACAAGACTATAAGATCGTACCACATTCATCTTACATCAATTTCTCATTTATACTTGGCTCACAATACCTTGGGTAGGTCGACATTTAAAATGGTAATCTAATCGAATCTAAAACACTGTACCATATGATCAATGATTATTCCATATCTTATGTTATTGCTGTGGAATAGTTTCTCACATATGATCAACCATGTATTTAAATATTAAAAAATCTTTCAAAAGATAGCAAAACTAAAATTTGGAGTCTTGCCTGTGATGCCCGTCGGAAGCTTTCATTTGTCGAACTGTGTATTCTAAAACTAACAATTTAAACAATGTAAACAATTTAAAGCAATTAACGCACATACTATACAAAATTTGAAAATGGTTATAGAACGGCAAATCGTAGGATGGCCAACATAGCACACTAACCTTAATTAGTTTGAACCATTTAGTTGATAAAACATCTAAAAAAGAAATCCCCTACTTAAGGATTAATTTGTATTATATTGACTTTTTGTGGTCTTTTAGACACATTTTCATGTCTATTATGACCGTAATTATTATTATTCATAAGTATTTTTTCGTAAGATCGTGAAGTTCTGAATTTTTATAAAAGAACAAGCTTATTTAAGAACACTATTTCACTGATTGGTATTTTGTATCGAAACAAATCAATATTATTTGTCTTAGTTTAGATTAGATTGAAATGGCAACCTACCCAAGTACTTATTTTAAGCCAAGTATGAATGAGAAATGAGTGTAGGATGATTGTGGCGCGATTTTGTTACTATTCTTGATACTGACTAAGGCTGACATGTTCCTTAGACAGGACTGTTAATTAATAGCCCAACAGCCGATGACATATCTAAGGGACCTACAGTTTATCGTGGAGTCCGAACCACGGCCTCTGAATTACGAATTGGTCCAATTATGAGGATGGTCCTTGCGGATTAACGTAGTATTCAATGGCCATAAAACCGAGGTGGAAATTTAAATGATAAAACTATTTTCACAAAGTAGCTTACGAGTTTAATCCAAAAGAAATAAAAATAATTACGTAATAATTTGTTCGATCTCATATTTCAGGAAAATCATAATATCCTTGTGAATCTTAACCATTTTTCTATAAAGTGTTTTCGTGAAATTTAATCTATTTTTACTCAGAACTCTAGAAATATAAAATACATTCTTTAGCTAATATAAATTTGACTATAAGTGAATATAATTTGACATGAAAGGTTTGTTGTGTGCATACAGGGTTGGATGTTTGATGTTGGAACAATAATCAATTATTGTAATCACATTAGACAAGTTGCAGCGACCAGCTGGACGTACACTGAACGTCAACTACGTTAGATAATTCTGCTAAAGCATTGTTACCTGGGATTATTAACAAAAATGTATTATAAAACTAGAGTAAACCCGGCCTTTGTGCTGGTTGTATGGCTTGGTGTTAAAAATCATGACACTTGTTGAAAGAAAATTAAAAAATAAATCAATAAACCCAAATTTGTATCATTAGTAAAATTTTGTATACGTTAGTAAAATATTTTAATATAATATAGTTTTGAAATAGGTTTCAGATCAATGATCAATGTAAAATTATTAAAATCAATAAGATTTTAATAATTTGACAGTCGGTTATTCTTTCAATTGAATCGCTTTTATAGAACATGTTCAGTAAAACATTGTTTTCTTTTTACATGGATATGTCTTACCTCTGGGGGATTGTTGGCAATTTTTGCGATCAAAATTTGAAACAGTGACGTCATTTGGTTAGTGACGTCATGTGGTTAGTGACGTCATAGCTTGGTTATGAGAACAGCTGTTTAGATGAACTGAACATTTGTTTGGTCACCGTCTTTTATTTTGTAGATAACCAGCGAGAGTAAAATGAAAGTAATGTTAGTTAGATAAGTTCCTAGTTGAGTTATCGTTGAAAGAAACCTCTTTTTAACTCAGTTAAAAATCCAATGTCTACATATTTAAAACTCCACATAAATAAAATGTTTTTTCCAAAATCATCACATACTTGTTTCCTTGTTTGCAGGGATAGTGGTGTATCTATTATTCTATAAATAGATAATCTGTAGTGTAATTTGTAGTACACAGTAACAAACTATTTCAAAATCAATATAAACTGGCAAGTCCAAAGCCACAGAGTTTTGATTTTTCACAGACGTGTTTCAATTTCACAAATGTTGATGAACTTTTTTTTAATGTGTTGAAGAGAGTTTTTTCATCTTTTACTCAGTTTTCCTTAGATTAGATCGTTGAAATGGCGATCTTGTAGTCTTGTTACTGACTAAGGCTGACATGGTCCTTAGACAGGATTTTTAATTAATAGCCCAAAAGCCGATGGCAACTAAAGGACCTACAGTTTAACGTGGAATTTGAACCACGGATTCTGATTTACGAATTGGTCTAATTATGGTCTTTGCGGATTAACGAAGTATCGTACCATTGCTCACAACTATCCACAATTCGTGACCTCCAAGTACCTGTATTACAGGACGACCCCACCGTCCCAGTCATAAAGGAGGGTGTTATGTTGTTAATACAATGGGTCTTGTCTTTAGGGAAGTCCTCCATTGACACTTGGGCCAGAGGGGAGAAAACAAAACTCGAAACGTGTGTGCGTTGTGATGGCCTTTGTTCCCCAACACACATCTATTTTTGTGTTTATTAAGCACAAGGAGCAGTGTTGTGTATTAATGTCACAATCCGTTGTGTCGTGAGCGAGTTCCCTTGTTGTGCGGAATTGGGCATATAGTTACACACGCGTTTAGTTAGGTTTACAACGGTACAGGTAGGAGTGCGGAGCCGTGTCGCGTAATTCTTGTGGAATTAGTGAAAGAGATACACTGGATCACAATGTGTTGTAGTCTCAAAAAGTATTCTGTTTAAATTGTTATCTACAACAATTGCAAAAAGTACCAATAAATATACTGAAAGTAACATCATTATTAAATGGAAATTGAAAACTGTTGCATTATGAGTTTATAACGAAACAGGTTCTAGACCAATCAGAACTCAGAATTTGACGAAAGTAATGTTATTATGGATAACAAGAAATGCAAAATCAGCTGATTCATCCATACAGATAGTGCGTTTAGTGGCTAACCTCAAATGTAAGTTTTGAACCATTCACAAAATAAGAACAACATAATTCGCAAATCAGCTGATTACTCTAATAATAAAATACATACCTATAACTTTTTGATATCCTGAATATTGAAATGGTCGTAGATAAATGAAATATACAACTCTTTTTTCAATTGTTTGAATATTATTGGTCGCAGCATAAATTACTATTTAAGCTATTTAAGCTATTACTATTTAAGATGAACATACACGGGGTGGTTAAAGGGTCCTTTCCCTATTATTTTTTTAATTTTTAATAGAACTAATAACTTTTGGGAAAGCATACGAACTTAGCCTAAAGTATCTATTAAAGCTATCAAACATTTTGAAAGCCCCCCGAAACGGGGTATTTTGAGGGCAACTCAAAATGTTAAAATGTAAAGCCCCATCGAGATGTACTTCATTTTAAAGGGCTTGAAACTTTAAGACGATTGGGGAGAATTGGAGTCTCTCCCTCAACCCAGTACAAAATGCCGGAATTTTGAAAATTATGGCCCTGGGTGGTTGTAAAGTCCCTTCCTCCCTTGGATTTCGCTAAACATAAGGAATTCTGAAGTTGACTCCTACATATTAGACCTTAGGTACCTCCCAAAATTTTCAATTACTACATGAGCTAGAATATGTACCTATTACAATGAATCCAATCATTGAAAATCACTTTAAATGTAAATTGTAGCAAAAACCAAGAAGGGAAGGGACTTTATAAACCAACCAGGGTCACAATTTTCTAAATGCCGCCATTTTGTACTAGATTGAGGTAGAGGCCCCTAGTTTTTACCAATCGTCTTTAAATTTCAAGAACTTTAAAATGAGGTTACATCTCGATGAGGCTTTACATTTGAAAATCTTGAGCTGTCCCCAAAATACCCCATTTTTGGGAGGCACTAAAAATTTTCGATAACTTCAAAAGATACTTTGGGCTAAGTTAGTAGGGGGAAGTACTTTATAACCACCCTGTATACAGTTCAGAGCCTCAGTGTACATATTGAATTGTGTACAGCGCACATGAGTGAGTTACCTTGATCGATATGAACATTCCTAGCATTACAAGCATATTGCTCTATCAGCCGGCTTCTGTGTTTATATTAGGACCTGCAGCCAAGTAACTGATAGGTTAGTACTGGTTGGTATGCCAGTGGTGGAATTCAGTTATAGATCAACTGGCAATAATCTCGTACTTTGAATTCCACCAGAGAGCTGTGAAAAATGTGATATTGTTTTCTAAAACATTTTTGTGTTTTTGTGTATGTTCTTTGCTTACGATTTACAATTTTTATACGCGTTGCTTGTTTATTGACATTGATATATCTAAGGTAAGGGTGTTAGCGTTGTTGTGTTACGTTTCAAAAAGTGCAGCGGAAGTGTTTTTTATGATCCCGTTTCATAGAGATGTCGTATTGAATTTTTGAAATTTTGGTTAAGATAACAGCTGTTTAGATGAACTGAAAACATACCATTTGGACATATACATGATCTTACCTATTTCCCATAGTAACAAATATTTTGACATGGATATGTCTTAACTCTGGTTGGGTGTTGGCAATTTGCGAGACCAAAATTTGAAACAGTGACGTAATTTGGATAACAGCTGTTTAGATTATCTGATAACATTCTATTAAGACGTACCCATGATCCAACCCATTTCACACAGGGAAGTAAATACAATTTTTTTATTTACTTTTATGATTTATACTTCAGTATTCTCATCAACTTAAACTGTACATGTTGTTAGAATTTTTTACATATCGTCTAGTTTATTTTTAGGGATATGTCCTACTCCCAGTGAAAAAAATTAATTTTCATGTTAGAGAAGTGGTAAATAAAGTTTCGATATTTGTGGAAAGAGAATCTTCTGCTACTTGCTTAAACTGTGAAATTTTCTGGAACCTAGATATTTAGGATCCCTGCCAATACTTTAGGCTTCAGATTTTTGGTTTCCTTTTTATTAGTTATTCTTTTTATTTTATTAATTCAAATAATTGTGATATTTTCATGGGTGTCTCTCATTTAGAGCGAGCCCACTACTGTAAATACTGTGTTATGTAGATAATTTATTGATAGAATCTGTATATAAAGTAAAATTGAACCGTAAATAAACAATTAAAAAACCTATTGTAAACATTGCACATTTTCAACATGTTTTATTATTATCAAATCACGTACTTTGAGTGAGTAGTAGTTAACAGCTGTTTTAAACCGTAGAAAAAGTTGGCCATACATAAACAAACTTATTGTTATGAAAAATAATTAACCTGCAATCGTAAACGAACAAATGAAAAGAAAAGTCCAACTATTTAGTGCTATTTTTAAAATGGATTAAAATATAAAATTCCTATCATTATTAAATATTAAATTTAATTTGGTGTATGTATTTATTTATTCGTGTTAAATGACTTTAATACAACATACATTCCTGAAAAATTAGAAATTTTACTTAATATGGCTGAAAAATGTGTTTGGAGAGTTAGTTAATTTAATGTAATAGGTTTAAGTATGCAGAAACCTTCTCTAAAGGTAGAGTATAAAGGAAATAAGTTTCATCAATGTGAGTGCTTTCGTTTTTATGGAGTAGCCTTACAAAAAGATATTGTTACAGAAAGACAGACAGACAGTCAGAAATTGAGTTCATACCCACTTTATTTTAATGTTAAAGCAGGATTTTGAATGTAAATAAATGAAATTAGTCTGGAATTTGTCTAAAATTACACGTAAAAATATTTTGTTCTTTCTTATTCACTGTCTATCATCTTGATTTTAAATGTTTTATATAATAAAAAAATTGCAAACATTTTGTCACTTTTTTATTTTAATTTAAATAGTAGGTTATATAACACGTTGAGCAGTACAGTGTAGAATGGTTCAGTTTGCTACAGTGTTTCCCCATTCAGTTTTGCATTCTGTGAACGTTGTGGGTTAAACACTATTTAAACTTCACCACTGACAGATCCATTTCCGAGGCACTAATGGAGTTTGCTCATTGTTTCAGAGATCTAAACCCTATAAATTATTGCAAACTCGGGTTCAATGGTAACACAAACAAATCCGAAGCTAAGATAATTGAACGAAAATCAATGTATGGTTTGTTAATAATTGGAACTGAGCGGATTTCACAATGGGGAAGAAGTTTCAGTTTACATTTAACAACTATGCGAATAATTTATATTTATCAGAGTAGTAAAACATTCTTAGATCAAGTTGTTTGTCTGTACTGAACATGGTGTCTTTCTCCATAAGTTAAAAGTTTAAGTAATCAAAAATGTTTCTTTGAATCTTTTCCATGTGGTTTTCAAAGGTGTAGTGAGGTCCTCTGTTGCCATCAGTAACTGTGGGGAACCTCAGGGCTCTGTATTTGGTCCACTTTTACTTTCAATATCAGTAAATGACCTACTAGAATGATAAAATGTTAACACTTACCTTTATGAATATGACAAAACCTTGCTCTTAAACAAGAAATAAATTATCATTCTTGTGCTAAATGCTAGGAATTCACCAAACCTGGCAGCTGAATGGCAAACAGGTTTCTCATTAGAAGACCCAAACAGTAATTTTTAGACTCACGGATTTCATGATGTCAATAGTGTTGTTGTTGTGTGTTTTATGAGTAATTATTATCCAACGATTGTCGTAGCCAAACTTCATTGAATTTTGTGTGTACGACTAAGTAAATTAACTGTTACTTTTAGAAAACTAAATGATACTATCCCTAAAAGGGATAACATCATTGGGTGAGGTATTACCGTAGGTGGCACGATAAGAGTTAAGATGTTATATCGTCCTTAGTTGTATCTTCTTTAGCCTTGGGAGAACACATTCCAAACCTCCGTTTTAAAGCAGTGTGATGAAACATAAGTGTACTCTCCAAAACTCAATTGTTATCCTTAGTCTATTGATCATTTCTGAACCTACGGACGATCAAAAAAGGATTGTAAATTTTGTGTCATGCGTTTTCAAAGGATAAAGGTTGAGATGACAATGCTACTAAACTGATTTGTTTTTAAAAAATAGTTTGCATGTTAATGAATTGGCAACTTATCCATGTAGATATTTTTAGCCGAGTAAAAATGAGAAATGAGTGGTACGATGATTGTGGTGCGATCTTGTAGACTTATTACTGACTAAGGGCCATGTTCCTTAGAAAGAACTGTTAATTAATAGCCCAACAATTAATAAGTCTGAGGGACCTACAGTTTAACGTGGAATCCGAACCAGGGCCTCTAAATTATGAATTGGTCTAATTATGAAGATGGTCTTTGTGGATTAACGTAGTATTCAACAGTGCGGACGTTAATCCACACAAAAGAACACTATACCGACCGACCATCGCTCACAACTATCCACAATTCGTGACCTCCAAGTATCGATTACAGGACGACGCCACATTCCCAGTCGACGGTATTTAAACCACTATAGCAAATGTTTTCAGTTTCTCTAAACATCTGTCCTTATAAGTATATGACGTCACTGGTCCAAATTTTGGTCTCGCAAACTGCCAACACCCCCTAGAGCTAAGACATATCCACGTTAAAAACGTTACACTTTCAACAAAATTAAATTTTCTTACCGGTTTCGGTACCGGAATTCATTTTTAGTTTTAGCTGTAAGCCTGCAAATGGCGATCAGAGACGAGCGCATACTTGGAACGATCACACGCGGATATAACCAGCTGGCACGCTGGATACATGCCTGTCATTGTCTGATCAGAGCGGTAGACTGTCTGCAGCATTCCCGGCGAGGCGTGCATTCTACACTGACTGCTATTGGAAATATTCAGCTCATAACTGGCACAACACTGTCGGAACGATCTATTGGGGTTTTAATTGTCTGACTTATCTTACATCTGTATAAATAAAGTTAGAGTTTTGTCTTTGCATTGCTCAGAGGTATTAATTTTTTAGTTATATTTACGTTTCGTGCGTTAGAGAAGTCGAAACAAGTCTTATCTCAATTTGTGTCTGTCCGTTTTTTTTACTGTGACGCTCCAGGAGGCATTTTACGCCGTCTTCTCTGAAAAAAAGGAAGAGCTGATAACAATTAAACTTATTTAATGCATTCTCTATGTTTTTCTCTACATGTTGACCGTATGCCGCTTGCTAAGTTTCATGGAAAGCGTTAAGGAATAAAGAAGAAATGGACTGTTCAACATTCTCCATTAGAGTACCATGGGGCGCTCTCAGACAACTTGCTGCGTTTACCATGAACAATACATTTAACCTTAGTCTGGAAGCGTTTGTAATGGACAAATAATAAAAAATTCAAATTTGTTTGGTTATTTTAAGGTGGTTTAAAAGGTGATAGTCAAATTACACCTTATTGGTCATGTTTACGTTAATTGTTTTCAAATTTAAAAATTTAAATTTTAGTACCCTATGCACCATAAACTAATGTATTTTAAAGAAAATCGTTATTTTTGAAAAATTTGGATTTTTCACATTTTGGCGTGGATTTGTCTTAGTTCTGGGGGAGGGGAGCTAGCAATTTGTACGACGAAAATTTGAGACATAAAAACGAACTAAACAATTCCCTTTAGACATATCCATGATCTAACCGATTTCCCACAGGGAGGTAAATACAAAAATGTTTTAAGGGTTTTTAGGGGAACTACACTTAAAATAAAAAAATGAAAATAACACCTTGGGGATACGATGAATACATACTAAATTTCATCTACATCGGAACGCCGGAGTAGGCTGCGGCTCTATACACATTCAGACACACATACGGACAGACAGACATCATGTCGAAACCCATTCAGAGGGGATCCTTAAACGAATATGTGGATACATCCGGGTTCTCAACTGTAATTCATAAATGTTGATGAAATCAATACCTTCTCCATATACTATCGTATAAGTAAGAGAAAGTAATAAACGTAACAGAACTTTTTGATCAATGTTGTGGCCTTTGGTGGCTCAATTACCCTTTCAAAAAAATTAAAAAATTCAATTCAAAGAAATATAGCACATCCAATCTCATTGATTCAAGGAATTCATGTAAAAACCAATAACAAAAAGATCAACCACAGGGAGAAACGAAGTAATTGATTTCCCCGGTGTGGAGTAACATGGCCAATTGGTTTACAACGCGGCTGGCCTCGCGAGCGCTCTCTCTCGGCTTGTATATGTAAGTTTCCGTGATGCTGTGAGCGCTCTCTCTCGTCTTGTATATGTAAGTTTCCGTGATGCTGTGAGCGCTCTCTCTCGTCTTGTATATGTAAGTTTCCGTGATGCTGTGAGCGCTCTCTCTCGTCTTGTATATGTAAGTTTCCGTGATGCTGTGAGCGCTCTCTCTCGTCTTGTATATGTAAGTTTCCGTGATGCTGTGAGCGCGCTCTCTCGTCTTGTATATGTAAGTTTCCGTGATGCTGTGAGCGCTCTCTCTCGGCTTCTATATGTAAGTTTTCGTGATGCTGTGAGCGCGCTCTCTCGGCTTGTACATGTAAGTTTCCGTGATGCTGTGAGCGCTCTCTCTCGGCTTGTATATGTATGTTTTCGTGATGCTGTGAGCGCGCTCTCTCGGCTTGTACATGTAAGTTTCCGTGATGCTGTGAGCGCGCTCTCTCGGCTTCTATATGTAAGTATTCGTATGGCTGAGAGCGTAATCATCGGTTTTTACTTTTACAACATACAGCATACAACATACAACGTACAACGTAAAACTTGGCTTTTTTGAAGACGGAAGTCTTCGGAGGTCCGCTTCAGCGCAACCACCCCACATAGCGATGCCATATGACAAGTGGGGATGCACTAGGCCAAAATATGCCATTTTTAGGATGTCATCAGAACAATGCTTTGACAGTAATCTCAGAGCATACGTCCCTGAAGACACCCTGGCACAAATACCATCAAGGTGGGGATGCCATGTAAGCCCACGATCAAGAATAATTCCTAGGAATGTCATGGACTCGACCTGTTCAGTGACAGTATCGTTGACCATTACAGTCAGGTCTTGTACTTGGGTCCATCGCCTCGAATGGCATATCAAATTGGTTTTCTGAGGATTTATTCTCAAACTGCTTTATGAAAAATACTGAACACATGAGTTTAGTTGAATAAAAGTCACAATTTCTAATTTTGAACTTGAATTTAATTAAAATTGAATTTACCTTGAATTAATAATCAAAATAATCATCGATGTATACAAATTAACCCTTTAACTACGGCGTAAGTTGGCGCACCGCAGTTCAGTAGCGGAGCTATTTAGATCTCATCAGACTTTTAAGAGCAAGAGTTGTATATTTAATTTATTTTCGGCCATTGATATCTAATCAGCTGATGTGCAGCTTACGTTTTTATTCTGTGAATGGTTCAAAACTCACATTTGAGGTTAGCCACTAAAACGCACCATCTTTATAGATAAATCAGCTGATTTTGCATTTCATTATATCCATAATGGCATATTATTTTCGTCAAATGCTAAACTCTGATTGGTCTATAACCTGTGTCGTTATGAAAAATCTGTATTGTTATGCAGCTCATAATGCAACGGTTTTCAATTTGCGTTTAGTAAAGAGCCTCTTAATGATGTTTCTTTCAGTATATTTATTGCTACAAAAGGTAATGACTAATAAAAATTCATTACATTGCTGTGGATGCTTTCATTGTCACCGAGCATCGTTACAAAAATACGTTGTTTAACGTAATAGAAACAGAAATTGAGATAAGGCAATTTCGGGATTTCCGTGGTATAAAACGTAAAAATAACTAAAGTTATCATAAATCCAAGGATTTTATTGAAATGACTCTAATTTTTATTTATATAGGCCCTAAACTAAATTTTCATTGAAACAATAGAGTACATTTTCATCATTTCTTTGTGACCAGAACGTAGCACGAGGATATTTTTTATCTCAAATGCAATTACGACTAAATTGACATGAAACACAATGTAATGACATTAGTGACGGGTTCGATAAACATAATTATTGCTTCATTGTTGATTGTTGTTACTTGTTGATTAACAGACACAATTAGTTTGTCGAATGAGCGTCTGTTGAAGAAAATAAAGTAATAATTTACATTCAGTTATAAATTAGCATCGGTAAACTTGTTTCATTTAGTTCATTATCTGGTTTTCATCAAGCAAACACACTCCCGATACGGTTCTCTTGTATTTAAGTAGTCAGTTTGTGTAACATTAAAATGGTTTTAAAATATTTTACACATAGAAATTCCTCCATATTTGACTTATAGTTTGGTTTCACGAGAGATTTAAGCTATGCAGCTTTGTATCCTCATCATGGGTCTACCTACGAAAGTAGTTAGCATTAGATGAGTCAGTGCGGTGTTGCCAAATTGCCCTATTCTGTTATAGCATATGGCAACGTCAGCTGATACGCTAAATGAAAAATGGCAACACTGCTGGGCAAAAGGGGGTAACCAGCTGTCTAAGACCCTCATCGGACTACTTTCGTGTGGTTTACTCTAGTATTGACAGAAAAACAATCTGATTTTTTTACGATTGCAAGAAAAAGATGGGAGCAACTCTTTCGTCTGTAAACTCTTTGGTTTATACAGTAGTTAGCTTAATATTTTCTGTAGTTCGACAAAAAATATAGTTCATAATATGTGTGTCTGAATTGACTTTTCGTTACTCACTAAAATTATAACCTCGCCAAGTAGCTTGGCTGCAAGCACACCTTGAGCTTTTGCGAAAAGAAGCACTTTTGACACTCGTTTTTATGATAGTAATTAAAACCAAAAAGATCCAGATATATGTAAAGTATAATAGTTTTTTAATGATTTTATTTAGTCTTGTTACATACAAGTGTAGTTTTAAGTGTTTTAATAGACAACAAGATTAGAAACTCTAAATTACTTGGTCTAACATGCTTGCATAATGTTTCAATAGTGCTATTAATTTACATATAGAAACTAATAACCATGGTCAAACTTACAATTTACCGTATTACAGATTGGTCAGTTGAGCCATATTAACTTCTCGTGTTGTTAGACAGTAATGTTATTTCAACGATTTTTTTTATTACAATTCATTACTACAAAAAAACCTATAAATAATAATCCAAGATTTCATGTGATGTATCCTTATCAGAGGATAGTAAATGAAAGCTGTAAATGCAAGCAGCTGTCTAGAATTTAATCAATAATATAATATAACATTTTATGCAGTTTTATTAGTATCTGTGAAAAAATTATATTTGTATTCTCCAAATAAAATGGGATGAGTTTTCTGCTGTAAACATTGTATTTCTAGGATTAACAATTTTTTATTTCGACCATGTATACAATACATCTACATAAATAAGATCAGATTTATTCATTACCAAAAAAAAGACGGTTATTTAGCACACATTGTTAGGATTATAAAAACCACAAAAGGTATACCATAATAAAAAAATATTAATGTTGTAATATATGTATGATTTGCATTGGAGCAAAATACACAGTTATGTTTAGATTTTTATATATCTCGGTAACCGTTGAAGATTGAGAAAAACTTTAAGAAACTAAATTGTGTAGTTTTTAAGCTGATGCCAATGGTGAAAGATATAAAATACTATAGATCTGATGCGACCAGTGTATTCGATATTCATCATAACATTTGCCTATTATATTTTGGTGTACCAAAAAAATATTGAACAATAGTTATACCGTTTGTTTTAGACTTGGTCTATACATGTTGACTCTAAGTGTTTTCTCTATTCTCTGACGTGTTTGATGTTTTATGAACGGTATTTCATGACGTCAGCTGGTTTCTGTTGAGTCAACACCATTACGAATTTGCTGTCCCATCGGCTCTACAAGTGATGCCTTGTTTATTCAATTAACTAAGTAGATGGATTAATACACTTATTGACGTTCTCGATTGTTAATCAGTATTGTTAGACATGCAAAGTGACAGTCTACTAGATTCATTTCTACATATAAAAATTCTTTAAATATAAAAATCCTAATAAGAGTTATTTTTTACTATTAACAGTTTATATCCTACATGAGTTTCACTACAGATGTGTATTAAGTGTGGTTTTTGTTCTCATCGACGCATGTATACATTTTAACTGACAGCAAAAACTGATCAAGATTCTGACTGTACTCAGTCAAAAAAAACTGACGGATTCACAAGTACAAGAATACTCGCGGTAGGGATTATAAACAAAAACAAATGACGTCAGTGAGTAGAATATAATTAATCAAAAATACAACATGTAATGATCAGATATTATTGAAATGGTGACCATACCACAAGATAGGTATTTTAAGCTAAGTATGAATGAGGATTGAGTGTATAATGATTGTGGCGCGATCTTGTAATCTTGTAGTAAATTTGAAACAGTGACGTCATCTGGTTAGTGACGTCATAGCTTGGCTATAAGAACAGCGGTTTAGATGAACTGAAAATATGTTTAGTAGCCGTAGTTTATTTTGTGGATAACCAGCACGAGTAAGATGAAGGTATTTGTTAGATAAGTTCTTAGTTGAGTTATCGTTGAAAGAAACCTCATTTTAACTCAATTGAAAATCCAATGTACCACATAATTTAAACTTCACATAAATAAAATCTTTGTTCCAGAAAACATACATACATGTTTGTAGGACAGTAGCGTAGCTAGTTATTCTATAAATAGATAATCTTTAGTGCAACTTGGTTTGCACACTAACAAACTATTTCCAAATCAATATAAACTCGCAAGTCCGAAGCTAATAACACGAAATTTTGATTTTTAACAGACGTGTTTCAATTTCACAAATGTTGAAAACTTTATTTTTTCGTGTTGAAGAGAGCTTATTATATTTTGATTTGTTTTTCTTGGACTAGATTAGACTACTGAAATGACGACCATACCACAAGGTAGGTATTGTAAGCAAAGATGATTGTGGCGCGATCTTATAGTCTTGTTACTGACTAAAGCTGACATGTTCCTTAGACAGGCCTTTAATTAATAGCCCAACAGCCCATGACAACTAAGGGACCTACAGTTAAACGTGGAATCCGAACCACTGCCTCTGAATTACAAATTTGTCTAATCATGAGGATGCGCTTTGCGGATTACCGTAGTATTCAATAGTGCGGACACAAAATATTTCACACAAGTGAATATCACATCCACCGTCCATCGCTCATAACTATCCACAAGATACAAGACATATACATAAACAAGACTACAAGATCATGCCACAATCGTCTTACACTCATTTCTCACTCATCTTGTTCAGAAAGGTAATAATAAAAACACTATAAGTATAAAATATATCTAGGTCGTAATATAACAGTCATAAAGTACATATGAAAGACATTAGCCTCTATGCTCTACAAAAACACTAGAGTTAAATGGTCGGCCATTTTTTATCGGAAACAGCTATCAGCAGTTGATACAATCGGCTTAACTAGGGGAACTAAGGTGGACTGATGTCAGATAAAACTGATCGTGTAGATGCTGTTAGAGTATTCAGTTTTAACTGACGGTTAAGATTAGACAGATAATTTGTATAGGCCATTACTTGAATTAATTCATCTATTTGTTTAACAAATTGGTCAATCCACTCTCACTTTTTAAATTTCCTCTTTGCTTTTCCGATGAAAAATATTGTTTTACAACATTTGCTTAAACGACTGAAAATAATTCTCTCAGTATTGCCTCTGATTGCAAAAATTAAAAGATTGCCCTTGGGAAATCTCGCTATACCCTTGGAATATTTCACTTTCATAAATCTTGGAATCCTCGTGAGTTTGTTTTCATTAATAGTTGATAATACGCCTCAAATTAGGTATATACATAATTTCTTCTCAAACTTTTTAAGTTTTGAATAACTACCCAACGTTCATAAGATAGTTTATAAAAAGATTCTGCGTGGGAAAAGTTAAAACATAAGATAAGTTTTAAGGTTTATAAACACCTACACAATTTTTTTGTGGCAAGAGTAAAAATATAAATTAAAGTTTCAGTATTTGTCATAGCAACAAACCTACTTACCTATTCTCAACGTTATTCTTATGTAGGGTAGGCAAATTAAAACTTTCCTCATTATTAGTTATAATGTGATACAAATTATTGCTTTACAGCTTTATCTAGATCCAAGGTCTTCTAAGTATATGCAAAATCACGAATGTAATGAATATATCTTGTGTCAGCGAATCTATTTAGTATTGTTTTTTTTCAGTATACGTTTGTTGATATAACTTACTAATTTATAAACAAAACAGCAGTAACCTCGTCCGTTGTGTGAGTTGTATGTGGCAGTGTTGAGAAGATAGATAATGAAGGGGAGCTAAACAGAAAAAATCTTTTTTTTTAATTTTTTTTTGTTTTTTAATGTTTATGAATCACCTTTGATTTCTGGAGATTACTGTGGTTTTATTAAACTCAAATTTTGTTTATATAAATGTGATTACATTTGGTATGAAGCTTAAGGAATAAAGATTTGTTTTTTTATTTAATTATAAATCAATGGAAATTCACTGAGTACGTAGGTCTGCTTTCACGGGGGAATTTAGCCCAATACTTCATGTCCTGCTGTAATCAAAGCATGACCAGGTGGAGGTTCAAACACGTTTTTCCAGATCATAAGGTTTCAAAAAAATTAAATTTTAACAGTACTTAAATACAATTTTAATTTTCAGACATTTATAACTTTTACCATTTCTGCATTGATGTCACGTATTTAAACTTTGACTCAGTACTTTTTACAGCAAACTTTGAGCTGTTCCTAAATTATACATCTGGGACTTAACCCAAGAAGAAGAACTTAGGCACGGTAAAGATGTTTAAGGGGAAGAAATGCTTACATGAAAAATGTTTTGAGTTCGTATTTTGTAATCTCTCTCACGAGTTTTATTGAATATCAATGCTAATATTAAAGGAGACAAATTGATAACTCGATAATTATTTGAAATATTGTGATAAACATCTGTTATATTTTACGATTTACTAATAATGATTTAGGGAAATGCGTGGTAAAAATTTCAGTATTTACTTCCCTGTGGGAAATAGGTTAGATCATGGATATGTCTAAAGGGAATGGTTTTAAGTAATCTAAACAGCTGTTCTTATTCTACCATTGCTCTGGTTGTTTCTATGGAAACCTGATACATATCTTCCATCTTAAAAATCAACACCACCTCCCAGAGCTAAGACATATCCATAGCAAAATAAAATGTCTTGAATTTATGAACCCAGTTAGACAAGAACCAAGTGTTTTTACAAGAATTTTGTCGAAGGGACTTTGTCATGACTCATTTCCATTTCATTTAATACCATATGTTTTTTCTTTAAAAGCCAAACCATACTTTACAGTTGAATTTTCCAGGACATGGTAAACTTGGTTTTTATTTGAACACAACCTGTCAAATATAGTAAAGTATAGATACAGATCTACATTTTTCCGAACGTATCCAAGCGTGAGTTCGATTTACGAGAATATTAAAACAAACGTGGCTGGTATATTTTCATTAATATTGATACCTGAGAATTTCTGTGTTTTACAAAGCTTATTAAAAGCTATTTTATTCATTCTTATTTTGTTGTGTCATAGCACTCATCACATCAACTGCGTTATACACTCGTAGAGGGCCGGTAAAGCGACAACCGCTGCGCTAAGTAGATGGCAGAGCCGAGATTCAATCACCTGTAGCTAACCAACTATTAACCTGGAAATAACAGTTTTCAACACAGTCCCGGTGGGCACTTGACCCTTGGCCTCCATTATTGGACCCGGGCTGGTCAGACCTCGCCTCGGGCCAGTCGCGAATACAGGCGACTCGCCGCTTCAACAATGTAAACCGCTAAAATACCCCCCGTCCCAGCAGACCTGCGTACTCAGCGAATTTCCAAATCAATAATGTCATAATAATATTATATGTCAAGTTTTATCAATATCTGTCGATAAATATATGAGTTAGTTATTTGCCTATTCTCCTTAAGATCAACATGGGAAAGAGTATGTAGGTTTGCCGCTGTGAGGAACACTGAAAGTAGGAATTTATAGCATAAACGATTTTTATTTTGACCAATTGTACCAAGTTTCATCAACATCTGTCCATAAATAAATGAGTTTACCTATTCCCTATATGTTTAACATGGCAAAAGAGTATGCAGGTTAGCTGCCATGATAAATACATAAACTATGATTTTTAAACATAAATGGATGGATCTCAACCACGTGAAGTTAAATATCAAGTTATACCCAAAAATATTGATTTAAATTACATATGAAAAACGCGAAAACCCAATTTTAGAGTACAAAACCCCCCCAAACTACCCGTTCCGATTGACCGATATGTCTAGTTTACGAACTCGTCCGAGCAAATGTAGGAATACACATCTCTACCAAATTTGGTCTCGATCGGACCATTTTTACGAGAATTATCGTGTTCACAAACACACACACACACACACACACACGTTGTTTTTGGTGTCTAGGCACCTAAAGAAGACAAAATAACATGGTCCCGGGCTTAACTCTTGCCATGACACCTACGGTAATAGCTTATTCCCTATGGGAAATTCGCTAAAACCCACGTGTTTCCAAAATCTTCACGATCAACAATGGAAATATCTAGTCTATTATTTGGGTTATTCGAGCAGGCTACGGGTTTCCACCGTAAATATCTACTCTTAGATTATAACTCCCGTGAGATCAATATTAAAAATTTAGAAAAAATCCTCGCTTTAAACACGAATTTTTATACCCCATACTACTAAAGCAGTTGTTGTGTGTGTCTAGATTATTTCGGAAACGGGTGTATCAGACTGATTAGCCTGCCTTATCTTGTTCTTCAGGGTGGAAACATTTTAGTTGACATGGATATGTCTAAGTTCTCGGGGGAGGGTGGTGTTAGCAATTTGCGTCCTTAAAAAGGTGTAACGGAAGTGACGTCATATGGTAAGAGAACAGCTGTTTAGAGGAACTGAAAACATTCCCTTCAGACACACCTACGATCTAAGTTATTTCCCGCAGGGGAGTAAATATCCTTTTTTATTTCGGGTTCCTTCTACACCCATGAGATCAAACCTAAAGGCTTCTAAACTTCAATGTTACTTTTATGGAGAAGTCTAGAACATTGTTTAGAGGCTGAAAAGGTTTGTTTTGGTGTCACTGTCGATCCTTGAGCTCCACAATATTGGTCTTAGACCTACATTTCAATGTTTTTAAACTTGAACCTAAACTAACCGCCGTTCACTTTATTTGACTACTCTAACCTCTGATATTAGAGGCCAGTGCGAATTATGAGAAGTGGCATATATCGGGTATAGCATTAAAAATGTAAATTTTAATGTAATATTTCGCTAGTAATTTACAAAGATTTTATTTAAAATGACACAAGAACAAAGTTCCTGGTACAAAACAACTTTATGACTTTGGTTTGTATTTAGCATTGTTGTTAGAAGAAGGGAGTTAAAAAATACTTTATTACTGCGGACTCTCAAGATACGAGCATAATATTTTTTGTCGTGTTTAAGAACAATAGTATATTTCATCACTAGGAACAAAAACGGGCGTGTTTGAAAAGAGCACAAATGTGCGAGTATATATATCAAAAAGCCAATTTTGGGCCGTGTGATGAACTAAACGTTTCGTCATACTGCAAATAAAATGAAACAAACTCGTAAAACATAAATTATTACCTGATATAAAGTATCAATAGTTGTCGACCATTTTTGTCGCTTTAGAGCTGTTATTTTACTTACAATGTAGCATTTCTTGATTCCTTATTGGTTGTTTATGTCAGTGCTATTAGTTATTATTATCGATAGTTCTATCTTAATCATTCGATGGTTTGATTTTATAATCGATTCCCAGTTTTACAATCGAAATCCGAAACGTCTTAAATACATTGATATTGCTTGTTGTAGTTACTTTATTGATTATTTACAATCGAATGCTAACTTCGAATCAAAAGTATCATCAACAATGATCTTTTGCGGCATAGGACTCAAAAAATCATCATAATGATAGGTTTATTAAAATTTTTATATTAACTTAGAAAAAAAGGACGACTTTTGCTCTTCAACACTGTTTTTGAAGCAGTATGACGAAAAAGTTATTCTTTTTATTCCTAGGACTAAACCTATTATTGCGATGATATTTTGAGTCCTAGGCCGCAAAAAAATCAGTGTTAATACTTAAGATACGAGGTCAGTATTTGATTGTAAATATCGATAAAGTAACCGCAAAAATCACTATAGATTTGTGGTGTATTTATGAAACTGGTAATCGACTATTTAATCGAACTATCGAATAGTTGAGATCAAAATATTAATAATAATAACTAACACTGATATAACCTAAATAAACAGGATATTTATTTCTTTTAAGTGAACGCAAAAATATTAAAACAGTTTGAAATTTTAAAAACAGATCTTAAATCATGAAAATAAATCATTTCCTTAAAATTGTATGACGTCTAATCATGTTTACATTTTTAGAAAATGAAAACAAAAAATTACTTGAATCAAAGCTGTGAACACTAAAATATTGACATTCGAAACAAAGACATGGTTATTAAATTAATCATGTTTTACAGTTTTTAATAAACATTTTTATTTTACAGACAGTTGTAAGAAAAATAAATAAAGTTAATTTTATAAACTGCTTCGAAATTAGAATTATTAGTTCAAATAGTAATAGATTTTATTATTTTTTGATGAAATAAATAATGCTTATCCTCTAATATTTGACATATGTTATTTTATCATTTTAATATATACTAAGACTTGTTTTGTCATTTTGTAAACTTAAAGAAAATAATATCAATAAATAAATGTATCTTTAGATACATTGAATTTTTTATCAAAATAATAATAACTAACACTGATATAACCTAAATAAACAATCAGGAATCAAGAAAGAACTGCTAAAACAAAAGTAACATAACAGCTGATTAGTCTAAAACAAATACATGGTCGAAAACTATTGATACTAAATCAGGTGAAAATCTTTATTTTACGAGTTTGCTTCATTTTATTTGCAGTATGACGAAAAATATAGCTCATAATAAAAAAAATCCTATAGCGTATACGTTTTTATAGAAAATTTATCTACAAATCTATTGAAACCAAAAATATTGAGATCAGGTTATAGAATTAAATTATTACAGATCGACTCGATCAAGACATTGTGAACTTATCTACTTATTTTTCCACTAAGAAACCAACGAATTGATTAAATTCTAACAGTTTGATTTCAATTTGGGAACGCCAAACCAGATTTGAGATTTTATTGAATAACTTTAATAAGTTCACTAATTGATAAGCTGCTCTTAAACTTGAAGACTTTATTAAGTGATTCAAATTTCAATTATTTCTAGGCCTCCAGGGTAGACAACGATGGCATACTAATACTAATGCAGTAGGCTTCCAGTTAAATTCAATTTTTATCTTTGTCACATTTAATTAGTGTTTCTACAGTTTAAAGATTTGTCTCAAAGAGACTTAGAAAAATAAAGTGGAGTTTATTATACATAAGAGTTTGCAGTTAGAGACAAACTGTTAAATTTATCTTAGTATCGATTTTCAAACAAACAATTTAGTAAATGATTGGAGAAATTATATAAAAAAATTAAAAAATGTTCTTCTCATACACGAATTGTCTAATTTTACCAAAAAATGATCCCTTTACTTAATAATAATCGTGTTTTACTAACAAATTTTGAGAGGGGAGGTGATAAAAATTCAAAACTAAAAATATAATCACTCTCTTCAGGTGTGGAGGAGTTAATCTTTTGGGCATGCCCTTGAAATATCAGAAATGGACAGTTCCAAATTTAAATATTTCAACTGTGCATTGAAATAATATAAAAGAGTCATCTGGTTTAAATTGTGGAGATTTATTTACAGGCGGAAAAAGCTCGTAGTGATTGTAGCCTTTTTTTAAGTAAGCCGTTTGATCATGGTAAACTAGTTTATTTACATTAAGTAATTAAACAATATCGTAATCTAGAAGTTTTATAAAATAATTTACCTCAGTTTAAACTTTCCAAATGGCTCGGAAGTTATATATTTTTATGTTTAGGAAGTTAAATTTTGATATTCGGATTTTAATTGGAAATGAAATGTACTCGTATATACAATTTTATTGTTTAAAAATGTTCAACCCCTCATTTACGAGCTTTATTCATCTATGGACTACAATTCACCTCTCAGCTGTTACCTGGTAATGCTACTTAGCTTTTTTTGTGTTTGGACCTTTGTTAGACACAGTAACTGTGATATTATTTAAGTTTGATTTGTAACTGTAATCTGCAGTTATGAGTTAAACCACGACAACTTAAGCCCTGTGGATTACTTGGACTGGGACGGTGACGTCATTCTGTAATCCAGCTACTTGGAGGTCACGAATTGTGGATAGTTGTGAGCGATGGTCGATGGGTGTTGAGTTCTCTTGTGTGGATTAACGTCCGCACTATTGAATACTACGTTAATCCGCAAAGACCATCCTCATAATTAGACCAATTCGTAATTTAGAGGCCGTGGTTCGGATTCCACGTTAAACTGTAGGTCCCTTAGTTGCCATCGGTTGTTGGGCTATTAATTAATAGTCCTGTCTAAGGAACATGTCAGCCTTAGTCAGTAACAAGACTAAAAGATCGCGCCACAATCATCTTACACTCAATCCTCATTCATACTTGGCTTAAATTACCTACCTTGTGGTATGGTCGCCATTTCAGTAATCTAATCTTGTAGTAAGTCAGTGACAAACTAAAATATTGTATTTACTTCCCTGTGGGAAATAGGTTAGGTCAAGGATATATCTAAAGGGAATGTTTTTATGAGTCCCTAAACTGCCGTAACCATTATGACATCTCTGTTTCAAGTTTTGGTCTCGAAAATTGCCAACACCCTCTCCCACCAGAACTAAGACATATCCACGTCAAAATTCTTCGTCAAGATGTACTGAGGTTGGTAAAATATTTTGTACATCGTAGAAGTGCGAGAATTTTAATGCTCCCTTAAATATTAGGAAATAGACGGAACGTATCTTGGTACTTGATAAGCGGTTTATAAGTTGCTTCTCAGGCGAGAATACGCGACTCCCATAGTTCACTGCGCGCATATCCACAGATGTGTGCTCACTCGGAACACAGGAGGATGAGGTAAGGTGAAGACGCAGTGACGCATCCCTGGAGAAATCACAGAATTGGCACGGCTCTGTTGTGAAGATGGATTCTTTGTTTCAATTTATATTTAGACACTATCAACACCATGTATGCCCTCTCAAATTCCGTAGAAAGTAAACAATATGACATGATGACAGCTCAAATCAAATCAGGATATATTTCCTTTTTGGTAAATTTCACTTTGTATAAATACTCTACAACTACATTAAACTTTCTACAGCATGAACTCTATTGAATTCAGAACATCATAATTATTTATTGAGGGATTTAAACAAAACAATTGATATAGTAAGCTTCAATATTTGTTAATAGAATTTCAGTGTTTATAATTGAAACTTTTATCAGAATAAATTTAACGTCATTTTATTGAAAGGGAATCCACTGAAGTAACTGTTTTGTGGGCTTCTTGTAAGAAAATGAATTTCAATAATTTTAATATTAGACATCTTATTCAAAGAAAGTATCAATATTTTTTTATAATAGAATATAATTGATTTTCTCTTGTAAAAGGAATATTGATACTTTCTTTGAGTAAGATTTTCGGATGAATAGAATTGATTTTCTCAGCTTCTACATCACATTTACATACATTTGTTTAACAGAAACTAGAAAACAGAATTATTAAACTTAATGTTCAGGCTTGTAATACACTTGCCAGGCTGTAATAAATAATCAATAGAAATAACAGTAATAATATGTAAACCAAGAAAATAAAAGGGCCCGTTGTTAAGACGATAAACTAACAACAAATTAAGTTAATTAAACTAACAAAAAAGTTAGATTATGAAAATTCATATTTTAATTTACTGACACATTAAATAAAATCATACGCATATCATATATGAACTTGCACACTGTATACATATGGACATCTAATATACATACACAATACACTTAATTTCAAAATAATAAATACAAACTCATTGGTTGTATCCTCATAACCTAAAAAAACAAAGATTATTGATATACGGTATCAGAAATTAAAACTGTATATATCTTCCAGTTGGAATAGCCATCTCTTTTCTTTAATTTAAAGGCATTTTTGAAAGTACATGTATATTTTACACTATTAGGTAAAATATTGAAACTTTTTGAAGCTATAAAATTAAAGAAAATATAAAAAAATCATTTGTTTGGCCTATGGATCAGAAATCTGGTTCGCATTCCTAAGCCTTCTTCTGTTCTATTTTAGAGAATTTCCCATAGGGATGAAGGTACTACCGTAGGTCTCATGGCAAGACTTAAGCCCGGAACCATGTTATTTTTCCATAGGAAGTATATGGAAAAATTATTACTTCACTTATCAATCTATGTTTTCTGATTAAACTTGGTATTTAGCTTCATGTTGTTGAGATCCATCCATTTATGCTTAAAACCATAGTTTATGTGTTTGTCATGGCAGCTAACCTGCATACTATTTTCCCATATTAATCAGATAGAGAACAGGCAAACTCCTATATTGACATGGATATGTCTTAGCTCTGCGGGGGATGGGGGGTGGGGGTGTTAATGATTTTTAAGATGGAAAATATGTAACAGGTTTCTATAGAAACTACCAGTGCTATATTGTAATGAATTTTTAATACAAAATAATAAGAACAGCTGTTTAGATGAATTGAAAACATTCCCTTTAGACATATCCATGATTTAACCTATTTCCCACAGGGAAGTAAATACAAACATTTTATGGACAGATGTTGCTGGAAACGGTAGAAATGGTCAAAATAAAAATTGTTTATAGTAGAGATTTGCCTATGTTCAGTGTTCCTCACAGCAGCAAACCTGCGTACTCTTTTGTGTGCTAATCCTATGGAGAATAGGTAAACTCTCATATTTTTCGACAGATATTGATACAACTTGTCATATATTATTGCTTTGGATGACAGGGGTGCTTGTGTCAATTCTATTCTGCATATAAACCTCTTGATATAATTGAAGCTATTGCGTATATTTATTGAAGTATATAGTGAAATAATTTCTTTCAATTCGTAATTATTTTTTTTATAAATTTATTGCTGTGAAAGTAACAAACTAACACCGAAATTAATTATTGAGTAGTTCATGTAACGTTTTAAGGAAGCTTATGTTTACGGTTATGTTTTACGTTTTGAATTGCCAGCAGTGAAAGTAGCGAACTAACGCCACCGAGGACTGTACTCTGGCAGTGTTCTAACAAATACATAGGAGTTGCATTAGCTTATTCAGCCGGGGATTCCATTAAACTTTCCAACTAAATGTTGATTACGCTGCCCTAATGCTGGCTTTGTCTGAGGCCGATGTCCGGCCTGCACCAGCTTCCGTCATCACTCCGTGGTCTACAGGTGGGTCTACGCCCTGAATTTACCTTCCGGAGACTTTATTTAACGAATATGGACGCCTTTTAATTAAAAGTAATTAAAAAACAGTATCAGTGGACTGACACATAATTCGTTTTTGATAAAACTATCAAAATATTTGATATTTTAAATTCCATTAAAATTTCCATAAAAAATTCCATTGTATTGTTAAAAACACCAACCAATATTTTTTTGGATAATAACCACCCCCCTGGTAATATCACCTTTTTGAGTGGGGTTTGTTGGGTGATGTGCATACAGTGAAATGGAAAATGGTTGAGGAATAAGAATGAAATTTATTTTTTAACATTCTCCAAAAGAATAACATTGGGTTGGCGCTCTTTGATAGCGTACTACGTTTACCACAGACAGTAAATGTAACTTTTCTCTGGAAGTGGTAGAATCTCTCAGACTAATGTTTTAAAGTATATACTAATTTATTTAGCATTTAGCTGGTTTTGATGGAGGTGGTCGAATTGTTTTACAAATTTAAAATTTTGTCAGAAAACCTAAAAACATTTAAAAGCCATTTTAATATAAAGGTTGATAAAAATTATTTAGTAAAAACTAAATAATTTTTGACCTTCCTATAGCAATATTACATAGTCTTGGGATCATCCTAATACAATAAAAAGTAAAGTAAAAACGGAGTTGTTCATAAAATTAGTGCTTCATCGAGTAAACCAAACAAACATTGTTTGTCAGAACTTATGTGTTGTTTTCGTAAATATGAACGAGTTGATAGTTCAAATTGGTAGACATAAATACGTGTTTTGTGAAACACGTATTTTCTATTGAATATACACAGGTAACTGGAGAGGCTTTTTACTAATGGAAAACAGTATTTAAAAACCCCTGGATATGATATTTTTTAGATTCTTTTTTTTGTGTTAAACCCCTATTAGAATTGTACATTTTATAAAAAAACTTGAAAATTAAATCTCGCAGCTTTTTTGTCTTTGGGTTTTCCTGTAAATGGTTTTCAAGTTAGCAAGCTTTGAAAAATTGAAATGGCCGCCGTTTTTAAATAGTACAAAATAAAAATTTGATAATATTAAGCACAAAATTAGGTCCTATTAGTATTACACGTACCAGTTTTGAAGTTGAAACCTCAAGTGGTCCCAAAGTTATAGCAATTTATATAAAAAACACATACACACCAACAGACGGAAACAGCAGGGAGATAGTTTATTTGTTTACAAGATATTTTTTTTTGTTTTGACCTCAGGTACGATATCCCAAAAATTTTCCGTATGTTTTGGATACACCATACATATATTCATACAAACCAAAACATAATGACACAATATGATTCACACGTATAACA
Organism: Nephotettix cincticeps; assembly: GCA_023375725.1. Lineage (NCBI taxonomy): Eukaryota > Metazoa > Arthropoda > Insecta > Hemiptera > Cicadellidae > Nephotettix > Nephotettix cincticeps. The sequence continues at coordinate 4,018,947 of CM041785.1, forward strand.
ACAATAACGAGAAGTTAATTTCGGCCAATGGCGGCAGTGAAAGTTATACAAATGTTTTTAAACAATTTCTAAGTTATAGATTAAATTATTGCATTAGAAATAGGAAATACTAACGCATTTTAGTTTCTGATCTTTCCGGGTATTATGACGAAAATAAATTTCCTAATTACATTCGTTGTTCTATGTTACTAAAAAAAAGTAAAGTTCCGTGTAACCTTCTGGCCAAGGTCTAATGTTAGAGTTTTCAGGTCGCACTACTGCCTCTAACGTGACCTAACGACTACTTATGTAGCCGGGACCAACGGCTTAACGTGCCTTCCGAAGCACGGTGGCAGTCTGAGAAATTAAATTTCATGTGTCATGACCCGGAATTGAACCCGAGTTTTTTGGGTGGTAGGCCAGTACTCTACCCACTCAGCTATGACTGCCACTTCTATGTTACTAAATAGTTATGAGTAGAAAATGACGGTTTACTCTTTGGTACTAACCTCAAAAATATGTGATACAGTTTCCGCTCAGTTATATATTCCGTGATGAGACTGCTAAAAATAAAAAAATCACTCTAAAACATTAGAATCAACACGATGCGCCTGTATAAAACAAAATGAAAAATTACTGCACGAATTCAATTTGTAATCAGGTTAAATATTCATAAACATGGAGATGTATTCGAGTAAAAGCCAAAAGACCGCAGACAAAGCAAATGCATTAGGACGAGTTAATGAACATTTAGTGGAAAAGTTTAATGGAACTCACGTTCACCACGGTGCCGCCGCGCGGCGCTGCGATCGCCACAATCGAATCATACACGCTCTCCACTGTGCACTGTGCAGTGTGCAATCTGTTTCATGTATTTTATTTGCAATTATGCTACGCATATGAATCATAATGGAATACGGGTTTGTTGGAACTTTGTTATCTTATCCTTGAATGGATTTTATTTAACACAACATTAAAGTATAAACATAACCTACAATTTGGCTTTTACTTTTCAACAGTTTACGTTGTAACTATTTTGTACGTTGTTAAATTTATAGTCTTAAGGCTGTTTTTATTTAGGGCAGAGAAAATATTTGTCAAATTATATATATAAAGCTAAAGACGTTCAAGAAGCTTGATGTTTGATGTAAACACAGAATGTAGGAGACTCTTTTAGAGACGTTCTCAGTCATAGGCATATTCCAAATTATGTATAAATAATTATACGGATTATAGATTTAAAGGAAAAATAATTAGTTCGAATGTTTTTACAAGTATATCGTTCAGTTGTAGAAACATTTTCTAAATAAAATGAAAGTTAAAATACGCAGTTAATAAAATTATTGATTGATTTGAAGTAACAAGAACATGATACAAATATTTTGCCGTTGCCCAGTAAATACTGTGTCATAAAAATGCAAATCTTTAAATTTTTAAGTATAAAAAGGCTATCTAATAATTATTACAAATACCATTGCTTGTCATTACAGTTATAAATTGTCACCTAATCTATTTAATAATAATAAATCATTAGATTTTCACTGAGTATAAAAAAATTTACGTATATATTCGCATTGGTGCTATCCAATGTTACAATAAATAAATGATGATTACTAGCCAGTTTCAAGGGAAGGTTTCTGCCTTTAGAATATACGCTTACAAACACGTGGATAATATACAATTTCTGGAACATTTATTTCAAACTAGCTGACCCGGAGAAATTCGTAACGCCTAACTGTAAATACATGTTAACTTTGAGACTGGCCATGTTCTGAAGTCGAATAGCATTACGGTTTCGTTTTGTAGATATTCTGGGCTGCGGCATAGTGAATAACAATGCTGAAACGATAAGACATATTAATAATATTCCCACAAAACAAATAAATCTGACTGGATTGATTCACAATTTTCAAATACAACCTAAACTCAAACCAAACCTAACTGTAATACGCCTTTTCTGATTATTATAATAAACGTAATATGTATAAACATTGTAATTTTTTTGCCAACATATAAATACGTGACTTTTAATCAGACAGTTAATGCAAAAATATAAATACATAATTCCCCAAAATCGTAAACTATTTACCAGCACATATTTACTTCATAGTTTTACATTAATGAATGATTCAGATGGCATTGGATAGTAAAGCATATTGCTAATGGAAAGTAAACAAAAAACAACTGTAGCTAGAGATCAAATTTTTTGATTGTATAAAATTTGTAAGCAAACTTAGTCCACATAAGGCTAACGGTAGCAATTTAAAACGCTATAAAATTGAAACTTATTTACTTTTTCTAAATTTGTTTACTAAAACCTTCCCGGACATATATAGAGCAACTTCCAAAAACTGCATGGCGATCGAATGAACAGTTTGGCTACGCATAAAGGACATATATACATACATTCATTTTTATGTATAGAGATTTATTTTACACTAAAACATTGAAAACATACATTAGCTTTCACCCAGGATAATAATAATAGTTTATTCCAAAAAAGCTGAGTAATGTCCGCGCTAAGTTTGGAAATTTGACTCTTCAAGATGGGAATTTTTAGGTTATACAATTTGTAGGAGAATATTAATAATATGTCTATAACATCGTGTTTGTCTCAGATTAGAAGACGTTATAGTCACGGAAGTTTCGCGAACGAGTAGGTTTTGTACACACGGGATTTTCCGGTGACTAACAGGGGAAAGTTTCACGAGCGCTATCTCTTTTTCATCGTTATAGGTAATGCATTAATAAGTCTCTCCATATTGGACCCCTCAGGTAAAGGGGAGAACAAAACGCACCCCCTGGGGCCCAACCCCTCTGCATCCGACTCCGACCGGGATCCTCCCGCCCCGAGTATATTTATTTAAAATACGGTTCTGAGAAATTTCATTTCGTTTCTGGTGTGATTTCGTATTTTGCCTTTGTAAAAAACGAAACTGGTTAAGGTTTTATCAAGAAAGTCATAATTTTCAGTGTATGTATACATACCTTAGCTATAGTTTTTAAATTATAAATAAAAACTATGCCTTTTTTACAATTTACTGATAGAGACTGGGCTTCATGGTGGCAGTTGTTCATGGTTGTACTCTATAGCTATACAACCATCTTTGTATACGGGGCTCATTAATGTTGGGTACAAACTTTGAGGGATGATAGTACTCATGAAAATAAACAAAAAATGTCTTGGAGATACATGTCGAAAAATTTGCATTTTTTACATAAATCGTCATATATCAAGAACTATTTAAGCTACAGAAACCATCCTTTGCAAAAATTTTATTTGCTGAAGAGAAAAAATTCCTCAAAGTATCATTTAGTTAGCTTTTATATTCCCGAAATGGCGATGGTTAAACATATTTTAATCTTAAACGACTAAAAAACCATTAACTTTATAACATTTTTATAAGATATAAAAAATATTGTGATATTTAACTATATTAACTAGAGTTAACTATATTTAAAGTGTCATATTATCAACAATGATTCTGTCATTCTGTCATCGCAAAATGGCGCTGGCGGTGGTGCAGTGCCAGTAAGTCAGTGTCACCGAGAGACGGCGGTGGTGCAGTGCCACGGTACGTCGGTGTCACCGCGAGACGGCGGTGGTGCAGTGCCAATACGTCGGTGTCACCACGAGACGGCGGTGGTGCAGTGCCAATACGTCGGTGTAACCACGAGACGGCGGTGGTGCAGTGCCAATACGTCGGTGTAACCACGAGACGGCGGTGGTGCAGTGCCAGTACGTCGGTGTCACCGCGAGACGGCGGTGGTGCAGTGCCAGTACGTCGGTGTCACCGCGAGACGGCGGTGGTGCAGTGCCAGTACGTCGGTGTCACCGCGAGACGGCGGTGGTGCAGTGCCAGTACGTCGGTGTCACCGCGAGACGGCACTGACGGCGGTGGTGCAGTGCCACTACGTCGGTGTCACCGCGAGACGGCGGTGGTGCAGTGCCAGTACGTCGGTGTCACCGCGAGACGGCGGTGGTGCAGTGCCAGTACGTCGGTGTCACCGCGAGACGGCGGTGGTGCAGTGCCAGTACGTCGGTGTCACCGCGAGACGGCGGTGGTGCAGTGCCTGTACGTCGGTGTCACCGCAAGACGGTGGTGGTGCAGTGCCACTACGTCGGTGTCACCGCGAGACGGCGGTGGTGCAGTGCTCGTCGACTACGCTACTTTACAACCGCCCCGGCGCGCACCTGCCCTTCGTGTAACTTATTTACGCTGTCACTCGACGTGGGTCGTAAGCCCCTGTCGCGCCCCAGGCTTTATAACTTCCCTAACTTAACTTATTAATTACACTACACATAAGGGAGAAAAGATATATTATTTGTTATTTACTGAAAAAACATACATTTTCAGTATCTTGCAGTTATATCCACGCAGTACTGTGTTTATTCCGACAAATATTGTTTTTTAAGAGTTTTCAAGAAAATGTTGCTTAAATTTGTCCAATTTTTAATGCATTGGAATTTGGTACAATGTGTAGTGAAATTTGTAGCCTGTTGGATGAAATGAGAATGGGTCATAATTATGGACGTTATTGATGCGTAATATTTTAACATTTGAAAAATTTCCAAATCGGTATCAATGCCTAAAATTCTAGGATATTCAATTACTGTATCAATCAGTTTTGTTAACATAGTAATAGGAAACTAAACAATTAAAGTTAATTAGTAATTTAGTATTAAGCCAAGGATATTAAGCCAAGTGTGAATGAGAATGAAGTGTAAGATGATTGTGGTGCGATCTTGTAGTCTTGTTACTGACATGCTCCTTAGACAGAACTGTTAAATAATTGCCCAACAGTCAATGGCAAATCTAAGGAACCTACGGTTAAACGTGGAGTCCAAACTACTGTCTCTGAATGACGAACTGGTCTAATTATGAGGATGGTCTTTGCTGATTAACATAGTATTCAACGGTGCGGACGTTAATCCACACAAGAGAACGCCACACTCACCGACCATCGCTCTACAAATATCCACATTCATGACCTCCAAGTAGCTGGCTTACAAGTCACGCCACTGTTCCAGTAGAAATAATTAAAAAAGGAATTAACGTGTTTTAGATTTAAATTCCAAGAATGCAATGTAATATTAAATTTTTAAATTTTACTTGGTAGTACGAGTATATACGTTTTCGACTCGCTTCGCTCGCCCCAGGCCCCCTTCTAGGTGTCGGCAAAATCGCTTTACTTAATCACTAGTTTTAGTAATCACCTACCACAATGGAAACTCAAATACATATACGCCACTGTTACAAACAATTACTACAATTTATGTTTTCCTTTTAAGAGTGAAAATAGGAAGGCGTGTATCAAAGATGAAGGCTATAAGTACTATAATAACGTAGAACGTGAGCTTAATATGGGTAAAAATGTTGATTTAAAAAATCTAATTCTATCTAAGGACGAAACAGACGAGATACGAGAAAAAGTCAATGGACCAAAGTTGTGAATCTTACAAAACTACTACCAATGACGCCCTCTGGTTTTCGATACAACCTTTTAATTAAAAAGATATAAAAAACACCAAATTTTAATTTAAAAATTATAAGTTTTATTTTGCGTGAGAAAAAGTTAAAATTTGGAATCCGGTGATTCGATTACTAATAGTGGTCTCATAGAAACGATCATAAAAATTCTCAAGACTCTATCTGATGATTCAATTACTAATAAAGATATCTTATAAATGTTCTTAAAAAATCGCAAGTTCCTAGCTCAACAGGAAGTCATGGATCTAAAAGTAATATACGAAACCCTTGGTTATAACTTGACTCAGAACCGGCATTTTCTTAATACTTACAAAAAAAGTTAACATTTTTAAAATGATATATAAGTTGCAATATTATTACGTATTCTCACTTATAGTTATAAAATGAAGGTGCATGTAAAATATTAGCACTCTATGTACTATAATAACGCAACAAGAAATCAAAACGTGCAAAAAAAGGAATTTTCATAAAATGAAACGTTATCTAGGGGTGAAAGAGTAAAAATACGAGAAAATGTCTTATGACCAAAGTTGTAGATCTCAAATGATCCGTGCCACAAAGTACCCTTAGATTTCCGATAGGTCCTTTCGTTAAAAAGATTTAATCGAAAAACAGAGAACCATTGAGGTTTTGGGAAAAATCAACTAAATTTCCGATATATGCAAATTTTTCATTTTTCAATTAAATATTATGCAATATTATTTCGTTTTCCTTTTAAGGGTGATAAAAGGAAGGTGTTTGCCAAATATAAAGGCTATATGTATTATAATAACAAAACAGGGAAGCTTAATGTGGGTAAAAATGTAGATTTTCAAAAAATCTAACGCTATCTAAGGGTGAAGGAGACGAGATACGAGAAAAAGTCAAGAGACCAAAGTTGTAGATCTTGCAAAATCCGTAGCACAAGAAGCCCTCCGTTTTTCGATAGGACCTTTCGTTAAAAAGATATAGCTGAAAAACGAAGATTTTTTTTGAAAAATTTTAAGATTTTTTTAGGGTATTAAAAATTTAGAATTTGGATATATATTAGATAAGGAACAGCATTACTTCAAGATTTCAAGATTTTAAGATTCGATTAGCAGGTTCCACATAATGTGGTTTTAAAGACGATTTCTTACAGTGGTAGAAGCTGATTTATAGATAAACGATTTTTTGGAAAGCGGACTAAACCCGAATAGGCATCCCGTGATTTGAACCAGAGGCTTCCTGCATCGAACAAGAACATGCAAGACATAGAAAACTACTGAATGCAAATACCATATTGTTTTAGATGTAGTGAAAATATTAATTTACTTCCTTCTGATGACGGAAAAAGTTCGTAATTGGTTCGTAATTGGTTTTCTATTATTTCCATGGACGAATATTGAAGCTTGTATCGAACAGCTTTGCCTCGGGTCAATTAGTGGTACTTTAACAGGTATTGCTGATGTATTTCTCAGTTTTAAATTCTATTTTCCACAACATTTTATGACGTACAAGCATTACAAAAAATATTTCAATAAATGTATTGTTTCTTGTTTAAAAATAATATTAATCTTTTGATAATGTATTTCATTTAATAAACTACAAGTGAGTTTGTTTACAAAAACAACATAATAATAATTAACAATCATATGACTTAATAGTCATATGTCATGTATATAGATTTTTCCCTATAAAAATTACAAATAAAAATTCCATTTCAATAAAAAACAACTCGGGCCTACGAAAAGTACACTCTAGGTCCATGTAGGCCGTATAAAATAGTTTTTGATTTAACTTGACTTGATATACAGGTTTGTTTCCGCGAATTACTAACAACCAATCTTTGTGAGTGGTCTTCTGAGTTGTACGATACTATTTCTTAGGAAGGATGGTTGTTTTAGCATGTAGATTATTAAAAACGTTCGTGTACACCAATTACTAGGAGAGTTTGGTCGGTTTTCAAAATTTATGTTAACTAAATGTCAGAATCATGATTAAAAACCGTGACCTTTAGGTTACCTTACCTTTAGGAATGTACCAGTGCTAGTGGCTTGGTTATTGTGAACAAATATTGATCATATTTCAATGCATATGGAGAATAATGAAGGAATCAAAAGTTAATAGAATATTAAAATGCATTCATTGGTAAAAAGAGCAAAATGATTGGAATTCAGATCACTGTAACTTCCAGGATTATTTTAAAATTGGTAGCCTTCCCGCCCTTACATCTGAACAGATTATCCTCCAGCTGTTTGCATTGGTTCGGCGGTGGAAAATAATGCACAGAGAAATGAGAAAATTTGTTTTTCATATCTTTTTGTCTGTATATAATATAAGTGGTTGTTTATGGTTTGTTAGTTGTTTATATAGTTTAAATATGATATTTTTGAGATGTTAATTTTTTGTCATAAAATTTATAAATTAGTTTATTGGCCAATAATTTAATTTCTTAAAATACGATAAAATAAATAATAATATAGAAAATAATAAAACTAATAATGATAATCCTTAATAAAGTGAAACACAATTTCCAATAATATATATAACACTGTAAATTAATATAAATAGTGCATAAAATAAACATTTAATGTTTAATATTAGTAGTAACATAATCATTGATAGTGTGATCATTGATAACATAATAAAGTCAATATCTATAACTCAAATTTTAAATTTTTAATGTTAAATAATTTGGTAATAGCTTGAAAACAGGAGGAGTTTCTCCACCTCCAGAAACGTTTTGGTTAAAACACAAACGCGTTGGAAAAGTCCAATAAATTAAATTGAATAGCACATATACCAACTGGGATGGTGGCGTCATCCTGTAATCCAGCTACTTGGTGGTCACGAATTGTGGATAGTTGTGAGCGATGGTAGGTGGATGTAGTGTTCTCTTGTGTGGATTAACGTCCGCACTATTGAATACTACGTTAATCCGCAAAGACCACCCGCAATTAGACCAATTCGTAATTCAGAGGCCATGGTTTGGATTCCACGTAAAACTGTAGGTCCCTGAGTTTTCATTGGCTGTTGGGCTATTAATTAACGGTCCTGTCTAAGGAACATGTCAAGCCTTAGTCAGTAACAAGATCGCGCCATAATCATCCTACATTAATTTCTCATTCATAATTTCCTTATAATACCTACCTGGGTAGGTTGCCATTTCAATAATCTAAGTATCTACGTATCTGAGTACCGTTCAGAAATTTTCATTCATAGTTGTCAGGGTCGTCGATTCCCGAAGTTCCCGCTAGATGGCATGGCGGTGAAGGTCCTTGTTGTGTACAGTTCCCAGCCAGGTCTAAGGTCAGCCGTCATGCCAACGAGGACGTGTTAAACACTGTAATCTCCGTGCAAGATGGCGGTAGTTTGGGGACGAGGGTTATTGAAAAAATCACTCGGCTCTCGTTTCTTAAAAATTATGACGGCAGTTATTGCTTGAAATGTTCATCGGCGCATCGTAGCTTTCACGTGCTAACTGGTTTAAGCTTTATCTGCTTTAGTTTTAACCACATAATTATTTATATTCCCTTGATAGTTATAATTAAAATTCGTATTTTGGGTTCATTGAATTCTACTTGGGGGAGGGTGCAGGCTGTTTAAATTATGTATTTGTATTATCAATCAAACTGAGAGCTATGCAAATAGGGGTGCAGCGATAAAATGCATAAAGATTACAGTAAATAATTATCGTGTAGGATTGTTTTCTCTTTAAGTTGTATTTTTATATTAGATTAGATGATTGAAATTGCATAAATATAAGTAAATAAGGGAGGTATTGATTTTCAACTGTTCTCCATAAGATTAACATTACACAATGGAACTGTGTTTACCAGTTTGAATATGTCAGTAACCAATTGACCTAGAGTCATGATTCAATATACTAGGTTGTTATTTTACTAGAGCTTAATCCAATGTTAAAAAAGAAAATTAGATGAAACAAATTATACATAAATAAATTGGACCCCCATTTTTGGGGTACAATCCCCCCTCTAAAAGTGCAGTTAATGTAGTCCGAATGTGTTTCCAAACGAACTTATCTAAGGTATTATAGAAAGGAACAACTCCACCGAATTTTCGATACTTATAAATATGCATACAGGGTGAAGCACGCAAGGTATCCAATATTAATTTCAGACAAACCTTTGGCCCTACAATGATGAAATAACATTATTTCCCACTAAACCAACCCCAAGGAATAACGTAAAAATACTTTTTTTGAAATACAGAGTGTTCCAGAAGATGAGGGTCACTAGTTCGAATCTCGGAAATATCAAATACAAACATATTACATGGATAGGTTATGATATGGATAAGGTTTAAGTTTGAAAGTTGCTTGGATTTGCAATAACTTTAAAATGACATGCTATTTGATACATGATGATATGTGTCATTTTTGAGTTTTGGCTATATACATATTTTCAAAAGCGAATTGAAAAAAAATTCCTTTTCGAGATAGTATTGCAGTGTTGCATATCAGAATAAAGCTTTGCTCATAAGGAATACAATTGTTTAGTCAGAGTAGAGTAATCTGCATTTCAAAAATACGGGGTTTTCAAAGATTTGAAATTTTTTTCCACTTAAAGGTCCGCAATATTGAAACGAATCGAAAAATTCAAAATATGATTCTGCCAAAATGTATGTATTAGCAAGAGCTTTAATTTGGTGCATAGATATTTCCAAGATTTAAACTTTTGACCCTAATTTTGTAATTTTTTAACACTCTGTATTAAAAAAAATTAAAAATAGCGTTATTATTAATATTGCTTGGGGTTGGTTTAGTGGGAAATAATGTTATTTCATCATTGTAGGATCAAAGGTTTTGTCTGGAATCAATATTGGACACCTTAGTGATTAAGCCTGTATATAAAATGTTGAACGACCCAGGGGGTTGAGTTATGAACTTATACCATGGTTCCGGGCATACCCCTCACTATGCGGGTCATGTGAATAGCTCAATTTTCCATAGGAAATTCGCTAAAGAGACCTACAGGAAACTGATCGCATTACTTCGGTCATGTTTGGCGATATATCTTTTGTAATTTATACTAGTTTAGACGGTGAATAGCAGTAAATGCAATATCACACTCCACCGTTGGGGGGTGGAGGGTTGTGCTGCCGTGGTAGGGGTTGGGGTGGGGGTGGTACAATGTCACCCCGGGGGTTGCAAACTCACCACGGGACTCTGTACGGCTCGGATACAAAACAACTTATTAATATTATATCTTGAAAATCAATACTCTGCCTCTTTCCGCAATACGCTTTTGCGAGTAAGAATTCAATTATGTTTGACGGTTTGGACGAAAAGTAAATGTATTCCAACAGTATATGGTTTTGAAATAAGTGTTTATTTATTCCCTAGTATTTTATTGTGTTAATAGTTATTAGTATTGTTTAGAAGTGGGTAGGGGTGGACGTGTTGTATGTGAAATTATTTTTTGCAAGGTATTGGAATAATTTTCAAATATCTGAATTTTTACATGTTGCGTGCGTTTGCTTGGGTTGTAAACAATATCTTCACTCGTTTTTTCGTACCAGCCTTCCTTTTGCCTCGTGTTAAGTTTTTAATAGATTTTAAAATTTTTCACCACAACCTTCTTAAATGTAAATTAACCTATGTAATTTGAGAAAGGTTTTAAACTGTAGTTTTAGCCTGTGAATGTTTGTGTCGCAAGCTATTCATAGGCATGTTGGTCATATACATGTACTCTTAATCAACATAGGTTCTGTGGTATTTAAGAGTTTATTTGTTTTATGCAGCTACCTTGTTTTTCTATTTTTTGTTTCACCTTCTCATAATTAGGCCATCATCCGAAACCGTTTTGACAATTAGTTCAGGCTAGATCTAGTGTGTTGCGACATTATCACATAGCGAAAAGCCATTGGTGATTGGTGGGATTTGAACCCGGGACCTTGGGCACCAAAGTCTCACGCTAAACCCCTAGACCAGTGCGCTCTCCTATACTGACGGAGTTTAGCTGTTTATGAGTCTCTGTTGTAGTTGGTGATTACGACACTAGGACTTTTATGACGTCACGAGCACATATTATTAAGAACTGTCGAAAACAAGTCCGGGGGCTGGGAACCACCAGCGAGCGAAGCGAGTGTGCAATACGATGTTTAGTTTGTAAAACCCAATGGTGGCCACGTTAAAATAAACTATATCAGTGAACTGCCACATACTTTCTCTTTAAAAGTAAACTTAAAAATTAAAATTTGGGTAAGATACCCAACTACCTCACCGTTCTCCTAAAGAAATGGTAACCTGTTTTCAGTGGGTTTAACGAATGGTGGGACCTTGAGATGCAAAGCATTTTTCCTGTGAATGGCTGGTAAACCGTATTGAAGAATTATATTTTTTTAAATCTTCATAAAAATTACACTAAAAATAATGATAACATCAAAATTGACATTGAACACACTTAGACAATTACGTATAGGACAATGTTATGTACAAATTTCTAGTACATTTCTTTTAGTACTAATTTCTTTGGGTTTTGAACAGATTTTTAATGGTGGAGGAAAAATTATTTTAAAAATTTATTGTTTGCAAAAAATTAGAAATAAAAATGTTTGTACAGTATTTACTTCCCTGTGGGAAATAGGTTAGATCACAGATATGTCTAAAGGAAATATTTTCAGTTCATCTAAAAAGCTGTTCTTATTCTTATATGTTAAGAATTCAATACAATAGCTCTGTTAGTTTCCATGGAAACCTGTTACATATTTTCCATCTTACAAATCACCAATACCCCTTTCCACCAGAGCTAGGACATATCCATGTTAAATGCCTTCTTTGTTATTTAAAATTTAATAGCTTTAAACATGTTACTTTTATAGACATGCAGGTGGCGGTACTCTATTAAGAAGCAGATTTGAATAAATTTGAGGTTTTCACATTTTCAAATGTTTTTTGTGATTGAGCTGACATTAAAAGTATAAATTTAAAAAATTAAAATAGTTTCGAGATATAGCCAAAGTGTACCCTTGTACCAAACTTCATGAAAATCAGACCATTAGTGTGCTATTGTGGACTGTACATAGACAATCAGATAGACAGACATCAGTCTGTAACCACTATTATTACGTTGGCGACATCCTGTAATCCAGCTACTTGGAGGTCACGAATTGTGGATAGTTGTGAGCGATGGTCGGTGGATGTAGTGTTCTCTTGTGTGGATTAACGTCCGCACTATTGAATACTACGTTAATCCGCAAAGACCATCCTCATAATTAGACCAATTCGTAATTCAGAGGCCGTGGTTCGAATTCCACGTTAAACTGTAGATCCATTAGTTGCCAAGTCCTGTCTAAGGATCATGTCAGCCTTAGTCAGTAAAAAGACTACAAGATCGCGCCACAATCATCCTACACTCAATCCTCATTTATACTTTGCTTAAAATACCTGTATTTTAGTATGGTTGCCATTTCAATGATCTAATCTAATTTCGTCATAAACAACACTTTCTACGTAGTGTGTAAGGTGAGAAAGTAAAAAATGTGCTGTATACTATCCGTAGCAAAATCAGGACGATGAGCCTAAATAGAAGGCAATTGTAGTGAGCGATGTGCAGCATCACTGTCAGCACAATACCTTGGCCCCACTTTTATCTTTATAGTCCATTACATCTTCTCATTCTAGCCGCTGACTACTCCCGCCAGGACCGTGTTTGTGAATGTCTCTTAACAATTATATCGATATGTAGTTAATATCTTGGATATAGTTGTCGTATTGTGCTCGCAAATATGACTCTGGCTAACCGGTACTGTATAGAATTTAGCCCAGATAAAAAGGAATTTCGAGAATGGTGTATTTTATAATACCTTGGATTGGATGGACACTCATAACATAGTTATTGTTTCTATTTAATTTTATTTATTTGTTATCATATATTTTGATGTACGTTTACGTTGGCTTAGATTATTGAAATGACGACCATACTACAAGGTAGGAATTTGAAGCCAAGTATGAATGAGAAATGAGTATGAAATGATTGTGGTGCGAGACGGACAGCCATCTCGTCGAAACCCTCATTTTAGTATTCAGAGGACTCCAAAACGGATATACACTCTCAACCTAAATTCGGACGAAAACAATACTTTCTCCATACACTATGATCAAGAAATTAAAAAGAAGCGTTTGTTCAATAAAAAGTCAAATAAAATTAATAACCAACTTCTTTTATGTATTTCGGAGATCTGAAAATGTGTAAAGAATTTACAAAAATATTAAACAGAAAATTAACAAACATGAGAGTTCAGACAGCACTGGTCACTAGAGAGTTTACTGGATAGAATAACAGTTAAAAAATAAACTCACCACCACCAACAATGACTTTCAAACATGCACGCTGCTTATCTGTCTGTTGTACGTTGATACGTAGTTTGTGTAGGTAGTTGTAGTTTATACGTAGCAAAGGTAGGAAGAAGCCGGTTCAGTAATTACATAAAACATGCATTTACTTCCCATTGGAAAAATAGCTTAGAAATAATAGCTTTACACATATCCATGATCTAAAGCATGAGTATGTCTAAATAAAATATTTTATGATCCTTTAAACAGTTGTTCTTGTTACAATATGACGTCATCTTCGTTTCAAATTTTAGTCTTAAGAATAGCCAACACCCCCTCCCCTATAGCTAAGTTATATCCATGTCACAAATGCCTGGCATTATTGAGCTCTAAACAGCAACATCTCTTTTTCTCATATTTTAATTAATTCCTTTGTTTGAATTGTTTTTTATATTCAGTTGGCTAAATATCAGTTTTTTTGCTACACTACTTATATGTTTGAGCACTTTTTGCTACGTTATTCATGTTAGAGTGCCTTTTTATAAATACTCATACGTTTGAGCTCTTTTTGCTACACTATACGAATGTTTAAGTGATTTTTGCTACTCTACCCACTTGTTTAACCTTCTTAAGTTAATTTTATCCTTTAGTTAAAGTTTAGTCTAAAAGTTAAATCCTAGTTGTCTTAAGTTCTGAGTTCTTGATCTCAGTTGTTGGCACAACTGAGAGACCGATTCACCAAATCATGTATTTTATTCACTTCCACATGCTGGCTAACAGGTTTGAGAGTGTAGAGCGTTAATTTATAACATGTATCATTGTGCTTGATACACGAAATACATCCCTAAATCGACAAAACACCGGAAATAGTTTAAATAAAAAGATATATTTTTTGTGGGAGATGGAATTTAATTTACAAAATATCAAGAAATGAGCTGTTTTCCAATTCGAGACGTTTTGAGTGTAACAGCCAACATGTTATGATAATGCTCGTATCGGCTAGAGACAAGTCGCAAAGTTCTGACAGTTTATTCAACGGGAGAAGGCTTCAGGACGTGACGTCAGATATCAGCCCTCAGCTGTCTTCTCTGCTTGACGCCTGTGGGAATACATTAGTCCAAGTTTAACACTTGAGAGATGCCTTTGTACTCATACTTTAGTCCTAGACACTGTTTACGCCATCTTTCAGTTTTGATAGTTTCCATAATAAAATGGTGGATGTTAGTTAGATAGTTAGTTCAATTTCAATGTTAGTTCAATTTAGGGTACTAATTATTTTACCGTTATTTTTATGTACTAAATTAAAGAGTTCTCTGCAGAATTGGAAAGACATTTTAGAAACTTTAGTTTACTATTATTGGCTTTACGTTGTCCTAGATTCTAACTTTAACATATTTTTTACAATGTTTTAACGTAATAAGAAGCCGTCGAAAGTGTAGTTGAATAGTGAAGTGATGAGAAATCAAACAGGAGAACGGGCAATAAGGAAATTCAAAATAACGGTACAGTCAACTGGCACATACTTTCTTTATAAGTAACTTAAATTACAAAACAATACTTAGATTCTTATATAGTACTAGCCAAAGTACTCGTTCTTCGCACGGGTAAAAAAGGCTGAGAAGTGTACTGATACATTTAAATTATTGTTAATTAATTTTTATTATTTACAAAATGACAAATGAACACAAGTGTCTACAACAAGACAAAGTAACACCTTTCAAATATTGTGAAAGGATCAGGATTAACGTAATAGAGACAGGCATCGGGGAAAAACTTGAAATCTACCATTCCAATAATTTAGATCCAGCAGTTTACCTGTAAAAATTAACTTTCTTTCTTCTTCTTCCCGAACTGTCAAAATCTAGTGCAAACGGATCTTGACATTATAAAATGTAAACATTGAAACCTAGGACGGTCACGGCAGCTCTTTCTTCTTCTTCCCGAACTGTCAAATTTTAGTGTTCACAGCTGTTGACATTTAAGTAATTTTATGTTTTTATTCTTTGGAAAATATAAACATTGAAACTTAGGACGTTCATAGGGCGTAGCCCAAGGGGATTTTAAGGAAATGAATATGAATATGTGTTGCATGAGTTTAAGATCTACCTTTGTGTAAAATTTCAAACCGGTCGGTTCTGTGTTTCTCGTTTAGTTGCCACAACAAACCCACAAACAAACATACAGAAACCACATCTTCTTTATAATATTATAGATAAATATCTCTCACACACCTTTTAGACAAGTGCTACGATTTTGAGGAGAGGGGTAGCTGCCCAAAGTGCCTCCTTAAAATATATAATCGTACTCAGTATTTTTGAGTGTAGCCTTCCTTCACTAAGCAGGAAAGAAATAGATTTTTTAACGTATTTAGCCCAGTGAATAAACGGAACTAATATTCCTTTATTCGTAACTAATAGGTGGAAAGCTTGATTTAATAAAATGACAAAAAAGCCACACAAGACATGCACTTGTTGGTGTGGATTTGTCTACGCTCTGCATGCGGGATGCTAGAAATCTGTGTCATTCAAAAATTGTAACGGAAGCGTTATAAGCTGCTTAGAGGAACTAAAAACATCCTCTTTAGACATATCTATGACCCGAGCTATTTCCTAAAAGGAAGTAAATACGTTTTTGACATGGAAAATATTTAACAGGTTTCCATAGAAACTACCAGATCTATTGTATTGAATTTTTAATATAAAAGAATAAGAACAGCTGTTTAGGTTAACTGAAAACATTCCCTTTAGACATATCCGTGATCTATTTCCCATAGGAAAGTAAGTACAAAGACTTTGGCATCGTAGTGTAAAACGTCCTGTATTTTTGTATAAGAGTTCACCGAGCTGGAACACCGATTTTTGGATTTTGAACCAATTGAAACCACTATACTTGGTAATTTACTCTGACCTATATAAGAATGAAAACAGTTCAAACTAAACCACATTTAAATAATGGCACGATTGTAAGGTTAAGTCCAAAATGAAAAGGGAAACAATAAAATGAATTGGGTTGTGCTGGTGGTGGCGGCGGCGGTGAGAGACAGTGACGGAACGAGCGACCTCCTCTCAGCGACAGACGAAGATGGATACTCCGCACTGAGAATGCTGGGTACTCGCGTGCGGCAATTAAAACCTGAATACACAAAGCGGGAAATCTTTAGCGTGCCTTCTTAGACGATTTGAATACCCGGGTGGAGACGCTATTGTCTCGGTTAATTGTGGCACTGTGACACACGACTATGGTGACGGCGGTGCCTTGAATGTCCAGGGCCGCTGGAACTGGAGCTGGAATATTAATGGATATTGGAGATAAAGGCAACGTAATGATAGTGCGTCACAAAATACCCCCTGATCACTGTTACTATTGAAACCACACGAATCGTAAATTTGTGAAACCGAACAACACCAATATCGAGGAAATCAGGAATTAAGTGTAGTATTAAAAAAAATTTTGTGGAACTTTAAGTATTATTTAGATTCTTATTGCGGATATTTTCCATCACGATAATATGTAAAACAAAGTTTCACGACGTTTCGGGATCTGGAATCTGATCCCGTCCTCAGGTGAACTAATATCTAAAACATAGCACAGTTAATTCTAGATCCCGAAACGTCGTGAAACTTTGTTTTACATATTATCGTGATGGAAAATGTCCGCAATAAGAATCTAAATAATATCAATCCACCATCACCAATAATGAATTTCAAACAAAGAACAAAGTAGTTTATGATTCCAGAAAATTATTTTTCCGTCATACTGCATCAAAAATAGCTGTTTTAGATACATGTGTTGATCCTAGGACTAAACCTATTATTATGATAATCTTTTATAATAAAATGTCGAAAAGATCATTGTTGATGACAGTTTTGACTTGATGTCAGCATTCACAAAACTTAAACAACCAATCAGGAGTCAAGAAAGAATTGCTACAACGTATGTGACACAACAGCTGATTGGTCTAAAGCAACAAAATGGTTGACAACTAACTATTGATACTAAATCAGTTAATAATTAAGGTTTTACGAGTTTCCTTAATTTTGACATGGATATGTCTTAGCTCTGGGGTGGTGTTGGTGATTTGTAAAATGGTAAATATGTAACAGGTTTCCACAGAAACTACCAGAGCTATTTGTATTGATAAGATACATAAACTGATAAACAGATGAGATAAACTGAAAACATTCCTTTTAGACATATTTATGGTCTAACCTATTTCCCACAGAGAAGTAAATGCAAACAATTTTTTGCAGTATGACGAATATGACGAAAAATGTAGTTCATCACACGGCCCAAAATTGGCTTTTTGATATATACTCGCACATTTGATGTATACTCGGGTTAAACTTGTATTCGTATCAAAATGCCCGTTTTTAATCCTAGTGATGATATACTATATACTATTTTTCATTGCTCTGTACCGAAACTGTTCAGCTGTTTTCAAGTTAGCGACTACAGAAAGTAGTGTTTTCCCGGTCTATGCTGGGGAAATCAACTGGAGATTTTACCCACACTAGTTAAGTTACTATTTCTGACACAAGTAGCGCTCAGCACTAGTAGCTTTATTGATACTACCAGTGAATTTTTACTAATGTAAAAATTGAAATCAGATGTTGAAATAGTATTACTGTTGCCATTTACTGGTACTAAGGGAATCAAATGAGCAACTAAAGGTCAGTTTGAAAATTATATTACTTAATTAGTTCTCTCTATATGATTACAGTGTAATGAAAAATATCGTTCAACTTGGATTAAAAGTGTTATTTCGTGCCTTGATTTAATTTCACGCTCGGCTAAACATCTCGCAAGTGAACTCGTTTGTGGCCCAGAAACAACCGCTTTTAATCCTTGCTGAAATATATTAGTATTTCATTGTTGGCTGCCCAATAACTGAAACAAATAACTGAACCTGTGTGGGTAGCGAGGTGAGTACAGCGAGGCAGTGGTACTGTCACTTTGCTAGCCAGTGGTGACCCCTCAAGATATGGCAGAAGTCGCTCGACACTGGTGTTGAACCTTTTATAAGCTTTATCAGTACTAACTTCAAATTTGTTTTAATATTAAGATTGGGTAGTGAGACATCACCTTTGCGTAGGTATTCTTGGTTCTACACATCCATGGAATAATTTTGGGTAGGCTGTAAGACTTAAACACGCCTAATTTTTAGGTAGTAGATAATTTTCATGATGCACAAACCCGATTCTGGAGGTAACGTGGGATATATATTGTTTTAAGAACAATACGTACCCAATTACTCAACCCCATTCTGAATGGGGCCGTGGCGTGTCCTGTATTCCAGCTACTTGGAGGTCACTAACTGTGGATAGTTGTGAACGATGTTTGCTGGGTGTAGTGTTCTCTTGTTCTCTTGATTAACGTCTGCACTATTAAATACTACGTTAATCCACAATAATACTCTTCATTAGGCCAGGTCATAGTTCAGAGAAAGTGGTTTGGACTTCACGTAAAACTGTAGTTCCCTTAGATATGTCGTTGACTGTTGGGCTAGACCATTAAGTATCAGTCCTTTCTAAGGAACACGTCAGCCTTATTCAGTAACAAGATTACAAGATTGCACCATAATCATCTTACAATCAATCCTTATTCATACTTAGCTTAAAATACCTACCTTATGGTATGTTTGCTATTTCGATGATCTAGTCTATCCTAGGGTGAACTTACGAGAGAGGACTTCAACAGATTTTCCTTTTCTCCGTGTCAAATTGAAATTCTCACTTAGCACATTTCAAATATGACCTACCTGACCATAACGACACATGTCTGATACACGCAATATTGCCGCCATCCAGAGCTCTGCGGAATTATGTTAGGTTGGTTAATGCTATTTTAAAATCATTAATAATGTTTTTATTCTATCAATAACCAACCTAACTTATCTTTGCAGCGCTCTGATTGCCAGTGACCAATACACGAAGCGTTACATCATAATAGACCGATATTGCAAACATACAGTGTTCTGGGAGTTAAGTTAGATTGGTTATTGATAATATGAATACCGTATATAAATATAGGTAAAGGTTGCACCAAAATATCTGGGAGCTATGCTCGATTTCCACCTTACCTGGAACGAGCACATCCAGATGGTCTGTGGCAAGGCAGCGAGGGCCGTCGGATCGCTCAGCAGGTTGATGGGAAGTGTAGGAGGTCCGAGATCCAGTAAAAGACGACTTCTTATATCCAACATTAATGCTATTCTTCTGTATGTTGCAGACATCTAGGTTGGCACCCTGCAAGTCAATAAGCATAGCAAGAGGATTCTCTCGGTTCAGCACAGGGCTGCAATCAAGGTTTCCTGTGCGTATTGCACAGTGTGTGGTTCAACGATTATGGTTGTGGCTGGAGTTATTCCCCTAGACTTGCTCGTCGTTGAGAGACAAACCATCACGCGATTTGCACAGGAAATTGGTAGGGAGCAGGCTGCTGCAGCCGCTAGATTGGAAACTCTGCAAGCTGTTAGGATCGCTGGGACAGTGACGTGGTGGGGCGTTGGACGTATCGCCTCATCATAGACTTGAGCACTTGATTGGCTCGTGGACACGGGAAGATTGACTTCTACCTGTGTCAGCTCATGAAGGGCCATGGCTGCTTCAGGAAATATCTCCATCTGATGGGGAAGTTAGAGACACCCCGGCGTTCGTTCTGCCCGGAGAAGAATTGTCTTCACACCTTCTTCGAGTGTGTGCGTTTTGTAAAAGAAATGCGGCAGCTTGCCTCTGCAGTGGGATTTGTAACTACAGATATTATTGTAGTGGTGAAAATGTGTGGGCGGCAGTTGTCTCATACGTTCATCTGGATCTCCACACCAATAGAGAGGAGGGGAGGGATGCTTGGGTGACGTCTAGGTAATCCTGAAGTTAGATTCGTGTTCCGTTGGGACGCAAGACACTCGGTCCATACATGAAGGGGTAATCTGATAAAGGTTCCGGCATGGTTTCTCGCGGCCCATATGGGGTTTAGTGGGTGGGAGTCCCGCACTGTTCCCATATCAGTTAGTGCATTAGCATCCCCCTTACGTAAAAAATACAAATATAGGTCATATCCGGTGGTCATAATCCAGTTGCCCTAGATGAGAGCTTTAATTTGACTCCAAGACACCCGAAATCTGTGTTCTCTTTCTGAAGTGGACCTAAAAAATATGAGTTAAGCAATGGTGTAGAATAGATTAGAGTAAGTTTTGGATTAAGCACATCAAAAACTTAGCAAAAGAATTACCTATTATCCGTGAAAAGGTATACTACTAATTTAGAAGGGTATAAATACCGATATTTGCTACAAAATAACCATGCAAACGACAGCGTTATAAAGTAAAACATTAATAAAAAATAAACTGTAAACTGTTGTACTAGTTTTATAATTGTTTATTTCTTTTGGGTTGACCAAATGTTTTGAAGAAACCTCCCTAAATTCTTGGGAACAACCTATGATCGTTGTAGTACGATCAACATCTACACTCGATTCCTATTTCCTGTTCACAGAACCACCGCGTTATCTAAAACAATCTTACCGGGGACGAAGCATAATTAAGATAATTAGCATAAGGTAAACTAGGTTCTCACTCCACCCCTGTGACGTCAGGCAGGTGGGATCGATAGGTTAGTTGGCGAGGAGGCCGCGAGATCGCACCACCGTCGCCACCGGTCCATCGGAGGCTGCGCTATCAGTAGTACACGGGCGGCCGTCCAGTGAGCGCCGGGGTGCGTGTGTGCTGTGCGAGTGGCTTCTGTGTTTGTATACATCATTGCAACTCACTTCACGGATTAATTCTGTTCTATGCTAAAAGTGAGTGAATGTTTTACTAGTTCTATCTAATTAAAAAAAATCATTACTGGTGAATAGTTTAATTTATTTTGAATGGTTATTTAAATTTAATTAATACAGTAACTATAATTATAAAATTATTTTAGATGTTAAATTAAATTTATTTAAATATATGTTAAAATATTGACTTTTTTAGTGGAACAACTTTTTCTCACTCATTTTCATGATACAATGAACATTTAGAAGGGCCGATTACTATGTTGGTTAGTGAATTTTATCATTTTAAGAATTGCTTCAACAAATATATTCATCCTAAATTTGAAAAAAAAGATTGAGCTAAAAATTTGAGTATACATTTGGAGTTTTTTTTATTTCGTTAATCTTAATCGATGGGAAGAAGAATGAACAGTGAGGGAATTCAGGAAGGTAAACTACGCCAATCCGAGGGAAAATACATAATTAAAAGACAATGGGTGGGGGAGGACATTATGAATATTCGCGAGCCATCCCCACTTGTTGCACCGTACAAAATGGCCGCACCCTTCCCGCGGAGCTGGGCCGTGTTTCACCTCCACATCCCCTGGACGACCGATGGGTCAGGGGCAGAGGTCCGTGTGGAAGTGTGGAGGTACGCCGAGGTCCACCACACCTCTGGGCGCTCCTGGAGTATTCTCGGTGGCCGACCAAACTGTACCTGACTGAGCTGACATTCATCGGTTTCTCTACAGAAATTAAATTTACATTAACAAATTATTTTAAACTCTAGTAGAAAAATTTTCGTTTTCGGTGTACGATCACATTTAATGTCTGAGGCGAAATTGATCACGAAAATTCAAATAAATGCAAACCATACTTTGAGTGATGAACAACTCTTTATATCATAAAATAAACATGCAAAGTAAAAGGATGGATTTGAATCAACTTATGCCGATACTAAACCATAATTTTTGTTACATCGATAGGATTCGATGGATGTAATAATTGTAGATTCTATTTTTTGCTGGAAATATATATTCTAAATAATCCAAAGAAATTTGAATTCAAGAGGAAGATTAGCTTATTTTCTTAAGAGTTATTTGGTAAAATTTATTTTTTTAAATAGTCCAAAAATAGGTAATGCCAGTTTTGATATAAGACTAGCTGACCCAGCGAACTTCGTAACGCCTAATAGTAAATACATGTTGACCTTAAGATTGGCCACGTTCTGAAGTCGAATAGCATTACGAATTCGTTATGAAAGATTAGATATTCTGGGTCATGGCATAGTGAGTAACAATACTGAAACGAAAACACATATTAATAAAATTCCCACAAAACAAATAAATCTGAGTGGATTGATTCACAATTTTCTAATGCAACCTAAATCCAAACAAAACCTACCTGTATTACAGCATTTATAGGAAAGATTACATTTTATAGAAGTGTATTTTTTATAATAATAATCGTGTAGTCTAACATTGATTGATTCCACTCGCACGAAACAAAAAAAAAACAACCAATAAGTACACTGGGACAAACAAAGTAAACAGTAATCTATTAATGTTTTTAAAAACAATCACAAACATTCAATGAAAATCTCGCACATTGACGTTATCTGTCGACTGTTTTATATATTTAGATATAGGCCTACAATGGCTGATTATTATAATAAATTAGAAATGTTTGTACAGTATTTACTTTCCTGTGGGAAATAGGTTAGATCACGGATATGTCTAAAGGGAATGTTTTCAGTTTATCTAAACAGCTGTTCTTATTCTTTTATATTAAAAATTCAATACAATAGATCTGGTGGTTTCTATGAAAACCTGTTACATATTTTCCATCTTACAAATCACCAACAGAGCTAAGACGTGCTGAACAAAGCAGTTCATTTTGTGCACAATCACTTTATAGTTTTACATTAATGAATGATTCAGCTGGCATTTGTTAGTAAAACATAATGCTAATGAAGAGTAAACCAACAGCTATAGCTTAAGAAATCAAATGTTTTGATTGTAGAAATTTTATAAACAAACTCATTCTCCATGAGGTTAACATTAGAAATTTAAAACCTCATAAAATGGAAAGTTATGGAGTTTTAGAATATTTGTTTTCACTAAAACCTTCCCGGACATGTATAAAATGTCATAGTGATCGGATGTGGAGTTTATTATTTATACATAAATTCATTTTTATATTTAAAGAATTACAAACCAAAAGATTTTATTTATGATAAAGTCGTTATTAAAATATTATACACGAATATTTAAATCACGAAAGTCAAAACTGTTAGAATATTCTGATGAATACAACTAACAACACACTATTTGATTCGAGTATGTTTGTATTAAATAATCCCGCAGCTAATTAAAATGATGGCGCAATGCCGAAATGAACTTCCATAGTGGATGAAATTAATTTGTACTAGTTAATTATGTTCAATATATTAATTTTTTAGTAATTGTGTTCATTTTTAGCTATAAACGTTCCATAAGTACTGTGTAGAGTGCAATATTGTAAGGATCGTCATGCAATTGATTCTTTTCATCTTGGAGATTCTTATTTGAGATACACACAAGTGAATAGTGCAATGAATATAATGGATTTGTCAACATATAGATTTGTTACTGAATAGGATCAGCTGGTTTATAACCCAGGATAATTAATTAGTCCAATAAATAAATAAGATTTTACTATTGTTAGGCTCGCAAAAAGCAAAAGACAAAGTCAAAATTCAAAGTATGTAGGAAAATATTTACAAGAGTTTTAATTAGACTTACTAAAATGTTTCCTAAACTATGCAAAAAGACAAAGTATGCTGATCTAATCTGATTATTTGATACAACGCCTTTCAACCTTCTCAGCAGATAAATAACTCTAGAAAGCCTATATTAGATATGTAATTAATGTGGTTATAGCATTTAAGATTACTAACTAAATATACACCAAGAAATTTCCCCGCAAAAACAACTGTGTTCAGTATTGAATCTTGAAAGGATGTCAAGATTTCATTCAGGTTCGAACCGGATACCTCCATGTTATAAAGTGGGTAATGTAAACGCTGAACTGCTCAGTCAGTAAAACATTGAATTTTTACGTATCAAAAAACTGAAATTCGTGCAATGGTTTGCATTTTCGTAAAAATGTTGACGAGTAAGTTATGATATTGAATGTAAATTATTAAGTAATATTGGAAAAAGTAACATAGCTATACTACGAATACTAGGTAATTTAAATAAATGAAAATTTTATCTAAAACACTTATCTTTTAATCTATTCAGTTTTGTTGTTGAAACCCTTCCAGACACAAATAAAACTTAAACTTCAGATTTTTAATACATTAATCTTAACAAAGGAGGTTCTCTTAATTATAAGTTTAAAATATTTAAGCTAAATTTGATTACAATTTAAATAATATAACCATAAGAGTTGGATTTATTAAGCCATTAGATATATTGGTTCAATAGATCAAGTCAGTGTTTAAGCTGAACAAAAACAAAGCAGTCAGTGCATGAATAAAAACTAAGTTTGGTTACGTTATGCAGGTTAAAGAATAAAAATATTTAGAAAAATGGAAAAAATCCGTGCAAATATAATATATCAACCTTGGATTAGTTTACTAAAATAAGACAGGACTAATAAAGCATATTAACACGATTGCATTATTACTAAACTTTATTGTTCACTTTAAATTTTGATAATCAAAGTCCTGCTCTTGGATTACCACTTGCGAAACAGATAAAGGTTCTTTCCACTCCTGACACGACGTCGTTGGTGGATTATGTGGATTGCAACAAATCCAGGATACGTGTCTATCCTGCTTCTTGGTACAAACCATCCTTGAAGAAAAACAACGATAGCGACGAATTGACGAGTGGAGTGTGTCCTCCACGGAGTTTTAAGGATTTTATAAACATAGATAGGTATGAATACGAAAAACTACATTAGTGATATTTCTGTACAGGGTGTAACTGAAATGCACTGACAAACTTTGGGATATTGTTCTTGAGGGACATAGGACATATGTTCAGAGGACATTTTTTGTTTGTTTTTACCTCAGGAACAATATCATAAAGTTTTCTGGGTGCATTTCAGTTACACCCTGTATATTATCAACATGGTGGAACAAAACGATAAAATAAAATAAACGTAAATCATTCTTAAAATGTTTACATGTATTCCCAAAAGTAATTAACCATATTACATCAGTTAGTGGATTAGGTTGGATAATACAATTTTGGATTACAATTTTTGTATGTTATAAGTCATAAGCCTGGGGATCACAATGAGTGTGTGTTTTTAGTAGAGAATAATGAATCAGTGAGGATGTTTACAATTTATTAGTTTTATATAAAATAGTAAACACGTTTAAGAATACACACAATAATACGTGTTTGGGAGTGAAATAAAATAAATATGCTACATCTATAAATATACTATGAAGCATTAAAAGTGTGTAAGTGTAATTTTCATCTTAAATCAATGGTGGAGAATATATCATGAGCCTAGCCAGTTTTAAAATTGTTCTCTTAAACGAAAATATCTACTTCATATACATATTTTATACACATAATTAATGTAATAATATTGACTATACAAGTCATTATAACTTAAAAAAGATTTAACAGAAATATTTTATACGATTATCAATCACTGCCTTCAAAAGTATGTAATAAATAAACTTTTCAATTAAAAACTGACTATTAAAATAAGCTGTATATATAGGAATTAACTTGTGGTATGGTAGCTATTTCAATAATATAATTCAAAACCTAGACTAAAATATGGTATATGAAATAAAAATAGTGAAATTTGTAACATCATGTTACAGCGTTTGGTACAAGTATAAACATACTTGCATATTTAAAAAATGCAATGCAAATATTCAGGAATTAATATCGAGTTAATCCGAAATTGAACCATATTGTATCAATTAATACGTGCCAAATAAAATTATTTAGTAAAAATTATTGTTTTTGCTATTCGATGTTACATACATGCCTGTAATAATATAACATTAATTGTAAGTGTGAGTATGTGAATTTTATTCGTAAATAAGTTTATTTTGACTTTATAAATCAAACAGTGTAGGTCTGCAATGTCCTACACTGTGAAACTATTACACACATCCATTACACATTGTACATGATTATTAAATGTAATGCACCTAAGATAATGTATGTAGATGATTTATAAATAATCATCATATGTTAATATTAGTTTCACGTTTTTCAATGGTTTTAATACTTGATAATAAATAAGACCGAAAACTCTTCTCATAATCATTCTCCAATGAGAAACTTTTACCCTCTCATGAGATGATTCTCATACTCCAATGAGAAACATTTACTAATTGCATTAATACAGACCATCTTTTACTGAATAGAATTACGTTTAATATAAAACACGTTCCATGTAGAAGATAGAATTTGAATGTCTTAATATAATATTGCAAAAATAATATAGTTTGATGTATTCCCTTCTGAGATCAAAATATTCTGGAAATTGCGGGAAATGGAATTCTTTGACAGATGGAAATCAATTCGCCTTTGTTTTTGAAAGGGTTCGGATAGCAGGATTTGCCGCGGAAACCGCTTTTATCTTGAGGGATGACGTCAGCGGAACGTGCTTTGACATAATTTTAAAAAATATAATATTTACGATGAGTAATTTTGTTTGTATATCACTAAAAAACCTCCAATATTTTTAGTGATTATATAACAATTATTTAGGATATCCACACGTTGAAGAACATAAAGAAATCTCAATAATTTATGGTTTAATTGGGAAATTCATGACTGGCGTTTGGCCTAAATTAAACATGAACACTGTAACATAATTTTGAAAAATGATTTGCTACCCGTAAAACAAATTTTTTATATTAGTTTTTTATTTTATTATAATTTTTTTCAGTTGTGAATCTCTTATAGACCTAACAATGATATAAAATCGTTTTGGTTTTTTTCAATTTTTGATGACAAAAATGTGTATTTTTTCCTAAAATAAATAAATTTTTGTTTTGTAAAATCTATTCATTCAAAATGTATCATTTTAGCATCAAACTGTAGGTATTTATATAAACTGAAAATTTGTGCATTTTCATCATTGTACTCTTTAAGAAAGTAAAAAATGTTAAAAAATACTAAATTTGTTTTTTATGTTTAATTTTTAGGAAACCAATAGTCCAATAACATTCATATTACAAGAAATCTGTTAATAAGCACAAAAAGTTGCATCCACCTAACTTCAACCTTTCTCTCAGAATATCAATATGAAGTCCTGAAAAAATCTTGTTTTCGGTTGATCGGTACTTCTCGATGTGAGTTGAGGTGGATATATGTAAAAAAAGGTTTAGTAAAACCTATAGTTGAAGTTTATATTTTCTTATTTAGAGCAAAATAAAGTATATTATTAGAAGAAAAAAGTCAATTTTTCAATTTTTATTTCAATTAAACATACGCAGTATAGTATATTTTTTTAACCCTTAAAACAATATAAGAATTAAATTATTGAGTTACACAACCAAATAATATAATCTTGTGCGCCCCTTATATTATATTTGTATTTGTGAATTCATTCATATGGTTATATCTCTAAACCTAGAGATTAAAGTTGGGTGGTTATGGTGTCCAGTTCATAATTCGTGTGTCGCCATTTTGATTAAAATCAAAATGGCGACACAATTTTGTGATGGATACTTGATCCAGTTGCCTTTATGACATGGGTATGTTTTAACTTTGGGTGGGGGGGTGTTTTTGTACGATGAAAATTTGAAACAGGTTTCTATAAAAACTACAAGAGCTATTGTATTGACTTTTTAATATTTAAAAATAAGAACAGCTGTTTAGAAGAACTGAAAACATTCCCTTTAGACATATCCATGATCTAACCTATTTCCCAAAAGGAAGTAAATAAAAACAACTTTCATTGGGTTATTATTAATGATTCGAAATGAATAAGGTGTTCTTTGCTAAATACAAGATAAAACTCATTACATTCATCCCACAATCAAAATATTTACCATACACATACCCACCTTTATTATTTAGCATTACTTTACAATTAAATAGATTAGAACATTTTTATACCATTATTGTAACTAGTTATACGTTAAAATAACTTTTTAATGTATTATGATTTCGTAATGGGTTTAAAATCACTGACTAACTATATATTGATTTTAATTTGAGATCTGTTTATTTTCGTTTCTTTTAAATCAATAAACTACAAAGACAGCTGATTATTACCAGTAGGTGATTAGTTGAAAACTGAAATCAAAATACGACTATTATCGCGTAAAAAGTGGATTTTTAAATGCTCGTTATTTACTTTTCGAGGGGTGGCGGACAATTTCAAGCATTGAAAATCATTTTCTAGAATGTAGAGAACCCATGAAATAAGTTTAATTGTTATCAGTTCCCCAGTTTTTTTTCGGAGAAGACGGCGTAAAATGCCTCCTGGAGCGTTACACACAAACAGACAGACTCAAATTGAGATAAGACTTGTTTCCACGTCTCTAACGCATGAAACGTAAAAATAGCTAAAAAATGAATAACTCTGAGCAATGTACAGACAAATACCTATAGATGATTATAAATACTTTATATTAAATTAAAAAAATAGCTATCAAAGGACAGTTATAATCGGTATCCATACTATAAACGAGCAAGTTATGTTATATATATATATATTTTTATTGATTTATATATTTAAATGCACACGGGTCTCGAAAAGGCACCGAGGAATTTCTTTAAATTTTGGAAATAACTAATTTCCGAGTAGAAAATAAGTTCTAGATAGGTCTAATGTCCAGGAAAATTCGTGTTTTACTGTAATATTAAGTTTAAAATTAAAAATTTAACATTACGCTTATGGAGAATCAAATGTAAACAATGCAAATCAAAACAGCTGTTTATAAACGTTTGACAGTTCTTGATTGAAGACTGCGGGGAACAATATAGAGGTTATGCATTAATATTTATTTTATGAATTAAATAAATGCAAAATTATCAGGTTACTAAACAATTTGTAAAAACTTAAGGATAACATAGCTGTGCGAAATAAAAGCAGAAAAAAGTATTTCCAAAATCTTCCGTGTTTTGATAGAAAACGTATTCGTTGTATTGCTGAAGCCACTGTAACAAACCAATTAATTGATGTAAATTAAATTTCTCTTTTGCTTTTCAATCCTCATTCCGTTTATAACAAAATCAGTTGATCACAGGCTAATAATAACGGTATGGATAATTAAACTGTAAATGATCGGCTTTGGCTAAAAGACGTTTAACGGCATCGCTCAATTGACTAACGTCGTAGCCGAGTTGTAGCGTGTCGGCCTCAAGAACTATAAATAGGCCGCGAGTTCCATTCCCACCAAGGGCGATACTTTTTGTTCAGTGCTATATTAATTATGGTGTATTAAATCGGTTTTATTTCAACCATATAAATGTTTTCATTGAGTAATAAATGTGTTTTAATTTTCTAATTAATTTATAATACATGTCTTATACAAACGAGCAAGCTCGGTCACCAGGTACTATAATCTTTGTGCTTATGCTGAAATGTAATCTGTATAGTTTAATGTCGTAGTGAAATTTAAATGTCAACAGTGAAGGGGTTTAATGTTTAGTTTTATGCTATTTTATATTTTTTAAAGAAAGAGAAATAAATCCTTTAAAAGTCACGAGTAACTTAATGAAACAAACACTAGGTTCCGTCACTCAGCGTATGCCTGAATCAATACAGATTCTGCCAAAACAGAAACATCAAATGAATACATAACGATTGGTAAACTCTGTCCCCCTGTTTGTGTTATGTCCGATGGATGGTTTCATACGACAAAGTACAACAAGCGTTACGGACGGAGGGGAGACGGGGGGGAACATGTACTAGGGGGCATGTGACACGTGATAAAACTACATCTACATGTGTCGAACATGACCAACTATATTCAACCTCTGACTTGAATATAAAAGGGCGTGTTCCAGTTTTAGTGTGGAACGAGAATATGTTTTTATTATCAAAACAAATAAAAAAACTGTATCAGTGGTCTGACACATACTTTATCACTTATGTAAATTCAAAAAGATTTTTAATAAAACTGTCATGTTCATTAAAGTTTATCTAAATATCATTTAATAATTTATTGCTTCAAAACTGTAATTCAATTAATTAATTAGTTAAATTAATTAATAGAATTTTATGAGTGTGTTTTGTTGTGTGATGTGACCTTACACTGCATACCAAGTTTCATGGAAAACGGTTGGGAAATTGGGAAGAAATTTTTAATATTCTCCATTACAATAACATTGGGCATTCTCAGACAACGTACTGCGTTTACCATGAACAGTAAATTTAACTTATCTCTGCAAGCGTTAGTCTTAGATATATAAGTCAACATACTAATTTGTTTAGTTTTTAAGCTAGTTTTAATGGTAGTATTCAAATTATAATATACCTTTGTTTTCGCAGAAAACTTAAAACATTTTTGATAAGCCCATAACTTTTAAACCGTAATTTTCGCAGACATGAGGGTGGTTCCGTATTATTTAGAGAGTACTAAATAATTTATTAATTAATATATTTATTTCCTATTATACTTTGTCCTAGTTATACGATTGTATATATAGAATGAGGTTTTGGTCAACATTTTGGAATTTCAATTAAGAGGTATATCCACTCTCAACTGAAATTCTAAAATTTTGACGAAAACTTCATTCTTTATATACAATCGTATAGGTAGGACAAAGTATAAAAGGAAATAAATAAAAAGGGGAAGGAAAGTATGAATTAATTATTTTAGATTTGGCAATAGATCTATGCTGTACTTAATGTATTTCAATTATATTGCCGATTTCAACATTTGTATGGCTATAAAGAAGTAATCCTTGACTTTTTCTTTTGAATTACAACCGAGAGCTCTGAAACCTGTGATGTTGTACTTTTCATTGAACAAACGTGTATCACTGTAATCATGGTCACTATTTTCACTGGATTTGTGTGGTTTATACATTGTTTATATACTTACTAACTGGTTTCCTTTATTTGTTAGAACTTTCAATGTTTTGCCAGTTTATCTAAGAGTTTCCTAGGTCAATCAAAAAAAAATTCTTGTATTTACTTCCCTGTGGGAAATAGGTTAGATCATGGATATGTCTAAAGGGAATTTCATTCACTATCACAGTGTTTTATACATTTTTTTATATATTACAAACATCCTTATTTCTAGAACTAATGTTTTCCATTATCTAAAATCGCAACACATCTGTATTTACTTCCCTGTGGGAAATAGGTTAGATCATATATGTCTAAATGGTCTCAGTTCATCTAAACAGTTCTTAATATTATATTAAAAATTCAATACCAAGATCTGTATTAGAAATATATGTTTTCCATCTTAAAAATACAAGACTAGACATATCCATGTCAAAAAGTACAGTCTTACGACAAAGAGAGATTGTAGAAATTTTTTTTCATTTACACAACAGGTATTAAACTAGTTTCAATTTAGGTAAATATATATTATAGACTCCTAGCCCTGTACCCGTAAAAGATCTATTTGATTTTTGGTAAGTTTCTAGAGTTTGGTAATTTTGCCTGCAATATTACAAACACAGTTTGTAAACATTACAAATATTCAAAATATTTACTTGTCACCTGTAAAAACAAATATTTTGTGTGGGCAGTACGTTAATAGAGATGTCTAGATCAAGAGCCAAAGTTAATTTGCTCGTCCCAAGCTGTGCCTAAGCTCTTAAAGCTTAAACGTTCATCAATACGGTAAATTCATATAACGTATCTAAACTGTAAATAAAAAATGTAAAAATTGTATCTTTTTGTTTCAGTTGGAATTTAAAAAATCTACTGTACTACCCTTTATTTTGCAAAATGCTACAAATGTATGCTAATAATAGAAAAAATATGCACAAAAGAAATTTTTCAAAATTTCATTGTTAAATTAAATTTAAATTTTATATTTTAAACAATTTTGTATTAAA
The DNA here is from genome assembly GCA_023375725.1 of Nephotettix cincticeps. Taxonomy (NCBI): domain Eukaryota; kingdom Metazoa; phylum Arthropoda; class Insecta; order Hemiptera; family Cicadellidae; genus Nephotettix; species Nephotettix cincticeps. The sequence goes on from CM041785.1 coordinate 4,051,427, forward strand.
ATAATGAGTAAAATATATGCTCGAAAAATATCGTTTAATTATGAATACGTAACAATAACTATTCTATTACAATTACTCTATTTACACGAACGACCGCCAGACAGCGCCAGGTGTCCAGACCACAAAGCTCGGCTGCTCTTCAATTGATTCATATCTGACGGTAATCATATAATTTTTCACATGGTTAGTGACATGATTAGGTTGGATTTAATAAAAGCGTCATCACTTCTGAAATTATCGAACGGGAAGGGTGCCATGGATGTTCACAGTCGGGTGGATATGTTTGGCCTTCAACGCTAATGTCAGTTGACATGCGGACTGAGGGTGGAACACTGACGTCTGTAGCCACACCGAACCCTATGCAGTCTCGAAGCTTTCGTGGACCCCGTTGCTTACGTACTATATTAAAGAAACGAAAAAGTCTAGTATTCGGATCTCCTTTGGTTACCCGTAAAAAATTTTTAGCGAATTTCCCATAGGAAAGAAGCTATTATCATGTTATTCTTTCGTCTTTAGGTGCCCAGAGGCCAAAAACAATAGTCGTTAAAATGTATATATGTTCATGTATGTGTGTCTGTGAACGCGATAACTCTCGTAGAATGGTCCGATCAAGACCAAATTTGGTAGAGACGTGTATTCCTACATTTGCTAGGACGAGTTCGTAATCCAGACATATCGGTCAATGGGAACGGATAGTTTGAGGGGGGGTTGTACTAAAAAACTGGGTGTTTTGTGTTTTTAATATGTGAAAAAAAACATTTTTTAATTTTATCTTTCACCATTAGAATCAGCTTAAGAAACTACATAATTGAGTTAGTTAAAGGTTTGCTCTATATCCAACGGTTACCGAGATATTAAAAAATCTAAACATAGTACATTGTATTTAAGGGCTCCAATGCTAATCTTATGGAGGATAAGGAAAAAATAATATTTCCTTTATTAAGTAATAGTTTTGGATGACACTTTGTATTTAGCTTCATGCGGTTGAGATCCATATGTATATGCTAAAAAATCATAGTGTTCCTCACAGCGGTAAACCTGCATACTCTTTCCCATGTTAATCATATGGAGAATAGGCAAATTTCTTTATTTATGTCCAGATAATTTTTTAAACTTGGTATATGATCAGAATAAAAATAGTTCATGGTAAAAATGCCTACTTTTAGTGTTCCTCATAGCAGCAAACCTGCATACTCTTTCCTATTTCAATGTTACGGAGAATAGGTAAATGCTCTAATTTATCAACAGGTATTGATTGACCAATCTCGTCACATACTTGTATTATTATTGATTTGGAAATTCGCTGAGTACGCAGGTCTGCTGCAACGGGGGTATTTGACAACTGTCCGGGAACTGGTACCACATTGCATCAGGCAAGGGTTACTTTTAATGATTAATGTTTCAGGGATTACTACATTTGTCCTGAAAACAAACCGTTTACAATACCTAGGCCCATCCTTTACACTGGTTCCTTAAGCAGCTGTATAATGTGGTTCTAGTTACTTTTGCCCTCCCTGTAATAGGTTGAGTTCATTGGAAACACTTCCAGACGTGACGTCAGGTATTCCTGTAAATTATTAAAATTTAGGAATTGGTTGTTACGTCATCATGATGTTATGTTCAACTTGCTCGACTAGTCGTGACTCATTTAGTCAAATTATTAAATTTATCTCGTATTTCGTGTTTCCGTGTGTGTTCATGTTGCGGATGAAAATATACCACCATTAAGAGACAGTGCGGTATGCATGTATTTAATATAAAATTTTATAACAAAATATATAAAAAACAGTTGTTATATTAAAAAACGTTAAAGGTATTTTTACGTGAAAATTCCAATAGCATTGGTTATCAGAACCGTAGCAGCATCAGATATCACAGTTGAATGCCATTATTTTGTTTTCGATATCACCGCGGTTGGCTGCCCTGCTAGCCTTTGCTCTCTGATTGATATTCCATCACCGATCGTCAGTTTTCACTCGCAATATCCACAAAGGCTGATGTGTTTTTCGCCGGACTCCGCGTTATTCCATTTTGATATGTTTCAACCACATAAAAGCATCCTTTGAAACGAGAAGGATTTTCCAGGACATGTACCCCCACGGGGAACTCCTTCAGGTGATACTTGGATGATTGACGGATTTCCAATTATTCATTCTTTACAGGGGATATTTTTAGGTTAGATTTTGTTTTGAATGAAACTCAGAAGACACAATGCTACAAACTATAAAGGATGCATTACAAAAATCCTTGCAAGTGTTCACTCGCCTTCCTTATACATTATTGAAGAAAGAGTCATCTTTTGAGTATAATCTAAATCATTTTAAACACACAATGAACTATCATAATGAACCTTAAGACATTTTTACATTTACTATAATATATCCAAACTATAATATATCCAACTGTATGAATTACTGCATTGAAATATTACTGTTTGAACTCTCTCTATGATATTTATTTTGCAAGTTCAGTAATAACAAAGTCAAAGAGTCTGAGTTTACAATGTTTATATTAAAAGAATGAAGGGAACATTTGTTATGTTCAATAGAAGAACATATGTTTTTGTTTTATATCTGTCAATGAGTTAATGTGCACTCACCTCAGGCTGCATCTTTTGTCAATCACATCGCTACGGCGCCTCTGTCTAACACCCAAAGACCGTAGGACAATTTAAAAAAACTGTCTGCTTTTAGCAATGATAAATTCTATTTCAAATACAAATAGCCTATAACCTTGATGTTACATTTTTGACGAACTGGTAATCTAACCTAATCGTCTCTATAGTTATCAATTCAATTCGAGGAAGCCTATCGATCTTCTGATATTCCAAGTAGTTGACAGTTTTTATCTGGCCAACCAAAATACTGTGTTTGCTAGGTAATATTTTGAAACTATTAATAACCAACCTGACCTAGCGAGCACCAATAGTTTTTTCGGGAGGGGGCTGAACGACCGTAAAGTACAATAATGTTTTCTCTTTTATTTCTCGTCAAGACATAAGTAAAGTATTGTTCGAGTTCCCTTCAGCGTCAAAATGGAAATTCTTGGTAGTTTTATTAAATTAGCTAGGCCTGTTATCAAAAAATCTAAATCTTTCGGAGATTAAATGGAGAAATACCATGAATAAAAATAGAAATAAAAATAAATAAACAACACTTGTGAAGATTCCCTTATACATGGGATAGAAAGAAAGTATTGCTTTCGTCAAAATTTTTGAATTTGAGTTGAGAGTGGATATATGCGTTTTGGGTCCCCTGAATCCAAAAAAAATGGGTTTCGACTGATATCTGTCCGTCCGTCTGTCTGTGTGTCTGGATGTGTACAGAGCAACAGCCTACCCCGTTGGTTTGATTTAGATGAAATTTGGTGTGTATGTACTTGTATATATTCAGCGTATCTACAGGTGTTTTTTAACTTTTAGAAATTTTGATTTTTACACCTGAAAAACGTGAAAAATCCAAATTTATATAAAATGGCTTAAACGATTTTGAGTAAAATTTGACCGTTTATAGCGAACAGAGTACTAGATAATATGACACCACCCGTATGTCTGTAAAAATACGGTTCAAAAGGTATGAGCTTTTAAATGTCAAAATATATTTTTTTTTAGTTTTCAGCGAAAAAAAGGTAATGTATGATTTGATTATCACCATTGAAACCTGCTTAAAAAATAGTAATTTGAATTATTTGTCTACTACTAACGGTTCCAGAGAAAAGGTAAATTTACTGTCCATAATAAACGCAGTTTGTTGTCTGAGGGGACTCAATGTTATTTTTATTGAGAATATTAAAAAACAATTTCAAAATCAGCAACCAATTCTGAAAATCTTTTTGAAAAAATATACGTTTCCTATACAGTTTGCGTAGGGGAAGAAAGCGATTGAAATAAATTAAGGAACAGTGGTTTAGTGAAACCTGCGAGCGGTTCCGCCACCAACATCGGGCCAACCCTACACCATCGATCGATACTCTACTGCGGCCAAACGTACAATTAATATTTCAAGATTTGTCAACTTCGGTGATCCATCATCCCTTTGTTTGCCTCTCTATGATTGCATTAATTTAACCATTGCGATTTCGATGGCGGTCGCAGATCGCTGGAGGCAGTTCCAGACAGAGGGCTCGCGCTCGTAGCATTTTTCACCGTTGACACGTCGGGGTCGATTTAATAAAAATGTCACCACTGTTCAAATTAATCAGTGGGATGATCTGTTGATTTATTTAATTCCATTTGAGCACCAATGGCTCGTAAAAAGGGCGATCGTTTTTAATTTCCACGATTGAACATTGCCATGTTAGTCGGTTGACGTGTAATATTAGGCATTATTGTTACATACATTTAATCACGAGTAGTGTCACAGCTTTGAATATTTTATGGAATTTTAGATGTGTATTCGTGTCAATTTTGCTTTGGTCTTAACATCGTGTTATATATGGAGTATTTTAAAGCTCATTATTGTAAACAACTTAAGCGTTGATGCATAGTTAGGGTTATAAGATACTGTACTTATCTCAAACAAAATGTAGAAGTAGCCTATACTTTTAAAAACAGCATTATATGCATGACTCGGACGGTGGCGTCATCCTGTAATCTAGCTACTTGGAGGTCACGAATTGTGGATAGTTGTGAGAGATGCTCGGTAGATGTGGTGTTCTCTTGGGTGGATTATCGTCCGCACTATTGAATACTACGTTAATCCGCAAAGACCATCCTAATAATTAGACCAATTGGTAATTCATAGGCCGTGGTTCGGATTCCACGTTAAACTGTAGGTCCCTTAGTTACCATCGGCTGTTGGGCTATTAATTAACAGTCCTCTCTAAGGAACATGTCAGCCTTAGTCAGTAACAAGACTACAAGATAGCGCCACAATCATCTTACATGCAATCCTCATTCATACTTGGCTTAAAATACCTACCTTGTGATATGGCCGGCATTCCAATAATCTAATCTAATCTAATACTTTCTTAGCTGCTTTAATTTCAATTCTCATTTAGTAAATCACGTTGTAATGTTAACGAACATGTCGTGGCAAACATTTGCATTAATCTACATTCAACATGTACAGGCTTGGAATTGTAACATTTTGACTTGCTTCAGCAACAATAACGGTGATTAATTCTGAAAAACTGTATTAATTTATTCATAAAATATTAAAATAAAAATGTTTGAATAACGAATCTATTACTATACACACCTGAAACATTACCTTCGAATGTTATTATTTCATAAATATGTGACATTGCTGAGGAAATATAACGGGTGAATTATGGAATATATAATTTTATAATATTAAACTAAACAAATAGTATTATCGTTCATAATATAAAACACAAAACGTTTTAAGAAAATTAAAAATCTCCTATCATTACTACTATATTCTTATGAATTAGAATTGTTGTTTTGAAATTAAATACTATCACATGTTAGTAGAATTTGAGTATTGAGTTAGAAGAATTAACAGTTTTTTATTATATAAAGGACGACAATAGTCCAAAAAATTATAACACCATAAAAATAACAAATTTCAAACATAACTTAAAGTTGTTAAAGAAATATCAGATTAATAAATTAATTATTTTCCATATACTTTATATTTTCCTTTAGAATGGACATTTTTAAACATTACCATGTTCTTAACCCAAAAACCCAAATAGAATCTCTAATATGGCACATAAATATAACAAAAGTTCTTTTAACGTATTTTTTCTGAACTTTTTTCTCTCAAACGTAGATGTAAAACACTGGATAAGCAAACTGAAAACACGAGTTAGCCAACAGGAAGGGGGATGTGGACATAAATGCAAATCCTAAAAGACATCCCCGCTCGTGTATCGATGCCGGGCTTTGATTATTCCACCCACAAGTACGGGGGATATAGGCCTTCAGGCGTCCTGTTGCGCCACGTGTGACGTGTGGACACGTGGCCATCATCGACAACCTTAGGAGTAAAGGTAATGGTAAATATTAATCTCTTTTATTTTTATAAAATGGAAATCCAATTGATGTTTTGAGGATAAAGAAGTAACAACGGCCAGTTACAAAAACATTAGTATGACAGGGGCCGTGGCGTGTCCTGTAATCCGGCTACTTGGAGGTCACGAATTGTGGATAGTTGTGAGTGATTGTTGGTGGGTGTAGTGTTTTCTCGTGTGGATCAACACCCACAATATCGAATTCAATAATCGGCAAATACCATCCTCATAATTAGACCAGTTCGTAACTCAGAGGCCGTGGTTCGGATTCCACATTAAACTGTAGGTCCCTTAGTTGCCATCGGCTGTTGGGCTATTTATTAACAGTTCTGAGGAATATGTAAGCCTCAGTCAGTACAACATCGAGTACAAGTTCGCGCCACAATCATCTTACTCTCTATCTTCATTCATACTTGGCTTAAAATACCTACCTTATAATAGGGTCACCATTTCAGTAATCTAATCTATTACTATAGCAAATTATTATTATTATTGCCTTTCACAAATTTCGTCCTACCCAGGTAGGTATTTTAACTCAAAGTAGAATGAGAAATTAACGTAAGATGATTGTGGAGTGATTTTGTGGTTTTGTTACTAAGGCTGACATGTTTCATAGACAGGACTGGTAAATACAATGGCATCCAAGGGGCCTACAGTTTAAGGGGAGTTCGACAGACAATTTTGCCTCTGAATTACTAATCTTATCCAACAATGAGAATGGTTTTTGCAAAAAAAATATTATTCGAAAGTGCAAACATTAATAAAACACCTGACTATTGTTTATAACCTTCCACAATCGTAGCCTCCAGCTGGATTCCAGGATTCACCACCTTCCAAGTCCAAGATACCACGATAGTAAATAGTTTGGTTGAATAAAAACATAAAAACCATTTTCTGTTCTTCATTAGAATTTCTAGCAACTGACTAATGCCAAAGCTATTTAAATCAGTTGATAATATATTTAGATGCATTAAGATACAGAAATCATTGTTTATTCAACAAAATTTGAACATTTTTAACTTCGAAAATTAAACAAGTTAGACGAGTTAAAGTTCGAAAACTGTCTGTAAAAAGATTTCAATATCAGCATATTGGACCCTGTTTCCCTTTTTCATTGGCTTATTACTAAATGATCCTGTAAATTGAATCAGATGATCTTTGTCATCAAAAAAGCTACAGATTGTAAAATCTTTTCCATTCATTACATTTACTAATCCATCACTCAATTTCTGTCACAAATAGAATGAGAGAAGATTTTGAAAAGTGTTATTGCTATTAATTTCTCTTTATAGAAATTACCATTGGCTATGAAAACATTTTAGCATGGATTGTGTAATTATTTAGTATTTACTTCTTTTTGTCGTGTTTTAAATTTGTGTGAAGTTAATTATGTGCAAAAAAAGCAAACTCTTCACTGTTGAATATTACCAATTTTACTATCCATATGGATTTAAAAACATAAAGTAGTAGTGATTTGAGAGGGGTTTAAAATGTAGAAATAAATACACTCTTATGTATTCAGAGATTGAAAGGTATTCTGATTAATCAGAGCTTTTACCGTGGACTTGACAAAACCTAGACCTAGTTTTGAGGTCCCTAGAAGCCAAAACACCGTTTTATAAAGAATTCAGATGTAATTTATACTATATACTAATTAGAATTACAAAGAGAGAGATATATATTTTCGTACATTAAACACACGCACATTAAGAGCACGAAGAAAAAGTAAGAACAAGATGAAGGAAATGTTTCCTGCGAAGACGCATAGTATTGGAAAATAAATGTAGAGGTCCCGCCTCGGCACAGCGGGCAGGATTTTATTTCACAATGAGCTTTTACGTCTTCTTTTGTCTTAGGGCAAAGCTTTTTACATCCTTTGAAACGCTTTGAAGGAACAAAGCCGGATAAATTTCATACTTATTGGTTTCGGCTTTCATTTACGAGCATCGGTAGGAAATTTACTTTCCTACTGGTGAAAAATTATGACCTTCCAGAAAGGTCAAATCGTGAACAAGAGGAAGAAAGCATGGATAGTTTTGTCGCGTTTCTCTTGTAGTTCATATACAATCCATAAACTCCATTATACTTTTCATTCCCTTGTATAACATAGTGTATAAACCTAGACAGTTATATATATTTATTACGTTACATAAAATTTAAAAAAGTGAAAAACCCAAACTTAATATGATACAAACTTTTAGTGAATATTGGCCACATAAGGAGGCTGTATGAATATACCTATTCTCCCTAGGAATACCTTGGGAAAAGAGTAAGTAGGTTTGCTGCCAAAAGGAACAAAATGAATTTAGATTTTTAAACTTAATATATTAGTAAGGCTTTACTAGATGAAGCTGTGTACCAAATTTAACCACAATACTATTTTAAATAATAAACAGGTCGCATCAATTTGTATTTTGTCCAACAATCGCCTTTAAGCCAGCTTAAAACCCCAAACAAAATAATTTTATCCATATAATCGTTGGTCTACGACTAACGGTTCCAGAGAAAAGTTCAATGTACTGTCTGTGGTAGACGGAGTACGTTGTCTAAGAGTGAATTAAAAAAATAAATTTCTTCCTAATTTCTCGACCGTTTTCCATGAAACTTGGCATGCTTTGTAGAGTCACATCACCCAACAAAATCCTCTATAAAAAGTTTGGTATCACTTTGGGGGTTGGATTAATAAATATTCCGTTTTGTACACATTCGTTTTGCATAAAGAACGACTTGGTTTTGTTGTATTTAAAGGTTAGAAAGTAGTTCGTAGTCTGGTATATATATATTTTTTTGTGATACAACTTCAAATATCCTACTGACATACTAATTTACCCTAGAGATCTTGAATTTGATAGATATTTTCAATTTGGTGTGTCTTTGGTTATAATGGATATTATTTGATACAATATATACTTGGATCAATTTCAGTTTATTCTTTTACATAAAGAGTTGGCTATAAAAAAGCATTAAACAAGTTTAGCTGGTCCAAACCTAAAACATCAAGTAGGCCATGTGTAAGGATTTGAACCTCTGACCTCTTGCATCCAAGACTACGACGCTAAACACTAGGCTAGAAAATTACCCAATCACAAGGATACTATGCCGCTTTATGAGCACCGAACACGACTACGCATATTGTTGACGAAACTATCCTCATTGGTTCAAATAACAATGTTTATTTTCGGGGAAAGTAAATTGCCCAGGTCTATTATTGTCCCCCTCCTCCGTGTTATTGGGAGTGCAGGTATGTTATTTTTCTCCCCTTGTTATTGTTATTCGCAGTAAGGGTTCTCCCGTTTCAGAGTTGCGGTATCGCTTTATTTTGGTGAATAAGTTGATGGGAGTGCGCCACGTGTTTGGGATTACGTCTAAGGGGATGAATTGTCTGTGATAAGCGACGGGGTGAGTTCCTCGTAATCATTTCCTGTCAGAGATTACTTTCATAGTTCACAATCGAGTTGGTTATGAAAGAGTGTTAAATTACTGTGATAGTTGAAAAAAGGTATTTTAAAAGGGTAAAGATCAATGAAGATGATATAGGAAAGACTCCTAAGATGTTTCCAAGCTATTTGGTTTCCATAAATGGAATATTTCGGCTGAAAATATTAACAAAGTTGGTTCGGGGTCAGGCCTTGATTACTTTAATCGAGATTTTAAAAATTAAGTTGGTTTTACGTACCTTGTTTTTTGTATGTTGTTCAATATTACAGCCACCTAAGTTTCGACACCTTTGTCTTATAATCAGGCCTCAGAATATTTTGTAAAATGTTAGTCCAAAGGACGTCGTTTTTACCTCACACAACACAACACAAACCAAAAACTAAAACCTTGAAGCTAGCCGATCGGCTTCGACTTATCACGCAATAAACTAATAGTTTAGATTAGATTATTGAAATGGTGACCGTACCACGAGGTAGGTATTTTAAGCCAAGTATAAATGTGAAATGAGTGTAAGATGGTTGTGGTGTGATCTTGTAGTCTTGTTATTAACTAAGGCTGACATGTTCCTTAGACAGAACTGTTGATTAATAGCCCAACAGTCAATGGTATGTCTAAGGGACCTACAGTTTAACGTGTAGTCCGAACCACTGCCTCTGAATGATGAACTGGTCTAATTATGAGGATGGTCTTTGCGTATTCAATAGTGCGGACTCTAATCCACACTCTAATCTTCACCCACCGACCATTGCTCACAACTATCCACAATTTCTAACCTCCAAGCCGCTGGATTACAGGACACGCCACGGTCCCAGTGATAACACGGTACAGGGTATTTATCTTGTGCTAAAGTAGTATAATACGGTTACAATGTAGAAACCCACCGTGATAATTATTTCCTAATTTCTGTTGAGTTAGAAGAAATGGCGACGTTTCCTGGAATAATATTTTACCATAAAGTCTGACACCTTATGGTAGCACAAAGCTTTTGAGACCTAGGCTACCAAAAACGACAATAAAATCGAACAGGAGACGAAAAGTAGGGTATACAGTGTGTGCCATAATAAACGGTACTGAAATTGTAAGATTTGTCATAACATACAAGTAAAAACAAAACACCGTTTGTTAAACTCAGTTAATAGCATGTTTAACATCATAATTTAATGATGTCGACTATGTTCAACTATGCAAAAACTATTTTAGTTTTAAATGCATTTTAGGAGCAAACAACACATTCTAACACGTCTAAAAGATATTTTAATGTTTATGATTTATTTGAAATATCCTGCCCTGAACAATACGAAAATATTGACTGAGTATTGCCGTATACAATTGAGTAAAATAATTGGTTGAAAATGAAAAAGGTTGTTTCTAAAACTTAAATTAATGTTATCTAAAATATGCTAGGAATTTTCACTTTAGCTCTTAAGATGTGCAATAATGTAAGAAAATATTATTGCCTTTTATCGTTTAGTTTATTTAACTAAGCAAAACATAATTTAAACAAGTAATATATTATTGAGCTGACTGATGAAAAAATAAATCTATTTTAACTGAATCTGTAATTTTAATAAAGTTATGTCTAAGTCATGTGCACTAGACCGTACATGCAGCTTATAATTGTACAATAAAATTTTGCAATACATTTATATTGAAACTGCTACAATATATGAAATCCAGACATTTCACCTTTACGACTTTTTCCTCGCCGTATGTCAGATATTACATCTAATAACGTAATATTACAGCATTCCTAGCATTCTTTATACTGTGTCGATTAGATTTCTTTACATATTTAGCCTGGTAAGGACCTAATAAATACAAAATTATGCACTGTGTAACTGGAATTTCTAGATGATAAAGTAAAATTAAAATACCAGTTTAGTATGTTATACATTTTCTCATACCTCTGGAAAAATAGGAACTGTTGTTCATACCAAAATAGTTCGAGATTGTCTGAAATATTTTTGTCATTAAAGCTACTGAGGTGCTGTGAATATTTTTTCCTTCTAATTGAAGTTTTATTGGCAATTAAAATACTAACGAGTATTGCTAGTATAGTATAGCTGAAACAATATTAAAATAAACGGTATCAGTGGACTGACACATACTTTCTCCCTTAAGTAAATTTAAAAAAGACAATCTGAAATAAAACTATCATTTTCCTAAAAGTTCCTCAAAAACAAGAGAGACAAAGTTAAATTAATTGTTTAAATGTTTGAATTTTATGGGGGACCCCCCCAGTACTAACCAAGCTTTTTTGAGTTGGGTTTGTTGGGTGATTTGACCTAACGCTTTATACCAAGTTTCATGGAAAACGGTTGGAAAATAAGGAAGAAATTTATGTTTTAATTTTTCTCTATAAGAATAACATTGGGCGCTTTCAGACGACGTACTGCGTTTATCATGGACAGTAAATTTAACTTTTCTCTGGAACCGTTAGTCGTAGACAAATAATTAAAAATACTAATTTGTTTAGTTTTTAGGCTGGTTTCAATGGTGCCAGTCAAGTTGTTCTTTACCTTTATTGTTTTCGCTGAAAATCTAAAATTTAATTTTTTGACATTTAAAAGTCCATAACTTTTGAACCGTCATTTTTACAGACATGCAGGTTGTGTCAAATTATTTAGTACGGTGCGCACTATAAATAAAAAATATTTTCAGTATCAGCTGTTTAAGCATCAGCCGGTGCGTTTCACTATCACTTTTTCACCCATCTGTTCTTGTTCTAAAGAGGGGTGCATAATGCAGTGAATCATATTTAATAGTTGAAATGCCAACTGCTTTCAGCCAGAAGGGTGCACTTAGGACATAGTGCAGCGTCATCGACATTTTGTCATTCAATGCTTTAAGTGCAATTATTTAAATGAGTCTCTCTTCTGCTACCCTACACCATATTTATTATGACGTCATTACACCTTTTAACAGCCGATATTTTATGAAAGATTCTTGATGTAGTGATTGAAAATGTTATTTTTCATGGTGAACGATCTACTTTTTTGATATCTTATTTGAATTTAAGTCGTCTACCGGATATATATGAATATAATTTTGCGTATAGTTATGATAACCAAGAAATTAAATATACCTCCTAGTCGACTATTATGGATTTGTACTAGTTCAGAGACTAAAATTTGTTACATTGAAAATGTGTTTAATTATTGGTATCGCTTTGGGTTGTTAAGTGTGAAAGTCGGACAACTATTCTCGTCCCAAGGCTTCTGCACCTCCCCCCTCCTGAAACCCCCTTTTTCGATTTAGTGGACACTAAAATGGATACAGAATGTCCAAGAAAAACGTTTCAGGACTTCGGTGAGTAACTAGATAACATTAAAAGGAAGAAAAAAGTTCCAATGGAGGTATGACGTAAAACTCTTATTTTCTCAGATATCCGCCATTTTGTATTTTTTACAAAATATTTTTTATTCCAAAGATTATTTAACAGATTTTTTTAAAATTTGGTATGTGTTTTGAACTAGTAGACTACTATTAGTAAAAAAATAGCTAGCATGATTCAAGCTCAAAATTCAAAATGGTGGTCATTTAAGATTTTAAAACTAGAATACTTTGTAAACGGTAAAATTTAAAATGGCCGCCATTTTAGATTTTGAGTATGGATCATGCTAGTTTTTTTAATAATACTAATCTAATAGTGTAAAAAACATTCCAAATTTTAAAATAATCTGTTAAAAATGTTTGAATTAAAATATATTTTGTGGAAAATACAAAATGGCGGATATCTGAGAAAATAAGCCTTTTAGGCCATGCCTCTATTGGAACTTTTTACTTTCTTTTAATGTACCTAATCACTCACTGAAGTCCTAAAACGATTTTCATTGACACCCTGTGTACACAGGAAACTCAAATTCGGAAATTATGACGAAAACTATACTTTCTCCTTATACTATCGTATAGGAGGAGAAATTGAAATCCAAGATGGAGGAGGTAATGCAGAATCTTAGAACATACATTTAAATGTTTTATTGGGATGTATAATAACAGTCTAGGTAACGTAACAGGGGAAAAGTATTATTATATTGTATATATCCGCGTAAGCAGTTATGAACAACGAAGAAGTTCAAAGGAACTCCCGGTTGGGTGAAGACGAAAGACTCAACCTCTCGTGTTTGTTCGGACGTGAACCAGTGGTTGGAGCCGTAGAGGCCTCGGGCACTCGAGCAATATCTTGCGGTCGGGGAAATTGAAAATTGAACATAGGCCTGCTCTTGTAAAACAATTACTTTCACCTAAACTCTATACTACACTAATGAGGGCACGTATTTAGGTTCTGTGAAAATATTTAACCGGAAAAGCAGGTAGGCTATTGCTTAACAAATTACTTTAAAGATACATATATTCTCCCATAGTTAAATTTAAAAACGAGAACTTTTGATAAGACTATCATTTTCTTATATGTAATCTAATAATTTATTCTTAAAAAATAATAATAAATAACAACAAGAGAATAAAATTTAAATATATTTGTTAGAATTCTATGCAGGTGCCCGGTAATACCAAGCTTTTTTGAGATTTTTCCGCAAAAACAACAAAGGTAAAGTATAACTTGACTACCACCATTAAAACCAGCTTAAAAATAAACAAATTAGTATTTTTAATCATTAGTCTACGACTAACGGTTCTAGAGAAAAGTCAAATTTAATGTCCGTGGTAAACTCAGTAAATTGTCTGAGAAAAATCAATATCTTCCTTATTTCTTGACCGTTTTCCATGAAACTTGGTATGAAGTGAAAGGTCACAACCAAACAAAATCACCCAAAAAAGCTTGGTATCACAACAGGGGAAGTAGTTCACCCCATGAAATTCTAACAATTAATTTAATTTTGTTTCTCTTGTTCTTATTGTTATTTTCAGAAAATTGGATGATTATCAGTTCACTGATATAGTTTATTTCACGTGAAAATTCGTTTCTCAGTAGTTGGAAACAACATGGAATTTACAACGTGATTAAGCTGACGTGTATATCAATAACCATGAAGTGATATTTTAACCATATGTTGAGATTAAACGTTTACCTTGTAGACATGTACGTAATATAATGCCTGTAGCAGCTTTCATAATCTGAATATTTCCACTCGGACGATGATTCCAGTCTGTGCTTCACTGCTGTGTTTCACGTCCGAACGGTTTCAAGAGTGCGGCTTTGGCTTTGAACTGCTCATAAATGTGTTCATAACTGATCGTAGCCTCCTGGGAATAATATCCCTTTGAACATCCGTCTAGTCAGTGTTGTTTAAGTGGTCACACACAGGCTATAACCAGTGTGTTTGTTGATCATAGGTAGTACAAAACTTTAAGGGAGCAGAAAGGTGAAGAATCTACTTTTCCCAATTTAATTTTTTCAGCTTTTTACACCTAAACATCTCCCCCTTAAGAATATATAATTATCTATAATATTATAAAGAAGAGGTGGTTTCTGTATGTTTGTTTGTGGGTTTGTTGTGGCAAGTGAATGCGAAAAATACTGAACCGACCGGTTTGAAATTTTAGGCAAAGGTAGATCTTAAACTCATGCAACACATAGGCATACTCATTTCCTTAAAATCCTCTCGGGCTACGCCCTGTGAACGTCTTAAGTTTCGATGTTTACATTTTTAGAGAATGAAAACATAAAATTACTTGAATGTCAACAGCTGTGAATACTAAAATTTGACAGTTCGAGAAGAAGGAGAAGAAAAAGAAAGAGCTGCCGTGACCGTCCTAGGTTTCAATGTTTACATTTTCTAATGACAACATCCGTTTGCACAATATTTTGACAGTTCGGGAAGAAGAAGAAATAAAGTTGATTTTTCAGATAAACTGCTGGATCGAAATTAGTGAATTATTTGAAATAGCGGAATGGTAGATTTTAAGTTTTTTTTCGACGACTGTCTCTATTACATTAATCCTTATCCTCTCCCAATATTTGACATATGTTACTTTGAAATGTTGTAGACACTCGTGTTTTGTCATTTTGTAAACAATGAAGAATTAATTAACAATAGCTTAAATGTATCAGTAGAGCCTAAACCTTTCAGCCTTTTTAGCCCGTGCGAAGAACGGGTACTTTGGCTAGTTTTTCATAAAACAAATATTTTGAGGACCATAAAATTATCTCATAATATACATCTTAAGATAAGGTGGGGCCGTTTCAATAAAATTCTGTTTATAATATTATTTTCACTATTTATTTTATTACAATTTGGTTGTTCAAAATGTTTAGTAAATTATTTTTTTAATCCTACTGGGGCACTTAAAAGTAGAGTCTATGACTTCGTTATTTTTTTAGACTAGTTAAGACCAAAAGCTGTGGAAAAACGTAATCCACTTAGATCTAAGAAATGTAAATCTAAAGGTTTTCTAAAGAAATCAGTTTTAAACTTTGATGGCCTTGGGACACTTGATGATATTATTTTATTAAACCCAAATATGAAGGGTAATTATATTTCACCAAAACACAACTTTTAGAAACCATTCCGTAGAATTTATCTAAATTTATTATTTTTCACTCCACCCTAATGGATACGTCTTAGCTCTATGAGAGGGGGGCTGTAAGCAATTTGTAAGATTAAAATTTGAAACAGGTTTTCATAGAAACTAAATACTATTGTATTGTATTTTAATATAAATAATAAGAACAGCTGATTAGATAAACTGAAAGCATTCACTTTGGACATGTTTAAAATCTAACCTATTTCCCACAGGAAGGAGACTAAATGCAAATATTACTTATATATTTTTTCATTTTCACTTTGATAAAGAGACAAAATAAATGTAAGGTAAAGTTTTCACAATATCTTGAGAAGGGACAGTGATTTAATTAATTTACACCACTTTAATTTGAAGTGGCAAGTTGCGCGCCACGCCGGAGGCGGTTATGGCCAAGTTTGCTCCCGGAAGTGTTTCTCCACCCCAATGCTTCCCGTTGATGAGTTTCCGAGATTAAAGACATATGCGTCAACCACTTGTCTCTCAAATGAAATGAATAAGGGGTGCGTTCCAAGCTGGGAAGGGTGGTTGTGTGGAGACAGGGGTCCATGCTACACGTAGTACAGGAGCTGTTGCAATTACGTCTTATCATTTTATCAATTTCGATTTATGTTTAAAGTAATCTATAGTTCTTAAAATCCATTATTTTAACACCAAACTTATCGTGAATTTAGGCTAATTTAATAACTTAAAATCTAACGTTCACAGTTCACAACTGGCGGTTCGTCTTTAGCAAGCACAATCGAGTTAAAAATTGACATGTGGAAGTATTTTATTGTAGTTCGTTTTTTGTGAATCAATGTGTCTGTTTTGTTTGACCTTTCTAATGACGATTCCATACCGGATACATCCCTGCATCAACAGTTAATAAAGCAATCCAGGCGAAATATGTAGTGAACTAACCTTAAGTTATTAAATTAGTATGTATTTTTATAACTCACTAGCTGACCCGGCGAACTTCGTAACGCCTGACAGTAAATATATGTTAACTTTACGTTTGGCCATGTTCTGAAGTCGAATAGCAATACGGCTTCATTGTGAAAGGTTATATATCTTGGGTCGCGGCATAGAGAATAATAATACTGAAACGATAAAACATATTAATAACATTCCCATAAAACAAATAAATCTGAGTGGATTAATTCACAATTTTCAAATCCAATCCAAACCCAAACGAAACCTAACTGTAAAACAGCTTTTATAGGAAAGATATACAACAGCTGATTATTATAATAAACGTAATAATATAAACATTTTAATTATCATATAAACACGTGATTTTAATCAGACAGAAAATGAAAATATAAATACATAATCCCCCAAAACCGTTAACTATTAACGTGGTGAATAAAGCTGTTCATTTTTTACAGTACACATTTACTTCATAGTTTAACATTAATGAATGATTCAGATGGCATTGGATAGTAAAGCATACGGTATTGCTAATGGAAAGTAAACCAATCAGCTGTAGCTAAGAAATTAAATGTTTTCATTGTAGACAATTTGTAAACAAACTTACTCTCCATAAGGTTAAAATTAGAAATTTGAAACGCCATAAAATGGAAACTTATGGGGTTTTCGAAAATACTTTTTCCCTAAAACCTTTCCGGACACATATAGAGCAACTTCCTAAAATTATTTATCAATGAGAAATTAGTGTAAAATTATTGTAATGATGACTTGACTTGTAGTCGTGTTACTGACTAAGATAGACAAATAGGCCACGAATTTACTCTCAAACTACCCAATGTTTTGAAACTATACAAACGCCATTCCTAAGAAAATGTATTAATCTCAACTGGAAAAATATTAGCAGGTATTGGAACTCTGGGAACAAGCATTTTATCCTCGCCGATAAAGAGACTGAACTTAGAGAGGTAAATAAGGTTGAAGATACATTGAAGTCATGGTGAAGGGTTTGGGTGGGGGGTGGGGGGGTTGAGAAGACGGGCCAGTAACTACAACATACAATTTCACGGACAACTGGCTCCACATGTTCAGTAGAACGACTCTGAAGTCTTCTGTTCCCGGATGTTTTGGAGTGGGAAATTCCAGGCTATGAAATATTGAAAATAAAAGTAATAATATTTAACAATATAAGTAGTAAACTAATGTATATAAATAAAATTAGAGTTTTGTCTGTACGTTGCTCAGAATTATTCATTTTTTAGTCGTTTTTACTTTTGGTGCGTTAGAGAAGCCGAAACCGGTCTTATCTCAATTTTTGTCTGTTTGTATGGGACGCTCCAAAAGGCATTTTACGCCGTTTTCTCCGAAAAAAAACGGTAGAACTGAACTGATTAAAGTTATTTCATGTATTCTCTACATTCCAGAAAAGGTTTATAAATGCTTGAAATCGTCCGCTGCCCCTTGAAAAGTAAATAACGAGCATTTAAAACCCCACTTTTACGCGATATTGGTCGCATTTTGATTCAGTATTCAATGAATACTGGTAAAACTGGTAATAAACAGCTGTCTTTGTAGTTTAAAGATATGATTTAAAGAAAAACATACAGCTGTCAAATTAATATTAGTTCGTTTATATTGGTCATAGATTTTAAAGCCATTTCGAAATCATACGATAGTAAATAATAAAGCTGGGTATTGATTTATTTTCTTTGTACTGATTTGTTTAGGATTTCAGGTTTACATTTTGGTATGATGATCTTTC
This sequence comes from Nephotettix cincticeps, assembly GCA_023375725.1. Classification (NCBI taxonomy): domain Eukaryota; kingdom Metazoa; phylum Arthropoda; class Insecta; order Hemiptera; family Cicadellidae; genus Nephotettix; species Nephotettix cincticeps. The sequence continues at coordinate 4,069,995 of CM041785.1, forward strand.
TTCTTTAAACTGAATCCTACAAGCCGTACAAAGGACGGGCTAACTGCTAGTTATTACTAACTATTTGTTATTTTTACACATCCAATTCATTTATTTTTTATTGACATTTTTATACAACTAGCAGTAAGCCCGTCCTTTGTACGGTTTGTAGGATTCAGTTTAAAGAAGAAAGATCATTATACAAAAATGTAAACCTGAAATCCTAAACAAATCAGTTCAAAGAAAATAAATCAACATCCTGCTATATTATTTAGCATTTATTTACAATGAAATAAATTAGAACATTAATACCATTATTATAATTAGTTATACGTTAAAATACCTTTTTAATATAGTATGATTTCGAAATGGGTTTAAGATCAATGACCAATATTAACGAACTAATATTGATTTGACAGCTGTTTTTTTTTATTTCTATTAAATCCTTAAACTACAAAGACAGCTGATTATTACCAGTAGGTTATTCATTGAAAACTGGATAAAAATGCGAGTAATATCGCGTAAAAGTAGGTTTTTAAATGCTCATTATTTACTTTTCAAGAGACGGCGGGCGATTTTAAGCATTTTTAAACCTTCTCTGGAATGTAGAGAATATATGAAATAAGTTTCATTGTAATCAGTTCACCCGTTTTTTCGGAGAAGACGGCGTAAAATGCCTCCTGGAGCGTCACAGACAAACAGACAAAAATTGAGATAAGACCGGTTTCGGCTTCTCTAATGCACGAAAAGTAAAAATAGCTAAAAAATGTATCATTCTGAGCAATGTACAGACAAAAGTCTAATTTTATTTATATAGATACATCACAATGAACTAAAAAACAAACAATAGAATTAGATCTTTTTTGACCTCTTAAATTTCAAACATATTCGAAATTTTGAAAAAAAATTCTTTGTATTTTTTTACCAATAATTAACGTAGGTTGAATAAATGCAATGTGAAAAATGTAGAGCCGTAGGTAAAAAAATAAAATCTTTAATATAGGTTTAAATAATTTAAAAAATTAAACAAAATCAGCGTAATGAAAGGCAAAGGGTAAGTTAGAATTAAATCGGATTAAGTCTCAAGTGTTAACGAGTTGGAGTAAATAGTTTAAGATAACAACTTGTACCAACTATTTTGCCTCCATCGCAGACTACTAACTAGCTTGTCAACTTCTCATCTTCTGGTTATAACTTGTACAATACTAACCTAAAAAATAAAATATATCAGTGGACTGACACGTACTTAATCTCCCTTTACTGTATACAGGGAAATCTAAAAACGAAAATATTTAATAAAACGATCATATTCCTAAAGGTTGATCGAAATATCATTTAAAAATTTATTGTTTGAAAAATAATCATCTATTTTCTGAAAATAACAACTAGAGAAACAATGTTAAATAAATTGTTAGAATTTTATAGGGGGGAAACCCCCTACTCAATAGTACCAAGCTTTTTTGAGTGCATTTTGTTTTTGGATGTGACCATACGCTGCATACCAAGTTCATGGAAAAAGGTTATTTGATTTTTTGTTTAATTTTAAATATTATTTCAAAGGTTTGTAGTGTTTAGTCAGCTCAGTTCCATCAATACATCCATTAAAATCCCAAATTTAAAGTTTCTTATGACAGAAAACCTATGTATTCATTGTCAATATTCTTTTATCTAATCTATCATTATTTATCTATTCTGCGTAATTATTACGGAGAATAGATAAATTGGTATAACTCGCTTAGTTATTGACATAATTTGATAAAATGTTGTGTATGTTTTTGACATGGATATGTCTTAGCTCTGGGGGGATGTTAGTGATTTTTAAGATGGATAATATGTAAAAGGTTTCCATAGAAACTACCAGGGCTATTGTATTGACTTTTTAATAAAAAAGTGCAAGAACAGCTGTTTAGATGAATAACACTCTCTTTAGACATATCCATTATCTAACCTATTTTCCACAGGGAAGTAAATACAAATATTAGTTGATAAAATTAACATAGGTGGGATACGAACGTCTTTCTAACTACTAATACCTTAACCAAATAAAAAATAAAATACAGATACAGTACATTCTCCACTAACGAATCATGCAATACCTTTCTCATATAAATGAATAATTGATTTGTAAATTTAAATAAAATAATTCTCCCAAATTTATTTAGTGAACAGCCTTAATAAAAGCACATTACAATGAGGAACAACCTTTATTGCATCAAACCTGAACACTCAGTACTATTCGATTTGCCTACTATTATGGGAATAATATAGGTACTGTGAAGTTCGCTTTACTCGTACTCACACCAGCGTGCTGCGTGCGATCTTTTTTAAATTTATTTCGATATACAGTACTCTTAATTTAGAGGGTGTAACTGAATTGATCGTGCACCAAACCAAGTGGTAACCGCAGCATGCGGTTGGGAGCTAATGGAAAACATGACTGAACATGTAATCCACAAAAGCTTACTAATGCGTGGTCGTAACATACGCCAACGCCAGCTTGATTGGAAATGTTGCGTGATCGATCAGACACGAAATAAATAATTATCACAAGTGGATTTATTGCTTAAACTACATCAATGCGTGTTGCATAAATTATCAGTGGGTAATGTTTCAGTTTGTAACGATATTCACACAATTTCTATCACAGTTTTAAGTAAAAGGTTTCACGACGTTTCGGGATCTGGAATCTGATCCCGTCTTCAAGCGAGCTAGTACCTAAAATATAACACGAGTAGTAGATAATCCGGATATTAAGCTGCAAATTAAAACGCTTAAAACAGGCAAAAATCTACATCAAGCGTTGCACACAAAAAACAGAACACGTCCACTCGTCCCAAAAACAACTGAGTTAGTTGTCTTTGAGTCTTTCGTGTTATGTTTTAGGTACTAACACACCAGAGGACGGGGTCAGATTCCAGATCATGAAACGTCGCAAAACTTTGTTCTACTTAAAAACTGGAAAAATGTCCGAAAAAATCTAAATAAGATAAATAAAAAATCACCTATAATGAATTTGAAACAAAGAACACATTTTTCTACTAGTTTAAACAAACTAGTACTTGGAGACCAAGCTTTGCTTGAATAGAATAAAACATGTATTGGATAAATAAATTGACAAAATTGAAACATGTTATTTAGATTTTTATTACTTACATTTTCCATCACGATTTTATGGAAAACAAAAACATGATCACCATTTGTTTAACATAAAATCAGGATGGAAATGTCCGCAATAAAAATTTAAATAAATCCACCATCACCAATAATGAATGTCAAACAAATAAATTGAAACACTTCTATTGTGTTGTACTAAATGTAAACACGGTTTATATGGTTGAAATAAAACCTTTTTATAACTCCTTAATAAATATGTGTTTTTACTTTTAACATTAAAAACATTTAAAAAGTAAACTACAGTACACTGAATTTAACCATTCTTTATAACACTTTCAGTAAAATAAAACAAAAATAAATATAGGTATTCTTGGAAAAGTTTCTTTCAAACCAAAGTTGAAAGAAAATATTAATTGTTTACTAATTTACCTATCAAAATTAAAAACACCCTGAATCAGCTGATTCAGTTAGCCTCAACTAAAATGGTCTTTAAGGATAACTTTTCATAATGAATTATCTCATGTTAAAACCCACTCAGGTTATATAAAGATTAGACAATCATTATGATGACTGTCTGAAATTTATTATTCTTGTTAAATGATTATTTAAATTTATTTTACTAGTGAAATATTTTAGTATGAATTGTCTTCACTTATATTACGAGAAAATATTTTTATACATAGTTAATCCTCGTATATTGCTACGCACGGTACGGTAATTGAAACAGAGTTCATCATTTTATAGTTTAAATATTGAAATAAAAAATACACTTAACATTTTAAAGCTTTTTACATATCTATGATATCAATAAAAATAATATCTCAATAAATTCTCAACTTAGAATCGAATCTTACAAGTAAAAGGCCTGGTGGGTAAAGACTAAATTAGATATTTTTTAATTACTTTATTTTAGTGAATTACCAGAGCTAGAAACCCAGCAACGAGATATAAGAAATGAATGTATAGGGTCTAAGCTGTAGTTTGTACGGACTTTTGTTCAACTTCTGTGTTTAAATTTAGAAGTAAAGCACTTATTCAATACAATTATAAACTATTGATTAAATATTTATTTATTTAAGAAAAATAAATACAGTTTATTCGAGTAATAAATTTAAATGATTTTTGTATCTGAAAATAAAATTATTTTAACACATATTGCAAATTATTTTCAACGGCACCACATGAAATGCAAGGTAGTTTAAGCACATTATGACAATGAGATATGTGAGAGGATGGTTGGCTGACCTTACATTAAAAGCGGCGGGGTGTTGGTGCTGAATAACCGCTGAGGTGGCTCGGAATATTGCTGAGTCGGGGCTAAACAGGGTCTCTTACTTATACCCCATGACAATCGCCGCTATTGACCTACTCCTGCATTTGAAATGGAAAAAATATCAATTTATTTATTTTAATATACATTTTACAACTATATAAATAAAATTAGAGTTTTGTCAGTACATTTCACACAGTTATTAATTTTTTAATTATTTTACGTGCGTCTGTTTGTAAAGTTTCAGGAAGCATTTTACGACGTCTTCAAAAAAACACGGGAGAACTGATAAAAATGAAAATTATTTCATTCTCTAGATTTAGATTTAGATTATTGAAATGGCAACCTAGCCAGGTAGGTATTTTAAGCCAAGTATGAATGAGGAAAGAGTGTAGGATGATTGTGGCGCGATCTTGTAGTCTTGTTACTGACTAAGGCTGACATGTACCTTAGACAGGACTGTTAATTAATAGCCCAACAGCCGATGGCAACTAATGGACCTACAGTTTAACGTGGAATCCGAACCACGGCCTCCGAATTACGAACTGGTCTAATTATGAGGATGGACTTTGTGGATCAACGTAGTATTCAACAGAGCGGATGTTAATCCACACAAGAGAACACTACAACCACCGACCATCGCTCACAACTATCCACAATTCGTGACCTCTAAGTAGCTGGATTACAGGATGACGCCACCATCCCAGTGATTCCATACATTCCATAGAAGGTTATTCAATGCTATATATTGTCCACCGCCCCTTGAAAAGTAAATAGAGCATTTAAAAACCCAATTTTACGTGATATTAGCTACATTTTGCTTTTAGTTTTCAATTAATCACCTTCTGGTAATAATCAGTTGTCTTTGTAGTTTAATGATCAAATATAAAGAAAAACAAATACCTGTGAAATTAAAATCAATACTCGTTAGTATATATATTGTTCATTATTTTAGACCCATTTCTAAATTATACTAGGTACATTAAAAAGTGATTTTAACGTATTACTAATTTTATTAATGGTATAACAATGTTCTAATCTTTTTAATTGTAAAGTAATCCTAAATAATAAACCAGGGTATTTATTTATTTTTATTTTTTATGATAATCCTTCTTTAAACTGAATACTACAACCCGTACAAGGACGGGACGGGCTTACTGCTAGTTAATTTCATAAATTGAAAAAATACATGTCCCCTAAAAAATTACATGTGTCTAAAGAAGTAAATTGCTCAGTAAATTTATTTATTTTAAATTAACTATCTTAAAAATAGCAGGTGTATTCGAAATAAAGATTTTAACTTTTAGTTAACAACCCGAGTAGAAGTGCTTAACGAACGGTCAAGGACCGTTCTTATCGAGTTGAAGAGAGTTGTTTAACACAGGAGCTGCGACTCAACGATCGGCGAAATACTTGGTCTCTAAATTCATACAATAAAAAAAAACTAATTCAGAAGTAAGGTTGAATGTTATATTATGAAAACAATTCTAAACTCTCCTTTTATTTTATAATAGGTAGTAAAATTGTTTATACGTTTAAAGTACAGTGAAAATTGAGATGATGATAGGAAGTAAAGGTAAATTATTTGAGTTTGAGGAAAAATGAAAGATAAATATTTAAATAATTAACTGTATATGCTGGTGTTGGGTTATATTTTTGTATATGTAGATTTAATTTTATTAGTCTTCAAAACTGAGCCAATTATATCATGGAAAAATATAGAAGTTCTGTTTTAAAATTATAATTGAAAGGAATGAAATCAATTTTAGACATGTGAGGTCGACTGGACAAAAAGGAATCTGACTAAGGGCAGGGGTCAGAGATCTGTAGCTGGCACTCCAATATTTACTACCGGGAAGAAGACTACCCTTTAACTTCTGGCTTTGGGTTATCGGTGAACAAATCTATTTAAAAGACATAGCAATAAAAAGGAATATTAAAGAAAAAATTAACTTTTTATGATTGTGTTTTATAAGAAACTAGCTGACATGGTGAACTTCGTAACGCCTAAAAGTAAATACATGTTAACCTTAAGATTGGTCATGTACTGAAGTCGAATATTATTACGGCTCTTTGTAGATATTCTGGGTCGTGGCATAGTGAATAACAGTACTGAAACCATAATATATATTAATAACATTCACACAAAAACAAATAAATCTTAGTGGATTGATTCAAAACTTTCTAATCCAACCTGAACCCAAACCAAACCTAACTGTAATACGGCTTGTATAGGAAAGAAATACAACAGCTGATTATTATAATAAACGTAATATGTATAAACATTGTAACTATTTTTTATTTGGCCAACGTATAAATAAATACGTGATTCCTAATCACACAAAAAATAGAAAAATATAAATTCATAATCCCCCAAAACCGTAAACTATTAACGTGGTGAATAGTGCTATTCATTTTGTACAGCACATATTTACTTCATAGTTTTACATAAATCAATTATTTAGATGACATTAGATAGTAAAGCATATTGACAATGGAAAATAAACCAACAATTAATTGTAGCTGAAGAAATCAATTGTTTTGATTATAGAAAATTTGTTAACAAATTTAATCTCCATAAGGTTAACATTAGGAAAAGAAAACCAGCTTATGGAGGTTTTGAAAATTTTCAAATAGAGCTTAATAAACCTTCATGATAATCGGATGAGTAGTTTGGCAACGCATACAGGACAAACAGACATTCATTCATTTTTATACATAGAGAATATGACAGATTCCATATGTTATATTTTACAGAAGTAACACTATAAGAATATAAATAAATAAGTGTTATTAATTACTTAAAATCAAGTTGGCACAGAACCTAGAACGTTTTCAATAATAGCTTATTGTTTTTAATGTGCTACCGAATTAATAATTTGAAATAAATAACGTAAAATGTAACAATGCAATGTTAAGCATAACATATGCTTTTACTCTTAAAACATCCAGTATTTTGTATTAGAATGTTCATCAAAGACACCACATCGATGTTAAATTAAGGAAGGTTAAATAAAGAAACTTATTTGGTTGATGTCAAACAAAAGGGAGACATCCCCAAACGTCCCTCCCCAACCCACTCACACTCGCGGCCTATGTTTGCCGTCTCTGCCCACGACAGAGCTTTGATCAACCAAGTTGTCTCTTCATTTTGATCCATCCCTTCGCTCTATTGATGTGGTCGGTTGGTCGAAGCACAAATAATATTTGTGTTCAGTTTTGATAACTGCGCTATCAGCATGTTTCCTAATATATCAGCAACATTGTAATTTCGGTAGTTATTTTAAAACTGTCATATTTAGAATATTAATGCTTTATTTGGTCATCTGAAAAGGTAAATTACAATTTATAAAATTCAATAATGTAACATAATTAGCATGAACTAGCTAAGTAATTAAAGAACACAATTTTTCAAATTAAAAGTCAAACCATGCATCAAAGTATTAATTGATTGGATTATTTATCACCGTGTTAAAAAAAAACTCCATTAAGAAGCTAAACTTGGAGAGAGTGCATTAAAAATTATTCCAACTGGTAGAAATGAGGTTCATCTAAGTAATATTTAGAATTCATACAGACGTACATTCGCAGACGTAGGAATCCCTACAGCTATGTTTCAATCAATACTATATTTATATTACAATATCAATATTTTCTAATCGGACAATTCGTTTTTCTATAAAAAGGTAGACTTTTCCTAGTTTCACAACTAACGACGTTGTAGTTTGAAAACATATGGTAAGAATATTACAGTCGTGACTAGACAATTATTCATTAATAACTTTATTTACCTTAACTATCCATCAACATGTGGGTAGTGGATTAAATTCAGCCTTAGGCGGGTACCCTTCTATGAATGTGAGTATCAATAATATAATGTAGAATATCAAGTGAATATCAACTTTTGTCATGGATGTCTAAGCTCTGGGGGAGGGGGGTTGTTGGCAATTTGTTATATGAAAAATTTGAAACAGGTCTCCATACACAATACTAGAACATTTGTATTGAGTTTTTAACTTTATATAAGTAACTGAAAACATTGCCTTTAGGAAAATCCATGATCTAACTTACCTCCCACAGGGAAGTAAATACAAACATTTCATGTAACGAATGCTTAGTATTAAAATAACATCTCCGTTTATATCTAAACTTATTATTCTGCTATGAGTCAAACTATCTTATATGAACCTTATTTTACGCTTGCGTAGCCTGGGTGAACTGGCCCTTCGAGAAATTTATCTTTTCATCATACTGATTCAAAAACAGCTGTTTTATTTACATGTATTGAAAAGAAAAGTTGTTTTTCCTTCCTTCTTAATATGACTAAACCTATTATGATGATTATTTGAGTCCTAGGCCTTAAAAGATCATTGTTGATAATACTTTTGATTTGAATTTTACATTCGCTTAACATAAACAAGTGCCACAACGTTAGTAACATAACAGCTGGCTAGTCCAAAGTGACAAAAATTGTCTACGAGTATTGATACTAGATTAGGAGATGACGAAAAATATAGGTCATCACACGGCCCGAAATTGGCTCTGATATATACTCGCACATTTAACAGCCTTGGCAAGCTTTTTTGGTTCTAGTGATGAAATACTATTTGTTTTTTAACAACTTGGACATATTATTTAGGTTAAAAACAGAAAAATGGTACTAAACATCCACGCAGAACGTATAAAGCACTGAAGTTACTTATAGTTGAACTCGTCTCTTAACTTAAACTGATTGTTTAGTTGAGCGAAGACTTTAAGTGATATGTACGTTTTTAAATGGTTTCTCAGACTTTGCATTTAGCATTATATTAAAGTACGGTAAACACAAAGGGTTCCTGTTCAAAGGGTATAAACATCTGAACTATCTGAGGAGCAAAACTTTGACTGTAGTTCGCCTCGCTTCTTGTTTATTCGTGTGTAATTAATTGTAAAACTACCATCAAAGTACGAACAGCACTGGTTACAATAATGTTGAACCAGCTTTGCTTTAGGGTAATTGGAGGAAGGCTGAAATCATTGGCTCGTAAATTGAGATGGGCCTGTTAACAACAACAGATGTTAGAAATTGTTAGTTTTGAAACTACACAAAGTATTTTTTTTAAATATACCTTTGTGTTAAATACTTAGTTTGAGTACGGTTCTAAACCAGTAAATCTCCTTTTATAAAATTACTTTTTTCTGTTAACTATTTTTGGGGTAGTTTCCTACATAATTTAAATTTGTAATAAATAAAAGAGAAAGAAAGAGAAATTTCATTTTTTGAAATTAGAAAATTAAAACCTCATAAGGATTTAACAAAACTAATTACGTTGTATTATTTTTGTTTATCAATGGAAAATTTCAAACTTTGGACCTAAATAAACTTCATATATTCATAAATAAAATGTATTGAATAGCTTTTTGTATTTGATTTGCTCTTAGCCATAATAATTTTTTTAGGTGCGTGCACTGTTCACGCACTTATAAAAATATTATAGCAATTAAAAGATAATTAAACCCATCTCATGTCAAGCGTGTGAGTGCCTGGACTGACTCCTGCCGCCTCTTAATATGTACCGTATTCAAAAATAAATAAGGGAAATAGTTTCAAAAATGGATGGCATAGATCGGGTCGTTCTGAAAAGAAAATAAATGGAATAAACCTTAAGAAACGCTTAATCATTTAAATGAATATTACAATTAACGATGCAATTTCATAAATTAAAATCAAAATACGTGAAACAATTTTTCCTTTTTTATTTTAAGTCTTAGATAAACAACATATTATAATAAGAACTTATAATAATATGAAGAGCATTTCAAAATACGTTACTAAAAGCATATTCACACTGTATTCATTACAAAGCTCGTCATCGTTGATTGGGTACACTAGTTTCAATCCATACACTATTGTCGGTTATATACCCTTTGTTTTGGCGTGGGGGATTGAATAGGTTCTGTGTTTACAAACATGATTAAAAATAAGCACGTCTGATGGTTTTTTTGGGGGGGACAACTTGCGATGGAAATCGAGGGGGTTAATCAGATCACTGTTTGCATATAGGGAAATAAGTAGAAACCAAAATAGATTTTTATGTTGATCGTGTCAGAAAGTTTAATAAATATGTAAATACGTTATCAAAACCTTGGGGAGAATTTAAGTCCCTAATAAAACTAAACTTTATTAATTTTTTTCTATTGCAGTATACAGGTAAAACGTATTTCGATATAAAGCACTGTTCAGAATTTTTTTGCTATTTTTATAATGTTACCATTATTTGCGTACCAGTAATAACCAACCAAACTTTACCCGTAATGTATATTATGATATTGGTTAATGTAAAAGAATAACATTTTCTTTTCCAACTTTTATTGCAATATATTTTATTATTAAAAAAATTTCAGTGAATAATGTCTTCTTTAATGTAAAATATGAATTTTGTAAAGGTAAGCCTAAAACAAAACTATTCACTTTTGATTGTATTTTTATAGAACAGAAAAAAAATTGTTGTTAAGGAGCCATTGGTATTTTAAAAATAAATATTTTCCTAAATATTAAATAGTAACAATTACTTATTAGTAAAAATACACCAAATATGAAATGTATGATAAGGTTGTTTCAGTTAAAATAGTGTTTTCGTCATATTAATTCAAAAGCAGATGATACATGTGATAAAGAGCAAAAGTTATTCTTTTTCTTCTTAGGATTAGACCTATTATTATGATGATTTTTTGAGTCCTAGGCCGTAAAAGATCATTGTTGATGATACTTTTGATCAAAGGATAGCATTCGATTGTAAATAATCGATAAACTAACTGCAACACTCACTAAAGATTTTTGTGTATTTTGGACGTTCCGGATATAGACTTTAAAACTGGTTATTGACTATTAAGTCAAACTATCAAAGGGTATAGATTGAACCATTGATAATAATACTAACAACTGACATAACCTAAACAACCAATCAGGATTCAAAAAAGAACTGCTACAACGTAAGTATAATAACAGCTGATTAGTATAAAGCGACAAAGATTGTTGACAACTATTGATCAAATCAGGTAATAATGTTACCTAAAGGTAATAATGTGTTAAATAAAGTTAATTATGTAGTTCCTCATACGGTCCAAAATTAGGTTTTTCATATATACTCACTCACGTTTAACAGCCTCGACACGCTTTGGCTGTTAAACCTTCATATCAAAAACGCCCGTTTTTGGTCGTAGTGATGAAATATACTATTATACAAAAAATAATATAATAAAAAGACTATACAAAGAAATTGAACGATTTTTTTTCTTGTTACAGGTAAGCCACAGTAAAATACAGCTGTCATGAAAACTCTGAATGAGATTTTTGGAGATTGAATGGTTTTACATTGTAGGTATGTTTCCATTCTATACATGAAGATGGTGAAGTATTATATAAATTAAATAAAATCATACATGATAAGGGTATTTTAAAATGAGAATGTAAAAAAATATGTTATATCATTTATGTGTAACAGTGTATTATATATACATTATATAAACGAAAAAATGATTTATATGTTTAATGAATCATATAGCAAAATAGTGTGTAAAATAACATCAATATTTTAGTTTTTGTTTTAATAATCAGTGAAATCGTACCTACACAAGTAGGTAATCTAAGCCAAATTTGAATGATAAATGAATGTTAGATGCGCGATCTTGTAGTCTTGTTACTGACTAAGGCTGACATGCTCCTTAGACAGAACTGTTAATTAATAGTCCAACAGTCAATGATATAGCTATATCATTGACCATAAAAAACAGATTTTAAACTGTAGGTACCTTAGGTAAGGTACCTACACTTTAACGTGGAGTCCAAACCACTGCCTCTGAATTACGAACTGGACTAATTATGAGGATGGTATTTGCAGATTAACGTAGTATTCAATAGTGCGGACGTTAATCCACACAAGAGAACCCTTTTTTTATTGGAAGGGGTGGACTACTCCCAAGGCACTTCAGCCGTAGCGGCTTTTTGCGCACCCCTGTGTGGGTTGCGGCATTATCACATAGCGAAAAGCCATTGGTGATTGGCGGGATTTGAACCCGGGACCTTGGGCACCAAAGCCCCGCGCTCTCCCACTAGACCAGCGCGCTCCCTCCACACAAGGGAACACTACATCCACCGACCATCGCTAAAAAATATCCACAATTCGACCTCTATGTAGCTGGATTACAGGACACGCCTTCGTACCAGTCTTAATTTTACAACAATTAAATTAAAAACAAACTAAAATAAAGTAATTATGCGTACATTATATTACGTAAAGTTTTTAATTGTTAAAATAGCATAATCAATAAAATATGAGCCTATATTATAGTCTATATATGGGTGTAGTTACAGTAACAATTGTGTATCTAACCATCTTGGTGTTATTCTGCGAAGCCATTTTAGGGGTTGCGAGTCAAGCTATAGGCACAACATTAGGGGTAAGGTGATCCAAGAGCTGCCACAATAAGCAAGGCAATACCTTGAAGTGCCGCGGGACAAACCCCGCCTGTTGGGGAGTTCGAAACTTAGGGCTAACTTCACTGTCGATACCCACCAACAATAACAGCCTTGTTTTGAAATCATTCTGACCCCCCTTCGTTCTAAAACAATACTAAACTATTGGAATTGTTTTGTTTTGCTTTTTTCTCCCCCCATTCCCGCACAATTTTTGATTTATTTACAGAAAACAATCTATTTGAACGGTCAGCTATGGAATAAAAAATATTAGATAAAATTTAAAATAACTGTGGTATCATCAGTAGTTCATTTCATCGAGTAGTGTGGTGCGGTCGAGCTTCTGAGAGAACCAGTGAAGAAGACGAGCAATTTATTGTGATTCTACTGAAGCGTCGGAAACGAAGGAGAAATAATAGTATTTGGGTCCATCCATTTCTCAAAAAGAGACGATAAAATGGCTAATCTACAGAATTTATAATGTAAGAGAGGATGAAAATAAGTTCTTTTTAATCATTCAGAATGTCTAAACTTTTTGAGAAGTGGAAAGCTGTAGGTCTATTAGTATTTGTATCCCACAAGAAAGTGACTGTGGTGCGCCTCACAACCTCAGTCGCGTCGCTTACTAAACTCTATGACGAAGAGTGACGTCCTGGGACGGTGGTGACGTCCTGTAATCCAGCTACTTGGAGGTCACGAATTGTGGATAGTTGTGAGAGATGGTCGGTGGGTGTGGTGTTCTCTTGTATGGATTAACGTCCGCACTATTAAATACTAAGCTAATCCGAAAAAAACATCCTCATAATTAGAAGAATTCGTAATTCAGAGGCAGTGGTTCGGATTCCACGTTAAACTGTAGGTCCATTAGTTGCCATCGGCTGTTGGGCTATTAACTATCAATCCTGTCTAAGGAACATGTCAGCCTTAGTCAGTAACAAGACTACAAGATCGCGCCACAATCACTCATTTCTCATTTATACTTGGCTTAAAATATTTACCTTGTGGTATGGTCATACCACATACGCCATTTCAATAATCTAATCTAATAAAGTGGCTTCTGCAGTCACAGTCGTGAGCCACTTGAGTGGCCGCGCAGAATAAGGCTCTATGTCATAATGAGGTAAATCTTTTACGAATATTCAAGAACATAGCATAAAATTATTTAAACGTAGCTATATAAGTGGAAGGCTGTGTAAAATATTTTTTATCCGTGTCTTAAAATGATTACAGCTAGTTAACTGCAAAAGCAATTCTTAAACTTTAATTTTAACTAAATTATTAAGACACATTCTCTCTGAAGAGTAAATTAACGGGCTGTGTATTGTGGCAAGATGAGCGTGAAATGTGTTATTTGTCTTGGAGCCAAACGTTAGAGGAAGCAGAAATGTAATTGTGGCAGAGTTCAGAGATATGCATTGTTCGCTCCGTTGTGTCTCGCGGCGTGAGGAGAAAATCACGTACTCGGAATACGTACGAAAATCACGTATCACCACCTAGAATACGTACTGTTTGGGCGAAAAACACGTATATCAATACTAAAAACATACGTCAAATAGAAAAAAATTACGTTGGTAGAAGTACAAGCTAACTCGTGAAATTCACATGTCAATAGGTAAAGTACTTAGTCACGCAAAAAAATGTATTAAAACACTACTCTTGAAACGGAATTAGGCAAAATCGTGTATTAATCCACTCACAGTACGCTCCACTAAAACAAAAAAAAACGTGATCGTTCCCGTGGTTCATTGGAACAACAAATGTTTGATTTTTAAAGTTATCTAATTCTATGTATATCTGATTAATTTATCTTGTTAAAGATTCCACTGGTTTTACTCTTTTGTGGAGTGTAGTTAGCACTCAAGAGAGAGGAAGATGACTTTTTAGATGTATAATAGAAACCTAAATGTTGGTGGTTAGTATTTGTTTGGAGGATTATTTTTTATGAAGAATAAAGTAATAGTCATATACAGTAGTGTTATTTAAAAATGAATCAGTGTCGAAAGAGTTGGCATGTGTTAGGAGTTTGCATACAGTCGTCCTGTTGCCCAGTGCATGCGGGCACCACTATTTACATCAAAGGTTTGGTGAGAGTGGTTAGGACCGGCCTTTCATCGTTTACAGCTTGCCTATAGAGTGACAATAGAAGCTTATCACGACCCTCTACAGACTATGTCAATCAGTTTTGTAAAATACATCACGCAAAAACCTAAGCATGCTACTACACTTAAGTGACGTAATAGATTCGCTTTCAAGTAGCTTTATGCGAATTAATTGGACCCAATTTTATTTAACTTTTATTGTATGATTATAACGTTATTTTTTCGTAAGGATAAATTAATTTGACTAGATTTTTTCACAACGAAACGGTATTTTAAAAATGACAATGAATAGAGTCACAGTAAATTACAATAATTAATGTAACATACAGATTTTTTTGTACTTTCCTCAGTCATATTACCTCCTTGAAATGACCATTTGAAGTAAATTATGTTATACAGACAATCGTGTTAGTTTAAATGCGTACGTCTATATTTGAGAGCTGGTTAAGTGGAATGAATTTTATTTAATACTTATATAACAAACTTGAAACTCTAAAGTTATATAAAATACTCATAAAAAACCCCACATTTAAGTTTTTTTTAGAAAAATGAGAAAACGTTACATGAAATAAAAGACACAACATAACTTTAAAATTTTATATACTATTTACTCATTTTTCTCAGTTGGATATGAGTGAAGTTTTTTCAACAGGAGTTTTTTCTTCTTCGTGTTAAGGTGATTTAACTAAAGCATTTTTGCACAAAAATCCAATGTTTCAAATTTTGGTCTGACGGATAGTAAATACCTCCCCCAGAGCTAAAAGAGCTAAAACATATCCATGTCAAAGAATAATGACTTATTTTTGTTTCGTTCCCATCATTGCTTAGAGATTAATGGACGTCGGTTTTAACAAAGGATTATGAGTCGAATTGGTTTTATTTATAATTTATCATATCCATATTTTCTTTAAATATTTTCTGTACGTAATTAAGTCAAGTTAAAAAGCAATAATAAATTTTAAATGGTTATGAAAGTAAAATTACTTTCAAATTACCTCCTTTTTTGACGTCCCGCCATTTTGTTCTGTTTGGTTGGACTCAGGTATTTTTTTACAATGATTTAGTAGCTTTGGATTTCGGTGAAAAAATAGTGACCTCTTTGTAGTCCCTCAGTATATACTTAAATAATATAGTATTTTTGTTTTTTATTTAACCACTGACTAGGAAATTGAAGCAAATACGCTACGCATTTGCTTGCGTAGTGAAGCGAGAACAGCATCACTCCTCGCGGCAGATTCCGTTATCAAGCGACATCGTAACTGAAAAATACACCTTTTGTGAAAAGACGGGTTCCCTCTGAATATAATAAGGTCGTTATTTTCAATAACCCTGAGGCACCGGTAAAGTCGGGAATATTGAAACTCAGTCAACAATCAGGTGGTAGCACTTATTGGCAATCATTCCATATTACAGGTAATGAAAAGTGTTATTTGTTTCTTCTTTCGAGTATTGTATTTTCTAAAGTGTGATTCCATTCAAAAATTTGATTCGAAAGTTGTCTTTGACCAAATTCAACCGAATAAAAGGAAGTTTCTTATATAAAAAGGCGTGGAAATAGATTTTCCTTCGCCAATTTATCACAAACGGTATGGTTATGGCATGTTAAATATTTAATAATAAGGTTATGTAGGCATTAATGAAATATGTAGACTGCAATGAAACATATAATTAGAAAATCTTTATGTTAATTGAATTTAAAATCGTTAAGCTAGTGCCATACCAAAATGTGACGGTCACCTATTTATGGTTAATAGAAAAAATATTTTGTTGTGAGAAATTAATTTTTACATCAAAAGGAACATTTTATGTCACGTTTTTACATTTTACGCTTTAACGTTATGTTTTAACTTTGATTTAATAATAAAAAATGGAATTAGTAACTTATTTGAATTCAAGATATCTAATTAAAAACAAATCAATATTCAGTAATCACATATAAAAATAATACAAGTATCCTGGATTATATTTTTATGTGATATGTTTCAGTATTTAAAATTTTCGGTAAATTATTTCACAAACAGTGATATTAACAGTAAAAAAGGTGCTAATTAACTGTTGGCAATATTAATTATGTACAAAACAAAGGTCCTTAGGAGCCCCTTCGTGGTTAAATTACATTACAAACAAAAATTAGTCTCAAGGAAATGGGAGATAAAGGGTATTTGTTGGCTTTAGAGAGCAGGAAACATAATCAACAATTCCATTTACACATGTTTCGGTCCATTACATGTAGAAGTGTAAAGACAGCTATGGCTTTTGGGTCAGACGCTCTTCTACAGCTCATACTATACTATTCATTGGTTTAAAATAATCTGAATAAGAGCTTATACTTTCTAATAATGAAGGTTTCCTAAATAATATATTGAGTCTACCTTAATAAACTGTAGTATTATTAAATGGCCAATAAAATAGCTGTTAACAAGTATAAAGTTTCAAAAATGGCAATTACATTACCCACAGAAGATTACTATAAGATGAGGAATTTTGGGGAATTCAATCCCCAAGATTTACGTACTCTCAAAGCTAATAAAAGCATTTTTAACATTTTAAAATTTTATTTAAATGTGTGGTTGAGTGTATATTACAATAAATATATCTAATAATAAATAGATTTCTGACAGTAACAATTGATTGCAAATTAGGATGTTTTAGAACCATTTATATCTGACTAAATATATCTAAGTTAATTAAATATCTTATCTATTTATCTATTTAATAATCATTGGTGCTGTGTAAAAAATTATTTAATGGAAAACAGTAATATTGTACAATAATATAAGCAATAATGTTGTTTAAAAAAACGGATACCACAAATAAATCAGAGATTTAATGAATTGATCGTAGGTGTAATGACGAATATATTTGGCAAATAATTTATAAGTTGAAGTGCTGATTATGATCAAAAGTTTCATTTAAATTAAATTTATAAACCTCCCTTCGGCTATAAATATATAATGTAAAGTGAGTATAAACAATAAAGGCAGTATCTGTTATAACAATTGTGTCCAATTTATTCGTAATTGAAATGTCTGCCTGTGAAAGGGTACTTAGACAGATAACGTCTTCCAAATGTTTTAACGCTATCTTCCTAGAGAAGTTTTCGGTAATTATTCTAATTTGGTGCCTTATATATAAAATATATATTTTCACAGTCAACGATATTGCATTATGTAGGCTAATCTTAGATCATAAAATTTACGTTATTATGTTTCTCTCCTTAGTTTATATTTCCAATTGAAATATGCTTTCCTTTGGGCACTAGCTTTTTCGAAGTCATGCATTTTATATATAGAGTATTGTTTGCGACTGTCAGTTAGCATGAAGAATATTACGAATATTTGTGGTTGGTACAGGCTACTATTACGGTATTTTATGAAATATGCAGTCTTATTTAAATAGCATAATTTATTTCATACTTTAAATAAAGATTTTATAATATGGAAGTATATTCCTGTAATTTTCTAGATTGTTATTAGGGATATTGGTGCATAAGTTATTTAAGTATGATTCAGTGTTTAGACTCAATTTAGTATTAAATTTAATTCCTCAGACTCTAATATTGCATTTAATTTGGCTTTTAAATTAAACTAGACACTCTGTTACTCCCAAATTAGAGGATATTAAAACTTAAAACTTTTATAATTTTAAACCTTTCGCACTTCCTCATTTTTATTCTATCCCCAAAGTGTTTTGAGCACATAATTCCCTCATAAGTGTGTTCTATAAGATACCAAATCAATACTTTTTTACATGGATGTGTCTACTAAGCTCTAAGTGTAGGCGATCCATGATCTAAACTACCTTCAAAGGGATGTTAGTTCTCGTTTTCTAAGCCTTACACATTACTAGAAAAAATCTTGTTTTTTATCAATAAATATTTTGCGTTTGAAATAAAAGTTTAAAATTTTCCAATAATATTTAAAACTTAAAAACACCCCATCAATAATGGAGTCTCGAATGGAGGGGTTTGAGAAAGAGGGAGAGATTTGCAAGAGAGGAATTTCATGAAACCGCGTTGCTGTAACTAACAGAAAACACAATCAACAATTCCATTTGCACGTGTTCAGGCTCATTAGTGCCAGTCCGTGTGGAAGCATAAAGGCAGCTTTGCCCTTTGGCGTAGGCACAGATGACGGTAAAGGGAATTTTTTATGAGAGGATGTTGCGGTGAAACGTTTTCCGGGAATGAGATTGTTTTTCTTTATTAAATAGTACAAATACGCTTTGTTTGATACTTTATTTTCGTTTCTAACATGGTCGAACTTTTTTGAGGATATCACAAACATCGGTTCAACACAATTCTTAAAATTTTACTAGGAAATAGTATTCATGTTTTAGCTTTACTTTATGATAGTTGCATCCATAAAATTTGAATCTTGTTTCCTGTGACAAAGCAAATGATGTTAGTGGTTTTTAACTAATTTGGCCAAATAAATTAACTTTTAAAATCTATTTTGTCTCTCGATGTTCCATGTGTGTGTTATTGAAGACGACTCTTCTCTACGTTAGTGTTGAGAATAATTATAATTGGTATTCAGACTTGAGAATGGACTTTTAAGTCCGAAACCATTGGTCGTCAGCACCATAAGTGAAGATCACCGACGGTGCCACACGTATTTTAACATTTAATTTTAGTAAAATCAGTGATATGGAGGATACAATGGTCAAAATTAAAAAATATATAGAACAGAGAGAGCAAAATGAAAATAGAGACTTTTTATATTTAAAATTGATAATATTTACAAGGTTTTTCGTTTAGTAGGAGTGTGGCAAACCATACCGATCACTTAAGGCCTTACCAGTTACGTTCCGATCACACTTTGGTGGTTCCTAAGCCCAACTTAACACACTTTCAACATTTCTATTCGTTTAACGGGCCCAGGTTATTCAACATAACATTTAATTCTATTTCTCAAATTACTGAGGGTACTAAATATTTGAGTAAACTTCGATATTGGATTCATAAGGTAAATAATAAAAATAAAATATAGATTTAATACATAAATTTAGCTTATTTTGTTCCTTTTTTTAATTTTACCGAATAACTTTTAGAAATACTTCCAAATTTACTTCTCCAATTCATTTTTTTACCTAAGTTTCATCTACTGTAAGTTGAGTTTTATATGTTGCAGTTTTACTTTTAGCAGTCTTAAGTAAGCACACTATGCTTTTTTAAATTATTTTTTCCTGTGAATGTTTAATTTTATTGCAAAAAATAACAGCTTGGCAATTCTGTTTTTTCCTTTGAATTCATGTATGTGTAGTTAAGGAACCCTAATCGGGCATAGCCTCGGGGCAACCCAGTTATTCATCATTAATGATAAGGTCTAAATAATCGCTAGTAGTTTATTTTGTTGTATAAGTATAGTTGGTTTATGTATTTGTTTATCCGTTGAGTGGTTTATTGATATGTGAATTTCATAAGATTACTACTGTAATGTATTGTATTATATACTTTTTTGATGAATAAAGAATTATTATTATTATTCGAAAAATTTAATTTAGAATGTAACTGTAGCAGAGGATAAACACAGCATTGTGTTTGCATAGCGAGTACGAGTGTATTATTAGATGTGAGATATTTCAACAGAGAGGTCGGATCCTCTCGTTGACGATGACGTCGCCACTTGATTTCTCGTTAACGATCTTTCCTCTCTCAATTCATAGCGTCGTTATTTTAAAAGCTCCTCTCAACTTAATCAGATTCTATGTAATCGAATAAAATATATATTGAGAGATGGATTTTGTCAGAGGTTTATTTCCCAATTACAAATCCTTCAATTGTTTGTGTTAAATGCCATTGTAAGGGTTTTTTAAACTTATATGATTTTCTTTCACGTCAAACATGAGCATATCAAGTAAGTGTATAATACATTTTCACTATATGAATTATTTTTTATGCCAATAAACAGAAGGGAATGAGTATTTTTTCTGGAATATGTAAGCTATATCCTATAAAATAATACGTTTACGTGAATGTTCATTGAGCACGAACAAATAAAAATATGAATAATGTTAAAGTAGAAAATGAAATGTCGCTATTATGAAAGGAATTTTGAAGTATTATTCAAAATCATATTTTCTAAATAATTTTGTTGGTGTAGTTTTTCAGATCAAGTATATTCTAGTTCAGGTTAAAAATATTAATTTTAAACTATTAAAATTAATTATCTCAACTTCACCAAATTTCGTTATATTGTATTGATTGATGAAATGGTAATTCCTGTTTTGTTGGTTTAAGCAATTCGTGTTACAATCGAAGTATGACGCTGTGTATCGAAGGTCCTTAAAGGAAGTAGTCAGTAGGAGAGGATTTTCTGCTGAAGAAAATAAAGCGAGTAATATCTTGGGCCATGGTGTCTTGGTGGTGGTGGTGACGCGACGCTAAGATGCTGAGACAGGGCGGTATTGTGCAGAGTAGGTCCTTGTGGCAGAACGGCCACCCTGCCACCCTCATGGGCGTATCTTGAAGTATAAAATATTAGCTCCAAAGTACGTTTAATTTTCCTATACATGAAAAAACGGAATAATAAGTCATTTAACGTTTATTTTTTGACCACTTTAATATCTAGGGAATTTTTTTATTTGAAATTTCGTGTGTTGTATTTAAATAATGATTAGTGAGAACAGTGCTGCCATCTGCGGGATAATAAATGTAACTACTCGTTTAGTTCCCTGTTCTGACGCTTGAGTTCGTTATTTTGCCACCAGAGTATGCCTTTATAGCCAAATAAGTTCTTTCTCAGACTGTGGTTCTTTATGGTGTAGTGGTTAGACCGTTGTGCTGACGAGTACAACAGGAGGGACGAGGGTTCAAATCCCGACTATGAGCAATCCCAATTTTCTTGCAAATATGTAGTATAGTGGAGTGGAGACATTTTATTATTTATATCCATAGATATTTTACTTAATATCAATTAGGTACTCTTTTTATTGAATGTGCAGAATATTTGATATTTTGTGTGAATGAGAATTGTGTGTTGTGTTTCAGTCACAAAATAATTATAAAACAGCTAAAATCAGAGCCCCTAGGCTATATTTAGTTTAATAAACATAATATATTGCTATAAAATATCCCCGTAGTAGCAGACCCACATACTAAGCAATTTTACATTTATTTAAGAATTACTCATACGAACTAATCTCATCATAAGTTAAGCTACCTAAAGGTGTAATATAAAATTAATAATTCTTAATAGGAGGAACCTGGAAAATGAGTAAGTAGGTTTGCTGCCACGAATAACAAAAGTGCTTAACACTATCAGGATAAGTTGGTAAACTTTAACTATCTCACGTGTAGGTGTGCACCAAGTTGGTCAAAGTATTTCAAACAATACACCAGATACAAATTTTTACCTTTTCGATAAAAGCGTACTTTTAAAACACAAACAAATGTTTTGGGATATGGATGGTCATATAATAATTTATATAAATACTAGCTGACCCGGCGAACTTCGTACCGATGATAATAAACATTTGATTTTTAATCATAAAACATAATCACAAAAGTTCGTTCTGAGAAATATTATATTTATACAGTAATTAGATACCATGGAGTGCTTACTATTTTATGCTTGCTTCTTTGGCTTGCTCAATGGTTCAAATCAAAACAGCTGCTGTTTATATCTTAAAAGGTAAGATACATATGTTGGAATCCAAAACAAAATTATTTACCCATAAGACTAACATGGGAACTTTTAAGGCGTATAGGGTACAGATTTATGGGAAAATCGTCACAAAAACTATCAGACTTTCCTATTTTAGGTCTAAAGAATCAGTATACTGAATTCCAGCCTCCTAGGTAATCGGGAATTGGGAGAATTAGTGATGAGTGAGTCAGTGAGGGCTTTGAATTTTATATATTAAGATGGTGACAACTTCTTTTAGATTATACAAATGAGAAAAACTATACGAAAGTATCATGAGCATAGGGTGGATCATCATAGGGTAGATTCCTTTATGACATGAAAATAAAGAGTTTATGTAAATGCTTCTCATGAGATCGAGGCGGGGAGAAAAATTACCCAATTTATCAGGTTCCTTCCCCTCCTTTCTTTATCACTACCACAAGATGTGGGAGTTTTCACACTGTCACAGCTGATGGCCAAAAAACCCCATCCACTGTTCAATAGGGATGGGAATCATATAGGGGCAAATATCACATCAACTGATAGGTTAAAAAAATGTTTGTCTTTACTTCCCTGTGGGAAATAGGTTAGATCATGGATATGTCTAAATGGAATGTTTTCAACTTCATCTAAACAGCTGTTCTTATTCTTTTATATTGAAAATTCAATACAATAGCTCTGATGGTTTCTATGAAAAACTTGTTACATAGTTTCCATCTTAAAATCGCTAACACCCCCCCAGAGCTAAGACATATCCATGTCAAAATTTTCACCAGGAAAATTGATTTACCTCCTATGAAGATTCAGTAAAACGAAACTGTAAGGTATAATCTATATTTTACCTAATTCGATGAGTGTAAAAAGTAAAAGTCCAATCCAATCTTATTACCTCATTATCTACAGGACATTGCAATATCGGTATGTAACTGAGAATAGAAGTGGATACCTTTAGCTCTATGAAATTTTAAAGTACTCTTCTAGGCTGTTAGGAGGTTCTTCACAAGCACTTCTTTTACTCTTTCTTGAAGCCGCGCATGTCAGACTGTTGGATCTCAATCGGAAGAACAATAAAAAATTTTATTGCCAAGGTTGGGAAGCTTTTGAGATTCTTTACGAGTTTACATCTCTAGTTATAAGTGAATGGATGTCGCTACCATGTTCAAAACTGGTAGGTTCTCTTTAATGTGGAAGAGTGAGTCTCTTGTATACTGACTAAAACAGTGGCTACTCATAGGCTTACAAATATTGGCTTATAGTGTTTAAGTCTCCCTGCTGATGTTCAACAAGACTCGGTTGCTCATCGAACAGTGTCCCAAAAGTATTAGGCTAAACTTGAACCATCCATTTTTTAAAGGATCACTAAAAACGGAAAAAATCTCTAAAAATAATGTATGATGAGCTCAGAAACTATTTAAGCTACTTGTAGCAAAATACATTTTAAACTTCATATTAATATAATATCGTTAGCAAAAATGTTTCGTGTCTGGTACGAATCACATCGCGAATTCGAGGGCAGTAGCTCACCCCCTCATTACAGTACCCAAAGCACTTTAGGCGCGTTCATAGAATGGGGTTGAAGAGAGGGTAGGGGGTGACGATGTTTCATTGTAACCAGCGGCATCATATGGCAGACTCTTTTATGATGCCAAAATAAGGAATTTATGTAAATGCTCCTCATAAGATGGCAGAGGCAGCGAGAAAAATAGCTCAATTTATCAGATTCCTTCCCTTTCCGTCCTTTATCACTACGGGAACAATTTTGAGAGATTCGTCTTCCTACGCATCGCAGTCAGTTTTACAAAAAGATCGAAGAGTATTGCCTGCACATTGGTAAACATGGCTTCCACAAACTTATTGGAATTTTACGATTCTTACCAAAATAGAATTAATAAATTGTTGAGGTTAGATTTGTGAACAAAAACAATGAATAAGTATATGTTCCTATTTAAACTCTAAAATATACTTTGTGTTTTTGTACACCAAGAGCAGCTTTCTCAAAATAAAGTTTATTTTACTAGCTAGTATTTAAATATTTTTTTGCAATAACCTGTAGAATTATTGTAAATAGAGAGGTCTATTGTTTTCATTTGGTGGTTGGCTATTGTTTATGCTAGTAAATATTTATCTACACCCAAGTTTAAAGTAGCTGGTGGGATATACTAGATTTCAGGAGAGTAGTCCTATAAGTTATAAACCTATTAATATTATGTCATGTAGTAAAAATTACGTTCCTTAAGAGTTTGCAGCACCTGCCTTTTTCACTTTATCCAAATAATTTTAAAACGTTGTTTTGTACTAGAAAACCTTAGATTGTGTAATTTGAACGGAAATTCCAATTTTTTGTAATTTTCTCTGTCGTTACAAAATAATCTAATACCAAACAAATAATTGGTGTATAAAAATAGTGTTGTCACATGTTAAAATGGTCTATCATTATTATTGTAATCATATACCTCATAATTTATTAATAAATATATTTTGAGATAAAAATAATTTAAGGTAAATTTCGTGTTTTAAGATAGGCATTTTTAGGGATTTTAATATTAATGTTATAGACAAAAACTTTCAAGGACTGTAGACTCTTTAAATGTTTCACACTTCCCTGTGGGATATAGGTTAGATCATGATTTTTTTCTAAAGGGAATATTTTCAGTTCATCTAAACAGCTGTTCTTATAACCAAACTAACCATATGATGTCACTAACCAAATTACGTTACTGTTTCAAATTTTGGTCGCGAATATTGCCGAAACCTCCTCTCCCAGAGCTAACACATTTCCATGTTAAAAATCAAGAAAGTTTAAACGTTATTAATTCTTAATTTAGTTGAAGCTGAATAGCTTCAGTGACTAGTTCTGTTATTTTTTTCACCAGTGTTTATGCTATATTTAACCATCAGTTTGTCGATGAGTTATTTTTGGGATTTATGCAAATCACGAAATGTTTTATTACTATATATTTATACTCATATGTGTATTTTTCAAATACATTTCAAGAAAACGAGGCCTCAAAATTCGAAACTGGTCATTTAAGACTTCTTATTATTTTATATTTATTTTTTTAATGTTTTTATTTTCTTACTTACCCTTAACCATCGTGGACCTTCTTTATAATAATGTGTAGTTTTTAGTTTCCCCCTTTGTATTTTATTTATTTATTACTATAACTACTGTGTATCCATAAACTTCCTATGCCGTTTTATCTTTCTGCATTCAAGTCAACTATGCTAACCCTTTAATTAAAATAGATAATAAAGTAAAATAATCTTAAAAAATTACCGTCGATAAGAATGTAACTTAGAAAAAGTTGCGGATGTATAAATTAATAACGGCTAAATCAGCTTTTTGTCTCATCATCAACAAAGGATACACATAGCTAACATTAAAAATAGCTTGTTTTAGCAATTTAGTAAAATTCCCTACAACTAACGTAATCTGCTATGAACTTAATTACAGTAAAAATATCACTGATTTTATTACTAAACTTATTATCTAGATTAATTACGGTTACTGAACACTGTTCAAAGTGAAATTATATTACTTATTATGTGGCTAGACAAAATGTTTAGCACTATTGTATAGTATCAATATTAAGTGTTGTAATTTGAAGATATTTTTGAGATAAAACGTTTGAAAGTCTGGCTTGAACGGAGATCGATTGAGGAGGGATTTTTACGTGTCGTGCAAGAGGCTTTGATAAGATCGCTACTTGACCGCTGTTAAGGGCCTTTCCCCTCCGTTGAAGCAATCACTACTACGCCGGGAAAACTTGGGCTAAGAACTATAAAACTGCTGCAACAAAAGAAAAAAATAAAGGAAATACCCCCGTCGCAGTAGGCCTGCGTACTCAGAGAATTTCCAAATCAATAATATAATAAAAATGATATACGACAAGTTTTATCAATATCTGTCCATAAATAGTTTAGCTATTCTCCGTAAGATTAACATGGGAAAGAGTATGCAGGTTTGCTGCTGTGAGGAACACTAAAAGTAGGCATTTATAGGATAAATAATTTTTATTTTGACAAATTGTACAAATTTTCATCAACATCTGTCCATAAATAAAGGAGTTTTCCTATTCTCTATATGATTAACATGGGAAAAGAGCATGCAGGACAGCTGCCATTATAAACAAATACACTATGATTTTTAAGCATTTGAAGCATAAGAACTCAACCACATGAAGGTAAATACCAAGTTGTTACCAATACCAATCCAAAAATATCAATTGATAAGTAAAATATATGTTTTCCTTACCCCCCATAACATTGACATTGGGGCCCAAAAATAAAACGTACTGTGTTTAGATTGTTTGATATCTCGGTAACCGTTGGAGTTAGGGGAAACTTTAAGGAACTAAATTGGTTAGGAACTGAAGCTTTTTATTCCAATGATAAAAGATAAAATTTACACAATTTTTAAATTACATATTAAAAACTCAAAACCCCAATTTTTTTAGTAAAAACCCCCAAAATACCCGTTTAGGTCGAAAAATATGTCTGGATTATGAAAACGTTAAACACTAAACTAAAAATCATTTAAATTTATTAAATAAAACTATATTTTACAATATACAAAAACCAATTAGTACATAACTACCAACCAACTAAAGCGATAAAATCCATTCACAAACTATCATCTATTAACGAGAGAACCAAACATATAACATATATATTAGGTTAGGTCAGGTCAGGTCAGGTCAGGTCCATCGCCTCCTCCAGTCATTGAGGGTCTCCAGAATCAGTCAAACACATAAAATTCATTTCATAAACGCTCTGGTCTTTTTAACTGGTCACGATTTCGTAGATGTATTGTTTAGGTTAGGTTAGGTTAGGTTAGGTCAGGTCAGGTCAGGTCAGGTCAGGTCAGGTCAGGTCGGGTCGGGTCGGGTCGGGTCGGGGGTTTAGGTCAGGTTAGATTTGGGTCTGGTTAGATTTAGGTTAGGTTAGGTTAGGTTAGGTTAGGTTAGGTTAGGTTAGGTTAGGTTAACTTAGGTTAGGTTAGGTTACGTAACAGTTTAATTTTGTTCTTGGGTGGTTTATTTATACGAGTATTTTATGACTTTGTTTAAAAAATATATGTTTATGTTTAGTTTACGACATTTATTGTTTTTAAAATATTAAATAAATTTATTAGTCATATTATACACTGACGTATGGTGTTGGTGAAGATTTGTATAAAGCAAACCAAATACCACTAGATAATTATGTAGCTAAATAACTGTAAAACATAATGTACAAAGTTGGACAGTAATATAGAGATAATTTCAAAGTCAAATTACAGTATTGGACTGAAAAAAGCAAATAAGGTTGACTCGAAAACAAGTAGTTAAATCGTTAGCCTAATGTAAGGTATGATAGCTGTTTTTGAAAACGTGGTATTATTTACATACTAATATAATTACATATTTATTTAACGATGCTTTTAGCTGTATATTCTGAGAGAAGACTATACTATTGTGAGGATATTACATGGAGTAAGGAGGAAAGAAGAATGACCCATTTCGCCGTATGCCCCAGCGCCTCTGCTATTCTTTATTTACTTCCTCGACAGTAAAGTATTTTCATTCATTGCAATGTTGCAGCCTATTGAGCTTGCTTTAGTAGTATTGGTCTACAGTTTTATTTGCGAGGGTAAAATAAAAATGACATTTTATTTCTCTTTCTCACTGTTTTGTTTACACTCTACCATGTGTGATGTATTGTTAGTCTATTGTAGTTTTAGATGTTTTCATTATTATTTAATTTGTTTTTAGTGAAACACCACAAATTTAATATAATACCAAAAAACCCTCTTTTAGTTTTTGGGTTATTTCAAAATAACACTTTGTTTTTAAGTTTTTTTTATTTACTAAAATTTAAAACATACGTAATTGCTAGTTTGTGCTAAGAACAATCTACCTTAAAACCCAATCACTTGATTGAATAATTGTTTTCATACTTTTTACAATAAAACTAGCTTTTAAATCAGTGAATGTGGAGAGGAAATTAAAACACTGTAATGGCACATTAAAACATTAAAGTGTTAATGACTTATTATTAGGTGATAGTAAAGGAAAATGAATTGTAAGATTGAAAACGTAGAAAAGTAATTTCTGCCAGTGGCCTCTAGAACAGTTTTGTTACCCGAGGGTGTAATTTAAATTACAAAACATTCAATTTAAAGATAAATTGAAATGCTTGCATTTAGCAGCAATGAATTTCATCAACTGCAATTTAATTGATTGAATAAACTAAAAAAGTACATTGAGTGATTTTAATGTATTATTTATTATTGATTATACTCCTTCCTTCATTCGTACAGTGGGTTTTATTTATGTTTAACACTTACACTAATATTTCAAATTTAAACTGTGACTTTTAACAATCATAACAAACACGATGGTAAACAGAATTAAAGCTTTAATATAAATCCCGGGTATAGTGAAAATTTAATTGTAAATGGATTACTTTCTCCCCATATACATTTATTAGGTATAAAGCTAAATTATTATTTCTACTAATTTAAGAATATGATTAAGGATGGGCATACTAGGTTTAAGGCTCTCTTAAGTGTAGTCCGACGCTCGATAAATGCGCATGTTAAATTGTAACATTTTTTGTAGAAATATCTCATAGGCCAGAGTATAGGCAGCTCAAATTGCACACAGTTTTAATGTGTAATAGCTCGTCGGAACTAAGATTATAAAAATACTATGAATACTTATATAATCATGATATTAAAAAAAACTTTTTCTCACACTTTTTAACAGGGGTTTCCTCCCCTAGACCACAATTAATTGTGAACCAAACATAATAGTTTTAGTACCAAAGCTACGATATGCAATGAATATTGTGTGAAAAAAATGTTTTCAAAATATCTTTAACGGCTTCCAAGTTATGTGTACCTGCGTTAAAAAAAGATCCGGGAATCGAGGAGTCAGTTGGGTTGGTGGTGCAGCAGCTGCTAGTAAACTGCATAGAATCTCCGTGCAGATAAATCGTTAAAATGAATATATGCCACTTAAATTTATGAAAACTTATTGATTTTGGTATCAAAACGTTAAATTTTACAACTAGCAAAAACATAAAAATTACCAAAAATTATTACTTTTGGATGTCGGAATCCCCTTACTCCAAAAACCGTTTTCGTAATGATATTTTAAGATTATTTACCCAGTTTCGTCTGGTCTGTTGTGTCCGAATGTCTGTTCACTGAGCACGAGTTTACAATAACGATATACCGTTAGTATCATTGTACAACACAACACTCCTCTTAAATAATATCTTAAGACATTCCATAAATATAAATTAAACTTTTGATAGTTCACTTTAAAAACCGACCTATAAAGAGGAAAATCCTAATTCCTTAATAACATATTCAACAACTTTAATATTTTTAATTCTTTCGGATATTTTCAAATATTTTTCAATATTTTCTTGATTCAACTGTATTCATATTGCTAACCTCTAAGAATACAAATTGATACCATCATCAAGAACTACTAGTGTAGAGCTAACAAATAACCCTCATCGCTATCTAACAGCATTTTAATTTTATGATTGTCTCTGTTGTGTGATAAAAAACTCATTTACCAACTACTAATAACTAAATGGTAACAATTTACCAGGTATATAACTAGCTTATGACTTAATACTATATAAAATACATAACCTTTATTTCATTAATTATAGCCTAGGCATTCCATAAATTTAAATTAAACTTTTGATAGTTCACTTTAAAAACCAACCTATAAAGAGGAAAATCCTAATTCCTTAATAACATACCCAACAACTTTAATATTTTATATATAATACATACCATTTCATTTAAAATCAATGAATTTTTTATGACTGATATATTTGTTTCAAAGCTGCCTAACTTGATTGTCATAACCAACTAAGTATGAATTGACCTATTAAACGTTGTTTTTAAGCGATATTAGTCATCAATAGGTATTAATAGGTAATCATCAATCGGTTATTCATTCAATAATGTAAAAAATTAAATTTAAATATTTATAAACATATGAGTTGCTATACTAACGTTTATTTTATCTCGATAAAGATGAATTCTATACAGGCTCAAATGTGATATGACGAGAAACATTTATTTAGATTTGCTTTCAAGATCCAAACACATCATGTCAAATACGAGATCAGTGCCAGTTTTGAGAGAGTGTTGCGTTATGCTAAACAATGATTTCTATTCAGAGCCAACTTTGCATCCCAAGAACTCTTTAGTATTGAAATGACAGAGCTTTTTGCCTCTTGTATCATGGGGAAATGCATAAAACATTGCGTTTGCTTTGTTGAAGGCTTTTGTTAAGCCATTTTTTACGTTTAACTTTTAAATGCCACATTTTTTCGAGTATATTATTTTGAATGGAGTGATGAATGGTTAATTTTACGTATTAAAAATATTTTAAAAGTTTTCACAATTTATTAAACACAAAATTTTACGATACACGTTAAATTTAACAAGGTTAAAGTTTACGGGTATGTGGAAAGGTTTTTTTGGAGTGTAATAATGAAAACAAAAAAATCACTAAACTATGATATTTAAAACTGTGAACACATTTCACTGTGCAACGCTAATCTTACGGAGAATAGCTAAAAATCAATAAATCACTTATTAACCTAAGTATTCTTCCTAAACTCGCTTAGATATTGGCATAATTTAATAAAATGTTGTATGTGTCTGTATTTAGTGAACAGCCTTAATATAAGAACATTACGATGTAAAACAAACCTTATTGCAGTATAAGGCATACTCAGTACTATTTGATTACTATAATGGAAATACTATAAGTTCTGTGAAATTCGCTCTACTCACGTCAGCGTGCTGCGTGCTGTCTTGTTATCACTTTTACACACATATCTATACCTGGCTGGATGAGTGAATGGTCACCCTATCTCTAATGGTCTTATTAATTAAAATTATATTGATTAAGCAATAAATGAATTATTATTATTATTCTCGACAACAATAAAGTTCGCAGGTTCGGTTTTATAGTATGTTCGTTCATCTCTCTTTGATTACTAAGTAATTAATTACTGTTCCAGAAAATATAATGGTATATTCCCAATAATTTCTCTTATTCTTTATTCCTTATATTATTATAATGTTATCTCCTCGCGCAATGAAAAGTACAAACGGGGCGTGAAATGTTCAATGACTGATAATGTTTTGATGACATAAGTGTAACTGACCACGGTCAACTGCCGTATCTCAACTATACATAGTCAAAATGCGACTCGTTAACCTCAAATTTACTTATTTATTTGTGAATATTCTGATTTGTTTAATAGTATTAATATGGGTTTGTATAACTCATAAAATTTTCAATTTAAAAGGGGCTTATTTTCATTAAATACATAGATAGATAATTTACGTCTCTAGCTGAAAGGTATTTGAGAGGAAAATTCTAAACTTGTACATTATTCTTGGCAAATAATTAATTTGGTTTCTTAAAAAATATGAAAAGAAATAATAATATGGATAATAACAAAAACTAATAATAATAATGATCCAGGAGTTAAAATTGGCTATTGCAAAATTACTAGAAATTTTTGGATAAAACCAGTAAAATTTAGGCAATCAAACTGGTACTAAAACAATAGAATAACCGAGACAGTTTTAGGACGTAGTTACCAGATTTCTCATTATACTTATATTCTGAGAATTATAAAACATTGTTAGTATAGGCTACTTATTAACCTAGAACGGCGGATATATCTTTAATTAAAAGTATTTATTAGGTTTAAAATTAAAGCAGAAAATATATAGTTACAATAACAGGAAACTAATATTTATACAGCTATAATAAGTACATGATGAAAATGTTAAAATCAAAAGTTAAACAATAAGAATTGTCAGTTGGCTAAATCTCTAAGGCTGACATTTTCCATGTGGGCCACATTTGCATAATACATTTGAGATCCGGGACTTTATGCCCTCCTTCACCTGATATGAGATTTAACCAAATGCTACTGGAAGGATATACAAACATGTATTTTCTTAATAACTTTATAATGCAGGATACAGTTTGAATGTTTATGCATGCAATACTGGAATGGGATGAAAGAAATAATATTTGCAAAAGGTTTTATGTTTAATTTATGCTTGTAAATTAAACATTTTTCAGGATATTAATCCCCTGCCTAATTTATTACCTTTATGATTACCCACTCTATTACCATTTTTCATGGTTTTGGTGAATCAGTCTTCAAAATCGTTAAAAGTCGACCTTACGATTTTGTATGGAGTACAATACAAGACACAAATAGACGACACGAAAACTAAAACACCCCTCTCGCAGCAGACCTGTGTACTTAGCGTACAAATCAATAATAATATATAACAGGTTTAATCAAAATCCGTAATAAGTAAGAGTGTTTGCATATTCTCTATAAGATGAACATGGTAAAGAGTATGCAGGTTTGCTGCTGTGTGGAACACTGAAAGACCAGTAGGCATTTCTAGCATAAAGATTTATTATTTTGACCAACTATACCAAGTTTAATCAACATCTGTAGATAAATAAAGGAGTTTGTCTATTCTCTAATGATTAACATTGAAAAGGAGTATGCAGGTTAGCTGCCATGATAAACACATGAACTATGATTTTTAAGAATAAATGGATAGAGCTAAACCACATGAAGATAAACATCAAGTTTCATTCAAAAATATAGATTGATAAGTGTACTATTAATTTTTCCTTACCCTTTTATAAGATTAACCTTGGACAACGTTTAAATACAATACAAATACAATCGAGTACTCATATATCCTAAAGCTTTGCCTTAAAAAGATAAAGAATAAAGGAGAAATTAATATAATTGTGTAATATTTAGGATACCGAAAGGTTTCTTTTGGGTTTACTCTATTTAAATACTCGTTCAAAGCTGTAAATTGTTAGAAGAAAATATTAAATTAAACATTTAAGTTGGTTCCGTGCAGTGAGATGATCAGTGAGCATGGTTCACAATATTCTACTGTGGAGAAAGTGGAATTTCCACATCATCTCAGGCCAGTTGACCAGAAAATTGAACATTTCGCTTCTATCTCCAGTTCTCAGGCTGTTTCTTGAGTGATTCCATCAACGATTGCTGCCAAATCTGTGAATCGCCGCGCTTTCCAGGTATTGTTTGATATATTGCCAGAATATATTTAACATGCAATGCATTCTTATAACCAAGATGTTCAAACAAAAGTACGTCTATGGTATTGGGACCTTAACTATAATCTTAACAACTTATATATTCCAAACTAACTATTTTTGCTAATAAGAATTCCTCATTCTGGAAGATATAAGTTCTATTTTCTGATATTGTTCTCGCAACATGTGTAAAAAATTGTGAAAGTTTTTTAATCAATGTTCGTAAAGTACTTTTGCCTACTGTATTAACTCATAACAATTTGGTAATTAATTAGTTATTATTTCTTATTCATATAATATCCTATTGTTGTAATAATGATGAAGCTCTTTACATGCGGTAAGAGTGGAAATATCGAATACTCTCATTACATACATGGTGAACCGTAATCTATGTTTTTTTCGATTTCACGTTTGTAGACATCCTCATTTCCAATGAGAATTACTTCTTTTAAGTTTGTTAAATCCATGAATTTATTTATTTCTCATTACAGTTATATAGGCTACAAAAAATTAAGTAAGGCTCTAAAAACATTGAAATTTCAGAATGATCCATTCAAGTATTATCTTGCTTTGTATTCCTAATCATCCCTCACTAAAAATAAAATATTCTTTAAAAATCTTCAACAATAATTTTTTCCTCAACATACTATGCTATCGTAAATCACTCTCTGGAATAGAGTGTTAATATATATTTTATCCCTCGGGACTTTCTGACATTTTTAGTACCAAGGGACGAAAAGTAGACCATTTTACTACCAAGGGACAGAAAGTAATCACAAAAGAATAACATAGGAAAGATCCGGAAACACTCCGTACACCAATAAATAGAGTGAAAATTGAGAAAAATATAGTTTGTTTTGGTGGCTAAACTGTCCTTTATGTATACGGTATTATTATGTTAGGCGGCCATTTTGTTCTTGGCAAAATGGAAAGTGGTTGTGAAGATTTTGGGTTAACGATACCCAATGTCAAGTTTACTTTTAAATTGTGATTAGCTTATAATTTATTTTCATAGACCTAGTATAGGCCTATTTAAGAGAAGTTAAACTTTATGTCGTTAACTTATAGCTCTTATTATTTATGGGTTGAGGAAAAAGTTTGTGTACATAAAGGGATTAAAGTACTTTTTGTCCACGAAATTTTACTTAAATCCCTTCGTTGTTGGACAAATAACTATTGTCTTGTCATTTGAAAAATACTGTAGACACATTATAACCAATATTTTTACTATGCATCAATTTCCTCTTTCCTATCCAGCCAAAGTCACTTCCGCACTACTCCATGTATAAATTTGATCCTTGCCCGGAGTCTGGGTGTATTACGGGCCGGGTGTCGGTGTAAGAGGGGAAATGGTTTCGGGGAGGTTTGGAGTAGGGGGAGGGATCACCGCCAAATGTTGCCTTGCGGCGTGGAGGTATTGACTTGCAACAAAGATAACTGAATAGCACCTGCCTCTAGAATAGCACTGTCTTCAATTTAATTCCAAACAGTATTGATTATAGTATAAAATTGAGTCTTAGTCTAGTGCATCATACCATAAATATATTTAAAAATTACTATACAGTATTTAAACAAAATTTTGTTTCATGTTTGATTGAAATATTGGAAACGAGTTATATTAAAACAATGAAATATCATTGAATCTCTATATATAAAATTGAATGTATGTATGTATGTATGTCTGTATGTCCTTTATGCGTTGCCAAACTACTCATCCGATCGCCATGAAATTTTAGGAAGTTGCTCTACATGTGTCCGGGAAGGTTTTAGTGAAAAAAATATTTTCGAAAACCCCATAAGTTTCCATTTTATGGCGTTTTAAATTTCTAATGTTAACCTTATGGAGAGTAAGTTTGTTTACAAGTTGTCTACAATGAAATCATTTGATTTCTTAGCTACAGCTGATTGGTTTACTTTCCATTAGCAATATGCTTTACTATCCAATGCCATCTGAATCATTCATTAATGTAAAACTATGAAGTAAATGTGTACTGTAAAAAATGAACAGCTTTATTCACCACGTTAATAGTTTACGGTTTTGGGGGATTATGTATTTATATTTTCATTTTCTGTCTGATTAAAATCACGTGTTTATATGTTGGACAAATAAAAAATAATTACAATGTTTAAATTATTACGTTTATTATAATAATCAGCTGTTGTATATCTTTCCTATAAAAGCCATGTTACAGTTAGGTTTGGTTTGGATTTGGATTGGATTTGAAAATTGTGAATCAGATTTATTTGTTTTATGGGAATGTTATTAATATGTCTTATCGTTTCAATGTTCTTATTCACTATGCCGCGACCCAGAATATATAACCTTTCACAATGAAACCGTAATGCTATTCGACTTCAGAACATGGCCAATCTTAAAGTTAGTACGTATTTACTGTCAGGCGTTACGAAGTTCGCCGGGTCAGCTAGTAGTAAATAAAATAGTTCACTGTTAATCGAAAACTACCAGATTACTCATAACACTAGGGATTGCACATTTATGGGCATGGATACACGATGTGTTCAATCAATCAAATAAACTAAACATTTTAAACCTTAAAGGTTCTAAAGGTTTCAATTTGTACAATACTTTATATTTCCTCATTTAAGAATTTATTCACATGGTTTACACGTGAATGTCAATTCACACGGTCTTAAGGGTAAATTAAGAGAAGTAGACACAAGCAACAAATATCTGCACTAAAATAAAGGTAATATCTCATCCATGACCAGTTTCATGGTTCATGTCAACCTTTATAAAATTTAACTCATATTTGTAAATGTGACATGTATAATAAATACTTAATGTATTATAACAACGGTGGTACCAAGCTTACATGCTTAGTTATAAATTAATTGAAAAGAAAATTGTGACTTTTGAATCACCAAAATAGCTAAGAGCTAAAAGGAAATTTAGCATCGTACTTGTGTTTTTAAATAAACAAAACTATGAAAATTCTAAATTTTTTGTACTCAATAATTATATAATACTAGTAGTAAGCCCGTCCTTTGTACGGGTAATACGATTTAGTTTAAAGAAGAAAGATTGTCATACGAAAAAGTAAACCTGAAATCCTAAACATATCAATACAAATATAATAAATCAATACCCAGCTTTATTATTTAGCATTACTTTACAATTAAATAGATTAGAACATTTATACCATTATTATAATTAGTTATACGTTAAAATAACTATTTTATGTAGTATGATTTCGCAATGGGTTTAAACCTAAACCCATAGAAAACTGGATAGAATGCTTGTAATATTGCGTACAAGTGGGTTTTTAAATGCTCGTTATTTACTTCTCAAGGGGCGGCGGGCGATTTCAAGCATTTATAAACCTTCTCTGGAATGTAGAGAATACATGAAATAAGTTTTATTGTAATCAGTTTTCCCGTGTTTTCGGAGAAGACGGCGTAAAATGCCTCCTGGATCGTCACAGATAAACAGACAAAAATTGAGATAAGACTGGTTTCGGCTTCTCTATCGCACGAGAAGTAAAAATAACTAAAAAATGAATAATTCTGAGCAGTGTACAGAAAAAACTCTAATTTTATTTATATAGATTTAATAACGTATTTTAACGTATTTTAACCTTAAAAACTATGAGCTACAAAATAAATACCTGAACTAATTAAATACCTTTTGGATATAAAAGCAATAAATACTTTTGTAGAGGGGAAAGAAAGAAGATTTCTGTTTTAAATAAAGGACAAATCCTAAAACAAAAGGACCTGGTATAAGAAGAGGGTCGCCACCAAGTGGTTCCAAAGCACTCTAAATGGGTCCAACCCTCCATATACATTCATTCAACATCGAATGTCCATTCAACGTCTCGGTTTCTATTCTTTGGTTCGGTAATAGTTTCATAAAGTGTTACTCAACTTTATTCATACTTTTTCAAAGTAATTACCTTGGTTTTTACTTTAACGTACCTCAATTTACAATGAAAATACGGTAAACTAGGTTTTAATTTAAAATTTTGTTTTATTTATCCATCAAAAAACGATGGAAAACGTTCAGGAGGAAAGTTCACTCCTTTAATGATTCGTGTTTTCTGTTCTTCAGTCAATCTAGGTAATTCTTTTATAATCTCCATCCTTAGAGTTTATTCCTATTTGTATCTTTTCGCCCTGAACATGCCCCTATTTTGTATATCTGCATATATTAATGTTTGCATTTTGATGATGAAATCAAACTAAATTAATATACTTTATTATACATCAGTCATATCAATATATCATCGACATATCCTCATATCAAATTTACATAACATATACATGCATCGGCTTGCGTCAAAACAAATTATAATCTTTCTGTATGTTTTCTTTCGATATGTAGTACTTTGGTAAGTATGTATGTGAGTTTATACGTAAGTGCATTCTTGGAAAAATAAAAAGTTATGTTCTAGTTTAAAGTGACTACCTTTTTAAGTATATTCAAATATTTTTTATTTATCTGTATTTTTACATCTTGTCATAGTTAGTAAAATTGGTTAGAAGTTTTGGTGGTCAAAAGAAATAATGAATACTTTTTGCTGTAAATGGTTATTTTGCTTAAATTATCTCGGTCGTAATTTTACTGGATATCACCCCAATTCAACAAAACGCTTATTTAACAATTTTTGAATTAAAACCACAAAAAAAATAATTTTATTTGATATTTTTTGATTGTCTTAACCGTCGTTTAAGTTTCATCAAACGTCGTATTTTAACTTAGCGATATATTTTTAATCAAACATATTTTTAATGAAACATTTATAATACAGGAGGTAAACAGTATCAATGGACTGACACATACTTTCTCGCTTAAGAAAACTGAAAAATACTCTTAAATTGTAACTGTCATATTCTTAAATGCTTATTTAAATTTCATTTGAAAAATGTATGCTTATAAATTGTCTACCCCTTACTACAAGGATTTGTCAGTAGTTTTGGATTATATGCCATTATCATCCAATAAGGTATTAAAGTCATTATATCATATCTATGGTTTATTTTTTCAAACAATAATAATCATTAAATTGCTTCCAACCGCCCTAATCCCTCTCCATCCAAAATAATTCAAAATCATTTTGAGCGAATTTTATTCAGTGACGTCATCTTTTGTTACCAGGATTAATGAAAAATGGTTGAGGAATAATGAATAATTTGATAATTTATTTGCTGATTTGTTAGTAAACTTTTAAAGTATTCTCATTATAGTCAGTATTCATCTTGTTTGAATTTAATTAGACACGGACATTTTTAAGACAACGTGCTGTGTTTACCAAGGATAGTTAATGTACTATCTGTGTAACGAGTCATGGACTAATAAATTAAAAATCCTAAGTTGTTTAGTTTTTTAGCAGGATTTAATGGAGATAGTTAAACTATTTTTACTCGTAAATGTAATATTTTTCCTGGATAAATAATCCTTGTGGAATGCTGTTCACCTGTGAGCCATTAATTGGCAACCGAAATATTAAGATACGTTAAGGTTTGAACTTGCCTTAAGATTTAAAAATTACTGTAGTTATGGAGTAAATTATATTAGCTTTCATCTTAAGCGCACCAATAGTGTAGGCTCTGTACACATCCCTAAACACAAACAGGGATCATTTCGAAAACCAGTTTTTGGTTTCAACTCAAAACTCAAAAACTAAACTTTTGACAAAACTATACTCTCTCCTTACCCTTACGTATAGGTAGTTCAAAGTGTGCAAAAACCATCGAAAGTTACATGATTATGTAAATGTGTTAATTGGCTCTTATCAGTAACTTCACTTAAACAATATGTATGCACTTTTATAACCGTTTCAAAGTTTGAGTTTACACTCATCGGAACTTCAGGGAATGTCGCATATTCGACCAACTATTAGTGTTCACATTAATTTTGAAACATACCACGTCACGTCGTTGTGACGCAGCGAAGGGGATGCAGGCACCCGGGACAATATTGCATGATATATGACTCACTTCCCTTACATACATGCAGCTAATCTTCCTCGGAGAATCTTTAACCCTGAGTCACACACAGAATAAATATTTATATTTTTTAAGTGTATCTATCTTGATAGACCAGAAAAATCTTTGTTTATGTTGTGTTCGTTTGTGAATATATACAATTCATTTTATGTACGGCGGTGTATCATAGAAAAATGAAATGTTAAAAATATGACTAGCAAGCTACAGCTAAAATAATTAAACATGTTAGATTTTTTAAATATTACTTTCCAACTTTAACTTCGTTTAAACAATATACTATCTAAATGTATAAATTAATTTCTACAGGGTTGGCGAAAAGTCCTGGGATGGCTTCATATTTTTATTATCAATTATTCTACAAGAGTAAAACTTTCTAAATTGGATTCGGTTCTAAAATACAAATATTTACTATTAATTTAGCTTATTGCCAACTATGAGCCTCATGTGGGGGACAGATTAAAAGGTATTTTTTAGGTTGATGTACATATCAACCCATGCTTCAATTTAAAATTTCGTACTGACTCCACATGGGTAGTCCCCCATCTGAGGTTGATAATCGGTAATAAGCTGAAATAATAGTATTTTAGCCCCCGATTCAATTTGCAAAGTTTAACTCTTGTTGGACAATTAATAATAAAAATATAAAGCTATACCGGTACATTTCACCAACCCTGTCCATTTATTCACGTAAATAAGTACTATGGCAGAAAATTATGCTTACTAAATTCTCATCAAGTATCCATATTCAGTGAAAGAAATTTTAATATTTAAATCAACCCAGAATAATCAAAAATATAATACTATGTAGGCTGATATTCGTTTTTTACGGTGCAAATCATTACACCAAGACTGGGTGAACATGTTATGTTAATTAAATTAAAGTGTGATCCGATGTAAAATTATACGCGTACAATGAAGAAATAGTTCTTAAAATATCTTCTCAGACTCAAACCATTATACGCTTTGCAAAAAGAAAAATTATATTCCTATAGGATAACAATAAATACAGCTTTATTCAAATGATTATATTTTAGTTTTTTAGCTATTGAAATATTCAATATCATTTGTAGCAATTAAATTATTCACTGGGAAAAGGTTTGGTGGAATTTCAGGGTGCAAGTTACCTAACATTTTACTTGTAATAATGTAAAATAGTGTAAAAAATTTATATTAAATTTAAAAAACGTAGTTCTGTGTTTCAACATTTTCACATCAGTTGCAATATAAGATGTTCTGTGGACATCAAAAGTAACTGTGAGCGAAATCGTCCCTTTTCATGGGTAAAACCAATTGGCCAGGCAGTGTGCCAGCTCTTATTTGACATCCACTTGACAAAGAAAAACCGAGAAGTATATTGCGTTTGAGGGATTTTAGATTCTCCTGATAAAATGTTTGGTCTATTACTATATATGGGCCATCATGAGTCAACTGTTACATATAAAAATGCTACGTAATTTATATTTATATGTAAAACAAAAAAATAGTGTACAAATTTAAGTAACTATATTTACATAGATCTTTGTTATGAATATATTTAATCAAATCATCGTAAAAGTGTTTTATTTTAATGTGATCACTAATTAATATTAAGTGTTAATAAAATCATGACAATTAGATTACTATAAGGACGTGTATATTGGAAACTATAAACATTATACCTTTTATTTCTCCATTAATTTGTCCAGTTGTAGTATTTTATCTTAACTATTGCATTATGAAATATATTTTCTAATAAAAACCAGTACCTACCTACTACACGCTTTTATACAACACCATAAACACAATAAAGCCAGATAGTGAGGTCATTATGCGATGCTGCTTCGGCTAAATGGCTTCTAATGACCCTGGTGATTTGTTAATGACTCGCTGATGCACTGTTGCTGTTAATGACTCGAAATATTCATTAATTTTTGTCTATAATATGCTTCCCCAGAAAATCGGTGGTGAGATATTATTACTAGTTTATATAAGTATTTTTATAGGAATGAACAATTAATTTTGGTTTTATACGAGTAAGAATTTAAATCTGTAAAATAAAAAAACTAGTATAGTTTATCAACACCAAATAATAAATTGGATTGTTAATGATATTTCATAAAATTAGGTATAACTATTATTTTTTACGATATTTATAGTATGACAGATTTTTTTATGTTTGAGTTGCTAAAGAAAACTGTACACCTCAACTTAATAGGGATAGGTAGTTATATATATAAATATACCGGGTGTCAAACCTAACAACTTTAAAATTTC
This sequence comes from Nephotettix cincticeps, assembly GCA_023375725.1. Classification (NCBI taxonomy): domain Eukaryota; kingdom Metazoa; phylum Arthropoda; class Insecta; order Hemiptera; family Cicadellidae; genus Nephotettix; species Nephotettix cincticeps. Next base: position 4,111,898 of record CM041785.1, read on the forward strand.
TTATAGACCACCCGTATATTTTATGGTTAATTTGAATGGAGCAGGTAATTTTAAGTTTTTTTTTACTCTTGATGATTTTTGCGTAAATTTAAATGTCTACGAGCTACTGTTAATAGTCTTCAAGAAAACTACTGATCTGTAAAAAATTTCCAAGTTGTCGGCCATATTAGAAAATGGCGGCCATGTTTTTCAAATTTGAAATCAATTTAAAAATCCTCTAAAAAATAAAGGGGAGTCCTTCATAAGAAGTATGCTGCCATGTGTATAGTATAAAAGAAAGTTATTGGTTCACTTTAGGTGTGACATCCGGTATAAATATATGTAGGAAATATAAACTTTTTAATCTGGAGGTCGGATAAACCTGTTGACCGGTTGAGGTCCTTCTAAAGCCAACAGGGAAGATAAGATCGCTCTTGTCCTCTCGTTAAATTCTTTCCCAGTCCATTCAGGTTCTGGCTATCTCAAGTAGTCTTTTCATCCCAATAAGAATTAGGCTGAGGCACTTTTTGCAGACAAATTTAACCCTTGTAGTTATCTCCAGTTGGAATAATATTTTTTACGTACCTTTGTGTTTTTCTCTGGCTTAATTTGTTTCATCGTTAATTGTTCAGCACCTTTGTGTATCCCAAACATCAGATTTTATGACAAAATATCTTTTCAGATGATAAAGTCACATCTTCCAGCATGTCAAGAGTACATAACATGGCAAGGAGTATGGCATACAGAAGGAATAAATAAAATCAAGCATATTTCCGACTGGTTACGACTCACCACGCGTAAAAGTGACTCCTGCGGCGCGTGTCTATTTTGAACTGTAAGACTCGGTGACAGAAAGGAAGTTTTCCAATAGCGTAATCAAGTTGTTAAAGTGTAATTGTTCGTAATTTCTTAATATCCAATTTTATTCTTTTTTCTTTACTCTTTTTAGAGATACAATCGTTATAGTAAGACCTAGGCCGGAGACTAAAATGTTTTTTCTTTTAGGGTCCGTGGATGGCAAATCCGGGAGCGTTTTGGCTCCCGTTTTCAAGTCATTACCTAATAATTTACCTTAAAATTGAATATCTATTAGGTAATCACTTGAAAACGGGAGGAGTTCTCCATCTCTAGAAACGTTAAGTAATTTAAAATAAAAAAAGAGGAATAGTAAAAGTGAAATTAATTGTAAAATAAATAATTACGGAGTATTTTTGGGCCCAAAAATTTTTAATGTAAGCTCCATTGACCGATATTTCGTTTGAAACATCCTTTTAAAAGAAATTAAACCGTGTAATCTAAAGGCTTAAACTTGCTATTATGTCTAAACTATAGAAATGATCTGTCAATCCAGTACCCAGATGTGATCTTTTCATAATGAGAATGAAATATATTTGTGTAAGATATAGGGCAATTATTATCACTTTATCAGGTAAACTGATATTGAAACGCCGTTAGGCGTACGTGGAGGTTTCCCCCTTTTGGAAAAATTAAAGTAAATACTCGTAAAAATAATTACTATTACAATAATAGTTTTACACAATAAGTGGTAAATAGCCTGTATTTTTTACTCATATAAAATATTAGGACCTTGAATCATTTTATGCAATAGCAGTATAATGGTGAATAAATTAAATAAATATTACAAATGTTTTCCATATTTTAACCAAAATATTATTAAGTGCGGAGATAACCTCCGCTTTGCGCTTGATGGAGGGTTAAGAGCATAGATAGATAGACATCCAGTGGGAAAAAATATAACACCGTTAAAATAATTAATGATTTGATAAAAAAAACACAATTTTACTTTAAGTTGAACAGGTTAACACGTGAAAAAAACAAATTTCCCGTGTCGTCTTATCGTCGCCGAGCCCTTCCCGACGGGCCTGTACAGTGCGGCATGGTGCATGTGACAGGTCTTTGAGCGTCCTTGGGGAACCAATTCCATTTTGCGTTTTTACTTTAAAAGTTGGTACTTTGGGACACATTCTTGGGCTTTCCCACGTCAAAAACACAGTTTTAAAGCTTTACTGAGATTCATAATATGCGTAAAAATAATACGCAACACAGTAAGTGTAACGCAATATCCAATACAATAATTTGTTATGTGATAAATTAATTTTTAGTGACATGTTCAACACATATTAGTAAAAATATTTTACTATTACAATTAACTATTCCACTTTTTATAGGCGAATTAGTTCGGTGCTTTTTTCATTTATGATTTTTTTCATAAATCTTTTGCCATAGATTTGTATTTTTATACATAAATCTTGTTGGTGATGAATTATCCTAATTTATTCACACTGTAGATAATATTTGAGGTCGTTACTAGAATTATATTACTTATAATTGATCGTATTATTGTACATAATCTTCGACATTTGCAGCTTTTTAGTGAATTTTTAAGGGGGTTTAAATGTTAATAATATGATATTGAACGTAAAACTAACGTGTAAAAATTATAGCCTTAAACCTTCCTTAAAAGTTTTATAGTATAATTGTAATAATTTACTTTATAGTTTAATTTATTTTTTGACAAACTCACTTTCACTCAGGAGTGATTATTGTTGGTTCGATAAATAAAAAAGCAAAAAAAATCAAAGATAGTATATTATTTTACGAACAACTTTAACACAATAGTTTCGGTTGTTAAACTATAGGTTTTGATTGGATTGTTTAGCTAAATCCTTGAGACAAACTAATTCTTTTTTCGTCGCAGGAAAGGTTGTAAGCATAATATCTTTAGATTAAAATAAACTACATGACATGCTTGGCACTATTGCATTTCACCAAAAGCAAAGTATAAAGTTAGATTTTGTCACTCTTTTGGTGTGTTATTCTTGGAAAGTCGGTTGGTGTGTATTTGGTATGGAATTTTGTATTTCATTTGATATGTCATTTGGTATTCATTTAATATTTCATTTTGTATGTCATTAGGTATGTCATTTGGCATTTCATTGGGTTTTAATATGTTAAGTCATTTGGTATGTCATTTGCCTTTAATTTGTTACTTCATTTGGTATGTCATTTAGTATGTCATTTGGTATGTCATTTAGTATGATTAGATTAGATTATTTGAAATGGCGACCATACTACAAGGTAGGTATTTTAAGCCAAGTATGAATGATGATTGAGTGTAAGATGATTGTGGCACGATCTTGTAGTCTTGTTACCGACTAAGGCTGACATGTTCCTTAGACAGGACTGTTAATTAATAGCCCAACAGCCGATGGCAATAAATGGACCTATTAATGGTCATTTGGTATGTCATTTGGTATGTCATTTAGTATATCATTTGGTATGTCGTTCACGACGTAAATTATTAAACGTCCACCAGAAACCATCGTACTCAAACCTTACTTTAGTTTCATACTATCAGTTATATTTTAATAAAATCAATATCACTGTACAGTTTTATAAACTCTCAATAAGTAAAACCGAAATTAAATTTACAATTAACTTTAAACTACTGATTCTAAACAAGTATGTTAATAGTTGGTGTTTAAAGGTTTTAAATCAATAATTATGAACAGTTTCACTCGATAACTGTTTTATATTTATTTATAGTTTTTTATGTAAATACTTTGAAAATCGAGCTATAAATAAAATTTTGGCAGACGTGATAACATTTATATACGAGTATGGTGTAAAACACATTAAACCTAATTCACTATAAATAGAATTCCAAAAGGACGAAATGTTCTCCAGATTAAATCCTGGAATGTTTTAGATACAAAGAGATAATTGCTAGGGCTCCACATTTAAAGCGTACAAAAGGGAAAATCTGCGCGTTCAGTTGAGTACCGGTGTTCATCTAAAGCTTTTAATTTTGAGGGGTTTGATTAAAACATTGCCGTTTGACGAGTTTTTATTCCATACAAATATTTTAATTTCGTTTCACGGATTAAAAGTATTTGTTGTGTTTACACATGTTCATTTAGCTTTAACTCAATGTTACTATTTATACTTGTAAAACATTTTGAAATAAAAGGTATTAATCGCGTTTATATAAATTTTAGTAGCTAAACAGATGTGTTGTATTGCTTAAAGCTTCAAAATGTGATGAGTAGTTGGCATTTTTGAAGGAAACTTTAGGATTATAGGGTCAAAAATGATAGATATGTAATGTTAAGGATATGTAAACATTATTTCGTAAAGGTTGTCCCTATAATGATACATAATCCCTCATATTTGTCTGGAATGCATTTTAAAAGCATTTTGAATAAAACACAACCTAATCTAGTGGCACTTAACCTTAAATAGTAAACCATTAAATTAAATATTCAATAGTTAAAAGTCAGTTTTTATAAAAATGTTTAAACAAACCATAAAGTTGATTTTAATTTTTTTGTTAATTTATCACAATTTTTTATTTTATTCATCTAACCTTTCTCATGAAGCTGCAAATAAATTATCATGGAAATTTTATCAGCTTTTTTAAAGGAAATGAAAATGCAAAATAACTCAAATACGTATTGTCCTACGTAGCCTGGGTTGGTGCCTTAGTAAAAAATTAGGAAAACTGAGAATTTTAACAGTCTACAATCTTCTAGCTTAATTGTATATTTACCTGTTAGAAGACTTTATATTGTGATAATATATATTTGCACTTTTCAATAATTAATCACGTTAATGGTGACCTTTTTTAGAGCTGTCACATATTTGAATAGATAATTAAACACTGGTAGATTATCAGTAGTGGTGGAACCTTTGTGTCGTGTGGTCTTACTTGTTCCACGTCCTCTAGCTCGGAGGCGGAGTTTTAGTGTCGATGGGGCTAGAACTTTCCGTATGTACAAAATTAGCTAAGTAGAGTGTTTTATTTACTATTTAGTTCTCTCATTTATATATTTTTGTGATTTTTGACCGGTTTCTTTTCTATATAGAAATAACCCTTAGTTTGTATAAAGTAAACAGCGTTAGACACTTGAAAACGGAAGTAGTTAAACTCTCGAAACGTTGTGTAGATTTTAAACAAAAGACGCGTTGGAAAGGTCCAACTAAATGTTAATTTAATAGTTTTCATACAGTTAGTTTAAATCGTTGTTTACATATATATCATATACTCATTTAAAACTCAAATAAAATATATAAAAAATATGCGTACACATTAAATTATATTAAAAAGGAAAAACTGTATTTAATGTTGGTGGTGCACGGACCGGTGCTACCAGCCAGCCAGGGTTTGTAGTATTAAGGAAATCATGTTTAATGCAAATTTGCCGCAGCTTAGCTCCAAGTTATTTTTATCTCAAGGCAAACTTTTATGAAAATAATTTTGCAACAGATAGGCTCCTATAATTCGGTACATATAAGTTTTTTTTACTTTATTTATGATATTTGTAAAAAAGTACTTTGTGGAAAAATATTGTTTTCTAAAGTGTCTTCCTTCACTGAATTAGAGATTTATTCAAATTTTAATAATCATAAAAATTGGGGGTTTATTGTTATAAAACTCATAATGTTTACAAGCTTTTAAACTTAAAAATAAATCTTTATGCTGTGTAGAGTAACACATTTGCTTGTAGGTTTCCTGTGTAAAAAATGTTTGTATTTACTTTCCTTTCATAAAGGAATAGTTGGATCATGGATATGTCTAAAATGAATGTTTTCAGTTCATCTAAACGGCTGTTCTTATTCTTTTATATTAAAAATTTAATACAAATAGTTCTGGTAGTTTTTCTGGTAGTTTCTATGGAAACCTGTTACATATTTTCCATCTTAAAATCACCAACACTCCTTTCCTACATACATATCCATGTCAAATAACTGGACATAGAAATAACATTATTTTATTAAGATGCATTTCAAAGAATTGGTTCTGGTAGTTTCTATGGAAACATGTTACATATTTTCCATCTTAAAATCACCAACACCCCTTTCCTTCATACATATCCATGTAAAAAAACGGGACATATCTTAATAAAATTATTTTATTAAGATGCATTTCAAAGAATTGGTTAGTTAAACATTTTAAAGTTTGAGTATGTTTCATTTTGTCATAGCTTATAAATTGAATAATATATGAAATAAAAAAAGAATAAGTAGAATATGTACACAGCTATTTTATAATTTTTTATATCAAATTATCAAAATATTTTATGTGTTGAAAAAACTTTTAAAATAATGAAAACTTAAACTACTTTTCGTGTAGTAAATCACAAAAATGTACGATTAGTTTTTGCTATTTCTGAAATGAATTTGATGATTACTAATATGAGAATATTCGTTATGACAAAGGCATATTAATATTGGTAAAATAGTTGGCTACTACGTAGAGTTTACACGATTTATCGCAGAAGTCATGCAGTGTGAAATAATCGTAATATATCGGAAGGGTATGAACTAGATCACGAATATCTATTGGCTCTCCAAAGTCGGTCGGACAAACATCGCCAGCTCTTGTATACATTCCCGACCCCGTTCTGAGGGATTTATAGCTTATATACAGCAAGTTTATATATTAATCCATTATATTTATCAACTGTTATATTACCTAAGTGCACTCCGATAACATTTTTCCTTATTTTAACCCATTAACGTGTGTACATATATACTTTTTTTATAACATTAAATACTATAGTCCATAGCATAAGAGTCTGCATCAGTGGTAGGCATCTTGAATTTTAGTCCCGTAAGGGCAATGTTAAATTCTGGCGGAACATACCTTCACTTTGGCGTGTGTAGTGGCGTTAATTATCAAAGTATCAATGTAAAACTTTGGAAGTACATTGATGAGATGTGGCTCAAGGGAATGACCTTTTCAATATGTTAAATATGTTCAAAAATTTAAATTGATATAAAAACAAAAATCCAGGAATATTTTACAAAATAAATCATTACTATTTTTTTATTGAGAGCAAATATAAGAAGTTCTGTAAGGTGGTGCCCTGGAGGACTGTAATACCTTTAATTTGACACCTCTTCCGTTTATTTATGACAATAGGTCAAGGAGATATAGGCGCCAGAATTTAACACTGCTCTTACGGGACTAAAATCCAAGATGGCTACCACTGATGCAGACTCTTAAGTCGAAAGTGGGTCTTCGCACATTTGAGATCATATGTTTCAAAAATCTGCAAACCATTATCATTCGTATTTTCAACGTTACTTTTCACTGTACTACAATTCTAATAATTAAATTTTTATGAAACCCACGTTAAAATATCCTTACTATAATTACAAATATTTGATTGCAATATTTGTTTGATGGCAATTACAAAGGGGGTTTTGTGGTTTTTACATAAACATAGAAATATAAAGTTTTATTAGCAGCATTAGAATCAGTTAGAAAACAAATTAGTATTACTCAGTTTAAAATCTTCATACTATGTCAAGCGGTTACTGAGATATAAAAAATGGGCAACACAGTACGTTTTTTTGCAGCCTCGATTTTATTCTTAAGAGGATATGGTTAAAACTTATACCTCACTTATTATTTGAAATATTTAGTTAAAACTTTGTTTACAGCTCCATTTATTAAACCTAAGTATTTGATTGTAGTGCAAACCTACTTTTTTCAATGTTATGTCATTCAGAATAAGTAAGTTAGTATAACCTACTTATTGAACTTTAGTTTGAATTATCACAATCCTAAATCAATGGTTTGAGTATTTACATTTTTCATCTAGGTTTTCTATCTTCAAAGGACAAATAAATATTTGTTTTATTTCAATAAAAATCGACCTACTTACTCAGTAATTTACTAACGTATATTTTCTGAATGCAGTTACTTTACAGTGTTACAATAAGGATGGAATCCGTTTCTTAAAATATGTCAACGTTGTTCAATTTGAATTCATAGCCACATATAATATTCATAAAAGTATAAGTTGGGTGAAATAAGAAGCACACGTCACGAAGGGACTCCTGTTGTCATTTAAATGGCGCCTATTGAAGCCAACAGTCGAACGCTTCCACCATTAGCAATATGGAGCCGATCAGCTTCGTATTTACATACAACTGCTCTACCATTTGAATTTTCGATATGAGCTCTTTTTAAAAGAAACTTCTCCTTGGGGACAAACATTTATTCATCGAGAGGAAATGATAACCCAAACATCGTTGGAAAAATAGTATAACTTGGGTATTTATTTGCTGTAAATATTATCTGTATTATAAAATAGTAGTTATAAGATGTTTTTGTTTATGACCTAAACTGTGTGTCTTTTAGGAACCATGATTTTTTTCTTTTTTAGGAAACACACCACACATGTTTCCCTATGTCCAAATATATCTACGATCGTTACATGAATTTATATATTTTTAGAGCGTCTCTTTTCCTATTGGTAAAACATAAATTATTTTGAAAATCTCATTAAAAATTATCACACATTGAAGAAGTTACAACGAAACTAATAAAAGAAGTTTTAAATTACGTGAAACGACAAAATAGTCCTTTTAATGGATCATTCAAGTAATTTTCTATTCATTCGTGTGAATTGTACAGAGGCTGTTCAATCATTAGGTAAAATATAATGAATTTATATTCATAAAACCAAAGACGATTTTATTCTAATACAGATTGACAGCGACGGTTGCGCATTTGTTAGTTACGAGTCTGAACACCAGACTGCACTAGCGCGATTGGGCAGAGAGACGTTGCCGTTGCCGACAGCTAGTCCGAGACAGCGGTGGAGTGTAAGTGTATAAGTATACGAGCTAGGACGGTTACATCCGGCCTAGACGAATTGGCAACCTCGCGGACCGCCTACCCTGGCTGAAACCGATTTGAGCACTTTTGGTACTACTGGCGCGGCCCGTGGCGAATACTGAAACCACACGCTGCGAGTCTGTATTGAAATATAAATTGTCTTTGATAAAACATAAAAGTTTGTTTTAATTTAACGAAAATACAAATTTATTTTTACGATAGGTAATTGGGAGTGTATTCGATTCGTTTCTGGCTAATCGTGAAGTAGAAACAGGAAAAAACGGCGTAAAGTTAAATGTTAAAATTCAAAAGCTCTGGCACAAAGTGGGGAAATATTTACCCAGCTCCAGTTGGACACATTAATTACAGGGTGTGCGATGAATACTGAGTGCCAGTAGCTGCGGAGGGCGGCGCGTGTATCGTGTTACTCGGCTGAGTGATTCGACAAAAGCATCAATTACCAATTACATTTGCAACCCCATTACACCGGCCTTAGACGTGTTCGGCTATCGGTTACACTGTGTTCGTGTGTTTAGCAGTAACACCCGCTTAGTCGCCCACCCCCTTCCAGAGATCTCTGTGACAACATCCAGAAAAGTTCTTTTTAGCGAATTTCCCATAGGGAAGAAGCTATTACCGTAGGTCTCATGGTGAGACTTAAGCCCGGGACCATGTTATTTTTTCTTCTTTAGGTGCCTAGAGACCAAAAACAATAGTCGTTAAAATTTATATATATATATTGTGTGTGTGTGTGTGTGTGTGTGTGTGTCTGTGAACACGATAACTCTCGTAAAAATTGTCCGATCGAGACCAAATTTGGTAGAGACGTGTATTCCTACAAGTGCTCGGACGAGTTCGTAAACCAGACATATCGGTCAATGGGAACGGGTAGTTTGGGGGGGTTTTGTACCCCAAAATGGGGTTTTTTGCGTTTTTCGAGTGTAATTTTTAAAGATTTCTAATTTTATATTTCACCATTAGAATCAGCTTAAAAACTACACAATTAAGTTCCTTAAAGTTTTTCTCTATCTCCAACGGTTACCAAGATATAAAAAAATCTAAACACAGTACGTTGTATTTTGAGGCTCCAATGTTAATCTTACGGAGGATAAGGAAAAATTAATTTTTCACTTATTAACCAATATTTTTGGATAAAACTTTATATTTAGCTTTATGTGGTTGGAACCCATACGTTTATGCTAAAAAATCACAGTTTATGTGTTTATCATGGCAGCAAACCTGCATACTCTTTTCCCATGTTAATCATATGGATAATAGCCAAACTCCTTTATTTATGGACAGATGTTGATGAAAGTTGGTATAAATGTTAAAAATAAAACTTTTTGATGGTATAAATGCCTACTCTCAGTGTTCCTCATAGCAGCAAACCTGCTCACTCTTTCCCATGTTAATCTTATGGAGAATAGGCAAATGATTCTCATGTTTATCGACAGATTTTGACCAAACTTGTCATATATTATTGATTTGGAAATTCGCTGAGTACGCAGGTCTGCTGCGACGGGGGTATTCTAAACCTACTATGCAGGATCATAATTCACTCTATGGAGTGGAGTATTAAAGTAGTACTTTACATCCCACGGGACTCCCTGACATTTTTAGTCCCAAGGGACGAAAAGTAATCGCATAAGAATATCATAAGAAGAATCCGGACACACACGAGTAGATGTAGCGAAAATTGAGTAACATACAGTTTGGTGTGGTGACAAAATTGTCCTTTGTGTCTGCGGTATTCTTCTGTTTGACTGTAATATTTATTGTTGACAAAATGGACAGTGACAGTAAAGATTTTGGGTTAACGCTATCCAATATCAAGTTTATCTTGACATTGTGATTAGCCCATAATTTTTTTTATACTGTAAATTACGCTTAAAGGATCATATGAAGGTAAATAGTCCTAGGTTAAGGCCTAGCATATGCCTAGTTAGGAGTAGTTAAATTATACATCATCTTACTATAGCTATTTTTATTTTGTGTAGGTTGAGGGAAAATTACCGAGGTTACCGAGATATTAAAAATCGAAACACAGTACGTTGTGTTTTGGGGCTCCAATGTTAATCTTATGGAGAATAAATAAAATTAATACTTCACTTATCATTAAATACTTTTTTATTAAACTTTGTATTTAGCTTCATGTGGACAGGATCCATACGTTTATGCTAAATAAAATCATAGTTGATGTGTTCCTCACAGCAGCAAACCTGTATACTCTTTCCCATGTTAATCTTAAAGAGTATAGACAAATACTCTAATTTATCAACAGGTATTGATTGATCAATCTTGTCATGTATTTCTATTATTATTGCTATATCATTGATTTGGGAATTTGTTGAGTACGCAGGTCTGCTGCGACGGGGTTATTTACCAGTTTTTGTCGTTGAAATATACTCCGAAGGCCTTGGAGTGAAGGGAAATATGATGTCGTTGACGTTGTTACCACGGCAAGAGAAACACTTGGTTTAAGAGGTGAACCCATTTACATAATGAAATCCACCGCCGGGCCGTACCGCGCCGAATATACAACTACCTTTACTTATTTTATTTTTCATCTTAACTTTACAAAAAACCGTATTAAGTTAATAGCATGTACAATCAAATGAAAGTTTTGCACAATGCTATTTTATACTACACATATTAATATTAAAAGCTTAAAAAATTGAAAACATTTAATTTTATTTTCTCCAAGTTATATGGTTGAATTTAAATTGAAAGTGGGTTTATCCGTTTTGGGGTCCAATGAATCCAAAAAAGGGGTTCTACGAGATGTCTGTCTGTCCGTGTGTGTGTGTGTCTGCATGTGAAATGTGGATGAAAAATTTGGTATGTATATATAGCCTTTGTTTCTATAGGATTTTAGTTTTATATTTATGATTTTTTTAATTTATTTATCAAAAATGGTCCTAACGATTTTGATTAAAATTTAGTTTATAACGCTTAGGAGTAGAAAATTATATGACACCACCCGCATGTCTGTAAAAATTATGGTAAAAATCTTAATAAAAGACCCCCGTATAAAATTATAAAATTTCATTGGTCTTTATTTCTCTTGTTGTTATCTTATTAATCTTTAAATTATATTTTAGACCAACATTACATTTTTTTGAAAGAATGCCTTTTTAAATTTACCACAGGGAGAAAGTATGTGTCAGTCCATAGATATCGTTTATATATTTGTAAATTGACAATTTTATAACTGTATTACGAAAAACCAAACATAGAAGAACACAAAACAAAATTTTACTTAATTAAATTTATATTAAAAAACCTCATGGACGGAGTAGAAGACCCCCTTCAACGGGGAATGACTTAATTAGTTTTTAGTTACAAGTACAGTCGGTTATAATACTAAGTGGAACTGGAAGCAATGTTAGGCGTGCGTCAACGCCATCTAGCGGACCCAGCTGAGACCGCGTGACGTCTTGACGAATAGTGCTGCCCTCTGTCATCAGTCAGAGGTAATAGAGACCTCCGGGATAGCCTGGCTCTCGGACTACCTGGCGGGATTGAAATATTACGTCTTGAATACCATGGCTTACACCGACGTAATTTTAAATTCCGTTATGTTTATTATTGGGAATTCACCCATTGTAAGTGCTGTTAAATCGTTCAATAAACGGTATCAATGGACTGGCACGTACTCTAAGTCAATTTAAACAACAATCTTTATTGTTTCAAACATAGTTATCTAATTGCTGAAAATAACAAGAGAAAAAAAATTAAATTAATTGTTAGAATTTCATGGGGGAACAACCCCTCCGTAGTACCAAACTTTCAAAATTTATTTTTTGATATTCTCCATAAGAATCACATTGCGCTCTCATAGAAAATGTACTTGAATTGACTAGGGACATTAAATTTAACTTTTCTCTGGAACCACTTAGTTGTAAACAAATAATTAAAAATACTGATTTAATTTGTTTAGTTGTTAAAGCTGGAGTCAATGGTTTGAGAAGTGCGGGTGAAGTTATTTTGTTTATCTAAAAAGGACTATAAATTATACAACTTTTGTCAAAGTTGTTAAAGCCGTTTTTGGAAATTTTCATTTTACGTGTCTTTTTGGGGTTTTTAGGAATGAAATACCCTTAAAAATAAAAAAAATAAAAAAACTTCTGAGATACCGTAAACTATTACTTTCAAGCTGAATTTCATGAAAATCGGACCAATGATCTCGTCCCTAGGCTTCTGTGCATCCCCCCCCACACAAAGACATCACTAAAAACCCCCAAATTTAATGTTTCTTACGACAGAAAACCTACGTACTAATTTCCTATGTAATTATAATGGATAATAGATAAAATTGTTTAACGCACTTAATTATTGATAATATTTCGAAAAAAATTGGTACGAGGTATTCCTTGGTTAACAGCTTTTATATATACCATGTAAAAACATCCTTATTGCAGTAAACCTGCATACTCAGTGCTATTCAATTATTATGATGGGAATAATATAAGTTCTATGATCTCGTTTTGATTTTTCCCAGCCCATTTATTGTTTGATTTATCAACCAAGTTAGGGACCGTAACTCCATACTTTAGGGTTGAATAGGAGGTATTCTTCTATTATAAATATTGTAAAAAGGGAGTGTAGTAAACATACTTTTCATCATAAGAAATTTAGCAACATTAAACCCCTAATTCAATTTTAAATTTTAAATTTATTAATTAACTATCTCTTATGATATAAATGAAACCATTTCAGTCAGTAATATTAATCCACAGTAGCATTATAACGGGCTGTATAAGTGACTGAACGAGCTGTATATAATCAGGAGGACTAGTTACCTGTAACTAATGCAAATTGTCTGCATCACCGAGCGTCGGCTTCGTAAGTCATGTTAATGAAAGGGAGCATCATGTCGATCCACCGACGCCACGCGCGACACCAAGCAATGCTACGATGTTTTGATATTTGCATAGCCTTTTTAACCAATCAGAACAAAAATTATTATGTATCTCTTCGTAATATATTAAGTATAAACAAAAAAAACACGAGACATGCTCTTCTTTTATAACCACTGACCGCAAAAGCAAAACAGGTGTCCACTGGAATACCAATTAAGCTTACAAATGCCGTCAACTTCCACCCAAGCTGGCCACGGTTCATTTAAGATGCCCCCCTCTCCACTATACCACACATTATAAGCATAATTGGGATTGCTTATGGTCGAAATTAAACCTTAGTACTTCAGAATGGCCAGAACGTTACACTAGTCAGTGTAGCGCTCTAACCGGTTCAGCCGTGACTAGTCGTAGAAAGCGCTTATAAGACGTACTCTAGTGGCAGTTTAGTGAACTGCATGAACAGGTTCATGTGTCAGCTCCCAGAGGGCGAAACGGTCACGCAGGCGATGGTGTCTAACGAGTGTACTAAATTGACAGCAGATGCTTCTACCTGCCAGTTCTCTCATTGAATTTGTGGTGGCATCTTAAGTTACGAATTTCCTAGTTCTAGAGTTAAAGGAATTGGTTTACAATGGTTGTATTTAGTCGCACAAATATATGGTACCATTTGTACCACCCAAACCTGACTATTTTTTCTTGGAGGTCAGGACTATGCAGATTGCCCGGAATCAGTGCCTCCCATACACGTTCAGTGCTGACTGTACAGTTTTAGTTAGTTATCATTTTCCTTTCAGTTAGATCTTAAGCCAAACTTATCGTGTATTTTGTAACAAAGAGAACTATAGGAAACAATCAAATATTTACAATTATGAATTGAATATATAACAAACAGAGGAAAAGGGGTTTACAAAAAAAGGTCGTATTCAAATATTGAAATAAAGTAAGATTTAGAATAAGATTAGATACGTATTTTAATTTATAGAATTAACTACTTAAATTAATTATAGGACATATATATTTTTAGAGGAGTTATATTTGAAGTTTCCTTTTAAATGTTTAGATCACGGATTTTTGATGGAGAGTCATCTATGAGAAAATAAGTAATGCTGGCGATAACTTAATACACTTTTTAAAGTAATTCTTATTTACATTAAAAACTTAAGTGGCTTAACTTTGAACAGTTGAGCTCTTCTATTCTAATATAAGCATAAAATACACTTTTACTATCCATGCCTAATTTACAGAATACGGATGGACAAATAAACAATGGTTCGATGTAATTTTATATTTATATAAAATTTTGCAGATTATTTTCGCATGGACTGAGTGATATAAAAACATTTTGGATACTTTAACATGACGAGATTATATCACATACTCTTTTTAAGTCACATTTTTGGAAAATCATCTCAATTTAGTGTTTCAATCAGCTAAAATCTTATGAGTTGTTAAAGCTGCAAAATACGAAATAAACTATAAAACCTGTGCTTGGTAACATCATTTTAGGTTTACCCCAACTATGAACGCCTTAATATACTTCAGCGATGTATTAAAGTAGTGAAATGTATATTTTATAAAGCAAAACTGTTAAATGCGGAGAATTTTCTCAAGACACCCTGACTAAGAGTTCTCCCCCGTGGGTGGTGAGGGGGAAGGGGAGAAACAGTGGGAGGGGATTGCAGTATTAAGGAAATCACGTTTAATGCAAATTTACTGCGGTTTAACTCAGGCTTATTTTTCTTTTAGGAATAAGGTGTTAACATTATAAAGGGAAATAACACCAGCCAACACTTAGCACTCGGCTCAGGATAATGTGGAAACTAACATAAGTGCTGTTAATGTTAAACTTGCGCTGAATATGTTTCGAATGCCATAATCTGTCATTGAATCGCCACAACTGTTCTGTACTTTGTACTTTTTATACTTTCACCTGAAATTGCAGCTTACCCTGGTAGGGCTTTTAAGCCAAGTATGAATAATGATTTAGTGTAAGATGATTGTGGCGCGATCTTGTAGTCATGATACTGACTAAGGCTGACATGTTCCTTAGACAGGCTTCTAATTAATAGCCCAAAAGTCAATTGCATATATAAGGCACCTAAAGTTTAACGTGGAGTCCGAACCACTGCCTCTGAATCACGAACTGGTCTAAGTAAGAGGATAGTCTTTGCGGATTAACGTAGTATTCAATAGTACAAACGATTATCCACACGAGAAAACACCACACTCACCGACCATAACTCACAACTATCCACAATTCGTTACCTCCAAGTAGCTGGATTACAGGACGACGCCACGGTCTCAGTTAAAGAAAATTGATTATATAAATGTTCCGGTGCTTATAAATGTTGATGGAGGTTGTTAAGAAGAAAATATGATTAAATCTTTAATTATCTAATTACGATTTAAATCATAAAATAGGATGTTTTATCATTGAAGTTGTAAACGGAAATCGTAAAAACGATATCGTAAATTTGGTAATTGCGTAACGTTAGGTGATAATATATCTATGTGACTACAATGAGGTGAAAACAAATTAAATAAACCATACATAAAAACTTTAATATATACTACTTTTTCGATTTATTCATATCAATGAATCCTATGAAACGATCCTGTGACATTTGTTGAACACTTTTGGCTGCTAAACGATAGACTAGGAAGAGCAGGGGAGGTGGCTGTAAGTTCCAAAGTGCCGGGGAAATGGCTACAACTTAAAAAGGCTATACTCGAAACTTTTGACATGTAAATTTACCTCTTCGGAGTTGCTGTGAGTTCTGTAGTGGATTAAATGTCAGAGTATGATTTCTGGCGTGACGGCAGCGTAGATATCTTCTTTCAAGTTTATTCAGAAAAATTAGCAATTTAAAAACCTTTCATATAACGTTATTCAGGGAATAAAATAATTTTTCTCGTAAACTCATATTGAAACACTAACTTGTCACATCCAATTTTTGCAATTTTTCACTCAGCTCATTAACATTTTTATGTTAAAATTATGTCCTTTAACACATTATAAAATAATTTAAAAGCATAAATAAAATAACATATTATAAGTAATAAAATAGACGATTGGAAAAATTTCCTTAAACTCATATAAAGACTGGAAAAGCTTTTAAATCATTTCTAACATTAAAGGTAAATAATGGGTAACATATTGAAATTAAGAAACAATCGTGTTCAAGAGACCTTAGATTAGATTATTGCAATGGCGACCATACCACAAGGTAGGTATTTTAAGCAAATGAGAATGAGAATTGAGTGTAGGATGTTTGTGGCGCGATCTTGTACTCTTTTTACTGACTAAGGCTGACCTATTCCTTATACAGAACTGTTAATTTATATTTCAACATCCGATGGCAACTTGGACATACAGTTTAATGTGGAATCCGAACCACTGCCTCTGAACTACGAACCGGTTTAAGTAAGAGTATAGTCTTTGCGGATTAACGTAGTATTCAGTAGTGCTGACGTTAATCTACACAAGAGAACACTACACCCACCGAACATCCCTCACAATTATCCACAATTCATGACCTCCAAGTAGCTGGATTATAGGACGATGCCACCGTCCCAGTCGATAACTTAACCTTAAAATTGATCCAAAAACTGAATCGAAACTAAAATCGTTTATAATTATTACAAGGCTATTGATTTAGGGGTTTCATGTGTGGAATAGTAACAGTGAAATGATTCCAAAGGATTAATTTATGGACTAGTAAACTCCTTAGATCAGTTATTGCATTAGATAAAAGACCATAATGGAACACAGAATTTATAAAAAAATAAATATTTAGTCCCCACTCTCCGTCAAATTTAGGTTATTTACAAATTATATAGGTATACTTTCAGATATGCTATGAAACTCATAAAATGGCACGATATCAAAACTAAAACTAATTTCAAGTTGAAACTATTGTTTCTCCTTGTGTTGAAAAGTTGTGTACATTACAGTTATACCGAAATGTAACTATTTAAAACTAAAGTTTATAGTGGAGCTACTAGTGAACACGGTTCCGTGGGAACTGTTTAAACACGAACCCTCAAGAGGAGATGTAGCAGAACAAACAAACCATGAACCGAACAGGAGAGGTTTACGGTTTAAACAAGGTGTTAGAAGGTGAACTTCCTAATTACTAATCTGTTTGAGGCTAACAGGCGGCCCCGGACCCCTGGCGCGATCTGGTGGGTGATGATGAGAACTGATACAAACCCTTGTCAGACGGTAATCACTCGGTTCATAAATAACAGAGTGCGCTGCGAGCCAACTAATAGAGCTCGCCGCAACCCTTTATCCGCCGTATTATCTCGCATTATAAATTGGCCCTTTTTCGGAACATCACAATCTTTTTAACCGCCGCGCCGTTTGAACAAAT
Source organism: Nephotettix cincticeps (assembly GCA_023375725.1). Classification (NCBI taxonomy): domain Eukaryota; kingdom Metazoa; phylum Arthropoda; class Insecta; order Hemiptera; family Cicadellidae; genus Nephotettix; species Nephotettix cincticeps. Next base: position 4,129,768 of record CM041785.1, read on the forward strand.
AGCTTATAGAGGCGTTTCTCTCCAATACCAAATACCCCCGTCGCAGCAGACCTGCGTACTCAGTGTATTTCCACCTCAATAATATGGCAATAATAATAAGTGTATGACAAGATTGATTAATCAATACCTGTTGATAAAGAAGAGTATTTGCCTATTCTCCGTAACATTAACATGGGAAAGAGTATGCAGGTTTGCTGCTGTGAGGAACACATAAACTATGCTTTTTTCAGCATTAATGTATAGATCCTAACCACATAAAGCTAAAAACAGAGTTTCATCCAAAACTATTGGTTAATAAGGGAAATATTAGTTTTGCCTTATCTTCCATAAGATTAGAATTGGAGCCCCTAATACAATGTACTGTGTTTAGATTTTTTAATATCTCGGTAACCGTTGGAGATAGAGGAAACTTTAAGGAACTCATCTTGAACTTTAGGGCAACAGGTCATGGGTTCAAAGGTCGGAATATTCGGGATTGGACCGCTTTTACAAAAAAGCCTCAACTACTGGACCTAGTCGAAATGCCTCTGGTGTAGTAACAAAAACCATAATTTCTTGTCAAGTAATTAATTATCACACCAGACAGTATTTGATTGAATTAATACACTTTACTCATACCTTCGACATATCATAAAATTCGTACCGATTTTCCTACACAACCGTTTACAAGGAGAAATTAAATCACTTTAAATTTCAAGTTGTTTGTTACCAATAGTGGTACGGATATCATTTAAAAGTTAATTATTTTTAAGAAGGATTTTATGATATTTTACTAAAATAACTTGAAGCTGGAGATGGAATAAAGTAATGTTAAATAAGTAAAAGTGGATCAGTAAATAAGTAGAGATATTATTTAGATTTTTATTACGGACATTTTTCTTCACGATTTTATGTAAAACAAAGTTTCACGACGTTTCGGGATCTGGAATCTGATCCCGTCCTCAGGTGAACTAATATCTAAAACATAGCACAATTAACACATAATCCGGGACAAACCGGTATATAGCTGAAAACATAAAAGTTTAAAGCAGTTAAAAAACTTACAAACAAATCATTCACTAAAAATTACACACAAGAAACCAAACACGTCCACTCGTCACGGAGGCTCAAAAACAACTGCCTGGAAGAAGTTGAGATAGGTTAGATATAAAATATTGCATTCTTTTAATTTATGGCTTTAGTTTGTCAAGTATAAAGAGTGAATGTATGAATAAATAATTAAGTATTTAAGAAGGAACTGTCTATGTAAATTCTTTAACTGCTTTTTATTTGCAGGTGTACCGGAAACTGAAGTAATCACGATTTGGACAAAATTGGTGTCAGTTACAAAAATAAGGTAAACATTTTTTTGGATACTTTTCATTTATGATTTGTATACATAGCTTAGGAATACAAAAATTTATGTTCATAAATTTATTTGCTACTCAAAATAAACCATTTAATTATTTTAGGTAAACAATTAAAATAATTGTATTAAAAAAATATTTTATGAAGGTTATAGTAACTTAAATACAGTGATAAATGTATATTGGTGTAACCTGATATTCAGAACCTTAAACGAGAGAAACAAAGTAAAACGTATTTTAAGGTAAACTTATTAACTTAGTTACCGACTAAAATAGGTTAATGAGCCTGTTTGAAGGTGAGTTCGAGATCTGAGTGAGTCTGAGATCTCAGTATTTTATCAGTTTTTTAATGTAACTCGGCTGGAAACAATTTATTAATTTTGTTTTTGCTTTTATTGTTTTTACTCTAAAATGTTTATTGTAATTAAAAATATAAAATTTGTAGCTATTATATTAAAATGATTGCTATGCAATGTCATTCTGTCAACATGAATAAAGATTATTATTATTATCATTATTATTATTAGTTGAGTTGAAGAAATATTTCAAGCTATTCAGCTTTCTCAAGCACCCATTTAGATATTTATGATACAATTTTATATTTACTGAAATAGTTTAAGATTTCCTTTTTTACAGTTGCAGGTAAGGCTAAGAGATTAAATGGTCGTAGAATGATAAATAGGACACAAACATGTTTACGTGGAAGTCCTGAGTAATCTGAAATAAAATACATTTCCAGTTCCTGTAAAAGAAAATGAAATATCGCTTTGACAAGTTTTGGGATTGCCTGACAAAGTAATTTCATCAATTACTTGTCTTGAACAAGGTGTTTTTTTATTTACTTAATCGAAAATTAGTGAAAAATAAATGGAAATCTATATAAATAAAATTAGAGTTTTGTCTGTACATTGCTCAGAGTTGTTAATTTTTTACTTATTTTTACGTTTCGTGCGTTAGAGAAGCCGAAAAAGTCTTATCTCAATTTGTGTCTGTTTGTCTGTGACGTTCCAGGAGCATTTTACGCCGTCTTCTCCGAAAAAGCGGGAGACCACTTTTGAAGGATTAGAGAGCCTCAGAATACACTCTTAACTGAAATTCTAAGACTTTGACGAAAGAATTTCCCCATACAAGGAAAGAAATTTAAAACTCTTAGGCTATTGTCAAACTACACTCTCATGCTAATATTAACAGAAAGTCGACCTTAAGCATGATCTGAGACGTGCCGAGGCTGGTAAATGTGAACTATATTTTTCATCATACTGAAAATGAAATAAAAAAAATCGTAAAACATAACCTATTATCTGATTTAGAGTGTCACTAGTTGTAAAAAATTTTTGTCGCTTTAGCCATATCAGCTGTTTTGTTACTTACAGCAGTCCTTTCTTGATTCGTGATTGGTTGTTTAGGTTAGGTCATTGTTATTACTATCGATAGCTCGATTCAACCATTCGATAGTTCGATATAACAGTCGATTACTAGTGTTACAGTTGATGTCCGGAACGTCAAAAATACACAAAAAATCTATAGATTGTTGTAGTAACTTCATTGATTATTTAAAAACGAATGCTGACCTCGAATCAAAAGTTCCAATAATGAACTTGTGCGGCCTAGGACTAAAAAAATCATAATAATAAGTTTAGTGCTTTGAAGAAAAATAAGAACTTTCGCTCGTCTAAAATATATGTTATATGTTTTTGAAGCAGTTTGCAGAAAAAGGTTTTTGTAAAAAAAACCTTCCTCCATATCTTATGTTTAGGGAGGGAAAGCAAAAATGATGGATACAACTTTTAAATAAGCTATAAATGATTCAATTTAAAGATTTTCTCCTATAATATATTCTCCTTTTATAACGGTTGAAAACTGTGTGAGGTTAATTTATGTTCATATAAAGTAAAAGTAAGTGAACTTAGGAGTTTTTAAACTGGACTATCAATTACAGTTTAGGGCTATTACCCGAGGAAAGCAGGGTTTAACGTTCTTTCCTACAATCATGCAATTAGAACACTCGTAAATTCCCTAGTTCCAAATCCCTTTACGCATAAATTTTCCTGATATTGCCGAAAGGAACTAGTAATTAATTCGTAGCAAGTGGATAATTACGTGTAATGAAACTGTTAAAGTAAAGAAAAAATGTGAGTTAAAATATAATGTAAATGTGGCTCACAATAAATAATTAAACTTATTTAGTTTATAAAATTATAATTACTTCCTAACCTTATGAGTTTTAGAAGTTTACATTTCAATACTGTACTCAATTACTTAATTATGTCAGAGTACCTATATTTAATTTATGCTGAAGTATTAATTTTAAAATGGGGAAACAAATTACAATCAATTTTATTTTCCTGTCCTTGAAACTTTATTTCATTGAGTGTCTGTTTCAACTGTAACTTTATTCCAGTTTCGGGCAGTTTCCTAGTTATGTTATTTTAAAATAATATTTAACTTACACGGATATCGTGTAGCGAATAAAATCCGTCGTGACAGTCGTGTATACGATGTACGATGTAAGATGTCCGATGTAGGGTGTTCAAAGTACGATGTCCGATTTACGAGGTAGCATGTACGATGTACGAAGTCCGATGTAGGATGTTGAACGTACAGTGTCCAATGTACGATGTACTATCTATGATGTACGATGTCCGATGTACGATGTAAGTCCAATGTTGGATGTAGGATGTTCAAAGTACGATGTACGATGTACGATGTTCAAAGTACGATGTATGATGTACGATGTACGATGAACGACGTATGACTTACGATGTACGATGGCCGATGTAGGATGTTCAAAGTACGACATACGACGAACGATGTACGATGTACGACGTACGACTTACGATGGCCGATGTAGGATGTTTAAAGTACGATGTACGATGTACGACGTATGACTTACGATGTACGATGGCCGATGTAGGATGTTCAAAGCACGACGTACGACGAACGATGTACGATGTACAATGGCCGATGTAGGTTGTAGGATGTTCAAAGTACGATGTCCGATGTACTTATGTAGGATGTTCAAAGTACGATGTACGATGTATGACGTACGATGTACAACGTACAACGTACGACGTATGTACGACGAATGTACGATGTATGATGTACGAGTTCGAAGTTCGAGTAACAGTTGTAATGTGACATATTTTAAATTAAAATTACATTTATTTTACTGTGTATTAAATGTAATACCAAAGCAAACGTCATAACTGCGTAGTTTGTAAATTATTGAGGGTACACTGAAGAAAACGTATAAACTACCTAACTATAGCTAATCCATTAAGGACACACCGAAGAAAATCTCATAAAATACCTAACTATAACTATCTCATTAATAGTTATACTTTAAAGTTAACTGCTTTATAATGTATATATATTTCTTTTTAGGTCTTAAGTTTTTCGTAATCCAAATGAATAACAATAGAAAAATATACATCTTAAATTTGTTGATCTTTTTACGCCTATAATTATACAATAATAGAAAATAAACTAATTTTGTAAAGGTAGAGAATTGGTGTTATGCAAGTTATAGTGTGCAGTACGTGCAGTTTACGCTAGGCCTATTTATTCCCATCCAGGGGATATTGGACAGAACATTGAGAACCAATTCTCTCCCGACACATTAGAGAACAATAGGTCGTCACCTGACAGAGCTAGCACATTACTCTTTAGGGATATTTTAGTATCAATAAATCCCATATTGTTTGGAAATTACATTTATAAATTCTGATTTAATTATTGATTATAGATATTCGATTGCAATAGTTCAAATGGTTTGATATGGATATATCTAAGATCTGGGAAGTGGGTGTAAGCAGATTTGTGGATTTCGGTGGATAAGTGTTTAACGGTAGTGCCATCATATGGTTATAAGAACAGCTGTTTAGATGAACTGAAAACATGCCCTTTACACATATCCAAGATCTAACCTATTTCCCACAGGGAAGTAAATACAATCATATTTGCCATACGATTTGCAGGATGTGCTGTAAAATCACAGCTTCAAGACCAAAGCACTATTATTACAACCTTAAGGTACTTGTGATTGAAATGGAGCCAAGAATGAAGAACAAATGTAAGGTCCTAAACTAAATATACGGTTATTGTTACAAGTACTGTAAACACCTTCACAGTCCCTCTCCGTCTAATCTTTTCTACAAACGATAATATTTAAAGTTATTTTCAATGCTAGGCTTATATAGGTAATTGTTGCAGTAATTTGAAAGGTTAGATTTCACTGAGATCCAAGATGTAGAAGTCGATGGTTTGTGAAGTAACTCATAGTACTTTTATAATATTACTGTGTTAAAAGCAGTAGTAGTACTCTTATAACGAAACATTTACAAGGTAGTACAGATGTTTAATTTTATTATTATATAAAAATGTTTATTTTTAGAGATTCATACATTAATAAACACTATAAACTACACCGCAACAAAGAATATTACGTATTATTAATCGAATTATGTATTATTATTTTTAAGAATTTAGACTTCTTCCCTTCTTCATTACAGTGTGTACAAGCGTGTTCAGTGGTGAAAGAGTGAATGTGTAATACAGTACAGACACCTTTGTAATTAAACCCTCGGCGCCCTTGTGGAGTCGAGGACTCTTGAGGGGCGTCACCCCTTTCATCAGGTGAATTTGACTCCTGCGTCCTTCCCGAGCCTCAATGGAGCTTCGCTACAGTGTTCCCAGATAAAGTTTTGTGATTTCTCACCGAAGGTACAAAGTTTTACCAATAATCCCCACTAAAACGCCCACTTTCCCTAAAAGAAATCCCCACCTTAGGCACAAAATATCCCTACTTTTCCCCACATTGGTGACTCTAAAATTCCCTTATTTTTACAAAAAAGACTAAATAAAAATTAAATTTACAACTAAATTTTTTCTCTAATAATATAACTTAACTCTAGATTAAAACACCATAATAAAATTTTGTGGTCGATGTACTTTAAATTATTGAAATTCTCTCTGAAGTCTGACCGAAACACTTAATTGAAAAAATAATGTGAGAAGATTTTATGTAGTTATACAATTAGTTTATACTACAGGGAATAACATGAACACTTGGAAATACTCCTGTGTTTTTAATTTAACACCTAATAATTTAAATTGAATTAACAACAAAAATTATAGATAGTTATTTTAAATTTAGAATTAGTTTGTTAAGTGGTGGAAAAATTCATACTATCCTGTCCATTCCTCGGAATTCAAATATAGTTGGAATAATGAAATAATATCCAACAATCGGAAACATGTTAAGCACGGAATGACCAACATAAATATTTAAAACTAATAAAAATCCACCGTCTGACATTTTGTCTCGAGATGGAAGAAGTTCACCGCACTGCACCAACCTGTAACAAATGGGCCTTCGGTGTCCTGACATCTGTTGTCCTGATTTGACTTCATCTTACTGAATCCAGATATATAAAACCGTCTTGACCTACTAAGTATAAAATGTCTCACGATAAATACGCAAAAAAAATCAAAACTTGCTATTGAAACTTTTGTATGTACAAGCTGAAAACACTTACTGTAAAACAAACCATTCTGTTATTAGTTTTAGATCGTATTTTTAAACCAGTGATTTTTTAAATAGAGGACTTTCATATATAATACGACTCAACACGTTGGTCTAATACACAGCTACATACTCATAAAATCAAATATGCGTTGCATATTATTCTCAATCACAATACGTAAACCCAAAAAATTGTAAAATATTAATGTGGAAAATAAAATATTAGATTTTTTACGGTACATGGTATTATATTGACAATATTTTACATTGTTTTGTTTATTTTTGAAAAATAGACAGTTTAACTAGCTATTTAATGAAAGCTTTTGAAATATTTGCACCAAACTTCACAGAATCATTCAAGTTTCATTACAATATTTCCAGTGGTTTTGGAGGCTATAGGAAATATACAAACGTATATACAAAAATATATACAAATATTTATACATAATTCCCCATTAATTAACCAGAAACGCTTATATATTCACTATTTTAATACACACGAGATTCGTAATGTTAAAGAATACTTAGGATTAAAGTTTACAGCTGATTCATGTTGTCGTGGAGAGTAAGGTATTGACTGGAACAGAATGCAGTCCAATAGAGCGGATCAGCTGATCAAAGCTCTGTCAGATCCTGCCACTGAGGCCGGCCAACTAGCAGGGGCTTAATTAAAGTAACATCCCTGATGAAGTCTTGAAGGAGCTTTCATGTCAAGCAGTCAACCTTGATGGGAGACCGGTTATTTGTTATAGCTTCTAAAGCGCAGAACACATTAAACTTTTCGATTACTTTACGTTACTTTACCTCGCAGTTTTGAGGATTCGATCAATAATCGACTGGGATGGTGATATGTCCTCTAATCCAGCTGCGCAGATTTAATGAATTTCGGATAGTTACGAGCGAGGGTTGGTTATGATATTCTCTGTTGTGGATCACGTCCACACTATTGAGTACTACGTTCATCCGCAAAAAACCAACCTCATAATTAGAACAGTTCGATATTTCGAGGCAAAGGTTTTGCAGATCCCATCTTAAGCTGTAGGATATTGTGGAATTAATTACCAGTTATTTATATGTAACATGTAAATCTTAGTCAGTAACAAGACTAAAAGATTGCGCCTCAATTATATTACACTAATTTCTCGTTTTATATTTTGCTTAAATGCCTACTTGGGTAGGTCGCCATTTCAAAAATTAATAATGAACCATAGATAGGTTAACGTCATAGTTCAATCTACCAATGAACTACGCAAGTATCCAAAGGCTCTAAACCTCAACCACTTCTGGTCTTTACTCCACGGTTCTTATAGGACTCAATTAAGGCCCACAGCTTTTTATACCACACTCATAGATTAGATTAGATTACCATTTGAAATGGCGACCTACCCAGGTAGGTATTTTAAGCCAAGTATGAATGAGAAATGATTGTGGGATGATTGTGGCGCGATCTTGTAGTCTTGTTACTGACTAAGGCTGACATGTTCCTTAGACAGGACTGTTAATTAATAGCCCAACAGCCGATGGCAACTAAGGGACCTACAGTTTAATGTGGAATCCGAACCACGACCTCTGAATTACGAACTGGTCTAATTATGAGGATGGTATTTGCGGATTAACGCAGTATTCAATAGTGCGGACGTTAATCCACACAAGAGAACACTACACCCACCGACCATCACTCACAACTATCCACAATTCGTGACCTCCAAGTAGCTGGATTACAGGATGTCGCCACCATCCCACACACCAGTCGACACTGATAGAAAGGTAAAGGCTGAGTTAGAAAACACTTATATTCATAAAGTATGACTGACGAGTTTTACTTATTATATTGTACATATACCATCTCAAATTTGACTATTGATACATTGTTGACTAATCAACTTAGGTATTCAACCAAAAGGGAACATACATTTTAAATCTATTAATTATTTTAGGTACTAACATTTCATAAGGCCATGTAAAAGGTTATGAATCTATTACGTTAAACAAAATAAATTACTTATTTTTAATTTTGTTACATAATTGTTATACTATACTAATTTTAATTCATAGTAACTAAGTTTTTAGGGATTGAAAGTATATTGAATTGATTATCATTAGTTAATAATTAAAACGATTATTTAGACAATTTTAAACTGTAAGAGATTGTAATATATACCTAAATAATGGCACAGACACTGTATTGAATTTTATAGAAACAAACTATTGAGTCGTAAAACTTTTACAGATAAAAATTTACTTTTTATAGTTCGATGTTTAAAATTAATATATGTACGTTCCAGACAGGATAGGTAAAAAGGTGGCATAAAAGTATAATTATTTAATTTCTAATATTGTTTTTATTATGTTTATTATATTTTTAACTTGTTCTTACCTAATTTTCCAAGTACAGTGTTTCTATACAAACTATTTTTTTTGGAAAACCGGTCAAGGCATAAATAGATATCCTTGTATTTAAACCAATGAAATCCTGTATACCAATGTGTCTATTGCCTTTAGACTGAAAAAATCCAATGAACTATTAATCTGTAAATCTGTCAACCCAATAAAAATGATTTGTACGTAGTAAATTGTCAGCTAGAGCATTATTATATATCAAGTAAGTTTGAAATTACGTTTAAATACGTCTAATTAGCTTGAATTTTGTTTTACAGTATACCATAATGAAAAATAACATCAGAGGTTGTTAAACTTTGCTCTGGAACTTATCGGGCTTGGCCCAGTTGTAATGAAAGATCATAACTTATCATTTGAAACAATTTATCTCCCAATATAGGGCAATATCGGGTTGTTCCTTGTTTACATGCTGGCTTAAAACGAATCTATCCAATTATTGTCTCGAGTATTTAAAAACAAAACAACGCTTGGTTTGTATTTTAGTGAACATGTTTTAAAATCCAACATATCAAATATCACTGTGCATAGTGTAGTTTTTTTATATTGACATTATTTTTGTTTATTATTTATTTCGATCTAAATAATAAAATAAATCTAGTTGTGTAATTTAGTTTTTTCCAAACCTTTTTACGTAAACATCCACCTAATCTCACTGCGCGAAGTGTTGATTGTCTGAGGGTTGAAATTATACGTTTTTAGGACTTCAAATTGAAATCCTGAGAGACCCGTCGAAGTTAGGTGGATGAATTTTTTGTTGTGCTTATTAACAGTAAAATATCAAACGTTTTCTTTTATTTTGAATGTTATTGGTTTACTAAAAATTCAAAATTGCAAAAAGAAAAAAAATAGTTTTTTATTTAATTTTAAACCCTAGTTTTTTACTTTCATTTAAAACATGGTTATTAAAATACATTAATTTTCAGTCGAACTAGATGCCTACGGTTTGGTACCAAAATTACAATTTTGCGTCAGTAGTGTTTATAAAATATAAATTTTAAAAAATGTCAATTTTTGGGAAAATACGCTTTTTTGTTACAAAAAAAACGTAAGGTCTGTAAGGGTACCCATCTACCAAAACTAAACAGAAAATAAAAGCAAGAAAAAATATGGGTAGTGAATCCCTTAATAACTATAAATTAATATCAGTAGCATTGAAAATAATTTAAATTCAGAATGATCTGGCAACCATAAGATTTTGTTAAGGGTACTTTGTGTAAAAAGAATTCTCAACGTGTACAGTGTGAATCTAATTGACTGATTATATTTTTTATAAGAAAACTTTTAATCCCCAAAAGTGCTACAAAAATATTTAATTTTATATAGTTTCTCATTAAATCTCATATGTATAATGTTGCTTGTTGAAAGCACAAACAATATGTAAGGAGCGGAAACTCTGATAAACACTTTCTTTCTCAAAATCTCCGAAATCCTTTAACTAGCTGTCTGGAACTCTGAGATATAAGTAAAGCGTTCAATTTTCCGGTCAACTGAGCCAGGAACTTTTCCGTTTCACCTCCCTCCCCCCTCCATCACCATCCTCTGTTTCCACATAATAGTTCCGGAAATATTAACTCTGTATAATATTGCTGAGAGAAAATCATCTGCAAGAATAAAAGGAGAATAAAAAATACATATCTTTATCGCAGAAAAATATACATACAGGCATCTGCATTATTAAAAAAATGGTATTATAATAACAAAATAGTTATCACTGATATAAGAAATACATATATATGTCTGCAAATGCCACCCTAAAAGTTTCAACTAACAAACTTTAAGATGCGTTAAAAATAAGTAAATATATAATTGTATGGTTAAGAAATAATACACTGTATTCTGAAAATAAAACTACAAGCTAAACTTTGTGAAATCAAAAATAAACAAAGTATTACGCCCGATAAAAATATGTAATTAACGAAATTATTTTTTTTATCCACTATTTTCTAATTTGACGGTCGCTTATACACATTTCGTAATAAAATACCCTATACATTTTATGACTTTTTCTGATAGTGAACATAATTATTAGACTTTTTAGAGTACATTGTCATACGCCCAACCGTTTAAGAGCCACAGAGAGACCAGGTCATATTAGATTACAGGAAAGTCTATTGTAGTTGTTATTGTCAATTACCATTGCATTGTTGTAACATATAAGTTCCTAAGTTTGATGAAACTGCAGTTCTATATAGCTTTCTATTAAAACAGCTGTTACAGTTCCTCTATTAGTCCTGGCTTTCCTGTATTGCAAAATATCCAAGCCTCTCCATGACTTGTAAAATGGTTTAATATACATAAATAAGTCTTATTTTTACAATAAGAGTGTATTCTAAAAGAAAATTAAATCGACGGCAATATTTGAACGTGTTAATTATAAAAAAACTTATCTTAATATCTTTAACCATATCCTAAAACATAGTGATTTTTTAAATTTGATGTAAACTGTTAGATGTGTAGTTTAAAAGACAGCAATGGTAACACTTAACAAGAAATTATTTTGTTAATTTGGGTTTTCTGTATCCCGTAATTGGTTGGGTATAAAAAAAGTATAAACATATCTCTTAATTATTTTACTATCCGAAACCACTATAAAATGTCCTAAAAGGAAATATTGTTCCCACTATTTTAAAAGTTTCGAAAAACTAGAGAAGACTCCCCGATTAACGTATTTATAAAACTTAAAGTCAAATCTAAAATAAGGATTAGATTAACGTTTATTTTTTGATTCAGTTAAATTACTAATTTAAAGGAAATGAAAAAAACATGTATATATTTTTGTTATGTTTATGTTTACTTTTAGAGCTGATAGTAATATTACATAATTATAAAACCAAAATACCGTTTTTTAAACTACACTCTTATACATCTCATAAGTTTAGTCTGGAGCATAAAATGTTACGAGATACCTAAAATGGCATTTAAAGAGAGTGTTTTTTTTATAATTTCATTGTATGTACATATATTGACATTACTATTCAAAGTACTAAGAACGAAAGTACCGGCAATGTTTTACTTTCAAACGTGATAGTGTTTTAAAATAGTCTATAACTTATAAAAGGGCTATTTTAACTATTTACGTAGCAGAGACAAAATCGTTTTAAAATGTCTGACATCTCCAACAGGATTTTATTTTTGAAACGTCTAATCCACAGCGCTTCACCAAAATCCTTCACCAAAATCTGTTTATTTTAACCACGAATACTCAGCACCAACAAAAGAAGCTTAGCTACTGACACTGTTTATCTGCTGCGTCACTTTTACATAGGAAATGTTAATTTTAAAGGATGACAAAGGTTTAAGCAAAAGTTAAAAAAATAAACATTTTACGGTTCTCGCTAGTAACTTTAAACTATATTACTATATAACTAGCTGGTCTTTCAAGGGTTATTGTACCTGTTTCAACAACTGAAGATGGTACGTCGCGAATGTCTAGGACCAGTTTCCTTACTAAAAATTAAGTAAGTGCAGATACTATTGTAGAGGTAATGCTTCGAGATGAGGGATGAGTGAAGAGCAATTTTCTTCCAAGCTCATCAGGTTCTCCACATGAAGAGAGAAGAGAGATACCTGAGAGACAGCTTCTTCCTGATGTGTTGAGTTAGGGCACGTGGTCCAGTCATGACGTCATTCGATAGTGCTTCCGGCCTGTGATCCCGCCGGAAGAAGTGGGTTGGGCGAGTGTGAGGAACATACTGTCCCTCAGGTTCATGAATTGGTTTTCCCACTACGTAAAGATATGTTTCCATAAATTCAATTAGTTTCCATTTTATAGCGTTTTAAATTTCTAATGTTAACCTAATGGGGAATAAGTTTGTTTACAAATTTGCTAAAATCAAAACATTTGATTTCTTAAAACAGCTGTTGGTTTACTGTCCGTTAGCAATATGCTTTACCATCCAATGCCATATGAATCATTCATTGATGTCAAACTATGAAGTAAATATGTACTGTATAAAATGAACAGCATTATTCGCCACGATAATAGGTTACGGCTTTTGGGAATTATGTACTGTATTTATATATTTTTTATTTTTTCTGTATTGTTAAAAGTCACGTGTTTATATGTTTGCCAAATAAAATAATTACAATGTTTATACATATTAGGTTTATTATAATAGTCAGCTGTTGAATATTTAAAGCTTTCACAACGAAACCGCAATGCTATTTGACTTCAGAACATGGCCGATCTCAAAGTTAACATGTATTTTCTGTTAGGCGTTACGAAGTTCGCCGGGTCAGCTAGTTCTATATAAATTATAAAATTGAAAAATTCATTATATTTATGAAATACTCATATATAATAGTATAATAATAATAAATGAAGTTACACATTCGTTTTAAGCGATGCTGACTTTGAAAAGTATAAAAATTCGTGAAAACCCCTGATAAAAACTGAATAATAAAGTAAAATTTCAGTTACGTAATAAAACTGGTCCTATACATTCGTGAAATCTACGGCAATCACATTCCTAGGAAGTGCAGTATTCGATTTTATCTACTCTACCACACACGGGTAACCGCCTCCATAGTAAATATCCCGGTTAAAACTCAGATTCCATGAAAACAAAGTATAACTTTAAGCCCGGATTGGAGTTAGAATAAAGAACTAAGTGGGTTAAACCAAACTAAATGTTGAATACCCGACACAGAACGTCTATTGAAAAAGTTTTAATGGCGCGCGGATCCCCAGTTTGTATGTGTATGAGATTGGCGTTGGATAAAACGAAAGTTAATGGATTTTTATTTTGTAATATAATTTAATTAGTGTTTTAATCAAATAATCTCATAAATGTTGATGTAATCTGACATTAAAACAGATTTTATATGTGTATCGTGTATTATGTATTGCTTTCCCCTTTTTTTAATATTTTGATCTACTTTCCTTTTATATCCATATCTATCTTTATTATTCCTACACCTCTCCTATCTATTTTTTCGAGTGTTAAATGTTTTCAGGCAGAAAAATGATATTTAAAATAGATATGTTCCTTTAAATTGTACCTCAAGAAACAAATTCAAGTAAAACACACTACCACGTAGATAATATTTTTTCAAAAATCACACTTTACACTGTATTAAAATTAACAATAGCTTTCAATCTAAAATAAGGATTTCACAGTTTTAAAGAAATACTTTTAGCACCGGCATGGTAGCTGAGGGGTTACGCTCCGGCCCAGCAAGTCAAATGTTTCTAGATTAAGAATACTTATTTTCTTAATAAAAACCTCAAATGCCAATGTAGACAGATGTTGATGAAACTTGGTATAAACGGTCAAAATATAAATTTTTTACGCTAGAAACACCTACTTACAGAGTTCCTCACAGCAGCAAACCTGCATACTCTTTCCTATGTTAATCTTATGGAAAATAGGCAAATAAATTTCATATTTATCGACAGTTAGTGATAAAACTTGTCATATATTATTATTATTATGTTATCGAAATGGAAATTCACTGAGTACGCAGGTCTGCTGCGACGGGGGTATTTTAGGCTTATTTTTGTATGTAGAATCAGCTCCTGTTTATCCTATCTCACATTTATATGGCACCCTGTATAGCTTAAAGCAATTGAGGTAAAGCTCCTGCAAAACATCCAATATTATGTACATTACACATTCCTTTAGTTGAGATAACAGTCTTAGATAGTCAATGTAGAACAGTTGAAGGACTTCGCTTGGGACATCACTGTAATTAAGCTTGTGGTATTGACTTTGACGGGTTTCAAGACCAGCTGCGGTCGGCGTTTGAGGTCTTTGATGAACCGACCGTCGTATTGACTACGTTTGGCTCGCTTCAATCTACCACAGTGCTCATGATTCTTGAAAACTCAATAGTGAGCTTTAAGAGTCTGCATCAGTGGTAGCCATCTTGGATTTTAGTCCCGTAAGACCAATGTTAAATTCTGGCGCCTATATCTCCTTGACCTATTGTCATAAATTAACGGATGAGGTGTCAAATTAAAGGTATTACAGTCCTTCAGGGCACCACCTTACAGAACTTCTTATTTTCGCTCTCAATAAAAATTACTAATGATTTATTTTGTAAAATATTCCTGGATTTTTGTTTTTATATAAAACAAAAATCAAGTTAAATTTTGAGCATATTAAAAGGTCATGCCCTTGAGCCACATCTCATCAATGTAATTCCAAAGTTTTACATTGATACTTTGATAATTAACGCCACTACAGACGCCAAAGTGAAGGTATGTTCCGCCAGAATTTAACATAGCTCTTGTGGGACTAAAATTCAAGATGGCTACCACTGATGCAGACTCTTAAGATAATTTTGATTAACTAGAATAATGATCAAACTCGTATTCTTAGAAAAAATTCTTAGAACGGATTATTACTTTTATTGCTTGATATTCATCCTACAAGAGTAAAACTGCAAATTGAATCAAGGCCTAAAATAACAATTTATTATTCTAGTTAACTACCAATCAATCTTATATGGGGGACGGCCCACAAGAAGTCACTACGAAATATTAAATAGAAGCATAGGTTATTATGTACTTCAAATAAAAGGTAACTTTTACTAGGTTATACCAAAGTAAACATATTTTTACCAGATTACATCAAATTAAAGATATTATGGATTTTTATTGTATATTCCATATATTATCAAAACAAAACAAATAATTTAATTATTTTTATAATAATATTACATGCCATTTAACTAATGAAAGTAAGTATTATTTAAAGCTACTACAAACGATAAAAATTAAACAAAAAAACCAATTTGGGACTCAAAACAACTGAAAGGAATGATGTAAGAAACAAATTTGTTATGCGAAAAGTAAGTATTTTATTATTTTATATTATGAAATCCTTTAATTTACATAAATATTAAAATTAATTTAATTAATTAATTAATAAAATTAATTTTTTATAATTATGTACAAAAAATATATAATTTAAAGGCCTAAAATAAAATTTTTTAAGTTTTTTAGTTAAACTTTCATCAGCTTTATACTGCATATATGTTAATATTCTAGTAGATAGTTCATATAGATTAAATGAAATATGTAATTATAATATTATATGTCAATAAAAATCTAAATAATTATACCACCAATAAAAATTTAAAATAAAGATATTTTTACTAGGTTACATAAAATGTACATCACATTAAAGGTATTTTTACCAGATAACATCAAACGTACATCAAATCAAAGGTATTTTTTACCAGATTAAAATTCCGGACCCCACTTCATAAGGATGGTTAGTCGGAAATAGCAGCTATTTCAAGATGGTATGGATTTAAATTTTTGAAGTGTATTAAAGTGTTGAATATGTATATTTTTCAAATTTAACTGTATGTCAACGAATTAATTTTGAAATGACCTATATCCCACAGGGAAGTAAATAAAAAATGATTAACCTTGTTTCCAAGTCCATTGGGGACAGCTTACAAGGACTATTAGTCGGTGATGAGCTAAAATAATAGTATTTTAGGTCCCAATTCAATTTGCAAAGTTTTACTTTTGTTGGATGAATAATAGTAAAAGTAAGCCAATCTACACTTCTCGTTCACCACCTATGTATAGTATGACCAAAGACAATTTATATTTCAATAAAATTATCTTTGGTATGAGTTATGTTAATAATATGGCAAACCCAGCACTATAAACTTTGGAAACGTAACACAATATTATGCAGTATTTTGACTCATTTCATTCATTCATGAGCTGAAAATTTTTCTTATAGTATTTTAAAGTATACTAGCCAAAGTACCCGTTCTTCGCACGGGCTAAAAAGGCTGAAAGGTGTAGGCTCTACCGATACATTTAAGGTATTGTTAATTAATTCTTCATTGTTTACAAAATGACAAAACAGGAGTCTACAACATTTCAAAGTAACATATGTCAAATATTGGGAGAGGATAAGGATTAATGTAATAGAGACAGTCGTCGGAAAAAAACTTAAAATCTACCATTCCGCTATTTCAAATAATTCACTAATTTCGATCCAGCAGTTTATGTGAAAATCAACTTTATTTCTTCTTCTTCCTGAACTGTCAAAATATAGTGCAAACGGATGTTGTCATTAGAAAATGTAAACATTGAAACCTAGGACGGTCACGGCAGCTCTTTCTTCTTCTTCTCCTTCTTCTTGAACTGTCAAATTTTAGTATTCACAGCTGTTGACATTCAAGTAATTTTATGTTTTCATTCTCTAAAAATGTAAACATTGAAACTTAGGACGTTCACAGGCGTAGCCCGAGAGGATTTTAAGGAAATGAGTATGCCTATGTGTTGCATGAGTTTAAGATCTACCTTTGCCTAAAATTTCAAACCGGTCGGTTCAGTATTTTTCGCATTCACTTGCCACAACAAACCCACAAACACACAAACAAACATACAGACACCACCTCTTCTTTATAATATTATAGATTATGTACATAGAAATTTTAATTAACCTACAAAAACGTTTATGCATGTTTTTTGAACTAGAAGAGCTGCAATTACAAATTACGATAAAAATGTCGGAGAACAATCTAAATTAAGAAAGTAACAGTTGTTAGCAGAGCAATAGTGGGGAATATTAGAAAAGTTTGCCACACGAAGAATTTGGAAGCGTTGTAATTTACGGTATCTCTAATTGCATGAAAGTAAAGAAAAACTTCACGTGCCCTCTTTGATTGTTCGTTCCGACTGAAACTTCCGTAGTGGATTGTTTTCTGCACATATATAACGCAATTATTTTGCTATGGAAGTTCAGCTAGTATTTCAGAGGACCCGGTCGGAAAAATTTGTCGTAATTTTTTTATTGCATATTCTTGTTTTACGGTCTTTTCTGAACACAGTATTACAAAATATATAGTACTTTTAAATCAATTTATATGTTTTATTTGATATTTTCTCCAACAATGTCTTGACATGGAAAGCCATTGTTGGTGTTTCGTTTTCAACGTTGAATACAACTATCTCCTTAACTAGAATTTATTGATTTTTTTCTCATGTTCCTTGATGTATGCTTAGTAATATTCCAATTTTTTATTCATGTAACCCAAGTAAAAAATTAATTTAAAATTTTTACCTGAATTATTTTAAATTCGTTTAATACTGTACTTCTCAAAAATAATTTACAAAAAAATTATTCAAAACAAAGCAATAGAAAATATTAAATCTTATTATTGCTGCTAAGATACTATTAAACAAATAAAATCAACAACCATTAAAATATTTTTGTACTTTTTGGGATAAGTGTACGTGAAAACTGAAATTTTAACATGGAAGACATAGGGACCTGAGATAGGGACGACTGGGTCCCCTTAGTTAAAACGTTATGAAGTACTGGACCATGATGATATTGATATTTTTCTGAGAATTTTAGTATTTTAACGTTCAGAGGTGTAATGACCCAAATCTAAGTCTTACTACTACCTAACCTCAACCTTGTTGCAGCATAATTAATAGCCCAATAACAAAATGAAAACTGGGTCCAGATTCCACCCTTCAGGAATTACGAGAAGATCTGATGGCATTGAGTTTTAAAGACAGGAAATATAAGCACTCAGCCACCAAGCTAGTGGGTGGATGTATGTAGGGTGCGGCAGATAAAACATGCAAGGTATTACTTTAGGTTTTACGTCAATCATTACTACTCCAGAATTTGTGATAGTTTGTTCCATATTCTAGAGTTTTCACTTAAGTATGCGATTTAGAAAAAAAACTTCATTTTCAAATCACAGTGTGGTCCGGTGGATTAAAAACTGTCGAGTCACAATTTTTTCAGGAAGGAGAGCAAACAGTTTCGGTCAACCAAAATGATGTTGCAGAATATTGGATGCTTTTGTGATTTTTGAACTGAAACGAAAACGAATTGGTTGATAAAATACTTTATTCCAAAAAAGTAGATTAATGGCTCACACAACAAATTATGCGATTCATTAATTTAAGAAGGAAGTCTTTATGTCATCTCACACTATGACGACATTGCTTGGCTCACCTAACCTCAATGTTTGTGATTTTTCGGGGGCTACCAAAAATTTAAGCGCAAGAGAGGAGGTAAAGTAAACGTGGTGAATAAGGGGAATAGTTCAGCTGCTACAGAAAACAAAAAAGGTCAAGCTAACAGTCTTTCACTGTTTATATTTGTGTAATATTCTACTGCAAATCCAAAACTCAGGACCTGAGCTCTGATTTTTGGAAGAAGCTTTGTTAGTCAGTTCATCTGGATGAACCCTCACGAACTATACCCTGTACTATAGGAAACTTGAAGTGGCCTTCATATAGGTGATTGGTTGATTATAGTAGTTATGACGCTAATTAATGTGTTTGACAGTTTTACTGCAAGATTCGAGACACTGAGATACTGAGAAATGGTTACAACTTGAGTGACTTTATTATAAAAATATAGCTTTGTAGGTGTTGTGTGTCTGGAAAATGCTGCAATGATAGGTTTTTGTTTATGAAATTTCATGTTTTTATATTTCAAATCGTAAATAGATGAGAAAAATGTTTATACATACAGTACTGAAGTTAAAATTATTTAAAAATCGTCAGTTTCATCTGCCACACACTATATTTGTACCAGGAAGTATCATAATAAGTACTTTTACATTTTTTTCAAAGGTAGTATTTTACTATTGAAGTGAAAATATTACACTTTATTAAGTAACATATAAAAAAACTATAAACTTAAAGACTTAAGTTAGTGATGATATGGGAGCTGATGTTATCGCAGTTTTGTACCACGTATCAGCGTGGATAGTTCTAACATCTTAAAAATTCAAACAATAAAAATTATAATGTCTTAGCTGTATCCTAATTATCTATGTTTAATGATCATAGTACACTAGACATGGGTAAACGTATTTGCTATCTGTTGTTGAACTGTGCCAAACCATTTTGGCCATTTTAAAATTCCTGAGTAAAGTGTTGCATTGAGCAAACATAGCATACATTTTTTCTACGTCATTTGGACAGAGCCAGAGTGTGAAAATACACAAAGTTTTTTTGAACACGGTCCAATCCCAGATAGGCGTCCCGGGATTTTTACCCATGACCTCTTTTACCAATGTCCAAGACTCTAACCACTAGGCTAAAAGACACTTAAGTAAGTTTGATTCTATATCTGATGATTTATCTGGCGATTCAGTAAGATGAAGTCAAATCAGGACAACAGATGTCAGGACACCGAAGGCCCATTTGTCACTGGTTGGTGCAGTGCGGCTAGCTTCTTCCGTCTCGAGAATTGTATTGAACGAAGAGAAAATGTCATAATGATTCGATAAAAATATAACTTATTGAAAGTTTGAATTATATTCGTAAAAATCGTGAAATACCTCAAATGAAGATATCATATTGATACGCAAGAGTCCGTAATCACTACTTACTTATTGGACATATCACACTAAACTATGTATATTTCTTTCAAAAATATTCACAAATAATTATTATAAATGCAGATATTTTTATAGTAAATTACTCATAAGTGATAAAGAAATAGTTGATAATTCTTGGGACAGGAGGGCCCAGTTTTGAGGCCAAACACTTTTACCAATATTTTATTTGAGATAAAACCAGCTACTTTTGAATTATGTAACAATTATAACTCAATTATCTAATATATTTTAAAGGATTATAAGTGTTGAGTTAGATTGAAACCCAATTCATATATACTTTTGAGCCACGCAGTTTTCGCAATTCCCCTAGGGTTTCTACGAACACATCGTCTTGCTTTTGCCAAGTGGATGTCAAATAAAGGAGTGGACAGGCTCGTTGATTTTAACATTGAAAATAATATTATTTTCTTCGCTGATCCAGCTTTGACTTAGAAAATCAAACTTAAAAGTAGACCTTTATTAGTACACGCTCAATTAAATTAGCACTATTTCTTATTAAACAAAAATCTTGGAAACGAATTAAAGAAACGAAGTAAACTATTAAATATAAGACTGGGACGGTGGCGTGTCTTGTAAACCAGCTACTTGAAGGTTTCGAATTGTGGATAGTGTGAGCGATGGTTGGTGGGTGTAGTGTTCTCTTGTGTAGATTAAAGTTCGTACTATTGAATACTAGGTTAATCCACAAAGAATATCCTCATAATTAGACCGATTCGTAGTTCAGAGGCAGTGGTTTGGACTCCACGTTAAACTGTAGGTCCTTTAGATATGCCAATGACTTTTGGGCTATTAATTAGCAGTTCTGTTTTAGGAACATGTCAGCCTTAGTCACTCAATAAGACTATACTACCATACTATGCTTAAAATATCTTGACAAATTGCTATTTCACTAGCTAACCAGCCAACTAACTAAAAAGCATCAAAGAAGACTTATTAAGATGATAAACCCACGTTAGATACTGAGTGTAGTACAGTAAAACGTTCGTTACTACAAAACAGATTTTGGAAACGTTAAAATGTTTTATAGGTCTCTTGTTTGATATTAAGAGTGTATAGTAAATATTCGGATTTAGTACTATTTAAAGAGGAATAATTTGATTTATTCGCTGGAACTTTACTTTTTTACTCAACATTTGATGGTAAATAATTTTATAATGTAATATATTAGTAGAAGAAAGCCAGGTTACATTTTTCTATAAATAATGTTTTGTAGAAAACATTTCTGACGTAAATTTGAATAAAAGAAATAAATATAAGTTATCTTGCGTTGAAGTTAAGGATTGAGCCTTGTTAATGTACCATGACAGAAGGATTAGACGATAAATTTCTTTAAAAACAAACTAGTAACATTCATCAAGGGATAAAAGGAACACTTTTTGTCCTTGAATGTAACTTACCGTTCGAAAGAAAAATTTCCTATGGGACCTATTCAATTTTATCTAGATAAATTTAAAAAATAAAAAATAATCCGACACACAAAAAATACTACGGACGAATCAGACAGTGGTACCACAACAACAAACTGTACGTTGCTGAATATTTCGTAATTGGTGTATCAAGTATTTCCGGGATTTTTCCAAAGTTATTCTTATAGAATTACTTTACCTCCGTAAAGGGAAGAAATGTTCTACCTTTAAATATTACTTTAGTACTCTATTTCATAGAGTAAAATACGGATTTAGATAGTATCCCGGAGGAAGAAATAATTTACCAAAGCTTTCATGTTATAATCCCACGCTTGCTCTCATCAAAAGAACAGCTGGCACAATGAAAACACATTCCCTGTGATGATCTCCAATACGGACGCCTCTTTACAAAGAGCAGGACAATAAAACAAACTGATAATACACTTCTCTTTGTACTCTATGGCTTACACATAAGTGTATTAAACTTAATGTTTCGTCTACGTCTACCTTCTCGTTTTATTCTTTATAACTTCTGTGAGCGAGCTTTTATATTCTATAAACAATGTTTCGTATTTTTGAGAACACTCAACTGAAAAATATACAATGGCAAGTGTATATGGTTGAGTTTTTTAGTTAGGTTTGTAGCTTTTGAGTTTGCTTAAATAAAAACAAATAAAGACGTTTCTAGTACATGAAAGGACTATTTTTACGACTCAAGCATGTAATTATATTGATATGTGTATGGTTTTAATAATAAACATAAAACGAATTTTATAAATTTTACATCACGTTTGATTTTTTAGTTTGTTTGGTGATCTTATTTTACATATTGTTTTTTTCCAGGTATGACGTCTAAAACTAACTTGTAAGTATAATTTCCATCATTAATGTAAAATTTAGTTTACTATATTTCAATAAAAACTATTCCTTAATACAGGTTTACAAATTTATAAACCTCCAGTTGTAGTAATATAAAGTAATACGATTAAACGTGGTTTGTATGAAATGTACCTTTAAAGAAAAACTTTAAACTGAATAATTATTTTCTTTAAATAGAAAACTATTTTTAGAATTTTTGGACAAAAACTGTTTTTGCTATTACGTAATAAACAATACCTATAAAGTAAAAATATCAGCAAATATTCCTTTATAAAAATAATCCATCGACTAAAATCCACACCTCGCTGTTAAAAGTAAACAAAAAAAATCTAAATAAACTCTCCTCTGAATTAATCCCCGGTTTGAGGGAAGTACCCAATAAGCACCATGCAAATTACGTCTTCCTTTAAACAGTTAGGCCATTATAAAACTTATTTAACCTCCGAGGGAAAATTTACATACCAAATGTTTCGCTTTTAACGCAGCCTTTCCAAGTTTAAGGAGCCCACTTCCTCCCTTCCTCGCTGTAAACCGCCAACTGCGTTCAGCAATGTCACAAATTAAGTTTCGGAACCC
Source organism: Nephotettix cincticeps (assembly GCA_023375725.1). Taxonomy (NCBI): domain Eukaryota; kingdom Metazoa; phylum Arthropoda; class Insecta; order Hemiptera; family Cicadellidae; genus Nephotettix; species Nephotettix cincticeps. Next base: position 4,153,248 of record CM041785.1, read on the forward strand.
TTTCAGAGCTTCTTGAAAGGATTGCTCCGAGGTCAAACAAAGCGGTTAAAGTGTAAAAGTGAGTTAGATGAATGAGTTAGCCAGACTCCGGCATAATTCAGAGGCTGCAGTGAGGTCGATAGCAGGCAGGTACAGGGCTCGCACGTGCTCGCTACTCAGCTACACAACTCCCCCTCCGTGCTGCTCTCATAATACTCTGCGGTTAACACACAGTTAGGTTAGAGTATTCATTTATAAACCCATTTACAAAATACTTTATACTTTTAACCGAAATGGCGACCTACCCAGGTAGGTATTTTAAGCCAAGTATGAATGAAGAATGAATGTAGGATGATTCTTGCGATCTTGTAGTCTTGTTACTGACTAAGGCTGACATGTTCCTTAGACAGGACTGTTAATTAATAGCCCAACAGCCGATGGCAACTAAGGGACCTACAGTTTAACGTGGAATCAGAACCACAGCCTCTGAATTACGAATTGGTCTAATTATGAGGATAGTCTTTGTGGATTAACGCAGTATTCAATAGTGCGGACGTTAATCCACACAAGAGAACACTACACCCACCGACCATCTCTCAGAACTAACCACAATTCGTGACCTCCAAGTAGCTGGATTACAGGACGTAAAATAACAATAATAAATATTTATTCCATATCAAATTCTACTGTTGTAGTTACAAACACGGCTACAACTTTACTATACAAAACATTTCAATTTATCCAGGCTGACCTCCACTATTATGGTTTAAATTCAGTCATACCATTTTTTATTGATGAGAACTTTATCTCCACTAAAGCCTGAGTAGAGATGAACACAGTTTTTAAATTTTCAATGTTGACAGAAACTATCTTATTTTAATTAGAAAAAACACAAATTCCAAGATTTTTTGGAAAACTAAATAAAAGCAAATAAACATGTGTTTTTTGCTAAAGTTAACTTTGTAGCAAATTTCATGTACATAGGAAGGATTTGCATTTGAATATAAAAAATAATAATAATAAATATACTGTATTTTTTTGGTAAAATCTTTTATTTGCTAGTCTGTAGCAATGTTGACTTTTCAGCTTTCTTTGTGTGTAATGGTTAGGAAATTTTTTTGTATTTCTTTTTTGACTGCTTTAAACTTTTATGTTTTACTAATTTTGTATATATGTTAATTAATTGTGCTATGTTTAGATATTAGTTCACCTGAGGACGGGATCAGATTCCAGATCCCGAAACGTCTTGAAACTTTGTTTTACATAAAATCGTGATGGAAAATGTCCGCAATAAAAACCTAAATAACATCAATCCACTATCACCAATAATGAATTCCAAATAAAAAATACAATTAGATTATCATGAAGGAAAAATATGTCTTCGACTTGATTTATTTAGGTAACCTCAATTCCATATAGTTTAATATTCTGTTACTATATGTATAGTATTAAACTATTTATACATGAATATACATAAAAATAAAGAAATTCTCGGGACTTGGTCTTGTCTTTCCGACCATGCTAGTATCCCATGGCAAATTACTATGGGAAATAAGCTAACGTTGAAAAAATAATACCCTTTTCAAATAAGTACATATATTAAAACTTAGAGTGCCAATGTTCTTCGTGAACATTTTTCTTATTGTTGATTCACCAAGGGAAAATCCTTAGTGTAGTAAGACATTTTTATTTAAGAACAATACCCCGTAGCAGAAAACCTGCGTACTCAGCGAATTTACAAATCAATATAATATATATTTAAATTGTGTGGTATAGTACTATAATTTTATTTATTTTATAATTATTATATTATTAACTATATAATTACAATAAATATACTACAGAAAGTAGGCAGTTTTACCATTACACATTTTTTAATTTTGACCATTTACCATGTTTCATCAACATATGTATATAAATACTGTAAAGGAGATCGCTTATTATCTATGAATGCTTAACTTTGGAAAATAAATTCCTGGTTAGCTGCCATGATAAAAAAATAAACTATGTATTTTTAAGCATAAATGGATGGACCTCAATTACATGAAAATAAATACTAAGTTTCATTCCTTAATATTATTATTCCTTATCCTCCGTAAGATTAACATTGGATCCCCAATATACAATGTACTGTCTTTAGTAATTTTTAATATCTCAGTAACCATTCGAGATAGAGGAAAAACTTTAAGATACTAAATTATCTCAAGACAAATAAAAAAATGTAAATAAAGATATTATATACATTGCAGAGTTCACAAAAACAATTTTTAACTAATTTGCTTTTAAACTGTTATATTGAACATATTGCCCATTATGTAGCTCGGTCCCCTCAATTTTATAATGCTCCGGAAAACCGTTGGGTATGGTCACCTCAACAGACTTGTTAAGATTATTTTTACTATCCCCTGAACTTTGGGCTGATAAATAACAGACTATTCAGTAACATTACAGTCTGTAGTCCCTACAGGATTTTGTCAGGTATACAATAGAGTTGTAAATGGTATTAGTGACATTTTAATTAGTTTTGCACAAATACATTACACCATTTTTTTATCAGTTAAAATGACGTATTAACGAAAGAAGATCGTACCTACATCAAACGTTATTTATCTGATTCGCACAGTTATATTTTCTCTTTATTTTTGTATTTTTTTAATTTTCAGTCGGAAAAATTAATTTTATTTATTACTATCTGATGATGTATTTTTTCAATTTGAATTTCAATCATTCCAGTGTTAATTTTTAAGTTAATGTTACACATAAAACGTAATAATAACACATAAAATTGTTCCTTGATCATGAAAATTTAATATTTGCCGAACATATTATGAAATATTTTAGGTACTAAGAGTAAGTACTTTTTATTTACCTAATTAATAAAATGTTCACCTATAGCTACCACTAATAGCCTTTTGACAATTTCAAGTTGTGTCTGTAATATAATTGAAAATTAAATTTGTTTAGCCACTAGAAAGCTGGAAGGTGATTGGTATTTCAATGGCTTCGTTATTTGTAGTGGGAGTGGAGTACTGCTAATAATGCATTGTTAATATGGCCAACAAGCAATTAGCTGTATAATTCGTTTTAAATCAATTAAACTTTTAAGGGTGCTTAAGTATCGAACTAAATTATATATTTCTATCTAAACATTTTCATTTATGTGTACTTCAATTAACGATAATCAATCAAATCAATACTAAACCAAAACCAATCACCAAACAATATTTATGAATATTTTAGTATTTTATAGAATTATTATAGAAAATCGACTGCTATACAATTTATAGAAAACTATAAATGAAATAATAGTACTTTGCTACTCTCATTGAAATTATGACCAACCCAGTTTTTGCTATTTTAACCCGTGAGGGGTTACGTCAAAAAGGTTACGTCAGGGGTCGTGCAAAAGTATTATAAACATATGTTTGTAAAATAATTTTACATATTAAACATATTCAAATAGTATAGCATTGTAGTGTAGTAAAAAGTTGGAAATACACGAAAAAGTTTCTGAAAAAAATGTATCCTGTTAAGAGCCTAAATCCAACGAAAGTCAAAGTATTTTTATTAGGATAGTCAACATTGCACATTTGCTAAATGCAAATAATAATAACAATAATAAATAAAAAAATAAATTAATTATTTTTATAGTTTCGGTAAATTAGACACGCCATTCAGTCTCTTTTCTATTTTAACGACATTATGACATTTTAATTTTTGTTATTTATAATTTACCATCCATAAAGTTTTTGAATTTTTGTTTTTTATTCCAATAAAAAGAAGACAGTTTTGGTTTCTGTCAACATTGAAAATTTAAAACTGTGTTTATCTATTAGTTCACCTGAGGACGGGATCAGATTCCAGATCCCGAAACGTCTTGAAACTTTGTTTTACATAAAATCGTGATGGAAAATGTCCGCAATAAAAACTTAAATAAGATCTAATTGTAATTTCTCACTAAAGAATTAAGGCTTAGAAATAAAAGGATTTTGATTAAATATTACTAATTGGATAATTTATAAAGAAAAAAAGAACTCGTTAAACTGTTATGTTTTAATTAGACCTCTCAGAATTAAAAGCTCTAGATGAACACCGGTACTTAACTGAACGAGCAGATTTTCTCTTTTGAATGATTTAAATAGAGTCCCATTTAATCACTCAACATGTTTGGAAACAGTCTTGATCATATTGTAGAAAATAATAATTAGTTTTCAGTACTTCAAACATACTTTTAATATTTTAATTTAATCTATAAACGCTTAAAAGTAAATTTGGTGTTCAGTTTTAACTTATATGAAAAATGAAGCAACTTATAATCTTTTATTGATTAACTTCAAAGATAAACTTTTAATTTCCAAAGTATTTTAGGAGACCCTCAAAATGTGTTAAAAAATTTTACACCGTAAAACGATGAAATGATATAAAATAAATAGATTGTAATCTTGGATATGATTAACTACAAATGTAAATTGAATTTAATCTACTTGGATAATTTAAATTAATAAGTTTATATATTTAAAACTTACACAGTATTTAGTGTGGTGTCACTCTAACATAATCCGTCATAACGTAAATTATTTACTTAAAAAATTGTATGGTTAGTAACAAACTGAAACCAAATTACTATTAATAAAATATTATAACCCTTTAAAATAATGAATACAATTTAATAATGATTAATATAATTAGTTTTCTTTTAAATTATGTTTACAGATTGTAGCATTTTAACTGTAAATAGTAAATAACAGAGCGGAAAATACTTTAGAACATTAACCTAAAAATATGCGTATGCCATAGCACACATTTGTAATTTCCCTTTTCATGAGCCGGAAGTTGAGGCGGATGAGGTTCAGTTGATATCCGGTGCTTGCAACAAAGCTGCCAATTTGTGCATGTTCCGACACGCCAACAGTGGACAGGAGTAAACTGGCTTGTTACAAACCAAAAGCTATTTTATAGTAGAGGATGGATTAGAAAATAACTACCGGCGGCTATAAAATTAATTATAAGGGGTGGTATGGCTTGTTGTGTTGAATTAGTAAACAATCAGGAAATTATTTACTATGACCTTATAGAAAGTTATTTTTGCAAAGTATTTTTAAGGAAGTCTCAGCATATTAGGTAACCCAATTTTTATATTAAAAAAATAAATAAACTAACAGTGAATTTATTATTGTTTTACAGTCAGTACCATAATTATTTTTATAAATTTAAGAACAACCTTGCAAAAAAGGTGCTTAGCTAAAAATAAAATAATTTTCGATAAAAAAATTAATGACAAATTAAAAAGTTTTTATTTTACCACACGTATTTAGTTCAGGTTATAGCTATAAATGAGATGGAAAAGTGACAAATTTTACAAATCTATTGGATATAATAGTTTTTGAAATAGAAAACTGTAGGTAAAAACACCGTTTTTAGAAAGCCAGCGTTAAAGTAAATTTAGTACTAGAAATACACACAAAAACAGTTATATTTTCCGTTAAAGTTTCTATCAACCTTAATAGATTCAAAAAACATTTCCCCACGTTGTCAAGGAAACAACAAACTGTAAGAAAATATAAATAATATAGTAATTATTTTTTTAGTTAATAAAATTATATTACATTAATATTGTTAATTAATAATATTGTTTACAAATGAAGGAGTTTACAACTTTCAAATAACGTCAAATATAAGGTGTTTTAGAGACGTCGTCTAAATCTTGCTTTCATAATTATTTTCCGATCTAAATTTCTGAAAAACAAATTTCTTCTTCTTAATAAAATAGTGAAAATTTTCATTAGAAATGTAACAAAAAAGAAAATTTTTTTTCTCCTTTTGAACTGGTCAAATTTTAGTATTCACATTTGAATAAAATTTTACGTTTCTTTAAATAAAATGAAATTAATAATATGTTTTAAGGAAATATATGCCAAAAAAGTTATTTTGTAAAATTTCAATTTTCATATTTTTATTAATTGAAAAACCACAAAAAAAAACGAAACAACAAACTGTAAGAAATATAATAAAAATAATTTTTTTAGTTTTGGTGAACCACTACATAATTCATCAATCACATAGATTTTTATTCGAAACATATTGTTACTTAATAGATGTTTAGTAGTTGATATAATGGTCCTTGGTCAATAACTCTAAGCGTCAGAAAATTGTAGGCTTTAGCTGTTGCGTGCGCTGGATAATTATTTCTTCGCCGCTTTCTAATTTCTGTCTTGACCTTCCACACATCTGTTGCTCTAAAGTGTTGTAATTGAGACCACTTTCTGTAACAAAAACTCTTATTTGAAAAGCGTTTCTTTTGTAAAGCATGTTTGAGATACATGTTTGATATTTCAGATTGGAATAGAGAATAACAATTTTCAAAAACTCTTTTAATAAAATTATGATTTTGGGTCAATATACACTTTTATATGACAGAAAAGCAGAAATGAGTCTTATCTAAATTTCTGTCTGTCTTCTCCTAGAAAACTAGAGAACTCACTATGATGAAAATTATTTCCATTATTCTATACCTTTTGGAGAAGGTTTTTAATTCCTTTATACTGAAATGTCCATAAAAATAAAAAAAAAAAATACCAAAAATAAAAGAGTCATTTAAATTTTACATTAGACATATTATTTTTCTATGTTTTATGACTATCTGAACAACATTTCAAAATAAAATAATTCCCACGGTATAATTGCTATTTTATAGAAAAAGGTTATAATACTCGTTTTTTCTTGAAAAACACATTTTTAGTCTCTACTTGTAGGACTAACTAGACATTTTGAATCATACGAGATACTTCAGCATGGGTAAATATTTATTTCCAAAAAAAGAAAAAATTTTAAACCTGACTCTACCATAAAGAAAGGCAGTTTATTTCCTTAACATGTGTGCAATATGTTATAGTTATATAACGCTATAAAGGATAAACTTGCAAATACGATAAGATGAAACAGCAAAATAAATACATAAATAATTAAAAATAACATGCATTAGATCACGTGCAGTCACATCAAATCTCAGTCAATAACAATAATCAATGTCTATGTCCGTAAATAAAATAATACCTAATTTATACAGTCATACATTTCTATAAAATCCCAACAAGCAAAACAACTACACTCTACAGGAAAAATGTGCATTACATGCAAAACTAAAATCATCTATGCAGAGCAATGAATACTAATGCTGAGCTGTGATAAATGAACTAAGTAATACCTAATGGTTTAAAATTTAAGTCAAAATATTCCTTTAGCCTGTTAAGAGGCCTGTAAAGCAACCATGTATGAATGACTTTAAAAGCAGTTCATGCTAACATGTTGTGCAATCGAATGTCAATTTCTTAAAATACTTTATACCAATGGCTTCAAAGGATGAAAGTATCTCATGTAGTCTAGTAAAAGCCCTATTATTTCAATTTTTTCCTCGTGTGTTGTGCTAGTGGATGTGCCTATTAAGTATAAAGCAGTCAACGTTTTTTAACATCCAATGACATACAAGTTAACAACTGACTGTACCCTTAGTTGAATTACTACACTGCAGTGTGCTCTGGGTTCAGCACAGCTAATAATTCTTTAAAAGCAGTCACACACAATCTCTTTACTCAATCTCTGCAATAATTCTCTTTTTGACTATTTTAACATAGCTGTTTCTTAGCACCGAGGAGAAGATTCCAGCCTTAACTAAACATACTACATTTTATTGAACTTACTTGTTTTCCTTAATTTTGGTAATGGAAAACTAAATAAACAGTAGTATTAAATTTGAATTTCAACTAATAATTTTAAATTTCAAGGTAATCAACACAATGTTAAACTGCATGAACTGGCATGAGAGATCAGAGGTAACGCACCGACCCAATCATCATAGGTTGCTTCATCGAACCCAGTAACTAATGACTCTTGTAAGATCAAGTGTGGTCCTCCGCTATTATATGTGACCCGTTGCTCACCACAGAGGTCCTATGCCTATGGCTTATCTCACAGCTGCCCATAGATGAGATTATAAAGACTGATAAAAGAAAAAATTAATTTGTCCTGTATTAATTAAGATATGGTGGTTTTGGTATTCACGACATTTTACAAGTGTATCTTATTTTTTAAACAAAAAATACTGGTTTATTTCTAATCAGAACCCCATTTTTACCGGAAGTGTTTCACAGCGTGTCGGGGTTTGGAATTGAGCGAGAAATACCCAAGTCAGCAGGCAAGGCCAGGTATGTGGCGGGGTGAGGCGAGTCTCGCAGGAATGTGCAATATTACAATGTCACATCCCTCGTCCATCTGTCCTTTATGTTCACATTTAGCCTCCCGTGCAAGGAAACACAACCTGATTGCTGCACGTTTAAAAATAGCCGCTTTATTTACATGGTTCCAAAAATAAAATATAAAACAAGTTTTTTATGTTAATCAGATCATATTTTTTCGTATTTTCTACGTCAGAGACATTTTTATGTAGTCATTGAGTAACAACTACACACATTATATTTTTAGGAATGCTGTGGCAACCCAAAATGGGTACCCCTAAATTAGGACTTGTGACCGCTTACACTTTCGTTCAAGACGGTAACCACTATATTAGCAAGACTCCCAACACATTTTGATAAGAACCGTGTCTAAACTCTTCGAACGTTAGACTGGGACGGTGGCGACGTCCTGTAATCCAGCTACTTTGAGGTCACGAATTGTGGATAGTTGTGAGCGATGGTCGGTGGGTGTAGTGTTCTCTTGTGTGGATTAACGTCCGCACTATTGAATACTACGTTCGTCCACAAATACCATCCTTAAATTTGATTCAGAGGCCGTGGTTCGGATTCCACGTTAATCTGTAGGTCCCTTAGTTGCCATCGGCTGTTGGGCTATTAATTAACAGTCTTGTTTAAGGAACATGTCAGCCTTAGTCAGTAACAAGACTACAAGATCACGCCACAATCATCTTACACTCATTCCTCACACACTTGGCTTAAACAATCTACCTTGGTTGCCATTTTAATAACCTAATCTAATCTAATATCTAATATTTTTGCAGTAAGAGGATATTACACGTATTTCAGATAAATTGTATTTATCAGGCGCTAAAGTTTTACAATTTTCCTGGTGGATTTTCAACGCATAGACAAGGTATTTTTTAAAGTATAAATACTGTTGAATGTTATCGATGTTAAAAAATCACAAACAAAAATTTGTAGGTAAAGTAGATTCAAATAGTGCTTTTAATCCAATTGACTAGTATTGTTTCATGATATGGTACGAGCATACAACTGTCTGTAAGTATAGCTATATCCAATACACTATTATTAATAAAATGTAATCGTTTTACGTAAAAAAATAGTCATAAAACGTTAACACACCACCAAACTGAAAGTAAATTCGTCTATAATTCTTGTAGTTGATATGAAAAAAGTACACATAAGCCATAAAACCGCGTTTAAAACGTTTTTTGTTGATAAGGATTATAATAAGTTTTCCTTAACTTAATTTTTATCCTAGTATTGAATGTATTAAGTGTCCAGTTAACGTGGAAACTCTTAGATCCTCACTTGAATGATGAACTGTACTTAATGTAAGACCATACTCGTGGCAGGTCCTGTAATTCAACTACTTGGAGGTCATTAATTGTGGATAGTTGTGAGCGATGGTCGGTTGGTGTAGCTTTCTCTTGTGTGGATTAACGTCCACATTATTGAATACGCAAAGACCATCTTCATAATTAGACCAGTTCGTAATTCAGAGGCAGTGGTTCGGACTCCGCCTTAAACTGTAGATTCCTTAAATATGCCATTGATTATTAATTAACTGTTTAGTTTAAGAAACGTGTCAGCCTTAGTCAGTAACAAGAATACATGATTACAATATTCTCATTCATACTGGCTTTTAATACTTACCTGGGTAGGTTTCCATTTCAGTTAAAAGTATAAAATATAAAGCATAAGCAGTTACATTAGCCTTTGTATAAATTAGTTATTCAATGTGTATGCTCTACAAATGCTCTAAGAACCTTTCTTTGATTGATATTCCCTTACAAATATATTTTAAAACTGAAATTATACACATTTCGCGTATAAAGATTTTCGTATTTTCGAAATAGTTTTAACCCAATAGTTACAACACTCCATTATAATTGTTTGTGAGATGAGCCGAGAGAGCGCACCACTTGTCTGCTCCGATCGGTTCGTTATGCTGACTGATTAGGCAACTCCTAACTGGAATTGGATCCAGCAATGTGCCAGCCATACTAATTAGCTCTGTTACATGAAAACACCCTTTTTCAATGAGAACCATTTCCAATTAAATGCTAAAACAATTTATCGGTCGTTTATTTTTAGAAATCTAGAAAATAAAATACTACCAAAAATGCAATTGGATAACATAATATTAGAATTTTTGACATGGATGGGAGGGTTTTGGCAATTTGGGTGACCAAAATTACGTTATTTCGGTAGTGAAATCATGTGGTTAGTGACGTCATAGTTCGGCTATAAGCTGAACTGAAAACATTACCTTTAGACATATCCATGATCTAACCTATTTTACACAAGGAAGTGGATACATATATTTAACTATGTTTCCCGAAGGAGATTGGTTTTGTTTCAACTAACGCACTGTCTGAACTCTCTTTAAGACATGCTAGTGTGTTAGTAATGTGACGGATTATGAATTTTGAACAAATTGAAGTAAAATACAGTTGTGAATGCAAGAGTTCGTATTTTAAGTATGGTGTAACGAAATTATGTTTTGCATAGCCTTTATTTAAAAACAATATAGCATTCTTGTGATTCAATAAACTAATTTAAATCCTTCGTGGAGCTTAAAGTGCTCCTTAACGTTCTAACAGAAGTACTAATTAAAGAAAAAAGATCCGTAGGTTTGAAAATAATATAAAATAAAAAGAGCGACATGATAATACGTAGGCAAGATGATAAGGAAGATCATTTAGAAGTATTGAATTACGGGTTCCAAAAAATAGTATTTTACGTATCGAGAAGTAGCAATCACAAACAATTATAGAGAAGAGATAGAAATTCAAATCAAACTAACATCAGCGGATAGATTACACTGGAGGCTAATGAAGCTATTGAAAAGCAAACTGCTATAAAAAAACAGTAACATAAGAATGTACCATAATGCAACGTGTACTGCTGTATGGGTAAAAACTTGGTCTTCTACCATAAATCCCAAAATAACCTTATGAACTTTGAAAACTAAATTTTGAGGAGAATTTTTGGTCCAATAAAAGAAGGAGAGATATGGAAAATTGGAAATTTAGGGAATTAAGAGAACTATATAGTGAAGCAGATATTGTGGAAATAATTAACCCTCCAAGTGCTATGACTATTTAAATTTTGTTATTTTATGCAAACATCATAAAATAAATTGCATTTATAAACCAGTAACCATAAAAGCAAATATGTATGTAATTAAGTACAAAGAAAAGTAGTATTTTGTATACTAACAATTTGCAAGCCAATGAATTTCTTGGTATGAATGTGAGGTCAAATCATGAACAAAACCAGCTCAAAAAAGCTTGAAGTTGGCTATGCATACTCTGGCGGATTTGAACAATAAATAGATATGTAGTTTATATATAGATAGAACATTATAGTTGATATTATACAATGATCTTTTTAAATTTACGAAAGTATTTTCGCATTTTATTGACGTAGAAGTGACAAGGAGATGGTTAAGATGGTGCAAAGAGGTACACCAGAGGGTCGAAGACCATTAGGAAAGCCAAGAATGCGATGGGTGGATGAGGTGATGAAGGACGTAAGAAGAATGGGAGCATACTTGGAACTGGCAGAAGACAAACGAGCTTGGAGGTATATGATTGACGAGGTTAAAAACCAACTAGGTTTCCAAAGGCCACAGAAGTAAGAGAGAGAGTAAGAGTAAGTAATTAAAAGCCATATTAACAATTTAATTATGGTTACAGATTTCATTTCATAATCTTGGACTAGGTCTAACTGCCATTAACCATTAATCCAATGAACCTGGAAATAAAATCATCTTTTAGTAAAAGAGCTACATAATATCATCAAAATCATCACATTCAAGTCAAACCATTGACTCATATTTAGGTCAAAATATCAAGAATGTATGGGTTTTTGCTTAAACAATTTTTAACGGATAATTAAATTGTAAGAAATATAATTCCATTATAAATGGGATTGGAACCCTAGCAGTTCCGAAAGGCCTCGACGTTTCACACGTCAGTGTTACGCCCTCAACAATTGTATATGTATTTCATAGATAAGTGGTGAAGTCAAATACTTAAGATAGAAGTATTCAAACAGTAGTACCAACCTAAAGTGAGGAGACGTCGCATATTTGGGAGTCTCCAACTACTTCACCGAAAGGTTGAGGATTTCATTATGTAAATCCCTTTACCAAGTGTTTCACAACGATCCAAAACCTAATTTTGCCCTCCGATTTTCCATCTCTGCCGTTATTTTACTAAATATAATCGAAATATACAGGCTATGAAACAAAGTAACTTTTATAAATACTGCTCTGTAATATTACAATATATATTTTATCATTGTGAAAAAATAAGGAAATAGTTTTGAGGATATTAAATTTTTGCTTATGGTTTTTGTATACGTGGGTACACTAAACACAATTATTGGCCAGAGGGATTGAGTGAAGGTTACCGACTAAAACCCCATAAAAAGCTCCCGCAGTCCAGGCCGGGAACATTGTTGGATGACGTCATGCTTGGGGTGTACCTTGCATCCTATTTGATAACATCCAGTGTTTCTGTAGATGTAGAAGTCACCTAACCATCCTTTGCCTCACTTTTTTGGATAGCTATACAAGTGGTGTAATTTTATTCCCACTATTTTTGCTTCGAGATAGAAAATTATGTCTGGAGAGAGGACATCAATAGTAGAATTGAATTTAATTTGCGCAAATAAAGAAAGTAATGAAAATGATCATAATCCTTTTGGAAGTACGAGTACATGGACTGTGGTGACAGTACATTTTTTTGAGACTCAAAGGGGTCGTCTCCCATGTTTTGGCTCAATACTAGGGAAATTGGGGGACGCATGTACCTCTTTCCATTCCAGGATAGAGGAAAAAGTGTAAAAAACACCCCAGGAGCTCTGTTTCCAGATGCAAAACACTTAAACTCCGGTGGTAGCACCACACCACTGCAATCGTCCCAAGCTATAAGCTCATTGCGCCACCACAGTGAGTGACTTCTGTTTATTTCAGAATATCTTACTTCGCGTTACTCAAGGCAACAGTCCCTTTTTTCCTTTGCTGAATGGACAACACGAAGTCTCTCACAGCCTTCTATTTTACGTCACCCTGCAACGTTCCCACGACGTTCTCCCGGGTCATATCACCACCCACTGTGCCTGTAAGAGCAGTACGATCTTCTTGAAAACGATGGCACACAAAAAAGGTGTGGTGCACATCATCTTCGCTGTATTCATCTGCCCCTATAAGAGTCTACTTTACCACACAGGAAAAATAACAATGCCTTGTCAGGAACTGAGTTAGATAAAAATTTACCTCCTCATGGCTCACGCACCCATATGGTTTTCTTTTCTTGTGCTAGCTTGTGGTGAGAGCACATTATCCATGTGTTGAATAAATTAAACAAACTGATATGAACTAAAACCAAGCTAAAACTGATAACTTTTAATATAAAGTATAATCATTCTCAATGGATCAAAAAACACGAAACAATTTTGAGGATAGATACGGGCTTTAAACAAAGTATCGGTTTCCAAAATAGTCTCCTTTGACTACACAGGACATGCTTTTGCTTGTGTACAGAATATTGGTTACAATGTGACGATACTTTATTGTTCGTCAGAAGAATCGATTATCTGTTAATATTTCACTGAACTACACAAGGAAAGGCCTTTGACACTGTTTAGAATATCGGTTACCATATACGATGACGCTGTAGTGAAACGGTTTGACACTGTCAAACAGGATCGATAGACGAATCAGTTATTGGCAATAATTAACCTGAACTACAAAGTAATAGGCTTTAAACACTGTAAAAATACCTGTCGCTGATTCTTTTTAGTCTGGTAGTCGCGCTGCAAGAACAGATAATTCTGTTTACAATTAGATTCGATTATTGAAATGGCGACCGTACAACAAGGTAGGTATTTTAAGCCAAGTATGAATAATAAGCGAGTGTAGGATTATTGTGGCCAAGACTTAATCTTTTAGTCTTGTTACTGACTAAGGTTGACATATTCCTTAGACAGAACTTTTAACTAATACCCCAATAGTCAATGGCATATCTAAGGGATCTACAGTTTAACGTGGAATCCGAACCACTTCTGAATTACGAACTGGTCTAATGTGGATTCTCTTTGTGGATTAACGTAGTATTCAATAGTGCGGCCGTTAATCCACACAAGAGAACACTACATCCACCGACCATCACTCACAACTATCCACAATTCGTGACCTCCAAGTAACTTGATTACAGGACGACGCAACCTAACAAGTTAGTTAACAGTTATTCTAAATTACTTTATAAAATATAGACCGACCAGACACTAATAATATATCCATACCTATAAATGTTTATATCTCCATAAGTGTTTAGAATATTTTTGTACTTATGCAACTATAAGTGTTTTTATTTAATTGAAAATGTTACTTGTGGACCTTTTGTAATTGAAATATAGAAGTCTATTAACTCAAGGTGGTTTTTATGATAAATATATACACAATACCAGTCATTTTCAAAATAATTTTAATCGAAATACACTGAATAAAGTAGCAAAATTGAACAGTATTTGCGGACGCAGTGTGGTGCGCAGGTAATAGGATAAATCAATCATTCGTGTTAGCATTATTCTATCACGTGAATGTAGTTTGCACTTCAAAGCTTTATTTTACCACTAAAATCCACTCTATAGATCAGTGGAAATTACAAAACCCAATTTATGCTTTATTAAGTTTTTAAAAGCTAAATTGTAATTTATAGAATAATGTTTTATTTTTTAGTACTGGACGATCAATCTTTTTCTATTTAAATACTATAACTTATGATTCTACCAAACAAATCAGTTATTCTTCATAAGTAGTAAAGTATTGCAGCACCAATATAACACATTCATTACACTCACCCACCACACAAATATAAATGTTAAAGTGCAACACATATTTTACTTAACAATTAATCTATAATTTTAACTTTAGTCTTGTAAAGTAAAGAGTTATTCGTTTGAAAAAGTGACAAAGCTATAGAGAAATATGGACATATACACACCACTAATAGCAATCATTGTCAAAACTACTACTATTTGAAAAAAAATTGGTTACTTGTTTTTGGCGAGCTTTAGAGATGCTTTGGTATGGCAAAATCACAGATCCTTTGTAGAAATAACTGTCTACATTGAGCATTCGGTTACTCGCAAGTCTACTACGTAAATTCACGAGGGTTTTGCACTCAAAAATTTCATTATACGTCATATTTTCTCACTTTTCGTGATGTGCACGGGTAATCCAGAGTTCACAGTACCGGATGGACGGATGCTTCTATGCTAATCATGAAGAAGGTTGTCCACTACTCCCCTAACCATCGTCTAAATCTTGTTAAGCGACAAGCAACAATCAACTAATTCATAAATAATAGGGGAGGGATCCTTTTTATCATCAGGCGCTAATAGCGGACTCCATCACACCTGAACATGATTCTAGGCTTTATCCTAAATTATAAATGAGCCCTTTTAGTGCCCTTGAGCCTGCTATTAACTCCTAAGAGGGTTCGCCACAAAAATGTGTGACGATGATCGTGATCCGATAAAGTGGACTGCATTAAAATCTAAACTGAAGTATCAGCTAGATAAGTACTAGTGGCTCAAATACCTGCAATATGTAATTCTTTTTGTTGTTAAATGCAACAAGTTTTGAACTCTAGTTATGTGATCATCTTTAGGTTCCACTCAAGGAGTATTATTTTTTATGTAAATACTAGTTGACCCGGTGAACTTCGTAACGCCCTACAGTAAATACATGATAACTTTTAAATTGGTCATGTTCTGAAATCGAATAGCATTACGGCTTCGTTGTGAAAGATTAGACATTCTGGGCCGCGGGCTAGTTAATAACAGTACTAAAACGATAGGACTTATATTTTAACATTCTCACAAATAATTCTGAGTGGATTGATCTACAATTTTCTAATCCAACCTAAACCCAAGCAAAACCTAACTGTAATGTGGCTTTTATTAAAATACAGCTGATTATTATAATAAATGTAATATGTATGAACATTGTAATTATTTTTTACTTGGCCGACATATAAACAAGCGACTTTAATCAGACAGAAAAAATATATAAATACAGAATTCCCAAAAACCGTAAACTAATTATGGTTAATGAAGCTGTTCATTTTGTACAGCATATATTTACTTAATAGTTTTAAATTAATGAATGATTCAGATGGCATTGGGTAGTAAAGCATATTGCTAATGGAAAGTAAACCAAACAGTTGTAGCGTAACAAATCAAATGTTTTGATTGTAGAGAATTTGTAAACAAACTTACTCCCCATAAGGTTAACATTAGACATTTAAAAAGGCCATAAATGAAAACTTATGGAGATTTTGAAAATTTTTTCACTAAAACCTTCCCGGATATATATATAGAAACTTTCTAAAATTTCATGGCAATCGGATGAGTAGTTTGGCAACGCATAAAGGACATATTAACATTCCTTTTTATATATAGTGATAACCTCAAAAATTAACTATAAAAAGGTTAACTATAAATGTCAATCCGATAAATGTACTACGCTTCGCACAGTTATCCTATTAGTTGAACGAAAATAGCTCGTATAAACCTAGAGGTAGAGATGGGACACTTTCACGTACGTGAAAACCTGAGTAGCAGTTACATTGTGGCTTGGCGGATACAGACAATATTCGAGTGGGTCTGGGAAGCTGTTAGGCAGCTTGTTACAGCATACGATGTGCCAGTTTCTAATTGAATGACAACTGATTATTTGCCAAATGAAATGGCAACACAGAACGCATTCCAGGAGGTGCAATTGAATCAATTTGCATACATTCACAGCTCCCCTGATGGCTAATTTCGCAATAACTGTGAGAACTCGGAATTAATTTAAACGATCAATAAGGACGAACTTTGATTACTTATGGAGATTAAACGTTAATGGTACATAGAATTCCTAAATTAAGAAGATTCTTCAATAGTTGGCTATAATTTAAATACAGCTCTTAATTAGCTATAAGAAATACAATATAAAATCACTTAAACTCTTTTAACAGTATAAAAATTGTATTTATGTTTTATTTTTATCGGTATGTTTTTAATCTGTAGTTTTCCTGCCGGCAAAAGAGAAAGATTTATACGTAGAAGGTATTAGTCAAGAACGAGATTGCACACAGCAGAGCGAAAGAGTAGAGAGAATTTCATTGATCATCTATTATTCCCATAATAGTATAATAATTGTTTTAAATGGTTATGTGTTTATATTAAGGCTGTATTTTTTTGTAAAAACATATCAAAATAGAATGCGGCACATGTTTCTGCGTTGCAACTAAAGCCAGCGGGAATCCTTTATGGAATTAGTCCCAAAGGCTATTGGAGAACATGTTTGATACTGGATTCGAATCACTGGGGCGGTGGCGTGTTCTGTAATCCAGCTATTGGAGATCGGTAATTGTGGATAGTTATGAGCGACGGTCGGTGGGTGTAGTGTTCTCTGGTCTACCAAAGACCATCCCCATAATTAGACAAGTTCGTAATTCAGAGGCAAATGAGTTAGAAATCCACGTTAAACTGTAGATCCTTTAGATTTCATTGGCTATTGGGCTCTTAATTAACAGTTAGGAAAATGTTAGCTTTGGTCAGTGACAAGACTGCAAAATCGCGCCACTCATTATACACTAATTTCTTATTCGTACTTGGCACATCATTTTCTTAGGAAGGTCACCATTTTAAATGTTATATAATTTTAAGAGTCATCAGTCATAAGAGTGCATCAGTGGTAGCCATCTTGGATTTTAGTCTCGTAAGAGCAATGTTAAATTGTGGCGCAACGTACCTTCACTTTGGCGTGTGTAGTGGCGTTAATTATCAAAGTATCAATGTAAAACTTTGGAAGTGCATTGATGAGATGTGGCTCAAGGGCATGACCTTTTCAATATGTTCAAAAATTTAACTTGATATAAAAACAAAACAAACAAACAATATATTCAAAAACAAAATATTCCTGGATTTTTGTTTTTATATCAAGTTAAATTTTTGAACATATTGAACATATTGAAAAGGTCCTGCCCTTTTCACTTGGAGGTCACGAATTGTGGATAGTTGTAGGCGATGGTCGTTGGTGTGGTGTTCTGTTGTGTGGATTAACGTCCGTACTATTGAATACTACGTTAATCCGCAAAGGCCATCCACATAATTAGACAAGAGGCAGTGGTTCGGACGCCACATTAAACTGTAGGTCCCTTAAAGATGACACTGATTGTTGGGATATTAATTAACTGTTTGTTTAAGAAACGTGTAAACCTTAGTCAGTAACAAGACTACAAGATTACGCCACAATCATCCTACACTCGTTTATCATTCTTACTGGGCTTGAAATACTTACCTGGGTAGGTTGCTATTTCAATTACCTAATATAATCTAATCTAATCCATAGAGGCCAGTGTCAATTTTATTTTCAAGTCGCAAATTTTTTAAATGGTACAGGACGACGTGTTGATAAAATGTTAAACTATTGATGAATATTTCCCCCCTCACAACCACGTGCCGCCTCGGAGATATAAAGCTGAAGTAATCCCTATCCATACAGATGAGTTCCGACCACGGCACGATGACTTGTCTAAGCTTGCGCTCAACAGCCCCTTACTGACCGACGTTATTTGCATAAGACCTGGAATATCATTCCACCATCAGCTTCCCTCTAGAAGCTGACTAATTATAATAATCAATTCTCTCTACAGTAGCTAGAAACTATACTCAACCCGTAATCACAGTGTATCATTAGAAAATACAAGTTTAAATTTAACTGACCATGTGAGCTATTTAAAACAATACCGCCACTAATAGAAAACTATAAACAGACTGTAAATATGTTTTTATAATTGTGTACTGAGATATTCATCTTTACTTGATTAGATTACTAGTATTCTAAAAACTTTTAATTTTTATTCTTAGTTTTAAACAGTTTTTTCACAAACTGATTAAACTATTTTGGTGAATATCAGTCATTTATATACACATTTAATCCTCTTACATCAGAAAATCGTTTGAAAGAACTCTAAAGTATGTTGAATGACAAAGAAATCTAAACAGCTTTATATGTCTTTGAAGTAAAATCTATCTCGGATCGATCTCTTAACTAAACTCTTCATGATATAAAACATCTTCCTTTACAGTCGTGTTTTATTGGAGACAGAAGACGCATTCAATTTCGAGTCTTTTCTTGAGCAGTTTTATCACGTCTTGCTCGTATAAATCAAAAGCATTGTTATTCAACCATCAGAGCGCACGTTTGTATTCCTACCGACTGACTCCATTACATAAATGAACATAACTACGTTCGAGCGCTTCATGTTAATATTTCTAAACAATACGCTTCTCAAATTTAATTTTACCTTTGCAGTTGTTTTACAGCTCACTTTTATCGCTTATTTATCCATTCTCTTTAGGGAACGTTTGCGTAGAAAGAGAATAAAAGGGAGGTATAAAATCCACCACGGTAAAGCTACATCACATTATTATGCCAAGCCGTCAGACAAACCTTAAACTGCTCCATCTCTGTTATAGTCTGTAACTATTATTCAATCAGGCTAAAACTATTTAGAATATTTTGCAAGAATAGTCCTGTAGTCACAAACAGGCTACATCACGGGCCGAAATAGTTAAAAGTAGGTAATGTGAATATTGTAATAACTTTGGCATTCGATGGAAAACGTGAATGAATTCAATGATACCAAAAATATCAGTTGTGAAACTATATAACAATCTTACAGAAAATAAGAACACTTTCTAAAAAGAGTTTTACAGCTGTCCAGGTATATTTTGAGCCCTATTTATTCCATAGCGTAAAAAAATTATTAAACATTTTTCTGAATTCGGAAAAAATAATATATTTTCAAAGCTATTTTAATATACACCTTTTTGGTTAATTATGCCAAAAAATTATTTTTTTCATAGTACACATAAAATAATAAAGCCTCATTGTGTTTATTATTATTCAACGCGATACGTTTACCTATTAGTTTATAGGTTACTGTTTAGTTTATAATTTTAAGTTCTGCAGTTACGTACTTGAATTTTGAATATTAATTAATTAGGCTATACATCATTGATATTTCTAACCTAATTGGATATTCTGAGCTGCTATCTGCCAAAAAGGAAAGGAAACGTAGGAAATGTGGAAGATAACAAATAAACAAATAAAGATATTGCGCGAACGCATGGCGACAAAAGTTTGTTTAGGAGCCCAAAAAATAATGTTTAATGTATTATGTGTGAGTGTTTTAAATATTTTAAGTGTCTTAAGTGTAATCTATCAATTTTAAACAAGATGAAGTTGACCTGATAATGTGACTGTCGTCACTAGACCGGTAGTCTACACTCTACTAAAAGGATACTAAAGGACTGAGACGGTGGCGTTGTCCTGTAATCCAGCTACTTGGAGGTCACGAATTGTGGATAGTTGTAGGCAATGGTCGGTGGGTGTGGTGTTCTCTTGTGTGGATTAACGTCCGCACTATTGAATACTACGTTAATCCACAAATACCATCCTCATAGACCAATTCGTAGTTCAGAGGCCGTGGTTCGGATTCCACGTTAAACTGTAGGTCCCTTAGTTGTCATCGGCTGTTGGGCTATTAATTAACAGTCCTGTCTAAGGAACATGTCAGCCTTAGTCAGTAACAAGACTACAAGATCGTGCCACAATCACCCCACAATCATTTCTCATTCATACTTAGCCTAAAATACCTACCTGGGTAGGTCGCCATTTCAAATGGTAATTTAATCTAATCTAATATACTGAAAAAGGTAAAAATAGTCCTATTAATTAGACAAAATAATATTGAATATTTTACGATGTCTTATGCTATGAAATCGGGATTTGCATCTGGCTTCCCTTCCAGCTATCGCCCGATTAACGCGCTTCGTCTAAGTCTCCACCACTATAATCCCTCTCTTCATGTAGGATCAGGTGTTGGCTTAGCTCACATCACACCCCCTTTAAACCTTACGATTTTGGAACCGTTCCTATACATCAATTCTATTCCATCCAGGTTATTTTTTTATTAAAACTATTACAGTAAAACAGCAGACTCTAACATCATTTACAAAAATGTATTTCAATTTTTTCCCCAAAATGTCAGTTCGAATTTATTGTTTCGCAATTTTCGTATATTTTAAATTTTCATTTTGTGTGTTGTTTTGTAATTGAAGTTTAAAGACAAGTATGGTAATAAGGAAAGTCACTCAGCGACGATTTTCATTGATATAGTCTTCTAAATAACCAAACAAATCTAGTAGTTTTAAAACAAAATTTAAAGTTTCTACTTGTCAGCTTTTATATAGGGTGCATGGTAGTACTCTGGAAAAGACTTTATATTATTCCTTGGATCATTCCTATCATACATTCATCAAGTAAGAATATTACTGTCAGTAATTTATTACAGCAATAAACAAAGTGAGAAACTACAATTAACTTAACCTTGAGTATGTAAATAATTACATTCCTGATCTACTTATATGCATCTATCTTGTATGAGGAACATATCGTATTACATTAAGTTTTTACAACATTACGATAGGTTTTGGCAGTAAAAGAGTTCTGATAGAGATTAAAATGGGTTATTTACAAGGTAAGTGTACGATTGTCTTTCGACTAAGTCCTGGAGGTAAATGATTCAACTTTTTAAACCCTGATACTTCATAACTGTTTGAAGACTTAGATAATCTTTGAAATGGAACATTATTTTGTTATATTGTCTAGTTGTGTAATATAGACTAGACTTGATTAGGAATTATAAAGTTAGTTAAATTACATGTATGGTAATAATTACAAAGGACAAAATAGACAAAATAGTTTTCTGAATTTAATTTTACCAAATTGGCTTATAACATTAAATAATTTTTTATATTTATCTGTTATAATACAAATTTATACGCTACGAAAGTTTTGTTTAGTGTTCTTGTATAAAGAGTAAATTAAAAAATTAAGTATTACCATTATAGTTTAAGCTTTTTTAAAATTTGTTTCTGTAAGAAAAACTTACTATCGTACTGGTTTCAGTTCTGTTTATGAGTTGATATAAACAATCGATCCTGTTTATGTTTGTTAGCCAACAAATAAATGAAAGGAACAAGCGTAAGGGTTGATGTAATACATATTTTATATTGTTAATGCAGAATTGCTTTAACACGAGTAATGGAAGTCAACGGATAACCTAATTGAACGGTGCGATGGTGGCGAATGTGGGTTTTAATTGAATTAAATAATCAATAGTCATCGATTCTGTTACGGGGTTGGATGGAGCAGTGTAGCCAGCGGAGCATGCTGAGGGAAGTGGAAACGGTAAAAATAATTGGGTCTAGTGTTTAAATGGTGAGAAAGTGTAGGATTATAAATTTTATTTTTTAATTTACAAAATACATAATTTGAGCTCATCACCTGTTATAGCAATACAGTAAGCAACAGTAGAAGCTAATATTTAGTAGCTATGGGGCTCAATATACAGGGTGTCCCACGAAGGAGTTTAATAGTTTGTTTTTTCATCACTTGGCCATTTATGCAACCGCCATCTTGAAACTTTTTACGTTTTAAAATCACTCTGGTAAAATTTCAGCTCCCTGACTCTTGTAGGAGCAAAATGGTGGCGTATTAAAAAATGATACTTTTAAAACTTTTAAAATTTTGTGTTTTACGCATTTTGATCGCCACATTTAAATACATAAGGCCTTTAACGAGGAAAATAGAACATAGCTTCTTCCCTATTGGAAATTCACTAAAGTCCTTAAAGTAAAGTCCAATATTATTGAAATTGTGACCTATCCTTAGTGACACACTGATATCAGCGTTAAAAAATGAATCGTAAGTTTTTAAAAATAAATTCTGCGATATCCTGAGGAGTTCTTAGACTGATCGGTTTGAAGATTTTTTAGATTGGTAACCCAATATTTTTAAAACGTACTTTATAAGCTATGTAAAGATTCAAGATGGTCGTTGCATAAATGGCTAAGTGATGAAAAAACAAACTTTTAAAACTATTCTTGGGACACCCTGTATATTACTCAAACTTAAACTCTGATCTTTGAAAAAAAACACTTTCTCTTCTGAAATTTTAATAATAATATTTATCTCAGGGTAAAATTTAAGGAAATCTTTCAGCAACAAAAACAAAATAACGTCTAGCTGAGGACTTATGGATGTGATATTTTCTTTTTATACTAACTCGGAAACAATACCTTAAAAGGTTGGTAGATAGTTTTGAAACACCCTGTATAAAGAGCAATCAGCTGGATACGCACAATGGCGTGACAGTCGGCTTATCGTGTCATATTGCGTGACAACCAGAGGAACGCGGCTCGTCACGCCTGAAGACAAAACCAGTGTTCACATTAGCTTAGTTTTTGGAATAATATTTCCGAAATTCAAACCTATTAGTGAAAGTTTTTAAATGAACAATCTATCTATAAAGGGGTTATTTGTTTATCTCAAAATACGAGTAGTAATCGTCATAAGGAGGGATGAAAGTTGCTTTCTTTGGTACGCAATCGTGTTTCGTAAAACACGAAAAAATACACGTAAAAATACACTTTCGCTCCGTGTGATGAACAACTATTTTCATCATACTATGAAAATAGCCTTGTAATCAACTATATAATTAGAAAAAAATTAACTAGAACTTCTAAAACTAGACTAGAAAAATGTAGAGGTTATACAAAGTTATCATAAATGTTTACCTTTCTGTTGCTATCTTCTCATAATATTTTAGGTTATTGTTTAAGGTAATCAAAAATATTGTGTGATTATTGACGTTTATGGGGTAGATATGGTTTTTTAAATTGATACAACAAACTAACAAACTATGTTATTTCTGTGTTTCAAATAGTAAACATAGTTTATGCGTCATGAAAAATTTTTGAGGTTAGAGAACCAAAATATGTACCTTGTGTTTTTACTTTCTCCCCTTATACGTATGGAGAAAGTATAATTTTCGAAAAGATTTCTAATTTAAGTTGAAGGTGGATATATACGTTTTGGGGTCCCCTGAATCCAGAAAAGTGAGTTTCAAGGTGATGTCTGTCCATGTGTGGGTGTGTGTGTGCGCGCGCCCGTGTGTCGGAATCTACGAAGCCACAGCCTACCCCGTTGGTCCGATTTAGATTAAATTTGGTATGTATATTTATTCACTTCAAAATACAAAAAAGACATAAAATCAAACCGTTTTCCATGAAACTTGGTATGAAGCGTAAAATCAAATTACCCAACAAATCCCATGTAAAAATCTAGGTATTACCGAGGTAGTTTCCATTCTATAAAATTCTAACAAATAATTTAACTTTATTTCTCGTGTTTTTATTTTAGTAATGTATGTGAATAGGATACGTTAGTCCAGTGATACCGTTTATTTTGTTCCTTATTTGAAGTGACCCCAAAAACGATAATTTTGTGGACGATTTAGAAAACTGAAAATGATTTTTTTTTATAGAATATGGTAGAATTGAAAACAAATTTTCAATTGGTTAAAATTCACGTTTAACAGATATTGGGGTTAAAACTAAGTATTGGAAATCACTCGAGAAGTAAACTAATTCCAAAAACGTAAACATTGCGCGCGCTAGAGTCTAGATGGCCAAAACGTGACAAGAGCGAAGTCAGTTGGTAATCCTGTTGTTTGAACTTCAGCAGTATTATCGAAAATTAAAATTATATCACGGTGAATTTCGATTGGATTTTTATTAACTTTTTCTGTTTGTAATTCTATCCCATAGCTAAATCAATCGTTTGTAACACTGTTTTCAGGTTAAAATTAAATTGAAACAGAATTTTCCATTTTCAGGCAACCAAAAGTGAAATATAATTTTAATAAATACTTCGACAACTCCATTATACTTAAACGTATGTAAACTTGAATAACCAAAGAGATGGTTAGAAACATTTTATGGATTCTTATAGGTATTCTTATAGGATGTAAAGGTACGTAAAAATGCCTAGATATTTCGTCTTATTTTTTAATTAACTTATATCTCAATGAAACTATAAACATTTTTTCAAAACACATTCTGAGAATTATTTGATAATTAATGTTACGTGCTTGCTGTTAAATAATTATGAAACTAAATAATAACTGGTATTACAAGTATTTTATTATATTACTCGTATAAATATAAAAAAGAGGTGATATTTAATGCATGACCATAAAAAGTATTGGAGTCTACAAAAATATCTGTGAAATTGTATTAATATTATCATATGTGGTTTTTTCAGTAAAAATATATCAGATATTTATACCTGTTTTTTTGTATACTGTTGTACTTTAAATTTCAAGGGACATGTTTAGAGTGCACTGTGGAACAAATACTAAAGCAAGAGAAGCAAATAAAACTTATAATTTATAGTTGAAATTTAGGTCAGTTGGAACGGTTTGGATGCCCTTTGGTGGTTGTTCCTTGGAGCCACATCGCAAACAGCTTTCGGGCAACACTGTTTACAGAGAGGATTTGAATATCAAGTGGAGGAGCCCCAGATACGTGCGGCGGGAAGCCATGTGTAATAAATGTTACACTAGTTTTATGTTCACTTCCCCAAATATGTATTTCATAATTGTACTTAAACAGTAATTACCGATTTTTTTGTATTATTCTTTCTAATCAGACGTAACCCTCATACAAGATATAATTAGAGGGAAAATTCACTCTTAGTTTTGACTGTGGTTTTGGCCAGTTTTAAATAATACAAAATTGACTGCACCCTCATTTCCCAAGTTTATAGAAACTCAGTTAATGTAGGTGTGCAAGTGCCCAGAGCATTAAAATAACATTTTCATTAAAATTCATTCTTTATAGTGAATTTATTTATAGAAACATTCCATTGGAGATTAGTAACCTTCAGGTTTCAATTCTGTAATTTTCTGTAATAATAATAATAATAAATTTCTTTATTGCAGTAGAACAATATACATTGCATTGCAAAGGTCATGTAATATAACAGTTCATTTTTATAGAACTAGGTATTTTCTTCAGTGCCAAATTTTTATTTTCGCGAAAACTCCTAAAATTTAGATATTCCAGCGGCTCATCATGAACTCATCAACCGAGTACAGAACTTTAGACACCAAGAGGCGTTTCAGCCAGCTTCAGAGAGCTTATTTAGGAACTTGACTCCAGCCTGTGACGGCAGATGCTCAAACGCCACAGTTCTGTGTTGTCCGAGTCGATAAGTGTCCCTGCCCCTGGTATTGTACTGGTGGAACTGACTGCCCTGTACAAGTGAGCATTTAAACATGCAGTACAGTGCCGCCTCCAGGTAATGTATCTCTGTAATGTCTATCTCTGACTGGTTGTTGGAGATCGGTCCCGAAAAGGCTGAGACACTCATCCTTTCTAAGTACAGCAACTAACTCACTCATACAGTTCTCACTGTAACCCACTTCACTCAAAAAACAACATATGCCGTCGTGCTGAAGTCCTTCTCACGTACAACAAGTTTATAATTTCCCCCCTTATTATTTTTGTTCTCCTTTACAAACTTTTTTCTGTTAAATAGTAAAAAGCTATCTCATACTTTCACATTTGTTTATTAGTAGTTTACAATTATGGAAAAACTTATGTTCTTTTTCATTTCTATTGTTTAATGTAATTTTACTTTTAATTTTTATACAGACCAATACTAACCCATGCAGGAATATATGTTTTCCGATACCGTTTTTACAACTTTGTAGAAATGTGTATATATTTTTCTTTACAAATGAATTTGATTTTACATGTTTATACTTTTGTAGCTCATGTCTATCTAAACCATTCTGCATTTTTTAACATTTAATGGTCTAAACCCCGGTCTTATTATTGATCTTTATTTTAGTATCAGTTTACACTCTGCATGTTTTACTATAATACTTTTACTACAGCTAGTTACTTTGTGAGCTTTAACCTATATTCAATGCCTATTACAAGATCTATTTATTGTTAATCTTATTTTGTTACTTCCACTATTGTGGTGTTATTTACTATAATTTTGGTATTATTACTAGTTTACTGATCTTACTTATTCTCTTTCTTAAATTAATATTTTGCTAAGCTCTCTTGCTTTGAGTAATCTAGTTAATTATGCATCTAAACTTGATTATTTTACGTTACCGTCTTGTTGTTTGATCCATGTATGCTGGAATTAATTTAATTTTACATTGTATTGTACTAGTTATATATTGGCTGATTACATTGGAATTAAATAAATAAATAACTAAATAGATGTTAAGAGGAACTGAAAACATTCCCTTTAGACATATCCATGATCTAAGCTATTTCTCAAAGGGAAGTTATTTCATTTTTAACTCCATGATGATTCTGGGGGTGGTGAAACCTCTTCTATGTTCAAGTGTTTATGGAAGAATTTATACTTTTTTTGTGATTTTTTGTCATTAAATGTTAATTCTTAAGTAATCACTTTAATCGCAAGGAGTTTTACAGCATCGAGCAACAACAACGACTTGTTTTTGCTTTGTTTATGCTTTCATCTCCCGGATGTGTTTAGTATTTTAAAAAGTAAAAGTATATTAGTAGGTAAAAAGAATGATAATGTAAAATAGTTAGTTTTACCAAAATTTATAGAAAAAGTACTATTATAATCAATTTTACCAATTAAAAGTGAGTTCTATATATAGTTAAAATTCTTAAAACTGCTTTAAGAGAATGAAAAGGCATCGGTTTAGACACCTTAGTAGTGTTTAATGCTGGTTGTTAATGATTCAGGTCTCACTGAAGAATTGATAACATTAAGGTAGAGAAACAAATACACAGAACTAAGAGGGGAATAAAGATAGAGGGAAAAGAGAATTCGTGCAGGTAAGGGGAGTTTTGATAGGGGGGGGTCTCAGCAATAGCCTTAGGTGCCGACACCTCATTACATGTAAATGGATGATACCACACATTACCACCACTTTAAATATTCCCTACCCTGTTTAACATGACTGGTTATCTCCGACACCTATTTAAGACCATGGACAAGTGGTGCGTTGAGATTGGAGGCCCTCACCGACTCTTGTTAAAATATTTGGTCATAAGTGTGCATAAGTTAAATAAGGTAGTGAAAGGTTTTTATCTTTGATAAAAAAAAGATTAATCCATTTATCTTCTGGTGATAATTTGTTAAGGCAGAAAACTATGCCGATGCTATATATGGTATAATCTAATATAATACGTGAATTTGATTAATATATAAAATACCCCCGTCGCAGCAGACCTGCGTACTCAGCGAATTTCCAAATCAACTTTAATATATAAAATATTTGATCAATATCTGTAATACATAATAGAGATTGCCTATTCTCAGTAAGATTATCAAAGGAAATGCTATGCAGGTTTTCTGCTGTAAGGGACACTGACTGTAAGCATTTTTACCATAATCTATGTTTATATTGACCATTGACCAAGTTTTATCATTTTCTGTCCACAAATAAGGGAGTTTGTCTATTCTCCTTAAGATTAACACGGGGAAGAGGATGAAGATTGGCTGCTGTGAGGAACTGCTGTACGGATCTTAACCACATGAAGCTAAATACCAAGTTTCATGAAACCATATTGGTTAATAAGTAAAATATTATTTATTTATACCTATCCTACGTAAGATTAACACTAGAGTCTCAAAATACAACGTACTGTCTTTAATTTTTTTTAATATGTCGGTAACCGTTGGAGATAGAGCAAAACTTTAAATTACTATATTGTGTAGCTTTTAAAGCTTATTCTAATGAATAATATGTTTAAAATAAATTCATTTGAAAAATAATAATTTATCATTAAAAACGTTAAAAACTTATATAATATAAAATATTTTTTTCAGGAGACTGTAGCAGATTGCTAGAAGCACGAAATCGCAGTAAGTAAAACTATGGATTCCGTTATAATGATACTTTTTTACTTTTTTTACACTCATAGTTTAGCCGTCCATCAAAGTTATGCTCTATTCATATGCGTTATTAATTATTCCACTCTCAAACCTTTTGTCATATTTTGATTATTTACTCTTGTAAATATAAACGTTAACGGGAGAACTAACTAACTTTACATTGTTTAGTAAATCTTGTAGTAGGATATTAATACGATATACGAGTAATTGGGTTTATTGTCGTTATACTGAACTAAACCGATAAACATGACTCACGAGATGAAGAAAAATAACTGCATTATACGGATTGGAATCGTAACAATATTAACGTAAGAATGTTTTATGATTTAACCAGGTCAGATTGGGAATCGAACCCGGGTATATCTGGTGGTAGAACGGTACTCTATCCACGTCTTCTTGTCAAATAAGTAATTAATATCTCAATTAGACTGGACCCCCCCCCCCCCCCCCCCCCCCCCCCCCCCCCCACCCCCACCCCCCCCCCCCCCCCCCCCCCCCCCCCCCCCCCCCCCCCCCCCCCCCCCCCCCCTCTGTGTCGCGGCTTCACGCGGCCTGCTGTTGCCAGGTGAATTGTCCCCCCCCCTCCCCCCCCCCCTCCCCCCCCCCCCCTCGGGGGTCTCGTGCCCTGTAATCCAGCTACTCGGGTTTCACGAATTGTGAATAGCTGTGAGCGATGGTCGTTTTGTGTGGTTTAACGTCCATACTATTAAATACTGAACTGATCTGCAAAAATCTTTTCAATAACTAGACCAGTTCGTAATTAATTCAGAAGCAGTGGTTTATACTCTACGTTAAACTGTAGGTTTCTTAAATATTCCATTGAATGTTTTTTCTATCAACGCAACAACTACGTTGATAAATGTCTGAATCACACCGAAATGCTGTGATAACTTCAGTATTTTTGTTGGTGATGTTGAAGTCTATTCCTATCAAGAAGTAAAGTTTCTGGATCTTCTTCTAGACCAAAACTTAAATCTTTCCATCCATATTCACAATGTTGCAAAGAAGATTAGTTCTGGATTTTTTGCGCTCCGCAGGCTTGCAACTTTCAGCAACTCAGACGTCCTTCTTGCTGCACACTACGCCTTCGTTTCCTTTTTCCAATTTACGTGGTTTTAATCTGGAGATCCGAAACTTCAAAAGCAAAACCAGTTTTCATCCTTAACAAAAAATGTTAGAGTATTTGCTGTTCTTATTCGAAGGGGGCCTTGTAAATCCCATTTTTGAATCTAAAAATTCTCACATTTCCTAGTATTTTCATATTTCAAACAGTATTTTTTTCAAAAGAACCGTAGTATTTTCCATCCCCTTGTTCTACAGTTTAAATACTGTCTTAAAAATAAAACAAAATCAAATATCTCTGTCCATCATACTTTCTGTTTTTAGCGCCACATTTATTGTAACACCATTACATTACATCTCCCTGATTGTTTACGAGGTGAAAATAATTTAAACTGTTTTAAAAGAAAGCTGAAAACTTTTATTCTGACGTCATTTAGAATAGACAATAATTGTAGTGTAAGGGTGTGATTAATTGTGTAATTAATTTTAAGTTGTTTTAACGCAAGCCAATGCATGTATATGTTTTATAGACGTGGAGTATATTTTGTTTGATTTGACAATCATTGACCCACATGTAATTAGAGAACATTTTGGAAGATCGTAATAATCCAAATTTGAGTTTAACTGTACATATTTGTAAGGAAAACTACTGAAACCAAAAATATTTATCTAAAACATAATGGTGATGGTTTGGAGTTCATAAATTTCCAATATCAAACCCGTAATTTTTGCAGCAACCTTTAGAAGATCAGGTTTGCGGTGTTGATTTTTAGCTGCACTATACCTATCTACATTTTATCCTATGCTTACCTTAAAGATTTTTAACTTACTCCCTATGTGCCGTCCCCCATAGGTGACATTCGACCATTATATACTCGAAACATAACTTATTCTTATCAGTGATATGCGAAGGTTGCTTGTGATATCTTTCAGACAATGTGAATATTAAGTTCTCGATAAGTTTTAAACTTACTCACCTTTTATCATAAATTGTCGGCACGCAGTTGGAAGTACCAGACGGGAACGAGCCTCCAGCGAGTTCTCGACGGCAGAAGGCGAACCTTGTGAATCATTAAAGGCGTCATTAATACCACCATTACAGACAATGCTGCCTTGTTTTGCGCTCTCTGGGGCCTACAGATCTTCATCAACCCTTCATAAACCTCGAGGGGAGGGTTCTGCGACCTTCTGTTGCCAACCGGAGATTTATTCACGCAAAACTATCACGTTTATTTTAATCTTTTAAATTTATTGAGGAACAATGATTTAAATTTTATGTATTGAATGAGTAATTATAATTTAGTAGCTTTACATGTTTTTGAAAAAAAAACTTACAACTGGAATGTTACTAATATCAGGTAATTTTAACACTTAATCTTCATTAACTGGTTGAAGAATAATTTCAATATGTTAAAGATTTAACGAGAAATAAATGTTTTGTGTAATGCGAATTTAGACGTAGCCAAACCACCAATTAAGGTGAGCACAAACAAAAAATTAGAATTGAAATTTACACATTAATACACAACAATGAGTATTGTATTTGAGAAATAAAAGTATTCGTTAAAACCGTTAAAAACGGATTCGTTATACTGTAAATTTAAACTGTTGCTAGAACCATAAACATCGCAAGAAAAAAACTATTTTTAATATAATGACTCTTAAAAATAATTATATGTAATAATCTTTTGCTAGAGTATTACTTGATTATTGGTTGGTATCATGAAATAAACTTCAGGGGTTTATCCGTTTAAAAAAAGCTACACTAATTCGTGTTAGTTACAACATTTATAACTCGAGAACAGCTGGATCGATTATGATCTTTGATTTTTTGGATTCGTCTCTGCTCCGAGTTGGCTATAGGCATATTCAGTTTTGTATTTTACCCCAAGGATAAGCTCACTGGCCTGTAAAGTTTGTAGTTTATAAGCTTAAAAGGGAAATGAGTGACGCATTTTGATCATATGCATAATGTGAATATTTTATTAACAGCTGATTTTGTGTTGCTTTATTTTCACCAGTCGACAGCTAACGTCATTGTGCGTCATTCCCAGAAAATGTTTGTGATTGGTTTGAAAATGATCAGAGGTTGATTAGTTTGTTCCAGTGTAATTATGAGTCGTTTTTTGTTTTGTGTGAGTTTTAAAATCAATGTAACTGAACGTTCTTTTATTATTTAACTACAAAGTCACGTTAGTTACATTATTTTGAAATTCGAGAATGGTCGGACCGACTTTAATGATTTTTGAATTATATGGACTCGTCTGTGCTCCGAGCAGGCTATAGGCATATTCAGTTTTGTATTTAGGGCTAAGCCCCACTGTCCTGTAAGGTTTGTCTATGTTAAGGAAGAAGAGAAGAAGCATTTTGTTCATTTGCATACAACAACAATGTGAATATTTAATTAATAGCTGATTTTATGTTGCTTTATTTTCACAAATCGTCAACTAACGTCATTTCGTTTATTTTCTCTATTTCGAATTTTTATTGAATATGCTCAACAATTAAATAAGTAACATTATTCTGTGGAAAATATTATTTAGTTCAAAAAATATTCATCAAAAGCCTTTTTTAAGTTGACTTTAAAAGATAAAAAGTAGCATACATACTATTAATATTTGTAAGAATTTTTAATAAAATTGAATCTTACAATGTAGATAAACTGTGACACAGCATTGCTTACGTTTCAATGTTTTCTATGATAGCTTAATAGGGCCCAGGTGTGTAGATGTTTATAGCAAAAGTTCCAACGATTTTACGTTACGGCTGAGCTGTAAATTTTGAACTAAAGAAAATGTTGGGAAAAGGACACTTAAAATCTCAAGTTTATCCTTCAGCTCAGGTTATGGACATTTATTCCGTCTCAGTATGCTCTTAATTCTAAATAAAACCGTTTATAAAATAGCTTTAAAACATTTTGCAAAATGATGATAAATCGTTTAGTTTTTCTGTGTTCTTTAATTGTTATGATATAATTTTATCTAGATAAATCTAGTTTTCAATTAATAAAAATGTTTACTATGTAACATTTCTACTTTATTTTTATACGCTCAAAATTATTGTTAAGTAAAAATTTAACACAGTATGCATTGAAAATAATTTTTGTATATATTAAGTTTTTTTCTACCTGAATTCTAGTTCTACGCTTTTGGAAAATTTGTTGTAAGACATGGGGTATAGGTTCATGGTTTATAGTTATTTTCGTCCCATATAGAATGAATGACACCATCCATATATTTGTAAAAGTAATAGTTAAAAAGTTGGCTGATACTTAAACTAGTAGGATTCTAAATAAAATTAAATATTTGTAAAAAGGTTTGACTACCTCCATTGAAATCAGCTCGAAAATTCTAAGCACATTAGTATGTTGAATTATTAGTCTACGAATATCGGATCCAGAGAAAGGTTAAATTAACTGTCCCTAGTAAACAGAGTACGTTGTCTTAGAGCACCCCGTGTCATTCTGATGAAGAATATAACAATTATTCTTTATTTCTTAACTAATTTTCACTAAGCTTGGTGTGCAGTGTAGGGTGACATTACCGAATAAAACCCACCCAAAAAGGTTTGGTACTACTTTAGGGGCGGGGCTATGTCCCCCAAAACTCTAAAAATTATATTTTCTTGTTTTTCTTGTTTGTAGTTAACAAAATGGACCTATGGAATTCAAACACTAAATTATAAATCAAATTATTTAAATTGTATCCAATCAAACATTAATGAATATTTTATTAGAGTCATCAACTTAATTACTGGTTACATTGTGTAACAAAAAAGTTCAAAAATTACAATATTAGATATTTTATAACGTATATTTTATAATATAACATCTGACAAATATAAGTTGGTAAAATAATAAAAACAATAGCTCAGTGCAGTGCAAGAAAACCACCTCGGATACCATAATGTACTTTTTCAGGAACCTGCATTTTTTCAAGATATCTGGATGTAGTTTTTTTAAGTTTTATTCCTCTCTTGCTAATAGACCATTCTATTACATTTGGGGTTTATAGGGTAAAAAATAATGTATTGAACAAAATTAAAACTTGGTTTAAGATAAAATATTTGTCTAACATATTAAACAAAATATTTATAAAAAAAATTCTGACCAAAAGCTAATAAAACGTTGTAAATATGAACACAAATGTATATGAAACTTGTGGTACAAAGGTTCTTAGGTTCTTATACTTTATAGTATCTGAGAAAAAGGTGCATACATATAACAAAAACAACACAGGAAGGATACCAGTTACACGGTCCCCATTAAGGGAGAAATTATGTGTCTACTGATACCGTTTATTTATTAAACAATAAAGAAAGGAGGAGAACTTTGCGATAGGTAGAGGACGAAGACGTTATCTTAACGATGTTATATACAGTAGGTGTAGCTCACTATCACTAACTTCAACTGCTATAAATGTTTTAGCGCTGGCACTCCCGTTGCCGGCCATGTCATAAACGGAACGACAGAAACATCGGGCCTGGAGTCACGTATCAGTCGTCACGTGGAATGTTCGCCGGGGGCACGTTTCTGAAATCGTATCGCTACCGATTAAATACCACTTTTAGCAAAATGTAACTTATACTTCGCTGAAATGCGAGTGGTAAACTTCACGGTAGGAAAACGTTAGATTGGGACGGTGGCGACGTCCTGTAATCCAGCTACTTGGAGGTCACGAATTGTGAATAGTTGTGAGAGATGGTCAATGGTTGTAGTGTTCTCTTGTGTGGAATAACGTCCGCACTATTGAATACCACGTTAATCCGCAAAGACAAACCTCATAAATAGACAAGTTCGTAATTCAGAGGTCGTGGTTCATATTCCACGTTAAACTGTAGGTCCGTTAGTTGCCTGTCTAAGCCTGTCCTGTCTAAGGAACATGTCAGCCTTGTCATTTTCAGTAACAAGACTACAAGATCGCGTCACAATTATCTTACAAAAACTAACAAAAAAATATAAAGCCTGCATTGAAACATTAAATTTGATGGGTCACTACGTAATATTAATTTTACACTTAATAAAATAATTTTTATTCAATTTTGGTCAATTCTTAGGGCAAATTTACTATAAATATAAACATATACCTATGTGAAGGTTCAGTGGATATTGAGTAATATATGTTGGATGAATATTTTTGAAACTAAGTAAAGAAACTTTCAACGAGTAAAACTAACAAAATTCTTAACCATTTATGGTCAAATAGTTTTCATACTATAGTTGTTTTGTCGCTATTGATTTTTAAACTATCCTAAAAAAGAATAAACGTAGAGCTAAATTAGTGAGATAGTTGAAGACACAAACATCTAAATGCGCTGCTCACGGCCAACATTGACTCTTGCAAACCACTGGCAAACTGTGTCAAATATTTGTGTTGACAATAGAATTGGTAATGGCTATGCGGCAGTTGGGCCCCCGAGACAAAACTTGGCCGACTGTTCTTGCTAACTGTTTTGTTTATAATTACCTATCGACTTTTAGGTAGAAACTTTTAGTAAAAAGTTCAAACACTTTTTTAGTTTAAAATTATTTAAATTTGTTATCTCAAACTAACTATTAACTCCCATTAAAATAGCTTCCCCACTTGCTATTTAGGATTCTTAAAGATTCCAATACCTCACTTACCCTTAACTGATAAAATAACAATGCAAATTAATGTAAAAAATTCTAAAATAATAACATTCACATTCGATACGGAAACAACATATACTGTAAGTCAATAAGTGTAGATTATTGCTTACTATGTGAGTAGGCTCTGAACTAGTGAGGAAGGTATTTTATAAGAGCATTATTTTACGAGACGTCTCGGTTTTCGATATTAATAAATACATATTTCATTAGTATAGCAGAGTAGAGGAAACTGAAAATATTATCTCAAAAATACTATGTAATAAACAAGGTTTAAGGCAAAAAATTTTGCCTTCTCTGAAAATATTTTATTAAAAATATAAGATCAACTGAATTTTAATGTCACAGGGTGTAAGAAAAGTCGATTCTAGGGAAAATAGCATTAAAAACGATATGGGTAAAGTAATTGGACTTTTCAGATACAGTAAACTACACAGAATCGATTAGATGAACGTTCAAAAATAAACTTCAGCATTCTATCCAATTTAGGGAATGGAAAACATTTTTAAATTAAAGTTATCAGTGGACTGACACATAAATTCTCCCTTAGGTAAATTAAAAAAAAGAATCATCCAAATGTCATTTAATAATAATTTATTGTTAAAAACAAAGTAACAAACAAAGTGAACCTAATTGTTAGAATTTTATTAATGGTGGACAAGCTGAACGTCATATTATTTTATACTTTATTCATTACAAACTACTATATTTTTAAGGAATTTAGGGGTAAACTACCTTTGAAAATCAAAAATTCAAAATGAAAAAAATCTGGAAAAACGGTGAGTATATACATACAAACCAAATTTCATTTAAATCTGACCAACAGGGCATTCTGTGGGTCTGTACATATGTAGACACTCTAAACCCACATTTTTTGATTCAGGGTACCTCAAAAAGGATATGTCCACTTTTAACTCAAATTTGAAAATTTAGACGAAAACAATACTTTCTCCATATATTATTGTACATGTGGGAGAAAGTAAAAAATGTGGTATTTTTATTAACGCCAGTTGTATTTAAAGTTTCTGTTAGTACCTAATGTAAAGTTATTCGAAGATTTTATTAATTAATTTACTCAATTAAAAATAGCAACTTGGACTGGAGTCAAACCGGCGACTCTTATAATGAAAAAAGTCAAGGATGGTGATTAATTTCGATATAAAAATTGTAAAAGTTAATACTTGTAATTAAAATATGTAAATAGACGTGTGGTTAGAGGCCACATTATATAGTAATGGGGGTGGCAATGAGTAGTACCTAGGTTGACAGGTAGGCTGCGCTGCGCCTTCGGTCGTCAATGCAACATGACAGCTGTTCGTGTAATGGATGAACAGCTGAGTAATGTCCTAAATGTTGCTACTTTAGTGCATTTACATGAGTATTATGTACATGTGGACCTACAAGTTGTGGAGTACAGTGAATCCGATTTTAAATATTACTAAATTACTATACATGTAGTTTTGTCGAGTAGTACTCATCCTTGTAGGATCTTATAGAGTTCATTTCGATTTTAGTAAATTACTGTACAACGTTTCACGTTACAGTAATTTACCTTACGTTTTACTGAAATTGGTAACCTACAAATATACAAGTATGTATGAGAAATGAGTGTGGAATGATTGTAAATCATGTAGCCTTTATACTGACTCAGGCTAACACATTCCTTTGATAGAACTATTAATTAATAGCCCAACTGCCAATAGTGTCTAAGGGTCCAATATTAATATTACTTACCACAGTAATATACCAATAAGTACGTGATTTTAAATATCAAAATAAATCTGAGTAAAATATCTTCTGTTAACATAATTATATTATTGAAACTTGGTATAAATGGTCAAAATAAAAATTTTTTATGCTAGAAATTCTTACTTTCAGTGTTCCTCACAGCAGCTAACCTGCATACTCTTTCCAATGTCAATCTTATGGAGAATAGGCAAATAACCAATTCATATATTAATCGACAGATATTGATAAAACTTGACATATAATATTATTATCATATTATTGATTTGGAAAGTGGCTGAGTACGCAGGTCTGCTGTGACGGGGGTATTTATATTTTCATTAAGTTGCAATGAAGAAAAACTGAAATTGGACCAAAAAATATATTTTTAGGTCAATCTTCCAAGACGTGCACTGACAAACAATAGAAAAATTATAAATACATTTTTATTACAATACCTTATCTGTACATTTAGTAAATATTTTCCAATGAAAACCGTAGTGCAGATACAATGTGAGGAAGAAGCGATTCCACTCAAGTAATTCATCCCGCTAATGGAGCATGTCACGGTAGTTTTGAATGGCTTCTACCCGAATGAAACCAGAGCTTTGTTGTGTGCTCT
The DNA here is from genome assembly GCA_023375725.1 of Nephotettix cincticeps. Lineage (NCBI taxonomy): Eukaryota > Metazoa > Arthropoda > Insecta > Hemiptera > Cicadellidae > Nephotettix > Nephotettix cincticeps. Next base: position 4,191,356 of record CM041785.1, read on the forward strand.
ACCGCCTCATCTCGTGGTCTCAGCTGTCGTTCTTTATAGAGAACAATACATCAGATGCATTCAGCCATGGATTGTTGCTTCCTTGTGTACGGGGTTTTACGCGAAAGTTAAAGGCTTTCCTCGGAATTGTTTACAACGGTTCAATACACTTTAGGCAAGTAATAATCTTCATTTATTTATTATTTTTTCATTTATTATTAGTTTAAAAGTTGTGTTTAGCAAAAACCTAATAAGTCTTTTCCGCAAGCTTTTTGGTCCTTATTTAGTTTCCGAGTTAAAAACTTTTTCGATACTGAAATTATATAAATATTTGTAAGTTTTGAAAAACTACTGTTAAAAGTAGGCCAAAAACATACCGTAAGTGGTATTCTGCAAACCAGAAGTTCGAAGTGTCACATAAACACCGGCAAATTTTTACTACCAAACTTCAGCGAAGTCTATAAGAACAACATACGCACTGAAGTGACTGTGGTGTAATGTACAAAGGTTGGGTTCGGATTGGAACTTCTTATTTGAAAACGTACTCTTTTAATTGAAAACCTAACGCATATTACTGATTTTATAACAGTTTAAATAAATTTGATAGTCTCATACACCGTTTAGTACTAGAGAGCACCGTTTGATACTATTTTTTGTAAAAAAAACCTTAACTGCTCATCACCAGGACCCTAAGGTAGGTGAACACAAGGCGATCGCTTACAATCTGACATAAGTCAGATTTTTCAGGTCTTCTTACTCAGTAAAGAGATGATACGTCATCACGATACACCCTGTCATTTAACGTTTAACGTTTGTTCGTGTTTCATTAATCTGTTTAGATTAGATTAGATTAGATGATTGATATGGTGACCCGACCAAAAGGTAGGTATTTTAAGCAAAATATGAATGAAGATTGAGTGTAAGATGATTGTGGCGCGATCTTGTAGTCGTGTTACTGACTAAGGCTGACATGGCCCTTAGACAGGACTGTTAATTAATAGTCCAACAGCCGATGGCTGCTGTGGGACCTACAGTTAACGTGGAATCCGAACCACTGCCTCTGAATTATATACTCGAACAGACCATCGCTCACAACTATCCACAATTCGTGGCCTCCAAGTAGCTGGATTACAGGACGACACTACCGTTCAAGGTGTTCGTCATTCATGTTAACTTTGAAATTGTCATCGCTTTGGGACTGTGTTCAAAATACAAATAATTTGTTTCTTTATCATAATAATATACTTCTTCACATCTTAATATAGTACGATTGGCATTAGAGACAACTGAAACCCGCTAGGTCGGCGGGTCTTATCTTATTTGATACGCATATGTAATTGTTTCATGCTTACAATCAAGTAAACCGTTTGAGATAACAATTCTGTTTTTCTGTACATTTTTTAACATTTCTAGACCTCCAAAACCATACATTTTATAGGATTATTGACTCAAAAATGTTGCTTTAAAAATTCATTTTCTGTAGTACACGAAATTCTTTTTTTTATTTTAAAATATAACAGGTTACGTAAAAATATCTGTTATTTATCTACGTTCCTAAAAATTTCAGTTCAAAAGATCGTATAAGTGGGAGAAACTAGTAAATATGTATTTTAAATGCCTAACGTAAAGAGTAATATAATGTTCTGTAATAACGTTCAAGTATTATACTTACTCCACGGAGTAGAACAACGGAATTGCCGAATTTCACCCTCTTGAAGACCTCTAGAGGGAATAAGGGAGGCACGACAAGTCGAAGGGCAAAGGATCCGCGGCGGGACGGGCGAAGAGCGCTTAGAGCAAAACAAGGCCGCATTGTCTGTGAAGAAGGTATTAATGAGCCCTTTGATAATTAACTCCCCCTAATATCAACCTTTGAATTTATTAATTTATAGTTTACGTTCGAAATATCACAGTCCTTAACCTTAACCGGGTAGGGACTCACCTTCATGTTCATTTTAAAGTCAGCTGGAAACGTAACAAGCAAAACATCAATACAGTACTTTTGTTTAAGTATTTTATACAGATAGTATATAAACTATGTTAGTTAGTTTGATTTAATAACTGTTATAGGATAGATATTACATAATGAAATTGACAAGAGGGTACATTGGTTAGGATATCCACTCTATAATCTGAAAGTATACAGTTCCATCTGGAACCAAATATTTAAAATTTTTCTGTATAGTACCCAGCTGATTTTTTTGATGATCTATATAATTTTCTTGATGATTGATCTTAAGCCACATCTTAAGTGTTTAATTTTGTAAAAAGTGAGAAGTGTTTTTTTAATGTGATATATTTGTTAATATCATATTTGAATGAGTTTTTGTATGTTTATATAAATATAAAAAATAAATATCGATGGTATGGATGAGGATTGTTTACTTTTAATGGATAATATTAGATTTTAGGAATATAGTTAAAGATTCTCTTATAACCATTTTATTTTGTTTCGGTTCTATAATCACCATTAGGTGATGTTAAAAGTACCTTAATGTTAAATTAGATCTGAGTGATAACTAAAATGATTGTATTTCATTCCCTGTGGGAATTAGGTTAGATCATGGATAAATTTTAAGGGATTTTTTAGTTTAAACACTTCTCCTGCACCTTTTTTGCATTCTACAAATCTGCTAACACCCCCTCCTCCCCCAGAGCTTAGACATATCCTTGTCAATAATATAATCTCATCCAAACGTGTAACTTCATTAAGATATTCCTCCTTTGTAACCAGAAAATTAACCTTAGCAGCATTGGTAAAATTACGTTACTTTAATTCGCATTATGTTAACAGTTTATATATTAATGAACTATGTAACATTATTCAATGTAAAGTATAGTTTTTGTACTAAAAGGAGCTTAAATATTGAATTAACATACTTCTTAAAAACATAGCATGTGTATTATACATCCATTTAATGTGGTACATTAAGGGAAAGTTTTCTGAATACTCTAAGATCCTATTTCTGTTATTATATATTGTTTACTACTTTTGTTACGTACATATAACCTATTTCATGAAATATAACCAGTTGGTCTTATTTTCCCTCCCCCTATTAAGAATTTTTTACAGGTTTACGATAAACTCCAAGGCTCCTAAGCTATAGTTTGTAGAGACGCTTTTGATGTATATTATAGGCTAAACATTAAGCATTCATAAGAAAATATCTCTTCTGCGGAATTTTCTAAAAAAGCTTAAATTTTGAAAAATTATAAAATAGATCCATACATAAATTTGTAGCTGTATAGAGCAATCATGCAAAGTTTCATTGATGTATCTGCAATGCGTTCTTAGTTTTAGCATTTTTTATTCTTTAAATAATGAAAATTTCAACCGTCCGGAAATTTTCATTATGAAAAGAAGCATTTTCATAGACTTTTGAACAAAATATGCACTTTACTGATTGCTTTTTTTAATAAGTTCTTGGGTAAAATAAAAACTATTTTGGTCTTAAAATACTTATTTATTGGTTATTTGGAAGCATAAACAGAGTAAGGAAGGTCAAAAGACAATGAAAAGCTGACCAAAATTCGTGAGTAAGAATTATTTCAAATATTACTTTTTATATATAAAAATATTATTTTCTACAAAAAGATATACTTTTCTGATTTAAAAAGACATACAAATATTTAGGGGCTAAAAATAATTTTCCATATTTTGGCAGTTTTTTACAAATTTTTAGGGTACCCTCCCCCTGATCTCCTCAAATTGTTTAGTCTCAAATAGTAATTATGGGGACTCAACCGGTCCATAGAATCCCAAGCCATCCGATCTCTAACAACAGTTAACTGTGTGGTATTTCGAAGAGTTCCGAATAGTTGGCGGCTCCTTGGGCAGTTTGAAAAGACATTAGGACTCTGCGGCAAAGCACACATTAGGCAGCAGTTGTGCATACTTGTGCTTGCAATCGACTCTAGGGTTGGTATGTGGTCCCTTACAATAACCATCAACATATTACAACTAATTCAGAGGGGGCCAAGTAAAATGTGTAGGTTGGATATAATGTTTAATGTACTACGCAAAAAGAACTCCACATAACTTTATAATAATCAGACAATAATTACGGTCGTCTAAAAAAATAATCTATACTTGTATATTTATCAGCATACGAGGTAATATAATAATGTATACCTAAACTACCATACTCATAATTAGACCAATTCGTGATTCAGAGGCCGTGGTTCGGATTCCACATTAAACTGTTGGTGCATTATTGCCATCGACTGTTGGGCTATTAATTAACAGTCCTGTCCTAGGAGCACGTCAGTAACAAGACAACAATATCACGCCACAATCATCCTACACTCAATCCTCATTCATACTCGGCCTACGTTTATACTAAAATACCTACGTTGTAGTATGATTGCCTTTTCAATGATCTAATCTAATCCATTCAATCGATTAACTTATAATAAAAAAGATGCTCGTAAAGTAAGAAATATAATAATCAAATTTGTAAGCTCATCTATCCAATACTATAATACGAGCAAGGTTTGTATATTTGCACACGGATCTCAAAAACGGCACTAAGGAATTTCTTTAAATTTTGGAAATAACTAATTCCGAGTAGAAAATAAGTTCTAGATAGGTCTAATGTCCAGGAAAATTCGTGTTTTCTTGTAATATTAAGTTTAAAATCTAAAAATTTAACATTACGCTTATGGAGAATAAAATGTAAACAATACAAACCAAAACAGCTGTTTATAACCGTTTGACAGTTCTTGATTGAAGACGGCGGGGAACAATATGTGAATAGAGGTTTTTCATAAATATTTATTTTATTTTATGTATGTAATAAATGTAACATTATCAGGTTACTAAACAATTTGTAAAAACTTAAGGGTAACATAACTGTGCGAAATAAAAGCAGGAAAGAGTATTTCCAAAATCTTCCGTGTTTTGATAGAAAACGTATTTGTTGTATTGCTTGAGCCACTGTAACAAACCAATTAATATGTGTAAATTAAATTTCTCTTTTGCTTTTCAGTCCTCATTCCGTTTATATCAAAATCAGTTGGTCACAGGCTAATAATAACTGTATGGATAGTTAAACAGTAAATGATCGGCTAAAACAATTGAGGTTGGCTAAAACACCTTAACCGGCGTGTCACATTTGGCAGACGCCGTGGTCCAGCGGTAGCGAGTTGGCCTCGTAGAACGAAGGTCGCGTGTTCAAACTCCATCAGGGTCAATACTTTTTGTTCAGTGCTAAATTAATTATGGTGTATTAAATCGATTTATTTAAACCACATAAATGTTTTCATTGAGTAATAAATGTGTTTTAATTTTTCTAATTAATTTTTATAATACATGTGTTATTCTAAACGAGCAAAGCTCGGTCACCAGGTACTGTAATATGAAGCGTTGGTGTTGAATATTAAATTAACTTTTTTGATTGTTCTACCAATTCGATAACGATATTTAATTGAATTTCCATGAAAATCCTGTTAGCTATTCCAATAAGGAAACATTCGGTGTGGAGCACGATTTCCTCGAACCAATTTTAATCTCTATGGCAGTAAAAGTTAACAGAGAGTAATAATCAACAATCAGTATGCAGTGGGTCGCCTGTGACGTGACCAGGCCTGTGTTTCTGTTGTTCCGTTTATGAAACTGACGGCTATAGAAAAGTTAGAGCCGCAGAACTCTGTCTACGTGACAATGTTCTCCGTTCTGCGTCTTGAAGAGTTGGAACGAGTTCACCACACCACCATCAGATCGCGTTGCGTTTTATGAGATTTATAAAAATACCTTACGTTCAAAGAACTATTTTTTGCGTTTACTTCACTGTTGGAAATAGTACACAGGGTATACTTTTTCTATGCAATGATGTTATTTATGGTTTTTTAGTGGTTTACCAGGCTTATTTTTAAAATGTTATATCGTTGAGATGTATACTTTTTGTTAATTAATTTATAAATTATATTAGGCACTATTATTTATACTAACTTACTATATACTTATATACTTTATTAGAAACCGTGTTCTCCCGTGGATCATTATTATTAGTTTTGAAACTAAATTAACGATTGGCAGATTAGAATAGTGTACAAGTTTAGCGTTTTCCTCTCAAATAAATTATTTATATATTAATGGAAACAAACCAAATAGAAATCATGAAAAAAGTATAAAGTATACTTTTTGTTTTAAAGTCGATTTAGAACATATCTTTGATCAAAGACGTGTTCAAAAAATAAATATTCCCGAAATTAGTTGCATTTTAAACGACTTTGGATTGAAGAAAGAAGGTACTGTAACCTTTAAATTTGTAAATTCTCAATCCTGGAGGCAAACATGTTTAAACTTACATATACGCCCAATAAGTTTTATATTTAAAAGAAAGAAAAATCTAACAACTAAACTTGAAGAAGCTATAGTATTCTGTAATTTAAAAATGGTGGTCAGTAAAACTATAGAGTTCATAATCTCAAAATTTATGAGAAAAAACAAAAATACTTAAATTTTGTGAAACGAGAGTTTTTTTATTGATTCGGTCTCATTAAATATTCACAAGAAAATTTAATTTTATTGTTTGTACATAAATCGATATTGATATCATTATACAGATAATTTCATATGATAATCCACCATTTTGAAAATAAAAAAAACATAATTTGCCACTGTTATTGAACTAGTTTTGTTAGTCATTTCTAGTTTAGGATTATTAATTAGAAAACAGGTGTAGAGTATTTTTAGACTTTATAGCTTATTGGTAAATATTATTAACTCACTTGATGGGATCTTCAGGCCACCAGAGCCACATTGTTGGTGTTATCAATTTCTGTTGTGTAATATGTTTGTGCTGCTCTCTTTAGTGTTCAGAAAGGTTTAAGTTTTCCGAAACGTAGTTATTTCTGAACAACGCAAGAATCGGTGATAAAACATTGGTGTTGTAGAAATCTAGTTCTCTTAAATGTCCATGTCGAGATTTTCATTGTTGGCGTGGGCTGAAAGTCTCCAAGTTTCCAAGCTTCCATGTAGCATTGTTGATGTCGTCAAAATTAATAAAAAATTAATATACATTTCTGTACTGGTAAAACGCTGTACATCACATAGTGCTCTTCGTTTTTCGTTTGGACACAAGAAAAAAACTGATTTTTAATAATTACGTATAAGATATCAAAAAAACATGTAATATAAATCACAGCTTTTGACTTTCTGATAAAATTTCAACTAGCTTATTTAGAAGGTCATGCTGAAACAAAAATTCTACATTGTGGTGATTTAAATAAGCCTAAAACCATACATTCAAATATTTTTATAAACAGTAGTTAAAAAATTAAATTAAATAAGTTTAAAAATGCACATAGAGGTATAAGACAAATATTCATATTTTTAAATACATTTTTACCTACCCAGAATAATAGTGCGTAGGATTGTCATTAAAAATACTTAGTTCTTTGCTTTGTTAAATTTTATGCATGTTCTAAAGACATTAATTTATTACTTTAGCCAACCATAATAACTGTTTATTTTATATTCACTAAATCACAGAGTAAAGAAATGCCAAGTAATATTAATTATTTTAATTTTAGCTTTATAAATTAGAACTCCGCTGTTATGACGAAGGCAAAACTAAAACAAAACCTTGACGAAATGTTTCTTGGAACAACGGAGCTAAGTATTTCCACTAAGATTGAAGCCATTGGAAACCCACTACGATGTTTCATCCATTACCAAGATTAAACGTTTTACTCAAATAACTATTCTCGGTTCATCTGGTTTCTGTTATTTCAATAGTATAAAGTTTCATTATTTCTCACGGATATATTTTATTACAAAGTTAAAAACTTTAAAATGTTTATGATAAAAATATTTTTATTTACGTTCTGTGGAAAGTATGTTGGATCATGGATATGTCTAAAGGAAATGTTTTCAGTTCATATAAACAGCTGTTCTCATAACCGAAAATTCAATACTATAGCTCTGGTAGTTTCTATGGATAGCGGATCAAAACATTTCCGATGCACGTTTTGAGTTATACAAATCTGCTTGGACTTATCCACGTCAAAAATAACATTTGGTATACTCTATGCGATTGAAATAAGTGGAAATTTATTCGGCAGGGAATTTTTTGTTTGTAAAATTTATGTAAAACGAATTATTGATAAAGTTTAAAAGGAGAAATACCTTTGTGGAACTTTATTAATAAATATTTTTAAATTCAAAATTTTTTATAATAAGTTGAAACATGTATTATCGTACCAGGAAATAAGAATATTTATTGCTTTTTGGCCCTTTAAAAAAAATAGTTAAGAACTTAGTTTGATTTTTGAGGTACAGAATTTTCTACATACTAAGCATTTATTTGAACATATATTCATATCGACCTTACCAAAAATGTGGGATTAGTACTAAACAGATTATGCTAAAAATTTGGGACAAATCATAAAATACTATGAGGCTTTGTCAAAAATCATTTTTCGAAATATTTAAAAGACGAATTTTGAAAATACTATATTTATTTTGAATATATTTAATTCTATATTTAGAAAATTAATTCAGTTTTTACGTTATTTATAGTGGCATTTATAAAACACACATTTCGTAAAACATTTTTCCATGCAACCAAATAAGTAGTTCTGGTTCGAAAATAAAGCCTGCCTTGTGAAATCGGAGCCCGAAACAGAAGGTCACGGTGCCCCCCCCCTACAAGACTCTCCTGGGACCTGGGATAAAGGGGTGAGAATTATGATGAAGATCTGCGGGAGGCCGATGGAGCAAAACAAGACTGTATTGTCTGTAATGGTGGTATTATTAATTCGCTCGGATTTCCTTCCAGCTGTTGAGGTTCCATTCATAAGCATTCATAACTTGCATGGTTAGTTTACAAATTTTACCACCTAATATTTTGAGCTTTCGCATATTCATTATGAAAGTGAAAAATTATGACATGTAAACTGGATTAAAAAATTACTCGTTTAAGAGATTTGGAGTTGATTAATATTGTACTATATTTGCCTCGTAGCTTCAAATCACTACATTTTACACATTTTCTTCACCATATACCACCTATAACCAATCAGTTAACCGTTTGTACAAAAATAAACTTAAAATATTTTAATTTTTTGATTTGCATTTAGGTTTCCACCTGAAATGTCTTGCTTTCTGAAGACAACGAAAAACACTTACCGTGGCATATTGTATAGCCACCAAAAAGAAAGGATTCGAAATTATGGAAAGATTTTAGGTCTCTTTACCTCATTCACCTAGGAGAAGTAAAAAGAGACACTAAAATAACCCGGATCCAAGCTCATGCTCTACAGTACTCCAATATGATTCATGCTGTAACCTAACAACTCCTAAGACTTTAGACAAGAAAAGGTTCTGTGTACCCCAGAAAGCCCTAAATTTTTCATATGCACGCCTCAAAATCCCACGTCAGCAAATCCCTGCCTAGTAATAGTTTAGAGTACACCAATTAAGCACTCATTTTCCAGAGTATACCTAGGAGATAAACCGCTCCTTGGGAATTCTGGTCAGGATGTTCAGGTTCAGTCTGGAGTCAATGTAACCCCTAGGAGAGATTATAAGGCACCAGGGTGAAAAGGAAGCCCGTTACTAGTAAAAACTAACCAGAAAGCTGACGAGAGCCTATAAAACACTATTTTAATGTTAGATGGTATAATTTTTAATATGATTAATAAAGTAACCTTATTAATTTACTAGCAGTACGCCCGTACGAGTTGTAGGATTCTGTGTTTGGGGAAATATATACTAAATAAAATGACAAAATCAATTAGATTAAATTAGAAAATATTTATAGTTATTAAAATTTGTTTTACGTCAAGATAACATAATAGTATCGTATGAATTTGAAGTGAATTTAAAATCAATGATCAATGTAAACAAACTAATATTCATTTTTATTTGACAGCTGTTTGTTTTTCTTTCTATTAAATCGCTTTACATTAAATATTCTCAAAGTTAATGACCAATGCTGAAACCGTTTTGTGTTAAAAACTAAGCACTATTTGTGTTGGAAACTATTAAGCAAATTTGATTAATATTGCGTAAAAAGTGGGTTTTTAAATGTTCGTTATATACTTTTAAAAGGGGAGGCGGACAATTTAAAGCATTGAAAAATCTTTTCTGAAATGTAGAGAATGCATGAAATAAGTTTCATTGTTATCAGTTCTTCCGTTTTTTAGGAGAAGACGGCGTAAAATTCGTCCTGGAGCGTCACAGATAGACAGACAGACAGACAAAATTGAGATAATACTTGTTTCGGCTTCTCTAACTCACGAAACGTAAAAAATAACTGCAGAATGAATAACTTTGAGCAATGTACAGACGAAACTCAGATGGAGAATTTATAGAGGGTGTGTTTTTTAAGTTATTCAATAGCTAAGTTTTTAATTTTGGAAAATGACGGCCATATTGATAAAGTTTGAAATTCTTGAGTGAAACTTAAAATTGAGCAAGTTCCAAAACTAAAGTCGTGTAATTGTAAATTAAGTTATTGGATCACTTAAAAAAACTCACTCTGCATATATACAGGGGACGTAGTAATTAAACATAGACGAGGTGGTATATCATTACCAGGTGGTAAAAAACTGATGGAGTCACCAGGAAAAAAAATTTTGGGACCGAAAAGAAGGCAATTGAGCAAACAACCAATTTCAAAGTGAATAATCATGTTTATCTTAACTAAAATATCTGCTATAGTATTTTGATAAATAATCATACGTATGTAGAGTTTTACTAATAAGATCAAGCGAGTTAGTGAAATAAATGTATAAAGAGTAAAACACAGTACGTAACATGTTTCCTGGTTTATTCATGCGAGGAAACCAGTCGTTGTGGTGGGGAACCACTGCACGCTCTCGCTACATCGACGCTTCGACCACCTCGTTAATTGACTGTCTTCAACATGTTTGAAACTGTTATCTCTAATTATATTTCTAATATTAAATATATCAGATTTTTAAGTATGTGAGTTTTAAAATATCCCTTTAAAAATGTTAGTTATATTTCTAAATTAACGGTATTGGTGGAGAATTAAATTTAGGTCGTTTAAGAGTAACTTTTGAACCGTGATTTTTTATATATGTGTGCCTCATGTCATATTATTTTGAATCTAAAGAACTATAAACCAAAAACCATTAATTAAAATCGATAAGCAGTTTTGATTTTTACATTTTCAAAGAGTTTTAAGGGTAGACTAGCCTTAAAGGTAAAAATAACTAAAAAGTCCCAAGATACTGTATTGACTGATTACACAATTAATAAAAAAATTACATTTGGTGTGATCTTGGTCGATACACAGGCAGACACCAGACAAAAAACACTTTTTTGAGTTAAAGATCCTTGAAAAGGATATTTTCATTTTCAGCTCAAATTTAAAAAAATGTAAAGAGGATTTTCTCCACTTCCAGAAAAGTTATGTAGGTACTTAAAACACAGACACGTTGGAAAAGTCCAATAAAATACATTGTTTATGCTACCTAACCTACAAGATGTATTAAGTTTATTTGTAACTTAAAAACAACTGTATCAGATTGTTTGAAACTAAGAAATTTCGTGAACAAATTTGAAGTGAATAGTTGATACATTAATAGACCTTTGCATTTGTGGCCAAAGATCAGAAACATATTATTATTTTGTAGAGCACAATTCTTTTTAACATTTGATTCAGCTCTCCCATACAATGGTGAACTATTAGTGTTGACCAAGCCACTTGCTCAGTCTCTTGCGCCTTCTTGTAGTCTATCGCAAATATTTATTCTACCCTTATGTCTGAGAATCACAAAAATATATCTATAGAGTAAGGATAAATGAAACAATATATGTTAAATTTAACCCATGATCTGAAATAATAATTCAATAACCTAAAATTACAATATTTTCGTACATACAGTGTTTCATTCTCTTTACCTAATAACAATCTAAGCGTGGCCCCAAATTAAATTATTACATTTCAACATTTGGCAAGGTATGAAACTATTAAGCACAACACAAACAATTATATAAATGAGATTTTAATAATTAAAATTAGTGTAGTATGCAGTATTTTAAAGGTAAATTTGGTGTTCGAAGTTCCTCAAATGAAGGATCAGTTAAGCGATTAGACGGTGCAACCGGAAGGAAGACGGAAGGAGACGGAAGTGGCGGATGAGATTAAAATCATGTCCGGGACTGACAAAAGCAGCAATTTGCTTTAGTTACAGTTGTGCACGCTCGCACCGCCACGGTCGTCTTGCTTCGTCTCAGCTGTTCATTTATATCCCCTTGGCTCTCCATTGATATTACTGCAAACTATTTTGTAAAAACTTAAAAGTTGAATACAAATTTAGTTGTATTACGTTTGTTTTATTATCCTTAACAAAATGTCAGTAACATTACAGTACCTATATATTTTTTCACTCACCTCCCATATGATCAATTTAAAGGCAAACAGTTGGTATAACGTTGTTTTGTTGTTGTTCCTTGTGTTTATTTAAAAGGCGTTTTGTGTATATCTATCTATGTGATTAAATTTTCATATACTCGGTGAATACACGATAAAATGACCAGAGATAAATAGGCAGTAAACCACGTCACACAATTGTATCTGATAGTTTCAATTTAATTTTTTTCACGGCTCAGGGAGACATAGATTCCTGCCAGTCTGCCTCAATATTAGAACAATAATTCAATAGCCTATTTATTATTTGTAACATATCATAAAAATGTACAACGAATTAAATTTGTATTAGACAATGCATTCACTTCCCTTTTGGAAATAGCTTAAATCACGGTTATATAAAGGGAATGTTATCAGTTCCTCTAAAGAGTGGTCTTGATAAACATATGACGTCACTTCCGTTTCAAATTTTGGTCTGGCGGATTGTCAATACCCCCCAAAAGCCAAGACAAACCGATGTCAAAACACTTGTGAATGTTTTATCAAAGGTGAATTATGTAGTGGAATCATCATCTCTACATTTAACTATTGTCGGCGTTATTATATTACTTTTTCAAAAATATACATGTGCAAGTTAAATCTGTAGTTTGTTGAGAACCATCTTTGTGTAAACGAAACACAAATGTAACGGCTTTATCTAAGCCTGAGAGTTATCGTTAATTTAAATATGCCTACTTAATTTGAAAGGAGTTAAAGTAATTTAACTCTACTAATAACAAATTGTAACAAGTACATGTAAAAATATTTTTCTTAATGATTAAACATATCTTATTGCTCTGAAAAAAATAGATGCAAGATAACTTTAAACGAGTCAAAAAAATAATAAATGAAAAACAAATTGAATAAAAAGTGGGACTTCAAAAACTGATTGACATTGCAAAGTGCACGGATAACACCTGATCGATCATAGCTTAGGTCGGTGGATTCGCAAGAATAACAGCGATCAGGGGAGATCCGAAGAGATTAGACGGTGGATTACTCCGAGGGATGTTGGTGGCAGTGAGGATGGTGGGGGGGAGGGTGTAAAGTGTGAGGAGGTGCGGTCACGTATGTCCGATAGGAACATGCGGCAAAAACTGAGAGGGAGAGCAAGCCGGGCGTGACCTGACTGTGGACTGGTGGAGGCGAAATGGGGAAAAACAATCCGACACAGAGATAAGCACCCGGCCAGCGGTCTTGACAATCAATTGTTACTCAAAAATCATACGTTTTATTCATAAAGAGTAATAATCAATGCATGATTCAACTTGAGATGGATATGTGTAAGTCTTAATGGGGTGATAGAAATTTGTGGGACACAAATGTGAAACGGAAGTGACGTAAAATTACTGTTGGAACAGCTAGAGAAACTGAAAACATTCCTTTTTAAACACGTCATTGCCCAGAGGGAAGTTAATTCTGTAAATATTTTCATGTTACATCGTTTTTGTGTTGATGACAACTTAATTTTAGGCCTTAGCGCAGACACTAAAGATTTAAATTGATCAAGGTAAAGTGTTATTGTATAAAATAAAATAAACCAAGTTTAAATGTGACAAAATAATTAAAATATCAACAAGAATACAGGGACGGGGTTATTTTAGTCTTGGTCTTTTAGATATCGGCACGATAACTCAGAGATAACGCTCCCAGTAAGGCCTGTTTTATGCAACACGCGACAGCGACTGACGTCATCAAGGTCATGTCACCCGCGAGTCGCCCAACGTCTCTAGTCTTACAAAGTCCGGCGTCAGTATTTGGAATTGTGGCAGGAAACCTCCCTTTGCATCGACAGGAGCAGCGACGGAAAACCCTCCACACCCGGTAAAACTAAACGTTTTTGAGCGGGGTTTGTTGTGTGATGTGACCTTACGCTGCATACCAAATATCATGGAAATCTTTTGGGAAATAATGTAGAAACCATTTGTTTAATATTCTCCATAAGAATAACATCGTGCTCTCTACTGTTTTAGTTACGGGCAGTAAATTTATGCAAATCATACTTTACCTAATTGTTTTCAAGTTTTACTTATTAATAAAAAAAAATGTTTTACTATTAATATCGATGCCTGTTATATAAGCAAGAGCGTGTTACTTTCAGTATCTATTAAGACAATTTTTTACCTTAATAATTAAGTTTAAAAGTTTACTATTTAACACCAAAATTTTTAAAAAAAATTTACCATTGTTAGAAAAAATATATGTTTTTACATATAATTGACTTTGTCAGATTATGGGGACAGTGGGTCTGATATGTACATGTTCTACGTTAAGTTGGTTCATTACACCAAATTGACATTCGCCCAGCCCACTCATAGACCATTCCGGAGAGGTCAAGACTCAAAAAATAATATTTTAAGTGCAATATCTTTATCACGTCAAAGGAATAAATATAAAGGAACTTGAGTGTGGAAATCTTGGGGACAGTGGGTCTGGAGGGCTTGTTTTCATGTCTGGCGGTTTCGCATTCACAACCGTTGACATTCGCCCCCACCCCTACCTCTCCGAGCGTTCACCCTCCAGGGAATGCTAAAGGGCGTAATTACCAACTGCCCTTGATATTCTAAGGGCGCGTCGACGCCACTATGAATTTTCCACTTTAAAAATCACGCCATCCGTCTTCTTGACGTTTATTAAGAAGTGGGGAGGATAACATAAAGGAGTTGCTCAACTACGATTAACTTTGCGCAAGGGTGACTTGTCTTACCTTAACACGACGGTGCGGTATTACCTTAGGCTATGTTTTATTTTCTTTGTGCTCTTAAAATCGAAACTATTTTCTAAATATTATATAGCGATTACATTATCACCTTTCACAGGTAGTATGAATTCCTTAAATATTATATAGCCCGAATGATTGAAATAGTGCTAAGTTTATATTAATTGTTGAAGTTGATGTTGTTTTGTTAAAATATTCCTTCTTAGGAAGAAATGGGAAACAGTAAAAACTTCACAATTGACTTTTGATTATTTTGAACTTCTGAGTTTATTAACGACAAAGGTATTTTAAAATTGGAGTTTGAGGCGACAGCTATCTTTTAATTCTTAGACTATGTAGTATTTTTAAACGTAAACAAAAAATTAAACATGATTCATTTGACTTACTTGACGCAAAACCTCTCTGAAAAATCCTGTAACATATAAAAAGTCATTGACCCAATTGAAAATATTTTCTATAAACAGAACTATAGCCTCTATTTCCTAAAATTTGACATGTCACATAGACGTATTTGCGGCGTGTTAAGCAAAGAAAAAGATTAGTAGATTAAAATAGATTAGATTAGGTTAGATTTTTTAAATAGCGACCATACCACAAGGTAGGTATTTCAAGCCAAGTATGAATGAGGATTGAGTGTAAGATGATTGTGGTACAATCTTGTAGTCTTGTTACTGACTAAGGCTGGAATGTTCCTTAGTCAGGACTGTTAATTGATAGTCCAACATCCGATGGCAACTAAGGAACCTACAGTTTAACCTGGAGTCCGAACCACTGCCTCTGAATTACGAACTGGTCTATCTATGTGATGGTTTTTACGGATTAACGTAGTATTCAATAGTGCGAACGTTAATCCACACAAGAGAACACTACACCCACCAACTATCGCTCACAACTATCCAAAAATTTGCGATCTTCAAGAAGCTGGATTACAGGACGACGCCACCAACCGAGTCAACAGTAACTATTACTGTATTTACTCGTCCGTCTGAGTAGACACAGTAATAGTTGACAAGACTTATCAGCTCATTAGCTTCTTCAGGATCTGAACCTGTAACATGGCTCACTCTCACCATGCTACGACTAAAAGCCATTAAATTCAAAACCACACCACATAGGTCAACTTATATTTCCAATGCTGGCAGCGAAAAGTTTTTTTTACAACGTATGTTTATACTTTATGACGTCACCCTCGGGTGTATGACCTTTAGGTGTGGAAGATCGGCAGCCCCGTCACTCGATATGCGCAGGGGGCTCTCACAATAGGGATTATGCAATCACAATACACAATGACGAGGGGTGAAATGTCACTCCGAGAGCTCTGGTTCCAAGGAAACTTTAGCGTTTATGATTGATAACTTAAAAGCAACATTTTAGTCACGTTTTCACTTACATCAGTGTGAAAGCGTCTTCCGAAATCGATATAAAATCTATTTAAAATAATTATTGAACCAAGTACAATTCATTTTCTCTGGATTTTCGTTCTTCAAATTAATTTATTGTTCTTCAATGCTCTCGTTAATTTTTAGGAGAGAGTGTCTAAAAAGACATCGTGATATGGGTATGTTAACGTATGTTGATCTTGTTATAGACAACTGGTCAGCGGGGTCATTGATAATAGTGAGTTTCTGTCGTGGCTCTGCTTCCTCTTAAATAAGAGACCCTGTGGGCGTTAATTTAATAACTTTTTTTATGGTAATGTATTAGGGTATAATATTATTTTATTTTTATTTTCAAAAACCAATACTTATTAAATATAAGAAATGTTTAAAGTAAAAGAATAACATTTTTTTAATTTTCAAAGCAGGAGCTACATTTTAATTGATAATATAAAATAAAAACCACGCATTTATATTAACAAATTTACTATAGTAAAATAAAATAAAAAAACGTTCGCTCCTCACGAAACAGCATTTATTGGCTGTGACTATCAGCTGAAAAATCAAAACAATGCTAAATAGAAAGTCAATAGGTTGGCTAACTGAGAAAAACAATATTTATACATGTTTTCTTAAGGTCATAGCAACACCATCTATCAGGAAAGGTTTGAACTACGTGGAGAAATATTGCGTGGTTACGAATCACGTGGCAGACTCGTGGTCTGGCAATCAGTCCGCGCTCGGCATCACGAGTGCAGCTCGTGTGTCTACCCCAAATGGGTAAAAATTATTTAATCGAGGAAAATTTCGTATTCATTGGTAATGAAATAGTTTAAACATGTTTTATGGGTTTGTTTATAGCAAAATTTACATATATTATGGTGTTTGATTGTAAAGCTATTCTTTAAGTGTTGCTTGATGTGACAGAACGTCTGGGTGTAAAATATTGTACACTCAGCTGGGCAGCTACTATAGCAAACACGGTATTCGCTACAATAGCAAACAGGTATTCGCTAACACTCTTAGCCGTGATATTCGCCACGTGCTCCTGTGATTATTCAGAGCTGCCAGCGTTCAATGGCGACAAGGAATTCCACTTTTCATTTCACCACAGAAATGGGGTCCCTCCCCCTCGGCCCAGTAAATATTAAAGTATCTCTTTTATGCAGGTTTCTTTTGTAGCGAAGGTTTATCGTGCTCATTCAATTATCCAGTAAATAATTTAAGTACCCTTGAAATCGTTTAAAATTTTGTAAAAGTTTACATAGCTTACCTATAGTATTTATAAAGTACTATTATATATTATAAACCATTATATATGGACCGTAAATACCCTAGATTTTAGATATTTATTTGCTATATGTATTTTAATGTGTTATTTCAATAATTTATCAACAAAAGAAACAGTACTAAATTTTTCATAATATTAAATTTTGTATAGATTTTTAACTAAAACGAAGAAAGAAAAATTAGATTAGATTAGATTATTGAAATGGCAACCTACCAAGGTAAGTAGGCATTTTAAGCAAAGTAAGAATGAGAAGTGAGTGTAGGATGATTGTGGCGCGATCTTGTAGTCTTGGTTCCTTAGACAGGATTGTCCTACAGCCGATGACAGCTAAGTGACCTACAATTTAACGTGGAATTCAAACCAATGCCTCTGAATTACGAGTTGGTCTATGGGGATAGTCTTTGTGGATTAACGTAGTATTCAATAGTACGGACGTTAATCCATACAAGAGAACAATACACCCACTGACCATCGCTTACAACTAATTGCCATTAATGTACTAACTTTAATGTCCGTGTGAAACTCTTTCAAATAATTATATAACATGCCCTATGAACATAACGTTAGGAGCCTTACCTTAATTTATTTTATTTCTTTTTAAGTGTAATAATACAGTCATAAGTCTAATTACGTTGCAGCACTATTTTAGAATTATTATAAAATAAAAGTTAATGTACTATCAAAATACTACTCTTATTGATCCTAACTGGTTATGAACCTTATATGAAAGTCTCGTCCAGTAAGTCAAAGGTTGCTGGATCGAAACCAATGGTCGGCGAATCCTGTCAGATCATGAGTCGTTACCTCTGGCAAGTCACCTTTGTGACAATGCCTCTATAATACCTCGCTGTATTTCATTCGCCACACAGGCCCCTAGGCCCATGATGATGGGAAGTTTAGGTTGAAAAAAACTTTTATGAGGGATAAAAATATTAAAATATTGATATGTGAGAATATTAAATTTAAGTTATAAAGATTGAGGGGGACAACCATAACTACTCTCAATGAATGATATATCACACCTAAAATAGCATTGTTCCCTCAATTGAGCGAGTTTATCCAAAAACGTTTTAAACAATTGTATTTTTTAAATTATCTGAACGTTTCCCTCGACAACTGAGATAATATTTTTGTGGAGACAATGCCCAGGGATGAATACTAAGTAGCGGGGCAGAACGGTGAATCGCACGGGGTTTGTTTCACGTTTGCCAATTCTGCATTCATAATCATTGACTTCCACGCCAACATTGTCCCCAGTGTCCCCCACCCCCCCACCACACTCCTCCCCTCACTCCACAGTCGTAAGGGGGTAATTACTAAAGGCACTTCTCGCAAGTGGAGTCTCCACCACGATCGCTCTTACAAATCATTCCAGTCGTGTTTCCCTTAAAAATTTATACTTTCTAGATCGTTTACTCTATATTTAAAAGTGTGTAATAAAATTAAATAGCAATGAAATGAGAGGGTTATGTCTAAGCTATGGGGGGTTTAACAGATTTTTATAATGTAAAAATCCAGCGGAAGTGTTTACATCCCGTTTTCATAGAAACTACCACATCTATTGTATTGCAATTTTGGTTGTAAAAACAGCTGTTTGGAACTAAAAACATTCCCTAATTGTAACTTAATATCCGTTAAATCGTAACCATATACGACTAATAATGGACGTGCTACTACTAGACAGCCTAAAACATCAAACTACTTGCATGACTGGCATATCGAGTGGAGCCTCGTGGAACTGGCCGCGTTAAACCATAAACTGGAGGTTTATTGTTGGCCGGACTAACACATGCAGCTAAGAATGTACTTGACACTTTGAGTGGCTTCTTTATAAGTTTTCCGTGTTCAAAATATGCGGTTTTAAGGTTTTAAAAAAGTTTTTTAAGAATTGAAACACTTATTCTTGTGTAGTTATTTATAGAAAAAACATAATTTATCAGTATCGTTTTGGTTTCAAGTCTTCGCATAATAAAAGAAAGTTTAAAGATTCACATTTCAAATACAATTTTCACAGGTTTTCCAGATAACAGATAAATAAATAAAATATGAACAATTTTTGTAATTTAAAATTTTTATGATCTTATTACATATATGCAATATTTTTTATCTTGTAGACATCAAACCGGATGAAAGAAATGGTTTCAGACATAACGAACTAAAAAGTGCAACAGTTGGTAGTATTGTGCTGGAGTCACGTTCTATGAACATCTGTTGGGTTATTGTTCAGTTGAAAACCAGCTGTGACAGAGAAAACGCAAGCTCACATTTGCAGAGCAAACTAACGTGCTTGGACATGCCACTGAACTTGTCTGCTCATGTAATTCGGTACTAGAACCCAGCTGGCAACGTGTTTTACATTACGAGGATATAGTATCGGTTGTTTATACAGTTTAAATCGATAAATTGACTGATGAATCGATAGTTTGATTGTTGTAAAAGAACATCGACTATATGTAACAGTAAAATCTTTTAGCACCATACATTCTATTTTAATTTTATTCGTACACTGTAAATACAAAGGTGTGTTACATAATTAAAGCATTATAGTTTAAAAAAATTTTAAACACAATTATTTTAAGTTTTTAATTATATTAATTAATGATCTGGGTACAAAGAGAAATCCCATTACATATAATATATCCTAATGAGTCTAATTATTCCTCTGATGATTTCGATAATACGTCCTCATACTGGAAATAATTCCTTTGACGTTATTAATACAACATAATGACTGAGAATCCAATTAATTGGCAGTATCGTACAAAGAGTATAAATGTTAGAGCAACAATGGAGCCAGGAACAGGTGATTATTCAAGCTGTCAACCTGCTCAATGGTGACAAGGAATTCCACTTTTCATTTTAATGCGAAAAGCGGTCTTTTTGTTGATTGAAAGAAATATTTTATTTATTTAACTGCTAAGTGGAAACCCTGTTAACAATTTTATTTTTAGTTGTGACTCTTTAAATTTCTATTAATTATTTCAAAGTGAAAAACACAACTTTAAAAGTTTTTGTATTAATATCTTAGAAAAAGTTAGGCCTTTTGCAAAACGGATAAAATATATAAATAGGCATATAAATTACGTACATGTATTACTTTTATATTTTTTTACCATTTATAAACTTTTTTCACATTTTTTCAACATGAATTATTAAAATAATTTTTGAAGGGAACCTTAAAAATGAAGTATATAGAAGGAAAATTTATGTGGTGAATAAAATGATGAACAGTTAAGGCTGATCGACAGGAACAGATTGGTGATAGAGGGAATATCCGATACAAGTTGAGGCGTCGAGGAGGGTGTAGTAGCGTGTGGGAATTTCGTATAGTCATCCCTTATTATTAAATTTACCACCATGGTATTATCAATTCTGACTGGGACGGTGGCGACGTCCTGTAATCCAGCTACTTGTAAGTCATGAATTGTGGATAGTTGTGAGTGATAGTTGGTGGGTGTAGTGTTCTCTTGTATGGATTAACGTCCGCAATATTGAACACTCCACAAAGACCATCCTCATAATTAATTAGACCAGTTCGTAATTCAAACATCGCGGTTTGGATTGCTCATTACAATGTAGGTCCCTTATTTACGATCGGATGTTCGACTATTAATTAACTGTCCTGTCTAAGGTACACGTCAGCTTTAGTCAGTAACAAGACTACAAGATTGCGCCACAATCATCTTACACCTCATTCATACTTGGCTTAAAACACCTTCCCTGTGGTATGGTTACCATTTCAATAATCGAATCTAATCTAAAACTCAAACACAAGAAGGAATACAATTACAATGCATGTTACAAGCCACTCTAGCAGGAACATCAAAGAAGTGAACGACAGTTAAGAATACGTTGAAAAATAAATTATAATATTATAAATTTGTTGTATCTCTACAAATTACATAAGTATGAATGACACACTTATAGTTTTGTCTATGAAATAAGTTTACCACATCAGTGTAAACTCCTATAAATATTAAATAGATGACATATTTTCATCTGAGGACAATTTATTTAAAATTTCTGTAAAATACTTTTAATACAATAACATTTATTCAGTTACTTTTTCATTTTATAACTGAAGACAAATGGGTCTTCTTATATTTCTATATAAGTGGTTCGGTGGAGTGTTGTAAGTTGTCCAATCCACACAAGAAAACACTACATCCACAGACCATCGCTCACAACTATCCACAATTCGTGACCTCCAAGTAGCTGGATTACAGGATGACGCCACCATGTGACAATTTGACAAGGGACCTTACGGAGCGTTAGACTACCCTTAAATAAATAATAACAAAGAAGGAAATAAAATTATGCAGTAACAAATAAAAGCGGTAGATGTATGACAACGGATCCAGTTCAACTGAATATGGATGGACGTTCTCATTTCCTACTGGACGCGTAGCATTGCACGAACATCACATGAAGCATGGTCGTTATCCGTAATGCCCCAGATCCACTTTCACATGCGCGAATATCGGCGACAGAGTGCGACGTTGACAAATCACCTCGGGGTGCGGCTCTAATGAAAGCCAAATCTGGCAACATTTATATGATAAATGATTCTATACAGTGAGTACGGTAGGTGGATCGGTGAAGAAGAAGAAGGCTGAGTAGCGGTAGAGATGGGTTGTGAATAGGCTTACATCAGGACCAACGATTAGTCAATATACGGATTTATTTATTTATTTTCCATCATAGATACATACATATAATGAAGTGAGTACAATGGAAAAGTCAGGATATATCCCCACAAAAATTGAAAAGGTTCAGGGGAAATGTTATCAAAAATTCATAGTAAAAACTATGAAAATACTAATTTAAAAAATTAATTACTTTAAAAAAGGTGAAACAGAAAACGTAAATTTTTAAAATCGGGGTACGTAAACCTCGCAGGAGCGGGGGTACTCATAAAGAGTTACCACCTGCCATAAAAAAGACAGAAAAACACTCACAAATTGAGATAAGACTTGTTTCAACTTCTCTAGCGCACAAAACGTAAAAAACTAAAAAAATGAATAATTCTGAGTAATGTACAGACAAAAATTTTTGTATTTACTCCTCTGTGGGAAATAGGTTAGACCAAGGATATGTCTAAAAGGAAATGTTTTCAGTTCATCTCAACAACTGTACTTATTCTTTTATGTTAAAAATGCAATACAATAGCTCTGGTAGTTTCTATGGATACCTGTTCCATATTTTACATCTTAAAAATCACCAACACGCCCCCCCAGAGCTAAGACATTCATGTCAAAAACTCTAATTTTATTTATATAGATAATAAAATCGAAAGAAATTGACCTACATTTAAAATATTTAAAAAAAGAATAGAATTTGGTTCCCCGGTGGTCACAAACAACCCGACATATACTTCATAGAAAACCATAATATATGCAAAACTCTCAATTTTGTTTCCCGATGGTGTTATGTTTGGTGCAAACAGGGCTTTTACCGGATTATAATACTGGATTTATTGATATGATTTAATAAATTTATAAAATTTTATCACAATGACTAGAAGCCCGGTTGATGTTAAACTAAGAACATAAACTGAACAGCAAGCCTCTGTTCGTGACTGGAGTTGGTATTGTTTTCTCGCATCTTACCCGACATTTTCCGTTTCCTTTCGTTTTCATTCAGTACCTAAGGTCTAACTAAAAACTTATCTACTTATAAACTAAAGGTTCTATACTATCTAAAGCTTTTAAACTATCTATGGGTAATTGCGATCCATGTTTGTACAACAGTAACAGATTCAATTATTAACCAATCCAACTTATCTTAAAAGTTCTAAACTCTAAATTATATTAAGAATTATTTTATTATATAACTTATTTATTATTTATTTATATTATTATTTTTTAGCATATTTCCTGTGATAAAGTGAGGTGTTCACATGACCTGCATGGTGACAGTTAAGCCCGTTACTTTAATTATAGATAGATACTTTTTGATTCTAAATAATATATAAATATTTTATATGTGTCATTAGCTGTTGTCTAATTATATACTTTAGTAAATTTCTTAATACTTTTATTATAATAAGCAACCAGGATATTTTATTATAATCGTATGAAAAACTTAAAAGTACTATCACTTATTTCTATATTAGTCTATTATTAATTATTATTTTCATTTTGAAATGTATTCAAATTCTTTTATTACTATAGACAATATTATATATTAGTATCATTTATGTAACTTTTATTATATTAATATTATATCGTAAAAGGTTTTGAGATTCATACACTATATCATATTATATTATATTATAAAATTTTCACTTGAATATTAATGTATTATTCGTCTTCTGAATCATAGTTGAGCTCTAAAATATCACCAAATGTAAAAGGTTGTTGAGTCTTTTCTGAGTAATGTCTCAATACACTATTTTCAATTTATATATAAGATACCTCTTTCACTCCTCTCCCATAGAGGAATATCTGATTCGGTCCACTGAATATTAGGGCCAGTTCGACGCACTTCTTACCCAGTCATGTAGAAATTTCGTTGTTATTTTCTTGCATGTTAGATGTTTTCACCAATGGTTTCATATTTATTTTCATCGGATACAGTTGAATATTATGTATAAAAGTGGTTTGGTTTAGAATAAATTATTGAAAATTTCCTTTGTGAAATAGAATGAAAGTGTTGTATTTATATTTCTAAATCATTAATGTAGTTGAATTAACTCGTTTATCCCTGGAGAGTGGATCTGTGATTTTGTCATTGTCGTCTTTTGACAATACAATGAAAACGAATAGATTCAATCCGCCGTTAACAAAGATAAATAGCAAATAACCTTTGAATCTTGACATAGCCAAAGAGAAGAGCTGTAAATCATGGGACGGTTTCTTACCACCCTCCACCGCAGCTTGTAGGTGGGGTGTGAGTTAATGCTTACACGAATACGCTCTTAGTACAGCAGCTGCTGCCGCCCCTTGTAGTGAACCATTCTTATATTTTTACTCGTGAAATTAATTATACTTTTGCATTTCCATTGTTATGATTCAGAAACAGCTGATTTCAATACAGTACTAGTGTTGACATGGATATGTCTAACCTCTGACGGGGGGTGTTAGCAGATTTCTGGAACGAAAAATGTACAGCGGAAGTATTTAACGGAAGTGCCATCATAATATGGCTACAAGAACAGCTGTTTCGATGAACTGAAAAAATTCCCTTTAGACACATCCATGATCTAACCTATTTCCCACAGGAAAGTAAATTCAAACGTTTTCATCTAAAGTAGTTCCATTTTGCCCTAGAAATCATGTGTTACTTTTTAACAATTTATTAAATTTAAAACACTTACGCGTCAAAGATAAATGTTTGCTTTTTTTAAAGAGAGGGATTATCATTTACATTTATTGTTTTGTACTTCACAGTTGGAGGTTAAGTTTAACCTTTATGCAAATATGGCAAATGGCATAAGTTTTGGCCAAAAGAACATCTACTGCAGTAAATTGGGTGCATTGAACATTAGCAGTATGAGGACCAAAATATTAGCAAGGATTACGAAGGGGAGAGAAGTTTGTCTAAAAATTTTAAGTGTTAACAAAATTTTAGTTACCTTTTTAGGACAAATGGAGTCTTAATACAGTAGTCCTAAGGAATGAAAATCGATGTATTTCAGAATGAATTAAATGAATATTGATTCTTTATTATTATTCAATAATTAAATTCAAAATTAATGAACGAGTATAAAAAATATTTCTGTTAGAAATAAAAATCAAGAAATTATGATTAGAAAGCAGTTCTGTAGACTGTAAGCTCTACTTACCGTAGAGTCGTCAAGAATGCTCAGTATGTGACTTTCTGACGTGTACATTCTATAAAAGCAAAGCAATAGCGAAATACCCCCGGTGCTGCACTCTCTACGGCGGCATGTGAAGCATGGCAACGTCATCTACCATTACGTCATCATATATCTCGGCGGCATCTACCTGTCTCCTCTAATACGAGTTTTATTTATGACCTCCTCTGTGTACCTTTACGTATAAGGATTTACTTCCTTGTAAACTTTCCTCACGAGTGATTCCACTGAAATTAATTCCTGTTTGTGCTTTCATTATGGCTATGCTAACGGTCATTAGTTTTTAAAATTTAGTTTTAATTGTATTTTTTAATTAAATATTTCACGAGAAAAAGTTTTGTTAATGAATGTCTGTTTTTATAATTTGTCTATAATTCATGGATTGACTATAAGCAAATAACGGTTTTACTTGTATTAAAGCGTTTAGATACATACAAAGTCAATTTTTCCTATTTAAATATATACATGAAAAAATTAGGATATAATTTACCTTCTAAGAACGACTTCTTACATTGCGATGACGCCATCTTACAATTATATACGATACTAGCTGAATTACCCGTCCTTCGCACAGGTAAAACGGTTTAAGAGAGGTTACCTTTTTTCTTAGGCTTGAAATAAATATTCTAAAAAGGGAAAGTTAGATTAAGAAAAAAATATTTATTTGAGGTAAAATATTATTTACACTATGAGAGGCATTTACAATAGTGTTTTATATTAAACACGATTTAATATTTTATCTCAAAAATTTATAAACAAGAGTGTGTACAATATGGCAAATTACCTCCTGTTTAGTAATATTGGGTTAGGAATATCGTTATAGAGACAGGAATCGAGAGAAAAATTAAAATCTACCATTTTCAGCAATATTAATTTCGATCTATCAGTTCATCTGTAAAAATAAACTTTATTTCTTCTTCTTCCCGAACTGTCAAAATGTAGTGTAAACCGATGTTGACATCAGAAAATGTAAACATTGAAACCCAGGGTGGTCACGGCAGCTTTTTCTTCTTCTTCCCGAACTGTCATAGTGTTCACAGCTGTTGACATTCAAGTAATTTTATGTTTTCGTTCTTGGAAATGTATACAGTGAAACCCAGGTTGGTCAGGGCAGCTCTTTCATATTCTTCCTGAAGGATCAAATTTTAGTGTTCACAGCTGTTGACATTCAAGTAATTTTATGCGGGTGACTAGGCCAAGAGGATTTTAAGGAGGTGAATATGCTTATGTGTTCCATGAGTTTAAGATCTACCTTTGTGTAAAATTTCAAACCGGACGATTAATTATTTTTCGCGTTTACTTGCCACAACCAACACACCCAAAAACATACAGAAACCACCTCTTCTTTTATAAAAATATAGATAACACGATAACCCGTTCTATCCCATCCCTTTTATTATAAAATTGCGATAACTGCAGAAACTCATTTTCACCATTATTTTTGATCCTCAATACCTATTTATATACCTTATGACAAACTTAATTCACGTAGTAAACAACTAAGTAGAATTTTTGTAATTTTCTAGTTTTATTTACGGATATTTCAGCCCTCCTACTACTTGACGGCTGTGACTTCACCCTTGGGACTGTCGCATTGGGGGCAATATGGATCGATTGAAACGAGTGAATGTAGCCTACTTCGATTCATCTTTTGCAACTTAATATTTCTTTAGTGTTACAGTACCATTAGACATAAATGTTGGTAAGTTCACCATTTATTTTACAGTGTGTGAATAAATTATAAAAACAGTTTTCTCCCTATCAAACACTGACTAACATAATTGAATTGAATTGAAAACCTCTTTATTCATAAAATATACATTTTATACATCGAGATGCCTCCCTAATACTATCGAAGTGTTAAAACTAAATCTAAAACAATAATTTAAATTTTTTACCTTATGAAAACAACCTTTCTATTACAGTTCAGTGAAATTAAAAAGAGCCTCTCAAATCAAATGCATTTTCAATTTACTTCTAAAATGTTTTAAATTATCAATGGTACGTAATTCCACAGGTAGCTTTAAAAATCTTGCACCTGCACAAGATGTTTTCTAAAAAAATTCTAGCTTGTGAGAGTCAATGGTGATTCTACTTCGGTTTCTTGTCATATATTTATGATTGTCACCCAGCCTTGGAATCTTCTTTATTATTTAGGCATAATGACATTATGGTAAACAGTCACTATGCCTAGGTCAGTGAAATGGGGACGGACAGAATTATCAAATTTCAGATTGAGCATGGTGCGGATAGCTCTTTTCATAGAGATTGACTACGCAAAGGTTGCTACCATATATCATCAAAAACGCACTCATCATGTTCTATAATGGTACAAAACCTTGAAGGATTTAGTAAATGTTTTTGAATAGTTACTTGTGCTGTGAGTGATATTGCCACCATAGTTATATAAATACATATCTTTTTATAATTGTCGTATTTTGGTGTGAATATGAGGCAAAACATTTGAATTTTATAAAACGCAATTCACTCATAACTATTTTCACGCACTATTTGTCCATGTACAATTAAAAATTGTTTAGTTCCCGTAAAAACTCAAGAAATTATTCAGTAAAATGAAGAAGGTTTGTTGGAATCGTTAGCTCCTAGTGTAAACAGTTTCCAGTCAAGCGACAAAGCTGCGTTTGTCGACGTCGCAAACACTGCGATCTCGCTTTGCTATCCTGACTTTGTAAAATAACGGCACGGCTGCTTAAAATAGTTAGTTAAAATATTTTACCCTGTAAAATAACGTTTATGAAAACCTTACTTAAAATACTGAACACATAAAATTCTGTAGGGCGAATATTGTGAGCGTGCTTTCGTACCTAAACTGTTTCAAATATAGTTGATTTTAATTATAAATAATAAAATATTCATGGGATTTACTATCCATAAAACAATTTATTTTATTTTCTAAATTAAGTTTGGCAGTTTTGTACCCCTAGAGGCCTTACAATGATAAAAAACTGTTTTGTTTTTTTTTAATTTTGATGACCAAAGTTTGTAGTTTCAGGTGAATTTATTACTGTAAAATGGTTTGGTAAATTTTTAACTAGGCCAATACAAAAATTAAGTATGATAGCCTAAAATTATATTTCTTATTTAAAATAAAACCAGGTAAAAATTTATGAGAAAACAATTTTATTTACCTTAAATCTCCTTAATTATATAAAACGAAGAAAGAGTAATATAATTCTACATTTAGAGCTTCTCCAATATTCTTTGATACCAGGGAATATAACAGGGATGATTTTCCGGGCTAAAATTGAGAAGTGGAATTCCATGTAGTCATTGAGTGGGACTGAGGTCCTGAATTATCGAACTGGCTGAACAACGAACCGGGCGCGTTACTGCTACTGTATTGGCTGTGATGAGACGCCGTTGTTGTTTCTTTATTGTCTCTTTAGACCACAGTTACATCACCAATAACGAATCACTACAGTAGAATATAAGGAGCACATATTGATGAAATTTAATTAAAAACTTTTTACAGTACTGTAATATAAATATAGTTAACCCGCAAGTGGTCGATGGATGAGCTAACTTTTCATTTTTAGTTAAAAAAAACATTGAGTTTATAATTTATCGGCCTGAAACTTAGAATAACTGTTATTTGGGGTGTCAGTAGTGGGGATGGTTAAGTGTCCTTTAGTCTGTCCTTTGTTTCGTTACAGTTACAGTATAGTAAGTACAACTTGTACAATTAAAAAGGCATTTTATTTAGTAATATACTATGTATTTTGTACATTTATTATTTTGTTTTGTTATGATCTAATGTGTATTAGCAAAAAGTCTTTTTAATAGCGTCTTGTGTTTAAGTATTTAAATTTAGAGTTTTTAAATTTACTATTGTAAAATTAGCTATTTTTAGTTTAGTATATAATTAAAGGTTAGAAAAATAGTCAAACAAAAGATGTATGGTATCGTTTGTTCTAAATTTGTGAAATATAAATCGTTAACAAGCCTAATTATAAGTTGAGTACGATACATTAAATCTATTAGTCAGAAAGTGTTCGTCTAAAATCACTACTCCTAGACTAAAAATAAACATTACATTCTGGAATAGGTACAGAAAAGAAACAATCTGAGATAATTTAAGTTATTTTATTCATTTAGGGAGTTCACAGTTCCCAATAATTTATTTATTATACACAATATACGTTAATTCACAATAGAGAACATACATGCAATTAATAATTAATTGTACAAAACTCATTTCAGCAGATGGAAAAAGAGGATACGAGGAGAAAGTATAAATTAGATGAAAACTCTAGCTACAAAAATAAATAGTTCAAAATAGTCGAGAAATAACATTAAAATCCATGTTTTTAAAGTACAGTGAATATACAAATCATAATGGTGCAACTACAGTAATTTAACAAAGAAACAACAATTTAAATATAATTCAACTTCTCAAAAAAAACAGAATGCTAAACAAAATTTGTAATACAAAATAATCAAGAGCTATAACAATGAAGAAGTGGGAATATGTATTATGCTTTAGTTCAACAATAATCATGCCAAATAGTATAAAACTAAACTTAACAATGAGCATAACTTAGTAAATAGTGTTAATAAATTTAAATTAGAGTTTTTAAATTTACTATTGTAAAATTAGCTATTTTTAGTTTATATATAATTAAAGGTTAGAAAAAATAGTCATACAAAAATGTATATATCGTTTGTTCTAAATTTGTGAAATATAAATCGTTAATAAGCCTAATTATAAGGTGAGTACAATACATTAAATCTATTAGTCAGAAAGTGTTTGTCTAAAATCACTACTCCTAGACTAAAATAAACATTACATTCTGGACTAGGTACAGAAAAGACCGATCTGAGATAATTTAAGTTATTTTATTCATTTAGGGAGGTCACAGTTCCCAATAATTTATTTATTATACACAATATACGTTAATTCACAATAGAGAACATACATGCAATTAATAATAATCTGTACAAAAACTCATTTCAGCAGATGGAAAAAGAGGATACGAGGAGAAAGTATAAATTAGATGAAATACTACAAACATAAATAGTTTAATAAAAATAGGCATCGGGAAAAAATTAATGGTCCACTTTTAAAGTACTGAATACAAACCTAATTTCGATCCAGCAGTTTATGTGTAAAAATTAACTTTATTTCTTTTTCTTACCGAACTGTCAAAATGTAAAGTAAACGGATGTTGACATTAAAAACTGTAAACATTGAATCCCAGGGTATTTACAGCAACCATGTCTTCTGCTTCTCGAACTGTCAAATTTTAGTGTTCACAGCTGTTGACATTCAAGTAATTTTATGTTTTCATTTTCTAAAAATGTAAACATTGAAACTTAGGACGTTCACAGGGCGTAGCCCGAGAGGATTTTAAGGAAATGAGTATGCCTATGTGTTGCATGAGTTTAAGATCTGTCTTTGTGTAAAAAAATTAAAATCCATATACGATTTAGCATGTGTGGACTCTTTTGACGCTTTCAAGAGAACAAATCAATCCATTTACTATGATTTTTTATAACACTAGGCTATGTGTTCATAATATACTAAACATGTTTATCTCTAATTAAACTTATGTGTGTATTTTCTCGTTAATGTTAAACTTACCAGGCACATGTTTGTAGCTTGAAAAGTTACTTTATACTGTATGTGGACTTTAAATGCATGGTTAATGGTTGAGCAACAGTTGGTAACACTGTACGCCAGTCACGTGCTGAGAGGTTTATGTTCACAGGCTGAATATCCGGCAGTGATACCAACCTAGCTTAGCTCTTAGACAAAACAGTACGTGCTTTTAATACCACCTTCATCTGATTACAGACCCTTTCATATTGTTTATGTATGCTAAAAGCAAATCCACTCAGCTTATGCAAAGTTTACGAACTGGTTATCGTTTTTAAAGCAGTCAATAAATTTTACAGTAACATTCTTCAATAATAATATAATAAATATATTACATAACATCATTTTACGTTTATAGTGTAGTTGTGAACAAATATTTAAATAAGTATTTAGCCAAAAAAGATACGGAACTTAATAAAAAGTTATTATTTATTATTGTAAACTATTGATGTTTAAGTATAAATTTAAAAACGATAGTACAATTTATAACTAAATCAGAATTAGGATAAATTTATTTGAGTGTCCATAAAATGTTTAAAATTATTTTTCGTTAATAACCACTAAATCTCAATTGTCTAAAACTCAAGTGTAGACAGTTTTGTTGAACTATATATATAAGTTAATTATTTCATTTTTACAATATAAGAACTACGTGCTATTATAAGTTTGATTTTTTATATTATCAAAGCACCAAACGAATTTCATTTTAGATTTTTGGAAGAGAATAGGCTAGTAAGGTTCTGAAATATGAGGAGAATATAGGGAGGTTTCTTCGCCCTAAACCTACCCTGACATTAAGGGTGGCACGTGTAGTTTTACTGCTGTCACTTGGGTATTGGGGACCGCAATATTTTTTGGTCCTAATGTATTAATTTTTAACTTCTAATCCTTTTTAATTTCTAATCCTTAAAAAATAAACTAAAATAAAAATGTGCCTTAAAATAATTTAATCTTCTCTCTCATTTTTCACTTTCTCAATTCACTCTTTCAACTACATTCTCATGCAATCTTGTGTTTTCAAACATCCTAATATTGAATATTACGATTGTAGAGGTATGTTTTGTAGGTTATAATCTATAATATAAGAACGTTTTTCATCCCCAACATAAACACTGATACACAGTGACACACAATACTTGAAAAGTGAATTTCAAACGCATTTTTCATCAAACCAAATACAGACAGTTATGTTTAGACTAAAAAAGGTTATGCGAAACATTACTGCTAATAAATTTGAAAAGTTCCTCCATCTATCGTGTTTGTAAACATTCTATTGACAGTATTTAATATTATGAAAATCGTCTACACTATATTAATTCGCTTATAATAAATATTTTATTACCTCCTACATTTTTATAAAAATTTTGCATTGGTTGTATTCTTAAGCAATACATAATACTAACACAGTGAGCATTATCTGTCAGCTACTATTAAAATATTTGTACAAGAATTAACAAACTATACAAAACACAGTACTGTATAGCTAAATGTCTATCTGTAGCTCGTAAGTATGAAAATATATTACAATTATATTTACCATACGAAAACACAATAAAGTATAAAATATTATTTAAGAAAAAAACTCAACCGTTATATTGGGAAATGGGGGCTATATATTTTAAAATATACTTTTAAACCTCTTCAAAAACATGGGAATACTCCACATAGTTTATTCAGATTTACGATATTAAACATACCACGCCAATTTTTTTCCAAGAAAATTTACCATTATCGTACAAAAATCTTATTTTGAATACAATTAATATGTGTTCATTTGAATTTTAGCCCCACTTGCTCTGATACCCTCAATATAACTTCAATACAAGTAATTAACATTTAATTGTATTAAAGTATTATAATAATAAATCCAATTTGTATATAGTGATTTCTGTATTGTAACCGTGTTAGCCTTTACTTCATTGATCTGAAACAGAAAGAGTACTAAAATAAAACGATCACTCAAAAGGAATCAGTTCCAAGAAAGTCAAAGAAGCTTATCTCTGTCATAGATCACTTGGTTCTTCGAATCTTCATCATATTTTCAAAGAAACAGAAGTTGTAGTTAAACCGTTTTCTCAAAGACCTCTCAAAGAAAATTTATTATTAAGCTATTTTTTTCTACTAAACTGTACTAAAAAACGTTTATTTAATCATTTAGTCCTGGCTCAAATTGACTATTTCGTTTTATATCATATTATATATCTTCCAAATCCAAAACTAGGGTCACAATAATTCGTTTCCTTTTTCATCCGTAAGCAGTAAAAAATATTCCTGAGTTCCACTACCTCAAATTTAAATGTGATGTTTTGAATAGGTAAAATGAAGATACAAGCAAGAAAAGGTAGCTAAAATAATATTAAAACCCTGCACTATTGACAAATGGATATTTATTTGAGAAAGTAGATAGAAACTTACACTTGGGAAGTGATCAATCTTATCCCTGTCTTTGCCCGGACCCCACACACTGAAGTCTCACCTTTATATAGGAGTCCATCCAAACTTTGTTGCAAATATTCACTAACCTCGAAAATGGTGCAAATTATTTCTTTCTTTTCAGTAAATAAGGGGTTTGTTTATTGTATTATTGGAAACAAAAGTTAACTAAACACAACTTTTTGTTTATGCTGAAAAAAGATTTTAAAACTATAATATGTGTATTCTATTTTTATACAGTTTACAAACGAATAACTTAAATATAATAATTTATTCCAATTAGTTCAGCTATACCGGACTAACAATAGAATCAATGGAACAATTAACTGAAAAGCAGCAAATACAAAGAATCTATGGAATTTGAAACCTAGTAAATCGTCCATGTTGATTGTCAATATCGGTGAAATTAGTAAATATGTACCTGAATTTGTAAGAATAGGAATAATATGTGGAAAATTACATCTATTTAATTGCATGCAATGAAATTTCTTGTGGCCTTATGGTCCCTGAGTCATCAGATTATTTGTATAATAAATACAGTTTTCCAGAAAATCCTACTAATGAAGACAAATATGAATCCTCCAATATGTGTCAAGAAACAGTGTAATGTTTAAAAATATTATTAAAAACACTTTTCTCAATATTTTATGCATAAGCCTAAATTTTATATTTTTATGTTCACAACTATAACCCCTATAATAATCCACAAAAAAGGAAACATTTACATTTTTGACAAACTTTATATGTTTCGAGTCCCTTTTATTTTAAAAGAAAAATGGATTCTAAGAATTTTTTTGGTTAAAGCCCTTTTTAAACACTTTTGCCAAAACATCGGTATGTAAGACTGGTAGGCTACGAATTTGTTTAAATCTTATGTACAAATTTAATACATCTACAGATATCAACTCTACAGTAACTTCCTAAAGTACTCTCATGAGTAACATATTTAAATTCTGTTTGATTTCCTTCTTTTACCTTTTTTATACACAAAAATTTGTAAAAATTGCCGGTCTGATAGACCGGATGATTCGGTTAGCATAGTAAGCATTAACATTGTTTTAAATAGGTGCTGATATCATAGACCAGTGCTTTATTTTGGTTTACGTAAGTGTATAGTTTTTTCGTCAAAGATAAAAGTAACAGTTGCAGATGATAAATTAAACTGACTTAAGTAAACTGAAAATTGTTATATACATACAAAAAATAGTTGCGTCTCTGAGACTGGGTGTTCTGTTATGTTAAAGATGTAAAATAATATAAAGCATAAATAATTCACAATAAAAAACTCTACCATAGATTCTTTTAATCCAACAGGTCATTACTTGAAAGAAAGGATTAGCAATGATAAACCGGTCCATAAATTTTCATTTTCTCGTTATAAAAGCAATAAAGGTACTACAACGTGGATCTGCAGAACTCGGAGTTACGAGAGATTCAGCTTTAATAACTCAAATTTGTTTTCCTGGATTCTCAATTAGTGGTTTGCACTGGGAAATTACATACAGGTTTTACGTTTTATCTAGTTGCCAGTGCACAATTCTCGTTAAAATATTAATAGGGAAAACAAAAATCTGTTTTCCTTAACTGCAGTCCTCATACAAAACCGACTCTAAAAATATAAAAATCAAATAATTCATGTTAAAAAACTGATATATTTATGATTTGAAAGTCGGAAAAAGGGTTGGTAATATTTTTAGAAGTTAATAGTTTTTCTTTTAAGGAAACGAGTACTAATGTGGTCTTAGATGGACTTACGTCGAAAACTATGTTTTGTATATTATGTATGTTTGTACGTGTGTGCGTCTTTTAAACAGTACAGGTATAAAAATAGTCCAATCGACAACAAATCACTAGGATCCTACATTTCCTCGGATGAGTTGAAAAAAACAGGCAAATTGGTTCATCCAAATGGGGGTTTTACAGATAATTTACTTAAAAATCAAACTAGAAGCACTTATAATTACCATAGAATAATCCAACAATTCAGTGATTTTAGAATCGTTTCTCTATGTCAAGTGGTTACTATGATATGGCAACAGTTGAACACAGTACGTTTTATTTTGGAGTTTAAATGGAGAAAATTATAAAATTGATATCTCGTCTATTATTTGAAGTATCATGGTAAAACCTGATATACTACAGCATCATCTAGTTAAGATCTACTACTAATGTTGAAAAATCTAAAGTATATTCTTCTTCGCAGCAAAAAACGTATAATTTCCAATGTTATATTTTAGGGAATGAGTAAATTGGTAAAGCTTCCTTATTTAACAAATGATTCAACTTATTTCAAATCGTCACAGTTAAAGCCTAAATAAATGGAAACTGTCTTAATACGGATTGTCTGCTACGGAGGTATTTCACTAAAACTTTACCCTTTCAGGTAAATTACAGATTTTTACTTAATACGTATTAAGCAAACATAACGGTAAGCGGACCCATTACAAAGTAAAATATACTGATAAATCACACAGTTTTGATTAGAAACCCTGGAACCTTAAACATAAACATTATTAGAAAAACAGTCTGATCAAATACACAACGTTTCCCATAATATCGTATCCAAATGTATGTTTAAAGGAACAACATTTAATTCTATACACTATATCAAGAATGTACAACTTAACTTATCAGTTCAAAAGTTTTAAACCAAAGACAAAATGGATATTACCAACTCCTATTGATCTAAGTAGCAAGTTAACTGTAAACGAAATGTTATAATAGTTGTATACAAAACAAAGTTCTTTCATAAAAAAATTTTAATGGGATACTTTCCATACATTTTGACATGGATATGTCTTAGCTCTGGGGGGTGTTAGTGATTTTTAAGATGGAAAACATGTAACAGGTTTCCATAGAAACTACCAGAACTATTATTATATTGAATTTAAAATATAAAAGAATAAGAACAGCTGTTTTCATGAACTCAAAACATTCCCTTTAGACATATCCATGATCTGACTTATTTCCCGCAGGGAAGTAAATACAAACATTTTTTACGTTACCAGTCTATACTGCACTATATGTTAATGAAATGAGAAAAAAATTGTCATTGCTGTACGTTAATATTCGGTAGTTTTAATCCAGTAACTTAAAATAACTGAGGTTGTTGCTACCAACGTACCATTGTGGAGGAAGTGAAGTTCAGGAGCTAGGTGAAGAAGATGGATCACTCCCAACCGTAGTTTCTTTGAATCTTTCACAAGCAAATCTACATTTATCATCTTGGCTTTGTTAAGAGGCTTAAATAATCGGCCGTATAATTCCTTTAATAATGGTAATTCAGTATTTTTAACTATTTAATTCAAAGAAAATTAATCTAATTTGAATTTAAATATTGATAAGTACCAGTTGAACGTATTAAGGACCTCTAGGACCATTTACGAAACGTTAATATCAATTGAAGCTATAAAGTGTATAATTACGATACAATTTTCTCATTGTTGAAATGCAGTACACAGTTAGGGGTGAAATGAAAAATTAAGCATGATGGATTAGTTAAAAATATTCCTCATTAAGCTATTTTATTTTTGACTTCAAAAAGGACCTTATTTGATTTAAGTGGATTACACTGTTGATGAAGCAAGTTAGGTCTACAATTAAAGTAAATAATATTCCGTTTAATAGTGTTTAATCGTAAGTAATTTCTATTGGAGGGATGTTACTTATTAAAGTTGTATAAACTTACAAAGTAAATCACTTGTTGAAATAATAGTTCTATAAGATGAATGCATCTTTTTTCAAAGTAAATAAAAAAGGTGAGCAATTATAAAAATAAAAATAAATTAAAACTAAAAAAATAAGATTTAACTGAACAAGAATGACTCTTGCCAGTTCGATGGTTGTAGAGGCTCTTCACTGCTGACGATGAAATGTTGCTGTGTTTGTTAAGCCAAACAAATCTCCATGACATATTGCTGTTTGGTTATCACTCCACACTGTTTAACGTGGCCCACTCGTTTTGAGTCCGGTATTAGACTTATCATTTGCATCTACTCGCACTGAACGATGTTGGAGAAACGATCCGGTCTTTGATATTTGTATACTTCAACGATAACTTGGCTTATACTTAAATAATATACAATTTAGAGTGAAATAAAAATTAAAAAATGATCAAATTTTTGAAAATTCATAATGGCGTTGGTTATTAATTATTAAATTAACAATTAGTTGGACTTTTCCAACGCGTCTTGTGTTTAAAATCTACACAACGTTTCGAGAATTGGATAAACTACTTCCGTTTTCAAGTGCCTAACAATATTTACATTTGTACAAACAAAAAGTTATTTCTACATATAAAAAAGAAACCGGTCAAAAAACACAACAAAAATATAACTATAGAAAAACATTGTAAACAAAACACTCTACTTAGCCTATAGAGTGTACTTAGAGTGTAGTGGTCTGACCTTCGTGTCGTGCGGTCCTACTTATTTTTACGTCCGCTAGCTCGGAGGCGGAGTGCTAGTGTCGTTCGTTTGCAATTTTCCGAATGTACAGAATAGGCTAAGTAGAGTGTTTTGTTTACAATTTTTTTTCTATAGTTATATTTTTTGTTGTGTTTTTTGACCGGTTTCTTTGTTATATGTAGAAATAACTTTTTGTTTGTACAAATGTAAATATTGTTAGGCACTTGAAAACGGGAGTAGTTTATCCAACTCTCGAAACATTGTGTAGATTTTAAACACAAGACGCGTTGGAAAAGTCCAACTAATTGTTAATTTAATGATCAAATTACTGTCATTAGTCGATATACATGTTAACTATCCATTACAACCAACAGATATGATACTTTGTTTGAAATTCATTATTGGTGATGGTGGATTGATGTTATTTAGATTTTTATTGCGGACATTTTCATTTTTAATTTTGTTTTACATAATATTGTGATGGAAAATGTCCGCAATAAAAATCTAAATCACAACAGATATGAATTTAGAGAGGTGGAGATTTTTCTAGGAACTGCTATCGAATTCATTCTATCTATTTTCAAGATGTTACAAAGTCTTGAGTCTTTGAGGTATAATGCAAGATTGAAATACCGACTCACTTATGGAAATAATCAATTAGGAACATTTCTATCTTCGGCAAATCAAGTAAATAAAAGATAACTTAAAATATTCTGACAAGTCTCACAGGCAGCCTAATAATTGTAAACAACTTATCCTTCGACCTAGCTTAGTCTAGACAAAGCAAGAAAAAAAACCAGAAAAGTATCTAAAAAAACTTGCCTAGACTAACTTGCCTTTTTAAATTTCTGACACATTTATATTGGCTATTGTAGAAAATAGTGTAACAAATATTTTCCGCATTTTCCATAGACAGAAAAAATAGCAAAACTAAAAAAGGATTATTTTGTAAAATTTATTTAATCCGCATGTCGATTTTAAATCTTGTCTGATTTTCCAATGTACATTTCGTCACTGGGTGTGGCATAATCATAGGGTAAAAAATTTCAATGTCACTATTGAAATAATTTACTGTTTATAATTTCATAAATAACAAGTCGTGTAGCTTGTAAATTTATAATTAAAATGACACTCAACAAACGGTAAATGGTTTAATAAACTTTAAGAAATAAACTTTTAAAATAATCATTTTAAAAGTGTGTGAATTAGAGAAGGAGTTACGAAAAACTAAGCTTGCAAATACTGTAATTCGTTAAAAGTATTATTGCAACACATCCATCCACTGTTGACGATGAAATATTTTCATGTTTGTTGTTAAGCTAAACAAATCTCCCTGACATATTGCGGTACGGTTTACACGCTGCAGTCTTTTAAATTGATCTACTTACTGTGTATTTTCTGTGGATTGATCTAAAACTCACGCTCTTCTGGTACTTCTGAATTGTAAAAAATTACAAATAAAATTCTATAATTTTGACTTCAAAACTTTTGTCAAATATTTTATTAAATGTTTGTGAGATAGTCTGTGATATCTGTGGATTGTAAACTAAACTTTAATTTTAATGAGATGGTCGGTGGCTAAAGTACGATATGATCAATCGTGTTCATCTATTAGTTTATTTGAATACTAGCCAAAGTACCCGTCCTTCGCACCGGTAAAAAGGTTTGAGAGAGGTTACCTTTTCTCTGTGGCGTGAAATAAATATTCTAAAACATGAAAATGTGATTGAGAAAAAATGCTTTATTTGAGGTAAAATACTATTCACAATAAAATAGATATTTTGCCTAATAATAGTATTTTATAATACACACGATTTCAAAAATGTATAACCACGAGTGTCTACAACATGACAAAGTAACAACTGTTAAGTAATAATGGAAAAGAATAAGGAATAACGTAATAGAGACAGGTATCGGGAGAAAACTTTAAATGTATCATTTTCGGCAATATTAATTTTGATCCAGCAGTTTATCTGTAAAAATGAACTTCATTTCTTCTTCTT
This sequence comes from Nephotettix cincticeps, assembly GCA_023375725.1. Classification (NCBI taxonomy): domain Eukaryota; kingdom Metazoa; phylum Arthropoda; class Insecta; order Hemiptera; family Cicadellidae; genus Nephotettix; species Nephotettix cincticeps. The sequence continues at coordinate 4,231,385 of CM041785.1, forward strand.
CCCGAACTGTCAAAATGTAGTGTAAACAGATGTTGACATTAGAAAATGAAAACATTGGAACCCAGGACGGTTACGTCAGCTCCTTCTTCTTCTTCCCAAACTTCCAAATTTTAGTGCTCACAGCTGTTGACATTCAAGTAATTTTATGTTTTCATTCTTGAAAATGTAAACATTGAAACTTAGGACGTTCCCAGGACATTCAAGGGGATTTTAAGGAGATGAATAAGCTCATGTGTTGCATGAGTTTAAGATCTACCTTTGTATAAAATTTCAAACCGTTCGGGTCAGTATTTTTCGCGTTTACTTGCCACAAAAAAACCACAAACATACAGTAAACACCTCTTCTTTATAATATAATAGATGCATGACCTGTAATATAATATTCAAACATTTCATCTTGGAATATAGTGCCTTATCGTCTGGTTGTGAAGCTGAGAACGTAGGAATACACGCTTAGTGTCAACTTGATGGAAACATCCCTGTAGCCTTCAAGCCTGAAAGCCACAGATTCAACACTGAGGCAGGAAGGGTAGTTTCGTTAGGGGAGGTTTGGGGGGTTGCTGAGTCACACTTGCTGAGATACCAGGTGTGGCGTGCCCCTGCATAATGATACCCATACACCATACAGAGATTAAAGAGGTTTAAATCCACAAAATTTATTACAGAAACCCTCTGCACTACGTTCAAAGAGAAAACATTATTTTCAATAATGATCCATTAAATGGAATGTATCATTATGATTAAATAACAACGACAGTATATAATTGATATATATTTGACTATAACCGGCTATCAATTTTGACATGGAGATGTCAAAGCTCTGAGTGGGTGTTTTGGAACGCAAAAAATGCAGCGGAAGTTCTTAATGAAAGTCCTGTCATAAGGTAATAAGAATAGCTGTTTAGATGAAATAAAAAGAGTTCCTTTAGTCATATCCATGATCCAACCTATTTCTCACAGGGGAGTAAATACATAATTATTTTGGCCCTGTTGTTTCATTGGTATATTTTTATATATAGTATATTAAAGTACATTAGTATATTTTTAGTATATTTTTTTATTAGTATATTTTTCTTAGTATATTTTTATAAGTAAGATACTTGACCCCTGACTCTGAAGAAACTTTAGGAGATACCAATTGATTTAGAGGTTTTGATCATTTCAAAATATTTTTACCCGCGCATGTTGAATGTTATTCCATAGCACCGATAAGGTTAAAGCCATTTGTACAAAATTATTGAAAACCATAAAGTAAGTTTTACATACATTAACTATTTTTTATTATAATTTAGTGTATAGATTTAGAACCAGTGTAATGTGAAATCTCCTAGACACTCTCTATCAAAAGTATATGATTATCATTAAGGCCACGCTATAATACTATTGATTAGCTATTTTTAATTTTTTAATATTTACTCTTAGCTAAATAATAAAATATATGTTTCGTAATAGTGTGTAGCTCATTACGTCATAATTTAAAACGTTACAAATTCTTGTAAACAAATTTTACCTCCGATCTACACTAATAGTTCAAGTAATAAAAATAAAATAAAATAATAATAATAAACCAATATGTCTCCTTTGAGAAAGTTATTCTAAAGTTTATTAGAGAGGATACCTCTCTAATAGAAATGGTAAAAAATATCATGTTAATTTAAGTATTGAACAAAAAATAGTATACGATTATAAACTAAACTGCATTAAATATACCACGACGAATAAAGAAACAGTAAAATACAAAAGAGCCGCACGGTTCGCTACCTCATCTGCACTTCAAGTGAGTTCCAAAATTGACTCGGTTATCGTCAAACTGACAAACTTTTCAAACTCGTTCTGCACACATGAATACGTAAGTAGCCTTCCCCCGTATATATATTTCTGTTTGTCCCTAGCCGTGATTGGCTACCTGAATTGAATGTATTCTTAAAAATCTATCTATAAAGCGATATTAATAACTGTTAACTGTTATACCTAATTGAGGTGGTATTTAAATAGAACATGGACAGACCTTCAAATAGCGATTTAAATGACCAATTTTGTAGAGTTTTAAGGAAGTTTGCATAAAATTTGTTGTGTATTAGATAATTAGATGGGGTTTTTGCTTCTAAAACAGTTTTATTAAATGCAAAAAAATGTTTTAAGTAAACCTAAAATAATTTACAAAATAAGGGCGATAATTTTATTGAAATATTATTTGAAACCACCTGGTAAAACATATAAGTATATTTTCGTAGGACATAAAAACCATTAATTTTTAACAAATATATTGTAGAAAACTTTGGCTGAAAAATCAAAACAATGCTAAATAAGAACTCGAGAGGCTGACTAATCGAGTAAAACAATATTTATAAAAGTGTTCTGAAGGACATAGCAACACCATCTATTGGGAAAAGTTGGAACTACATGGAGAAATACTGCGTAGCACTCGGTATCACGAGTCTGGCTCGTGTGTCTTAACCCAAACAAGTTGAGATTAATTAAAATATTTTTTTTAAGTGGGTTTGAATCTTTTCCATTATACGTATACCACTTTTTAAATACCACTTAAACTGTTTTCTGGTGGTTACTTTTGTATAAAAATGCTATTAACGATATAGAATTATCAATAACCAACACCTAACTCAAGTTCGTAGAGTATCTGTTTGTCGGCGATTAATTTACGTAGCGTGAAATCATAGTACACGCGATATTACCGGCCATATAGCGCTCGGCGGAGTTTATTTAGGTTGGTATTTGACATTCGTATATGGTTAATAATATGTTTATACAGTCAAATATGGCTAGAAAACCACTGGTTTTCCGTTAAAACTATATTTTTGCTTTATTCAACGTAAGAAAATCTCTGTTTTCGTAAAATTACTTCTAAATGTGAAATCCACTTAAACCTTAAACACACAATCTTTTCAATTGTTATTATGTTTGTTAACAGCAGTATTCGTATAACAAAACAGATCTGAGGGTTTTTTAATTGTTTTACTGTTGAAATATTATTTATGCTTGAATTTTTTATGTTTGTTGACCATAATATCTCATCAGGTATCCTTAAAATGAATCCAGAATAGAACAACGGTGTAAAGACTAACATAAAATATAACTTATATTTTGTTTCTAAATTCTAAAATATTCAAAGGTTAACCTTTTTGACTTGGACACGGTATTTTAATTCCAACAACACAGAAGCTAAAGGATAACGCACTAGTCCAGTAAGTCAATGGTTGCTGGTTGAAACCAGTTGCCGTCGACTCATGCAAGATCATGAGCGGTCACCTCTGGCTAGCTTATGTTACTTATGTTACTCAGGTATGGTGATGGGCAGTTGAGGTAAAAAAGTAATCATTTTAGGTTCTATTGTAAAGATTTGTATTGTTTGATGCAAATTTCGTAACCATTTTTTAGGCTATACATGGATAGATCATAAGTAAAGCGTATTTTGAACAATTCTAGAGGAATCGATGAGATCAAAAATGGTTTTAGCTACGTATCTAGTCGATGAACTATCTGTAAAAATCCTCATCTATTATTCCTTTTCCATAAATAATTCACCTATAAATATATATTACTTTATAAGGTCAAACAATCTTTAAGAGAAGCCGGTTTAGCATATTTCGCCGATGTTTAATAACATATCTTTAGGAACATTTCTCTCAAAAACTACTAAACATATTTTGGTGAATCTTTTATTGTTTTAATCTAAAAGTATTTTTGAACATTAAGGCACAGGTTATTTCAAAGAAAAATTATTAATACTTTTTGTAAATCCATACAAACATTTTTAAAATAATAATTTTTGTCCATTTAGTTTTAATAAAATCGTTCGGGAAAAATTTTCTGCGCCTTATTCATTTCCCTTGAAATTCGGTACAAAAAAAGAATCATAGCAATATCTCTAACGGTCTAGGAGAAAAGTGTTCTAAAGGTAAGAAAACACATTTTCCGCGGAAATGCCATCAAACTGTATGATAGTGAGCCCCTCATCGCTGCAAAACTTTGGAAAATGGCTTTGCATACGTTTAGAATTTTATTATTTATATAGGGATGTAGTTGTCAAAATCCAATAAATTATATGTAAAATTAACCGTAAAGTACTAAGGAATATAATACAGCCTAAACCAAAAAAATGAAAATATTGACCCAAATGGTCAACCCACATTAAGCCAAGGAATTAAGTGGAAAAGGAAAATTTAAATTTTATAATTCAATCTATCAAACCTTTGTCCTACAGATTCTATTAAGTTTTTAGGTAAGTTGACTTTAGCTGACCTTTCATTAATAATTTTTAATGTTTGTTGAATTTTTAACGAAAAAACTGTAAAAATACACTTTTTGGTTACATAATGGTCTGGTTAATTTGTATACATGTGTTATAACACCATTTATAGTTTTGGGTTTGTTATTATCTAGATTTATGTTGCTAAGATTTAATAACTGTGACAAAAAAATTCAATCACCTATAAAACCCTAAAATTTAATTTTCGTAACAGTCGTTTGAGGGCAAATTTTTACTGGGGTTAAATTACAATACCTGTTGTCGTCGCAGTGAACATTATCAGCGGGGGTAACATAAACACACTGCAGCTGTTGCACTGAAAATCACATTACCTGTCGAATCCTGATCTCCTATGTTTTGTTTTGATTTTCACTTTTTACTAAAAAATTAATATCTTAAAAAACAAATTTAACGTTTTATTTTTTTGTTAAGTATGCTTTTGCAAATTTTTTTTATCAAACGCACCCCATAACCATTGTTAAGATAGCAATCACTGACGTAAAAAGTTGGGTCGTCGCAGGGTGAACATTTTAGCCCCCGCATAAACAGAAACTGCAGCTCTGTTGAACAGACATCACTGCGAACATGTCATGCACCTGTGCGCCAACTATCTACGTCTTGTACTGTTTTGAAAATATGTTGTTTTTTTTATTTTCTGTCGATTAGTCGGAATTTTTTAATTTTTTTAAACGACGTTGTCAAAAATTCAACAATACGTTTCTATTAAGTCTTACCTTTGTTTTTTTTTTTTTTTTGTTTTTATGAACATAAAAAAATTTTTAAAATATAATCATTAATTTGGAAATTTAGCGATTTTGAAATGGCAAAATTTGTTTTAAGCAAGATTGGAAACGTAGATGAATAACAGACCTTTTTTGTCTTTCTACGTCTTTCGGCACGTTTTAATATTTTTATGGGGATGTTTTTAATTTATTAATAGACCAGGTAATTCGACCCTTGTGAGATTCGATCGACGACCTTCAGTTTTAAAGGTATTACTGATTTTTTCCGCTAAACGACGTTGCTATATCTTGTCGTCCTTAGCACAGAAATTCAGTTTGGAAACGTGGCTTTAACACTTTTACAGAAACCATATTCGTGACCTCCAAGTAGCTGGATTAAGACGACATATCATATTAACCCCATCACAATTATGTACTTATAAATTTTAAAATGACTTAAAATGAGTATTTAAGGTAAAAAAATATGGACTCGATTATATCATTGAAATGGCAACCATACTTCAATGTAGGTATTTTAAGCCAAGTAGGAATGAGGATTGAATGTAAGATGATTGTGGCGCGATCTTGTAGTCTTGTTACTGACTAACACACTGTTAGGAGCTGTTATAATAGCCCAACACGAAACTAAAAGTTTATATCCGAACCACGGCCTCTGAATTACGAATTAGTCTAATTATGAGGATGGTCTTTGTGGATTAACGTAGTATTCATTAGTGCGGACGTTAATCCACACAATAGAACACTACATCCACCGACCATCTCTCACAACTATCCACAATTCGTGACCTCCAAGTAGCTGGATTACAGGACGTAGCCACCGTCCCTGTCATAGTCGTCCCAAGTTATAATATAACTTTCGTTGAAGAACTAAATAAGGGGTTTTGAAAATTAATTTATAGTGAAAATAGTAATAGACCCTATAAAATAACAATACAATCATTTAACTTTTGTACCTAATTTTCATTTCTAAAAATTAATTGCAATACATACTTACGTGATTCTCACGTTCATATTTCTCTGGTCCTGTCATTAAAATACTTTTGATCCCGTAATTTAAGTTATCACCACTTCCTCGGTTAAGCAATAATAATCTCACCGCAATACAGTTAGCAGTATAAATGATCCAATGTGAGGCACACTTCAAGTTTAAAAAGTTAGCGCTCAACGACTTCTGCCAACGTTATTCAATTGAATGGAAAACTTTTCTCGCTCGTTTTCTTCTATTTCCAAACTCTCGGTAGGATCATATTTTAATCATTGAAAATTTTATTCTGTACAAAAAAGCTTAAACTTTTCAAATAGGTTTAATTTTTTAAATTTAACATTGTGTGATTTCTATTAGAACGTTCTTATGTGGACAAAATTGTTATCGATTCAGGTATATTATATAATAGATCACATTTTATTGTTATATATAACTAAGAGTATATTTTATATGATGACAAATAAATTTTAAATTAATGGGAAATCCTTAATTGCGTCTGCTACTGTGATATTCTGTGAACTTTAAAGTCACAATTTTTCACATGTACTAATAATATATTACAGTATTTAATATTTTTAATTAGTGAACTAAAGTGTTAAATTTATTGCTAAATTAAAATATTTGAACTTTATTATATTCATATGTGTTCCTTAACTGTAAAATAGCTGTATCTGAGTACTTGAGAGTCAAAATACATTTTAAAAATTAATGATGTTTTAAATAAACTACAATTTGAATTTAATGTTGAGAAAGTCATTGAATTAAAATTTTTATTAACAATATATAAACACGTGGTAGTTTGGGTTGAAACTTGAAAAACTTGAAACTCTTAACAAATTACCTCGATGGTTATTCTATTGTTGCGTCTGGATGTTTTTACATGGAACTAATTTATTCCTTTCCCCGGGCTGTTAAAACAGCAAGGCTCGCTCTAATTTATCCAGTTCATTATTTTTCCGAACATTTGCGGTATGATTTAATTAGTTTTTTTAATACTTTTCTGTATATATGTTACTATTATTTTTCGTTCACTTAAGAGACTTTCTCTATTTCCACAAGCGATTATAGAAAAAATAATAATAGTCTGCTGTATTCTTGAAATTGTAATCGCCCATCTAATGATGCTCTTTAAACAAAACATTACTTTAATGTTAAAAAAACTACACACATATACAGGGTGTTCATTAAAGTTGGGGACAAACTTTGAGGGGTGATAGTACTCATCAAAATAAACAAAAGATTTCCTATAAACATAAGTCGAAAATCCTTCGTTTAGCCGCTAGCCGCCATTTTGTATTTTATAGAAACAACTTTATATATAAAGAACTATTTAAGATACAGAAACCAAACTTTGCACACATATTTATTGGCCAAAGAGAAAAATATTCTCAAAGTATCATTAAGTTTGCTGTTATATTTTAAAAATGGCGGCGGTTCTTAAAGTTAATGGTTTTTTGTTACTTAAATTAAAATATTTTCAACCACCATAATTTTGAAAATATAAAAGCAAACTTATTGATAATTTGAGAATATTTTTTTCTTTAGCCATTAAATATGTGTGCGAAGTTTGGTTTCTGTATCTTAAATAATTATTTATATACAACGTTTTTTGTATAAAATAGAAAATGGCGGCTAGCGGCTAAACGAAGGATTTTTCGGCATATGTTTATTAGAAATTTTTTGTTTATTTTGATGAGTACTATCACCCCTCGAAGTTTGTCCCCAACTTTAATGAACACCCTGTATACACGTGTACACGAAAACTTTCGTAAAAGTGGTCCAATCTGTATTAAATTTGTTCTAGATTAAAGAACAATTTGTGGGTTTATGTTCGAAAAACATTCACATCGCTCTATCGACAGAAATTTATAGAGTGGGTATTTACCCTGAAATAATGTTTTATAAATCCATTATATCCTTTTCCAATATTACTTAACAGATGGTACTTTGTTATGTTGTAGACACTCGTGTTTATAAATTTTTGAGATCATGTTTATATAAAATACTATTAGTAGATGTAAGTTTTAATGTGAATCAATCACATTTTCATGTTTTAGGATATTTATTTCACGCCGAAGAGAAAGGTAACCTCTTTCAAACATTTTTAACCGTTCGAAGGACGGGTACTTTAGCTAGTTGAAATTAAATCACTCAGTAAATGTATTTAAATAATTTTCTAAATGGTTGAATAATGCATACACTTCTGATTGAGCAAAACCCTTTATTTGACCATCGCAATTGTGCAGCGTCATCGTGCAAAGTCCGTTTTCACACAATCAGCCTATAATTGGATTAAGCCTTGGACCTAATGAACTGGAATGAATGCTGAATATATCTGCATCAGACCTTTTATAATTTTACCGTAACAAGCCGGATATCTGATATATTTTTGCTCAATACATTATATTTATTACTCCAATAAAAGCCTAACTTTTCTATGACGTTTAACACAAAAAAATAGTTTTGACAAAATTTCTAATTTAAACTTTTAACTAGCTCGTAAGAAAAAATCTACAATTACTCCAAGACTGTTGACATTCTGCCTCGTATAAAATATTCAAAATTCTTTAGTATATTATTATTACTAGATTTTGTTATGTTTGTTCAATGATGTTTAAACGAGTAGAAAATGTGTACTTTTACTAGTTCATAGATAAAATTGAATGTGTTTTTAGTCTTGTTTCAATGTTAAAAAATTATATTATCTTTAATTTGCCAAATTAACGTTTATTTTGACAAGACGCCTTTCCACACACAATCATTTCAGGCCCACGCGAGTTTGGTTTTGTTTATATATGTAATTTTTAAAATACATATTTTATTAGTTTATTCAAATTAATATTTAGTTTGCAGCAATAGATAAAAATTTAATATTTTAACGCAATTTCATACATTCTATTCATGTATATCTAACAACTTTATTTTTTTTAGAGGCGGTTATAATGTTTGAAGCTACGAACTCAAGACTAAGTAGGTAAGTTTTTTTGTATATTTGTTCCTTACCTATTTCATGATAAATGTTTAAGAATTGCATGGCTTTGTTTCTGCAGTCATAAGAAGGCAACGGTAATTCGGTAATAGTTTGGAAGGTATGCCACCATATGATCCGGTTTTCATATTTGTGTAAATATATGGAACCTATTATCTCGTATGAAACCTGAAGATCTAATTGCGATTTTTTCATTTGTGAAAAAGGGTTTGTGGAGTGTTTTGATAGCTAACCGAAATGGTTAACATCATTAAGGTTTATCACGCACTAGTTTATTTTTCATTTATATTTTCGTAGTAAGTAATTTATTCACTTTTGTGGTGAGGTTTTTTGTTTGATAGCAAAAATCTACTCAAAAGGAAAAAGGATTATCAAAACCCAACCCTTATCAAAATAGTTAGCTCCCAACATCTACCTACATCCACAGCGCGCTGCAGATGCAAAGTATACAAACGCATTACTACGCATTACTCAAAATGTAAATATTAAGTTAAATCATAGATATATTTAAAGGAAGCGTTTTAAGTTCCTCTGAAAGGCTGTTCTTATATATTACGTCACTAAGAATATGACGTCACTATTTAAAATATGGTCTGACGTATTTAAAACATCCCTCATAGCTTTTGTTCTTCTTTAAAACATGTTTAGAGCTTTTTAAGATTTTACACACTGTACCAAAATTTATATGAATTGAAAAACTAACACATAACTAAGATTCTTTTTCCGAGTTTCCTTAGGTGAGAGCTCCACTACTGATTGCCTGAGTTTAAATATAGTTTTAAATATAGCAGTAGATAATAGTGATGATTTGTCGAATTCAATTGTACCGCTTGTTTATATTTTTATTGTTTAGTTATTGAAAATATATTAATTTTAGTTGTATGTGACTCTATTCAGATGCTGTATTTATCATGTATTAATATGAATAAAGTTTATTTTGATTTGATTTGATTCAAGATTTTTAGGCTTCATGCAAGGGAAAATAATATAGCTCAAAAAATGTTACAACTAGGATATACAAAACATGAACTATATTTGTATTCACACAGCTGGTCATCATTCAGTAGCAGTGTTGCCAACAGTTGGCCGACAAGGATATGCCGACGTAGGACAAAGCGCCCCTAGCGTCAACATACCGCACCATTCTCTTGCACGTTGTGCCGCCAAAGCGCTAGCTATTCTCATTCAAATGAACAGTGCTCTCCCCTGCTATAGTGCTAATTACAAACATGGCCACTTGCCACACAAAGCATTGTTGCTGCGAACAGTCTAGATGCATCATGTGGTGACTGTAGCGTATGATTCTCTTTGTAGCCACTCATGATACTTACTATACTCTGATACTTTACTGAAAAAATACTTACTTTATACTTTTAACTGAAATAGCAACCTACCCAGGTAGGGTTTTAAAGCCAGTATTAATGAGAAATGAGTGGAGGATAATTGTGGTGCGATCTTGTAGTCTTATTACTGACTAAGGCTGACATGTTCCTTAGACAGGACTGTTAATTGATAGCCCAACAGTCAATGGTATATCGAAGGGACCTACAGTTTAACGTGCAGTCAAAACCACTGTTTCTGAATTACTATCAATAGTGTAGACATTAATCTACACAAGAGAACATTACACCCACTGACCATCGCTCACAACTATCCACAATTCGTGACCTCCAAGTAGCTGGATTACAAGATATGCCATGGTCCCAGTCGTACCCAGATAGACATTAAATCAAGTAGGTGGCGCATTCTTGTAGTCTTGTTACTAAGGCTGGCATATTCCCTAGACATGTTCAAATGGAATCTATTCGACCTACAATAAATTGAAGGAGTGTGCCTATAATTAGTTCATTAATTTAAGCATTTCAAGAATATATTTTGCCCCTATGACCAAAATCGTAAAACATTTTTGTGGGCAGAAAATGAAATATACACTTTTTAGTCCAACCGATAAACTTTTTTTCTTTGCAGCCCATTATAATCAGCTCAGCATTGCAAAAAATAGTATTTATTCAGGCTCTTTACAATTGCACTCATAAAACGACATATAACTGTTTCTTGCTGTTCAAAATGAACAACTGATTTATATAATTATATTTATTTATCATTGACTGTCATAAATGTCTCAGTTGAGTCTGACCATGTCGAAAACATCCAATGATTTCGTTTTTTACTAGAACAAAAACGTACTAAGCCGTATTTCTTTGACCTCATGGTATTCTAACAACTGTTTTCCAAACAGTATACCAAACACTGTACCGAAACCAGCTTCTTTCTTTAGTTACGAATGCAGAAAGTCATGTTTTCCCGGCCTAGGTCGGGTAAATCAGCTGGAAATTTTAACCACAGTAGTATTTAATTACGATTTCCGACACTAGTAGCGCACAGCGTCATTAGCTTTCACAATGCAGCCTGTAAAGGTTGTAAAAAGTGACATCAGCTGAAAAACAGTATTACTGGTGACATTGTACTGGTACTGAGGGAATCAAAAGAGCAACTAATGGTCAGATTGAAAAAAAACTATATTATCTTAAACGTTTTATCAAGCTGTTCATAGTTTCTACAAACCAAGTTGCTAGCTGATTTTATCATGAATGTAGGAATATATTTAATTATTTATTTGTATAATATGTCAAAATTTGGCATTAACATTTTAAAAACATAAATTTACATATATAAAAAAATATATGGTTTCAAAACATTTTACAGGGGTCATAAACTACTATTTAATACACGTTCAATTTGTCATGTATGAATTACATTTTGTTTTCCTTGAGCACGTTCCATTAGTTTGCAGGGGGGGAATTAAGGGAGGACATTTCAATTTGTAAACAAGAACAAACACACGACAATCAGTCAGACTGGCCTTGTATACCGGGTCCAATACAAATGCAAATGTGATCACTTTGGTTCGCCGCCACCAGGGGCGCTGGTGTGGTCAGGTGAGCTGTCACATGTGTGTCGAGCAACACGTGCTATTGCAATTTTGTTTGGGTTTTCAAGGTATTTCCATATTGATTGTTGAATTTTAAACTGCACCTTTGACAAACATTGGGCGCAATAGCGTATATTAGGTGTTTATCAATGCATTGTTTGTCAAACAGTTTTAATCCCAATTTCTCGTACCGTGAAATAACTACGAAATGTGTCATATTTATTTGTAAAACTTCCGCGTGTAGGCCTTCGTGTAAAATATGTATAAATTCAAAGTGTAGCTTATATAGTAGACCATATAAAATGTCGACCTACCAAGGTAGGTCGTACACAATATACACACAATAAATAACTCACAAAATAAATAAAATAAAATCGTGCGGAAGTTAATCCACACAAGAGAACATTACACCCACTGACCATCACTCAAAACTATCCACAATTCGTGAACTTCAAGTAGCTGGATTAAAAGACACGCCACGGTCCCAGTATCAATCAAAACTATCTACTGATTCATTGGTTATGATCATCAATGGATCTTTTGATGAAATTGCAGCGTAGTCGTGCGGGAAAAAATCACAACATTTTATTAATTTTACACTCGCTCAAACGTGTTTAAACATATTTTAAGCTGAGTATTTACAAGACTTTATAATCATTTTCTCTTTATAATGTTATTAAATGCGTTATCAGTTTCTAGCTTTCCCATAATTTTTATTCTTCTTGACCTTCCTCGGAGCTTACTTCCCGGTTATGCCTAAATACCTTGGGGGTATTTAGGTATTTAGGTTGGGGGGTAAGCTACTTTCCCAAAAACTAAGAGACGTTGATCCCTCGTGTTCTTGTTGATTACCCTATAGGGTCTACTGGGTTGAAGCCTGTGCTATCTTTTCCTAGATTCTTCCTAGACCAGAGTGCTCCTGCTAAGGTAAAACATCTTCCTTAGTTAAGCATTCAGTGCATAAACGACTTACTATTATTAACGGCAACTTCGTTTCCGAATTGTATGCATTTGAAGGAAAACCTTGTCAGAGTTGTCTATGTGAGTTGACTGGGATCGTGGTGTGTCCTGTAATTCAGCTGCTTGGATGTCACAAATTATGGATAGATTATAGACAAATTATGGACCCTGGATAGATCGAGACCTTTATTTTGGAAGACCGTTTTTATTTTATTCTTTATATACGTAAACTGTTTTCTCTCAAATGCTGAGCTCTTTTTTAAATATTTAATTTAAATTAGATAGATAGAAACAGGCTATGCCTAAGAGGCCCTAAATTTTCTGAATTTATTTACAATGTTGAAGATGCAGTTAAGGAAGGATTAAAGTAGTCTGTAAAGTTTAAAGACCGAACTTGTATTATCTTTTATAACTATTGTATTGCATTTTAAGTTCTTTTTATTGTGATAAAGCATCTGTAACTTTATGTTATATGTATGTAAAAAAGGGAAATAAACGTATTCTTATTCTTATTTATTATGGGTAGTTGTGAGTGATGGTCAGTAGGTGTGGTATTATCTTGTGTGGATTAACGTCCGCACTATTGAATACTACGTTAACCCGCAGAGACTAGTTCGTAGTTCAGAGGCAGTGGTTCGGATGAAACGATAAACATGCCATTGACTGTTGGGCTATTATTTAACAGTTCTGTCTAAGGAACGTGTCAGCCTTAGTCAGTAACAAGACTACAAGATCGCACCACAATCATCTTACACTCATTTGTCATACGTACTTGGCTTAAAATGCCTTCCTGGATAGATTGGTATAACGTATGACCAAAAATAGTAAATTGATCCTTCTTTACTGTTCTCAAAGTTATCTCGGTTGCAGATTGCGAAATTCGGTAAACTAAGAGGTATGCGAAGGGAAGGCCAGAGCACACAGAGGAACGATGCCGGAAGGGGAAGATAATTGATTAAGCAGGACCTTGTGTGGACACCGGGCTCGATGTGGCCGAAGTGAACGTGATCAATATGTGCCTTGAGTGATAGCGACTTTATCGTCGATAACCTAGAGTTGGATATCCTGGAAATGAGGGGTTTTGAAAATTCAAAATAATGTAAATTTACATTTCAAACAATTTCATTAATAAAAAGGATCTGTAATGGTTTGTAAAATTACATAAAAATCTATGATACGTTTTGCACACATTAAATTGCATGCATAAAAACTGTACACTAACCATGGCGTGTATCTGGAAGGAGTACTTTCAGTCTCATAACAAATTAGAACTGTATTCAATCTAAGTTAAAAATAACTTGAGGATTCCTAATTGGATATTCCAGCTTTGTTTACTTATTAAGGCTGCAAAATTTAATTAATATATTGTGTATAAATGTAAAAAAGGCCCCTGATTAATGCTCTGGTGTCGTTTTGGATATATAACACGATGAAAAATGTTTGTATTTACTTCCGTGTGTTCTGTGGGAAATAGGCTAGATCATGGATACGTCTAAATGGAATATTTTCAGTCCATCTAAAGGGCTTTTATTATATATAAATGATGTCACTATCCTATGACGTCACTAACCAAATGACGTCACAGTTTCAAATTTTAGTATCACAAATTGCCAACACCCTCTACCCCCCAAGACATGTATAAACGTACGCACTAGACCAGTTCGTAATTCAGAGGCAGTAGTTCGGAATTCACGTTAAACTCTAGGTCCCTTATAATGATATGCCATTGACTGTAGGGCTATTAATTAACAGTTCTATCTAAGTAATATGACTTCAAGAACGCGCCACAATCATCCTACACTCATCCCTCATTCAGACTTGGCGTTATATATTTACCTCGGGGAGCGCGCTGGTCTAGGGGTAGAGCGCGGGGCTTTGGTGCCCAAGGTCCCGGGTTCAAATCCCGGCAATCACCAATGACTTTTCGCGTTGTGATAATGCCGGAACCCACACAGGGGTGCACAAAAAGCCGCTACGGCTGAAGTGCCTTGGGAGTAATCCACCTCTTCCAAGAAAAAAAAAACTTACCTCGATATGTTGCCATTTCAGTTAAAAGTATAAAGTATACAAGTACATATCCATGTGGAAAAATCTCCCGATGTGTATTAAATAAAAAACTAAACTTTAGATTGAACATAGCCTATTATTTGATAGAATTGAACAAAGTACAGAAGGATTGCCTCTTTTTCCAATCAGCTGTTTCCCCTTAACCTTACGTGTCTCACTGGTCCATCCTTATGAGAAATTGAATTACTTTTATAAAGTTAGCGCTGGTACATTTTGCCCTGTTTGTCGACACACTACACACCTGCTCTGTATACTAATGTAGCTCTGTACAACAAAGCTTTACGAAGATTTATATCGGCCGATGAATCAGCATGGCGGCCTAATGTGTGCGGGACAGAACAGTTGGGGGAGCGAGGACGTAATTAATTACTGTATCCCGCACTACAGGACCTGAGTGCTGGCATCTATACCCGTTAGGGTGGCCCGTGTAACATGTCATGAGCGTCATGATGATGCCGTTCCCACAGAGAGACAGAGTGCTAGAGAACTGTGTAATTCTACCTGCAGTCATGCCGGTTTAGGACTATTATCAAAAAAAGATATTCATTACTTCATACTTGTCCAAGTATAAACGACGTACATATTTTTAACTATCAAATGTAAATTTAACATGCCCTATGGAACATTTAAATCTAAACTCATTTCATTTTAGATGTATTTTCCTCTTTGACTGTCTGGATGGTTTTTTTGTTGTGGCTTCAGCTAGAAATAAAATGCGTTCGTTTGATCGTCTGTTTGTTAACTGTGTAAACGGGAACAACATATTATGTTGTGTTAACAATTATTTTAATGATACTATTTTTACTCTTTATTAAACATTTGTACACAGTAGTAATTAAAATGTGTTTACAATGGTAAACTTATCCTTTATTTGTTATCTGTGGAAATTTGTGTTCTTATAAAGTCAATTATTTTATTATTTTCAGTTCAGATATGTATATTTTAAAATCTAGAGTATTCTTTAAATATCATTTAATAAAAATATGAAACAGTGATAAAATACTAACAATAATACATATACTACAAAAAGACATTTTCTAGCATATACACAACGTTGATATGGAATACTTTGGTTAAGGAATGTTATCAGGTAGTTATCTTTTATCTTGCTACCAAATACAAACCTCGAAGTTTTTAATCACTTACATATTTTTGTTGTTGATTTTTAATTTTTACATCTCTTTTTTTGTTTTGATCGTATTTGTATCATTTCTAAAAATGTCGTAGTTTTGTTAGTAAAAATTAATACTTTCAAGATGTAATTTAAGGTTGGCTGTGCTACTACTACATGGAATTCACATATCTAAAATGATGGAATACTGTAAATGAAATAATTTGCTTAGGTAATAATTTTAGACACCAATTGTGTGAAAATTCCTTGGTGATTTTTTAAAGTGAATATGTGTAAGGGTGAAAACGATAAAATGATGCTATATTACTGACAAAAACCACCTCAATTTTACCAGGATCCTAAGTTAAGAGTGAAATGAGTATAGATAGCTGGGTCTAGTGGTAATCTGTAACAATACCTAATAGTTACTGAATATAATATAGAAAGTTTAGTTTAGATTATTGAAATGTCAAACTACCTCCAGGTAGGTAATTTAAGCCAAGTATGAATGAGAAATGAGTGTAGGATGATTGTCAATCTTGTAGTCTTGTTACTGACTAAGGCTGACATGCTCCTTAGACAGGACTGTTAATTAATAGCCCAACAGACGATGGCAACTAAGGGACCTACAGTTAAAAAAAAGATCTTTGTGGAATAACGTAGAATTCAATAGTGCGGACGTTAATCTACACAAGAGAACACTACACGCACCAACCATCGCTTACAACTATCCACAATTCGTGACCTCCAAGTAGCTGGATTACAGGACGTCGCCACCGAAAGAAAAATTATCCAAGAGACTTATTCCAATAGTTCATTTATCTCTTCGGCCCCACCCTTCGTGTATAAATACAAACGCAAACAGATAAAAACCAAATGAAGAGCTTGTTAGGAACGTAAATGGATCAGAGTCCGACGAATGACAATAGAGCAGGCCATGGAAGCAGTAGAGGCCACGTATCACGACCGATACTGATGCAAATGTAATTACTTTGATTAACCAATTACACGGGCTGCTCTGACAAAGGGATGTATACGCTACTGTGATATTGTTATCACATTTTATTGAGTCACATCAAACAATAAAAATTGATGAAATCGATAAAAATAATTGCTTCTGAATACTAAAAATTTCTGGAAATTAAAAAACTTTAATTAGAGATATTTAATTTAAAATACTTTGACATATATTCATGACAATAAATTTCTTTAGAACGTAGCCAAAAATCTAATAAAATGAATGCGAACCCAAATATTTATGCAAATATATAGGTTACACATGCAGTATAGTAAATTTCTTAATGATCTAAGCAGCTACTTTGCGTCGTACACTTCGGTCCATTGTTCTTCAACAACTAGATTACTGATTAACAGAATATACTGATCCAAAAAAGACCAATAAACACTATATTTAATAGTTGAATCTTCACCTGCGGCTAGCTCAAAATTTATACCTGGGAGTGTTTTATGTTTTTAAGAACCAAGATATTTTTTTAATCGTTTACCTTCAAGTAATATAACTAGAAACTAATTAAAATGTAACATACCAATCACGCTTTACAACTGTAATAAAATTTACAATAGCATCCCATCTACCATAAATCGTGATAAAAATATTAGTTATTTAGCTATTTACGAGCTATTTATTTAGGTGCGATCTTGTAGTCTTGTTACTGACTAACAACATGTTCCTAAGAAATGTTAAGTAATAGCCCAACAGTCAATGGCATATCTAAGGGACTTACAGTTCAACGTGGAGTCCGAACCACTGCCTCTTAATTACAATCTGGACTAATTATGAGGATGGTTACGCAGGTAAAAGGTAAAACAATTCCTGCTAAAATTGCTTATATAAAGTGAAAGACTTTTAGTTTCACATAAATAATTTATTTATATACTATTTTTTACTTTGTATTTATTTTCGTGACAGTTTCTGATGCGATGAAGGATAATTATTATTCTATTATGGCAACAAAGATATTTAATTTCATTTGAACATGTTTTAAAAACTCTAAGTTCGGTGATATCCGGTTGAAATATTTCAAGATAACAGCGGAGAAGGTAGTTTAGGGTAATGTATGGCCCGGGCTGATCTCATGGTAAGCGGAATATGTCCGTAACAGAACATTATAAAGGAGGTAATGGCGCAATTAATTACCCCCACCGGAATATATTATTGATCCCACCCTGGGACCGAGGTATTTCACGTGAGATCGGTTGTGTATACTGTAACGGTGCACTCGATACAAAATCTACATACTGCTGAGTACGTTGTGAAAACAATAAATTACTCTAGAGGAGACCGTTGAAACTAAAACATTTATTAGCAGAAAAAGACTTTTGTGTAGAAACAAACTTCATTGGTTTAAAGTATGCAAGGAACTTTGCAAAAGAGAAACATTTTTGTAAACTACTTACAATGTCATACAAGGATTATGAAGTTTAGGAAAGAAAGTAACATTTTAAGAGCTGTTTAAACCTTAATTGGGTAATTTTTATAACTAGTAAAATACATGTTGGAAAATTAATTTTTGTCTGCAGAAACTTGTAGTAAACTACCAAGATTTAAAATTATCAACACAATCACTACCAATATCTTTTTACTTAATAAAAAGTATCCACGTTTGAAGTTTTAATCTAAGCTATTATATAAACTCGAATCAATTGTTAAATGATAATATCCAAGCAAAATTAATTGACAAACCATTTGCTACACAATTGAGCCGTTTAACTTTGAACCCTCCATGACTTTACTTTTAATTTTTTATTTTTATGCATCTCTTTTTAAAATGCTAAATATACAAAAAACACAAAACATGCCCTAACTATAAAAGAAAAACAGGTGTACACTGAAATCTCAATTAAGGCTACAAATGCCGTCAACTTCCACCCAAGCCGGTCACCGTTTACTTAAGGTGGGCCCTCCACTCCGCTATACCACACATTTGAAAGCCAAATGGGGATTGCTCATGGTCGGGATTCGAATCCTCGTCCCTCCGAACGGCTTCGACCGTTGTAGTCGTCAGCACAACGGTCAAACCACTAGACTAATAGACTTGTTTGTCTATAAACGCATACTCTAGCGGCAAAATGACGAACTCCAGCGTCAGAACAGGGAACTAGACGAGTAATTGCATGTATTAGGTCGCAGATGGCAGCACTGTGACGTTAGTTGTTGATTTCAATAGCACTATACAATTGCACCTCGCTGACATCGGACAGTAAGATGTCAGCAATTGAAGGGTTAAAAATGACGTTAAAACAAGTACATACTGTAGTTGTTTTAGATTTGAACCTTTTATGTCCGTAAATTATTATAATTTTACTATCCAAACATTTTAGAAAAATATCAACGATGTCCAAGTATGGGCACAAAAGGTGGATTACATTTTTGCTTTGTGTCATTGAATGCTTTGTAATGCGCTGGTTATGTCGCTGCCAGGAACACAGGTATCAAAGCACTGGCCTTTGTGTGTTATACATATTTAACATTCTACGTTTGTCTGTCCTGTATGACATTAATTTGATGCGATATGTATTATAAAAAGGAAGCGTACACGTTTAAATTTCATTATTTCAGTTTATACTTTTTCACATGGCTTAGCTCTGGGGGATGTTGGCGATTTGCTTGACCGAAATTTGAAACAGTAACGTCATGGTTTGGTTATAAGAACAGCTGTTTAGATGAACTGAAAACATTCCCTTTAGACATATCCATGATCTAACCTATTTCCCACAGGGAAGTAAATACGATATTTTTTCAACTGAAATATCAACCAGGTAGATTTTATTAGCCAAGTATCAATGAAAAATGAGAGTAGGACGATTGTGGCACATTCTTGTAGTCTTGTTACTGACTAAGGTAGACATGACCCTTGACAGAACTGTTAGTTAATTAATCGTTTAAAAGTTAAACATTATTGAATCAACTATTTATATTAAGAAAGTTTCCTGTAATCCAGCTATTTGGAGGTCACGAATTGTGGATTATTATGAACGATAGACAGTGGATGAGGTATTCTCTGGTGTGGATTATCGTCCACACTATTGCATACTAAGGTCATCCGCAAAGTCTCTTCCTCATAATAAGATTAATTCGTGATTCAGAGGCAGTGGTTTGGACTCCAAGTTAAACTGTAGGTTCCTTAAATATGCCATTGACTTTTAGGCTCTTATTTTCGCGTATATCGTTAAAACATATGATTACGATACTCATAGAATGCGATCGGATTGTTATCATTGAATTGGATATTGAATTGTTATATTATATGATGTATATTAGATGTTTCAAATAGATTCTTCAACTGAACATTTCCCTGTAATAAATGGAAGCGTGATAAGGAGTGAATAAGAAGAGATGTTTATTTTATTAGGACCATATTACAGTAAAGTGGCTCTGAAATTGAATGCCGTCACCCTTGAGACCAGGTCACAATGAATGCATTTGTTATCAAAAGGGTAGCCTGGTAATTGATGCAAACTGAATTATTATTTAGTTTTATTTTAACCAACACGATATTAAAAATATAAATATACTTTGATATGGATTGTTATTCAGTAAAATACGTAAATTTTGGCTGTATGATTACGAATCAACTGTTCGGAAATTTATGTTTGACAAGTGACGGTTTCTTGCAAGGGTAGAGACTGTTGGCGTTTACAATGACGAAATTAATTAGCCCATTAATACAGATCTAAATGTAACGCAAACAACACCGTTTGATCAACTTGTTTAAGTTTGAACAAATTTTTATAAAATACAATTAATTACTTTGATTGAAACGCATTATTGTTGATGGTGGTTATGTGTTAGTTTTAGACATAAGTTCACCTGAGAACGGGATCAGATTCCAGATCCCGAAACGTCGTGAAACTTTATTGACATAAAATCGTGATGGAAAATGTACGCAATATAAATCCAAATAGCACAATTAATTATTTAGGTTTTTTTTACTATAATGTTCCTCAGTTTTATATTATAATAATTTATACTTTAAACTGAAATGGCGATCTACCCAGGTAGGTATTTTAAGCCAAGTATGAATGAGGAATGAATGTAGGATGATTGTGGTGCGATCTTGTAGTCTTGTTACTGACTAAGGCTGACATGTTCCTTAGACAGGACTTTTAATTAAAAACCCAACAGCCGATGGCAACTAATGGGCCTACAGTTTAACGTGGAATCCGAACCACGACCTCTGAATTACGAATTGGTCTAATTATGCGGATGGTCTTTGCGGATTAACGTAGTATTCAATAGTAATATCTTTATCATATTAAAATGTAGGTATTTGTAGGAAACAGAGTGAACCCATCCTTTTTCACTACGAATTCGGCCTGTTTAAAAATGTATTTTAAAAATATTTTTGTTATGTAAAATAGTGATTCCTGCAAATATTTTAAAACAATAAAAAAATAAAATGGTTGTACCAGTAATGAAAACATATTTTAGCTATTTATATCCAATGGAATCTCTGATTTGGTATAAATAATTTTAAACTTCCTCATTTTAGTGGTTAGTGTTCTATATTCATTTGTGATGAATTATGACAATGTGATGGAGTAAAAATTAATTTTCATTAAACGTTTTCTTAAAATATTTTTGTAAAAAAATTGATTTGATAGAAACCAATACTCAGAATCGACGGAGCAAGCCGTCCACCGACACTGGACTCGAGTGGGACAATTCAATTTATAATACACTTGTGCCAAATGGTCTCTAATAAAATAAACGTCACACTCATACTTCTCCTTCTTCAGCACTAAAATATATCTTTCGTACTAGAGACAGCATCGTATTCTTTCATTGTTTTACATCGTCTGGTTAATTTCACGTAATACTAAAGGATTATGCCAAATAATGTATTTAGAAAAATATATAAATGCACCTACATTTTGGGAAATCCCGTTCTGATAACCCTGTTGCAAACACTGCATTTTCTTTTAATTTTGTATTAAAAACTTAACATGCACACGCACTAAACAACACACATCATTTTATGAACTCGCAATATTTCGTATATGTCTGATAAAACAATATTGCAATAAAAAAAACTCGTGCATGTTTGAGCTCATTATTATTAGATTGTCGTTTGAGAAATAAAGTTTTGTCAACAATAAGTATAAAGCAGAACTAGAGCAATAAATGGCTGAGGATAAGATAAAGATTTAAGGGATGATAGTTAAAACAAACACCATCTTGTTCACATAGAAAAAACCTTAGTTTTAATCAAAACGAATTAAAACAACTTTTTCAACTCCCCCTTAGCCTCAGTCTAATTTTATTCCCTGCGACTGCTTTATACCAACGTATCCACTGTATTGATTTAAAATTCTTCAATCCGTCAATCCGTCATATCGTGAAGCCAGAAGACAATCTGCAATCTTTGAATTAATTGACAGCTCTTCATCAATTCCACGTGGATTGTCTTTGCCAATCAGAAGGAGGCAAAATGTATTAAAACACCTTCTGATTGGCCTTCAATGGGTTTAGAGGCGAACATCTTCATCGTGGAGACCAACGGACAGGAGTCTCAGAAAGGAACTCATGGAGCTCAGTTCGGTCGAGGTTCTCAACTTCGAGAATTCGGGATTTAAAGGGTTTTTTCCATTTTGTAAAATGTGGTGTGTTAATTACTATATTTATCACCAGGAAACGTTTACAATTCTAGAAATGGCAAAAGAGGGAAAGGAAAATAACTTAAAAAATCTCGCACTCTCGCATTGTCGAGAACTTCTAACTCCGGACTTGTGGACTCTCGACTGGACTTTCCTGACTTCCTTTCTGGGTGTCCTTTCCGTTGGTCTACACTATGGGGAAAGATGGTCTACACGATGGTCCTTCTGATTGGCAAAGACCATCCATCAAAGAAGAGCTGTAAATTAACGCAAAGGTGACAGATTGTCTTCGGTCTTCATGCTGTAAAGGAATGAAGACTTGGCAAATCAATACGGGGGACATAATGTAATTGAAGCTTCAGGGAAATTGAACAAGTTGTTACAGAACTTTATAATATTATTTAATTTCATTGAATTTTTTATTCTTTATAGCTTTAGTTTTGCATTACAATACATTTTTGCACGAAAATATAACTTTTTACACGAAAATACAATTAGATATTATTCTACAAACTATTTACAACATTAACTACACGTTGTTTTGTTTGCGGACACAAAAATAAGTGCGGTTGGTAAAATATAAATTCATCAAATTTCTCGCGTTGATATGATTTGAAAACCAAATAGAATAGGATATCAAGTTCCGAGACTTTGGAATGATATTGGCCGGAAGTTGAGTGCTTGAGGTGACACGATTCAATTTGCGAGGCACTTCCCCAAACAGAGGGCATAATCAAATAGAATTTTTAATAACTCACCTTCTCGAACCAATGAATCAATTTAGCGTAAAGACATTTTGACTGACTGATTTATTGACTTTACACCTTTTAGAAATCAAATAACATCATCACCTATTGTACGTACATAAAACCAAGTATAATTCTTATAATTTAATTTTAATACTTTAGGGTTTCAAAGTCATATTTATTTGAACAAATACAAAAGCTATTTTGGAACACAAAAAATATTCCCTAAGTTCCTGTATGGATGCAAACATTCGAAATGTAAATGTACTGGAAATCCCTTAAAAATTTGTTTTCGACGAAGGAAAATATATAATGGTTCGATTTTGGAAGTATTGATTCAACTTTTGGTACTGATTCTCTGTTCGATAAAATATATTGTGTAATTAAATACGATTCAATACAATAAATGAAATCCGTACGATATATTGTATTGCATATATTGTATTATTGATGGTATGTATTGCACTTTCACCTTTCTTTCTAAAACTAATCTATGAAATACATGTGTTAAGGGATAGAGTAGTTAATTTTGCTTTAGGAAAAAGTAGAATTAGGAGATGACGAAATTATCATGTTTTTGCTTCACAATAAATGAAACTTTAACACGTCCGCATTGACTTCAGGGTATCGATTTTATCGACATGTACTTATTATTGGGTTTAATTTATTATTCTAATATAACAATCGACAGTTCACAGATTGTTTTACTTGTAAATAAAGTCCGAATGTGCTATACACCAGCAAAACACGAACCCAAACAAATTAATCGATCAGTTTACTTTTTAAACACTAATTAAACCACGATAAAAGTCCATTTGAATGCAACCTGAAAAGGTAAACATGGTTTAAAAACCTTTCACGCAGTAATTAGTTAAAACAAGTTTAAAAATACAAAGAAAATCACACAATGTAAAAACACACGATTAGACTATAGGATGGTATTTTCCTTATAAATAAATATTTCACCTATGTTTATTTTTTAAATTTAATCCTCTGAGCCTCAGCTTTATCATCGGTATTCTAAAAGCTATTAGTTCAAACACTAGTTTTGAAATACGGTATACTATTAAGGAAATTTATTTTTGTTAAAATAATAGTGTACTCAAAAATTTAAGAACGTATTAAAATGTCCGAAAAAGGTAAAAAGGTTTTTAAATTCTCTAATAAATCAGCCATTTGTACAGTCCGTCTCAGAAGGGTGGCACAATTCAATTTCCAAGCCACTTCTCTGTAATGCGGTCCTAATAAAATAACCTTCTCTTACACGCCCCTTCAACATGTTCTAAAAAAAGGACCTTTGTGAACATTTTTTGTAAATACCTGATATGTTTCAGTTAGTAATACGCGTATATATGTTATACATTTGTAAAACCTTTTTAGAAATCAATATTTTTTAGCAGGAAAGTGTGGTATTTATCTTTTTTGCGAATATATTTCAACTAGATATTGTAGAATGTATAATTAAAATGTGAATAAAGAAGAATGTTAGATTTTTTCCGAATGCTTAAATTGCTGTAAATATTACGTTTATACCATACTGTTTAAATGCAGAGACATTTACAATGTCCATTTTCATGGGTTGTTACAATGCTTTTGGTTTTAGTAGTCGTTTCACAGCCAAATACACAGGGTGTATGAGCAAATTATGCTTTGTGTTTCACATAGAAACACTAAGCTTTACGGTGTGGATGCCATCAAAGCATAATCTACCAACGCAGTATGCTTTGAATATTCAAATCTATAAACTGATTAAGATAGCATAAGGCGGATTATATTTAATTGTTTAGTTTTTTCATATTAGGTATTATTAATACCATTATTTTAAACAATGCGATCAGCATTGTGAAAGAAATTTAAAACGCCATAAAATAAAAACTCAATGGAGTTTTCGAAAAAAAATCACTAAAACCTTCCCGGACGCATATAGAGCAGCTTCCTAAAATGTCATGGCGATCAGATGAGTAGTTTGGCAACCCGTAAAGGACATACATACATATATACATTCATTCATTTTTGCAATGGTGTGTTTTTATTCAGTACCCTTGATCCTACTTTCCCAAATACATAGACTACTAAACAGTTTAGAAATTATATTGCTGTAGTTCTGAATTATTAATCATGACGCTGAAATTAATTAGTAATTTACTATAGAAACGGATTTGTTTTTAATTATTTATTTTACATTGAATTGGACTTTTCCTATTGATCTTTTGTTTTAAACTACACAACGTTTCTGGAGGTGGACGGGGATACTCCTACCGTATTCAAGTGATTACCTAAAAACTTATATTAAAAATTGAATGTTCAAGCTACATATTCTATTTATATCATGTTTTCAATAATATTATACATATGTATAATGTACAACAAAAAAACTATATTGATGATCCAAGCTCCTTAATTTGTAATGAAAAGAAAATGTATCAGAATTGTGGCAAACCTCCCTCCGAAAAACTATAGTTTTGCTATAAACAAAAAAGTCTCCACTGGCACCACCCTCCCAAAAGTATACTAATCTTTCTGCAGCTGAATGAAATTGAATTTTAGATTTTAATTTTAATTTTAAAAAATTGACTTTAAAATAATTTTAACATGAGACTCTTTTCAAACATTGTTCAAAATCTACAGAAAAATTACGCATATATTAAATTAAAGTATTCATATCGTTTAATAAAATTAATGCATGTATTCCTTTTTATAATGAATAAAACATATTACTCGTTCAAGTAATACAGAATGAGTTTCACCTGTAACCCGGTGGTTCACACATCATATAGTATTAACCATTCTCGTTTACACTCTCACAATGGTGGCAGCCCTGGTTTCCCCTCCCCTCCCTTTGTGTGCTCTCCTGGTTACTGCTTGTTCAGTAATTATTAGCGATGTCCCCTCGTTACGTTGTCGGCGTCCTACAACCTACAACGTTACACTGGACGGTCGATGTCCCTTCAAGCTCCTCATTTGCCACCAGACATCTCTAACAGCTCTACAAGAGACCCGAATCATTTGTCGATGGTTCTACCCTAATTAAAATCCCACCACAATTCACAGGGTAGCTTCAGTTTTACTTGCGAGTTTACATTTTTGCGATGTTTGATTCAGATAAATTATTTTAGGACTCTTTCCAATTCCCTCTATGCATTAGGTCATCCAATATATTATAATTATACAATATGAATTAAAGATTGTATCTCGTTTAGATTTATTTCACATACAAAAACCTGATAGTCGTGAGGATAAAACCAGTTCTTGAAGGTTAAAAAAAATTTATAACAGAACTATTTAAGAATTGAAGCTAATAAAACTATATTTCATTAAAAGGTACTCTTCCAATAAGTTAAATTACAAAAGATTTATATTTATTTACACTGCGTTTTCCTTCTAAAATATTCTATAATTTATTCAATGTCTATTTATTAATTCTTTTAGTCTAACCTGTATATATCTAAACTTATATCCATATGTCTTTTATTTAATTTCTCTATGCTGTTACAGATGAATCTTAAATTAGTGTTATTTGAAAACTTAGGACAGTCAACTAACTGCTAACTCTAAAGCGGTTTTTAAGCTTTAAAACTTTGTTTGGTTTTACACACAAGTATTAACTTTAATACTTCACATATAAGTTGAGTATTTAGACTGTATTTTTGGGTTTATTTGGGTTTACGCAGTTACAAAATGGTAAATTTAAATTACAACTGAAACAGACAGTGAGAGCTGTTCCTCAAGGAAGAGCTTGTATCAAAGGGTTAATACACAACTCCAAGAGATGACTTCTATTGTGCTATGAAAAGAGAATTATACAAAAGCAAGTACTTAATGTTCGCTTTTTGAGTGAACATTTCAACGTGAAATGAAAATAATTTAAGTTGAGTTGGTGCAAGTCAAAGTTTTAAGACTCACACACTTTCCCCAATCTCTTTCAAAATACTATTATTATATAGTATTAACTCATAAAATTATTAAAACCTTCAAATATTTCCTCTTATCGCTTTACAGATATATTCAAGTTTTATAATGGTGGTATTTCAGGTATTAAAGTTTCTTACGTTTCATGTTAATCAGTATATATTTTGCGATTAAACAAAAATTAAGTGAATTCATATATGAATTTTAATATTGCATCAGTTTCTGGATTAATATCAAGTAAATTTTTGCGTTTCCTAAGATTTAGTCATCTATTTGTTGTAAAATATTATCTACATAATCGTACAAATGGGTTTAAGTGGGTATTTTCAAATATAAATTTGAACAAAGAGGTAAATCGAAAAATAATAATGAATAATCTGTATCGATATATTGTGGCTGTGATATATCGTGAATACGTAATCGATAGAATCGGTTACCTATTCTTCTAGTTAAAGAGTTCTAGTTCAGTTTCACAGCACGCCTTCTTGATCAGAGCAGATTGTCGACTCCTGACAGGAATAATCAACATTGCCGGCTCTTTGTGAACCTTAGTGCGGTAGGAAAACATTACGAAAACCAAGTTTAGGACTTAACTTGAGTTAAATGTTTGACGAAACTTATTACGGTTTTTTAACGTAGCTGGATACTCTTCTTTGCTTTGAAATGGGACTATAACTTTATATATACCCAGTAGCGGCATCCTTTTCATCCTGGAGTTCCAGGAAGGTGCAGAATAAAAGAATACTTTTTCCGCATATAGTTTGAATCGGGAAAGAATGTCTCAGTAAGACAGTTTGGTTTAGATATTATTTTTAAAGAGGTTAGAAGGGTTTATGTTACCTAAAAAAGTCATCCATCAATTGTAGATTACTAGAATGGACAACCAAGTAATCATTCAGTATATGCATTGAGAAACTTGTTAATATATATGAGTTATTTTGAAAAATAGATTAAAGGTTAGGGGATTATTTATTACCTGAGTCTGAGTGGTTTTCTCGCCCACTTCCTAATCAGAAGGTTTACGGTAAAACATTGAACTGGGTGAAGCTGCCTTTAATCATTGGCCTATTAATAAATGATAATAATAAATAAATGTCACTCTATATCTAAACATTATAATAAAAATCGGAACAACCAATCAAGCCCAAATATTCTGTCAACTTTCACCCAAGCAGGCCATCATCTATTTAAGGTGGGCCCTCCTCTCCACTATACCACACATTTTTAAAGCCAAATTGGAATTGCTCGTGGTTGAGATTCGAACACTAGCACTTCCGAATGGCTAGAACGTTACACTCGTCAGCGTAGCGCTCTAACTGGTTCAACCACCGTGACTAGTCGTAGAAAGCGCTTACTTGGCTATAAGACATGACCTAGTGGCAGTTTAGTGAACGGCGTGAACAGGTTCAGTTGCCTGCCAGCAGATGAGAACACGGTCATGAAGGCGATGGTGTCTAACAAGTTCACTAAATTGACGACAGATGCCTCCACCTGCCTTGAATCCACTTCTTATTGAATTTGCAAATTACGACTTTACCAGTTCTAAGGTTAATCATCCTAATAGTTGATTGATAAAATCTTTAATTTACCTACCTGCGTACATTGTCTACAAATCTGTAGATACATTAAGTAAAGAGGATTGATTGAGTTGAGTTACCAGTTAGTGAGTTTTGATACAAACGTTTGGACAGTAATGGAATGTGATCAAGCACCATTAAGAACTTAAGTTCGGATGCTGTATTGTTGCTCACTGAGCCACAAGCGTAGGGAAAAAGAGACACAAAAACAATGTTAAAAGTGAACGCATTCTCCCTAGACAAATTCAGCATATATAGTGACTGGGATGGTGGCGTCAACCTGTAATCCAGATACTCACAAATTGTGGATAGTTATGAGCGATTGTCGGTAGGTATAGTATTCTCTTGAGTGGATTAACGTCCGCACTATTGATTACTACGTTAATCAGCAAAGACCATCCTCATGGTTAGACCAATTCGTAATTCAGAGGCGGTTCTGATTCCACGTTAAACTGTAGGTCCATTAATTGCCATCGGCTGTTGGGCTTTTAATTAACAGTCCCGTCTAAGGAACATGTCAGTCTTAGTCAGTAACTAGACTACAAGATCGCGCCACAATCATCTTACACTCAATCCTCATTCATACTTGGCTTAAAATACCTACCTTGTAGTATGGTCACCATTTCATATAATCTAATATAATCTAATAATCTAGCATTTTTTCCTCTCAGGAAAGACATATTTATTGGAGTAATCGATATTGAGAAAGATACTGAACTTTACAGACTTCAATGAATTAAATTCATAATATACGGTTATATTATTAAACATTTTAAGCCAAAAAGTTTTATTATATGGAATAAAAAG
Source organism: Nephotettix cincticeps (assembly GCA_023375725.1). NCBI lineage: Eukaryota > Metazoa > Arthropoda > Insecta > Hemiptera > Cicadellidae > Nephotettix > Nephotettix cincticeps. The sequence goes on from CM041785.1 coordinate 4,261,096, forward strand.
TGCTATTGGTTGAGACGTGCAACGGACTAAATGAAATAAAACAATCACTTGAAGATTGGTAAATAGATGTGAGACATTTTGAATACCTATAGATCTGACATTTCGCAAGAGACAAGAGTCGTCAAAGATGTTCCACGTATCGCAAGACGTACCGTTCCTGAACCGGAAATATTCCCTATTGTAAAGCCACACAATGCGCCGCCATTGTTGTCCTTATTACGATCCTCGTAGGCACGAGACACTAAACAGCACAGCAGCACAGCACGTTCACCCCCATCAATACGGTATACATTGCTCTGCAAAGCATAACATTAGTGTGGAAGATGTTGTGTGATTTAAAAATCCACTAAGGAAAATATTTATTTTTTACTAGAGTCGCCTGGCGAACTTCGTACCACACAACAGTAATGAATATAGTTACAAGAAACATTCAAATTATTTAATTACGGCTCTTAAAAAATACTACACTTATAAAACCTGACACTGCTTTTTTTAACTCTGGGTCGGAGACTTTTGATCGGAGTGCATTGAATTGTGAATCTAAATCATTTCCAAACTCCCTTGAATACACAAAGAAATATAATCAGAATCGGTCCGTCCGTTTAGCAGGAGTGGAAAATTACAAGCACACGAACAGAAGATTTATTTATATATTAAGATTTTTCAGAGGCATGTGCAAGTTCTCATAATGCCATAAAAAGTAAACTGCAAGGAAACAATTTATTTTTCATTTCACATTTCATTTTTTTACACTTTACATTTTTTACGTTTTACATTTTATTTTTTTCACATTTCATTTATTTTTTATTTTTTAAGATGAGGTGAAGACCTTCTTATGAACATATAACAGAGTAGAGTAAACACGTAATGAAAGATGTTCCCTAATTACCAAAGCTTGACAATATGAGGTGAACACCTTCTTGGGAACATATAACAGAGTAGAGTAAACACGTAATGAAAGATGTTCCCTAATTACCAAAGCTCACGCGAAGGGTGGTTGCGTGCTGTTTGTTATCCGAATGCTAATCGCTAGGCGGAGGTGTTGGCCCAGATTTTGTGTTTACCAAGGGTGGGGTCCAGTGATAAAGGCCACCCTACATCCCCAACATCCTTCCTTGGCCTTTTCCTTTCAAACTTACCGCCTACACGCTTCCGCAAACCAAGGCAACTGTGAAACTTGAACGAGATAATATTTTTAAAAGAAAATCAACCTAGCTTTTAAACCGTAAATCTTTCTAACAATGTGATAAAAAACACATAGATTGTGGACCTGTCCTAACAGCCATGCACTATATAAAAGGTGATATCTGTTTAGTTTTTAGTTCATCTGCAAAATGAGGAATCGTTAATTTGTCTTAAGATTACCTAAATGTTAAAAAAAATCGGTTTAAAATATATAAATTGAAATTCCGAAACTTTCACCATTTGAATTTTACATAGTAAAAATCTGAATACATTAATTAGTTTTTAAACGTAAGCAATATAAAAAATAATGTTGTTTTTGGTTGTAAAAAAATAAAACAGCAGGACATATAGACGATTTAAATGTGATTTCGAAGTTTTATACTAACCCCAGTTCAGACTGGGACGGTGGCGACGTCCTGTAATCCAGCTACTTGGTGACGAATTGTGGATAGTTGTGAGCGATGGTCGGTGGGTGTAGTGTTCTCTTGTGTGGATCAACGTCCGTACTATTGAATACTACGTTAATCCACAAAGACCATCCTCATAATTAGACCAATTCGTAATTCAGAGGCCATGGTTCGGATTCCACATTAAACAGTAGGTCCCTTAGTTGCCATCGGCTGTTGGGCTATTAATTAACAGTCCTGTCTCAGGAACATGTCAGCCTTAGTCAATAACAAGACTACAAGATCGCGCCACAATCATCCTACACTCATTTCTAATTTATACTTGGCTTAAAATACCTACCTGGGTAGGTTGCCATTTGAATAATCTAATCTAATCTATGATATCTCAAAATTTAAAGGCTATTTGGGAAACACCTTGCTTCGTTATGTAGATATTTTGAATAATTACTTGTACAACTTGTGAGTTTTACCAATGGTAGTAATCAATAGTATTATCTAAGGTGGAGTTTGGATTTCATGTGTCATTACCTAAATTTCAAATTCTGCTAAATGTTTAAATTTTATTACTCTGCATGTTCTATTCTGCATTGAAACTCCATCGGTAATATATACCTGAAAAAAACTAGATGTAAATAGTATTTAATTTATACAGGTTAAAATTATCATTACATTTATTTACTTCAAGATGATTAATTTACTATCTCCTACATCATTTTTATTCTTACTCTCTCTAATTACTCAGTCAGCTGTGGAGGACATTTTAACTTCTAGGAGTTTCAAGTGGTCAAAATGTAGACCAATTAAGGTTGAGGAAAATCGATGGAGTGAACCACTTTCCTCTTTTATATTCGTTAAAGAGTTGTCTCAAGAGAGAGTGAGTGGAAAATTCAATTACGGTTGCGACCTGAAACCTCTTATAGAGGATCTCTTTAGAAAACTGATACCATCAAAGGTGGCTAAAAATAAGCTAATTACAGCATAACACATTAAAGTAACTCCCCCAAAAGTAATGAAATTACCCAAAATGAATGTAGAACATTCCCCTGGTTAATGAGATGAATAACCATAAACTACTTTAGACTACGTTTCTTTATATATTTATATATTTTGGATATACGTTGTTTGAAATTATGATATTTTAAATTACTTTTACGTTTTTATCTTTTATCTCAATTTTTTCTCTCTATATATATTTGTAAATCTGTCTTTTGTAACAATTTTCCATGAAAGTGCCCACTGTGATAAAACTTAGTATCTTTATTCCATATCTTTTATAGAAGGTTTTTTGTTTACTTTAAACTTACCTATTAGATAAAGTAGCATAATTAGCTCTCCAATCTCAGTATTTCAGCAAAACTAGTAGAAATTCTTTCTAAGATGGTTAAAGTGATTTAACATAAATAAATAACAATATGGCAAATATTTAATCAGTATTACATTGGCATTGAATTTTGACTTAAATGAAATTCATACTGCATGAAACTTAATGTATACAAACAAGATTTTACTAACCATACTTGTTTTGTAAAGTAATCAAACTTATCTAGTATTAAATTATTACTTATTTAATTAAGCTGATAATCTAATATCCCTTTTATCTATTTTGATTTTAGGTAAATATTTTGTCATAATAATAAATAACTCCCTTCTTAGCACTAAATCATACAACCCGTACAATGGACAGTTAACTGACATAAACATACTGTAGGTATATTATGAGATTTTTATGTTTTAGAAAGTCACATAACATTTTTTCAATACTAAACTTCTTAACGTCCTTTATTGATATACTTTACGTATTCCACTTTACTATTTAAATCTACATACAATAGGGTAAATACAACAATATAACTAATTGAAAATGACTGAGATATAAAATGTTTTGTAAAAAAACAAAATGGCGGAACCCTGGCTTGGTACACATTTTAGGACCACATTATGAAGTTTGGTGACGGACTTTACCAGACACACTATTTCAGCTACTTATATTTTAACAAAGACTCCAAGTATCCTATACTGAACATTTTTCTAATCACCTTTATGCATTCCAAAATGCAATTTTTCCATTTTATGAACTGTATAAACCCTGCTAAAATATACACGGAATATAAACCTGTTATTATAAGAGTAATTAAACTTTTCAGGTTTTAATTGGATTGAACATTTAGTGAATACTGTTATAGAGAGGCAGTTACATCGAGAACGTAATCAAAAGAGAAGCTATTATTTTATTGGTTGAAGTAATATTATGTCAACTTTAATTTAATATTTATTTTAATGACTTTATGATTCAATGATTCCTCCATGATATTTTAGTTAATTTATTTTATTAGACTACATGTGATATTAATTTCAGGATGGACAAGAAAGAGATAAAAATCGAACAAATAAAAGCTTATTTGGGATAATAAATGTTTAATTGTATTGATGTTTCATGTCCTATTGTAATAAGCTAATAGCACCTTGTAAAAGTAAACTGTCTTACATTGTCGTAAGGTTTATTATTAATTCACTGATTCAATAGGTCGCACAATGCCTTTTGTTACGTGTTGAAAAGAAGGAAAACTTTTGTTCCTAATGAAAAGGTTTGCCCTTATAAATCAGAATACTTCTTTAAAACATTTTATATTAAAACGCAAGATAATATAAATCAGATACAGGGTTTTATAATTACATCACCTGTACAAATCTGTACAGAGTAGTTAGCTTTTGGTTAATTTTGTTTATTTACAACAAAATATTGTTACCAAATACATTTTTTAACGTTTGACTCAAAACTGTTATTGAAACAATCTTGTGATTTCAAAAAGTGTGAAATATTGTAATGCAACTTTCTACAAATTATAACTTTAGTAATATTCTTTATATTATCTGTACATATCTGTAAATTTTCTTTAACCTTTCATAAGATACCCTTTAGTTATTTTTTAACTGGAAAAAATATCAAATTCAAGAGCAAGCATAATTTAACATTACATAAATTGTGACTCAATAACATATTTATTTGATGTTACAAAGGTAGGTCTGATGGAGTACGAAACTAATTTATTTACGGTTTTATTTTTCAGGTTGAAAAGTAATGAGAAACATCATCAATAATCTACAAAAACACAATTTTTTATTTGCTCTCTTACCTTAATATAGATTTCGAACAGAAACTAAATATAAACCTGTAGTCCAAATTTGTAACCGAGTTAGTACAACAAGTAAGTAGGGTTTTGACCTCGCCAACAACTGCTCGCCATCTCTCCATGTCCTATGCCTCGTCAATTTCTGCTCCTGCTCTTCTGATGTATTTTTTCACACTGTCCCACCATCCTCTTTTGGGCCTTCCTGGTGGTCTTCCCCATTCGCCTGATTTTCTCCTACTTCCCCTAATAGTGATCCTCAGTCACTCCTCTATACATGCCCCACCCATCTCAAACGTCTAGTTCTAGCATGGTTTTAATATCATAATTTCTGTATAAACTCTTTAATTATGTCTGATTGTCTATTCTCCAGTTTGAAATACTGTCCCAAAAATATCTCTAACATTTTCTTTTCGAAAACAATGAGCCTTCTCTCTTCTATTTTATTTAGTATCTGTGTTTCTGTTCCACATAACAAAACTGGCCAGATAACTGTGTGGTAAATTTTATTTTTGGTTTTACGTGATAACAATTTTTGAGGTTAGGATTTTGTTACAAGCATACATGAATTTATTGGCCTAGTTAATAAAAAGATAAACCTTTTTTCAAAAACGTATCTTTCAATATTTATTTAATTTGATTAGCCTTCTTGTTTTGTTATTAGTGTTTCATCATCACTAATTAACATCAAATGTTTTCTTATGCAGTGTTACTTATACTTATATACTTTTAACTGAAATGGCGACCTACCCAGGTAGGTATTTTAAGCCAAGTATGAATGAGGAATGAATGTAGGATGATTGTGGCGCGATCTTGTAGTCTTGTTATTGACTAAGGCTGACATGTTCCTTAGACAGGACTGTTAATTAATAGCCCAACAGCCGATGGCAACTAATGGACCTACAGTTTAACGTGGAATCCGAACCACGGCCTCTGAATTACGAATTGGTCTAACTATGAGGATGGTCTTTGTGGATTAACGTAGTATTGAATAATGCGGACGTTAATCCACACAAGAGAACACTACATCCACCGACCATCTCTCATAACTATTCATGACCACAATTCGTGACCTCCAAGTAGCTGGATTACAGGACGTCGCCACCGTCCCAGTCTTATCTTAGAAATAGATAGTACAAGATTTAATTTAGAAAATATTTATTCAGATAGTATACGATTCACTTAAATGAAATAGTTAGAAACGTATCTATAAAAACTGTTTATTACCGCTAAAATAGTTGCAGTGATTATTCAACGCTTGACACAAGAGTGGAGCAGCGACAACAATACAGTTATTGCACCGCTGTTTATATTGTCCGTTCTGAAGTAGCCCTCTCAAGTGCCATCCACTTCGCTCGCATCTCTAATCCAATTTCGCCCGGAATTGTGTTTATTCTGAGGGAAAGCTCTTCAGTACGTCACTGGCTCACATCCTACGGTATTATAGTGGTCAAGCGTTTCATTTGAGTTTGGAACTTTAAGGCAAGGATGTTTAATTAGGCTTCAATGTTTAAATATATACCAGATATGGATAACGTCACTAAAATATTGTTGTATAGAGTAGTGAAGTGTTGGAATTATCCATGGTAAAATTTTAAACTGCAGAATAAAACTTTATAATTAAGTATAGTTTAAATAGATAGCTTAAGACTACGATAACATCTTTTTAGACTTAAACTGCACTGGGTCTGTGGTGAAACCTGTAATCCAGCTACTTGGAGGTCACAAATTGTGGATAGTTGTTGTGAACCATACTCATAATTAGACCAAATCGTAGTTCAGAGGCCAAGGTTCGGATTCCAAGTTTAACTGTAGGTCCATTAATTGCCATCGGCTGTTGGGCTATTAATTATCAGTCCTGTCTAAGGAACATATCAGTAACAGGACTACAAGATCATGCCACAATCATCTTACACTCAATCCTCATTCATACTTGGCTTAAAATACCTACCTTTTAGTATGGTCAAAATTTCAATAATCTAATCCAATTAAAGCCAGTGAGGTACCGTATCGGCAATAGTCAAATAGGCTAGCCAGAGGTGACCGCTTATGATCTGACAGGAGTCGCCGACAGCTGGTTTCGATCCAGTAACTTACTGACTTACTGGGTCAGAGCGTTATCACCCCTGTGCTAACGTGCCGTTAATGGTGAATTACGTAATATGTACTATCTGTTAACTATAGTTACATTAACTATAGTATAGGTTAGCGGCATTGTAAGCAGTTGTGGAGACATGCAATGCAGACTCATGGGGTTGTTGGGGGCTCTGCCCCTCCCCTCCACAACCCCGGAGAAGTTATTCTAGAAGGATAGCCAATGTTCTTCCATCTATAGACATAGGCTATAGATTTTACCTAATATATAATTATAAACTTCTTCTTCTTCTTATAATAATCTAATACTCTATTATAATAAACTTATAAACAAAATTTTTACTGAAACAAACTATTGTGAATTATAACAACACACAAATAACAAAGAAAATTCAATTTCATTAAATTTAGACAACAAATTACCCAAAACAGCTATAACAGCCCAAATTAACAGATGTAGCTTTAGAAACACGTATTTTTCTCTTTTATTTGTATTATGATTCTATAAAAAATTGGTTTTCTAAATTAATAATGAAATTAAATTTCACAGCTTTTTCTTTTTTGTTTGTAGAAATGAAAAATAGGTCTAATTAGTATACATACAGCTACCATGTTTGCAGTTGGTACCTTACGTGGTTCCAAAGTTATGGTAAGTTATGTAAAAACACATACATACCGACAGACGGAAAACGGAGCGAGATAGGCCATATGTTCACAGGACCTTTTTTTGTTTCGACCTCAGAAACAATATCCCAAAGTTTTCCGGTGTATTTCAGTTACACCCTGTAAAAATAAAGAACATTGATTTATTAGTAACTGTAAATGCATTGGTCTTTCATGGAAAGGGGTATAAATATATATTTTTTACAGCTACAAAAAATATATAAAACAAAGTTTCATTTACTATGAATATAACATTTTAATGTTTTAGCTTTTTTCAAGGAAACGTCCAAACATGCGAAAATATTATTCATTAGTTTTAGTGTCTAATACAAAATTATTAGAGATTAAATCAAATTATTATAATGCATTAACTTTCCGGGTTATTTGATACAATGCCGGCCAAAAATCCCACTTTGTGTGAAACCAGCAAAGGGAAATGTGTTTATTCCATTACAACGGGCACGTAAAGGTAGAAAATTAAATTAAGTGGAGGGAAGCGGCCCCTTTAGCTGGCCCACTGGAAAATATCAAATCGGAATGTTTTTAAAACATAAATTTACCCTTTCAGTGTGTTCATTCGTTATAACTTTCAATTATGTTATGATTGTTAATTAATTAGCTAAGTACAATTCTATTCATTTTATACTCATATTAAGAGTCTGCATCAGTGGTAGCCATCTTGAATTTTAGTCCCGTAAGAGCAATGTTAAATTCTGGCGGAACATACCTTCACTTTGGCGTCTGTAGTGGCGTTAATTATCAAAGTATCAATGTAAAACTTTGGAAGTAAATTAATGAGATGTGGCTCAAGGGCATGACCTTTTAATATGTTCAAAAATTTAACTTGATATAAAAACAAAAATACAGGAAAAAACAGGAATATTTTACAAAATAAATCATTATTATTTTTTTATTGAGAGCGAAAGAAAGAAGTTCTGTAAGGTGGTGCCCTGGAGGACTGTAATACCTTTAATTTGACACCTCTTCCGTTAATTTATGACAATAGGTCAAGGAGATATAGGCGCCAGAATTTAACATTGCTCTTACGGGACTAAAATCCAAGATGGCTACCACTGATGCAGACTCTTAATTAGAGCTTGTCATTTCACGCATTAAGTATAAAATATTTTTTTTTTCATTTTACTGTACCGAAACCAGCTGCCCATAACGTTAGTTACGACTACAGAAATTAATGTTTTCCCAGCCAAAGCTGGTAAAATCAGCTGGAGATTTTACCCACACTAGTATTTAGTTACGTTTTGTGACACTAGTAGCACTTAGCGCTAGTAGCTTTAACAATATTGCCAGTGAAGGTTGTAAAAATTGAAATCAGCTGTAAAAACAATAATGCTGTTGCCATTGTACTAGTACTGAGGGAATCAAATGAGCAAATAAAGTTCAGTTTGAAAAATTATACAACTTAATTAGTTCTCTTAATTCATTCTTCATTATAGTGTAATAAAATACGTCATTCATAATTTGGAATAAAAGTGTTATTCCTTGCCTTGATCGAATTCCACGCTCGGCTAGTTGCCTCGCGTGTAAACTCGGTCGTGTCCCGGAAACCAATTTACATCCTTTTAATGAAATACACTATTCCAAATATAAAAAAAACATTCAAACTTGTACAGATTGTGTGTTAAAGTCTCCGTATAACGGACAGATGTTTTACGGGCTTGCATTTAATATTCTATATTTATATCTGTATTTATTGCCTTTATGTGTTCCCACTTTCGTGTGTTAGTGATTTTTGTGGCAAAAGGTTCTGATCATTTATTATTCGTGGTTTTGGTGACTAATAAATATAAAATGATGTCAGTTCAAAATGAAAAAGTTAGTGTGATATGGTAGATTCTACTAACTACAAAAATATTTTCCAAAAAAATATAACTGATACACTCATCGGTCTGTAGAAGTTACGGAAGTCAATCGAAGAGGTAAAGGTCAAAGTATTATTCTGAACAGAAAGTTTTTAATTAACGCAATATTTACTCTTTAGGGCTTCTGAGAAAAGTAATAGAAAATATATTTTAACCAACATTATATGATAGAAGATATTTTAAAATGTATTTAAGTCTAAGGAAACGCACAGAGAATAAATTATCTCTAGAACAAGCTACTAGATGCAACAACTATTTAAGAATAAATATGATAATATATTATATTAGTATTATAATTAATATGATTATGATATCAGTAAAAATACATGTTATGTAATATAAGTTATAAACTATTTTACGCCACAAAGAAAAATATTTATATCTTATTTCTTTAAAAAAAAAATATATTTTTTGCTTAATAACTGTTATATAACCCCTCCACATCAAAAGACACTGTTGAATACAGTAAAAGGGACGGGTTGAGCCCATTAATTTCTGCTTGCAAAGCAAAAATTAAGGAAAAAGCGATCGTCCTTTTAGGAAATATTTATTTTAAATCAGCAGTGTGTTTTATTTTATTAGTCCCACATTAGGTTGAATAATATGTTGAATGAATGTCGTAAAATGCAACTTATATTCAGGTATTAATAAACTTATCTATACTGTAGTTAATGTAACTATAGATAACTATTAGTTTATCTTACGTAATTCACCGTCACGGTGACTCAGGGGTAACTCTGGCCCAGTTAGTCAAAGCAGAGAGGAACAGATTATAAGGAGAGGGCACCTTAAGGGTTAGTGAAGACGATAAAATCTCAGGACAAATGTTGCCATCTGTCGGATCTAGCGGTGAACTAGGCTTCAGTGACACCGTCAGGTGTATATTAAATCATTTGCGACACTAGCGCTATCTGAGGATGGCAGTACCTACTACGTCAATTGGCGGTACGATGTACGTCTTCATCCTTAACATGGGCGTGCACTATCTACTTTACTATCCGTTCATCTATGGTCAAAGGTTGCTTGATCGAAACCAAAGGTCGGCGACTCCTGTCAGATCATGAGCGGACACCTCTAACTATCCCGTGTGACTAATACAGCTAAAGTGTGGATTTTTCAATTAATCGCACAGGCTCTAGGTTAGTTGTGATGGGCAATTGAGGTTTACCAGGAAAACTTGCTTGTTAGGTATTAATTTGTGTACGATTCAAACTGATTAGGATAAAACTAAATAACGTAGGTATAAATGGGAATTCACGTTATCCTCAACAATTAATCCTGGGCTACCGTAAAATGAATTCGGTGAATTCTTTAGCAAACCGAATTAGAAGTTAATTACTGAATATTCTGTGGATTTTAACCTTATACAAACCTGGTCTACTTAAAGGTATGGTTTAATTTTATACGAATATTAAGTGGTTTTATTGCTAATTTAGAACAGCTTCATACAGAGCTGTTCCACATCACGGGGTTTGACGAGAGGAACAGTTTTCTGAACCGGAACACTGCTTTGTTGTATACGCTCAGATAACCAACTTGTACAACAGACCGAACAATGCACGATGCTTGAGGGGAATAACTTTCTCATATTATTATGTAAAATAAACAATAGATTTTCACCATTAGTGGACATTATACACTTTATCTTAACAATGTTCTATGGAAACAACAAGAACTATTGTATTTTTTGCTTATGTTAGGTGATGCTACGTCTACCTGGAACCTACATAAGTAACATCTATTACAATTTTGATTCCAAAAAGCTTTTTCTGTAAATGGATTAGAAATTATTTATTTTTGTGAACAAAAAGGCTTTTAATTTATTTACTGATTAGAATATTACCATTTTTTTTGGTTCCAGATTTTTTAGGCAACATTATAAAACGACCTGTAAAAATTTCACAACTATTATCTTTTATAGATTTTGAGAAAACGGGACATATTTATAAACATGTTTTGTGACCGAGGAATTGTGTTTTAAATGTATTACTGGAATCTTCGAGGTAGTAGACTAAATAAACACTTGCATGTTTGAAACATCCTAGGTTCATAGTCATCTACTTTATAAAATCTTCCTTCTTTATTTTTGTAATTCTCAGGATTCTTTCTTTTAACATACACCTTTAACATCTTAAATACAAAAACTAAAATTGTTAAGAAAGTTGTTTTCCGTATGATGTTCTCACCGATATGATACAGCTTTCTACTATTTTTTCCGGAATTCTTTAATAAAACACACACGACCTGCATGTTTTAGTTTATCCCCCTATCCACATGGGGAGGTAATATTTTAGTTAAATCTTTGTTCATTTTAGTTGAGAGTTGGTGGAATCATCCGTCATAAGATATCCTGAATCAAACCAGTTATTTTAACTGAAATGCCAACCTACCAGGTAGGTTTTTTAAGCCAATTACAAATGATAAATGACTATAGGATGATTATGACCAAGGCTGAACTTTTAATTTATATCCCTACAGTCAGTGGCATATCTAAGGGACTCACCGTTTAACGTTGTGTTCGAACCACTGCCTCTAAATTACGAACTTGTCTAATTATGAGGATGGTCTTTACGGATCAACGTAGTATTCAATAGTGCGGACGTTAATCTACCCAACAGAACACTACACCCATCGACCATCGCTCACAACTATCCACAACTCGTGACCTCCAAGTAACTGGATTACAGGACACGCCACTATCCCAATCAATAACGATATAACGTACTTATGCCTATATTCCTATCCATTTATCAGTCCATGTGTTTGTGAAACCTCCCAGGTATCGTCCAATTTCAAAAATTTTGTACAAAACCACACTTTGAGAACAGCTCTATCTTTTTTATTCTAAATATTCACCTAAAAACTTAAAAAAATAAAATCCAAGGTAGTTGAAACGATTAGTGCTTAAGTTCCCAAACAACTTGATACCACCAACATTTATGTACAAATAACGGTAGAAAATTAATGGTGTTTGAATTTACACCAAAACTATGTTTAGTTATTTTTTCTATGCAACGTATAAATAATTTTATCACAATGATGAAACTATAAACTAAAAATACTTGTACATGAGAGGTGGTTGAAGAAAAAAGTTACAACTACTCCCCGTGGTAAACAAAGCACGTTTTCCAAAAGAACCTATTATAATTTTCTATGGTGATCGCTAAAAACCTACGAAAAACAGTATCAACGACTGAAAATAAACAGACAGATATTCTCCGATGGTTATGTTTTATAGGTTAAATGCTATTTATTAATAAGAAAGCTATGCTTTATACTTGAAAATGTTGAAATTTGTTGTTTAAGAATGTTTCAGTTGTTTTTAATATTTATATTACTTAATAGTTACCCAAAAAACTACTAGTTGTATATAGCCTGCTTTCAATGATAAAACTATTATTACTATAAAATATGTAAAACATTATTTTTATTTCTAATTTTCTAAGCCTTTCGGAAGTGGAACTGTCCAAACCCTGTTCTTGGTAATTCCTAACGTTGATCTGTTGATAGAAAGCTTCAGTTATACATCAATGCAATATTGTAAATTGGTCCAGATTCAGTCTTTACGAGATTCAGTTCAGCTTCGTGTGACCTTCAGTTTTTAAGGTAGACATAACCACTCAGCTAGTTTTTGATTGGACAAAGGGTTACCTTTGTTTCTTCAAATATCCCTTTGGGTCCTAAAATAGCTCTTAGCAAACAATGAATTTTGGTTTATAACAGTGAAGCAAAATTAATGGATGGGCAAAATTAGAGGCTGTTAACGCAAAAGGGCCACACCCACTCGGGCCCAGCCAACGCCTTCCCTCAGATCTGAGATTTGGACATTAATATCGCAGGTTGCCTAGTTAGGCTTATTTTAGCTTCTAACTAATAAAACTATTATAAGAGATAGGGGTGTTTACTTTGCATTTAATCCATCAAGGAAGTTTCAAACTATTGAAAAATATACATTCCAGCTATACAGGTTTCAAGTGGTGATAGCTGATTAAAGGAACTTCCTTGCATAGTTATCCCTTGCATTAGAATTAGCTGTTTTATGTGTAAAATTAGTTTAAAAGGCAAAAAACTCTGCACTATAAACAATGTTTAGTTTATTTGATTGTTTAATATAAAGTCAGTATTCGCTCATATCAACTATAACTTAATAACATTATGAGCCAACACTAAAAAGGTGATAATCAAAGATTTAATAACTAGAATAAAAAAATAGATTCCAGAGGAAATTATACACTAATGTTTTGGAAGTACAAGGAAATACATTGAATGAATTTAAGTTCTATGAATTTATGTCATGTTATATAAATATAAAGTTTTATAACTGAAACAAAGTGAATTGATAAGTAAGTAAAACCTATGCTGCCAGATAGGACCATTGAATTCATTGTAAATATTTGTTAAGCATGGAAATAAATGCTAAATTATAAACACAGAACATTTAAAGTATCTTATGACAGCCCTTTGTAAAATATATTACAGGAAGATCTTTTTTCGTTTTACATTCGCTAAGTTTGGAGTCTGCTTTAGAATGATTATAAACACATATAATACTTTCTAATTTAGCTTGTGCGTTAGAATGCAATGTATTGTTAACATTTCTTAACATTATTTAAAGTCTAAATATTTTGTATTTTTTAAACTTAATAAAAGGAAACTTAATAAAAGCAAATTTAGAACCAAACCATTTATGATATTTTACTCAATTACGAGTATTAATTTATATTTTATATATTTATATAAAATATTATATGAGCACCAATACTTACTCTAAGTAAGTCATCCTTATGTCCATTCTGTATTTTTTTATGTTATTATTTATTAATCTACTCATATTTAAATAGCTTTAGGGTTTACTTTAAAGAGTTTCTCCTGAATTCATTATTTTGTAATGATCTTTCATTATCTATTTTTAATAATCAAACATGACTAACCAATGCTGCCATATAGCGCAATGTATAGTTTAAGAACATGGTAGTTTCTTTATAAAGTCAAAAGCAAGTTAAATGATCAGTGAGAATGTATTATAATTGAGTTTTATTGGTTGTTTTGTTCATTATTATTTTCTAAAACACCTAAACCAATGCGTGTGTTTGCGTGGGTAATCTATTACACTATTACTACATAACCATTAGAGCCCAGATTATATTAATCTATATCGAATTCAAATCAATTAGGAGACAAGAGGAACCTCACCTGAGGCTAGGTAGCCTCGCTCAGGGAGATACCATCGGGGCAGCGTCGGTGGCGTGGTTGTTTATTGAATTATGGGTTCCGCCCGCGCATATCATGATATACACAGTTCCGTTCGGAGCCAATACTACCAACCTTTGAAACAAAAAAATCCCTTTTAGTCTTTTGTAAACTTTGGTATACTTGTTTCAGATATTAATTTAAATTATGATTAAAAAATCTGTGAGGACCAGAGATATTTTATTTAATTTTTAAATAGGTCTGACATTTTAAAAATCAGTATGCTATGTAAAATGAGAATTTTTATAATGGTAAATAAAGGGTTTAATGTAAAATGGTAAAAGCAGCTTACAATGATGTATTGATGTTAAATTTTTTTAATATGCATATAAACTGCAAATAAGTAATAATCTATTTTATATTATATATTTTAGTTTAAGTTTCTACTGATAAGAAATAAAGGGTAGTTATAACATTGGAAACACATTATTACTTACATAATAGGGAGTGTGTGTAACAATTTTCAAGGGATCTTGACCAAAAATAAAAATTTTATGGTAGAAAAATGTTGATAAAACGTATATATCGTAATTGCGGGTTTTTTGACAATAAATGTACTGCCGATATGTCGTCAGTTAATCCTCAAAGGGTTTAATAGAAGTTCATATTTTCTTTTTTAATTTTTTAAAAATTACTGTAATAACGTTGTTAATAAAGGTGGATTTAATTTCAAATATTTATCGTAAAGCGGGCTTAAATTAAAATAAATATTACATTGTTTTGATGAAATAGATTTATAGGTGTTATTTTAATACTAATATATAACTATTTTCAGCTCATGTAATCACAGAGTTGACACCACCGGTTCTATCAGATCTAATTTTTGTAAATTATTTTAAATAAATCATATACAACTTTTTAAATGTTCATTTAATAATTGATTCACAAATTAGTGACTGACAAACTTACGGGATTTTGCTAATAACGAATTATATAATAATTAAATTCATTATAAATGTTGTTATTTATAAAAGTTTAAAACAAAACGATAAAATATTTAACTTTGAATCAAAGTTAAATAAGCTATGTTTGCGATAACAAGTAACCCAATTACCTAAAACAGATATAAAGTTTCCAAAATTTCGCAGAAGTTAAGAGTTTGTCAACTAAAATCGTCTTTTCTAGAAAACAACGTAGCTTAAAAACAAGTAAATTATAACAGTTTGACATTCGTTTATTTAGAGAAATACAGAACATGTTTAAAATTAGTTTTAAACTAAATAATGAGTTGAAATTCTGTATTGGGTTGACTTTTTGACGTTTACGTTGAAATTGTACCAAATCCCTACCCTAATACGTATAACTTTTTTTAACTAAACGTTTCAAAGAACATATGGATCGTACGTAAACAAAAAAACTCAATATTCGTTTAGTTCTAAGTAAATTATTTACTTAAAAATATTATCGAATAACATTTCAAATAGAGAAAAAGCCTGATTGAAATGAAATTTACAAATACGTCCATTTATCATTTTTAATTGACTTTGATGTGTTACTTTGAATTTTCCTTTGTATAATAAATAAATTATTTATAATAAAACCCAATACATGTAGCCTACAATAAACAGAGTTTTACCAGATTATTATAATTTTTTTACATTTTTATCTAGTACGATAAGTGGTATTTATACACTTCTAACAATTTTTGAAATGTTTATAAAGAAAATTTATAACAAAATAAATATTATTTAGTAGCTTTAATTAACTGTTTACCCTTTTAATAATATTAGCAAAAGAATTAATTTCACAAATAATCTTAAGGGAAGGCTATATAAACCCAATTGTTCTAAAATTTGAAACCGCGACCTCTTCCACTGTGGTACACCACTAGCAGGAAATTGTAACTTTATATATTTTTAGATAGTAATACGTATAAGCTTTATAACATATTTTGTTATTGTATTAGTATTTAATGCTACTACTTCATGTTGTGTGTACGATGTCGGATTTCTGTCCTGTTAGCTGGGATTCGGATTGTCATGTATTCACATGTATAAGTTTATTAAATTTTATTGGGATCTATGTAACAAAGGTAAATTCTAAATTGAAAACGGGAGGAGTTACACCTCCTCCCGAAACGTTGTGTAGTTAAAAACACAGACACCTTGGTAATTACGAATTAAAATATTTTTTGAATACTGTAAATTTTGTTGAATTGTACCCCATAAGGTGGTAAAGTAAAGATGTTTTACTCAATGAAACAGATGTAGAGTGATTGAGAGAGCGCGGGTTGTCTTGAGCAGTTCGGTGCAATCAATCCGAGAATCGACCACCAGAGGAATGGCGGCGGTTAGGCCTCGTTGGAAACACATTAGTTGACGTGGTGCAGCTGCCGTTTCATTTGTCTTGCCAACTCTCGTGATAGCTCCACTAAAAACTCCTAATTCCTGATTTCTGTTTTCCCTTTAATCCATCTATTAAAAACAAATATTTTTATGTAACATGTAAATCGTAAAAAGACGAGACAATCGTTATTGACTTTTTCTAGATTCCTATTTTCGTGTGGTAAAACTTGAAAGAAATATTTTTATCACATATTAATTAGACATCTGTGCCTACTTTGGACTTATAATTCCTGAAAACTTACTGGGACAGTGGTGTGTCCAGTAATCCACCTACATGGAGGTCACGAATTGTGGATAGTTGTGAGCAATGGTCGGTGGGTGTGTGGATTAACGTACGCACTATTAAATATTACGTTAATCTGATAGACCATCCTCATAATTAGACAAGTTTGTAGTTCACAAGCAGTGGTTCGGACTCCACGTTAAACTAAAGGTCCTTTAAATAAGCCATGGACTGTTTGGGTATCAATTCACAGTCCTGAGTCCTGTCTAAGGAATATGTCAGCCTTAGTCAGTAACAAGACTACAAGATCGCACCACAATCAAACTACACTCAGTACCCATTCATACTTGACTTAAATATCACTCAGTACCCATTCATACTGAAAAAATTTAATTCCATAGTTAAAAGTACCAATAAATATTACACATATTTAAAACAATTTAAATAGTTCCAATATATAAAATCAAAAAGAGGTTTTAGAGTATAATCATCGTCACACTTTACGATTGGTTTTTACATACAGTGTTGGTAACACATCTACAATAAAAACACTATTTAACGTATACATGTTTAATACTATTTATTTTAAGTCGCATTAACTGCAAAATAATGTAAATGTAAATAGCTGTGTTGAACAAATTAGGTAAAGTAAGGTAAAGGTCACAATAACTGTGGTGAACAAATATAAATTTACATTTTACGTAAAGTTAACGTCAACGTAGATTTATCGTAGTATACTGTTGTGATTTACTTAGGGTATAACTAAAGTCAATCACTTTGTTCAACAATATTTTAATTTTTACTTTGATTGAAAAGAATTGTCGGTTACTCCAACTGCATAGGCTTTACTTATTACTATTTAATATTTTATTCGAAAATAAAAACGTTTTTGAAATATGGAAAAATGATTCTCCATAGAACCTTAATGCTTTTTATCATATTTTCAAATCTAAATTTGACATAGTTCATAGGTATGCATCACGTCATAAATAGGCGAAGTGTGGTTTCCAGAAATAAACTAAACTAAAGCTTTGGCAATTTTTATCATATTGAAAATAAAACTTCAGATTTAATGGATACCATGAAAAAGATTCAAAGTTTTAGTTGTGAAACATTTCATATAAAAAGGTTTGGAAAATAAGTCCTACATTTTAGCCTGAGTTCTTTAAAATATATAATATGAAGCTGTAAATTGTTGGAACTAAAAAAACAACGTTTAAAATCCAAACTTATGTTTGAGTAGATTAATTCTAGCCACATTTTTCATACCAGAATGATATTTTGATTAACTTTTGAAATTCCTAGTTACATATGAGAATATGTTGTAGAAAAGTGTTAAAATTTATACATAAATTTGCAAAGAAATAAAATCTAGATGATCTTAGAAATAAATTAGGTGGAAAAGAAAATAGACACATAATACAATTTTTAAATATAGCACAACAGATTCATCCCGTAATGTTTTCACTTCCATTTTGGTTAATATGGATAAAGCCACTGCTATTCACGGTGTGAAGATCAATTTTCAGCAACGTGTAGCGGTGCCGGCCGTGGTTTTTGCTTTTAATTGTTACTAATGCATTTTTAACGACGCCAGTTAGCCACATGTTACATGTACCCGCTACCGGCCGAAGCCTTTCCCTAATTACTGTGGTATTGCGCCCGATCAACGGCTTTTAGCTGGAAAATCCGGTGAAAATTTGAAACGTGGCTTGATTTGAAATTATAACAAACACCACAGAACCTTTTTTCAATCGATAAAACCTCCGTTTAATTTGTTATTACTTATGAAAGCTTTTGGGAGAGTTTTTTTCCTATTAGGAGAGCCGAAAGTGTTTAGAAAAAGGGTCTTAACTAGGGTAATTTTAATTAGTTAATTAAAATAGTTATTAGTTAAAGGTCATCTATTTCATATAAAATTCATAAGAAAGGTATGGTACTGTAGTATACAGGTACACAAGTCACTTCAATTATATTTTTGATTTTTTTTTGACAGAGATATCATACAATAAATAATATAACATGAAAATACATTGTTAAATATTTACTTTCAGACTTATGCAGGCCGGCACACTACTGTTTCATTTTTTAATAATTGATCGGAAAAGGTCCAAAACATTAAAAAAACTTAATATAAAAGAGGAAGCGTTTATGTATGAACACTAGAAAGATTGTAAGAAAAATTTCAGGCATTATTTAGGCATGATTTGAGGATGGATTCTATGATGTTTCATGTAAATCCGTCCAAAAGGCTACTACTCAGAGGGCATAAAATAGTGCAGTATCAAGTGTTTACAAACAGCTGTGATTAAATAATATGAAAGTCTTTTTAAACTACGATTTGTTCTAATATAAACGATTAGCATTATGCTTTAATTTTTAAAACTATAAAGTAAATATTATGTACTGTACAAAATAAAATGTTTAATTCACCAATTTAATACTTTACAGTTAATGGATTATGTATTATGATTAAAAAATAACATGTTTATGATGTCTAAGTAAGAAATATATTTATTATGATAAATATTATTAGACGTATTTGTAATGACGTCAGGTTACGAGATAGTGACGTCACCAATCAGCAAACCGGCCGTTTCAATACTGTACAAATGGAACATGAAGTGATATGCCCTTTAGCTGGAGGTGACGTTGTCTGTTCCAGCTAAGGCAGGCTCAGGCTATCTCATATTACCCAAGGGAGAGATCCCGTCTCGGTGATAATATCGATAAAGATTAAGGATAAATGTTCCTTGACCCTACCTCTCGTAAACGGATCGTTTAAATGTTTACGATAAGTGTCGTTAAACTTTGGGAATGCTGTTTAGAAAATAATTAATAATTTTTATTCATTTTACACTTTTTTCCTATCTATTATATGTTTTTCAATACAACAGTTTTTTTCCGAAATTTATTTTATTATAAAAGATCAAATGTAAGCACGTTCTTTGAATCAGACATGTTTATGAACGTTATAAATGTTTTTAAATTGTACCAAAAACATCAGAATTGTAGAAATGAGTAAGTTATCTCCATTTTATTTGGCTTTCTCATTGGTTTTTACAAGTTTAAATATTGAAATTGGCCGCATTAAAAGTAAACTGATAAGCTACAGGTAAGATTTTGCAACACAGTGTGTGGGATTACCTCTCACCTTGTCTTGATTTTCTGGTAAGTGCAAATACCAAGTTTGAACAGGATTCTCAAGGAGTGATGTATTGTCAAACTGTTCACCTGGGAGGGCTGCCCTTTAGGGGGGTGCACTCTCCTATGGAGTCTACCCTTGAATGAAATGTTTAGCGCTCCCCAGGGTCTCCTAGGGACTCTATGCTTGCCCAGTGTACTGAAGGTAAAATGAGAGGATGACTCCTTATACTATGTTCTGTGGTTCTAGTCCAAAAGTAAATTTGTTTGGGGATTCTTTACATTTCATTAAAAATTAGATGGACTGTCCATCCCTTAACTTTTCCAACCCCATTAATCTTTTTTTTAACAGTGGGATAGTATCGTACAAGATGTGCCTAGTTGGCTTTTGTGAGGTCTTCTAATACTCAAGAGTTTATATAAGACAATCATACTAAGTTTTGATCATGTATAGTGTTGCAAAATGCTCTACCGACCTTTTAGAGGTGAAACAAAATTTAAACCGTACAGATGTCCTCGTTACTTTATGATTCACGATTATTTTTATCAAAAAGAGCTTGTTTTTTAGAAACAAAAAATTATTTTTCTATTAAAAAAATGTATTAGTAAAATTTATAAAAATATTTTACATTTTACGTTCAAATGGTTTTGAAAATAATAGACATATTTTGTAAAATATTCTAACTTTTTGATTAACTGAGGTCTAAGGTACAATTAATATATGCTACTTAAACCTTATCTTGTCCTCAAAAGATTGTTTGAGTACGAATACACCCTGTAGTATATTTGTTTGTTAACTATATAAGTTAAGTATATTTCAAATAAACACACAATTACATTTAATCAGTATTATCACGGTAAAACGACGAAGTGAATTAAACATAAAAGGTAAACAAACAGCCAGGAAAAATATTTTGAGGTGCTAATTTTTGCAATTAGTGTGTCATCTTTACTATCACATGTTTACATCACCAATTCATCCATCACGTAACGTAGATGTTGCTGTTAGCACCAACACAACTCGCAGTCAAAGCTTCCCTCACTAACCTCGACCCATTACAAGGTGACGTTGATTTACAAACTTACCTATTAATCTATGTTGGACTACACTGTCATCAATCTTACGGTAATTTAAATCAATTAGCCAAGAAGGAGATCGGTTAGTTGCCCGGGGCGGTGTGGGCGATACCATCTTCGTATCGGCAGCTGGCTTGTTTACTGAATCCCTCCATCCAGACACCGTTTACCGTGTTATTACCGATTTCTCTCCGTTCCGTCTTTGACATATTTGGAGCCAGTTTTTTTCTGAGTTATTACATAAACTACATGAATAAAGTATTCCCGTTGCGGTAGACCTGCGTACTCAGAGAATTCCCCCCTCATTAATAATATATGACAAGTTTCATCAATACCTGTTGATAAATGAGAGTGTTTGCCTATTTTTCATGAGATAAACATGGGAAAGAGTATGCAGGTTTGATACTGTGAGAAACACTAAAAGTGGCATTTTACCATAAACAACTATAATTCGACCACATAGCAAGTTTTATCAACATCAAGTAAAGAAGTTTGTCTATTCTCTATAAATGATTGACAAAAAAAGAGTTAAAAGAGTACGCAGGTTTGCTGCTATGATAAACACATAAATTATACAGAAAGATTATGCAGGTTTGATGCTGTGAGAAACACTGAGAACAGGCTTTTTTACCATAAAATATTCTAACTTTTTGATTAACTGAGGTCTAAGGTACAATTAATATATGCGACTTAAACCTTATCTTGTCCTCAAAAGATTGTTTGAGTACGAATACACCCTGTAGTATATTTGTTTGTTAACTATATAAGTTAAGTATATTTCAAATAAACACACAATTACATTTAATCAGTATTATCACGGTAAAACGACGAAGTGAATTAAACATAAAAGGTAAACGAAAATCCAGGAAAAATATCTTAAGGTGCAAGTATTTGCAATTAGTGTGTCATCTTTACTATCACATGTTTACATCACCAATTCATCCATCACGTAACGTAGATGTTGCTGTTAGCACCAACACAACTCGCAGTCAAAGCTTCCCTCACTAACCTCGACCCATTACAAGGTGACGTTGATTTACAAACTTACCTATTAATCTATGTTGGACTACACTGTCATCAATCTTACGGTAATTTAAATCAATTAGCCAAGAAGGAGATCGGTTAGTTGCCCGGGGCGGTGTGGGCGATACCATCTTCGTATCGGCAGCTGGCTTGTTTACTGAAACACTCCGCCCAGACGCCGTTTACCGTGTCATTACTGATTTCTCTCCGTTCCGTCTTTGACATATTTGGAGCCAGTTTTTTTCTGAGTTATTACATAAACTACATGAATAAAGTATTCCCGTTGCGGTAGACCTGCGTACTCAGAGAATTCCCCCCTCATTAATAATATATGACAAGTTTCATCAATACCTGTTGATAAATGAGAGTGTTTGCCTATTTTTTATGAGATAAACATGGGAAAGAGTATGCAGGTTTGATACTGTGAGAGACACTAAGAGCTGCATTTTCACCTTAAACAATTCTAATTCGACTACATAGCAAGTTTTATCAACATCTAAAGTAAAGAAGTTTGTCTATTCTCTATAAATAATTGACAAAAAAGAGTTAAAAGAGTACGCAGGTTTGCTGCTATGATAAACACATAAATTATACAGAAAGATTATGCAGGTTTGATGCTGTGAGAAACACTGAGAACAGGCTTTTTTACCATAAACAATTCTAATTCAACTATATAGCAAGTTTGGGAAAAGAGTATACAGGTCAGCTGCCATGATAAATACATAAACTGTCATTTTTAAGAATAAATGGATGGATTCTAACCACATAAAACTAAATACAAAGTTCCTTTCAAAAGTATTTGTTAGTAAGGGAAATACTAATTTTTTCCTTCATCTGCATTAGATTAGCATTAGAGCTCCAAAATACAATGTACTGTGATTAATTTTTTATAATATCTTGGTAACCATTTGAGATGGATCGTTAAATTTATCAGATGGGAAATTTAATCAATAAATTGTGTTAGTATTTGGGTAGATTCAAATCTTAAAACATATAATTTTAAATTTTTTTTTAAATTTCAAGTGCTAAACGTAAACCCCCATTTTCGGGGTACAAATCCCCCCCTTTCATTTGATTGATATGTCTAAATTACGAACTCGTCCAAGTAAATGTAGGAATATACAGGTTTATGAAATTTAGTTTTGATCCTACCATTTTTTCGACAGTTTCACGGTCACACATTATTTTAACTGTGTATTATTTTCAATAGTTTGTTATTTTTCAAGCTTTATTCTATTTGAGCGAAGTTTGGTCTTACAAAACTGTTAAAATTTTTGAAAAAAAATTACTGAAACTTGTACAACTGAGATGATTGATTTAAATTGGTTTATTTACAAGTCTGCATTTGTTCGACATCCTGTATCGGAGAAATTGCCGCAGTTAGGTCCCATCGGAAACGCATTAGTTGACGTGGTGCAGCTGCCGGTACATTTGTTTTGTCGATCGGAACAATCAGTTGCAACGGAAGTCAAAAAAGAACATTTAGAACATGTATATGGGAATGGTTTCCTTTTTTCGAATAAAGTACGTCGAGGGTTACGCCTATTAACATAAAACAATTACTCTAGAATTGTTTTACGTCGTTAGTAAACAAATTAATTACAGATAATAAATGGATTGTTTTTTAGGAGGCTTTATTTTAAACGTTTACTAATTTTTCCTGGACTTATTTAAAACCAATTTTTGTATTTAAATCTAGTATATTTTGTAGTAAATATTTGTATTATGGTCTATACCCAAATGGGTATCTCAGTATTTGAACTTATGAGCTTTTGCAACGAAGTCCAAGACGCTAGCCACAAGGCACATGAATTGATCAGGTTGATAAATTTAAGGAATATTGAAACTCCTGCAAAACAGCCTAAGTGTTGTCTTGGTGAAGAAAAATCTCATCATTATTACACTCGTCTTCTTTTTATTGTAGGTCGGACTAAAGATAATTTTTTGACTCAAACTATCTTCATATTGCAGGTAGTAGATTAGGCTATGTGGCGTCATTATGGTTATGACGTGACATCATATTGTGCTCCTCTTTCTATTTCACTCTCGCATATATTCACCTTCTGTTGCAGGCTGTAGGGTACTCTGTGGAGGACTTGCAGGCTCCATGGCGTTACACACATGACTGCCGGACAGACATGCAGGCCAGGCTGACGTCACTCTGATGAAGGCCTTGTCTCGTGACGTCATGGCCAGGTCGCTACTATTGGCCGTTCTACTGGTCAACAGCCTGCACAGCTCAGTTGCTGCTTCCGGTATGTCTTTAAGGAATTTTTTTATGTTTAGTAGTAAAACAATGATTAAATTTTAAAACGAAACAGGTTTTATTCGAAACCAAAAACAAATTTTTGGTCAATAGCTCACCTTTTAGCTTCACAGACTCCGAACATGATTGAGATAAGCCTAGTCCAGATCCAGGGGGTTAACCTGTATTAGTAATGTGCCCAACTTCCACTGTAGCTTTAACCACTGTAACCTTTTTTCACTCCTAACTTTAAATTGAACCTCAAAATGCACAGATTCGTGTTGATTGGTGTGCACAGTGGGTGAAGTATTGGAAAAATAAGTTACCATCCTTAAAATGTTAAAACATTTTCATTTAATTACTTTTTTTTAAATACTTTATAGTTTTTTGAAACTGTTTACATTAAACATTTATGCTTTAAAATTATTTATTATTTTTAGAAGTTTTAATAATTTTTGAGGTCTCTTCTATTGTTAAAAGATAAAAGCAATTGAAATAGATTTTCTTTTCGAGTTATTTCATCTCTATATTTCTGAACAATACCCTTCCCCGGAATTTTTCACGATGCTTTGAACAATAACATTACCATTCCGGGATAGACTCCAAACTTTAAAGATTATTCTAATGGATTAACCATTTCACCAACAAAATTTAAAAACTCGTTGCCTTTTACATAATACATATTTATAGGTTCATAAAATAAAATAAGTCTTTTATATTTCGGTGTTTTTAAATAAGTAGGAATAGCGTTTTGTAAAATTTTAACTTAAAAATGATATCAGTGTTAGTCAGTCCAGTAGAACAGGAGACCGATGAATCTTTTGTGGTTCACCGAATGAATATTGGATCAACCTTTAGGAAATCTTGACAAAAGTTGCCTCCACGTTGAATGGAAAGCAAAGTTAAACACTGTTCAAGTAACTTGCTGAAAGGATACTTCATCATGGAGACTTCAATTTTGAAATAGGTCCTTGTAACATTTTGGTTCTTATTGGTAATATATCGATTTTTATGTTTTCGTTATAAATTAAGTTTAGTTCTTTTGGTATAATTTGGTATAAAATATTCAATTTCAAGGCTCACTTTTATTCCACCTTAGATAACATGTTTTTCAAGCTTATATAACTTGTTTTTACTCCTTATATAATTTGTTTTTACAGATTCTCTTTCCATTAGATTACATATTCTTTATGACTTCATGAATATTTATTACTTTCTAAATAACATCTTCTCAACAGAAAATATAATTGTTTGTTCTATTGATAAACTGATACAGTAAATAAATTGAAAAATAATACAACACAAAAAAGAATGACACACAATATTTTACTAAATATAAAATATTACATGTTTTATTGTTCCAGCCTCTAAACTACCTATTCAACAATACGCAACATATATAAATAAATTTATACACTTGAGCATTGATAAAAAAATCGAATATCAACTGTATTGTGCACTTTTTGTTCGAACATAATACTGTACTTCTATTTAAACCCTGTAAACACTAGTTAACCAAAACCACACCAATATATTCGCTTATAAAGCATTCCAGGCTATGCAGTTTGTATGTAAGGGGTCTTGTTAATAGGCATATTTGTTTAAACAAATGTTATTGTATACAGCGTCTAACACCTACAGGTATATATTTCTTTTCATATCTCAAATATGGGTTGTTAAAAACATTTTAAAACATTTTTAACATTTTAAAAATAAAACTGTTGACCACATGCAAAGATCTCAGTGATTTATTATACTTTGACTTACAACTTCGTTCGATCTATTGAGGCATTACATATATATTTACTATGAGTTTCAGTTTTTAAAACTATATTTTTCCCGAACTAAAAATATTAATTACAATTTTTAACATTGTATGTGGAAAATATACATCTGTTAAATATTCTTAAGTAAATAATAAATATATATTTGCATTATTGTAAAGTGTAAAATCAATAGTATAAAGTGTGGTTGGTAATCATTTTTCCATCAATGGATTAAAGTGACATTTTTCATCCCTGAATGAAACTGTTGTCACCCTAAGGCGTAAGGGTGACAATTTCCTGAGGGGAAAAAAGGATTTCAATCCCATAGTCCACATAAAGTTTTTCCTCTACCTATACATATAAAAATAACTAAAAGTTAATTATACTAAGTAATTAATTATTTACTTATTTACTTGTATGCTGGATTTTCTGGATTTGAATGACGTTATAAATGAAGAACAAGGGAGGCTATGATCAAAAATTAGTAATGGTCTATTCACTATTTCTAAAGCTATTTATTTCACTTCCTATATACACTTTATGTGTTAAAAATTACAAAAAAACGCCTTTTAGGACAAACTCTTGGTTATAGTTAACAAAATTAACTAATATTGTACATCTATTTGACTTGTCTAGAAACAAGTTATCAATCACATTTCTTGCTTCTTCCCTAATGACGGGTGGGGTTGAACCCACATTGTCACTGTCACTGTCTATTTTGTTTATGTAAATTTCAAGGAACAAAATGGCTGTTTCTCAGAAATTACTCCAGGTGCAATAGACAATGGTACCACCACAACAAACTGTATGTTCATTAAAATAGTTTGCCCCACATTGGTGTACGAAGTGTTTCCGAATCCTTTTTTTCATTCTGTGTAACAAAATTTTCTAGTTTAGTCCCATGGGATGAAAGTAGTACTTTAGTACTCTATTTGAGAGCATAAAATACAGCCTTAAATAGTAGGTGGAGGAAAAAGTTTTTTATGTGATTCGAATTGTGTGTGGAGCATTTTCTGCACGTGCTACTGCCGTCAGAAAGCGAACTCTGATAGTACCTTCTAAGTGCCAGTAAGTGTTGACATGGATATGTCTTAGCTGTGGGGAGTGTTGGCAATTTGTGGGACCAAAATTTGAAACAGTGACGCCATATGTTTAGTGACGACATTTGGCTATAACCACAGCTGTTTAGAGGAACTGAAAACATTCCATATAGACATATCCATGGTCTAACCTTTCCCACAGGGAAGTAAATACAATTATTTTATTTACAGTTTTGTACTTATAGTTTTTTTTCTTAGGGGAGTGTCAGGCACCTCTGGGCATGGAGGAGGGTCGCATCCCTGACACAGCCATCTCTGCCTCTTCTTCGTACGAGGTTAAGTCTGTCGGGCCTCAGAATGCTAGGTACGTCATTCACTTAATTTTATTTGTATTATTGTTATTATAAAATATATTGTTTACCATAATTAAATGTCATTCATATTAGGATTCATACTTAATCATGTGAGTAAAGATGAATGTGAGTATAAGGATTTAACGGATTTTATGTGAAATAGCTTTTTACTGGCGAACATCAGCTGATTCATTTCCAAGATGTTTAATTAGTTATTACAAAATGATCAACAATTCAACTTAGTACAGTATTGGACCATTAACAAATTCTGTCCACATCATTTTGGATTTTTATCACATTATGAAGCGGATCCTGTAACCACTGAGCAATTCAGCCAGTTATTTGAGTTTAGTCAATGTAATATTATCGAATGTATAATTTATCGATGTAAAGTTTAACTTTTAAATACAGGGTGACAATAAATTCTGGATCCTCTTTTTTAATTTTAAACAACAATAGAAAAAATATCAAAGTTCACACATGCTTACTGGTGATAGTAACGCACACATCTGCTCAATTATCGACCGGATTGATTTGGGGGACGGTCCACAAGGAGTCAGACAAAATTCTTAAATTGCAACATAGGTCGAGTTTGGCATAAAATTAAAGTCCTCACTTAGCAGAGTAAAATTGCTGCAAATTGGACTTTCAAAGGTGAATTTATTCAGTTGTTATAGCGGTTAATAAACTCGCACAGTTGTGATCAGTAGTTGACATAATGTGATAAAATACATTTTTACTTAATGGGCAGCCTTAATATAAGCACATTACTGTGTGAAATAACCCCTGAAATAATCAGTACTATTCGATTACTATGATGGGAATAATATAAGTTCTATGACATTCGCTCTACTCACGCCAGCGTGCTGCGTGAGATCTCGTTTATTTTATTGATTTTTTCACATGAAAAACAGGTATCTCTACCTTTATTTTTATTTTCTTCCAATTAGGAAAATTTATCTTTAAATTGCATACGCTTATAGAAGTAACTAGCCAATGGATGAGTGTTCTTTAGACATACCTCCCTCTTGGTTGCTTCTTTCCAACTCAGCAAATGAACGCAGAGAATAATGCATAACGCTTCATAAACAATAGACATTGAATTCCTTTTTTTTGGTTTGGGTTAAACCTTTAAAACATACTCATTTATTTTCAAAAGTGAATCATTATTTTATCCTCGTACTAAACCTCATGATATGTACCTGAGTTTTAATCATAGTAAACCGACAAATTTCAATTTATTATTATTGATAGTCAGTTTATACAATAAACCAATGACAATTCAGTATACATGTTCTTTGTTTACACACGTGTTGTAGTTTTTAATATACATTATTAACGAAATAATTTTTCTCAAAACATCACTATGACCATTCAGAAAGAAATATTTAGACATAATTTTCATCCCATGTAAATTTTTCCACACAAAATACAGCTTACATTCCAAAGTTACCCCAATCGTGTATCGAAGAATTTACCAACAAACGAAGTGTTTGTAACGACGCTCAGTGTTTTAAAATTTACCATATCAGAAGGAAAGGGTAAACAGCGATTTATAAAACTAAACAACCGTTGATACAATTAACCTTTGACCTTTGTCCGGACTTAAATTAATTCGTGGACGGAGCGTTGCTCCATCAACATTAACAAACTCGTGGCATTTTTACCGCAAGACAAATGATGGCATCAAAAGTGAAACGTCTACTACATGATTAATTACACCTGTTTTAAGCGTTTCGCCCAATCTGTCACTGTCTGAAAACTTTTCGGACTCACTAATGTAGTGAAATTTAGTTACAGAATTAATTTTGTAGTAATTCACTACCTTCTTTAATGATACGACGGGATGGTAATGTTTCAATTTATATTCAGGACTGATAGTTTCAAAGTAGTATCATAAGACTAATTATGATATAAATCCTATTCAGAGATCTAGAATTATAAAACATTTATTAATATATAAAACAACACTTAAAACTCAAGAACGGCTGGACCAATTTTAATGATCTTTGATTTTTTTAATTTGTCTCTGCTTCGATCATGCCTTATACATATTCAGTTTCCTGGAATTTTAAATTTCTATTGTTATCCTATAAGTTTGTTTGCAAATCTTTTACAATCAAAACATTTGATTTCTAAAGCTACAGCTGTTAATCTTATTTCCACTAGCAAAGTGATTTCCTACCCAATGTCTTTGTATCAATCATTAATCTAAAGCTATAAATACTGTGAAAAATGATTAGTTTTACTTGCCACATTGATACTTTACAGTTTTGGGGTTTAAGTACCTATTTTTTTATTTCTTGTCCAACTAAATGGCATATGTTAATAAATGCATAGTTAAACATTACATATAATATAAATATAACAAAGCCGTGATAATTACTCCATTCAGTTTCAGTATTGTTTAAACTATTCCACGACCCAGAATATCTAATCTTTAACAACGAAGCCATGATGTTATTCGACTTCAGAACATGGCCAATCTTAAAGTTAACACGTATTTACTGTTAGGAATTATGAAGTTCAGCCGTGTTAGCAAGTAGTACATAAAAATGAATGAATTGAAAAATATAATAAATACTTCACTCTGTCATAACTGCAGACTGACCAAGGTGTTTATCAAATTTTGAATTGAATTACAGTTTGGCGTTAATAAGATGGCTATTAATAAATCAATATTGGATTTATTTACGTTACCAATTTACTTTTCTTAGTGGGTGAATGTTGTGTTTCCAAAATTTTTATAATCACTAAAGTTATAAAGAATTTTTTCCAGTTTTGAATTACTTTGTTGAATCAAATTTTTAAAGAAATTGGAACAACATATGTGTCTAATAAATATTTAATCGTGTATATTTTATTAATGTATACATTAATGACTATTGTTTTTATTATAAATCAAATATATAAAAAAATCATGAGTAAGAGAGGTAATTTATGTGTTCACATAAAAACATTAAAAAAATTAGTTTGAAATAATAATTTGTTCCATATTTTATGTGTATTACATCCTTATGATTCACCGATATGTGTTACAGTATAAAACCAAAATGCATATGTAACATTGAAGTCCATTTATAAATCATGCAATAAAACATTTAGTATGTAATTAATTCATTTTTTTCCAAAACATTTTTAATTACATCTTGCATTAAATAATGTCAAGACATGGCTTCAACATTACATACTCAAAATGAAACTTGTATAATTTCAACAAAAACATGACGAAGTGTGCTTGAAGGATCGACGCTACTGTATTATGGTAAACAAAAGTGCGGGAGTGAGGGGAGGTTCTCAGCGTCGTTACCAGAGAGCAGCACGCTCGCCGAGTGTAACGACTACGTGCCTACGCCGCAGCCGCCGCCGCACAAGAGTCTTGTTATGTCTTCACTCCCGGCTTTAATGAGGCCAGCTGGAGATCTGGAAGAGTGTCATCTTCCTCTCTATCCAACACTCGACTCCGCTAATTAAACTGTTACACCGTGATTCGCATTCTACGGCTGGATTTACACTTCAAGTTTATTTTCCATTTTTAATTTCAAGTATTATAAAATAATTTTATGAACTACATAACATCTTGATTAGCATTACGCGTTGGTTTTACTATAGGATGAAGTAAAAACCCACGTTTTCCAACACTACTTAATATATTTACATCATCAGGCCCAAACGGAGACTGAAAGAAACAAAATGGCGTCACTGCTTAAATCCTATTGGCTACCGGAAGTTCCTGTCATGGTGTCTGATATGGTGCAGCGTTTATTGGCTGGCTGAGTTCCGGAAACAGATTTCTATACGTTCTTGGAAAATCAAAGTGTATTTGTTGGAAGGTCTTCATGTACGCGATATAACAATTGTGCGATAGCATTTTTCTTGCTATTCCTCCATGTTTTAGCCGCCAAATAAAAATTATTCTATATATATTTTATTTTTTTCTCCACCTTCTTGATTTCTATAGATGAACAAAAATGTATTTTCAAAGATAAAACATGGAGAAATAACGAGAAAACACTATCGCACGATTGTTATATTGCGCGATTGCATGGATCCTGTTCATTTATTTTTACATTTTCCTTTATAAATAAATAGCTCTTCACATACATTAATTCCATTTCCTTATTCACAAGTTTTAATAATCTTGAGGTCTTTATCGATTGTTCATAGGTTATATATTTTTCCAGCTAGTGTTTTGCGGTGTTTGATCTTTCTGGTTTTCCATTCTTCTAAGTTGATATGTGATTTTTATATCTCTTTATAAAAGTGACAGTCTGGCCTATGTAGATGTTATCGCAGTCTCTGTATCCAATTTTTTATATTCCTGGTTGGTTGAATTTATCGGTGTTTTCAATCTTTGTGTGTAGTATTATATCCATTGTGTTCTGTGTAACTAGATTGGATTTATTACTTGGAATTGTTTGGTAACAAGTTTATGTTTTCACTTTTTTCGTCGCTGTAAAACTTTGGTGCTCCAGTTTAAGATTACACAACCAAGTGTTTTCATATCTTTGTATTAAGCTTCCTTTCCTTTAAAGTTTTAAGTTAATTGTTACAATATTTTTTTTTATTTCACATAATTTTAAACGTGTCTAAGATATAAACGATTACTATCTGCAGATTAACTACTACGGTGATATAAATATATCTTAATAAGTTCATAATCTAATACGTTAAAAAACTTACTCTTGAATTTTACTTTATATATTTGAAAAAAAGTATTCATAAGTTTTTTTAACGAACTACTCTTCATAATTGAACGTGCACATTATACACAGGACTACTTATTTGATTACATAATATTTTCGTTGAAGTAAATTTAGAATTCACATATTCTCAGGATTCGACAAGAGCTGAACGGGGGAGCATGGTGTCCGAAGGCGCAGATAAGCAGCACGATCAGGGAGTACCTTGAGGTAGACCTGATGAAGAACCACCTGATCACCTGGACGGAGACGCAGGGTCGCTTCGGCAACGGCCAGGGGCAGGAGTACGCCGAGGCTTACCTGCTGGAGTATTGGAGGGACGCTCTGCAGCAGTGGGTGGTCTACAAGGATACGCGGGGGCAGAAGGTGAGGGAACGGTCCACTAGGCAGCGCCACCTGTCTAACATGGTTGGCGTGATGAAAACTGTATTTATCATTACAGAAATTGTATTTAGAGTGGAAAAGCTGTATATAGGGTGACAGAAATTGTATTTAGAGGGACAGAAAATGAATTTAAAATGTCAGACATTGTTTTTAGTGTGCAAAACATGTATTTAGAATTACACAAACTGTATTTAGAGTGACAGGAGCTGTATTAAAAATTATTTACTCTGATGAGTGACAGAAACTGTATTTAAAGTGACATAGCCGTATTAAAAAGTTCAGAACTCCTTTAGAGTGACAAAAACCGTTGCATTTTGAATGACACAAACTAGCGTCAAAAAACTGTGTTTAGAGTGACAGGAACTGTATTTAAAAAATGGTAAGCTCTAGAGTGGCAGATACTGTATTTAAAAATGGCAGAAATTATAGAGTGGCAGAAACTGTATTTAGAATGACATAAACTGTTTTAAATGTTGGTTTTCCCTTTGATAATGTCAACCAACCTAAGCCAAGCATGGATATGAATAAAGATATATAAGATGATAATAATAATATTAATCAACAGTCCAAAGGCATCCAATGGCAACTAATGAAACAACATTTTAACGTGCGATCTGAACCACAGTGTTTCTTCCTCTGAATTACGAACTATTAATTATTGATCTCATCTTTGTGGATAACACCTAGTGTAGACGTTTATCCACACAAGAGAACACAACACCCACCGACCATCGCTCTTCACTATCCACAATTCGCTGGTTTATAGGACACGTCTACGTCCTAATCTATATTATAGACACAAAGCATTCTTGTGTGATTATACATTCATACTTAGGAATTTTTGGAGAAGTTTAGTATTTGAAAACAATACAAGTGATATATAAAGTATTAAAGTTTAGAAAATAATGTAGTAATATGAATTAAAAGGGCAATTTTAAAGCATTCGTAATTTTCAGTTCGGAAAGTGAATTTTAATATGACGGTTATATTTAACTTTCTAAACCCCTCCCACACTTCCTTTTCCACCCTAATTTACTTTGCAATCCACCAACGCTGGCCAGTGACGGATACGAACAAAGCCGACCGACTGTTGATTTTTCAGTAAAATATATCTCGTATGTAAAGAATTAATGCTTGCTCAGCGTGCTACGTTCTATTCATTTATTTTAGTCTGGGTTCACAGGTAAAAAATCATACAATCCCAAAAAAAATTAAAATTTGTTTATCATACTGAACACGATAAAGACAAATTAGTCTAGTTCTGGACTTAAACCCTTCAAGTTAATATTGTTCACTCCTTAAACAATATTATTTGTATTTAACCTTGCATAAAAGAACTACACCACGTTAAATTGTATTAAATTGTCTTTTTATGTAGTAGAATCACTCAAAAATATTAAATTGTCACGAACGATCATAGATTAAAAAAACGATCATAGAAGTATAAAATAAAAAAACACTAACTTTTCAGGTCGCTAAATTATTATTTTTTATTCTTTACTCTTAAAAATATATATTTAAATAGTTTTCATATATTGTAATAGTAGAATAAAATCTGTACTAAAATACTTTTATTTTAATATTAAAATTTTCATAGATATCTTGTAACGAATTATATTATTGTTTTTCATAAACTATCTTAACTTAAAACCGTTCCTTGTGTGATAAAAAAGCCGGGAATAGTTCGCTGTAAAAGTATTTCTTAAAAAAAGTGAAAAAATAATTTTGTGTTAGGGAAGAGTTGAATAATAGTATGTAATAAAAATTAAAAATAAAATTATTTATTTTTATGCATCGCCCAAACATGTTTATTGTGGTCGCAAATGTACCTAAAATAGTTGTTTGACACCAGTCAAGTATTTATTTAGTTACATTTAAATCTGAAAAAAGGAATATTTAAGAAAAAAAGGTTTGTATTTATTTCTCTGTGGGAAATAGGTTAGACCATGGATATGTCTAAAGGGAATGTTTCCAGTTTATCTAAACAGTTGTTCTTTTAACCAAACTATGACGTCACTGAATAAATTACTTCATTGTTTAAAATTTTGTTTGTACATCCCTCAAAACTAAGATATATTCATGACAATATTAAATATTTTAACTATATAGTTTATAGCTATTCTGATAGCTAAATTTTGAATACTTATTTTTTGTTTTAATCCACCCAGGAACTTCCCGGTAACAGCAACACATACCTGGTGGTAAAGCATGCTCTGGAGCTTCCATTCGTCGCCAGCAGAGTGCGTTTCATCCCCTACAGCGAACACCCTCGCACCGTCTGCATGAGGGTTGAGCTCTACGGCTGTCCCTGGGAGCGTAAGTTTCAGTTTTGCTGCAGCATACCAGCTGATAAATAAAATGAAGAATGAAGGGCTACCAATCAATTAAACATTTCCACCCCAAAACTGTCTGTTTTAGTCCCACAGCTTTTGGTTGTATCAGTAAAAAATAACGTATTAGTAAAAATGAAATAATTTCTTAAGACAATAAATATTTAAGGGTAGTTGAATATATGTACTATTAACGGCATCCCTGTAAGCAAAAGGTATATAATGCTTGATAATAATAAATATTACTATACACATAATTTAAATAATAGTTATAAATACTTAACTGTAGTGTTTCATTTAACAGATTTTAAAACATAAACAAATTCCAATAGACTTGAATATTTTACACCACTAGAAACACGTTATATCATATTTTGTAAAATAAAAAATATTTTTGATTATAAACCAGAGCAGAATGAACATAAACATTTTCTTCATACAGGCTATAAATGGGGTTATTGTACTTAATAAAAAAACAATGTATATTTTCTGAAAAAATCGATTGCCCTATATTTTTCAAACTTAAGAATATTTCTATTAGAACCACATCTGCGAGCAATTAGAGCGGAAGATACTATTAAAACATATATTACAAATATAATTTCCAGTATTTTAAAATTTAAATCATGTTGATTAAAAAATGGGAATGTGATTTTTTTGTAAGAAACATTTTATTTTAGACATATTTTTTGCTTATAAGGATTAGTGCAAAATAACTGTGCCATTTTTTCAATCTAATCGAATGAGAGTTTCCTGACAAAAAGTTACATACATTAAAATAAAATTAAAATCAGTAGATCGCAAATAAGTATGTAAGTGTAGAAAAGTTTTTTTTAATATTTATAAAATATTTTTATTTTATAAATACGTTGTTTTTTCCCTATGTAAAAAATACTTAGAACTTTAATAAAATGTATGATTCACAAAACCTTACTTGAAAAAATAAAACACATTTTTCTAGAAACTTAAAACATTTTATAAATTCTATGAAAAGGTTTTTTTGGAAAATAACGTGAAATTATATTATCCCTTTTGTATATTACCAGCAAATGAGAAAAAAATTATCAATATCTCTTATATACTAGTGATTTTTTCCATCGTTTCTTAAAATACTACAAAATAGGTCATTTCAAACACAGGGTCTACCCTGATGCAACTACTATCTCAGTGTGTTTTAATCGTTAGCGCATCTTGGTTTAGTTAAGTTTTAACTTTCCATGTCTTTGCAAGGACGAGACTAAGTTTCACAAACGTAATTAAATTGAATATAAATGAACTGTGATTGAGACGTCATGTGTACGTCAACGATCAGCTGATCCATTTGGCCTGATCATTAATCAATACTCAATAAGCGGGGGATGCACAAACATTTCTTAGGATTTCCATTAAGTTTAATGCAGCCAAGACGGGACGTTGACTAATAGTTCGTCAATATCCCAACAGAGGCCGTGGTCAGCTACACGGCGCCTAAGGGAGACTCGGAGTTCCCGGACATAAGCTATGACGGCTACCTGGACGGGGTGATCATGAGGGGTGGCCTAGGGGAGCTGGTGGACGGGGTCCTGGGGTCAGAGGACTTTCTGGAGGAACCTGCCTCAGGTACGCTGTTGTTTTGTAAGAGCTAATCTATTTCTTTATTTTATGTTATTCCGTTTTAAGACCTTACAATGTATTTACCAACCTGTATCTCAAATAGTTTAGTATTCTGATGCAAAATAAAAATTTTATTATAATTGTTTGGCATTCCCAGGATATTAAAATTTTTACCACTTGATGATGAAATGGCAACCTACCTAGGTAGGTATTTCAAGCGAAGTATGAATGAGAAATGAGGATGGTCTTTGCGGATTAGCATAGTATTCAATAGTGTGGACGTTAATCCTCACAAGAGAACACTACACACACCAACCATCATTCACAATTCGTAACCTCCAAGTAGCTGGATTACGTTTGATACTAATCTAAGTTTTGAGATTTATATGCGAGGTAAAAGTAATTAAATAATATATTCCTTTTTTATTTTTGAAAAATTAGATCTTACTTCGTTGGTAACTGTGATCAATTCAGTTCACTTATACGTCGTTAAAGGAAATGTGGTTATATTATTTACAACTCTGTTATGGATTCTACACATTGTTTCTTAGAGGGATGGATAGAAATATTACTTGTTAAGTATTTATGTTATTAATTGTATTTTTCTATGAAAAAAAGAATACTCTAATCTTTAGTTTATTTTTTCCAATTAGGAAATTTATCTTTAAATTGCATAAGCATTTTGAAATATCTAACCAAAGGATAAGTGTTCTTTAGACATACCTGTCTCTTGATTGCTTCTTTCCAACTCAGCAAATGAACGCAGAGAATTATACATAACGCTTCATAAACAATAGACATGAAATTAATTAATCTCCAAGTGTGTCTTAACGTATAAAACGTTTTCATTATTATTTTAGGATTGGATTGGACCTTAAAAATATACACATTTATTTTTAGAAGTGGTTCATTATTTTATCCTCGTACTAAACCTTAATATTATGAAATACACCTGTGTTTTAAATATATTAAAACCAATAAATTATTATTGATAGTCAATTTATACAATACACCAACAGCAATTTAGTATTCATGTACTAAATACCCATAGGTTTCTCTGTTTAACAACAGTCGTAGTTTCAAATATCTATTATTATTGAAATAATTTTCTACAATATTAGCTAAATATTCATTAATCACTACGGCCATTCATAAACAAATATTTATACACCATTTTCATTACATGTAAGTTTGATACCCTAACTGGTGACTTGCAATAGAGTTAGAATAGTACACTTATAGCTATTTTTACCTTGTAGGGCTTAAAACTAATTAATCTTATATCCTGGTAAAAAGTCATTTAGATTAAGTTCACATAGGACAGAGTACGTTGATTATTAAAAATACTTTACAACCATTACACTTTAAAGGAATGTTTTTAGTTTGAGAATTGTATTAATATTCATAGTATCACATAAGAAATAACCAATACGTTGGGACGATGACAGTCAAGTGTTGTTTGCAGGCAGCAGATGGGTGGGCTGGCTCAACGACTCTCAGGACAGTGAGCCGTTGGAAATCATTTTTGAGTTTGACGGCGTCAGAGAGTTCTCTGCGATGCACTTACACACCAGCCATGTGGTCACTAGATCCGTACAGGTACCCTAAATTTAATTATTCATGTAAAAAGTAAAGGTTTATTCATAAGCTAATTCCAGACTATGACATATTTTTTATACAACAAAATTTGACATGTATGGATATGTCTGCGGAGGGGATGTTAGCAAAGTTTAAGCAACCAAAGTTTTAAACTTTGACGTCATTTGTTTTGTGACATCATATAGCTAGAAACATCAAAGTTTGGTTATAAGAACAGCTGTTTCGATGAACTTTAAACATTCCCTTTAGACATATTCATGATCTTACCTCGTATTTCCCACAGGGAAGTAAATACAAATATAAATATAGCTTTGGTAGGGGGTGTTTGCAATTTGAACGACCTAAATTTGAAACAGTGAGGTCATATGTTTAGTGAACGACAGCTGTAGAAGAACTGAAAACATTTTTTTGTATATCCACAATCTAGCCTATTTCCCACAGTGGCTTTAAGATCAGTTTATCACGACACAAAATAATTCTCTTTTGCACGAAAGTTGTATTGGCCTTCAAAAATACTGATGCTAGAGTAAAACATGCAGTGTTACTGACTACATTTTACTCTCATAGAATAACCTGAATTCGATGACAAAATAAAAATGATCGCATTTACTTCCCTGTGGTAAATAGGTTAGATCATTTCCAAAAAGAAGGGGTTCCCGTATATCTAAACAGCTGTTCTTATAACTATACAACTGCACTTTTTGCGCTCCACAAATCTGCTAACACTCTCCCCGCAGAGCTTAGATATATCCATGTCAAAATCAAGGTTATAAAAAAATACATTAGTAAGATAAAGTTCTCGTATAAGCCACAGTTGAACTACCTTTCCCTTCTCACAATGGGACAGTCAGTATTTACGGAGACCAGATTCTAAAAACCTTAAGTCAGATTTTTAACTAAAAGTTTCACCTAAACCGGATCTACATACAACATAAATTCATAATAGCTGCTTAACAGATGATGCAGAACTTTACTCCAAAAGCCGGCTTACGTCAAATCCCAAAATCCGCTTAACGTCGCTGTTCCTTATTTAGTAAAACAAAGTTGCCTGTTGTTCAGGAGGTGTTTCCTTCTCTGTGCGATCTTGGGAACAGTTATAAACGTCTGTCCCTCTATCTGAATGGAAATTATACATAACGTAGCCAGTCACCATTTTCGTCCATAAAAACTGCATCAAAGGAATTAAAATTAGTTGGTGTCTTGAAAGAATCAATTGAAAAAAGGTGACCCCACAATTGTTTCGAAATAATTATCACTTTTTGAACCTAATGTATGGTTCTTATTATTTTTACAGTCATTTTTTGACTTGACTCATAAAAAAACTCTCCTACTTTCACTATAACGTTATTTTATTTATAAAGCATATTTATGTCAATGTAATTTACAGGCAAGCATACACCTCTTCTGAGTTATACAAACTGTTTCCATAAATATCTTTACTTTCTTTTAACTATATTTTATGATCAAATTCATGCATTAATTATGGTTGTAATGAATACCAAAACCCTTCTAAATTTTATCCCCAACAATATATCTAAGTATTTGCCTTTTTATGTTTTTTAAATACTGATGATATAATAATATTTAACGATTGTATGTTACAACCAATATTATACTTCACTCTTAAACTTAATGCCGTATTATTTTTCTATTACAAGTGTTTTTCTAAGGTGTTTTAATATGCACATAAGTAACCAACTCGTCGTATCAATTTCCACATTTAAGTAGTGTTTTATAGCTCTAGATCGACCAACTACCACTAACCATATGATTTCACCTCTTATATTATGATTCTGCTACAGGTGTTTTCCGAAGCAATGGTCTACATGAGCCTGGATGGCGAGCGGTACCAACCTACCCCTGTCAAGTTCCATCCCCTAGTAGAGAGACCCAAGGACCTGACAGCCAACATCACCATCCCCCTACATAACCGCATCGGTCGGTTCCTCAAACTCCACCTCAGGTTCTCCTCCAGATGGATCCTACTGAGCGAAGTTTCCTTCGACTCGGGTGAGTTGTTTCTGACATCTCGTATCGTAATGTCAAAAAGTTTTAGGAACTTGCGCCGAGTGCGAAGTTCTAGATTCCATAAACACTGGGTTACGACTCTGCAGTGTCTTTACTTTATTTTTACAACAGGGCACGATAAAATATAGCTGCTTATTTTCATCGCTA
Organism: Nephotettix cincticeps; assembly: GCA_023375725.1. NCBI lineage: Eukaryota > Metazoa > Arthropoda > Insecta > Hemiptera > Cicadellidae > Nephotettix > Nephotettix cincticeps. The sequence goes on from CM041785.1 coordinate 4,301,703, forward strand.
CTATATAAATCAATAATAAAAACATAATCCAAATTTAATCGGCTGAATGGATATTTTAAATCAATTTCTAACTCATTATATTCACCTCTTATGATGATTATTTACTTTCTGTTTCTCATCACACGGCTACTTAATTTTAAAAATTAATTTTCAAAAAGTGAAAATATATAATTTGTACGTTTATGTAAATTTAAATGTGTTTTTAATCCAACTCTGACAACTTAACGAGAAAAGATTGGCAATTAAAATATACATATTTCAATGCAAGCTCAAAACTGTGCCCCAAAATAACTCAAATAGTCTCTCAAAACTTTAGTTTTTAGAACGAAATCTACACATACATTGGCATATCTAATTGATATTATGAGTGTAAACCATTGGTATAAATGTAAATAATCTTGAAACATCTGATTTTCTATAAGCATCCACATATAAAATTGTAATATTTTTTGGTTTCACTATATAATATTTTTAATGACCCTTCAAAATCCACTTGATTGAACTTTTAAGTTAACTGTGCACTTTTAGGATGCTGGCACTCAAGCGATGCATCTAATAAAGAAACAATAACCTCTTCAGATTCCTCAAAATTTATAAAGAAGTTGGTTGTTATAACCGATGACGTCACTACTAGCGCTCCATGTGGGCACGCACGTAGGTAGCCACCGCTGGGACGGTGGTGGGGACAGTCATGCTCCAACTCTCGTTCTGAGCGCACGCTATCTTGTGTCGCCCCGCTAGTTCGGAGGCGGATTGTTGTGGTTATTTGTTGCGTTATCAAAACAGTTTCTGTGTTTTGCATGATAGATAAGTGTAGTATTATTGACAACATTATATTATTAGTATCTGTAACTTTTAACATTAATTTCATTTTTATGTAAATTATTAGTTAATCACTTGAAAACGGAGGGAGTTCAAAAGACAAACGCAATTGCTTTTTTACCAGAAAACCGTGTACTTGGTCATTAAAAAATATAATGTATAGCGATCTATCTTGTTAAAATTTTAATTTTTTCATTTCCTCAATGAATACATGGTAAACTATCTGCATCTAAAAATACTAAAAAAATATTATCGACACATTCCAAAAAGGTTTATTACAATTTTGATCGCTCAGATTCACTGAAAGTTCTCCAAATTGAAAATATTTATCCTGTTTGAAACAAATCCTAAGTCTCTTTAATTTAAAATACGTTTTTAAAGCTAGTCATGTTAAGAATTTTGAACGGAAGATGGCAAAATTACTGAAGGCTCTTAAAGGTTTATTGTTATTATGCTTAATGCAACGACATTATTGGATCTTCAGCTTTCATCCTGGGCAACGTGACGGAGGAGTCGCTGGAGCAGTTCTACCTGCAGCAGCAGGACAGCGTGCAGGACATCCGGCCACAGACGGGCGGAGACCTAACCACTCACGCCAGGAAGGAGGTGACCCCCGCCACCAGCCCGGCCAGTCACACGCAGGCGTACATCGGGTTGATCACTGGGGTGCTGGCTATGGTGGTGTTGCTGCTGGCCTGCACTGTCATGCTCATGGTGCGGCGTGGCAGGAAGAAGGTATGTTTCGGCAACAAATTACCCGGAATGAGGTTCCACTAATTCCATAATACAAATAATTAAATTAATAATTGTACATATCCGTTTTGAGGCTTCTTGAATCCAAAAAATGGTTCCAGGCTGATTTATTCCGTCTGTCTAGATATCAACCCCCAGATAACCTACCGATGGTCTAATTGTTCTGAGCTTTTAAAAATTTGTTCTTTTTACTAACAAAATTACAATTTATTTTAAAACCCTACGTAAAGGAATTCAAAGTAAATGGTAGGGAATTTCGTTTTTTTCCTTCTAAACAATAGTTTTTTTCAAAATTAAAACTTACTAGGACCAAATATTACAAAATTAACTAACGATTTATCGAAATCTAATTCCTTAATATTAATTAACTATTAAATTATTTCCTGAATTTTACAGTGTTTGCACTTACAGCCAAGTTCTTAATATTTTCCAGTGATAAAAATTATAAAACACGCTATCTGTAATTTTTTACTTATTTTGCTGTCCCTGATTCGTTATTTAAACTAACACGTACGAAAACCCAATATAAAACTAGCTTGCTGTATCACGGCAAGCTCTGCGTAAAATGGAATTAACGCCTTCCGAAATTTCGAGAAGCTTCCAGCACTGTCGTAGCGTAGTACAGTGCAGTGGGCGCTTCTCATATTTTCCAGGCGCTTCGCGCGTTAAATCTCGGTTGTTTCTGCAGTATACTTTTACAGTGCCATATAATACAGTAATACTAATAGTCTGATATTGAACGGTTTACTTTGTTGCTAAAAGTGTTTTAACCAATTCCAGGTGGCACTTCTGCACAAACACACAGCGCTCGTGTCCAGCACCACCAAGCCGGGGGTGACCATCAACATGAAGGACCTCAAGATGAACATGTCGACGCCCATCATTAACAACGGGGTGTCGAGGTCCAGGCTGGCCACCAAGGGCAAGACCGGGCCCAAGAAGAACAGCGTGTACGGCCACATGGGTGGTGAGGAGAGTGAGGACAGTGAGAATTCCTCCGTCTACCACGAGCCGTACAAGCTGCTGCCCGGTGGCAAACAAGAGTATGGGTGTCTGCTCAAGAAGGAGATCATCTCCAGCAGTAAGAGCGGCGAGTACACCGGTAAGTCCTTACTACTCCGGTTCCTTATTCACTAGAAATTTAGTTTACAATTTACAATATTTCTATTGCTGTTTAACAAATATGTTACAAAATTAAATAGCACTAAAATACAATAAGTATAATTCCATTTAACTTTTATCAGTCTCGGAAATTTCCATTATTTCCTTACATAACAATTTTAATTTATTTAGTTAATTTATATGATATACATGGTCTATATTACAAAATATATTTTAATATGCCTTATATTTCCTGTGGTTAATTTTATTATATAAATATTGCTGATTTAAAAAAGATTTCATATTTAATTTTAAATTTATTATTCTAGTATTAATACTCATGTAAATCCCTAATTAATTATGTTTATTTATCAATTTTTATTTTACAAATATTGCAGGGTTGAAATTATAAGATCCTTAAAAGTAGGTGTACATGGAAGTCTAAATATTACGTTACCAAAAATCCTTAAAGCTTATTTCTAAGAAAAAATTGTCTTTCAAACTGTTTATGTGTGCAGTCCGCCCATAAAGGAATGTCATACGACAAAATGGATGTATTAATCGATAATAAGCCATAATTATATCCTTGAGGCAAAATGTTGACAACTCTCTTAAAAGATAAATATTTTAAAATACTCTAGAACATAAAACATTAATATGTTCTTTCCAATTTATTCGTTATCAGTAAGTTTATATTAGTAAAACTACTCTATTTACAGATTTTAATGTAATATTTTATTTGTATTTTGGTTAAGAAGAGTCCATTTAAAAAAATCCAGTTAGCTGTGCCTAACTCTAGTGGTGGGGTTCATTTGGTGTCCTACAATAGCAAATAAAACGTCGATTAATTGAAATCCAGTTACATTTAACGCAACAAGTGAGCATATTATATGAAGTTTTACTAGCGTAAAAGTTATACTCATGTTTTATTAATAGCGATATTAAAGAGTAAGAAATTTGTTCATCTTTGGTTTACTGTGCAGATCAAAGAATCAAAATATAACTTTAGCTTACGCTCCCTTGTTGAGAGCTTTTAACAATCGTTTACCGGGATTTTAACGTCTTCAAGTCTTAGAAAATATGTCACATCATATATTTAACTCACATATAATACATTATACGCATATAAAGATATACAGTGCTATTGATTCATGCAAATATTTCACAATTTATCGACACAAAAAGGACGTGTAATTGCAAGGTTTTTAATGGAAAATAACGAATACATTGAGTATTAAATGATAATCTTGATTTTTGTCTTCAGTTTTCAGATGCCAAATTGAATTATAAAGTATATTTGGAGTGTTTTATTAATGTACACCTAAGATCAAGCTATAAGAACGTTATGGAATCCTGCCTATTTTAAAGATATAACAATCCACCACACCAGGATGTAATGAACAGGTCTTTGTCGTTCGCTAGACTTCACGAGCGTCAACAGCTTCGCAGACGAGGTGAAGTTCTCGTCTCCGTCGCTGTACAACCTGACGCCGCCTCCGCCCCCTGCCAGCCGGCCTCCGCCCTACGAGCTCACCACCAACTTCAACGCCGCCACCCTCTCCAAGAGCCTCAGCCTGGGCAGCGCACAACAGCAGCCTCTGGAGAACTACTACGCGGCCACCGATATTGTCAAGGTAAACCCAAAAGCATCTAAAAACAGGCAGATCAAAAATATCCATCCGATCCCCGATAGACTTTAATGTAAAAAGCAGACCGGAAGCTGAGTTATAATACACACATTTGTATTCACAGACGTGGATACGAGGAGGCATTGTTTTAAAAAGAGTAAATCGAGTTTGAGTTTTGCCGAAACTCGTAATAAAGGAATTAGTCATAACCTCCAAATAAAGAATATTGAACGTGCCAACCTCTATTTAAAGTAGATTTTCAGCCATATGTTATGTTGGTTATATTGTATGTTTTACTGCTAAGACTGGCTTAACCAAACCATTATGGCCCGGCACAATTGTTGAGCTTAAAGTACAGGCCCCGAAACGGATACATTTTTGTCGCATTGTTTCATCCATAACATAAAAATGCGTGACAGCATTTTCATCGTCTTGTGATTCGGTCCGTTTGGATTTTTTACACTGACCAGAAAGTTCACCTTCGTCTTCATATTTCTATTTATTTTTTAACTATTGTTTGAAGAGTTGTTGGTGTTATGGAATTTTATGTTTGAATTCCACACTAAGAGCTTGTCTATTATTTTTCTCTGTCATGACGCATCAACACAAAAAACACACCAACATGTTAATCACAATCAGACACGAAACACTGCTACGATATAGAACACGGTGTTAACAATAGGTCCAATAGATGTGCACCTTCTATGAATACAACGTGCGGTTGACGGAAGTGAGGGAAATTCCGCTCGGGTGATGGCCTAGAAAAAAATAAACCGTGGGAATACGTTATATAGAGGTTATTTTCGCTATATAGGGGGTTTTTACATTGGCTATTCACTATACAGAGGTAAGAAAATTATACCAAAAAAAATATACGTGTTTTATTAAGAGATTTATAAGTGTCACTGCTTCCACAGACTGAAAGAAGAGAGCAGCACCTGACGACGGGCAAGTTCACACCGATGAAGCTGCCCGAGGTATCCCCGAAGGAGACCAGTCCGGTGCTGGAGATGTCCCGGCACAGACTCCGGGTCATCGAGAAGCTCGGAGAGGGCCTCTTTGGAATGGTAAAAAAACTGATCGTTACTTGCTGTACTTAGTGACGTCATTTTGTAAAATAAACATTGTAAACAGGTAATGTATTAAAACTATCGTCACAATAAAAATTTTCGCTAAAAGCAGTTTAATGAGTGATATATACTGCCTCTTTGTTACAGATTCACCTCTGTGAGAGTGAAGGGGTGCCTGAGTATAACGGTGTCTCGTCGTATCATAAGAAGCAGATCCTAGTCAAGTCTCTGTGGAGAGGGTGCAGCGAATCAACCAAGTACGTTTTTTTATTAATCTGTACTATTTAAATTTTTAACCAGCTGGTGTCAACCAATTGCATTCAATAGATCGCCGGACTGTATTACTACTAAAAATTTATTATAAGATATTACGTTTTTAGAGAGCTATATAACTAGTTAAAACCATCTTCCACCATTGATAGTTTGATAGTTTCCCACCATTCCCAAACTGTACCAAACTATTTTTTCATTAAATAAAATATTTTTCAAATGCATTTTCTTTAATGTATAAAAAATATATTTAAAACGGATTTATTTCATTTTTTCTAAACGATTGTTTCACTCATATTTAGTTAGAATTGTAAGGACACAAAATAGAATAAATATTTCCGAAATCAAATAAGAAAAACTTGAATCTCCAGAAGAAGTATCCTATCCCATTATTAAATACATACTAAAGAAAGAAACTAGTGAAATAGTAATATACCGTTTTAATGTGATGGTTTCAATTTGTGTTACAGGAAAGAGTTTCTGAGGGAGACTGCGTGGTTGGCAAGCCTGCGGGACCCCAACCTGGTGCGGGTGGTAGGCCTGTGTAGCCAGGAGGAACCGCTGTGTGTCGTACAAGAACACTGCGAGTTTGGGGATCTCCCCACGTTCCTGCAGCTGCAAGCCGGCGCTGCCGCTCAGGACAACAACCCCGTTATAAGGTGCGTTTTTTACCCTTATTACTTTCTCCCTAATGTATACTGTTTGGGGAAGGTGTTTTCGTCAAACTGTTCAAATCTGAGCGGAGAGTGTAAACGTCCGTTTTGAGATTTCTCTAAATACAAAAAGTGGTGTTTGAACTGACTTTATTCTACATATAAGGACCATGATTGTCGTTGTCCTACAAGTGTTATTATATTGTGAGTTTTATTATATTATAGGTAGTAGTTTAACTAAAAAAAACCTTAAAATTCAAATTTATCAAAACTGACACTAATAATTGCATAATTTCATGGTTCATAGTGCTTGGGATATCAAATAGTTTAACACACGTTTATATTTTAAATTAAAGGTTTCAAAACTATGGGGTTTTCAACGGCAATTTTTTTAAATTTTCAGAGAACACTATAAATTTATAAAATAATTTCACTATCGCCATCAAAACCAGCTCTAAGACTAAAATATATATTTTTTTAACAATTTTAATTACTCTTTGAGGTAAATACAGTACATTGTTTAATAGCCCAATAGTATATGACCCATCTAAGGGACCTACAGTTTAACGTGGAGTCAGAACGTCCCTCTGAACTGGTCTAACTATTAGGATGGTATTTGCGGATGGACTTAGTATTGAATAGTGTGGACGGTAATCCACGCAAGAGAATATCCCATTCACCAACCATCGCTCACAACTATCCACAATTCGTGACCTACAAGTACCTGGATTACAGGACACGCCACCGTTCTAGTCATTAAAAAATGAAAACTCAATTATAATCATTAACCGTATTACGTATGTTTCAGTTACGGGTGTCTCATATACCTGGCCACGCAGGTGGCGTCTGGCATGAAATACCTGGAGGCGCTGGACATCGTCCACAGAGACCTTGCCGCAAGGTGAACACTTATTCTACTCATTGCACATAATTTTGAATACATTTTTAATGATTGTATTATCCATATAAATAATATTAGTGTTATTTTCTATTCATTGCTTGATGCTGTAATAATTATTGTTACTTTTACCTTTTATCCTAACCTATCTGTTTGTCGGTCTGCTGTCTTTCTGTGGCACAAAACAATGCATTTTTGTAACTTTACTCTGTGAAAAAGAGAGCTATTGATGTTATCAAAAAGCCAATTTTGGGCCATGTCATGAACGACATTTTTCGCCAAACTCATAAACCATAAATTATTACCTGATTCAGTATCAATAGTTATCGACCATTTTTGTCACTTTAGACTAATCAGCTGTTATGTTACTTCGTTGTAGCAATTCTGACTTGATTCCTGATTGGTTGTTTAGGTTATGCAAATGCAGACATTGAATCAAAAGTATCATCAACAATGATCTTTTGCGGCTTAGGACTAAAAAAAACATCATAATAATAGGTTTAGTCCTAGGAAGAAATAACAACTTTTGCTCTTCAACACATGTACCCAAAATAGCTGTTTTTGAAGCAGTACGACGAAAATTTGTTCTCAGGAATTGCATGGTGGGAAAGAACTACCAGTTGAAAGTGTCGGACCACGCAATGTACTGCAGCCAGTACGAGAGCGATTACTACGTCAGTGATACAAAGGCCAAGTTGCCGATACGCTGGATGGCTTGGGAAAGCCTATTATTGGTAGGTACTTTCTCAATAGTGCTTAAAAATCTAGGCTTGTATAGCAAATGCCAACTTTTTTAATGTAGAAGTCATAGCTGAGTGTGTAGAGTACTAGTCTAACACCTAAAAGACCCGGGTTCGATTCCTAGTGTGACACTTGAAATGTTAGTTCTCAGACTGCCACCGTACTTCGGATGACACATGCTTAACGTGTTAGTCCCAGCTTCATAAAGTAGTCGCTAGGTCATGTTAGAGGCACTAGTGCAACCTGAAAACTCTTAACACTAGACTTTGGCCGAGAGTTACACGAATCTTATTTACTATTTTGATTAGACGGCATGGTTGGCAAGCCTGCGGGACCCTAACCTGGTGCGGGTGGTAGGCCTGTGTAGCCAGAAGGATCCGCTGTGTGTCGTACAAGAACACCGCGAGTTTGGGGATCTTCTCACTAGATTACTTTAGACTGACTGCATGATAAAATCAGATGTCTAAAGAAAATTACTGAAAAAATGTATCGCCAAACATGTTTGAAATGTTGCATTAATGAGCGATTGTCAATTAATTTTCAGACCGAAATAGAAAGTCTTGAGAAATATGATTAAAAAATTATTCGTTTTTTCACGAGTAACTAATACTTACTAAATAGAAAAATCTAGCTTAATTAATTGATTGTTGTTACATTGACAACTCATTTACGTTGCAACTACTTCAGATGAGTAGCAGTTACTATTCTGCCTTCTTTGATACTCACTGCTATTAGTGAATTTGTATTGATTGCATTTTCTATTACTCCTTACGTGGTGTAAGGAATAGTAGAAAACATTTTAAACATTATAAGAGCTAAACATTATAAAAATTTAAACATTTTCTCACAGTTTATGTAAAAATTGAAAAAAATCCAAATTGTACTGAAGTAGCTAACATTAAGTAACTGTTATACAATTTTTTTGGACTTTTCCAATGCGTCTGTGTTTTTAACTACACAACGTTTCTGTTGGTGGAGAAACTTCCCCCGTCCTTAAGAAGCCTAATAATTTCCATAAAAAATTAATAAATAAAGCGTAGTGGGCACACACGTAAGTAGCCATCGCTGGGACCGTGAAGTAGTTCTCCAACTCTCGTTCTGAGCGCTCGCTATCTTTTGTTCCTCCGCCAGCTTGGAGACGAAGTGTTGTGGTTATTTGTTGCATTATCAATATAGTTTTTGTATTATACATGATCAATAAGTATAGTATTATTGATAACATGATATAATAATTAATATCTGTAACTTAAACTTTATTATTTTAAATTCGGTAATCACTTAAAAACGGGAGGAGTTCCTCCAACTCCAGAAACGTCGTGTAAAGATTCTGAAGTAACTGTTGTTTGCCACCGCCATCTTGGTATACTTTTAAACGGTGACGGGGTTGTCCACAGGGCAAGCACACGCCGAAGAGCGACGTTTGGTCCTTCGCCATGACGCTGTGGGAGATCCTGATGTTGTGCGCCCAGCGGCCGTTCGCGGAGCTGACCAACGAGCAGGTGGTGGAGAACTGCAGCCACTGGTACCAGGGCAACGGGCAGCAGAGGACGGTACCGCGACCCGCCTCCTGTCCGCGGGAGATCTACGACCTCATGGGCGAGTGCTGGAAGCGACAAGAGGAGGACCGACCGAGGTTCACCGAGATACACCTGTTCCTGCAGCGCAAGAACCTCGGGTTCGTCCCGGCGATAGGATAATACCACTGTCATCCGCTGCGGCGAGTAGCGAACTACGTACAAATTGTTTGTTTATGTTTCCTTTCTACTCCGAGAAATAAGTAGGCCTATCTACTATTCGAAGACTTACTCACTCCGTGTCTTTCTTGAGGTGATATGTGAAGTCGGTCAGAGTGAATGGAATCGGTTTTGTAACGAGACTGCTTGGGTGAATGTTTTTTAGAAACACAAATTTATTTAAAGTTTAACCTCTCGGTATTGTGCACGAACATTGTAAATATGCACTTTTACTATCGGATCGTCGACGGTCCGTTTCGCGGCCGTATAGATATTTTATATAAAAAAGAAAATCGAAAAAGCTATATTTGGACATCGGCATTTCTATGTAGTTCGTTACGATCTTTTTAACGTAGTTTAATAAATGACAGTGGGTATTAGGTCCGGGTGACGGGTGGTTCCACAGTACCATGGACTGCGCTTGGAGCGGACTGTACCGTCTCGTCGCCCGGACCGGACTGTACCGTGCTCAAAATTTGTTCAGTGTTCCATTTCCGTCAGATACGGAGTGTACATACACATTTCTATCGAGCGTATCTACAGTATCTCTGTCGCACACTGTATTTATATCTGACTACGAATATTTTTTTATCTTCGGATGGTGTGCCCGATTAGTTGAATACTTTCTATTTTCGTGGATCTTACAATCCCGCTCTTCCTGTCTAGTTGTAAGCTGTACAATAAGAACATACGATAGCAATCTCTGAGACGGGCTCGGCCCGCCACGCCTACATCTAGCTTCTAACGATAAGTGATTCTAGTTTCCTATGTTTGTTAACGATTAGTTTGTTAGACATGTTGAATGTTTAGGAAGAAAGGTCACGCTTCTACGTGTAATGTTTGCTTTTATAACCACTTCTTTTAACATATTTTTAAACATAGACCAACCGTTTGTGAGGATTGCCAGTTCTTGTTATATCTGTTATGTGTATATACGTTTTAGTATTAGTCCACATATCCTGTGTTTGTTTGCATGTAGTATCTGTATATATAGGATAGTACGGTAGTTCGGTTCTCTGGTGATATTTGACTCAACGAACCTATTTAGTGTTTATTATACTGGCTGGTTTCGCCGTGCATTTTGTCAAGTTTCTTTTGTATGTTGTATATTTTAAGGACTAATATCATTCTAAATCGTTATGCCCTTGGAAAGAGAAGATAGAATTTTTCCAGTGACCAATCCTTTGTACATAGTAAAATTGTTATCTATACCTGTATCTTTTAAATAAGAAAGATAAAGATCTCTAATTTCCTTATAAGCCTACGTTATTTATTCTATCTAGTTTTATAGTTTATTCTATTATGTTTAGGATAACTAGAAACAGACAAGCTACGATAGTATTGTATGCCCGCTCTGGTGTTTAGATAGAAAACTGAACTATAGGTCATGCCTTAATAAGAAATTCCAGGAATTACGCATTGTCTTACGTTAGTTATCTTTAGAAATACGAAAATATAATACCTGCATATCATAAAGTCAAGTATCATAATTTATATTATAAGAAATACTTATGAGATTATTGTTATATTTATTGTTCATAAATAGTTTCACTGAGCTTAATCAGTGGATTTTGAATTACCTACAAACATATCAAGTTGAAAACCGTATGTCTTAATTTAGCCGATTTGTTTTTGATTTCAGTAATTTGACAAATTATATTTCTTGACAAAATTTTTTAAAAGAAATTGAGGTACTGAGGAGGACAGATTACTTATTGGAAATGATTGGAAAAATCTAAATAAATAGTATCACAGTTATATTTCAAAGTTATATGTTGAGTTTAAATAAAATATTATATTTACTTAAGAGTTTTTACCATTCTCTCAGTTAATTACTAATTCTAACCTATAAGTACAGTTATCTTGTTTACAACCGAGCCACGAGTCGAATCTCTCAACTAGGTTGGTCGAAGGTAGTAGAAATGAAACTATAAAGATGAAAAGTTATTTCAAAAGAAAATTTAATCGGTTTATGTGTGGATTCGCAGCTGTAATTGTCCTCCTCCCCCTCACAGTGCATACAATCACCAGTTAGCCAATGTTCTAGTTATGCTGACTCTAGACAGCACCTCTGTGGGCAAGCCCGAACTCCTCTATAGTTATAAGCGCACACTTCTTTGCAGTCTTGAAGACATTGCATCACAAGAAATACCTCCTTGTATTTTTTATTTTGCGTTCACACCTCTTGAACAAGGGGCTAAATGTGTGATACATTAATAGCACAATAAAAATATAAAATACCAAAATAGTTTCAATCAATCATAAAAGATCAATGCTGTTAAAAAACTTCAGGAAAAATCGAACGAGTCCTTCCAATAACATAAAAATAAGGTCTTAAGATTTCCACTTTAATCTTATTCACTGTATAAGTTTTAACAACTGGCATAATCTTAACTAACTATCCCCTTCAGTAAGAACATAAAATTTATTAGCTTATTGTGTTATTAGTTTTTTAATTGTGAAAAGACTGATGTAAATATTTTGTATGAATAAAGTTGATACGTTACTCGCAAGGAGGTTATTTCTTGTCATGGAAAATGTCTTGAAACCAATCCATTCGTTGTTAATATTAGCTAAGTCTCCTAAATTAGGTTAATATAGAGCGGAGTTAAGCTGTTCGAGTTTCTCCATTGCCAGTCGACAATCAGTGCGCCAACGCCGGCCTGCCTCGCTGCCTTCTGGATAAACCTTTCTTTTACCTCTCCTCGCTGCCTTCTGGATAAACCTTTCTTTTACCTCTCCTCGCTGCCTTCTGGATAAACCTTTCTTTCACCTCTCCTCGCTGCCTTCTGGATAAACCTTTCTTTTACCTCTCCTCGCTGCCTTCTGGATAAACCTTTCTTTTACCTCTCCTCGCTGCCTTCTGGATAAACCTTTCTTTCACCTCTCCTCGCTGCCTTCTGGATAAACCTTTCTTTTCCTACTCCTCACTGCCTTCTGAATAAACATTTCTTTTACCTCTCCTCACTGCCTTCTAGATAAACCTTTCTTTTACCTCTCCTTGCTGCCTTCTGTATAAACCTTTTTTCACCTCTCCTCGCTGCATTCTGGATAAACCTTTCTCTAACCTCTCCTCACTGTCTCCTGGATAAACCTTTCTCTCACCTCTTCTTGCTGCCTTTTGGATAAACTTCTATTTTACCTCTCTTTGCTGTTATCAAGCTAAATATTTTCACCTTCACTTGCTGCATTTGAAAATAATCTTCTTTTAACCACCCTTTACTGTTTTATGGATAAAGATATCTTTTCCTCACTGCCTTCTAGATTAAATCTCTTTTCACGAATCCTCGTTGTTTTACACATAAAGCTATTCTTCTTTCACAATTTCTCGCTGCCTTCTTGATTTATCCTACTTTTGATTTTAACCTTTCCTTATCAATTGTTTATCGATGCCTTCTGGATAATGTATTCCCTTCCAAACTTGTCCTCTCTGCCTCCTAGGTGAAACATTTACTTTTCATCTAGCTTTGAAACCCCTGGTTCTGGAACATATTTTTCAACAATTCCTACCACCCTGTATAAGGATATTCTACAGTTTTAATAATCGTATTACAAACACACATTTGTTTGCTCTTCAATTCCTCTTAAAAGCTCTTCCACATTGAATTATTCACGTAAATGCCTATTTGGATAGAAATCTCATTTATTTTGTGTCATTTTGGCCTGTTTAAGTACCAAGATTATTTTACATATTTATTTTAAGTCTCGTAATACATCGTACAGTAAATTACGTTTTAATTTTTATAAACGATGACTTCCTAACTCCTCAGTTCGTAATCCTGGATTTACATATTTTCTCACCTTCTAAATAGCTGCATATTGAAACTATCCTATTTCAGTTACTTACCTTCAAAGCTAAATTTGTTCAATACCTTTACTGTTTTATGATAAAGATAATCTTTTTCCTCACCCCTTCTGTTTTAAATTAAATCAATCTTTTGCCCAGAGACCAAAAACAATGTCGTTAAAATTTTTATATATATATATATATATATATATATATATATATATATATATATATATATATATATATATGTGTCTGTGAACACGATAACTCTCGTAAAAAAGGTCCGATCGAGACCAAATTTGGTAGAGACGTGTATTCCTACAAATGCTCGGACGAGTTCGTAAACCAGACATATCGGTCAATGGGAACGGGTAGTTTGGGGGGGTTTTGTACCCCAAAATGGGGTTTTTTGCGTGTTTCACATGTAATTTTTAAAAATTTCTAATTTTATATTTCACCATTGGAATCAGCTTAAAAAACTACACAATTAAGTTCCTTAAAGTTTTTCTCTATCTTCAACGGTTACCGAGATATAAAAAAATCTAAACACAGTACGTTGTATTTATGAGGCTCCATGTTAATCTTATGGAGGATTAAAAAAAATAATTTTTCACTTATTATCTAATATTTTTGGATGATACTTGATATTTAGCTTCATGTGGTTGAGATCCATACATTTGTGCTAAAAAATTATAGTTTATGTGTTTATCATGGCAGCAAACCTGCATACTCTTTTCCCATGTTAATCATATGGAGATTAGGCAAACTCCTCTATTTATGGACAGATGTTGATGAAAGTTGGTATAAATGTTAAAAATAAAATTTTTGATGGTATAAATGGCTACTTTCAGTCTTCCTCACAGCAGCAAACCTACTCACTCTTTCCCATTTTAATCTTATGGAGAATAGGCAAAAATTCTTATGTTTATCGACAGATTTTCACCAAACTTGTCATATATTATTATTATTATATTATTGATTTGGAAATTCGCTGAATAATTTGTTCAATACTTTTTTTAAAAAGCTGGCCTAATCATCTTAAAATGAAAAAAGAATGTAGAAAGTTAGTTTTTTGAAGTTAAATATATTATTTTGGAAATTATTCTTTAGTGGAGTGAATCAACTCTGTTACAGGTTTGAGCATATTCATTGTATTTCTATACGCTCATATATATTTCACAAAATATTTAACTGCGTTCTATGAACTATCACCTGGTTGGTGTATAAATGATTAGTCTGCACTATAAATCTTGTAATTACTCTACTTGTAGACAGTTAGTGAGAGTAGAGCTGGAAAGGCAGAGGCTTGCGGAAGGCCAGGCGTTGCAGGGGTGCCGGTATAAGTTGCTGTAAGGACAGCACATGTATCTTAGTTGCTACATTCCTTTTAGTGTATTCTTAGTTTAGTGTCAGGTACTTCACCGCTCCATGTGATGGTTCACTTTGTAATCTTGATTATGTGAAGTTTTCATTATGTACTGAAGTAAATTTGTGATGATGGTTGTTCCGATTTCTTTCGTTAGTTGTCTCCTTTTTTAGGTGAAGAAATAAATGTTTCTTTTGATCACTTCTCATATATTGTTGCTTTATTTTGACACCTGAGTGACTGAATAGTGTTGAGAAAAGAACATTTTTAGGTTAAGTAGTTATAACGGTTAAACGTACGGAATTGAAAATTTGCACAAACATTTATGACAACTAGACCAAACTACAAAAAAATCATGACAATCATTTTACAGCTGTTTTACAGCTACACGTGTAAAATTTTAAAAATAGTTAACGAAATTAATTGTTCAGTCAAAATATAAATGAGGCTGATATTCTACTTATATTTCAAATACCAGAATAACATAGTTTAGAAAGTTTATTGTAAATATCAACGATTTCCTTAGGTTATTCGTTTGATCCATTTTGGTCAAAACACTCTTTACATATTGATCCAAATAATACGTTTTTCTTACCATGAAATTCATTTTATGGACACGTTCATCGTAATTTTATATATTTTGAAAATAAGTTAATTCCAGAGTATAAAACTCAGGATTTTTAATTTAAAATGTGAAATAATTAATAAACTACACAAAAAAGTAAACATATCATTATTTTATAATACAATATGTTACTTATAAAAATCTCATAGCTTTCGGTTTCAAACATAACAAAGAATTGTAAAACAAAATAAAATTCTATTTTAGAGGATACATTGTTTCCCCATGTAAAAGTGAATTTTAAATTTTAAGGATTTTAAATAGAGAAAGAGGCTTTGTTCAGTAACCTGTGTTAAAACACAGTTTTCATTGATCTAGTGTTTTTCAGTTTTTTTACATAAATTGTAACTTTCTACTTTTTCGATTCCATAATAATTAAAATATAAATAAAAAAGCTAAAACAGATACCAACAGACTTTAGAACCAAATCTTACTAAACATTCATTATTTTTATTATGTTATGTTTTACGATAGTTGTTTTTCACCAAATAATTTTTAAGACGCCAAATCTGCTAATGTCACTTATTCGTTACGCATTTGTTAATTATTTCATGCAAGCTTCTTGAGTGATCTGTTTAAGATAACAGTTTTGTTATTTTGAATATTTTTAATCATTTTTAAACATCGACAATTACATATTTTATATGATTATGGAGTAAAAAATATGACTTTAAAAATCATTTTCTGTATATATAAAATGTTTTATTATTTCAAAACTTTACATAACCTACGTGAAAAAGGTTTTTATATCCACGTTCCCAAAGTTTTAGCTGGAAATCATAAGCGGTTTTCCTACTTGAACACACATTTGCATGAACACCGCTAAATTTTCTAATTAATCACCCTATAACTAAAATTCGCTAAAAACTTGGAAAAATGTGTGAATGCATATTTATGATACGATTAACTAATATACTTTAAAAGAAAGTTTGATAAGATAGTTTATTTTATCGCTCGCACCTCAATAAAAAGTTTTTCTACAAAAAAATATATTGTTCTGCTGACCCCCAGTAAGGTACAGAAGTAAAAGAAGTGAAATAAATTTTTAGAAGTGGAAATTAAAATACTCGTTGGATCGGATTAGTTTATGATACCAATTAATATGTGTTTCTATTCATCAATACTAAACAAGGACTTGTACGAAGGAACGCAGCACATTTTGTAACCAAAAATGTGTGCACCTCCTATAGTGGCCGAGTAACCGAAACTCATACTTCGCTATTGCTCACCTAACCAGAACTTTAATCAGGGAAATTAGTTTTGGAGAGTTTTACAGCTGTTTCCAACACAAACCCGCAAGTTGACTTAATTAATCAAAGTTGTGGTTCACTGACGGAGTCACCACAGCCACGATGCTGACGCTACGAGTTGTGACTTGCGGCCAACGGTCACTCGCTTCATTAATTGGACCCGTGTCAAAACTATTCACGATCATAACTTCAATATTTAACATCTCAAGCTCACATTTCATCAGCCACATTGATAACATTCAACTAAATAGTACCTAACAATATTGATTGTCCACGATTGGGAATTTAAACCATCACCGGTCGTGGCTTCTCTGTCCCAAATATTCCACATGTCTTTATAGATTACTAGCTAAAGCACCCCTTCTTTGCACGGGTAAAATAGGCTGACAGGTGTACGCACTACTAAAACATTTATACTATTATTAATTAATCTTGTATTGTTTACAAAATGACCAAACACGAGTGTCTACAACATGATAAAGTAACACCTGTCAAAAATTGGAAAAAGAGTAGGGTTTAACGTAATAGAGGCAGGTATCACGAAAAAACTTTCCCACTCCACAATTTCGAACTAATAATTTTATCAATAATTTCAATCCAGCAATTTATGTGTAAAAATCAACTTAATTTCTTCTTCTTCCCGAAAAGTCAAAATGTAGTGTAAACAGATTAGAAAATGTAAACTTTGAAAACTGGCACTGGAAATATACCCAACATACCATAAATATTCATACAGTAAAGACACAAAATGAGGTAGTTATTTTGCTTTGGCTACAAGTAGCTGCAAGGAGAAGCTGTAAATAGCCTACTTTACCTAACGAACTATCCAACTACACCACCCAAAATACAGAGTGTTACGAAACACATGCTAAGAATCTAGTTTTTTTATAATATGTATCTTGTTCACCCGGTCACATCATTAGAGTGGTCGAGACTAGAGATTGATTCTCAACACCTGCAGTTAGTAAACATGACCTAGATAGCATCTTGAGTGATTTGGATTCCAGAGATTGAAACCTGATGAAAGATATTCCCAAGTCATAGTTATGCTAACTGATCCAAAAGGAACAGCTTTCTCGTTGCACGTTTTCCAAAATTATCTCTCACGCCTACTTAAGTTACTTTCACATTTTGTAATAGTAATTATTCACATTATTTGACTGAGACGGTGGCGACGTCCTGTAATCCAGCTACTTGGAAGTCACGAATTGTGGATAGTTGTGAGCGATGGTGGTGGGTTTAGTGTTTTCTTGTGTGGATTAACGTTCGCACTATTGAATACTACGTTCATCCATAAAGGCCATCCTCATAATCAGTTGGTCCCTTAATTGCCACGGCTGTTGGGCTATTAATTAACAGTCCTGTCTAAGGGAACATGCCAGCCTTAGTTGGTAACAAGACTACAAGATCCACAATCATCCTACACTTATTTTTCATTCATACTTGGCTTAAAATACCTATCTGGGTAGGTTGCTATTTCAATAATCTAATCTAATCTAAGTAATAGTCTTCTAATTATCTCGAATAACACAATTTGCTAAGGCTAGTCTACGTAATTTTAGTCTAACCACACTACAATAAGTAAATCTTTAGTTATTTTAAGGGGTTTCTTGGAAATACACTTACGTTTATAATCGTTAGGAAAGGTATCTATCTGCCTTATTTCACACTATTTCATTATCGGATGTAATTTGTCCCTACTACGATATTAAAATTAATTATGCAAGGTTTCTATTACGTAAAATCTGAAGTTTTACTTCATATTACGTTACTTAAGTATTTTTACTTGTTTTTTAAAGGTTCATCCTCCATTTTAGGTAGCTAGTTTGGTTCATGTAATAGTTTTGTTTCCCGATATTCTAGAAGAAACTCGGGGGTTCAATTTGAGAAAATGAGTGTAATCATAAACAAAATGACCCACTTGTTGTATTAGGACTTTACTTCAACGGTAAAGGGTATTCTAGGTTAACGTTAGTGGGTTATATGATGATGGAATAATTTGAGATTTACACATGGATACTTCTAAGCTCTGGGGAGGGTTGTTACAGTAGCAGATTTGTGGAACTTAAAAAAATCAGCGGTAGCATTTAACAAAAGTTCTGTCACATCGTTTTAAGAACAGCTGTTTAGGTGAACTGAAAACATCCCCTTTAGACACATCCATGACATAACCTATTTTCCACAGGAAAGTAAATACAATATTTTTTAAATTATTTTTGTCCTCTTGTTTCAAGAGATTCTTAACATATTTTGATATGTCAGCTACTTGCCCCCTAAAACTGAAGAAATTTTGGGGCTTACCAATTAATTTAGGTGTTTTAATCATTTCATTTTTTAAACCAGCGCATGTTGAATGTAACTCTAAAAGAAGACGTTGTTTATTGAGTAAGATTGTGCAACCACCGTGATAAATCATATATTAATTAGGGACACAATATGATTATTAAAAAAGAGCGATTTCCAGCTGATTAAATCTCAACCAGAGCTCAGTTCCAGGTAGTCATGGAACCTTGCCTCGTCGGGCTCTCTTTAAAATGCCTTTGCGTCCCGAGACTTCTGACAGATTAAATATCCGTCACCCATTGTTTGTAAATTAACTACACAGTTTATACAAAACGTAAAACAAGAACTGTCAGGTTCAACCTACTCGTTCACACTATTCTAGATGGCTTTATTTTATTTTATAAAATGTTTTAATGTTATGTTCTATTCTAAATGAAACGTTCTAGCTTTACCAAAGGGAAGAATACTATTTTAGTTACCTATTTAGAAAAAATATATTTATGTGTTTTTCGTCATTTTAGTAAAAATATGTCAACAAGGATTCTTTTTAATGATGGCTGATATTCGTAATTTCAATTCGACATGGGTATGTCTTGGCTCTTGGGGGGGGTCTTAGCAATTTGCTTGATCAAAATTTGAATTAGTTACGTCATTTGGTTAATGACGTCATAGTTTGGTTATTAGAACAGCTGTTTAGATGAACTAAAAACTTTCGACATATCCATGTTCTAACCTATTTCCCTCAGGGAAGTAAACACAAATATTTTATGGCATGGATTTTTCTTAGCTTACTATGTTTTTACTTTAGAATAATTTTGTTAGATAAGAATATGTTGTACTAAAAGATTGGTACCTTAGGCTATTGTAAAACGCTTTGTTATTAAAAGGCTGCATTTATCTTTTTTTGTGGCAGGTGGTAACTCTTTTTGAGTACCCCGGCTCCTACGAGGGTTAGTGGTAACTCCACCGTTGAGCGGTGTATACCCAAATTAAACCCACTTTCCCCCATCCGTCCGTTGTATGAGCAACCAAAGACAATTTATATTTGTCTTTGGAGCAACTTACATATGGGCAAATGGACTTCATTTTGGAATCACAGCGTTAGAATTCAGCTAGCTGCCGGATTACCTCTTGGAGTGGCTGGTTTTTATCCTGCGTTATTAGTGAACAACTAAAGCTACGGCACATGTAGTTATAGCCTGATAATTCTGTTGTAAATATTTTAATAGCCTAAGTTATTTTAAGTGACTCTTTAAATAGATTTCTATAAAAAACATAACCTCAAAAAAGGAAATCATGATATATAAATATAACAAATATAGCAGGCTTAACATAAAAATAATTAAACCCTAATAATTGAAAGATTAACAGAAAAATAAAATAATGTTGTTGGACTGAAGTAACATAAAACTGATAAAATAAAAATATAAAGTGACAAAACTTTACCTAATAGACTTTATTGCAACTTTAAAATTGTATGGTAAATTAAAAGTTAGTATTAATTTATCAATAGTAATTTGGTACTTTTCAAAGCTAACTAACCTTTAATAGGGGTCCATGATCTCTAGCTATGAATCACAACTAATTTTACTAATGACTTTTGTAAAAAAACATTACCGAAGCGCTATTTACATGGTTATACAATGTGCTTAGCAACAGTACTGCGTACTTGAAGAATTTTATACTTTACATTTATTTTTAAACTAT
This sequence comes from Nephotettix cincticeps, assembly GCA_023375725.1. Taxonomy (NCBI): domain Eukaryota; kingdom Metazoa; phylum Arthropoda; class Insecta; order Hemiptera; family Cicadellidae; genus Nephotettix; species Nephotettix cincticeps. The sequence goes on from CM041785.1 coordinate 4,322,387, forward strand.
TTGAGAATATATGGGAACTGAGTAGGTAGATTTGCTGCTATGAGACATATTAAAGCTACGTTTTTTAAAACACATTAGTAAACTTTAACTAGATGAAACTGTACAACAGTTTTTATCACAATATAACATATAACAATATGGTATTTTTTTAGTTTATTCCCTTTAAGATTAACTCGAGAAATGAGTAGGTTTGCAATCGTGAGGAACCACAGATTACAGACTGTTTTTGCATTTGAGGTCATAAAAACTTAGTCTCGGGCTAATAAATTCATTGAAAGGAATCTCAATACGTGGAAGAAATTAAGGCTGTAATAAATGAACATTAGTTTTAAATGATAGTTGTAAAACTAGAGGTTGAATATACAGTTTTAACAATGACCTATTTGTTCATACTAAAGGGATATTTAGTACTTAAATTAGCTTTGTTTGGTCCAGCGGATATTTCTGTGATTTATGTACAGCATTTGTATGATGTATAATATATGTAAGGATTAGTAATGGATAAGTAAGTATTATTTATGTAGTTTTTTGTACGATAAGAATATTTTTTGGAAAAGTTTCAAGTTGTGGTAGTAAGCTACTAAACTGAAGTGTAGAGCCTCAGAGGTCAGGTGAGAAGCAGGTGTGGTCGGTCCCCCCCTCCCCCCCATTGTTTAACACTATCACACATCTACTCTGATTTGTGAACTAGGCCCGGTAGCCTCTAATTTGGGTAATAAATAACCACCTGATTGAATATCAGCTGTTTCCCAACGCGCTTCGGCAAAAAAACTATGATTTGGGTGTTTGGACAGTTTTTGTCCGGTGTCATATTTGAAGTCAATGGAGATTAACAGGAAAGATTCTAACCTTTCGAAATAATTTAGGACTAAGCTTGGTTTTTTAGAGGCTTATAGCTTTCTAGCTTAAGTTTTTTTTCGTAAATACTAATACCAAAAACTGTACAAAGTCCCTTTCACAGTTTCTTTGATGTTGATTGGGGTGATTACTATAGATACTAATAACAAGTTAAACTCGTCTAACGTAAAACTAAAAAAACATTTACTTCATTAGGTCCTTTGATAAAAATCTAGGGATGCTTATCTCAGTTTTGACGTTTTTCCTAAGAAGCGTTTGGTAACGTAGTAATTTGACTTAATAAAATCAGTAATAATTGTCAAACAATTAAGATTACACAATTTTTAGCAACAATGAACACCTGACTAAGATTTAAACCTTTTTATACTCTTCAAGTGTTTCAACTAAAGCTTAGAAGATCTTTATTACGATCTTTATCGTAAATATTAGTTTAAATAGTAGTTTTAGTAGGAAAATTAACCGCTAATCCAGGACTCTTGGTCTCAATTAATAAAGGGAATATGTCAATGGTAAATATTTTTCCCTGCGATTAGTTCTAAAGCCACTCATTCAGGATAAACAGTTTGATCATTAATGGAAAACTTTCCAATTGTTTAATTTTTGTATAGTCTTTGTAGGAAAATTTTCATATAAGTTCGAAAATTATAAGTTTATATAAGTGTTAATCGCCTATAGCACTGACATTTCATAAACCAAATCTAGTCAAATTGTCTCCATTAACGAGTTTCCTATGGAAAATTGAACTATTCACATGACTCTGCCGATTATAATAAAATTAGGCAGAGTTGTCCCTTTTTGTAATGCCTTGGTCAGTCAAGTGCTTGGTCATGTTCGTTCGGGAATGCAAACAGACTACAATAACTACACTCTTCGATGGGGGGGTTAACCTCAAAAATTGTGTTTGCAGTTTATTTATGAATATTTTTTGAAAAGATTTTTCTTTTTACCATTGGATTCATCTCAAAAAACAAACAATTTCGTATTTTGAATCATGACAATTGGTTACTGTGGTATTGAAAATGGTAAACACAGTACATTGTCTAGTGTTAATCTTATGGAGAGTATCCAAATAAATTCTCACTTATTTATTTTAATATTCTTCCAACATTTGGTATTCATCTAGTTTAAGTTCTAGTTCAAGTTCATATAGTTGTTTTAATAATACGTGAAACAAACCTAATATAATGTTTCTTAAAGAAGCAAACCTACGTATTCATTCCTATGGAGAATAAGTAAATTGGTATTAGTTGCTTAGTTATTGACATAATTTTATACAGTTTCATACTTATTTTTACTTAGTAAAAAGCCCAAATATAATCACATTTTGATGTAAAACAACCAATATTGCTTTTCAAACCTGCGTGTCCACTATTTAAGATTCAAGATGTTAATTTCCATAGTAAAGCAGTTTTATTTCATCTTAACAAACACATTATTAACATTGAAAATCATCACAAGACATTTAGCAACGTCTGCGTGCGAGGATGAGCCGAACACTCTTTCAGTTCATGGATTACATGTTTAATGAAAATAAATAACATTTCTCAAAAATAGTATTGTGTAGAAAAAGGGAAAATAAGTAAAATCCTATTGCCGCTACCAGCGTAAAAGTGTTTCACCAGAACAAAAGGCAGCAAATTTTCAGAGGTGAAATATGAAAAGCAGAATTGTTGAGTAGAATATGACAATATAAAATTATGTAAGTTAACAAAGTTACAAAAAAAAAAAGAAAATTATTATTGTCAACTGCATTTAAATATTGCCTAACACACTACACATTAGGAGAAACAATAAGTTGACACAACAACAAAAACAATTGATAATTACGATGGAAATAATACAAGATCTATTAAATTTGCTCTCCTCTGGCCAGTGTGCTGCGTGCGATATCGTTATATAATATTGCGTTCATAAAGTCAAAATCAAAAAAAGTCGTAGGTTGCTTATTCGTAATATAAAAAATAAATAAACAATAGTGTGTTAAGGATTTAAGTGTTAAACCGAAGCGATGTTTCAACTGGTTTCTTTTCCCCCAAACGTGGTAACTAAGCTCCAAGAACAAAGCAGAGGGAGTGTTTGATAAGTCCCACTCCCAGATCCAATCCTCTCTCTATTGTCCTCTGGTGTTTGTCCAATGATTACGTCTCCAATTGGTCACGTGACGTGGAAGCCGTTTCCTTTACTTGAATCTTTATTTGCCAAAGATCCGACTCAGTACCAGCATCCAGCTTGTACTACATAAATATACTTGGTTTCATCAGCATATTAGATTACTGGACAGTTCCTTAAAATATGGCACATTTCAACTTAACGATTTTGTATTTAATTTGAACTTATACTTTAGGTTTGAAGCCAATAGGATAATCGTATGAATATAAAAAGTTTCCTGGTTAGAAGAAACATTACCTAGAGAAAACTCTAGATTCAATATACTGTATGTTTCATTATAACTGTTTTTCCTGGTTAGGATAAAAAGAGAAAACTTTAAATGATATATATGCTCCAATATTACGAGTTTAGTTAGGAAATTTCAATATGAAAGAGGATATGTTAAACACGAAATTAATAAAAAAATTGTCCACCATATCTTTATCAGATTTAAGATAAGTGGATTGTTTATATCCATCTTGGACGATTGTCTGTACCCTATCTTGAATCTGATAAACATATCGTGGAAAAACTTTTTATTATGAATTTCGTGTTTAAAATGTCCAATTTTACATCGAAATTGCCTAACAAAACTCCTAATGATGGGTCAGATATATCATTTAGAGTTTTCTCTGGAAAAGGTTTTCTCCTACCCAGGAAACACGGTTATAATGGAACATACAGTATATTGAATTTATTTTCTGAATTCATTGAATTCATTTCTCATCCATTCTTGGCTAAAATAACTACCTGGGTAGATTGTCATTTCATGAGGTAATCTAATCTAATCATAAGTGTTTTTGAATATCGTTCTATTTAAGTGTCACCACCGGTTGAACATATTTTTGTTTTCTGGTAATCAGCTAGTGGTGAAGAAAACTTAAATTGAAAAAAATGTTTTGAGTTTTTTCAATTTATTTTGATGTTTTGTGAATAGTCGGCCAATACAAGAAACAAAATATAAATTGTGGTGTTATCTATTTAGACTGTTACAAAAAAGTCTCAGAGATTTTCATGAGAAATGCAAACAAATGTCCTTGATTTTAAAATTATACTCTTATTTTATTCTACTATAAAATTTGGCATGGTCACATTCAAAGCGAGTATAACATAAAATAGGCGCATCTGAATATAATAATTATTGCTATAAATTTTAGATATTGAAAAGAATTATATTTATTTTAGATAAAGATAATTAAGTAAATATTGAATCACAGTTAAGTTTGTTCACCTGGTAAACTACATTTAAAGTTAAAAGGCCAAATAAATTATTCTTTCATAGGCTTATTTCTTATAACTAAGAATTTCTGAAAATTTCAGCCAAATACTTGTCCTTCAGTATTGTTATGTTTGTTTATTAATTGTTGAATCTCATTAGTCGTAGATTGCCACAGTATTATATGATTATATCCATGTATGCTTAGATAATTACCTGTGTAGATTGGACACGACAGATTATGCTGGGTTGCCCTCCACATTGCGTCTATGCAGCTGCGGCTAGCTACATATACATACACTAATAAATTTACCCAATAATTATTCCTCAGATATATCATACTACTTTTACTACACACTGTAATATGTGTAAGGCGTTTTGTTATTTGTTTGATTTCCTAAACCTCTGGATTATTTTATATTTTAATAAGGTTCAGTTAAAACTTTGGTGGATTTACTTCCAAACATTTACCTATTGTTAGGTAGGTAACACTGGTTACATATATCGTGTTTAATGAATATATTAGACTCAAACCTACAGTTTTTGAGTAAACTAAAAATTTACGACCATAATTGTTCCCTTACGCAAGGGTTTGCTTCATCAGCTACATGTCTGAACATGTAATCGAGCACTCTACTACTTACTACTTATCTGCCTACGTTGCTTTCTTAGCCCAGTCAGTACTCATTGTACTTATTGTACCTTCAAACCACTTAATACATTTTTGTTTGACAGTGTTTTACATTGTAAGTTTATAATTCAAGGTAAATATTTAAACCATTGGAGCACATTTTGTTATGCCGTGTGGTGAAGTTAAGTTTTTAACTTGCTTAAGGTTTTCCTTGTAACAAATTGTTTCTTTTTCCATAAAAATATAAACAACTTGTCCATGGCTTTGCTTGTAACAAATCGTTTCTTTTCCCATAATAATGTGAATTCATAGCTTGATAGCTAGCTCATATAAAAATTATTTTACATAGTACCAACTTAGTAAAATGAAATTTGTTGCGATTCAAGTTATAATAGTTTCTGTAGAGTTCTCTCGATGAAAACGATTATTTTTAACACTCAGTATGTTCTCACCGGTTTGATGTACTCAGTACAGAAGTTCTACAATAATTTTGGACCACACATTGACTCAGTGGTTTGTAGGCGCGATCAGGCGGAGATTCTAACAACGCGCAGCACGCGTGTTACTGCGATGGAAAAATCAATTACCGCACTCGCCCCACCTCCACCTCCACCTCCCCACCGTCATCCATCACCCGACCGCCGCGGGTCCACCTGGGGTCGCCGTCGTGGGCCGCAGGCTCTCTCCGACATCGACAACGTCACAGGATATAAATATTGTACAAACGGTTAGCTATTTACTTGTTGGAGCAGTCAGAAGCATTCATAAAATGTTTTTATTTACTTCCCTGTAGGAAATAGGTTAGGTCATCGATATGTCTAAAGGGAATGCCTTCTAAACAGCTGTTCTTATACCAAACTCTAACGTCACTAACCATGACGTCACTAACCAATTGACGTCACTATTTCAAATTTTGGTCGTGCAAATCGCTAAAACCCCTCCTAGAGCTAAGATATATTCATGTCAAAACATGTACATACTCCCTGTACGTAAAAGGTACGTATTAAAAGTCAAAAATGGATATTTCATTTTAATCATAATAGTATTCTCCCATTTAAAAAATATTATGTACATGAGTTGTTATTGTAAAAATATAGTTGACAAAATACGTATACAACTTTAGGTGTTTTTTTCTAAAGTACAGTTCTTATTCATTTAGGTACGCATAAAACAAAACCCAAAACAAATATGTACATAGAACTTTGACACATTATTCCTTACTTCATAGTGAGTAGTTCTCAATCCATTTTTAAAATTAAAACAATGTGTTTTTCTTTTCATAAAGGTTTTTATTTGATAATTAAAAAGTGGTAAATATTTAATTTTTGATAAGTTTAAGTATAATTAGGTAACTGGTTGCTTAGTGTACCTAAAGCGATTTATGTTTTCCAATTTATCAATAGCATAGAAAAGGGAAAAGGTGCAGACATACCCTCTAGTAAACCAAATAACTAGACTTTTTAAGGTAGAAAAAGATATATCATATTCAACTTGTATCAGATTATAACCTTTAAAAATGTAAATGATAATATTAATACTCAGTTTGTATCTTAGAGGGTTACAAATTGCCAGGTATGGAAGTGGATCAAATATTATATTGGCAACTGAACAGGAAATATGTGTGTGCTAAACTCTCCTCACATTAGCTTTTGAATACCCCTTACCTAAACGGGTTTAGAGTAAACAAGATACACGTTTCTGTGCTCTAAAATATACTTAAATTTTTGTACAAGTTCATACAACAACTGATTTCACAAGTTTACCATACTCAGGTACAAAAAATTGAACAGATTCTTTACGAAAGAAAAATTATCGTTTATTGATATCACATTTTAAATTTTCTCATAAAGTACTAAAAGAATATTTACAATATTGTACGTTGTTCAACTATTATGTACACGTTGGAAACAAAACTCAATAATAAAGTAAAGAAAATTAGCAATATTGTGTAGCTGAGTAATTATGTCCATTAACTGTTCAAATATTTGTTACGTTTTTATAACAAGCTTTTTCAAAATTAGGACCATGTGGAAAGCACTGCTTGCACACTTTAAAATATCAAAGTTTGTTATATTGTGTTATTTAAAAAATAAAAAATATTCTATTTGTAACAATCAAAAAACACATTTTCTTCATTATTATCTTAAAACTAATGCGTATGCCATTTTCAAATCTCAAATGCAGATATTGGTTTCTTATTAGATTCCACTCATAGGGTACATTGGATGGGTCTCGCAGCTTCCAGTTTTAATTTTTAAAAAATTCAAAGATAAAAATGTGTGTAGGCTAGTACCTTATTTGCAAACACATTCTCTACAATATTCTATATCACCAAAGCCTAATTTATGAAAATCGTTAAGGACTTCTCCTGGTGTAAAACTATAGACATACAATATAGACACTGAATCAATATTTATAATTTCAAACTAAATTATAACAGCATACACTCAGTATGTGATTCATGTTTGCTGAAACTATTTGGAAGCAAGAAATGACAAAGGGTCGAGATAATGAACCATTGTTCTTCAACAAAAGCACCAAGTGAGGGCTTTGAATTGGCAAGTACTACTAATTTGTGGTTTATAATACATCCGCATGGAACAGACAGATCTGAGTGTTAACCTATTAGTATATTATATTATATTTAATGGAAACTTCTCAATCTTATTGTTGTACTCATGGCTCCCTCGTGGACCATAAGTGCAATAGGCCTAAGCTAACGTTCTACGTCCTATGTCGTCATGTTAATTTTGACATGGATATATTTTAACTCTGGAGGGGGGATTGGCGATTTTTAAGATGGAAAATATGTAACAGGTTTCCATAGAAAACACCAGAGCTATTGAGTTGATATTTTAATATAAAAAGAACAGCTGTTTAGATGAAGTGAAAACATTCTCTTTAGACATATTCATGATCTAACCTATTTCACACAGGGAAGCAAATACAAACATTTTTGTATCATTGAATTTTTAAGAATAGTTTAAATTGTTTGATTATACAGGGTGTTCATTAAAGTTGGGGACAAACTTCGAGGGGTGATAGTACTCATCAAAATGAACAAAAAATTTCCTATAAACATATGTCGAAAAATCCTACGTTTAGTTGCTAGCCGCCATTTTGTATTTTATACAAAAAACGTTATATATAAAGAACTATTTAAGATACAGAAACCAAACTTTGCACACACATTTATTGGCCAAAGAGAAAAATATTCTCAAAGTATCATTGAGTTTGCTTTTATATTTTCAAAATGGCGGAGGTTCTTAAAGTTAATGGTTTTTTTGTTATATTAATTAAAATATTTTTAACCGCCGTAAATTTTGAAAATATAAAAGCAAACTTAATGAAAATTTGAGAATATTTTTTTCTTTAGCCATTAGATATGTGTTCGGAGTTTGGTTTCTGTATCTTAAATAATTATTTATATATAACGTTTTTTGTATAAAATACAAAATGGCGGCTAGCGGCTAAACGAAGAATTTTTATACGTATGTTTATCAGAATTTTTTTGTTCATTTTAATGAGAACTATCACCCCTCGAAGTTTGTCCCTAACTTTAATGAACACCCTGTATAGATTTGGGGAAATGTTTTGGGGGTTTTTAAGTATTCATAATTTCCACAGGGGTTTAGTCCTTCAAAAGTAGTGTCTAAGATAGTATAAAAAACACAATTGCGTAGGCAGATATTTCATAATCTAAAACTGTAACTTGTACTCACCACGTTGGATATGTAGTCTTTGTCAAAAGAAGCTTGTCGGATTTTGCTACTAAGGTAAACATCCTCCATTATCCAAAAAGATAAATGAGCATATTTCGGCAATTGGTATCAAATTTTAAAAAGGAGCCCTTCTACAACATTTACTTAATAAATAAGAAAATTAATAGCTTAATATTTAAAAATGAAAAAAGAAGTCAATTTTGTCTTTGAAAGCCTATTTCTTAAAGTAGGTAGAACGTCTAACACCTCTAAGAATGAAATTCTAGTCTCACAGGATCTATGATAGTCTATCTATTCAAATTGGTTAAATGTGTATGTGTTCAAATATTACAATCTGAATAAATAAAGATGACTTATGAGATCCTTCCTCTACAGACAGCCTTGTTTATTTTAGTTTAACTCAAAGGTCTTATTAAACTTCTTCTATTATACAATTATTCTTTAGCACGCTAAAGGTTACCCCGCCTTAAGCATTATTTACTTCTGATATTGATATATTGACTTTAGTAACATTGGAACCTGTAACATCGTTCTGGAATCAGAACTAATATATTTATTGTTTGCACTGTAGGCCTATTAGTTTTAGTCTCAACTGTCTTTTACATTGACTGGGATGGTGGAGAAGTCCTGTAATCCAGCTACTTGGAGGTCCCAAATTGTGGATAGTTTTGAGCGATGAACGGTGGGTGTAGTGGTATCTTTTGTGGTTTAACGTCCGCACTATTGAATACTACGTTAATCTACAATGACCATCCTCATAATTAGACCAATTCGTAATTCAGTGGCCATGGTTCGGATTCCACATTGAACTGTAGGTCCCTTAGTTGTCATCCGCTGTTGGGCTATTAATGAACTGTCCTGTCTAAGGAACATGTCAGCCTTAGTCAGTAACAAGACTACAAGATTGCACCCCAATAATCTTACACTTAATCCTCATTTATACTTTGCTTAAAATACCTACCTTGGTCACCATTTCAATAATCTAATTTAATATGTGACTTCGGTATCCTTCACACTGTAACGGAGTAACATACACTTATGTTAGGATCAAACTGGAGATTAAAATTAGTAGAAAATGCTTTTTTCTTAAGGCAGAGTAACCATAATATATTAGGCATATGTAATATGCCTTTAAAATACTGTGCCAAAACGTAGGGGTTTCGTTAAAAATATTATAAGATCTATGATATCCTACAGAAATAATAACACCATGGTATCTCCATAATTACTTTAAAAAAATTCTCTCAGTTGAAATAAATAAAAAAAATCCAGCCTGGTGACAGTGAATGAACCAGCAGTTGAGCCGTGATGATGTTGCAGTAAAGACAAAGGGTCCATATAACGAACCATTGTATTGTAACAAAGACCGCAATTGGTACCAAGTGATGACTCAGGCATAAACCTGCAAGTTCCGCAATGAGTTCAGTTTCACTCTAAGATTGCATTGATAACGTCTTCTAATGAAATTCAGTTGCTTATATCCTGGATACTTCAGGGTATCCTAAATATTCCTGTAAAAACATAAGCAGTGTGATATTTCAAAATTTATATTTATAAATCATATTTATGTTTAACATTTTTTATTTTACAAAATATTTAACTCGGTAGACCATGCTAAAATGTGACAAAATACTCAATCTTTATAGCGAGTGAATTTAGGGAATTAATAATTTTATATTTTCAATATTAAAAATTGTTTACCTTTCGGACTAGTCTTGTAAATAAAGAAGTAAACGTTATACATTTTTATCTACTTCTAAGAAATATATTTACTAAACTCAATTAGATGGGAACTAATTTAAATCGTAAATTCTATGAGGAATTTAATTACATGGCGATAACTTGATACTGAAACTCTGCCCGTTTCAATTAAGGGACTAAACGTTTGGAGAAAGTTACGTTTATTGGGTTTATGTCTTTACCAAACAGGAATTACGAATCTGTAATGATTCATTGTTTAGGGATAAATTTTATGATAAGCAATCTCAGGAGAGACTTTCTATGTATTTAAGGATATTGAGTATACTCTGACACTTTATATGTTCAAGCAAAACATCTATTGTGCCAAGAACAATAGTACCAATACCATCCAATAGTACCAATAGTACATAAATAGTACTAATACCATTAAATTCATTCTCACTCACTTGCCAACTAAAACCTTTGAAACTCTTAAATTTTCTTATGGTGAGATTTAATAGGTGAAAGTGTAAATATTTACTCATTTACATTTTTAATATTGCTAAAAGTATTTTCAATACGTTTATACAAATGTGTACAGTTTGACTGATGTGTGTGTGAATGTGTGTATTTTAAGTATACACAGTGTTCCAGGGAGATCGTTTAATTTTATATTACGTGACTATTCATGCACAGAACTTTTTTAAAATTTCACCCAGTTACAAAGTAGATTTTAAAAATATTCTAGGAAAATTTTAGCTCCCTAACTTTTGTAATAACAAAATGGCGGCATATTAAAAATTTTACCAATTTGCTTCCTATAAATACTACCTTTTACGTTTCGGTACATTTTAGAGAATACAATGACTGGGAAGATGTATGCACGAGTTTTAAATTAACATGACTTCCACATTTGACGTTCTAACAAGATAGTGCTCCACCTCATTTCGCAAATCATGTCAAGCAATTACTAAATGACAACCTTCATGACAGTTAAATTGGTCGTGGAAATGGTATTTTAGATTAGCCACAACAATCACCAGATTCAACAGTTTGTGACTTCTTTTATGGGGTACTTGAAGGAAAAGGTTTATACCCATAGCTTCAATGACGATGAGGAACTTAAACGATCAAGAGAATAGGAACTTCTCTTATCAGTGTTGTTCTCTTATCAAGGTTATCAGTGTTGTTGTGGATGGGTTACAGATTGAATAATTTGGACTTTAAAGGTTTTATTAGGCTATGTTCTAGGGGTTTTCTTTCAAAAGTCATATTACCTTAAAATGTAAAAAAAATATTTTATAAAACCAAAAACACACTTTTATGCGTTTTAAGTATCGTTTTACAATATGCCACCATTTTACTTCTAGAAGGTAAGGGAGCTGAAATTTTCTCAGAATGTTTTTAGAACCTACTTTGTAAACTGTGTAAAGTTTTAATAAGTTCGGTGCCTGAATGGGCACGTAATATAAAATTAAACGTGTAAACCTCTTCGTGGGACACTGTGTATGTTTCTATGTATCGTTATACTTATCTATAAAACGACCAGCATTTCATATAGGTGGAATAACTGTAACATTGTAATATAAAAAAGAAATTAATGACGTCATAAAATTATACTGAAAATAATCAGTCAATGAGGGCAGCCACCGCACTCCCTTAGACCTTACTATAAGCGTCACCCCTTCTATAAAACAACTCTCATTAGTACCCTTTGTGCCTTGTCTGATTAAATAATCCCTTCGTCTGTCTCCTTTACGACGCAGGAACAGAGAAATATTGTTACACAGCTGTTCAAATATCAATAATAGCCTCTTTCAGTATTTTACTGCACAAGTCTTCACAGGATTTACTTTACAACTCACGAATTACTTACGATAATTTTTAATTACGGATTGTATCTTAAAAATATTTATAGAGATCTGAGAAGCAGATATAAAATATTATAATATTACAGACAGCGCGGTGAGTCACATAGACTAGCCAGAGATGACTGCTCATTAACCATCAGACGTCATCGGCCACTGATTTCGATTCAGCGAACTTAGATTTACTGAGTCAGCACGTTACCCCTGAGCTATTCACATCGGTTAAGATGTAGAAGTCAACTTCCGAATACCTTATGAGTGATATTTGAGCTACTCATACGGAATTTGGAAGTTGACTCCTACATCTTAGACCTTAGGTACCTCCCAACATTTTTAATTACTTCAAAATTTACAATATGTCAATTGTCATATTACAATGAATCCCATCATTAGAAAAAACAAAAGGGGGAGGGACTTAAAATCCCAGGGTTATAACTTTCAAAATGCCGCCATTTTGTACTGGGTTAAATTAGAGACCCCAATCTTCGCTAATTCTCTTTAAATATTAAGACCTTTGAAATTTCAATGCGGTTTTACACTTTAAAAATTTTAGTTGCCCCCAAAATCCTCAACTTTTAGGTGACACTCAAAATTGTCGATAACTTCATAAGATACTTTTGGGTTAGGTTTGTATTGTTTCCCAAAGGTTATTTATTTTTTCTAAAAAACAAAAAACCATTGGGGGAAGAGACTTTACAACCCCTTGTATATTCATGCACTGCAACTATAAATGATAATTTTTAAAGCCACCGGAAAAAATAAGGATTGGTAAGGCAGAAAGGAGCAGTCAAGAGTCCAAGTACGACCAGCTCTCAGGACTAGATGTAATGAACAAATGTGACGTAACCAGACAAGCAAGAAGCAGACATCAATCCATCCAATCAATCCAATCCAGAGTGAACCAACCAATATAGGGCTTCAGACTAGGTATCTAAGTACACATATTACGGTTTCTCCTATACCTTTTACTTCTAACTGAAATGGCAATCTATACAGATAGGTATTTCAAGCTAAGTACGAATGAGAAAAGAGTGTAGAATGATTGTGGTGCAATCTTGTAGTCTTACTACTGACTAAGGCTGACATGATCCTTAAACAGGACTGTTAATTAACAGCCCAACAGTCAATGGCATATCTAAGTAACCTACAGTTTAACTTAGAATACAAACTGCCTCTGATTTACGAACTGGTCTAATAATGAGGATGGATTAACATAGTATTCAATAGTATGAACGTTAATCCACACAAGAGAACACTACACCCACCAACCATCGCTCACGAATATCCACAATTCGTGACTTCCAAGTACCTAGATTACAAGACACTGGGGAACAGTTCACCTTGGAAATCCCAAAGTCTTATTAATATTGTTAAATCTCGTTCTGGCTTGTACCAAAATATAGCCTCTGAAACAGGGAGAAATATATTTAGGGACAAAAAACGTGGTGTAATTTGTATTATACTATACATTTGATTGTTAGAACAGCAGGGAATGCGTTTTAGGCACAGACTTGTGACACAAGGCTTCAGTCGCCCCGGGGAGGGGTCTCCACATCGACATCCTTGTTAATGAAACATTGTCCTGGAACCCGCTGTCCTCAGCACAGATCCTCGTAACTGGATATTTACAACTGACTACTGGAAAGGGAGAAATCGACTACGCACCACGAGAATTGTATTGTAGCTGAGGTTTTCATTTAAATTAATATCAGTAAACTGAATAAAATGCGTTTTAAAATTTTTTATCATGAGAACATACTATACATTAATTTTTCTTTAATAAGTCATTTAGCACTAAAATAATACAAGTTACGTAAAATCTATAATTGTACATAGATAAAAAACATATTTAGTACAATATTTAATTAATCGTGTAGTTGTTTGTCATAGATAGAAATCAATTTCATGACCATTTTTAGAGCTAAATATTATAAAATCGTATCGACTAAATCGTACCAAAGTAGATAAGACTGATCCAAAATTAATTTAAGATAATCATGAAAAAATATATATTTACTTTTAAATTGTGTCTGATTCTAAGAACAAATATTATTACAATAGAACATGCATAATTTCATTTATTCAAAAAGTGGATTTGATCTTCCCATTCCTTGTTTACGAGAAAAAAAGTTTTGAACACGCTGATTTAAGTGATAATTTATTTAAAAAGTGAAATATAATTGTAAATCTTTCATGGAGTAGGAATTAGATTTGTCTCAAAATAAGAACAACGAGAATCTTGTCTAAGGATTCCTTAAAATTTGAGATTTTTTATCAAACATTTTAGCAACTATTTATACAATTGAATGCAAATATTTCTCCATTTGTCATATTATCTGTTATAAAGCTATCCTTTGGATATTAAATATAGTTTGATTTTATATAAATATATGTCATCGCGTCAAAACTAAAAATACTAGAAAATCCACTGCCGTCAAACTCAACTATATGATTCATGATTGTTTTTTCTTCAAGATTTTTCAAGAGAGTGTGAGTAAAGCTGTTGTATGGAGGAACTGAGACAATTATTGTCCTCCTTTATAACTATACACTTAACAAGCCTTGTACAGTCGTCATACTATTCAAAACCACGTCCATCCAGAGGCCCCAGTGTGGTTAATGTTCGTACTCAGAAGAACATTTGACATGCGTGTTGCTATGTATGAGTAAGTATTTTATAGAGATGCAATTAAATCTGAGCTTATAACTAATGAAAAGCAATGAATACAATAAACACAGCTTTTTTGACCCTGTTGAATTTACAATTTTTAGATACACATAACTTCTTAAAGGTCTAACTTAGCAACCTGAAATATTTATACATTGTCCTAAACAACTTTACAAAAGATTAACAGAACTATTGCTGTTCTGAGGATATAAATATTTATTATATGAATTTTAAAAACCTAATATTTTGTAGTATTTTAATAAAAATAAATTTTTAGCTTAGGAAATATCAATAGTTTGGTCGAGTACATCATTAAAATCGAATAATAATGTATAATGAATGAATAATGTTTGGTAAATAGCAAAAAAATTCTAGCCCCACTCTCCTGTGAATGGTCCTACGCCTTGGTGCCATACAGCTCCTGTAAACGTCAAGAAAAATGTATATATTTGTTTTGAAAACATTTATACACATTAGTTTATTGGTATCTAGTTGTTTTGTGAAGAGTTTTAGAATAATAATATTCCATGAAGAAAAATGTGTAAGTTCTGTTACCTTAATTGTTTATTTTTTTGTGTCTGTAGCTTACAGCTTACAGGATTTATCCAGAAGGTAAAATATGTAAGAGGATTGTCAAGGCATCTACGAGCAAGAAACCCTCCAAAATTGGATAACGCGGTAAGAGAAGCACAATTACATGTAACGAGTGAGGTAACCCAAGGACCTCTCTTGTCTTCTCTTTCACCTTTAATGTACGACTTTTCTCTTGGGATTTGAGATGAACAAATTTCCTCTAGCTAACTTGGTTTGTTTATTTATAAAATACTTTTATAATAATTAAATGTACATAAATATCAAATATATCATGTACAGATCTTAGTTTCGAACACATTTTTATTTCACTTATAACTTGATATTTTTGAATAATCTAAGCATAACTATTTTTAAATATCTTTGAGTATCGATATATACTTAACCAAAACATTTTTAATATTCATATAAATAAAATAAAGTTAAGAGTTTTGTCTTTACACTGCTTAGAATTATAATATTTTTTGTAATTTTTATGTTTCATATGCCAGAGAAGCCAAAATGGGTCATTTCTAAATTTCTACGAAATTCTGTATTTCTGTAACGCTTAACTAGGTTTTAACATGGTATGTCTTAGCTCTAGAGGGAGTGTTGCAATTTGCGCGACCAAAATTTCAAACAGTTACGTCATTTGGTTAGTGACGTCAATAGTTGATAGTTGATAAGCTGTTTAGATGAACTGAAATCATTCCCTTTAGACATATCCACGATCTAAACTATTTCCCACAGGGAAGTAAATACAAACATTTTTTTGTTAAACTTCTTGAATACGAGAGCATCCACGGTTATAAAACTCATTTTATTATTCTATACGTGTTGGAGAAGCTTTTTTGTTTACTTTAATCTGATCCCAACCCTATAAAAAGCCATAAGCTCTTAAAACCCTCAGATTTTAGCAATATTAGACCTTTTTCTACATTTTACAGAACATGAGATCTATAAAAGCTATTTCATAGGTGGAAATAAATATCACGCAACAAATTAAAATTACTGTTATTTTTTTAAGTTCATAATTTATTTCACATAAATATCAAAACTATAATACATTAAGTCTCATGACCAATGAGAATACCAATTTTAAAAACTAACTTATTCTGAATTATATTTCTTATATATTTTGTTATGGGGGAGTAAGTATTTTACTTCTAAATACACAACCAACCTGTACAGAGGTGGTTTTATACAATTACTGCTAGTAATTGTATAAAACAATAATTATAAAGATTTTAGTATTAAATATAAAAAGTTTTTAAACACATACAAAATATATGTGGGACATAAATTGAGAACTTGCTCTACCCACAAAGTATGTTTAAATCATAACTTGTAAAGGGTGACATCCGTAAAGTTAAGATATAGTTATGATTCAATGCGCAGTTATAATTTCTTAACTCCCGGTTTGGAAGGAAGAAATAGAATTGAAAAGTCTGTAGAATGTTAACATTTCCAGAACATGCCTTGTTAAATATAATTGAGATACTTCACCAGCGTTATCATATTATCCGCTGTTACTCCACTTTTGCACTTCGCTTTACGTTCAAATCAGCTTACTGAATAAGTGAATTAAATTTAATTATTACCAAAATGGGACGAGTTAAATTAGAGAATATACGCAGCATGCTAATGTGAGTTACACGAATGTCATAAAACCTATATTATTTAAATTCAAAATTCAAAATCAAATCGTTTTATTTTCGCAAAAACATTTTACAATTACAATTAAATTGTAAAAGAAAACAGGAGAAATTGTCAATAAAAATTAAAACTAAAACTTAAAACTAAATTAAAACATAGTAATAACAATAACAATTAAAACAAATCAAAGTGAGAATTAGGCA
Source organism: Nephotettix cincticeps (assembly GCA_023375725.1). Classification (NCBI taxonomy): domain Eukaryota; kingdom Metazoa; phylum Arthropoda; class Insecta; order Hemiptera; family Cicadellidae; genus Nephotettix; species Nephotettix cincticeps. Next base: position 4,339,607 of record CM041785.1, read on the forward strand.
TACCAAGAAAATCTTTATATTAATCATCCGAAAAGTTTAATAATTTTTTAAATACATTTTCCAAAAGAATTTCGTTTACTCGGCTTTGAACCTTTTTCTACCAATCGAATTTTTCAGAACCTGTGGAAGGTTATTAAAAAACGTGCCCCCACGTATTCTGACGTTTTCTCCACAATAGCTAAGCGAGTGGATATTTCATATTATTTTTGAACCTGGTTTGATAGCGATGTTCGTGGTTTATATTATGGACATCAGTAAAATTTGTATTACGTTACCAAACGGTCTTGCTCAACATATTACAGAAAGGAACAAATCCACTAAATCTTATATAAATGAGACAATAATTGCCGCCTTATCGTGTCGAGACATACATGTTTATACACCTATACAGGGTGTCCATGAAAAACGTTTCAGAACTTCGGTAGGTACATTAAAAGGAAGAAAAAATTGTCAATAGAGTTATGGCCTAAAACGCTCATTTTCTCAGATATCCGCCATTTTGTATTTTCCACAAAATATTTTTAATTTCAAACATTTTTCAACGGAGTATTTTCAAATTTGGTAAGTGTTTTAAACAAGTAGACTATTAGTATTAAAAATAACTATCATGATCCAAGCTCAAAATCCAAAATGGCAGCCATTTGAAATTTTAAAACTTAAATACTTTGTTAACGGTAAAATTTAAAATGGCCGCCTATTTGGATTTCGAGCTTGGATCATGCTAATTATTTTTTAATAGTACTAATCTACTAATGTAAAACACATATTAAATTTCAAAATAATCCTTTAAAAAATGTTTGAATTAAAAAATATTTTGTGAAAAATACAAAATGGCGGATATCTGAGAAAATAAGCGTTTTAGACCATACCTGTATTCGAACCTTTTTCTTCCTTTTAATGTACCCAATCACTCACCGAAGTCCTGAAACGTTTTCCATGGACACCCTGTATAAAAAGCATTTTAAGTATATGTTCAACTTTACAGATTGTACTATTGGGTACATTGTTATTATTATTATTATTGCATTGTTACTTTGATTGTTTTTATTAGAATTTTTATAAAAAATGCGCTCTCGTTATTTTTTATACTGAGTCTAGTATCGAACCGGTGACATTCGGATTACGAGACGTTTGCGTTTACCTTGAGCTTCACAGTCATGACCCCCCAAAACGTGTTCAGGGGGTTGAGTTATGAACTTCTATCATGGTCCCGGGCTTAACTGTCACCATGTGACATATGAATAGCTCACTTTTCCGTATTAAATTCACTAATAACGTAAGAGTATGCTGCTTTCGTTGATTTCGTCGGACACCTTCAATAGAAGTGGTAGTTTAAAATTACGTGCAATAACACAGGACATAAATTTATAGATTTTATACGAAATAAAATGTAATTAAATTAAACAAGCAGTTGTTTAATTTACTCATAGTTATGAGTTGTACACATTTAAATCTGAAAGTATCCATCCTTGATTGTTTGATTAAATAAATTAATTAAGTTAGCAGTAAAGAAATTGTGATTTTTTATTTCGATAAAAATATGTCCACGCAAAGACCAAATTATTAAAATACATAAAATTCATGTATACACTGTCATGCCGTTAGTACATTGTGAAACTATTTTTTAGAATTAACTAGCTATTGATGAATTGTTTCGGTTGATTATTTATTATTAAAAAATAATTAAAAATATAAAAATATAAGTTTTTGAAATTATGTTTCATTGTTCTGATCAATTATTAGGGACAAATAAAGGTGATTTTCTGCTCAACAATTGGAAGTTTTCTACAATTAGCTATTCTATTACAATTTTGTATACATAGTTTATTATAGAAACTAGCCAAGCTAACCTCTTCAATTAGTTTTTTGTATAGAAAGGAATGTACACGAATTTAGGTTTTCTGAATGAGAAAGCTGTGAGGAGCAACATAGTGACAATTCTTTACTTGAAGTATTGGACTCATAAGTTTATTTTACTTTCAACTACGACTTGCAATAGTAAGTAGTGCCTCCCTAAGCAAAGTAAAAAATTTCTTCATATTGTAACTGATAATGGAGGAATATAATTTTTTTCGTATTTTTCAGTCTCAGAATATTTTAACTGAGACGTCTTCTTGACAGAAGTGGTTGATGACACAGACAAGGGTGTTCTCGAGTCAGCAAGGTGAGAGGATATCCTCTTGGAATAGGGGCCAATTATGCGTAACATGACGTGTAGGGAGCATTGGGAATAAATAAATGGTCAAAGTAAAACTAAGTTAATTTTAAAATGGAGAACACATACATGCTATATTAGTCGATAAATAAATTAAAATTGATATGAGTAAATAAAATTAAGATATACATATATACAAATGTTCATAATATGACTATAAATGTGAGTGAATATTTAAGATAAGTTGATCATATACTCGTATCGATCCGTTTGTAAAAGATCAGCCAGCGTGAAACAAGCAATACAATTAGAAGCGACATGATCCAATTGGACTCTTGAATCAACAACGGTAAATTAGATCTGGAATAGAAGTAGCTACTGTTAGGCTGGAGTATCGGAGGCGGTAACTTTGTACTGGACACGTTGAAAACGAATTTTTACAGTTTTTATTTGTTTGAATATTATAGAGAGTGAAATTTGGATTTAGTTTTAGTTTCAGTACGATAGAATTACGAGAAGAGGCATTTAAATGAACGTAAAAATGTTTTAACCATCCAAGTGCTATGACTATTTTATTTTTTTATTTTTACGAAATAAACTCCACTCCACTATACCACACTTTTGCAATCCAAATTGGGATTACTCATGGTCGGGATTTGAACCCTCGTCCCTCCGAATAGCTTCAACTATTGTACTCGTCAGCACAACAGTCTAACCACTACTCTACAAAGGACCACCGTCTGAGAACGCTCTTATTTGGAAGCATACTCTAGCGGCAAAACAACGAACTTATGCGTCAGAACGGGGAACTACACGAGTAGTTGCATGTATTAGCTCGCAGATGGCAGCACCGTAACGGTAATTGTTGGACTTCGATAAGGCTATACAAATGCAACTCGCTGACATCTCACAGTGACATATGAGCACTTGGAGGAATAAAAAAACCTTGCAAGGAAAATATTAATTTCTGTAAATTCAAAATAATTAATATATCAATTTTCAAAGTTTCAATAATGTTTGTATTTACTTTCCTGCGCTAAATAGGTTAGACCCTGAATTTGTCTAAAGGGAAAGTTTTCAGTTCATCTAAACAGCTGTTCCTACAACCAAGCTATGACGTCACTAACCAAATAATGTCACGGTTCGGTCGTAAATTGCCAATACCCCACTAGAGCTAAAATATATCCCTGTCAAAAAGTTTGGATCATTGAAAATTAGTTGAAGTTTTTTATCTAAAATTATACACAAGGTAACAAAATAACTCGAAAAAAGGTCTAGTAATGGAATAGTTATTACTATAGTGTAATATTTTGAAAAAATATACTAAAACACTTGGTAGAAAAAAACTATAGCTCATTTTATATTAGCTAAATATTTTTTAAATTTAATAAAACCTTTCTATATCTACCTAAATTAGTGTACCAAGTTTTTAATTCATAGTCAAATTAATCAACCGAAATAAATAGTTAAATTTATTAGATATAATGGATTAATTTGGTTAAAATAATTTTAGCAAACCCTCAGTGAATATTGGTGGTCACATTTCTAGCTCTGACGTTTATTGATTCACTCGTTCGAACGCAATCAGTTTTTTTAATTAATTGGCCAGTATTCCAATTTGGTAGAGAAACGGCCGTTTTATTTGACACTAACTGCTTGGAAATAATTTTTAACTGATTGTAAATATTTGTATACACTTGTTTATACATGCGTAAAGGAAACGAAAAAGTGTATAATATATTTACTAATATTTTTGTGGGACTTATTTACAGATTTACCTTAGAATTAATTATACAAGGGAAAGAGCCACTATTTAAATCACACATTTATGGTTAATAAAACTAAAATGGTTGTTCATTTAGACATGCCTCCAAAAATCTGTATTTATTTTACATCTTTTTAAATTTTATTAGTACATTTTTTTAAAAACTTAGAGCTTAGAACTGTCAAAAATATACGAATTCATGTTTACATGTTTGGAGCATAAATAGTCAACTTTAGAAAAAAACTAAATGATATGGAAAGAAAATTAGTTTGAAATAAGTGTGGAGGTTGTTACTATTTCAGTTTATCATCAAAATTATTTTATAAAGAATCAATAGTGAAATGCATATTATTATGTCGCATGGATCTGTTTACATCGATCTCAGATAATAATAAAATACAGAATGTCCAAAAGAAAAAAAGTATTTTTTTATTTTAGTAAACTAATAAAGCAATGTTGTATTCCAAAACACGAATTGAAAAAGGTCAGTTGTAAACCCAGATCAGTCGTGTTTTACTATAATGAGAAAGTTATGGTCTCTCAAGAAAACATTCAACATAAAAGTTACAGCTGGCCATTTACCGATTGTCTAAGGTTTGTTTTACAGTGCTTTTTACTGCTACCTAAAATTGGGTTTTGTAAGAAATGAGTAATTCAGAAATGGGACTGATTTTATGTAACACGTCTATTTGTGTTTCATAAACTATGTATGATTGATGTAATAATTAATTAATGAAAAAATCCATCAGAAGAAAAGCTTTTTAGTAGTATCCAATGTGTGGATTTTTAATATACTAGCTGACCCAGTGAGCTTCGTAACACCTAACAGTAAATATATGTTAACTTTAAGATTGGCCATGTTCTGAAGTCGAATAGTATTACGGCTTAGTTGTGAACGATTAGATATTTTGGGTCGCGGTATATTGAATAATAATACTGAAACAATAACAGATATAAATAACATTCCCACAAAACAAATACATCTGAGTGGATCGATTCACTATTTTCTAATATAACCTAAACCCAAACCAAACCTAACTGTAATAGGACTTTAATAGAAAAGATATATAACTGAATATTATAATAAACGTAATATTTTTATTATAACTTTTTTATTTGGCCAACATATGAACACGTTTAATCACAGAAAAAAATATAAACATAATCCCCAAAAACCGTAAACAATTAACTTGGCGAATAAAGCTGTTCATTCTGTACAGCACGTATTTACTTCATAGTTTTTAAATTAATGAATGCTTCAGATGGCATTGGATAGTAAATCATATTACTAATGGAGGGTAAACCAACAGCTGTAGCTTAAGAAATCAAATGTTTTGGTTTGAAATCCTTTAAATAAATTTATTCCCTTGGGCATCTGCCAGCCTAACGGTTAGCGTCTTGGACTTTGGTGCAAGAGGTGTCGGGTTCGATTCCCGGGATGGCAACAAAATTTAGATGGGAATTGCATGAAATATAGTGTACTTCGAGGCTGCATAGCTTAATCTGAGCCTGCCATTCGCAAAAACAGAATAAAAAAAACTTAGTCCCCATAAGGTTAACATTAGAAACTTAAAACACCATAAAATGGAAACCTATGGAGTTTTCGAAAATAATTTTTCACTAAAGCCTTCCCGGACACATATAGAGCAGCTTCGTAAAATTTAATGGCGATCGGATGAGTAGTTTCGCAACGCATAAAGGACATACATACATACATACATACATACATACATAAATACATACATACACACACACACACACACACACACACACACACACACATTCACGCATTATTTTTTATATTTAGAGATGATATTCAAAGAAATTTCAATTAAGTATCCTCAACAATTGCAGCCGGGGGAAAATCTAAACATTCGTTATCCAGAGAATATTTCAATATAAAATGCCTAAGGCTTTGTTGCTTATATAATGAAATCAAAGTAAACTCATTTCACTAAATGAAATCACTGAGACAGCTTTATTAATGTTTTTTTAATTAAAGTTGTGAAGATAAAACTTTTATTACATAGGTAGTAGCCTATTTCATAGTTATTAAATATTTTATTGACTTCTTGCTCATTAAAAATCCAATTTTTTAGATTTAGTTTTACAATATTTTTGTTATTATGGTACGGAGTGGTTCTCTTCTCCTTTCATTTTCATCATATTTATATTTAAACTAATTTTAGAATGGTAAGATTAATTTTTTAATGACAGCTAACATTTTTATTTATTTAAAATATTGGGAACTACCTTAGGTCATAGGTGTAAGAGAAAAAATTTCTTATGAGGAGAAAACTCCAACCACATGCCGAATCTTCCGCCCTATGAATAGTGGTGCATTGAATTAAAAAACAGTTTAACTAATTTCAATACATCATAGCTCTTCGATGTAAAAGTTGACATAATCTGTTCATGAGAAGCTAGCTGTGCGACATGTTAAATATCAATGCCTTTTCTTCTTGAAAACAATGGCACAATTTAAATTCTAAAAGGTTGAAATATTTCTACTTTATTTAAATGTTAAACTTAAAACTACTGTAGTTTTATTTTCAATCGACCTTTTGAGATCCAATTTCAGGCATTGTATTTCAATTAAAAAGGCCTAGTATTTGATACTAAAGTTGACTTATGCTGCATCCTCAAAATTAATATTTGGTAATATTAAATGTTAGTTGTTTTTCATTGAAATAAAATATCTGAAGCCGGATTTGAAAATGCTGATTCAAAACAAAATTCAATTTTAATTTATAGTATTTATACCTTCAAACCACCGTTATTTATTTAGGATTAACCTTTTTGGGTGCGGTTTGCGTCATTAGGTTAGATTGGATTAGAATATTGAAATGGTGACCCTACCACTAGGTAGATATTTTAAGCCAAGTATGAGTGAAGATTGTTTGATGATCGTGGCACGATCTTCTAGTCTTGTTACCGACTAAAGCTGGCATGTTCCTAGACAGGGACTGTTAATTAACAGCTCAACAGCCGATGGCAACTTAGGAACCTACAGCTACACGTGGAGTCCGAACCACTGCCTCTGAGTTACAAACTGGTCTAATTATGAGGATGGTCTTTGCGGATCAATGTATTAACAGTGTGGGCCTTAATCCACACAAGAGAACACTACACCCACCAACCATCGCTCACAACTATCCACAATTCGTAATATCAAAGTAGCTGGATTACAGGACACGCCACGGTCCCAGTCAGATGATTACTTATTCGATACTTCTAAATAAATGTTTTAAAAGATGTGGATGTTGATTTATGCTCCTATTAAATATTCACTCCAGATTCCTCGCAGGACATCGCCATGATGTGAAAGTAAACTGACCGTTCCTATAGTAACTAGATTTTTAAGAGTAGGGTTGATTTACGAAATATTATTAATTTACCTCTTATCAATCAGAGCATTTTTGAAAATTTCCACTTGTAAAACATATGAACGATTTTTGAACGAAACACTTTTTTAAAGCAGATATGGAATACTTGTGAAAAAATTACATTTTTTAACTATAATATATCATCTACTTATAATGTATAAGTATAGGTCTAATATGGATTTCAACATGAGATTTTATTTGTTTTGTTCAATATGAAAGTGTAAAAAGGGTAACCCACTGACTTTTTTAAATGAAAATTTTTATAGACCCCGTTGAAGTAAGTTTATATTTCATTTTTGTTTTAATTTATAAAAAAAACCTTACAGCTACCGCTATGGAGTTGGAAATGCTTTTTGCAAGTCTTGACATTTAATCACGTGGCCAACTCCCTAAACTCTTTCAGTGAAGACAAAGGGTGAAATAGAGTTTGAAGAGTCAAGTGACTCAGTTTAATTAACGAAATGTTGCTTTTGTCCTTTCTCACTTGCCTGGCTGCGATGCTGAGCTGAAATTGGAGATTTTATATTAGAACGTTTATTTTAAGTTAATTTTTGAAATGAAGTAGTTTTACGTTGTTGCAATAAAAATGTGAATTCAAATTATAAAACTTAAACTTTCATTTCTACTTTTTAATCTTGTTCTAAAATCAGAAATATTTTGAATTAAACGAATTATGAATTTTATGGATTAAATTCTGTTGTCAAAAACTTTTAGATCATTTGTATTAAGAAGCTGGCAAACAGTATCAAAGGATATGAAACTTTCAATTCAATAGTGTTTGTATTTACAGAAGTAAAGTGTAATAAGACTGATATAATAATACAATAAGTATTTTCAAAAAGAGGTAAATTCATAGTAGGTAATTATTTAGTTATTTGTGGTTTTTTGAGAATTTATTTAGCTCACTTCTCATTTAGGAGGTAATTAAAAATAAAGGCTCTATTTTACAATATTTGAAACCTCCTGTAAAAGCGGTAATAATTTTAACTGTATGTTTCTATTGTCGAAACAAATAACTCAATGGAATGCGTTTTATCTCAATGCTACTACTGTATACTATTATAGGTAAAAATGAATGTATGTCTGTCTGGATGTCTGTTTGTCCTTTATGTGTTCCCAAACCATTCACCAGATTGCAATGAAATTTTAGGAAGTTTCTCTATATGTGCCTCGAAAGCTTTTAGTGAAATAACATTTGTGAAATCTCCATTGGTATCTATTTTATAGTACTTAATATTTATAATTTTAAGCTTATAAATAGAGTTTGTTTACGAATTTCCCACAACCATTTTCATTCATTTGATTTCTAAATCTACAGCTGTTGGTTTATTTTACAATAACAATATTCTTTACCATCCATTGCCATCTGAAACATTTTTATTATTGTTAATTATTATTTATTATTGTTTTATTATTGCAGCCATACTTCTGAAACGCATATACAACTCACTCTTTACAGTTATCAATGATAAACATTGGTCGTAGTTTAAAACACAAATTAATTTTTTCTTTCTTAGTTCCATTTTTATAAATAGACAAAAATTTAAAAAGTGTCAACAATGATTGTTAAGCACATACTTGTATGAACATAAATAAATGTTCTTTTAACACATGTTTCGCTAAATACTGTACGCGTAGAGATCAATTAAATATAAACAACTAAATCCTGATGAAACTTTTGTGGACACCTGGTACCATAAAGCTTATTATAAATTATCCTCATTTAAAATGCATATTTTAGGGGACAAGGTATTATGTTTAAAAAGGTTTCGTTCTATTTTGACTCATTGTTAGCACCGGCTACACAAATAATCTAAATTTTAAAACCATAGATTTTGAAGGGTCCAAAATCCGATAACCGACCTCTGCAGAACTTGTTTTTCTTTACTGTTGATTGGTTCGTACTTATCTGCATGTTCCAAACCGGTGCCACCGGTAAGAGAAAAAAATGTGTATTTACGAGAAAAGTATCCACCGTGCAAACGACATCGTAACCCCAGGGGTTGGAAAGGGATCAGGTGGGCAGCTCAAGGGGGAGGGTTCCATAAGGGTCGTGTAAGGGATCAAAATTAGTCCCCTTAAACAAACCAAGAGGGTGTAAACGGTAGTAGTGTAAGACATTATGTTATCAGATGCGTTCAGCAATACCCTTAGTAGTAGCCTAACCCACTGTGTAATATAAGTAGATTAGATTAGATTACCATTATATTAGATTACCATTTGAAATGGCGACCTACCCAGGTAGGTATTTTAAGCCAAGTATGAATAAGAAATGATTGTGGGATGATTGTGGCACGATCTTGTAGTCTTGTTACTAACTAAGCATTCAAAACTGACTAACATTCAAAAATTGTTAATTAGCCCTCCACTCGGCTGCCTCCGAATGTCTCAAGGCAATCTCCTTGGTGTCTTTGTCCTCTACATTATTATTTAACATCCTATGACTAAGGAAGTAGACATCCCACTACAAGTTTAAATACCTTACGTAATTGAATCGGAGCTAAGACGCCACCTTATGGAAATTAATAAGGTTTTACAATCATTCAAAAAAGGTAAGAATATTCATTAGGAATATTTAAAATACCATTCTTTTTTAGTCATATAGGCTGTCAAATTCGAAAACGTGGGTTTTAAACATTATGAAATACCTAAAACAAATAAATTACAATTAAATTATATTCCATGAATTTACGAGAATCATAAAATACACTTCTGTATAATGTGTGTTTGTATTCAAACTAATAATTTGTTATATTTATTTGTGGAAAAAACAAACAAAAATTGTTAATTAAGGTAGACGAATTGTACCAATAAAATGCCTACTTATTTATCTGTTGATGAAAATAATACGAAGGAAAATCCTTATATAACATAGCCTAATTCTATATGTTCTCTTTTTTGTTTCATTCTGTTTGTTGTATTGTGATCGTTATGGATGCATCATTCATTTGTTAGAGGATCTTCCTAAAGCTAAATGGATAAATTTAATCCATAGAACACGGTATCTATGGTGAAAAGAACTATAATATGTGATAATGATATTCATGCACTAGGTGGCAAAACAAACAAACTATATTATGAACGGTTGAACGTCTCACAGCGAAGTCCCTATATTAAATATGCCATATGAGTTAGTTGTTCTTGTCAACCATTTTATTTTTTATTGGTCTTGGGACTAACAATCAATAACTCTTATAAATGTTCTGTATCTAGAGCAACAATGTTGTCAGATTTACTCATATATTCTAGAAAACTATAAGCGAGTGTTAATACCGCCCTCCTTCTAAACTGAAGTTTTCATGATCGATTCCTTCAAGTGTCGGGGGACCACGTAGAACCACCTGGAACCACCTGAAACCACCTGGAACCACCTGGAACTACCTAGAACCACCTGGAACCACCTGGAACCTCCTGAAACAACCTGGAACTACCTAGAACCATATGGAACCACCTGAAACCACCTGGAACCACCTGGAGCTACCTAGAACCACCTGGAACCACCTGGAACCCCCTGAAACAACCTGGAACTACCTAAAACCATCTGGAACCACCTGGAACCCCCTGAAACAACCTGGAACTACCTAGAACCATCTGGAACCCCCTGGAACCACCTGGAACTACCTAGAACCACCTGGAATTACAAGGAACCACCTGGAACTACCTAGAACCCCCTGAAACCACAAGGAATGAATGAATGAATGAATGGATGAATGAATAAATAAATGAATGAATGATTTATTTATTAATACAATAATTAATTAATACATGTAATGATACATTTTTTACATACCTTAAGTATAACGGTAGTTTATTTATAAAAAAGAAAAAAATATGTATGTACTTGTAACACTAATAAATAAAGTAAAATAAAAAAATACCTTTAGTAAGCAAGGAAAAAGTCTACATAGGCAGGGCCTGTGCGTAGACTCGGGTTGCAACAAAAGCTGAAATTAATAAAATGGGAGATATAGAATATAGTATAATAATATTAATAAAATGAGGAAACAAATTAATTTGCCATGGAACTGAGTTAAAAAATTTTGGACTAAAATGATATATAATAAAACAATTTAAAATTATAAATTTAAAAAACGAAGTTAATTTATTATTACCAGGTGAATGGCTGAAAGGGTGAGGAGGAGAGAGTGCTGTATGTGTGTTAGTGTATTAGTCAGTCAGTTAAGGTGGTGTATCAGTTGTTGTATAGTGAGGTATAGGGTCAACGGTCAGGTCAGCCCAGCGTGATAACAGCCTCGGTATCCTCTGAACTCAGGCCCACAAGCTACCTCACACAAGGAACCTCATGGAATCACCTAGAACCACCAGGAACCACATGGAACCACCTGGAACCACCTGGAACTACCTAGAACCACCTGAAACCACGAGGAGCCACATGGAACCACCTGGAACCAACTGGAATCACCTAGAACCACCTGGAACCACCTAAAACCACCTGGAACCACCTGGAACCACCTGGAACCACCTGGAACCACCTGGAACCACCTAAAACCACCTGGAACCACCTGGAACCACCTGAAACCACCTGGAACCACCTGAAACCACCTGTAACCACCTGGAACCACCTGGAACTACCTGGAGCCACCTAAAACCACCTGGAACCACCTGGAACCACCTGAAACCACCTAGACCCCCCTCAAACCACCTGGAACTAGTTGTCATTTGGCTTTTAATTACTTCCAAACAACTGATACAAACTTCCAAACAGCAGGGTCAAGTATGGGCTGTATCAAGACCGGAGTTCGTACCGCTCTCCATCAGAACGTTATATAATACCGAAAGGCGTAGAAAGACACAAAAAACAAGAACAAAATTATTTACACCAACGTTAGTTTAACATTATACTTTTTTAACTTGATTTTGGAGACAGGTTTTATTCCATAATAATTCATTGGCATTTCAAATTTGTTAAATTGTCGTTTCCAAATTTTACTCCACTTTATGAAGTCTACAATATCACCAAATAACTTTGATTTGGTAAAAAAATATTTGGCAGTAAAAAGGATAACAGAAAAGTATGACCTATTAAGAGAAAATATTTATAAAACTGCTTCACAACTAAAGAAGTTTATTAAGAATAATTCAAAATTGACGTTCTGTCATCATTTGTACGGTAGATAATTTTTCAATAAGTGTTAAAAGTTTTAATCGAAATGTAAAATATATTGCGAATGTTTTACTCTAGACCACTGCTGACCTGTGCCAAATAAAAGTGATTATCACATTAGAACATTATCGTATTTCCTATTCAAAATATAGAGCCATCCTTATTTGAATAACAAATTTACCAGTGTTGATTTAAGAGTCAAATTGGATCACGTCATTACTAATTGTATAGTTGTTTGTTTGAGGCTGGGTGATCTGACCTAAAAAATGAGGGGCAGGCTGACTAGACGAGCACTAAGAGTGAGATTTTGGCCAATAGAGGGGAAGATATACTGAGATTTACCAATAGAGGAAGGAGGAATGGAGGGAGTAAAAACCTGATTAATAGAGGGAGTGAGAGACTGGCCAATAGAGAAAACGAGAGAATGACTAATGCATGCAGTAAAATACTGGTCAATAGAGGGAGCGAGATACTGGCCAATAGAGGAAGCGAAAGACTGGCCTATAGAGGAAATGAGAGACTCGTCAAAAAAGGAAATGAGAGAATGACTAATAGGGGGGGCAAATGACTGGTAAATAGAAAAAGCAAGAGACTGGCTAATAGAAAAAGCGAGAGACTGACCAATAGAGAAAATGAGAGACTAACCTATAAATGAAGTGAGAGATTCACAATAGAGAAAAAGTGGTCAATAGAGGAAGCGAGAGACTGACCAATAGAGGAAGTGAGAGATTGACAATAGAGGGAAAAGGTGGACAATAGAGTAAGCGAGAGATTCACAATAGAGAGAAAAAGTGGACAAAAGAGGAAGCGAGAGACTGACCAATAGAGGAAGTGAGAGATTGACAATAGAGAGAAAAAGTGGACAAAAGAGGAAGCGAGAGACTGACCAATAGAGGAAGTGAGAGATTGACAATAGAGAGAAAAAGTGGTCAATAGAGGAAACGAGAGACTGACCTTACATGAGAGTTAGAGGACTGAGATCGACTATAAAAAGTTAGGACCCGACCTAACCATACAGTAATTGATAAAACTGAGATCCCTACTATCCTTTTGTGTCGAAAATGTGAAACAATAGACAAATAATTAAAATATATAATACTACTTTCCAAGGTAATTAATTGCTATCGTGTTTTGTTCCTAAATGTTCCCAAGTATAAGGATTGTATGATAGATTCCGTTCCAGTATGCGAGAGTAAAACATTCGACGCTAGTGGGCCCAGGTGGTGAATGATAAGGGTAGGGTCGTGGAGGAGGGTCAGAATTACCTTCTAATCCCCACAAACACAATGCCTAACGCTTAGCTCTAAGGCCTAGGGTCGTGTGTGATAGCATGGGGACGTTACCGTAATGGCAAGTTGATTTCATCGGCGATTTTTTAAATTAATTTGAAATATTATTGAAGTTTCAAAAAACATTTTAAAAGGTGATGTTTTAATTTAATCCAAAAAAACGCATTATATAAATTTATTTACAACACCATAAAAATTATATAAAAAACTATAGCAGTTGAAAGTTAAACTCCAATATCCATTAATCCATTAATACACGAATTCCCATTAACCTATAAATGAGTAGTAATGATACAAACCAAGTTTACTTATACGTAAGGAATTTATATCTACAGTAGGATGTTCTTCAAAAACATACCATGAGAATATACAGATCACTAAAATGTTATTTTAGATTGCTAAACCTATCCAAACACCTCTTATTACAAACCCTTTGGATTCTGTTGGCCAGTTTTTTTTGTTTTATGGTTGAATAATTGCTCATTTACATGTACGAGCATAAGCTAAATTTTATCTATATTAAATTTTATTTATGAGATACGACTATATTTAAAACACTTTTTAACAATAATTTTGCATGTTTAAAGGTTTTTTAAATACCGGATTATTGAGAAATAATAGGTCTGTGTATACCATAAGATATTCCTTAAAAGGATATTGTTCAGCAACCGTAAATAAGGAGTACAAAAGGATGGCAAAGTACTCGTAAGACGTTCGCTTTTAACCTTAACTGTCTTTCAAGGTCAACCGGGGATCATGACCTCCATGGAGAAGTAAAAAAAGAAGGGTAAAAGGGAAACAAAGACACCTTCTTTTAATGTTTTAACGATTATCTCTGAATATCTAAACTTGTTAGATTAGATTAGATTATATCTAATCGTCGATTAAATCGTCGTTTTGTTTTTTTTTACTTAGCTACAGCACATCCAAATGTTTAAAACAGAAAATTGTTGCGAAAATATAATAATATTGTATGTAACGAATACTATTTTGAAAGATAAATCTCGCAAACAATTTATAGCCATTTAAGTATAAAGTTTTAAGCCAAAATTGTTGAAAATTCATTTTGTAAGATTTAAAGTAAAATTAATTTGCCGGAGCGCGGCCAGAGCAGGTGCACCCAATCCCGGCAGTTTATCACTGACTATGTCGCATTTTTATTTACGTTCTATGGCTTCGTTGTAATTTGCTTGGTAATTTCATTAGAACTACAGGATTTCATTTGATTCATTCATTTCGCTTTTGAGGAAACCAGATCAATATTCTACAGAAGTTAAAAATAGGTTTGTTCAACGAAGTAATTAAGCATCTATCATAACTTGAAGTACTTATCGTTTCTTTAAGTTCTAGATAATTAATTGTAAACATAATTTTAGTTTATTTAGCAACTGATAACATGCATTATTATTATAGTTCATTGACAACTACGAGTCATAAAGGCAGGGTCGAGTCCTAACTAAATCATAAACAGTCATGAAAAAACCAATAATAATTTAGCCTACTACGTACTTCATACCTTATCAAGTTATGGTTTATTACCTTAACTTAGCAAAAAATTCTCAAGGGAGAAGTTTAGACTAGTATGTGAAATAATTTCAAATTACAAGAACTAAAAATGTATTACGTAATAAGTATGTGTTATATAATCTATTTTTAATTCATTGACAGATAATAGTTGCGAAATTCGGGGTATACTGACCTACATACAAGATAGATGGTAATAAGCTGATGCAGGTGGAAACACATCTGCAAATCCAAAAAACCGAAACCCCTATTTTTATGAAATATTTTGGGTAGCTTGGAACATGGGAGGACATTCGGTACATTTCAGTGTTAATTTCCAAGTCATTTTTTAATCAAGCCTACCTTCCATACCTTCATAAAAAGGGCACATACCTCATAGTCTTAGAAGGGTTTTCCTTGCTTTTATTTTATTTCAACCAGTAAAAAATGTAAATTATAAACACGACGGGATTAGAACTACTTTCTTCTTCAGAGTCTAAGTGCTACTATTTTGATATTTTATAAGATATTGTTTGAAATGAAGCAGTTTTAAAGTAAGCGTAAGTAAGAATATTTAAGACAAAAAATGACGTCATAGAGTCAGTGACGTCAAAAGGTTAAAAATACGGCTGGTTAGAGGATCTAGAAACCTAACCTTTAGATTTATCCATGATCTAAGCTATCTCCCAAATGAAAGTAAATATATTTGACTTGGATAGGTCTGGGTTGGGACTGCGTGGTATTGGCAATCCATCAGACCAAAATTTGTAACGGTGATGTCACATGGTTGTAAGGACAGCTGTTTAGAGAAACTGGAAATATTCCCTTATTTTGGCATATCTATGGTCTACCTTATTTCCCAAGTGGAATTAAATACAATCCTTTTACGTTGTGGGTTATTTATCTTTTTAGGGAGTTTTATTCTTTTTAAATTTAAATGTTATGTGACAACATATGATTTGGTGGCTTCCTTCAGCATCCCCCTGTTTCATCCCTTACGTCGACCCTCGCCCTCGCCACCTGATCCTGCCAACCCCTCTGCCTGGGACTCTGTTTACCCAGCAATCCTGTCTGCTTTGAGGGATTCATGACATATTCGTTTGCCTTCTGTTATTTTTACAATTATTTCACATTTTTGTTGCTCCTTGAATAATAAAACCGGTTAGTGCATTCCATTTCAATTTTCCTTTTTAATCTTTTCTAAAATGTGTAGAAAGTATAAAATACCACATAAAAAAATTAAAGTGACAAGTATCTTGACTTGTTAAAATTATTTACTTTTTCCGAAATGGCGACCGACCCCAGTAGGAATTTTAGCCAAGTATTAATTAGAAATGTATGAGATAATTTTGCGCGATCTTGTATTCTTGTTACTGACTGATGTTGACACGTTTCTTTGACAGGTCTGTTAATTAATAGCCTAACAGCTAATGCATTTAAAGGACCTAAAGGTTTACGTGAAATCCGAATCACGTATTATGAAAAGCTATCTCCCAAATTAAAGTAAATACATTTGACTTGGATAGGTCTGGGTTGGGACTGCGTGGTATTGGCAATCCATCAGACCAAAATTTGTAACGGTGATGTCACATGGTTGTAAGGACAGCTGTTTAGAGAAACTGGAAATATTCCCTTATTTTGGTATATCTATGGTCTAACTTATTTCCCACGTGGAATTAAATGTAATCCTTTCACGTTGTGGGTTATTTATCTTTTTAGGGAGTTTTATTCCTTTTAAATTTAAATGTTATGTGACAACATATGATTTGGTGGCTTCCTCCAGCATCCCCCTGTTTCATCCCTTACGTCGACCCTCGCCCTCGCCACCTGATCCTGCCAACCCCTCTGCCTGGGACTCTGTTTACCCAGCAATCCTGTCTGCTTTGAGGGATTCATGACATATTCGTTTGCCTTCTTTTATTTTTACAATTATTTCACATTTTTGTTGCTCCTTGAATAATAAAACCGGTTAGTACATTCAATTTCAATTTTCCTTTTTAATATTTTCTGAAATGTGTGGAAAGTAAGAAATACCGCATAACTAAAGTGACAAGTCCCTTGATTTGTTAAAGATTTTTTACGTTTTCCGAAATGGCGACTGACCCCAGTAGGAATTTTAGCCAAGTATTAATTAGAAATGTGTAAGATGATTTTTGCGCGATTTTGTAATCTTGTTACTGAATGATGTGGACATGTTTCTTTGACAGGACTCTTAATTAATAGCCTAACACTAAAGGTTTACGTGAAATACGAATCACGTATTATGAACTGGTCTATTTATGAGGATAGTTTTTGTGGATGAATTGAATAGTGTGTAGAATGTGTAGAGGACACAAATACCGTCCCAGTAAAGTTAAGACATTTGAAGATATTTAAAGTTGTTAATTGTACTTTAAACGGAATCAGATCAAAATAGTACACTAATAAATTGAAACCTCTGTTCAATAAGCGTTTACATATTTTAATAACCCTTGGAGAAATGTTATAATATTAACCCATTATATTAGACTAAACTGATATCGTGTTAAGTAGTAAAATATGTCAAGAATGAGGAATTTTGTATTTTATCATATTTCCTATGGCAAAGCTTGTTAGTAACTAGTAACAGATGAGTCTACCGCTGTGGATCGGATATTCCTGGCTAATGAACCATTAACCTAGTTCTGCTTGGTCCTACTGAACAACCCAGTATTCCTGCGCCACACTGCGCTGTTGCAATTAAAATTAATTAGCCATTTTTATAAATAGTACAACGTGAAACTTTACCTCATCCAGGGACATTATTATAAATTACCTGCTAAGGTCTAACTATATTAGCCCGGTACATTTTTCACAAAAACTATTTTTCTATAATACGCCCTAAAATTTATTATCATAACAGTATACTTGACTGGGACGGTGGCGACGTCCTTTAATCCAGCTACTTGGAGGTCACGAATTGTGGATAATTATGAGCAATGGTCGATGGGTGTAGTGTTCTCTTGTGTGGATTAATGTCCGCACTATTGAACACTACATTAATCCGCAAAGATCATCCTCATAATTAGACTAGTTTGTAGTTCAGAGGCTGTGGTTCGGATTCCTCGTTAAACTGTAGGTCCCTTAGTTGCCATCGGCTGTTGGGCTAATAATTAACAGTCCTGCCTAAGGAACATATCACTTTAGTCAGTAACAATACTACAAGATCGCGGCATAATCACCTTACACTCAATCCACATTCATACTTGGCTTAAAATACCTACCTTGTGGTATGGTCGCCATTTCAATAATCTAGCCTCAAGTCCCGCTGGGTTCACCCAGCCCCGTGATTTTATCAGGAAGCTATGACTTCCTAGAGAAGCACTAACACGGTGAAAGAGCTCGATATACAGGCTATAAGCCACTCATTTTGCTGAAACAGACAACAAAACCTGTGGTTATAAAGAAACGTGTGAGTGGTAAAGGATTTATATTATATATATTACCGTAGTTATAAAATTACTCAGACTGCTGATTCGTCATGGTATTATGAGTTTATTAGTGATAAAACAGACTTTGTAGAATACGTCAGGAACATTTTCAGTCGATCTAATTCAAATTCACACCATGGAGGTGACCGTTCGTCAGACACAACAGTATTACCTGTCGGCCAATCAAATCCTGAGTTGTTAGCACGGCCCGGCGCTCGCCCGTGTTCACCGTTGTTGTTTTTTGCCGCCGAAGGAGTCACACGCATAATTCAGCCTGTTTTTCCCACCTCGGCACCCGATGCTTATGTAAACATGACTATTGTATTCGTCGCTCTCCCGTGTCGTGAGACGTGTTGAGACGGTCGTAGCGGTATAAAGCTGCCGCCAGGCCATCATGGGCAGGCTCAGAACAGCTGACTACCTACCGCTACAAATTGTTGGCTTAGCACAGGTGTAAATAGATGATATGGTTAATCGTTAGGTTAAAAAATGACTATATTAATCGTCATGTTTAAATACATGAATAGATTCAAATAGATGACAAGATTAATTGTCAGGTTAAAATAGATCGCTAGATTAATTGTCAGTTTCAGTAGTTGAAAGTAGATAGCCAGGACATTCATCAGATTCAAATATTTTTATTGCTGACATTTTCAATCACGATTTTATGTAAAAAAAGTTTTACGACGTTTCAGGATCTGTAATCTGATCCCGTCCTCAGGCGAATTCATACCTAAAACGTAACACAACTAACACATTATGCGGACTAAGCCGGTATAAAACTGAAAACAAAAAAGTTCAAACTGTCAAAAAAACTTACAAACAAACCATTCACTAGCAATTACACACATAAGAAACATAACACGCCCTTTCGTCACGGAGACTCACAGACAACTCCAAGTCTTAAGTCACTTGTTACACCAACACATTATTTCTTTCAGCTTATATTATTTTTATAACCATTAGCACGCGAATGTGATTGAATAGCTAAACCTTTTCTCGCAATTTCAGAAAATGTCATAATTTTGGAGTGTTTCATCTAGTATTGCAATGGACTCCGAAACAGTCAGTGATGTCCTTGGTTTGTAAATCAGCTTCTCAATCACTTTTAAGACCTGAACACCTTGCAAAGTGATGGCTCATTCCTAAATTTGCTTTACACGTCCAACGTATAGTTCTGTACTATGGCTATGGTCAAAGCGTAGCTAAAATAAAATAATATCCTTTTAAGAATGATTGTATTCACTTCCCTGTGGGAAATAGGTTATATCATGGATATGTCTAAAGGAAATGTTTTCAGTTCTTCTAAACAGCTGTTCTCTTAACCACATGACGGCACTTCCGTTAAACACTTCCGCTGCGATTTTTGCGTTCCATCAAACTACTAACACCCCCCACCCAGATCATTGACATATCCATGACAAAATTGGCCTGCTTGTATTCCTGAGCTACCAATATATCATCTTCACTTCCTCCCTAACTAAATACGACCTTATTATGATTGCAAATTGTAAGGTTAGGTTAGAGGAACCAAGGTGGAAATTCGCAGTGAAGTTTTATTGTAACATGGATACGTCTTAGCTCTGGGAGAGGGGTGTTAGCAATTTGTAAGACGAAAATTTGAAACATAACATTTCGTTTAGACATATCCATAATCTAATTTATTTCCCACAGAAAAGTTAAGAGAAAATTTTTTCGTATCTTCTTGTTGGTTCTTTTAACTTGTTTCCAACTAATGACCTGTCCTTTTTTCAATCTATTTGAGATATTTCTAAATTTTGATACCACCAATTGGTCAGTCGTGACTCACCCGCTACCGGCGCCGCGAAGCGTGTCGCAGTATTTAATCTTGGCCAAGTACATTATATGTAGTGACCGTGTCGTGTATGTTTATGTGTGAACCTTGTGTCTTCTCTGTGAATATGACGACCTCACCATGAGTGATACATTCAACATTATAACACCTAATGATGTGCCTACCAGGCACGAAACGGCCATCGTGAATCCCAAACGAAAACATGATCATTCAGGCATGTACTTAAACCATTATTAACTATTGTTACACAAAAAAATTAATGAAATGGAACAATTAGAACATATTTATGACTGTATATTAATTAAAAATTCAATATTTTCTTTTGTTAGGAGCCAAAGTTTTAATTTTTTAAATGAATCTAAACTATTTCATTGTACAAGTGCTTCTGGAATAATATTAAACATAAATCTACCTATAAAACTATAACAATTTGTAAAAAAATATATAATTAGGTTTAGGTACCAAGATTTTAATCTTGTTCCTTAGTTTGTCTTTAAAGGCATTAAATAATATAGAATTGGTACCACTTATAACTTAAACTATTCTTAGCACCTTAAATACAAACATATACTTCAAAGGAAGGATCCTAAGGCTAACAAATAATGGATGTGATGGTTCCATTTTGCTTTTTTTATTATGCTCACCAAGTTTTTTTTGTAAAATAAAAAAAACTATTGTACCTACTAAATTAAAAAATGACAGTAAAACATTTGCACGATTGAAGCACTAATTTGGTTCTCCACTCTTGAAACTGACGGTATATAATTAGTTTCGACGTGATGCAATTGGTCTCTTGAATAAACACTGACAAATTAGTCCCAGGAATTGGCTTCCCTGTTGCAGAATTGTAATACTGTTTTAGCTACTGATACTACTAACGGTAAAAGTATCACTAGAATAACAGAAACATACAGACTGGTATTAGTAAGATAGTATTACTTGAATAGTTTCAATTCTAAGTATTAATTTAACTCTTTCTTTATTAAGAGATTGTTTTTGATCATAAACATAAAGTATTTCAATATTTTAAGTTTAAAAAACACAAAATATTTTATAAAACCATGTCTTAGTGAAAAAACAATAGTGCACAATGTTTTAATCCCATCTTTTGTATGAAATCATGTTTTCAAATGGTAGAGATTCATGATCATAACCACCAAAAATTAATAAAATGATTAAAGAAAATTATTTTTTTTATTTTTTACACATTTTTTATAAATATTTTATAGTGTAATATTGAAGAGATTATTGTAATTAATTAATAAATATTTATATTATGCTCTATTTATATTCATTTTCTACATACCTTTATGCTTTATTGGAAATCCTGCTCTCCCGTAGGATCATTGTTGATATTATTATTAGTTTCTGTTATTATCCATATTATTATTTTTTTGAGAAACTGAATTTATTATTGACCAATAAAAATAGTGTAATAGTTTAAAGCTTTCTTCTCAAATAGCTTTTAACTTGAGAGGTAAAAAACGGCACTACTGTGCAAATTATACATGTATTTAATTAAATTAAATAAATTAAAATTGGAATTTAAAGATGAAAGAGGTGAGAAGACATAAGCTTTTGATACCAAGGCTAACAAATAATGGATGTGATGGTTCCATTTTGCTTTTTTTATTATGCTCACCAAGTTTTTTTTTGTAAAATAAAAAAAACTATTGTACCTACTAAATTTAAAAATGACAGTAAAACATTTGCACGATTGAAGCACTAATTTGGTTCTCCACTCTTGAAACTGACGGTATATAATTAGTTTCGACGTGATGCAATTGGTCTCTTGAATAAACACTGACAAATTAGTCCCAGGAATTGGCTTCCCTGTTGCTGAATTGTAATACTGTTTTAGCTACTGATACTACTAACGGTAAAAGTATCACTAGAATAACAGAAACATACAGACTGGTATTAGTAAGATAGTATTACTTGAATAGTTTCAATTCTAAGTATTAATTTAACTCTTTATTTACTAAGAGATTGTTTTTGATCATAAACATAAAGTATTTCAATATTTAAAGTTTAAAAAATAAAAAAATATTTTACCATGTTTTAGCATGTTTTACCATGGTTTTTTGTAAACCATGTTTTAGTGAAAAAGCAACCACAATAGTGCATAGTGTTTTAATCCCAATCTTTTGTATGAAATCTCGTACGTGTTCAAATGGAAGAGATTCACGATCATAACTACTAACAATTTAAAAGTAATATAATTTTTAAAAAAATTATATTTTTATTAAGTTGGTAGTGGTAGCCTCTTGCTCTTACATCTAAACAGGTTATATGCCCAGCTGTTGGGATTCGGTATCTGGTGGGGGTCGAGGCATAGAGGAATATGATATTTGTTTTTGATATGTAACGTAAGTGGTTATTTATGGTTTGTTAATTGTTTACACAGTTTATTTTTAATGTAATATTGATGCGATTTTTATTATTAATATATAAATATTTACATTATGCTCTATTTATATTAATTTACTTTTACAATTTATTGTAAATCGTGTTCTACCGTATAATCATTGTTATTAATATTATTTTGTTGTTCTTACTATCGATTTTATTATTAGTTTCTGTCATTATCCATATTATTTTTTATGCTTTAAGAAACTAAATTTATTAGTGGCCAATAAACGTAGTGTAATCGTTTAGAGCTTTCCTCTCAAATAGCTTTTAGCTTGAGAGGTAAAAAACGGCACTACTGTGCAAATTATATATGTATTTAATGAAAATAAATAAATTAAAATTGGAGTTTAAAGATGAAAGAGGTGAGAAGACATAAGCTTTTGATACCAATGAATGTTACGTCTACCCTTACTAATTAAAATGTACCATGGATTTACCAGAGTAATTATTGTTAAGAGAACAAAAATCGAAAGTGTTACCTAAAACTCAACCGTTTCTACAATAAAGATTACTAAACATAATTTGCATGAAAATAAACGTTCAGAAAAATACAAAACTGTAAAACCTTAATGTAAAACATTTTGTGTGTATTTATTAGCGTTTAACTTTTAAATCTTAAAATCAAGTGTTCGCAAATACTTAATCTTTGGTTCTTTTTCTTCAACTCCCGATTTCCCATGCTGCAAAGATGTTAAGCTACTTAGATTACAAAGTTAACACATTTATCAGAGACACAATAAAGATTAGGAGTTTAAATTAGTACTCGCGCTTAAGGGTTGTTGAGAGCGCAGGTGGGCGAAGCGATGGAGGATGAGAGGGTGAGACAAAGGGATCTTACTGGCTTACATGAGCGAGAAGGTAAACATCAGGTCCTTAGACAAAGATGGAGGAGTATCATGTGTACATCAATGTTTATCATTCCAGGATACGTTGTCGTAGCGAAACATAGATTATCGCAATGTGGAGGTTGTTTAAAAAGACTCACGTATTATGAATTTTTATAATTTTTTTATAATGTTAATTTTACAACACATAAAATGTTAATACTGGTACAAACAAATATTCATAAACAACGTACGTTGTACGTACGTTAGTATGTATATTACGTACTTACAAAATTCATTTGAGATCTAGATAGATACTATAAATTTACTGCCCTGTGAACTATATGTATGAGTATCGTATGAAACATGTATTACGTGTGCCTAAAATAGTATCACTAGGTCCAGAAACGGGAGTACAGGATTAAAAGCCGGGGCTTTTAAATGTGCGAGTGTATATTAAAATGCCAATTTTGGGCCGTATGACTGACTAAACGAAATCTGCTGTCTAATCGGCTGATTTGTTACTTACGTTGTAGCATTTCTTTATTAACTCTCGATTGGTTGTTTAGGTAATGCCAGTGTTAGGTATTATTATCGATAGTTCGATCACAGCTATTCGATCGATTTAGTAGTCGATTACAAATTTTTTAATCGATATCCGAAACGTCCGAAATATACAAAAAATCGATAGTGATTGTTGCAGTTACTTAATCGATTATTTACAAATGAATGCTTCCCTCGAATCGAAATTATTATAAACAATTATCTTTTAGCCTAGGACTCAAAAAATCATCACAATAATACGTTTAGACATAGAAAGAAAAAAAACTTTTTGACTTCAACACTTTATTTGAACAGGTTTTTAATGCGATTTATTCATGAAAAATAACAGATTGATGTAATATTTTCAGCAATAAAGAAGCGAATTCAGGATATAATTCAACAGGAACCAGAAATTACTGGCTATCGTCGTAATGGATGAAATTGATTGTGGCGTGATCTAATTTGAATTCATGTCAGGGTAATTCGCTTAAGGCTACAAACGCAGCCCATGTTTTGTTATGTTTCAGTTTCGATCAGTTCATTGCTAGATAGTTTATAGGGCTCCTATAAAATAATATTGCTAAACCAGCTTTACAGTGGAGTATTATTTCAATAGTTTCATTTCAATGCATGAAAGTAAACTTTAAGTAGTATTAATTTAGTTTTTCTCAGAATATTTACTTAACAAATCTTCTTATTTTTTCCAAAATTAGAACGTTTTGGCTTTTATAATTCATTTGAACATAGAGAAATGTGAAAATGGTAAACTATTCATATAACTAAATCTGAGTTTATTGTGGCTATAAAATTATATAACAAAATTGTATGCTTCGTTTCATAGGATTTATATCTCTTACTAAGGTATTATCCTACTTATACTATGAAAGTTAAATAACAATCTTGATCTTCCTTTCGATCTACTTAACATTAGCAAACATTAAAATTTATTTTACCTCTTATAAAATATTAGAACGTTTTGGCTTCTATCTATAATTCCTTTTAACACAACGAAATGTAAAAAAGGTAAATTATTCATATAACTAAGTCTCAGTTCCATTCAAAGAATCTACCAAATCAGTATTATTGACTTTTATTTAATCATAAAACTGATAAAAATACAAATAAATTTATTTTATACTATACTACATATTATATAGCATACTCATATAATAGTTAATAAAACGGATTTACAGTGAAATTATAGAAAAATATTGTTTAAATATTTATGGTTCATTTTGAAAATATTTTTGACTTATGACAAAGAACAATTGAAATATTTAAGAAAACTATTATTGTACGTACGATGTTTACGTTTTAGAAAATTTGTTGAACAAGTTAACTTCAAAATGGTGATTTTATTCGTGTGTACGTAAATAAAAGAACCACATTAACATTGTTTCAAGCCGTAAAGAAACACGGCGACAGCTGCATCACACCGTTCTGAGAAAAGAAACACGAAGAACACCCCGACACGGCCATCGGAGAATTCAAATGTTATGTTTATACAAGACCGGGAGCCAAGGTGAGAAAACCAGACCAAGGCATCCAATAATGTGTCTCCCAGGCGATGATGGGTGCAAAAACAGCTGATCACGCCACGAGGATTGAGGACCCAGACGAACGACAAACTCCGTCGTGTTAAGCTCTCATGTTTCTAAAATACACAAAAAAAAACTTTAGTATATTGTTTCTGAAGTCAAAACAAAACAAAATGTCCAATCAATTTATGGCCTATATCACTCCATTTTCCGTCTTTGGGTGTCTATGTGTTTTTTCCATAGCTTGCTATAACATCAGAACCACTTGAGGTACTAAACTCAAACTTGATGCATGTATGATTACTAATAATAATAATATGACCTATATTTGTGGATAGTTTAAAATTTATTTTTATACTATTTTAAAATGGTGGCCATTACGATTTTTCAAATCTCAATATCTCAAAAACCATGTGATTTACAAAATAATATTATTTACTTTAAGCTGGTAAAGCATGAAGTGGTTCACGCTTAGAACCTCTGAACCACCGAAAAAAACATCACTTTAAATCAAACATCACCGTAAAGACAGTTTGGTTGTTAAACTATACAAGTGCACTGTAGAGAAAAGTGCTTCCAAAGTGTCCGTATTTTGCAAAACTGTTTAGGTGAGCCACCTGTACCACTCTCTGGGGGGCGAATGAATTTTCCATTACCCCGCGAGCGGTAAAGTAATTTATTTGTAAATCTTAAAGGCTTAAAAGTGACATTTTGCCTGGATAGGAATGCATCATGGGGTGTTTACGTAAAATATATTTGGAAATTGTATACTCTCTTTTGTACTTCATAAATTTAGCTATGATTACACTTTTCGTTTTATACTATAACTAATGACTCGGAAAACTTCTTAACGTCTGAAATACATGTTAACTTTAAAATTTGCCGTGTTTTGAAGTTGAATATCATCGTTGTGAAAGATTTAGATAGACAACAGCTGATAATTATAATAAACGTAATATGTGTAAACATTGAAATTATTTTATATTTTGCCAACATATAAACATGTGAGTTTAATCAGACATAAAATAAAAAATATATAAATAAGGCTATTCATTTTGTACAGCACATATTTACTTCATAGTTTTACATTAATGAATGATTAAGATGGTATTGGATAGTAAAGCATATTGCTAATGTAAAATAAACAGCTGTAGCCTAAGAAATCAAATGTTTTGATTGTAGAAAATGTGTAAACAAATATATTCCCCATTAGGTTAACATTAGAAATTTAAAACGCCATAAAATGAAAACGTATTGTGTTTTTGAACGTTTAAAACCTTCCCGGATACATATAGAGCAACTTCCTAAAATTTCATAGCGATCGGATGAGTAGTTTGGCAACGCATAAAGGACATACATACACACATACATTAATTCATTCATTTTTATATATAGAGATCAACTGTACTAAATAGTTTTGTGCAAGTAAGAGTGCTTGAATGTATTTCTTCATCCAGTGATTATAAATTAAAGTTATTCTTTAAATTAACTATGAATGAGATTTCTTGTAACAAATAAAAACGTTATAGGTATTTTTTAACCAAACGTATGTATGAGATATGTTTAAAGAGAGTAAAACCTGATTACTTCCTGCATAAAACACACACACACACTTATGTATGTTTTAATGTTTTAAGCAAATCAATCAATAATTATAACTTCAGCAATGATAAAATACAGAGAAAATTAAAATTAGCACTAGCCTAAGTATGTATTTACCTAAGGTCAATATGTTATTGTAGAATTTATTATTTGATCACTCCTAATTTTTATAATTCCTCCCTAAAAGTAACTAATGCAGTCAATCACCCATACTCGTACCACATTGAATGTATTAGGCCTAAGTTTTACATACCAGAATCAGTTAATTTTAATACATACATCCCCCAATGAGATGCATCTTATAAATTACTCGTGGGTTTTTAATATGAGATGAGCTAAAGATTGATCACTAGCTTATCAGAATTAATTTATAATAATAACCTGTCTCTACATTTTTTTTAATTTTCATATTTTATGTTTTTGACCTTTTGTTTCCCCTATGTTTTACCTATTTTTCCTATTTTCCCTATGTTTAACTTAGTTGACTTATTTCACTTTTCTCTAGTTAAAATTTGCCTCTTGTAGATATTTTCTCTCAGATTATTACTGAGATGGCACTGTATAACTGATAAAAATCACTTTATCAAAGCTACGATCTGCCTTTTAAAGAGATTTTCTGGGATTTTCACAAAGATAGATTTGAATCACTGATTGTAAATATATAATAGACACAGAAAATGACGTTCTTTATGTTACCGACATAAATATTTTTAGGATTTAAAAAACGATAAATCATGTTTTACATAATGAAATTATTATATCATAATTTCAGTCTCTCATAGATATTTCTCCGGCTTATTATAAGAGACAGATCGATGTTTGGCCCTTGGGAATCACGACGACAAATTGGATAAGTCAACACAATTAACCGGCAGAGCTCCTCCAAGCAGATAACAAGCTGCCTCGGAGCTCGGAATACCTTCCACACCCGGCGTCTTGCCGCCGACACGTCCCCGTCGTGGCAGTAGGATAATACTGCGTCATATCCAATTAAAATGGAATTAAAGTAATTTATTATTTCCTGAAACAATTAATTTTATAGATATCTATCCTATCTCTTTCGTCATTTTAGATTTATCATTTTATATTTATAATTTTTACGAACAGATTTTGAAGAGGTTTCACACGCTGTTTAAGCCTTTTCATCCCAATGGTTATTACTTAAGGGGAGTCAATTGACCCCCTGGGTCAACAAATTTGATTTTTTTTCTTCCAAAAGTTCAGGGCTACTCTGTTGCGTGTGCATTGATCCATGACTAACTTTAAATAGGAATTTTTGTAAGTTTCACTACTAGAGATATCTAAATATTTATTAGTTTTGTCATGTAGCAAATTTTAAAATGAAAAAATTGACCCGGCCTATTTTTAAAATTGACTTTAGTAAAAACTTTATTTCACAATAAGTACAAAAACATGGGTTTTTCAGAACATTTTGAAAGTATAACATAATAAAAACAGTTGTCACTAAAAAAAACCCCGGTGCCAAGTTTGCCCAAAATATGAATAAATATAATGATAAAAAATATTGTTACCATGTATAGTTACTGAGAAAATGGTACCGAAAATATGATAATATAACATGCCTACCATAGAGGTCAACCAACTCTCCTTAATATTTTTATTACCTTGGTACAGTCTTTTAGTGTATTCGTATACCCAACCAATTTATTTAAAATAAGACGCCTATTACATATGATTTTTAAATTTATTTCTTTATACGAGTTTGAATTTTTCATTAATTAAGTATAATATGATGCTAAAATAAGATTGGAAACTAATTGTACATACGTGGATTTATACCCTCGTATTTACTACAGGGGTTTTCAATTATTTGAAAGGTGATAAACTGTTGTATTTGCGTACAGCTACGTTTATTGTGGCTATAAAATTATATGTAACAAAATTGTATGCTTCATTTCATAGGATTTATATCTCTTACTAAGAGATTATCCTACTTATACCATAAAGGTTAAATAGTAATCTTGCTCTTCCTTTCGAGCGATTTAACATTAGCAAATATTCAAAATTTATTCTGCCTCTTTTCTGTACTAAATCATCACCAGATCATGGATATGTCTAAAGGGAATTTTTTCAGTTCATCTAAAAATCTGTTCTTATAACCAAACTATGACATCACTGACCATATAATGACACTAACCAAATGACGTCACCGTTTCAAATTTTGGCTAGCAAATTGCCAACACAGAAACAAAAATAAATGTAAACATTTCCAGGTAAAAATGATGAACGAAGTTGGCTTCGCTAGGAGCGTTGGTCTAATATCCATTGGTATTATGTTTACACGAGAACACAGTCAGTTCTAAAGCTGAAAGTTAGGCAATATTGTGAGGAGGGTTGTTATGAATAACTCTGCTGGCTCTCATTCAATGGTTATTACGAATTTTTAGTCTTTGTATTTTTAGAATAATTTTAGAACGTTTTCAATAACGATAATTTACTTTATTTTTCATGAGTGTATCGTGAGAAATTGTCTGTGTGTTATAAGTTTAAGTGTAGTATATAGCGAATTTTTAGTTATAAGTTTAAAACCACAATTATTAACTTAAAGTACTCGAAATTCAAATAAAATGTTTCTTAATCTAAATAACCACTCCATTTAAGACGGCTTTTTGTAAATTGACCTGGTCAAAGTGAAAACATAGTGTTTAAATATAAATTTATTGACATTTGAAAGAGAACAAACTAGTTTTAAAGCCATCAATCTAAATTTTTTAATTTGTGATTTTTTTTGGTTGATGGATTGACGTACTTCGAATATTATTAAACGATGATCCTGGTTCCAACCCTGTAGTTTTTAATATTCAAAACAGTAATTGTCCCTTATACTGTGTAGATATACTGTAACACCCATATTCTCATACAACCTTCCCCACAAATTTATATGATCTAGTTCAGGGGTTCTCAATGTTAATCTATTCAAGGACCCCCACTATTAATTATTATGTATATAATGGGGACTCGCTACAATTAATTACATCTATTCCTTACTCCCAAACCACACCCCCCACCCGGTTGACCACTTACAAAGACATGGGAAAACAATATTTTCCTGCTCATAAGCATGTGTTGAGCTTGCTACGTATGCATTTAGTCATACAAACCAAAACTGGTAATTTCAGAAATAGGGGTTTTTATGAGGAATCAAAAATGAATTTGTGTATAGTGTTTTCGTAGACCCCCAAAAACTCTTTGTAGACCACTAAGGGTCCACGGACCACACTTTGAGAAACTCTCGTCTAGTCTGTTTGGACGTATTCCGTAAAGGTAAAATTGACTCTATTTTTAAAAACCAGACTGGCTAGAAGAAAGTGAGGGTAATGAAGGGTTGGCTCAATTTATTGTTTTATTTGTTAATTTTATTGAATTGTTGGCACCAGGAGGGGGTTTCTCCTTAATTAGCTTACGTAAATTTTTTCCTGCAAGTAGAACTTTTGAGGTTTATGTATTATATTAAACTAGATTATTAAAATGGCGACCGTAGAACAAAGGTTGGCCTTTTAAGCCAAGTATGAATGAATATTGAGTTTAAGATGATTGTGGCGCAATTTCAAAGTCTTGTTATTGACTAAGGCTCACATGTTCCTTAGACAGGACTGTAATTAATAGCCCAACAGCCGATGGCATTTACGGGACCGACAGTTTAACGTGCAATCTGAACTACCGCCTCTGAATTACGAATTGGTCTAATTATGAGGATGATCTTTGCGGATTAACGTAGTATTCAATAGTGCGGATGTTGATCCACACAAGAGAACAGTACACACACCGACCATCGCTCACAACTATCCACAATTCGTGACCTCCAAGTAGCTGGATTACAGAACGACGCCACCGTCCCAGTCAAATGTAATGTAGTACAGCAAAGCCATAATTAATTACAAGTTAAAGTCTTTATAGTAGATATACCTCCAGAGCTAACACATATCCTTGCCAATAGTTAAAATACCTGCTACTTAATAAAAATATAAGTTGAAATAATATAAGTGTGCACAGCTGATGTTTATTGTTTGTTTAGTTCTCGCTATATTGTTCAATTATATTATATATAATGTCAAATTTTAATAAACATAACAATCTTTAAGTTAAGTCACAATTTATATTTTTATAATAACACATTTATTATAAAAATAAAACATAATTACCTTTTAAATATCTCAAACTAACTAAAGTACATGTCCTTCACACGGTAAAAAATGTTAGAGAGACGTTACATTTTCTCTTCGGCATGAAATAAATATTCCAAAACATGAAAATTGGATTTTTTAGAAGAAAATACATTAATTGAGGTAAAACACCATTTATATTCAAAGAGGTATTTACTAATAGTATTTTATACTAAACATGATCTCAAAAATGTTTGAACACGAGTGTCTACAACATGACAAAGTACCACCTCTTAAGTAATTGGGAAAGGATCATGAACAACGTTATAGAGACGAGCATCGTGAGAAAAATTAAAATCTACTATTTCGGCAATATTAATTTCAATCCAGAAGTTTATCTGTAAAAAAGAACTTTATTTCTTCTTCTTGCTGGACTGTAAAAGGTAGTGTAAACAGATGGTGAAACTATAAACTGTAAATATTTAAATCTAGGATATTCACAGCAACTGTGTCTTCTACTTTCCAAGCTGTCAAATTTTAGTGTCCACAGCGGTTAACATTCAATTAATTTTATGTTTTTATCTTTAAAGGAACATTGAAACCAAGGAGGTTTCAATGGTAGGTGAATATGCCTATGAGATTTGTGTAAAATTTCAAACCGGTCGGTTCAGTATTTTTATCTACCTCGACAAACCCACAAACAAACAGACACACAGAAACAACATATTCTTTATAATATTATAGATAATAAACCAGAGGGAAGCACATGAAATGAAAATTCTAAGCTGCAAATTCATTAGATTACCATTTAACCATTTACCTGATCTACTGATTAGTGTAGCTGAATAAACCACCATTGCTTCTTAAAGAAGCTTTTCAACACCCACGGGCATCTGTGAGCATTCTTGGGACTATATAACCGTCTGTCATTGTTCAGATAACATTAAAATAATCCATAGTATACAATAATCAGGTGGGTCTCACAAAAAGTGGATTTTAATCTCTAGAGCGGTGCTTTAACTGGGACGGTGGCGACGTCCTGTAATCCAGCTACTTGGATAGTTGTGAGCGATGGTCGGTGGGTGTAGTGTTCTCTTATGTGAATTAACATCGGCACTATTGAATACTACGTTTATTCATGAAGACCAATGCCGTGGTTTGGAGTCTACGTTAAACTGAAGGTCCCTTAGTTGCCATCGGCTGTTGGGCTATTAATTAACATTCCTGTCTAAGAAACATGTCAGCCTTAGTCAGTAACAAGACTACAAGATCGCGCCACAATCATCTTACACTTAAACCTCGTCCATACTTGGCATAAAAAACCCTACCTTGTGGTATGGTCTCGTAACTGATTACCCAAAAGACCTGGGTTCTATTCCCGGTCATGACACATATGAAATTTCTCAGATTTTTACCGGACTTTGGAAGGAAAGTTTGCTTTAGTCTTTGCTACATAAAGCAGACGTTAAGTCACGTTAGAAGCACTAAAGCGACTTCCAACACTAAAAAATTAAGTTAAAATAAATTTAATTAAAGCTAACTCCATTCTCATATATTCAGAACCTTTACCAAAGGTTCTTTCAGTCTAGTAAACCTTCTCTTGTAACAATTTGTATACTAAGAAGTACCCACATTTTGGTCTAAATCCATATTTAGTTCATACTGAGAGGAATTATACATTCATACAGGGTTGGCTCCTGGACTGTTTTCTCCTTCACACTCCGTACATTAGCTCACCAGTTGCTGAATAACATCACGTTCAAACATTCCAGCTCCCCTCCCTTCACGAGAAGCTAATCTTCGGCACGGAAATGTTTAATGTAAATCAGAAGGGTCGCCGTTTGTTGCCCACCCCTTCCGATTACCCTTATCAATCCTCATATCTCGTTTGCATAATTCAATTCACACTACATTACTTCCTACAGACTGTTTATTTACTAAAATTGATTTATGTTTGTGTATTTTTATTAGTAGATAAGTCCACGAGAGTGGCTTTTTACTTTATTTTTAGTCATTTATCTATGAATCGTCATAACATTTTCTATTTATTTTTATTTTTATGGTTTACCGTTAAAAATGGGAAGAAGTATATTTTTGGAATATTAAAGTGTGAGATTTTTTTTCTGCTTTTACTTTAAAAGAGTAAATACATTTTTTATTAATTAAGTGATTTTCAATTGTTTTTCAAGAAAACTTACAAAATCCCTAACAAACTAGGTGAGAACAGCTTCACACTTCATATTAGTAATAGCTTTGTTGACGTTAAAGGAGAAAAATGTCGAAAGCTATGGTTTTTTGCATACAAAAATAATTATAAGCCAAAAGCAAATGTAAACTAGAAATATGATATCTTCATTTGGAGTTTCAAGAGCGGGAAATGTTTTAATATATTATTATTAATTCAGGTATTTTAATTTATTTTGAAAAAGAATATAACCACGTGTTCCAATTTTGTATGTTGAGTTTAAATTTTTACTCAATGTACATTTATACCTATCATTAATATTAGTGATATATCAAATAACCAATGATAATAATATACGACGAAATAAATGAACGATACATGATCTTAAATAACTATTGCATTTTTAGGATTTATATTTAACTCATTTAATTAATTATCAACTAAATTAGTTTCTATTATTATAAAAAAACCCATACGACGAATATTAGTATTTTCATGAGTGAAATCTTTTTGTGTGAGTGCAAGTTTTTACTTACTTATACCCTACATTTATTAAAAAATAATCTGATTTGAGACATGCTACTCTATAACGGTTAAAAAAAACCATTTAAGTACCGTACGTTTTATGTTTTATCCATCTATAAGAATCGAAAGAAGAGCCACTTTGACTGGGACGGTGGCGTCGTCTTATAACCCAGCTTCTTGGAGGTCACGAATTGTGGATAGTTGTGAGCAATGGTCTGTGGGTGTAGTGTTCTCTTGTGTAGATTAACGTCCGCACTATTGAATACTACGTTTATTCATGAAGACCAATGCCGTGGTTTGGAGTCTACGTTAAACTGAAGGTCCCTTGGTTGCCATCGGCTGTTGGGCTATTAATTAACAGTCCTGTCTAAGGAACATGTCAGCCTTAGTCAGTAACAAGACTACAAGATCGCGACATAATCATCATACAATCGTTTTTCATTCATACTTGGCTTAAAATACCTACCTTGTGATACGGTTTCAATTTCAATGATCTAATCTAATATATTACTTATTAAAACTTAGTAAAACTTTATTCGTAGTCATGGGATGATATTTCTCAAAACGATTAGGAGGATTCTAACAAAGCTATTTACGAATAAGTTATTATTTTTAATCCGCTCAATTTCAAAAATGCTTAAGTATTTTAACTAAGCATTCTTGTGAGATCATCTGTTAACAGCTGTATCGTTGCTCGTCGTATCACAATCCTCCTATACAGTATTCAGTCTCAACAGTTTACAAAGCCATGCCGAGTCCTGTAGCAGACTTGCCCGGAAAGTATTTCACTAAACAAAAAGCCACGAATACCAAAAGTCGCTTAACTTACGCTATAAAATCAGCAGCCGCTGTGTGGAGGAATCCGGTCCCAACTGCAATGGCATCCTGCGATAGTCTTTCTTTGTGCGAATATTAATTTCATAATTGGGTTCGAGCCGCCGCGATTTCTCGTTTTTGCACTAAAATATTACTAATAATTTTAACAGGCCGGCATATGACGACCAAAGCAACGATTTGCCTTTATTTATGGATTATTGTTCTGTCTTTTATAAAATATCCCGTCGATATGAAATGAATTTATAATCAGTGCGAGATTCTGTTCGACAGCTGAACGTGTGCTGATTCGGTATTGCGATTCGGTGTTAGACTCGAATCGAATTTTTTTATTTTAACGTCGGATCTAATTTTTCTATACCATACCGGTTTGATTTAGTTTATCGATTTTGCTATAGTTTTAGGAATTATTTTTGTTCATGAAAATTCAATAAAACAATTAATTTTAAACGTATATTTTAATGGAACTGTCAAAAGTGATGCTTTTGTCCGAGTTCAAGGTTGTAATTTGAGCGAGTAACGAGGATAAACTTTAACTCATGTTACGAACTAGATTTTTTCACCAGACTGTATAAAATATTGACCTAACTATGAAACAAAACAAAGGTGTTTTAGACGAAAGACTTAATTCCACCTTGTTCTTTCAATTATAACAAGTACTCTACTTGTGGGCGTAAATTCCAATCGATACTAGTTTTCGGTTATCACTTTATATACTATCAATAACTAACGCGTTTTTTTTATTTGCTCGATATTGTAATAACAAACAGCTGATGACCTAGACATCAGCTGACTCTTTTCTCCCTAGGGTGAGAAAAAATTAGTTTTGACCTGTAATGCATGTATTTATTTACAAATTGTTATTTTCATAGTATTAGACTAAATAGTTATTTGTGCAACAATGGAGTAAAATGAAACCTTTTATCAACGAAGAAAACAATTTTCAAAAAGTCCCATAATGCACACTAAATATTTACTCAACCTACACAAATAATAACAGATATAAGTTAATATATAATTTAACCACTCCTAACTAGGCCTATTTACCTTCATATAATTCTTCGCTCTGAAAAGCTGCCTATAAAAGATATAAATATGAAGCACAATTTAGGCCATAAATATTATATTCTATTCACAATTTTAAAATAAACTTGATATTACGTGTTTTTAACCCAGAACCTTTTTTTACTTGGGCTGTCCATTTTGTCAACCACCAAATGGCCGTCCAGCCAAATATGGCGTAGACACTTAAACAGTTTTATCACCACAACAAACTGTATGTTGCTCAATTTTTGTCCCTTAGCACTAAAATTTTCAGAAAGTCCCGTAGGATGAAAAGTATTACTTTAATACTCTATTTCAGAGAATAAATTATGATTTTGCATGGTAGGTTGAGGGAATTGATAAACCACAACTGGCTGGGTGTCTTCAGTAGGACTGCTTCATAACCTTAGGAGTCTGCATCAGTGGTAGCCACTTGGATTTTAGTCCCGTAAGAGCAATATCAAATTCTGGCGTCTATATCTCCTTGACCTATTGTCATAAATTAACGGAATAGCTGTCAAATTAAAGATATTACAGTCCTCCAGGGCATCATCTTACAGAACTTCTTATTTTCGCTCTCAATAAAAAAATCCTGATTTTTTTTATCAAGTTAGGTTTTTGAACATGTTGAAAGGTCATGCCCTTGAGCCACATCTAATCAATGTACTTCCAAAAGTTTACATTGATACTTTGATAATTAACGCTACTAAAGACGCCAAAGTGAAGGTATGTTCCGCCAGAATTTAACATTGCTCTTACAGGACTAAAATTCAAGCTTTCTACCACTGATGCAGACTCTTAAGGTCTTACTGGTTCTATCCCAGGAAACACCTGAAAACAATTTTGGGAAGATCAGATTCTAAATCCAGTTGCCTCTGTTTATTAGGCTATTACTTAATGACCCTGTTACAGAAACGTCTGGCCTGTCTGGTATAAAGCTATAGGGGAGAGGAGGGTATTTTGGAATAACATCTACATTTTTGTAATTAACTTCATGCATGTATAGTAAAAAACTACGAAATTAACATTAGTACATGCTATTACTAAATTAATTGCCTGTAAATAGTAAAAGCATCAGTAGTAATTTGATTTACATCAAAATGTATATGTTTCATAAAAAACTACAACTGGAGGTTAATATGGTATAGTTGGATAACATGGAATAGGTGTATAAAACCAAATATACTTGCCAATAACCAAATTTTTACGAATAAAGAACATATTAATTTATATGAAATAAATGATCGATAACAATTTTAAGATTATTTCGCCTTCAAATTTACGTTTTACAAAAGACACTGCTATAATCATCTCTCTGCTCCCGAACAGTTAAGGTGAACTGATTTTAATTTCTTTTCTACGGGTTTGTTTATTTTAATGAAATAAGCCTTGTTAAGTTTTTTCTCCATCCTAAGAGTACCATAAATCATTGATACTAAATCGACGTAATGTCAACTTAAAACGTATTAAATATATTAATAAATAGTTACCAGATTCTATACTTTGTATTTAAAATAAACTGTATAAGTATACTGACTCATACTTACTGCATTATATAAATTTAAAAAAGACAACCTTTAGTAAAATATAATTTTCTTTCAAGTGTATATAAATAAATATAATTTAATTATTTATTGTTTAAAATAGTCATAAGATTTCTGAAACTAACAAAAGAAAATAAGTCAGTTACAAACAGTAATTAATTGTTATAATTTTGTTGGGTGGACCTCCCCCTGACAGATTGTTTTGATTGGGTCTTATAGGGTGTTGTAACCTTACACAGGATACCAAGTTTCATTAAAAACGGGTGGGAAATTAGGGGAATTTTTTTGTTTTCCTCCTTAAGAGTAAAAACATTAAGAGTAACATTGGGTGCTCTCAGACCGTAAAGTAAAAAGTAAAAAAATGGTGTCTTATTATTTTGTACTCTATGCACAGAAGTAAACTATAAAACTTTAATCAAAATCGTTGAATTCGTTTTAAAAATTTGAATTTTTCATAAAAAAACTAAAATTAAAAAAATCCTGGAGATGCGGCGAATATTATACATAGGCCTACATACAACTTTTGTTCTGAAAACCAGGGTAGGCTATGACACACAAACATGAACAGACAGACATCACGTCAAACCCCACGTTTTCGGACTCAAGGGAACCCAAAACGGATGTATTCACTTTCAACTCAAATTATAAAACTTTGACGAAAACAATACTTTCTGCATATTCTATCGTTTAAGTGGATGAAAGTAGCAATTCTTCTAAGTTTCTCCTGATCTATAAAACCTTTCTCCCTCTTCACAATTTTGAAGGGTTTCTTAAAACAATTAAGAAACTTCCATCTTTAACAACGTAAAATTAAAGGATTAATGGATTGGTTGTTAAGTCTTCTCTAAGTTTAAAGAGAGATGAAATTACCTGTCTTGTTCAGTGGTAAAGTTGCCCAAGTTGACTCAAGTTTAAATGTTCATTTTGAAATCCTGCTTTAAAGTTTTGGGATTTTCCTACTTTTAGTTATTAAAATATAACCAACATATTTAATTAGAATATACATTAAACTTTAATAAATGTAGGAGTAAAATGTATCAGAGTTTTATTTTCTTTATAAATTAAATTTCACAACATAATTTTCTAAGGTTGAATGCCAAAATGTACAGTTTATCAAATAAATTTTAATTGCCAGGTGGAATACAATTTTTTTAATCAATAATTTACACATACCAGACAATTTAATTGGATGTTTATAGAAATATTTTAATATTTTTTAAAATATTTTATTATAGCATTAAAACTTCCAAAATTAACTTATTTTAATATTATTTCCATTTTTCTATTCCAATGAGGCAATAGTTCCCAATAGTTTTATTATCTTTAGAGTGTGATTGTTTTAAGGTAAATATTAAGCTTGTATTTTTGTTTTTTTGTAAATCATTTATTTTTGATGTAATGAGGAGTTCTATTTTAAAAAAATATAGCATTATATTCTCCTAATCATAAAATATTACTATAAATTAAAAAGAGGAAATATTTCTCAGAGAAACGAGATTTGTATTTTTAGAGAACTCTCATTTTAATAAGCACGACTGTTTTAAGATACGTTCAGAGTAAATGAGAAAAATATACTTTTACAATAATAGTAAAAAATCTCATTTTTTTCAATATTCATAGTTCTAAATTTATCATAGCGTCCACTATTTATAGTTAAATAAATAATTTAATGTTTGCTATTAATTGTTTAGTGACCAAACAGAATTTAACTTTCAAACGTCTCTTGTGTTTTAAACTACACAACAAGACCCAGTTTTAAAGTTTAAAATCACATTGCGTTGAAAAAGTCCAATCAGATAATTTTGAATTACTCCAAAATTCCCAGGTATTGTTATGGCCTAAATTATAAACAATCCAGAAACCATTTTGAAATACATAATTTACGTTTAAATTTTAGACGTATATAACATCAAACACTCGTGAACTATAGATTCAGTTGCGTTTATATACAGCGAACGCTAAGTGAATACCATTGTTGGCGTATATCTACGTGAAACAATCGAGAAGGACTTAAGCTATACCACTTAGTATTGTAACATAGAAAAAACTAACAAGAATACCTATTAAATATACTAAATGTCCTCTAAAGCTTACTTAATCTTAACCACTTACCTGCTTACTTAAAGCAACCATATCACGAGGCAGGTATTTGAAGCCAAGAATGAGGATTGAGTGTAAAATGATTATGGCGTGAACTTGTAGTTTTGTTACTGACTAAGGCTGAAATGTTTCTTAGACAGGACTAGTATTTAATTAAAAGCCCAAGAGCCGATGGCAACAACTAAGGGACCTACAGTTTAACGTGGAGTCCGAAGCACTTCCTCTGAATTATGAATTGGTCTAAGGATAGTCTTTGCAGACAGTGTCACAGGCTTGAGTTTCAAGTGGAAAAATATACTTTTACAATAATAGTAAAAAATCTCATTTTTTTCAATATTCATAGTTCTAAATTTATCATAGCGTCCACTATTTATAGTTAAATAAATAATTTAATGTTTGCTATTAATTGTTTAGTGACCAAACAGAATTTAACTTTCAAACGTCTCTTGTGTTTTAAACTACACAACAAGACCCAGTTTTAAAGTTTAAAATCACATTGCGTTGAAAAAGTCCAATCAGATAATTTTGAATTACTCCAAAATTCCCAGGTATTGTTATGGCCTAAATTATAAACAATCCAGAAACCATTTTGAAATACATAAATTACGTTTAAATTTTTGACGTATATAACATCAAACACTCGTGAACTATAGATTCAGTTGCGTTTATGTACAGCGAACGCTAAGTGAATACCATTGTTGGCGTATATCTACGTGAAACGATCGGGAAGGGCTAAAGCTATACCACTTAGTATTGTAACATAGAAAAAACTAACAAGAATACCTATTAAATATACTAAATGTCCTCTAAAGCTTACTTAATCTTAACCACTTACCTGCTTACTTAAAGCAACCATATCACGAGGCAGGTATTTGAAGCCAAGTATGAATGAGGATTGAGTGTAAGATGAATTTGGCGTGAACTTGTAGTTTTGTTACTGACTAAGGCTGAAATGTTTCTTAGACAGGACTAGTATTTAATTAAAAGCCCAAGAGCCGATGGCAACAACTAAGGGACCTACAGTTTAACGTGGAGTCCGAACCACTTCCTCTGAATTATGAATTGGTCTAAGGATAGTCTTTGCAGATAGTGTCACAGGCTTGAGTTTCAAGTGACGCATTCTTCAGCACCAGGGCTCTATACCCTCAAACATTCATCGTTCCGGTGGCATAAAGGAACTTTGTTTTTACGATACGCTCCAGTTGGAACACCGCTTAAACAGTGATGGTTGGAACTTAAAACAACCCTTTAGGCTTTCAAGATTTTTTTAAAGTTGGCTTAACTTACAACGTGGAATAGGCTATTATAAACATTTACTGTTTACAACCATTGATCACTTATAAAGCTTAGAAGTACGTTTTCAACAATTAGGAATGGCTTAGTTGTACAAACTTCCAAACATTATTGTAATGCATAACTCTATTTTTTATTTATCGAATCTACTGTAGCAAAAAAACGGAAATGACGTTACCTAACGTGTACAACTAAGACAGTTATTCACCCTATAATCTGTGGTTTTTACATAATATACCTCTCACTCCATTAACAATAAATCAATAACCTCAATTTAATTAACTTTCATGTTTCAATAACATAATAATCGTTTGGATTTGTTCGGTTCATTCAACACCACCAGCTATTTACCCTAGGATTCCATTTATTCACCACCAATACTATTTATACCTAAAGTAGGTTTAATAGCATAGGTTTAAGGATATTTTATACTATCAATAACAAACCTAACTTATATCCGCAGAGCGCTGTACCTCGGCGACTAATACACGTTGTGTTACATCGTATTATACGGGATATTGCCGTCATACAACGCTCTGCGGAGTTAAGTTGTTTATTCTTATTTTTATCTCGTTAATAATATTTCATTCCATCAATAAAAAACCTTACTTAGCTGGTATGTCGGCAATGTCCCGATTATTAAAATGTAACGCAACGTGTATTGGTCGCCAATATACAGCGCTCTGCTTAGTTAGATTAGGTTAGTTATGGATGGTATAATATATTATCAGAGAGGAACGAATTATAAGGAGTGGAGACACCTTATGGGACTTAGTGAAGACGGTAAAATCTCAGGACAAGTGTTGCCATCTGTCGGATCTAGCGGTGAACTAGGCCTCTGTGACGTTGTCAGGTGTGTCATTTGCGACACTAGCGCTATCTGAGGATGGCAGTACCTACTACGTCAATTGGCGGTACGATGTACTGTCTTCATCCTTAACATGGGCGTGCACTATCTACTGTACTATCCGTTCATCTATGACATTATTAACGAGATAAAACATCAATAACAATTTAATAGTTGTTTCCACATAAGCTTAAATTATGCAGAATCCCTTTTGTTTGAAAATATCGTACTGCACTCTCCTCATTCTACATTCATCCTCATACGCAAGTAGTACATTCTTGTCTCGCCAATCAGACTGGCCGGTGTGCCAGCTGTGCGGTCATGTTATCGCTAAGCGATAAGACTTTCTACAAACCTGCAGATAAAACCTGAACTAATCACTCCTAAGTACTCATGACAACATGTTTTCCTGTATACTATGTTGCAATTGGTGGTGAGCTAATGGAATCAGCCAAAAAAGTAGTGGAGGAATTAACGAAAAATATCCAAACGTTCCAATATAGGTAAAATCTATCTATTTTACTGTAAATAATTGTTATTCTATTCTGACTTTCTGAGTATGTGTTTTAAACTTACTCATTGCAATAGTACACGATCATCCAACCAACATAATCATCTCGTCTCAACGGCAGCTTGAGGTTCCCTTACAATGGATCCCCAAAAGGTCTCCCCCAGCTTAAAGACCTCCTCCTTGGCCTCCATGCTTAAAGATACTATTTCTACTTCATCTTCAGCACCATAGTGACTATTCACATTACCAACGCAGTTAAGAGATATCTTTAGATTAGATTAGATTATTGAAATGGCGACCATACTACAAGGTAGGTATTTTAAACCAAGTATGAATGAGGATTGAGTGTAAGATGATTGTGGCGCAATCTAGTCTTGTTACTGACTAAGGCTGACATGTTCCTTAGATAGGACTGTTAATAATAGCCCAACATCCGATGAAAATTAATGGACCTACAGTTTAACGTGGAATCCGAACCACTGCCTCTGAATTACGAATTGTTCTACTTATGAGGATGGTCTTCGTGGATTAAGGTAGTATTCAACTGTGCGGACGTTAATCTACACAAGAGAATATCACATCCACCGACCATCGCTCACAACTATCCACAATTCGTGACCTCCAAGTAGCTGGATTACAGGACGTCGCCACCGTCCCAGTCATTATGGACCTTTGACTATGGATGCTTCACAAGGTACTTATCTACAGTCAAAATACTACTTGCACAAAGCTGTAATTAACGATATTTTAAATAGACTTAACATTGTCGTTGAACCCTGAAAATTGTAGTACTCAAGTTTATTTCTTGACTGATTTATATACCTTGCGTTGACGTAAATCTATCCAAAATAATCAAGACTATGTTCCTGGTAAAACTTCTAGACTTCCTACTTTTAGATACTGGTGCTGTATTCTTTTGCCTTGCGTGCAATATCGGGTCAAGATGATTAATATGAAGCACTATGTAAACTGCCCACAGCCATCCAACAAAACACCCAACTGTAGTTTACAGCCACTGTTTAAGACAATGGAATTGCCAAAGTTGGCCAAAAGCGAGTATTCCTGCCACGTGAACACCGTTGTGAGTATTGTTACAAGTGTTTGCAACCGTGTCTTACATTCTGCCATTATGAGTTTTAATGTTAAACTATCAATTATATAATAGTCTTAAAATTACACTCCAAATTAGTGGTTCTAAGGTTTAGTTTAACGTTATTTTGCACGTTAAATAAAGACTAGTTCATTAAGAGAAGTGCGTGGTAATTTAGTTTTAGTAAATCGTTTTGTATTTACGTACAAAAAACTAATGTTTTCTTTTATAACATAT
The DNA here is from genome assembly GCA_023375725.1 of Nephotettix cincticeps. Lineage (NCBI taxonomy): Eukaryota > Metazoa > Arthropoda > Insecta > Hemiptera > Cicadellidae > Nephotettix > Nephotettix cincticeps. Next base: position 4,383,348 of record CM041785.1, read on the forward strand.
TTTCATAGGGATTTCATAAGGAGACTGGGAAGGTTGATGATAAATTTATAATGTTTTGGCACGCAGTGTTGATTTTCAGTATAAGGTAAAGACTTTGATCTTTTTTTAATTGAAAAGCTCTTTTTATTTAGAAGGAAAAAAACAAAGAGTTTTCAAAAATAATATTTTTAAATGAGATATGATGACAAATGTTTAGTGAAATGTTTAATAAGTTACTAAGAAAATGGAAATACAACACACGCTCTGTTAAAAATGTATAAAATATTTTTAGAGGAAAAATATTAAAATTAGGCCTACATGGATAGCTCTTCTTCTTGAGTTATGATTTCCTAAGAGGAAAAAAGTATAGTTTTTTTCAGGAATCCCAGGGATCCTCGTGTTTATACCGAAATATTGACGTGTAAAGTGTAAAGATTTTTCAAAATGCTAATAGCTTAATTTTTTTTTTGAGAATCGTAATTTTGATGTTCAAATAAATTTAAAACCAAAAGTGCAAAATATTAAAATTTATGTTACTGACCCTAGGAGTATATTTAGGATCTCAGGCCGACTGAATATCACGTGAAATTCTGTAAAAATGTTAAAAACTATATATTGTTCTTATAGATGCATGAATAATTACAGGTCATAGAAAAATAATTATTTACAGATAAAGAAAATACCAAACCCTTCCACTTCCAAAATCAGACAACTGTAAGAACGCAACTTATCATTTTATTAGAATTTGTTATACTAAACCAAAAGAATGGCTAAAGTGCATCCAGTAGGCTTTATCGTATAAGCGTATCGATAGTCCCATCGATAAAATAAAACAGACGGAACAAAGTTGTTAACGTGTGTTGGACGTGTGGGTAGCTCGCAAGAGGTTCTGATGTTTGCTAGTAGCTTACTCGAATGTGTTTACAGAAAACAATCTACACGTCCTTAGCCAAAACAAGTATTATGTATGACAAATATATCGATTAACAAGTAAAAATAATTAATTGAACATTAGTGAAACAGAAATGAGATTAAACTATCTCACTTGCTATCATTATTGTTCTCCCCCTTTTACTGTTTTTATCTAGTATCAGAGCTTATTATATTTACAAAACTAAACAATGATGAAAAACAACGCACAAAACTGCAATTTTTGCTGTTTTGAGACAAATGAGTCTCTTGTTGTCTTTGAGTTGCCGTGCTATGTTTCTTATGTGTGTTAAGGTTAGTGAATGGTTTGTTTGTTAGTTTTTTGACTGCCCTAAACCTTTTTTCAGGTTTATACTAGCTTGGTCTGGATTGTGTGTTAATTGTGTTATGTTTTGGATATTAGTTCGCCTGAGGACGGGATCATATCCAGATCCCGAAACGTCGTGAAACTTTGTTTTACATAAAATCGTGATGGAAAATGTCCGCGATAAAAATGCATTATACTGTTAGCCCCAGAACTATCGTAAAGACTAAGGAGTGTGATTATCCTGTTCATGACTACTATATAACATTCATAATAAAGTCCCACTTCACCTATTCATTACATGCGGCACTTCTCCTGACGTGTGTACCGCAGTCATATCAGCTCATATTAAAAATTCATAGTCTTACGTTATTAGCCAATTTTCTATGGAAAAGTGAGCTATTCACATAACCCACATGGTGATAGTTAGGGCTGGGACCACGATAGCAGGTCGTTACTCAAACCCCTAAACTCGTTTTGGTGTGTGTGTGTGTGTGTCGACACGATAACGGCCGCAATTTTTGTCTGATTATTATAAAATTCATTTGGGTTGTTACTTTCTGTAATTTCTTGGGCAATTTGTTGGCCAACGCAATCGGACTACAATACCTACAATTTTGACCAGGGGAGGGGTTTGTACTCCAAAACTGGGATTTTTTCTTGGGGCAGCAAACCTCATCGCCCATGTAACTTTACGGAGAGTATACAAAATTGTATTAATCACCTTATTGGCATAATTTGATGAAATGATTTATGAGCTTTTACTTGACCAGCCCTAATATAAGCACATTACCTGTGTGAAAAATGTTATACTTAGGTTCTATATCAAATAAAACAAACACACGGGTGGAAATAGTGTAAGAGTGAATTGAAGTAATAATGGTAGCGTAAAATGGACTTTATTTCAAATATTTTACATTTGTACTTTATTTTTTTAACGAGATATGATAGAAAAAAGGAAAAATGTATACTAATATAGGATTATTTTTATTTGTAGAGTATTAGTAATATATGTTATAGAACACAAGTTGCAGTGTTTCCGGTACATAAATGCATTTCTTGCACCTATGTTAAGTTATCTTGCAAGGTATAAACTGCTTGCAAACCACAAACTTTTCACACTCAACCAAAATGGCCGCATCTCCCTGGGTCTTTAATTACCTGGACATCCTGAATGGAAACACATGTTACTTCCTTATTACTTCCTGTTATACAACTTTTGTTTGTTGTTTCGTCTCTGATTCCAGGATTTTCATGGTCATTTCTCGTATTTTGTTTCTAATATTATAGTTATTAAGTATACAATAGGAAGAAATCTTTATTAAACTGTATTTTAAAATGAACCAGTTTTATAATACTTAATATATATTTAACTGAGAATTTTGCATAAGTAAATTTACAATTTATAAAAATACAATAAACCGCTTATAATTATTCCTATTTTGGTAGTGAAATTTAAAAATCAAACGTATGGTTTAAAGAATATATAAGAGTTAAGTAAAAAATAAACGATATTTTCAATTAGATTAAGTTTTAGGTAGTTTCGAGTCAGTTGAGGTTTGCTAGATTGCATTGTAATTTATTTTTGAATAGTCGTAACTTATTATGAATTACAGCTTTTAAATAATATTATATAATACCTATATGAACAAATGAACATATGAATTTTATAAAGAAAGGCTTCAACATTAAAACCGTTTTTAGATTACGATTTTATAGAAATATAGTCTGCGTAAAATTAGCATTGCGTTGTAAAAAAATAATATTAGATTTTAATTGCTTTTTAATGCATGATTATGTTATTATATTACTATATTACGTTATGATTTTAGTTACCAAACTTTCTATAGAAACTACTTGTTTAACAAAACCAACTTACCATAATGAACTCAAAATCTATTTTAGTTTAGTTTTACTCGTAGTACAATGAAAATCCAATACCAAGTAAAATTTCAATGAGCTTTTTTCAAATTATAAATTGGTTGTATGTATTATTGAGTGTGCTATTACTACTACATGTTCATACCTTTAACGTTAATAGATTACACAAAATATCTAATTATGAACATATTATATATAAATATATGTTTTGACATGTTATGCGTGAAAAAGTGAAATTCTAATACATAATTTATAAATTATTATTGGAATTAAAAGAATATTGTAATAGAATCATTTTTAAATTTAGAAAAAACCTATCGATTCAAATTACACATTTTTATTACTCGCTAAATTATTTTTAAAGAGGTGATGCAACGCATCGAATTGAAATGTCAACACCTGCTGGATTTATACAGGGAGAGGAAAACGATGTATCTCGTGAAAACAACCTTAAAGAAAACCTTGTTTATTCCAGTGAATTTCCCTTCCAGGTATTTCACTATTGATAAACTAACACCTTTTTTCATGGAAAATTTTATTGGTTATTAGATTATAAAGTAATGTTTTTTTTTAATATTCCTTGAATTAATAAAACTCATGACAAAGGCAGAGGCATGCAGCTTGTCGTAAGTTACGGTTGATAGTGTAAGAAATTTATTTTGATAAAATACTGTTTCTGTTTTAAAATATAGTATTTTGTAAGCTTGTATATACAGTACTAATTTCTATAGAACCCTTTTAGCAAATATTGTCAAATGTGTCTGATAAAATGAAAAATGTTAGAGAAAATTTACAAAATAGATTTTTTAAACTTCCAGATTGAAAATGGCATTGCTATTTTGAGTTAAAATACTTTAAATTATAACATAAAGTGTAAAATTAGCTTGAACCTGTCCAAAATAATAGGTGTCAATAGATTTTTTGCTTTCATAACGCATAGTTAAAATCATTATACGATGTAAAAGTACAACACGGACAGTCAGATAAAATAAGCCTACAGTGTGTGATTTTTAAGGAATCTTATACTAAATTATGACATAAACCACTATTTATAGGGCAACAGGATATGTTTTGTTACTAAACCTCATTCAACTGGTAAATGTCGATTGGTTTAACTCCAAGTCTCAGTGTAGCAGATTGGACGTTGTGGCGTACAAATTGTTTAAGTCTTTTTACTTTCACTTTCCGAATTTCAAAAACAGCATGATAAGCATTACAATTACTTTTTATGATTTACGGAAATACTTTATGCGTTTTTGAAAGGTTAAAGATTACTTTTTTGATAGTTGGTTGAGCAAAATTTATAATTTTTATAACGTTAAAGTGTGATAATATTTTAACCACGTCCACATTTAAATGATTTAATAGATACGAAGAGAGATTAAATTCTGTAGTAAAAGAACACAGTTCACAGTAGTGGGAAAGACACTCTATAAAATTCTATCAGAATAGCTGAACACTAATTAAAACATTTTGTTTTGAATTTTCTATCCAAAAATTGTGTTTGGAAACCGCCAAGTACTGTAGTGAACACTAAAATGTTCCTACGAGCCCGAAAACATTAAGAAAACGCTGGATTTATTCAAGAAATGGACGATTTCTCCATTCCTTTAAACACCAAGAACCCCCTCCTATAAAACACGTCCTGACAACATTTAATTAAAGTGGGAATAAAAAGGGTCCTTTAAGTGGAACAGTGTCTTAAAAGAAAATTACAGGGCATGAAGCTATAGATAAGTTAATGGACAGAGGGATTAACAGATGGATTCATTTAGAATTTCTCAAAGTCTTTATGCCATTACCGTTTGACAAACTTTAAATTTCTGAAAGATGAAAGGAAATCAAGAATCATTTGACGAACGAGGAACTTCTATGTTATATACCAAATCCTCTTGAGTTTATATAATTTATATTTCAAATATACTTTCTATACTTTTGGAACCATATTATTATCTTTTTTTAATAAATTGATGGGGATTTTCAAAAAGACGTAACATTTTTGCTATGTTTACAATCTGAACTCCGTTCATTTGTCACTCACTCACTTCCATCTAGAATACTCTTACTTTAAACGATTGACGAAACGTCTATTTTTACAAAAAAAAGCTTGTACTTAATATCATTTCAAATGGGATTTTAATACTTAGTAATCTATGTAATTAAAGTTTCTACTCATTATGTAGGCACTGATATTCAGAAAAAAATTAGCTCTACAAAACGTTCTATTGATAGATTCACAAAAACATATTGACACACTTTGAACACATAGGTCACTAAAAAAAGAATCTTTATGAGATATATATAGTAATCATAGGGCAATTCAAAATTTCTTAATATGAAAATTCGTGTTTTAAAAGAGACATACTTCGGAATTATTTATATTTCTGTTATAGAGCTAAACAGCCAAGAGGTAGTACTTTTGGCTATAAGTAATTCAATATAACTTATGTTCTACCAAAAATAATATATTTTATCACTAGAACCTGGAGTGTTATTTTTATTAGAACATCTAGCTCAGAAAATAGTCATAACATACAAATTATCGTCTTACTAAGCATTATGTTATGCTCCATTCAGTAGAAAACATAAAATTCAAAAAGTACTTTTACTTTACAACCAACTGATTTCTTTTCGCCTCAGGATGGAAAATGTACGAGTGTCCACACACCTCATCACATGTATAAAAGATAATTGTTTTCCAAACAGTATGACGAAAAATTTTCTTCGAAAAATTTATTACAAAAAATGTTTATCCTTGCTCATTTTCTGACTGCGGCTACCCCTCGTTTGTCAAATCCTAGCTTGGAAGGAAGAATAGCTCTATGAAATTTTATTTTAATAACAATACATAGTTGTACATTGTACATTGTTGTTACATTGTTACATAGCTCTATGTTTATTTTCTCCTGAAACTCGTCTGAAATCCTCAGGTTTGTTTACTACAGCGTAAACTAAATATTCCCTCGGTCTGTCAACCCTGCCAGCTGAGTAATCTTGTCACTGTCATGACCACGATTCTGTGGTTGACAGTAATTCAGATTAAATAACTCTGTTTATTGTTTATATTTTAAATGTCGAATACAAATTGGAATTTTGAAAATATTTTACATCTTATTTTAGTTTATAAATTGAAAAAATAATTTGTCATACACTAATAACATATGAAAGATTAAGAAAATCTTTTCCTTTGTTCAAATAAACCTCAACTGCCCACCACAGGACGCCTAGGGCCTGGGCATTGAATTAAATAGAACGAGGAACCATAGAGACACGGTCACATAGGCTAGACGTATTTGATGTGATAGGAGCTTCTGACCGCTGGTTTCGATCTAGTAACCTTTGACATATTTAGCCATCGAGTTTACCCCTCGGCTAACATGTATTTAATATGTAGTTTTAAGAAATTGACTGCGACGGTAGCGACGTCCTGTAATCCAGCTACTTGGAGGTCACGAATTGTGGATAGTTGTGAGATATGGTCGGTGGGTGTAGTGCTCTCTTGTGTGGATTAGCTCCCGCACTATTGAATGGCACGTTAATCCGCAAAGATCATCCTCATAAACAGACCAATTCCTAATTCAGAGGCCGTGGTTCGGATTCCACGTTTAACTGTAGGTCTCTTAGTTGCCATCGGCTGTTGGACTATTAATAAACAGTTCTGTCTAAGGAACATGACAGTAACAAGACTACAAGATCGCGCCTCAATCACCTTACACTCAACCCTCATTCATACTTTGCTTCAAATACCTACATTTTGTTATGGTTGCCATTTCAATGATTTAATCTAATAAGATCTAATCTAAGATCAGTAATTAATTCCAAATTTTATTTTTTAAGATAGTGGAGGTCCTTAACCTTTGTAAAAAAATATATTGAAAATCTTACCAATTTGCTTCCTATAAAAACTACTTTCATGAGTTATTATCTGATTTGTTTACTACGTTGCGGTTCTAACGCTAACTGTTGATTGTATTATTTTGCTTGAACCATAGAAACATAACCTTACTTTCTTCGATACTGTTTTACTGATTGTGGGGTCAAAAAATGGCTTATAACGTTGAAAAGTTAAGTGTTGTGCGTGGGCTATTGCTTTTGGCAACGTCACTGAAGTAATTACATAATTTCAGGTTGCCTACCCAGGAATTGACCTACCAAGTAATCCAACGATAACCAAGTGGAAAAAACTTTTGTTAGAAACTGGTAGTGTTGTCAAAAAGTACTCTAGGTGATCTAATGAAAAAAGAGAATGACTGGTGTGTACATCATTGCTCCGCTCCAGGTAAACCGAAATCACTAAGGAAGGTTGAATCTGAAACTGTGTTGCTGTGGATGTTTTACAGTTTGGATAGTTTTGGACTTAAAGTTTTTTTCATTAGGCTATGTTTAAACTTTTTTAATTAATATTGCATAATAGTTTAACAATAAAATATTTTGTAAAACTTAAACACCTTCTTAAATTTTTTTAAAGTATTGTTTTTCAATATGCCACCATTTTGTTTCTACGAAAGTTAAGGACCTGTAACTTTCCCAGAATATTTTTATGACCTACTTTGTAAACTGTGTAAAGTTAAATAAGTTCGGTGCCTGAATGGACACGGAAAATAAAGGAAAATGTTTAATCCTCTTAGTGGAACACTGTGTCTATTTTAACTACACCTTCGTATACTGTAGACCTGTGCTGAGGTGTACCCTTAACATATTTGTAAGCTTTTAAATACACTAGGAAAACAGTGACAATACCTATAAAGTGACAACGTGACCCAAACCAGTGACGTCACCTGACTAAAGAAATAAATCACAAAATGAACCAAATTTACAATTGAAACCTCTATTCACATCGAACATCAATTGAACGTTACTGTCATGAATAAATCAATCTGAAAAGAATAAACTTCAACTAGATTATTAGTTTCAACAGTTTCAGTAACCTAACCTTAAAACTAATGTTTTTCCAAAATGTTGTTATACTACTTACATTTATGTAATAAATAAAAATATATAAATCAGTCCAAAAAAATGTATAATTGAATTAATAAACAATTGTTTAGTAGTTTTAAGCTTTTGTGTAGAATTACTAACATAGGTCTACTGTTAGTATTGTTATTCGGTGATAGGCTATCTGTTAAATAGCCTCAAGGGTACCTGATAATGGGAGAGAGATGATAAAATAATAACCGTTGGCGCTAAAACGTTACCTAGCATTGTTGTATTTCAATTAACCAAATATAACAGAGCCTAACTCAATTTAGGAAATTTAAAAAGGTTAAATGAGTTACAGGAATTTTATTTTATGGAAATATTATAAAAAGTTATAATTATTATAAATAGAGTGTGACAAATTTTCAAAAAATTGTTCAAAGTGTATTTCGTACACTATACATTTTTCTATAGTTTTCTTCATTAAGCTAAAATAACGTCAGTAGTATTTATGTATTGGATTTTAGAGGTCTAAATAATTATTCCACATTCAATATATTTAGATAAAAATCTATTTGTATTAGAAACGACATTAGAAAACTGTATATTCCATTCGTTTATGTTTCAAACATACAAAATAATTCAAATAAGAACGTTGGGATTTACTCATAAACTTTCCTTCTTACTAAATTATTTTACTGCATTATTTAGAGATATTTTGAGGTTAAAGAGTTTTTTTTTATAAAAAATCATGAGTAAAAAGGTGACAATAAAAATGGAAAGATTTTTTGTAATTAAAATAAACTGTAAAACTCTAATGTAAATTAAATTCAGTATTCATGTAGTTAATTATAATATTAAAAAAAATACATTGGTGAATCCATTTATATTAATTTATTCACCAGAAACAGGAAACCTCCAAGAATATATGGTTAGTAAACTGTATCTTATGATGGTACATATAATAATTTTTAAATAAAAATCTAACTTTTAACTTAAATTTATAGAAAATAGTTTTACATAAAAACAAGGACCCTACAGCTAAATAATTTATATTTCTTAAAGTATTTGCCACACCATCAAATCACTTCTCCATTAAAACATACGGTGAAACTCATATCACATCTGTGTTGACATACCATAATATGTTCTTGAGTAATATCAAGATCCTAATACGGTATTCATGTATGTTAGAAAATTTATAACGGTAAGACCTCTTCATTTTAGGTGTGAGTCAGACTACTAAAATTATAATACATACTACTTACATTTATAAATAAATTTTCAAAGTGTAGTAAAACCTTATTGAACAAAAGTTGTTCCCTTAGATACTTTGATTACATTTTGGGTATCCAAGACTCTTATAAGTTTTGATCCCCTTTTAATCCCGGTTTCAAAATAACTAAGCTCAAGCCTAAGTCTTGTGAACTTTTCTTTTAAATTCACAATGACTTTTAAAATCAGAGAAAGTAGCTTATTAGTTTTGGCAGTCCAGCTTTTATTAAGAGGTAGTCAATAAAAATTATGGGTAGCAGTGCATGAAATGTCAACGTGTTTGATTCACTATTTACTTATTTACATTGTTCTTTGTTGTTTCCTACAGTTCCACTGTCAATCGAAATATAGTTTAATTTCTAAAAACATTGATGAACTCATTTCGAACAACGGTAAATAATGTACCAAAAAAATAAATATCAATTAACTTTAGGATGTATATTTTGTACAGTATTGAATATCTTTAAACTTTTTTGTGAACCCTTGCTTCCACCTTCCTCAATTTTTAATGTAGGCCTACCTGTAGGATGTTCTTTTTCCAATATTATCCTTATATATTTTACATTTCTTTTGACTGTAGATACTATATGAAAGATATCAAGCAACATTAATTAATCACAATTTGATACATTTTTAACTATTGAATTATTATAAACAGTATATTACCTTTTATCAGTTGTATATGCTAATTTTAATTACGGTATTGCTCTTACTCATCCAGTAGCTCAGAGGTACCACAGCAAAGGCAGAGTACATGCATGCATGCATGCTCTGGGATAGCATTCTCTGGGATAGCATGCTCTGGGATAGCATATTCAGAGATGACATGCATGCTCTGGGATAGCATACTCTGGGATAGAATGCTCTAGGATCACATTCTGGTAAAGCAATTTGGGATACAATTTAAATACGGCTGGTAGCCATCTCTGGAAAAGAATTCTCTAAGGAACATACTCTGGGATAGCAATACAAGATCGCGCCATCATCTTCTAAGCATACTCTGGCTTAACCTACTATAGTACTCTGGATAAAATTCTAATCTAATCAGGGATACATTCAGGATAAGTACTCTGGGATAGCATGATCTGGGATAGCATACTCTGGGATAGCATACTCTGGGATAGCTCAATTGATAATATATTGGGATAGCATACTCTATAATATATTGGGTAGCATATTCAGATACTTAGAATAGTATAGCATACTTAGATATAGTATACTCATAGGGTAGTATACGCAAAGTGGTATACTGGTGGTTACAGAATCGGAACCAGTTGCGCACAATTCCCATCGCATCGTAAGCAATGACCTCTGTCTAACACATATGACATATACTATACGGTACCAGAAGAATCTACGTTATTATTGTTTTTTAATTACCATACAAACCCAAGGTTATGACCAGTTGAGATTTAAAAAATACAAATTATTGATTTCCGTATTTTTTAAATAATAATGTTAGTTGTCCTCCCTTTCTTAGACTTATTTGAAAGCTTTTAAAACTGTTTTATCTATTGAACGAAAATACCGCACGTTTTTTGTCATTCAGCAGTCATTTAATTTTGAATTCTAAAAATGTCAAAATACAAAATTTACTCAAATGCCTGTTAATACAAATACAACAAGCCTTGTTATTATATCATCACTGTTTCACTACTACGCCGCCTCCGGGGCTTTATAACTGTTAAACGATATTTTTGTATGTTTATAGAAAAATATATAATACAAATGATTACTTCAAATTAAAATGTGCCCCTCTCTATGTTTGAAAAATATTAATGACAGTAATATTTGTTTGTTTATGTAGTATAAAATGTGAATTTTGAGCTTAATCTTTTTGTGGAGCTAAACAATTTAATGGTTTTAAGATAAATAAAAAAGGAGTCGTAATTGGCCATTTGCTAGACTCTCGACTTCCGAGCCTTCTGTCCCGGCGCCTTTGATCTTGCTATTGTGTGTCTGTCTGTGACTTACTTGATCTCTTTTGAGGAGATTTGGTCCACTCCCAAAGTATAATGGAGCGTCTCAACCTGGAAAATAAATTACAAAAGGAAATCCTACAAAATATAGAGTTTGCAATAAAACGTCACTTTCTTAGTATTGTTATTTTGACTTTTATATTTTTTGCGTGAATAAATTGTGTTTTTACAGAAAGTATTAGAGTTCCGTGGCTATGGTAGTTTAATAGATAACAAGTTAGTGTTTTATTAACATTTGAATTGAAGTATTGGTGCTAATACAAGGAAAATTACATGTATAATTTCATATCTTTCTATACTATGTGACCTAACTTTGAATGTCAAAAAATACCTTATCCAACACCTTATCTTTTTTATAGGTCTAACAATTTACCAGCCCTGAAAGAATATGTTACGGTGCTATTTAAAAACGAAATTTAGTTTTAAAATATATGCCTAAAATATATAAAATAGCACAATTATTTAAACTGAAAATGTATGTTTTGTGATAAAAAACTCTTAATAAAAATGAATTTACAAAACTAAAAACCTCTTGCAATGCAGAGTTTTTACTCAGTTAAATACCTTCTGTCAGTGGAACTTTAAACGACACTAAAGTTTGTTTTCCAAGACAAGATTTCCTTCCTTTGACTTATGTTGTAGGAATCTTTCAACCACCTTAAAACTTCTATCTTCATAATTTTTACTGTAAATTACAAAACTAGATAAAAATATGAGAGATTAACATACTGTTTAATAATAAATACGTTAATATATAAAATATTACTAGGTATTACAGAATTTTATAATTATTGTCTATAAAACAGTGGACATTACAGATAGCTGTAATAGGATAGAAGTTAGTTAAATCTATCGCAAAGTTAAAAATTGAAGATTTTATTTCACGTTGTAAGTATTTTAAACTCTAATATCGTGGGGGTAATTTTTTTCTGGAATCATTCATTTTATTTTATAATAGTTTATGGCTAGTTTGACCTAACCTAACCAAACCCAACCAACCTAACCTAACCTAACCTAACCTAACCTAACCTAACCAAACCTAACCTAACCTAACCTAACCTAACCTAACCTAACCTAACCTAACCTAACCTAACCTAACCTAACCTAACCTAACCTAACCTAACCTAACCTAACCAAACCTCGCCAATCATACTGGCCGCTGTGTCGGCTGCGCGGTCATGTTATCGCGAGAGATAAGATAAGAGATAAAACTTTCTACAATCCTGCAGATAAAACCTGAACTAACCACTTCCAAATACTCATAACGATATGTTTTCCTGTATACTATATCGCAAGTGGCATTGAACTAACGGAACCAGCCAAAAAAGTAGTGGTGGAATTAACGGAAAAGATCCAAACGTTCAATGTAAATACAGGCTACAAATATCAGACTTAATAATCTTAACAATAAAAATCAGTCAATAAAAAAATTTCACCCAAAGAACTATTTACAAACAAATATACCTAACAGGGCTCTAGTTTTAGGTCAATTTGGGCTCTAAGGCCGTAAAGGTAAGTGATTTATGCAGGTGGGTAATGTTGGTCGTTTGTCCGCTAATAGCCAAGTATTAGGAGGGGAATACTGCATAAATATCGGCAGTAAGCTGTAACTTTGATTTACCCTGTGTAGGGCTGAGCACAGGCAGTCGCCCTACCTGCCGGAAATACTTTGTTACTACCGGTCGGTATGATGCCCATCGAATCCCTGCCTTTCCAACTATAATTTGTAATGTCTAATACTAAGACGATGTACTTACGTAAATAAATAAACGGTATTAATGTGTTAACAAATACTTTCTCCCTAAAGAAAGTTTAAAACGACAATCTGTAATAGGACAACTATATTCTTTAAAGTTTATCTATACATCATCTAAAAATTTATTGATTAAAAAATAAACATCTGATTTCTGAAAAAAAATACAACAAGAAAAACAAACTTAAATTAATTGATAGAATTTTAGGGGAACCCTCCCTCGGTAATACCAAGCTTTTTGAGTGGGTTTTGTTGAGTTATTTTACCTTACGCTTCATACCAAGTTTCATGGAAAACGGTTGGAAAATAAGGAAGGATATTTTTTTAATCTCCATAAGAATAACATCGGGCACCCTCACAAAACGAGCTGCGTTTATCGTGTACATTAAAATTAACTTTCCTCTGGAACCGTTAGTCGTAGACAAATAATTCAAAGCACTAATTTATTTAGCTTTTTAAGCTAGTTTCAATGGTATAATAACAAACAAATAAGCATTTAACTTCAAAGATACTTTTGGCTATAAAAGTAAAACTCCAGACGGTAAACGGAAAGGAATTTGTCATGCATTTGGAAATGGAAAGTGCATGGAATACGGGATCTACTCATCCTGCATAGTTTTTTGGAGTAAGAAAATGCATAGCATCAATATTATTGTACGATATTCTCAATTCATTGAATTTTTTTATCGACCATTTCAGTTCTGAACAAAGAGTCTAACGGAAGCATACAGTACACTTTCCTTTATTAGGAGTTAATAATTTTTTGAAATGTAATATTTTGAAGGCGTTGTCTTTAAAATCAACAAGAACAAATGAAGAGTACAAAACACGAATTGCAAATAGAAGACAGGATTTAGGTACTTCTATTTCCATTTTGGGGGATTAGATTAAAGGTAGGTAATGTCTTGATTTCCCTTTAAAATATATCTAATTGAATTTTTTAGACAACCAACCAAAATAACCACCCCAGACAAAAATGTCAAACTTTTCTTTTAACCTTAATTAATAATGTAGAACATCATAAAGCATAAACGTACAAAATCAATAATCTGCAGAATTTATATTTGGTTTTTATAGTAATTACTTATATTATTTAATAATTTTTCCGGAATCCCCAATTTTGAGTTCATCAAAGAATACTTCAATCATTAATGTTTATGAATACATTCTATTTATAACATATAAATAAAGATTTTACAGGTAGGTATTAGTATGAGGTCTCATGTTGTTCTAACACTCATATTTTGTCACCAGATACTCCCTCATCCCAACACCGGGCAACTTGCTCGCCAAACTTCGTCATTATTGTTCGCCGAATGTGTTCGTGATGCAGCAACTTCGAACATTAACAGAGATCGTGTTCTTCACACAGTTCCATTAATGGTGTTATTAAGCTTCGGCAAATTTTAATATTACGGTGGTTTTTCCAACAATTTTTTATTTAAAAAACATTTTTAATCATTAATTTACCAAGACTTACCAATTCAATAAATTGACACTCACCCGTAAACTGTGGCGGTCATAGTTGAGTGGGTACAGTATAAATCACTCAATAGTCTCGGATTCGATTTATGGTCATAACCTAAATGAAAATCTTAGACTATAATAATAATCTTTATTGCCGTAGGACGAATACAATACGTAAATGGCAAGCATCAGCAAACATTCATAAACATAAAAAAATGTGTATTTCCTTCCCTGTGGGTAATAGGTTAGATAATGGATATGTCTGAAAGGAAGTTTACGGTTCCCTTACATAACTGTACTTACAACCGTATTACGTCACAATTTCAAATTTGGGTCATGCCAACATAAAAAAAATAAAATACGAGAAAATTAGTTATGACGGAATGAGCCATATTACAGAAACAAGTCATACAACCGTTGACAAAAAGGACGGAGAAGAAAGTAAAGAAGCCAACACCTACTTGATACTTACTTACTTAATACTTGATGTCTTCATCGTTGACTGGAAATTCCAGATTGATTGCGTCTTGTAAGTAGTGTGGTATTTTCCACCATTTTGCTTCCTTGTAGCTAAAAAACCAGACTTATAGACATCCAACTTATAGATTGCAGATTAAATGAACCTGTGTTTTGGGCTAAAACCAGAGGTGACAGTATTGTATGGAAACCCGGTGTAATCTTGAAGAGACTAGGTCGGACCATGTAGAAAGTTAAAAGTTAGAATGAAAGCATCTTTCAAAAACACGCTGACCAACTTAAGCATAGAAAAGTCTTGGAAGGAAGATTAAGTATACTTTTTTTAGTGTGTCTTCTGCAAGATTAAATTTTATACGTTTTAAAATAAAAGTTTGTTTATATATTTTGTTTTTGTTGTTATAAGCCATGATATGAGTCTATGATAAAATATAAAAAGTTTTTTATATCAATTAACGCTTTATTATTAAGTATATTTTCAATATATGTACCCCCATGTAAGAATAGTTTAATAAAGAGCCTATTATATTTATTGAAAATTACCCAAAATTTTACTGTGAAACTTTTCTTACTGCTAATATTATCGCTATAAAAGGAACAGTAAATATGTCGAAAATGCCACGTATTTCGAGCCTGCAGTATTATATGCCCCTTATAGCTTGGGCTTCGTTAGTTTAGACCTTAAAATCAACTACATCGGAGAAATGTAGATATTGATTCTCATACCACAGCTCAAGCACCTTATTGAAACTTGAAGCTGTCCAGAACTTTGCATAAAGTAGCTCTTTTAATCGAAACTATAGAACAAAGAGATTGCTACAGAAACAAAGTTTTAAGTACTTGGCTAAATGTCTTAAAATGATAACGTCCAATTTCATTATATTGCATAATTAGTGGATGAAATATCTATATTAACTGTACTGGCAATTACTTCTTTAAAAAATAAGTTGTTTAGTAACACTTATAGTTTTATTCGTTATAAATTATACAATTTAAATATAGAAGACAAAATAGATAGGTGTCTCCTGACAAATAATTAAGTAAGTTGTAATTTTGAGAAATGTATTAACATCTCTTTTTGTTTTTAATAATTGAAAATCGTTCTAAATTTACTTTGATATTTTTAATTAGTACCTATTTCGAAGCTGTGAATTCAGTGTTAATTTTATAAATCAAAATTTTCACAGGTAAAATTATTCTGTTCCCTTAAAAGTAGTTCGAGTCTTGTAATTTAATCCAAGGCAAGACAGAAGAAATTAAACACATATTTTACGGAGCTGTGACTTTAGGGGGTGACTCCAATATTAGCACAGTTGGATACCGCCTCACATCCCCTAGGTGTACGTCTCGGGCATGAAATTGAATTAAATATCTCTTTCATTATGCCTGTCAAATGAAATGAAAAATTTTTGACTGTTATTAACTCGTGTGTAGCTAAAATATATGTAAATATATATTTTTGTAATTTTTTGGCTGTCATTTATAAAGTGTCTTCGGTGTGAACCAATAAACCAAATGTATTATTAAAAGTTTAACTTATAACTTGGGAAAAGCTCATTTGGCGTTATTTCTCATGTCAATTAGGTTTTTAGAATTTTAATATTGTACTACAGTTTCTATTGATCAATACTAATGTTTTTCTATTATAGTCAATTGCATTTCAGTTGTAACCCCTTTAGATTTAAAATAAAAATCAATAAAATATAAACGCTTTGAATAAAAAGTTTCTAATGTTTTAAATTTTTTTTGGAATTTCAATTATATTAAGATAAATATTAAACTTTAAAAATATGAATTATATGATAAATTAAAATGGATTTTGCTCTATTTTGGATTTTTTTACAAATAGTACATTATTTAAACAAAAGAAATGGTAATATTTCGCTGGTTTGTATTATTTTCATTGACTTCTTTGTTACTAATTTTAGACTGCACAATGTTTTTGAAGTTGCTGAAACTCCACTCATTTTCAAGTGCTTAAATAACTGTGTTTACAATAAAAGAATATTTAAAGAAATTTCTGGAGAAAATTCTCTTTTTCCATTTTAATTACATCAAATATCAACGATTATGTAATCTAGAGTCCTTTTTCAGGCGAAACAACTATTTCATGTATATATAAATATCAGATATTTGCAAACAAGGGGGTTCCATTAACTCCAGAAACAATGCGTGGTTTAAAATATGCATTGGAAAATCCTTCCAAAATTATAGTAAATTGATAATAATAATACAGTAACTAATTTAATAACACGCGTTTTACTTACCTTAGGTCGGGTAATAATTTTTGTTTCGAATAAAATAATATTATTTCAACGCGATGGACTTTTTATAGATATTTTTTTACATTGGAATTACTATGGATAAATTTTACAATTAGTAAGCTTAAAATGTTGAACTACATTTGTTAGATAAATTTTATATATAGTGAAATAATTTTTTAAAGTATGAACACTATCTGAAACGAAGGCTTCAGAGATAAAACTTTGAAAGCTATTCTGATACATAAGTTTCAACTCACAAAAGCTGTAACTTGTTCAGGCAACTGTTCAGTGAAGCGCCACATCTGATATATGGGACAACACGTTCCATACGTATAAAGTTCCAGTGGTAATAATATTATACGATAATGATTTTTGTTGAAAACTCAATTATAATATTAATAAAATTAGTCAGCATAGGACTTAATAATAGCTTTAGTTTAGAAAACATTTTGTAGTTCTATTCTTTGCAATACATCTTACAAAAAGGCAATAGTTTTTTACATAAACCTTACCAACAAAAAATTCTTATAAATAATAACCCTTACAATGTATGAATGAGGACTGGGTATAAGATGATTGTGGCAGGATCTTGTAGTCTTGTTACTGACTAAGGCTGGCATGTTTCTTAAACAGGACTGTTAATTAATAGCCCAACAGCTGGTGGCAAGTAATGGACCTACATATTAACGTGGAATCCGAACCACGGCCTCTGAATTACGAATGGGTCTAATTATTATGAGGATGGTCTTTGCGGATTAACGTAGTATTCAATAGTGCGGACGTTAATCTACACAAGAGAATATTACACCCACCGACCATTGCTCACAACTATCCACAATTCTTGACCTCCAAGTAGCTGGATTACAGGACGACACCACCGTCCCAGTCGAATTGTGGATAGTTATGAGCGATGGTCGGTGGATGGGATATTCTCTGATGTGGATTAACGTTCACACTATTGAATGTTACATTCATCTGGAAAGACTATACTCACGATTAGACTTGTTCGTAATTTAAAAACAATACCATTGGCTGTTGGGCTATTAATAATTAACAGTCCTGTCTCAGGAACAAGTCAGCCTTAGTCAAGTCAGTAAGCCAAACCAATACAAAAATAACTGATGTAAAACAAAATACAAACTTAATAGTAGGATTTAAATCTTGAAAATTTAGTATTGTTCATTTTGCAGGATTCAATAGATCAATTTCAGTATATTCAGCTATCAAATGTGTTTTAACACAGTACTCATATTAATGAGACCAATTCGTAATTCAGAGGTAAACCTTTGGTTGGGATTTCACTATAGGTTCCTTAGATGTCCTTGGCTGTTAGGCTATTAATGAATAGTAATGTCTAATTCTAAGTAAAAGCTTGTCAGTAACTGGACATTCATCTCACATTTTATCCCATTAAAACTTAACTTACACCTGGGTTTGTCGCCATTTCAGTAAAAATTGTGAAAATTTTAAAAATACTGACACTCTCCACAATCGTTCTTACAGGATTGATAAATTTGAAATTAAGGAAAACATTAAGACCACCCACTAAAATTGTAACTTCATTTCAAGGTCCGCATTAAAAGAGTTTTGTATATAGACCAAAAATAGTACAATTCAAGTTAGAAAAAAATTGGTTCTTTGTATTTGCTTGGTTAAAAATTGCAAATTGAGAAAAATTGTGGTGAATATGAAAATATCCAAAAGGTGGTTTTGACTGTGAGAGAGAGATCTACACAAAACATTGCACTTCCACGTATGTTTGATATCACGAAAGGCTGTTGGTGACAATTGAGACAAGTATTTCCAGCAAGTTGTTTGTTGTGGTGCAGATACAAAGTCGACTCATGTTCAAGCCCTTTACACAACAGTTATTTCCTTTGTTCTGAAATTAAAGTAACATTCGTAGGAATAGAATCTACTTGAACTTTACATAGAACTGAATCAATACTGTTTGACCTAAAATATGGTTGATTAGATCTTATATGGCTTTACTGTACATAATCTGTGATATAAACTTATATTTAATTTTTGAAAAAAAAACAGTGCATGATTAATTTATTAACTTAACTACTAATTTCCATATTCATATTTAATCACATTCCACTCACTTCCTCTTGTATCATCTCGAAGTCTATACTACTTAATATTTAGGGCATACAAGCTAATTTCTTTTGTAACCAATCACGAAAAAATTTAACCTTCAAACGTTGGCTTTCGCGACTGGTTTCAACAATGTCAAGTTGATTTTTTGGTGTCAACCGCGTCGTCATGTTTGTATGTGTGTAGGCTAAGACTCTTAGCCTAGCCACTGAGGATGCCACTTCACAGCAAGGGCGAAACGTTTGGCAATACTAACAACATGACGACGCGGTTGACGCCGAAATAAACAAAAAAATTGTAGTTAAAAAGTTTTTAAATCAATATTTTAGAGGTTTAAGCTTCTACAAAAATTGATATTCAATTTGGGAAATTTGTTAATGTTTTCAGGCGAAAACTACTTTATAAAAAGTCCAAAAAATAGTTTGGAGGTCAAGTTAAAATGCATCCGTGTACCTAATTTCATAAAAATAGGACGATCAGGGGTGGTTAGGGGTTCAAATACAGACAATAAGTTAAATGATGCAATAATTATAAACTGAAAAATTCCACAGGTTACTCTTTAGTTTTTTTTATTAAAATTACTTATTGTGATGAGAGGATGGAATTAATATATTTAAATATAACCAACAAAAATCTTTATATGAAGAAAACATAAACGAAAATTTTAATTTTAGTTCATTAATTTATGAACACTGATGTTTTTATATTTACCTTCCTCACAGTTTTAACTGATTTTCTTAGTATAAACACGTCTCAAACGAGATATGTTTTGTTACTTGTATTTCAAACATTAGTGTTTCTCTCAAAATAAATTTAGCAACTGATGTGAAATTTAAATATCTTGTCTATAATTGGGTTGGTGAATCAATTTCATTTATGTTTGATGTATCAGGCTTATTAAAATTCACACAACCCATCCGTATGAGAATTCAGTGGAAGTTGATTTACAGTATACTATCCAAAATGTTTAAATAAATAAAAGCGTATTGTGACTTACCATCTTTATATCTGAACATTTGCACTTTGAGGTTCTTATTTATAACAGGATATGACGGCATTGAAAGCTTACATCAAAAAGCTCATATATGAGAGAGCTCATATTTTTATTGAATGTGTTGAGTAAATTGAAAACATCACTCGTGTTTTCACTTCCGGCACACCATCAACAAGATAAGGGAGTCGGTCCACTTCCGGTCTATTGTGGATCTCCCTTCCATAGTGGCATCACTGTTACCCGATGATGCTGTAGAATCATCCGTATGGCTACTCTCTTGGAGTCAAACCAACTTTATTTTTGAATATCACAAATATGAATAGTGAGATGAATTTATAATGTGTATGAAAATAGAAAGGAAATTAAAATTCAAATAAAACAGCCATGACACTTGACACGTATTAATATTTTTCAAATTTTACCTTTAGTAATAAATTTACCTTGATGTGTCAATAGGTTATATCTTCTTAATCTGCACCCGATGTAGACTTACAACAGTACATGCTTTGTAGTGTAGATAAGGACATTATTGAAAGATTGTCGGGATGGGAAAATAAATTTGGACATTTAGTTTTGAACAAAGTACACACACACAAAACAAAATTATGACTTTGAACACAACACTAAATAAAAACATAAAATTACGTAATGCCCGAACTACTATACTTTTAACTGAAATGGGAACCTACAGATATTCCAAGCCAAGTAGGCTATGATTGAGAAGTGAGTATAGGCTGACATGTACCTTGAACAGGAATGTTAATCAAAAGCCCAACGGTCAATGGCTATCTAAGGGGTCTACAGTTTAATATGGAGTCCGAACCACTACCTCTGAATTAAGAACTAATCGAATTATGAGCGGAACTGGTGGAGTGGATTAATGTAGTATTCAATCGTGTGAACGTTAATCTAAACAAGAGAATACTACATAGTATTTTATACTAAACACGATCTACAACATGACAAAGTACTACAGGTTAAGTAATGTTGGAAAAGGGTAAGGAATATCGTAATAGACATAGGCATCGGAAGAAAACTTAAAATCTACCATCTTCGGCAATAT
The DNA here is from genome assembly GCA_023375725.1 of Nephotettix cincticeps. NCBI lineage: Eukaryota > Metazoa > Arthropoda > Insecta > Hemiptera > Cicadellidae > Nephotettix > Nephotettix cincticeps. The sequence continues at coordinate 4,404,728 of CM041785.1, forward strand.
TAATTTCGATCCAGCAGTTTATCTGTAAAAATGAACTTTAATTCTTCTTCCCGAACTGTCAAAATGTAGCATATACGGATGTTGACATTAGAAAATGTAAACATTGAAACCCAGGACGGTCACGGCAGCTCTTTCTTCTTCTTCCCGAGCTGTCACATTTAAGTGTTCACAGCTGTTGACATTCAAGTAATTATTAAAGGACTATTAAATCCCTCAGGACGTAGCCCGAGGGGATTAAAAAAATGAATATACATGTGTGTTGCATGAGCTTAAGATCTACCTATGATAAAATTTCAAACAGTTCGGCTCAGTATTTTTCGCGTTTACTTGGCTCAAAAAACCCTACAAACATACAGAAACTACATCTTTATAATATTATAGATGAACAATATTGGATGTGAAAGTATTTTGTGTATCCGGTTTATTGTCGTAGGTAGGCCAACTTGCGTACAGCGTTAAGACATTATATGGTGTGAATCATTTCGTTAAAACTATATGTTGTAATACTAATGACTCATCACAACGCTATAAAACTTCCAAGAAAAATATGATCTATGATTATTAAATGTAACGAAAATGTAATTACACATTGCTGGACCACACGAGAAGACATAAAGATGAAATACAATCCTAATGGATTATCAAATATTCCGTAGGAATTCCCACTACGCATTGCGCAACCATCATCGCAGCATTGTGGTGATTTGTGATGAAACGGATTTACGCTTGCAGCATTCCATATGAGACAATGTATGATACTGAACTATGGCAAAGCTCTCCCCGGGCGTTGTCTCTAGTGAATTCTACATTATTGGCCATTAAATATGTATGCACAGTGTTTAATGAAATTTTCTATGGATATAAAGTTCGTAGTAAACCAAATTAAATTCCCTGTGGCAGCAGACCTGAGTACTCAGTGAGTTTTCATTAATTTATGAATTAGTTAGATTAGATTAGATTATTGAAATGGCGACCATACAACAAGGTAGGTATTTTAAGCCAAGTATGAATGAGAGTTGAGTCTTGTTACTGACTAAGGCTGACATGTTCCTTAGACAGGATTGTTAATTAATAACCCAACAGCCTATGGCAACTAAGGGACCTACAGTTTAACGTGGAATCCGAACCACGGCCTCTGAATTACGAATTGGTTAGTTGAGGTGATAGTAAACACAATGTCCCTAAGATGTCTACAGACCTTCCAGTTGACCTAAAAACTGCATTATTGACAAAAGTAGCCATGTTAGCAATGCGCTTCAAATATGTTTTTATGTATTTTAATAATTAAGTTTGTCAAAAGTTTTGTTGATAAACAAAGAAGAATCCGAATACACATACCAAATATTATCACAGTTTGTATAAGTATAAGAAAGATGATTTACTTATACTTCATTACAATAAGATTAAAAATAAGTTAAGAAGTTGAAATGGAATGAAATTAATTTTTTAATTGTGATGTGAATTTTGGACCACATGGATCTCTCATAAAATAAATCTCGATTAAAAAAATACAATTATAAAAATGTAAATATAAAATAACATTAGCTTCAAAATAAACTAAATATTATTTTTCTAAATATTTTTATAATTTTAAATTATTTTAAATAGATAAGAACATGTATACCATTATTATAATTATGTAAAGGTTAAACAAACTTTATAATATAGTATGATTTTGAAATTGGTTTAAAATCAATGACCAATATAAACATAAGAATATTGATTTGACAGCTGTTTGTTTTTCTTTCTATTAAATCTACAAAGACAGCTGATTATTACCAGTAGATGGTTTATTAGTAATTGAAAGCAAAATGCGACTAGTATCGCGGAAAAAGTGGGGGTTTAAATGCTCGTTATTTACTTTTTAAGGGTCGGTGGACAATTTTAAGCACTTAAAAACCTTTTCTGGAATGTAAAGAATGTATGAAATAAGTTTCATTGTTATCAGTTCTTCAGTTTTTTCGGAGAAGACGGCGTAAAATGACTCCTGGAGCGTCACAGACAAACTGACACATATTGCGATGAGACTTGTGTAGGCTTCTCTAACGCCCAAAACGTAAAAATAACTAAAAAATTAATAGCTCTGAGCTATTAATTAATTAATATGGAAAAACTCTAGTTTTATTTATAAAGATTCTAGAAAAATTTTGAGTAAGTTTTTTTACTCGAATTTTGTGAATTGGTTTCGACTAAATATTGTTTATTCCACGACAGTATGAAATGTATCAAGGGTCAACGGCTTTGCTAAGGGCACCTTCTGGAGCCATAAATTCGCAGCGGGTGTTCGTGAAAATCCCCAAATGACTTATAGATCGAAGATGAGGGCGTAATTGAAGGGGAGAATACCTCCAGGTCGACGAAATGGAAGTTTCCCAATGTTCAAGCGATTGTGATCATTTTTAGTAAAATGAAATTAGTTTATAGCGTATAACCTATATGATAATTAATTCAGTTTAAGAGTGGTTTAAATTATTTTTCATAGTTTATGTTGGCATTTGCTGAGGTATTTTCGTTTTATAGAAATTTAGAGTTAAAAAAATTAAGTTAAGATGTTTTCTTTAAATCAGATCATTTCCAAATTCGTCCATTCAACAAATTTTAGGTCCAATGTCTTCATTTTCTAGTGTAAGAATATGATTACCTCAACACCATAACAAAATCAATAATTAAATGGATAATTTACCGACCCACGCACCTGTCTCTTGAACCTTAACTGAGGACATAGAATTCACGTGTACTCTTTTCGGTTCCTCCTCTAAGCTCATCGGGGAAACATCATCAGCTCACCAATTAAAGCTGATATAGGTTTTTTCCACATTTTAAGATGCTAATCATTGCCAATACCCAATCAATTAAAAATTTGGTACGGTTTAAAACTCAGTTGAATTTATTATTAATTCATATTTATTCCTTTATTCCACTTTTTTATTCAAACAAGCGATAAAAGTTTTCGGTTCAAATATATTTTATAAACATCAACTTAGCAAACGCACAGGCATTCCCTATGTCCGCTAATTCCGAAGACAGTTTTTTTTTACTTACGGTGCAGCTAAAGGAATATTTTAATCACATTTTTCGTCTCAGTTCGTAATTAATTTTTTCATTATTATATTTGTGGTTGTAAAATTTCTGGAATATACTTATTTTTTCATAACTCATTCACAACTTTGACGTTTCTAGCCTAAAAGGGTAATATTGGTTTTCTAATATTTTATTATTGTTTTTAGCGTTACAGATGATCGGTGATATAGGACCAGGGCGAAGTCCCAAGCCATAACCGAGGGCAGGCTGTGTGATTCCGAGGTGGCTCCCCACTCAGAGCGACAAACTTGGATAATTTGGTTGTCACGAACTCCAGCTATAAATTAGCGCTCTAATACAACTACATTGCCCAATGGTGAATAACCAATTGTATCGGGGGAAATTTGAATACGTACTCTCTTCTCATACGTTTAAATCTGCTACTAAGATAATATTTTACAAAATTTGTTATTACAGTCATGGTTATAATAAACATTGACCTTTTAAGTCCAGGTGGAAACCGCTTTTTATTATATCGCTGCAAAAACGACCGTTTTAAATATATATTGCTTTGTGGGTGGAAAATATCCCTTCCCCACCGCAGGTAGGGAAAGTCAGTTAATGCCATGGTCACCAGTTGATCATTTCTCCAATGTAAAATTATTAAAATACTCCCATCGCAGCAGACCTGCGTACTCCGCAAATTTCCAAACAAAAATTATACAGATAGTAATACATGACAAGTTTTATTAATATGTTGATAAATATTTGAGATTTTTAATTTTTTTAAATAATTTTTTCAACTACATATGATAAACGGAAATACCCCCGTCGCAGCAGACCTACGTACTCAGTGAATTTCCAAATCAATAACAGAATAACAATAATATATGACAAGTTTTATCATTATCTATCAATAAAAATGAGAGTTATTTGGCTATTCTGCATAAGATTAACATGGTTAAAAATATGCAGGTTTGCTGCTGTGAGGAATGCTGGAAGTAGGTGTTTCTAGTGTGTACAATTTATATTTTGACCATTCATACCAAGTTTCATCAACATCTGTCCACAAATAAAGGAGATTACCTAATCTCTATATGATTAACATGGGAAAAGAGTATGCAGGTTAGCTGCCATGATAAACACATAAACTATGATTTTTATGCATAAATGGTTGGCTCTCAACCACATGAAGCAAAATATCAAGTTTCGTCCAAAAATATTGGTTAATAAGTGAAATATTAATTTTGCCTTATCCTCCATAAGATTAACATTGGATCCCCAAAATACAACGTACTGTATTTATATTTTTTAATATCTACGTAACCGTTGGAGAAAACTTTAAGGAACTTAATTGTGTAGTTTTTTAAGCTGATTCTAATGGTGAAAGATAAAATTTGAAATTTTTAAAAACTACATGGGAAAAACGCAAAAAAACTATTTTTGGGGTACAACCCCACCCAAACTACCCGTTCCGATGAACCGTTATGTCTAGATATGTCTAGAAATGTTATAAATGTGAATATAAAATGACCATATGTTTTAAACCATATGTATAAACCTTTATTTGTTTTACATTCCCATAACACATGAGTATCATGCATAGTTTCATGGATATTTTCACTACACCATTAATGATATGTGAACGCACTGCAGTTATTAGTGTTTAGCAGGGGGTGTTCGCAGTTTATGAACATTATGCCCGCTACCACCGCCGTTATAAGCACTAAGGCGTCTTTTATTATGTACATAGAAGTTAACAGCATCATTACCTTTATGATTACGGAGATACACACCGCGCTAGTACATGACTGAGAATTTTCAAGCGGTTGTACCAAATCATAATTTATGCGTTATAAATGTTGTATCGTAAAATGTACTTTGAAACGTTGATATTTATACAATCACATAGTTTTTATCACCTCCATAAAGCCATTTGGATGAAATTGTTTTAGTGAATGTGAAATAAAACCCCTACTGACATACTTCTGAACGAAGTTTAATTTATAATTGAAAAACACACTCCGTTAAGAACTGGGTGAATATCCATGATAACCTTCCTATTATTGAAGTTTCATTTAGGGATTGTAAATTATTTCTGATCAAAATTTTATATTCACATATATAGGACAACTATTCACAGGGGTTTTTGTAGGCAGCATAGTAGAAGTAGCCATAGTAAGATATGCTGTCAGTGAAGGCGTGACATGGTATGGATCCAATCCAATGGGCTTCTGCTAAATTATGATAATACATCATCAAAGTAGACCTCCGTACTCAGTGAATTTCCAAATCAGTAATATGATATTAAAATTATATTTTAAGTTTTATCAATATCTGTCGATAAAATTATGAGAGTTAGGTTTTTGCCAATTCTCCGCAAGATTAACATGCGAAAGAGTATGCAGGATTGCTGCTGTGAGGAACACTGAAAGTAGGCACTTCTAGCATAAACAATGTCTATTTTGACCGTTTATACCAAGCTTTATAAACATCTGTCCATAAATAAAGGAGTTGGCCAATTCTCTCTACAATTAACGTGGGAAAATAGTATGCAGGTTAGCTCCCATTATGAATATTATATGGTTTTTAAGCATAAATGGATAGATCTCAACCACATTAAGGTAAATACCAAGTTTAATCCAAAAATATTAATTGGTAAGTGAAATAATTTTTTCCTTTATCCTCCTTAAGATTAACATTAGAGCAACAAAATACAACGTACTGTGTTTAGATTTTTGAATATCTCGATAACCGTTCAAGATAGAAAAAATTTAGGAAGAGACCACCCTCTTTAATTAATTACGTTCAAAGAGCAATCCCCATTTTCTCTTCCACTCTTTACTGACAAAGTTTCAATCTGATAAAAGTCCCTTTTAAAATCATTTATCCATTTGCAACTGTCTTTGTAACAAGTCGGTAATTGATTCTTGCTTATTAAAATATAGAGCTTTGTAGCAAGAATAAAATTATAAAACATACTTTATAATATACTTAGTTCGTTGGTATTTAGTTTTAATGCCTATTAAAATTGGTATTTTATAGTATAGAGATAAATACTGGAAACACATGTTTATAAACTAATGACAATAAAATGCAACATTTCTTAAATTTATTTTTGCTTAGTTCCATCGTTTGAAAAAATTAAATTAGTTTTTATTTAGTAAACTTGAGATAGTAATTCTGTAATATATATTTGTATTTAGGATGGGTTTGCAATATTTTTGTTATTTTTCATACAATTAGTTTTATTTGAAATATCACAGTATGTTTGGAACAAATACTTTTTAAACATAAAAACTATCGAAAGTTCTTTATAGTGACAGTATTTTTTTAATTTGTCCACTAGTTTCCTATAACATTAACGAACTATATAGTAATTATTTGAATGGAGAAGAATAAATTGTTTGGTAATCAAAACAATAATTTGTAAAAAATATTATATATATAAATAGATCAAGATTTCTTCGTCTGTCTTCTAAGGAACTACAACCATATGTGCATGTCACACATGTAAGTGAAAATAAAAGATTTATTAATATAATAAATTAAGCCTTATGACGGTAAAAACTGGTTCAAGATTTGACCCTTCTAGGATTCGATCTGGTGACCTAAAGTTTTGAAAACACTATAACAACACGATTTTATGTAAAACAAAGTTTCACGACGTTTCGGGATCTAGAATCTGATCCCGTCCTCAGGTGAACTGATATCTAAAACGGAACGCAAATAACATATTCTGATAAATCTGAGAACATAAAAGTTAAATCTAAGTAACATAAATCACCAAAAATGAATTTCAAACAAAGAACACTATAACAATTCACACAGTTATGTTTTAACCATGTTTAAGGGAATATACATGACAGTATAAGGACACGTTCAAGATAAGCATTGTGACCTTTGAGATGATTGGGTACGTGCTAAGCATAGAGACAAACAGGAATAGTGCATCCCTCAACCATACGTCATCTGTCATTGAGGCATATAGTTATTGGGTATTTTTAATATTTTTTATCAGTTATATCAGTATAGTATGAATATGGATATTCAGTGTTTATAGTACCCACTTCATAGCTTGAAGGCAACCACTTTGATCCTGTGAAAATCTTTGAGACAATTTTATGATGGTTTGACACTGGACTCAGAATTGCCTATGATTATCTGTATATATAAACGTCAAAACCTGCACTGACTCACTCATCACTAATTCTCCCCTTCCTAATTACTTAGCAATCTAAAAATTTGGTATACTGGTTGTTTGGGTCTAAAATAGGAAAGTATAATATTTTTTGTGACGATATTCCCATAAATTTCTATATTATACGCCTTCAAAAACCCCATTTCATCCTTATAGGGAAATAATTTTGTTTTGGATTCCAACATATCAACATATATTTATAGCTTGAGAGAACTCTTAAGCTATAAACAGCAGCTGTTTTATCTAAACCTTTGCGGTTTAGACGCCACGGTTTTTAAACTAAAGAAGCAAGCATAAAATAGTACTCAATGGCATCTAATTACTGTATGAATATAATTTTTCTCAGAACAGATATAAAGGATTATATTTTATGATTAAAATACAATGTTTATATGCTGGTCAGATTACAAAAAATAAAATTTTATATGTAGGTTCTGTTACGTTTACTATAATAATCAGCTGTATTATATTTTTATTCTTAAATATTTAAATGGTTGATATTGTGTATTATCATCGAATATTTAATTTGTGTGTTTGTGTTCAAACAGTCAATGGCATTTGTAGGGGACCTACAGTTTAACGTGGAGTCCAAACCACTCCCTCTGAATTATGAACTGGTCTAATTATTAGGATGGTTTTGCGGATTAACGTAGTATTCCACACCATAGAACACTACACTCACGGACCATCGATCACAACTTTTAACAATTCGTGACCTACAAGTAGCTGGATTACAGGACATGCCAAGGTCACAGTCCAGACAGTTTACCAAGCTTTTTCGTAACAAAAGTAAAAAGTTATAAAGTGATGCCCATGCTGCAGGGAGTTTATGATAAAGGGAGACTTCAGACTGTTGATATTGATTGGGGATTTAGGGAATATATGGGTAAATCCCTGTGACCATATCCCCTACAGGCCTGAAAGAAATCAATTGCTTTTCGTTTCTTAAGCTGTTATTGGAGAATCGTTTTTTTATAATAATTATATAAACCTACATTTGAGCTATTCCCCTACAAAAATATGTACCGATTTTTTTAACATTGAAAAATTACAGTTTTAATTGAGTTAGTGCTTGTGTAATTGTGTGAATGCATTGCAAAATCTATCAAATTTCCTTTCTCCGAATTCCGTGAACTCTATTGAATATTCTTCTAAACTTACGACTGTTTACTTTACATACAGGGTGGTAATTAAGTCTTGGACGACTTTATAGCTTTAAAATAAAAAAAAGTATTACAACCAAATTTGACTGATCATTTCTAAAGATAGTAAGCTACTGTTGTGAGTACATGTTGATCGGATATCACCTGTCTAACAGATTTTTTTTATATACGTATTATATAAAAGTAATTTTTGTAAAATTTTTCGAATTTGAGTTTGATAATGTTTTCTGAATCCAAAAAATTTTTTTGACGTGATGTCTGTCCGGCTTTTTTGTGTTTGTGTTTGGATGTGTACAGTGCCACAGCCTACCCCGTTTTCCGATTTAGATGAAATGGCATTAATATAAATTCACGGTATCTCCACGTTTTTTTCATTTATGAATTTTGATTAAGTAGTTCACACCCTAAAAACCCTTAAACGTGAAAAATCCAAATTTCTCAAAAACGGCTCTAACGATTTGATTAAAATTTTGATATTTAGTGCAGACTAAATAATTTGACACCACCCGCATATCTTTAAAAATGACGGTTCAAAAGTTATGGGCTTTTAAATGTCGAAAAAATCAAACTTTTAAATTTTCAGCGAAAACAATAAAAGTAAAGTATAACTTGACTGGTACCATTGAAACCAGCTTAAAAAACTAAACAAATTAGTATTTTGAATTATTTGTCTACGACTTTGAGAAAATAAATTTACTAGATAAACGCAGAACGTTGTCTGACAGCGCAATGTATTCTTATGGAAAATGTAAAAAAATCAATTTCTTCTTACTTTCCATTTTTCCATGAAACTTGGTATGAAGTGTAAGGTCATATCACCAAACAAAACCAGCTCAAAAAAGCTTGGTATTACCGATTATACCATTAACAATAAATATTAAAGTATTTAGAATTACTTTGTAGAACATGATAGATTTTATTACAGATTGTTTTTTTTTACATTTACGGATATATGTGTCAGTCCCAAGATTTTTGAGTTGATAATCTTAAATTTAAGCATAGAGTGATATGTACTGTACATTGAAGTAAATGTCTTGTTGAGCTAAAAGCAATGTCTCAAAGTCGACCTTAAAAAGCTAACGCATATATTCGGTATCTGTGGACTGAAACAACATACCGCTGTTGTCATGGGGGTATCATATTGTTTCTAATGTGCATACAGGGTGTCCATGAAAACGTTTCAGGACCTCGGTAAGTGATTAGGTACATTAAAAGTAAGAAAAAAGTTCCAATAAAGGTATGGCCTAAAACGATTATTTTCTCAGATATCCGCCATTTTGTATTTTTGTAATTGTGTTTTACACTAGTAAACTACTATTATTAAAAAATATATCTAGCATGATCCAAGCTCAAAATTCAAAATGGCGGCCATTTAAAATTTTAAAACTAAAATACTTTGAAAACGTTAAAAAATACAACGACCGTGGTATCTGAGAAAATAAGCGTTTTAGGCCATACCACTATTGGAACTTTTTTCTTCCTTTTAATTTACCTAATCACTCACCGAAGTCCTGAAACGTTTTTCATGGACACCCTGTATATATATTTTGAAATATGCAATTGTAATTTCTTTTCATATATTGTATATGAATCAGCTGAACTGTGGTGGAAATACAAAGTACCGGACCTGAACAAAGCTTGAATACAACATTATCTTTGAAAGCCTAACATTCCGAGAGAATAACTTTCTGAACTCAAAGGCCGGGGAATAAATACTTTTATAATGTATTTTTCAAAACTTCTCTCTTATTATATTCTCCTTTAGAATTTAATTGTTTTAAAATTTGTGTTATTAAATCGGGATTAATTCAAATATTATATATTCGTTTATAAAAGCTCTATCACCATAGACATTTTTGTATAAGATACCATTGAGAGATTTTCCTTTTACATATAAATATCTTAAAAAAGACTCTATCAACTTTATTTAATTACATGCATGTTAGAGTATTATTAAAACCTAGCTTTAGAAAGTATTGTTTTCGTTGAATTGTTCGACTTTAAGTTGAGAGTGGATTTATGTCTGTCAGTCAGTAATACGACCTCGAAAACACACTGATGGTCTGATTTTTTAAATGTTTAATTTATTTAATGTTTAATTTTCAAAGTTCGTCTACGCCTAAAATCCTCAACCATTTGTCGAATCTAGAGCTCTCAAAACGTCCTTAACTATGTCAATTATAAATTTAATGGTAAAGTAAAGTTGATGGCCAATAATTTAGAGTTTTAATACTGCCTTTGATAAATACTTAGATAAACGGCTTAAGTTTAATGCCAAAAATTAAATTTATCAAATAATTGAACTTTTGTGGTAGCAAATAAATATAGTCACAATAATTTGCAATCAAATAATTTTACTGTACAACAATTACGTACTACAGTCTTTTTAAGTCCATAAAATCTCACATTAGCTTAACAATAGATATATGATATATTTCAACCATCTCAATACAGTGTAAACAACAATATGCTATCATGTAAATATTTTTTCGTACATACTAAATCGAATTGTGCATAAAATATCACAAACATTAAACTAAATAGAAATATGCTTTGGGTATTCGTTAATTTTTTTTAAAGTCAATTTGTATTTAACTAACCGGAAACCTGAAAGTAAATAAGTACTGCCAGTTGGACGAACGGTTTTTTTATTTTATACATTTAAAGGGGTCTCCGCCCGTCTATAAGATATTCTCACATATGCTTTAAGCCTGTAAGCCTAAAAGGAGGAGATATTCACATTCTTTGAGACATCTCCGAGTATGTGCAGGAGAGATAAGCTTATTGTGGCTCCCGCCAGTGGGGGGGGGGCAAATGTTGAATTGGGCAACAGTATAGCGATAACAGCTGAACGATGAGGTGATTTACCAGCCATAGGTCTTCTGGTCGGCCGGCGTCTTTCAACCATTATACTCTTGGCACATACAAAAATTGACGGGGAATCTGTGATACAGGGTTAGGCTACATTGTGGAAACCTTCTATAACTTTTTATATTTTTCAATTTTTCAGATTACAGATGTTTTGAGAAGCTTATGATATTGAAATGTAGACCCGAACAAATTGTAACTATTTTTGTTAAGTTGAAAGTAATTAAACATAATGGTGGAATCACAAGCAAGTACATTATGATGAAAATTAGTGTGCATTACCTACTTTTCATATGATTCCTGTTAGTTGCAAAATGGAAACCAGTTTCGGCTTACATAGGAGCTATTAGCTATTTTCCTTACAATAACTTAATAAATAATTATATTATTTAACACATGAACTGGCTACCGGTATCGGTGAAAGAACAGTTCATAAAATTTTCTAAACAGAGGAGATTTTTTTGTTTAGTGATTTTTTACAAAAGATGGCTGGATCAGATAAATACGTAAATACAAAAGCACGTAATAGTGAGTTTTTGATAAAATGCAGATTTTTAATTGATATGAAATTGGAATTATCGCCGCAGATAAATAATTTCGGAATATCTCATTTGTCATAAATATTTTAAAAACTTTCCGGTTGATACATTTTTTATACAATGGTGAAAGCCAGAATCAAGCTTTTATTATTTCTCGAAATCACTATCTCCTAGTTTCTGATGTCCCTAGTTTTTATTCCAATTCCATAGTTCCTATCCTTATGTCAATGGTTCCTATTCCGATGTCCCTGGTTTCTAATCCCCATATCCCTAGTTCCTCTCCCTATGTCTCTGATTTCTATCCCGATATCTTTGTTTCCTATCCTGATGTTCCTTGTTTCTATTCCGATTCCATAGTTCCTATTCTTATGTCAATGGTTCCTATTCCGATGTTCGTGGTTCCTAATCCCCATATCACTAGTTCCTATCCATATTTATCTGATTTCTATCCCGATATCTTTGTTTCCTATCCTGATGTTCCTTGTTTCTATTCCAATTCCATAGTTCCTATCCTTATAATGTTTATTGATGTTTCAATATATATTTTATGTTTATTTATATATCTTTTGTTCCTATCATGTTGTCTATTTTTAAAGTCTTAAGTTTTATTGTAGCTTATTGCATAATTTTTTATAAATAAATTGTTTTTGTGTGTTGTTTTTTTCCAAAAAAGCTGATTTTCTCTTACAATAAAATATTAGTAAAGTTTAAATCTGTGCTCAAGGAAAATAAGTTTAACTTTAAAGTGATTGAATAGTTTTTTCCAAACAACATAAAACTAAGCCCTTATTTTGTATATGTCTTTTACCCTATTGTCTAGTTTGTCTTAGTGATTTCCATTCAATTTTTAGAATCCCCGGCACAATACGTCGTTGACATAAGGTATTTCAGGATACCATAGCATGATTATAGTTTATTTTAGAAGCATGTGTATGATATACATATATTATTATCTTTACTGAGCAAAAAACGTCCTTGACATTAATAATTATAACAAATATAACGTTTATTGATTTCTTGTTTAAAACATAATATAAAGTATTTTTGTTTAATATTTTGTATTTATATAATTTAACTCAAATATAATTGAATTTTTAACAGTCTTAAAAAATAGTAAAGAAAGGTTTTGAAATGTTATGACAAAGTTACCCTTTGAATGAGTATTGGGAAAGGCGAGTGCTTTCATAAGACACGGGTTTTCCATTGGCAGCGAGTGTCATCTATACTACAAACGAAAAATTTTGCTTTCCCAGAACTTCAGAATTCGTAATTATATTTTTATCCAAGCTATTTCATTAAAGGTTTTCGAGTTTATTTCACAATGAAGGAGCATTTCATATTGTAGAGATAAAGATATTTTAATTATTTCTATTTTTAAGCTACGTTTGTAATGATTTTGGAATATTAAAAAAACTGTGAGTTCAATAAATGTAACATTGATTGTTAATAAATGAAATAATTTGAAGGAAAAAACACAAGAGAAAGAGTAAATACACACACAGGAAGTGGCACTACTATTAGGTATTTTAAAGCTATTCCTAAGGCTCATTACTAGTAAGTGAAATATAAAAGTGTGGAAGAAGACATAAAGGCTAACTTTGCACATATTATCTGAGTAGGCTCAACATAGATAGGTTAAGTCTAAGAAAATATTAAACTGACAAAGTACTCCTTTCGGTAGGCACTCTAGCCTCTCTCTAGAACACACCTGATCCTAACACTCCCGTCTGCCATAAGTGCGGGCTGGAGTATACTTATAAATTCCCATCCATTGCTAGAATAGATAGAAAACTAACAGTCCATACCATAAATGAACTAAATACTAAATGAGGTATGTTTAATCATTCTGAAAGTACAGCCATCCAAAATAATTGCCAGTGTTAATAACTTTTTTGGATTGAAATAGTAATACTTTCCTGTAAGAGTTTCCTGAGCCAACCTTCGATACGAAAGAATTTAAATTTCATTATTTTTTACAATGTTTCTACTTATATATTTTATGGTAACTTGAAGCCTCGGTTTTTGGCATGGACATGTGTTTGGGGGGGGAGCAAAACACAATCAAACAAAACTCCTGTGTTGTTTAATGGTGCTTTATTTCTTTTAAAATACATGATAAATGAGGAATGTCTTTCATTGTTAATAATTTGTTAATAATTGTTTGAGTCAAATTATATGCTTAAATACTAAACAATAGACTTGTTCCACTCAATAGCCAATAAAAATTGGGTTCATCACACCTGAGGAGACATAACTGTAACTTTAAACTTCCTCCTCAAAAAGCCAAACATTCAAAGATCATTCTCAATCATTTATTAAAACTCCTTTGTTTAAGATTGAATTAATAAATATGAGTAAAACATATTACCAACCCCAAGACGAGTTTGGCAGTATCCAGGATATTAGATACTATACTAAAACAGGGCTGCCAACCTTCTTCTCTGACACAGAACGAGCACCTCTGCTTGTGGTATTGTAACATGTAAAATATTGTTTCATTTCCTCAGCCCTCATGACTTCAGGACTAACCATTCCTTAGGTGCAAGCGGTCATATAGTATTATCTTGTTTTAGAGAAAGTAATTTATTTTATTTTAGATCCATTTATAACATATATAGAAATTGTTGAACAATACTAAATAAAAAAATAAATACTCTTTTGGGGCTTTCAAAATATTTTTAGAATTTAAAAAAATTATGGGAATTTTTTCCTTTCAAAATTAAAATAGTATTTTTAATCTGTTGTCGAGTAAAATTTTATACGTCCATGTAATTGTTAATAACTGCTTTGAGCGAATACAAAACAATTATTTTTCTTAAACGTCGTTATTTTCATTTAAAGATTATCAAAAGATAAATAATTTTAAACTTAATTATATCATAAAATTATTAACACAGTACTAAATTAAAATACTTCTCTATTACTAATGGTGGTGCAAACGATAACAATTTAGTCAGATGAAAAAACAGAACGTTAATTAGACGCTGTCAATGTTATTTGTTTGGGTAATAATTCCATTTTGTATTTATTTATCAGCCGCTTAAAATAGTTTTTTTCCGAAATTAAGAATAAATCCCACTCAAAATTGCATATCAACCGATAAATCCCGAGAAATCTGGTACATGTTTGTGTAACGAAGAAATGCGAATGAAATGCTAATAATACCTAGAAACTGCACTGATTTAACGTGATTTAAAAAAAATATCATATCATTTCATTAACACCACTGACATCTTTTTGCACCAATGAAATGTATTTAACTCTGTTCATTAAACTAAAATATATACAGAGTGTATCTGAAATACACGTAAAATATTTAGGATATTGTTTTGAGGTAAAAAATACAACATGTGCCCTTTGAACATATGGCCTGTCTCGCTCATTTTTCCACAAAATGGTCATATTATTATTCATAAACGTATCAAGTGTGAAGTTGGTACGTCAAGTGGTTCTAAAGTTATAGCAAGTTATGTAAAAACGTATACACACCAACAGACGCAGAGTTTAGCGAAATAGGCCAAATGTTTAAAGGGTATTTTTTGTTTATTTGACCTAATAATCACTATCCCAACGTTTTTCTGTGTGTTTCAGATACACTCTGTATATATAGTTTACTGGAACACACTGTCTTGGACGAAGATGCAAAGTAATTTAGCCCCAAGTTTGTATGACACATTAACCCCCCATCGAGGTTATAACAGGGTTCTCCGCGGATGAGCACAAGCCTATGAAATATCGCTTTCATTTCCTTGACTTTGCTCGTTCTGATTTCTTCGTCGACCTTAGCTTTGATACAAAATACTATCGTAATATAAGTAACATCAAACTGTTCCTTTAGAGTAAAGTAAATGTTAATAAACTATCTATATAAATAAAATTAGAGTTTTGTCTGTACATTTCTCAGAATTATACATTTTTTAGTTATGATTATGTTTCATGCGTTAGAGAAGCCGAAACAAGTCCTATTTCAATTTGTGTCTGTGACTCTCCAGGAGGCATTTTACGCCGTTTTCTAAAAAAACGGAAGAACTGATAAAAATGAAACTTATTTCATTCATTTTCAAAATTCCAGAGAAGGCTTTAAAGGCTTAAAATAATTATGTTCATTTACAGG
Organism: Nephotettix cincticeps; assembly: GCA_023375725.1. Classification (NCBI taxonomy): domain Eukaryota; kingdom Metazoa; phylum Arthropoda; class Insecta; order Hemiptera; family Cicadellidae; genus Nephotettix; species Nephotettix cincticeps. The sequence continues at coordinate 4,420,634 of CM041785.1, forward strand.
ACCTCTTTTTGGTATCTCATCAAATTGATATTTGTGTTAAAAAAATTTCATTTCATAAATAAATATTAAATGACTAGTTTTATTAAAATGTTTAAGAAATTATATAATGAAGGTCACTATGGTCTTATATTGTGGCTATTTCCATATATTTCAAAATTAGCAATTCGTTTTATCTACTTAAAAAATTATTTTACTAATGCGTTAAACCTTGTAAACCTTTAATTTCACATACTTCAGTTAATTCTATGTCATTTTATATTTAGCTTGTTAAACTGAAAAGACGGTGGAGTCGTCCTGTAATCCGTAAATAAATTGATCTGTATCTATTTACATATAAATATCTCAAATAAGTTTAAAAGTCTTAGTGAAATTAGGTCCATGAAAAAACTCCTTTTTAGTGGTAATAGAATAAAAATGGGGACGCCTCTTATCAATTATTGCTTTAATTATTTTCAGACCTCGCGTCAGTTCACTCCTAATTATTGCAAAAGTTTCAATCTGATAAAAGTTTCTTAACAATCGATGCTCCACTTCTGTTTTCCCTTACTGACTTAATAATGAGTATGACCGAATATTTACTCTTTGGAACACCATTTCGATATATCCAGAATCTGTATTAGTTTCTCTCCTTATACATAGTATATTCAGAAAGTATTGTTTTCGTCAAAATTTTCGAATTTGAGTTTAGAGTAGATATATCTTTTTTTCGGCGATTTTTTAATAAAATCGTAAAAAGTACACCCATAGCGTATAAAAATAATTGAAATTATTATATCCTAGACATTTGAAATTATTATAGTAGCTATGGCCATACACTTATTATATACATATTTTGTTTGTATATAATATTTGTGTTAAACCATCTCTAAACACAGTGGATAAATAGTTTATGCTTGCTCAAATAAACGGTTTTCAAAATACAGTGAATAAAAATATTAAGGCATAAAATAAGAGTGCAAAATGTTTAATAATTACGTAAGTTTATGTATGAATTTGTTTTGCATTTACTACAATTCGTACACTTGTTGATAGTCCCCCTTTCAGTCATGAAGTTCTCTCATTGGCAACCTAAAAATGAAAGTTGTTAGTACACTTTGTAATAATAAATAATTTGAAATTCCTAAATTTGTTAGATACATTTTTGATCTATTATGATGTTTCTTAAACCTCATGGCATATCCTCTTAAAAATAGGCTTAGTTATATAAAAAGATATAAACCAATTCAAATTATAAAATTTAAATTGTAATTACAAAAGTTGGGTATACATAATATTATAGTCTTCCAGCTTTATGTTTTTGCAAATAGCTAACAACTATTAACTACTTAACAGTAAAAAGAAGATAAAGCTTCATTTTTATGGGTGTTCCACGAAGAGGTTTAATGTTTTGTTTTCCATCGCTTGAAAAATAGGGGATTTTTTTAGCAAACCAAAACTTTCAAATGTAAAGCCCATCGAAATTTACCTCATTTTAAAGCTTTTAAATTTTAAAGACGTTTGGCATAAATTGTTGGTCCCCACCTCAACCCAGCACAAAACGTTTTGGAAATTATGGCTCTGGGTTTTAAAGTTCCTTCTACTGGGTTTTTGCTTCATTTTATATTTAAGGCGATTTCCAACTATTAGAATTCCTTGTTATAGGTACATATTCTATCCGAAACAAAATTCTCATGGTATGCTAAATCGTAGTAAAGCTCGTAAGGGGCATTAGATTTTTTTTCAAGCATATAATTGTAATAACAATGTGTTTTTTGCTCTGTAAAGTTAACTTTGTACTGCATTTTTCATGTACACTAGGAAGGATTTGCATTTGAATATAAAATAATAATAATAAATACTGTTGGACGTGTTTCACCTGGATTTAGGGTTTTGGCGGCCAGTTTCCGGTTCCTAACACCCACTCCTTTCAGTTGTCTTTGAGTCTTCGTGACGACAGACGTGTTTGGTTTCTTTGTGTGTAATGGTTAGTGATGGTTTGTTGTAAGTTTTTGACTGCTTTAAACGTTTCAGCTTATACCGGTTTTGTCCATATGTTAATTAATTGCTATGTTTAGATATTAGTTCACCTGAGGACATCAGATTCCAGAAACGACGTGACTTTGTTACATATGATTTTATCTTTCAACCATCATATATACAATAATAATATCAAAATAGTATGGGGGTTCATTATTTTCCATATTTATTACTTTCCACTTCCTGAGTACCTTATATTGATGGACGACTGCTTACCGTATTGGTTCGAGTTCCATCCAACCTTGTTTTTCGCCTTGGTGTTTTCATCTTTCAACCATTCAAATAACGGTTTAAAGTAGTCCAAAACAGCTGAGGGGTCTATTTTCGTTTTTCCAGTCAGCTTTTCCAAAGCAAAGGAAAGAGGTTGTGTGTCACCAAGCTCCATCATATCCCTAATTTATTTTTTTATTTATTAAAATATATTTTCAAGTTTTTTGTAACAAATATACAAATCTACACCCAGTATTTTATTGTGATTTTAGGTAGAAAAGTGATTTAAAATCGTTTTCACTATCTGAATTTTCTCGAACCCAACCAGTCAGATGTTAGATGGATTTTTAAAATTTAATTTTCCGTTTATAGGGACCATGTGTAATAATTTATATTGTTGCACAGCTGTAATTTTTGACCACTTGATTCTCGTAGTAACAGTGTAATTAAAACTTATTGTAGCACCTGATGTTACGTTTAAGAAAATAATTACAGTTATATAATCGTGTATGAGAAAAAACAAAGTCGTCGGCCATATTGGAAAAATGGCGAGAAATTTCAAAAATTAAAATACCTAAAATGGTGGTATATTTTAATATATGTTTACAATATGAATTGAATAACATAGCTTACTTGAGTTTTTTTCCAGCCTCTTTGCTATTACTGATGTCGCAGTGGATCAGCTTGTTGTTGGGTTTATTTTTAGGATCATAATATCCAGCGGTCTCACACAAACTTCTTATAATGAAATAGTTTGAAAATATCTGTATGTAGTACCTGAAATTGGTTTAATTTACAATAATTTTAATATAGATATTTACTAAGCAAAGTATGGAATTGAGGATTACATAAAAGGAGTTAAGGAATAAATTTGTAGGGCAACTTACTAAAATAATAAATTAGATGGTTTTCGAGTGCTATTATTTGTGAATTAGTTTATTGAATTTCCGTTAAATAAGTGTATGTCAGTTAAAGTATATCAACACAGGCAGTCAATTTCCTCTCCAACAATGAAACAACCACATTCGTCGAACCTGTACTAAAACACGCTAGCCTCTATAAAAATTGCCAGATTGTGTTTATTTTTATTTGACATTTAAAAATGAGGTATCGATGGATAACTCTTGAGATTATCTCCCAATTTATACCCCATACAAATTTTATAAAAATATAAAATTAATATTTTTTCCAAAATTTTAAAGAATCTGCTTTTTCTGAATTTGTATGTAAGAAAAAGTAGATTTTTAAGTTACACTCACTCTTGTCTATTAAATATTTGCTTTATTCTAAAATTTAATGTTTAATGGTTGTTGAGTAATTGAAGAGTTTCGAAAGTTTTAAATTTTATTTTTAGATTTATTCATAAACAATACCTCATTACCGAAAGAGCTCCGAAACGAGCGTATTTGTATATTTATTTATAAGTTCGAATTTTTTTAAAATAATAATACTTGTATATACGTGATTTGAATGTGAATCTTACATTCCAAATTTATTTTAAGATAAAAGAAGTATAACTCTTTAAAACTTCTAAAAACAACGATTAGCCAAATGTGTACGTATGTAAATAAATTTTAGAAAAGTTAAACTTTTTTAATTTGATACACAACAGATTATCATTGTAAATAAAAATTATTGTGTACTTATTGTAAACTTGATTGTATATTTGTACCTAAAAACTTCTATTCAAATCCTCATAATATACGTATACTTACGGAATGTACTGTTCTCCGGTGAGAAAATCAGGATTAATGGCAACATCTAAATTGTCCTCGCTTCTGAGAACGGGAGGCTTGACTCCTTGAAGGTTTGACCTGTTAAAACATTGTTGAACTTAACCTTTCAAAACTTTTATTTTATTTATTTCAATGGTCAATATGATTTTTACTGTACGAAAGTTGAAATGCTCTTGGCTTTCTTAGTTATAAAAATTTAAATTTATGGCTTTCACAAGTCAAAGTGCGTTATTCATAAAAACCTCATACCACGAGAGAAAGATGGATTTTTCTGAATAGTATGTACAAAATTTTTTTAAAGATGTGAATACAAAAATACGATTTTAAAATAATCTCAACTTTATCGTAATATATATTTTTTTTAAATAAAACATAAATACCGTAGACATCGATGTGTCTACTGTATATAGCCTGGTGTTAGTCTGCTAGGCTAACCAGAGGTTAACGCTCTTAATGTAATTTTTTGACTATATCAACGCAAGTGGTAGTTTATAAAGTTTTGACATGGATGTGTCTTAGTTCTGGGGGGCTTAGAAATTTGTGAGACGACAATTTGACACATAAGAACAGCTGTATATATAAAATTTTTTAGACATATCAACTATCTAACCTATTTCCCACATGGAGGTAAATACAAATATTTTATGGGAAACTGTCTAAACTAACTGAGTGGGTTTTGCTCCTACCTAATGACGAAAATTTTGTTAAGGATATTTATCGATTACCCTGTAGTAAAAAAATAATCATTTGGTGGACGACAGATTTAGTTAAGAGTGTGCATCAGTGCACCATTTGGGGTTTTAGTCCCGTAAGAGCAATGTTAAATTCTGGCGCCTATATCTCCTTGACCTATTGTCATAAATAAAAACAAAACGGAAGAGGTGTCAAATTAAAGGTATTACAGTCCTCCAGGGCACCGCCTAACAGAACTTCTTATTTTCGCTCTCAATAAAAAAATAATGATTTTTTTGTAAAATATTCCTGGATTTTTGTTTTTATATCAAGTTAAAAATTTTTGAACATATTGCACATATTGAAAAGGTCATGATTGAGCCACATCTCATCAATGTACTTAAAGTTTTACTTAATATTTTGATAATTAACGCCACTACACACGAAATGAATATGTTGTCATTGTAATAAAATTCATGATGCCTACCACTGATGCAGACTCTTAACACTTGTATGCAATTCAATTGTATAGAAACATGCTAAAGATAAAAGTCCTTTTGGCCAAGTGTTAACGTCGAAGTGCCTCTGACGTGACTATTTAGAGCCGAAAAAATTGTTTAGCGTATCCTCTGAAGCAAGGTGGCAGTCTTAGATACAAATTATTTGTTTCATAACTGAGACCAAACATGGGTCTACTGGTTGGTAGACCACAAGTATCTTACCCAGTTTATCTGAGAGTGACACACAATCTTAATATGAAGTAATACATCCATGTATTATCAACATACATAGTCTAAAATCTATAATAGTTCAATCTTTCAAATTTAAATTTTTAAATGATTTATACAAAGTATTAATAGGTGCAAACCATATTTTCCAGAATTCGCAGTTGTAATGTTTTGGGGTAATTTTTCCTTCAGCCACCTTCCATCTCCAAAGATCATAGGCGTAGTGAAAAGGAAGCCAGAATAAAAGTTCCATTGCTTCCCTGAGAAGAATATTTATTTCTATCTCGTGGTCGGAAATAGCGTTTTCATTCAGCAGTCCCAGTGATTTCAGGTAAGTTGGTGACTTTACCAAATCCATTACAAATTTTGAAAACACTAAGTCGATCACTGAAAAAAACATTACATATAAAATCGAAATATCGAATGGCTGAGATCAAAATATCCATAATAATAACTGACAAAACTTTAATAACCAATCAGGAATCAAGAAATAACTGTTACAACGTAAGTAACATCACAGCTGATTAGTCAAAAAAGACAAAAATGGTCAACAACTAATGATGCTTAATTAGGTAATATTTTTTTTACAAGTTTGTTTCTTTTTAATTACAGAATGACAAAAAATACAGTTTATCAATATGGCCAAAAATTAAGTTTTTGATATATACAAATAAATATCAAAGTAATATAAGGGAGTAAATATAAAAAATGCCCATTTTTGGTCTTAATGATGAATACTTACCATTTGGTGCTTGCTGGAAGAAATATGGCTGTTCACAATAAGCCCTAGCATATTCAAGTGAACCAACGAGGGAATGCATATGAAGAAAATCATGGGTTGTTGGCTTCGCACAAAATATCGCTCTATAACAAATTGCTTTTAAATTAATTTATTACAGTAAAAATATTCATTTCAAGGAGAAAGAGTTAAATTGATTAAAAATTAATGTTATTTTTGGTACCATAACTTAACGAGCGATACCCGGTTAAATATATAAAGCTATATTAAAAGTCACTCCAATAACAGAGAATGTTTAATTGATTAAAAAACGTAATTTGTTAATTATACGTCAATCAGTAAACATAACAATGCATTAACTTTTTTTCTCAACTTGTACAGTAAAAATAATACATCCCTCCTCCTAGCATTAATATTTGACTATATCCACGCTACTGATCCAGCCAAGGTGACTAGCATTGTTAAGCAAACCAAATGTTTTCTGTAAAAAAATATTTTGATAATATACTCCTCTACTTTTATTTCACGATAAAACCTTTTTGGTCAGACTGCTTCAAAAACAGCTGTTTTAGTGTTGAAAAGCAAATGTTGTTCATTTTCTTCCTAGGACTAAACCTATTATTATGATGATGTTTTGAGTCCTAGGACGCAAAAGATCATTTTTGATGATACTTTTGATTCAAGGTCGGCATTCGATTGTAATAATCGATTAGATAACTGCAACAATCACTATAATGTTTTGTGTATTTCGGACGTTCCGCACATCGATTAAATATTAAATCGAACTATGGAAAAATTGAGATCGAACTATCGATAATAATATTTGACATAACCTAAACAACCAATCAGGAATAACAAAATAACTGTTATAACGTAAGTAACATAATATAAATCAGCTATTGTGTTACTTTATGTTATTTTACTCTAGACTAATCAAGTCTAAAGCGACAAAAATGGTCAACAAATATCGATACTAAATAAAGTAATAGTTTATGTTTTACGAGTTTGTTTCATTTGAGTTGCAGCATGACGAAAACTATGTTTATAACACGGCCCAAAATAGTTTTTTATGTATTCTGTTAAACTTATCAAAATCGCCCGTTTTGGTCTTAGTAATAAAATATACTATTAGTTTCTCAAATTTACATGCCAAACTGCGTATTTTTTACATTCTTCTTTGGTACATTATAAAATCCTTTATTTACATCTTACACATAGACTCGTCCTATGAAAATCTTCAATCAAAATCTGTCACAACTACTGTCAACGATTTTTATAAACAGCTGATTAGATTTTGTTTGTTTACATTACAATCACCACGAACCAAAAAAAATATTAAAATTTTAAACTCAATTTTACGAGAAACCCGGGATTTTATTGGATTTAAACTTAGTACTTCTTTTAACTAATACATGTGTTATTTTCAAATGTTTTTAAAATTCTGCAGAGAGCACTTTTCAATATTTTTGTACATATACAGTCTGGTCATATTACAAGATTCACGATATTTCATAGATTTGTAATTAAATACCTATATAATAATATAATTTAATTTAAACAGAAATATCTACAACAGTTTTCTTTACCAAAAGCTGGAACACAAACAAATGGTTACCTCAAATAAAAGGTATTAACAAAAATAAACTTTTTTGGCGTTTAAAGCGGTGAATATATTTTTGAGGAATTTTGAACTATTCATAAACACCTTCAATCATTTGAACATTGTAACTTAAAGGTATTTAATGATTGTTTTAAAGACTAAGATTTCAATTGTTCAACATTATAATCTGACTACTCTGAATATTGCGTAATCTATATTGTACAACAAAATTATATATAATAGCTATATTTATAGCTGCAAACAAGTCATATATAAAGGCAATTGAATTTATGATTGAAACCAGATAACGTTAAAACACACACACACAAAACCTTTCTCTTTACCTGTACTTGCATTTTTTAATAACATAGCTATTATAGCTAGAACAGTCAACGTCTTTTTTCTCTTCGAATATAGAGTTTTCCCAAAAATCCTGCGGTAGCTTGCTAAACCCTAGGGATGTGAAATAACTTTCTGCTGTCTTTGCCATTTTTGTCGATGAGAATTTCTAAAAAATATGTTAGATAATTATGACTAAATCAGGTTAAAGATTTTTAAAATTATCATCATTTTCATCCTAATTTTCAGTGCGCTTATAGAGAAAATGGTAGAGCAGACTTTTCAGTCCTAACCTCACCTCTAAAATAAAACCATTTTGCATTTAATTTCACTGCAAATATAACTGTCTCTGGACCTTGTACTTTTTTGTCCAGTTTTCACCAAGTTAGGATGTATCTAGTATTTTAGTTATGATCAAGGTAGCATATTTTATTTTTAATGTAGATATTTCTGTACTATTAATACATTTATCACTCTGTTTATAACTCAATACAATGAGAGAAAGACAAAGTTAATTTTTTTCTTTGAAAACAAATACCCAATATCTAGTGAATAAGTACAGTATAACTAATACTAGTTTGTAACGCATTACCTTTGGCTAGTGTTATTGTGGTCAGGTCTTGTTGCTGTGGCAGAAATATAATTAAAAAATAAAATAACAATTATTTCAAAGCGTATTTTATTTTATTGTGTTTTATTTATGTTTCTTACGTACTCTGTTACGTACTGTGCTCATCCCACCATTAATACTAAAATGTTCGGCAGCGAAAACCTTAATATCATTTGCCATACCCTGTATTTGTTACAGTAATACCAGCTGATGTTGTTAGAAGGTTACCTTAGCCTGGAGAGCGCCAGAAATGTTATGGACTGACGGCTTGTATGGAAAGGGCATCACCAGTTTATTTAGTGGTCCTTGATCACCCATGAATCCTTTAAAGTATTGATGGTTAGTTCGTAAATACTATTCCTGTAGATAAGTTTTGGCGAAATAACATGGAGACAAAAATTGTGTTTAGCCATTTGTGTTATATGTTAAAATATACAGAATAACGCATGCATCCGTGACTGACTATTACATAACCATTTTTAACGAGTAAAAATACCCACTAAATTGGAAAGTGTTGTCTTTTTTAAGGAGCCGGGTCTTATAATGATGAAAATTTAATAGCTTTTTTTACCATTTCACTTCAATAGGAAAAGCTGATTACACAATAGGTACAGTTTTGTATCAAATTGTAGGGCTACTGAATCTCAACAGTTTGGTAAAAAAGTGGCAGTGATTTAAATCTCCCAAAATCTAGCTGAAATAAGGTTACAGGTGCTGCAAAAATATTTTTTTCAGTGACTTTGTACCATGTTAGTATTATGTGTTGTATATCATTAGAAATAGGGAATTCTGATTAAGATTAGTTAGTAATTCAGAAATCCAGGGAAGATATTTTAGAAGTTATGTTAAAAATGCAAAAAAGTTAATTTTGGCCAATTTAGGGTGTCCTTTGAATTTTTACTTAAAAGCTGAATTGAATGCATTCAGACTTTGACTGGGACGGTGGCGACGTCCTGTAATCCAGCTACTCGGAGGTCACAAATTGTGGATAGTTGTGAGCGATGGTCGGTGGGTGTGGTATTCTCTTGTGTGGATTAACGTCCACACTATTGAATACTACGTTAATCCATAAAGGCCATCCTTATAATTAGACCAATTCGTAATTCAGAGGCCGTGGTTCGGATTCCACGTTAAACTGTAGGTCCATTATTTGCCATCGGCTGTTGGGTTATTAATTAACAGTCCTGTCTAAGGAACATGTCAGTCTTAGTCAGTAACAAGACTACAAGATCACGCCACAATCATCTTACACTCAATCCTCATTCATACTTGGCTTAAAATACCTATTTTGTAGTATGGTTGCCATTTTAATAATGTAATCTTACTAAAACTGAAAAAAATTAGCAATAAATGTTTAAGGTCCTACCTAGAAGAACACTGGGAATCAACCCATCAGGGTCCCCCAGGCCGTTTCCTTGGCCGTACTTCTTCTTCAGCCTGGAGCGGACGTAGGCATGTAGTTGTTCGTACAAGGGTTTCACTGTATTATACCATTCACTCATTGTGTTTTCAAAATCCTCAATGCCATACTGGTCCTGCCAATATTTAGCTATGTTGCTGAACCCTGAAATGATGTAAAAGTTTGATTCGTCATATTTAATTATGGATCAAAATTTGATAGCAGCATTTCAGTTTTTCCTAAGCTATTGTACCGAAATGATTGGGATTGGTTTTAATCCACTAAAAAACTGATCTTATTATTGTAAATTATATTGAAGTTAAGCAACTAATAGTATGAATTACTCCATTACATTTTCCCTGTATTATTTATCAAAGGGGAATATTGAACAAGAATCACTAATAAAACTGAACACCCCCGTCACAGAAGACCTGCATACGCAGCAAATTTCCAAAGCAATAATAATAATATATGACAAGTCTTGTCACTATCTGTATCTGTCGATAAATATGAATTATTTGCCTATTCTCCATAAGATTAAAATGGAAACGAGTGTGCAGGTTTGCTGCTGTGAGGAACACTGAAAGTAGGCATTTCTACCATAAACAATTTTAGACTATTTGTACCAACTTCCATCTACACCTGTCCATAAATAGTTTGCCTATTCCCTATATGATTAATATGGGAATAGAGTATGCAGGTTTTATGTATACATAATAAATGAATATATATTTTAACGAAAATTATTGTTTTTGGCCTCTGGGCACCTTAAGACGAAAAATAAAATTGACCCGGGCTTAAGTCTTGCCATGAGACCTCCAGTAATAGCGTCTTCCCTATGGTAAATTTGCTAATATAAAAGTCTGATAATGTTTCCTACTTACAACGTTATAGTTTAAAATATACAAAATACTCTAGGGTTTCAAGTGCGTAAGATACTGCTCTAAGCATAATTGACGTACGACTTACCGCTCAAACGCGCTGCTTCGTTCTCCAAGGTCATCAGTTCTGTAAACAACGGCTTGGACGGCGCTCCGAGGGCGTCGTGCCACTCCTTCCAGAAACACTTCAACTCACCAACATTGCTGTTATCCCTCGTAACTCGTTCCTTTACGTCTAGACAGATGATATGATATTGTTAATTTTTCAATGCGTTAAGGGTGGATCCGCACTAGGGTGGATATGGGATTATATCCACCCTAGGACGGATATGTACTGATTATACGTTTTGTCAACAGTGCGTAATGTGTCTGTTATCACGCGGTTGTTAACAGCAACGTTTCAGAACTATTGAAAATTGGTTCACGTTATTAAAGCTAGTATAAGAAGTGTTTTAAAATTTAATGTTTCCATTTTTTATAATATTAACCACTCAAATACCGTTTCGTCTAACACACGTAGTGCAGTGCCCAATTAAATAATCATTAAACAATAATTATTCAATGTTCAATGAGACCATAATTGCCAAAGAATTTACAAAGAAACTAAAAATGTAATCACATTTTATATTATAATATTTTTTACAAAATTTAGATGATTTACGTTATCTATGCATTAAAAATAATTTAATGATATACTAAATACTTAATTAGCTCATAAAAATATTAAACTTACATAAAAACTAATCTGCTCACATGTCCTTAACAGTCGTATGTTTGGTAGATTTAAAATATCCTATGAAGGGGAATTGGAAAGTAGATAATATAGAAATATTTAATATTGAAATTACCGCAATTATATTTGTCGCCGACTCGATTATCTTTACTGAATTACTATCTTCAAGCCACCGAATATGCTACTGCTAAGGAAACTGTATAGTAGTAAAAACAGTAAGAGTAGGCCTAATTGTTACCTTTGTATTTCATTTTCAGGGTGTGGTCTGTAGATGCACAATCTCTAACTGCCGCTGTAGCATTTATATTTGTGATGCTGTCTTTTATTTTTGACAACTGAAAAATTATGTGAGCAGTATTATTCATTTTTAATTAATAATATTTTCAGTTTAAATTTGTACTAATTTGGTTTCATTTATATGAAACTAATTACCGCAGTAACAGGATATTTACTCTGTCAGGAGTCTTCAATTAAGTGAGTTTTTCAGTTTCTTAGAGTCTGAGCAAGGTTGAGTGGTGCAATGTGCAAAACAGTGTCCTTATCAGAATAGAGACTAAGTCCATTGTCAAGACACTTATCAAAAATGCTCTGTACATCAGCCTTTATTCGACTCGTCAATCGTATGCTCAAGCTCATGTAGTAACGCAAGCTCGGAATCATCGGCATATAAGAGAGCTGTGTAGTGTTTACACAATGAATAAGTCTGCTGTATACAGGGTGTGCATGAGAGAACCGAGACAACTGCCCTGAGGAACACCCTGCATTTTGGCAAATTGTAGTTTTGTTTTGTATCTTTCTACGCCTCTCGGTATTTTTTAACATTTTACTGGGGAAGTGTCTAAACCCCGGACCTGTTACTACCTAATGTCAACTTGTTTTTTTTAAGCATTATTAATTAATAATAGCCCAATGAAGAAATAGCAACTGGGTCCATATTCGACCCTTGCGGGATTCGATTTTAGTAGTAATGTCTCACTCCCCAGTCTGGTGACCTAAAATCTATCCCTAAGCGTTAGTTCCTGGATGATCCACCATAGATAAACAGCGTGACCTAGCCAGCCAAATCCTGATGCAGCAATGCGTCAACTCTTCTTAAGTTTACTATATTTTGATTAATTTCTGTTATTTCACTTGCTCCGGTCCTGTTCTGGTGTGATTGTTCTATCCACTCTAAGAGGTAATCCAGCAGCTACAGCTGAAAAGCTAATGCTCTGATTCACCCAAATGAAGTACATTTCCGAGTTCGTATGCAAGCTACTCTTACACGTCTGGACGGATGGGGGAAGGTGGGTTTAGTTTGGGTATACACCACTTAACGGTGGAGTCATCGTACCCTCGCAGGATCGGGGGTACTCGAAGAGTTACCATTTGCCACAAAAAAGGTTAAGCCTATTTTCTGAACCGCATTTCCCATCCTGACGAAGTTAGCGGGGCGGCCGCTACCGCACCATAGTAGCACCGTCCAAGAAAGCCTGCACTAACCTAATATACAATGTACTATTGACTAGTGCTGGATCAAGTTTAAACATTCTAGGTCTTATCATGTATCAGTTATCTACCATGAAACATGCACTTCTAGATGGCAGCACATACGTCCATCGGCATGGCGATTGAGGAACTCAGTGGCTGCACATGCGCCCACTAAGCCACGAACGTGTTTAAATACAATCGATTTAATACTGTAGGCTCATCATTCTGTGATCCAGCTACTTGGAGGTTACGAATTGTGGATAGTTGTGAGTGATGGTCGATGGGTGTAGTGTTCTCTTGTGTGGATTAACGTCCGCACTATTGCATACTTCTGTCACGATAGTCATCTTTTCAAAATTATTTATAAATTTGGGTTTTCCACAAATTAACGATTATAAATTATGAATGCCTTAAACACGAGTAAGAAGATCATCGCATTCATGTTACAAATATCTCATGAGTGCTTTAAATAATACAAATGAATACACTATTTCTACAACATATTCAAGATTTAAATCACTTTTATTTCATTTATCTACGACCATTGCAATATATGAACGTACATTATTTTCACTTTTCCTCTTTAAAAACTGTTTATATTGTTTTGTATGAAGGTTTAGATTTTGCAGGTGCTAGGTTGTTAATTACAACTTAAGCTTATGCATTTATCTTTTCCGGAGTTAAATTGAACTCCTAACTGCTTAAATAGCTCAATTTGTGAATGATTCAAAACTGACATTTGTCGTTACTAAAAGCTCCTAAAACGCACTATTTTTCAGGATAAATCAGCTGATTTTGCATTATTTTCAGTATATACATAATGACATTACTTTCGTCAAATGCTGATCTCTGATTGGTCTACAACCTGTATAGTTATGAGTCTCTTATAATGTTACTCTCAGAATCTGTATTAGTACTTTTTGCAATGGACATAGATAGAAAATTATAATATAATATATGTACTTTTGTCACCAAAATTTAAATATATTTTTCAAATTTGGTGACCAAAGCTTCCTGTTTATGTCATTTATTAAAAGACATATTTTTACTCACTCTATTTTGTTTTTCAGATGATAATGCTGCTTCTCCTTGAGCTGCCACATATAAGAACATTCGTCTAGTATTCGAGTCTTTAAACTTTTTCCATTCATAAGAATTGACTCTTTTTGAAACACTATCTCCATAATCATCAAACTTCTTGTTCGCTTCTTCCTTTAATAAAAAATTGGTATGACATGTCTTTATTACATTTATTATATTTTCAGTATTTAGTTTTTTTTATTATCATATAAAATTATACGTTAAAACTAAAAAATAGATTTCTGCTTTGCAACTATTGATAGAATCGGAGGAATTGTAAAATCTCTTAGTAGACCGCTGTGAAACTGTATGATGTAAAGAAAATTTAAGAATTTTAGTTATAACTAATATAAGGCACACATTATGATTAAAAAGTGTTAACGCAAAACGAAATCATAAAAAAGAATTTTTCAACTTTGAACAGTGTAACATTGGCTTTTGAATTAAAATTTGATGACACTATTAAATCATATCATTCTAAATTTTAAACAATAGTGGCTAAAATATTTGTACCTGCTCTAATCTTTATGTCACTTAGCGGTGACCGGTTTCAATGTAAATTCTTAACCTAATTTGTAATTCGGTTTTAAGATAATCGTTCATTGAAGAACGTAAAAATTGATACAGAAAAGAATTATGAACAAAAATTTAGTAGATATGTCGTGTATAATCGTGTGAATCTCACAATAAATGGCGGCCTGAGAGCCGTTGTAGGGCGCTGGTCTAGACTGACAATTTTCTCCCACATGTTCACCCTGGGTTATTCAAAGGAAATAAACGGTATCACAGGACTAACACATACTTTCTATCTTAAGTAAATAAAAAAAACTACAACCATCAGTATACTAATTTTTAAACTTTAATTAAATGTGATTAAAACTATATTGTTTCGAAAAAATCTTTTGAACCTTCGGGGGAATAACACCCTCCTCCGGAGTAAAAAATAAGGTAGTAATGAAACCTAGTTCCGTAGTTTAAGTGATTCGGATGCTAAAAAATAAAAACTTTTTTGTTCTTTCCAATCATATGTACCTCTTGTTTATGTCATTTATGTAGGTTTCTAGATAGCTGTTTGAAAGTATGTCATTATTTTTGGAGACACGGAATATCTTAATAATCAATAGACATGAGTGACTGAATCACATTAGGATATGAATTGCGATCTGAAAGATAAGAGTTGAGTATGTAACGCAAATTTTCCACAAGTGAATATGATTTTCACTGTATGATGTAAAGAGAGTTTTTGAGAGAATTTTATTTAAAACTAGTATAAGGCACACATTAGGATTAAAAAGTTTTCACGCAAAATGAAATCATAAAAAAGATTTGTTTTCAACTTTAAATAGTGTAACATTGGCATTTGAATTAAAATTTGATGACACTACCAAATTATATAATTCTAAATTTTAAACAATTGTGGCTAAAATATTTGTACCTGCTCTAATCTTTATGTCACTTAGCGGTGACCGGTTTCAATGTAAATTCTTAACCTGATTTGTAATTCGGTCTTAAGATAATCGTTCATTGAAGAACGTAAAAATTGATACATAAAAGAATTATGAACAAAAATTTAGTAGATATGTCGTGTACAATCGTGTGAATCTTACAATAAATGACGGCCTAAGAGCCGTTGTAGGGCGCTGGTCTAGACTGACAATTTTCTCCCACATGTTCTCCCTGGATTATTCAAAGGAAATAAATGTTATCAGAGGACTAACACATACTTTCTATCTTAAGTAAATAAAAAAAACTACAACCATCAGTATACTATATTTGAACTTAATTTAAATATAATTAAAAAGATATCGTTTCGAAAAAACTTTTTAACTTTCGGGGGAATAACGCCCCCCTCCGGAGTAACAAATAAGGTGGTAAGGAACCCTAGTTTTCTTAATTTAAGTGATTCGGTTGCTAAAAAATAAAAACTTTTTTTGTTCTTTCCAATCCTATGTAGCTCTTGTTTATGCAATGAAATAGGTTTCTAGATAGCTGTTTGAAAGTATGCCATTATTTTTGGAGACACGGAATATCTTAATAATCAATAGACATGAGTGACTGAATCACTTTAGGATATGAATTGCGATCTGAAAGATAAGAATTGAGTATGTAACGCAAATTTCCCACAAGTGAATATGATTTTCTTAGTCTTTTACCACTACAAAATACTTGGGAAAATTGTGCTACGGTTCGATTATTGCCTGGGAATCACTCAGCTATTTTGCCGGGTTAAGAGTCTGCATCAGTGGTAGCCATCTTGGATTTTAGTCCCGTAAGAGCAATGTTAAATTTTGACGCCTTTATCTCCTTGACCTATTGTCATAAATTAACGGAAGAGGTGTCAAATTAAAGGTATTACAGTCCTCCAGGGTACCACCTTACAGAACTATTTTCGCTCTCAATAAAAAATAATAATGATTTATTTTGTAAAATATTCCTGGATTTTGTTTTTATATCAAGTTAAATTTTTGAACGTATTAAAAAGTCATGCCCTTGAGCCACATCTCATCAATGTACTTCCAAAGTTTTACATTGATACTTTGATAATTAATGCCACTACAGACGCCAAAGTGAAGGTATTTTCAGCCAGAATTTAACATTGCTCTTACGGGACTAAAATCCAAAATGGCTACCACTGGTGCAGACTCTTAAATCCAGGATCGAAGCTTAAATCTCACAGTAGTAGCCAGCCTTGTCCTACTAACCGAAATTAAAGTAAGAAAAAAATAGATTTGCCCTTGGGCGTGGGTTAGCATTCACTTACAAAAGCAAAAGGAGATTTTTCTTGACCATAACTAAATAAATAGATAAAAGTATAAATAAAGCAAGCAAAAATAAAATTGTTAACTCAACAACACGTGTCGTTTCCTGACCAGCTACGCTCATGTTGAAACTGGTCCAACAACCGGGTTGACCCAGGAACCTAAAGCTGGTAATTAAAACTAGAAAAAATAAATAATAATAATTTATCAAAACCAATCAACAACTCTTTATCAAGTAAAAATTATTTCGAAGAGGGGCATTTGTTTTTTACATCCAGCTATTTGTTAGTACATTTGTTAGTCCACCTAAATACTCAAACCGATTGAATGGTTTTAAATACAAAACAGAAAATTAAAGAACAATGATTATTAAGTTTATTCTCACGAGCTCCTTCATCTTTTGATCCTTTAGAGATTTCTCTGCAGAGTCATATTCCCACTGTTTCAAGTTCGCAGCATTTCCCAATTCTTCGCTTTTCTTGTAAACATCCTCAATAATTTTTTTGGCTTCTTCTTCATTAGTTTCAATCGAGGCTGAACCTATTATTATGCAGACTAATGGAAGCCACTGAAAATGTAAATGTTGATTAAATTCTATCTTGTGACAGAAATTCAAATGTATGGTAATTATTTGTAATGACAAGTGTTTAATAACCCCGATAATCACAATTGAGCATAACCGAACACAACCGATAACATAATCGATAATCGAACATTTGGCTTCATCAGTGATAATTATTTATCCTTTTAGAACCTGTAATAGCTCAATTATTTGATGTACTGCTAATAAAGACGGTTATAACAAAATTCGAATAGTAATTCGGTTAATTTTAGTAGAATAATTTGAAAATACCTTATAGTGCCAAATTTTAAAAACGAATACATTGTTGTGTATTTGGGAGTTTTTTTACAAAGAGCTCACTTTGAACTTGTTTCCCATTATTCTGATTAAAATGTCAAATTTACAATTTTATTCCACTCATTTTAGTCCAGCACAACTCACTGTTAGAAATAAAATACCCTTACGACTAATTTACCTAAAAATAATAATAAAATATATACAAATCAAAGAGTAAAAATAGATTTTCAACTTATTTTTTAGTTTTCATTTTTAATAAATAAGATTGAACTAAATAGCGTATGGTTAATGCAATTTCATTTGAATTATTATAAAATCCTTATATATTATAGTTGGAAGATAGTTTTAAAGGTCAATATAAGTAAACTAATATTTATTTTAATCTTACAGGTAGTTATTGCGTTCTGTTATAGCGCTTCAATAGATAACTAATAAAAGTGCAGATAAACTCATAAAAATTACACTCATAATGTGTGAGTAGCAAAAAAATTAAGGCATGTTACAAGCACCACCTTCATATATTTAGGAATTGGAAAAATAGAGATTTTATAAATATATTATTGAATAAATAGCCTACATTATATAAAGTACGTTCTTGGCAGAAAAGGACCTTATAAATCAATTTCATACAGTATTTAAATTTAAAAAATGGAGGGCGCAGATAAGTTATGCCATTGATTAAAAATAAAGTAGATATAATTTAAAACTATTGAGTACACTCACTTGTTTCATGTTGAAGCAGAAGTATTAACTGCCTTACTCATAGACAAGAACACCATCGTATGAGTACAATAAGCGATAATTATGACTAATAAGTGAACAGCTGTTATCTTGCAAGCTATTTAACCCATATGCCATCAATTTGATATGGCTTTAGAACAATCTACAGCAAACTATTAGAATGTCATCAAAATTATTTTTTTTATCATTATAATGTTAAATGTTTATATCGGTAGTGTTACAAACTGTAATACCAGCAATATTTGTATATTTGGACAAGGATCTCGATAACGGCTCTAACGAATTTCTTTAAATTTTGGAAACAACTCATTTCCGAGTGGAAAATAAGTTCTAGATAGGTCTATTATCCAGGATAATTCTGGTTTTCTTGTAATATTAAGTTCAACATCTAAAAACTTGTTGAGTGAAGATGACAAACATTATGTATGTAATAAATGAAAAATTATCAAATTACTAAACAATTTGTAAAAACTAAAGAGTAAAATTACTGTGCGAAATAAAAGCAGAAAAAAGTAGCCTATTTCGAAAATCTATCGTGTTTTGATAGAAAACTAATTAATTGTGTTGCTTGAAGACACTGTAACAAAGGAATTGGTATAAATTAGATTTCCCTTTTGCTTTTTAATCCTCATTCCATATCCAACACAATCACTTGACCGCTAGTAGTTTGGGGGTGGGGGTTGTACTCAAAAATTGGGGTTTTGCTTTTTTCATAAGTAATTTAAAAAAATCTTATTTATGTATAAATTTTTATTTTACATTAGAATTAACTCAAAAAACTACACAATTTAGAAGCCTTAAAGTTTTTCTCTATCTCCAACCGTTACCAAGATAATGAAATATGTAAACACAGTACGTTGTATTTTTGGGCTCCAATGTTAATCTTATGGAGGATAAGAAAAACTAATATTTCACTTATCAATCAATATTTTTTTATTAAACTTGCTTTTTACCTTCAAGTGGCTGAGATATGTCCATTTATTCTTAAAAATCATAGTTTATGTGTTTATCATGGCAGCTAACCTGCATACTCTTTTCCCATGTTAATCATAAAGAGAATATGCAAACTTCCTTTATTTATGGACACATGTTTATGAAACTTGGTATAAATGGTCAAACTAAAAATCGTTTATGCTAGAAATGCCTACTTTCAATGTTCCTCACAGCAGAAAACCTGCATACTCTTTCCCATGTTAATCTTATTGAGAATAGGAAAAAATCTTTTATATTTATCGACAGATATTAATAAAACTTGTCATATATTATTATTATTCTTATATCTTGGAAATTCACTGAGTACGCAGGTCTGCTGCGACGGGGGTATTGACTCCTGTGAAAAGTGCTATTTCAGTAGTCTCAAAGAAATTGCTACTTGATGACGTAAAAATTCCAGACAAAATTAAGTCACGGAGAAAAACAATTACTTGAAGTAATAAAAGAAGGGTGAAATTCCTTTGGCTAAATTCAATTTGCGTGGTTAGAATTAATTTGTATTGTGTGTAAAGCTTCACAAGAATATATTTTCCAGAAAACTAATTTAAACACTCGATAAATGCAATATAAATGCAAATATAAATTAATCATAATCATTATATCAAACCTCTAATTAAACTATTTATTTTCCTTTCACAATAATTATTACTTTAAATATTACCATGCAGTGATTAATCTTAGTTTGTTTATTGTATTGTTGTTAGATCTTTATAATTTAAAGTTATATTTTTTTTTACTTTTACACTAACTTTTTTCCATCAAAGTGTACAAGCGATAATAGTAAAATTTAAAATTCTTTATCTTGATTACAACTTATTTATGTACAACCCGTCTTAACAGTGTGTTTTTCTTGCGATACATTGTTATAAAAAGAATAAATATCATTCGTAAGTAGTAATTATAACTTTCGTTTCTATATTTAGTTACTAGGATAAGATACTGAGTTCCAAAAACACTCGTAAACTTATCTAATCCCCCTTGTTCTTATGTAACAACTACACCCAATAATCACTCCCTGGATGCTGTAAAAATGATCACACGACAATCACTCACAAGTGTTGCCAACATCACTGATCACACTCTCAGTGTTGCCATCATACCTCATCACACTCTCAGTGTAGTAGCCAACATCACTGATCGCACCCTCAGTGTTGCCAACATCACTGATCACAATCTCAGTGTTGCCAACATCACTGATCACACTCTCAGTGTTGCCAACATCACATAACACACGCTTAGTGTTGCGAACATCACAGATCACACTCTCAGTGTTGCCAACATCACGCATATCAGTCTCAGTGTGGCCAACATCACTCATCACACTCTCAGTTGTGCCAACATCCCTGAACACAATCTCAGTACTACCAAAGACAATTTTATTCTAATACAGACTTGCAGCGACGGTTGCGCTTTTGTTAGTTACTAGCCTGAACACCAGGCTGCACTAGCGCTGTTGGGCATAGAGACGTTGCCGAATTGAACACGCAGACGACGGATGACGGCGCAGATGTCAGTGAAAGTTTATCTCACTCAAACCTATTACCTTTAGAATTTACTCATTGTAATTAACTGGGGGATCGGTGTTGTGCATTTCACAGCTTTGTTTCTCTTTCGTTTAACAAAGTCACTACGAATATATACAACAGATTAATTTGTTTTGAGAAGAAATATTTTGTTTAATATATATTAGGCAAATAACCAGTGAAGATTCTAGGCCTGATTGGTCGACCACAACGCATCTCAGTTAATTTCTTTGTTTTGCGGTAATTATTTGTTAAAGCTTCAGTTTTAGTACTCAAGAATAAATATTTCTTCCATTAGCTTAGGTATCACTGTACTCATTTTGTACATTATCTACAAAACTTTTGTGCTCTTATTTATTTACAATACATCCGGCCTATTCGAATTGGCAACCTCGCGGGCCGTCTTACCCAGGCTGAAACCGATTAGATACCAATCACACTTTCAGGGCTGCCATCAACACTGATAACACTCTCAGTACAGTCAACATCTCTAATCTTAATCTCACTGATGCCAACGCACGAGCGCGTCCGTTAATGGACAGTAAATGAAACCGTAACGTGGAATATTAACGAGGTTCTCACAAACCGGAAGCTGACGAATATCCCAATTTCCTGATCAACCCCTCACAATCTAAACTTGGTTCGGATTAAACACCCTTTTATAATGTACCGGTGTTCTGGATGAGCGAACATCAATTTGTTGTTGCTCGTGGACTGATTGCTGTTTTCATTTCTTACTATTACTAAACGTTGTAAAGGAAAGTGAAAATCTTCTACAAAAATCTCTGGAATTAGATTATATGTTTCTCGTCCTCTATCCATTGATGATCCTTGTAAATTAACCAGCTGATCTTTATCAGTTACTCATTCAGATGATAAATATCATCAACTCATAATAGTCATCGCAATTACTGTTCACTTAATTACTTTAAATAGAGACTACGGTGTGTCGGCAATAATATGTGAATGCTGATTGTAACTAAGTGGGATAAAATTTGAATCTAGTATTTATGTCGAAAACACTTTGTAATATTAGGAAGATGGCGTCGTCCTGAAATCCAGCTACTTGTAGGTCTCGAATTGTGGATAGTTGTTAGAGATGATCGGTGGATGTGGTAATATATTGTGTGCACTAACGTCCCCAAACTGTAGGTCTCTTAATTGCCATCGTCTGCTGGGCTATTAGTTAACAGTCCTGTCTAAGGAGCATGTCAGCCTTAGACAGTAACAAGATTACAAGATCGCCCCACAATCATCTTACACTCAATCCTCATTCATACTTGGCTTAAACTACCTACCTTGTAGTATGGTCGCCATTAATCTAATCTAATCGAATCTAATATAATATAATGACGAACATATATGCCACAATCAAATTCCTGATAACATATTTAAATAAAGCCAGGTATTTTTGCCATAAAAGTGTATATCAAGTGTATATGAGTTATACTTGTTACGTAAATTTACTATTATATGACGCTTTGTAACTATTTTTATAGTGATTTTACGTTTACGTGCGTTAGGCGTGGTAAATGTGGAAACATTTTCAGAGATTATACGACATTAAAAAATCCTTAATGATAATCGCCTTTACAGTATAATATCAAATATACTTTGGAACGGAAAACAAAAATAATGACACACAAATAATTCATATATTAAGCCTGCACATTAAGGTGTATTACTTGGAAGTAGATGGATTTTTACTACAAATTAAATTTGTTTAAACGGATGTGGGAAACCTCTAATAAGTATTTTTTATAGATTTTTATTGAATATTAAAGCTTGTTCCTGCTTTTTAATTTGATATATAACACAATACTCATATCATTTATGAAAAAATAATATTATCTGGAACTGTTAAAGCATGATTTTGTAGGTATGATAAGTTTTTTATCCATTTCTCCGACAACTGTGTTTTTATTTACTAATGTATCTTTTCTCAGTAACCCTTATACCTAGGACCTTTAAACTTTGCACAATCATGAAAGACACTATGTACAATTACTCCAGTTGGTTTAAAAAATGCCTTCTAGAATATTAGTTATAAAATATTTTATATAAAAATAATATTTTTAGCTTACAATCATAAAAAAATATACCTACTTTACCATGAAATTGAAATGTTCAAAAAACCACTAGGCAAAATATTGAAGAAAGAATCACAAAACTGTGAACAACATTTCAGATCTCTAGCTTAAATAGCTTCTTAAAAAAAGGCACATAAGGTAAAATAGCAAATTATAGGAAGGCCTGCTTCCCTTAAAACCTATACAGTATAACCTTTTAAGTTATTCCATTGGCATCTTACTAATAACTTAAGTTTTGGCATTTGGTGGGAAAACGTACTCAAAAAAGGTAAAAAAGACTAAAAACTACCTCGTAAAAACCAAATAAATATTGATATATCGTGCAAATATTTATAAACAGTACATTTATGATCGATATTTACTTAAAACAGGGGTCTATGATATTATTACTATCACAACCCTGAATTATCATGGCCGGAAATTTGGCATCCGCCTCCGCTCTCCTCAGATCAACCTGATATGTTTGTTGCATGATACTGCTTTATCTTTCCTCCTTATCAAGTATTTGCGAAGCCTTTCATGGGTCGTATTCCTCATTAAAATCTATCGAATAACAAGTAACAAGTAGCAAGTGACTAATTAGTTATTAATTAAATTTTATTTTACAAAAACTATCTTACTTGAACACGCATTTTATTCATTTATATATTCTTAGGCTTTTCTAAATATGGTGCTTGCATCAAATATATTAATAATTTAGAAGCGTATTCATACAAAACACAATACTCTTCAAAATAGCTTTTCTTAGATGTAGGAAAATAAAGACTGGCACGGTGGCGTGTCCTGTAATCCAGCTACTTGGAGGTCCCGAATTGTGGATAGTTGTGAGAAATGGTCGGTTTATGTGGTGTTCTCTTGTGCGGATTAACGTCCGCATTATTGAGTACTGCGTTAATCCGCAAAGACCATCCTCATAATTAGACCAATTCGTAGTTCAGAGGCAGTGGTTCGGATTCCACGGTTAACTGTAGGTCCCTTAGTTGCCATTAGGGCTATTAATCAACAGTCCTGCCTAAGGAATATTTCAGTCTTAGTCAGTAACAAGACTACAAGATCGCGTCACAATCATGTTACACTCAATCCTCATTCATACTTAGCTTAAAATACCTACATTGTAGGATGGTTGCCATTTCAAATATCTAATCTTATCAAATATATCTGGGTAGGTCTTCGGTTAAAAGTTTAAAATACAAAGTTTCAACTCTTATTACACTCTTACACACATAATTACAATACACTCTTAAATATATTGGACTAACACTTATTTACATAAAATATTCTCTAGAATACATCACTTCCACGATTTTCAAACAGAGCAACAGAATATAGTAATACATTGTATCATCTATAAATATGAGTATAAGGTCATTAAATATTTAAAATTTATCCTTGAACGAAAAATCACTTTGTAGTTGTTGTTCAAGCTGATTTAGTGGTAGTACTAAATCCATGAGGATAAAAAATAAAGATATTTAGTTTAAAAGTGTATCTTTGTAAATAAATTTTCTTTTAGTGGTTTCAACGTCATGATTATTTTCTTATGAAAAACTGAAACGAATTGAAGCAAAACTTTCCCGACGCGTCACTTTTTTGTTGATTTGAGACATTTAAACTAATAAATAGGAAATCTTCGGATGGGTCTAGGACGATTATTGCTCGGCGAATCATTACAACTTCATACACCACAAACATTAACACCATTTGCTAGGCTTCATGTCATATAGACCCTCCGTTATTACCTGTAGCCCAGTTGAATGAGGGAAACAGGTCGCACTCGTGCTCAATAGCCTTTGACCAAAATGTCAGATGCAGTTATTGCAAGTTCTACCTTTACCCCCTTGTCTTTTGACAGGTCCGATTACCACTTTAATATTAAACAGACTTAAAGTTTCTTTCGCATTCAAGTATTATTCGAATTCAACCTCAAAGAAAAATGTTTGTATTTACTTACCTGTAAGAAATAGGTTATCGATATGTCTAAAGGATTTTTCTCAGTTCACCTAAACAGCTGTTCTTATATCAGCTATGATAATTAGCTATGACGTCACTAACCATATGATGTCACTAGCCAAATTACGTCAGTTTAAAATTTTGGTCTTGCAATCCCCCCCTCCCACCCAGCGAAGACAATAATTACGTTACAGTATACTTACACGATGCATAGCATTTACTACTTGTACAGTCACACCTAATAGCTTGGAATTCAAGAAAAAGCCATTTTTTTAGTTTAAATTATAGAAGTTAACGCTATTAAAATTCTAAATATAGAGGTTCAATCAGAAGTTTGAATTTTAGAAATTAGTGAAAATAAAATTCTAAATATAGCCTACTTGTACTTTTTATAACTCGTTCTTAAAAAAATCCACCAGAGAGAAAAAAAATTTGACAGCACAACTACAACCTATAACGTTACAATCTAACGTTACAACATGATAACTATAACCGTTGCTATTTATACTTCGAAAGTTGTAACGAAGCAGAGAAAAACAATGCCTTAGTCTTCGAACCTAGAAGAATTGCAGATATGCACCAGTTCACGTTTCGACTCAATTTTTTAACTATTTAGAATTTCAGAAGCTTATGGAAACCTAGTAAAAACGGAATTAAAGGAACTTAGTTCGAATTCTAGAGCCTCAATTACAAATGAATTCAAATTTTATAGGCGTCAAAAATGCATAAATAAATAACTAGTTTTCATTGGAACATGCAAAATCTACGAATTGTAGAGGTTTTTGAACTATCGTAGATCGAATCAGCAAGGTTCTACTGTAAATTAAAATCTTAACTTTTATTTATAATTTATTTTGTAATAAAAATTATTAGGCTCCTCTCACCTTTTTATATAGTATTTTTCTACGGGGATTGTCACTATAAAACAACCTAAAGCACCTAAGAATCCTCCTACCAATAGACTACAATCCACCTACTCGTAGGTAACGAATTGTGGATAGTTGTGAGCGATGGTCGGTGGGTGTAGTGGTCTCTTTGTGGATTAACGTCCGCACTATTGAATATTGCGTTAATCCGCAAAGAATACTGGTAAATAACTAGACCGATTCGTAATTCAGAGGCTGTGGTTCGGATTCCACGTTTAACTGTAGGTACCTTAGTTGTTGTAATCGGCGGTTGGGCTATTAATATTAACAGTCCTTTCTTTGGAACATGTCAGCCTTAGTCAGTAACAAGACTACAAGATCGCGCCACAATCATCTTACACTCAATCCTCATTCATACTTGGCTTAAAATACCTACCTTGTGGTATGGTTTCCATTTCAATAAACTAATTTAATCATTAAAACGGCCTGCTTCCTCAGGGAGTAGTTTCTCTTGTCATACACGCCTTACGCAAACGGGCTGAACACCGAACCCCCTGAAGAAGCAGGACGTTTCTTTGGTCCTGCGAAACGTAGGATTCCTGGGGTGCTGAAGGTTGTTTTATAGTGACAATCTCCGTTGGAATAAAACTACCTATAAAAAATGTGAGAGTATCCTAATAATTTTTTATTACAAATTCTACCTCACCATTAAGTGGAACATGTCTTTCAAAAGTAGTATAATTTATTTTTTAGTTTAAATGCACAAAAACATTTTTCATAGAAGAGACAAGCAGGAAAGTGGTCTCAGCACATCAGAATTCTTTGGTTAACTCAAAAATTGAACCCTCGACCTCTTTAATCTTTGTCAAAAAACCTAACTAATAAGCTATCCAGACAGCATTTTAAAATGGGACATTTTAAGGCATAATTAGAATCCCCAAATGTGACTACTTTTTATCCTTATATATTTGTGTTTCGTATGTACACCCAGCAATAAAACTTTATGACAGTTATTAAACTTCCATCAAAAGCTTAGACATATTTTCATGCCCGTTGAGAAAACTGTCTTATTCCGACGAGAACTTGCTACTTTGCTAAATGATGACAAAGAGAACTTCTCTGATGACAGAGAGTATCAAACTTTTGGAACTAAACATCTTAGCACGTCTTCCTTCACTGGTCTTGGTATAGGTATAATATCTTAAGTACCACACTAATAGATGTGTCAAAACTAGCTTATGTTTACATGAGTTGGTTTCTTTCCAAAAGCTGTAACGCAGTAAGGACTTCTTGATAGAGTTTATGTAATATTCTTGGTATTTATATAAAATAGTTGCGTTAGTACTCAATAACGTCTTTAGACAACTCCACGAAATATAATTGTGATGTGTGTTTGCAGTCAAAACGTTCTGATCCCTAAATCACAAGGTATTATAATAGTTTAAGTTATAGTATTTATATTAATAATATAAAAGGTTATAAGGCCGTTATATAGGACGTGGAGTATCTCAAATGGCTATTTTTACGATCAAAAGTAAAATAAGACTATTAATACACGGATTTCGTTACCCTTAACATGTATAGCTTTTTGTTTAATCAATTAAGTAAGTCATTTACTCAATTTTTGAGAATAATTGATTTTTTTCTTTAAAATCACTTTTAAAACCATTCAAAGTGTATACAACCAGAGGATTTTATGATGTTTCTTCACAATCTTTTGTGAGACATTTTAATTTTTATAAATATTTATAAATTTTTAGCAACAAGTAATTTAACGTGACGGTAATCCTCATTAAAACTACGCACCCTGTCAATTGTTGAACCCTCGACCTCTTTAATCTTTGTCAAAAAAAACCTAACCAATAAGCTATCCGGACAGCTTATAAAAATGGGACATTTTAAGGCATAATTAAAATCTCCAGGTGTGACTACTTTTTATCCTAATATATTTTGTATTTCGTATGTACACTCTGCAATAAAACTTTATGACAGTTATTAAACTTCCATCAAAAGCTTAGACATATTTTCATGCCCGTTGAGAAAACTGTCTTATTCCGACGAGAACTTGCTACTTTGCTAAATGATGACAAAGAGAACTTCTCTGATGACAGAGAGTATCAAACTTTTGGAACTAAACATCTTAGCACGTCTTCCTTCACTGGTCTTGGTATAGGTATAATATCTTAAGTACCACACTAATAGATGTGTCAAAACTAGCTTATGTTTACATGAGTTGGTTTCTTTCCAAAAGCTGTAACGCAGTAAGAATTTGTTGATAGAGTTTATGTAATATTCTTGGTATTTATATAAAATAGTTGCGTTAGTACTCAATAACGTCTTTAGACAACTCCACGAAATATATTTGTGATATTTGTTTGCAGTCAAAACGTTCTGATCCCTAAATCACAAGGTATTATAATAGTTTAAGTTATAGTATTTATATTAATAATATAAAAGGTTATAAGGCCGTTATATAGGACGTGGAGTATCTCAAATGGCTATTTTTACGATCAAAAGTAAAATAAGACTATTAATACACGGATTTCGTTACCCTTAACATGTATAGCTTTTTGTTTAATCAATTAAGTAAGTCATTTACTCAATTTTTGAGAAATAATTTTGACTATTCTTTCTTAAAATCCACTTTTTAAACCAATTTCAAAAGTGTATACAACCAGAAGGAAAATTTTATGAGTTTCTTCACAATCTTTTGTGAGACATTTTAATTTTTATAAATATTTATAATTTTTAGCAACAAGTAATTTAAAGTGACGGTAATCCTCATTAAAACTACGCACCCTGTCAAGATGATAAGGCACAGACTGACATCCCAAACCTGTCCTTCTCTCTTGCCCAATCCGAAGCAAGACGAATCCAAAAAGATCTAAGATTATTAAATGGTGCAACTAACACGACTTGGTTTTATATATTTAGATAGGTAACAAAACTAGATAAATCAATATACAACACTATGGCATTTTTAAACTATAAGAAATAGGTACAAAACTTAAAAATTAGGTACATAAACCCCCAAAAATGTAAAGGATCAACGTGGCAAGTAAAACTGTTTATTTTGTACAGTATTTATTTACTTTATAGTTTTAAATTGACGATTGATACAGAAGGCATTGAATAGTAAAGCATATTGCTAATGGAAAATAAACCAACAGCTGTAGCTTTAGAAATCAAATGTTTTGATTGTAGAAAATTTGTAAACAAACTTATCCTCCATAAGGTTCACATTAGAAATTTTAAACGCCGTGAAATGAGTTTTTGAAATATCACTAAAACCTTCCCAGATACAAATATTTTATGGCGATTGGATGAGTAGTTTGGCAACGCATAAAGGACATACAAACATACATTCATTTTTAAATATAGAGATTAAAAATTTCTACTGTATTTTAAAACTCAAATTTCAACTTCTAGGGGTTCTAAAACAAAAAGTAACAAAATATCATAATTCCAACAATGTTCAGAGCAACCTATAATTTATTTATATGGACTTCATCATTAATCGTATTTTAAGTTTTTTAAATATGTATTTTTACGACGTTTAAATTGTATAGTTGTAGTATCTGAAACAATTATAAGAATTATATTTTATCCACGCTGAAAACTGCGTTAAAGGATAAATCATTGTGATCACGAAAGTCAGATTGTTGTATTATATGGTTTGATCCATATTGCATTTCAAAAAAATGACGTCTAAGCTTATAAGGTTTGTCAATTGGAAAAAGATAGAAAAAAAACTAGAAACAATTAAGGTTCTTTAAAAATTTTTGTATGATCTCAACGGATTACCGAGATATTAAAAAATAAAACAAGTACGTTCATCCACAAAATTTGTGGGGCTCATTTTTAATAAAAATTAAAATTACATTAGATTTTCAATAGTTTAATCAATGGCTTTGTTGGACAACGGCTTAGACTATTTAGCCTGTTTGTCTAAATCATTTATGCTCGGGATAATTCAGTTTGGTGCTCGTGTTCATAGATTGACAAACTGTTTGTGGACTGTCTCTATAAAAGATATCTATAATATTATAAAGAAGAGGTGGTTTCTGTATGTTTGTTTGTGGGTTTGTGGGTTGTTTTTTTTTTGTTGTGGCAAGGGCTAAAACGCAAAAAAAAAAAATACTGAGAACCAAAACAGTTTGTTGAAATTTTACACACAAAGGTAGATCTTAAACTCATGCAACACATAGGCATACTCATTTCCTTAAAATCCTCTCGGGCTACGCCTTGTGAACGTCCTAAGTTTCAATTTTTTACATTTTTAGAGAATGGAAAACATAAAATTTACTTGAATGTCAACAGCCTGTGTGAACACTAAAGTTTGACAGTTCGGGAAGAAGAATAAGAAGAAGAGCTACCGTGAGTCGACAGTCAGCCTAGGTTTCAATGTTTACATTTTCTAATGACAACATCCGTTTGCACTATATTTTGACAGTTCGGGGAGAAGAAGAAATAAAGTTGATTTTTCAGATAAACTGCTGGATCGAAATTAGTGAATTATTTAAAATAGTGGAATGGTAGATTTTAAGTTTTTTTCCGACGACTGTCTCTATTACATTAATCCTTATCCTCTCCCAATATTTGACAGATGTTACTTTGAAATGTTGTAGACACTCGTGTTTTGTCATTTTGTAATCAATGAAGAATTAATTAACAATAACTTAAATGTATCAGTAGAGCCTACACCTTTCAGCCTTTTTTTAACCCGTGCAAAGAACGGGTACTTTGGCTAGTATTATTTATATCACACACAGTAGGGAACACACGTACGTGGGATGGATACAGATTATACGCGAAAAAGTAATCTTAATTATTTTAATTATAGTTACATCTTGCTTAAATACAAAAATTCCTAAGTAAAATGTTAAGTGATTAGAAAAAAGGGTGGTCTCTTAGGAGGAATGGGCTGTGAAACTTTTAGACACCCTGTATTTACAGGCCACTAGGTTTTGTGACAGCAAATAGGAACCATAAGGCGCGATCACTTCCAGGTCATAAACCGCCTCCCTAACTAATTCAGACTTAGCAGTTGATTTGGAGGGTCGATTTTCATTGTTTAACAGTCCCGTTTTATGTGACTTTTGATTGTGTGTTGTAGGCCATAATCGGGGTTTTCGTTTTTCTCCCTCAGTTTTCACTTCCTCTATTTCTTCTTCTTATGTTAAGGAAAGTACGTTCCTTTCTTATTGCAGGTGATTTTGGTTTTAATGTACACAACAATTCCATTCTTTTAGTTTTAGTCTTATTTATCTACTTTAAAAAGAAATAGATAATTTGTTATTTAGTTTTGTTAATTTTGGTTACAATATTTGAACAAAAAAATAAGAATTATAAGAGACATAACATTGTTATTTACAGTATTCTGCAAAAAAAATATAATTTTTTTACTATGGTTCAGTAGAATTTTTTAGGGTTTTTTGTATTAATATATTGTCTAATCCAGCATGTAACATAGTTAATTATTACAGTTTCTGCATTTTTTTTTATAAAGAATTAATTATGAAAATACTTAACATTATTATTTATATAAGTTTTGTTAATATATTTTTGTTAACCAGCATTAGATTTATGTTTCAATATTTTTTTCCATTATTTGTTTAATAAAAAATAAAAAATTTAATATCAATGTATCAATAAATCGTTTGTTTTTTTTATTATATATAGTGTTTTGTATTTTAATAGATACATAAAATTGTGGGTTACGTTAATTTAATGTATTGGAATAAAATTAATAATTTTATGTTTGGGCTTTATTTGTCTATACCATGTTTGGATTTTGCGGTGATTTGTTTTTTGGACTGTTTAATTTGTTTTGTTTGTGATTTTTTTTTATTGTATAAAACATTAAAAACCAGTCGTAGTAACCAGCAAAATAAAAAACTATAATAAATTATAATGCGTTTAATTAAGTTAGAATGAAATTAGAATTTAAAACTTTCGAATGCGTTTTAAAAAACAACGGGAGGGAGTGTGGAGGAACTTCTCCCGTTTTCAAGTCATTACCTAATAATTTACATTAAAAATTAAAATATTAGGTTAAATATATTAATTATATCATGTTGTCAATAATACATCAGTGCTCCAACTCTCGTTATGAACGCACGTGTGTTATTTGGTTAATTTTTGCGTTACCGATATAATTTTCTTTTTATTGTGCATGATAGATAAGTAATTTATTATTGACAACATGATAAAATTAGTATATGTAACTTAAACTTTAAATTTTAATGTAAGTTATTGGGTAATCACTTGAAAACGGGAGGAGATGTTCCACTTCCAGAAACGTTGTTTAGTTAAAAATACAGACGCGTTGGAATAGTCCAATAAAATATATCGAATGATTAAGAAACAACGTCATTATGAATTTTAAAGATTCTGTGTGTTTGTGTTTGTGTGTGTGATGTGAACATTAACTTTTTACTCAAGATCAATATTTTAAAATGTTTTAGATCACGGTTTACACTAGTTTCAGAACCATATCTGGTCCCAAAAACCGCTGACTACGATAATTAATTTGCGACGCAGCGTACAACTTTGACATCTTAGACAAATGATGCCAGGAAATGCCTAAAGTGGTGATTTAGTCGTGCAATTAATTACAGCTGATAACAGCCTGTGTTGTGGCGCTTGCTGTTGTGGAACAACACTGTCATTGTGTGCATAAAGGTTTTAAAACCTAATACTATCTTAGACTAACTCTTTGTATTGAATTATATTGCAACTGCTTCTAAATTGATGAAAATAAAAAGAGTTTGGTGAAATTAACTTACTTACGTTTTGTAGTTTAATGCATGTTTCAGGTATAAATTTAAACTTGTTATTCAACCGTTACAGGCTATGTCATTGACACAAAAATTCACAATAAAATAAGTAAAAAAAATAAAACAATAGGGTTAAATATTTTAGTAAAAGACATTAAAACTAAAATTAGTTTACAAAGTAAACCATTCGATAAAAACCATACAATTTTATTAGACAAGATTAGGTTATTTAAATGGCAACCATACTACAATGTAGATATTTTAAGGCAAGTATGAATGAGGATTGAGTGTAAGATGATTGTGACGTGATCTTATAGCTTTGTTACTGACTAAGGCTGACATGTTCCTTAGACATGACTGTTAATTAATAACACATCAGCCAATGACAACTAAGGGACCTACAGCTTAACGTGGAATCCGAACCACGGCCTCTGAACTACGAATTGGTCTGATTATGAGGATGGTCTTTGCGGATTAACGTAGTATTCAATAGTGCGGACGTTAATCCACACAAGAGAACACTAGATCCACTGACCATCGCTCACAACTATCCACTATTCGTGACCTCCAATTTGCTGAATTACAGGACGTCACCACCGTCCCAGTCATGTACAGAGCTCTAGATTTAGTGGCCTTGTTTTATGTAGTTAATTGTTGTAGATAGCTACATTTACGTTACGTACATTTCCATGTTACGTGGCATATTATCTATAATATTATAAAGAAAATAAGGTTTCTGTATGTTGGTTTGTTTGTTTGTTGTGGAAGGTAAACGCGAAAAATGCCTGATAATACTGTAAATGGATTGAAACTTTACACAAAAATAGATATAAAACTCACTCAACTCATTGGCATATTCAGTTCCTTAAAATGCCCTCGAGCGATGTCCCATAAACATACTAGGTTTCAATGTTTACATTTACAAATAATGTAAACAAAAATTATTGGAATTTCAACAGCTTTGAACACTAAAATTTCACAGTACGGGAAACAAGAGACACAGATGCTGTAAAT
Organism: Nephotettix cincticeps; assembly: GCA_023375725.1. Taxonomy (NCBI): domain Eukaryota; kingdom Metazoa; phylum Arthropoda; class Insecta; order Hemiptera; family Cicadellidae; genus Nephotettix; species Nephotettix cincticeps. Next base: position 4,454,421 of record CM041785.1, read on the forward strand.
GTCATAGTTCAATGTTTACCGTTTATAATTAACCATCTGTTTGCTTGACATTTTACAGTCTAGGAAGAATAAGAAAAAAATTCATTTTTGCAGATGAACTGGTAAATCAATATTAATATTGCTGAAATGGTAGATTTTAACATTTCTCCAGATGCACATCTGTATTACGTTATTCCTTATAGTTTACCAATATTACTTAGCAGGTGGTACTTTGTCATGTTGTAGACACTCGTGTGTATACATTTTTGAGATCGTGTTTAGTATATAATACTATTAGTAAATACTTATTTTAATTAAGGAGTATTTTACCCCAAATAAAGCATTTTTCTTTTAATCAAATTGTCATGTTTTAGAATATTTAATTCATGCTGAAGACAAAAGGTAACCTCTCCCAAACCGGTTATACCCGTGCGAAGGACGAGTACTTTAGCTAGTATAAAATAAATGTATCTATTGCTTGAATAAATCATTGGATAATTGGATCATTGTGGAGCCTAAGATCTGCACTTGTCGGTGTGTGATTTTTTTGAAGGAGCTTAAATGCTTAAAACACGCCGGCAGCTACTGGGAGTGTGGGACTCACACCTACTAAAAATTCCACCTCTTCTCCAAGGGAATAGCCTAAAACTGTTTTTCACATTATCAAGGCTAATTCCGTAGTATCTGTTAAGTAGTCCCTAACGGGACTACTTAACAGCTAAACTTGAATGAAGCCGATCAAATCGGACTTTTATGCCTTTAATATATACTCAGAGAAGCTGTCGATTCGGTTCCAGTTCTCTTCAGAGCGGAGCAATGTCTCAAAGAAGGACACTGGGCTCAGAGGCCCAACCTTGGACACTAAAGAGACTCGGCTGTTGTGCACCTGCCGCAGAAGAAGATGGTGTGCTCTGCGGTATCGGTGATGTCGGGGCAGTAAAGGCAGTGTTGTTCTTGCCGATCGTGTCAAACACTTCCGGAAATAACCGTGGTGTGTGATGGTAGCGTATATACGGATTACAACAATCCATTTCCGTTTAAGACCACATGGTGCATCCAATCTGACTCACCGCTGGACCACATGTGTGCATGTTCTTGGATGGCGATTGGAGTGCACGAGTGTGAGGTCACTGGTCCGTGAGACGGTGACTCATGTGATCGGTGATCGCTCGCATATTGCATTGGGGTGAAAACTACCCCATCAGTCAGACTTGATGTGACGGAATCTGGGGAGTGTATAGGGTGCATACATATTCAAGCGTAACTGATCACTCTGCCAATAAGTCAATCATTAGCTGAAATAAACAAATTGCAACACCGCAGCATAGTTCATTACAGCATTTTTATTTCTAAAATATATAATTTAGATTCTTAATTATTGTCATAGCTATTATATTTTGCTGAGGTGAGGTCAACTTCCTTACCACGCAGCTCCTCACTGGGCACGGGCTATTCCGCGAGAACCTCAATAGATGGGCAAGGTCAAAAGTGCAGCCTGCCGATACGGGGATGCTCCAAGGGACGATGCCTGCCACACACGTTTTGAGTGTGAGTGGTGGGAACCCCAGAAAATAAGTATGGAACTGGAGGTGGGGGCATCTCGTCCGAGAACATTGTCCCTCTCATGACGACATCTGTTGTTAAATCGCGACTCATTACTCCATTTGCTGAGAACTTTCTCATGACAAAAAAGACAGAAGAGGATTCTTCTTTAGATGGCTAAGGAGATGTTGTATCCATATAGCTTCTACGAAGCTCCGCCTTGATGCAATACCTTAATAGGTCCTTCCAAGGTGGATTTCAACCTGAGGCGAAGGGTTTTTAGTGGGTGCGAGTTCCACACACCGGGGAGTGTACCGATCTTTCCTCCCAAATATTGCATCAGCATTTACCCTCGTAAAAATATTTTATTTCTGATATTTATTATTACTGTCTATTTTCTTACCCTGATTCAATTAATTCAATAATTTTTCTCGCAGTTATTTTATGATTAGTATCAATTCTGCAAGTTTTCTGCTTATGTGTTTCTTTTTTAGTCTTAGTGTTATTCTTATTTCGTTACTTCATTCATATTCATATTCATATTGTTAGTCTAACTTTGATTTATTACTTTGATTATTGATCTTATTTATTATCTTTATTGTTATATATGTACCTAAGAGCTATAGGAACGTAAGTCACAAACAGCCAATTTTACATAAAACGCCAAAAAATATTTCAAAACCGAAGGAAAGTAAGCCCACGGATGAACGTGAGTGTTGTAGCAACTGAAATTTCGAAGAAGGTGGATTTACGCTAATTTTGTGGCACTACCCGGTAAGGACTTAAGCAATTTTAATCCTTACCAGATACGAAACTAATTGATAATTTATGATTAATTAAAATTTTTCAGGACCTAGGTTGTTATGGTTATATAAAGCTCAAAACAACATACAAGAATCAGTAATCTAATATTCCCAATTTGGCAAAATTTGGACTAACGTTCCTTTACGTCGCTTTGTGTACTCTAATTTATTGTACATATATTATTTACAGATATTTTTACCATCCCTGTTGTTATAATCCAAGAATGCTACAATTAGTTAACATCGCATTAGATTGTACTCGTTATATACTTTCTGATGCCGTTGGATTGAAAATAAAAGGTAAATAAATCAATATAAAACAAGATAGTTAGTGGTTACGTGGTGACACCTTTGACTTTTGGGCAAGAATTCGCGGCTTCAAATCTCTTTTTGTTCAGTTGAAAGAACCCATTTACGGATCTGAATTATATATGAGAGGTTAATAAGTTGAGAAATCATACTTAATTTTGTTAAAGACAGGGATAGTGTGGTGGCCCAGTAAGCCAAAAGATCCAGGTACGAAACTTATTTAGCTAGTCTTAATGTTTAATGGTATCTCCTTTTCTTCAATTCACCACACAGGCTTTTACGCATCCCAGTAATGTACAGTTGAAGTTTACATAGCAGACCTGGATACTAAGTGGAAATACATTACCTTATGAATTACATTATATGATACAAATTAAGTTTCATGAAAGATATACATCACATTTCAAATGTTTTCACAGTACGATTAAATAAGTAAGTTGTCTCAATTCAAAAAGGAACCATAAGATTACCATGGAAAATCCCCACAAACACATGGAACGTCAAAGCTTAAGTGGATTTGATAGTATGAGAAATATTAGGAGTTTTGACATTTCCTTCACTAGGTGAAACAGTGTCTAAACCTTTATCACAATTATTCAAAAAAATAAGTTAATTATATTATATAATTGCGCTTTTTTACTGTCCCACCCTTTCACCCCAGGACTGTCCAGGTCATCGCCCGGAATGCAACATCGAGGGATACGACATCATTAATTAGAGAAAAGTCGTTGGTGGTTGGAGGGATTTGAACCCAGGACCTTGGCCCCAAAGTCCCGCACTCTACCTCTAGAATAGCGCGCTCCTCACATCAATGTGTGTATTCTCTATAAGAACTATGAGGGAGAGAGAGATTCTTGAAATGTGCACAGAAGTCTAAGGTAATTTTTTTCTAAGGTGTTTAACGTATAAAATAATCTTTTAAGATTTAAGAATACAGAATAAGTATGCTAAGTTGAGTGCATCAAGATATTTTCGCTAGGTACTGTATTTTTGTGTATTTGGTTTATAAAAAATCCGACCATACGAAGACTGTGACCCCCCCCCCAGACGGCTCGGCGATATCGATAAACAACAAAGCTCAATAAAGCGTGACAGCTGAGCCTTCAGTAACTCAATCAGCTGTCAGAAATGTCACCGCCAGCTGTCAGTCGATACTTTCACCACATTAACCCGCAGGGAGCCCCTATGGTGTACCTGGCAGGGAAAATAATATAATATTTTCGGCATTGTGATTTAAATTTATTATCGTACATTTCTATACCTTTTTTAATAAATATATCAAATAGTTTTCGTCTTAAAATTCCAACTATTGTTGGATTATAATCTAAACTTTTTTCAGAGTTCAGTTAAAAGTGTTTTAGCCTTCTACCTTCAATTCAAATACTTAATTTTCACATACATAATTTTGTAAATCGACACTAATCTAACATACAAATATTTACATTTATTAAGAATGACGTTTAAATTTGTTTAAAACAAATAAATTATAGAAAAGAACTAAACAATCACATTGAAACATAAAAAACAACTAGGTTACACAATAAAAAACTCACCCAACTAGGAAAAGGCTTTAGCACTAAGCCATGATCTCAAAGCTCGTTTAAAGGCAGACTACAGGGTGTTTATTTCTCTCATATCTGGTGGTAATCTATTAAAATCCTCACCTCAGAATAAAGTGGGCCTTTCTCAAGAGTTGAAGTTCTATGGAGGAAACTCAACATTAAACCTTGTCTAGAATTGAAACAGTGAAAGTCACCGGTTTTACTGAAAGTTGAAATATTTTTAAATGTTAGGATTAACACATCCTGGATGTAGATTAACGCTGTATGAATATTTTGTTCTTGAAAGAGACTCTTGCATGGGTGTTGGGGACAAAGAAAGAAAATCACTCTCAAAAATTTTTTTCTGAATTTTGAGCAGCTTATGTAGCAAATGAGAACTCCCCATATTGCTATTCCATGTCTTAGAATGATTTCACAGAATCCCTTACAAATGTCAATGAGATTCTCGGTGCAGCATGTTGGTTTTAGAATTCTAACGGCAAAAAGGGCACAGTTTAACCGGTGAAGTTTGTTACATGAAGTTGCCATGAAAAAGATTGTTGAAACCAAACACCCAAAAACTTGAATGTCGAGACAGACTGTAAGGTAGCTATTGATAGATCGGACGAATGATTATTTTTACGTGTGAAATGCATGGAACTAGTTTTGTTGATGTTTAGTAAGAGGCCGATAGATTCGAACCAGTCTTTTAATTTTGATTATACTCTTGATGTGTTATTCTTGAGGCTATTGTGATCATTTCCCAAAACAAAGACGGTTAAATCGTCAGCAAACATGTTAAGATGATTATTCTCTCTTGGAGCTAGAAGTTCATTAATATCAGATGAAACGGAAGGGTGAAATTATGCAGCCTTGAGGAACACATAGGACAATGAATTTATAGGAAGAGTCAAAGGAACCTGAGGAGTTTTTTTTATTTATACGTTTCGCTGTCTCCCTATTAAAAATTATTAAAACCAATTTATAGCCTTCCCCTTTAGTTTGAGAGTTTATTCAGAAGAATGGAGTGTTTTACTTAATCAAAGGCTTCTGTAAGGTTACAGAACACGCACAATGCTCTATGTGACTTATGTAGAGATTTCATCAAGTTGCTATAAAATTCATACAAAGCACCGATAGTAGATTTTCTGATTGGCCGTCAGTTTGATACACTGAATGAATCATCTTTTTATGAAGGGGATTGACACAGCAAAGGCCTGCTGGTATTGCTACACTACTTAACACTTAAAAAATTAGTTTATTATATTTAATTATTTAATTTATATGTATGTATATTTATATTTAAAATTTTATTTATTGCTATTTTTTTGTATTTTTACCGAAAAAGGTCCAACGGTTACCGAGATATTAAAAAATCTAAACACAGTACGTTGTATTTTAGGGCTCCAATGTTAATCTTATGAAGAATAAAGAAAAAAATGTTTCACTCATTAACCAATACTTTTGGATGAAACTTTGATATTTAGCATTATATGGTTGAGATCTATCCATTTATGCCTAAAAATCATAGTTTATTTGTTTATCATGGCAGCTAACCTGTATACTCTTTTCTTATGTCAATCATATATTGTTTGGTAAACTGGTGTTCTCACGGTGTACGCTTTATATATTCAAGAAGTTCTCCATTTAACTTTCAAAAATAAAGATTTATTTACAAAAGTAGGGAACTTCCATGCTCACAATACGAGACATGGGACAAACCTGGCATATCCTCTCCACAGAACCAATAGTTATGAAAAGAGCCCAGCATATAGAGGGATCAAATTTTTCAATAAATTGCCTGCTACAATAAAATCAATCACCTCTCTGAACCATTTTAAAAAAGAAGTAAAGAAATTTCTCCTATCAAAAGCTTTTTATTCTATTGCAGAATTTTTAAACACTTGACTTGTTTTGAGACAGATTATTTTCATTTATGTATTATGTTAGGTTAATTTATGTCTGGTTTTTATATTGAACGTACATAATTGTTATTTTTTAAATAACCATAAATTTGTTAACAAAACTCTTTGCCCTATACTTCTCATCATTATTCAATCATCAATAGAGTATTCTATTGATTATCGTTGTGATGGAATTTCCAATCGGTCTTAAAAATATAATTGCATTCATCATTTCCGATAGGATTACGGTATTGAGAGTCTCCTAATTAAACATTACACACATTATAACCATTGACCTAATCTATAAATTACTAAAATTAATAGTTCATTCGGTTCATCCAATTTTTCTTTCATGTCTAAGGCCTAAGCAGTATTTGCAGATATCCAAAATATATTTATTGTAAATTTAAGTATACGAAATATGTTTCTTAATACGTTAACAACTTGTGGTGATAACTAATGTTACCTATAGGTAATGAGTCAGTCAGCAACCGTTAGTAAAAGTAGCAATATTACTTACGAAAATTATAATTAGTATTTAATGTGCTAAATAATATAATAGAGATCACACGCAGCACGCAGGCGTGAGTAAAGGAAATTCATGGAACTTATAATGTATTATTTCCATTATAGTAATCGAATACTACTGAGTATGCAGGTTTGCTGCAATAAGGGCTGCTTTACATGGTAATATGCTTGTATTAAGGCTGCTCACTAAATAAATACCAACATTTTATGAAATTATGTAACAAACTAAATGAGATACATCAATTTATCTATTCTCCGTAAGAATTACGTGGGCAAGGAGTACGTAGGTTTGCTGCCGAAAGAAACATAAAATTTACTAGAGGAACTTCATTGCACATCAAATTTTGGAAGAATATTCAATTAAATAAGTGAGTTATTGATTTTTAGTTACTTTTCAAAAATTTGATATTAGGCAAAGTACAGTGTTTATCATTATGAATATCCTAAAAAAAATTAGTGCTTTTTCAGCTGAATCAAATAGCAAAAAGAAAAATTACATTTTTCAAAAATCATAAATGAATAAATTGAAAGCCCAATTTTTGCATACAAAACCCCCAAACGAGTAGTTAATGTAGTCCGATTGCATTCCTAAACGAACTTGTCCAAGAAATGAAAAACTCCACTGAATTTTAAAATAATCAGACAATAATTGTGTCGACACATGCTTAAATAGCTCGTATGAATGATCCTCCAAACCGTGTTCAGGGGTTGGGTTATGAATTTAAACCAGCTCATCGTTCCATAAGACATTAGCTAATAGTCAATAATAACCGATAAATAAACATAATTCGTATTAGGATCAGAACCAACCTATTTAAAAGTCTATTTTACAGTTTGCATTTCGTATTTTGTTTGCTTTACACATTTCCTCGTGGATGGGTATGCGGCATAAAGGCCACATAAGCTGTATGACACAGCGGGCCAACTTTTCAAATGACAGGTGGTGTGGACATTTTTGACAGCAGACTAAATTACTGCTGGATATCACGATTTATCGAGTTTGTCATTAATCAATAAAGCTACCAACTAGAGTTGAATTTTTAAACCCTTTCGCCACGAAAAAAATAATATTTTGTAGTTTTGTAATATTCTCTTGTGTGGATTAACGTCCACAATATTGAATACTACGTTAATCCGCAAAGACCGTCCTTATAATTAGACCAGTTCGTAATTCAGAGGCAGTGGTTCGGACTCCACGTTAAACTGTAGGTCTTTTAGTAATGACATTGACTGTTGAGGCTTCTAAGGAACATGGTAGCCTTAGAATTAACAAGACTACAAGATCGCACCACAATCATCTTAAACTCAATCATAATTTCTATTTGGCTCAAAATATCTTATTAATTTTATAGTAGGAGTCACAGGTTGGACGGATAAGGTTAGTAACCAAGTAAGTTAAAATATCTAGCTTGTGTTAGGGTTACCCTTTCAATAATCTAATAACCCCCACTTATCTCCACTCTAATAACTCCACCCTTTAAATAATGTGCAACTGTATCAAAATTTACAATAACCTTACGTGTACCATCGAATGCGAAAAAATATTGTCTGATTTAAAAAAGGTAAAACAGTTCTTGCTAGAAAGTAGCTTTCATAAAGTTAAACATTTTAGTTTTAAGAAAATAATGAATGTATTACTATTTTGTATTTTGTGTTTATTTTAATGTCATTTGCCGATAGAGGGATTTTTTTCAAATTTTGACAACAAATATATTTTGTTTCATTTGATTTTACTACACTGTAGAGAAATAAATTATTACTTTTTATGTCTGATGTTTTTTTCAAATTTTGACAACAAATATATTTTGTTTCATTTGATTTTACTACACTGTAGAGAAATAAATTATTACTTCATTTCCAAGTAATCAGGTATTGGTAAAGCGTAGTGGATATGTGTTTTTACAATTAATGTATTTGAAATGGAAAATTGATAATTGGTTATGTCAATCAAACTATGCTATGATTGGTTGGGTATTAGTAACAAAGGGGTTGTCATAAACATCAAAACTTTCCTTTTCATTTAAAAATTACAAAACAATATACTTTTTTTTGTTTTTAACAATATGCGGGGATAAAATACAATTACCTAAATATAGGACTAAATATTCATCGCAATATATGTGCATTTAACATATTGTGGTACCTTTTCAGGAATAATTATATAAATGAAATAGGTTTAAATAACTTTCAACTATTAGCTTATATTAAACCTATTACTTACTTACTGCTGTGGCCACTGGTACCCTAGATGGTACTTGGCCTCTCCAACACACTGCCTCCATAGATCTCTGCTTCTCGAATCTTCCTTCCTTCTCCCTAGCTTCCTCAGGTCTTTCTCCACTTGGTCGAACCATCTAAGTTTCGGTCTTCCAAGGGGTCTTCTACCTTCTGGGTTGTTCTTTAAGACGTTCTTCGATAGGGAGTTGTCGTCTTTCCTTAGAATGTGCCCTGCCTACTCAACCTTCTGCTCCGTACTTCAGCGACAATATCCGGATCCTTAAATAATTCTCTTAGTTCCCAATTATGTCTCAATCTCCATTGCCCATCCTCAAAAATCGGTCCGTATACTTTCCTCAAAATCTTGTTCTCAAATACAATAGTTTTCCTTTCTGATTTCTTGCTTAGTATCCAATTTTCTGAACCATACAGGAGAACTGGTCTGATTATTGTCTTGTAAATCCTGAGTTTGGTGGTGTGGGATATTATCTTTGAGCTTAATAACTTTTGACAGGCCGAAAACTTTCTGTATCTATTCTATATCATTATTGCTGGTGAGGATGACTCCCAAATATTTGAAATTTGTTACTTTTCCAATTTTATACTTTTCTGTTTCAATTTAGTTTCTAATTGGGTCTCTTAATTGGTCATCATCTTGTTTTCTTCCACATGTCATAAACTTGGTTTTCTTTTCATTTATACCTAGTCCCATTTTTTTTGTATGTTCAATAAGCCTTTTTCCTACGTGTTTCATTTCTTCTATATTATATGTAATTAATACTATGTCATCTGCAAAAGCTAGCACGTTTATGTTTGTTCCTATCTTAATCCCTACTTCTGTCTTTCTTATTTCTTAAAGCGCTGTTTCTATGGCTAAATTGAACAACAATGGATACATCCTGTCTCCCTGTCTTACCCTCGTGTTCACCTCAAAGTCTTCCGATACATCTCTAACTTTGCACTTAGAACCTAAGACACTCAATTTTGCTAGTTCTATAAGTTTTATTGGTATACCTAAATGCTCCATGTTTATCCATGAATACTTTCTATTTATGGAGTCATACGCCTTTGAAAAGTTAATGAAGAGGCAGCAAAACGATTTGTTGAACTCATAATACTTTGCTATTGATTCTTTAAGAATGTAGATTTGGTCAGTCGCTGATCTGCCTTTACTGAACCCTGCTTGATGCTCTCCCACAATATCTGTTGTATATTCTTCTAGTCTTCTCTGAACTATTTTGGAAAGTATTTTGTAGGTGACATTTAGGATGGATATGCCCCTGTAGTTGTTGCAGTCTTTTTTGTCCCCTTTTTTGTGAATTGGTATAACTAGGGCTTCCTTCCATTCCTTGGGAATTGTTTCTTCCCTCCAAACCTTGAGTATTAGTTTGTGGATTCTTTCATTAAACCTACTACTATTATAATATTCATCACAAGTGAAAATATGTGTTTCGTATTATTTACAAACCAATTAAATAAACGGTATCAGTAGACTGACACATGCTTTCTCCCTTAAGTCAATTTAAAAACTACAACCTGTAAAAAACTAACATATTCTTTAAAGTTAATCTAAATATCATTTAAAAACTATTTATTGTTTAAAAAATAATACAATTTCTGAAAATAATAAGAGAAAGTTAAATTAATTGTTAGAATGCTATGGGGAACCCCTCCCCTCACACGGTAATACTAAGCTTTTTTGAGTGATTTTGTTGCGTGATGTAACCTTCGTTTCATAAAAACGGTTAAAAGTTTAGAAAAAAATGAGTTTTTAATATTCTCCATAAGAATAACCTCGGGTGCTCTCAGATAACGTACAGCGTTTGTCAAGGACAGTAAATTTAACTGTAAATTTAAATCTGGAACCGTTAGTCGTAGACGAATAGTTTGCAAGACTAATATGTCTAGTTTTATAAGTCGGTTTAAATGCTCATAGTCAAATTACACTTACTTTTGTTGTTGTTTTTGAAAATTGGAAAAAATTGATTTTAATTTCATTTAAAAGCCCATAACTTTTGACCCGTAATTCTTACAGACATGCGGGTGGTGTCATATTATATAATACTCTGTTCACTATAAACTGTCAAATTCTAATCAAATTCGTTAGATTAATTTTTGAGGAATTTGGATTTTTCATGTTTTTAGGGGTACACTACCTTTGAAAATCAAAAAATCAAAAATTAAAAAATACACCTGGAGATACGGTGAATATACACATACATGCTATATGCAACCTAAATCAGACCAACTGGGTAGGCTGTTGGCTCTGTACACATCCAGACACACATACGGATGGACAGACATCACGTCGAAACCTACGTTTTTGGATTCAGGGGACCCTAAAACGGATATATCCACTCTCAACTCAAATTCGAACATTTTAACGAAAACAATACATTCTCTATGTAACATGTATAAAGGGAGAAAGTAAAAATGATTAATTGAATATAAACTCAAAAGTATTGTTTGAAAATCACTTAATTGAGTACCGGTATGCAAAAGAGTAACTTTTACGTGAACTTTAAGTAATGTTTCATTGTGTTTTTCAACAAATGTACGGCATAACACATACTAGTTTATTTATTTACTAGCTGACCCGACGAACTTCGTAACGCCTAACAGTATATATGTGTTAATTTTCAGATTGGCCATGTTCTAAGGTCGAATAGTATTACGGCTCTTTGTAGATATTCTGGGTCGCGGCGTGGTGAATAACAATACTGAAACGATAAGATATATTAATAACATTCCCACAAAACAAATAAATCTGAGTGGGTTGATTCACATTTTTTCTAATCCAACCTAAAACGAAACAAAACCTAACTGTAATACGGCTTTTATAGGAAAGATATACAACAGCTGATTATTATAACAAACGTAATATATATTAACACCGTAATTATTTTTTATTTGGTCGACATAATTATAAACATGTGGCTTTTAAACAGACAGAAAATAAAAAATATAAAATACATAATCCCCAAAAACCGTAAACTATTAACGTGGTGAATAAATCTGTTCATTTTGTACAGCATATATTTATTTCATAGTTTTACATCAATGAATGATTCTTATGGCATTGGATAGTAAAGCATAGTGCTAATGGAAAGTAAAACAACAGCTTAGCTTAAGAAATCAAATGTTTTTATTGTAGAACATTTGTAAACAAACTTAGTTCCCATAAGGTTAACATTAGAAACTTAAAACGCTATAAAATGGAGACTAATTTAATTTATGAAAACTGAATATGCCTAAAGCATGACCGGAGCAGAGACGAATCCGAAAAATCAAAGATCATTAAAATCGGTCCAGCCGTTCTTAAGTTATAATGAGCGTAACTAACACGACTTTGTTTTATATATTTAGATTATTTATTTTAATATAACTAAAACACGTATATCTTTTTAATGAAAAATTCATCTTTTAGTTTATTTTAATCCCGGTCATCTATTAGGCTGCATTTACATTTAAAGGCATTTTTACATTGAATACATATTGTACATTTTATTGTACTAGTAAAAGTATAGTGTACATGCATATTTCAGAAATGTTAAACTACACATGTAAACTAAACCTTAACTACTTTAAAATGTTTATTTTAATGGCCAATGGTACACTTTTTGTAAAGGAATGAAATATTAACAGGTGGGCAGGACGGCCAATGGGGGAGCAGCGGTAACCTAGCAACGGAGTCACGTGACCGGTAAAATAGCGCGCTCAAACCCTGTAACTAGATTAAGGCGTCAGTGCTGCCACCTGTTGTTAGTAAACAGTTATTTTGTCATATGTTAAAAAACCTTTACCAGTTATCTCTTAGATAAGGTAATCGTGAGTGGATAGATTTTGATTGGCTGGAGCTTAAAAGTACCTCCCGGACGCCATCTATTGGTCTCCAAGACAACTTGCTCTTTTACAATGAAATACACAGTGTCCCACGAAGAGGTTTAAGCGTTTAATTTTATATTACGTGCCCATTCATGCATCGAAACTTTTTAAACTTTACACAGTTTCCAAAGTAGGTTCTAAAAATATTCTGGGAAAGTTTCAGCACCCTAACATTTGTACAAATAAATGGCGACATATTGAAAAACGATACTTTAAAACACTAAAAAAGCTGTTTTTGCTTTTATAAAATATTTTTATTGTTACATTCTAGGGCAATATTACTTTTGAATAAAAAACTAGAACATAGCCTAATGAAAAACCTTAAAGTCAAAAATTATTCAAACTGGAACCCATTTACAACACACTGATAACAGCACTTAAGAAATGATTCGGAAGCTCTTACAAAGAAACTCCGCGGTATCCGGAGAAGTTCCTCTTCTATTGGTCGTTTTAGTTCCTCATCATTATTGAAGCTTTAGGTGCAAACCCTTTCCTTCAAGTTACCTCATAAATAGAAGTCACAAACAGTTAAATCTGGTGATCAGGGTGGCCAATCTAAAAGATCACTTCCACGAACAATACAACGGTCATGAAGACTGTCATTTAGTAATTGCTTACGAGTTAAAAAGTTTGCGAAACCAGGTGGTACACATGTACTTTAATATTCTTAATAATTAATACATTAATTTACTTAACAATTAATACTTTACTTTAATTTTACAATTAAACAGCTGTTCTTCAACAATGAGCGTTGGAACCGCAACACAGTAAACAAATCAGATAATAGCTTATGAAAGTAGTTTTTATAGGAAGCAAAATGTAAAAATACAAAATCGTACAATCTTTAATTTGCCACCATTTTGTTTCTACAAAGGTTAGGGTGGTGAAATTTTCCCAGTATATTTCTAGAACCTACTTTGTAAACTGTGAAAATTTAAAAAAATTCGGTTCATGAATGGGCAAACACCCTCGTGGGACACTGTGTATTTTTTCAACTATAAGGGCCTTCTAGTTTATAATAGTGACTTATAAATCAGCAGAGCTTTCTCAACAACAAAGCTACAATTGTTTAATACATTTAATTCATCACTAATCCCCACTAACTCAATGTTTCTTAATAAAATATTAACATATTAATTGGCAATCCCTTTCTCCAAATTTTGTAACGGTGACGTCATATGTTTATATGGACAGCTGATTGGAGGAACTGAAAATATTCCGTTTAGACATTTTCATGATTCAAACTATTTCCCGAAGGGAAGTAAATACAATTATTATTTTAAATTCCGATGAATTTTTCTAATCACATTATAAAACATTTTAATTTTTTCTGTGGATATACTCGTGTAGGTAATATTGTTTGAAGAACCACGCTGTAGAACAATTTATATTGTTTTTCTGTTTTTCAGGTTTACGGGCTTTACCCCCGTCAAGGGAGCAAGATATAATTAAATAGCCCGATCTCCCCTCCCATAAATAATAATTAGCAGCCCGTAGGGAGCAGAAGGTCCACCTCTGAGAGGGATATAGCCGCGTAGTGTGCCACGTACATATGCATGACCCAAGGTTCACGGATGGGCTTAATTCTGAGTAACTTTAGCTATTACTTTAAACCCACATTATTATTCCATGATTCATTTAAAAGAATCAAGAATATTTTATTGTTGTTTGTTAAAAAAAATTACAGCATTTCGGTTGACTAAAACAGATACCCCCGTCGATCTCAGAAAATTTCCAAATCAATTATACATGACAAGTTTTATTAATATCTGTCGATAAATATGAGAGCTATCTGCCTATTCTCCATAAGATTAACTTGGAAGGGAGTATGCAGGTTTTCTGCTGTGAGGAACACTAAAAGTAGGCGTTTCTAGCGTAAAGAATTTTTATTTTCACCATTTATACAAAATTTCATCAATATCTGTCCATAAATAAAGGAGTTTACCAATTCTCTATCATACGATTAACATGAGTCAAGCATATGCATGTTAGCTGCCATAGTAAACACATAAACTATGATTTTTAAGCGTAAATTGATGGATCTGAACCACGTAAAGCTAAATATCAAGTTTATCCAAAAATATAGATTGATCAGTGAAATAATAATTTTCCTTACCCTCCATATCATTAACATTGCAGCTCCAAAATACAGCGTACTGTGTTTGGATTTTTTTATATCTCGATAACCGTTAGAGATAGAGAAATACTTTAGGGAACTAAATTATGTAGTTTTTAAGCTGATTCTAATGGTAAATGATATAATATAAACAATTTTAAATTACATATGAAAAACGCAAAAAATCAAATTTGGATCAAATAAGCGCACGGTCGTCTGTCTTTTAAAGCTGTTACAAAATTGGCCAATCTTTCAAAGAATGTCTTTTTTTAATGCATAAAGGGGATCTTAAGGAGAGACATGAAAGTTTTCCTGATATAAAGGAAAATAGCAGGGCCATGAAATACTTTTTGATTAAAATTCTGTGTAAAACTTATATTTTTCATAGTTTAACCATGTAAATGTTTTTTTTCGTTAATGACACACTTCATTTTCATACTGAAGTAACAATAAACAACTCTTTATTATTCAATAGTAAAATTCATTTATTAGTTAATCCTGTGAAAAAAAGCTTTAATCGTATATCCTGTTATTATATCCGCATTTAACCGTTGAAGTCTCTCACTGATACTCATCTCCGGAGACCGGAAGTAAAGAAGGGCTGTCCAGACTTCCGGCTGAAAGGGGGAGGAAAGTATTGCTAACCCGTTACCACGTTTATACACAGTTATAAAGTATATAATACGTAACACTAAAATATTATAAATGCAAAGTACCCAAGATGTTTAGAATATTAGAAACCAAAAAAATTTGCTCTCTCAGCGACCTTCTTTCTAACCTCAAATAGTTTTTCTCAATTAATTCATTCTTTACAATACGAGTAAAAATGTGTATTTTCTGTGATATCATTTCCAATATTCCAAAAGGAAAGTCACTCGACATCAACAGTTATCCTTTGGATAACTGTATTTTTAAGTCAGAGTCAAAAAATGACTCCTACAGTTGTGTAATGTCCTGTTGGAAACAAACTAAAAGACTAGTGTGTGGTCTAAAAATATTTAAATATAAAAATTCAAGTACGCAAAAGATGTCAGTCAAAACAATCAAGTGGAACACATGAAAGGACGTACAATTCAACTGTATTCGTCCTGGACTCGACAAGATCCTTTTGATGGATGCTGTAGCTTGTCCCAAACACAGTCAACTGCCTTTGCTTCTGACATCGGCTCATAGGAACGTCATGAGATTTTATGACGTCATTTCAGAAAACACAGTTGTCCCTATCTGTAGATGACATTTAATTATTATTTCGATTCTCTCTATACGTCAATTTTTTAACAGTTTTACCAGGACATGTATTTTTATACTACAGGAATAAAGAATGGTTCATTTTAACATCTAGAAAATAAAAATATACTAACACAAAAAAATGTTACTCTTACGTTTATATTAGATAGTTTTCTTAATTAAATATTTGTGAGTTACCTAACAACCCAATCAGACGAATTCAAGATTTTAAAAACAAAATAGGTTTACTTTAAATTAACGAAAATTATCAAGTGAATTAATGCAATACGATGCAGATATATTGTTATTTTGTATTGCCACACAATCGAAGGACTCAAAGCTTACTAATCCCGATGATTGACCATCATTGGTACCTTCGATGACGTCATTGCCTGTTAATACCCGGATTATGTGATTAACTCTGTTAATTAGAGGAAGGTTCGAACACTGGATTATTGTAAAACTCTAACTTTGCCATTTACTCATTTTATGTTACACATCGGTGGATAAAAGTCACGAAATAACTTCGCTACTCCAAAATGATTAAAAAACGTGAAAATATATTCGTTACTTTTATAGTGTTCTAAAAGATTTCAGTGATTTTTTGTGCATAGTTCAATTTTTTGCTTTGTAAAAAACTCTGACCGCACGAAATACTCTCTCTGAGCATATAATTAATGTAAAAAAATACTTGGGGTGGTAGCAAGCGTCTCATGGTTTAAAAATCACTGCAAAGGTTAATAACGTTGATAAACATTTAAAGTCTTTGTAAATTTAAGCTGATTTAATCTAAATTCCTATTTTTAAGTATTTGTTTCATACTTTACAAATCTAAATTTTAGTAAACTAGGAATTTAGGTATGAAATGAATAATGAGAGGAGGTGTTAGAAATTTGTGAGCCTCGGAAATTACTGAATTAAAAAGACGTCACATGGATATAAGTACAGCTGTTTGGAGGAACTGGAAACATTCCCTTCAGACATATCTACTATGATCCCACAGGATTTAAATTATTATAGATAAAGGAATTTACAAAAATACTATATTTGCTTACATAATTTCTGAAACTTCATTAGGTAAGAGTAAACAATATGTAAACGATAATAAAATACTAAAACAAATGTCTTACTTTTTCGGCCAATTAATCGTGAGTAAATTAGTGTTTAAATAACGCACAAATAAGCCAATACAGGATGAATACGCCTCAGTCAGCTGATACCTGCAGAGGCCAGCTGTCAGCTGTTCAAAGGCGCTCATCAACCAATCCGCTTAGCGTCATTAGCCTCAATGTTTGTTGACTTCCCTCCGGCGTCAAAGTCGAATTCTATTACGAATGCATGTGGAACTTTTAACTGAATAGTACAAAGAGCATCTTCAAACGAGTACGTCACAGCTGTCTACAAGTTCAAATAAAAATAAACGGTACCAGTGGACTGACACATACTTTCTCCCTTAAGTAAATTTAAAAAAGACAATCTGTAATAAAACTATCATGTTCTACAAAGTAATTCTAAATATCATTTAATAATTTATTGTTCATTGTATAGAAAGTAATTTTTTTGAGCTTTTGTTCGGTGAGATTATTCTAAATTTCATAAAACATTAAGGAAGAAACTATTTTTTTATATTTTTTAAGTTAACATTGGGCGCTTTCAGACAATGATGCGTTTATCGTGGACAGTAAATTTAACTTTTCTCAATTAGTCGTAGACAAAAATATCAAAATATAATTTTTTAGTTTTTGCTGGTATTGGTTCAATTAACTATTTTAAGTTTTTCGTTAAAATTTAAAATTTTATTTTTTTTTCACATTTAAACATAACTTTTTAATTTTTTAAAACTAATGGTCATTTTGCATCTCTGTGCACAAACACAAAAATCAAAACAGAGTTTTTAAAATATTTTTCACTTTTTTTAAGTTTTTAGTGTATATTAAAAATCATTATGAAAGCTTATTATAATATATACATGCTTTCATCTAAATCGGACAAACTAGGCTTGATAATAGAAAAACAACCACACAGCTGTAGAAAAAATTTTTGATTTAGAAAAATTATATTCTCCCATAAGGATAACATTAAAAAATTTAAAACAATATCATTTACTTATAAAGAATAATAAAAATGTTCGAAGACCACATCGAGCAATCCAGAATCTTATAAAAATTCTCAATAATTCGAAACTAGTTTTTTTATATTTATATAATATAGATGTTTAGAAAAATAATATTTTCTACAGTATATTTTGGAAGACATTTCAACATGGTATTTGATTAATTCAGCATCTGACTTACTAAAAAAACATTTGAAAAAAATAGATAAAAAAAATACTTTCGTAAAAATAAATTATAAATATATTTCATTTTCTTATAAGTAATTACAGTTAATTCTAGCAATGGTATATTTTCACAATTAATTTTCAATACTAGCTTCTGCGGTGAGGTAAAATTTATGGTGTGAGGTTGGTAGGGGGAATACACAATGTAGTTTTGCTTTTGTGTTATGCATGTGAACCAATTAACTCAAAGTACAGCTTACATAGTTATAACCATAATCTACCAAAAATAATTTGCAGTTTATGATACGATATGTGATGTGGCTTATTCGGTAAAATTTAAATCCATCCGGTTAATGATTATGCAGTTTAATAATTAGGGATTGTTAAATGGAATTGATCCAGCAGGCAAGTTTCGTATATCCGATATGTGATGTTAGCGATAAATATTTTATCCATCCGATTCATGAGCATGGAGTTTTATAATAGTTTAGTATAACCCGTCCAGCTGACAAATTATTTATAGAGGGTTTTATTACTTTTAAATGTAATTCCTCGACTTACACTAAAAACCTTTTTAATATTTTTTTATAGGTTTTTTAAAAACCTTTTTAATATTTGCTATAGGTAATGCTGTTGTTACATTTTACATATAGTTCATAGTTGTTATTGTTGTATTGTTGCACTCACCACTTCTTACACATTGGAAAAGTGGTTTTAGTTTAAATTGTTAGTTACCAACCATCACATAGGAACTAGTTTTTAGTTACTCACCAACACACATAAATTAGTATTAGTTGTTAGTTGTTCACCACACATAAATACACATAAATTAGTATTAGTTGTTAGTTGTTCACCACACATAAATACACATAAATTAGTATTAGTTGTTCACCACCACACAAGCATCTCAGATATATTAGTTGTTAGATAAAAATTTGTTAGATATTAGTAAATCAGTTTCACTAGTCACAACACCAAATATAGGCCTAGGAAAAATCATTCCACATAGGGTAGGATAAAATTTTTCCAAATGATTTATTATTTAATGTAGCATGAGCCATCAGGTTGTGTTGTATTTGTTCTTGATGAATATGCATTAAGTAAATTCCGTAAAAATGTCATGTCATCTCAATTACTTTGTGGTTAGGGTCGATTTTTCAAGTTTCAACTGTAATTATTGGGTGTGTGGGAGAGAGTGAAATTTGACGTAGGTGGCAGCTGCAGGGCTGCTACTGTGACAAATTAATAACCATTTTTTCAATGCATTTTTCTTTTCTTAATACACTATATGTACAGGAATATTTTGCCACCTTTGTTTTCTGTAGTTACAGCCTTTAAGCCCACCTCATGCCACATATTAATATTTTTGGATAAGTTCAATTTTTGTAATTATTACAGTATATTTGTTGTTTTTTGTTATAACTTATTGATAGTGTTTAAGTTAACATGGTCCTCGATGTTAAGTATTTGTTTTCACTTATCGAGGCCATTATGTAAACAATTTAATTGAAATAAATAAATAAATAAAAATAAATAAAATAATTTACTTTTTATTCAACTTTGTCTGGAATTTTATGGAAATTAGTGAATGTTATGCTGTATTACTATTATCTTCTTTCTTTTTCTTAGTTACAAATTGGCAATTATTTTTTTTATTTTTAAGATAAAGAAAAATATAAACAATTATTTTGCAAATTTTACATGGCTGTTTATCATTCAAGTATATTGACGGTAAAAATGTAACGTAAAATTTATGATCCAATTTAAATTTCACGAAACACATTCGCAACATGGATTTTAAATTAAATTTTAGCAGTTGTCTGACCTTTGTGTCGTTCATACAGATTTCACTTACGCTAGCTCGGAGGTGTTTTGTTTACTATGTTTTAACTGTTTTCTTCTCTGTATAGAAACTACCCTTTGTTTGAAGAAATTAAAATATCGTTAGGCACTTGAAAACGGGAGTAGTTTACCCAACTCTCGAAACGTTGTGTAGTTTTAAACACAAGACACGTTGGAAAAGTCCAACTAAATTTTAATACGATAATTAATACACAACACTATCATGAATTTCCAATACTCTGAGGATTTTCAGCTACACATCTAGATATGAGTGTTGTTCATTGTAAACGGCAGAAAAATAATTTCCAAAAAAATGTTTTAACTTACCTCCCTGTGAGAAATAGGTTAGATCATGGATATGTCTAAGGAGAATGTTTTCAGTTCATCCAAACAGCTGTTCTTACGTTTTGAATTTTGGTCATTCAAATTGCTAACACCTCCCCCCCAGAGTTAAGACACATCCATGTGTCTGGGATGGTGGCGTCATCCTGTAATCCAGCTACTTGGAGGTCACGAATTGTGGATAGTTGTAAGCGATGGTCGGTGGGTTTGGTGTTCTCTTGTGTGGATTAACGACCGCACTATTGAAAGCTATGTTAATCCGCAAAGATCATCCTCATAATTAGACCAATTCGTAATTCAGAGGTCGTGGTTCGGATTCCACGTTAAACTGTAGGTCCCTTAGTTGCCATCGGCTGTTGGGCTATTAATTAACAGTCCTGTCTAAGGAACATGTCAGCCTTAGTCAGTAACAAGACTACAAGATCGCGCCACAATCATCCTACAATCAACTCTCATTGATACTTGGCTAAAAATACCTACCTTGTGGTATGGTCGCGATTTCAATAATCTAATCTAATCTAATCTAATGTCAAAAACCCACGGAAGCAAATGTATTGCAATATCGACCTTACATACATACGGACTTACACGACCTAGTAAGCTTTTTATATTTACGATGTTAACATTCGCTCCTTTTTTAGGACAATAGTCTTTTATATTTAAATTTCATTCATCTTCCTGGGTATACATCATGTTTAATGTATTTGTTTGAAATATAATTTCGTTACCATTCAAAAGCATAAATATTATTAAGTATACTTTTTATAGAACGGTTGAAATATTTTTTTCAGGATTCATTCCCTAGAATACCTATTCATAGGTTTTAGAAATTAGCTAGATTTAACGTTAAATTTACGAGTAATAATAGAAAAAATTCGTGACTGTATTTAGATTTGTAACAGAACGCTCTAAAACAACTTGGGGTTTGTAAACATATCGGTTAACGTAAAGGGTGAGGTTGGAAGATTAACTATAGGTCAACCGTGAGATGGTGTATTAATGACTAATGACGGTTCAAATAATAATTGCTTATAAATCTATGATATCTGGCTAATGTTAATTTGCCGCAACTCAATCAAAATACAGTGATTTAAATGCAAACATAACCTTATATAAGGAATGTGCTGTTTATCAATTTATTGCAAAAATCTTAGATTAGTTAGTCGACCCTATTAAATTGTTTTCCAGAACCTAAACAATTTTAACATTTTAATTTAACAATAGTTTAAAGATTATTTAATACCTTTTATTGAAAAAAGTCCAATAAAAGATTTGGAATTTTATAACCAACGCAATTAAAGATTCTGTAGTTTAAAAATGTTATAAAAGAATATTTAATTTTCACTGGATATTGAATGATTAAAAACATTTTGCTCGACAACACACAAGAAGAAGAAGATTCATCTCCACCGAAGATCCATTGTTGGCGAATCACCTCATCTTTCACCCGTTATCGCCATGTTGACCTGCCCCAGCTCGAGCAGACCTTATCTTAACTGTAAGTAATACACCTGAGCATCACTCAAACCAAGAATAAACAGCTGTTATCCATCAGCTGTTGTTCAAGCCCCAGTCTATTTCTTTTATATCAAACATACCGTAAAGGAACAATTAATTGAATATATTTACTTCAAATCTCAAGGTGTTTACGATTTTGTACATTCTGAAGAGTACACATAGAGATGCAAATTAACAAACATTTATGGGTATTAATTTATTTTCTTGCACTGTTAGGATTTTAGGTTTATTTAGATTAGATTATATTACTGAAATGGTGACGATATTTCAAGGTAGGTATTTTAAGCCAAGTATGAATGAGGATTGAGTGTAAGATGATTGTGGCGTGATCTTGTAGTCTTGTTACTGACTAAGGCTGACAAGTTCCATTTTAGTCCAACAGCCGATGACAATTAACGGACCTACAGTTTAACGTGAAATCCGAACCACGTCCTCTGAATTACGAACTGTTCTAATCATGAAGGTGGCATTTGCGCATTAACGTATTATTCAATAGTGCGGACGTTAATCCACACAAGAGAACACTACATCCACCGACCATCGCTCACAATAATCCACAATTCGTGACCTCCAAGTAGCTGGATTACAGGATGACACCACCACCCCAGTCATTTTTACACTTTGGTATGATAATCTTTTTTTCTTTACTGGGTCCTACAATCCCTACAAAGGACGGGCTTACTGCTAGTTAGAAATGAAACTCTTTTTAGGTAGTTAATGAATATACTGTAAATATTAATTGATTTCTTAGAAGGATGTATTTGAAATTAATTCATTGAAAGAACACCAAGCAATATAATGATGTGCTTACAAAATTTTACTTGCTTTCAATCAAATCGGTTATCAGTGGTCTCTCAAAGGAGGGGTTTTAATTAGAGAAAATCTAAGTGAAGTTCTCTCTTGAGCGATTCCTAAAAGCGTAAACTGAAGAGAAGTGTAGATGAATTCTGTTAGCGATTTTATTGAATTAAAATACTTTCATAAATATCTACATATAAATGTTTCATTCCTTTAAAATTTAAATGGTGTAAAAGATATCCTAAACCTTTGGTTTTAAAGAGGTAAATTATTCTCTATTTGTAAAACGGTACTTATTTATAACTTTTACAACAATGTCCATAGATATATTTTATAACAGCTTTAAGCATTGGTGTTTAAAAATTAAGGAAAAGAGTATAGAAAGTGGACTTAAGAATGAATATTATAATGTAGTAGTGTTACCCATCACACCTTGCAGTGATGTACAAAATAGTCTTATTAGGTTTAGGTTCGCTGGAAAATATAAAATATAGTATTGTTATTATTACCTTTGTGAACTTGTGGTCTATCCAGCTATTTAAGGGCAAAATATTTGTATAAAAGGTTATTTGTATTAATGTGGACTTGAAACATTACAACAATATGAAAAATAAAGAAATACTATCTCATCTTACACTAAGGCACCTTTCATCATTTTACAGCCTAGTAAATACACATTTTCATATGTATTTCTTCTTCCTAAACTGCATAAAGTAGTGTGAACAAATGATAAAATTAGAAACTGTAATGAAATCCAGGTCATTAACAACTTTGTCTTCTGCTTCCCGAACTGTCAAATTTTAGTGTCCACAGCTGTTGACATTCAAGTAATTTTATGATTTCATTCCTTAAAAATGTAAACATTTTAACATAGGACGTTCACGGTGTAGCCCAAGGACATTTTAAGGAAATATGTCTATGAGTTGCACGAGTTTGAAATCTACCTTTGTGTAAAATTTCAAACCGGTCGGTTTAGTATTTTTTGCGTTTACTTTGCACCAAAATCCTACAAACAAATCAACAGACAAACGCTTTAAAAAATAAAACCTTTTTTAAGTACAAGTAAACTTTTTATCTTATAGATAGTGGTGGATCCGCTTAAGAAGGATCGGGTGTTTTACTTTACAAAAGATACTCTCATAAAGTGAATCCTATAGAGGTCCAACGTAATTTTCTTTGACAAGGATTCTCCATCAGCTGATCATGTCTCTTTCGCTTCTGCTACTACAAATGCTGGTATTATCTATTCTTCTCTGCGTCAAAGCTATAAATTTCACTTATTCCTGATCGCTTAAGACTTCTTTCAAATTAGAGTATCAGCATACATACTTAATTTTTTTCATACTCAAAAACTAGGATTAATGTGTTTTGGTACAAAGTTTCTTCAAATGAATACGGTATGAAGTAAAGTGGGTTTAATTAAAATGTTTTCCAGTTTAATCCTATCAAATAGTTGTTCTTACAAATTCCAAAATTTATAATTTTCAAATCTAAGAATATGTTTCTATAAAATATAGTTTTAAAAGAAACAATTAACTTTAAAATAAAATCTAATTTTCATAACCAAAGGAATAACTTCAAAAATGGTGGAAAACTAAAGAGATCAAAGCTTATATTATTCCCTGACAGGGATTTTGGAGATCTGTTTACTTTGTGTTTATGTTAACATAATTATATATTTAAAAAATTGCCTCACTCAGCTCAAACTATCAGTCTTCCTAAATTTAAAAAGTGCTTGAGTAATTGGTTAAAAGATCAGGTTTTCTATAAGGTTGATGATTTCCTATCAACTGAATATAGCCAATTGCAAACATTATTTAATGGATAAATGCAGATTATGTTTTAATACGTGTACCTATATTAGTTTTAAATGTTTTATTGCTGTACTATTTGTTTTTTTGTAATTTATGTCCATTTTTTAAATCGAATTGATAAATTAATTGTATTTTGATTGTAATTTTAATTTATCAATCATGACAAAATTGAATGCATCACTGTATGTCTAAAGATAAATAACATTTTTGATTCTATTCAAATACGTGTCTAAATCTATTTTAGGCTATTGTATAGCCTAAAATAGATTAACAGTTAGGTTTATTTTTAACAGTATTCTTAAACTTAAGCTTACATTTTCGTCGACATAAATAGTCACACAAATTCGTTAGGAACAATTGATGAATTAGGAGGATTAGATAATTAACTTTATATACGAAGTGATTAAAGTCAACATACTGTTCCAGGAAAGGGAGGGTACAGGCTTATCACAGTCCAGTTGTGGCTTGTTACAGCGCAGTCATGGCTTATCACGGGCTGAGGCAACAGCCGCACATCCTAAAAGTTTATCAACTCTTTCAGTCACTCTAAATATTATTGCCATTTTGTCCTGAAAGAGCTTTTGCTATACTCATTACCATAATTTCCTTGTAAATGTACATCAATGTAATGTGGTCATTTTGATTTTTTAACAATATATTACTTTTTTTAACTCCAACTGTTTATCAGTATGACCTTAGTGAGGTACCGTAGCGGCATTAGTCATATAAGCTAGCCAGAGGTGACCGCTCATGATCTGACAGGTGTTACCGGACGCTGGTTTCGATCCAGCAACCTTTGACTTACTGGACCAGAGCGTTACCCATGATTTCCCATGCCGGTAGTTGAATTGGAAAGCTTTTCTTACAGAAAATATTAATAAAAATCCAGTAAAACATATTACTAAATTATAAGGTTGTAGTACCTGACGTCTTCCAGACAATAGTCTTTTGAACATGACTAGTTTCGGGAACAAAATATTCCAATCATCAAGCGTACATTGGTCTTAAGGTCCAATTAGGTTACTTCAGAAGTAACCTAATTGGAATAAAGACAGGAGGTATTTTAACCTTATAATTTAGTCATTACTTAGTTTATAGTATTATTAGCAGATACTCAAGCATTAGCAAGAGGCTGCTGATTATGTTTATTTTTGGTTGTATTCGAAATTTGTTATATTTGGTTTACATCTTAGAAACTATTGTACTGACAGTACTCCAGACTTCAATGCCGTTATTAGGTTTTTCGGCTCCGCTTTCTTTACATTTGAATGACTTTAAACCTTTATAAATTGCAAAAATAATTATTATTTTTTGGGAATTCATATATGTCAAATGTATAAAACATTAAAACACAAAACCAACTAACAATGGACACCACTGGATTGTGTGCCACCTAGTCAACGTGGTATTAACAACAGGGGCCTAGGAATTTTCGCACTACACCAAAAACGCTATATAAAACTAATTGCTTATGGCTCTGACCACCACTTATTATAGAAAATGAAAGCTGAAATCTCTTAAAGCTTCAACATTAAAAAATCCATATTTATAAATTATTCATCAGACATTGAATTTTTGAACACCAAAAAGCCATGCCAATTTACTGGCATTAGCAAATTTTGACTACAAGGTAAGGCTTAGCGATTGCTAAAAAATTTTAGGTTATATTCGTAAATGTAAAAAGACACCATGTGTTGTAAAATCAGAGTTACTGTATAATCGTATCAAAAATAGGTGTTTTCAAAATTATACATCATATTTAACATCCACAAACCACTTACTTAGAGAAAAAACTTTTGACGTGGATATGACGTCTACGATCTGGGGGGGTGTGTTAACGACTTGCGAGACGCAAAGGGACTGACGAAAGTGACGTCATAGGTTATAAGAACATCTGTTCAGAGGAACTGAAAACATTCATTTAAGACTTACCCATGATATAACATATTTCCCACAGGGACGTAAACATTATACTTTTTAAAGATTTTTATTTTAGTTTCAAATCTAGAAAATAAAACCCCATTTATAAATTTATCAAAATCATTTCTCTTGTAATGGAAAATATAAAGTTAGACGACGCGTGGGAGGTAGTTAGCATCTGTCAGTTTGAAATAAGACGTTAATCTTACGATAGGTGATCTGTCCCTTGCTGTCTTGTTAGGACTTGACTGTAACAGCTGAGAATGTGCTCCCTCTGGATCTTATTGAGGTTACGAACTTATCCATAAACTTGACAAGAATAAATTAATTTTGCGGTGATTTATTATAGGTAGTTTTGTATTGTATAAAGTAGCATTTTTATTTTGCCTGAAATACAAAAGTCTATAATTAACTGAATTTTCTTAATTTCAGTTGATGTCATTATTGTCAAGCAACTCAGATAAAATAAATACTTAAATTGCAATTACGTCACAGTAAAATTTATATTATTACTTTTACTATACATGTTGATAAATCGTCTCAGTGAATGTAATATCACGACTATTTATGTCATGTTATACATCAGGAACTAAGGTTTTTTTAACATGACTATGTATCTTAGCTCTGGGAAGGGGGGGTTAGCAATTTGCGAGACAGAAATTTGAAACAGTGACTTCATTTGGTTATTGACGTCACAGTTTGGTTATAAGAACAGCCGTTTAAATGAAGTGAACATTTCCTTTTTCAATTCGGTGGCCACCATTGCTATTTTTTAACCACTGTTTTACATAACGGATTTAGGGTTTATCTTTAAAGAATTTTTATTCATGGTATCTATCTAACTGCAGAAGTGCTGGAGTTATAAAAAAATGTATTTTACCAGCTCAGTGTAAAGTATAATACAAAATCAATAGTTTCTGAAACCACTAGAGTTTTTTCTACTGATTTTTCAACACCTAAAATGAGCATTACATAAACATTTGATTATTTAATCATGGATTTAAATAGAAATGATAGGGCACTATGTATGGATTTATACTTCTAATCGAGTAGTACGAATAATGTACGGCAATTTTCTAGGAGTCATAAAAACAGACAATCAAAAACTCTGTCGAGTGCCGTCGGGGAGAGTCTATCTAGCTTGATTAAAAAAGTTACTGCCGTACCTCATCCGGCAGAATATCACTTCTGTCATGAATAAAATATCGAGCCGCGCGATCTCTAGGTAAATATTATAACTACGTTTTCACCAGCTGTGGCCTCCCACGAGACTTCCTATGAGTGTTATCACCTACTGTTTGTAGCTTGCTCGTTGCTACCTTGGTACTCGTTCAATTTGTAGATATTGAGGGAGATTTTAGCAAATTTCCCATAGGGAAGAAGCTATTACCGTAGGTCACATGGAAATACTTAAGCCTGGGACTATGTTATTTTTTGTTTTGAGGTGCCCAGCGACAAAAACAATAGTCGTTAAAATGTTTATATATGTGGCTGTGAACACGATAACTCGTAAAAATGGTCCAATAGAGACCAAATTTGGTAGAGACGTGTGTATATTCACTCAGACGAGTTCGTGAACCAGAAATATCGGTTAATCGAAGGGGTTTTTTGGGGAGTTGTACCTAAAAATGACGAAAAATTGTTAATCTCTACTTATTGAGTGTGCCTACAATGACAAAGAAAAAGCGTAGGATACGCAATTCTCAAAAGTCTTGTAATGACTATTCTGGTATTTTGTCTCTATGTAACTATAAAAATAATTTAATATTCACGAACTTGTGAAAAACAATAGTCGTAACTGTATATATGTGGCGTGTACTAGCCTGAAATCACCATAAAACTTTCCAAGAAAGCTAAATTAAATTTTCTTAATATTTTATTCCTATATTTTGAGGACATGAAAACAAAGGAAAATATATAATATGGACGAAATTCTAAAATTAATAGGTTAGAAATAATTTGACAATATAGTTGTAAAGAAATGGTCTACTCTAATAAATGGATTATAATCAAGAAGAATAAGGCAATGAAATTACGATACTTTAACCTAAATTCATATAAATAAAATAAAGTAATTAATAATTGCCTTCTCTTTATAAATATTCGCATGAATTGTCCTGCTAAACTCCGATAGCTATATTTGTATTTTTATACTATAAAACTCATTTAAAACGAGAATGCATTTTTGTATCAAATGTTTTAGATCGGGTACTAGCATAAAAAATTAGATACAGATTTAATAAACCTGACATTTTAAATATTTTCCAATAGCCACATTTTTTAAATACTTCACCAATAAAAATTCAGTTGAATATTTGAAAAATATTTTGTTATATACGTTTATTTATTTAAAGTATTTCTAACTGAAATTATAAATTTTAGGAAACATTATTATTCATTTAATCCGGTCAATTCACGGTAGTAGTCACAAAATATTTCATCCCGGTGGTGTAAAAGACAACCTTTATAAAAAAGTGCCTTTCTTGTAGTTAAGTAAGCCGAAGACACAAAGAGGAACCTGCAGGGGATATTTCATCACCACAGAGGGTTGGGCCGACAAGAGGGTTGCAGTGTATGCCCAACACTCAACTCACCCTTTGCAATAACCGAGGGACTAGTCACTCAAGGTGTGTTCTCAAGAGGAAGCCAGAGAGGTAATTGCAGAGTTGGACAGTTTCAAACTTTTGTTTGAAACTAGTGAAAGTGCTAAATTTAGGGTAAAGTGACTTTTACGACAACGAAATGCCACTGCCAATATTGGAAAAACGAGCAATGTGGTTTTTAATAACCTTGATTTGATCGCATTAGTTGTGTTAACAATACGCAGGAAGTAGGATTTGAACAGGATAGAGAACTGCACTTACACTGGCCTGTCCAGATTCAATAAACTAAAATAGTCAAGAAAATTAGGATTTCTCATGGTTGGGATTCAAACCCTAGCACTTCCGAATGGCTAGAACGTTACACTCGTCAGCGCAACGCTCTAACCGGTCCAGCCACCGTGCATAGTCGTAGAAGGCGCTTACTTGGCTATAAGACATACCCTAGTGGCAGTTTAGTGAACTGCATGAGCAGGTTCAGCTGCTTGTTCGAGATCCCAGGATTCAATAAACTAAACTTGTTAAGCTTGCAGCTATAAATAAAGAACCATTTTCCGTTCATTACGAGTATTCGAAAATGTTTCGTCTAAAATTTTTCATCCATAATCAAATCCTTATTACCGTACATTTATAATACAATTATGCCAATAAAGTTATAGATAATCCAAATCTCAGTTTATGTCATCTCGACTGAGGGAGTCCTTAGTACCTCCGTTATCTTAGATTTTAAGAACAATTTTAAATTTTTTGACACCATTACTGATCACTAAATTGTAGTTAAGAGATGGTTGTCATGTTAAATTAAAGGTGGTATTGGGGTGTAAAGTTTTTCTTCTTTCAATTTTCCATGGTAAAAATGTTTTATTTACTTCCCTGTGGGCAATAGGTTAGGTTATGAATATGTCTAAAGAGAAGGGTTTCAGTTCATCTAAACAGTAGTGTCTGTCTATGCAAACGGGATTTAAACACTTCCGCTGCACTTTTTGCGTTATACAAATCTCCAACCACTCCCACCCCAGAGTTTAGACACATTCATGTCAAAAAGAACAACTACTTTTAAATAATCGGATATACATGAGTGACGATTGATTTTTAAGTGGCTAAAGCGAAATATTTTGGCGCCCCTGCAGACTCTTAAAAAGTTATTGAACAGACCCTCGGAACCTAACGTTCGTGTTTCAAAATAGTTTTCTATCGGAAGCACAAAACTTTTGGACCACTTTCCCTTAAAAGCGTTTGAGTATTCTCCTGTCAAAATGCATTTGGCATTGACATATCGAAAAAAAGGTTTATTCATGTTTAACAACATTAAATAATTGTACTGTGAACACAAAACTATAGCTATATGAAGAATATTTATTTAATACATTGTGCTATTTTTTTGTAGCTTTACGTAAAATTAAATATAATATTCTTTACAAAAATAGAAATTTTCTAAAAATTAACTTTAAACTATCTTGTAAACAATGACTTACCACCACCACAATGAAGACACTGATCCAGCAAATAGTGGTGCAGTAGACCTACAGTTACAAAGTGTATGTTTCCAGGTCAGCAATAATATATTACCATTAAAATTTTTAAAAATTGTATTGTTGATTTATGGACAAAAATCTTTTAACACAAGGTTAAGAGATTTCCGGCTTTTAAAAATTATTTTCATACTTTCCAGTAAAACGATATATAGTTTTTAAAATAGTTGGAATAAAAAGTATAAATTTCAGATGTAATTTATTTTTCATCATTTATTCTCAGCTTTTTAAAACCTTTTTTAAACTCTCTGTTACACTCAGTTTACCTGATTTTCTTTGAACTTTGGTTTTGAATAATCGTAAATAATTTTCGATGCTAAGTTGATATATGTTATTATATAAATTTAATATTATATTTAATTACATATAGTCATTAATGATCTTGAATGATTATGTTGAATATCTAAAGCAAAAATATTATTAGTTTTATACAGTTTTATTACAGTATATTAAAAGTATTTCCTTGTTTCCTTAATTTATTGCTCAAGTGATATTATAATAGCGATATTTATTTATTTCCTTTTAGCATGTTATTTGATCAATTTGAAATCAGTTTCAATGGATTTTAAGTTAAGTTAATAAAATTAAAATTGGATTGAATAACTCAACAATAATTTAAAGTTTAAACTGATTTTCTTTTAAATTTTGATAAGCCTGTTATAAGTACTAAAATAGCTGTTCCTAAAATGTATTATGATATATTTTTACTGTTAGTTTCGATGATTGGCCCAAACAGAATGATAAACAACATCTATGATATTTTACATAGTTGTGCCCAAATAATTTGTAAGTAATTTTTGTAGATTCTAATATATATAATATATAATGTATTTTATAAATTTTGTTGAAATAATATTATTTAATACTAATATCTATTTAGTTTTTCCTCATTTTCCACTCCATATTCAGCTTTCATTGTTCAATGGCATCCTAAAACAAAGTAATTTTACCGTTAAATATATTATACTTTAAAGTTGTATAAAGTCTGAATCCGTAAGTTCAACTATATAAACTAAATAATAGTTTCATATTTATATATTCCATTATATTTTTTGTTCTTTGCGTTTTGTAACTTTAGTATTAAGTATACAAATATTCAAGGCCACATCAGATAGCATAAGGCAAGAGATTCGTTTTTCACAAATATATTTTCTCACAATGCTATACATGTTCACAATTTATTCGTGGCCATATTTATTAATTAATTTTAAGTCAACTTCTATCGATTCCAATTCTATGAGAGGAAAATTTAAGTACTTCAAGCACTTTCGGGACCATCCTAATCATCCACCAAATCATAATTTATCTAATCATTCATTTTTCAAAATTAGAAAAAAACTTCACTCCAAAGTCCAAACAAAATATTTTAACGTACTTAAACCTTTTAACTCACTTCCCATAAGATCAATGTTAAAATTGCAAACGTTACTCTGTACATGGAAACCTTAGCTTGATCTCATTTTGAACGATATTATAATGTCTGTAATACCTGATTATTATTTCACCATTTGCTCGGAAAACTATAATTACTCATAAAAACTATGTGTAAAAAATCAGCTCCTTAAAAATATTATTGCCAATTTCCAAAAAGGTTTATTAATACTTCTATCAGATAGATCACTGATAAAAAACATAATCTTTTTCAGATAATAGTTGATGTGAGCGATGTGTTTATAATTTTACGTTTGTCTTACAAAATAGAAAATGGCGGGCTCTTAAGGCCCAAGTTGATTGTCAGTTTAGACAGTTATGCTACTTACTATCCGTTCGATCTGGCCACCCACGCACAGCTTTATTCTCCTCATTCTCCTGTTGAAGCCAATCCTGAAGGGGCTTGAAGTAATCCAAAACTGCTGAAGGATCTATCCTGTTCTGGCCAGTTATTGTTTTCAAGACTTCGTACCAAGGAACTGAATTTCCAAGCTTCATAGCTTCCCTATTGGCATATAATTTCATATAGGCGTACACTTTCATGAGTTAGATTTTATGACCTTAAGAAACGTAAGTAATAATTTCGTATTTCGAACCGATTCTATATATAGACGTATATAAGTCGTTGTGAGGTGTTTGTGTTGTGTTGTACTTACTTCCCAGTGGGAAATAGGTTAGATCATGGATATCTAAAGGAAATAAATTCAGTCATCTAAACAGCTGTTCTTATAACCAAACTATGACGTAACCATATTACGTCACTAAACAAATGACGTCTCTGTTTCCGATTTTGATGGAGCAAATTGCTAACACCTCCCAGAGTCTCGTGCACTTTTCGGCGCAACATGAGAACAAACCACGCAATATGTAAACGCAATATATAAAAACTAACTTCCGGAAAAGCAAGTAAGATTCAGTAAAAATATATTTATTTCAATAAACATAACAAATTATATTGCAACAAACGAATAGTGCCATTTAAAACAATGAAAATTTGGAAACCGATGTAATAAGGTTATAATAACAATATTATTAGAGCTTATCTTTATGAATAACAAAACATTTTACTGTTAAAGTTTTAAATACGTTGAAATTATATTAATATTTTATATTTTACCATGCATATTCTTAAAACCTTTATTTAATTTCAATACATAAGGTTCAGAAAAGTGTAAGTTAGATGCAATTTAATAATGAAGTCTTTTTGATCTAATCACGAATTTTATATTTAATGCTAACCCTTTATAATATATTATTTAGAACTTTTCACAGATTCTATTCAATTTTTTTATTCGCACTCACTGAATTTTAGACCCAGCATCATGGCTGTTGCTTATATCGCAGAACACCAGGTTGTTGGTTGGTTTGGTCTTGGGTTCGTAGTATCCAGATGATCTACAAAGTCCTCTGATGATATCAAATTCTATGAATCTAGCCATGTAGTACCTGCAATCACAGATCAATCGTAAATTAGTTTCGTTTTTCTTGTATATTTAACTAGCTGAACGGACGTCGTCTCGTCTCTTTGTATTTATTAAATGAGTGCTAGAGGTGAAACAATATTTTTTATCCTCTTATTAAGTGTATAAATGTAAAGATGTTTTCGTAAGCCTACTCTCAAGCGACGTAGAGCTTTCCTTGTGAAAAACGTGGATTTCTTAAATTTATTGCGGCAAAGCGCGTTGTCTGTCCTTGGCATTTGTTGACGTCATTGCCAAAGCACAGGAAATTGAAGCCGTTTAAAGTTGAATGGCATATCAGTTGAAAACATCGGAATCCTTGGTATCAGCACATCTCCTCCTTTACACACATATTTTCCGTTCAATATTTTTGCTTCAATCAAATTGGGCATTCGTTTTTTACAGTATGTCTAGTCCCGGATCACCTGATCAAGTAAAAGTGTGAGCAGTTAAAACGCAAACTGTTTAGTCACTCGTATAATCTTAAATCCAAAATGTAAACAAAATAAAAATATAAACAAATGCAATTGCTTCATTTTGTGATATATCTTCAACTAATAGATATAATAAAGCAACCACCTGTTGAAAAGAAAATAGCTATAATTTAAACAAAGTAAACCGAATTGAGCTACAACCAAATTGATGTTCCACAAACCTAAATTTACCGAATCGTGTTTTCTTGGCAAATAGTGTCCGATGAGCTTAAAATATCCAATACTTGAAGTTAGTATACTATAGTATGTTTACTGACTATAGTACTCACTGCATGTATTGACCCCCATTGATGGCCCAATGGTGTACACCAGGGTCAAATTCATATACTCCTTGTATTTGGGTTCTGTTGTTAGTTGCCGGGCCCGAAAGCATAGAAAGTGTGTGTTTGTAGTTTGGTTAGAGTTTGTATAGCTAGTAAAATATCCAATATAGTTTTAACGAACTATTAATGAATGAAGATACGTGTACAGTAAGTACTCATCATGTATTGAGATTGAATCCCAGAGTACACCAGGGTCAAATTCAATTGTGTTCTATCATTATCCTTGTGTATTACTGCAGTTAATAGTTCGGAAGTAAATCCGACCAAGATACAGTTACAGTTGAATTGATATGTAAGATGATTGTCCTCATTAATTATTACAACTGGTTGTTCTTTGTGACTTAACGAATACACCAAAAAACCATACCAACATTTTACGTAAAGACCCTCAGTGCCTCTGAATTACAACTCTATGAAGACTTTTTGTATACGTAGTTAGTATCTCACAATCCACACATAATGAACAAAAACAAATCATTCACAGCAACACAATTCGTGCTTAAAACTGTTACAGAAAGCCACGGTAGATTATTACTACATCAATACGACACCAAAACCATGACGAATTTAGTAACAAATCGTTCAACTTCCCCTTATCCTCAGTAAAATTACATCTCCTGGGACTGTTTTGTACCATCCTGTCCCACGGTGTTGTATCAACTCTGCATCTCAGCACATAATGAATACAAAAAAAGACAAAAGACTGTCAAAGACTGTCAAAAGACAGTCTGCAACATACGCGCTAATTGAGAGCTCCTAACCAAGTCCACATTGATTGTCTTCACAAACCAGAAGGAAGACAAATTTATAACACCCTCTGATTGGTTATCTTCTTTGGCTGCAGAGGTAGACATCCCCATCCTGGCGACCTTCGGACAGGAGTTTCAGAAAGAAAGCTACGGAGCGCAGGTCGGTCGTCTACGTGTTCGAAGTTCAAGGTTCTGGATAGTGTGGGAGTGCATGAATAAAAAAATAAAAATTAATACTATTGAAAAATTTAAAAGTTATAGAGTACTCTGGTACCGTACCTCAAGTTCCAATATTCACAGTTGTAGTTTTCAGGAGTTATTTTTTTCTTAATGACCTGCCATCGCCATTGATCATATGCGAGTCCAAAGGGAAGAAAGAAAAGCCAAGTAACGGCTTCTTTGAATAGTATGTTGATTTGTAGTTTATTGTCCAGCTCGACTCTCTGGTCGATCAGTTCGATAGACTTGAGGTAATGAGGAGAGTTTACCAATTTAACCATCGCACCCATTAGAGCACTCCCAAAGGCTGGAAAAAGAAAGTAGTAGTGCATTCGGTGTTTTATCTATATGGCGAACGCTTCGACAGAGAGTAAGAAAATTTGAATAGAATATTCATTTTTCAAAAAAAATTCTATATCATGGAAGAGATTTGGATAGTGAAAAAAAGTTTTCAACGTTCTGAATTTGCCCTAACGTAATTATCTACGTAGTAACAGTTCTAACCCTCACTGATATTCAAGCTGTACATTTCCAAGATACCAGATATAAATTAGGTACATTAAGGAATGTTTTCATAATTAGGCAATTCTATAGCTGTACTCCACATTGTTTGTTCCCTGTTCCCAGCCAGTATACTACAGGAGTACAAGGTTTGGGGGTATGCGCTCGTGGCCTAGCTGGAGACCCTAGGTTTCCTAGAAGGCCACCTTTACGACTTGGTATGGTAAGCCAACCTAACTAGTCCTCAACCAACTTACCCATTGCTTTCTTCTTTTCTGACTCCTATTGTCGTAAACCCACGATAAGATGGTGCGAGCGAAAAAATCGACTATCTTAAAAAAAACTTAACTTTACAGTTATTTGTTGATTGTATGATAAAAATATGCTTTAGAATTTTTTTGTGAAAACTTTTTGAGTTACAGGGTGATTGATCCGGGAATTTTTCGGTTTTCATGCAAGGAGTGTGGGATAACTACTTGTGCTTTTGGGCTGAAATTTTGGGAACGTGAATTAATAACAGACCTTTTTCATGGAACTTATGTGAAATTTTAAAATGAGAAAAAAGTTCATATACTACAACAATTACTTTTAAAACCACAATTTTTATCTGATAATCTTATAAAGTATGTCTTTTTGGAGGTCTAAAAATGTGCAAAAAACTAAATTGTTATCTTAAACAGGTCACTCCGAAAGCTTGCATGAAACAATCATGTAACGAATAAGCGACACTCCCGCCGACCTAGCGGATTTCAGTTGTCCCTAACGCCGCTCGCACCGCCTTTATGGATGGGAGTGCTCACTTTACATACAATAGTTAGAGCAACAAGCTTCAGTTGGCTTTTCCTGAGGTAGAGCTATGATCCTGGCTTCCCAATTCCGATTTTAAACAAACAGCTGTCACTCACGGACTGTAGGTGGTCTTTTATAGAAATGAGGCTTGTTCATGTAGGCCTCTGCCCACTCGGCGAAGCATATATTGTTGATCGCCGAGTTGAAGCTGGAGTGTGAGGCTTCTGCACACATCTTGACCCTGGAAACATCCATGCTATCAGGGTTTCGCAATAGCAAGAGGTAATAAAACAATTAATTAATTGAAACATTAAAAAATCAATGTAAACTACGATTATATACTTTACTTTACTTTTTACTGAAATGACAAACCACGCAGGAAGGTATTTTAAGCCAAGTATAAAAGCGAAATGAGTGTAGGATGATTGTGGCACGATCTTGTAGTCTTGTTACTGACTAAGGCTGACATGTTCCTTAGTTGAATATCCGGTATCTAGCCGAATAGTGTTTATTAAAAAGAGGCCGTATAGTCTGGTTATACTGTGTTACTTTTGTCTACTTTGTAAGTAAGCCATTAAAAACTAAAATTTTTTAAGTAATTAAAAAGACAATCTGTAAAATATCATGTTCTACAAAGTTAATCAATATCATTTATAATTTTTGTTTCAAAAATAATCATCCAATTTCTAAAAATAAAAAAACGAGAGACAAAGTTAATTAATTGTTCAAATTGTATACAACCCCCCCCCGTAACACCAGCTTTTTGAGCTGGTTTTGTTCGGTGATTTGACCTTACGCTTCATACCAAGTTTCATGGAAAACGGTTGGAAAGTAAGGAAGAAATTGATTTTTTTTATATTCTCCATAAGAATAACATTGGGCGCTTTCAGACAACGTACTGCGTTTATCGTGGACAGTAATTTAACTTTTCTCTGGAACCGTTAGTCGTAGACAAATAATTCAAATTACTAATTTGTTTAGTTTTTTAAGCTGGTTTTAATGGTGCCAGTCAAGTTATTCTTTACTTTTATTGTTTTCGCTGAAAATTAAAAAATTTGATTTTTTAGACATTTAAAAGCCCATAACTTTTGAACCGTCATTTTTACAGATATGCGGGTGGTGTCAAATTATTTAGTACTCTGTACACTATAAACTGTCAAATTTTATAAAAATATCGTTAGAGCCGTTTTGAGAAATTTGGATTTTTCACGTTTTTTAAGGGTTTTTAGGGTGAACTACCCTTAAAAATCAAAATTCAAAAAATTAAAAAAAAAAACGTATACCGTGAATATATACATACATGCCAAATTTCATCTAAATCGGATACTAGGCTGTGACTGTAAGGACAGACATCACGTCAAAAACTTTTTTGGATTCAGAAAAACGGATATTTATCATAAATTCAAAATTTTAGTAAATATTTTTTACTGAACTAAAGTAAGAACAATCAGTTTAAAACAATAAGAATAGTTATTAATTACCTGTAATCAAGATCATTGTAAAAATCAAAAGTGTCTTGAGAACAATCCATGTTTAGACCCTTTTGAAAATATGAATGTTCATAAAACTCTTTAGGTAGTTTTTTAAAACCTAACGACTGGAAAAACTCTTCCACCTTCTCTACAAGTTCTCTTCCTTTGAGGTTCTGGAAATTCATGTATTTCAGCGTTAGTAAAATAAAATAAAGTCATAGTGTGAGATTACTTGATTATTGGCTATTTTTTATTATCAAGCATCAAAACAGTTTTAGTTAATCGGTTAATTTGTAAACACACATAATGATCGAAACTGTAAGTTATTATGTATTTTTGTAATATTTTCAATGAAATCTATTTTGATATACTTCCCGAGTGTTTATTACGTCGGGAGGTCCACCATCTCCCCACCTTTTGCCTTAATCTCCGCAAGAAGTGAAACTCACTGTTAAATCCATGTATCACACTTTAAAAAATGTGTGCAGTGCCGTGTGTATAGACAAGTACATCTACTGAATTTGCCTAACTTGTACAGATATGAGCGAAACTAACATTAACAATAGCATTAAACTAAGTTCTAAGCTAAAACTAACAGTAAAATTTTGTTAGATAAAAGTAGGCTATCTGTGTTTTATATTTAAAAACTCCTAGTTGATTTACGAGTATTTATAAAACAAATAATAAAAATACTCTAATTTTATGTTATAAAATTAATAACAAACTGCCGTCAAAACGTTATAGTATACATTTTCATCATAAGAAATACCCTTACTTTTTCTTGGAGTGCTGGAGTAATATTTAAACTCGGTTTTTCATTATAGGGTAGAAAACGGTCTATTAGAGGAGAGGCGTCCAGTCCCCAATTCCACCCTGTCAGGTAAAAACAGTTTATCTTTTAATTTTAGGTAGTTACTGCTATTGCTAAATATACTAAACATAAACAACAAAATTGGAGGAGATTATAATTGTGTACATTATTTTATTTCCTGTAACTGATTGAGTAGTTTAATGGTTTATATTTAAGCATGGTGCGTTAAGCAATCTATACTTAGCTTTCGGAAATTCTTTTTACTCTCTCGTCTTCTTACACCAATACGTCTTAGGTCATCGCCATGAAATGTTTTACAGATACTTCAGACTAGACTTAGTGGGTCGTGAGCATATCACTTTGCAAAAATTCATTGATTTGGCGGGTTACCCTTGGACAGCGTGATCCCCAACTTTTTGAGTTACTCCGCAGTGGATTACATACATTTTACTATAGAATCAAGAGTCATCTTTGTTTTAACGAAAATAGTTCTCTCACACACATGGCTTTCCTTTTCTACTTCGGTGATACATACGTTCCTGAATCCATATAATCTGAAGTTTTGGATGGATAGGGACTCTTTCTTGCTTGACTGATGACCCACAACTGGATTTAAGTTAAGAGCTAGAATAATTTCTTCATGATGCCAGGTAATCTAGAATTTCCATTGCTATCTTATATGTCACCTACTCCCTTCATTAATGTGGCTGTACAGAACATAAATAATCGTTTAACCCTTTTAACTTTGCGGGGGTCTTCCACTACACATCTATTAAATTAAGTAATATGTACTTAAGTTGAACCTATGGTAGTATAAGTCTACTTTAGAGAGTTTTTATGAGATTTCCATGTAGGCTTATAATCTAAAACAAAACATTAAACTTAAAAGCACTATGGGAAAATCTACGTCCAATTTTTCGTAACTTTTATTCTTCCTTAGTTGTAAAATTTAAACTTTCCTTAACGTTTTGATACCAAAAGCAATAAGTTTTCATAAATTTAGGTGGTATATATTCGTTTTTCAAAAATTGTTCTGCACGGAGGTTCTATGCAGTTTACAAGCAGCTGCCGCCCCTCCAACCCAAATGACTAATCGATTCCCGGAAACCTCTATTTTTGACCGCAAGTACACCTAACTTGGATACCACTATTTTGATGAAATTTATTTCACACTTTATTTATTGCATATTGAAGTTGTGGTACTAATATATGTTTGGTCTACAATTGTGGTCTAAGGAGGGGGAAACCCGTAAAAATATGTTTATGATCCTAGTTCCAACGAACTATTGGATATTAAGTAGTCTAGGAAATATATGTACCTAAAATATGACAACTTAACTCGTGGCCTTATGGAGTATTAGAATCCCCTTAAATAATCTTTTAGTAGGGAAGGTAACACCGAATAACAATAGTTCAAGTTATTATCCATTGTTTAGCCAACTTGACCGATGGAGTTATCTACGTCATCAACATTTTAAAAATGAGCAAACTATCTGTAATGTAATGAAAGGTTTACCTAGCAAGCTTGCTGGTATAGGTTTGCTGGGATCGATTACGTTCATCTTTTTCCCATTCTCCTCCCACAGTTTGAAGCGAATATAAGCGTGTAATTCTTGGTACAAGGGCTTGATTGCTTCAAAAAGAGAACCCATTGTGGCTTCGTAGTTGTCCACCTCGTAAATGCTTCCCCAGTACTCAACAAGACTCGGAAAACCTATAAAAACATGTGTTATACAAATACAACGTATCTTTGACAAATACACCACAACAATGTTTGTTTATATTATTTTTATACAACCAATCTGGTTTGGTAAACAATTAAATTAGTGTAAGTTTCAATGTTATTTTTAAATGCTATAGCTAACCAATAATGTCTGGGACACCAGAATGTCCTGTTATAAGTTGTAACCGATTGCTTGTTGATCCCTTGTGTAGATAATTAACGACTGCACTATTGAATACTACGCGAAGGTGCAAAAGTCCATCCGCAAAGGTAAATCTGATAAATTAGGACGAGTTCTTAATTCAGAGGCAATTTGAACTATTAATTAATAGTTCTGTCTAAGGAACATGTCAGCCTTAGTGAGATACAATATCACATGATCTTACACTCTGATGGTGGTATTTACGGATTAACGTAGTATTCAATAGTGCGGACGTTAATCCACACAAGAGAACACTACACCCACCGATCATCTCTCACAACTATCCACAATTTTTGACGTCCAAGTAGCTGGATTACAGGACGTCGCCACCATCCCAGTCAAAGGATACATGAAGGATTCATGAAATGAAAGTTTATTTTGTAGTCTTTCAGTTTAAACTATTGACAAAACCATATTAACCTAACAACGTGATTAAAACCACGAGGTAACGTTAATTTCAGAGAGGTAATTCTCTAATAACATTAAGCGCCAATTTTTATGGGTTGCAGGCAACATAATCAAATCACCATGTCTCAAAAGTACTAGCTGAAGGTTTACTGGCAGCCAGTAGGCTAGTATGCTGAGGGATTTGTGATGAAATGTATTGTCAAGATTTTAATGAAGCAACTCAAGGTTGTGTTGTAAATTTAAGCGAAGATTTGCATTCAATCAGTTTTGAATAAGAATTGAGTATTAGGAGAAGAAGTGGGTTGACAGGAGAGATATCTTTGGTGCATCTCTTTTTCGCGAGCTTGCAAATGAAGATCCTCTGGATTTTAAAAGACATTTACGTTTGAATTTGGAACAATTTGATAATACAGATGCTAAGATAACGTGACCACAAACATGTTTGCTTTTACTGTCCGTAAGTAGTTACTTGCCTCTGGAGTGGAAATAAATTTCAGTTTTAACTGTCAGTACTAACTTACCGTCCAAACTGATCGTCTTTAAGGGGGCTTTAAATTGCCTTCCTAAAGAAGCGGTCCCGAAATTAGGTGG
Organism: Nephotettix cincticeps; assembly: GCA_023375725.1. NCBI lineage: Eukaryota > Metazoa > Arthropoda > Insecta > Hemiptera > Cicadellidae > Nephotettix > Nephotettix cincticeps. The sequence goes on from CM041785.1 coordinate 4,496,289, forward strand.
GTAGGTAATTTTGTAATGTTACCTATTTTTTTGACAACAAACATGTTTTGAGTTAACTAAAAATTGTTGCTTCTGGATTGCCAACATGGTAAGCAAATTTTTATGGATCTTGCAATAAGCTGTGATAATTTTTAATCGTATTTATTTATTTTAACCCCATATTTGACAACGACACATACGTCATTTTTGGTCGCTTCTTTATTTTGGTCTATATCTCACTAATAATATTTAATGGTTTAAAATTCAGGTGATTAAGAATAAAAAATATATGACGCACATCTGAAACCAACCAGAAATTAAATGTCACGATTTGATTGGGTAGAAGGTCAAAATTATTATGAAAATGTTGACTAGTAGTATAGTTGGTAGTATAAATTGAGATCATTAAAATCCCTACTATTAAATTTAACTGGACATTGTAGTCATGGGGAATAAGTTACAGGGTCTCAGCTTGTACCAACAGTTAAGTTCAAGGTAACCAAGTTATACTTTCGGGTCAAATTTATAATCTAGACAAGTTTAAATTATAGTCAAAGTTCGTACTACCATTTTTTTCTGCTATTAGATTCTCCAAGTCCACCCATTGCTTGAAGAGTTCCTTCAACGGAATACCAGCCGCATTGTGCCACTCTCTCCAGTAGTAGTTCACTTCCGCCACATTCGCATAGTCGTACTTTATTCTCGAGATCACGTCTGAAATAAAATATATTGTCTATTTCAACACGTATTTAATCTGTTCGTTTGAAATTCATGATAGCGATGGATTTTTAATTTTTTTACAATTAATTGGACTTTTCCTATCCCTCTTGTATATTAAACTACACAACGTTTCTGGAGGTGGAGAAACTCCTCCCGTTTTCAAGTGATTACCTAATAATTTACATTAAGAATTTAATGTTCAAGTTACAATTAGTAATTATATCATGTTGTCAATAATACTATACGGTAAGTATAGTATCATCACAACAATACTATATCGGTAGTATATCATGCGTTTTCACTTGAAAAAGCGTGAGGCGCGCGCGTTCATTTTGTGGCCATCCCGGGGATCGAACCCATTACCTTAGCCAGTATTGTAAGATAAATAAAAGCCCAAAGCATAAAAAAAATTGAAACAATATAAAACAGCGGAAGAATAAAGTCAAAGCAAGTATGGGGAGGAACGTACTTATCAACAATCAAACCAATAGTTACATTACAGAAGTGTATAGTAAGAACAATAATGAAGAAACTTAGATTCGATCATGCTTTACCTCTTTTTAAACAATTGAAAGTTCTTCCATTTAGAAATTTGTATATTTACAAGGTTTTGCGTTTATTTTTTAGTAGGAGTGTTGCAAAGCATACTGATCACTTAAGGCCTTACCAGTTACGTTCCGATCACACTTTGGTGGTTCCTAAGCCCAACTTAACACACTTTCAACATTTCTATTCGTTTAACGGGCCTAGGTTATTCAACTTAACATATCATTCTATTTCTCAAATTACTGATGGTACTAGATATTTGAGTAAACTTCGATACTGGATTCATAAGGTTGACGATGTTGAGGTTTTACTTAAGCCTCAAATTTAGCTTATTTTGTTCCTTTTTTTAAATTTTACCGAATAACTTTTAGAATTACTTCCAAATTTACTTCTCCAATTCATATTTTACCTAAATTTAAGCTACTGTAAGTTGAGTTTTATATGTTGCAGTTTTACTTTTAGCAGTCTTAAGTAAGCACACTATGCTTTTATAAATTATTTTTTCCTGTGAATGTTTAATTTTATTGCAAAAAAATAACAGCTTGGCACATCTGTTTTTTCCTTTTAGTTCATGTATGTGTAGTTAAGGAACCCTAATCGGGCATAGCCTCGGGGCAACCCAGTTATTCATCATTAATGTTAAGGTCTAAATAATCGCTAGTAGTTTATTTTGTCGTATAAGTATAGTTGGTTTATGTATTTGTTTATCCGTTGAGTGGTTTATTGATATGTGAATTTCATAAGATTACTACTGTAATGTATTGTATTTTTTTAAGAATAAAGAATTATTATTATTATATGTAACATAAATATTGTGATAACATGTGGTAAACAGCTTTATATAGTTAATATCTAATAATGCATGATGAAAAATCTTAAATTTTTTATTCCTCATAGGAGAAAATATACTTCTCATTTACTACTTACTCGTCCACCTAGTTATTATTATGGAGATTGGATCTATAACTTGCATATTTAAACAAGAGGTTTGTTGATACGGGGGTTTTCTAATATTCTTAAGATAGACGTGTGAAGTATTTTTAAAATTTGAATTACCTGAGTTCTTCAGCAGCGGCGAATCATTAGGAGCGTTAAACCCCTTCACCAATGGTTGTATGGAGTGCATGTCTGTTTCTAATTTTTCAAACTACCAACACAAAGTTTATAATTATTGTGATACAGTTTAAATTGAAATTCCTATTTGTGTAACTAGAGTGCAAACGATGTCATATCGCACGAGAGGTTCATATGGCAGCACGAAGCGTCAGCTGAGTGTTGCCAGAACTTCGAGGGCGGCCATGACAGTTTGCACTCGTATTACACACAAGATTTTTCCTACAATAAAAAAGTAATTTAGGTTATGTTTGATTTTCCGTTGAGATAAACGTAAACATCACTTTTGGGTTTCCGGTAACCTCAGTTTTGCGAAAACCCGGAAGTTAGTGTTGTAGGAACGACTACAGTCTATCAGCTGACTGACGCATGCTATTGGTAATTTTCATATAGATTTGGAGCGTTCCGCGCATGTGATTGGTCGGTTAATTTGCCACACTAGGGTGGGAATGTACTACTTATACGTTCTGCCAACAGTGCGAAATGTGCCTGTTATATATAGGAAAATATTTATCTTAGAAATTTCTCTTATCTGAAGAATTAAATCTCCAAATATAATTTTTAAGTAAAAAAAATTATATTATTTTGAATTCAACTTTGATTGTTCAAAAACTAATTTAAGAATACAGTATTACCTTTGTGTTTATTAGGGAGTTTCAAACTGTAATCGTCATGAAAAATTATTTTATCTATTAAAATTTTGTTATTCCACTGTATTCTGCTGTAAATAAGAACTTACTTTTTCTTTTTCAGATTCAGGAAGTAAGTCTTCACCAAAATCAGACCAAAGGAAGAACTTGCGTTTTAAATCTGGATCAGAAAATGATTTCCAATCAAATTGTTTGAATCGTTCATAGCTCTCCATTGTAAAATCATTAAAAGCCTTTCTCGCCGCATCCTGAAAATTATAGTTCCGTTTAGTTTTGTAGTTAATATTCGACTGTTATTAATATTTTCAAAAGCACATTCACTGAACATGTGTATTTTATATGTTAAGCAGTATAAAAGATTAATTGAAAATCTTTAGATTTTGATTTCTCACAAATAAACATAGAGCGTTTCACAAAGTCTGTGACTGGCTATGCATAGACATTTTGTCCAAGTTTAGGTAAATCTAAAAGTTCAGTAATTGTTTTATTTCGGCTATTTTTGTCGACATCCACCATATTAGGATCCGTGCCAATTTAACTGACAGCCTAGCTTTGGGGTTTTAGCCTTACAATCTAGAGTAACTATTGTGTAAAAGTATCTGATGCCAAAGATTTCAGGTGGAAAAATCTTGCCTGAGCTTATCTCTAGATATTTTAAAAATTTATTCAGCTTTCTGTACACAGTAACTTGTGTAACTTGTTGACAGTTTAACCAAATAAATACTGTTTATACTGAAATAATTGTATACTGTATATGTATAATTTATAGTTAACTATTTCAGAGACCACTATCGTGTATGATATCACATTTCTTATTTTATCTTTCTGAAAATGTCATACAAAATCAAATTCCGAATTAAAATTTTATTATAGTAATATCACCAATATGTGACTCATTACAGACACAGCTGAGCAAGGTAGGAAGGAGTACATTTAAGGCCGACCGGCCTTCCCGCAGGTAGCTGAAGGTCCATTGACCAAGTTACTGTATACAAACTAGAGTCAGGAGAAATTGATCAAAAATGCATGATACATAAACTGCAACCATAGTAACAATTTATTTTATAAATTCTTAAAAATTGGTAGGGTCATCTGCAAGCCTAAGGGTTAGCGTATTCGACTTCGGTGCAAGAGGTAACGGGTTCGATCCCCGGTATGACCACGAAATTGGATGAGAAAAATCTATAGTAAACAGTGTACTTCGAGGCTACATAGCTAAAATATGAGCCTGCCAATGGTAAACAAGATATCAAATCAAATCAAAATCTTTTACTGTCATGAAACTTAAACAAAAGCATGGACAATTCGTCAATATATTTTTCGTGGATAGTATTATCCTTTAGAAAACAAAATTACCTACTAAATAATACCAACTTTTATCGTTTATATTTTTATAGTATATTTTAATATGAATAATTAAAATTATACTTAATTACTTACTTAATTCAATCTTTATTCAAAATTTGCCTTAGCGAGTGATCAGACATATTCAAAGTAATAGCTTATTTTCGAGCGGCCCTGCGAGAACTGTTTTCCACAGCTGTACGAACTCTGTTGATATTCTCTGGCGTCCGAGCTGATCTTGACGATCTGTTGGCTTCTTTTTCAAAGGAGAGCCCGTTATAGCATGATTGTTTTACGCGATGGAACTTTTCCATGTCGACCTAACTGTAAGTTTGCATGCAACCGCCGCTGGGTAGCGATGGTTGAACCACCACTTTTAAAATATGCTTCAATAACAAACCCCTTTAGCACACGTGATCACTGCTCTATGCCGACTAAAATTGACTAAAATGTTGACGTTGCAACAACACTATTCCCACCTCCCCGGACGTTCCGCCGCTGAACGGTGCACGAAGAAAATGGGTCGGCTTTTGCCGTACCTTCTATATATACACATACATACTAGATTATTATTTTCATAGAAGTAAATATGGTTACATTGGTGTATATATTGAAAGTCACAACAATAATAATTTACCACAGCCATCTTCTTTTCTCTCTTGGTGTTTTTGTCAGCGGTTATGTACGCCCATTTCTTTTGCACAGAGTCTTGAGCTAGTTGGCCAGATCGGGTGTACAATGCATCGATAAATTCTTTTGCTTCCTCTGCCTTAGAATCTTGTGCCCAAGCTGCGCCAAGCAAAATGAAGATCACGATGAACCCAAGCTAAAAAGTATTTTTAACATTTATATCGATAGATACGTCAACTACATTTGTTTGTTGTACTAGAAGTCCTGTAAATATTTACCCATTTTTAATTTAAATGAATTAGTCAACAACAGATTTAAATGCTTGACATGCTCACGTTTGATTCTAACCTTCCTGGATAAGGTATAAACTAGATAAGTTTACAACCAAAAGCACCTTTAATGTAAACAGAATAAAACAGGTCCTACTTTACTCATAAATTCATTACGAGTGATCTGTGACATCAAATTTGTAATTACTTCCCTGTGGGAAATAGATTAGATCATGGACATGTCTAAAGGGAATGTTTAGAGTTCATCTAAACAGCTGTTCTTATAACCAAACTATGACGTCACTATTTCAAATTCTGGTCCTCCACCCCCAGAGCTAAGATATATCCATGTCAAAATATGCAACGAGGAACGACTTTCGAAAGGAAAAAATCTATGGAAAGAGATATTAGGTAAAGGTTATATGATGGGAAAATAGATTTATACACACATCCTTCAACTTTGAAGTATAGTTAGTATTTACATATTAATAACGTTAATTATATCAACTTTTTAAATGTTTAATCATCTTGTAAATTAATTAATTACAAAATTATAAAGTAAATATAGCTTCATATGGTAATTTACTAAGAAAAGATTTATCGGTTTGTTAAAATATTGTAAACACCCTTTTCGTGAATGGAAATTATTTTTAAAATCTTTAAATCTTTAAACGAATTTTACAATGAATGGAATTGAAACCAAAAACTATGATACGAGAGTATAAAAAACTCATAAGTCTAATACTTACTTTGTTCATGGTTTCTCTTACGATTTGACTCAACAACTGTTTTTGTAGCACATTTCAAAACTTATAACATGTTAGAACAGCTGTTACTAGCAGCAATCTTATCAAAACTTTGACGTTTTACATCTGCTCATCAAGACTGTTGCCGGTTGTTAAAACTAATACAGTATATTCCGTGATTTTGGAGATTGCTAAAAAGGTATTCAATAATGGTTTAACTATTCAAGAAAATGTATACGTGGAATATTTTGCTTATGAAAATGGCTTCTAATTAATAGATAATAATTTTTAGTAGCAAGATTATACACGAATAGCAATTTTTTTGAAGTTTTTTGTGATTTTACAAAATAAACCATAGATAATGGTTACATATTAAATTTTTACTTAATGTGCAATAGGAAAATATTATTTTTATAGCTATTTGCATGAAGCTAATAACATTAAACAAAGTTTTTTATTTTCTCTTCCTATACGATAATATAAGGATAAACTAATGTTTTCGTCAGAATTTCCAAATTTGGGTTTCTGGTGAATATATCCATTTAAGTGCCCCTTAATCGAAAAAGTAGTTTTAGAGTGATGTCTGTCTGTGTTTCTGAGTCTGAGGCGAGGATGTCCAGAAGCCTCGAGATGAGACTATCGCTCCGATTTTCATGAAATTCGGTATGTAGGTAACAATCCACGGTATTTTGGACAATTTTTTTAAATTTTTTTTGTTTTAAGGGTGGTTTGCCTCTAAAACCCCAAAAACATACCTAAATTGGACATTTTTTCAAAAACAGTTATAAACAAAATAACATTACCCGCATTTCTCAAAACATTGGAGTTTAAAAGTTATGGGCTTTTAAAAGTAAAAAAAATATTTTTCCGCGAAAACAATAAAGGTAGGTAAAGTATTATCTGACTACTACCATTGAAACCAACATAAAAATCTAAACATAATGGTATTTCGAATTATTTATCTACGACAAAAGGTTCCAGAGAAAAGTTTAATTTACGGTACATGATTAACGCAGTACGTTGTCTGTGAGCGCGCAATTTTACTCCTTTGGAGAATATTAAAAAAATCAATTTCTTCATTTTTCCCAACCGTTTTTCATGAAACTTTGTGATATCCTGCGTAAGGCCAAATTACTCAACAAAACCAACTCATTAAAGCTTAGTACTACCGGGGAGGGAGTTACCAAATTTTAACACATTTAATTTAACTTTGTTTCTCTTGTGGTTATTTACAGAAATTGATGATTATTTTTGAAACAATATATTATTAAATGATATTTCGATCAACTTTGAAGAATATGATTTTTTTATTACAGATTTTCGTTTTTATATTTACTTAAAAGAGAAAGTATGGGTCAGTCCACTGATACCGTTTATTTTATTTGAGTGTTTATGGTTATATATTTTTGTCTAAATCACTCTCATCGATCACAAGTTCTGAAAAGCTTAGAATAAATGTGCTTGATATATCTCAAAACAGTGTTTTTGATGACGACTTGTTTAATTTTTATGGTGCAAGGTCAGTTTAAGGTAAACAAAACCTTTTTGATAAGGTATAGACCAATAAAAATAAGTTTCATAGCCATGGGTGCTCTCTTTTTCACGGAAAAGTGTTACAATAAGACCTTGATTAGTGTTACAGAAAGATCGACAGAAATAGATATAAGACCCTTTTAGACTTTTATGGGGTATAAGACGTAAACTAAAATACCCTGAGCAATGTATTTTCAACACTAATTTTATTTATATAGATTTTTTAATTAGTTTGAGAGGTTTCAGACAGATGGCAGTACAAACACATTTCAGTTACCAGGATATGTACTTAGTGACATTACGTAGATGTTTTACAAGGAACGACGAAATCAAACCCACACATCATAAAGAAGTTTGTTTATTTTTATTAAACATTTACATCGGTTAATTATTAGCGTTTTGCGATGAGAACAAATACTTACACTGCTTAAATTTAAGTGAGGGGAAGCGCCCTTTTAGGTGTTCCCGCGCCCGACGCGCGGCCTGGACACGACTGGGCTCCTGCAGGACTCTGCACAGGGACAGCCGGCACATGGACACCTGGCGACCACACCGGAAGCAGAACACCCCGCCGCACACACACGTAACAATGCTGCAACCCTCCGACTTGATTATGGGCTTACTGCACGACGGGCACTTCCTCACCAGCGCTGACGTCATCGCCTCCTCTATGTATATCCGAGCCATCTTCTCCAGCCGCTCAGTATCCTCGTCTTCCGGTTCGCGTTTTCTTTTCACCCCCTTCCAGTCGGACGTGACGTTTTTGGCCATTTGGAAATTAAAAAATATTTGAATTTTTGCGAAAAAGAACCGGTCAGGGTTACTTTTAATTTATAGATAAAGGTTTGTTCGATGAAATTGTAACCATAGAGATTAGTAATTTTTTATTATTGTGGAATAAATACTTCTAGAATTAAATAGTTTTGTCAGCATTCTACTGGATAGTATAGTGATTTACGTTTTTCTCTCAACAACCTACTTGTATTACATATTTTAAATGATAGCTCTCATTATCTATTTGTTATTAATATTTCATTTATTGTATTGTATTATTGTGTTTAGTAAATATATCTAATAGTGCATTCTGTGTCGTTTTAGGTTTTCATAGGATTTGTATTTTAGACAGTGACGATTCAACCTATTTTCAAAACTTGTAATATTTTATTCGTATGCTTCGTACCATTCTTTTGTGAAAAAAACTAATTAGAATAAGAATACTTTACTTTTTTTAAGTAAATGACCTTAAATAAATCTGGTGACCGGCTTGGGTGGAAGTTGACGGGATTTTCAGGCATAATTAGGATTGCAGAGGATACCTTTTTTGCGCCTTGTTTTGGTTTTATGGTTAGAGGTTATAGGGAGGGTATGTTTTGTGTTTTCGTGTATACTTGGTATTTTAAAAAGAGTTGCATAAAAATAAAAAATTAAAATAGTCATAGCACTTGGAGGGCTAAATAACGCATTTTTCTAAAAAATTTTAAAATATAAGGTTACAAATTCCGTATAACTATAATTTTGAGATTAGTTCAAGCCTATGACACTTGAATTTAAAGAAATTGTTAAATGCCTACACTAGCAGTGTATTTATTTACATATTGAATTTCAACATCCTTTCGAATATCACGATCTTCATACCTTAAGATAAACGTGACCCATTCATCCTTCATCCAGTGGCCACCTAACACATACACGTATAAAAAGACATTGACAAAACAATTAATTACAATTTATTTCTTTCATTAAAATTTGTTACGTTACGACATTTTTCTACCTTCTTTATTCTTGATATTTCAAAATCTTGTACTCAATATTGTAAGATGATATTCCCCTTCTCAGTTGGCGGTCTGCTCATCAGCTGATACAATACACCAGCTGTCTAACGAGCTAAGCATGCTTATCACGTCCTCGCCCGCGTCTGTCACTTAACTGGATAAGGAAACAACTTCGAAATCGTACACATTTGTAAACACAGTCAAACAAGTCGAGATGTAAACAATATTTTGGATATTTTTCACATTATAGAGATTAGTATACATACTAGGACCAAAGACGTAAGTTTTTGATACGAGCACTGATTTAACAGTTGAGGCTGTTAAACCTCTTTTTGCGGCCTAGGACTCAAAAAATCATCATAGTAATCTACAATTTTGCTCTTCAGCACATGTTTCTAAAACAACTGTTTTGAAGCAGTATGACGAAATACAGCTGTCTTTCCTGGGCCGAAAATTTTCGGCCTTAGTCCCGAATCAATACTTTAAATAGACCATACATATTTTAACGATTGGTAACTAGGAGAGAATCGCTACTTTCGGAATTGGAAAACGTATCGAAAACAGGGAATTACATCGTAGCGTGGTGAAAATAATTTGTTGACACATTTTCAAATTTTAGTTGATTTAGTTGATGAGCGTAAATATCCATTATGAGGTTTCCTAAATCATAAAAGAGATTTATGGATTGATATACGTTTGGATTGATATATGTACAAACGTGGAGACCACACTTTGGTACGGCTTTTAAGAAATTTGGTGCAATTCATGTTTTTAATTGTTTTATTTTTTAAATTAGTTCACCCCTAAACCCCATAATACTTGAAACCCCAAATATCTTAAAATTCACTCAAACAACTTTGATAAAATATTTTTTAAATGACCCTAATAATATGACACCATCTGTATTTTTTCAAGTAGCGGTTGAAAAGGCAAAACCTTTTAAATGTTTTTATTTTTTAACAAAAGAATAAATTCATAAATAATTTGACTATCACCTTAAAAAATCAAAAAAATAAACAATTTTACAAAAACTCACTGCCAATTTCAATTTCTTCTAATAAATAACCTATCACGTAATTTGTTGAGTTTTATGATCGTCTTAAAAAATTGTAAACCTATAAATAATATTTTTCATTTACATACCAATTTTTTTATTGTATTTTTCAATATTAGACCTATAGGTTACATTTTATTTTAGTACAAATCGTTGTTTAAATCACTAGTTTTAAATAAGTTTGTTAAAAATAGGTTCTAAAAACAAATTTTATACTATTGATTTATTTTAAGTAGGTACGTTTTTACTTGTCTCCCATCCGCCATGTCTGGTTTTCGAGATTGGAATACCCAGCCAGAACCAGTTGGAATAGAAAAAATAAACTCAAATTTTGTAAATTACTAAAATAAATTTGTTGTATTTGAATTTCATCTTTATATTTGCTTGAATTTTATTGTTAAAAAGAAAATATTTTTACATAGTTAAAATGCGTAAGAGAGAGTTTTAATAGCCATATTTAACGTTAAATAAATAAATCAATCATACAACATAATTAATTTTAGCTAACAGTTAGGGAGCTCTTCGCAATGTCTTGGATTTCCCAGTGAAACTCTGGCTTTGCAACTTTCACTCCCAAGAGACGCTGATACATCAATTTATACTCGAGCTTCAACAACGATTAGTAAAGATTTTGTTGATTATTTAAGTTTCCCAGAAATAAAGAGTGTTTTATCTTATTATATAAGCAGATTAGCTTAGGATTGGAATAGATCTTACAGACATTGCAGGTCACTACTTTGACTTATTGACATGGACATGGAAAACTGTCATATACTTTAACACATACCTGTGAATATTTTAAATAGTAACTCAATATGGTTATAAGGACAGAAACAAAAACTGTTTAGAGAAACTGAAAACATTTTGTTTAGAAATATCCATGATCTTATCTTTTTCCTTTAGGCTTAAATACAATATTTTTTCAAGAACGTCTATGCTTCATAGACGCAAAAAGTGTAAATAAGTTTAAAACAATATTTGATTCGTTGACTTTAATTTTATACCACCAAACTTAACAGATATATTAAGTGTAATTTCTATTTAAATCGTTCCTAAAGATTTAACCACACAAGCAATGTTTCAGGGCAAAAGTTGATCAATATAACATTCTTATATGACAGTGGAATCTGTATTTTTTATTTTTGCAAGGTATAACGTTACTTGAAATCTTACTTGAGTTATGCTATATTTATTATTATCAGTCCGTCACGGCAGCAGGGTGTCTGTATAAATTTAGGACTCAGTCATATCTAATTTGGAATATTAACATCCTAAGAAAACTAGTAATCAATAAGTAAACCTTCTTCGAAAAATTTAACTTTAGATAGAACAGTACTAGACTGAAGACTGTAATTTAGCATAATTTTAACGCATCGAGTGTTAAAAATACTTGACACAAAATTCCACTCCTTACGTCAAATATCTACGTTGTTTATAGATAGTTAAACTGTTATTGCTTGACCAGATAGTTTATGTAAACTGCGACTAACATAAACTTCTGTATGAGATTATACATTCAAATGTTTCAACGCAACGTTAATTTTATCTAGCGCATGTTAAGGAGCCTTAAGGGAGTTGACCCCCACCCCATTGAATCTGTCAGTGTATGTTATCCCACCCCTCAAGGGGAGAACGGAGTTGTGAATTGTAAACAGATGGAGATTATTACAGCCAAATCACCGAATTGCTATATTCATTAATTATATTACAACAGACAAACATTATGACAGAAATTTAAATTAGTATATTATCTGTATATATAAACGTAAAAGCCCTCACTCACTCACTCATCACTAATTCTCCCACTTACCAATTACCTAGCAGGCTGAAATTTTGTATACTGATTCGTAAGGCCTAAAACAGGAAAGTCAAATAGTTTTTTGTGACGATTTTCCAACAAATCTCTACTCTATTCGCCTTCAAAGTTCCCATGTTTATCTAATGGGGAGATAATTTTGTTTTGGATTCCAAAATGTGTTATCTAAAGGTATAAACAGCAGATTTTTTATTTGAACCATTGAGCAAGCCAAAGAAGCAAGCAGAAAGTAGTACTCAATGGTATCTAATTACTGTATAAATAGAATTTTTCTTAATACAGATTTTGGGGATTATGTTTTATGATTAAAAATCAAATGTTTATATATTGGTCAAATTAAAGATAATTACAAAGTTTATTCATAATACGTTTATATAAAAATACGTGTCTGTATATAAAAATCAGTTATCATATATTTTTTATAATTTTCCTTTTATACTATCTGAAATGTATAAAAGGTTGTTATTGTGTATTACTTGTGCGTGCGAGTGTGTGTATTTACCAGGCTGTGAAATTATCAAAGGTATCCTGGTATAAGATGATATAGTCTTAATTTTTCAAATTTTTTAATGTTTTAAGTCCACATGAATACACTCATTTCTTAAAAATATTTTGGCTTGATATACCTAGAGAAGCCAATAATAATTATATTGTGTTTTATATTTTCCAGCTTACCTAAACCTAATAAATGTGTTTTGTACATAGCTGAAAGGCGTGACGCGTAGCACTAGTTTTATTATAAAATAGTAACTGAATTTAAATTTGTTGATAAGTTTCTTTATTACTAGTTCAGCTTTGGTTATTGTTAGAGTTTATTTAGACACAAACCAAGTCCCCAGGTGTGGCAATACCGTACAGTACTAGTTGGAAATCGATGTGCTTCTAGTCTGTCATGGATTATAATGGAAAGCCATTTTAGACTCTCATGTATTGTAGACTGATCAGAACTATTTAATTTTGTTGAGGTAGCTTGATTCCTCTGTTTCTTTGTTATTTTGTTCTCTTTTTCTATTTTTTTAAATTTAATTTTAATGTTAACAGAATTAATTTATATTCCAGACATTTATGTAGTCTATAACGTATTATAAATAGCAATATTAGTGACGGAAGAGCGTTATAGGTTTTTACATATGTGGTACTGTTATTTTCAAAAAAACACCTGGTTTATCAAAGTGTTCAAATTTATTCCAAATCTTTTTTTCTATAAAAGTTTTGTAAGTTAGGTGCATGCAAACTAGATTAATTCTTATTCATTTGAAGTAGTAAGCTTAAAAATAATTAAGTGATAAATAATTAATGTTTATTAAATGTTTATAAATTAATTCAAACATATAATAGCCATTATTCAGTTTTATAGAAAACATTTTTATATACAGAATAACAGTAACACTATCTAAACTAAATATTATTATAAATTAACAGAATAAATATAAATAATCACATATATATGAGCAATAACATGAACAAAAAAAGAATAAAATTCATTAACATTATTACAGGTATATCTCTTACAATGTCAACAGATGTGAACACTTGACAGTTCGTGAGGAAGAAGAGAGAGCTACCTTAAATGTCCTGGGTTTCAATTTTTACATTTGCTAATGTAAACATCTTTTTATACTACATTACAGTTTAACTTTTCAGGAGGAAGAAGAGAGAAAGTTCATTTTAACAGATAAAATTGAAATTAAAATTTAATTTACTGCTGGATTGAAACCAGAAAATGGAAGATTTTATATTTCTTCTTGGTCATCTGCTAGTTTAACGGTTAGCATCTTGGTGTTCGGTGCAACAGGTGACGGGTACAATTGTCTGGACAACCAAAATATTTAGATAGGAAAATCGATATTTAAAAACATTAAACTGCAAGGCTATACGGCTAAAAGCTGGACATGCCAATGGCAAACAAGGAAAACCAGTTTTTCCCGACACAATATTACGTAACAGGTTATACTTTGTCATGTTGCAGACACTCCGGTTTTGTCATTTTGTAAAAAATCGTGTGTATAAATGGTTTAAATCATGTTAAGTATGAAATACCTCTTGTAAATAGTATTTCACCTCAAATAAACCTGGAGTATAACTTGGGAATCATGTTTAGTATTAAATACTTTACAAAACGTCTGAGAAAAAAATATTTTTCTAATTTTATACATATTTCAATTTTTGAATAGAATGTAATGTGAGTTTTTGTATCAGTACAACTCTCAGGTTTTTTTACCAGTGCGAATAACTGGTACTTTAGCTACCTGTGTGAATATATAAAACTTTTAATAGAATTACTGTGAGTCAGTGTCTGAGAATACAAAAACTGCATACCTAGAACAAAGTATTTTCTTGCTTGAATGAAAAACGGTGTAAGCTTATTCCAGCTTCAAACCACTTCATCAGCAAATCCTCTTAGCCCAATTAGCTGCCCTGTTATTTGGAAACTGCACATAGTAAACGTTCAGTAACTCTACCTCAGTTTTCACTATAAATATTTTTATAATAAATACACAAACATTAACAATATATTTTCATGTAACATTAAAGTTTATTAGAAACTTTGTTTTTGGATGAGTGATATTGCTGTTAATATGTAAATGTTAAGGAAATTTAAATTAAATGTAGGATCCACAATATATAAATACCCCCGTCGCAACAGACCTGCGTACTCAGCGAATTTCCAAATCGATAACATAATAATAATATATGATAAGTTTTATCATTTTATGTCGATAAATATGAGAGTTTTTTGCCTATTCTCCATAGATTGACATAGAAAAGAGTATGCAGGTTTGCTGCTGTGAGGAACACTGAAAGTAGGCATTTCCACCATAAACAATTTTTATTTTGACCATTTGTAGAAATTTTCATCAACATCTGTCCATAAATAAAGGAGTTGGGGTGAACTAAATACAGTAAATTAGCATGGTTTATTGCTTATCAAAATAATATTTAACAAAATTTTTATCGATTCAAAAAAGTCGTCAAATTATTTTTTTTAACCTAAAATGCCTATCAATATTGATCTAGAGCCTGTGCGCTGTACAGAAGCAGTATGAGTCACAAAGTCTTGCCACAGGTGATTGCTCAAGATCTGACAGGAGTCACCGGCCATTAGTTTCGATCCAGCAACCTTTGACTTTACCCACTTTGTGTGTTACCCACTAAGCTACAGTGTCGGTAACCTAACCTAAATTTCAGTTACGTAGTTCTCTAGTTGGAAATTGAAAAATTTTGGGGTTGATATACAACCTTCCAAACCCTAGAACGAGGATATTCATGAAAAGTTCAACTTAAAAAAAGAGATTATCACTTCATATAGTACCATCCATACACGAGGGAAAAGTAAAAATATGTTTAATAAGTGAAATTTCAATAGCGTATCTTTATTTACCACGAAGAAGGGTTCTTTTCCAGAACAAGGTATACTATAGACCTATTACAAAGCGAATAAAGAATGAAAGAAAAAGTTCATTATACAGTGTAAAGAAAGGTCGAGTGTTTCTACAATGAAGAGTGGGAATTACATTAGGACAAAGGCTTTTATCAAAAGTGTTTATTCATGTATGGAAAGAGAGAGAAGTGTAAGTGAAAACCGTCAGATGGAGGAACGGCAGAAAATTTAATGGAGGTTCATGAGTATTTCCGTAAATAATCCTTTCGTTCTTGAACGCTAGGAGTGTTATTAAGTTACACTCTTCACAATCATAAAGGCTTGACCTTGAGTGAAAGCCTGACACAATATTGTGATGGTTCGATTTCCCTTGATCATTAAAATCCTGGCAAATTAATCAACTGATTTTTGTCAGGCACAAAATGTCAAATTTTCAAAAACTCCTAATAATATCAGATTCGTAAAGTTTATTGCAAACTCTTTCAAACGTAATAATGTCATTTTCGACATCATCTGTGATCCTTCAAATAAAATCTAAATATTGTGAACTCCAAGCTAAATGTGTTGAGGTTGCGTTTTTTTCGTACCCACCCAAATAATATGCAAATAAAGCAAATAATATGAAATAATCTGACGTTAAAATATTTTTTATTTTAAAAACTGCCTTACAGCGAAAGCTAAAATTTCATGGCAAGAAAAATGGACATCAAAAATAGTAAATTCATCAAAATCTTGTGAATTTACACTAGAAAACTGTAAAATATTTGTCTTAGTATATTTTTAACTTTTCACATGCTTCATAAAAACTCAATTATTAAATTATACGGTATAAATAAATTGTGATGTGGATTTATGATACAGCACCTCAACTGTAATATTTTCTATGTCTTTGGAATTTAATTCTCCAATATAAAAATACCAGTGAACCTGACTCTTACATTTTTTAGCATTTATAAAGATATATATAAAACTATCATGTACTACAAGTTATCAATAATATCATAATAATTATTGTTTCAAAAATAATCATCCTATTTTTAAAAATAAAAACACGAGAGACAAAGTTAAATTAATTGTTCAAATTGTAACACCAAGCTTTTTTGAGCTGGTTTTGTTCGGTGATTTGACCTTACGCTTCATACCAAGTTTCATGGAAAACGGTTGGAAAGTAAGGAAGAAATTGATTTTTTATATTCTCCATAAGAATAACATTGGGCGCTCTCAGACAACGTACTGCGTTTATCGTGGACAGTAAATTTAACTTTTCTCTGGAACCATTAGTCGTAGACAAATAATTCAAAATACTAATTTGTTTAGTTTTTTAAGCTGGTTTTAATGGTACCAGTCAAGTTATACTTTACTTTTATTGTTTTCGCTGAAAATTTAAAAATTTGATTTTTTTGACATTTAAAAGCCCATAACTTTTGAACCGTCATTTTTACAGATATGCGGGTGGTGTCAAATTATTTAGTACTCTGTACACTATAAACTGTCAAATTTTAATCAAAATCGTTAGAGCCGTTTTTGAGAAATTTGGATTTTTCACGTTTTTTAAGGGTTTTTGAGGGTGAACTACCCTTAAAAATCAAAAATTCAAAAAAATGAAAAAAAACGCCTGGAGATACCGTGAATATATACATACATGCCAAATTTCATCTAAATCGGACCAACGGGGTAGGCTGTGGCACTGTACACATCCAGACACACACACACACACACACACACACACACACACACGGACGGACAGACATCAGTCAAAACCACTTTTTTGGATTCAGGGACCCCAAAACAGGATATATCCACCCTCAAAAATTCGAAAATTTTACGAATTTTCTCCTTACTATGTATGAGGAGAAAGAAAAACTATCAAAAGCTTATTTTTGACCGGTACAATGGCAACAGTAATATTGTTTTCACAGCTGATTTCAATTTTTACAACCTTCACTGGCAGTATTGTTAAGGCTACTAGCGCTAAGTGCTACTAGTGTCAGAAATCGTAACTAAATACTAGAGTGGGTAGATCTCCAGCTGATTTAGACCCGGAAAACTTATTTTTTTTACTTTCTCCCCTTAAACATAGTAGTATTTGGAGAAAGTATTGTTTTCGTCAAAATTTTCGAATTTGAGTTGAGAGTGGATATATCCATTTTAGGGTACCCTGAATTCAAAAAGTGGGTTTCGACGTGATGTCTGTCTGTCTGCGTGTGTCTGGGTGTGTACAGAGCCACAGCCTACTCCGTTGGTCCTATTTAGAAGAAATTTGGCATGTGTGTGTGTGTATAATCACCGTATCTCCAGGCGTTTTTTCATTTTTTTGAATTTTGGATTTTTAAGAGTAGTTCACCTGTAAAAACCTTTAAAAACCTGAAAATCCAAATACTGTAACTCATAAACGGCTCTAACGAATTTGATTAAAATTTGATAGTTTATAGTGTTTATAAGTGCACAGAGGACTTAAGTATTTGACACCACCCCCATGTCTGAAAAAATGACTAAAGTAAAACTAAAAACTAAAAAATAAACATATTATATTAAAAAATTAAAGTTAAAAATTGTCTTTTTTAAATTTATTTAAGGGAGAAAGTATGCGTCAGTCCACTGATACCGTTTATTTGTACTTGCAACTAACGTCGAAAGCATCTGTTTTTGTACAATGTAATAACAAATCCATAACACTCACTTTTATCTTACAATCCCGACTTAGTTTGGATCAATGTTTCAAATAAGGATATCTGAGTATAATTGTTTCGTCAAGGACTTGTGAATAGTTTAATCACCAATACTACCTGTTTATTATTTAGATTTTTATTGCGGACATTTTCCATCACGATGTTATGAAAACAAAGTTTCACGACGTTTTGGATCTGGAATCTGATCCCGTCCTTAGGTGAACTAATATCTAAAACATAGCACAATTAATTAACATATAATCCGGACCAAACCGGTATAAAGCTGAAAACGTAAAAGTTTAAAGCAGTCAAAAAAACTTACAAACAAACCATTCACTAACCATTACACACAAAAGATAACACGTATTACAATTATGAAAAAAACCCAAACAAAACTGTAATAACGACAACGAAAAAGAAAAAAAAAAATGGAACCGAAAAACAAATGGCGACCAACCAAACCAGAAATACAGCGAAACAAGTCCTAAACGTATTTATTATTATATTTTTTACTGTTTTAGATATTAGTATAAATCAGATAAGTCGAAACGTCTGTGATTTGTTTACATAAAATCTAAAAATGGCCGCAATAAAAATCCAAATAATATCAATCCACCATCACCAATAATGAATTTCAAACTACCTGTTTACATTTTTATAGGTAGGACAAAACATGGTTGTCGAATCGTTACTCTGCCTGGTCTTATCTAGTCCCAGTATGTGGTCGAATTTATGAAGGCACTACCCTGCCATTGATCAATTTAATGCGCTCTTACAGCAGAATCCATTACAAGCACCGGGGTCGTTTGATAACGACAATACTGCGTCATGCACGAATCGCATACACATCCATTCACGTTGCAAACACACACTATAATTTTAATCATATAATCCTATGTAAAATTGAATGCTGATTCTGAAAATGCCATAACTTTGTATGGTAGGATGTATAATAAGGGAGATATCGAGCTTTTAGTTTTTTATGAAAAATATTATCGATCGAAAAGAGTCGAATAATCATTTTACGACATTATTACAGCATCATAAATGCTATTTTTGAAATCAGCATGGCATTTTACGTAAGAATAACGTATAATTATTTTTATTCTTTTTCTTTTACTCTAACATTTTGCAATGATAAAATGTGATTTTTATTAATTTTTTTGGAAGCCTCAACAGAAGCCTTTTCTTTAAGAACCACCCTAATACGGATTATCCGTTGGTCTACTGACATAAATTACTTGAATGTATTAACAGGGTTTACTGGATCAGAGCATGGAATGGTTTAGTAAATCAAAATCAAAATCATTTTATTTTTGGAAGGTTGTATTTTAGTATAGTTATTTCATTTAACGGCTATCTATACATTACCTTGTATGCGATGAAAACATTTATATACAGAGTGGATATAAAGGCCCTTCCCCCCTATTATTTTTTTACTTGTTAGAAGAAATAAATATCCTTTGGGAAACCATACGAACTTTACCTAAAGTGTCTTTTGAAGTTATCGAATTTTTTAAGTATATTATTAATATACCATAATTATTATCAATACTAATAATTTTTTCACAAATGCATTTAGATACTTCAATGGTTGTATAAAGTATGTAGAATAGATAAACAGATGGCGTAAATATGAGTAACTGTTTCAGAGTATTGTGCGTGCGTCACAATGTTTGACAAACAACTTCAGCCGCTAACCAGCTGTTTTATTATGCACAGTAGAAACAATTTCAGTTTAAGCTTCATAACCATGTTAATCATTAGTTGGGTGAACTCGGTGTTTGTACTAATTAACATGTTGTGCAAAAGAATAAATTAAAATAATACCCCGTAGCAGCAGATGTACGTACTCACCGAATTTACGTTAATCAATAAACCTATATAGATGATAGAAACTAAGTTTGATAATTTAAACTAGGACTTTTGAGTATTTGTATAACTCAGCCAGACGAAGGTGTATTACACGTTTGATGACCATATTACAAGTAATAAGGAAGAATAGCATAAGAATAACAAATAACTAAACTCATAAGAATAACAAATGACTAAATAATTTTTAATAAATAACTAGGCTGCTGCCATGGGGAGTTAAAATTAATTAGATTATTCAGCGTATGTATATAAACGTCAAAGCCCTCACTCACTCACTCACTAATTCTCCCACTTCCCAATTTGCTTAGGAGGCTGAAATCTGGTATACTGGTTCTTTATAAATAAAATTGGAAATTTTAATAGTTTTTGTGACGATTTTCCAACAAATCTCTACCCTATACGCCTTCAAAGTTCCCATTTTAATCTTATGGGAGGATAATTTTGTTTTGGATTCCAAAATGCAATAGAGCAGTTTAAATCCAAAGTGATATATTGTTTACTTTTTGGGCTGATTTCAATGGTACTAATAAAATTTCTCTAATAAATTATATGTAAAAACCTCTAAACCCCCAATTTTGAGGTACAAATCCACCCTCTAAATGGACCGATTCTGTTGCAACTTCATGGAATAGTTGCACATTTCCATGTTTGGACCAAATTTAATCGTAATTGAAATTTTTAGTGGACTATCGTTTTACAGACACACACATGCAGTTAATGTTATCACTTGTAAAATCATTTCTGACGTTTACTATTGGTTAAATTAGATTAGATAATAGAAATGGTAACCGTACTACATTGTAGGTATTTTAAGCCAAGTATGAATGAGGATTGAGTGTAAGATGATTGTGGCGCTATCTTGTAGTCTTGTTACTGACTAAGGCTGATGTCCCTTAGATAGGACTGTTCATTGATAGCCCAACCGATTAATTTATTGTTAATTGATGGTTACTGATGGCAACTAAGAGACCTACAGTTTAACGTGGAATCCGAGCCACGCCCTCTGAATTACGAATTGGTCTAATTATAACGATGGTCTTTGCGGATTAACTTGGTATTCAATAGTGAGGACGTTAATCCACCCAACAATACAGGACGTCGCCACCGTCCCAGTCAAAAATGTTTGTATTTACTTCCCTGTGGGAAATAGGTTAGATCATTGATATGCCTTAAGGGAATTTATTCAGTTCTTCTAAACGGCTGTTCTTATTCTTTTGTATTAAAAATTCAATACAACAGCCCTGGTAGTTTCTATGGAAACCTGTTACATGTTTTCCATCTTAAAAAAAATTTAGACTATCCAAAAAATTGAAATGTTTACTAAAAAAAATTTGAAAAAAATTTGAAATGAACTTCTTTCGTCCTGGAGGATCGTAACATTTAATATTAAAAAGAAGAATTTAATATTAAACATTAAACTCTAGATTTCCTTGCCACGTTTAAACTTTCTTGTCATACATTCAAACTTACACAAATTTATCAGAAACTCTTTTGTATTTTTTTCTTTTAACAGGTAAAACTGAATTTACTGTAAGGCCTATATTTAGAAAAAACAAATGAAAATATTCTTCATCGAGGCGTGCACATGACAAATGGGCAACGTGGCCTTTCTAAGTGATTGCGAACGTGAGGGGAGTGTAGACTGCGAGAAAATGTTCAAATCGAATCCACTTTTCGACCTCCTTGAGTCCCTTCTAGTGTTTTACAGATGTAGCAAGCTACTTCTACGCTAAACGTTATTAATAAAATAAAAAAACACCCGTCGCAGCAGACCTGCGAACTCATTGAATTTCATAATCAATAATATTATATAACAGGTTTGATCAATATCCATTATAAATAAGAGAATGTGTTTATTCTCCTCAATATTAACTTAGGAAATGAGTATGCAGGCTTGCTGCCATGATAAACACAAAAACTATGATTTTTTAACTTAAATGGATGGACCTTGACCACACGAAGCTAAATACCAAGTTGCATAAAACAATATTAGTTGATAAGTGAAATAATAATTTCTTTTCTTATCCTCCGTAAGATTAACATTGGAGCCCCAAAATACAACGTACTGTGTTTAGTTTTTTTTTAATATCTCGGAAACCATTGGAGACAGAGCAAAACCTTAAAGTACTAAAGTGTTTGGTTTTTTAGCTGATTCTAATGGTAGAATAACAACTGTAAAATATTTAAAAATATCACATAATAACGTAAAAAAATTGAGGTACAGTACCCTCCCCAAACTACCCGTTCCGATTGACCACTGATAGCTGTTCACTCTTTAAGCATGAATTAAATATATTTTTAAAATTTTTAGGTTATTCTTAGTGTATAAGACTTCGGTCCTAAGGTATAAATTATAGTATAAATATAATTTTTACATGTGTCCACACGATTCGCTGAGTGTGTTTGAGACGAAAAAGATTTTACGTCTTTTTATCAATCCTACTTTAGTATTTTTCACGAAAGAATCTATAGTACCTCAGAAGTATTGGATTTTAGTCCCATTAGAGCAGTTTTTAGATTTCTGAAATATATCTCACTTTTATAAAACGCGATTTTTGAAAATAAAACACATTGGATGAGTCTGAAATAATAAAAACATCTGGAATAAGATTATCATAAAAATAATATCAGTGACTTATTTATTTGAATATTAATGAAACCATTCTTGAATTTTTAAATAATATTTTATGAAGAGGTGTTTTTTACAATTTAGTAGGCTTCCAGATGACACAAGTGATAAGTTTACTGGTACAAAAAAAGTCAGAGTGATTATTATATTAGTATTAATTAGTGATTATATGAAAAGGCGCTGGTACAGCTTTGCTTAAGGACCAAAATCAATTTAATAACTAAATGGACAAGTTATAATTCAAGTACGACTATTTTTATAGTACGCAGCTTTCATTAAGGTGTTGTTTTCCAATGAGCTTTTGTCAACTGACACTTTTAGGTAGAGATGTAATATATAATTTCTTAAAATTAATTAACCTAAAACAATAATTTTAAAGTCAGTAAAAAATCATCTAATTTCTGAAAATAATAACACGAGAAACAAATTGAAACTAACCGTTAAAATGTTATGGGGAAGGGACTCCCACCCCGGTAATACCAATGTTTTTAGTGAGTTTTTTTGGGTGATGAGACTTTACGCTGCATACCAAGTTTCATAGAAAACTGTTCGGAAATAAAGCAATAATTGATTTTCTATTATCCTCCATTAGTGTAATATTGGGTGCTCTTAGACAACGTACTGCGTTTACCACGGAGAGTAAATTTAACTTTTTTCTGGAACCGTTACTCCTAAAATTATTCAAAATTGTCGATTCGGTATTTTATCATTTTTGTGGAGACCATAATAAATTGATTATTTAACATTTAAAGGCCCATAACATTTGAACATTTTACTTACTTATGGGGTGGTGTCATATTATTTAATACTATATGCACTATAAACTACTAAATTTTAATTAAAATCGTTAGAGCCATTTTTGAGAAATTTTTATTATTCACATATTTTAATGGTTTTTAGGGTAAACCATCCTTAAAAAGCATCAATTCAAAAAAAATTTAAAAACGCCTGGAGATACGATGAATATATACATAAATACAAAAAATGATAAAAATCTGACCAACTGGGTAGGCTGTGGCTCTGTACACATCCAGACAAACACACGGACAGACAGACATCAAGTCGAAACCCACTCTTTTGGATTCAGGGGAGCCCAAAACGGATATATCCACTCTCAACTTTAATTCAAAGATTTTGTCGAAAACAAAACTTTTTCCGTACTATCGTATAAGTGAGATTATTATATCGTAATAATAACTTTTATCATTTCATACCTTGTGGAAGAAAATTGTATAATCATTTTAATGGTAGTTTTACCTTTAAGAACCAGGGACTAAAATTAATAAACCGTGTTTGTTTTTGAAAATAATGGTTTAATAAGCCTTTATGGGAGATCATAACGCTAAGTACCTCTACGCAAAATACATAAGCAACTTCTCACGATACGATGCAGCCAGCATTATAGTTGCAGTAATACGGACAACGGAGCTACTAAATGTAACGGTTACTGCAACCCGTTATAACTGTTACTCGAAATGGTTCCAACTTTAACGCGTTCCAACTTTTATGTTATGTTGTTACGGTGCGTTAATGGAAAAGCCACATATTTAAATTGGTAATAAAATAAGTTATATTTTAGTGAATTTCCCATAAGGAAGAAGCTATTACGTTAGGTCTCATGGCAAGACTTAAGCCCGGGACCATGTTATTTTATCGGACGAGTTAGTAATCCAGACATATCGGTCAATCGGAACGGTTAGTTAGGGGAGGGTTTCGTACTCAAAAATTGGGTTTTTGCGTTTTTCATATGTAACTAAAAATATTTTCAATTTTATCTTTCACCATTGAATCAGCTTAAATACTACACAATTTAGTTCCTTAAAGTTTTTCTCTACCTCCAACGGTTACCGAGATGTTAAAAAATCTAAACCCAGTACGTTGTATTTTGGAGGATAAAGAAAAATCAATATTTCACTTATCAATCAATATTTTTGGATTAAACTTGGTATTTACCTTCATGTGGTTGAGATCTTATGCTTCAAATCCTTAAAATCATAGTTTATGTTTTTATCATGGCAGCTAACCTGCATACTCTTTTCCCATGTCAATCATATAGAGAATAGGCAAACTCATTTATTTATGGACAGATGTTTATGAAACTTATAAATGGTCAAAATAAAAATTGTTTATGCTAGAAATGCCTATTTTCAATGTTCCTCACAACAGCAAACCTGCATACTCTTTCCCATGTTAATGGAGAATAGACAAATAACTATCATATTTATCGACAGATATCGATAAAACTTCACATATCATCATTATTATTATATTATTGATTTGGAAATTCGCTGGGTACGCAGGTCTGCTGTGACGGGGGTATTTGTATGTTAGAATTTCTTCAAGGAGTTTCAAGTGTTTACATACTAAAACGTTCAATTATTTATCCAAACTGTTTTCTATTCATTTTCAATATCATATAGCTTTAAAAACTAATACGACAAAATGGAGTAAAATGTTGTGTTTAAATTGATAAGAAGAACAGAATACAATTATTAACAATTCTACATGTATACGAATATTTACAAAGATTTTATAAATTTATCTAACGTAGAAATATTGTGTTTTGAATAAATACTCATAGGTACATGTAGTAATATTTTGGTTAGAAATATTTAAACAAGCATGTTACGAGGTGAAAGTCTGGTGATTCAAAGCAGGCAACAGGTGAAGGATTACTTAGGTAGAACAGCTGACGTCAGCTGGTCTACTGGCTCATTCGTCCACATCAACGAGGTTATGTGTGACACACGTCCTCTTTACCTCTCCAACAATAACACCCAGTAATAACAATCAACACATGTGTCATGTATCATGTGTCATTCGCCAGGGTGGCTAGTTGCTTTATTCATATTCATGTTCATGTTGATATTCATATTTCAATTCATATGCAGTGAATATGAGTTAGGAGTGAGTGTGATAAGTGTAATGTATTTTATGACAACTTTGTTACTGACAAATCAGCTGATAATTGTCAGGATCATTATTTAATAGCCCCTTGAACAAAGACAGATTTAATAAAGTAAAACAGGTTACTGTGTATCGGGTTTCCCACGAAGAGGTTCCTATTTTTGAGGTGTGACGGACGTGTGGATCGTGCTACAGACCTGGGACTTAACAGTCCTGACATACACATGTGGAAAAGAAATACCCTGAGTATCAGTTAATTCTGACACATCAGGACAAATTGGCGAGATATTTAAAAAATAGTGCATCTTTGTTTAAACTGTGTTTTTGCTTAAGTGTTACAACATAATTACTGAATTTTAACGATGTTACTAAGCACTAAACATTGTTAGGGAATTAAAGATATAAGTAACTTATACATAAATTCAATCTCATATCTTTTCATATTTACAAATAAAGTGCCAAAATAATATAATATAAGTATATAATATAATGTAAATATTTATCTCAACATTTAAATTCCTATATTATATAGTTGTAGAAAGTTTATTTTACAGACTAGTTTGTGTCTAAATCTATTATCCATCTTAAAATTGTTTAATACTTTCACAATATATTACTCCATGAATAAAACTAATTATAATAATTTTATACTTCAAATATAACAACGCACAAATTATAATTAAAAGTCAAAAGTCGAGTCAAAATCTAACTTATTCCAGAAAACAATATATGTAACAAAATAAACTACACCCATTTTCAGAAGGTTTACAATAGAAATAAATGTTTAAAAACATGTAAAATCCATTTGCAAACATAATAAGTAAATAAAAAAGGTGTAAAAAGTACTAAATGAGGCCCAAGTTGTTTTTTAATAAAATACAATTTACGTAAAAATAATATGTAATAATATTTAAATTTTGTAAAAAGTTGGGGATATGTATATAAATTATGAATTAAATAGAGAAAAAAATTAATAAAAGTACTAATCCACCGTGAAATATATGTATAAAATGAAGAACCTAAAGAAAATAAATTAATAGATAAATAAAGTTACAGTAAGATGGCGGCAAAAACCAATATAACGTTCTGAGCTATTTGTAGCGTGAAGGCGGGAGTTGGTCAGTGCAAATCAAGTCCAGTCAGCCTAATTGTATTCAATAGGCTAAATGTACCATTAAATTTTTCGTTCTTCAATGATTGTCATTTATGCGTTTAAAAACACAAATGTATTACAGAGTGTACAATTTAATAAACATTTTTCTAACTAAAAACTGGAAAGGAGAGTAACAATATGGAAGAGGCCGTTTAAAAGCTATGGATATTATTCTCGAGAGTGATGTTCAGACTGCATTGACTGTCAAGAGCAAACGGAGACCAACTGACTGGCAACTTGTCAATATCTGAAAGGATGTCACAGAATTATTTAGTAGATGTGCACATGTTACATAATGTCGACCACATCATGTGTTACTTCCCTTATTAACATGCTTATTAGCTTTACCATTTTGGGCATAATGAATAAGGTATTACTGATTTGGGTTTTCACACAACAAGGTGATGGAGAGAGTGAAGAAGTATATATTTTTGTGACAAGGAGGTTGCTACCCTTGTTAGCAAAACTGAAAGTTTTCAGACTTTGTATGTATTTATACTCAAATGGGGAGAAAATTCAACAATATGTGTAAAGGAGATTAACCACTCGTAAATGTATAAAAATTAAAAACATTTCTTCCAATTATATATTATATTTTTTTATTAATAAGAACAAATACACTTCAAATATGATACTTAATTATTTAGTGGCGTAATTTAAGTTTTCCCCAAACCGGTGAGTTTCCTCGGTGAGTGATTAGGTACATTAAAAGCAAGAAGGAAACGTTTTTCATAGACACCCTGTATATACACCTACCTAATCGCACAGCACGAAGTGTCTGGTGTAAAATTATTTAGGTGTATTTTAGCTATGCTAATATTTTACATATTATACATCAGATTTCCAGATTATTTGTACAGATAATACACCTACAGATCTCTCTATGTTACATCACATGAGTATCATTTGGAGCTAACAAATGAATATATTAGATTAGATTATTGAAATGGCGACCGTACCACAAGGTAGGCATTTTAATCCAAGTATGAATGATAAATGAGTGTAAGATGATTGTGTGATGATCTTGTAGACTTGTTACTGACTAAAGCTGACATGTTCCTTAGACAGAACTGTTCATTAACAGCCCAACAGTTAAAGGCATGTCTATGAGACCTACAGTTTAACATGGACTCCAAACCACTTCCTTTAAATTACGAAATGGTGTAACAATGAGGGTGGTCTTTTCGGATTGACGTAGTATTCAATAGTGCGGACGTTAATTCACACAAGAGAACACTACATCCACCGATCATCGCTCACAACTATCCACAATTCGTGACCTCCAGGTAGTTGGATTACAGGATGACGCCACCGTCCCATTGATACTATTTTATATTAATAAAACTGCATCTTACTTAAAAAACCAGACCACGATGACTAACATTGCTTAAACATCGTTAGGATTATATTACGTCATTCATGTTATCTAATAAAGAAACGTGGTTAAATTTTATGCATTAGTTTTATGGAAAGTTTTCGTCCTTTAGTAAAATTATTAATTATTAATTTAAATTTAACAAAATGAACAAATCTAGAGTCACCTATCCATCAACGTATCCTGAGCTTTGCGGAGTTTCTCCCCGCAGATAAGAGCCCTCCCACAGACTCCGACACGTGGGAGAAGTTACAGAGTTAGCTGATTAATCATGACACACTTGACAGTTAGGTTCTGGTTAGAGGCATCTCTTATCCCCCCCCCACCCCCCACACTTTCAACTTACGACGTATTCATGCCACCATTTACACATGTGCTTCTGTCACACTTTACAGATTACATTCTTTACATCCTTTCCCAGTTGGATAAAATATTGATTTCAAAATGTTATAGTATTATTGTGAAAATTTTTTGAACCTGACCTTAGTCCGTTTTTGGTCATGCAATGTTGTAAAAAGATATTTAGACGAGTAAATGTTTACTTTTTTGACTTTTTAATTTTTTATTTGGGGATAGTACACTGTAAAGCATTTAAAGCTGTGCATTTCTCTTAATTGATTTATTTACAAAATGAATGTTTTTGTACTGTATAAGTATTTATAACATTTTGGAACATATAAACATTTCTTTGTTTGAAATTCATTATTGGTGATGGTGGATTTATGTTATTTAGATTTTTATTGCGGACATTTTCCATCACGATTTTATGTAAAACAAAGTTTCACGACGTTTTTGAGTTGTCTTTGAGTCTCCGTGACGAGTGGACGTGTTTGGTTTCGTATGTGTGTATTGTTTAGTGTATGGTTTGTTTGTAAGTATTTTGACTGCTTTAAACTTTTATGTTTTCAGCTTTAGAAAGCTTTATGCCGGCTTGGTCCTGATTATATGTTAATTGTGCTATGTTATAGATACAAGTTCACCTGAGGACTGGATCAAATGCCAGATCCCAAAATCGTGATGGAAAATATCCGCATTTTTATACAATAATACTTACATAATCCCCAGAATCTGTATTAAGAAAAATCATATTTATATAGTAATTAGATTCCATTGATACTATTTTATGTTTTCTTCTTTGGCTCGCTTAATGGTTCAAATAAAAACTTCTGCTGTCATATTTTGGAATCAAAACAAAATTATTTTCCCATATGATTAACATGAGAACTTTGATGGTCTATAGGGTAGAGGTTTATGGGAAAAGCGTCACAAAAATCATTAGACTTTCCAATTTTAGGCCTTAAGAACCAGTATACCAAATTTTGAAAGTGAGAGAATCGTGATGAGTGAGAATACACAGATTCACCTTAAAATACATACGTGGTTAGGTTGGTATTTTTTAACAGCCAGTAAGAATATGGATTCTGAAATAAATTGAGAGGTGAATGGGAAGGCAGATCGGGATTCAAGAATGTTCAAATGAGGGAGATATTTTCTTTGAAAAATGTAACACCTACTTTTATATCGTCTGTAACAGTTCTCTGTCGTTATTACACCACAAACATATCTCTAGAGCAGAGAGGTTTGCAACGCATTAGCTCATTGGTCGCGAACCCTCACATCAGCTCCCCCCCATCAACCCCCCGTACAACATGCTTCCGATGACCGGAGATGAGAGGGAGTGCTAGGTTGTAATGGTTCTGACTAAACTCAACGGTGAAAGAACAAGGTACAACGTTCGCTTTAGATGAAAATACGTTGTTAGAGTAATATAAAAGTAATCGTCTGGGTGGTTCAGTTGCTAGAGTACCTGATTCATTATCTGAATTACGCTGGAATTTTTTTGCTTCGATGCTGGAACCGGTTTATAATAACCCTGGGAAAAATTAAATTATATCTCTGTCTTTTATGAAGCTACTGGTAATTATATCAATTACATTCAAACTCGCCTTAAAATACCAACTAAGTGGTAGGTATCTCATGAATTGCATAAAGAGTGTGTTTTTTGTATGGCTAAAGTATACCTGAAAAGTCGCTGTATCCGTTTTGGAGTTTGTAACCCAAAGTTAGGTTTTACTAAGCCATCTCTGATGTTATTGTTACAGTGAATAGTTAAATATCCATAAAGCTGTCTTATTTAAGCATATATAAATAGAATAATTTTATGTGGCTTTGTCCAATTATTATAATTTTTATATACATTAATCATACCCATAAAGTCTAAACTATAATTGTCTTATCTAATTTTACTCTAAGGGGGACAAAAATGCTGTAATTTTTCCATAAATAGAGGTAGTTTGATTCTTAAATCATCAATAATGTCTATTAAGGCAATGTAATTTCCCTAAGTATACAGATCAGTTATGGTGGGAATATCCTGTAACAAAAATGTTTGTATTTACTTCCCTGTGGGAAATAGGTTAGATCATGGATATGTCTAAAGGGAATTGTCTCAGTTTATCTAAACAGCTGTTCTTATTATCTAAATATATAAAACAAAGTCGTGTTAGTTACACGCATTATAAGTCGAGAACGGCTGGACCGATTTTAATGGTCTTTGATTTTTTGGATTCGTCTCTGCTCCGGTCATTCTTTAGGCATATTCAGTTTCCATAAATTCAGTTAGTTTCCATTTTATAGCGTTTTAAATTTCTAATGTTAACCTTATGGAGAATAAGTTTGTTTACAAATTTTCTAAAATCAAAACATTTGATTTCTTAAGCTACAGCTGTTGTTTTACTTTCCATTAGCAATATGCTTTACTATCCAATGCCATCTGAATCATTCATTAATGTAAAACTATGGAGTAAATGTGTACTGTACAAAATGAACAGATTTATCACCAAGATAATAGTTTACGGTTTTTGGGAATTAAGTACTGTATTTATATATTTTTTATTTTCTGTATGATTAAAAGTAACGTGTTTATATGTTTGCCAAATAAAATAATAACAATGTTTATACATATTGAGTTTATTATAATAATCAGCTGTTGAATATTTAAAGCTTTCACAAAGAAGGCGCAATGACTTCACAAAATGGCCAATCTAAAAGTTAACACGTATTTACTGTAAGGCGTTACGAAGTTCGCCGGGTCAGCTAGTTTTATATTAAAAATCAGTACAATAGTTCTGGCAGTTTCTATGGAAACCTGTTACATGTTTTCCATCTTAAAAATCGCCAACACCTCCCCAGAGCTAAGACATATCCATGTCAAAACTAAGCTTATCGGATACAATTTGAATGAATAGTATCGTATTAAAACCGAGGGTCGCCGGTTCTACTCCGGGAAAAGGAGAAGTGGTGGAAAATTATATATCAAAACGTTAAAAAATGCATTTACAGAAACAAAAAAGTTTCAAAACTTTTGTCATTTTTACTTTCTCCCCTTTTACATTATTAGTCTTGTTTTCGTCAAAACTTTCGAATTCGAGTTGAGAGTGTATATATCCGTTTTGGGGTTTTCTAAATCTAAAAAAGTGAGTTTCGACGTGTTGTCTGTCTCTGTATTTGCGTGCGTGAGTGTATGTCTGGATGTGTACAGAGCCACAGCCTACCCCGTTGGTCCGATTTAGATGAAATTAGGTATGTATGTGTATATTCACTGTATATTCGGGTGACTTCATGTTTTATTTTTAAGGGTAGTCACCCCTAAAAACCCTTAACGTGAAAATGAAAATTGTTTTAAAACATCTATAATGATTTTCATTAAAATTTGTGTGTTTATAGTGCATAGAGTACTAAATAATATACCACCACCTGCATATCTGTATAAATTATGGTTTAAAAGGTATAAGCTTTTAAATGTCAAAAGTCATTTTTTCAATCAAAACAATAAATTATTAAATTATATTTGGAAAAAATTTTCAGAATATTATAGTTTTATTACAGATTGTCGTTTTTAAATTTACTTAAGGGAGAGAGTATTTGCGGTCCACTGATACTGTTTATTTTTCTGTCATAACCTTAATACATCACTTTATAATGTTTTAGACATCTCTTTCATCAAGGTGTTCCACTATTCATAGGAATCTGGAGAGAGTGTTCCGATTATCTATAAATAAAAATCACTCCACGCTATTTCTGATTATATAAGTTTAGGAAATTCGTCTGAAACTTCTTTTTCACATTTACAATAACTGATACAATCGTCTCTCTCCAAGCTTTTAAACATTCATGTCAGTTCCTATTATTTTTCTGTTGTATACAGTTATCTAGCTTAGGGCCAATATTACCAGAAATTATCTGTAAAATTATTAGGGTAAAACATCGAGGTTACTGATAACGCCGGATTCTACCACCGTTAAACCTAGTTTTAACTGCAGTCGTAACTGACGAAATTGGATTTGAACCTTAAGTTAGACCTAGTTTAACAGTAACTTATCGTTAGATATTAACTTCCCAATATTGACCGGTTATAGCTTGTAATCTTTCATTAAGTAACTTAGAAAACAAAATAATAAGATTGAATAAGCTGGAGTTTTCAAACTAAATTCTAATCCGACAGTAACACCTTCCTGAAAAACACTGAACTATATATAGATCTGTGACAGTTCACTGCCACCTCGATTTACTCCAAACTCTCGTTTAAGAAATTAGCGTTAGGTTTGTCATGTAAAATTAGGTGTTGTAGGTGAAATTAGATTTCCTTAACGGTGTTAAATCAAAATCTAAATTTTCATTTTAACTCTTCATATTGCTTTTAAATTTTTGAAAAACTATCAAATATTTTTTTCTTCAAAAGTGCTTCATATCCCTCATCAAAAATTCTTCCACACCAAAATATTTTTTTCTACATTTTATGTATGCTGTCGCCTTGTAATAAGGTTTTCCTTCTTTTTAAAGTAATTGTTTTTAATTAACGTTTAGAATTTTCTTTTACTTCTGCTTTTACTTAATTTGTATTGTACTTTGTTTAGAATAAGAAGTGTTTTTCCCACAGGTGAAAGACTGAGACTCTCCCCACGCACAGATTTATAGTCTTTGTGAGACTTTTTTCTTCTCAATGTAGTGTTATTGTAATGTAATTGTTATTGGAAATAAATAAATAAATGTCTAAATGTTTTATATCATCAGTAGGTTTTAACGGACGATAAAAACATTGTCAGTGTGAACGGCCTAAGTGTGTTATAACGGCGGTATTGTTATATAAAATCCATATAAATAATGT
This sequence comes from Nephotettix cincticeps, assembly GCA_023375725.1. Lineage (NCBI taxonomy): Eukaryota > Metazoa > Arthropoda > Insecta > Hemiptera > Cicadellidae > Nephotettix > Nephotettix cincticeps. The sequence continues at coordinate 4,529,618 of CM041785.1, forward strand.
TTAGTCTCATCTCTACGACATTTTATTCTCGTTTATATAAATATTGCAAGTCACAAACCCTTTTTACCTCTGACTTACAGATGAAAAAATAGCAAATCGCTGTGCCATTTTATATTGAATAATTCACGCTACAATCCCATTCATAAAGGGATCGTGAGCATTTGCATGTTTAACACGAGGCTGCGCATAAGAGGAGATCCTGCTTTAACTAACAAGCCGTCACATGAAGTGCAGCGCATCTCTTAAATAATTGATCACACCGGTAGGCGGCGCTCGGCACATATGAGTACGCAACAAAGGCCCACAGAGCGCGCCTCGGTGGCTGTTATTATTATTTATGAGGAGGTGTTTAATCAAGGCCCCCTTTGATTGGGACGGTTGGGACAGTTACAACATGCAATGCAATTGGAATGTTTAAAATTATTGGATTTTTAAATCCAAATATCCCTATAAGAACTCAAAAACACGCGTGACGAATATTTTTTAAACAATTTTTCCATATTTTCCCCGTCAAAAGAGATTATAGTTCAAGTATATGGTTGAGGAAGAACCAATCTCGAGAATTACCTATATTTCATATGATTAAATAAGATATAATATAAAATATTCATCAACTTTCTTTCCCGTGCCCTCTTAACACAAATTTTAAATTTTGGGGGAGAATCTGACCCCCCACCCTCCCATCACTGATATAATAACAAATATTTTAGGTTCTATAGGCTGATGTGAGCGTTAATCTCATAACAAAATTAAATCTATAAATATATTATTAAATTATTTATTTATCTATCATTAATATTATTTATCTATGATAAATCCATTGTTTTACCGTATTTATTTATTGTGCGTTTAAAAGCCCAAACTTTTCAATTGTAATTTGTACAGATATGCGGTTAATGGTACGTTATTAACCCTCCTTTACTTTAAATTTTTATGTTTATGCATATTTTCACAAAATACTTAGTATACAAAAAACAAAAAACATGCCCCCTTATAACCACTAACCATAAAAGCAAAACATGTCTGAACTGTAATCCCAACTAAGCCTACAAATGCCGTCAACTTCCGGTCACCGTTTATTTAAGATGGGCCCTCCACTCCACTATACCACACGTTTGCAAGCCAAATTGAGATGGCTTGTGGTTGTGATTCGAGCCCTCGTCCCTCCGAATGATTTCAACCGTTGTACTCGTCAGCACAACGGTCTAACCACTACACCAAAGGACCACCGTCTGAGAAAGCGCTTATTTGGATATAAAATCATACTCTAGCGGCAAACTAACGAACTCAAACAGCAGAACAGGGAACTACAGGAATAGTTGCATGTATTAGCTCGCAGATGGCAGCACTGTGACGATAAATGTTGACTTAGAAACTTTGAAACGTGAATAAAAACCGTAATTATATTCTCCGGCCTCTATGTACCAGACAACACACACACACACAAGCATAGTTAGCCAACCATTTAGGGGGGGTTCAGTGACCCCAAAACGGGATCCAAAAAGGATCCACTAAAAACTAAGAGAAAGTAAAAAAATATAAAATGTAAATAAAGATCGTTAATGATGAACGAGACCTAAAAGTTTTGCAATGTTGGCTAACAATGGAATTCGCCTTGCGCGCCGGAGGGAAGTCAACAAACAGCGAGGCTAATGACGCTAAGCGGATTGGTTGATGAGCGCCTTTGAACAGCTGACAGCTGACAGTATCGCAGCTGACCGCCGCCGCCGCACCGGTCACTAAACAACCCGGATCACTCGTCAAATCCGGTTATTTTTACCTCTATGCTCTACACGATTAAACCGATCCTGTTCCGATATATGTAGAGTCGGAATTTATTGAACTCCCTGTTATCCTGAAATAATCTGTTATTCGTGGTGTAAACCGTTTTAAATCTACAAAGTGAATTTGGGATGTTTAAGTAACAACGAATTAGTTACGCGCACGTAAAGATATCTTAATCAAAAAGTTTATAAGTTTATTGTTTATCAATAAAGATTTGTTTTATCCGAAACTAAATGAAAATGCAAAACTGATGTCGACATCTTTGTGAAAAAAAATTGTATTTACTTCCCTGTGGGAAATAGGTTAGATCATGGGTATGTCTAAAGCCATATCGTTACGATTATGTGTACAGGTGATGGTAAGGTTGCTGCGACAGGTTGGAACATGTAGACAGCGCCTCAACTAATCATTGCGACATACGCTCAAAACAGTAAACAAACAGTGTTCCCAAGAGTCACTCTGTCATTCTCAAATAGTTGCGCCAGCCGTTCGTCTCAGGGTTCGTCTCAACTCCCTCAGTAGTCTCACATGCGAAAAAATGTCTCTCTTGAACGACATCACTTACTTCTTGGTTTGCGTCTCTTCTTCGCTTCTCTTGACAAACAATTTACATTCGGGGACCACAACAGTATCTCTTCCATGTTCATTACAACTGAGGGAGACAATCAAATTTAGGAGAAAATTGGTGCAAAAATCGTCTCGTATGGACAAAACGTCAACGTCAAATTTATCGCAACGATTTGATGAATCAACATTAAACTGTAAATTCTTTAGTTGCCCCTATAGTAGATGTTGAGCTACAAATTAAGAGTCTGCATCAGTGGTAGCCATCTAGAATTTTAGTCCCGTAAGAGCAGTGTTAAATCCTGGCGGAACATACCTTCACTTTGGCGTCTGTAGTGGCGTTAATTATCAAAGTATCAATGTAAAACTTTGGAAGTACATTGATGAGATGTGGCTCAAGGGCATGACCTTTTAATATGTTCAAAAATGTAACTTGATATAAAAACAAAGATACAGAAAAAAACAGGAATATTTAACAAAATATATCATTATTATTTTTTTATTGAGAGAGAAAAAAAGAAGTTCTGTAAGGTGGTGCCCTGGAGGACTATAATACCTTTAGTTTGACACCTCTTCCGTTAATTTATGACAATAGGTCAAGGAGATATAGGCGCCAGAATTTAACATTGCTCTTACAGAACTAAAATCCAAGATGGCTACCACTGATGCAGACTCTTAACGGTCCTTTCTAAAGTACATGTCAGCCTTAGCCAGTAACAAAACTATAAGATCCCGCCCCAATTACTCATTTTGACGTGGATATGTCTTAGCTCTAGGGGGGTTATTTTAAGATGGAAAATATGTAACAGGTTTCCACAGAAACTACCAGAGCTATTTGTATTGAGTTTTTAATATAAAAGAATAAGAACAGCTGTTTAGATGAACTGAAAGCATTCCCTTTAGACATATCCACGATATAACCTATTACCCACAGGGAAGTAAATACAAACATTTTTCAGTGATTTAGTGAAGAGCAAGGAAATAAAAGTTTCTTAAGACTGTAGTTCAGATTTAAGAGTTAAACGTTATAATTTTAAACACAAAGTAAACATCTTAATTATTTATGAATGTTTCATCGTTTATGTATTGATATATATAACTACATGAACCAATCGTGTTATTTGAAACATTTCAACTAACAACAGGTGGCAGCATTGATGCCTTAATCTAGTTACAGGGTTTGAGCGCGCTATTTTACCGGTCACGTGACTCCGTTGCTAGGTTACCGCTGCTCCCCCATTGGCCGTCCTGCCCACCTGTTAATATTTTATTCCTTTACACAAAGTATACCAAGCATTATGACTTGTTTGTTATGTTTTGATTTTTACTACTTAGTATAATAAATTAATGAATCCATTGCATATTTTACTGTGTAAATAAAGCATATTCAATATTTTTATGTAAAGTATTAGATATGTAATAATTTAAACATGAATCGGTAGTTTTTTACCAAAAATATTGTTAAATATTAAAACAATAGACATTACAGATAACATTAAAAGTACATAGCATAGATACACTGTCTTTAAACTAAATTAAAAGTAATTTTACGAATCAAACTGTTTTATTCATTCTTTCAAGGTGGATCTTCGCGTCAAGCAATAAAAACATTGACGGACTCCTCATTATTTTAGGAGTCCAATAAACAAAACCAAGAATTAAGGGCTGTTTGGGAGTCCAGTAAAACATTGACTTTAGCTCGTTAAGTAAAAGATAACCAGTGGTATCTAAGTAAATAAATGTAAGTATGTTTGTTGAAATAAAGTGTTAGTGTTTTATTTTATATCACTGTGTCTGTAGCCTTTCTTAAAATTCCAAAGACATTTTCTTTCTCCGAAACTCCATTTTACTGTAATTTTTTTGTGAAGTGGGAAATAGTTTAAGTACACAGATGTCCCTTGCAGCCCAACCTGTACTGTGGCAATCTCCTAGCTTTAGATCTGAACTTCGTTTCATACTAAAACCCTTCTCATTCTCTTCCAAACACTAGCATAGGGACTTTTTTCATATTATATCAAGCTAGGTCTATTTCTATGAAATAGACCTAGCTACCAATGTTAATTTGACCAACTATAAAGAGCATGTTCTAAAAAACTTTAAGAGATAACTTATTTATGTTTTCTTTGTTCAGTTGTCTATACTTTTCTGCACATTTTAACACATTAGTTTTAGTTTTGATTTTTTTGTCATTTTGGCAATATTTTATATAATATGCTAAAAATTGTGCCAAATTTGTATATGGAATTGAAAAAATATTTTTGATTTTAAATTTGTTTCAAAATCCATGTGTGAAATTTTGCAGGTTATTATGCTCAACAACTTAAAAAAACTTCTGGCCTATCATAAATAGTTTTGGAGATAATTTTCCTGTATAAAAATCAATTTTCAACAGTGAAGTAAGCTTAAACTTTCACAGAAAATCGAGGTGTTATTGCCTAACAAAATATACTACAAAACACCCCCGTCGCAGCAGACCTGCGTACTCAGCAAATTTCCAAATCAATAACATAATAATAATAATATATAACAAGTTTTATCATTGTCTGTCAATAAATATGAGTATTATTTGCCTACTCTCCATAAGATTAACATGGGAAAGAGCATGCAGGTTTGCTGTGAGGAACACTGAAAGTAGGCATTCCTACCATAAACAAATTTTATTCTTACCATTTATACCAAGTTTCATCAACATCTGCCAATAACTAAAGGAGTTTGTCTATTCTCCATAAGATTACCATGGGAAAGAGTATGCAGGTTTGCTGCTGTGAGGTTCCAGCTTCCATCTGTTACTAGTACATCGCTTCTAGTTCGACTGGAAATACAAAGAAACGTAATTCCTTGGTTACAAGCGGCCGCACCATGTCCAATTGCAAATGGCACAATGGAAATAATTTATTCATATTCATATTCGCGGCACTCCCAGAGGGGTGACATATAATGGACGGCAAAGTGATGCACGCAATGGGGCGGATACTGCGCATAACATTCGCTCATTAATTATAAATGAGTCAGTTTAACTCGAAAATGTACATGAAAATTAATGCTTACTGAGTTTGGAGTTGGTACAAAGTTTTTGGCCATGAAGTGGCTAAATAGTATTGATTTTTCAATATGTTTAGTACAAAACGATTATGCTGTACTGGTATCTTATTCTTTTTATTCTTTGTTTAATCAGAATTACTGTACTTAGTAAAACTAAATTTAACCCCTCCCCCACCTTACCACAAATTTTATTGAGTATTAACTTTTTATAGTTCTGATATTGGTAAAAATACATTTGCACTATATAAAAATTTTACCTCTACTACAGTAATTAGGTAATTTGGGGGGTTGACTAAAAGACTTTCTACAGTAACAATTAAATAAAGGTACATATTTATTTTTATTTTTTTTACAAAAAAAATCGTCAAAACCCATAAAATATTGACACAGTGACCACATTTTTTTAAGTCAATATGCGGTTCAATCAAACATTCTCCATACAAATGATTACCGAGACAAAAATTTATCTAGTGACCCGAAATTGGCTTGAAACAATGTCTTATAACATATTTATGCATTAATAACTGTGTAAAAAGCCAGTCAGTGTTGATTTACCAGCAATATACCCGTCATTTGTTTGGGTTGTACGATTCTGTGTTAAGAAAAATTGATACATATTTCCTAATTTACAGTAATCATATGTTTATTTTCTCATTTACAATTATATGTGTATTTTTCCAATGTCATGTTATCGGTATATGGTGATTTGATAGTTAAATATTATTGTTGTATTATTTCTTTAAGATTTAGTAATGGTGACGAGGAAAATGGAAGAATTTGACAAAATTACAGATATGCCAACTAAAAAAGTTGAGATCCATTCGTAAAGGTGTCAATCATACAGATGTTCTATTTAAGGTTATTAAAATTCGGTATACGTATACGTCCATATAAGGTTTTAATATACCGTTAGTATGACTTCGTCGTTGATTTAATATCTATCAACAAACAATGTAAACAATAGAACAATGAATCAATGATCAATGTAAACAAACTAATATTGATTTTAATTTGATAGCTGTTTGTTTTTCGATCTATTATATTACTCATATATATCAAATGTTCTTTAAACTGAAAATATATGTTTAATACATCTGTCTAAATTGTCTAATATATTGTCTAAATTGGGGCTTTTAGAGGTAATTTTTTGATTTCTAAAATGTGAGGGTCAGTTTAAAGTAAACACAAACCTTCGCCCAAAAGGTATAGAATAAGGAAAAACGTTTTAGAACGAAGTGGAAGCTCTCGTTTCCACTTAGAAGACGAACACAAATGCCTTGTTTAGCGTTACAGATAAACAGAAGGACAGATGAACAGTGAGACAGTAATTGAGATAAGACATATTCCGGCTTTTCGGGGCTATAAAACAAAGAAATAACCAAAAATTATCATAATCCCAAGTAACGTACAGGCAAAACTCTAATTTTATTTATATAGATAGTATATTATTACTCTTATCTACATATTATATTGTTTAAGGGAACCTAATACTTCATAAGAGTTCTTCCCTATGAAACCCTTAGTTTCATTTTTAAAGTGCATTCCCAATTTCAATAGCATCACTCCAGACCTTAAAGGTAATTTTACCCTTGGGTATTTCCTTAGTGGACAATGTAAGATGTACACCAACTCTCTAAGATTTTCCTGAGACTGATTGCTCATAATCTGAAAGCTAGAAGCATAGATATCTTGCATCTTACATCCTGAGTCTTTTCCACGATCTGCTAAACGGGTAATTGTCAATTTTCATTTACTGCAGGGTCTTCTTTCTTCACGGTGAGCCGTGAGAAAGTGTGGTCAAGTCTGAGGTGTTGTAGTAAGGCCTATCAATCAGGTACTGTTTGAGTTTTGTGTTGAAGTTTAGAGTTGTTGTTTTCTTAAGTCTTGAGGAAAAATATTGAAGAATAATGAACCCGAATAGATTAGATTATTGAAATGGCGACCATACCACAAGGTAGGTATTTTAAGCCAAGTATAAATGAGGATTGAGTGTAAGATGATTGTGGCGCGATCTTGTAGTCTTGTTGCTGACTAAGGCTAACAGGACTGTTAATTAATAGCCCAACAGCCGATGGCAACTAAGAGACCTACAGTTTAACGTGGAATCCAAACTACGGCCTCTGAATTACGAAATGATCTAACTATGAGGTTGGTCTTTGTGGATTAACGTAATATTGAATAATACGGACGTTAATCCACACAAGAGAACTCTACACCATGCGACCATCACTCATAACTATCCACAATTTGAGACCCCCAATAGGTTAGGGTTTTGGTTTTTTTAAGTCGATGAATTGCTGTCCTATGAAAGTTTAAAAATGTTTTAATGTGGTAAATAAACTTTCATCAAAGATACTCAAAGGAAATCCACAACTGACGTATTTTATGTTTCTAACTTACCCACAATAGCTAACTAAGATCTACCAATGAGCCTTATAGGGATTGTGTAAAAGCGAACAGAAAGACTTTGAACTCCCTCAGTTGATAATCGATCGTTACTGTATAACCATATTCATTCACCACGGGTTTTGCTCCCTGCATAATCAATACGTGTCACGACAATCAACTTTGATATGACGAGACAGACGCTGCAAGGGGCTCTAATGCGGTGATTTAGCAAAGTAATTAATCACGGCGATAATGTTTCGTGTTCAACAAAAGCTGTGTCTGCGCCACGGTGATATTCCGGAGCTAAGGGATACTCTTATGTAAACCCAACAATCGCACTGTTTTGGTTCGTTCTACAAATAATCATTAACCGTTTAAATTATTATAAATTACTCCGTAATGCGTTTTCATTAATAAGTCATAGCCTATTTTCTTGGAAAGCCAGATTTAACTAGAGTACTAATAATTATAAGGAGCTAATATACTATGAATGTATGATTACATAAATGATCAAATCTAAAAGATTATAATCCACGCATCGCAAACAAATAACTAGTTCACAATTCGTGCGCTCGTATTGGTCGAAATACTCGATTCAAAAGAACACCCTATCAGCAAGCGATGCTAATTTCCTGTCTCCGGAAGTAACGTCATGTCGCGTCATTTCCGGAAAAGGTGGCCAATGAAGGCCGAGATCATTGGCCAGCCAAATCAGTCAATAATTTTATCCAGAACACCGTTCATTGGTGCATCCATGATGTTTGAATAAGGGCACCAGCCCTCCCCTCTAATACTTCAAATACTAAATATTCCTATAGCAATAGCTGGAGATGTTTGATTGCAGTTTACAATGATTGCAGATTCCTTTTCACAACTAACTTTAAGTATATCTAATTAGTTAACGACATTGTATATGATGATTTAAATTTTCTTTGTTCTTATTTATTTAGTGTACACTTAATGATCTTACGTCAAGTAATATCCTTAACAAATCCTTCGATTTTTCTGACTCACTCTGAGTAAAAACAGCTTAGTTCCCACGACCATTGAGGCGAGTCTGACGCAGTCGAAAGATCACAGCATATCATTCTGTCAATTGATCACGGTTATCGTCTTTAAAATAAATCATGTCAGATGACACTAAGCAGTCATGTGAGTCTCACAAAAAAATGTAACCCGATGAGTCTCACGATGTCGAATTGATCATGGCCATCGCGGCGAGTCTCACGCGGAGGAATATCAATGTCAACCGATGAGTCTCACGATGTCGAATTGATCACGATCGGCGAGTCTCAGGAATAAATCAATGTCAACCCGAGAGTCTCACGATGTCGAATTGATCACGGTCATCGCGGAGTCTCGCGGAGGAACAAATCGATGTCAACCCGATGAGTCTCACAATGTCGAATTGATCACGGCCATCGCGCCGAGTCTCACGCGGAGGAATAAATCAATGTCAACCCGATGAGTCTCACGATGTCGAATTGATCACGGCCATCGCGGCGAGTCTCACGCGGAGGAATAAATCAATGTCAACCCGATGAGTCTCACGATGTCGAATTGATCACGGCCATCGCGGCGAGTCTCACGCGGAGGAATAAATCAATGTCAACCCGATGAGTCTCACGATGTCGAATTGATCACGGTCATCGCGGCGAGTCTCACGTGGAGGAATAAATCAATGTCAACCCGATGAGTCTCACGATGTCGAATTGATCACGGTCATCGCGGCGAGTCTCACGCGTAGGAATAAATCAATGTCAATCCGATGAGTCTCACGATGTCGAATTGATCACGGTCATCGCGGCGAGTCTCACGCGTAGGAATAAATCAATGTCAATCCGATGAGTCTCACGATGTCGAATTGATCACGGTCATCGCGGCGAGTCTCACGCGGAGGAATAAATCAATGTCAACCCAATGAGTCTCACGATGTCAAATTGATCATGGTCATCGCGGCGAATTTCTCGTGAACGAATATATTAAAGCCAATACGACGAGTCTCACGATGTCGAATAGTTTACGGCTTGCGTCCAGGACTATACAGTTCTGGTCTGTCACTCCCATCAATAGAATTCAAACATTTTAATGTTATATGAAATGATTTTTAGAATATTACTGTTTTACTGGGCATATTTTCTGTGGATTCATTGTGATTCATACTGTAAATAATCTTAACCTTATTAGTTGGAAGCGTTTATATTCCGACGAACTAAAAATATCAGTATAAATCCTGCTTTAGGGTTGATGCTTTGGCATCCATAATACCCACATTAGTTCAAAAATAACGCTAATAAACTCTTACAATACGCGTAATTTATCGTTATTTAACAAAATACTTTTTTACTGAATATCCTTTCGGTTATTTATAATTTTACTCCTATTGTTCATTATTTTGTAATAAATTCTTTTGTAACATGTAAGCTGTACAATCGACGCGATGGCTTGTGATGTTGAAACAGTCTAGATATCACTTTGACGACAATCAAAACATTGACGGTGAACAACCAGAGTGAAGGGTGCAGGCTGTCTCCCTTGTCTCGCACGTGTAGTCTATCGTCATTTCATGTTTACCAGTAATGGCTGTTACCCTAAATAGTAATTCAACTTAATAACTCACAAATACCCCCGTCGCAGCAGACCTGCGTACTCAGCGAATTTCCAAATCAATAATTTAATATATGACAAGTTTTATAAAAATCCAAAAAAAGTCCAAAAACATGAGAATTATTTGCCTATTCTACATAAGATTAACATAGGAAAGAGTGTGCAGGTTGGCTGCTGTGAGGAACACTGAAAGAAGTCATTTCTACCATGAATAATTTTTATCTTAACATTTATACCAACTTTCATCAACATCTGTCCATAAATAAAGGAGTTTGCCTATTCCCTATATGATTAAAATGGGAAAAGAGTATGCAGGTTTGCTGCCATGATAAACACATAAACTATGATTTTTTAAGCATAAATGGATAGATCTCAACCACATGAAGCTAAATATCAAGTTTTATCCAAAAATATTGATTAATATGGGAAATATTAATTTTTCCCTATCCTCCATAAGATTAACATTGGAGCCCCACAATACAACGTACTGTGTTTAGATTTTTTAATATCTCGGTAACCGTTGGATAGAGAAAAACTTTAAGGAACTTAATTGTGTAGTTTTTTAAGCTGATTCCAATGGTGAAATATAAAATTAGAAATTTTTAAAAATTACATGTGAAAAAACGCAAAAAACCTCATTTTGGGGTACAAAACCCCCCCAAACTACCCGTTCCCATTGACCGATATGTCTGGTTTACGAACTCGTCCGAGCATTTGTAGGAATACACGTCTCTACCAAATTTGGTCTCGATCGGACCATTTTTACGAGAGTTATCGTGTTAACAGACACATATATATATATATACATATATACAGGGTGATTCACGAGGATATGCGGTAACTTTGAGAGCTCATTCTATATGTAAAAATAATGAAAAAAACTTATATAAACATAGGTCCGGAAATGTTTCGTTAGCGAGTTATACAGGGTTAAAGATTTCGCCTGGATTTCAGTTCCGCTGAGTAAATGAAGACTCTCTGAAATTCTGGGAAGTTAAATTTAGGGGCAAATGCCATTGTTTCTTATGGTTTTTTACCTGAAAAATTGATTAGAACAGGTCCCAGAACTGTAAGATGAGTAGTTTTTGAGTAATCCAGTGTAAAATGCAAAAACATTGAGTAAAAAAACACAATTTTTACATTTGGCCAGCAATCGCTTTGTTATTTTACCAATAAACTGATCAAATTTCAGAACAAAACTTGTAGAAAATTTAATTCTAAACAAAACGGTATGATTAAAGTATACAGAAAGTGAACAGATAATCGATTAAAGGAAGTTTTATTGAAAACTGTAATGTAAAGTTATGCAATAAAATTACAGTAAATGCTCAAAAATGTTGCCATTAACTTCAATGCATCTTTCTGCTCGTTTAAGAATTGCTCTTGTTGCTTTTCGTAGTTCTACGGGGCTCTCCTTTAACTGCACAAAGGCTTCATTAATTCGATCAAGTAACGCCTCACGGGAATTTACTTTGACCTCGTAAACATGATCTTTCATCCATCCCCATATGCAGAAGTCCAATGGCGTATGATCTGGTGACCTTGGTGGCCAGTGTATAGGACCACCACGACCGATCCATTTATTTGGGAACTGATGATTTAGATAGGTGGAAACATCATTTGAAAAATGTGGCGGTGCGCCATCATGCTGGAAGTACATCTTGCGTCGCGTTGCAAGAGGAACATCTTCCAGCAATGTCGGTAATTCTTCTTGAAGAAACTGTAAGTACGCCTGACCTGTTAAGCGCTCTTGAAAAATAAACGGTCCAATTAGCTTATCATCAATAACACCACACCATACATTAATGTTAAAACGGTATTGAAAGTTACGTTCAATTGTTGCATGAGGGTTCTCTTCTGCCCATGAATGTTGGTTTCGTAAATTGTTGATACCATCACGAGTGAACTGTGACTCATCGGTAAATAAAATGTACTTGAAGAGTTGACGATGATTGACTAACCAATTGCAGTACTCCAAGCGATGTTCATTGTCTCCTGGTTGTAAATGCTGTACTTTTTGTTTATGGTAGGGATAAAGGTTGTTCTTATTAAGTGTTCTCCAAACTTTACTTACCTAATGTTGTTTTTTATATAATATTGAAAATTCTTTAATTAAAGTCTATTGATATTGAACCGGTCATTATCTTTACGCTTTGTCTGTTTGTCTGTTAGTGTAAAATATCATTTCTATGTCTGTATGTTTAGTAAATCGGATAGCGTCTTGGACTTCGGTGCAAGAGGTGACGTGTTCGATCCCCGAGAAGGACACAACATTTAGATGTGAATTTTCATAAAAAATAGTGAACTTCGAGGCGGCATAGCTTTAGGTGAGCCTGCCATTTTCAAAACAGAATAAAAAAATATTTCATAGTAAATTAAAATATTCGTATATAAATCGGTGAATACACAAAGAGTATACAATAACAAAATTTTTTCAAGGTTGGTGCCGAAAATTGACAGTTAAAAAAGAGAACTGTTTTACAAATTTAACTGCGTAGATTAAAAATTATCAAATCAAAATTTTATGACTGCCCCTTATTACATGAGCGGACGTAAAGTTGATGAAAAGCCTATCAGTTGGATAATACGTCCGGCCTGCTCAATTATGACTGGCATTGTGAAAATATTTTATTCATACAACAATCCGTAACCCGGGTTGGGACCCTCGAGCCTCGAGTGGCCCACAATATTGCTGGACCCACCCTTGTAAGCAAACTGGGCTAACATCGACCAAAACTAATTATCATACAGTAGCACGCTCATTTTCCCATACTTTAAACTGAAATGACGACCTACCCAGGTAGGTATTTTAAGCCAAGTATGAATGAGAAATGAGTGTAGAATGATTGTGACTCGATCTTGTAGTCTTGTTACTGACTAAGGCTGACATGTTCCTTAGACAGTTAGCCCAACAGCCGATGGCAACTAATGGAGTTACAGTTTAACGTGGAATCCGAACCACGGCCTCTGAATTACGAATTAGTCTAGTTATGAAGATGGTATTTGTTGGATTAACGCACATAGTATTAGTAGTGACTTATACCAAAAACTAAACAACAGTCTAACTGTATATACCTCTGGAACAAATGAGGACTATTTATAATCCACGCATCGCAAACAAATAACTAGTTCACAACTACTGTTAGTCTTGCTACTGACTAATGTTGACATGTTCCTTAGGCAGGACTGTTAATTATTAGCCCAACATCTAATAACATCAGTCCAGTAACAGTTTAACGTAAGGTCCGAACCACCTTTACCTCTGAATTACGAACTGGTCTAATTATGAGGATGGTCTTTGCGGAAGGTTCGTTCTCCCATTACTTTAACTTACACCTAAATAATGGACACTGAAGTTGAACACTGTAAAACGTCTCAACTCTTATCCGTCCATCATCACTAGATATATTATATACTCATTTAAGTTACGTACAATGCGTCTTATGGGGATATTTGTAAGAAAAGTTTCCATAACCTAAATTATATCTTCATCAATTGTCTGTACCTAATTTCATTACCCCTATATTCATCCAGTTTGCATGAACTAGCGTTATCTTGAAAGACCGAAATTCATATTATTTTTGAATTCAGCATAAAGTGCCAAACGAGAGGGGTTCTCTTCGCCGTCAAGTGCACAGTTTTTCCCTAAACGAAGGTTTGCCACAGTTACGTGGTGAAAGTATCGACTGACAGCTGGCGGTGACATTTCTGACAGCTGATTGAGTTACTGAAGGCTCAGCTGTCACGCTTTATTGAGCATTGTTGTTTGTCGATACCGCCGCGCCGTCTGGGGGAGGAGTTTGCAATCACAGAGCGCTGTTTATGGGTTCAATATTAAAATATATTTAGTCACGTAATTGTAACAACTTACGTAAATTATAGTTCACATAAAGATGGCATTCTCAAGTGGTAATGCAGGGACGTTCTATCCGTTAAGGACTCGTCATCAAGTAAAAAGATAAATTACAAAACACAACACACTGATCCATAAAACGAAAAACGTCAAAGACAGTTCTGTCTGTAGGCCTACTTTTAACGCGATCGCGGTCATAGGAGATAAACTGGATGAAATTCATGTAACCCAGTCACCGACTGCGCTTTCTAGGGTACGAAGGTTAATCTTCCTTTGTTCTGGGCCATGGACTATTGCATTAAATATTGAATGTTATTTAAAATTTAACTAATCATTTAAAATATGGTTCTTCTTTTCATTGTCATTAAAGCTGTTGTTTATTTTAAATTGTTCAAGTGAATCCAATCTATTTCCTTTGTTACAAAAATGCAAAATATTCAGGCTGTGGTAGGTTTCTATTAAATGTTGTGCAAAAGTCGACTTTTGTTGAACTGTTTTGGGGTCAGGGCGGTGTTCTTTATAGCGTTGTGTGAAATATCTACCAGTTTGGCCTATGTAAAAATCAGCACAATCTGCACACTTATTTAGAATTCGGTTTTCAAGATCGTTATTGCCAGAAACGATACGCCATATCACACAGAAAATAGTATCCTCCTACTTATAAAAATCCATGTTACATATATTATTTTAAATTTACATAAACTATTCTGTAAATTAAAAAAATATTCAATTACTTTTTTTAAATCGGCATACTTTGTCCTCAGAAGTCTTCATTTTATATAAAGAGTCTCAAGAAAAATATTAATTCAGTTTTAAATTTTGAAAAACTTTTTATTTTATGGCTTGTTCCGTAGTTTTAATCCTAGTGTCAACATTGCCAATGCTTGCCTTCTACAGTTACGTTTTAAAGTATGTCTTTGCGTATTTCTTAATCGCAACAAAAATCGGCCATTTTCATTTCGTAAGTACAAATTGTTTACTTCTTTCACTTTACGTAAAAAGTATTTTCAAAATCCTATTTCATTCAGACCTTCCAAATATGAATACTGTAACTATGAATAATGTTTATGTTTTCATCAATACATTACCGAGTGTGAATCATGTCTATATATATAAAATTTGAGTTTTTGCTGTAGATTGCTCAGAATTATACATTTTTTAGTTATTTTTTCGTTTTATGCGTTATTTCTCAATTTGTGTCTTATCTCAATGTCTTATCTCAATTTGTGTCTGTGACGCTCCAGGAGGCATTTTACGCCTCTTCTCCGAAAAACGGGAGAACTGATAACAATGAAACTTATTTCATACATTCTCTACATTCCAGAGCAGGTTTTTAAAGGCTTAAAATTGTCCGCTGACCCTTGAAACGTAAATAGGGAGCATTTAAAAACCCACTTTTTACGCGATATTGGTCGGATTTTGCTTCAGTTTTAAAGGAATATCCTACTGGCAATAATCAGCTGTCTTTTTAGTTTAAAGATTTAATAGAAAGAAAAGAAACAGTTGTTGAATCAATATTAGTTTATATTGGTCATTGATTTAAAAACCCATTTCGAAATAAAACTATGTTAAAAAGTTGTTTTAACGTATAACTTATAATAATAATGATATAATTGTTCTAATCTGTTTAATTGTAAAAAATATATAATATCAGTTATCGTAAAATCCGTGGAACACCTAGGTACACAAAGCAGGATATCGACTGAGGTTGATGAAACAGCTGCAAGTGATCAGCATAGCTGCACTTTGATGTGGAAGAATTTAATTAAAACTCCCAGGTAAGTGGCATTGTTTTGTTGGTAACCATCTAATCGTCACCTGGCTTCCAAAAGTGATGGAAATATATTTTTTTAATTTTAATTATAATACCTTAACTGACCACTATGGATTTTCAGCTTATACGATGTAATAACTCAAATGTCAAAGCACGTTGCTTTGACATTTGAAAAAGCCGATATGTTAAGGGTGTTAATCACAAAGGCAAGCTTAAAATAAAGTATGAATTATTTAAATAAAACATTTGATTTATAGTATTACCTTAAAGATACATAAACTTATAACCAAGAAGTTAGGCGGACAGTCACCACCTTCAGCCATGGAGCTAAACGCCATGGATGTCATCGTTTATGCACTTTCCCCGGACCACCCAGTTTGAGCAGCAGGGTATTCTGGAGATGTCAGACTGATTGATCCAGTTCGCCGGGAGGAACTAATCCTTGCAGCAAAGTCCCTGCTGAGGAGAACTCCCGGGCCATACGGAATTCCTGCAGAGGTTTTGAGCTGATGGTGGAAATCAACCCTGGGTTTTTTCTTGACAAGTACAATAAATGTCTTGCTGAGGGTATTTTCTTCTCCTCTTGTAAGGTGGCGTAACTCGCCTTATTCCTTAGGCAAAAGGTGACCATTAGATTAGATTATTGAAATGGCGACCATACCACAAGGTAGGTATTTTAAGCCAAGTATGAATGAGGATTGAGTGTAAGATGATTGTGGCGTGATCTTGTAGTCTTGTTACTGACTAAGGCTGACATGTTCCTTAGACAGGACTGTTAATTAATAGCCCAACACTTGATGGCAACTAATGGACCTACCGTTTAGCGTGGAATCCGAACCACTGCCTCTAAATTACGAACTGGTCTAATTATGAGAATGGTCTTTGTGGATTAACGTAACAATAGTGCGGACGTTAATCCACACAAGAGGACACTACATCCACTGACCATCGCTCACAATTATCCACAGTTCGTGACCTCCAAGTAGCTGGATTACAGGACGTCGCCACTCTAAGGCCCTGTCATCTTTCCACCCTCCCTGTATGTTAGATACAGCAGGCAAGGTCCTAGAAAATATGATGCTCACATTACTGGGGCTTTAGTTTCTGCTGGTGACATCTCAACACGACAACACGGCTTTAGGTCTGGTTATTCGACAAATGATAGAGTTCAGGAGGCTGTACGTAAAGCAGAGGATCACAACTATTGGTCGAGCCACGTGGTTCTCCTAGTCAATCTTGACGTTAAAACGCGTTCAACTCTGTCTGCGGGTTTTACCTTGATTTATTTTTAAAAAGTTTATGATTCAAGCTTCAAGCGTGATCGATACGTCAAGTATTTGATTCAAAAATAGCGATCTCTTTGTGGGAAATACGGCGTAATATTCACTTATATAAAATTGTCCAAAGACAATATATAGAACTTTCAACAGTCCATATATGTCCAAATTAGATATAATAAGATCTCACGTCACATATTTTTTGCCAAACAAAAATATACTGTTTGTAAAACCTCAGTTTCAATAAGTTGGATCTAGCACATGTAAGATGAGGATTTCACATAATTAAAGAGGTTGATATATTTTTACTTTAGGTTTGAATGTGATTTTCAATCTTGTACAACTACTAAAAAAACTATAAAAAGGTAAAAAGGAATAGTCAAATAAAACAATTAACTGAAAATCATTATAGAATGGAAAATTATATTTAAAAACAATTAATTAATATTCAATGTTATTTTACGATATTTCATTTTTTAAGTTAGCAAAAAGTTCAAACCCATCACTATTATAGATTAAAAGTTATCATTATCGTGTATTTGTTATGCGTATGTGGGTTTATATTCTGGCCCAAACTTCAAAAGCTAGATTGAAGCATATCTGTCTTTCGGAAAGATTATAGTTGTTCAAATTAACATAATACGAGTATTTGTTCAATTTGTAATTCTTCAGTTCATTACTATTTCAGCTAACAGACTCACAAACACGTTCGGAATATTCAGTAACTGCCAGTTCTAGTAAGCAGTAAATGCAGTAATGGAACCTGCCGAATATCTGGGCCACGATTGGTCACATTAAGCGGAAACTGGCGCAACATCGTCGTCACTTCCGGTACAGGAAATCAGCATCGATCCTCGTAGATCCCCCTTTTACGACGACGAGAGGACGCATATTCGAGACTCTGATAGCTACAATAAGTATCATTATACATATAACTGTAGGCTATATACAACAATCGGCTCATTATTCTGTGGTAACCATATTTTTGGTTTATTTTACAAATGAAATTACTTTTTCACCAAAATATATATTCATTTAGTTGATTCCTTTTATTGTATACTAGCCGTAAGCCTATGCGTTGTCTTTGTACGGCTTGAAAGCAATACATTATGATAACGAAAAAGCACCAATCTAAAAGGTTACGAATGAACAAATAAGTGCAAAAAATCAATAAAAGAGAGAAAAATCAATTCAATAATTTTTAAGGATATAAAATTTAGAAAAAAATGTGTCTAATATATCGTTAAAGACAACGTTTTTACCATCTTACTACAGTACTTTATTTCAATATGGAACGGATCAGTTTTAAGTATACTATAACGTTTTAAAAAAGAAATTTTTGTATAATAGGGGTTTTCGTATCACGAAGAAGACAAACGCATGCCTTGTTTACCGTTACAGAAAGTCAGATAGACATGAAATAAAACCCATTTCGAATTAACTTGGGAGTAACTAGTAATAATAATATGACTGAAATGGTGGCGTCATCCTGTAATCCAGCTACTTGGAGGTCACGAATTGTGGATAGTTGTGAGCGATGGTCGATGGGTGTAGTGTTCTCTTGTGTGGATTAACGTCCGCACTATTGAATACTACGTTAATCCGCAAAGACCATCCTTATAATTAGACCAATTCGTAATTCAGAGGCCGTGGTTCGAATTCCACGTTAAACTGTAGGTCCCTTAGTTGCCATCGGCTGTTGGGCTATTAATTAACAGTCCTGTCTAAGGAACATGTCAGCCTTAGTCAGTAACAAGACTACAAGATCGCGCCACAATCATCTTACAATCAACTCTCATTCATACTTGGCTTAAAATACCTACCTTATGGTATGGTCGCAATTTCAATAATCTAAACTAATCTAATCTAAAAAACATAATTATAAGCACTGTATAAAAGTTTAATTCAGGAAAATTAAAAAAATTCCAATAAATGTTTTTTGGAATCGCTTAACAAAATCACACCAAAAATGCCTGCTGGATTTAGGAAGAGCTCGCCAATATGTAAACCCATATTTAATTACGTTCAGGTTGACATAAGAAGACAGAATATTCAGTAGCGTCGTAAAGATGTCAGGTGAGGACATGTTTATGATTGTGTCCTGGTCTGGTTCTCTGACGCACGGTCGGCGAGACATGATTGGGTGACGAATGATAGGCCACCCATGAGGTCGCTGATGTCTCCATCGACATGGAAACGGTATCCCATTCTGGTAGTCCTACTTTCAATTGATACTGACGATCACCAAAGTGTAAAGCAGTGTTAGAGATACAACCAGGGTGACCAGACGTCTGGGCCAGTGTGCTGAGAAGGAAATACCTTCTTTTTTAAAGGATTGTCCTCCGAGCTTTAAAAGGAAATGCTAAAGATTTTTTAATCCAACTCAAAGATAAAATACCTCCATCTGATACCTGAGTACTCAGTGAATTTCCAAATCAAAACTATAATGAGAATTATTTGCCTATCTCCTTAAGATCAACAAAGGAAAGAGTGTGAAGGATTGCTGCTGTGAGGATCACTGAAAATAGGCATTTATAGCGTAAACAGTTTTTATTTTATTAAGTTTCATTATACCTAGTTAGAAGAAAACCATTATCACGGCAACTACAGTCGACCAATAAATTGACATTCACTTTATTTGTTTAGATTCTTGTTTCAAATCCAAATTTGTTGCTTCAATTTTTTTTTTCTTGTCTTGCGGGCAGTTTATTGTTGTTTTTTTTTATTTCTAGTTTTCTTTCTTCATATACAAATTTTGTTTGTTGTTTTTGCAACATATTTTTTTTCTGTTTAAAAAACGCTAACTTTAATTTTGATATCTTTTACAAATCTAATTACTGTCGGCCATTAAAAAATGATTAATGCAACTCAGGCCTCACTCCTGAATAGGCCTTTCCTTAAATTGGCTAAGTTAATACTTAGTTGAAGTTACTTGGCATAGATTGCTATTATTTTATTACATTTTAATTTTTCTAAAATCTCTATAAGGAATAAACATATTCTTTCAGTCTTTCATATTTTACCGTTATACCGTTTTAAAATAATAAATAAATATATTTTTTCTATTTTATTATAGGGATAGTGTGTTACGTGAGATAAACAAATAAACTTTTTAGATAAATGTTACAGATGTAAATTTTAAGTATTTGAATACTATTCATATACTAAGTTAAATTTGTAACTATTGTTTTTTAGTAAATTCAAATCTATTGTGATTTTAAATCTACATTTTCAAATGTCTGAAAATGAATTTGAAATGCCTCGCTTGCGGTTTTCAACTAACATTTCGTAATTTATTAAAAAGCTAGAAAAATTCCTGAGTAGTTCGGGTTGAATTTAAATTGAATATTTAATTTAAAATCTATATACTTCCATAGTCATATCTTTATACTGATACTTTTTTTAATAAAAGAGAGATGAATATATTTTTGTTAACAAAAGAAATAGATTTTTAACAATAAACATAGTAAAAATTTGTAAGTATCTAAATTTTCAGTACGTGAAAATAAACAAACAAAATATTTGTGTTAGTCAAACATGAATAACTTTACAGTAACATTTAGGAACTTTATGAAATATAGCCCAATATAGTGACATGAACCAATTCTCGCTGGAGATTCTAAACCATGTTCTCTTGATTAGGAACCATGTTTTGAATGACAACACGGCCAGGTAATAAAACACGTTATTCTCTTACATAAAAACTCTCTACTTTAAAACTCACTTTACTGGACCAGCAAAAATCACTATTATTTTTTTCAATTTAACTCGTTGCGTGTTAAAAGGTTAGTGCTAAACAATATTAATTTATTACTGCTCGGGTTTATAATTAAAAATATTTATTCAGTGCTTCGACGTTTTTCGAAAAAAAGGCACATATGTATTTGAAAGATAAATCTTTTGAGTTTTTTTATCGTTTGTTATAGGGTTACGGGAGACCGAGCTTTAATACTCTGTTTTAATACACCATAATAAATAGGTGTTTTAATTTTCAACTCTCATGTGAATCGGGTTTTTGTATGATTGATTTGAGGAGTTTTTAGATTTATTGTTTAAAATTTTGTTTCATTCTTTGTGAGTAGGATTTGTTCAATACTAACATTGACTTCCTTAACCCTAGAACTGGCAAAGTCGTAATTCACGACGCATTTACATATTCAATAAGAAGTGGCAGGTGGAGGCATCTGTCGTCAGTTTAGTGAACTTGTTAGACACTAGCGCCTACGTGACTGTGTTGCCCTCTGGGGGCAAGCAACCGAACCTGCTCTCGTAGTGCACTAGACTGCCACCGGGCAGGTCTATAACCAAGTAAGCGCTTTCTACTCCTATGCACTGAGTGGCTGAACCGGCTAACGCGCTACGCTGACTAGCGTAACGTTCTAGCCATTCGGAAGTGCTAGGGTTCAAACATAATTTAGAATTAGAAAGTTAGAATGAAGTTCGCAATTACAGTACTTTTTATTGACCTTCCTATCTACTTGAAAGCTTTAAAAAAATAATACTGTAATAAACTTCTTAATTAAAAGATATTTAATAAGCAAGTCAATATAGTAGCTAATGTAAGACTGTCGGTTATTGTTGAGTATTACTTTGTTAGATTTATTTTATTTTTATTCAGCTGTAGTAATATATTCTACACCTGATTTAGCTACCTACTAATTTAGTGAATTTTCTGATTTATTTTATCCAGCTGCGTAGGTCTATGGTAAACACTACTATTCACGTCATATGATAGATTTAGTGTTAGTTTTAGTTGACGAAACCTAATGTAAAATTTATTCTATTAATGATTAATACAATTCGTGATTCTTGATTCTTGAACAGTAATGAAACCAGGATGTCACGAATTATTATTGGTCAATTAAAAGATAGGACCTTGCACATGGACTTGCGCCAAGTTCACAGAATTTGCAACAGCCAATCTTTGTAATTAGCTTTATGTTATCGCAGTAAATTACCAGATAGGTTAGCCTGAATATATACAATTTTCACACCATCAAAGCTGACAAGGTTTTTGGGCTGTGTGGTTACAATTGTCCTCTTGGTAAAATTTCCAACACGTTCCATTTGGCATTCACTATAGTACCATATCAATAATCTACATCACACATACACTAACACCAAGCACAGTATTTGTCTTTCACATGAACACGCAATTGTCTTCACATAGTAATACACACTACATAACCTATACAAATTCCACTCATTACATAGGAACAAATCATACACAATAGGTGTATTACGAATGTATTGCAATTAAAATTACCCTCTAGAAGTGGCGGTCCCTCTTTTTTAAATGTCTTCACGTGGTTCGGATTCCACGTTAAACAGGTTCCTTAGTTGTTATCGGCTGTTGGGCTATTAATTAACAGCCCTAACTAAGGAACATGTCAGCCTTAGTCAGTAACAAGACTACAAGATTGTGCCACCATCATCATACACTCAATCCTCATCCATACTTGCCTACCTATAAATACCTACCGTGGTCGCTATTTCAATAATCTAATCTAATCTATGTTCAATCTATTACCACTTACTTAATAATTTTCATTTTAAAATATATGGTGATTAATGTATTAATTTTGTACCGCATGTATTTATTTAGGTCCCTGCTGATAAACTTGCATCTTAGCAGAACATTTTTGTAGCGTTTTTTAAATAAATAAATAGATAGCAGAAATGAAAAATATACTTGTGACGGGCATTATGTCAATATAACAAATGGCAGGACAAAACGTCAATGCACCATGGCTCTCGGATGACAAATATCAATGGATAACACAGGACCAGCCCAAAGGGACCTGCATCTGCATACTGATCACAATATCTACCGTTCTGTCATGATATGTCGTAGTTTTGTGTCCAAATATCTGCATTTAAAATTTATGTTAATTAATTGTCCACCTACAATTTAGCCTAGTTTTTCTTCTAGGTTTTGAGCAATTCTAAGAGTAATTTTGATAGAAAACATATGAAAAGATTGCTGTGCAAAATGTATTAAGTAAAGGTTTAAATATCACAAAAATATGGAAGGAACTAATAAAATTCTCGTTAGCATGTTCATGCTTAATCATATGATAATTTGAATACAGTTAGACGAATCGTGGCAAAAGTTTCTTTAATCTCTGTTAAACTCTCCAGGAACTCACTAACTAACTTTCACTCATTTAACTTAAACTCATTTATCAATGTTTCGTTTACACTCAGTAAACAGAATCTTCACACTTTGGTGATTATGTAAAGGCTCAAAAAGGAGTCGGAATACATGCAGTCGCTCTTAGTTGGCTTGCAAAGGAGGCTGGAAATAAACAAATCTTTACATTATCTATAGTAAAACCAAACATAAATTATAATTGTCATAGACGAATTCATTTTGTATTGTTGCTGGTTAAAATTTATATAAAAATCAATCAACAGCTGAGTAAAAAATAAATCTTTATTAAAGTCTCCTCGTGGCCTATAATGATCTTGTTGAATAAATATGGGTCCAAAACAGCACATAGGCTAATTTAATTATACTTTGAACCTACAAATTTTTATCTGTAGGGGATTTTAACATAGGAAAAGGTTATTCTACATTATTCATACATTTTCTCTAAATTAGGAAGTTTTATTAGGTTTGCAATTTTAATATTATTTATTTTAATATGTTGATATTACACTCAGTTCAGCAGCTTATCAGATTATCCCTCAAGTATTGGGCAGGTCATATAGCAATGACAGTGTCCGTATGAGGATCCGTGGTCACATATTATGACATCACCCCCAGTCAAACAGCTTATCAACTAATATATTCATTTGAGGAATCAACGTACTTAAATAAATTATAAAACAAAACAAAAATATACACCTGAACTTAACGTGGGTGAATGTGAACTGTCAAAGTGTTCCTTTAAATCAACTCAGCGCTGGAGAACAAAGGAAGTCTCACGGATGCTCAGGAGCAAAAAAACGCGAGTAGAAAACCGACATCTTGGGAGGTTTTGATTATGGATGCGGCCCCCGAGGAGAACGTTACACAAATCTCACGACTGTCTGACATTGGCCCATTAATTTGCAACGATTTTCACGTATTGGACACAATACAAATTACTTCATTTAGTCTTTTTTTACCGAAGGGAGTTTAAGACTATTTACAAAGAAACTGTTTTGTTTATTTAGACAGAATTTTACGTTACCGTTCTTGAAAAACTTCAACAGATTTATTTCTGTGGTTTACACTAACATTTTTTTAACAAATCTTGGTTTTCAGTGACTATTTAAACATCTGTTTGGCCACATTTTTCCTTATTTTCATATTTCATTAGCCATTGAAGCTACAAAATTACTGATTAGAGTATTAAGAGCGTACTATAAAGCTGTTTACTTTTCACCATGCTAATGTGGCAGCCGTTTAAGTTTTAGTCGAACCATAATAGTTTTAAATAAATGCCAATAATTGCCATGTACTGGGATAAAATACAGTTTAAAACGTTATAAACAGGTAATAAATGTTAGTTTTCCTCTAAATTACAGATGTCCCTTCATATCTACCAAATGGGTCGATTGAGTTTGGCTGATGACAGTATACTTAAAAATTATGACAAAAGCCTTTTGGTGTGTATCACTGTTTTGGAAATGACCCTAAAATAGGATATTATCTGGGCAGCTGTGTAAAATTTGCATTGAGTTATAAACCTTTTAGACTGGCTTCTTGAAATCGCTTGGTATGTTTAACCTTTTGTTGCAAGAGATTATCTGGGTTCTGGATTGAATAAACCCAAGAGAATATCCTGATGTGTAGTTTAATATAGTTATAGTAAAAAATATCCTTCGTTGAGCCCCTTTTAAAATGTCCCTAATTCTTCAAAGATATCTAATAAAACAGGTCATTTATTTTATAAAAATTTACATAAATATTCCAATTCTATCTACCTTTTCTTTTGGGTTTTCGAAATCTTGTATGCTATACCTATTTACAAATGTCAAAATACCTTCGCAAGTCATACTTAGAGGTAATAAGTGTACACAAGTCACCTATTCGTGCAACGACTACGCCCTTTACTTAATTGATTCTATCCTGCTTTTTATATTAAAGCCCTGACGAAATTGCTTTATACAAATAATTATCCTTTCCAGATAAATATCTAGTCTTTTATTTTAATTACGACTTTACTTATTGAATTTTCTCTAAGCTGGACATTTCTTTTTCTTTTTTTCTGTTATTATTTCTTTTTCTCGTTAGAGTAAATTAATCTCCTTTTCTTTGTGATTTTAATTAGGTTCACACCCGTTGGGGTAATGACACAGTTTCGACAAAACGACTTATCGCTGACGTGCTCATTTGCAGCCTTCCTCGGTACCGGACTTCCGAACCGCTTGAAGTGGTCCCCTTCGGGTCTTGGGTCCTCGGGCCACCAGAGTCGTCTGTACTTTGCTGTTGTCAGGGTCGTCTGTATTCGGTTGTTGTCAGGGTCGTCTATCTTCGGTTGTTGCCAGGGTCGTCTGTCTTCGGCTTTTGTCAGGGTTGTCTGTACTTTGCTGTTGTCAGGGTCTTTGTCAGAAAGGTCTCCTCGGGATGTGGTAGAAGCTGGGTCTCCTTTGTGTTGAGGTTGTTGGGCTTGAACAGGTGCTTTATACTAACCTAATGAGATATCTCCCCTGCTCGGTCCAGAGCCTCCGATCAGAACACCCTACCGAAGACTTACTTCCCTTGATCCTTTTCCCTGACTACGTCTTCTTCCGATACCCTTTCTCTCGGTCAGCTACCCTGACTACGCCTCTTCACCAATCCCGATCTTTGGAATTAGAGATCGAAGCCCCATTGTTACTACCCTTTCCGTTGGTATCTCCGATTCCTCTGGAAAAGGCGTGTTGCTGACCCTGAGTAAATCCGCCATCGACTCTATTTTACTCACGAGGGAGAGGTTGAGTTTTCTGTTTTTTTTTTCAATCTTAAGTTTTGCTCACGTAGGCGCTGCCATAATTCTACACATCATCCATGATGTTTAGACTCAGGGTGACGGACGTGCTTCTTACGTTTTTTGACATCTGTTGTTGAAATTCATTTTCCGCGAGTGATGTTTAATCCATTCGCTGAATTTGTTATATGTAAAAAAATATATACAATATATTCATAAACGTAAACCCGTCGATTGGTTCCTTATTTTAAACACATTAAAAAAATTATAGAAACTATAGTTATTTTACCTCAACTCAACCTCAATAGGAGGCATTTTCGATATTTTATGCATTTTTTTCGCTCGAGTCACAATTTTTAAGCCTTAAATTGTTTAGATCTGTTTGTTATTAGTTAGTTACTGAAATGATGACCTATCCAAGTTGGTATATCAAGTCAAGTATCAATGAGAAATGAATGTAGGATGATTGTGGCGCGATCTTAAAGTCTTGTTACTGACTAAGTCTGACATGTTCCTTTGACAGAACTGTTAATTAATAACCCAACGGTCAATGGCAAATCTAAGGGACCTAGAGTTTAATGTGGAGTTTGAATCACTACATCTGAATTACGAACTGGTCTAATTATGACCCCAGACAAAAGAACACTACACCCACCGACCATCGCTCATAACTATCCACAATTCGTGATTCTAGGTTGATGGATAAAAGGATACGCCACCATCCCAGTCTATTGAAAGTCTTATTGAAGATATGGAACTTCTCTGAGGATGCAATTCTGCAGTTTCGGGTTTATTTTTTGGCATTATTTAAAGGTTATTTTATGTTTATTTTTCGTGCGTGTAATACTAGAGGATTTGTGTAATTTTCTGCACTACTCCCCAACTAAAGGGAATTAGCATTTGTGAATGTTTTCCACAGCCCCAGCGAGTGGATATCTCAGTCCCAACAGTGAGTATTGATATTTATACCGTTGTTCTGACACTACGGGACCCATATATCGTCATATCAGGTTTGTATTCTTTCTCATACCTCTACACTCGTACCACTTTACGGTTTACAAATAATATTTTTAATATATATTCTCATTTATAACTACTATATGAAATCATGAATACGCCACTCAGACGATTGCAGTTTATCTGTGATTATATGTTTTACAATATTTCTCAGATATGTTGTCTTTCAAGTACCCCTAAACAGCTGTCCTTACAAGCAAATGACGTCACTGTTTCAAATTTTGGTCTCGAAAATTGCCCCCCACCAGAGCTAAGACATATCCATGTCAAAAAAAAATATTTAGGCAACACGACTTCACATTCAGACTAGTTATGTATTCATGCATTACTACTATGGCTAAGTTTATTATTATTTTTCAAGTATATCATAATATTTTGATTACTGTCTAGTTAAAAAATTTACATTTTATATTAAAAAGTCAGGCTTTAAACAAGGTCGAGTTAAACTCTGATCCTTATCAAGTTCTCGAAATATTTATTTAAACTTATTGCATAATTTAAATATAACGAATACTATTCGTTAATACTGCTAATAATATTGTATAATATTTTTTCATCAAGACGCACTGAAAAATTTGGTTTCATTTTGTCATTGAAAATAATAAATTAATGTGTTTTATATTATAAAAGTTTTAACTTCCTAAGTGCTGAAACAACCAAATAATTAGTAATCTGAATAGTGTGAGTATTTTAAAGCAATATTATCAAAACCATTACGTGTTTATGTACCAGGTATTTATTACACATTAATCTCAATAATTTTAAATATGTTATTTGAGATAGTCAGCGTGACAAAGGTGATTTGATAGACTCCACGCTTGGGATTATAAAACATGGCCATGTCCAGATAATCTACAGTTCGTGTCTCCGACTGCAACATATAATACAAACATGTAACACAGGGTTCCATACATTGTTACAGTTTTTATTAGTATAAATTAATTATGATTTCCTTATTTAACAGAATTAAATATTATTATTTGCATATAATTGTACATGACTTAATAAATATGTATGTTATGTGAGTCTGTAAACACATTAACTCTCGTAGAAAAAACCTTTTTCATTTGATAAATACGTGTAATTGTAGATTAATTTAATGATGTTCAAAAACTATGCAGATCAATACATGCGAAGGGGGTTTAGGTTGGTTATATTGTCGTTATCAGAACTTTACAAAAATGATTTGTTCAAATATAATTTGTAGTCTTACTCATGTAAGATCATGTAGTCTTGTTATTAAGGCTGACATGTTCCTTAGACAAACCCGTTAATTAATAGCCCAACAGTCCATCTAAGGGACCTACAGTTTAACGTGGAATCCGAACGGTTGCCTCAGAATTACGAACTGGTCTAATTATGAGGATGGTTTATGTGGATTAACGTAGTATTCAATAGTGCGGACGTTAATCCACACAAGAGAACACTACACCCACCAACCATCGATCATAACTATCCACAATTCGTGACCTCCAGGTAGCTGGATTACAGGACACCCCACGACTCAAGACTCAAGATCAAAGTTCGGGGGTGAAGCTGCACTTTCACTCTAGTCTAAATTGTCACGTGACCTCTACCCGTACAATGTCTATTAAATCATAGACAAAGTATATCATTGTAATTACAACAAATCACTTAACTACTTCCAAATATAATGTTTCCAGTTCCTCTAAACCATCAGCTGTTTTATAACCATATGATGTCACCGTTTCAAATTTTGGTCTGACGAATTGCGAGTAGCAGAGCTAAGACCTATTTCAAAAAATGTTTGTATTTACTTCCCTGTATCGACATAGGTTAGATCATGGATATGTCTAAAGGGAATGTTTTAGTTCATCTAAACAGCTGTTCTTATGTTTCAAATTTTGGTCGTTCAAATAAAAAAGGAAAAATCAAGAAAAATGTACATAGATCACCAGATACTCTTCAGAGAGCTTAAGTCAGATTTCCAGTTAATAATAAAGGGTTGTTTTATGAGTATTGCGAATAAATAATAATTGTTAATAATAAGAAGATTGTGTTTAAATAGAACAAATAATGTTAAACTACTATTTTGTATTCGCAAGATCAGAATCACAAGGCCGGGAACGTTTCACGTGTGGATATTTATTCTTGATCGTCCGCCTCATTCAACATTAACAGACTGTGGCAACTTTAGGGTCGATGGAACCGAGCTTCTTCGACGTGAACCGAACTTGTTTTGACCTTTTTGTAAGGATTAAAATGAGACGACTTGACACTTCGCCCATCAAAGCTTATGAACAACGTTTTCAGTGCTTTACTTTATAGCTTTCCCTGTCATGACATCGTACGCAAGTAGAGGTTTTAAAGAGATCATTTCCTACCTCCACGATATAAATATGAAAAAATGCCTAGAGATACGGTGAATTGCCAAATTTTATCTAAATCGGACCAACGGGTTAGGTTGTGGCTCTTTACACACGCACACACGAACGGACGAACAGACATCACGTCGAAACCCACTTTTTTGGACTCAGAGGACCCCAAAATGAATACATAGCTCAACTCAAATTCTAAAAGTTTGACGAAAACAGTACTTCCTCCAATAAACTATAAGGGGGAAAGCAAAAACTTTTAAATCATAATATGTTTGCAAATTAACAAAATTTTAGTCTTCTTTACAGCACCTTACGATTCAAATGTGGAATTTCCTCGGTTCACTCTCGAAGAGTAAGAGGTTAAATATTAAATACGCTTCTTAACGCGGAATAACTTATCTCTGCAGTCCATTAGAGACTGCATAAATAATGACGTTTTCTCGACTGTGAAATACTTTTCAAGACTGTTTCTGTTTTGTTTATGTTTTACAAATAGTGACTTTTCATAGTCAACATAGTTCAATAAATAGTCGCGGAAGATTAAAATTAAGTATTATAATTTTATTGATAATAAAATAATAGTTATTAATTAATTTCATCGCATTTATCTATAAAAATAAATTATATTTATGTCAATACATTGCCTGGAATTGTAATATTTTTTATTTCTATGTTTTATAAGATTGTTCCTTAGACATGTAAGACATGTTCCTTAGACAGGATTGTTAATTAATAGCCCAACAGCCGATGGCAACTAAAAGACCTACAGTTTAACGTGGAATCCGAACCACGTGAAGCCATTTAAAAAAGAGGGACCGCCACTACTAGAGGGTAATTTTGATTGCAACACATTTGTAACACACCTATTGTGTATGATTTGTTCCTATGTAATGAGTGGAATTTGTATGTAGTGTGTATTACTATGTGAAGAATATTGCGTGACCATGTGAAAGACAAATACCGTGCTTGGAGTCAGTGTATGTGTGATGTAGATTATCGATATGGTACTATAGTGAATGTCAAATGGAACGTGTTGGAAATTTTACCAAGAGGGCGATTGTAGCCACACAGCCCAAAAACCTTGCCAGCTTTGATGGTGTGAAAATTGTATATATTCAGGCTAACCTATCTGGTAATTTACTGCGATAACATAAAGCTAATTACAAAGATTGACTGTTGCAAAATCTGTGAACTTGGCACATGTCCATGTGTAAAGCCCTACCATTTAACTGTCCAACAATAATTCGTGACATCCCGATTTCCTTACTGTTCAAGAATCAAGAATTGTATTAATCATTAATATCATAAATGTTACATTAGGTTTCGTCAACTAAAACTAACACTGTAACGTGGAATTTGAACCACTGTACTCAAGTATTCAATAGTATGGTCGTTAATCCACACAAGAGAACAATACATCCACCGACTATCTCTCACAACTATTCACAATTCGTGACCTCCAAGTAGCTGGATTACAAGACGTCGCCACCGTCCCAGTCATTATCCTAGTAAATGAATCAGTTAAACTATGTCAGGAGGTCACGAATTGTGGATAGTTGTAATTGATAGTCGGTGGGTGCAGTGTTCTCTTGTGTGGATTAACGTCCACACCATTGTTACGTTAATCCACAAACACCATCCTCACCTATACCAGTTCGTAATTCAGAGGTAGTGGTTCGGATTTCATGTTAAACTGTAGGTTTCTTAGTTGCCATCGGCTGTTGGGCTATTAATTAACAGTCCTGTCTAAGGAACATGTCAGCATTAGTCAGTAACAAGACTACAAGATCGCGCCACAATCACTTACAATCAACTCTCATTTATACTTGGCCTAAAATACCTACCTTGTGGTACGGTTGCCATTTAAATAATCTAATCTAATCTAACCCTATGAACAAAAGCAATAGGTCCAATATCAAACCGTCACAAAATATTTGAGTCAAACTTTATGCTCAGGATCTAATCAGTGCTCACAGTATGAATTGAAATCATTCTCAACAGCAAAACCATAACCATAAGTTTTACTTTGAACTTTTATACTTTAGAAGTTTTAAATTATTAAAAATAAAACGACCTGGAAGAATGGGGGCGCAGTTAGCGTAAAAAGTGGGATTACAGGACGCATGTATGATGCAGGTGCCTAATGGACCGCGGTGATATTCCTGGTTTATGCGTTTTATTTTTTATAGCCTGCACTAAAAGCATATTAAAGCCTTGTTTGTAATTTTACAGATGTTAGTCGTATAAAGTATTCAGTAAAGTTAAAACTGTTACCAACGCTCAACCATTCATGTCAGATAACGAAACACAATACTTTTTCACTTTTCAATTAACGTTTTTCTTCAATTTCTTTCAAAAAGGTTTTTGACATGGATATACCTCAGCTCTGGGGTGTTAACAATCCGTCAGACCAAAATTAGAAACGGTTACGTCATATGGCTATTGATGTCATATGGCTGTAACAACAGCTGTTTAGAGGAACTGAAAACATTCCCTCTAGAAATATCCATGATCTAAGCTATTTCCAAAGGAAAGTAAATATGTATAATATATTTCGATTTTGCAGTTGCTAACTTTTGTATGCCGGGAATGATAATCAGGAAATAATGTAAGGGCTAAATTTTATTTTTACTCTAAATAAGCTTTTTTGTTGTTTCCGGTTCATCTAATCATGCGGCGTACTCGATTGTGATTTCCAATACCGCCCGCCATTTTTTTGGTCGTCTATGTAAATTAAATTATAGATTTGCATGTACATTTCTCAGAGTTATTCATTATTTAGTTATTTTTACGTTTCGTGCGTTAGAGAAGCCAAAACATTTTATCTTATCTTATCTTTAACTTGTCTCAATTTGTGTCTGTCTGTCTGTTACGCTCCAGGAGGCATTTTACGCCGTCTGAAACTTATTTTATGCATTCTATACATTCCATAAAAGGGTTTTCAATGCTTGAAATTGTCTGCCGCTCCTTAAAAAGTAAAAAGCGAGTATTGGAAACCTATTTAAAAGAATTAAAACAGCACCCAACAAAACCAACTATAACCTAGAATATTGGTAGTAAATTACTCAACGATACTGAAACAGCAGACAGCTGTTTTGATTCGAGTAGCTATTTTGATTTTGGGAATTCCAGTATCATCGACCACACCTTGACCTACTTGTAGGGGGAAGCAACAAAGTAGATGGTTCAATTATGTTGGTAAAACTGGCAATATAAAAAACATCTGTTTCAGCTGTTCTGTGGTGGATGAGATAATTTATTGTCTTAAAATACAAATTGTACGTATCGCGATTAACTATTTAGCTCGAGGGATAAAGACGCACTTTTCACTCTAATACATAAATAACTATTTCGTCATACTGATTCAAAATCAGCTGTTTTAGATACGAGCTCGTACATGTGTTGTAGAACAAAAGTTGTTCTTTTTCTTCCGAGGACTCAACCTTGTATTACGATTTTTTTTTATTCCTAGGTCACAAAAGACCATCATTGTTGATGATACTTTTGATTCGAGGTCAGCAAAACTATCTCAACCAATCAGTAATCAAGAAAGAACTGCTACAACGTAAGTAACATAACAGCTGATTTGTCCAAAGCGACAAAAAATTTTCGACAACAATTGTAACTAAAACAGGTATAATTTATGTTTTACGAGTTTGTTTGGTTTTATTTGCAGTATGACGAAAGTATAGTTCATCACACGGTCAAAATTGGGGTTTTGATATACATATTTTCACATTTAACAGCCTCGGAACGCCTCGGCTGTTAAACTTGTTCTCGTATAAAAACGCCAGTTTTTGACATAAATATGTCTTAGCTCTGGGGGGGATGTTGGTGATTTTTAAGATGGAAAACATATAACAGGTTTCCATAGAAACTACTAGAACTATTGTATTGAATTTTAAATATAAAAAATAAGAACAGCTGTTTAGATGAACTGAAAGCATTCACTTGAGACATATCCATGATCTAACCTATTTCCCACAGGGAAGTAAATACAAACATTTTTGACATGGATATGTCTTAGCTCTGGGGGGCGTTGGTGATTTTTAAGATGGAAAACATGTACCAGGTTTCACAGAAACTACCAGTATTGCATTTGTAATATAAATGAATAAGAACAGCTGTTTGGATGAACTGATGCTATTCCATTTAAACATATCCATGATCTAACCTATTTCCCACAGGGAAGTAAATACAAATATTTTTTTGTTCTGGTGATGAACTATATTATTATTATTAGTCTATTAAAATATCATCAAAATCTACCTTGAAAGTTTATCACAGTAATACAAGCACTCTATTAAATTTATGAGTATCGGATTACTAGTTTAAAGCGGCGATCTGTTGCTAGGAAACAGGCTGTTAACTAAGACATAAAACCGTCCGCTGTCGATGATCACCTGGCTACAGTGACGTCATAAACAGACTAATGTGTCGCTCCTGTCACTCTAATCTCGTCTGCAAACGTTTCGTCACTGAAATGGACTGAATTCCGTTTCCACCAAATTTTGTTTATTTTATCCATATTACAAGGTCAGCCATACTACAATGTAGGTATTTTAAGCCAAGATTGAATGAGGATTGAGTGTAAGATGATTGTGGCGCGATCTTGTAGTCTTGCTAATGACATGTTCCTTAGACAGGATTGTTAATTAATAGCCCAACAGCCGATGGCAACTAAGGGACCTGCAGTTTAACGTGGAATCCGAACCACGGCCTCTGAATTACGAATTGGTCTAAGCATGAGGATGGTCTTTGCGGATTAGTGTAGTATTCAACAGTGCGAACGTTAGGCCACACAAGAGAACACTATACCCACCCAACATCGCTCATAACTATCCAAAATTCGTGACCTCCAAGTAGCTGGATTGCAATCACCAATGGCTTTTGGCTAAGTGATAATGTCGCAACCCACTAGGTCTAGCCTGAAGTAAAGTGTAAAACGGTTCCGGGCAATGACCTAGTTCAGAAGGTCCTGGGATGAGAAGGTGGGACAAAAAAAGTAGCTGGATTACAGGATGACGCCACCATTATTTTCTATAGTATATATGAACAAAAATTGTCAACATTAAATTTTACACTGTCAAAATATTGTGTTTTTAAAATCTAGATATTCTAATTTTTTTAACAATAAACTTTTAATAAACATGGCGTATGTTATTCATGTATAATTTATCTATACATCTATAATAGATCTATACGTGAGGTATAGCATTCTTGGTTTACTCTCTACTTACACTCTTACAACACTGAGCCAGTTAAAAATACTCGGTAAAACGTTTTAACCCGAGTTTGACAAGCCTCTGCTCCCATCAACGGCAAAGTTCCTTGTCACCATTTGGTAAGTGGAAAGTGGCAAGTTCCCATCTTGTGCGACCGCAGTTTTCTTAGCAAATGACAAAGTTTAACCGAATTAATAATGTAGGTGAACCACTACACTTTTACCTTTGGATAAAGTAAATAGAATAAGTTATTAAAACTTTATTTTAACGTTCATAGGTGATGTGAGTTTAAGGTTAAAAATACGATCAGTCAGTTTAAAATATTATTTCCTGGTGAATTAAGTTAACCTAAGTGTTAATATACGCGTAATTGGCTCAAAAGAAAAACATTTTTTTAAGTCTATGTCAGTGTTTTTATTTTTCTGACTGGGACGGTGGCGACGTTCTGTAATCCAGCTACTTGGAGGTCACGAATTGTGGATAGTTGTGAGAACTATTGTATGTATTGAACTAATACTACGTTAATCCGCAAAATACCATCCTCATAAAAAGACCGATTCAAATTCAGAGGCCGTGGTTCGGATTCCACGTTAAACTGTAGGTCCCTTAGTTGTTGCTTATATTTAGATTTTTAAAACATAATATTTTGACAGTGTAAAATTTAATGTTGAAAATTTGTATTTATATATACTATAGAAAATAATGGTGGCGTCATCCTGTAGTCCAGCTACTTGAAGGTCACGAATTGTGGATAGTTATGAGCGATGTTGGGTGGGTGTAGTGTTCTCTTGTGTGGCCTAACGTCCGCACTGTTGAATACTACACTAATCCGCAAAGACCATCCTCATGCTTAGACCAATTCGTAAATCAGAGGCCGTGGTTCGGATTCCACGTTAAACTGCAGGTCCCTTAGTTGCCATCGGCTGTTGGGCTATTATTAACAGTCCTGTTTAAGGAACACGTCAGCCTTAGTCAGTAACAAGACTACAAGATCGTTTCACAATCATCTTACACTCAATCCTCATTCATACTTGGCTTAAAATACCTACATTGTAGTACGGTTGCCATTTTAATGACCTAATCTAATCAGTCATGAAGAGATAGTAGGGTTGTTACCAGGTAAACCTTTTGAAACTTTTATTTTTGACATATATTAGTCAAAAATACTAGATGATAGAGCAACTGTCACGAAAGTTTCACAAATATCAATGGAGGTTTCCTGAAGTATATGTATACGGTTTAAAAATGTTTGTAAAGTTAAGAACAAACAATTTATAAAAAAACCAATCTCATAATTCCCACCCATTTATGCTTAACGAACCAAAATATCCAAAGATAAAATAATTCTCTATGTAACGTTAAACGCTATTCAACACATCACAAATCTTCGAATGAATTTCCGCTCATATTAGACACAACTTATAATTAACAAACACACTAAAACATTTCAGTTTTAGCTGATTACATTGCCGAAAACATCTTAACTTACGCTGAAAATTTAAAAGTACTATTCAGTATTTGCATTCCAACATGTATGTTTTTTATCAGTGGTGATAAAATGTCAAAGTGCTACATTAAAGCATCCAACACACGGGTTTTAAATGTTCAGTGACGAGTCGCTGGAAATACCAATAGTAAAGGGTATGACGTCACAAAGCCGCTTTACCACCGACATACTCACACATGAATTCACCTCCCGAGAAATTGTCTGCGCAGTTATTATGTGATAGGAATAACTTTACATGGAGTTATGATATCGTAAACTATTTGTATGAAATAACAGAGAGAATTGTGGTCATAATTTAATGTATAGAACTATTATGACATACACGAACAAAAAGTTGTCGTTTCTCAAGTGTGAATTTGTGGAAACCTATATTTGGCTCATATTTTACCCTTACCATATAAGAATATAACTGAAGCTCGCTATAAAGTCGGCAGTATAGACGACATTTTTTTTGCTTTGTTACTCCAGAAATGGCTCCTGTAGAGAGTAGAGAGTAGAGAGTAGAGAGTAGAGAGTAGAGAGTAGAGAGTAGAGAGTAGAGAGTAGAGAGTAGAGAGTAGAGAGTAGAGAGTAGAGAGTAGAGAGTAGAGAGTAGAGAGTAGAGAGTAGAGTAGAGAGTAGAGAGTAGAGAGTAGAGAGAGTAGAGTAGAGAGTAGAGAGTAGAGAGTAGAGAGTAGAGAGTAGAGAGTAGAGTAGAGAGTAGAGAGTAGAGAGAAGAGGAGTAGAGAGAAGAGTAGAGAGTAGAGAGTAGAGAGTAGAGAGTAGAGAGTAGAGAGTAGAGAGTAGAGAGTAGAGGTAGAGAGTAGAGAGTAGAGAGTAGGAGTAGTAGGAGTAGAGAGTAGAGAGTAGAGAGTAGAGAGTAGAGAGTAGAGAGAGAGTAGAGTAGAGAGTAGAGAGTAGAGAGTAGAGAGTAGAGAGTAGAGAGTAGAGAGTAGAGAGTAGAGAGTAGAGAGTAGAGAGTAGAGAGTAGAGAGTAGAGAGTAGAGAGTAGAGAGTAGAGAGTAGAGAGTAGAGAGTAGAGAGTAGAGAGTAGAGAGTAGAGAGTAGAGAGTAGAGAGTAGAGAGTAGAGAGTAGAGAGTAGAGAGTAGAGAGTAGAGAGTAGAGAGTAGAGAGTAGAGAGTAGAGAGTAGAGAGTAGAGAGTAGAGAGTAGAGAGTAGAGAGTAGAGAGTAGAGAGTAGAGAGTAGAGAGTAGAGAGTAGAGTACTTAAACATATTGTCACCGGATATACTAACCTATATTATCATCTGGCCGACTAACACATCATATTACCTGACATACTTATACATCGTGTTAACTGACATACTTATACGTCGTGTTACCTGACATACGTACACATATTGTCACCTGACAGACTAATAAGTCGTGTGACCTGACATATTTATACGTCGTGTTACCTGATATACCTATACGTCATGTTACTTGAAATAATTAAACGTTGTGTCACTTGACATACTTATACGTCGTGTTACCTGACATACTTATACGTCGTGTCTCCTGACAGACTAATACGTCTTCTAACTTGACATACTTACCTATACGTAGTGTCACCTGAAAGACTAATACGTCGAGTTACCTGACATAATAATACGCCTTGATACCAGATTTACTAATATGTCGTGAAACCTGATTTTTTTTAATGTTAGTTAATCGTACACATAAGACTTTATTTCTATTCATGGGTTTTACATAAATTTAAATCCGATATTAAAAATTTTTCGACTATTATTTTAACTCGGTATAATCTGATAAGTTTTTCCTCCTTAAATTCAACTTTGTGATTGTTAAGTGACTTTTATTACTCCATGAAATTAATTTATTCAATTGATAGCTTGTATCAGTAACTCGATCAGGAGCATTAAATGAACCACATTGTAGGTCTACTGAAAGGCGGTTGTAACGTTTCAAGGGTCTAGTACGGAGAACACCCTTCTACTCTAACAGTTTACTGCCCCCAAACTCATGTCCATTTTCCGATTGGTCCAGGACCTCTTATTAAAATTACATCCCGGCTCGTCCTCCCATCTCCGCTTCCTACAGTATCTTACTTCCTTCTGAACTTCGTGCGTAATAAATACTATTATTTTTTAACTCAAAAATGTGTAAATGCCATTCTACAGATAAAAAACGTTTAATGTTTCAACTTGAATTGGGTTTTGATGGTTGAAAAGTTAATTATAAATTCTAAAGGATATTTTAAGGTCTGTTTGGTAATCAAACTTTATTAAAAACTTATCCTTTAGTCTCTTTCGCTTTAATTTCGGCTTTGATTACGGTTATAAAGTTTGTCGTTTTATTGTCAGTAATATGCAGGTATTATCTCAATATAGGCCGAAGAATATTGTTAATAAAATATGCAAACGATAATCTTGTTAAGAGGTAATCACAAAACAGCTCAACTGTCGTAATTCAAACACTGTGTTTCATGTTTTAAGGTTACATGTAGTTTTTCTTTAACAAGTATTTTTTTCTAGTTTTACACCCCAACCTTCAGAGTAGAATTTTGTTTGGTAATTTTGAAACATAGACGTTGGTCATTGTGGTATACGATCACTAATGTTGACTTATTCTGTATGTGTATTATTTGTTTGTTTTTTTAATAAACTCAATATTCCTGCTACCATAGGGTAAATGGCAAAAAGAAATATCTATTTATTTATTCGAGGAAAGATGCCAGTATAAAAAATCTTTGTATTTACTTTCCAATGCGAAATAGGTTAAATCATAAATAAGTCTAAAGGGAATATTTTCCTTTCATCTAAACAGCTGTTCTTATAACCAAACTATGACGTCACTAAGCAAATGAAGTCACAGTTTCAAATTTTGGTCTCACAAATCGCCAACACTCCCCCCAGATCTAAGACATATCCATGTCAAAATTCTAAACATACAAGTTGGATTGTTGTGTGGTGAGTTGGTACATTTACAATCTTAAGAGTCCATCAACTTAACATTGAAAAAATAAGTAAATTACAAAACTTCAAAAACTATATTGTAAAAATTGTCCGAATAAAATACTTACAGTACATATTATATAAGCTACTTGAAAATAATTGCAAAGTCACAACATTATAGCAAGACATATATAGAGTTAATAATCTAACAAATAAATGGAATTATATGTTATTCTTAAGTTTGTTTTTTAAAGCTCTTTTAGTTTAAACTTTAATATTGCACCATTTATGGCATCTCTACAAAGTTTGTGTTTTATTTTTTTTTTAATATTTTTTATCAATTTCTACTTTTTGTTTATCTCTATCAATTTAGTTTCATTTTGTTTTCAGCTGCTTGATATTCCATGGGTTGTTTTCGAAGTCAAGAATCGAGCGATCTAATCCGATCTTAGGGGTAAAATTCTTGACCAATGAGGTTGTATCCAAAAAAATCATTTAGTTGCTCTGTACTTTATTTTGACGTGTTGCATGCATGATACCTTTCTAGCGGTCAGAATTCAATCTATAGTTTTAGAGAAATTGTGCACCTATCTTTTGACTGGGTAAATGTTTATCTTGAATAATATGAGGGGCTTTGATATCGACTGTTCTGATTGTTTACATAACCACTCAAATTATGAGGCACCATGCATTATTAGGAAAAAGGTATTGTCAAAAACTGCTACAGTGTTCCACGTCAACCATCTTGACAACAGCGTAGCCCGCAGTTGGTTTAGTAGGCTCTTCTTTATTAGTTTTTTTTATATGTACAATTTCCTAGAATTTGGTTTCCAAACATTTTTGAAAAGAATTAAATGGTTGATTTTTTAATCTCAATTATTTTGAGGCACAAACGAAAGATTTACTTCTTACTCTTCTCAAATAAACACTCTTTAAGCTTAGGACATTCTCTTTCGGTTTTATTTTATTTTTTATAACATGGTTATTTTAAACCAAGTATATAAATGAGTTGATTTTTTTAGTTCTGACTCTAACCGAAACTTTAATTAATAGCCAACCATTCTAGGGACAAAAAACTGGAAAAACGGTATTTTTTTTTTCGTAATAAACGGACGTTTGAGCTTAGGAAAAACAACATTCTATCTTTCAATCAATAAATGTCCAATATCACTAGGCACGGGACATAACAATGCAACATTGCATATCAGCTGATTGTATAATGTAAAGGAGGCAGTACTGCCAACTTATGAGCTTGATTAGTCCCTCAAGTGTCAACCATATCAAAATATCAAATATTCAAAAACAGCTGCTGCTAAAAACAATACTTCAACTGTCACTGTCCTATTAGATGCTACAAATATTTTATGATAATATTAATCCAGTAGCTTTTTTCGTAATAAGCACATTTGGGGAACAAATAGACCAAGGAAGTGACATTTCGACCGGGTCGGAGTAGATATTTACCTCTGCCTGGCCGGTGTGGGGCGTTGCATGTTTTATCAACCCAACTCATATAACATTTAACGGGTGAAGGATCGCCCCAACTGATATTAGGGAGAAGACTCGATATTCCTGTATTTAACAATCACTTTTTCTGTTTATTTATGGTCACACTTTTTACTTTACTTGCGTTTATGTAATGTATTTAGTTGTTAATTAGTATGTATGTTGGTAAAAAGCTAAAACAGTTTACTTCGACTTGTGAAGTGTGGAAAATGTATCTGAAAAATTAATTAGAAGTCTTAATTGTTTTTTAATCAACGGTTCTGTATTTTTTTTAAGTGTTTAACAATACTTGTGGTCTGGTAAGACAAATATTTCTGGATCTTGGGATCCTTAAAAGAAAATATCATAAGGGAAATACTGGAAGGGATACCATAAAATAAGGTGACTGAGCTGGTATTGTAACGAGGGAGGAGAGCTTGGATTAACCGTGACCAAGAAATAGCAGAAGGAGACGAAAGATGAGATTCCAGATCCGAATTAATAGAACTGGAAGGCTCCAGGTTCTAGTAGGCTGTAGCATTATCAGGTTATGGTTAGGATTTGGTGAATGCAATTCCCAAAGGCATAGAGGAACCATTGTGGCAAGTACACCCATTTTGAGTCTAGTAGAGATATTCCTCTGGAAGAATATCAAATATTCAAAAACAGCTGCTGCTAAAAACAATACTGTTATCTATCCTATCAGATGCTACAAATATTTTATGATAATATTAATCCAGTTACTTTTTTCATAATAAGCACATTTGGGGAACAAATAGACCAAGGAAGTGACATTTCGACCGGGTCGGAGTAGATATTTACCTCTGCCTGGCCGGTGTGGGGCGTTGCATGTTTTATCAACCCAACTCATATAACATTTAACGGGTGAAGGATCGCCCCAACTGATATTAGGGAGAAGACACATCATTTACCATTCTCTGTTTTATGGTTCACTTTTCTAAAAACAAATAAAACCCGTCC
Source organism: Nephotettix cincticeps (assembly GCA_023375725.1). Classification (NCBI taxonomy): domain Eukaryota; kingdom Metazoa; phylum Arthropoda; class Insecta; order Hemiptera; family Cicadellidae; genus Nephotettix; species Nephotettix cincticeps. The sequence goes on from CM041785.1 coordinate 4,571,256, forward strand.
ATTTGCGTGGAGTGAAAGTAATTTATCAGTTGGACCTTATTTAGAATTGTATGTAATTACTGTAGTAAGTATATGGTAAAAAGCTAAAACAGTTTACTTCGACTTGTGAAGTGTGGAAAATGTATCTGAAAAATTAATTAGAAGTCTTAATTGTTTTTTAATCAACGGTTCTGTATTTTTTTTAAGTGTTTAACAATACTTATGGTCTGGTAAGACAAATATTTCTGGATCTTGGGATCCTTAAAAGAAAATATCATAAGGGAAATACTGGAAGGGATACCATAAAATAAGGTGACTGAGCTGGTATTGTAACGAGGGAGGAGAGCTTGGATTAACCGTGACCAAGAAATAGCAGAAGGAGACGAAAGATGAGATTCCAGATCCGAATTAATAGAACTGGAAGGCTCCAGGTTCTAGTAGGCTGTAGCATTATCAGGTTATGGTTAGGATTTGGTGAATGCAATTCCCAAAGGCATAGAGGAACCATTGTGGCAAGTACACCCATTTTGAGTCTAGTAGAGATATTCCTCTGGAAGAATTCTACAAAAATTTTAGAACACTTTTTATTGGGAACCATAGGTATTTTTTTTAATTACCGTACCTATGGTTCCCAATAAAAAGAGCATTTTACAAAGTTTTCTCATGTTAAAATATAGTTGCCACAATTTCAAGGTGTTTCTAAGGTGAGTATCACACAATGTCAAGGTTCGATATGTTTTACAGGTGCTTCGAGTAGTGTGAACTTGAAAAATTGTTGTAATAACAGTGAGAAATAGGATAGATCATGGATATGTGTAAAGGGAATGTTTTCAGTTCATATAAACAGCTGTTCTTATTTTTACATATTAAAAATTCAATACAATAGTAAGCCGTTTCTATGGAAACGGGATCTAAACACTTCTGTTGGTGATATATCCATGTCAAAAATGTCTACGTTAAAAAACACATTACACTAAAAAACTCAAAACTCGGAACAGTAAACGGTACCAAATGTGAGAAATTCTAACATCCTGCACTAAGAATGCACTGTCATACTTAATGCAGTATGTTAGAATTTCGTGCACGTTTTGTTGCTATTGCAATTGTAGGCCTAATATAAAACGTGCATAGTTTCATTCTCAATAAAAATTCTTTTAATCGATTATTTATTCATATTCTGTTTACTATTACTACACCATTTTGTTAAAAATTAAATTTTCTACGACTTTAGTTTAAAGTTTAATCTGTTTATTGGTAAAATAATAAAGTTATTGTGGACAAATATGAAAAAATGTTTTTATTCCAATTATATGCATTTACACAGGCTTTCTCAGAAACTACTTAACTTACAGTTCTGGAACCTGTTTTATTCAATTTGTCACGTCAAATACAATAAGGAAAGTTGAATTTTTCCCCTCAATTTACCTACATGGAATTCCAGGAAACCCTTATTTAACCCAAGGTACCAAAATTTGAGTGAAATTTTGCGCTAGCCTAAAGTTGCTAAAAAAGCATTTCCAGACCTATGTTTATATAGGGGTTCTTCTTTGTTTTTACATTTAGTATGAACTCCCATGGCGGCAAATTTGCATACTATTCCTCCCTGATAATCATATACAGAAACCCCTTAATTTATGGATAGATGCTAATGAAACTTGGTATAAACGGTCAAAATAGAACATTTTTATGGTAGAAATGCCTACTTTCAGTGTTGCTCTCAGCAGCAAACCTTACGTAGAATAGGCAAACTCTCTTATTTTTCGAAAGATATTGATAAAACTTGTTATGTATTATTATTATATTATTGATTTGAATATTCGCTGAGTACGCAGTTCTGCTGCATCGAGGGTATTCATTATACTCTGTTCTTCAACTAATAAATATACTAACAGTTTTTGAACTATATATAAATACCATTTTGGAGGAATTTCAATAACTAAAGCTCATCTCTCTGTTCAACATTAGTCTATAACTAATAGATTCTACTGTTGAAAGGTTGTATGAAAGGTTAATGTCAACTCGGCCATTCCATGGAACTTGGGGCTTTTGGTGGGGGGGGGAGTTGCAATAGTAATAAGAGGTGGTCAATACAGACCCAGCGCCTGGTCGGTGAATAAACTGTCCAGATCAATCACCACACTGAATAGGGGCAGCAGTGCTTTCAAACGATCACTAAATTTATTTACCACACTATACCCATTTTAGATTAGATTATTGAAATGGCGACCATACTGCAAGGTAGGTATTTTAAGCCAAGTATAAATGATTGTGGTGCGATCTTGTAGTCTTGTTACTGACTAAGGCTGACTTGTTCCTTAGACAGGACTGCTAATTAATAGCCTAACAACCGATCACAACTAAGGGACCTACAGTTTAACGGGGAATCCAAAACACGGGCTCTTATTGGACAAATTGGATTATCACAAGGTCATTTTTATTTTTTCTATCAGGCTATAAATACTTTTCATTATACTCCTTTCTTTTTTTAATTTAAATTAATTAAATTCTCCTACTATTTATTTGTCTGTAAGCTACGTTTTTCATTTACCATTGTAAAAAAATTAACTAACCTATAATATTATTTCGTTGTGATTCCGTGATGGTATAGTAATTTCTTAAACTTCCAATCTTTTAATTTAATTTAAAAAATGAATTAATAGAAAAGTCCAATTAATAACTAATGCCAATATGAATTTTAAAAATTCTGTATTTTAAAATTAATGTCTGGGTCAGTGGCGTGTCCTGTAATCCAGCTACTTAGAGGTCATGAATTGTGGATAGTTGTGAGCGATGGTCAGTGGATGTGATATTCTCTGGTATGGATTAACGTCTGTACCATTCAATACTAATCCGCAAGGAGTCTTGTCTAAGGTAATGTCAGTTTTAGTGACAGTAAATAAAGTAATAAAAAAACTATTGTTCATTTTCTTTGCAGAAAAGATAATTATTATGAAGTAACTCAATTAACGAGTTAATTTAAGAAAATATACTAAAAATTTAAAATAAAATATTTAAATTACAGTGGAAAATAGGTTAATCATTGATATGTCTTAAGGGGATATTTTCAGTTCCACTAAATAGTTGTCCTCATGACTATATGACGTCACTTCCGTAACACTTTTGCTTACTACAAATTGCTAACCCCCTCCCCACCGAGAGATTAGACATATCCGTGTCAAATTCTAATTTTTATTTCCCTTAATTAAATTGGCAAATGTATAAATTATACTTTCTTCTGGAGAGAAACCAAAAACTCTTTTTATTTAATTTATATAGTTTATATATTTATTGTTTAAAATATATTTTATGTTTATTTTTTGTAAATTTTGTTGTACACATGTAATTTTTTCACAATTTTAACACAATATTAAAAAACACACAATATTCCTTAAATTTTCTCAATTAAACGTTAATGAGTATGAAAAAATCTAAACACATACGTTTTGTATTTTTGCTATGTAATCTTATGGAATTAAAAAAATATAAAATTTAAGAAACTGATAAATCTGTGGAACCATACATTTTTCAACAAATCATATATTGTACATGGCAAAATGCAGACTTTTTCATGTTACATAGTCAAACTCTTATTTTGACAGAGTTTAATACAATTTGGGTATAAAAGTAAAAAAAAATTTTATTTACTAGTTTTATAAAACTACTCACTTTTATAATCTTATGGAGAATAGGCAAATAATTATGTACGACAGATTTTGACCAAGTGCAAAAAATTATTAATCTAATAGTAAAATCTAATTTTTATTTCCCTTCTTAACCCCACTTTAACATTAATTCCACATGTGAACTGACTGTAAAATAACCACTCTTTAGTTTTATGTACTTTTCATATGACGTTTTTAGCTTATTTTACTTATTTGGTTAAAAACCAACTCACAGCTACTTATCTTTAATTTGAGTCTGTAATGTTTGTTTTCACTTTTTTACTCAAGTACACACAGTTCCTCATAATAAGTGTAATAATAAAGAGGAAATAAATAGAGTTGCAGGCTGGCGGTCGAGTTGATCGCATACCGCATTCACAGAGGGCGCCCGGTCGGCCCAGCTGATGGGACGGGCGACGCTTTCAGGGAAATAATTGATCAAAGGTTCACACCAGCGGACATGACCCGCTTCATTTGCTTAACACGCTCGTGCAAACCGTTGGATCTGTTGGCTTTGCAAAAAATGTAAATAGCTGAACTCTTTTGTCACTTGTTTTATGTATTCATTTCTTACATACTCAAAACAAAGTTTTAGTATTATTTTTTTCAAACTGAAATAATTTAATCTATTACCTTAAGTAATTGTCAACGGATTAATTAAAAAAGTATTACAATAACGTGTTTGCAAAAAAATAGTTTATCGACTTTATCTCGTAATGGGGAAGTCATTGTTTATGAAATGCACAAGTGCTTATCTCATGAGTAGTAACTGAAATATTTAGTGACATAGAAAGGGAATCAACACCAAAATTTATGATAACTAGGTAAATAAACATTTACAAAGACTCTGACACAGTAGGAGAGATTAAAATCCACAGATTATGGTTGACCGGAGACCTCTTCCAAAAAGAAGAAATCTCAATAGTAAACTGTATCTTGAGAAATGTTCTGGAAGGCAAAAGACTAGCCACAAGATGAATACAAGATGGTGAGACAAGATCCAGAGATACATGAGGAATCTGAGACTAAATGAGAAGAATGAGACTAAATTGAGGAAGATGAGACTAAATGATGAAGCTGAGATTAAATGAGGAAGCTGAGACTAAATTGAGGAAGCTGAGACTAAATGAGAAAGATGGGACTAAATTGAGGAAGCTGAGACTAAATAAATAAGCTGAGACTAAATATGGAAGATGAGACTAAATGAGGAAGATGCCGGAGAACAAATCTTTTGTAGAGACTGTGTTGATGAGGCCAAGTACTGACTGGGATATAAATGGCACTCCTGCAGGTAAAATCCAACCAAAAGAATGTGTTGTCTTTTATACCCATTTAGAAACCTAAAAATGACGTAAAATAATATGCACATACTTTATTAATCTATCGGATTTCTAAACTAAAACGGTAAACTAGAAAAGACTATTCATATCTTCCAACTCCACCAGAATAATCCCAACTATTCTAGCCTGCAACAACTAACTTGCCAATAAATACTACCCAACGACAGTTAGTTGTGCAATGCAATCTGAGGTCCCCGCATATCTGCCAATGTTTTCTACCTTGATTAAATTTCTAAAGAAATGTTTTCATTTCTGTTGCAATTCTCGTCGCTGTATCAAAGCGATAAATAACAAAGTTTTTTGAGTTAAAACTCTAAACGCCTGATGCGGTGGCTTCCTTCTCTCCACTCTGGCATACACAAACATTGGCCTGATGAAATATGTAAATTTATCCGTGATTGAATAAAATAAATATAAACTTTATCGAGACCATTGCCGTTGTAAAAAAACTCACTAAACTTAATGTTACACTATGTTTATATAAAGATACCCTAAAAGTTAAAAACCTATTATGTGCAGTAATTAATTAGTTTGTAATTAGTTAATTCTTATTTCTAACCGTGATCAATTATAAACCACATATAAAAATCAAAAATGGTTGCTATAGTGACGGTCAAAGGATGGACACAAATTAATTTTTAATAATTTTGTTAATTATCTTTTTTGCCAATAAGGGCTGAATTTGGTCTAGAAACAATGAAGTCAATTCAACACTTTTGTATGATTTCTTTTCTCGTTTGTGGTTGTTTTTTAGTTTTATTTCTCTTATTCAATTTTTCCTTTCAGATATTCTTCTTTATAGTTCTTATGAATGCATTAATTTCTTTTTATATACATAAATTCTTAAAAAGTTAAAATCCTTCTATAATTTTCAGTTGTAAAATTTCCTTCAAATTTTTTAGAGTTTTAAATGCATTTTACTCTTGCATATTCATACTGAGGACATTCAAGTAAATGTGTTCAACCGATTCTGCTACTCCTAATGTGCATTTTAGGCACAGAGGGGTAAAAAGTAGATTCATCCTGATTTGTGTTTCAATTCATGTTCTAATTTTTAAGAATTATATAAATTTTACCTTCCTTGCTGTTTTTCAGAACAACCTTTGATAAAACTTAATGAAATTAACCTTATATTTTTAAAAACCCAATACACGAATACACGTTCTGTCATTTTAGTAGGTTAAATTTCAACATAAAAAAATATTGTATTTAATTACCTGTAAGAAATAGGTTGGATCATGGATATTTCTATATGTCACAAACTAGATTACGTCGTTTCAAATTTTGGTCGCGCAAATTGCCAACACCCCCTCATAGAGCTAAGAAATATCTATGTCAAAAACACAATACTCTTTAATGAGGATTGAGCAAAATCGACAGCCCATCGTAGCTTTAGGCTGTTTTAAATATATTCGATATATAAATAAATATTTCGTATATTTATTCAATAACTCACCGAATATATGTTTATTATAGATTACTATAACAACACCTCAATTACCAAACAGCCTTGTTTTGTTCTGGGGTCTCTTATATTTCATGTTCAAAGTGTAAAGTCTACTTTAAACAAGTTTTATTTTTAATCAAATGTTCATAATGGTCTGATACAACCCCAATTTCCCCACAACGTCAAACCTAAATTAATAAATACCTAATTTTAATGCCACATTAATCAAAAAGTTATAGGTTTACTTATATTAATCAAGTAATTAATATGCAATAAATACAGAAGGACCCGTCGACCATGAAGCAGCTCGATGGTTTATTACCCGTATACTTTGACTGAGCCATGATATGAAAATGACCAAACAGCGGATGTTTAATTTTTTATTTCAACAACAGATTCTTTATAACCAAAAAATTATAGCATCAAAAATAGTTATAGGTTCATATTAACATAAATTTAGCACATAATGCAATTAAGGCCCGTCGATGATGACTATCTTTTTCGTCGTACTAAATGAGCCATGAATATGAAACAATAAAATATTTTTAATTATTCAACAACAGTTCTTTGTCAAAAATTATAGCAGCATAATATTTTAGACTAATCAGCTGTGTTATATACATAGAATTTTTCTTGATATTATTTTTTGTCATAGGTTATGTCATTTTATTCTGATTTAATCAATAGTTGTCGACAATATTGTCGCTTTAGACTAATCAGCTGTTTATGTTATATACGTAGCAGTTCTTTCTTGATTCCTGATTGGTTGTTGAGGTTATGTCTGTGTTAGTTCTTATTATCAATAGTTCGATCTCAACCATTCGATAGTTCGATTAAAATTTCGATTACCGACACACACAAAATCGATAGTGATTGTTGCAGTTACTTTTTCGATTATTACAATCAAATACTGACCTCGTATAAATAGTATCATCAACAATGATCTTTTGTGGCCTAGGACTCAAAATAACAGCCTTTACTTCTCAACACATGTATCTAAAACAGCTGTTTGGTAAAAATTATTTTATTATTAAAACCCTTGAGTAAAGAATGTTGGCTTGGTTTAGGTTTATTTAAAATACTGCAAAATGGAGGTGGTGTTGTTTCATACAATTTACCATGGTGAAATTTACATAAGGTTGGTTCATTCAACCATAGTAAAAAATTCAATTTTATAGTGAATTTCTTTTATTTACCTACTCATGACGTCTGGAGGTCATCCAGATAACGGTCCACATAACAACCAAGGTTAGCCAGGAACTCCGTTATTTTGGAGATTTTAAGCGTCCTGACCCTTGGTGTGTTTAATAAAAGGATTGTTTCACAAAAAAGCCGAGTCCATTTTGGACCAAATCAGGGATCTGTGTATATGACACGACGTCACAGAGATCTGGTGGCCCACGTGCCCCACAGTAGGGAAATAACGGAACATGCTCTGCCAAAAGTTTGACGTAAAGATCTATTCTCTCGTTCTTCACATTTTTATGTTTAACCAATGCCTCTTCTAGATATTTAACATTTTGATTTAATTTTTTTAGACACTCCAGATGTATTCCAACGGCTACAGATGCAACGGTAGCTAACGCTGTGAGCTCAAATGCCCACAGGCTATCACATGCATGTAGTGGGTAGGTGGAGTTTCACATAACTCATAACAGAGGGAATGGGAATACTCATTATTCACATGCTTTACCATAAGAGTTTAGAGTTACCATAAAAAAACATTAGCAGACGTTAGGTGATGTCATAGACACAAGTATGACTTGAAAACTCTACCACTAGACCTTGGCCAGAAGATTACAAAAATACTCATCCGATCCCTATGAAGTTTTAGGAAGTTGCTCCATATGTGTCTGGGAAGGTTTTAGTGAAAACAATTTTTGTATTTACTTCCCTGTGGGAAATATGTTAGATCGTGGATATGTCTAAAGGGACTGGTCGCAGTTCATCTAAACAACCATTCCTATTAATTTATATTAAAAACTTCAATACAATAGCTCTGGTAGTTTGTTTCTATGGAAACTTGTTACATGTTTTCCATCATAAAAATAGCTAACACCCTCCCCCCAGAGCTAAGACATATACATGTCAAAAACTAACCAATATTGTAATAATTTAAGATGATGTATCAAGTTAAAGTACACCAATACATATGGGCTGATCAAATGAGGTTTATTTTCTCTGAAGTTATTTTGATGAAAGGTTTTATATATAAAGACAGTTATCTTCGACCATAATTTATTGATGTTTTGACAGTTCCATAAAACCTTTATTTCATTATATTCTATAATTTTATAAAACTTAACGTTATAAATAATCTACTATAATTTCAAGTCATTCCAGTCAAGTTAGTTTTCAATAATTAATCTTTTAACTCATCGAAACGAAACAACGGGAAAATAGGAATAGATAATGGAAATTCAAAAATATTCAAATTTGTGCAATATTGAAGTATCAAACCCGGTGCAGTCACTGTGTGATATGGAATTTTACGACAAAGATAAATTAAAAACGTCGGAGTCGAGACGAGGAGGGCCGTAAACGTAAGGTATTCCCCAGCCGGGCGGGTGTCATTCAGGGCACTTTTATGCTTACTAACGAATGTTTTATGCGTAGCCATTCATTGTTCTCGTGGTTTCAACATTAGGTCTACCGTAAGTATTACATATTGGTTTTGGGAAATTTGAAACGATATCATGCTCATATTTTACTTTAAGTATTCTTTTCGTAATTATCGAATTTCAGTTGAGTGTGGATATATCCGTTTTGGGGTCCCCTGAATCGAAAAAAGTGGGTTTCGACTTTATGTCTGTCCATGTGTGTGTAAAGGTAAAGTAAATTTGACTACCACCTTTAAACCAGCTTAAGAAACTAAACAAATTTGTATTTTTAATTATTTATCTACGTCTAACGGATCAACAAGAAAAGTTAAATTTACTTTCCATGGTAAATTCAGTACGTTGTCTGAGAATTCCCAATTTTATTATTGTATTGAATATTAAAAATCAGTTTTTTCCTTATTTCTTTAACGTTTTCCATGAAACTAAAACGCAATAATGTGTTTATTCCTCTTAATACAATATAATTAAAATTCCAACCTGGTATGCAGCCAACATCACCAAAAAAAACCACTCAAAAAACTTGGTATTACGTAAGGGGGCGGTTGCCCCCCAAAAATATTCCAACAATAAATTTAACTTTGTTTCTCTCGAAATTTTTATCATAACTAGTGTTTTTTCATATTAGGAACGAAAACACAACAAACACATATCTCAACAAACAATCGTGTAACTTGAATACACTTCATTGATTATATAACAACGCAATAAGTATATTTTTCATTCTTATAGCATTTCTGTCTTTGATATTATTTCTTAAGAGGGACCTTTCAATTAGAGTGTTTCTTCCAGCCTACATATGACTTAGATGTTATTGGCTGTTGCACTATTAATTAAAATTCATGTATAAGAAAATGGTACATATAATAAGAAAACAATCAGCCTTAAACAGAGGCGAGACTGCAAGATCGCGCCACTATTATTTTTCACTCATTGCTTATTCATGATTGGCTTAAGATACCTACTTATCTACTTGGGTAGGTCTCGTTTTCAGTTTAAACTATCTAAGAAGGATGTGTTTCATTAATTTTTAGTTATTATGTAGCTTTTTACAGTCAAAATCAGCATTTAATTTGTAAGGACCAATAATTAACCACCCAATAACCAAAACCAGTGAATTATTTTTTTTTTTAGGGAGAGGTGGAAGAAATGCTTTATGCACACTGGTGGCCAGCCTGTAGTGTGGGATTCCCCTAAGAAGCGGGGTTACCCACTAAAAAATCTTCTCTACTCTTTAGGATTCTAACCTGGAACTGTTTGTCACATTACAACAGGTTAGGCCTAAATTTGGCTTACACCCTGGGGCTCACTCCATGTTCAGGCACTTGTTTAGGGGATCTGGGCCTCTTCGTGGTCTAGATTACTTTTCTTCTCTAGAAGGACGCCCCGGACGAACTTTACAAATAATCCATCGATTCCGTCGTTAATGTTAACTTACAGAGCCCATGCGCCACCGCCGCGCGGCGGTGCGCATAAAAAGTGCATTAAAAAGCATTTTCTCGCTTATCAATGGACGGATTCGTTTAACAAAGAGTTTTTTGACTTGAAATTAATATTGCAATCTGTATTATATCTTTTAAAAACTTCTTTATAGAGAAATGTTTTTTTCTATTGAAATTAAATGATTTTTAACCACCGCCATTTTGAAAATATATCAGCAAAGTAAATGATACTTTATTATGGCGAATAAAGATGTGTGCAAAGTTTGATTTCTGTAGCTTAAATGGTTCTTATGATTTTTGTAGCAAATACAAAATGGTGACTAGTGACTGAACGAAGAATTTTTCGATACATGTTTATTGTATTTTATTATTTATTTTGAAGAGTACTATCATCCCCTAAAGTTTCTCCCTGAAATTAATGAACACCCTGTATAAAATCTTAGTACGGTATATTAAAAATGTATTTAAAATATCTTCCCTAGTATAACGATCTATACCTGTTTACCAACTAAGATTGCAGTCAACAAAAAAGTTCAATATCTCCATGTTTAACTCAACTTTGTTATTTATTGTTTTCGGCAGACCTGCGAATTGCAACAGAAATAATAAGAGCTCTCCCTTAGAAAATTTAATCAAGAAGGGGAGAAACATTGGCAAAGCTGGGGAACCGCAGATTGCATTCCAACACAGGCAAGACATTCTTGAGGTATACCTTTGTCCAATTAGGTCATGGTTTGTGTAGTTTAGAAAATCAGGAATATATTAAAAATAGTTTAACTATACAGCACGTTTATGAAGTACTGTGTTTAAATTTGAATCTACCTAACACGAAAGTATGCTAATCACCTAAAACTTATCATCTGAAATTCTTCAATATCTTTTATTAGACTTTCCAACGCGTCTGTGTGTGAAATGACAAACATACTAACAATGTAGGCATTTTAAGCCAAGTATGAATGAGGATTGAGTATATGATTATGGCGCGATCTTGTAGTCTTGTTACTGACTAAGGATGATATGTTCCTTAGACAGTACTGTTAATTAATATCCAAACAGCCAATGGGAACTAATAGACCTACAGTTTAACGTGGAGTCCGAACCACTACCTCTGAATTACGAACTGACCTAGTTATTATGATGGTCTTTGCGGATTAATGTATTATTCAATGGTAGCACGTTAATCTACAAAACCATCGCTCACAATATCCACAATTCGTGAGCTCCAAGTAGCTGGCTTACAGGACGAGGCGAGTGTCCCAATCAATGTTTTGTTTTTTATGTATTTTTATGTATTTCTTAAATCAGATTTTTCTTAAAATACGTACCTGGCTAGATCACCATTTCAGAAAGGTACGGTAATAACTTACCTGTTTATTGATAGCTTGGAAGAACCAATGGGAAAGGTATCGTCCACGTAAACTCCAAACATCCAAATTTCACGCTGGTATAAACCCAAATGCAATTATAATAGGTCTCCAGGTGTGTTTGGGTTGAATATTAAACCATCACGCTGTCCTTGGATCACCTGTTCTCATATTCATGGCTCAGTCAAAGTTTAGTACGCAATAACCCGGCCCATACAACAACGCCCATAACCGAGCTGGCCTGTCATTGGTCGATAGTTTCAGCTCAAGAGAGGACTGGAGTTGACTGTGATTTTAACATTAATGACTCTAATTTGATCGTCACTAGTATTTACATAGTTAGAAGGAAGAATTTAATTATGTCCAAATTATGTTATTTGTATTTTGACATGAATATGTCTTAGCTCTGGGAGGGTGTTGGCGATTTTTAAGATGGAAAATATGTTACAGGTTTCCATAGAAACTACCAGAGCTATTGTATAGAATTTGTAATCTTCTATAATATTATAAAGAAGAGGTGGTTTCTGTATGTTTGTTTGTGGATTTGTGTGTTTGTGGGTTTGTTGTGGCAAGTGAACGCAAAAAATATTGATCCAAACAGTTTGAAATTTTACACAAAGACAGATCTTAAACTCATGCAACACATAGGCATACTCATTTCCTTAAAATCCTCTCGGGATACGCCCTGTGAACGTCATAAGTTTCAATGTTTACATTTTTAGAAAATGAAAACATAAAATAACTTGAATGTCAACAGCTGTGAACACTAAAATTTGACAGTTCGAGAAGCAGAAGACATGGTTGCTGTAAATACCCTGGGATTCAATGTTTACAGTTTTTAATGTCAACATCCGTTTACTTTACATTTTGTCAGTTTGGGAAGAAAAAGAAATAAAGTTAATTTTCACACATAAACTGCTGGATCGAAATTAGTGAATTATTAGTTCGAAATAGTCGAATGGTAGATTTTTAATTTTCTCCCGATGCCTGCCTCTATTACGTTAATGCTTATCCTCTCCCAATATTTGACATATGTTACTTTGTCATGTTTAGATATATACTTAGACACGTGTTTTGTCATTTTGTAAACAATTATGAATTAATTATCAATAACTTAAATGTATCTGTAGAGCCTACATCTCTCAGCCTTTTTTACCCGTGCGAAGAACGGTTACTTTGGCTAGTATAAAATAATATGAACAGCTTTTTAGATAAACTGGGGCCATCCCCCTATATCCATGATCTAACCTATTTCCCACAGGGAAGTAAATACAAACATTTTTTGTTGTGGACATTTTCCTTAACAATTTTTAAGTGAAACAAAGTTTCATAACGTTTCGGGATCAGGAATCTGACCGTCCTCAGGCAACCTAGTACCTAAAACATAACATAACATAATTAGTACATAATCTGGACTAAACTGGTATAAGGCTGAAAACAAAATAGTTTAAAGCAGTAAAACACTAGCTAACAAACAATCCACTAACAATTACGCACATAAAAAACAACACGTCCACTCGTCACGAAGACTCAAAAACAACTCCATACCAAAAACTCCTATCATCAATAATGAATCTCAAACAAAGTCAGAGTTATTTTTTAATAACTTTTTTGTATCACAAAATCCTGATGTTTTTGTGAATCTAATTTCATATCTCCTTTATTTTTAAGGACCCTCTCAGACATAGTCGTTTCTTTAACTGAAATACTCGTAAAATAATTTTGAAATTTTGAATAACACTAGTATATTATAGTTCGCTTTAGTGCTATTGCCTAAATAATATACAAACCAATATATTGCACATATTACTGATGTCGATTCTGTAGACGCCTTTACAAACATGCATTACCTTTGTGGGATACATAGCCACCGAAGGTTTCAATATCAGGACCCATAGTAAAGCTTAAGGATAACCTCTGCAATATCGGTTGAGCATATGTGTGTTCTGTCAGTTCTCTTTCAGATATCGCTAAACCAACATGGTCCCAAAGTTCTATCAAGGATGAAGATATTCCCTATGTATGGTTCTCTTAGGACTAGTATAAAATATCAGGTGAAAAAATTGTTCCTCTCTAAATGATTAAGTTCTATTAAACAATTATTTTATCATTATTATTGTTATTTTGAATTTTATCTCTATATATAAAAATTAATGTATGTGTCCTTTATGCGTTGCCAAACTACTCATCTGGTCGCATCGAAATTTTAGGAAGTTGCTCTATATATATCCAGGAAGGTTTTAGTGAAAACAAAATTATCGAAAACTCTTTAAGTTTCCATTTTCTTGTGTTTTGAATTTCTAATGTTAACCTTATTGGGAGTAACTTTGTTTACGAATTTTCTACAATGAAAACATTTGATTTCTTAAGCTACAGCTGATTGTTTACTTTCCATTAGCAATATGCTTTAATATCTACTTATGTATTTATTTTCGGTCTGATTAAAAATCATGTGTTTATTTATTGGCCAAATAAAAAATAATTACAATCTTTATACATATAACATTTACTATAATAATCAGCTGTTGTATATCTTTCCTATGAAAGCCCTATTAGTCGTAAGTTAGGTTTGATTAGAAAATTGTGAATCAATCCATTTAGATTTTTTTGTGGAAATGTCTTATCGTTTCAGTATTGTTATTCACTATGCCACGACCCAGAATATCTACACAACGAAGCCGTAATGCTACTCGACTTCAGAACATAGCCAATCTTAAAGCTAACACATATTTACTGTTAGGCGTTACGAAGTTCGCCGGGTCAGCTAGTATACTAATGAATGTATGTATGTATATCCTTTATACGTTGCCAAACTACTCATCTGATCATCATGAAATTTTAGGAAGTTGCTCTATATTTATCTGGGAAGGTTTTAGTGAGCGATGGTTGGTGGATGGAATATTCTCTGGTGTGAATTAACATCCGCGCTATTAAATACTAAGTTCATCCAATACTATCCTCATAATTACACAATTTCGTAGTTCAGAGACAGTGGTTCGCACTCCATGTTAAACTGTAGGTCCCTTACATGTGCCGTTGACTGTTAGGCTATTAATTATCGGTTCTGTCTAAGGAATATGTCAGCCTTAGTCGGTAACAAGACTAAATATCGCACCACAATCATCCTACACACATTTCTCTAGGCTTCTACTAGACTAAAGATTCCTAGACAGGTTGCTATTACAGTAACTAACTAACTAAAACTTGAAAACTCCTAAACCAATGTTGCAGACTAATGCTTTCCAGATGGCTAAGTTAAAATTGAATTTTGCTAACGTCAATTTCAATTTTGTAAATTGTATACACGACGCGGACTACAATCACTGGACAATATTTTATAAGCCCGTTTCAATCCCTCCCGCGGGCACAGTGTAGGGTGTTTACAGTATAATGGACAGGGCGGTACAGTTAACCCCAACCCCTAACTAGCTAGGGGTTGGTCATTCAGCCACTCAGTGGCCTGGTGGGAGGTCTACTAGCTAATCATATGAATTACTGCATGTAAATTAAATTTTCATCTCGTGCATTTGCAATACTATGAACTACCTTTTTTAGTTTGCGGGGCCAATTCTATTCCCTTCCTTACATAATTGGCTATTTTTTTGTATAGTTATAGCTGTTATGTTACAGTAGACTAAAAGATGCATTATATTAGATAATTGAAATGTCGACCACACCACAAGGTAGGTATTTTATGAATAGGATGAATGAGGATTGAGTGTAAGATGATTGTTGCGCGATCTTGTAGTCTTGTTACTGACTAAGGCTGATGTTCCTTAGACAGAACTGTTAATTAATAGCCCAACAGCCGGTGGCAACTAAGGGACCTACAGTTTAATGTGGATCCGTACCACTACCTCAAAATAATTACGAATTGGTCTAATTTTGAGGATGGTCTTTGCGGATTAACGTAGTATTCAACAGTACGGACGTTAATCCACACAGGGAAACACTACATCCACCGACCATGAAAATTATCAAACCATTGGTTTGAATCAGCCAGTCCTAATTCACCCATATATTTTCTTCATTCCTACGGCATAAGTTTAAAATTCTCCTACAAGACTAAAATAATTTATTGTAACTATAAACTTTTCATTTAGCTCTAACAGTTTTACCGGAGAAAACATTCCCTGTATTTTTAGGTATTTTGTTTTTATGTGTACTTGCCCAGCAATATCGAAAACGGCTGTACAGAGTTGCTTTACGTTTGAAAAATAGCTAGTTTCAGAGTGGAAATATTTACTGGATAGGTAAATTTTCTATAAAAACTATTTTAAAATAAAAATAATAACACTGGGCTTAACATTTAGGATTTGTATATATAAATAAAATAAAAATTAAACTCTTTTAATAAATTGATTTTCTTGGTTACTGGTTTAATTATTTTTTATGAGATAATGAGGGTAGAAATTGAAATGTAAATAACAAGTTGAAATGACCTTGTATATGTTTTTGGAGCATTTTCTAGACAAAACTTAAATATTGATCAACAAAATGAAATTAAATATTCTTTCCTTTGATATTTGTAATTCTGATACCTTCCCATTTTATTCGTAGTACACATAAGGGAGATTTGTATCTTGGTTAAATAGAGAAAAGGATTAAATCCTTTTAATAGCTTTTAGCAGCTTTGAATAAAAAAAGTAGTGACGTTATACTTGATAAATTGTTTAATTGGTCAGGATTGTCAATGTTATATTCTAAAGACATTATCGCAAAGTTAAATCAAGTTGAACGTAATATTAAGGTCAAGTTAATATTCTGTATTGTCGACGTACAGTACCATTGTGATCCGGCAATCATGTGATGACAGATTACCGCTTTGACAGATGATCTGGGATTATCTGTCTATATTGGGAAACTGGTATCAAAGCTGACTTAAAATTATAATGCATTTGAAAAGAATTACTAATATCAAAGGAGAGAGTACTTCATTTTGTTGATCAATATGTAAGTTTTCCAGACTCAAAAAAATCTATAACCTCGAAATAAAAGTTGTTTAAACCTGTTTTCTACATTTCATTTCACTATCTTACATTCACTATCTCATAAAAACATAAATATGATATGAAATAGTTTAGACGTGTCTGGATGTTTCATTTTCCATTTGTCTTGATTTCACGATAGTGGTTTCTTTAACGTTTTGTCCATCATCAATTCAAAATTTGTCGCACACCCTATCCAGTGTTCGGCACAAATAAATCCCCCTTAAAACAAAAAACAGGTCATCATCGGATAGTCAGTTTTTGATCTTTACTTCCCCTCCCCTTTATATAGTTCATATTCATTCCCAGTTTTAGTTAGTTGATATTTGTCGATAATTATAGCCCATGGACAGTATTGTAAGTAAGTGAAAGTATTGTTTTCGTCAAAATTTTCGAATTTGAGTTGAAAATGGATATATTCGTTTTGAGGCATCCTGAACTCAAAACAAATTTTATTCAGATGTATGTCTGACTATCTGTCTGTTCATCGTGTATAAACCCCGGACCACGCTGACTGTTCAGGTTTTATAAAATTCTAACACGGGTGCACTTTGGCCGTAAATTAAATAATTAGATTATTGAAATGGTAACCTACCCAGGTAGGTATTTTAAGCCGAGTATTAATGAGAAATGAGTGAAGAATGATTGTGGCGCGATCTTCATGTTCCTTAGACAGGACTGTTAATTAATAGCCCAACAGCCGATGGCAACTAAGGGACCTACAGTTTAACGTGGAATCCGAACCACGGCCTCTGAACTACGAATTGGTCTAATTATGAGGATGGTCTTTGCGGATTAACGTAGTATTCAATAGTGCGGACGTTAATCCACACAAGAGAACACTACACCCACCGACCATCGCTCACAACTATCCACAATTCGTGACCTCCAAGTAGCTGGATTACAGAATGTCATCATCATCCCAGTCTAGATGGAGAATATTGAATCTCATTACATTCATTCTTACCAACCTGAACCCAAATCAAACCTATCTTACGGCTAATACGGCTTTTAAAGGATAGATACACAACAGCTGATTATTATAATAAACGTAACAAGTAGCTGGATTACATGATGGTGCCACCGTTCCAGTCTAAGCTCCAGATCATTTTAAGGGTATTTTAGATTGAGACTAGTTCAGTGATATAGATCTCGTATGCGGTCAGTAAGAGGGTATTGCAATAGTAGTGAACGGTCTACCAGCAAATGCCTTCAATGGCTGCAATGCAGGACCAAGGAGATCAATCAGCTATCGGCTACGTACTAACCAATTTCACGGAGCTTAGTCAATCAACAGACCATCTGATTACTCCGACAACATCATCTCGATGAACTTGTTCTCAGTTAATTGAGTCGTTCAATTCTGATATCTGGCAAATATATAATTACGTCATTAATTTTTACTTTCCCTCCTATACAATGGTATAAGGGAAAAGTGGGTTTATAATTTTTTTTCATTTGAGCTGATAGTGGAAATATCCATTATGATGCTCCGTGCATCCATGGTCTGTCTGTGAGACTTTTTTAAATTAGTTAATAGGACGCATTTTGACTATACCGAACCAAAAATACCCCCGTCGCAGCAATTTCCAAATTTTCCAAATCAATTATATAATAATAATATATGACAAGTTTGGTCAAAACCTGTCAATAAACATGAGAATTATTTGCCTATTCTCCATAAGATTAACATGGAAAAGAGTGTGCAGGATTACTGCTGTGAGGAACATTGAAAGCAGGCATTTCTAGCATAACAAATTTTAATTTTGACTAAATTTCATAAACATCTAGGATGAAATCACGTAATATTGGAATCACTGCCATTTTTAAAGGTATATTTTTAATTTAGTCTCTGTAGAATAACAATTTAATAATATCTTTCATAATTCTTTAATAATCTTTGTAAATTCTTTATAATGGTCGCTAGTAGGTTTTATTCCCATCCATCAAACCATACTAACACGGAAACCCAATAAAAAAACATGACGATTTAACTGTTAAAATTAATGACATTAATTGATCAATTCCCAATGACAGCTGCGCTTTTACCGGTTTTCAACAATTAATTTTGTCTCTTCGCAACATTATTTTAACAAACTCTTCCTCTGAAGATAGCTTTTACTTTTCCATTGGAGTGTTACTATATTATTTTCCCTGCTCTAGTAATAATTTAGTTCAACGGACCCATCAAACATCAAATAAACTTAATGCCCTTAAAATAATAACAGAATCAAAGGCTGCAATCGAATAAATGGAAGAAGCTGTTTTAATTATTGCAAAATTAATACATTTTGAATGATTCAATTTACATTATTCTAATTGAATATCCCCTCCACTGGATCACCCTCAAAGGTCAAAGGGTTGTTTATGGTATTACTCACCCCGTGAGTTGCTGTGTGGAATCGATCCTGCACGGTTGTGTATGTTACAGGGTGTAATCATACCTAAATTAATATTCCAGGAATTTACAGCTGCAAAATGCTGAGCACAAATGGAAAATATTTTCACTGTAATGTTGCTGATGTCATGTTCAAATATCAATGTTCAAATCTGTTATGGCAACGATCTAGCCAGTGAGATCCGAGTATCGTTAAACGATACATGAATTGCTTTTAAGAAAATGGCTGCTACTGAATAATTTTTTACAAAGAATTCGAAATCTACCTGATGAAAAACAACAATTTTGTGGCGTATCATACACTATTTGCTTTTCGTCTCAGATGTGAACTTATTTCTTGGAGATTAAAGTATTTTCTTAAAAACAACAGCTCTAAGAATAAAACTGAACCTCAAGAATCATGCGGACAATTTTTCTTTACAAATCTTATCCTGACCAATGTCTCAATGTATATATTTGCAACAATAACACT
Organism: Nephotettix cincticeps; assembly: GCA_023375725.1. NCBI lineage: Eukaryota > Metazoa > Arthropoda > Insecta > Hemiptera > Cicadellidae > Nephotettix > Nephotettix cincticeps. The sequence continues at coordinate 4,590,966 of CM041785.1, forward strand.
GACATTACCCCTTCACAAATGTCCAAACTTCAACCATTCAATCATAAAATCTACCTAAATCTTCTTCAGCACCATTCACAAAAAAATAAACAACATACATAATGTAGATTCAAACCTATTTAACAAATTACGTGGCACATCGAAGGAAAAATAGTAGAATTTCAAAAGGAGCACACGTATACATCCTTAAATACTCGTAAACGAGCTATGCCCATATGTGTATTTGGGCATAGCATATATATAAAAAGTATATATAAAACATATTATACATGCTTTCTATTCTCTTTATATTGGACAGTAAATAAAATCTCCTCTCTTTTAAGAGTGTGGTGAGGAAAAGTTATAAAGTAAGTTTTATACTATTAAGGTATTTTTTGAGGTATTAGATCTGATCCTAATGTTATTGCATCAATTGACCATGCTTATAAGTAAAATTAGGAAATATTTTTAATTTACTACATTTAAAACATAGATTTGACGTTCTAGTGTTAAGTGTTAAAATAGCTATCTAGATATAAGTAGAACATTAACTGAAATTTTTTAATTTTTCTCTTCTTTTATTCATATAATTTCTAGTAAATTTTACAAAAAGTTGGTTAGTTACTGAAATAACATTGTGTCATTTATTTATCAAGTGGTACCTTTATTATCTATTTTTAGTAATATGATCTATTATCTTCACGAACAATACCTAGGATATCCTGACATTAGACGATACTAGTATAATTTTGCCTTACATTTTTGGTATCTTACAATGATACCGTAAAATGTACCATTTTAAAACAAATGAGGATTAAAAAATTAGTTAGCCACCATTTTTTAATTACAGTAAGTATTCCTTACATTTGATGTTCTTTGGAGCTTTTTGGATAATCATACGTTCAAAAGGAAATGTAAAATACTTTTTTAAATTATTTTATAAATAAGTTAATGAAATAAGTTACCGAGACTTATACTTCATTGTCATTCATGTTTACAGTCTTACTGCTTCCATTTTAATTTATTGCACAATTCAACTAAAAATGTATTTACTTCCTTTTGGAAATAGCTAATATCATGAATATGCCTAAAGGGATTATTTTCAGTTCCCCGTAACAGATGTCATTATAGCCGTATGACGTCACGTCCAATTCAAATTTTGTTCCGACGGATTGCCAATACCCCCCTAGAGCTAAAACATATCTATGTCAAAATAAATATGGAAAATATCTTTCTCGGACAAAATTCATCGTCTGCGACCATTCAGTTGATTAGTGAACGACCAAGTGAACCACAGAGGTTTGATTAAATACTTCCACATCAAAGGGCTGCATGGCTCCAGTGTGGTTTGGTAAAAATAATATTGCTGAACAAAATATTCTTTGATTCTATTTGACGAAATACATTATTTATTTTTATACAAAATGATCAGAGGCGTTATACTAACTTTAATAACTAATGAACAAATTATCCACTCTGAATCAAATACTCACACTTTGTATTCATGTGTGTATTCCAGATAAGTATTCGAATCAATTATTAATTTAATTGTTTTACATGGATATGCTCAGGAGGTTTAGCTACTTGCGAGACGTAAAAAGTGTAACTAAGTGACGTCATGAGAACAGTTGTTTAGAGGAATATATAGATAAATAAATACATAGACATATCCTTGACCTATTTCCCACAGGAAACAGTTTTTTGAAAGTCTTAGCTCGAGGTGGTTTTGGCAATTTGCGCAACCTAAATTTGAAATAGTGTCGTCATATGTTTAGTGAAGTCATAGTTTGGTTATCAGAACAGCTGTTTTGATGAACTGAAAACATTCACTTTAGACATATCCATGATCTACAGACATATTTATTTCCCACAGGGAAGTTTTGTGCTAAATACAAAGATTTTAGATAGTATAACGGACTCGCATTGTGTCATTATTTTTATTAAAATAAATAATGAATGACCTCTAATCAAAGATAAATAAGGATACACTTTTTTAAATCTCATGAAATGTTTACTAACATATAATTAGCCATGAGTTAAATAATCACTTTTTTGGCATGGTATCAAGGAAAGGGCTATATTTATTTCATGCGTTTCAGGTTTCAAATTCATGTTTAAAGTTATCAGATATTTCTCTACACGACGATTTTATTAATAGACGACACCAAGAGTGGTAATTCTTTATTACTAGGGAATTTAATTCATTATTCACCTTACCATTTGGTAGTTTACACTCTTGTAGACATGAAATAACTCCACAGAATCTGGACAGTGGGTTAACTGTTACGGAAATAAATACGCAAGCTGATTGTTTTAATAGCAATAATAAGATGAAACATATTTGAGCAGTAAATTTCTTTTAAAACCCCCGTTAAAGTGTTCACAGCAGTAAGAGATAAATGTAGATTTTTGATAGTCAAAGAATATTACCTGTAATAATGGTATATGGTAAGAATCAAAGTTAAGAGTCTGCATCAGTGGTAGCCATCTTCAATTTTAGTCCCGTAAGAGCAATGTCAAATTCTGGCGGAACATACCTTCACTTTGGCGTCTGTAGTGGCGTTAATTATCAAAGTATCAATGTAAAACTTTGGAAGTACATTGATGAGATGTGGCTCAAAGGCATGACCTTTTAATATGTTCAAAAATTTAACTTGATATAAAAACAAAAATACAGGAAAAAACAGGAATATTTTACAGAATAAATCATTATTATTTTTTTAATGAGAGCGAAAATAAGAATTTCTGTAAGGTAGTGCCCTGGATGACTGTAATACCTTTAATTTGACACCTCTTCCGTTAATTTATGACAATATATCAAGGAGATATAGGCGCCAGAATTTAACATTGCTCTTACGGGACTAAAATCCAAGATGGCTACCACTGATGCAGACTCTTAATAACGAGATCGCACGCAGCACGCTGGCGTGAGTAGAGCAAAATTTACAGAACTTATATAATTCCTATCATTGTAATCGAATAGTACTAAGTATGTAGGCTTGCTGCAATAAGAGTTTGTTATATAGTAATGTGTTTTACGTTAAGACTGTTCACTGAGTATAAACATATGTAACATTTGATCAAATTATGTCAGTAACTAGGCAATGTATACCAATTTATCTATTCTCCGTAATGATTACAATGGATACGTAAGTTTGCTGCCATAAGATACATTAAATTTGGGGTTTAATGAAATATAAAACATAGCTAGATGGACTTACATAACATAAACCACTGTTTCTAGATTTTGACATCTATTTTGTATCGATTATTGGACATATTTATTTGGAAGAGTTTCATTATTACAGAGACTAATCCGTGACAAAGAGCCCTTTGTCGGGACAATAATATTAGCCGACCAATAACTGAGGTATCAGTAGATAATCCGCATCCTACATCCGGCCCTTTGTATTTGGTGGTTTGTTCAATAAATAAACCCACACACACTGTTTATGTGTTGCGCGCGCACGTTTATAAACTACAGCGCACGTATCGGAGTAGTTGAAAGCGTTTATTGTTCAAATCCCGCTACAATCGCACTTTGTTTACCGTACTGAGAAACAATTATAGTGTTTAAATCTTACTCAAAGAGATTTCAATTACAATATTATTCAAATTATGTTATTCTCCACGTAGTTCCAACTTCTCCTGACAGATGGTGTTGCTATGTCCTTTAAAACCATTTTTAAATATTGTTTTGCTCAGTTTGTCAACCTGTTTAGTTGTTATTTTGCATTATTTTGATTTTTCAGCCGATAGTCACAGCGGTAGTTTGCAGTTTCGTGAGGCGTGAGTATTTTTTATTTTATTTTTCTAAAACACTTTTTTATATAAATGCATGGTTTTTATAAGCTACGTAAAATATAAGTTGAAGTTTACAAAAATGTATGATTCAGGTAGTTTCAAAGAATATTTCAATAATTTTTTACTTACTTTTACTTACTAAAAATAAAATAATATAAAGCCCTCATACATTCCTTACCATTTTATTTCAGTGCAAGTCTTCGAATCAAGAAATCCTCATGTGGTAGTTTAACAGAAAATAACAAAAATATCCAATTATCTCATACACAAGCAAATTTATGCAACCTTCTTTAAGACTCTGCAAAATGAGTAATTTTAATTGCTTCTTAAAGGTCTGTCCATGTTCGATTCAACTACTACCTCAATGGGGTTTAATTATAACACATTAAATTCATAAATATTTATTTCTTTGCTCTTACACAGCTCAGATAACCTTGTTCATTTCACCATAAAACGATACATAACCAAAAATACCTCGTCCATAACTATAATTCAATTATAATACGAAGCAATGATTTTTTTTTAATAATACTTTTTAAGATGAAACTTTTTTTCTTCCATTGCAAAAGTAACTTCCCAGTATGTTTGGCGTCCTGCATTGTTTATGTTGAACAACCAACATCATTCAATATTAAACCTTGGAAACTCAGTTGCTCCTTGACCCAAGTTTAAGGCGTTTTACTGTTTTACAAGGAAGATAAACATTGGGAATGTTAACTTCTAAAAGATGAATTATTTGAACAAATACTTTGCTAGTAGCTCATCATTCGATCAGTTTACCAAATGCATTTGCAGCCTTAAGATATTTTACTCTATTACAATACGTGGTACCTAGCAGTATTCAAATAATTTTTTTATATAATCAGGATGTATAATAAACCAAGAGTGATTACAGTAAGAGTGTGGAAAACGCGTAACCTCGAAACAAAACACTTTGTTGAAACAATTTGTATTATCGCAAAAAATACTCACTCTCTTTCGAATAACGATGTGCCAATCTTGGGTGTTTATTTTTAATTAAAATCTTCAGAAACCTATTGGTTTTACGTCGAAATTTGCATGTTTATCGAAGCATCGGGGAAAACGCTCCCTTAGGTTTATTAACTTTCCATGTTCCAAGATAATGACTTTTAAATAGAAAATATACAGTCTTTAGTAATATAGAAACATATATCACAAACTATTTTGGTAACTACTAACTTTTACTATCCGGGGCTTTATATATACGAGTATGTTTTAGAGGATTCAGTTTACTATTACAGAGGTGAAAAATGTTAATTATAATAACATTGCTGTCCATTTAATCGAAACGATATATTATTTATAGTACAAATCTGAAAGATACGACTCATACTATTATGAAAACAACCGTATTTCAGGGTAGGTATTCGTCAAAATTTCTTTTGTATTTTTTGCTATTTGTAAAATTAAGACTTTTCTGAACGTTCTGATACGAAAAACAATAAGCTTTCATAAATTTAAGCAATATATATATTCATTTTTTTAATTGATCAACACGAAGGTTCTATGCAGTAATATGAATATATTCACTAATATATTATAATATGCAGTGTGTTCATTAAAGTTGGGGACAAACTTCGAGGGGTGATAGTACTCATCAAAATAAACAAAAAATTTCTAATAAACATATGTCGAAAAATCATTCGTTTAGCCGCTAGCCGCCATTTTGTATTTTATACAAAAAACGTTATATGTAAATAATTATTTAAGATACAGAAACCAAACTTCGCACACATATTTACTGGCTAAAGAAAAATATATTCTCAAATTATCATTAGTTTGCTTTAAAATTTTCAAAATTACGGCGGTTAAAAATATTTTAATTTAAATAACAAAAAAACCATTAACTTTAAGAACCGCCGCCATTTTGAAAATATAAAAGCAAACTTAATGATACTTTGAGAATATTTTTCTCTTTGGCCAATAAATATGTGTGCAAAGTTTGGTTTCTGTATCTTAAATAGTTAGTTTGTAAATAGTAGTTCTTTATATATAAAGTTTTTTGTATAAAATACAAAATGGTGGCTAGTGGCTAAACGAAGGATTTTTCGACATATGTTTATAGGAATTTTTTTGTTTATTTTGATGAGTACTATCACCCCTCGAAGTTTGTCACCAACTTTAATGAACACCCTGTACATATTTACTAGGTTTTTTAATCCTAGTTTAAACAAACTATTAGATATTGAATAATAACTGTGCAAAATTTGTGCTGCCTATGAACAATAGCTTAGCAGATATATGTACCTAAAATATGACAATTTAACATGGAGTCTCAAAGAGCCTCGGACTCCCCTTAATACTTTTAGGGTCGAAAGTAATACTATACCACCCTAGGAAGGGAAAGGGTCAGCTGATGAGGTCATCAACTGTTCGTTTTTACAATGTAGAACAGATGAAAATATATGTAATGTCAACAGTAATTCATCGATAATATCGAAAGAAATAATCGATTATTATCATTACTATTGACAGATAATCAGCTGATTATTACCAATTTCTAAGAAAAATAAACGGTACCAGTGGACTGACACATACTTTCTCCCTTAAGTAAATTTAAAAAGGACAATCTGTAATAAAACTATCATGTTCTACAAAGTTATTCTAAATATCATTTAATAATTTACTGTTCATTTTGAGCTTTTGTTCTAGATAAATTCATACCATTTTGGAAAAAAAGTAAGGATGAAATTGATTTTTTTTATTCTCCATAAGAATAACATTATTTCAGATTTCCCTTATCGTGGACATAAATTTAACTTTTTTAACCATTAGTCTAACAAATAATTAAAATTACTAATTTGTCAGTTTTTTAACTGTAATACCTAGTTATACTTTACTATTGTTTTGATAAGTTTAAAAATTGTAATCACGTTTTTAATTTTTTCTGCTACCCTTAAAAATATTCAAAAAAATGGCCTGGATACGACTTATATATATTTTTATAAAATTTACTAAATAAAAAGTATGTGGAGTACACATAAACAAAAAAAAAGACACACGACGGACAGACATCACGTAAAACCCATATTCATTAAAACGATATATCCATATCAAATTCGAAATTTTTGACAGAAAGCAATACTTTATAAATTTTAAGAAAATGGAACAAACTCTTTACGTTCGCAAAATTTTTGGTTTGTACATTTGTTTACTCAATGTTTTATGCAGTCTGACGAAAACTATAGTTTATATAACTCGGGTCTGAAGTGTATTTTCATTACTCGCTCAAACTATCTAGAGCTCGAATAAAAAGCATAATTTTAGCATAAAAGCATAAAGCATAAATATGTAACAGGTTTTAATAGAAACTACCAGAGCTATTGTATTGAATTTTTAATATAAAAGAATAAGAACAGCTGTTTCGATTAACCGAGATCATTCCCTTTAGACATATCCATGATCCAACCTATTTCCCACAGGGAAGTAAATACAAACATTTTTACCCTTGTAATGAAATATACTATTAACTCTATACCCTCTACTACTATATACTATTTTATCGATTTTAACTTATTATTGCGTATTGTACTAATCAGTCGGTTGTAGTTTTCGATACATGGACGGTCAAGTACAAAAATATCGCATTCTACTCGTGCTTGTCAGTTAATTATATGATTAGTTTTAATATAAATTAAAATTAAAGTATTTTTAGGAGATATTTAACCCTAAAAGTGCTAACATCTCAATTTGAAATGTCAGCGAGGTGCAATAATTGTATAGCGCTATCGACAATTACCGTCACGGTGCTGCCATCTGCGAGCAAATACATGCAACTACTCGTGTAGTTCCCTGTTCTTCCGCTTGAGTTCGCTAGTGTATGCTTTTATGGCCAAATAAGCGCTTTCTCCGACTGAGCACCGTGGTGAAGTGGTTAGAGCGTGTCACTGACGAACGATACGTTCGAAGCCATTCGTAGGTGCTAGTGTTCGAATCCCGACAATGAGCGATCCCAATTTGGTTTGAAAATGTGTGGTATAGTGGAGAGTGGCCCACCTTAAATAAATGGTGACCGGTTTGGACGACATGTTTATATAATGATGTATTTTAAGAAGAGTCACATAAAAATAAAAATCCAACGTAAGTTTTAAAGTCATAGCACTTGGAGGGTTAAACAAGTGAAAACTTCAACACGTACTAAAAATAAATGAAAAATGGTATGATTACGCCTACTAGTTGTAATACTTATTTACATACTTTCATACCAATTTTAGTTTTAACCAATAGATTAAAATATAAACGATCTATAAATTTTAAGAAAAGGTAAAAATAGTCACTTAAGCTAATAGTTGTTATTAAAATTAAATTGAAGGGCTTTGAGGCCAAACACAGAAGCAAATTGAAACTACGTTATGTTTTGGATAATGATTTCACTTGTGACTTTCAATTAGATTTATTGACAGTATTGAACGTCAGTCAAATAGGATTATATTGCAGAGTGCGGCTTTATAATTGGGTGGAAACCAAACTATCCATCGAACAGCTCTTATTAAGTTTATAAATTTAGCTATATCCTGAAGTATTTAATAAATTGTAACAGTTACGTTTGGCTATATTCATATAACGTTTAATGCTACTGAATGTCAAAATTAATTACCTATCTCACAACAGCTTGACGTTAGTTACAAGACCAGAGTTTGCACTGTTCCCCTCCAAAGCTATTAGATACTAAACAGTTTTTAATTTATCCTAATCAACTTGATTATTATATTAGTTTGGATGGACTGAAACATAATCATCAAATATTTTATTTTATGAACGGGAGATAAAAACTCAATTATCTTCTGTATATATAAAATTCAAAGCCCTCACTCACTCATCACTAATTCTCCCACTTCCCGATTACCTAGGAGGCTGGAATTTGGTATACTGGTTCTTTAGGCCTAAAATAGGAAATTCTAATAGTTTTTGTGACGATTTTCCCATAAATCTCTACCGTATACGTATTCAATGTTCCCATGTTAATCTTATGGAGGAATAATTTTGTGTTGGATTCCAACATATGTATCTTATCTTTTAAGATAAGACAAAACAGCAGCTGTTTTTATTTGAGCCATTGAGCAAGCCAAAGAAGCAAGCATAAAATAGTAAGTAATAAGTGGTATTTAATTACTGTATAAATGTAATATTTCTCAGAGGGAATTTTTGTGATTATGTTTTATGATTAAAAATCAAATGTTTATTATTATTGGTTCGAAGTTCGCCGGGTCATCTAGTTTTATTATAAACATCAACTGCTAATAATACCAATAGAGAAATAATATAGTTGATACGTCTACTACTTTGGCGGTGTCGTTAAGGTAACAATACTATTTTTTTAAGGGATACCGTAAGGGTGTCTTGCTAGAGTTCAAATCCCAGAATGTTAATTTGAATTTGGTTCGCTTTCCAAAAATATTTGTGGGTGTAATCACTCTGTGACTCTATTGAAAATGTCTTTGGAGTTGAAAGAAAAAACTTGTTTGTTAATGCATTTCACTTTTGAATCGTTCTAACCATTTCATGATTATTCTACAAAATAATATTGAACGCCCTAAACAGTTGAACGATAAGGTGTTTTGTCATATTAGTAATATTCTAAAATATATACTTAGTAAATAGTTAAAATCATACAAAATCTAAGTACCTTTTCAAACAAGAGTTTCTAGCATTTTTTAGTGATAGTATCTGAAATTTCAACAAATTAGTATAAATATTGACCAACATGTCTGCCAACGGTAATACAACCTAAACATAATTAACATTCCAGTTTTATACAGCCACAATTATGTATTTATATTCGTATTTGTAAATATTGTAATATATTATACATAATAAATCATTTATATTTCATGAATATACCGCTGACACAGAAACCCGGGACGTCTAAATGTTTACCTGCTTATATTTTTAATGAAATTTCCAAACATCAAAGCCAGCCGGATTAGCTGACGTTATTAAACTAAGTTTAATATAAAATTATAAGCGGTAGTAAATTAGTGTGGAATTTTAATAAACAATCTGTCTCTACGGCAGTTTAAATTCGTTTTATGACGTGATAGTGGAATAGTGTTCATGTTTCTGTTTATTACAATTTATGTAAACTAGAATACTTTGTTTTTTCGAATATCAATTCGCTTTGAGGGCTCCAAGAATACGAGATAAACGTGAAAATTGGTGTAAGACGATTGTGGCTCGACTTTATAGTCTATGTACTGATTGAGGATGATCTGTTTCTTAGACAGGACAGTTATTTGATAGCTTATAAGCTTGTGCCATCTAAGCCACCTACAACGGTTTAACGTGGGATCTGAACCAAAATTTCGCCTCTAAATTACGAACTGGTCCAATGTTGAGAATGATCCTTGTGGATGAAAGATGATTATTCAATATTGCGGACGTTAATCCACACAAGACAAAATATCATCCACCATGCACACCACTTACCACAATTCGTCACCTCCTAGTAGCTGAATTGCAGGACACACCACCGTATTAAGGTTTCTGTTAGCTATAACTGAAAGCTAGTGTCATTAACGTAAATTATAATAAATTACATTATGTTTTAGCGAATTTTGCATAGAGAAGAAGCTATTACCGTAGGTCTCATGGCAAGACTTAAGCCCAGGAACATGTTTTTTTTTGTTTTGAGGAGGCCAAAAAATAGTCGTTAAAAATTTTATATATATAATATGTCAATGTACATAATAACTCTCGTAAAAATGGTCAGATTGTGACAAAATTCGTTAGAGACGTGTATTCCTACATATAGCCTATTTGGACGAGTTCGTAATCCATAAAAATAGGTCAACTGGAACGGTTACTTTGGAGAGGTAGTTTTCAAAAATTTGAGTTTTTGCGTTTTTCATATGTAAATTAAAAAATATTAAATTTTATCTTTTACCATTGGAATCAGCTTAAAACACTACACAATTTAGTTCCTAGTTCTCTATCTCGAACGGTTACCGAGATATTAAAAAATCAAAACACAGTACGTTGTATTTCGGGGCTCCAATGTTAATCTTATAGAGGGTTAGGAAAATATCAATCAATATTTTTGGATTAAACTTGGTATTTACCTTCATGTGGTTGAGATATATCCATTTATGCTTAAAAATCATAGTTTATGTGTTTATCATGGCAGCAAACCTGCATACTCTTTTCCCATGTCAATCGTATATGGAATAGGCAAACTCCTTTATTTATGGAAAGATTTTTATGAAATTTAGTCAAAATAAAAATTTTTTATGCTAGAAATGCCTGCTTTCAATGTTCCTCACAGCAGCAAACCTGCATACTCTTTCCCGTGTTAATCTTATATACAGTAGGCAAATAACTCACATATTTATCGACAGACATTGATAAAACTTGTCACATATTATTATTATATTATTGATTTGGAAATTTACTGAGTACGCAGGTCTGCTGCTACGGGGGTGTTTATTGTTTTCAATAGAATATTTAAGGTTCCAAGGCTAATCCCGGTAAATGTTTTTTGGAGGAAAACGTGAATAATTTAATGATCGCGTATCACGAAACGTGTTGACTCTGTTGAAATGAAAGTTATGTCGCAAGAGCAATGTCCGTATTCAGGAGGCTGTGAAAGCAGGTTTGCTAATTACAGATTAATGTTGGATCAGAAGACGACATTGTGGCCGTGTGTAGCGAGATTAACGATATCTGAGAGCTTTGAATATCCAACACCACGTCATTAGTTACTTGCTATCGGCTCTATTCAATTTGTAAACCAGATCACACCACAATAAACTGTTGCAAGAGTACCGACAATTTTTGTAATTACATCGATGTAGCAAACCTTTCATTGTCTAGATCAATAACGGGTGTGTCGTTCCTGTGTTAGAACGGTATTAAACCTAAATATCACATTTAATTCATCTGAAAGTCCTCAGTTACTCAAAGACGTATTTATATTTTTATATAATTAAATTAAACTTTAATATTTTTAAATTTTTATTATAATTAAATGACGATAATTTAAAAAATATACTTTACAGAAATTTTTAAATACATTAACCCTCACAAATAATAAAACTTGTTTTTAAGAATAAGTCTTAAGTACTAGAACCTCAACCAATGAAATCACTTTTTATTTCATAGTTTTACTGGTTTTATTATTTTTATTTTAATAAGAATTTTCCATGAATGAACCAATTGTATAACCATAGATGAACGGATAGTAATCCGTTCCTCTCTGGTATAACTAACTGAACAGTTCTATGATTTCATTTTAATTTCATTGATTGATTGATTTCTTTTTTTAACAAAATGGTGGCTATGTGAGTAACTAAGAACTTACGTATCATTCATTTGTGATATTTAGATTTTAAACCCAGCAAAAACACCTTAAACGATTAGTAAAAAATTCTTAAACATCCTTTACATATCTATAAACCCTAAATAAATTACCCGCTATCTGATTTGTATTGAGGTTTTAGTATTTAATGCTTATGAACATGTTTTATTCATTTCGATTTGTAAAATTGGAATTGTTTATGAATGAACACTTTAACTCAAAAGAGCATTAATATCCGCATGCTCTTTTACAGGTATAAATAAATAAAGTTATAATGCGTAAACCACTCAATCTGATTAGAGGCTCGTAATTAATTTATACAGTTTTGTTTGGTGATAAAGCATTTTTTCAAAACCTTAAAAGCTATTGATTTATGAAAAAGGATGAGTTTTATTTGTAAATACATTTTCGATGTTATGTAGCGTATCATTTAAGAATTGAATTACTGTTTTCCACGTCTCCTAAGCCAATAACGTTAACATTTTGATTACGAATGGTCCACATCCTGCTCTTGATACTACATCACATTGATTACGTACGGTCCACATCCTGCTCTTGATACTACATCACATTGATTACGTACGGTCCACATCCTGCTCTTGATACTACATCACATTGATTACGAACGGTCTACATCCTGCTCTTGATACTACATCACATTGATTACGAACGGTCCACATCCTGCTCTTGATACTACATCACATTGATTACGTACGGTCCACATCCTGCTCTTGATACTACATCACATTGATTACGTACGGTCCACATCCTGCTCTTGATACTACATCACATTGATTACGTACGGTCCACATCCTGCTCTTGATACTACATCACATTGATTACGTACGGTCCATATCCTGCTCTTGATACTACATCACATTGATTACGTACGGTCCACATCCTGCTCTTGATACTACATCACATTGATTACGTACGGTCCACATCCTGCTCTTGATACTACATCACATTGATTACGTACGGTCCACATCCTGCTCTTGATACTACATCACATTGATTACGTACGGTCCACATCCTGCTCTTGATACTACATCACATTGATTACGTACGGTCCACATCCTGCTTGTTAAACGTGAACTGAAACAGTTCTTAAACGTGATACTCTGGAGTTAAATATTATAATGGTCTGCCATCTAAAATTGTTAATTTTTATAACAAGTTTAAATTTTAAAAAGAGTTAAATGTTTATGTATGGCGAATACCTCTTTATTCTTTCCAAGAGTTTTTCCAGGTCATAATTTATGATGGCAAAATGTAGGTTTATTTTTTCAACCAAACATAAAACTGACGTCATTCTTGTACACTCTTGTTTGTATCTTATGAATAAAGATATTTAGACTATTGACTATAGTAAAATAACGAATCAACCTAAATGTTCGTTTTAAGTAGTAAGGAAGTGTGGAAGATATTATGAGAAAAGTTTCGATGTAAATACATTGTTAAATTTTAGTTCATTAAAGTTGTTATTAAGCAGCATTGAGGAATATCGTGTATTGTACATCGTCAGTAGGTCAGTCTGAGTATTCAAAGGTAAGTGAATCTTTAACAAGAGGTTTACGCAAGAACATATATTACAGAAGCTGTCCTGGGGATCAAGATATACGGCAGCTTATTTCACCTTGGATCCGTGGGATATTTACAATGTTTTGTAAGCAGCGAAATGATCATGTAAAACACTAACCTTGCCCTGTGTTCTGTACTTCCTAGAAACCAAAGTGGAAATTAATAGAAATATCTCCACTGCTTTTTGTTAGATAAATTTAGGAAATACTATGGTACTAAGGATATAGATATATAAACGTACCAAATAACTCCGAAGTATCGGACCTGCATTCTGCCTATTGATTTAGAAATCACTTGTTACATCTCATCATACTAACTATTCTTAATCACACTGTTTATTAACTTACACACATACAACTTATTTCAACTTTTCTCCATAAAAACTTGGGTAAAAATGTTTTCTCTTATGAGGAACAAAATAATTTAGAACTGACAGTACTTTCCATTCGATGAAACTGTAAAAAATTAGCAAGTTGTATTGATTTGTTTATCCTCCATAACAAATAAACATTGCTATGATTGATTTTATATGAGTTACTAGCAGTATTCCCGTCCTTTGTACGGATTGTAGGATTCGGGTTAAAAAAGAAAGATTATCACACCAAACTGTAAACCTGAAATTCTAAAAATATGTGCTAAAAAATAAATAAATACCATGGTTTATCATTTAGCATTACTTTACAATTAAATAGATTAGAACATTTGTATACCATTGTTAAAATTAGTTTATACGTTAAAATAACTTTTTAATATAGCATGATTTCGAAATGGGTTTAAAATCAATTACCAATATAAACTAATATTGATTTTAAATTGACATCTATTTGTTTTTCTTTATTTTAAATCATTAAACTACATAAACTACAAAGACAGCTGATTATTACTAGTAGGTGATTCATTAAAAATTAAAAGCAAAATGCGACTAATATCGCGTAAAAGTTGTTTTTAAATGCTCGTTATTTACTTTTCAAAGGGCGGCGGTCAATTTCAAGCATTGGAAAAACTTTCTCTGGAATGCATGAAATAAGTTTCGTTGTTCTCCCGTTTTTTGGTCGTAAAATGCCTCCTGGAGCGTCACAGACAGACAAATAGACAGACAGACACGAATAATATAAGACTTGTTACAGCTTCTATAACGCACGAAACGTAAAACTAACTAAAGCATGTAAAACTCTGAGCAACGTACAGACAAAATTCTAATTTTATTGATATAGATAAGTAAAATGTTTAAACAACCACATTTTGGATTATAACATCCCCAAACGCGTCGAATCACATGTTTTATGTGCATACATATAAACATTTTCGAACACAAATGGCCTTTTTGTCATC
This sequence comes from Nephotettix cincticeps, assembly GCA_023375725.1. Classification (NCBI taxonomy): domain Eukaryota; kingdom Metazoa; phylum Arthropoda; class Insecta; order Hemiptera; family Cicadellidae; genus Nephotettix; species Nephotettix cincticeps. The sequence goes on from CM041785.1 coordinate 4,605,976, forward strand.
GTCAGGCATAAAAACGAAAAACCATTGGTCTCAGGCGTAGGTCTTACCATGAGGACTACGGTAATAGCTTTATTTTACTACAATTAGTTCTCTAAAAGGTTTTGACGTGGTAACTGTGAATACATCAATAAATAACTTACATAGTTGAATTATCGTTTGACAGTCGTAAATATACCTACCGCGGAAATTGAGCGAACGTTAGGATGAGATATGTGACTCTTTTACATATTTTATTGCCTCAAAGAAGCTTAATACGATGGGAACATGAGATAAACTTAAGTAAACTATGAAAAATCACTTATGTTTTTACTGAATTATTTACATTTATGCATTTTTTTAATAAACCGCCAAATAAAAATACCTGTATTTCTTTACTGTACAATTCGTCTTAATTTTTTTTTAATATTCCATAAAAAATAACAAATCGTCTTTATTTCTTTTCTTCACTTTTGTGAGAGGTTCCTAATTCAATCGGTTATAAAATAAACTATGATGAATGTGTTAGTTCAGTGAACTAACATCTAATTTCCAGATTTAAAGTCAACTAAATAGTACTACATACCTTTAATGATCCATTATGTTGTGAAATTTTAAAAGCTAATGTTTTTAAAGCCATCAAATTTCTTTTATTGACACTATTACTACAAATTTAAGTTTTAAGTGAATTGTTGAAATATCCTCCCCCTCCCCAAAAAGGTAAGGTAAAGAAACTATTTCTGTTTTTTTTGGGGGGGGGGTAATTTTATTTTATTCTACGTACAAAGTTTCATAAAAACTGTTTAGAAATAAGAAATATTTTTCTTTTTTTAAGATTTTCCATAAAAAAACAGTGGGTGTCCTTAGACAACGTACTGTACGAACGGCAAATTTAACTTTTCTTTGAAATCACTGCACATTGTTGGACATGGACAAATGCTTCATTATACCTATTTTTCAGTATTTTAGGATGAGTTCAATAGTGTTAGTGTTAGTGATTTTATAAAACTATGGTTTTGCCCAAAAGTTTTGCTTTTTTACCATAACTTGCAAACTGTAAAGGCATGTTAGTGGTTTTATATTATTTGGGACGAAAATTACTGTAAAAAATTAAATAAAAGTTGTAGACCTTAAAACTTTGGGAAATTAGTGTGTTTAATGTTTTATGGGTTTTAAGAGTGAAGTATGTTTAAAAATACGTAGAAAACTGTAATAGCACTTAGTGTGTTTTCCAAAGTGCACAGTTGTGACGAATTTCATAAAATTCGGGCCATCGGTGTGGTTTTAGGGTTCGTAAACTACTTTTTTGGATTCAAGGAGCCTCAGGATAATTTAGTTCCAATCTCAACTCAAATTCAAACATTTTTAAGAAAACAATGATTTACTTCCGTCATACTATTAGAGGGAGAAAGTATAAATTGATAACAATAATTGGGAAAGCTAACAAATACTATGGAGCTGCATATGAGTTTTACGTCCCAGCCTTATAGTAAAAATGATTATTCCCTATGGTTTATTAAAATAAGATTTTAAGTTTTAATGATAAATGAATAAAAAGAGTGACTATCCTTTTTTGCTTGAAATCTACGCCAAAAAAATTATAATCGAGTCAAGGAGTGATATCACATAATTTTTTTTTGAAAACGGTCCTAACGCAGATGGGCATACCGGGATTTGAACCTGTGACCTCCAGCACAGAAGTTCAATGCGCTAACCGCAAGACACCGCAATAGAATCTTTCATTAGGACTTTTAAATTATAATGCGACATACATAAAAATTGTTTTCACATAAAACCAAATAGAGAATGATTTTCGTCACGGCCGGAATACATTCTGACACACTGATATCAGTTGACAGTTGACGTTGACATTTTTGACATCGTACGATTTATTCACTCTTGTCTGTTTTTATTTACCTTTCTACTTATCAAACTGTTTGCAACATTTAATCTAATTTTCATTTATCAATCGACTGATGCAATTTGTAACATTATATTTTCATTTATTCACTTTACAATCGTAAACGAAAATAACCGGTTCAAGTTGCAATTTTTTTGTTTATAGGATTTAAAACATACAAGCTAACTATTAGTTCAAGTTATTTTATTTTAGAAAAATAAACGTTATTGGTGGACTCTTACGTCATATGTTTCGTAATGTTCTTTTTTTACTTTATACCTCTTTTTCAATATTATTTACCTACAAGTTATCACCCATTGATTGATGTACTCATTCAATCACTAATCACTTCTCTCATCAATATCGGGTATTTTTGTTTATCAATAAATGTATTATTTTTAACTCGTAAAGGTCATCCGTTCATTAAATAATTAATTTACACGCAACATTTTGGTCACATCCGGCTCGAAGGACCAAAAGGTTTTTGTATAAAAGTTTCGCTTTCAGCTGATGCAGTTATCTTACAGTAAATATAGTCTTTTACGATACAATAATATCGAGCTTCAATATTTGCATACATCATAACGTTACATACGACTCCTAAAATGGACAGTGCTTAGTGAAGCCAGTGTATTAATTAAACGGAATTCGGGGTCATAAATGTTAAACCCAATGCATTACAGGATGCATCTACATGCTCACTTCGATAGTTGAATGCATAATTGCTTCCCGGTATGCAATCTGTCCTGCCCATTGCTTGCAAGCTTATAATCTAAGCAGCTGATTGTTTCTCAAGCCATTTTGTAACCAATTTATTGTAATCTATAATATTATAAAGAAGAGGTGGTGTCTGTAGGTTTGTTGGTGGGTTTGTTTGTGGGTTTGTTGTGGCAAGTGAACGCAAAAAATACTAAACCAAACAGTTTGAAATTTTACACAAAGGCAGATCTTAAACTCATGCAACACATAGGCATACTCATTTCCTTAAAATCGTCTCGGGCTACGCCCTGTGAACGTCCTAAGTTTCAATGTTTACGTTTTTAGACAATGAAAACATAAAATTACTTGAATGTCAACAGCTGTTGACATTCATTGCAAGACATGATTGCTGTAAATACCCTGGGATTCAATGTTTACAGTTTTTAATGTCAACATCCTTTTACTTTACATTTTGACAGTTCGGGAAGAAGAAGAAATAAAGTTAATTTTTACACATAAACTGCTGGATCGAAATTAGTGAATTATTAGTTCGAAATAGTGGAATGGTAGATTTTTAATTTTCTCCCGATGCCTGCCTCTATTACGTTAATGCTTATCCTCTCCCAATATTTGACATATGTTACTTTGTCATGTTTAGACATATACTTAGACACGTGTTTTGTCATTTTGTAATAAAGAATTAATATCAATAACTTAAATGTATCTGTAGAGCCTACACCTCTCAGCCTTTTTTACCCGTGCGAAGAACGGGTACTTTGGCTAGTAACATTATATTTATTCCTTGATGAATAACAGTCATGGCGTCATAAATGTTACAAGACTTATCGGTTAGATCTGTATGTAAATTGTAAAAAATTATTCAAAGAAGTAGCATTAACAAATTTGTACATTTTAAATACCAGTTGTATATAAATAACTTGTATATATGACGTATATTCTATTCTGCTTACCTTTTCCTACTTTAACTCTTATTTTAGCCCAACCCCAAACTCTTTTACCTTGTCTGATCCCTAGCCAGATTATGATATGCCCATCTAATTTCAATAATTTTCATTTACGTTGCAGTACTCCTAACAGGTAAAAATACTTTTGAACAAATTCCCAGTATTGGTCAAATTATGCAAACAAAAGCTAAGGAAGGTTGAAAAACTCGAGGCTGACTTAATGGAGCTAACTTGCTATTTTGTTGGAATCGAAACAGTGTCACAAAACAAAGAACATTTCACTTCCACATTCCGGCGTAACCACTTCATCTTGGGAGGTTCTCCGATGGAATGCGCCACCCAGGCGGGCCTACACGTTGCTCCACTCGGGATGCTGTGTCCACCAGATGTACCGTCGGGCGTATCAGGTAAACATATAGGTAATTACTTCACACTAAACAATAATAAAACATCTAAAACGTTCAGGGTTTGTTTTGAAATTTCACTCATTTTCACCAATTCCAGTGTGTTGAGATAAATCCTTTAGTTACAATAATTTATTATATGGGTGTTACGGCTCGGAGTGTTACAGTTCGGAGTTGTTACGGTTAGTAGTTGTTATGGTTCGGAGATGTTACAGTTCGGAGTTGTTACAGTTCGGAGTTGTTACGGCTCGGAGATGTTACAGTTCGTAGTTGTTACGGTTCAGAGATGTTACGGTTTGGAGTTGTTACGGTTACGGTTCGGAGATGTTACGGTTCGTAGTTGTTACGGTTCGTAGTTGTTACGGTTCGTAGTTGTTACGGTTCGTAGTTGTTACGGTTCGTAGTTGTTACGGTTCGTAGTTGTTACGGTTCGGAGATGTTACGGTTCGTAGTTGTTACGGTTCGGAGATGTTACGTTTCAAAGAGGCTACGGTTCGTAGTTGTTACGGTTCGTAGATGTTACGTTTTGGAGTCGGGACGTTCCGGACATCCCACAACAAAGTTTCCACGTGTATTTTCCAAACCTTTATAAAAACTAAATAATTCATCATGTTGAAGTTTAATCTTAAATCTACCTCGGTCTTCAAAGTGAACAAAGAGAAACTTTTAAAATTTAATATAAACTTCCATTCGGTAGGTCGTAGAATTTTAACTCACTATTACAAAAACTAAAAAGTTTTCATGCATTTTTCCTGCTCCAGTTTAAATTAAATTCCTGGACATCAAAGGGCACTCTGTTATCTGTTGTTATTAAAATCAACGTTTTATAAAGGCATATTATTATAGTAACTGAACCAAAATTATTTTATGACTTAATTCATATAGTTTTTTCAACGTTATTTATTTCATCTGAATATAGGTTTCATGAACTAATAATATGAAGAACTATACATTAAATTTAGCTCAGAGTATGAATAGATAAGACTTTTTTCAGTCTATAAATGAAATATTTAAACTTTTATTTCTATATAAATGTATCATGTAGTGTCAATTGAATCCCCAAACATAGATATTTCAGTCAGGATATATAATGTGGTATGATCAATATTATATCACATTATTAATATTGTTATTAATATAGCCATCATTGTTATTGATATTGACAATGAAACCAAAGGCACTGTTAGAAGAATAAAGAGACTCTAATTACTCAATATTTTAAATAAATCATATTACGCCCAATGACACTTTTATGGAGGATATTAAAATCCAATTCCTTAGTCATCTTCCATGAAACTTGGAATTCAACGTAAGGTCAGATCAATCAAGAAACCTACTCTAAATGTTTGGTATTACCTCAGGAGGGATTGTACTCCCGAAAATTTCTAACATCTCATTTAGCTTGTAAAGAGGGTTTGAGTTAAAGGGTTTTGATGATTATTTTTATAACAATAATCTTTTACATTATATTTAAATAAGCATTAAATAATATGTTTCGTTAAATGTATGTAATTTGTTAAGTTTACTTAAGAGAGAAAATATGTGTCAGTTCACTGATACTGTTAATTTCAAAAAATTACTTAACCATGAATCCGTTCGTTTGTATCTCCAGATGTTTTTTTTAATTTTTGAATTTTAAGTGTAGTTCACCCCTAAAACCATTTAAAAACGTGAAAAATCCAAAATTTCTCAAAAACGGCTCTAACCATTTTGATTATTTTATAGAAATTTGATAGTTAAAAGGGCACAGTGTACTAAATAGTTTGACACCACCCGCATGTCTGTAAAAATGACGGTTCAAAAATTAAGGGCTTTTAAATGTCAAAAAAGTCAAATTTTTAATTTTTCAGCGAAAACAATAAAAGTAAAATATAACTTGACTGGCACCATTGAAACCAGCTTAAAAAACCAAACTTAGTGTTTTTTATTATTTGTCTACGACTAACGGTTCCAGAGAAAAGTTCAATTTACGGTCCATGATAAACGCAGTACGTTGTCTGAAAGCGTCCAATGTTTTTCTTATGAAGAATATTAAAAAATCAATTTCTTCCTTATTTTCCAACCGTTTTCCATGAAACTTGGTATGAAGTATTAAATAATATGTTTCGTTAAATGTATGTAATTTGTTAAGTTAACTTAAGAGAGAAAATATGTGTCAGTTCACTGACACTGTTTATTTCAAAAAATGACTTAACCACGAATCCGTTTGTTTGTATATGGTAATTATTAAAATATATTGCATTTAGATTATGATTTCATCGAGAATATGCTACTGAAAATAGAATAAAATTAGATTTTCCCAAGTGACCTCCAATACTAAATGTTTTAGTTCACATTATGCTATACTGGTCCCTACTAAGTCTAGATAGTAAAAATACTATAACCTATATTGCAAAAAAGGTAAATATGAACAATATAATTGATAATCTGATTAGTGACATTATATTACATTCTCAATATCATTCCTATAGGAAGTTGTAACAGTCAGCGATGAGTCATCTGCTAAGAGACACACATTGGCGTTTGTGATGCTAAATGGCATATAATTTATGAAAATGATAAATAAGTTTGGTCCCAAAATGGAGCCCTGTGGCACTCCACTTTTCACCAATCCCCTACTAGATGTATGAGTACAACCATCTTTCCATACAGAAGAATCCAAACGATCTTGTGTTGAATTAGAAACCACTGAGAGCTTATATCATAACTTATTTATTTTTAGAGGTTTCTGGAAGAAGAGATAAAATATATAATGCCTCAGGATAGGTGAGTTAAAGTAAAGACTGTATAACCTGAGTTATGATATTTCAGGGTATAAATCACTAAAATTGGAATTCTTCAATCATTGATGCTAGTTTTTACGACCCTATAAAGTAATATATCATTATCATGATTTGATCATAATAGTATACTCCGTTGCCACCTTCCGCCTTTTCCACTTTATTCAATCTTAAGTGTATTTTCATTCGAGACCACAGTTAGATTAGAAAATGAGCGAGAATGAAAAAGACGCTTTTGGTCCGAGTGACGAATATATTTTTCGTCTTGCTGGTCATTATATTAAGTCAAATACTGCAAAAAAATTAAACTTTTACATCGTATTTTGTCTCCGTTTGGACCTGATGATTTTCCGTGTGACTGAACGAAATCGATCGCCAATTTAACGACTTCAAAAATGTTTACCGTTTGTATATAATTACAATATGAGTGTAAATATATTAAGTATTGTTGGAAGACGTATTAATTCATCCTATTATTAAACTGTAGGACCCTTAGTTGCATTCGGCTGTTGGGCTATTAAATAACAGTCCTGTCTAAGGAGCGTGTCAGCCTTAGTCAGTAACAAGACTACAAGATCGCGCCACAATCATCTTACACTCAATTCTCATTCATACTTGGCTTAAAATACCTACCTTGTGGTATGTCACCATTTCAATAATCTAATCTAAACATAAGCTTGTATGATTTCGTCTTAGGATGGAAAATGCGTAATTTTTTACCTCACCACATGTATGTAAAACAACTGTTTTAAATCACTATGGTGAAGAATATCAAGAATATTCAAGTCTGGAAAATTGTTCAAGAAGATATATACAAATAAAACCTATTCGTTCTTTAAACAACAGTTTTTACTCAAAAGATAAATGTTGCTTTAATTAATAACACAGACAGCTGTATCGCGAATGGAATGTCTGTATTCAGGAGGCTGTGAAAGCAGGTTTGCTAATTACAGATTAATGTTGGATCAGAAGACGACATTGTGGCCGTGTGTAGCGAGATTAACGATATCTGAGAGCTTTGAATATCCAACACTCCGCTCTGGCGGCCATTAGTTACACTACGAGCGGTTATTATATATCCCTTTATCCATAGAATATATAAATTCCTCTTTACAAATTCAAACTGCGCAATTATTTACATGAATAGTTTTAAGTTGCAGCTGTTTAAAATTGAAACCCCTTATCTATGGCCTCTGTAGTGCAATCATGTAGTATATAGTAACCCAGACGTCCGCCATCTTGGATTTTACTTCCGTAAAAAGCTATTTTTAAAAATCTGGAACTCTGGATTTATACGAATACCAAAAAGGACATATCATCGTATTAGTTTGAAATCGCGATATGTTCATCTTGAATATATTTTTAGCGATCTATAGAGTCTATGATTAAAATCTTTTTTAATCATATTTATGAAATTTTTGGAACAAAATTTTTTGGCATATTCCAAAAATGAGTAAAAACATTTTTGGAATATGCCAATAATATTGATGTACAGCTTTTCCAGTGATTTTCTATAGAAAAATTAGCTATTCAGATGACTGTGGGTCATGTAAATAGCTCACTTTTCTTCTTTTCTTTTATGATGACAGCCAAGTCAGGGGCCACGGTAGAAGTTTATAACTCAACCCCCTGAACAAGTTTTGGGTGGGTATTTCAAAATGTTATACAGAGTGTCCATGAAAACTTTTCAGGTCTTCGGTGAGTGATTGGGTACATTAAAAGGAGGAAAAAGTTCCCTATATATATTTGTGTGTGTGTGTGTGTGTGTGTGTGTGTGTGTGTGTGTGTGTGTGTGTGTGTGTGTGTGTGTGTCCAACTGACATGTGTAACGACCGCAGTTATTGTCTGATTATTATGAGATTGTACGAGCGATCTCGTTCAATATTTCACACCTAGACCCATATTTGATTTTATTGAACCAAAAACATTTTCGAGCAAAAATCAGCAAACATAGAGTAATAAAAGATGGATGTGATGTAAACGAACACATGACAAATTCTGCCACGGGCATCACTGGAACAGTTTCATATGTTTGGCTATGGCTCAATGGGCCGATAGAGAGACTGCGATATTACAGGCCTCTGTAACCTGGCTGGAGGCTAGAGCGGTTTACATATGACTCGGTCGCGTGGAAGAATCGTTCCAGTCCTGATCTGTAGCAAATTCACTGGAAACTGCATTGTTTAATATGGGTTGTAAAACACTGTATTATCATATATAGAAAGTACCCCCGTCATAGCAGAAAAAAAGTTGTATATTCTCCACAAGGTTAAAATCGGAAAGAGTATGCAGGTTTGCTGCTGTGAGGAACACTGAAAGTAGGCATCAAAACTTTGATTTTGACCATTTACACCAAGTTTCATCAACAAATATCCATAGATAAAGTAGTTTGCCTATTCTCTATATGGATTAACATGGGAAAAGAGTATGCATATATTTTTGATTTCAGTATTAAATTTTTAACAATTTGGATGTTTTTATTTATCCTAATTATTCATTTACCAAACATAAACAATAACAACAACTTGTATATATGTATTCATTTACTTCTTCATTGTACACCATTCTTTATGTTTTCATTATTTATAATCTAATCTAGTAATGATTTTTTTCAAGAGGCTTGCGAAAGCCTAAAAAAATCTAAAATCATGGTGAGGCTGAAGAAAGTATAATGGACGCTTCAAGTGTTAATTCACCACGTAGGCCCTAAGACCATGGTTATAGGAAATTGAGGTTTAAAAAATGTGATCCAGACAAATCGAACAAAGAATTAGCATTAATCATGAAAAATTAAATTGGCGAAGAGAATAATACTATCTTTGTTATTGAACAAAAATCAATGATCAAGAACATAACTCTATTAGCTCTTCGCAAATACGCACCATGTTGTTTCTTAAATGTGTATAAATACTATTCTTCAATCAGCGAGTGAGTTAAATAAAAGCTTTATCCTAAATTTACATAATTTGAAAACATCAAAGAGAATTATGAAAACTTTTTTATAATTAAATAATGAAAACTGCCACATTTATTTAAATGTGAAGTGGAATTCTGTGAATTGATTCAATCTTCTTGGATTGTTTTTTACAGAAATATACACTTTAACACTTCAACACGATCGTGTTTTGAAATATTCATTTACATCAATTCTTTTTGCTTTTATGGAGGAGATATACTTCACACATCTCAGTTAATTAGTATCATACAGTATTGGCTTAAAATGGATTTTAGGTGATAAATAAAAATATTATTAGTATTTAAGGATTTAAATGTTTATGGATTTAGAAAACTAAAATGTTCAAGTTAATCTTAGTGATTTTCAACAAAAACAAACACACGAGAAGCAAAATCTCATTGTCCTCTCTGATGCCTTTGGATGAAATTCAATTTTTTACTGAAGTTCCAATAGCTTCCTGGGGGATTTAAATTAAAAACAAACACCAGAAGATTGGCTTTTACTTTCATTATTCTGAATGGTAATATTTTGAACGAAAACAATGCGATCTGCTTACCTCTATAATACTTAATAAATATTTTCCTTCGGTAGTCAATTTTTTTAGCTGTATTTTAAAATATCTACTTTACCGACACCACATCGATATGGATACATAGTGTATTACTTTATTTCCATTTTAAAAGTATGTCGTAATACAAAATGCATATATTTTATCCAGATCATAAAAACGAAGCTCAAAAAACCGTTAAACCTTATTTTTAGAAATAAACATATATTTTTATTTGTTAAATACTAAATCTTTAGTGTGTGCTATTTATTAATTTAATTTTAGATTCCTATATACTAAAATACCATGATAGTATAACACAGCAGAAAATTGTACACATAAAAGTCCAATTTCTAAAAAGTAAAATCCAAGGATGTAGCAGACGAAATAGATAACCAAAATTGTAGATCCTAAACATTTCGTGGCGTAACTGCCCTTCGTTTCCGATAGGACCTTTCCTTAAAGAAATATATTCGATAGTTTTTGGATTTTAAATACCTTCCATGGATCATCACAGGACAACCGTGTGCATTGGTGACATATGTGCGTAAAAAATCATCATTATTACTATCGATTTCAGTACCATTTTAGTATTTAGGCCTAGCCCCATGTAATGTGACTAACAGTTCCAGGTTAGAATCTTAAAGAGTAGAGGCGGTTTTTTTAGTTCGTAACCCCGTTTTTTAAGGGGGTACCACACTACAGGCTGGCCACCTGTGTAGATAAAGCATTTCTTCCTCCTCTCCATAGAAAAAAGAAAATGAACCCAATCTTTCTGGGTAGTTTAACATATATATGAGTTAAGAATAAGTTTAATGATATTATGTAGCTTTTAAAAAAGCTTACTGAAAAAGGCCAGAATATCATTAATTAATTCACAGTGATCAGAGGCAGATGGGCTTAGTCCAATCTGTGTAATATAGTTTATTTGTCTATTTCCAAATATAAAATACAAAACCAGGCCAATTACTGACAGTTCATAAACAATATAATTATATTTATGTTGGTTTACTCTCTCTTCTAAAACAAAATTAAATTAAGAGTCTGCATCAGTGGTAGCCATCTTGAATTTTAGTCCCGTAAGAGCAATGTTAAATTCTGGCGGAACATACCTTCACTTTGGCGTGTGTAGTGGCTTTATTTATCAAATATCAATGTAAAAAGGAACATTGATGAGATGTGGCTCAACATATTTTCAATATGTAAAAATTTAACTTGATATAAAACAAAAATCCAGGAATATTTTACATAAATCATTATTAATTTTTTATGAGCGAAAAGAGTTCTGTAGTGGTCCAATTGTAATTTTCTTTGAATCTTCCAATTTATGACAATAGGTCAAGGAGATTAGGTGCCAGAATTTAACATTGCTCTTACGGGACTAAAATCCAAGATGGCTACTACTGATGCAGACTCTTAATTAAGCTATTATCACTATCGGTCGTGATCCGTGATCCTCATAATTGTCCTGATTCGTAATTCAGAGTTAAAATTGTGATTTGAATCCCACGTTAAACTGTAGGTACCTTAGTTGTCATTGGCTGTTGGCTGTCTTTGGTTAGTAACAAGACTACACAAAAAGGAAAGATGTGACACAATTATCTTACATTCGTTTATCGTTCGTACTTGCCTTCAAATACCTACCTGGGTAGGTAGCAATTTGAGTAAAAATTATCAAAAGTTCTAATTTATATTAATTTATGTAGTAAGGTATTGTATGTGTTAAAATATTCTTTGACGAAGAAGCGAAGAGCTCTCCAAGTCACGCCGTATGGCTAAATTACTATTAAAAAGAAACCACTTACAATATATAAATGAAATGATCCAGAATTTCCTTCCGGTCGTTGTGTTATGATGTAATTAATGTACACAATGGCTAGAGTGCGCCACAGCCGGAGGAACATTGAAGTGAACAGCGTTCAAGCGTTCTTTTGTTCCACTCGGCTTGAAGTGACATCTGAGGATGGGAACAATTAAACGGCACAAACGTTGGTACTCCCACTCTATATTCAAATTACCCGATATTGTTTTCCGTACCAAGGGGTGTCTTACCTTCTGGAAACGTCAAATATATCCTATGTATTCCTCGTTAAGCTGTGTAAGTCATAATACAGTAGAGCCTCGCTAAATCGTACCTTGATAGTTCGTAAGCTTCTACAATTCGTAGATTTTGTCTGATCTCTTGAGAAAACCTTTAATATTCGAAAAAATGTATTCTGATAATCTAAGGAACTTTTTACGCATCATTTAACCTCAAAACGTAGAATTTGTTACTTTTCTCTGGTAACAATATCACAGTATATTTCTTCCTCACTAAGGAGTATATATTGTAATAGCAGAGAAAGTTTATTTTGCCATTCAACAATGATATTTACTTCAATATTTACTTAAAGATAAAGCGTCGATAGCATATCTACTTATCTGTGAAAAATCGCAGTATTGCACTCTGAACATAATGATGTAATCATCGATCTTATTATTATATAAAAGATATGTTTCGTAAACGCCTTACTCTTTTGCTGATTGACGGAGTTTACTCTATCTAACCTATTGTTAGAATAAACTTCTTCGCAATAATTTTAACCTCATGCATAAAAAATTATTTTAGAGAAGTTGCGCTTATCAAAAAAGTATTTGTAAATTCACATTGGTGATTTCAGATAATCATGCATTACTTGATTTTGGGATTTGATGACTAATTTTTAATTTTTATTTTGAAACAAATTCAATATTTTAAAGAATTATGTGAGACAGTTTTTAACGACGATTTGAATAAAATATTGTATTTGAAGTAGCAAAAACTAGATGGACACCCGAGTGTTTCTGTTTGTTTAGTATTGTTAGAAAAATAGGCTTTGATTTTAAACTTGATATGTACGCGCACTATTTACAGTTAATGAGATGAAAGAATTTGGATCAATATAAGAACTAAACATCTCCTAAGAAAACATAAACCTATTTAAATGAATAAACTAGTGTTTTAGTGTAGCTACAAATATGTTACTTGAACACTCTAAAAAGTACATTTTTCACTAGAATAGTAATGCAATGCTTCAGGGGAGCGCGGGAGTACAGTAGTTCCACATTTATAACACCTCCGTTTACGACCTACCCTGTATATCGCGGCGCGCAGTAAACGTCAGGTGGCGGGGTCGTCAGGGGAACAGCTGTTTCAGCCTGGTATACTGAATGTCATGTCCTGGGATACGGAAATTGAGAAATCTAGCTGTAGAGAAATTATTGCAATACAAAATGTGTGATTCATTTACGACTTTTATTGGGACAAAACAGTTTGTCTCGATAAAAATCTACGTCAAAAAAGTTACTATTTTTGACGTACAGCTGCGACAAAGTATATTGTCCTCAACCTACTAAACAATCTCGTAATTTACTCTCTAGAATAGAGTATTAAAGATCTATTTTTCATCCCGCGGGACTCTCTGATATTTTTAGTACCTGGGGACGAAAAGTAATCCCATAAGAATAACATAGGAAGGCGTTAATTGTATCGTTGAAATGCAGCTTCTTGGGGCGAGGAAACATATGAAGGTAAGTGTAGACCTAGTTAAAGGCCTAATTATGAATAGTTAAATTATTAGATTAGATTAGATTATTGAAATGGCGGACGTACCACAAGTTAAGTATTTTAAGCCAAGTATGGATGAGGACTGAGTGTGAGATGATTCTGACGCGATCTTGTATTTCGAGGTTTGAGTTATTTCCGCAAATTATCATGTTTACGTCACACGCTGATGTCACCTAATGTCGCGCTGGTGGCCACAACAATGCCTTGCCACTAGAGTTGTATGCTTACAAATAAACGGTCCCAGTAAACTAGCATATCCCTCCACATATACAATGATCTATCCAAACGCTTTTCTACTTAACAAAACCCTTACAAAATTTCTTTCGCTTACACTCCTACTACAAATTTAAGGATTTTGGGGGATAATGCCACCCCTTCCTCCAAGATACTAACAAATATTTTTAAGTGAATTTTATAGGATGCTGAGAAAGCTACACACCAATTTTCATGGGAATTAGATGAGAAATAATACGGAAATTTTTTAATAATATTCTCCACAAGTACAACATTTGGCGCTTTCAGATAACGTACTGCGTTGCCCATGGACAAACTATTTAACTTTTCTCTTGAACAATTAGTTGTAAACTGATGATTCAAATTACTAATTTTTGTTTAATGATATGATTGTAATAAATAAAGTCAAATTAATTTTAAAATTAATTATTTTGGCAAAATAATTACTTTCAAAAGCCCATAGCTTTTAACCATCACATTACATAAAGACAACACAAACACCACAAACTATGAAATTTCAATCGAAATCATTAGAGCCATTTTAGATAAATTTGTGTATTTCACGTTATTTGATGGATTTTTATGGGTGAACTATCCTCAAGATCAAAAATATGAACCTTCCTCAGAGCTAAGACATATCCATGTCAAAATACCTGGAAATATGGTGGATATATACGCTATGACTCTTTATACATCCATACATAAGCGGACATCCTTTTTTGGTTCAGGGGATCCTAAAACGAATATATACGCAGAAAATTCAAACACAAAAATGTTTACGAAAACAAAACGTTCCCCTTAAGCTATAATATAGGCGAGTGAAAGTAAAAACAAAATCACAAGTCTGCTGTTTTTGCCCACTGTTTTTCGGAACACATTGGTTGGCTTCTGCTGACCGATGATTCGACTAATTTCCACTAGAGCGCAGCAGCGTTCCAGTGTCATTACAGCTGGGAGACAATCGGAGGTCACGTGACAAGGCAGTAATCCTGTGTCATGTGACATGGGATTAGACCAGCCTGATTGCGCTTGCTGCTGGATAACCGGGATTACGGATAATTAAATATTAATACACGACTGACAACAGCTGACTGCTTGCCGTTTTATTCTTACATTAGTGAAAGGACATTGTAGAGTCTTTGTAGATTTAATCAAATGCAATTGTATTTGCCCTAATAAATCAAAAGACTATAGATTATTGAAATGGTGACCAAACCACAAGGTATGTATTTTAAGCCAAGTATCCAAGTATGTGTAGCGCGATCTTGTAGTCTTGTTACTGACTAAGGCTGACATGTATCCTGTTAATTAAGAGCCCAACAGCCGGTGGCAAATAAGTGACCTATATTTTAAAGTAGAATCCGAACCACGGCCTCTGAATTTACAAATTGGTCTAATTATAAGAATGGTCTTTGTTGATTAAAGTAGTATTCAATAGTACGGACGTTAATCCACACAAGATAACACTACATCCACCGACCATCGCTCACAACTATCCACAATTGTGACACATCTACCAAACAATAGTTAAAAATACTGTCCACCATATGACCTATCGGCTGGACATTAACCCTAGAATTGGTAAAGTCGTAATTCACGACGCATTTACAAATTCAATAAGAAGTGGCAGGTGGAGGCATCTGTCAATTTAGTGAACTTATCACCTTCGTGACTTTATTGCCCTCTGGGGGCAGGCAACCGAACCTGTTCACGCAGTTCACTAAACTGCCAATAGGGCATGTCTTATAGCCAAGTAACCGCTTTCTACTCCTAAGCACGGTGGCTGTATTGGTTAAAGCGCTACACTGACGAGTGTAACGTTTTAGCCATTCGGAAGTGCTAGGGTTTGAATCCCGACCATGAGCAATCCCAATTTGGCTTGCAAAAGTGTGGTATAGCGGAGTGGGGGGCACTTTAAATAAACTGCGTTTGTAGGCTTAATTGGGATTGCAGTGGACACCTGTTTTGCTTTTATGGTTAGTGGTTATAAGAGGGGGCATGTTTTATGATTTTTTTGTTTATACTTAATATTTCAAGAAGATATAAGTAATTAAGTTTATATTACAATTAAAAGTTAATGCTTGCACTTCTAGGGTTAACTTTTCTTGATGCTTCCTACGCGCAAATATTTCATTTATGTGGGCGCGAAAAGTAGAGGGAATAGAGGCTGTGGAGTGTGAACCTATAATAAATAACATAAAAATGCATATTCTTGTGACTTATAAGTTTAACTGTGGATTTGGTATTACTGTTGCTAAGATACTCAGTTATATTTAGACGATTGTTTTTTGAACGGACCACGAAGACATATTACAATTTCTTTACACAAGAAACAAAATTCATGATCTTGCTTTTTCAGTTCATCCAGTACCAAAACCAATTTGGACAATCCCTGCACCATTGACTCGAGACGATCGTCTGTCAGCTTGATCACTTCCCTCTGTAGACCTCTCATGGTACGGTCGCAGTCCTCGCGAGCTGCTTCGTACCTTCCTTCATATTTGCTCATTCTATCGGAGGAGAGGTTGCAAGATCTCAAACACTTGCTGTAGCGGCTGGTAGCACTAAGTTGACGATTCCGACTCTCCCTGAACACTTCCTGCAGTTGGTAGACCTGGTCTGGTGTTCTAGAGGCCTCCAATAAGCAGCTGTGCAGCTCGCTCAGGTGTTTCGGAAATTTCGTGTCCACCACAACTCTGTCCAGCGCGTCCGAAAGAGCTTCAGACGGAATAAGATCTTTGTACGTGAAATCTTCTGTCAAACTGACCAGTCTAGTGAAAGAACGAGTTTTCAAATTTAGACTCTGTGTGTACAGTGCTAATGCCTCTAAAATTTGGGATGCTCTATCAGACCTCCCTTGGACCTTCCCAAGGTCATCTACGCGCCCCGCGTGCTCAAGCTCGATGTTGTAGAGCTTCGCCTCCTCCTGGTGAACCCACGCCCCTCTCGTGACAGGAGATCCGCCTCGCCCGCGACACGAGCAGGAGCTGTAACTTCTCTCACGTGGAGACCAACGAGGATGAAGCGACTGTGAGCCTGAAGAGTCCGACTGTAATTTAGTAATTTGGAACCGCTTCTCGAAATTCGAGACTGGAAACATTTTACAAGCTGAACATGAAATATTGGTTACCATGGAAGTATATGAGTTAATATTATAAAATAGATTGTGATAAAATGTCGTGTGTTTTTTCTAATGTTGGTAAAACTCATTGGGAGATTTTAATATTGTTAAGGTATATTTGTTCACTCCAATTTGGCTACATGTAACTAGTGTAGTTTCTAAAATATATACAGAGTGTATCTAAAACACACCGAAAAACTTTTGTAATTGTTTCTGAGATCAAAACAAACAAAAAAAGTCCTATGAACATATGGTCTATCTCGCTCCGGTTTCCGTTCGTCCGTGTGTATGTGTTTTTTACATAACTTGCTATAACATTGTAAGCACTTGAAGTACCAACTTCAAACCTGGTACGAGTATTAGTACTAATAAGGCCCTAATTTAGGTGCATAGTATTAAATTTATACTTTTTACTATTTCAAAATCGTAGTCATTTTAATTTTTCGATTCTCACTAACTCAAAAACCATGTGATTTACAAAAAAGAACTCAAAACAAAAAAGTAGCAAAATTTAATTTACTATAAGAAAATGTAAGATTTTAGTAGGGTTATAACACGAATAACAAGTAAAATTCAATTTTAGTAAAGTTACTACTTACTTAGTTGTACATGGTTTTTGAGTTATTGAGCTTTGAAAAATTGAAATGGCCGCCATTTCGGAATGGTACAAAGTAGAAATTCGATACTATGCACATAGATAGTTCCTACAAGTACTCATACACGTACCAAGTTTGAAATTAAACCTCAAGTACGATATATTTTGTTACTCAAAGTAAACTATCAAAGGACTGACACGTACTTTCTTCCTTAGGTAAATTTAAAAACTACAATCTATAATAAAAAATTTAGGAGTTACAATTTCATTGTTAAACTTTATTTTAACTGAAAAATATTCTCTTCAAAACCATACTAAGCCTCATTAGAAAAAATAACAAAAACTATAAGTGAAATAATTCTGAAATTATAAAATCTTACGGTTAATTCCCCATAAAGATGATATTTTAATGTACTACAATAAATGGTGGTCACGTATATTACATAAATATCTGAGCAAAGTACAATATATCTCAAAAGTTTGACTTGCACCCAAAGTAATTCTGAGGGGCTGTATTTTACCTGGTTAAAGTTGTATGGGCGGACATCATCAAATATACAGTTCCCCCAATACACGCGGCAGACCAGTCCGCCACCCCATCGAAAATATCTGTAAAACAAATAAACTTGAAACTTCGTAACTTTATTATTACAATATAATTCCTCTTTGAGACTCACTTATTAACATTCATTTCAGTCTAAGACAACCGTTCTTTTTATTCCCAATATAGTACTAATACAGTCTTACTAAATCTAAGTACTCTATATAAAACAAACTAGTTACAACACTTATAACGGCTGGACTAATTTTAATAATCTTTGATTTTTTTGGATTCGTCTCTTCTCTGATCATGCTTTAGCCATATTCGGTTTCCATAGATTTCCATTTTATGGCATTTTAAATGTCTAATGTTATCCTTATAAAAATATTTTTTACAAATACAATCACAAGTTTTATTTCTAAAGTTTATTTGTATTTACAATTTTTTGCTATTCAACGCCGTCTGTATCAATCGTCTATTTAAAATTATAAAATGAACAGTTTTACTTACCACGTTGATACTTTCCAGTTTTGGGGGTTTATGAACCTATTTTTATTTCGTGTACTATTAAATGTCACATGTTAATAAAATTACATAAAATATCTAAAAACAGTCGTGTGTTAACAACAATATTGAGAAACGGTTTGAGATGAATTGTATTATATTATATATGATTTATGTCTATATTTCAGTATTTTATTAACTACGACCCAGAAATCTTTCAGAATCGAAAGTTATCAGATATTAACTTAGAAATGCCAATCTTTTTTATTAATATTTATAAAATAAATTTTTTTCAAAAATTTTAAAAATAAAAAATACGAATTGGGAAATAGGGAAAATTTTACAGGTAGTTAATGTTGTTCGACTTTGTTGTTGTAGTTATCACTGTGAATTATCACAGATTATCCTGCTTCTCCATCTCCAGAAACTCAGAAAAACTTATGTGTCTTTAAAATGTTATTATACATCCTTGTTATTGACAAAATATGATAACATGTTACATGTGTTTTCACTTGAACAGCCTACAAGCACATCTATAATATTATAAAGAAGAGGTGGTTTCTGTATGTTTGTTTGTGGGTTTGTTGTGGCAAGTAAATGTGAAAAATACTGAACCGACCGGTTTGAAATTTTACACAAAGGTAGATCTTAAACTCATGCAACACATAGGCATACTCATTTCCTTAAAATCCTCTCGGGCTACGCCCTGTGAACGTCCTAAGTTTCAATGTTTACATTTTTAGAGAATGAAAACATAAAATTACTTGAATGTCAACAGCTGTGAATACTAAAATTTGAAAGTTCGAGAAGAAGGAGAAGAAGAAGAAAGAGCTGCCGTGATCGTCCTAGGTTTCAATGTTTACATTTTCTAATGACAACATCCGTTTGCACTATATTTTGACAGTTCGGGAAGAAGAAGAAATAAAGTTGATTTTTCAGATAAGCTGCTGGATCGAAATTAGTGAATTATTTGAAATAGCTGAATGGTAGATTTTAAGTTTTTTTCCGACGACTGTCTCTATTACATTAATCCTTATCCTCTCCCAATATTTGACATATGTTACTTTGAAATGTTGTAGACACTCCTGTTTTGTCATTTTGTAAACAATGAAGAATTAATTAACAATACCTTAAATGTATCAGTAGAGCCTACACCTTTCAGCCTTTTTAGCCCGTGCGAAGAACGGGTACTTTAGCTAGTTATCAGATAAAACAACCCGTATAGCAGCAAACCTGCATACTCTGTACTATTAGATTACTATGATGGGAATATACGTTCTGTTAAATTAGCTCTACTCACGCCAGCGTGCTGCGTTCGTCCTCGTTTTAGCGAGTTTCCCACAGGGAAGATGCAATTACCGTAGGTCTCATGGCAAGACTTGAGCCCGGGACCATGTAATGTTTTCGTTTTTAGGTGCTCAGAAGCCAAAATCAATATTCGTCATAAATAGTATATATAATATGTCGGTGAACACGATAACTCTCGTAAAAATTGTCCGATCGAGACCAAATTCGGTAGAGACGTGTATTCCTACATTTACTCGGACGAGTTCGTAATCCAGACAAATTGGTCAATGGGAACGGGTAGTTTGGGGTGGGGTTGTACTCAAAAATTAGGTTTTTTGCGTTTTTCATTTGTAATTTAACTTAAAAATTACACAATTTAGTCCCTTGATGTTTTGCTCTATCTACAAGGGTTAGTGAGATGATAAAAAATCTAAACACAGTACGTTGTATTTGGGGGCTCCAATGTTAATGTTATGGAGGATAAGAAAAAAATTAATATTTCACTTATCAATCTATATTTTGGATGAAACTTGATATTTAGCTTCGTGTGGTTGAGATCCATCTTTGCTTTAAAATCATAGTTTACGTGTTTATCGTGGCAGCTAACCTGCATACTCGTTTCCCTTGTTAGTCATATAGAGAATAGGTAATAGGACAGATGTTGATGAAACTTGGTATAAAGGGTAAAAATAAAAATGGTTTATGCTACAATTGCCTACTTTAAGTGTTCTCACATCAGCTAACCTGCATACTCTTTTCCCACGTCTTGTGGAGAATAGACAAATAACTAACTCTCATATTTATCGACAGATATTGATGAAACTTGTCATATATTATTATTATATTATTGATTTAAAAATTCACTTGAGTGCGCAGGTCTGCTACGACGGAGGTATTCCGTCTTAACATAAATACTCAGTTTTAGGACCATGAGAAATACTTAAATTTGAAACGATTCACTTCGTATATTCGAGGTTTGCTTGTACTAAGCTACGCCAACATATGTCCTTACACGAGGAACATGTGGCTAAGTCCCAGCATTAGTGGATATGTTCCTATTGTCAATTAATTAATTCGTGTGCTTAAGCTAAGTACTGCTTATATGAGCGCCATACACACCGTAGTGTACATCTGGGTTGGTAATACCAAAGACAATTTAATTTAATATATAAATTGCCTTTGGTAATATGCTTCAGCTTACCTCAATTATATTATTCAGTGATTTTGAAATATTTTCGATGATTTCACCTTTTTGAATTACAATTTATCTCTATTTGTAAAAATGAACGTATGTATGTGTATGTTTGTATGTCCTTTATGCGTTGCCAAACTACTCATCCGATCGCCATGAAATTTTAGGAAGTTGCTTTATATGTGTCCGGGAAGGATATAGTGAAAAAAATTGAAAACTTCATAAGTTTCCATTTTATGACGTTTTAAAATTTCTAATGTTAACCTTATGGGGACAGCAGATTGGTTTACTTTCCATTAGCAATATGCTTTACTATCCAATGTCATCTGAATCATTCATTAATGTATGAAGTAAATATGTGCTGTACAAAATGAACAGCTTTATTCGCCACGTTAATAATTTACGGTTTTGGGGGATTATTTATTTATAATTTTTATTTTCTGTCTGAATAAACTTTACGTGTTTATATGTTGGACAAATAAAAAATAATTATAATGTTTATACTTAATACGTTTATTATAGTAATCAGCTGTTATATATCTTTCCTAAAAAAGACGTATTACAGTTAGGTTTGCTTTAGGTCTAGGTTGAATTAGAAAATTGTGAATCAATCCACTCAGATTTATTTGTTTTGAGGGAATGTTATTAATATGACTTATCGTATCGGTATTGTTATTCACTATGCCGCGACCCAAAATATCTACACAACGAAGCCGTAAAACTAGTACATAGCCAATTTTAAAGTTAACATGTATTTACTGCTAGGCGTTACGAAGTTCGGCGGGTCAGCTAGTACTGCATATAATTTTCCAAGACACGTTCAAATGTTTGTAGAAATTATCCGTTCCTCTCTTTAATTTTATATGCCAGTAGTTAATTTTTTGTGGATAAAATGTTGTAGACTATCATTAGTAAATTAATTATAATAGATACTTATTAAATAAGTCCGCACTATTGAATACTACGTTTATCCACAAAGACCATCCTCATAATTAGACCAATTCGTAATTCAGAGACCGTGGTTCGGATTCCACGTTAAACTGTAGGTCCATTAGTTGCCATCGGCTGTTGGGCTATTAATTAACAGTCCTGCCTAAGGAACATGTCAGCCTTAGTCAGTAACAAGACTACATGATCGCACCACAATCATCCTACATTCATTCCTCATTCATACTTGGCTTAAAATACCTACCTGGGTAGGTCGCCATTTCAGTTAAAAGTAAAGTAAAGTAAATAAGCTAGTAAAAGTAATGGTACCATGTACTAATATAAAATACTCCATTTGCAGCAGACCTGTGTAGCGAATTTACAAAACAATAATATAATAATAATACAGAACAAGTTTTATCAATATCTGTCGATAAATAAAGAAATTTTCCTGTTTTCCATATGATTAATATTAGAAAAGAGTATGCAGGTTGGCTGCCATGATAAACACATAAACTATGATTTTAACCATAAATTAATGGATATCAACCACATGAAGCTAAAAACCAACTTTAATTCAATAATATTGGTTTATAAATTTTCTTTTTGGTATTTAACAGTAACTATCGTATAAACCATATATTTCTCTTTATACTTTTAAAACATAAGAATGAGTGAAGGCTTAGACTATAAACGAGGATATTTATAATGAAAGGAAAGACTTAACTCGTTGGTTGATATAAAACACTAAAAATATACAAGAGCTTATTGTTTTCGTATTTCAATCCAGTCAACCCGTGCCGGGATTCATTTTTATCCACCCGAGGCACAATGGCTGATATGAGAATTTATAGTCTGTATTTTCCCAGACCAACATGGACACATCAATAGCCTACGGATGTTTAAAATATAGCATTGGTTGTATTTTAATAACCTATATTTCAAATGCAAAACCTAAATGACATTCAGTTTATTATTATCGATTTCAATATTCTCTGCGAGTTTTTATTAGCGAATTTCCTAGAAGGGAAGAAGCTATTAACGTAGGTCTCATGGCAATACTTTGGCCCGGGACCATGTTATTTTTTCGTTTTTAGGTTCCCAGAGGCCAAAAACAATACTCGTTAAAATGTTATATATGTGTGTGTATCTGTGAACGCGATAACTCTCGTAAAAATGGTCCAATCGAGACCAAATTTGGTAGAGACGTGTATTCCTACATTTGCTCGGATGAGTTCGTAAACTAGACATATCAGTCAATGGGAACGGGTAGTTTGGGGGGGTTGTACTCAAAAATTGGGTTTTTTCGTTTTTCATATGTAATTGTAAAAAAATTAATGTTATCTTTCACCATTAGAATCAGCTCAAAAAACTACACAATTTAGTTCCTTAAAGTTTTGCTCTATCTCCAACAGTTACCGAGAAATTAGAAAATCTAAACACAGTACGTTGTATTTTTGGGCTCCAATGTTAATTTTATGGAGGATAAAGAAAAATTAATATTTCACTTATCAATCTATATTTTTGGATGAAACCTGCTATTTGGCTTCATGTGGTTGAGATCCATCCATTTATGCTTAAAAATCATAGTTCACATGTTTATCATCGCAGCTAGCCTGCATACTCTTTTTCCATATTAATCATATAGATAATAGGTAAATTCTTTTATGTACGGATAGATGATGATAAAATTTGGTATAAATTGTCAAAATAAAATTTTTATGCTAGAAATGGCTCCATTCAGTGTCTGCATACCCTTTCTCATGTTAAACTTACTGATAATAACATTGGACTAACTCAACAGTCATTGATAAAACTTGTCATATATTATTATTATTACTATTATTATATTATTGATTTAGGAATTCACTGAGTATGCAGGCCTGCTGCGACGGGGGAATTTAAATTTATTTTAGGGAGAAAGTATGTGTCACTCCACTGATACTGACTATATTGTTTTAAAATTACACATTTCTTTTATTCTGCTTACATCTAGAATCTAAATTAAAATCGATTATATAGCATAGCAGATCTGTGTTGTACACTTTTATAAAAAATAAATTAATTATCTTATCTCATTCAAACCTAACCTCTACGTGGAAGTTCGCTGATGTGATTGGCAATACACTAAAAGATGATAAATTCAATTACAGATAACCAATAAGTCTCAAAATCAAAACCTCAACAAAATAATATTGGAAGGCTGAAGGGTGTTGGTGATAAAAGTTGCAATTTCCGGAGAATGAAGAGTTTGTATCACATCACATTGGGTTCGTTCCAAGTTTACGGTATATTTTAAACCAGATGGAAATGTTTTTCAGTTCAAAATATAAATTTACGAATAAAAAATACGGTAAATTGAGTGTATAAAAATATTACGTTTCTACAGAGTCTTTTAAATTCATAATGACGTTGGTTATTAATTATTAAATATTTTTGTTGTTAGACTTTTCCAACGCTTCTATGTTTTTAACTACAAAACGTTTCTAGAGGTGAAGAAACTCCTCCCGTTTTCAAGTGAATACGTAAGTATTTAAATAACAAATTGAAAGTTTAATTTTCAGATATTAATTATATTAATTAAATCATGTTTTCAATAACACTATACTTATCTATTATACACAATACAAAAACTACATTTACAACGCAACAAATAACCATAACACTCCGTGCGCTCAGCACAAGAGTTGGAACACTGTTGTAGTACTACAACTAGTTTGAAGAGTTTTTCACTTCCAGAAACTTTATGTAGTTAAAACACAGAATAATAAATATTTGTTATGATTAAAATGTCATTTCAGTGGATTAATATGCATGCAATATGAAATTTTTTTTATTAAGTTAAAAAATGAGCTAAATTTGATATCATTTTGGTTTGGGGATAAAATAAAAAAATGATAATAATAAAATATTATTGACCTGTCTCAAAAATAGTCTTAACATTTATATTTTAAATACGTTTCTAATTATTTTAGTTGGAATGTTATGCTGATAAAATGTTTTTAACTAATTAGTCCATTGTACCTTTTTTAATACAACAATATATTAGAATGTTTTACCGCGTACCGTAAGTATTGAGTTTTTTAAAGTGTAATTGAATCCAACCTTAGCTTCTCATAAGGCAAAAGTATAAGTACAGCACAAGCACTCAAACTTTCAAAATTACAGATTTAGGTCTAATGGGGTGGCTAGTTGTGCTAGTTCAACCAATACTATTATTTTTTATTACATTCAATTTCATAATGACCGAATATTAATTATAATTACCATATTATTCATGACTGAAACCGTGGCGTCTCCTATAATCCAGCTACTTAGAGGTCACGAATTGTGGATAGTTATGAGTGATGGTTGGTGGATGTGGTATTCTCTTGTGTGAATTAACGTCCGACTATTGAAAACTATTGAAGACCATGCTCATAATTATACCAATTCGTAATAATTTAGAGGCAGTGGTTCTGACTCCATGTTAAATTTTAGGTCCCTTAAATATGCCATTGTTGGGCAAATAATTAACAGTTCTGTCTAAGGAACATGTCAGCCTTAGTCAGTAATAAGACTAGAAGATCGCGCCACAATCATCCTATAGTCTTTTCTCATTCATACTTGACTTGAAATACCTACCTGGGTAGGCCATTTCAGTTAAAGGTGTAAAGTATAAAGCATAATAGGTACTGATAGAAATAGATGATTCATGAACAATAATGTATGATGAAATGTTGTTGTTCTATTTATTTACTTTTTTTGTATTTTTAAATGAATTTAAATTACTATTCTTCATGTTAAAGTAATAGTATTTTAGTATTTATTACATCACTTGAAATTTTCAATTAGAATTTTTTAGGCTATTTATTTTTCGTGTTTCGGTTTATTTTATTAAATTTAACTTCTAAAAATTATTTAATTATCAGTTCTTCATAAAATCACTCTCCTGTTCAGAAATTATCTTCAATTTTTCTTTTTTTAGTACTATTATTTCATGAGCTTTTCTTGAACATTTTAAAAATGTTTAAAATTAAATAATTTATACATAAACTCGTCCGACGGCCTACCCACAAACCTGTCAAATGCAAATATGTAAAACCAATTTTATTGTTTTTGTGAAATATAATATTTGAGACCAGTCCTTAAAATTATTCATTTAGTACATATTTGGTTATTTAAGGAACATGATTATACGTTTTATGCAAAAATTTGTGGAAATTTTTTCTGCTTTTTTTTCGCACAGCTAGTTATCTCTTACAAATTGTTAGTAACCTGTCTTTTCATTTGCTTTTTACCTAATAATAGGTACTGATAGAAATAGATGATTCATGAACAATAATGTATGATGAAATGTTAAGTTCGCTATACAGCAGTTTACTTTTGTACGTATTTTTAAAACGAGGTGTTAGAGCACAATGTACGCGGAATATGGTCTAACTATCATGCAAAAAAGATAAAGTAAGTGAAACAAATGTTTCTCCGACAGAAGAAAGGCATGTTTATAAAAGAAGCTGTCTAGTGTATGAAGATTTAGGGCGCGTCAGTGTCAGAGGTCGGTTTACTTTCGCTAAATTTAACTTCGCACACTGTCTACAGTTTACTTGTAAAATCACTCTCCAGCTGTTCAGAAATTATCGTGTTCAATTTTTCTTTTAAATGTTTATTATGTATTTATCCCCACAGAAGACCCTTAACACCTAACACATCTTAAAAATCTAAACACTTCGGTACATTTTATGTCCTCCGGAAATTGTTAGAATCAAACTCTACAAAATTATGAGTTTTGGACGTCTTAAAATTGTAATAATATTCATTCCCAATTTACAAAATTGGTACATAGTAACAATGGACATTCAACTAGTTAACAATTCAATTATGTTAAAGGTTTTACCTTTAGATATTACAATAATTTTAAAATTACATAATTACAAGTAGGTCTAATTATAAAAGATTGTATAGGTTTTATAAACTTCAGTATCTATATCTCAATAGTTTACCAGTCTCGCTTACCGGAAACTTCCGGTTTGTCGTCGGCACTTCCGGTCCCAGGAAATTACCAACGGAGCTGATAAGGACAACAACCTTTGTAAGTTGTATTAATCTTTAACCTCAAAGCCCAAATATATACAGAATATATATTTATAATTTTGCACAAACGTAACGTGTTAATGTAGCTCGATGAACTAAATTGGGTTTAAAATTGTTCTGTAGTCTAAAAAAATAGCAATTTCTCGTGAAAATACAAACAAGGAACACAGTCAATATAACATTCAAGAAACCTTTCTATTATTCTTACATATAATGATTTGATGTGGTTGCAGTTTGATGATTAAATAAAGTCCAATTATAATCCAACAAAAATATCCAATACGAAATAGCTATTTATGTAACGAGAGCGCGTAGGATATCATATTGAACGAGAGGTTTATATGGCTGCACTCAGCTAACGCTTCTTGCTGCCAGAACTTCGAGGGCGGCCATGACAGTTTGCACTCGTATTGCATACAAGATTTTTCCTACAATAATAAAGTCATAGAGGTTATGTTTGATTTTCTTGCTGGGATAAATGTAAAGATAACTTTCAGGTTTCCAGTAACCTCAGTTTTATTGCGCAAAACCGGAATGTTAGTGTTGTAGGAACGGCGACCTCTATCATCTGACTGAGCGCTTAGCGTATGTTATTGGTTAGTTTCACATAGATTTGGAGCGTTCCGTGCATGTGATTGGCCGGTTACTTCGCCGCACTTGGATGGTAATGAAATTATATCCATCCTAGTGAGGGAATGTACTACTTATACGTTCTGCTGACAGTGCGAAATGTGCCTGTTATCGTGCGGTTGTAGGAATAATATATTAACATTATTTCCTTTTGGTAAATACTGCAGCTTAGATCTTGAATATGTATAAGGGGGTGTTTTCAATTCCACTAAACAGCTGTCCTTATAACCATTAGACGTCACATCTTTTTCAAATGTTGGACTAACGGATTGGCAATCCGTTAGACCTCCCCAGAGCTAAGATATGAAGATGTATCACTGTTAAAATAAAACATTTTTATCATGAAAATACGAACCAAACTACTTTTTTGTGTTCCACGTAAAGGTCACATTTAGTTTTATTTATATCCCACCAAAAATAACGTACCTACTAGTAATATTCATTTAGAAGAACATAGAGGTAAATACATACACGGTATTGATATTTCAGTAAATGGAATTAACCACGGTCTATAGCGGTAATTAGCCCCTATAACTCAAAAATAAATATAAACAATCAATCAAACTCATTTTGTAAAGGAAAAATTTATTTTCAAGTGAAAATTAAGTCTTGAAAATGCATATATCCTTTAGAATAGTGATGTAATTTCATTTTAGGGTTAAAATGAAATTACATCACTATTCCTAAATTAATCTTTAATAGTTTTACGAGTGTCCATACTTATGAAGTAAAAGATAGTTAATTAATTGTTATGTAAAGTAAAGAATTATTTTCTCAAAATAATAATTTACATGGTTTTAATTTTTTATTTAGTCACTATTCTACGTAGTTGTACATGTCACAGAAAGAATGCAGGGCTCTCGTCAGAACTTATGGAAGCCCTGCATTCTTCAATGCATTTTACAATGTGTTGGTAGAACTACCAATAAACTTTTGTTATTTCATCATTACCACGTAACATCATTACCGACACCTTATTTACAATGAGAGACGACCCACATGGCGTTAGTGGATAATTTTATTTAAGGTTGCCGTAGGTCCTTATCCTTCTGAGGATGAAGAGACCTCGAGCAAGCAATCCCGCCAGTTTTTCATGTGATCGTTCTAACCTTGTCTGTCATTCAACCTCACACCTAGGAAGTCAGCAGTTTTCGATTTCTCCATTTGATTCTCTCCAACTAACAGATTATGAATCCTTTTTTTTAATTTTGTCACTGGGCTGTTTGGATTCTCAGTTTGTAATATTATTGATGGAAAACCAAAAAAAGGAGAGGTCCAAGGACAGATTCTTGCTGAACGCCGTTGGAGATGAGTTTGTGGGTTGAAAGAATTGTCCTATTTTTTATCTCGGTGATTTGGAACCGATTAGTCAGGTAAGATCTGAGCCAATTCAGCGCCAAACCAGAGATTCTAATTTAAGCCAATTTTTCCAATAACATATGATAGGATTGACAGAATCAAAGGTCTTGGACATGTCTGCGAAACTCACTGGTTAGTATCACTTTAGGCTTTCGTCCAGTATTGCAAAACTTAAAAGTAATATGATATTAGTATAACGATATAATTTAATTATTGACGAAATTATAGTTCATCAATGCATTCAAAAGAAGATGTTGATTTAACACCGTTCAAATTAGGATTTATTGAAGAACCCAGGTCATCAATTTACGATGGTCAGTTTATAATTTTTTACTATTAGCTATAGTTTATGATTAACACCTTATTGTAGTTAATTTTTTACATTCTACGTAACAATGTAAGTTTCATCGGATTTTTTACATATAAAATAGTTGGTTGGTTATGGATTGATTTATCTTACGACACAATAATATAATGATTTTAGTTAAACATGTCGAGTATTATAAATGTTGTTTACATTTTTATTATTAAATAAGTTTCGAATGAAATCTGTTCCACACCATACATACGTCAGGCTCAGGCATCCTTATTTCGCGGCCATCAGAATTTTTTGTGGCCCACGGACTGTTAGGATTAAAATAAAATTTAGTTATGAAAATCTGCATTTTACTAAAGGCATGGTTGAAGGCAAAACAGATTCAAAATTCAAAACAAATCCTGGGGATGGTCTGACCCCCATTTCACTGGGAACTATTCTATAGCCGTGGAAGTGAGCCACCGTAAAAATGTTTGTATTTATTTCCGTGTGGGAAATAGGTTAGATCATAGATATGTCAAAAGGAATGTTTTTGGTTCCTTTAAACAGCTGTCGTTATAACCATAAGGCATTACAGATTTTCATGTTACAAATTATTAACACCCCCCTCCCATCAGCTAAGATATATCCATCCATGTCAAAAATGTTTGTATTTACTTCCCTGTGGGAAATAGGTCAGATCATAGATATGTCTAGAGGGAATGTTTTAATTTCATTAAAACAGCTGTTCTTATTCTTTTATATTTAAAATCCAATAAAATAATAGTTCTGGTAGTTTCTATGGAAACCTGTTACATGTTTTCCATCTTGAAAATCACTAACACCCCCCCAGAGCTAAGACTATCCATGTCAAAAGATCACGAGCCGGCTCTTCCTTGCGGCCCTGAGAAAAATTTTAGGCAGACCAAATTGGCTCTTTGAAAAATCCAGTGAGGAACCCTGCTCTACATAGTAGATTTTTTACACTCTAACTAAAATTACTCTATGTAATTTGTTATTTTTCTTTGTGCTACGTATTTTTAAACGGCGTTGATTTGTTGAGTTTCTTTTAAATGTTTGATAGTTTGTTTGGGCCGTTTGGGGAGGGAAACAGAAAACCAGGTTAAGTCGTCCTGTGTGTGATACAGTTAGATTATTATTTTTGTGAAATCTTTATTTATAAATACAGAGATTTACAGTTTTAAAATATGGCTTCTGCTCTAGAGGGCTACGTAAACCGTATCCTTTTTCTTAGTTTTTAGGTTATGCATGAAAAAAGTTGTTTGCATTAAGAAAATTTGTTACAACTTAGTCCAGCATGATGAACACGACTTTCTTAGAAAGAGGAATGACGACAAAGCTAGTTACTATTATATTTTGTGTTCAATGATAGATAGTTATCTAGGGTTTGTTTCTGGTGTTTTTAAGACTGATTCATTGGCTAACAACTTGAGGCTTCATCACATGATCATATCTAGTCACCATGCTATCATAAGCATTTTGTTTAACTGACAAAATGTGAGTCTTATCTATGGGCACCATTAAGATCAGATTTAACAGTTACCAAGTTGGTGTCAGTTTCATATATTTTTAAACCTCCTAGATGTAATCATTTATGCTAAGTTAGTTAAAATTTATGTAGACTTCCTCCATTAGGAATGCCATATGTATTCCAATATATTAAATGGAAGTATAGATAGTAGAACATGCCAATACTACTCACATTTTGATACTATCTCTCAAAACTCCCATTAGGTATTTTGTCAGTTATTTGTATGATGGAGTGGAGGGATGTCAAATGGCATCTATTACATTTTTTATACCTGTGTATAAAGGTAGAAATGGAGTTCACTCATCTAACTTGATTAGGCCTAAATAAACCTCACTTCCCGAATGGGAGAGGATTTTGATGACCTAGTACAGATGTACATCGTATCAATCCTAGTAGTTGTTGAACTTCACTTATTTGTGGGAATACACCACCAGAACACTTATAATAACTCTCCGAGTATCAATTGTCTACCAATAGATAATCAACGTTTTGGGGCGTCCATCGTTTACTTTTGGACAACCACACAGTTTTTCGTTAAAGTGCTCTAAGGCCGGTTACGGACCACAAAAATGGACTGAATACAGTCAAACCTAGATGTAACGAATCTTAATAAATCCCTTGATTTAACAAATATTTTTAACTGTGTAAATTACACACAATGGAAATTTTACCTTTTTTTACAAATAAGTTATGCAATGTTTAAAACCTTGATGTTACGAATTTTTAATAGTACTGGGAAACAAACGACTTCTACATAACCAATATTTTTGTTAGACCTTTGCATAACGTATTTCATCTTTATATAACGAAAGATCTACATCTAACTTCTGTATAATGTAAATAAACAAACGTGTCCTAAACTGTGTCATTTCTCAGAACAATCTATATCCTGTTGCTTTAGTTATCATTGGTCATCGTTGTGTTAGTTAAAGTCGCTTTAGTTACTGTTGGAAAATCATAATTAGCATTGGTTAAAGTCGCTTTAGTTTCCGTTGGGTGAATTGTGAAGTGAAATCTTAGCTGATCTAACATATTCTTAGGTAGGCCTGTAGCATATTTTTTTATTCAGTCCCGTCATATTTGTTATATCAAGGTTTGACTGTACTGTTAACTCTTAACACGGAGAAAGCCTCCGCAAAATGACAATCGCTTCACTGCATTGCTACTCACAAGGAAACAAAAGGAGTGTGGGGGTTGTAAATAGTTTCGGGGTATTCCTGGAATGAGGCGCGTGAGGTACAGAGCCTGAAACGGCTGCCGAAACCCGATATGCCTGCCTATTTAAACAAAAACTACAAGTGCAGAGGAAAACTCCGTAAGCACCCTCTCGAGGGTTAATAAGCCGCAATTTGGGCTGGTGGATAAAATATTCTAAGTGTCTATTCGCACATCCAAACGTACATTCTGACACTTGGGTTAGGTTAGGTAAGGTTTTTTGTTTTTTAAATAAAAGATACCATCAATAATTTTGGCAAATGATGAACCTCTATTGTTCCTGGGTACTAGTTTTTCTTAGATATAACATGTTTTTCTCAGAAATATAGACGTCATGTGGAGCGGACGTTTGTGGCAACAGTCATGAGCTACTGTCTCTGAGTCCATTCCATGTTCCATTCTTGTTGTTACTGAAGTTTTATCTCAGTACTGTAGGGAAATATTCGTCCCAAGTACAGACTTGTATTGAGTTAAATCGGAGGGAGGCTACATTGCAAGCCCACTACAGAATCATGCAGGAGTATATGTAGTGTTAGAATCACAAAATGATTCCTTCTCTCCAGCCAATGATCCAGCATAAGCATAGAAACAAGGCGTTCTTGTGTCAGCTCCTGACAGGCCTAGGGATTTTTCAGAGTTATCTCCACACGGTGGGAAAAGTTAACTCGCCAACCTGCTATTTCTTCCCTATGATGACATTTTTCATACTCTCTTAATTTGCAGTCAGTCAAAGACCAAGAGACTGACTCTTACATCGTGGATACCATGTTATGGCTTGAAGACAGGTGGTGAACAGTCCCGCGAGACACTGCTTTGCGACTCATATATAAAACTTACATACCTATGTGAATTAAATAATTACTTTACCAATTTTCCTTAATTAATTGTCAGGAACTGTTTCAATAATAACTGCAGATGGACGTAATTTTGTTGTAAGTATAATTGCAACATGAGATTCTGGCAGAAGATTTATAGAATTAAACATTTTTACAGACAATATCACCTTACATTTCAAATGTTAAGAACATAATTTATGTTTTATGTGACAGTCCATGTGCAAAACCTTTAACAGGCCTTGGCTTATTTCTATATTATTGGCAATACATCCTTGTGTTTCTTGATTGGTTAATTAAGAATTACTATATATACGCACATTTACAGAATTCATGTGTGTCTTAAAATATGTAGCCATTGCTACTTGACCAATAATTTATAATATATTGAGATATGTTTTTGTTTAGTTCTAAGATTAGAGACAATAAAATTATACAATATTTAGTAAATTTTGAAACAATGCAGTACTAACTGTAATTGCTATTTTAACTTTTTTTAGCGGTGTGCTTTATGTATTTACTCTAGGTTAGATTACATGACATAGCCTATTGTATGAAAATACTTATGGCAAAATAAAAATCTTTGGATTACAACTAGGCCTGAGCAATCTGTACAAATTATAGAATATAAAGAAATAAAGGTTTTATGGAACTGTCAAAACATCAGTAAATAATGGTCGAAAAGAACTGTCTTTATATATTAAACATTTCATCGAAATAACTTTAGAGAAAACAAACCCTATTTGATCAGCCCATGTGTATTGGTGTACCTTAACTTAATACATCATCTTTAATTTATCACAATATTGGTTAGTTTTTTGGCTAGGCTTATCCTATTGGACAGTTTTCCTTGAACCATTCAACTTCGATACCCAGTGTGTTACTATTATTCGATACCAAGCATACTGTAGAACATTGATAATTCTGGTTAATTTTGATCAGACATCATCTCAATTGTCAAAATTACCTTAAAAAAGGCTTGAACGCACAATTTGAGAAAACATGATTTAAAATTGTATATTTTCTAGTAAATGGTCTAAAAGAGATAGGTATTAAATTCATTTTTTTCATGCACTATATCGTATTTTATTTACAGGAACATGTTTAGGCCTATGTACAGTATACACATAAAACACTACATCTTTGAGTTTAAAAAAATTATTTTCTTGATTAGGATTACACTATAGGTATAGGCTTTTGAACTGCGGCAGTGGTTCGTTTTTGCTTCTCCCCACGACACTGTATGCCACGCACCATTCTCCCATCACCCATTAAGTATTAGTGTAAGGACAGTCGTATGAAATTTTATTTTATAGCTAAAGACAAATCCAGATTATTGACTGGAATTATCCTTACTCTACGGTATATACTTATCCTACGAACACAATTGATTGTTGGCTGTTAATTGTTCATTTTCATGACTGATGTCTATAGGAAAACTAAGATTGTTTTTCATAAGCTTATCAACATTTCAGGGTACCTTGAAGGGGTTTGACCAAACAATCAACGTGATCTTGGACGATAGCCATGAGAGAGTCTACAGCACATCTCAAGGAGTGGAGCAGGTAGTCCTGGGACTTCACATAATCAGAGGAGACAACATGTCAGTATGCCCTTTTGAATGATGTTGTGCCATCTCCAATCAATACCTGTCACATTGGAAATCAACATTGTTTATTAACAACTGTTTGGATTTCTTTTGTTTACATTTAACTCGTCGCAGTATTGTTACCTCGAGTTTTGTAAGAGATATCGTTTATAGGCCCTCCCTAACATCTAATTTCTTAGTAATTTTAGAGCTTATGAAAAAAACACTTGTAGTTGTATCATTGAACACTGTTTTAATACTCCATTGTTTTTAGAGGCTTTTTTAACATGTAGAGGCTATGCATCTATGATTCTATATATTTACTATTTTAGTACCAGGCCGGTGCTAATTTCATCGGAATTGGTCCAGCCGTTTAGAAGGAATTCACTTACAAGCACACGTACAGAAGATTTTTATATATTAAGACATTCAATTGTTTTTTTTATTGTCAATAATTTAATCATAATTATCAGTAGCTGACTCGTCCTCTTAATTTTCCTAATTTATGTAGCTCAAAAGAATACTCTCATTTACATTTGAAGTTATATAAGTCATTAAAACACAAAAAAACTCAAAGTTAATTCTGGCATAACAAAACTTAATTTTATGGCATATACAATAACTGTTACGCCAAAAGTATTGACGTTAGAATGCATCTAACATCAACTTCGACGCCATTAGTATCGTAGTGAGGAGACAGATTAACAACCCTGTCATAGCGCACTTTAGCCCTTCCCCTACCATGCAACTATGTGATAGTATTTCTGTTGCATTGTCAAAATGGTGTGTTGTATACTTATTTGTGAATACGTGGAATGTAAAAGGTTTATTCCTGAAAATAAAAAATATTCTTTGTTAGGCACTGATAACGATATGGGACTTATCTATAACTTAGTTAATAAATTACTCAGTTATTTCTAATTGTATAATTGAATCTATACTCTCTCTTCACTTGGTGGAGAGTTGGATATAAACCCTGATAGGCTGTTTTTTATCCCAAGAACCGAGGTTAGCAGACAGGAAAAATTAACACCTGATGTTTCAGCGCCCTTATTTTAAAGAGTTAAAAACATTTACTTTACAAACTAGAAAAACTCTAAGTCCTACATTAATATTCTTTGTCTTTTTTCTAGAGCTGTTGTTGGTGAGCTGGATGACACCATTGACTCAAGATTAGATCTCAACAACTTGCGAGCAGAGCCCATTGGCCCTGTAGTGTTCTAATGTTACTCCAAAGTGAAATAAAAGTGAAAATCGTTTTGACATTGGTCTAAACCTTTAGACTGCTTGGTTGTAATAGCAATCACTGGTGATGTCGTGAAGATATATTTAAGAGACACTATGTACATTTTTTATTTATGTTTGTAAAATAAAACAAATGAAGTGAGATGTATATTTCTGGATTGTTTTATTTATATTAAGAAAGCTCCGTTAAGTATCTGGAAAATACTGGTTCACATTTACTATTAATTCATTATAACTGTGATTGCATTAGCAACTGAAAACCACTACTACTAGCTGATGTAGCGGAGTAGGCTCAAAATACCTCAGTGTTTTTTTGCCAATGTAGGTTTTGACTGGGACAGTGGCGTCATCCTGTAATCCAGATACTTGGAGGTCACGAATTGTGGATAGTTGTGAGCGATGGTCGGTGGGTGTAGTGTTCTCTTTTTTGTACAAACGTCCGCACTATTGAATACTATGTTAATCCGCAAAGACCATCCTTATAATTAGACCAATTCGTAATTCATAGGCGTGGTACCGGATACCACGTTAAACTTTAGGTCTCTTAGGTGCCATCGGCTGTTGGGCTATTAGCCCTAGAACACAAAGGCTCCCTGAGACAAGCGTTGTTACAAAGTAGTCTCACAGACTACTTTTTTTGAAAATAAATAAAAAATACTTTTAATGACAGGGAAATTTTTTTAATTATAAAAACACTTCAAATGAACATTGAATCAATGTTTTAAAAGAATTTAATGTTCTAAATCTTACTTGTTCTGGCACTCGCAGCAGATTGTGATTGGTGATCGCCACACATGGCATTTGCGCAGTGTCCACAAAAATGTTTTCCATGCGCAGTAATCCTTGAGGTCAGAGGGCACAAACCTTCCTTCCTTGTTGGACTTGTTGTTGAGCTTCATTTGGCACACTTACATAATATATATGCAATAGATTGCCGGACGAGAGTTCGTCACAACATTGTGGCCTGTAGCCAGGGCTTCAGGAGCTCTCTGGGCATTTCTCTGAGAAATTTTTGCCGACTTGGCCTACAATCTACTCAGAGATAATTTTCTACATATAATACATATGCATTGTTTTTAAGTGATGTTTATCATGTTATAAAACGTGCATGGGGCCACCTCCTTGTTTTACGACTGCAGGAAGAGTTACTGCACATTTGGTCCAATGCAAATAAATATTTACACTATATACAACATATATTTACAATATAATGTTTAACTAACACCGTATCACGGAAAGGTGAAGGTATACTATACTCTGTAATAAGACTCCACGATCTACACACGTTGCGAGTCTGCTCGTTAAACAAGGGGGCGCAAGCAAATACCAACCAGACCCTTTCAATAGTAGGCCAAGACCGACAGCTACACGGGAGTTTTGTGAATTTTAGTGGA
The DNA here is from genome assembly GCA_023375725.1 of Nephotettix cincticeps. NCBI lineage: Eukaryota > Metazoa > Arthropoda > Insecta > Hemiptera > Cicadellidae > Nephotettix > Nephotettix cincticeps. The sequence goes on from CM041785.1 coordinate 4,643,374, forward strand.
GTGGAAGGGGGTATGGAGTAGAAATGACACCTTGCGCGTCATCTCTCAGACGACGCCTTTGTGTTCTAGGTTAACAGTTCTAAGGAACATGTCAGCCTTTGTCAGTAACAAGACTACAAGATCGCACCACAATCATCTTGCACTCAATCCTCATCAATACTTGGATTAAAATAACTAACCTGGTCACAATTTCAATAATCTAATTCTTCCAAATTCTCTTAAAATTGTAAATCATCCCAATTTATTAGTCTGGCCATAAAAATTTAATCTCAAACATTAGACATCATTGTTTGGCTCTCTGAAAATACTGAAAAATTATGTCTGATTGACTGACTATCTAGAAAGGAATGCTGTAATCACGAGTCCCCACTTTGGATTTCAACAAATCAAAAGTACTTAAAATGCATTATTTGAAATCACAAATTTTAATTCACAAGAGATTGGAACTGGATTGAGTGTTTATCCTTGATTTAGCCTAAGCAATTGACTCCATCGATAGAGAAAAACTAAAGTTCATTAAGGTTAAAGGGGTTTCATCGAATTGGTTCTTTAGGATTGATAACAGTTATTATTCAGGGTAGGGAGAAGACCAAGGTCTTCTCCTTTTTCCAGCTTACATAAATTATTTGGTGTATGTCAGGATAAAAAATGTTTCTTTGGGCTAATTACGCTCAATCGACTGCAAATGGGATGAGGTTTATGAGAGTGTGTCATCAGACTTGGAAAAGATCAAGTGTTGGCTGGATCAGAACTTTGAATTGTTACAAAAACTAAATGCCTCCCTATATTCTTCAAAACATGACAATAATCCAAGCCCCTGAAATGTAGTTCTGCACTCCTGTGGTGACCGTCGGCCTGGTGTCTGTAGCTGTGGACATGTTGAGCAACACAAATATTTAGGAGTTTTTTTATCAAAAATTATTTTGGATTCCACACATACAATTCGAAAGGCAAAAGCTGAGAAGTTTCATTTATGCATTTGCCTAGTGGGGCAGGGTGCTGGTCGTGTGGCACTGCAGATCGATTTACTTTGCATACATGCAGTCGGTTTTCCAATCAGAGTCATGGCGTGAGGCAGGGTTTCATCACTTACAAAAACAATGTGAAGAAAACCTTCCAGATATCCAACAGAAGCTCTTTTTTCTGAATTTCCAGTGTTTTAATTAAAGACAAAGGTACTATTAATGTTTATAAAACGAAACAAAACATATATTTTTACGCACTTACATCATTATCATACCAGACAGAGACTAAATTTTGGTTTTAATTTTCCTAGATAAACAATAAGTACAGTTAATAACAATCCTTTTCTTTTGACTCATGTTCTATATAGAAACATCCCACAAAAAATATGGTATGCCTAAGGAGGTAGTGTCTTAGGTGTGTATTTGGTCTGCTGATGATTGAACTCTCCCCGCACAGAGATTTATAGTCTATGCGGGGAAATAATTCCTATACAGATGTATGGATTGTAAACTTGTTAATTAATTAGAGAAATAAAGTGATTTGATTTGATTATTGGCTGGAACCCCAGCCCACTATGGTGTTTCAAACTCCACAAGTTAATACTAGAGACAAACAAGGAACGAAAACCAATGTCTGAACTTGTGGCGGCAATGTAGCAGGTTCAGATTCCTATGCTGTGTCAATACTCAAAAATATTGTTCTCAGGCAGCTTGTTGAACATCCCATCTCATCACAGATAATTTGTACCATACCTTTACAAAGTAAAAAACTCATTTACTGGATTTGATGAGTATTAAATTAGTTGTTTAATTGTTTGGTAAGTAATAGTTACCAAGTTAAGGTAAGTAATAGCCATACAAATTAATTATTTTATTCAATTATGGTTAAGTATTATTAAACTTTACTGATAAAATATCATTTGACATTATTTGCACTATTTATCCATTTATAAATGTTAAATTCGATTTGGATGTGTTTACTTAAAACATGGAGCATTGGTCTAGTGAGAATAATGTCACGTACATTTAAATGTGGGTCGTAGAGGAAAGGTGCCATCCGTAACACAATATTACTGTGGTTGAAGATCTCGGACCCTCGTGTTAGTCTATCAAACAAAACCCCTAAGGGTGTCCTAGGTTGGATACAACGCCAGAAAGCTTAAGGTGAGTGAGGCAAGGAGTGTTGACCACTAGGAAGAGTAGCAGCTGTTCTTCGAATTTATGATCTATCAATGGGTGAATTTTGCCCATTGATTAACACTTCCACCTGTACAAAATTGTCACTGTTTAAAAACTGAAGCCTCAGGACTTTGCTAATTGTCAAATCTCTTCGCAACGAATGATCGACCTTGTGTTTGCATTGTTCGTGAGTGCTGATTGGTCAACACACATTGATTGGTCAACACACATTACCTCACTTGCTCTACGTTTCTTGTCATATGACTGAATTTAAATGCCCATTGCGTTTTTATTTCAGAGCTGAACCAGTTTGTCTAAATTTCATAATCCACAGTAGTATTGTGTTGCGGGCTGTATGACATCTTTCCTGTACGACCTATTTTAAAAGTATGTGAAATTTTCGCTAAGCGATCATAAACTACCTCACTCAGAATCTCCACTTTTAGAAAATGTCTGAAACAACAAATGTGCACTGCTTACTAGACCACTACTCCATAGCATAGAGTGGCCTTGAACATGCCCGCTCTCCATCAACCTCTATCGCCCATCTGTCGGACTGTAAGCTAGCAAATCCTGTCAGTTATTTTTTTCCATTCCCCTTAAGGTGCCTCTACCAGTAATACTAAAGAGCTAAACGGAATAAATTTATTAGAATTTAATGTTAGCCTAGTTACCAATACTTGTTATTTACATATTTTACAAAAGAAAATTACTTACAAAATTTAAAATGGGCCTTTTACCATCCACCCTATTGAAGTCCTTGTCACAGCCATGCAGATCGGTGAATTATTCCTTCTTAATATAAATCAAGATAATTAGGATTCACCAATAATAGTGAACATATATGTGTAAAAAATGCCATGGAATCTTTTTTTAAACAATTTGCAAAATATTGGATTTATTCATCAGCTCAGTCAGTTAAGACAGTGAACTTTAATCTCAATTTTCAACTCAGTGTATGATTTTCCATATAAAAGAGTTCGAATATTAAGTAAAATATAAGTAAAAGACAAGTGAGCATAACACTCAGCAAAATTTGGTTTGTTCTGTGCATTTCGTAAAAATGACATAGTTTACTTATACATTTACCACAGCTCATATTTAAAGGTTAATACCCTATCAACAACACTGTTCAATAGATTATATTTTTGCGTTCAGTTTTTCAAAATACCTATTTTAAAAATGACGTAGTTTTTTTGTTTAATTGACAGATTTTAAAAGATTTCAGAGCACCCATCATGATTATTGCCAGCAATTATTTTAACCATATAGGATATTGCATGTTGAATACTGAGTACCGTATATTATTATGACAAAAAGTAGTTAAAGAAAAGTAACTCTATCTCGACATAACTTATTTATTGTCCGTATTTATATTCCAGACAACTTATCAACAAATTTATTAATTTTAGAGAACAACTAGCTGATAATCAGGAAGTAAAATAGCAATATTATATGAAATAATACTTTTTATTTGAATACAACAGGCAACTCTTCTTAGTAAAAATATTATCAGTAGAAAAATTAGATTCTTCAGTGAGTTAAAAAAAGGTACAGTAACAGAAAAAGATGATTACATTAGAGAATGAGTAGGCCTATATAACAAAAATTATTTATAAAAATTAACGATGCAAAGAAAGTGTTTCTCATTAATATTTATTAGATATAAGCCTAGAGCATATGAAAGCTAAGAGTGAATTTGAATGTAAAATAGTAAGACTTGTATATTAGCAACAATAGCCTACCAGTAATTGTTCAGCCCTTAAGGGATGACAGTCCAGCACGCATGATTTCATCGACAAGGAGCAAATTGCTTGCAATCACAGTGCAAGAGTTAATGTATTGCCGTTTAACTCCAAGATTATCATAGATTCCAGCGTCGATTGGTTTCAATGGTTCACCAGAGTTGATGTCAAGTCCTACAGGGCCTCCAGAGCTCTTGTACTCTTCCTGAAGTTTGACGATTGTATCTTGAACATCAAATCCACTATTGATGGCAAGCACTTTGGGTATGACTAGAAGAGCTTCTGCAAACGCTTGAACGCCAAGCCTTGTTTTGCCCTTTACAGTATCCTTGAATGTAAGCAATTCCTGAGATACTGCTACTTCAAAAGCACCTGCACCTGGTACGAGGGCCTTGTCATCAATTGCATTTTTTATAGCTCTAAGACCATCCCTAACAGCATCTTTGATTTGTGTTAAGGTATACTTGTTTGGACCCTTGATCAGAATTGTAACACTCTGAGGGTTCTTGCATTCCTCAACAAAGGTATATTTATTTTCGCCCAAGATATGCTCGTAGACAAGACCGGCATAACCAAGGTGTTCCTCTTGTATGTCATCCAGGCAGTTCAAGGCCATTCCTCCACAAGCAAGAGTGAGACGTTCCATATTCCTCCTTTTAGCTCGTCTTAAAGCAATTATGCCTTCTTTTGCCAACATATCCAAAGAGAGAGGGTCAATACCTTGTTGGTTGATTACCACAAATGATTTGTCAGTGTTGTCACAAACTTTCTTCTTCAGAGCAATTACTTTTTCCACTCTTTGGAGGATAAAATCTCTCTCTGCCATCAACATTTTTTCCCTCTCTTCAGCAGTTTTGTAAAAAAACCCTGAATTAACTTCACTTTTCTCATACTCCATGCTAACATTACACACCAAGATATAGGCATTTTTCGCCTGTTTTGGCATATCAGGATGTCTAGACCCATGATCCATCACAAGACCCTTTATTAGACTAGTCTCACTAGCTGTCTTGTGTTGCATTTCCATAATTTCGACCATATGTAGATCTAGTTCTGCGTCTTTCTTTTGGATGGCAAGGACAGCATCAACACAGATATCAGTTAATACATCAGCTATCTGGGGTTGAAGTTTAGTGCGTAGACATGTACGTGTCAAATCAAGAAGGTTTTCCCTTTTCACTTCAATAGGAATTTTCATTTTCTCTAGCACCTCCAAAGCCTTAGTGCGCGCCTTTTCAAAACCATCAACAATGATACGTGGATGGAGCCCTTCAGCAATATAAAGATCAGCCTGTTTGAGTAACTCACCAATTATCAAAACAGTAGATGTAGTTCCATCACCAGTCATGTCATCCATAGCAGTAGAAGCTCTGGCTATTAAAGATGCTGTTGGATGTTGAATTTGCATTTCATGAAGTAAAACATTTCCATCTTTGGTGATCTTGATGTCACCACTCCCTGAAACCAGCATCTTCATAGTGCCTTTAGGCCCTAGATTAGATTTCATCACATCTTGGATACCTTTAGCAGCTGAAATATTTATAGCTAAAGCCTGAGCTGCACGAGCAAACTCCGCTTTCGGATTTAACATAGTAATTGCTGCCATGATGAATGTAGGAACACAAAACTAAAATTTAATATACTATAGTTCAACTTAACTAACAATTCACTAAGAAACTTAAACGTTTGTAACTCACACAGTCAGATACTTCACATGTGCTACACAAAGAGGGTTAGACCATGGATAGATAGAATGGGATAAATGAACTCAACTCATTATTTTCATTGTAGCTTTTATTCTTACTCTCACTCACATCACATGTCATAAGTACTTAAGAGTTGATCCATAGATTTGTAATAGTAGTATTATATATAAATATGCTTACCACAAATAAATATTGTTTTAAAGTTGCGTCACGGTTCAGTGGTTGAGTCATGACAAAAATAAATGGTAAACTAAAGGTTTATCTTTAGTTTTTGCCAGGAATTGTATCTTGATATTGCTGGCAAGCAAGTATTAGAACATATCGAAATTACCATTCAACACATAATTAGAGAAATTATTTGAATAATTTCTCCTGAAGCATTTGAAGCACATTTACCTCTGGATTATTCTATTAGGTATATCATTATAGAGCATAATTCTCTGAAACAATGCATTTAAACCCCCATCTCCTTTTAAGATATCATTATTTTTTTGTTAACTTATTGATTTATTAATGTACTATGCAAATACTGGTATAGTACATATAAAAAAATTACATATATATATACTCTAATGTAAGTATGTAATGTACTATCGAATCGAGGATCTTAATCTATGTCAGATAATTGAGTTGTCAATGTCGCGTGAAGTGTCAGTGTCAAGTTCTCATATGAAGTGCTGTCACTGCTGGCTTGTCGCGTGTTTTTGTTTTGGAAATTCTAGTAGTTAAGTGCTTAATAGCCTAAATCATTGAAGGAAACATTTTATCTCTTCCCTTTGAAATCGAAATGCCGTCCTAATAATTAGTAAGTGTCCTGTAACGTGATTAAAATGCCATCCTTCCGTCAGAAAGTAGCAGGTTTTATTAGACAACTATCCAATCCTTCAGAAAATCGTCCGTTGGAAGAAAATCAGACCAGATCTACATCAGATTGTTTCATTCAACGATACCTTAGTGGGTAAGCATACCCTGATATTAATCTAGAGCTCTCAATCACAAATTTCTACTCAGAATAATATATCATGATTCTTTCATGCAGGCTATCACTGTGTAATATGCCTAGGCCTTTTCACAGTACTGTACTTTTAGAATAAAAAGCTTTGGATTTTTTGACCCTCAAATGAAATTTATTAATTAGTTTATATGAGAACTGCTTTTAGGTCTACATTCCTGGATTTAGGCTTGAGAAGTTTTTTTGTGTCTTGCTCATACTCTTGGGTGACAATAGCTGTAAAGGGTTTGTGTTTAGCCTCCACTTTGGTTAGTTATGGTACCAAACCAGAAGTTAGTTGATGAGGCTATGTGAATTCTTATTACCTGTTCTGAAATGGCGACCTATGCAGGTAGGTATTTTAAGCCAATTTTGAATGAGAAATGAGTGTAGGATGATTGTCGTGCAATCTTGTTACTGACTAAGGTTGACATGTTCCTTAGACATAACTGTTAATTAATAGCCCAACAGCCAATTGCATATCTATGGGACCTATAGTTTAACTTGGGATCCGAACCACAATTTTGTCTCTGAATTTCGAACTGGTTCAATTATGTAGTTGGGCTTTGCGGATGTATGTAGTATCCAGTAGTTCGGATGTTATTCCACAACAGAGTACACCACATCCACCGACCATTGGTTATTACTAGGCCTATCCATAATTCAGGGCCACCAAGTAGCTGGATTACAGGACATGCCACAAAATCAGTAATCTTTATGATTATGCCACTTATCAATGTCACTGGTTAGGGCCTATTGCAGCTAATTGCAATTTTTTATGGATGGCTTTCCAAATTCTAGTCAAATTCATACTTGAAAAGTATCAATATCACGATGAGAGAGAGAAATACTTTATTAACAATCATTAAGATTGAAAATGGCATCAAACCAATGCTAATATTTTGCTAGATAATTATTCCGGAGGATAAAAACCCACTATTTTCACCAATAGCGATTTAGAAAATACATTATTTCAAGACTCTTGAAAGACCATGATACAATTTCATTATTATCTGTAGGTAATACCTATAATGTAGGTTACCATATCTTTGTGGAATGTTGAGTATGGTTTTATAAGTGTCCATATTAGAATTATATATAACATCATCTGAAGCAATGGACCGAGGTTCCTTGATACATTACCCTTGATAGTAATTTTGTTAACCCCAAATTTAAATGAATATTTTACTTTTACAGACGAGAAGTTAATAGAGATGAACCAAAGATTGTACATGGAAGGACTGCTTATGATCTTCCTCCGAGGTCACTGGGGGTCATATCCAAAACGATAGTTACCGCTATGACAGGACCTAATGGAGGACTAACTACGGTCAACCAACGCCAGAGGCACCTATCCATCTCAGATCCAGATGTCCACTTTATAGATATTGCTGATGACGATTCACAATTAGGTAATAAGCACTATTACAGTAATGATTGTGGTCAGATCTGATTTTATTACAGTTTTATGTGTTATTTATTATATATCTGTTGCCATTACTACTGTTACGGTACATTTATTATATACTGAAACTCTATAGAAGTTCCCTGCGCTTATCTCCTCTTTAAATGCATGTTCACTACATTCATGTAGCCTATTTTGTTATAACTGGCTGTGTACCGAATCTAAATAAATATAGGAGGCTCAGAGAATGATATTGTTAAGAGTATAATGAGAAGTATGCCTACTATTTTCCTTGTTTTAAAGTTCTTGTTTACTGGATCTTAACTAATTTCTGTTAGGTCGTTCATCTTGAATTTCAATCATCCTCAACCCTTCAGCCAGTATAGACGTTCCAAAACATTGAAATGTACTGTGTTAGAAATAGTAACCCAATTGGCACTTACATTTGCCCGAGGAAGTAAGAAACAAAATCCACGTTATTATACTAATACTGTAAAAAATAGCAATTAAATAAGATTCAGTAAAAAAATGTGAAAATAATAACAAAAAAATAATTAGCAAGGGTGTTATAAATAATGTGGGTGTTAAAATATTATTTATTTTTATAAAATAAAAGAAAAGCAAGGTTCCAGAGTCTTACCTCTTGTGCTCATCCATGGAGTAATAACTTAAGGAACACAGGCCATGCCCATTGCACTGCCATTCTTCATTGCCCAGCCTAGGCAGAAAAAGAGGATGTCTGCCAGGCTCCAGACTGCTAGGGACCCTGGGGTCTCCAGCTAGGCCCTGAGCCCAAACCACTACAACTAGTATACCAGCACTAACCTCCCCTGGTAGTTAGATGTGTAGCTGCCCTAAATTGGGACAACATTTATTTTTGTTCCGGTATCCAATATTTGTATCTAGACTGACAAAATATTAGATACATGAACCATGATAGGTTATTGCTATTTTTATATACACTATAAATAATCAACCTAACTTAATTCTGTCTATAGTTTTTTGAAGGCTCAATACAGTAGAGTCTCGGTTAACTGAGGTAATTGGAACTGATAATACCTAGGACACGGTATACCTCGGATAAGACGGTACATAACCTAAAAATCGCCAATGGAGTTATAAATAGATTCTAAAACTTATTAAATCTATTACTAGAACGTTTATTTTAGGTTATTAGTACAATAAACACTGTAATATGTGCCACACTAATCCTAAAACATGATTTCACAACAGTATCGCAATAGCCTTCGTAAACCTCAAATTAGGTAAACCTATTATGAAAATTATTACTTACTTTTTAATTACATCCAAGCTGCAATATAAACTTGAGAGAAAAATCACATAACACATTGTTTTTAATATAAAACTCATATATTACAAAACTGAAAACAGTTAATAATTATTCTTGTTTACTAAAGAAATATGAAATGTTTTTGCTGAAAAAAGTACAAAATTTACAGAAGAAACTACATTCACAATAGTTTTTAACAAAAAGCAGATCTGTGGGCGTATAAGAAAGGGCAAACAATCGCTTGATAGTTTGTGCGTTGTTGCCTTTGCTTTAAAATGTATAAAACTCGTCCAAGGATAGCCTCGGTTAACCCGGTGCTTCCGTTAAGCGGAACTCAGCTAAGAGAGGCTTTACTGTATTAATTTTAAAGGGAAAAAAGACAAATTTTGCTTATAATATGAAATACCTACTCTGATAAAACTTCATGCATAGCATAGATCTTGTCGTATAGATTCTGAAAAGTCTCAGTCAATTTTCCTCTTTCTCACAGCAAATCTCTATACTTATTTCCTTTGTTATTCTTATTGAGAATAAGTAAATTTATATGATTCTTTTACTTATCAACATCTTGCGATAGAAAATACTCTCTTAGCAGTAGACCTCAGCAAATTTCTATTAGGGTCTACCTTAGAAATAACTTCATCATCACAAATTATGTCTAAAGTAGACCGTAAAAGAAATTTTCTGAGGTCTGCTGTTGTGGGGGTATTTTCTTTAAAAACTATTTAATGAAGTAGTGTTGTATATTTCTATCGTTGACTCTAGATAATCCAAAACTTCACTACAAATAAGGAGTCATATTACCACTACATTGATAGTAACGTTATAAATGAAGTCACCCTCTTTTTAGAGTGTCCTATATTATGACAATATTATTTTCCTTTATATTTCAACCACCTCAAACTCTTCATCCCTTTCATCACATCACATGGCTTCTATCTTATCCTTTTTTTCAATCTTAATTTCCTTCTTATACTGTAATACCCAATATAATACATATTAATTTTTTCTCCAACTAAATTGTCTATTGGTTTCAAGTTGGATCCCGTGATGCCAATTCCAACGTGTCTGGAGTAAACGCAAACGTCATCCCTCCACCCCCAGAGTATGCTGGTTCTGCTGCCTTTAATCCACTTCAGAAGTCAGAAAGTGTCCCCAATGCCTGTGAGAGAGTCCTTAATAAATCAGGTACATCACACAGAATTGGAAATGGACTTTTTAAATATTAAATACCTTAGATGGTAAATGATACTTAACCAATTCTTGTCTGAATTTCCTTGAGACGCCTGAGGCTCTCCTGTCTGAATTAAAATGGAGCTTTATTCACTGCGACTACGCAAGAACATCGTATACTAGTGAAAAATTATAAATACAGTAGAACTTCGATTAGCCGTCACTCTCGGGACCGAGACCATGACGGATAACCGAATGGACGGATAACAGAAATAATAATAGCATTGCTACAACTTAGCACCTAGACAGTGTTTGGTGTGGCAATATCCCAATTCACTGCCTTGCATGTTATAACATCGCCATTGTAAGTCCTAATTAATTGTCATGATTGCTGTGCAGTACTTAATGTGAATTGATTTTAAAATAAAAAAATACACCAGTTCAAGTTAAAAATATTACATTAAGAAAACAATGGAATATTAACTATACGTGCACATACTTTTACTCTAAAAACGTACGTTACCGGTATTTAGTTTTAAAATAATTCAACATTTTCTTTTGTTTCTTTCCCCGTTAAGCTTTTTAGGCGGCTATATTTCAAATTTTTCTGAGAAGAAGCATCAGCGTTTAATAATTTATTGTTTATTGTCGAGTCCCAAAACCAAACGCTTCCGTTTCTCAGCCGTAACAGAAGAGCAACACACACTACGTATAAACAGCACTGTCAACAATAAACGGTAAAGCGTGTAAAACACTAGTAGGCATTGCACTCAAAATCGGCCAAAACTTCGGTTCACTGTAGGAAGCCACGCACCATACTGAACTGAACTGACACAGTTGCAGTGGAATGCAGAAGACAGTGTAAAGGATTAACCAGCTGGGTCACTACCCTTACCGCCAATGACTCACGCACAGTGCAAGTGTGCAGTACAGTTGTCACTACTTATCATAAGGCCTCAACAGACGATCCGGCTTGGCGCTGACGCGGAAACATAATTTTTTGCGCTAGCAGTTAATAGAGACTGACGATTAAAAGGGTGACGGTTAATAGAGGTTCTACTGTACGATAATTTAAAGAAGACGCCAACACTATCTATTGAATGAGAAATGAACTAGCACACCTAACAGGGGAAAAATAAATATGTCAAAATATGAGCAGGCAACACACGTTGTTTGCTCAGAACCATTCATGACGTACAATGCTCGTCATTTGTCTAGCAAAATGTACGTCCTTTGATAGGAATGGGTTAAAATTCCTGCTAATTCCTGTAATAAGAATAATTTTTGTGGTTTGGTTCTTTCTAGAGGCAAAGAAACTTATCGTTTTTTTTTCAACTGTTTGGTTGCTTATTACCGTGTTGATGTTTAACCCTTTTAGTGCAAAAAAAGTCATACAAATGCCAAGTCAGTTTTTCTAAACATGCCTCAGCATTGCCAGCCATTTTCCTTTTGCTACTGCTGAGAAATGTCAAGCAATTTTTTATGATTTTGTGAGGATCACTAAACTACTATAAAATCCGTAATTTTATAGACTTTTGAACAATTATCCATGAAATTTTACCATAAAATACCAAAAAATGTTTTTTTAAATAATGTAAAAACATTGTTTTTTTTGGAAGTCACTTATTCTTATCACTGTTTTTTTCCTCTTGTATAAGAATGTGAAGACTAAATTTAAATGTCTATATTTCATCTCGTACATTGTAAGTGTTGAGAAAAATATATATTTTGAATTTGAACTAAATCACTCCGGTAAGCACTAGTAGTGCTTTTATCATTGTATCGTAACTAGTACTTTACTCTTGTAAGTTTAAGAAACTCCACGTGTAATTTATACTAGGAGGCCCTAATACCCCTCCATAGACTAGTAGTACTAGGCTAGTATGCTTTTAAAACTGGCTCAAAGTTTAAACACATTTTATTAACTTATCCTGATACTTTATTAGTGTCTATGTCATGTCATATTAGGTGTCAAGCTGATGTTATGTAATCTTAAAGGTGTATAATATAAAGTTAGTAGTAGTTCTCCTAGGTCTACTCATAAAATTGTATTTAGCAAGCAAAAAAAAACTTTTTTGCCATACTGCTTCAAAAACAGCTGTTTGAGATACATTTGTTGAAAGGCAAAAAGTTGTTATTTCTCTTCCTAGGACCAAACCTATTATTATGATTTTTTAGTTCTAGATTGCAAAATATCATTGTTGATGACACTTTTGATTCGATGTCAGCATTCGATTATAAACAATCGATAAAGTAACTTTAACAATCACTATATATATATTTTTTTTCGGATGTTCCCGATATCGATTGTGAAATTGGTTATCAACTATTAAATTAAACTATCGAGTGGTTGAAATCAGACTTTTGATAATAATAACAAACACTGTCATAACCAAACCAATCAGGAATACTGCTGCAATGTAAGTAACATAACATCTGATTAAACGACAAAAATGGTCGACAACTATTGATACTACATCAGGTAATAACTTATGTTTTACGAGTTCATCACACAGCCCAAAATTGGCTTTTTGATATGTACTCGTACTATCGTATGTACTAGTATCAGATTTTAACCAGATTTTTTATTAGTTATGTATCTCACGAATGTCTCTTATCGCTCTAGAAGGAAGCAGTAGTTGTGGAGATATAGCCGGAGTGACTGACTGGGATGGAGGAACAACTTTCGCCTTCGGATGTTCAGCATCTCTGTACGAGCGTCACCCTGTCACCACCGTTCCCGCCGGGGAACCCATTGCTGATTGTTTCGCCATCGTCTCACGCAAGGACTCGGCCATTCTATGTCTGGCGGATGGTGTCAACTGGGGAGTCAAGGCTAGTCTGGCGGCTCGGGCTGCAGTTCACGGAAGTGTTCAGTACCTGAACCAAGCTCTGTTTTCATGGCCTATCGGATCCACTACTGAGGTATTTGTGGCGCTCCTCCGCTCTTTTCACGCGGCTCATAACCTGATCCTTCAGGAAGAAGGAATGTTGACAACATTGACCACAGCAGTGGTGCTACCGTTGATGTCCGCGAATAGATTTGTCGTTTGCGCCTGTAATGTTGGTGACAGCTTGGCTTACGTTTATAGTCCCAAGTACGGTGTGAGAGAGATTACACAGGGTTCACACGATCTACACCGAATGCGAGATATGCGCGATGCTCTGGGCGCTTTGGGTCCGGTAGACGGACAAAATCCCGAGCTGGGGAATCTAACTTGTTCCATGACTGAAGTAGAACCAGGCGATATTATCTTTCTAACATCCGACGGAGTTTCAGATAACTTAGACCCTGTGGTCGGAAAATTTACAGGACTCCCTACTGTGGAAGCGCACCAGCGTCACAAGCTGACCTTGCTTCGGACGGAAGACTTGTTGCGGAACGGAGTGTCAGGGGACGGACCACCTTGTACCACTGCCAAGGATGTGGTAACTCTGCTGATGGACTTTGTGACACGGTTGACAGCTGCCAAGCGCAGGATCCTTGAGGATGTGGAGTTGTACCAAGAGGCCGGTGGAGGACCACTGTCTAAGGGGGAGCAGAGAGCAAGGCGCAAGGATGTGTGTGCCAAACTGGCGATGGTCCCAGGCAAGCTGGACCACGCCACAGTTGTGGCCTACACCGTCGGTAGCAACCACTCGTGATCTGTTACCTACATCGATTATACTCACCTCGATAATTGTTTTCTAGTTTATTACAGTTTCTTTAACGAATGATCGAACCATATGTGCAATCATCGTGTAGTTCATCAAATTAATTTTTAAATCTAACTGATTTTGTTCATTATACCACTCTGTGGTAATGAAAGTATTCTTTATCTTTTAGTTGTTAAATATAATTTATTGACTTTTTTGGGGAGAAAGTGATATAAATGTGCAATTATTATAACTCAGCATCACAGATGTATGAATTTCGGTTGTAGCTCTGATGTCTAGTCATAACATGAAATGTGAATTGGCTAAATGTCTGAATCAGTAATATGAGCTGTGGAAAGGTTTTTTTTGTTTATATTATTTCTGTCTTTAGGCCATATAGAACTATAGGTATTGTAGGTTCTTTCAATATCGTACAGTTTTCACTAAAGGATATAGGACAAGTGATAGTAAATCAAGAAAGTAGTTGGTATTATAGTGTCTTAATTCCTATCATATCAGAGTTTAAGAAATGTTGAGTTCAGAGTTATTTTTATCTACAGTATTTTTTCCTAAAACTAATTGTGTATTTTATTCCATAATATTTATAGTTTTCAAAAACCTTTTAAAAACCATAAAAAACTTTTCTGCTCCTAAACATGTTTTAAGCATTTTTCGTTATGAGTTAAAATTTTTTGTACAGCAGTATTTTAGTTATTTGCTGATATGGAGATAGAAAATTAATTGATCTCAATATTAAATTGAGTCTGATATTTACAATATAGGAACAACCACTGGCTCAATGCTTCACTGGACCACAGAGGTCTTATCAACCACGTACTTTGTGTCATGTTACTGTAATATTGTAATTATTGTATATTATAAACCACATTATTTATTTATTACTTTAAGTTTAGTTTACAATGGCATATTTTGAAGTTATATTGCAATCCAACCTTGTGCTATTCGTAAAACATTTTAGTCAATTGGAAATAGCAGATTCCTTAAAGTTATTTTAAACTTAATAGCACACTCATTCAGAACAATGCTTCCAGTAGTACGCCTAATTTAACCCTTCATCAGACGCATGTGGTTACTTCCGCATTTGAAAAATTAAAGTAAATACTGGTTACTATATTGTTTATTATTACAATCATAGTATTATACCGTACCGTAAGTGTTAAATAACCTTTATTTTTACTCATACACAAAATATTTGAACCCTGAATTATTTTATGCAATATAACGTATATTGTATAATAGCAATATAATAGTGAATAAAAAAAAACTAAAAATTAAATAATGAGGTTGAAATAATTTAAAATGTATTAAATTTGAGCTTATAAATAAAATATAAAGAAGAATAAAACATATAAACTTAACATGAGTTAAAATAAAACAATATTTTATAGATTCAGCCTCACTTTTGTCTTTTCTTTCACTATCAGTAAAAAGTTGATGATTTCTAGGCTATGAAATAGCAATACAAAAGAGTTACGGACTAAAAAGCTAATAAAATCTTTTACACTCTCCACAGTTCTTATAAACCAAATTAACTATTTAATAACCGATACATTTATTTATGAAATGTGAACGAGGGTGCGCGAATGTTGACTCCGCATTGACAGCCACGTTATCGGGCGCGCACAGAGGTTACCTCCAAACACTGATGAAACTCAACCCCACACTAATGTAAAAATACAAAGTGGGTAAAACCGAACATTCCTCAGTTCCTGGAAAGAGATGTGTAAGGGACGGTCTAGCGCTGACTTCAAAACAAACAATTCTCATATTTTTAAGGAAAATATATGCAAGTGTGAAGGTAAACTTTGCTATGTGCCTGATGGAAGGTTAAAAATATACAGCATACATTAAATATCTTGAATATAGCGAAATGTAAATCGTTCAGGTTCTTTGTTTGATTAACTTAAAAATATTTTACTTTAGTTTATTTTCTGTGTTTGCATTAAAATATTTGTTACAATATTTAAAAAGTACAGTTTGAAAGAATAATGTACTATAATTAACTCTGACCTTGGAATAGAGTATAATTTTATAACTAAACTAACTATGTAAAATAAATTTGCTAATCCATTTTTAAACCTAACTTTTTTTAAGTATTACGGATACTATTATAGTATTTAGATAATAATAAATTAATTTACCTAATGATTTGAGTTTCTGTTTATTTTTAGTAGTATACTATAGTGTACAGTATAAAGGTGTTTTGTTAAAAATTAATCGTAATTAATTTTACAGTATACAAAAGCTAAACTTGTTTATAGAAATAACCAAGACACCACCACCAACACCAACATGCGTTTGTTGCAGTTATTATGAGAACAGATGTTCTGATAATCAATCCTACAAATTATAAATTGGTTTTGTATAATTCTTATATTTAAATAACACTTTGCACTGTTTTCAAAGAGGTCGGTCATAAATAGTATTATCATAATAATATTAAAGATTTCCGTGCAATTTACGAAAAAAAATGTAATTCAACTTTGTATTGTTTTTAATTTATGATTTTTTTTTCATTAGTTATTTTAGTTTGTAAAATAGTGTACAGATTATTTATGACCATCGATGATATTGTTATACTTTGCTATAAGTTTTTTGTTATTTCTTGTAGTTTGAAAGTATTTTTTATAATGTTGATTGTTAAAATTTTATTGTACTAGGCTTTCATCTTCCCTCTTAACAACGAAAACGCACATTAGTGAGTTATATATTAAATAGTTTGGTGCTACTAAGAATTTATCGAGTCTTTCGCTTTTAATGTTTTGATCAATTACAGTATTCTCCGGATAATCTTGTTTCGTTTCTAGTTTTATATAGCTTTTCTAAACATTTTGTTTGCCAGGCAGTATTTAAATTAAAAACACCAAGATAGACTGATGAAATTTCATTGTTAAGACTTTATTAGAATTATAATTTTTGTACACGCAATCAGTCTATGAAATATTACGTGACGAGCTCTATAGTATGCTTTATAAATCCAGAGTCCAGGTTAAATCCAGATTTAAGGTTCAGATTTATTTGTAACGTAATGAGTAGATGAATATTTTTTCAATTAACTTAAATTGCAAAAACATGACACAGTTTGACTATAATAACATATTCAGAAAACTTCAGAAAATAATTTTTTATTTTACATTAACTACTTAAACTTAGATAAATTTTTACCAAAAATAATACAAATATAGAGTTTATTATTAAAGTTTTATTTTAAAAATGTGATTAAAAAGACAAAATGTCCTAAATGTAAAAAGTCAAATAAGTTAAAATGAGAGTGTCTATCTGGTGCCATTATTTTGATTAATGGATTTTCCTACCTTTAATATCTTATGTTCTGATAACCTTTTGTAAAATCTTAATGAAGCTCAAAATGTATTTCATTTTAACTTAAAAATGTGTGTTTATTTGAAATGTGTTCATTTAATGATTATCTTTTTTGTGCAATATAACCAAAGTGTTTTTAATTTTTTATTGAAAAATGATGTACCATACGCATATGAAAATTAGTTTTCCTTGAGGAATACATTATTGGCTTATGTGCCATAGTTTTGACAATGTTATATAATCAACTATTCTATGTAGAAGAGGTAGTTGTATACATACTAGAATCTGCGATGCAGATACTGTATTGTAAAATAAGTATAAACCAATAGAGGGTTTGAAATTTTAATTTGACCAGTTGAAACAATTTCATAAGCAGAAATGAGTCCTCAGCCTCATTTTAAATCTTCTATTAAACTCTTACCTCCTGTCTTAGTTAAAGTTGATCTATGTTAAGTACAACATTCTTACAAGCATAATGAGACTGGTATTAAGATTTTTCCCACGGATAATTTCCATCATGATTTTAAATAAAACAAAGTTTTGTGACGATTCGGGATCTGGAATCTGATCCAATCATCAGAGGGACTAGTACAAACATAACACAATTAGAACATAATCCGGACCGAGCCGGTATAAAGCTAAAAAAAAGTTTAAATGGTCAAAAAATCACGAACAATACCATTCACTAACAAGCATTCGCACAAAAGAAACAAAACATGTTTACGTGTCGTAATAACACAAAGACAACTGAATAGGCGTGGACATTTCCTCCAGAACCAGAAACAAAATGGCCGCAAAAAAACCTGAAACCCAAGCAAAGTTTATTTAACAGATTTGTATATTTATAGATAACCTAATCTTTCTTACAAGCATTACCACAAGCTAGCATACCATGAGAATTTTGTTTCGGATTTATAATAATAATATTTACAGATACAGTACCTTGTTTTCCCTGTCGCTATGTTCTTTGTTAACCAATTCTGCCAATTCTCTCGGGATCAGATTCCAGATCCCGAAACTTAGTTTTACTTAGAATCACATAAATCCACCATTACCAATAATGAATTTCAAACAAAGATTAATAAGACTGCTTTTAAATTTCTATTCTAAAATAGAATAACCTAACTTCTCTCAGACTTGATTTACATGCGCAACTTCCATTTGCAAATATCTTAAAAAACGCTTACCGGTATTTCAGATCCACAGTAAAGGTGCACATTCTCTCTTCCCGTCTCCAGTTGAGTATCATATGCTTATGCGCATACCTAAAGGTTTCAGATGACAGCAGATGATGCACATTGAAAACTGAACAAGTAACAGACATTTGTTGCCTCTACCATTATAGCACATCAATTGAAGTCAACTTCCTTTTTTATAATTTTCACTCATTTGTTTGGTTAGTAGTTTATAAGTTAAGGTTTTTAGCATCAATATTCTCAAGTAATGTAGAATTTTATTAAACTCGAATGCTTTAGTCATAGATTAACATAAGTGGCTACTTATTGCTGAGAAATCCATCGTTAAAAAATTATAGGTTATATTGAACCTGGTATTTTCAAAGTTATTTCAGATTGCTTATCATAGATTATAAAATCAAATAACTGTTTAATCAACAATCTTTTTTATTATTAACTGGTCAAATTTTTCTTACTGAAATTATATAGAGGCTTTTTATATTTGTAGAAATTACGAATGTGGGATTTCGATGATGATAAGACATAGTAAAAAATATATTTGTTTAAGGTTAGAGCTTAAAATAAATTATATATCTCTGTTATTTGAAAAGTACTCAATTTAAAATTTTATTCAAATAATAGTTTTTAATTAGTTTTAGAGAAGATTCATGGTAACAAAGATACATCATTCGATCATTGACAATGCTCTAACATTGACACAATTATGTTGAAGTTTAATTTAATTTGAAACAGTAAGGTAATAATCAAATTGAGTTTAATTCCTGCTAAATTTTTATTTAAGACACCTGTAAAAAACTTAATATTGTTTCAAATCTTTTTTTATTTGCATACATGAAATTTTACAGTGTAGCAGTTATTCATTATTTAGCTAAGTTTTATGATAGAGAGAAAAGTGAAATCAATATATTTGTACAAGTACTAAACTGTCATTACTTTTTCTTCTAAAGGAATCGAGAATTTATTATATGCATTTGTACAAAGGCTACTGTTGAATGGTGTATGTTACTTGTTGAGATGTTTTGTGCGTTGAAAACGTATTTGAATGGCCTAAGCTGTCCGTAACAGTATTTTCTTTATGCACTTAGTGTACCACTACGTTCGTCCAATCCTTGTTTTTATAGTATTACTATATTTTATGTATGATAGTATGTTTATATATTTTGCAATAAAACGTTTAAGATAATACCATATGTCATTAATTATTGCCTGCTACCTTTCCAGGAAAGAGAAGGGTTTTTAACAACCATCATGAATTTTGCTCTATACTAACATTTCATTTTTTTCAAGACACAATAATTTTAATTCAGGACAAATAATCATAGTAAAAGTCGCACATCTATTAATATAAAAGACTTGATCAATTCATGTATTGTAAAGTTATCATTTTACAATACAGGCCTAGGTAACTGGTAACACATTTGTTCTGGGGACACCGGTAGAATAGACCATTTGAACCTTTTTTATTGTTTATATTTAATTACAATGACACCATTTTTTACATTTTATTAACAGGGAACAGCTTGTACCCTGATCTCGTTACTAACCTCTGCCTAACTACTACATAAATGGAACAAACAATGATCAATTTACACATAGTAAGTTTCTGTAGTTTTCAAGGCTGAATCTTTCAAGGGAATCAAAGCTAGACAGTTGGACACTAGGGATGTTGGCAAGGGTCTGCTGTCGGGAGAACGGATAATGGAGGTTCTATTGCACTAATGTAAACGGCTGTTTGGTTAACTGATTTTGTAAACAGCTTCAATAGACTGCTCTTCACAGAAAAACTTATTTTACAAGGTAGATTTTTAGATACTGTACTGATTATTTTTCCCAATGGGGTTTAAAAATTCATTGTTCCTTATTCTTATGGGGCAGTGTTTTTTTTCTGAAAAATGACTTCTCAACTGCTCCTGTTGGTGGGCTTTATATATGTTTTTAAGTTGTTAATGTATTATTATGAGATAGAAAATATATCACTAAGGAAAATGAATATGTTCCCAACACAAGGGTTTGGGTGCAAGATATGAGAGAGATAGGAGTGGTCAAGGATAAATTAGAAACCAGAATTAATTACAAGGTTCAAACCAATAAAGGAGGGTAATATGTTAGGAACTCAAAATTATAATTCCCAATATTTCCAAGTAACACATAAATTCCACCAATGCATAGTTTCCACCAAACCAATCCAATTTGAATGTTTACCCTACCAACAATGCTAACTTCATCCCAAGCCCAAGAAATGCTTACTTCATCCCAAGCCCAAGAAATGCTAACTTCATCCCAAGCCCAAGAAATGCTAACTTCATTCCAAGGCCAAGCCCAGAACCATTACAGACAAGACCATTTAAAAAAGTCAAACCACCGAAGAGATTAATTACTTGAAGAGCTTTAAGAAGATGTTCTGGGATTGGCTTTATAAAATCATGTCATTAAGTTGTTATCTTTTGACGTTTAATTATTATGAGGTTGAAAATATATTTGAATATTCCTTTAAAGTTTATAAAGAATTTTTAATTACTATTAAGTTAGAACAGCTCTCTCTGTCTGACCCGTGACAGTTAATCTGGTACCATAATTAACTTGTACATTTTATAATCAGCAGTAGGCCTATATGTTATTCTAATACTCGTTTTGAGCATCCTACGTTATTTTGCAGAATATGCTGAATATTGCTTATGGAACAAGTAATTTCCAGCATTTTTTTTAATTGTAACCTTTTTTAAATGTCATTAAATACAGGAAATGTAAACTATATTCTCAGCCAACAGGTAAAAAATTATTTTTTGAAAATAATTTTATTATTAACATAAGAGTAATTCATTGATTATATATTTTTTTAATGCTGAGTGAAAATGTATTTACTTTCTTTGGGAAATAGCTTATATCATGGATATGTCTAAAGAGAATGTTTTAAGTTCCTCCAAACTGCTTTCCTTATAACTATATGATGTGTCAATTCCGTTTTAAATTTTGGCACTTCTGTTTTAAATTTTAGTGTCTAATGGATTGCTAAAAACCCCACCACGAGAGCTAATACACATGTCAATAATTTGGATCCATACAAAATGTAGACTTCTGGTTTTACTATTTTTAATATCAATGAAATAGAAAACCATGACAACCAAAGATTACAACACTTAATTTTTAACTACTTTCAAAATAAGCAGTACAGTATTCAAAATTCTGTGAAAAGAAATTAACAGTGGAAGTCCCAGAGATTTCAAGCATAATCACGGAATAAATTGAATTGAGAAATTGAAATCTCCAGAAACATTTGACAATTTGCCCGCAGCACTTACAAATTCTGGAGTTCCTATCACCCTAAAGCAAAATTGAAGTCTCCTTACTACAAAAATACCCTGACTCAAACAAGAATTGGATTATGCAACCAAAATTTCCTGAAGAATAGATGAGTGAGTTCCCAGCTATTCATCCAAAATTTAATTAACGATAGACGAGTGAGTGCCCGGCTATTCGATCAAAATTTAATTAACGATAGACGAGTGAGTACCCGTCTATTCGATCAAAATTTTACTAAGCATAGACGTGTGAGTCCCCGGCTATTCGATCAAAATTTTATCAATCATAGACGAGTGAGTCCCCGTTTTTGAAACTGAAATCTGATGAAACATATTTGAGCAAATCTCCAACCACCGGCATGCCATCAAATAAACTACAAGAGTTCATTGATGAATTTAAAATAGCATCCAGTATCGCTCGATGGCTACAACTCCCTCTACCGAGGATCAAGTTACTGGTAACAGGAGTAATCTTAAATTAAATTTCACGAGTTAACACCGAGTCTCTACGAATCACTTCAAGAAATTGATTATAGACGATCATTGTATTCCAGCTTTGTATATTATTATTCTGAGTCAGAAATAAATAACTTGAATTTTGAGGTTCAATATTTTTTATACTTATAACTTAATAGTTAGTATAACTACAAGTCCAAAATCACTTAAGTAGTGAGAACAATTAAAACCTATTGCACTTAGCAATAAGAGCGTCTCAGGTTCGAACACACCCGTCTGTTTTCTCAGAAAGTGTACAGTAAACAAAACTGTAAAATTTCTCTTTTAGGCCTAACGATAAATAAAGAAATGTTGGTGGTTTTTAGGTCATGTTCTCAGTAACCCTGAGGAAAGAAACAAACGTCTTGTACTTGTAGACCATGTAATATAATTTCACCTGCAGCATATATTGTATTGACAGCAATACCAGTCAGGCTTGAGAAACATATTGTCCCTTTGCAGGTTATGATAGGTTGAGTCTACTGATTAACCAACATACTTAAAAGTATGCTTCCATTCCAGTCATCAAAGGTTCATTGCACAATATTTTACAGTACTTAAAGCCGTATTGTAAGGCAATTTTTAAATTTGTTTCATAGGTAACATTATTCCAACCTAAAAGTAGTACTAACAATATACTCTGCAGTGGCGTTAATAATCAGTTATGGAAAATATTTAGAAATACTGGTATTTGTATTTCATTGTTCATAGGTGTAGTTAGCCCTATTTGGCTCTGATTTGACTGGGATGGTGGCGTCATCCTGTTATCCAGCTACTTGGAGGTCACGCATTGTGGATAGTTGTAAGCGATGGTCGGAGGATGTAGTGTTCTCTTGTGTGGATTACCGTATGCACTATTGAATAGCACGTTAATCCGTAAAGACCATCCTCATGATTAGACCAATTCGTAATTCAGAGGCAGTGGTTTTGATTCCACCTAAGTCCCTTAGTTGTCATTGGTTGTTGGGCTATTAATTAACAGTTCTGTCTGAGGAACACGTCAGACTTAGTCAGTAACAAGACTACAAGATCGCGCCACAATCATCATACACTCATACTTGGCTTAAAATACCTACGTTGTGATATGGTCGCCATTTCAATAATCTAATCTAATCGGTTTTTACTTCTTCAACTCTGTGATCTACATAGGGTTAAGGGTGCATAAAAAAGCTGTCATTACTATCCAATATGACTAGGTTCCCCATCACCTAGATTGTATTATATTTAGAAATGGCGAACTACCCAAGTAGGTATTTTAAGCCAAGTAAGAATGAGAAATGAATTTGGAGTGACCTTGTAGTCTTGTTTCTAAGACTCCTGGTTTGACTACTTTTTGTGGGCTTCATTGACTCTCATGAGCCCAATTGTAGTCAGACCACAATTCTCAGGGAGTGGTGTCCTTACTGCCCACCTGAGAGGGTTCTCCTGGAGGAAAGACACTTACTGGTCAAGTCATGCGGTTTCCCAGGCAGGGATATATACTGTCCTAGGTTGTGTACCCTAATATGAAAAGTTGAGGTCTCACTGGGGTAGACCCTTTTTCCTTGTCTGGGGCACCTGGGAGTTGGGTTGCAATATGAATCCTCTTAGGTAATGTGTGACCCATCCCGGATCTGGACTGACTGTGTCCTACCTTTCCCATCCTTATGGATTCCTTCTATCCACTTGCTGTACAGGATCGTGGAGGAAAACAGGCCTAGCCAGCTTTGCTACAAGTCTCCTTATCCGCCAAAATCTAACTTCAACATATACCTGTAGGTGATGTTCAAATAATTTTGTTGAACACTTTTTTCTATTTTTAACCCTTCAAATTATTCTTTTTGGAACTTTTTTGAAAACAAAAATGCATTTAACAGGAATATTTTGGCCCTTTTTCCCTAGAACATAAAACAGTGGTGACATCTAAGTAGTCAATTACAGTTCTCGTACAAACCAGGGATGTTAAATTGTTTTATATCACTTGATAGCGAATTTCCTATGGAAAAATGAGCTATTAACATGACCAGCATGGTAACAATATAAGCCCTGGACCATGATAGTTCATAGCTCGACCTTATTAACACGTTTTGAGGTAATTCAAAATAACATATGAGCATATGTGTCACCACGATAACCACCACAATTATTGTCCGATTATTATAAAATTTGGTAGAGTTGTTCCTTTCTGTAATATCTTGAATGAGTTTGTTGGACAACACAATCTGACAACATTACCTACACTTGAGGGGGGTTTACCCCAAAAATGGGGGTTTATTTAAAAAAAATTATTTTTCCTTTTTACCGTGGGATTCAGCACAGAAAACAAACAATTTAGCATTTTAAATCATGACTGTAGGTCAACTGGCCTAAACTGAAACTTTGCATACCGCAAAGCAGCAATATTTGGTGTTACAAATGTTTTCATAAATATTCAACATAATGCAGCAATAACCAGACTGTTGAAGACATTGGTTAAATTGTTCAAAAAAATTAAGCCATGATACAGACGATTCTCAAGCCAAAGCACATAGATGATAATTTTAAACAGAGGAAACTTGGGCATAGCAATTTCTCTTAGCAAGAGTACTGCACGAGATCTCCGGCAAGGCAGTTATAAGATTAGGAATGAACGAGTGTTTAACGAAATAAAGGCATAAAGACAATATAAAACTTTTACATTTTATTCAGAACAAGTTGTAACCAAGAGCTTATGTCCAACTTGTGGTGTTGGTGGATGCCCACTCGGATGCTCCACCAGTCGCCACGGACCAGTCACCAGTATCCACCGCCTGAAACAAGGTGCAACATTATATCAACTGCCCCATTGAAAGAGAAGAAGCAGTTTAGTTTACTGTGTGTATAATTTAAATCTAGGTAAAATACTTCCTGTCAGACCTGAAGACCCTGAATTCACTTAATTAAGAAAACCTAATTCACTACACTTAATTCATGTTAACCAGTTTTCAAGTCAAGGGCTGTTGAGGTTGAAAATAAACATATTTATATAACATATTTATTTACTATAACTGCAATTCTTTAGCCAAGTAAGACAGCTTGGTAAAGTAATGGCATTAATACCACTAGAGTCCCAGTGATTCAAACTAATTGGGACCGAACCCTATTTAGATAACCAAATTGTTCGGATTATCCAGAAATGCAGTGTAAAGTTACATTTAGAGTACTAAAAAAATCCATTATTTTAGACCTGAACTGTGTATTTAGACTAATTAACTTACGTCTCATCACAGTTATAGGTTACAGGTTTGTTGACAATGTTTTGCCTGGATGGCATTAAGAGTTCCTGCAGGGACGTTCAATCTTTTATGGACTCATCATTAGAAATAAAATACGACACACTAACAGATAAAATCAAAAATTGATAAAAACAGTGCCATCTGTAGACCTACTTTTCATGCGATTGCGGTCATTGCTGGAGATGAACTCAAATTTCGTAAAGAAGTTCCTTAAAAAGTGATGACAAAGAGTTGGACTATGAGAATCGAGTCTATTGTGATGTAATTGGGTGTAGCTAGACATCGCCCTACACTATCTCGTGTACAATACTGTACTATAACAGTGTACTGCAACATCCGCATACTTTATGTTTATGAGACTATGGCGCAACTTTTCATTGGCTAACAGGATTTCTTTGTTACTTTAAAAGACGATAACTGAATTCCTATGTTTTAAAATGTAATTTACTGTGTTTAATTATTATTGTATATGTAGTACTGTATAGTTAGTGATGTGATCATAAAGTATTTAGATACTGTGTTGTAGATTGAAGTGTTATATTTCAGATTAAATTGCCGTGTTTTCAATTTAATCTTTTTCCCCATCAGGTAGTTCAGATTACCGTAATTTTTGTTAACTATCAGTAACATCTAATGATGTGAGGTAATCAGATAATTAGACTAAATAGCTCCTTTAATGAAATGTTAAAGGTGGTCTTAAAAAAGATTAACATTAGGTGCTCTATCTACTATAAATCAATAGATTAAAAATAGATTAGGTTAAGTATTATATCTTTATGGTATTAGACCTACAGGTTTTAAATAATATTCTTATGTTAAAGCTTGAATAACTATAGCCTTTCACATAATCTAAAAAAGGTTAATAATTAAAATTGTGTGAGGCTTGACAATCTAATCAAAAGTATAGGGGTTTTCTTCGAAAAAATGAGAAAAGAACCATATTCACTTACTAATCTCTTTTCTCGTAGATATTGTAACTAACAACTTTCAAATTTATAGAAAAAATACATAAATGTAAGATGTGTTAACACCTACAGTAGGACTCCAATTATCCGAACTCCGACTATCCGAATCGCCGATTATCCGAATCACTTTTAGAAAAAAATTTGTCCAAAAAAAGTCTAAGTGCGCTATTATTCTTCTCCCCGCGAAGCCAGTGTTTGCGTGTAAAATGTAAGTACATTTTATTTATATTTAAAACATGTGAAAATATCATGTTTCTTACATTTAATTCAATAAAAAAATAGTGCAATATCAAAACGTAGCTTTTTTTCTCTCTAATAGCACTTTAAAAAAAAAACTCTGATTATCCGAATGGGTCCCGGTCCCCTTTAATTCGGATAATTGGAGTTCTACTGTAGTCAGTATTCATTATAATAATATTTTGAGGATAAGTTCAGTTTAGAGACCAAGAGCTAATGCAAATATCAGTAGATTACTTTATACTGGGTAATTTACTACTAGAATCGTTAGTATCACTATAATTGAGGATTTATTTATCAACAAAGGTAAGACCAGAGAGGAACGGATTATAAGGAGAGGAGGCACCTTATGGGACTTAGTGAAGACGATAGAATCTCAGGACAAGTGTTGCCATCTGTCGGATCTAGCGGTGAACTAGGCCTCTGTGACGCCGTCAGGTGTTATTTTTCATTAGTGTCATCTGCGACACTAGCGCTATCTGAAGGCAGTACCATGTACCGTCTTCATCCTTAACATGGGCGTGCACTATCTACTTTACTATCCATTCATCTATGGTTAGACCTACCGGAGCAGCGGTCCAATCTTCAGTGGCAGCAGCGAATGGTGCAGCAGGAGCAGCAGCGGGTGCAACATCATCGGCCCAGTTGCCATGTGATACAGGCGCAGCTGGTACCTCCGCAGTCTCCGTCCAGGTCTCGGTCGGACTCACATAGTCAGCTTCAATAGCCTTCACTGCAGGGGCAGCGGCAACCTCCTTTGTGGCCTGCTCTTCCTTCTCAGCCTGAAATAGGAACAAAAAAAATGATTTGATGATGATCATACATTTTTTGGAAATAACGTCCATCTAAGAATAAAAATCAATTACATATTTTAAAAAATATGGCCTAAACATACAATAATAAAAATGTATACCTTCAATATACCACGCAAATTTCAAAGAGCTCTATTTTTTTCTAATACTTGAATGAATAGTGTCAGTGTCATTTCAGTTTAACCTTAATACACAAACCCAAACAACATTAGTTTTAGTTTTGCTATTATTTGCAATTATTTTATTTGTATGCAAATTTATAATCAAAAGCCTCAGATTAAAGTGGTACAATAATTATTAATATATAACAATAAGTCTGACTTATTATAAACATAAGCGTTAAAACTTAGATCACACAGATTAATTTTTAGAAGATTTGGTTTTAAATGTACTTCGTTCGATATTAATAAAAGAAATTAAATAGCAAAGTGAAGAAGCCTACCTCTTCAGGATCTCTGAAAAAGAACAGGTCAACGACAACATTCCACTTCTTGTCCCTGGGCTCAGAACCACGGAAGTACAAGACCTCTCGGGCCAGCAGCCACCACATCAGTCCGATGGAGTGAGGTGACTAGAACAACCAATTTAGCAATCAATGATATTGAATTAATAGTTCACATAAGGTATTGGGCTGCAAGTTACGGATAAAAACATTACCACTGACATGAAGTAATATAAAATAATCACAATTACATTCCACAAAGAAATAAAAAATCTCCGTTTTGAAATAAAAAATTAAACTAGTTGGATACAAAACTGTTATTATATACATCTTAAAACTATAGACAATTTCCACTTTTCTACATATCACCAAGCAAACTATTCACCAGCGTTTTGAAGCACTCTAAGCGAACCTCTTGAGATGCAAGTCACAGATTCAAGTACGAGAAAAGATGTAAAACACAGGGAGCTTTGAAGTCCAAGCTGTAGTGGAGGGGAGTCAAAAACGTCTTTTTAGCTTTTTGACTACAAAAATCCTATAATACCACTCATTTCACACTTAGCGGGATTTTCTATCACGACGCTATATTGTGTTTTTAAGTTATAACTCAACAATGGATCGTAGGTTGCTCTCTATTGCACAACTAGAAGCATACTGAACGGCTGTGGACGTCAATATGAGGTTGGCAGCGCTTTTTTGCATTTTTAATGAATTTAAAAAAAATTTCAATTGAATTTTGATTTTGTGGCTCCATTTAATGTTAAGTCAAAATAAATACAGTAAACTCTCGCTAATCCGGATCAGAAATCGTGCTGAAGCAACAAAACAAGCAAAGACGGCAAAGCAGGCCACGATCAAAGACTTTTTCAAAAAAATAAGTCGTGCTCAATTGTAGGTTACATCAGTTTTAGAATACGTTGCAGTATTTATACTCTAACTTATATAAATAATATAAGTAACTAACTAAAATAAAATAACCAATAACTAACTAAAGTTATTTGCTATTTGTACATCCAGTTTGTAACATTTAAATTTCCCAATTAATTGTTAACTTTTTTTGTGATAGGTGTATTTATTGTGTTATTTGTTATGAGAAATAAATTTCATTTACTATTCATTTATTATTATAACAGTTCATAATCTACTCCAAATTAGTTTTATCAAAAAATTTCCAATCAATATTTTTTATTGCTATAGACTCAGAATGAATAAATATATCAAGCTTAAGGTACGGTAAAATTTCTACTTAGACTCCAATTTATCAGAACATTTATTATAAAGATGTGTAAACTGAACAATTTACTAATTTTAAGACTGATAGCTCGGCCATTACCTTGTTGCTGCAGGGAATGGCAATGTCAACGAAGCGGAGGGGAGAGTCAGTGTTGCAGAACGCGATGACAGGAATGTTGACATATGAAGCCTCAGTGATGGGCTGGTGGTCATTGGCAGGGTCTGTTACAACCAAGAGGCGAGGTTCTCTGAACGCTGCCTGTAACACAACCGTCATATTATATTGGTTCCAAAAAAAATTAAGAATATTTGATGAATGAAACCCTTTTAATGGATAATGAAGGCACTAGTTAAAAAGAATTAAATATGATAATAGAGAACCATGACAATTTCATTCACAATAAAAGATGAATTTCAAGTTTAAGAGTTGAAGCTTTTACCCAGTAGTAAATTTTAGTTAATTTTTAACAAAGAATTATACAAAAACTATAAAATAAAGTAGGCCTAATTTATTATTACAAACATTTGAGTTGACAATAGAAAGCAATTATATGAAAACATATCAATGATAGAACATTCCTCTTGAAGTTCAACGTAAATTAATACAGAATTAAAAAGCATATTAGTATGCTTTTTAATTCTTTAAGATCATAACTAAACTAATAATTATTAGTTTAGTTATGATCTTCACTACCAAGTTTCAAACCATAAGGATTCAATGGCTCTATTTCGTTACGGCTACATTTGAATTAATGAAGCTGGACCCTCAGTAGTAAAAGAGGCCACTTCTAAAGTAGCATGAGAGGTGGCCACATTGATAGCATGTGTCAGTGGCGTCTTTTGGCGCATTGCAACCAACGTTGAAAGAAGTAGATGAGACTGAAGCAGTTTACAGCATCCACAGACACTAATATAGCATATCGTTTTGTTTATGATGTACGAGTCTGGGTCTGTTCAAAGAAATCTGACCTTCAAGATACGCCCTCTGGTCTCACACAGGCGACAATAGACACTGTGTGTGACCACATTCATTCCCCTACAGCCGCCAATAGAACCTGCTTCTTTTACTGTGCCCACCTTCAATATACCCAATAAAATAAGTGTGACCTTAGCCTTAGATGCTTTAAGTCGGTAATCTATCCCAAAGTCATTACAACAACTCGCTATGAAAATAATGTCATAAGGAGGATGGTTAAATAGCAGATGACAAAACTATTTATACCTGAATCTGATTGGTGAATGCTCCAGGTGTGAATCGTCCTGCAATAGGAGTGGCGCCGGTGTAGGAGGCAAATTTGAGCACAGCTCGCTGTCCCATGGATCGGGATGAGATTACAAACACTTCGCTGGGGTGCTCAATGGCCACGATGGCTCGTGCGGCTAGCAGCAGCTTCTCCCATGTGCGACGTAGGTTGATGATGTGAATACCTGGTTGCAACAAACAAATGCACTTAATATGGAAACACACTGAATGACTTGTTAAAAGTTTGTAAGTACAGTATACATCATGTATTAGGCCTCCATTTAACTTAATTGATGTCAATATGTTTAGTATAAAAGTTATTTTCTACTGAGAATCACCTGAAAAATTATAGGCCTACAAAACTTGTCAGAGAATATAAATAATCAAGTGTGTTTCTTTAATTCCTTATGATCAAATTTGTTATGTTAGAATTGAAAAAGATCATAAAAACAATTCCAATCAGTGAAAATTGTAAATTAGCCATATAAATGGGCGGAATACTAAGCAAACATAACCAGTTAATTTGGACAACTAACTGAATCGATATTATATTCCTTTACATTTACACTACATTAGCTATATTACAAAAATTAAATAAACATGTATCTCATGATCAGTAGTTATAATTTTGCATTTTATTTTATTTTAGGGAAATATCATAAAAAAAACTCACCATCAGTACGGCGTTTGTAGACATACTGTTCCATCTGGTAATCTACATTTTCAGTGCCTATGTGCGTGCCGGCACATAACATCTTGGTTACATCTTCCTCCTTCAAACTTAGTACGTCTAGTCCTCCAGACATTTTAACGCTTTGGTAGGTAATGGAAAGCCTAAACAGGTAATGAATTATGTAGTTTAAGTTAAGCAAGTCGCAAACATTTTAATAGACTATTTAGACTTGTATGAGAATTCCAGGGTTGGCCCAAAAACGCTGTTAATGGTGTCACTTTACATATCATAATCAATAGTGAGGGAGAATATAAGTTAAAGCTACTTGCATTTCAGGAGTTTTTATTTGCAATTGGCTAAATCCTAAGAACAGTTAGGCGTAACGCAAATTCTGAATCACAAAATTAAGCAGAACCTTAACATGACACCACATATCACTTTCTTAATCAGAGGATGCAAAGAGGTGTTTTGAAAACATCTAAAACTGTGTTGCAGCCGGTTTTAAAACATAAAGCTGACATTCATTTATGAAACAAACTTTAAAAGAATGTTCCTACATATATTTATTGGATCTCTATTAAGTTTTTTTGATTCCATTAACGCACCTTATCATTTAATTAGTAGGCTTATATACATATAAAAAGTATGTATGAATTAAGTTATAGGCCTATTAAAAAAATTATATTATGCGAGAAAATAAAAAAGTAATACATTATTGACAAATCCAGCATGAGCTAGGAATTAAATCTTTTTTCAAGCCTGGAATCATGGCTTTTGATATGCTCTAATTTTGTTACTGCCGCCAACCACAGTCAATGCATGCACAGGACACAAGGTGATGAGAGCTACAACCAGAGTAGCGACCACCAAATCAGGCACGTGGGCTATCTTTGTGATGCATTTGGCGATGTTTTCATGTATGGGTAGTGAGATTCAAGGATAAATTATGAATTGCTTCAAAGAGAATCAGGCAATAGTAAGTGAACATTGTAACTAATGTTTTGTTTCATTAGTATGTACAGTATTGTTGTTATTATTATTGTTATTTGTTTTGAATCTCTTATTAAATGTAATCTTCATAGTTTTATTATGAGATTTTTTTCATAACATTGGTTTTACGTTCAAAATAAGTGTGCTGAAAAACAACACTCTGAATCTTCTAGAGTACACTGCACGAAAGTTGTCCGATGAGGAATCAGACAGTTGGTTCCCCCTCACCCTTTTTTACATTATAAACTGTAAATGTAGGAATACACATCTCTATAAAATTGTGTGTCGATCGGTCTATTTTTACGAGTTATGGTGTTTAGACACACACACAGATATATTTTAAGGATTTTTTTCTCAGGGAACCTCAGAACAAAAAAGTAACATGTTTGCGGGCTTAAGTCTTGCCATGTGATTTACGGTAATAGCTTCTTTCCTATGGGAATTTCGCTAACAATTAATAATAAAATACGGATTAAAAATTGGAAAAATTCTATTAACCAGGACTAAATGGACTAACATTACTAAATGGACAGGCATTCAGTGTTGCCTCTATAGGGATGAAGCATATCTAGGTTTTCAAAACCTCACTCGAAATGAAATGAAATAGACTTTATTTCCAACAAAATAAAATACATGTATATCCACAAATGCTTAAGTAAAACAACAAAAACCGTGTGTGCATACATATATAAAAGGACATTTGCGATGTACCTTGAGCAGCTTCGAGAAGATTAAGTCGCGCCGGTTTAATCGCAGGGGGTTAAATACCCAAGTTTTGAGTATAAAGTTTACCCATTTATATATTGACCTACACATTGGGTACTTACCCGACCCACATCTATAATCCTAACGCAGCCGATACAATTATTCATGTTTTATAACAAATATGTTGTTATCAAATACAGATTTGAATTGATGCTCTTATTTTTTACACATTTAGGCTACAGAGTGAAATTAATTGAGTTAGTTGAGTTACAATTATTGGGTGGTTATGCCTTCAAGAATTGGATCAATATACATCCTATTTAAACTATATGTATCAGTCTTTTTAAAAAAAAAACATTAGGGGCCTACTCATGTTCTCACCGCACTTTGCACTTAATGAACTGAAGTCCAAAATGAACAAAACGTCCACAAAATACAAGCACACAGACTATTAGTCCTATTCATGTCAATAGGGAAATTTAAACAATAAATTGCAACAATCTCTGAGTAAGCATTACTTTGATAAGAGACACTAACCGGAATGGGCTGATGGACCTACTGACTACACCAAGATTGATCTAGGCCCTACATAAAATTGGCCTATCTACGATTGGCTACTAAATTGAAACTACTTTCTTGAGAATCTACTACAATATGTGGCGTAAATAACACAATATAACATGCTAATCCTTAATAATAACTAATCAAAGACAGTAAAATACAATGAGACCACAATGTACTATCACGTGGCCTTTACAAATTACAAGCTTAGGTTAGGTTAGGAAACCTTTTTACGAATAAGGAGATTTATTGCCAAAGTGCCAGACAAAAAACTACGTAGGATTTACGTGAGGGGTGTTAAAGGTTAATTACAATATGGACATTTGTCAATGATATAAAGAAAATCTAATGTAAACGGTGAAAAACTTAATTTTGGACTTACGTCAACAGATGCCACAAGGAGTCTCCGGTAAAGAGAATGAGCTAAGGACGGTGGGGATGGGGAATGGTTAAACGGAAACGGATAGGAAACTAAGAACGGAACATATGAGAGGAGTAGAATGGATAAAGGGAAAGAGTATTATATTAGCTTGATATTCGTGGCTGTATTAGTATTCATATATTTATGAACTTAAATTACAGATTACATATGTTTACTGCCATTAAACAAATATTTTAATATTTTTCATCTTATTCTTGAAAAAAAATAAATAATGTAATGTAAAATAAAAATGTATGTTACAATAATGTTTTTACAAATAATACATTGTCGCGGCGGTTTAAGTTAACCGTAATAAAAGTAAACCTACAAATGAAATATGAGCCTCGGGATGAATCCTTCATGTTATTTTTACACTTATACGTTTTTACTATTGTTATAATTCGTCTATATAGTATGTTGTTTTGGCATATGATTATTATTGTGTACCGGTATCCACTTTTGTAATATATATTTGTAGAAAATGACATTTTAAATTTACAAAAAAAATTAAATTAATTAATTAAATTAATTAATTAATTAATTAATTAAAATTAATTAAATTTACAAATTAAATTAAATTTGGAATTTTAAAATTACAATTAGTTCCCATATTGTCCCAAGATAACTGAAATTGTAGTTATCTTCTTTATGCTCTAAGAGAAGCCCTAGAGGTTTGTCTACGGCTACACTGTTACAAGTATTGCCATTGTTTCCTTCTACCCTTGATACCTTATCCTAAGTTGCTATAATGAACTACATGTTAGCTAAACTGCTACGTTTGTATATACTATTTCCAAGGATGAATGATTGTATAAAAAGAATATATACAACAGCTCACTATAATGTCAGCTCATACAATATCAGAGTACTTTTCGATTCAATGTAAGGAATGTTTATTAATATTTCGTCCTAAGATTATTCCTTTCCAAAGAGATTGAAAAATGGATTTGAGTGAAGTGAAGAGAACCAATACATCTCCATCAAAATAACATTCAATGAAGTCTAGTTGGTAAGTGCTGCTAGTTTTTTTGGTGGCGTATAATACAACTAATGGAAACATTCATTTTTCTGCTGTCTGTTAGCAGACGAGTTTCACATTCTTTGATCCAGATGGCTCTCTTTATGCTGGTTCCATTCTTTTCATTCTTAACATTCCAACATGCCGAGGTTGGGCAAAATGTCAAAAAGTTTCTGTTGAATACCCATCAGGAATTCCTCATCACAATTTAGATCACTTATTACAATTGGTGCTTTTCGGATTTTCTAAGAAATCGCCTGTATTAACTGTGAGTATTTATCTAAACTTTTACAGAGAATTACTTTATGATTTCTAAGTCAGCATGCATTGATTTTTGAATAGCATTCTCAATTCATGGTGAATTATTATTGACATATTATTGTACATTTTATCAATATTCATTCCTTGGAATGTCCGAATTATAATATAACTCTGTTTTAAAACGATGAAACTATATACTTGCCAAACTAATACATTTTATTACATTTAACTCTTGAGATTATTATTTAATGGTGTCTATAAAATAAACTTAAACCTCAGTAGGGTAATTTAAATTTTTTTATTTGGCTATTTAAATCTAAAAATTGTTTAAATTAAAGGTGAAAATTTAAATCTCGGACTTGTTGAAGTCATATACTGAACATTTTATTTTTCAAGATATGCTTTTGATGGATGATAAATAGTTAACAAACTAAAGTTTCAATAATACTTATTAAATTACTTGTGTATTAAATTCTGTAAGGGGAACATTTAGTTTACGAGCACTTACCCCTTTTTTACAATTTTATGAAACAAAAAAATATAAATTTTAAAATATTTTTTGATAGGTTATCTATAACTTTAAATAATAGAAACAATATGGATTTATTGTACGATATGATAAGTTAAGCTTAGTAAAAAAATATTATTTGGTATAGTAGTGAAAAAGTAGCTTAACTTAATTTTGAATAATTAAAATAGAATTTTGAACATTTTTTCTTATTTTATGAGGAAGTTAGTTTTTCTGCGTGGACAGCTCAAGTCAAGGAATTTAGGGGAAGAGAGAAGTTTAATCCTAGTGCAGTATTACCAATAACTTACCGATATTATTCTTTATCTCTAGGCCTACAGCTTATTTATGATTTTAATTTTGAATAATTAAAGTAGAATTTTGAACATTTTTTCTTATTTTATGAGGAAGTTAGTTTTTCTGCGTGGAGAGCTCAAGTCAAGGAATTTAGGGGAAGAGAGAAGTTTAATCCTAGTGCAGTATTACCAATACCGATATTATTCTTTATCTCTAGGCCTACAGCTTATTTATGATTTTGTTTTGAGAGTCCTGTCTTAACAGATCTCATAATTTTATATTCTTAGGTAGGTACTGTATTTTAAATTACTTTGAACCATGAATTAGACATAGAAGTTATATTTGTTATTGAAAAATGTACACCACTAACTGGAGGATAAGAATTTGTGTTTTACGGTAGTTATAACCATTTATTTATCTTGTTTATTTATAAATTCATTTATCTAATGACAAGAATTTCACAAATTTATTATTGTTTTAGAGTCTAATATGGAAAGTTCAGAATCACCCCTTGACGTGTTATCAAGAGCAGCAACCATGGTTCAAGATAACATTTTACCACCATCATACGGTAGGCCTATGTTAATTGATTTTTTCCATAGGTTTTTGTCTAAGGGTCTCTATATCAATAAATATTGATAGACCTTAAATGGAGATAGTTACCTAAGTACTGACTCACAGACATCAGATGATTGGACATGAAAATGTGGTAGGTATAAATTTTATTTTATAATTTTTATTATGTGGTGTGTTTAAATAAGACTACTGTAAGTTACACGATTATGAATATGAATGGTATCTGTATGTTCAATACCAAATTTCTTCTAGGCCTATAGCAAATCTTATTTAAGTTGTTGGGTCTGCGAACATATAAAGTACATAAATAATAACTATTTACATATGGTATCAAACAAAAAGTGATTTTTATATCTAAGTAGTCCCAAAAATAAGTTATGGTCTAGGCCTAGTTCTATAAAAGGAGGGCTGTTACGTCACATTTTTGCTTTAATTAGTGTAATATGTTGATATCTAACCAGACTTATACTGGCACCTATAAAACAGGACATTATAATACAGCAATCACAGAAAATCAAACATGTTAAATTGCAAAATTGTGAACCATGGTGGGCTTTCTTAATCTGAATTTCATTTTAATGTTCATACTTTGGAATTATTGGACCTTTTCCGGTACCATACTATACCACTAATAAAAAATAGGGTTCCGTGTCTAGGTCTCATGATGACTACAGTAATAGCCCAATTACCGATTGAAAATTCGTATCACTATCTCTGTCTATACACTAAGCCAATGTCTCACGTTTAAGCTTTTTAATGAAGCATGAGCTCATGAAATTAACTTCACTGGTTTAAACTAAATTAAGTGTGGTTACAGTTTTCTGGGTAAGAATATAATTAACAGTCTACAAAAATGTACTCTAGAAAGTTTGTCTAGCGAAAATGTAACTTTAGTTTAAATCTAAACTTATCAAAATTATCCTATTCCAGGAAATTATGTTCAGTAACTGCTAACCGAAGTTAGCGATGTTAAGTGTTGAAACATTTTGAACACGTAACTAGGTTGATGTTTTTTTATTATAATGGATAAACATACTGCTATACTTTCTATAGTGTTTTATGTATAATGGAAAAGATCCAGATTGTGTTCTCAGTTGACAGATTGGCTGAGGTCGTTTATGTATATAGAGAGGATATAAAATTATATGGCAAAAATGTTACCAATGTGTCAGTAAGATAACTTTATTTTTATATGTAACTAGGTTCCCATACTTCAGGCTTATTAATAGATTTGATTGAAGGAATTGATTTGTAGATTATTTAGAAAATATTACTAATTTGGAATCATTTATGTTTGAATATATTGGCCCTTTGCGATCGGAATAGATATTTGCTGCTTTTCCTCAGCGATTTTCATGAATCTGTACACAAAAATGAACTGATTGTGAAATTGGTCTAACATAAATGTTAGATCAGTTTCACATTTACTCGGCTTAGTTATTATTTGACCCAAGTTTCCGACAGCAGGTGCCAGCCTTTCTAGTTTTGCTTACATTCAATATTTGTGACAACCTATCGACAGGATGAGACAGAATGTGTTTTGTATCATATTATTGAATAATATTAGTGAATTGGTTCTGTATTGACAGAACCTCGATTTAACGAATTTCAAGGGACTAAAAATGAGGTTCGTTAAATCGAGGTTGAAATTTGCCGAAATTCAAAATATAAGGGTTAGTCATAACCTCCAATTTTAAAGAATATTGAATGTGTCCAACTTCTATTTAAAGTAGGTTTTTAGGCACTTGTTATTTTTGGTATACTGTATATTTTACTGCTACAGATTGGTTTAACTAGCAATGCCTGTTCGAAAACAATTATGGCCTGATTGCTCGGCCAATTGTTGAGCTTTTTCCTGAAGTACTGGTTTCGAAACGGATGCATTTTTGTCACGGTATTGTTTCATCCATAACATGACAACCTTTTCAACGTGTCTTGTAATTCGGGCCGTTTAGCTTTTTTACTCTGACCAGAAAGTCCACTTTCGTCTTCATACTTTTATTTATTTTTTACTATTGTTTGAAGAGTTGTTGATGTTATTTAAACTTCTTAGCAATGTCCACTTTCTTCTTATGTGGGTTTTCTTCTATGGTTTACATAACTTCACGTTTCAACTCCGCACTAAGAGCCACCAACCTGTTAATCACAATCACAAACAAAACAAACGATCTTAACACTGCGATAGATGTGCACCTTCTTTGAATATTATGCAACGGGCGGAAGTAAGGGAAAGTCTGTATGGCCTAGATAAAGATAAAATACGTAATACAGGGGTCTGGAATCTGGGTATATGTTACATAGAGGTTATGTTTGTTATATAGGGGTTTCTTACTTCCGGTATTCCCTATACAGAGGTAAGAAAATTATTAACAAATACAAAATATACATTAGAGGGTTTTATAAGTATTTTGTTCCTTATATAGGGGTAAATTTTCTATTGAGTTATATGATGTTTTCGAGGGGATTAAAAAATAATACGTTACATTGAGGTTCGTTAGAGAGGTTCCACTGTATAGTGTAAATCTACATTGGGGTTTGCTAGAGAGGTTCCACTGTATAGTGTAAATCTTTGGTCAAAGGATTTCTTGTTTTGATTTTTTACTTGTAATTCACCTGCTAATCTTCCCATATAATATGCCACTTTTGCCCTGAAATTATTATTTAAAGAGCTATCCATAACATAGTGAAAACAAGAATAAAAAATAAAACTAACAAACCAGCCACTAAAACAGTAATAGACTGAAATATAATAATGCTAGACCAGCTAAAATAAAAACATGTGCTGTGTATAGGACTTCAGATGTAAAGATTCATATGCCTAGGTCCTCACTACCTGTAGCCTACCTACTCTAAATCCAAACACTCATCATGTCCACTTTAATATTTTGGCTTATAGAAATTGGGCTGATTCTGGAATCATCTAAAGTGGTGTTTTTCTACTTCTGTAGTATGTTGTGCAGCATTCTCCGTGATTAAGGTTCGCGTCGCCCAACAATGAACTACTAATTGCATTGAGATCAAATGAGACTGTCTTCCGACTTCTGTAATTAGCTGCTAGTCGCACACTCATATGATTTCAATCCAACCAGTAGTCGGTCATTATTGCTGCAACACAGTTAACTTAATCACGGAGCAACCTGCGCAACATACTGCACAGGTAGGAAAACGCCCTTTTAATCCTTCAATGTGGTAGTTTTTTAAAGGCTGCCGGACTCTGCTACAGTGGTTTTTTACAGAGCGTAGGCAAAGTTTACTTCCTCCTCCTTACGCTCACCTGATAATAACCCTACATCATTTAGGTCTACCCAACGGACTATTTCACTTGATATAGTCATCATAATAACTACTGAAATAAAAAAAATAATAGTCTAAAAACTAATGTCAGCCTTAGTCAGTAACAAGACTACCAGATCGCGCCACAATCATCCTACATTCATTCCTCATTCATACTTGGCTTAAAATACCTACCTGGGTAGGTCGCCATTTCAGTTAAAAGTATAAAGTATAATCAGACAATTTTCAGTTACAATAAACCCACTCACTAACATTATACTTCAATACAAAAGCGTCTCTCACAAACACATCCCTAATTTATATTTTCAAACAAAAAGAAAGACACAATAAACACTCAATTATCGAGACAAAAGCTTAGAAAATATAATTTGACATCTGTTTACATTGTAAAGATTGTATAAATGTATGCAAAAAACTACAGTAAACAGGACGTATGAACACCAAGTCAACATAACAAACAAAACAGCTGTGATTGTAAACAACATATCTCTATCTCTGTCGTACTCACAGTTGATTGGAAATTGGTGAACTAATATCTCCAGGATATTAGTTCACCTGAGGACGGGACAGATACCAGATCCCAAAACGTTGTGAAAATTTGTTTTACATAATTTCATGATGGAAAATGTCCGCAATAAGAATCTAAATAATATGTCTGGTTTACGAACTTGTCCGAGCAAATGCAGGAATACACGTCTCTACCAAATTTGGTCTCAACCGGACCATTTTTACGAGAGTTATTGTGTTCACAGACACACATATATATAAAATTTTTATATATAAATTTTAATGACTATTGTTTTTGGTCTCTAGGCACCTAAATAAGAAAAAAATAACATGGTCCCGGGCTTAAGTCTTACCATGAGACCTACGGTAATAGCTTCTTCCCTATGGGAAATTCGCTAAAAGTGCCAATAAAAACATTTTTTAACTCCTATACTGAACCTACAGAAATAAGGTTTGAGAATTTCAAACCGCGCTCTGCACTCAACCACCAGGTGGCTCAGACACCCTCAAGAGGTGCCGTCTCAACACATGGCATACAATGCCTAGTCCCTGTGTGGCAGAGCTAATCAAAGAGCGTCCTTATCTAAACTACTTAAAGCTATTTTGTAATCAAAAACAAAAACTTTATGTCCCCAAACAACCATTCTCTTAATTTGCTGACAAACTGACTGCTTCTATTTGATTTGTTTGCGCTAATAGGAAGAAAATTAAAAAATCTTGGTGCCAAAAAGCCATATGTTCTTGTAAAAAAATATATATTTTTTAGATGTGGTAGCAAAACTTTATCGTGTATTCCTACAATTGCTCGGACGAGTTCGTAATCCAGACTTATCAGTCAATCGGAACAGGTAGTTTGTACCCCAAAAATGTTTTTTTTTTCATTTTGCCATGTAATTTTTAAAATTTTCAAATTTTACATTTCACCATTTGAATCAGCTCAAAAAACTATACAATTTAGTTCCTTAAAGTTTTTCTGTATCTCCAACGGTTACCGAGATATTAAAAAATCTAAACACAGTACATTGTATTTAGGTACTCCAATGCTAATCTTATGGAGGATAAGGAAAAATTAATATTTCCCTTATTAACCAATAGTTTTGGATGAAACTTTATATTCAGCTTCATGTGGTTGGGATCTATACGTTTATGTTAAAAAACCATAGTATATGAGTTCCTCACAGCAGCAAACCTGCATACTCTTTCCCATGTTAATGTTATGGAGAATAGGCAAACTCCTTTATTTATGCCCAGATAATGATAAAACTTGGTATATAGTTGGAATAAAAATAGTTTATGGTAAAAATGCCTACTTTTAGTGTTCTTTAAAGCAACAAACCTGCATACTCTTTCCCATGGTAGTGTTACAGAGAATATGCAAATACTCTAATTTATCAACAGGTATTAATTGATAAATGTTGTCACATACTTGTATTATTTTTGCTATATTGATTTGGAAATTAGCTGAGTACGCAGGTCTGCTGCGAAGGGGGTATTTGTAAGTATTCTTGTTGGGCAATTCCAAGCAATGTACTGACAAATCTTTATTGTTGTTGGGTAATTCCAAGCAATGTATAGACAAATCTTTATTGTTGTTGGGTAATTCCAAGCAATGTATAGACAAATCTTTATTGTTGTTGGGTAATTCCAAGCAATGTATAGACAAATCTTTATTGTTGTTGGGTAATTCCAAGCAATGTACTGACAAGTCTTTATTGTTGTTGGGTAATTCCAAGCAATGTACTGACAAATCTTTATTGTTGTTGGGTAATTCCAAGCAATGTATAGACAAATCTTTATTGTTGTTGGGTAATTCCAAGCAATGTATAGACAAATCTTTATTGTTGTTGGGTAATTCCAAGCAATGTACTGACAAATCTTTATTGTTGTTGGGTAATTCCAAGCAATGTATAGACAAATCTTTATTGTT
This sequence comes from Nephotettix cincticeps, assembly GCA_023375725.1. NCBI lineage: Eukaryota > Metazoa > Arthropoda > Insecta > Hemiptera > Cicadellidae > Nephotettix > Nephotettix cincticeps. The sequence continues at coordinate 4,685,700 of CM041785.1, forward strand.
GTTGGGTAATTCCAAGCAATGTACTGACAAATCTTTATTGTTGTTGGGTAATTCCAAGCAATGTACAGACAAATCTTTATTGTTGTTGGGTAATTCCAAGCAATGTATAGACAAATCTTTATTGTTGTTGGGTAATTCCAAGCAATGTACTGACAAATCTTTATTGTTGTTGGGTAATTCCAAGCAATGTACAGACAAATCTTTAATTTTATATTTATATAAAACCAGGTTATACAGTTTTAAAGTTCTCTAACATACATACAACTAGAATACCGTCTTTTTGAAGCAGTAAAGTTTGGATGGATGTTAGCCCGGTGTGTATGTTGGAGAGCCATTGTTTGGACCCCACTTGGTCTGGAATGTGAAAGTGGCAAAGAGCTGTGAGTGTACACTCCTCCACACTCCACACCAGCACTTGACATTCCTGCATACTTGGCCACTTTTTATGTAGAAATTGAAACCATTACATTCGATACATTCTGTGTTATACTAGTTCAAATTTCAAGTAAAAGAATTTTTATTTCGAGTTTTATAAATGTAACATTTTGTTACACGGTACATTTAAATCTTTGTTGAAAATTGCTTGGTCTATCTGTAAGTCTAGTGTTCCTATAATTTACCCCAGACTAAAAAACAATAGGAATAAACGGTTGAAAGCAATAATAATCGTTATTTACATTGATCATTGATTTTAAACTCATTTTGGGTGGTATTTTAGGGTGAATTAAAAATATAGTTTTTTTGTGGCCAAAACTTTATTAGTTCCTAATCCTTTTGAATTTTAAAAAAAATTATAAATTAAAAATTAGCTCATTTTACATGTAACACTAGATTAGATTATTGAAATGGCAACCTGCCCTTAGTCAGTAACAAGACTACAAGATCGTGTTACAATCATCCTACACTCATTTCTCATTCATATTTGGCTCGAAATACCTACCTGGGTAGGTTGCCATTTCAATAATCTAATCTAGTGTTACGTGTAAAATGAGCTATTAAAATGTACAACCTTAAGGTGGTGCAAGCAAAGAAAATCGACCATCTTAAAAACATAATTTTAACCTTTTGTTTATTGTATCATAAATATGCTTTGGCATAATTTTTTAAAATTTTTAGTGAAATCTTACATCGAGTTACACTCTGTAATCCATTAATTTGCAACTATGGCGGTTTCATGCAAGTTTTGTGAAAAATTACTTATGCTTTTGAACTGAAGTTTTGGGACCATGGATGAATAACAGACCTTTTTCACGTAACCTATGTGAAATTTTGAAATAAAAACAAATTATTTTGTGTACTATAAGAAATGATTTTTTAAAGCCTGTTTGTTATTTTATAAAAACAATTTTTTTACAATCAGTTAACGCATGAAGTTTGCACGAAACAATCAAGTGAATTTCAGTTGTTCCTAACGCAGCCTTAAAGTTTTACAATTTTGATTTTAAAATGTTGATTGAACAACTTGGTTCGTTAAAGTCATTCAGATTGTTGACGACCACAATCCTTTACAATTTGCCCTCCCCTGTCCTTCATAATTTGTTACAAAATGTGTACTTTAGTAATGTACACTTAAATCGTCAATACGACCTTCTGCTGAAGGCTGTTAAAGATGCTCAACATACTCTGACAAGTGGCGAACTCTAGTGTGAATATCTGAAACTGAAGTAGTCTTGTTAGTGCTGCAGTCTAGCGGCGGTGCGGGAAACCACAGCTGAACTAATCTGTAAAATTCCGGAAACGGATTTACTAAAATTACGCCAGAATACAATTGTTACGGATTTGAAATTGTTACGTACGCTATTCATTAAATGTAATCTAAATTTAAATTCAAATTAACTGTAAAATTTCATTCAATTTTGAAATATGTATTTTTTATGTGTTTAGTGTTTTAGTCTTCGATAGCTCCCACAGTTATGAAACTTATTTTACTTATTCTATATCTTTTGGAGAATGCTTTGTTTACTTAAAACTAATCCACGCATTATGAAATTGAAATAATAAGCTCTTCAACACACCAGTTTTGCGCTGTATTAGACATATATTTTCAGTTTACAGAACATGTGATGTACATATAAGTGACTAGCCAAAGTACCCTTATTCGCCCGATAATAGGCTGAAAGTGTAGGCTCTATGATACATTTAGTTATTGTTATTAATTCTTCTGTATACAAAACACGAGTGTCTACATTTCAGAGTAACATCTGTCAAATATTTAAAATATTAGGTATGTAATAAAAGTCGTCGGAATACTAAAATCTACCATTACTATTTCAAATAAATCACTAATTTCGATCGAAATGTCTGAAAAAATCAACTTTATTTCTTCTTCTTCTTCCCGAACTGTCAAAATTAGTGCAAAATGTTGTCATTAGAAAATGTAAACATTGAAACCTAGGACGGTCACGGCAGCTCTTTCTTCTTCTTCTTCCCGAACTGTCAAATTTTAGTGTTCACAGCTGTTGAAATTTAAGTAATTTTATGTTTTAATTCTTTGAAAATGTAAACATTGAAATTAGGACGTTCATCGTAGCCCAGGGGATTTTAAAACTAATATGCCTATGTGTTGCATGAGTTTAAGATCTACCTTTCTGTGAAATTTCAAACCGATCGGTTCGGTATTTTTCGCATTTACTTGACAACAAAAATACAGAACATGTGATTATAATTATAGATTTAATAGAGGGAAAAACAAACAGCTGTCAAATTAAATTCAATATAAGGTTGTTTACATTGATCATTGATTTTAAACTCATTTTGAAATCATACTACTGTATGTTAAAATTGTATCTTGAAAAATAATAAAAATGACTTATTCTACTTATATTTTAAAATCTAATTTAAGTTAATGCTAAGTGATTAAACTGAGAATTAAATTTTCTTTGTATTTATATGTTTATATTTCATCATGAAAATGGATTTAATTTAAATAAATAACCAAAGACTGTCAATTAATTGAAATCAGTATTAGTTTGTTTACATTGATCAACCGACCGATTTTAAACTTATTTAAAAATACACTATATTAAAATGTTACCTTGATGTGTAAGGAATTATAATAATGTTACAAATTTAATCTAATTTATCTAATTCCTAACTATGTTAACTAATACTAATTAACTACACTGAGAATTTATTAAAGATATCAGGTTTAAATTTGGTCATGATAAATAGTATTAGGTATCTTTTTTCTCAGCACAAAACCGTATATTTCGTACAAAGGCCGGACATACTGCTAGTATGATAAGCTAAGCTTATAGTTGTTTGGCTATAATAACAGCTGGTTGATGAACGTGAAAACGATAGCTCCCACATTGAAATTTAGGACGTTATGGGGCGTAGCCTTTTGGGAACTAATATGCCTATGTGTTGCATGAGTTTAAAACTACCTTTCTGTGAAATTTCAAACCGTAAGCTCTTCAGTATTTTTCGCATTTTTGAGCTACAAACCCACAAACAAACATACAGAAACCACCTCTTCTTTATAATATTATAGATTTAATAGAGGGAAAAACAAACAGCTGTCAAACTAAATTCAATATAAGGTTGTTTACATTGAACTTTGATTAAACTCATACTATATTAAAATTTTACCTTGAAAAATAATAAAATGATTTACTATACTTATATTTTAAAATCTAATTTAAGTTAATGCTAAGTGATTAAGCTGAGAATTAAATTTTCTTTGTATTTATATGTTGATATTTCATCATGATAATGGATTTAATATACAGAAATAACCAAAGACTGTCAATTAATTGAAATCAGTATTAGTTTGTTTACATTGATCTACTGACTGATTTTAAACCTATTAAAAAAATACACTATATTAAAATGTTACCTTGACGTATTATGGAATTATAATAATGATACAAATTTAATCTAATTCCAAACTATGTTAATTAATACTAATTAACTACACTGAGAATTTATTAAAGATATCAGGTTTAAATTTGGTCATGATAAATAGTATTAGGCATCTTTTTTCTCAGCACAAAACCGTATATTTCGTACAAAGGCCGGACATACTGCTAGTATGATAAGCATAAGCTTATAGTTGTTTGGCTATAAGAACAGCTGGTTGGATGAACAGAAAACATTCCTTTTAGACATGTCCATGATCTAACCTATTTCTCTCAGGGAAGTAAATACAATTTTTTATTGATCGAACCGTATACCCAGAATAATCGAAAAGTCGAAATAACTCGAGGTATTTATATAAAACTACTGACTACTGTACATTCTGACTACACGACAACTTGATATATTCCCTTCGGGACTGACGTTGCAACTGGTGTTGAGGTTAGACAACAATTTTCGCGGTGGCGCCCAAAGAAACGGCCCTCTTTACAACGGTCTGTCATTATACTTCTTCCGACTGGCTTTTAATTTGTTCATTTTCGCAGTAGGTTTGATTGTTGTTCTGTGCAGTTGCGTAACATTTTTGTGAATCTCCTCGATAATTTTTGTCTGCGGCTTTTTAGTTTGAATAGCTCGTAATTAATTGTGCTGTAGTAGAAATTCTGAATTTTAAGTTAACGCATACTTTTTTATTTGGTACATATAGTTTTCCTCTAACCGCGCGATGACAGGCACATTTCGCACTGTTGGCAGAACGTATAAGTAGTACATTTCCGCGCTAGGGTGGATTTGATCTTAATATCATCTTAGTGCGGCAACGTAACCGGCCAATCACATGCGCTCTATATGAAACTAACCAATAGCATGCGCTAAGCGCTCAATCAGCTGATAGACGGTCGCTGTTCCTACAACACTAACTTCCGGTGTTGCGCAATGAAACTGAGGTTACCGGAAACCTGAAAGATATGCTTACATATATACCAACGGGAAAACCAAACATAACCTAAGTGACTTTTTATTGTAGGAAAAATCTTGTGTGTAACACGAGTGCAAACTGTCATGGCCGTCCTCGATGTTCTGGCAACACTCAGCTGACGTTCTCGTGCGATATGACATCGTTTGCACTCTAGTTACACAAATAGCTATTTTACTTACAGCAAATCTATTAGCTTGAATATTTTTCATACTGATAAACACACAAGGGAGTACATGATGACATTAAAACAAACTGTTCCTATTGTCATATTATGTCAGTCGCCACCAATCCACACCAGGTTTCTTAAGCCTGTCCATTTATTACTTTCCCCCCTTATACATAGCACAGTATATATAGAGAAAGTAATGTTTTAGTCGATATTTTTGAGTCGAGAGTGGATATATCCGTTTTGATGCTCCCTGAATCGATAAAAGTGGTTTTCTGACTATGTCTGTGTACACTGTATTAACCCCGAGACCATATCGATCGTTAGATGATTATAAAATTATACAAAGGTACACTTTGACCTTTCTCCAGATCATTTTTCTTTGAATTTTTTATTTTTAATGATAGTTTACCCCTAATAACCCGTTAAAATGTAAACAAAATCTATTAAGTGGTGTAATATGTGGCGACGTCCTGTAATCCAGCTACTTGGAGGTCACGAATTGTGGATAGTTGTGAGCGATGGTCGGTAGGTGTAGTGTTCACTGTGTGAATTAACGTCCGCACTATTGAATACTACGTTAATCCGCGAAGACATCCTCAAAATTAGACCAATTCGTAATTCAGAGGCAGTGGTTCGGACTCGACGTTAAACTGTATGTGAATTAGATATGCCATTAATTAACAGTCCTGTCTAAGGAACATGTCAGCCTTAGTCAGTAACAATACTACAAGATCGCGCCACAATCATCCTACACTCAATCCTCATTCATACTTGGCTTAAAATACCTACATTGTAGTATGGTCGCCATTTCAATAATCTAATCTTTACGAACTACTTCGTTTAAAAGTGTCAACAGTTACAAGTCTACCTCTATCCAAGAATAAATAGGCCCCACAAGATGTGACATTATCAATGAAATTGGACTGAGTAATGGACTCTTCCGGTGAAATATTTCTATTTAGGTCAGTGTCCAATAATTTGATGTCGATGCGTTCACAAGGAATTCGCATCGAAGGTAAAGCGCTTTCTCAGCTAAATTGTTTAACTTCAAACGTCCTGGAGGGTTCAAGTTGCATCGGTTCAGATTGTAGTTGTCGAAGGATCGGGTTCGTCGATTGTTGTTGTCGTGTATGACTAGTTCCTATTGTCTTATTAGGAATTGCTATTCGGCTGTACTTGATTTGTACTTTTATGGAAACGAATCGACTGGCCTTGTAATATCATTGTGCTCGTAAAAATTTGACTGGGATGGTGGCGTCATCCTGTAATCCAGCTACTTGGAGGTCACGAATTGTGGATAGTTGTGAGCGATGGTCGGTGGGTGTGTTTCTTTTGTGGAAACGTCGATGAGTTAATCCGCAAAGATTCATCTTAATTAGACCAATTCGTAATTCAGAGGTCGTGGTTCGGATTACGTTAATGTAGGTCCCTATTTCCATTGTCTATTATTGTTGCCTAAGGACATGTCAGCCTTAGTCAGTAACAAGACTACAAGATCGCGCCACAATCATCTTACATCCAATCCTCATTCATACTTGGCTTAAAATACCTACCTTGTGGTATGGTCGCCATTTCAATTAATCTAATCTAATGTAAAAAGTCAAAGGTTTGTTCCTTTTAGATGTGTATTCCTACATTTACTCAGACGAGTTCGGTATTTAAACATATCTTTCAATGGGAACGGGTAGTTTGGGGATGTTTTGTACTAAAAAATTGGGTTTTTGCGTTTTTCACATGTAATTTGAAATTAAGTTAAACTTTATCTTTTACCATTGCAAATAGCTTAAAAAAACTACACAATTTAGTTTCTTAAAGCTTTTCTCTATCTCCAACAGTTATCGAAATATTAAAAAATTTAAAAACAGTACGTTGTATTTTGGGACTCTAATGTTAATCTTATGGAAGATAAAGAGAAATTAATATTACACTTATCGATCTATATTTTTGGATTAAACTTGATATTTACCTTCGTGTGGTTGAGATCCTTCCATTTATGCTTAAAAAATCATAGTTATGTGTTTATCATTGTAGCAAACCTGCATACTCTTTTCCCATGTTAATCATTTAGAGAATAGGTAAACTCCTTTATTTATGAACAGATGTTGACGAAAGTTGGTATAAATTATCAAAATAAAAATTGTTTATATGCATAATGATTTAGCTAAATTTGTTTCTAAAACATAAAGCCATCTGCAAGCACAGCTTTATGTTTTTTTACTCCCATAAGTAAAAAAACCAAAATATATTTTTATTGATATATTGGTTAAATAAAAAAAACATTGGGAATGTGTCATAATATTTTTAGATATTTTTTCATAGTAATGATGTGAGAAATTTTAATCAGATAGATTGCTAGAAATTACAATTCCCATTAAAATGACATAAAGTACAAAGGTTTCTGATACAAAACAATATTCTCTGGTGTGGATTAACGACCGCACTATTTAATATTATGTCCATCCGCGAATGCCATCCTTATAATTTGACCAGTTCGTAATTCAGAGGCAGTGGTTCGGACTCGACGTTAAACTGTATGTCCCTTGGATATGCCATTGAATGTTGGGCCACAGTTCTGTCTAAGGAAAACATGTCAGCCTTAGTAATAAGACTACAAGATCGTGCTACAGTCATTTTACACTCACTTCTCATTCATGTTTGGCTTTAAATACCTGGACAGGTTGCAATTTCAGTTACTAATTAACTGTTGTTGCAACTTTTGATTGAGTTTTACATTGTTCTTAAGAGGCTGCATCAGTGGTAGCCATCTTAGATTTTAGTCCCGTAAGAGCAATGTTAAATTCTGGCGCCTTTTTCTCCTTGACCTATTGTCATAAATTAACGGAAGAGGTGTCAAATTAAAGGTATTACAGTCCTCCAGGGCACCACCTTACAGAACTTCTTATTTTCGCTCCCAATAAAAAAATAATAATGATTCATTTTGTCAAATAATCCTGGGTTTTTGTTTTTATATCAAGTTAAATTTTTGAACATATTAAAATGCCCTTGAGTTACATCTCATCAATGTACTTCCAAAGTTTTACATTGATACTTTGATAATTAACGCCACTACAGACGCCAAAGTGAAGGTATGTTCCGCCAGAATTTAACATTGCTCTTACGGGACTAAAATCCAAGATGGCTACCACTGATGCAGACTCTTAAGGGAATAGAGTGAAAAAGATGATGTACGCAGACTCTTGTCTCTTAAACCGAGAACGGACAGTCGCCGGGCCATGTAGGACGTGTAGGTGTAGATACATCATGAATGGAATGCTGTAAGCCGAGGTAATGGACGTGTTCCGATGAATGGCCGATACTCGTAACCAAGATGCATAAACTACTAAATGCATTATAATAAATTAAACCCGACCGCTTCCCCCCTCTCGCCACTCCCCCCTCTCCCGTCACCCCCCTCCTCCGACTGCGTGCCTCCGCGGCCGCGGCGCCTCTACAGGAAATTGTCTTCGGTTTTTGTTCCATTTTTAAAATTCCTCTCTGAAAAACTACTTTTTAATGAGAGGCCCCGGGGCTGGTCGGCTGGCGCCGCTGCCCTCGCCCACCTGCTGCGGGATTTCGTCATCCGTCGATTATTATGTTCTGCGGTTTCTCTTTGAGCTGTGTAAAACTCTGTCGCACGTCGCTTACGAACGAACGAAAAGTAGTTGTCTCAGAATATCGTAGAATTGAGTTTTCTCCCTTAAAAGACGAAAAAGTGTATGGGCGACATGTTTCGTTTTAGACTCATAAGAATGTTAATTTTGTTACAGCATTACTGTCAGTGCCGGCGAAATTGAGTGCTGTATTTAAATTGCGAATTAAATACAAGTTTAGTATTAAATAAATGTAAATTATAACCATAAATCTGAGGTTGTGAACGTTTAAAAACTTTAAAAAGCATTGAAAACGGAAAAAATTTGAACCCTTGAATAGATCACTCATTTGTAAAATTGTGGTCTGAACTAAGCAATTCCTCAATATCTCCAAGACTCCGCATCAAAACCTGAAAAAATCCCAAACTACATTCATCGATATAATGTTCAAATCAATGGATTTTCTTACGAATGTGTCGTCCTTCGCATTTTGTTTACGTTACTTTTCCGCAGCTAGTGCTGAACAAAGTTAATTAAACCTACCTGCGAAGTGGAATGTGCCAGAAAACACTTGTATTTTCATATCCCAGTTAACAAATAAAGGTTATAAAGCAAGGTTCTTTAAAAAAATATATGAACAAAACACATTTCTAAAGTTCGACACACTTAAGATTAGATTAGATTATTGAAATGGCGACCATACTAAAAGGTAGGTATTTTAAGCCAAGTATGAGAATTGAGTATAGATGATTGTGGCGCGATCTTGTAGTCTTTTTACTGACTAAGGCTGACATGTTCCTTAGATAGGACTGTTAATTAATAGCCCAACAGCCGATGGCAACTAAGGGACCTACAGTTTAACGTAGAATCCGAACCACGACCTCTGAATTACGAATTGGTCTAATTATTTGGATGGTATTTTCAGATTAACGCAGTAATCAATAGTGCGGCCGTTAATTCACACAAGAGAACACTACACCCACCGAACATTGCTCACAACTATCCACAATTCGTGACCTCCAAGTAGCTGGATTACAGGATGTCGCCACCAAATGACTTTGACTCATAAGGGCGCTGATTTAGTTTCCGCCTAGGGCGCCAAAACCCAGGAGCTTGCACTGATTAATGGTTACGTGACCGTTATAAAAAAATAGTTGTCTCGCTAGCACAGTGATAAGCGTTTTAGGGTTCGTTGCAAGAGAACCCTGGTTCAAAATCCTGGTATGCCCATTTTGAGTTTAGACCGCATTTGCAAAAAGCGTTATTGCGTTAAATCACTTTAACTGTATGGAAATTCCTCTGGTGTACAAGGAGCCAAAAACTAGGTAATGTAATTTATTATTATTTAGTGGGTTGCATTGTTGGTTGTTTATTTTATTTTATTACCACTAATTTTATGCTATCATTAAGTAATTATGATTTTAAAAAATACATGGAAGTTCCCCATAAGCCGTTTCCGGGTGATATGCAGTCAGTGGGGAGGTCGAAAAATGAAGTAGAAGACTGTTCATCGGCGATAGGATGTGTGCGTTGCATTCAGCCCAAACTGAACCTTCGTCTTAAAGGTTACGTTAGGAAATGCGATCCTGGAATCATGGATCTCTCTCAACCCCCTTTCTCTCGCCCAGGGCTCTGAGGTGTTGTAAAGCTGAGAAACTGACAGGTCGACCACCCAAGTCCATCCGCATAGTTAGACCAGTTCGTAATTCAGAGGCAGTGGTTCGGACTCGACGTTAAACTGTAGGTGAATTATATATGCCATTAATTAACAGTTCTGTTTAAGGAACATGTCAACCTTAGTCAGTAACAAGACTACAAGATCGCGCCACAATCATCTTACTTTCATTTCTTACTTGGCTTCATGCTTGGCTTAAAATACGTAACTAACTACCCTGTTGTTATTGATACGAAGTGTCTATTCGCACGTCAAAATGTACATACTGAAACTCGGGTTAGGTTATGTACTTTGTTTAGTTGCAGTATGAACAGTATAGTTAGGCCCCATTCACACGGTCCGGCGCGCGCCGCACGGCGCTCCTGTATTTTGTCTGTCCAGTTGTGGATCAGCTATCGAAATGTTAACTTCACGAGAGAAGAAAGTGTTAGCGATGTACTTGCTGTGGAGACGGCGAAAAAGAAGAAGGAACAGGAGGTTTTGGATTCATCCACTGGCTCAAGATCGACAAACATCTGGGTCCTTCTCAGTTTTATTTAACTCATTGCGTGAAAGTGAGGAAATTTTTTTTCTTATTTCCGCATGACGATTAAAACATTTGATGAACTTCATGAAAAACTGAAAGATAAATTGAAAAAGCAAGAAACTAACATGAGGAATTCAGGATTCGAATTCAGGATATAGCGCCTGACAGATTTCTCTCCAAGCTTCTCTGTTCTTGTGTCTGTCTTTGTAATCTTCAAGGGACTTGTCCCACAGCAGTGGTCTTTCTTCTACATGCATAATTAAGTTTTCAACATCAATGTCATTATTGAATTCAGATGTGTCACTCATTTTCACCAAAACCCAAACACTTAAAAACAAACAAACAAAACACTTTTTAAAAAACTTGGGCTCTTCACTCTCCAGTGGCAGCTCGCAGACTGACGAAACATGCGGCGCTCGCCGGACCGTGTGAATACACCAATAAGAACCAATAGCCAATAATAGCCAATAGATCGTGTGAAAGGGGCCTTACTGTTCTGGATACTAGCTTTTCTAAGAGTACTGACGGCATGTGGTGCGGTAAACGCGCACGTCTCACGTGCGAATAGCCTCTGTTGATATGCGGGTTGCACACACTACTATACTACATCCGGAAATTGTGAATTGTCACATCCCAACAGACCTGACGCCTGACGAGTTGGACAGTTCCTGGGGGAGTTCCGGTGGTGGGGCGAGCACCCTCACGGTCGTAGATGAATGAACGACCAGGTAGAGGGGGGGTGTAGTAACGGTGTGGCGGCGGCAGGTAGGCGTGTGGACGGACTCGCCATTCGCGCGGTGGACGGTGGACTGTAGGCGATGGTGATGGTACAACTGAGTGTGGCGGTGGCGGTACATTCGACCCCGAGGCTGTGGCAACCCTGGCTACCAGGTGAATACACGGTTTAATTCATTTTTTATTTCAGACTAGCAGTAATACCGTCCTTTGTACGGATTGTAGGATTCAGTTTAAAGTAAAAAGATTTTCATACGAAAATGTAATCTTGAAATCCTAAACAAATCAGTGCAAAGAAAATAAATCAATATCCAGCTTTATTATATAGCATTACTTGACAATTAAAGCTTTATTACAATTAGTTATACGTTAAAATAACTTTAAAATAGTATGATTTCGAAATAAGTTTAAAATCAATGATCAACAAAAAACGGACTAATATTGACTTGACAGCTGTTTGTTTTTCTTTCTATTAAATCTTCAAACTACATAGACAGCTGATTATTACCAGTAGGTGATTCACTGATAATTGAAAGCAAAATTCGACCAATATCGTGTAAAAAGTGGGGTTTTAAATGCTCGTTGTATACTTTTAAAGGGGCGGAGGACAATTTTAAGCATTGAAAACCCTTCTCTGAAATGTAGAGAATACATGAAATAAGTTTCATTGTTATCAGTTCTCCCGTTTTTTTCGGAGAAGACGGCATAAAATTCCTCCTGGAGCGTCACAGACAAACAGATACAAATTGAGATAAGACTTGTTTCGGCTTCTCTAACGCACGAAACGTACAAATAACTAAAAAAGAATAAATCTGAGCAGTGTTCAAACAAAACTCTAATTTTATGTATATAGATTTTCACTATTTTTACATGAACAGTTAACAATCGAATTTCCTGCGTGCTAAGCGAATTTCCATCGATTTAGGAACAAATTTATGATTGTGATAATTTAAACTAAGCTTATTGGTTAAATAAGTAAGTTATATCAATTTAACCATCCTCCACCAGAATAATACGGGATAAGAGTAAGTAGGTTTGCTGCTACGAGAACAAACAAAGTAGATCTTTCAGGTTGCATTTTTAGATTTAACCTTTCCAACGTAGGATAAATGTTGGCACTCCAGAAAAACAACGTACTGTGTTTACCAGTAACCAGTATTCTCTATAACCACTAGACACAGAGGGATGATTCAAAATACTTAACTAAATTCTTTTAGTTTGTTTAATGTTCTCTTGTGTGGATTAACCTCCGCACTATTGAATACTACCTTAATCCGCAAATACCATCCTCATAATAGATGTAAATAATGGTTATTCCACTAAACTTTGGTCTTTTAGAATCGTATGGGTAATACTTAACAGTGATTTTTATAATGAAAGAATGATTTCTCGAGAAGACATAAAATTCCTCCTGACCTAAACCCACAACACAATACAATTGAAAAGTACATGTAACTGTCCTAACTCTACAAAACCAAAACTGATAATAGTAAATGTATTCATACAAAATAATTCTTAAACCAATTTTTGTACATTGATATATCCTGCATTTTACAGTGTAACATAAACGAATAATGTTTCTCAACATGAGTTATCGTGAACACACTATCAATATATATCTAACCACAACTATTTATTAGCATAATAGTATATATCTAAAATTTTATGATTTATGTTTTCATATTAGATCCAAACACTACTTTATGAGTGTGTACCTTAAAAACTAACTGCATACTCTACAGGTTCATCACATAGGTGTTTCAATTATACCAAAATCACAAGCTGAAAGAAATTAACTTCAAAAATAAAAAAAACCTAATTCTCTTTAAACATAACATGAAAAATACTAATTCAATTCTTTTTGCCCTTAGAATGAATATAGATAATTGTTTTCAGTGGATTAACACTGACAAGCCAATTAAATACTTTGGACCCACAAATTTTACAAAAATTAAAAATTCTTTAACGCATGATCACAGTGTACATGTTATTTCTTTTAGATTTTGATAAAATTCACTGGATAGAAATTATCTGTCAGTAACAGTCTCAAAAGATTTCATTTAGAATTACAAACTTATAAATCTTTAAATATCATTTAAATCTAACCAGATTGTGTAAATATTAATAAACTAAATTGTCCTATATAGAAAAAACATAGCATATCTAGAATCCCATTTGATTATAACCAATATTATTAGATTTATGTGGCCTACACGCTATGACCTTATCTGATTCTTAAAATAATGAAGATGATACTTACATACAACTGTTTTAAATAGAAATTAAAGTAAAATCAAAAAATCCTTCATTTATAATAAAGGAATTATTATAGGTTTTAAAATTATAGTATTGAATTAATGTAGACGATAAATTAATGGATATAGTTTGAGTATACCTAAAAGCCCGTTAGTAATATACGTATATATGAAAATAGAAATTATATTTGTAAAAAATACAAACCAGATTATTACAAAAAAGAATAGAAGACTTATCTGTAAACGTATTTAAACAATGTTTAAATATACTTAGATTATATATTTTTAATAAATGACGTTAAGTAATTTTTAAATTTTCGTTAAAAATCTGACCAAATCGCTTACAATATGTTCGATTTGTTTTTATCGCTTTTTCGGGAGATTATCTAGATAGAATATAAAACGTCACAACAATGAAATTTATTTGATGTACGCAATGACGTAATCTTACTTGAATTCCATGGAATGTGAAGAGTTTAAATAAATAATTGTTATTCCCTCTTCGGAGAACGCGTAAAAAGTCTCCTGGCGTCACAACATAGATAGACTTGTTTCGACTTCTCTAACGCACGAAACGTACAAATAACTAATAGATAAATAACTCTGAACAGAGTACAGACAAAACTCTAATTTTATTTATATAGATAAGTGACATATCGACTCTGGAATTATTCTTTAAACACAATTCTTTATGTTCACTTATAGTTAGTGTTCTTATCGACACTAGTAATGGCTGGCAGAATGAACGGATTGATTTCATCAAAAACTCAAGAAACGTTTGTGATTATTCAGTAATTGGGCCCAGCTGGCTTAGTTCGTGCCCTATCAATTAGCGGTGCCGACTAATGGATCAGCTGGGCCCTAGGAACAAAGCAACATTTATCACCAGAATTATCACACAGCTCGGATACGTTGTGTGGATAGCTAGATGTGCTAAGACCACGTTTCATGTTCGAAGCTTACGGAGATGAAGAATGCTTAACATATGTGATAGGCGAATTGTAGAGTTTCCAAAAATCAGCTGGTCGCACCCGCAAAAATACGTATCAAAATTTCCGTTGCAGACTCAACAACTTGTAGAAAGGATTTATGGGTTTTAAACCATTATGGTTCTTATGTCCCCGTGAAATTTCTCCATATACACAGTATTCATTAAAGATGAAGACAAAATTTCAAGGGATGACAGTATTCATCAAAATAAACAAAAAATGTCGTATAAACATAATGTCGGAAAATCCTTTGTTCAGCCGATAGAAGCCATTTGTATTTTTTACAAAAACTGTTATACCTCAAGAGCTATTTAAGCTAGAGAAACCTAACTTTGCACACAACTTTACTGGCTAAAAGAGCATTATTCTCAAAGTATCATTAAGTTTGCTTTTATATTTTCGAAATGGTGGCGGTACAAAATCTTTTAATTTAAATAACAAACGCATAAGCATTTTCGCCACGCATGGGCTCTGTAAGCTGTAACATTAAAAGTGTATTTTCTCACTTATATCTGTGGACAGATTTCGTTCAAGAAAGTATCGTTAGATTTGAAACTAAAATTACAATCTTTTTATATCTTGTAAAAAGTTAATAAAGTTAACAGTTTTGTTGGTACAAATTTAAATTATACGATTTTATTCGCCGCCATTTTGGAAATGCAAAAGCAAACTAAATAATACTTTTAGGATGTTTTTCATTTTAGCCAATAAAGATGCGTGCAAAGTTTGATTCACGTAGACTAAATAGTTCTTGAGATATAAAAATTTGTAAAAAAAACAAAATGGCGTCTAAACGAAGGAATGTTCGATATATTTTTATAGGAAATATTTTGTTTATATTGATGAAATTATCCCTCGAAGTGTGTCCCCAACTTAATGAACACCCTGTATAAGGATTAAACAGCTCTTCACTGTAAGCTCTACAAGAGTAGACACAAAGACACACTCAGGATTGCAAATAATCTAATTGCTATTGTCTAACAAGTCAACTATGATCTTTATATCGTAATATTCGTTTGAAAAGGTGTCATAAATGTTCATCTACCTGTTGAAGTAGACGTACCCGTTTTTCTTCGAAACTTACGTCATCTGTCTTTTTTTGGAAAACTCCAGCTAATAAAGTACAGCATATACTCCATCACGGGAGGGTTGCTCAGGGGACGGCAAAGCTCTCTCTCGTTTCACGTTTGACTCCGTCAAGGTTGCAAGTCCCGTCCGTAGACCGTAGTGTTGGGCGTGTGGGCAGTGTGGCCGCTTCGCGTTTGAATGGGGAGCCTCGTCGGCCCGGTGACCTTGGCCAAGGACGAGGAACCTGATCCTGCGGCGGGCCGTCACCGCCCCAAACATCCGCCCAGGAATGCCGCCGCCTGGAGGGTGGTGGGGCGAACCTTTTGTTTATGGCAGGGTCCCTCACTAGGATTTATCAAAGAGCCAATTGGTTCGCATAAAATTATCTCCAGGCCACTAGAAGTGTTTTTTGGTAACACACCTGTGGAATGAAATATCCCCGAGAAAAGGGGAGGGTTTGGGCTGTGCAGGAAGATTATTGAAAATAAGATCCTATTGACATGGATATCTTAGCTCTGGGGGGGGGTGTTTGTGAAGAAACTACCAGAGCTATTGTATTGAATTTTTAACCCTCCAAGTGCTATGATTATTTAAATTTTGTTATTTTTATGCAACTCTTCATAAAATACCAAGCATACACAAAACACGCCCCCCCCTTATAACCACTAACCATAAAAGCAAAATAAGTGTTCACTGCAATCCCAATCAAGCCTACAAATCCCAACAGCCGGTCACCGTTTATTTAAGGTGGGCCCTCCACTCCACTATACCACACATTTGCAAGCCAAATTGGGATTGCTCATGGTCGAGATTCGAACCCTCGTCCCTCCGAATGGCTTCAACTGTTGTACTCGTCAGCACAACAGTCTAACCACTACACTACAAAGGACCACTGTCTGAGAAAGCACTTATTTGGCTATAAAAGCATACTCTAGTGGCAAAATAACGAACTCAAGCGTCAGAATAGGGAACTACACGAGTAGTTGTATGTATTAGCTCGGAGATGGCAGCACTGTGACGGTAATTGTTGACTTAGATAGCGCTATACAATTAATTGCAACTCGCTGACATCTCACAGTGAGATGTTAGCACCTGGAGGGTTAATATAAAAGAATTAGAACAGCTGTTTAGATGAACTGAAAATATTCCCTTTAGACAAATCTGTGATCTAACCTATTTCCCACAGGGAAGTAAATACACAAACATTTTTCAGTTGGACTTTAACTTACAAGTTTCCTTCACCGAGTGAGACCTTTCCCTAAAATTACTTATGTCACCAGAAATAACCAATCAAAGAAAATATATAATAAAGGTGTCAAATTTCATTTTCGTTAAACTTTTAGTAAGCAACATATGTTTTTTTATGGGGCTTCACTAAGCTTACTTAATAATTAAGTACTGTAGGTGCAAAATTCTAATTCTAATTATTTCATTAAACTTTCTCTAAACGTTTTCCTACATTGTTTGCTATACATGTTTTGAGAGGTTTTTTCATGGGTAAAAAAGTAATTTTTAAGTTCGTCCTCTGTAGTAAAAAAATCTTACACTATTCTCATTTCTACCTTAAACGCAATTTTGTTCACAGGATTGTTGGATTGTACTCTTTTTTAAAGTTTAAATATTTTCTATTTATCTATCTTTTGGTTTTTTAAATAAATATAGGGAACAATAATTCCCATTGAATAACATATCTTGTCATATTTATGTATTAGAAGAATTTATTCACAACTCTTAATCCTTTAATTGTACTCTTAAATGTCCCTTGTTATAAATTGCGCATTGTATTTTTACTTTCTCCCCTTATACATAGTATATGGAGAAAGTATTGTTTTTGTCAAAATTTTCGAATTTGAGTTGAGGGTGGATATATCCGTTTTGGGGTCCCCTGAATCCAAAAAAGTGGGTTTTGACGTGATGTCTGTCCGTCCGTGTGTCTGTCTGTGTGTGTGTGTGTGTGTCTGGATGTGTACAGTGCCACAGCCTACCCCGTTGGTCCGATTTAGATGAAATTTGGCATGTATATATATATATATATAGTCACCGTATCTCCAGGCGTTTTTTTTCATTTTTTTGAATTTTTTATTTTTAAGGGTAGTTCACCCCTAAAAACCCTTAAAAAACGTGAAAAATCCAATTTTCTCAAAAACGGCTCTAACGATTTTGATTAAAATTTGATAGTTTATAGTGCACAGAGTACTAAAAAATTTGACACCACCCGCATGTCTGTAAAAATGACGGTTCAAAAGTTATGGGATTTAAATGTTAGAAAAATCAAATTTTTAAATTTTCAGCGAAAACAATAAAAGTAAAGTATAACTTGACTGGTACCATTGAAACCAGCTTAAAAAACTAAACAAATTAGTATTTTGAATTATTTGTCTACGACTAACGGTTCCAGAAAAAAGTTAAATTTACTGTCCACGATAAACGCAGTACGTTGTCTAAAAGCGCCCAATGTTATTCTTATGGAGAATATAAAAAAATCAAATTCTTCCTTACTTTCCAACCTTTTTCCATGAAACTTGGTATGAAGTGTAAGGTCAAATCACCGAACAAAACCAGCTTAAAAAAGCTTGGTATTATCGGCGGGGGGGATTCCCCCCATACAATTTGAAAAATAAATTATTAAATTATATTTAGAATAACTTTGTAAAACATGATAGTTTTATTACAGATTGTCTTTTTTAAATTTCATTAAGGGAGAAAGTATGTGTCAGTCCACTGGTACCGTTTATTTAACAACTAGTGAACACATTATTGTTGACTGTGCAGATGAGGCAAGGTCGTACGCCAAGTGCAAGGAGGTTCCGACGGCGGCAGCAGTTAGTGGGGGAAAGTGGCGCAGAGAACGTCGACAGAGGGTTCTGGGTGCTCCTCCACCCGAGTACCCACACAAGACCACCCACGGGTAAGTTGTTGTGGCTGAGAAGTGTACAGATACTGTACATTTAAATTATTTTTAATGAATTTTTTTATTGTTTACAAAATGCCAATACACGAGAGTCTACAACATAACAAAGTAACACCTGTCAAATATGGGGAAAGGATAAGGATTAACATAATAGAGACAGGCATCGGGGAAAAACTTAAGATCTACCATTCCACTATTTCAAATCCCTTATTTCGATCCAGCAGTTTACCTGTAAAAATTAACTTTATTTTTATTCTTCCCGAACTATCAAAATGTATTGTAAACATATGTTGACACTAGGAAATGTAAACATTGAAACGCAGGACGTTTCTGGCAGCTCTTTCTTCTTCTTCTTCTTTCTTAACTGTCAAATTTTAGTGTCCATAGATATTGACTGTAAAGTAATTTTATGTTTTCATTCTTTGAAAAGGTAAACATTGAAACTTGGGACATTCACTTACGAGGGGATTTTAAGGAAATGAATTTGACTATAAGTTGCATGAGTTTAAGATCTACCTTTGTGTAAAATTTCAAACCGGTCGGTTTAGTATTTTTCGCATTTACTTGCCACAACAAACCCATAAATATACTGAAACCACCTCTTCTTTATAATATTATAGATTAAATATAAAATTGATCTTGTGTATTATACATCAGTACCAACATAATAATGATTTTTAGAAAACAAGACCTAGCAGGGTGTCTAGCGACAGTGAAAATAGGGAAACAGGGTAAATTCAGGGAATTTAAAACTGTATTAAAAAGGCAGGGAAAAGTCATTTTCAAATTTGGAATGATACATTATAAAATGCCAGGAGGTATGTTCATCAGGAAATAATTCTTGGAATGAGGTTATTTTATTCGAATAACGGATGTGCCGTCGTAATGGCAATGACTGACTATGAGATGGTCGGTGTCGACATACAGGCGCGACGACAGTGCTAGGGGGAGAGAAAGCGAATGCAGTGTGTACGTACCACGCAGTAATTGCGGTACTTAATTTACCGCAGCTTTACAATATTTTCCTGTTTTTCCCCAAAAACTAGGAATTTTGATCTCGCAAAACTGGCAGCATTTAAAACCTGAGTTAGTGAGTTTAATTGTATAGATAGCAGCCGCCATTCTTTCTTCTTTATAGTCATCAACGAAAGTCGGTTTGGAAGTGAAAGAATAGTGATTGTTTGGCATATGCCGGGTATTTTTCCATTACTCTCCCCAATTAATATTTGTTTATCTGTACATTTTAATTTAACAATTTGATTTTGAGTGTGAATAAGTCCATTGAATAGAGACTGATTATGTGTTTATTTTTTAATAGTTTAATGTTGTATTTAAAAATTAACCGATAGTTGTACACGTTTTAGTCAGGGAATATCTTTATGATGACTTGCTAGACACCCTTCCTAGCCTATATGTAAAATCCCTATAGAATTTTTCGAAGCTGAACTTATTGTATTAGATTAAATGAGAAAATAAAGTTCTTCCATATCATATACAATCCGCCTATTATATATAGATTGTTTGTGTTTAAAATACAGGAAAACGAAACCACATATAGAAAAGTACAGGTAGTACATAACTGGAACTGGCCTGTTATGCATCATAAAACATAAAAGATTGTTTTGGTATTGCAGGGAGCCGATAGACATGTCCACGAGGCGACCACGAGGTTCTCCCCCCTCTTACTCCCAATCTCTCGGCTATGTCAGGCGACCTACGGTCATCACCACGGTGGCGCAACCTTCAGGTGTTGTCGGTAAGTTCAGTAGTTAGCCATAGTTATTTAATATTAAATAATGGGTATTAGTCTTAAATGTATTGGCATGATATATTGATTTTTTGTGGTGTATTATCTATTGTAACTATCGTCATCGCCTAATCATTTGATTGAAGATTATCTTGACAATTTAAGTAAATTGTGGAAATATATATTTATCTTAGATTTAAAACAAATTGGGACAATGGCTCGACATAAGCCTGAATTATGTTTCCTGAAGAATTTTGATCTCTTACCAAATTTTAAATTGCCAAAAAAATTTTAGGCATTTTCAACCTGTTAAAGTCCACAGGCGTATAAATGACATGCTGCAAACGACGCCGGCAGGCCATAGTCGCGTAAACATGATTTACGTGAAAATTTTGTTTTTGTGATCTCAGTTTCAACAAACTAATAAATTATATACTATAGGTTATAGGTTTTTTTCGGCAAGAACCAAGCTTTCTGGTGGTATATTTCGTTTTGTTTTCATCCCATGTGGCAACAATGTAAAATATCAGTAAATTGAGCAGACCGATGAAACTCACCTGTTGCTTTGTTGTGTTGATTGGTATAACGATATAGCAAAATATTCACAGTTTCAACGTCTTCATGACAGCAAAATAAATTAATATTTGACCTCTGATAAGTTTAGTAATGAGTCTGAGTTTAGTTACAACTAAGATAGTGAAGTGACATACAAATATATATTTTGTTTAAACCCGACTTGGGTGGTGCCTGTTTATGAAATACTCAGACTTCAACAGGTTAAACATGAACTAATAAATAAATAATAAATGGCCAAAAATCCCTGCTTCAAAACCCTGTTATTAATATGATTTGGAGAATGTTTGTTTAAAATTTTAAAGGGAACCTTATAGCCATTTGTCCTCGTCTATGTTTCACACATCGATGAACATAAAAAATTAACTCCATTAACAGTACTGACACGATATGTACACATTTTCACTGATGTAAATTTACTTCTATTCTTCCAGAAGAAGGTGGAGTCTGTGATCCTGTGATCGACGAACACTTCCGAAGATCGTTGGGGAAGGACTACATGTCAGTGTTTGCGGACACAGGGAAACAGAAGAAGAGAGCAAACGTCGTGACTGAACCTGAAGATTCCTCTGACCTTCCTACGCCCTCGTCCCTCTCTGGTAAGTACAAGAACTGTCTTTGCAGGAGATGCTTTTTTGTAATTGTAAAGTTTAACTAGGATTATTTAAAATGAGCTTTTCCCCTGTGGAACCAGAACCAATGTAAAAAAATATGGTTGGTTAAAAAAAGTTTTATTTAATTTAAAATTTTTATGGACAAAGACTTTCAGGAGCCAAATTTAAGACCAAGAATTCCAGCAAAACTATATTGAAGCATACTGATCTATTATTGTGTATTTTCTAAGTAAGTGGTATTTTTTCTCGTTTTGATAGGGAACGGTCCAAACCCTGGGTTTTTTACTACCTAATGTCTCATTTTTGTTAGATAGGTAATTCTTTGCTGTTATGGCGAATGGTTAAGCCATAGATTGTTTTATTACCATTGCCTTTTGAAATCGTGACGTACCAGGTTGGAATTTTAAGCCAAGTATGACTTAGAAATGAGTGTAAGATGATTGTAGCGTGATTTTATAGTTTTGTTACTGACTAAGGCAGACATGGTCCTTAAACAGGACTGTTAATTAATAGTCCAACAGTCAATGGCATCTAATGGACCTACAGTTTAACATGGGATTGGAACCCTCTGCATTACGAACTGGTCTTATTATGAGGATGGTCTTTGCGTAGGAACGTAATATTCAATTGTGCAAACGTTAATCCACCCCACGGAATATCACTTCCACCTACCATCGCTCATAATCACAATTTGTGACTTCCAAGTAGCTGTATTAGGACACGTCACCATCCCAGTCTTTTTTATAGAATGGTGCATAAGATAATTTAACTTCTTTAACACGTTCACTGCTATTCTATGCTTATGCTTTTTTCAAATGCATTTAAAATTAAGTTTATTTGTGCTACATCATTTACTCTATGTTAAATATAGTCAATATATACACAAATTATGTATGGACGCCTATGAGCGTCCACAGCCCCCAGCAAGAAATTTTAGGAGTTTTGATGATGAATGCTGCAGGCGTCCATAGGCGTCCTTGCATGAGTCAATTGCTACAAAGACCTAAACATGTTTAAGAATGAATAGTGACATTTGTACATTTGGGAAAAACAAAAATAAAATGTAACACTGCAAGATTACAAGTATATATTGTATAATAATCAAATAGATAGGGTAATTGGGCAAAATAAATTTACAAGTTCAAGATGTGTAGGTGCTTCCTGGGCCTGGGGGAGATACACACAGTGTACCGATTAGTGAAAATATAAACATTTATGACAATCATGTATCTGGCGCTAGCCCTGTAAGGATAAAGTTCCTTATTTGATTTTTTTGCAACGACTAGGGGGGGGTTTCAGTGGTTCCTAAATACTCAGACTTAAAGAGGATAAGGAGAATAAGGGAATTGATAGGACTTCCTTATTTCTACTTGAATATACAGCCTTATCCGGTAAAGGCCTACTATTTTTACTAAAAAAGCTAAATTATTTTGTTCCTTTTAGCAGCAAACCTACAACCTATTTTCCTACGTTATTATAGAGAATAAGTAAATTGATATGACTTCCTTATTTAACTTATGATTAAGTTTAGTTTAAATCATCACAGTTAATCATCACATAATTCTTAAATTAATGGAAATTCGCTTACTATGTAGGTTTGCTGCTACAGGGGTATTTCTATCATTTGTGTTCCACATAGTGAAATGTATTTTGATGTTATAAATTTTAATGATTTCAGTGGACGACCACTTTGCGAAGGCACTCGGGGAAACTTGGCTGAAGCTGCAGAAGGGAGAAACCCAGTCAACGGAGCTGAGACACAGGCCGGACGCCGTTACCTTCTAGGCACTACTACCTAGAACGCTCGTCCTTGCTTCATGCCAAAGCTCCTCTCATGTGCTTCGTATTTTTATTTAAAAGTTGTTAGTGTTAAGGTCATTTATATCCAGTGGTCTGTATGTAGAATTTAAAATAGTGTGATATAAATAGTAATAAAAAACACAAATTAGATAAATAGTTTGCAATGTGCTCTGCGGATGGAGACAAAGTAGGAATGTGCATTTTGTGTTTTTCAGTCTTAACTGGTAGTTTTTGTGTCGGTCAGTGGTTCAAGTAAAAGTAAACAAGTTTGTATCTTGCTCAGTTTCTTATTGATACATAATCTTGAGAAATACTCAAGGCATTGTCTTTCTAGGTGCATGTGTTATGTTTTAGCTTTTGACTCCTCACAAAGACTATTGACAGAAGTTTTTGTTATTTATACTTATCTATAATTTTTTCTCACTAATAAAGTTTATAAACAAGAATATTAAAATTCAGTACAATGTTTGTATGTTGTTTTCCATTATGTTTAGGTTTCAGTTTTTAAAAGTAAAAAGACATTATATTAATGACTCCGTGCTAGACGTAACATTGTGTATTCATGAGTGAATATTGTTTTAATGTTATATTCTGTGAATATTGAATATCGTTGTCTGTAATTTATATATAGGGAACGTGAAATACTCTACTGGTTCAAAATAGTTTGTACAAATTTATTATTTAAAACTTGTATGTTTGTAAATTTTATTTATATGCATTAGCATAGTTTTATTTTCTTCGCCTCCTTTCTGTTGTATATTTTATTTCCCTGTGTTATTATTCCTAGATGTACATAATGCTGTTTATGTAAGCTCAGTTTACCTTTTAGGTTGGTTTATTAGTTGTGAGTTAATTCTATGTACAAAGGTATGGGTCGAAATGTAAATGTTCTGTATTCTTGGATGAAATATAATACTTTTATTTAAATGTACACCAATTAGTTTGATAATTTTCTCTACCCATTATGTTGTGTTCTTCCAAATACAAATGTTTGAAGCTCAACATACCACAAATAGCCTAGCAATCGTGAGATCAGTTACTTACTAACCTTAAGGTTTCGTTAGGTTGTGAATACATAGGGAGGCACATATGTTGTTAAAGTCAGAGCTGCATATCTAATATATATACGATGCCAGGTGTAACTCACTCACTCACTGACTAGGGATACAAATTCTAACCCACTTCTAGAAGTGCTGGAGACTTGAAATTTGGCACGGACCTTCCTTTAGGTCCACAACCGACAGGAAAATTGCCAAATCTTACAATTTTTTATTACGAACCGAGAAAAAAAATGTTAAAATTTTCCCATATAAAAAGCATTGGGCCGATTTCGTGAAATGCAAGGTTTCACGTTTTCGCACAAAAATACAACTTTTCGATGAGCTAGAGACTTGAAATCTTTTATGGACGTTCCTAAGAGGTTATTTTAAGTAAAAAAATCGTCGGAATCCCGAATTTTTAATTTTTACTACCCTAAAAAAAATCTTAAAATCTTTCAAAAAAATTCTTCGTTTTTCGGCTATATCTTTTTAACGAAAGGTCCTATCGAAAAACGGAGGGTTTCTTGTGCCACGGATTTTGCAAGATCTACAACTTTGGTCTCTTGACTTTTTCTCGTATCTCGTCTCCTTCACCCTTAGATAGCGTTAGATTTTTTGAAAATCTACATTGTTACCCACATTAAGCTCCCCTGTTACGTTATTATAGTGCATATAGCTTTTATATTTGGCACACATCTTCCTTTCATCACCCTTAAAAGTAAAACGAAATAATATTGCAAAATATTCAAATGAAAAATGAAATATTTTCATATATCGGAAATTTAGTTGATTTTTCCAAGTTCCGATAGTAGTATAAAAATGCAGGTTCTTGAACAATTTATAGACAAGGTTTTTGTATGTGACTTTCAGACGACCTGTTGATTTTTATCTCTTTATGTGTGTGTCAAATAGTTTCTCTAAGTAGAATATGACTTTTTCTCGTATTTTAACTCTTTCAACCCTTGATAATGTTACATTTTTTGAAAATTCCTTTTTTAAGCAAATTTTTATTTCTTGTTGCGTTATTATAGTAAATCGAGGGCTAATATTTTACATGAACCTTCAATTTATAACCATATGTGAGAATACGTAATAATGTTGCAACTTATATATCATTTCGAAAATGTTAGTTATTTTCCGTAAGTAGTAAGAAAATGCCGGTTCTGGTCAAGTTATCACCAAGGTTTTCGTATGTGACTTTCAGACGACCTGTTGTATTAATCTGTTTATGTAAAATATAGTGCAGATAACTTAGTTTTTAACTTTTTATGACTTAAAAAAATAATTAAAAAAATAATTAATATTTTTAGTTCTTTTATATATTTCTTGAACGAGATGTTCTGAAAGACTGAGAGAAGCGTACCATACGGATTATTAAAGATCTATATCTTTGTTAATATGAGTTTTTATCCTAACTCATTTCCTTCATTCCTTGAAAAGGTGTTTTTATTTTTTTTATTATTACCATATTACATTATTATAGTACATAAAGCGCTAAAATTTCGTTAAAACCTCACTTTAATCAATCTTAAGAAGAAAACGTAACAATTTTACAACAATTTTAATGAAGAAATGAAAACTTATCAAATATGAGAAATTTAATTGATTTTTCTTAAGCTCTGGATGGCTTTAAGTACATGGAATTAGATATAATATCTACAATTACCAGCAAATCTACAAATTGATACCTCCCTACAACTATCACTTATATTACGATTGTATTACGACAACTCAGATAAAAATTCTTTAATCAATCTCGGCATAGCTTTAACAACAAAGGTAACAATATAGTACTAATATTATGAAATAATTGTTTAAAAGCGATTCTGCCGACACCTATAAGGGGGCCTGGGGGCGGAGCCCCCAGCGAGCGAAGCGAGTTGTTACTTTTTTAAATTGGTTGATGGTATACTGGAAGCAAGCATAGATGTGTTTGTCCTATAATGCTGACCACATCTATGCCACTGACTATGGCATTGTAGGCTACTATGGTATTCTGCTTTCAGCCAAGATTTGCAAATATGTATTCTTGTCCTCCTTTTGTATTGTGGACAATGACACTCATGTTTCTAGAATTCACTCTGTAATCCACTCATTCTAACTGCTGTCATGGCTATTTTTGGATTAGGACTTGCATACATTAAACTTTCCTTGCTATCATTCTTGGGTTTTTTTTAATTTACCATATTGATTGAAAGTAAAGTCAGAGTACACTGGACAATGCAGTCTACTTATATTTTAGTTACCAACAAAGTATAAATTTTCCTAAACATTTCTTATGGAATGAAAAATTGGCTACACCTAACTTTAATTATACATTTCATAGAAAATGTTACAAATTGTGCAGTCGTAACAAAACAATGAGGATTCTTTGTTTGAAATCCATTATTGGTGATGGTGGATTAATGTTATTTAGATTTTTACCGTGGACATTTGCCATCACGATTTTATGATCCCGTCCTCAGGCAAACTAATATCTAAACATAAAACATAAGCCAGTATAAAGCTGAAAACAAATGAAAACAAAATTTACTTTTCTCATTCTAACCTAATTGACAGCAAAGTAACACTGGAATCTGTCACCAGGCTGTAATTTCATCTCTGTGGCTAGCTCAGCAAAATATTTTTTTCAGTTCAAATGAGCAATCTAATTGTAGTTTTATGCACTCGATAACATTAAAAAATTTGGATAGCTCCAACCAGAGGTTACAGCTTGGGAGAGAGTTGGATAAGGAACAGGTATCATGAAACATTTGTTATCAAATAAGTCAAAGTGGATACTTTTATAAAATTTGTATTTTTTTATCTAACTACAAACTAGGAACAAAACAATACAATGCAATGCCTGGAAACTACATTGACTCATCCAGGGCAACTAGTACAGTCTAATAATTAAAATTGTAGATCAATAAATGGTTCAGAAAAATATAAATAATACATAAAGTTCTGGCAGCACGAAGCGTCAGCTGAGGGTGGTCATGACAATTTGCACTTGTATTACACACAAGATTTTTCCTACAGTAAAATAGTCATGTAGGTTATGTTTGATTTTCCTTTTTTTTGAGAGGGAATGTATCTCTGAAATACAAGACCATTACTCACTTGCAAATAAATCAAAATTTTCCACTTCTTCCATTACGCAACGTTTTAATAGCTACTAACTAATAGTAACAGATTAATTTAAATGTTTCCGGTAACCTCAGTTTCGTTGCGAAAAATTGGAAGGTAGTGTTGTAGGAACGGCGACCGTCTATCAGCTGACTGAGTGTTTAGCACATGTTATTAGTTGGTTTCATATTGATTTGGAGCGTCCCACGCACGTGACTTGCCAACAGTACATTACTTCATAAACCTAACTTTGAACTCACACATTTTTCAGACAAAATAATAAGCAACTAGAGTACTACTACTATAGAAAAAAAATCTTTGGACGAAGTATAGTCTGATGAGACTATACTCTGAGGACTATATCCGAGGATTTTGACATGGATATGTCCTTAGCTCTGGTGGGGGGGTGTTGATGATTTTTTAAAGATGGAAAATATGTAACAGGTTTCCATAGAAACTGCCATAGCTATTGTATTGAATTCTTAATATAAAAGAACAAGAACAGCTGTTTAGATGAACTGAAAACATTTCCTTTAGGCCCAATTCGCATAGAACAGATATATGGCGGAGACTTGGCGTGGACATATGTCGCTTCCGCGTCCCTTCTATGCAAAGTAAGTGGCCGCCCTTTCGTCTGCGCCTCGTCGCTTCCGCGTCCCTTGACGTATCGGAAGCAACATGTCTCTTGTGCGTCCCTTGACATTGTGAGAGACCATTGGGTTTGTGAATCTTTCGTTGATTTTTTGTGTGTTTGTCGTGATGATGCGAGGTGACAATGAATTTAATATTAGATTTTGTGAGGAAGATAAACAATTTCAAGTTTGTACGATAAAACTCGTGCAAATTACTGCAATAGAAGGGCGCAAGACCTGACATGGCATAAAATACCACAGATATTAATTGGACAGGGTTTACTAATTTACAAAATGAAAACAAAAATTGGTTTGAATTTATTAATAAATTCATGAATTGCCTGGAATACCTGAGGCATTTAAAATGGGATAACCGTTAAAAATCATACATTTGTTCATGACGTTGTCTTAAGCTTTCAACGAGCTGTTTTGCAAGAGGTTTATTTTAATGTTGTTAATTTTAACCAAAACGTCAAATGAAGGTCACTGGTACGCCACTTCTGTGTGCACAGCACACGCCATATCCGCGCCACGTCTCTGCCATACGTTTGTTTGGTGTGAATTGGGCCTTAGATGTATCCATGATCTAACCCATTTCCCACAGGGAAGTAAATACAAACATTTTTGACTGAACTTAGTCATAGAAGTGATCATCAAAGATGAATCTGTGATTTTAAAATCTGCCAATGTACAAATCACGAAATAATGATTAAAAAGTAGGCCTAATAATTAAAGCATAATACAAAACAATATATTGATAACAAAATAGTAGTAAATATTTGAAAAGCTGTTTGAATGTTGAATGTTGTTGTGAAGCTTATAGATACAGGATACATCATGTAGACAAGTACTTATGTCATTTAAAGCTTATAACACCAAGGCTAGAGACCTTGGGCAGCAGAAATATAAATGGTGGGTGTTGATAATGTAAACATACTAGGTAACAGGGAGCAGAAATATAAACAGTGAATGTTGATAATATAAACTCACACGGTAACATTTTTAACATTACATAAAAAAAATAATTATATTTCATGACACTTATTACAATTGGCATCTAAACAATTCTATTTGTAAAGTACAGTTTTAAAATTGTGAAGTGCAACTACCATTGTAACCAAATAGCTACAATTATGTTAAATTACAAAACATAGATTAACATACACGAGTTCAGAATTCCAGACTGACTGTTCTTGATGGGTTCATGTTTGAATCATCATGAAGATAGGTTTAATAAAACCTGAATGTGGGAAAGTGGCAAATTGCACACGTACAAAAAACATGACAGCCAAAGAGTGAAATATTGTAAAAAAAATGTAGATGGTAAATAAATTAAAGTAACAAATGTATAAATAAATTTTACATCATCTAAACGATCTATTAGAGACTGACCAGACTTGTGTATGAGAGACACTATGCAGACAGCACCACTTGAAGCTGGGGATACATACCAAGAAGCAAAAAGTAAGTTTGCATTCTATAATACAAAAATAGATTATATTTTAAATATTAATATAGAAGGGTGATCATATATGAACTTTTAATAAAATAATATGTTAAAAAATGGTATAAAATTCAACTATTTCAATACATTTGGTGAGCTTCAATCAGGTGGTGTTGCAGCTGTTCCATGGAATGTACAGTATCACCACACAGCATACAATTCTGTGAACTATGCCGAAGAATGTGAAACACTAGTTGCCACTTCCACCGGAAACTAATGTTACAATCTGAACAATATCTTAAATTGTCTGCACAGTAGCACCCAAACCGCTTCTGTTTATGCTTCCGGTACAATGAAAAATTCAAGAAATATTTATTACACTCAGAACACTGAAATCTTTTAGAGCAATATCGAGCATGGAGAAATAATAAACGTGGATTTTTGAAAATTCTGGTACAACTTTTGCATCTTGTTTTTGTCAACGATTTCTTTGTTGTGATGGAATAAGTTGTTTTCAAATCATGTTTGGAACCGATCTTTTTGTCAGAATCCATCTCCTGTTTTATTGTAATATCTTCAAAGGATATGGGTGTGGAGTCCAACGAGAATACATCTTCTATTTTGAACGTGCCCGCTGCCTCTTCCACATTCGTAGAAGAAGCTGGAAAGGAAACAAAAGGGGACTCAAATTTTTCAGCTGTCTTCCGTTTTACTTCACTTCCTGATTGTGGTTCTGTGATGGTTTTTGTTGGATTCTGAAAATTTCACAAGAAATAAAATTTTGATTTATTTTTTAATATGTTTTTTAAGTACATCATATAACACATTAATGAGTTATTAGTAAAATAAGTAACAACACCCACCTGATATTTAAGTAAATATGCAACTTATTAAACAATACCATACACAAATCTTTGATAATTACACTTCCCTTATAATAAAAATAGTTTTCCTATTTTTTGCTTTGATAACATGGGGACTAAGTAAATTATCTATATAAATAAAATTAGAGTTTTGTCTGTACATTGCTCAGAATTATTAATTTTTTAGTTATTTTTACTTTTCGTGCTTTTACTTTTTACTTCTCCGAAAAAAACGGGAGAACTGATTCCAATGAAAATTATTTCATGTATTCTCTACATTCCAGAGAAGGTTTGTAAAGACTTGAAATCGCCTGCCGCCCCTTGAAAAGTAAATAACGAGCATTGAAAACCCCACTTTTACGCGATATTACTCGATATTTCGATTCAGTTTTCAATGGATAACCTACTGGTAATAATCAGCTGTCTTTGTAGTTTAAATATTTAATAGAAATAAAAACAATCAGCTGTCAAATCAATATCAGTTAGTTTATATTGGTCCGTGATTTTAAACCCATTTCAAAATCATACTATATTAAAAAGTTTTTTTAACGTATAAAAAATTAATGGTATGAATATTTTAATCTATTTAATTGTAAAGTAATGCTAAATAATAAAGCAGGGTATTGATTTATTTTCTTTCTACTGATTTATTTTGGATTTCAGGTTTACATTTTGGTATGATGATCTTTCTTCTTTAAACTGAATCCTACAAACCGTACAAAGGACGGGCTTACTGATAGTTCTAATATAAAGTAATAAATGTAAATATAGGCTAACCTGTTTCATAGCTAAAAACTTATTAATGAGCGAGTTGGACTTTTGAGTGCGCCGTTGCAACCAATCCACTCTGTTGACATCCTCCAAACAATCGCTACAGATACTCGAAGGCATTCCATCTTCTTCTGTGACCTTAAAAACAGAAAAGAGCAAACTCAAAACGTTACTTAAAATTGGAAGCAATATATTGCGATAATTTATACATCGCAGGTTTTTGCGGCAAAATAATGTACACAGTCTATACAATCAACTACGGTACGTCTCATTCATGTATCTTCTAAACCATATATATTCAGCACACGATTTTCAAACACCAATAGAAAACCGAAACCTCAAAGAAAGATTATGTTGAAATGAAACAACTTTACAAGACTAGTACAACATTAATACTTAATGTACGTTTTAATGCAATAACAATTGTCCAAAAATATATTTGAATAGTTAGCGTTCTGACGATCAGAACTCTACTATGTTGTTTAATGTTTTATAATCATTTTTATTTCGCTTTTTGCATTTCTATACGTGTTATTAAGTTTTGGATCACTGAAAACACAAATAATAGAATCTAATGAAATATTTTTGAGACATATTGTTAAAATACAAAATGTAACTTTTAAGATGAGAAAAATGAATAATCAGCTATCTAGATAATTAATTCCGCAATTAATTATACTCTTACCTCAACGTTAGTTGCTTTTTTGATAAGCCTAAGCAGTGTCTTATTCGCCATTGGTCCAAAGAGAGGAATGAGATCTTTTTGTTTGTTAATCACCTGAAGACACAGGCGGCAGATTTTTTGAGGATTGTACTCAAGGTACAGGAGATCCATTCGTAACAGTAACTGAAAAAAACCGGAATGATTCCAGATGCAAGTTTTACAATCACATCTTCCAACAATATCGATAGGTGTCTAACTCGAATTTTGCCTCCAAAAATAAAATCTTCAACACCATTTTTATATTTTCATAATATAAATCTAAATTTCTTTCAATTTTAACTTATTCTGTGCTTTTTATTGTTGTTTTGCCTCTGTCAATTTGTGTGTCTGGGATAATTTTAGAGCACCATCAAAAAATCCCAGTAGGTGGTTAGTGGCAAAATTAGATTACTTGTCACTTGTCTCAAAAAATTTAAACTCTGCTATCGGATGAGTACACTAACACAACAGCCAACAGCTATGGGTCTTTTTAAAATTATTGTTGGCTCAAGATAAAAATGAGCATACAGTAGAACCTCGCTAATCCGTCACCTGCGGGACCGGGGGTATGGTCGGAACAACAAAAAGGTCGGATTATCAGAGGAACTCGTATATTAACATAAAAACAAACTTAAACTGTATTTCGAACAAAGAATATAGCATCACGATTTTATAAAAAGCTACTGTACTGATGAACGCTACAGAAAGCCTAAAAACA
The DNA here is from genome assembly GCA_023375725.1 of Nephotettix cincticeps. Lineage (NCBI taxonomy): Eukaryota > Metazoa > Arthropoda > Insecta > Hemiptera > Cicadellidae > Nephotettix > Nephotettix cincticeps. The sequence goes on from CM041785.1 coordinate 4,718,465, forward strand.
TTAAATAAATATACACTCACGATGTCACCTGTCGATGCGTCGACAGGTTTCAACTTGAACGGAGTTACGAAGTAAACAAATGCTGTAAATTTCCGCTAGCGTGGTCGGACTAAGCGAGGAGAATGCCGCCGAGGACGAATTAGCGGAAGTCTGTTGTGCCGACGGGCACGGTCGGACCAACCGAGGAGTCGGACCATTATCGAGGTTCTACTGTATAAGGGGGGGCATGTTTTATTGTAAACTTTGATATTTCAAGAAGAAAAAAAATGTTAATTATAAAAATTCAGAAAATTATTGTTGGTTGAAGATAAAACAATAAACATTATGGTTAATTGTAATAGTTAAAAAAGTATTAGGTATGAGTTTTATGATTAAAAATCAAATATTTTGTAAATTTCAATAATGGTGTTGAGAAACTATTTACAAACTGTAAATTTTTACCTCCTTGATCAGGTATTTATTCTTGAATGAGTTTGTAGGTTCGCTTTGATGAACTCATAAACATTCTAACATGAAAAAAGACATATAAAAAAAAAAATACAAATTCATGTTGTATAAAAATATTATTGATGATTATATAGAAAAATGTATGAAAAGAAGGATCTTAAAATGACACAATATTGTCATTATAACAAAATAGATTTTTAAAAATCAATAATCAAAAATATTCGAATTAACAAATAACATTGTTTTTATATAAAAATTAAAAACAAAATTAAATAAAGAATTTTGAATGACAAATGAATAATTTTAATATTTTATATAGGTTTTTTTGGCTTATTAGTCCCAAAAATTTCCATTGAATTTCTGAAGTTTATGATAGTTTGAAAACCCTGGTGAAATCACTATTTAAAACATGCAGGAAAAGCTGGTCTTAAATTTAAGTGACAGACTAAATCAATGTTGTGATATATATCATAGAGACTAAGTATAATGTGACCAGTCAGTCAACAGCAGGTGTATGTGCTATGAGAAGGATTGTCGGGGGGTGGGTGCGTTGATCTAGCTAAAAATAGTCTACGGACAGGAAGCCCGAATGTCGTTTCCGGGAAAATCGCACACAATGACTTGTTCCTTTATAGATTTACGCTGCAAAAAATTCGAATTATCCAAAAAATTATTCGAATTATCCAGGATATTTTAACATTGTTTTTATATAAAATTCATGGGACCAAGTCAAAACTTCGAAATAAAGAAGTTTTCGAATTACAGAAGTTCGAATTATCCACGTTCCACTGTAATAACTTTGGTCAAGAATAGAGGAAGCGATGAGCTGGCCATTTAAATAGAAAGGAGATGGACTCCGCACTAAAAATGGCAGCAGAAAATCTTCCACGGAGACGGCTCTGGGACGCCCAAGACTAAGATGGAAGGATCAGGTGCAGAAGGACATGTGGAGGTTCAATGTTTCACCAGACCTCATGGAAGAGAGAGAAGACGAGCAGCTGTGGGCGAGGCCAAAAACCTTTTAGGGTTTGAGTGGCCATGTAGGTAAGGTTTTATTTTATTGAGAATCTTGGTAAGTTGTTAGGTTCATGTGTATGGGATTATGGTTCCAAGTAGGCATTACTAGAGGTTACTACTCCAATAATTTGGCTAGGCCTAATCTATATTATTGGTTAAAGGATTGAGTCTAAAACTCAACGACTCAACCAGGAAACTCTGATTGAAACTATCAATTGTTTGCCCTGTTCTGGGAAAGAAAATGTAACTACTATGCAGGAGTTCAGAGTTGTACCATAAACTGGCTTGATTTACCTATTAAAATACTGATCAGTTAAGCTCAAATATGAACTTTTCATAGCTTCGATGATTTGTACATATAATGTGTCTCTGAGATTAATTGTTATGTTAAAGAACTTAGGCCTAATAATATTAAATATTCTTAGGACAATAATTTTTATTAACTCATTAAATTTGTTTGCATGCTAATCAAAATTTTTTATAACAAGACGTACCTCTGTATCCATTTTATCCATCAGTATGTGCAAGTCCGTACTTCTCTGCCTTATGAGGGCTTTTTTAAAAGTTTCTATTTTCATCTCATCCAGAATAGCCTTCTTTTCCAGCATCTGAATTTTATTTTGCATTTCAGAAATAACTTTTTCTATTCCCGACAAATTTTTACTCGTGTTACACATGTTAGGTTGACATGTCGTTGCCCCTTTCTTAGAAATACCCAAACCATTTTTTGGGTCCTTGGGTTTTGATTTAGTCAATCCTGATTTATGGATTGTTATTTTATTTAATTCAACTTTCAGAATTTTACTTTTCTCGTTTTCATTATTTGTAGAATCATCATCTGACAACAATCTTTTTCTTTTACGTATTATCCGTTTACTTCTTGTTCCACTTTCCTGAGGTGCTAAAATTCTGCAATCTTTTGTTTTTAACTGTTCCAAAGATCTAGTTTTCATTTCTTTTATGCGTTTATAAGATTGTTTAGAAATAAGATTTTTAGTTTTTAAGGAATTCTTTGATTTTAGCTTTGATTCTTTTGATTTTTGAATAGGTATTTTGCATTTATAAGATGGTTTATAAATAACATTTTTAGTGTTTAAAGAATTCTTTGGTTTCAGCTTTGATTCTTTTGAGGTTTGAATAGGTATTTTGCATTTATAGGATGGTTTAGAAATAACATTTTTAATGTTTAAAGAATTCTTTGATTTCAGCTTTGATTCTTTTGATTTTTGATTTCCAGTTTGTAACAAGGAACCAGCATTTTTTTTATTTAAAGAGAGATTTCTTGACTTTGGTAGCAATGACGGGCTCTGCTTATTATTTCTGAGTGTAGTGGGAGGGGTTTTACTCACACTGACTGCAATTCTGGAAAAATACATACTATGAACAAAAATCATCAAGTGACTGTTATTTGAATGACTTAACACTATAAAACCTAACACTTTCAATAGTAATGATTATTTGTGATTAATCACTTTGGCAAAACGGCGAATAATTTTAACCCTAGAAATGGCAAAGTCGTAATTTAAGACGCATTTACATATTCAATAAGAATTGGCAGGTGGAGGCATCTGTCAATTCCAAATGGACTTGTTAGACACTATCGCCTACGCGACTGTGTTTCCCTCTGGGTCCAACATCCGAAACTTTTGATTTGGAAGACTGAGTAGCAGGTCTGTGCGACGGGGGTATTAGGGTTTGAGTGGCCATGTAGGTAAGGTAAGTTTTTATTTTATTGAGAATCTTGGTAAGTTGTTAGGTTCATGTGTATGGGATTATGGTTCCAAGTAGGCATTACTAGAGGTCTAGAGGTTACTACTCCAATAATTTGGCTAGACCTAATCTATATTATTGGTTAAAGGATTGAGTCGAAAACTTAATGACTCAATTAGGAAACTCTGATTGAACCTGTCAATTGTTTGCCCTGTTCTGGGAAAGAAAATGTAACTACTATGCAGGAGTTCAGAGTTGTACCATAAACTGGCTTGAATTTACCTATTAAAATACTGATCAGTTATCAGCTCAAATATGAACTTTTCATAGCTTCGATGATTTGTACATATAATGTGTCTGAGATTAATTGTTATGTTAAAAAACTTAGGCCTAATAATATTAAATACTCTTAAGACAATAATTTTTATTAACTCATTAAATTTGTCCGCATGCTAATCAAAATTTGTTATAACAAGACGTACCTCTGTATCCATTTTATCCATCAGTATGTGCAAGTCCGTACTTCTCTGCCTTATGAGGGCTTTTTTAAAAGTTTCTATTTTCATCTCATCCAGAATAGCCTTCTTTTCCAGCATCTGAATTTTATTTTGCATTTCAGAAATAACTTTTTCTATTCCCGACAAATTTTTACTCGTGTTACACATATTTGGTTGACATGTCGTTACCCCTTTCTTAGAAATACCCAAATCATTTTTTGGGTCCTTGGGTTTTGATTTAGTCAATCCTGATTTATGGATTGTTATTTTATTTAATTCAACTTTCAGAATTTTACTTTTCTCGTTTTCATTATTTGTAGAATCATCATCTGACAACAATCTTTTTCTTTTACGTATTATCCGTTTACTTCTTGTTCCACTTTCCTGAGGTGCTAAAATTCTGCAATCTTTTGTTTTTAACTGTTCCAAAGATCTAGTTTTCATTTCTTTTATGCGTTTATAAGATTGTTTAGAAATAAGATTTTTAGTTTTTAAAGAATTCTTTGATTTTAGCTTTGATTCTTTTGATTTTTGAATAGGTATTTTGCATTTATAAGATGGTTTAGAAATAACATTTTTAGTGTTTAAAGAATTCTTTGGTTTCAGCTTTGATTCTTTTGATTTTTGAATAGGTATTTTGCATTTATAGGATGGTTTAGAAATAACATTTTTAATGTTTAAAGAATTCTTTGATTTCAGCTTTGATTCTTTTGATTTTTGATTTCCAATTCGTAACATCAAACCAGCATTTTTGTTATTTAAAGAAAGATTTCTTGACTTTGGTAGCAATGACGAGCTCTGCTTATTATTTCTGAGTGTAGTGGGAGGGGTTTTACTCACACTGACTGCAATTCTGGAAAAATACATACTATGAACAAAAATCATCAAGTGACTGTTATTTGAATGACTTAACACTATAAAACCTAACACTTTCAATAGTAATGATTATTTGTGATTAATCACTTTGGCAAAACGGCGAATAATTTTAACCCTAGAAATGGCAAAGTCGTAATTTAAGACGCATTTACATATTCAATAAGAATTGGCAGGTGGAGGCATCTGTCAATTCCAAATGGACTTGTTAGACACTATCGCCTACGCGACTGTGTTTCCCTCTGGGTCCAACATCCGAAACTGCTCTCGTAGTACACGAGCCTGCCACCGGGCAGGTCTATAACCAAGTAAGCGCTTTCTTCTCCTAGGCACTGATGGCCGAGGCGGCTAACGCGCTACGCTGACGAGCGTAACGTTCTAGCCATTCGGAAGTGCTAGGGTTTGAATCCCGACCATGAGCAATCCCAATTTGGCTTGCAAATGTGTGGTATAGCGGAGTGGTGGGCCCACCTTAAATAAACGGTGACCGGCTTGGGTGGAAGTTGACGGCATTTGTAGGCTTAATTGGGATTGCAGTGGACACCTGTTTTGCTTTTGTGGTTAGTGGTTATAAGGGGGGGCATGTTTTAAGCTTTTTTTGTTTAAACTTTGATATTTCAAGAAGATATTAGTAAATATTTTTATGTTACAGTTAAGAGTAAAAAGCTTGCCACTTCTAGGGATATTTCATAATGAAGTTGGTTATAACAATACTTTTAGAATAAAATTTATTATTAAAGTAATATACCTGTCACAGAAGTTCTGCACCCTCAGCCAATTTTCCTAACTTCAATAATAACCTATTCAAATCATTCAAGGCTATATTGTTTTATTTGACACCAAGTACAAAATTCTATGATATGAAAATACCACCTCTTTTTAAGGACACCTGCAAACTGAGTTGAGACCTATGAATTTTTATAATTCATTTGGTTTTAAAAATGTTTCTAAATCAGGTATTCCTCGATTATGATTGAATTTAAAAATAAACATCAAAAATTACCCCATTTCAGGGGCAGGTGCAAAACTGTGATAAACACCAAAAAGGATGTTTTCATTACTTCATAGCTGTACAATGTTTGGTCAACCACACTTGACCCATTCCACTCTTAACCTATTTGACAGTTATGAAGGGTTATTTCTACACTTATGTCTCACTATAACGCTGCTAAGAAAACAAAACCTGTATTTTAACCCTATAACTGGTGAGTTTTTTAGTCTTAATTGAATGAAAAACCATTATGCAACTCTTCTTTTAATAATCAGTATGAAGAAAAAAGCAAACGTCCCGCCTTTTAACACACAATAGTAAAATATTTACAATAACAATAGGAAGAACAGGTGCTGCATCCAAAATCTCCAAAACCTAAATAATGTAAATAAGTCAACTTTACCCCAAGCCTGTTATAAAGCACCTCTAAAACAACATGCACTCACTACCAAAGACACACATGCAAAATATTAATTTTCATGGGAATGAATCTGCAATATTGTTGTTTAAGTTTTGCCGGGTTTATAAAAACTAAAAAAAAAAAAGAACTGCAGCCAAATTGGGATTGCTCATGGTGGGAATTGGAATCTGCGTAATTCTGTTTGGTTTCAAAATTTTGCTCGTCAGCGAAACCTAAAAAAATAATGAAAAGTGGCTATAAAACCAACTCTAGCGGCAGCGTATCGAACTTAATAAGTTAGTTCCAGCTTTAGCTCACAGACAGCGGTGAATCGGCTAAACGGCCCTGTGACTAAAAAGTTCACAAAACTGACAATAGATGGCACCATCTGCCTGATGTTGAAAATTACCCTTATCTTATTCCATTTTGATTAAACTTATCAACTTATCAAGCCTATGGACATGACACACACACACCTACACATATTGTCAGTGTTATGTAAAAAGGGCGAAGAAATCAACAAATTGGGCGAATTGCATTTTTGCATCATCTCTTCAAGGAGAACATCATGTAAAAGGGGTGAAAGTGTATTTCCAATAGTAATAACACTAATAGGAAACTATTGGAAACTAACTAATTGGAAATACACTTTCGCCCCTTTTACATCACGTTCTCTTTGACGAGGTGATGCAAAAATGTCAAATTTCCCCAATTTGTTGATTTTGTCTTTTACATAACACGACGAAGTTTCGAACGAATGTGTTTTTGGCTTTTGGGACTCCAAAAGAAAAAAATTGGTCCTCAGCCTAGGTCTTTAAAAGTCCCCTTCAAAAAAAAGTAAAGGTGTCCCTTTAAGTTGGTCTAGGTAGAGAAGTAGGGAACTTGAAAATGTGAAATGAATCATAGCCTATATGGGCGAATAAATAGAACGGTGTTTTTGGAATCTGGAAAACTCACAAGTAAAATTTAGTTATTCCTGGGAATGGGTCTTGTCATGATGAATAAACTAATAGCTCTATTTACCTACAGGAAAAGCACTAAAACTGGAAGACCTATTGAAGAAAATGGTGGTACACATTTTCAATAAACTAATTTGTTATACAATCTAACCCCCATTTAGGGTTATTATGAAGAGCGTATCGAGAAATTGGCAGTGAGAAAAGGAAAGTTGAGACAAGAACAATGAACTAGGAAAAGATTTTGACTTGCTCTTTCGTCTTTCAACTAATACATATTAAAGAAATTCTCTATCATTAAAATTGAAAACCTACCTTTTACATAACTTGGGTGGAAATTTTGTAGATGTTTTGTTGCTTTTATTAGGTTTTATACTGATCTGTCTTTCTGATTTCAATTTTATCGGTGTGTTTTTTGCTTGTTTCACATTTCTAGAATTAATGGTACAGATTTCTCTGATAGACGATTTACTTCTTAAGGTGTCAGATAACATGTTAATTTTTGGGGACTTCACTATTTTAGCTTGTTGTTGTTGTGTGTCTCTTAATTTATTTGTTCTGACATTTGCCTTAGATTTTTTTAGCGTATTAGGATTTCCCAAATTTTGTCCCTTGTTTGGTTTACTTTTGATCACTTTAGATGAGACAGTTTTTTTATTCACAGGACTAATGCCAAGTCTGAGTGTTGGAATGGCATTTGGAAGCAATCTTTTTCCACCAGTGTAATAGTCTTTGACATGGAAATGTCTTGAACATACAGCAGATTTTACCGTAAGGTTTTTGCTGTTCTTCCCGATTCTTTTTAACCATTCCTTATACCTTGTACTGTCACTGGGGAACCTAAAACCAAGAAACATTAAAAACAGCTCACTTTACAGAAATCATTACAGATATGCCATGAGTTTTTTTAACCTTGTTTTTGATTAGGCTTGTGCCCTTTTTTCACTTACTTGAATTTCTGCCAGTGGTGATTTATCAGGGATTTAAGTTTACTACTGGGGATACTAGTGGTAATCATTTTGGATTTATAAGAGGTAAGAGGTATAATAGGTTAAATCCTGTTTTACCCAATTGTGTCCAAGCACCTGATACAGTTTTTTGTGATATTACTCAAATAATTTGATGCAGATACGTGCCAAAAGAATTTAACCAGTAATAATATTTCGATCTAAAATATCTTGGAAACTTAAGCCCACCATTGGGGCACTGGGTCTACACCATTTTAACCCTAGAACACAAAGGCGTCGTCTCTCAGACGACGCTCAAGGTGTCATTTCTACCCCTTACCCCCTTCCACTCCACTAAAATTCACAAAACTCTGTGTAGCTATCGGTCTTGCCCTAATATTAAAAGGGTCTGGTTGGTGTTCGCTTGCGTCCTTTGTTTAACGAGATTTTAAAGTTTTTTAAATTCGCGTCGTCAGGTCGACTACGCCTTTGTAACAATGCACAGTTCACGGCAGACTCGCAACATGTACGAATCGTGGTGTCTTGTTGCAGAGTATAGTATTCCTTTGCTTTTTCGCGTGTTATGGTGTTAGTTAAACATTATATTGGAAATATATGTTGTATATAGTGTAAATATTTATTTGAATTGGACCAAATGTGCAGTAACACTTCCTGCAGTCGTAAAACAAGGAGGTGGCCCCTATGCATGTTTTATAACATCATAAACATCACTTTAAATGATATATACATATTATATGTAGAAAATCATGTCTGAGCCAATCGTGTAAGCTCCTAAGTTGGCAACATTTTTTAGAGAAATGCACAGAGAGCTCCTGAAGTCCTGGCTTCAGGCCACAATGTTGCCACGTACTCTCGTCCGGCAATCTATTGCTTATATTTTAAATGTAAGTGTGCCAAATGAAGCTCCACAACCAGTCCAACAAGGTAGGAAGGTGTGTGCCTTCTAACCTCCAATTTTTTTTTCATTTTTTGTGGACGTTGCGCAAATGTCATATGTGTGGCGAACACCAAGGGACAATCAGCTGCCAGTGCCAGTACTATTAACATTTGGACATTAAACTCTTATAAAACATTAATTCAATGTTCACTTTAAGTGTTTTTACAATTTAAAAAAATTTCCCCGTCATTAAAAGTATTTTTTATTTATTTTAAAAAAAGTAGTCTGGGAGACTACGCCTTTGTAATAACGCTTGGCTCAGGGAGCCTTTGTGTTCTAGGGTTAATGTGATTCTTAAAATAACAACTTTGAAACTATTAAAAAAACATAGGCCTGGCCTAATACAAATTAAATAAATGCTAAAAACCACATCTTGAAGAATTTGTTTCATTTTCAGTGTCTCATAATGTAGCCTAGCTACTTTACGTGTTAAACCTTGAAATTTCAATATTAAGCCACAGCAGAATTGCTAAAACTAACTAACTGACTTCACTGGATCCTAAACTCCAATATTTCTACCTCAGCTTCTGAGCCTCACGAAATACTAATTGGGCCACTAATTCCTAAATCATATCATTATTGTTTATATTTACTGTAATGTAAAGTATAAGAACATAATGATGCATTAAGCTTTGAACATTGAACGACCAGGGTTTAAATGAAAATGTGTTCACAGACCTTATAGCCTACAAGCCCTAGAGATGTCTTTACGTATATGAGACCACGTAATTGAAAATAATTGTTCTGTAGGACTGTTACTAACCTGTGGTATACTCTGTCACGATCAAAGCTCGGATCGCAGCCAATCACTTCACAAAAATTCATTGTCTTCTGACAAAATTCTTGAACACTAGTCCTGGCAAAAACTTATAATAACCTCTCCACATAACCTCATGACGATGCCCTATATCATAGATGATAGAAGAAGACCCTTCTATGTTTATAATCAATGCCTATATATTTAATAGGATAACCTTTCAACAAATCCAAACCTAATCTATGCCCTTAGCACCACTTCATCCTCTTCCCCTACACCTTTAATTTGATAAGAAAACGAGCTGCTGATGTTACCCGCCAAATAGTTGATTAATTCCGATATACAAAAACCCATAGTCCAAAATTAACCGACAGCGTTACCAACCCAATTACCGTTGATGTTGGATGGAGTTACGGATCAATTCTCCCTAAAACATTCCCTACCTTTTAGGTACCTTTTTGGAATGAAAAGCTATTTTAGAGTGAAATTAAAGATAAAATACAGAATTTTATAACCTAGTAAATAATTCAATATAAAGTCTATATTTCGAATACTTTAGAGTATCATTTATGTTCATAATAAATAATCGTATACAAAAATATTTCATACTTGAATATATTAAGCAGTCTATGGTCAGAAAAGAACGGATTATAAAGTTTACTATCCGTTTACCTCAGCTAAGGTCTAAGTACGAATTACTATAAGATGTGGGGGAATAAGAGTATAAAATACATTATTATATCGAAATTATATCGGGACTTTAAAATAGATTAGGTTAGTTTGTTAGTTTAAGTTGATAATTGTATACAATGACTGATTCAATGCTTGTTAAAGTTTCTGAAATAAATTATTTGATTGATTTAAGATACCGTACGGTACTGACGATGAAACAAGTAAAGTTGAAAAATGCAAAACAAAAAACTGACGTTTTGTTCAAAAACATGTAAAACTGGAAAATAAAACTGAAGTAGAAAAATTTCTTTTGGATCACATTTTTCTTCATTTTTTTAGATTTTGGGTAGTCCTCCTGGCCGATTAAATACGTATTGATGCATAACAGTAGAGGAAATCTCAGACTACAAAATAGTGACGAAAAATTACTAAATAAATATTTTTTTGGTGCACCAAGCCCCTCAAAGAATTACCATTTGAGCTACAAAGCAAACTTAACAATTTTAATTTTAATGATTTAGTTTGGATTGGTTAAAAATTGTTAGTTTTTTCTAGTTTTTTTTCAAACTAGAACCATTCCAAAAATCAAATAAAAATTCTGGTATTGCATGAGCCCATTGCTCCAAGAAATAAACAAATTACAGCCACGTTTTCAATTTCACATTGATCTGTTCTTCAAGAACTGCAAAGCCCTTTGTTCTTAGTTCTTCAGCAATATCTTTCCAAACTGAATAGTGGTTTTTCTCAGTGGCTTATATTTCCGAATGGGCAGAACCCAAGGATGTGTGGCAATGCCTTATATATATCAATGTCACATGTGAGTTATTATGTCAATGAAAGTTAACATGTCATACATAACTGGGGCCATGGTATGTCCTGAGCTACTTGGAGGCCACGAATTGTGGATAGTTGTGTGCGATGGTCGGTGGATGTAGTCTTCTCTTGCGTGGATTAATTAGACTTCATAATTAGACCAGTTCAGTGGTTCAGACTCCACATTAAACTGTACATTAGATACGCCATTTGCTGTCGAGCTATTAACAAGCCTACAATATCGTGCTACAATCATCTTACACTCATTTCTCATTCATTCTTGGCTCAAAGTACCTACCTTGGTAGACATCGATCGTGAATAGCGCCTGCAATATTACTGCTGCAGACTGCATTTAACCTCTGTACAACAACATAGCCGCAAAATATGCTAAGCGTTTAATGATTTAAAAATTTGTTTATAATCTTATTAAAAATTCAATAGTTATTATAGTTAGTTTCAGGTATGAAATAACGCCCTTCTAACGTTAAAACAACTTCTTCCATTTACAAGCACTCATGACCACAGATTCAATTTGCAGTTTGACCGTAAAAAAATTCCGAAAGAAACAACCACTGTACATCTACCCTCAAATACCTACACTTTGACAGTTCATTATCGAAATGTCAAATAAATAGCGTTTGCTTGCACATGTGCTAAGTGCTTGTGCATCCAACCTCAAAATCAAAAAGCAACGCTTTGACAGTTCAGTAATGAAATGTCAAACGGTGATCGCTCCTGCATGCGCTATATGTTTTTAGCGCTCCGCTTGGAACATCCTAATATATAGTGTGCGGTCGTCAACTTACACATTCATCGTTAGTAATTTACCGCGTTCAGCAAGGTACTGCGGTCGAGTATGAAATTTTGAAGAAGCTCGAGATGAAATTTATATCTTAACTGTTCCTTATATAGTTTTTTAACAAAACCCAATCTGGAAGGGTCGGATCCGGATAAATCATACTTTATTGTATTAGAAAATAGGCAGTTTACAGAGTGTTCATATATATCTTCTAGTTTTTAGATGGCCTTGCGGTAAACCCAGCAGAACTCAAGAGCTGTGTGGCAACTCAACATCAAGGTCACTAAGGCCTGGTCATCTTCGAAAAAAATCATGAAAAGTTTGTCTACCCCATTTCTTTTACAAACCTCCATTTGAAGCGAATCTATTCAAGATGTTTAGACAGGGAAAAATAAAGATATAATTTATACTACAAACTTATAATTAACATTTGAGAAGTTTATAACAATATATACACTGTTTTAAATGAACATCAATAAATGCATGTTTGTTACAAAAAATAACTCTAGGAAAAAGAAAGCAAAATTATTTTAAAGTAGGATATTACTCTGCATAGACTGATGCGAAGATTTGGACCACCTGAAAAACAAAGAAAAAGCATAATTGATTTGAAGTAACATTGTTTAAATAAACAATAATAAGTAACTTAGCATACAGCCTTCAAAAGAGGAAGAGTCACTTTTTCTTAATTATTGTTATAAAACTACCTGATGGGGAAAAAGATTACAGGGTTTAATTAAACAAACGAAGCAATGTAATCTGAATAATCTGAATTATAACACTTTAATTTATAGCATGGTATCATTAATTATACAGTACAAAGGAAACAACGTTAATTAAACACAATAACTTACTTTTTGGAACATAAGAATTCAGTTATCGTCTTTTTACTTATCAAAAAACCTGTTAGCCACTACAAAGTTATGCCATCGTCTCATAAACATCACGTATGTGGATGTAGCTGTACACTTTTGCTCGAGGTATCATACGGTGTTGTCTAGCTACACTCACAGTACATCACAATAGACTTGATTCTCGACCCAACTCTCTATCATTACTTGTCGGCGAACAACTTTTCGAACATTTGAGTTCATCTCCACCAATGACCATGATCACGTAAAAAGTAGGCCTACAGACGGCACTGATTTAACATTGTTCGTTTTTTTTGTCAATGTGTTAGTCGTGTTTTATATTTCTAATGACGAGTCCATAATGGACAGAACATCCCTGCAAGAACACTTTAAGCAGTTCAGACAAAATATGTAATGGACAAATCTATAATTGCACTGTGATAAGACAGAAGTTAATTGGTCCAAATACATAGTTCGGGTCCAAAATAATTGATTTTATTAGAACTGTACTTTTATCCCAACAGGGTTCGGTCCCAATTACTTTGGATCTCCGGGTTTTGTTTACTTTAAACCGCAGCAGCAGCAACAGGATGACCGAGTTGTGAAAGACCATCCTCATAATTAGACCAATTCGTAATTCAGAGACAGTGGTTCGGACTCCACGTTAAACTGTAGGTCCCTTAGATATACCATTGACTGTTGGGCTATCAATTAACAGTTCTGTCTCAGGAACATGTCAGCCTTAGTCAGCAACAAGACTACAAGATTGTGCACCATAATCATCCCTCACTCATTACACTAATTTTTCATTCATACTTGGCTTAATATACCTACCTTGGTAGGCTGCCATTTCAATTGTTAATTTGATCTAATCTAATGTTTTAATTAGTTCTGGAATTTCCTGTTCTTACCTGTTTCTTATGACCATAATATCTTGAGGTGACTTTTGCGAGTCTGAAGTTTCCTAACATGGCCGTAAACTTTAAGCGCAGGACCCAACTTCAGATTCAGACTAGTCAAGACGTCCATCCGCTTCATCAGCAACAACGACTGTCCATCTATGTCCTAGAACAACAATTAAATTGTAACTAAATTAATATATTGCAGTAGAATGTTAAAAATTCAGACAAATGTGGTGTCATATACTATATCTATTATTGGTGGTTGATCCAAGAAGCCATTATATGAAGGGATTGAGGCAAAACTTATGTTTTGTGGCTAGCGGTTTTTTCGACATCATGAATTAAAATTAAAAACAATTTTAAACTTCTTGAATTTCTCTCTTCCTCTCATCGTAACCAAACCTTAGTTCCTGTAACACCTGTATATCCGGAAATTGTTGAAGAAATTTGAACTAGGGGTCAATTTAGTAAAATTTTTTTGCATCACCACTGGTTTTTTTAGTTTGTCCACATCAATTTGAGACTTCTTAACCCTTTAACGCGGAACATTTTTATTACCAAACAGAACCTGTTGCAGTATTTTTTTGGTGCTCATGACCTTTGTGTGCAAACAATTACTAAAATATATATTTCCTCACTATGAGACATCCTATTTGCATGATTCTTGCAGTCAATTGGGAGGTAATATTAAAACTATAGGCTAGGCTAGGCTACAGTCGACTTGAGTTCTACATTTTACAAATGACGAAAATACACAAAACAAAAACTATATCTGGTTGATCATTGCAAAAATAAACCATAGAATGTACCAATGAGTAACCAAAAATACACTGAAACTGTCAAATTAAATGTATTCACTATTTATTCTCATTACTGCATCATATTTATGACCAAAATAACTGAAAAACACAACATTAACTAACAGAGCTGATGACAGAAACATGACGAATCAACAGCTGATTTGATGCCTCACTCTAAACTATCTCTGTCTCTCTCGTGTAGGTTGGGTATACATAAAAACAGCTGAAATTACTCCTTGTAATGTCAACAACGCCCTAAAAAAGTCAAAGAGTCGAAATAGTTTTATAAACTGCCAGGGGATAGCAGCACATGATGGGTCGACATCACGCGTGACTTGCACGTCGAACCGCCTTGCAGACGGCATATAGCTTGCGTACAGTGTACATGAAACCACGTTGAAGGGTTAACTGGGGCACACAGTATAATATATCATTATTAATACTATTTGTTTATTGGAGATATGTAAAAACCTCAAAAAACTCCCATTTTGGGGTTCAAACCCCTCCCCCCTAAGAGTGCAGGTGAAGCCTGCCAAATGTTAAATATTAAGTAGTTATATTAAGCATTTACAGTAACTAACCTAAAAAAAATATAATTTTAAAAATACATATTTTTCAAATAAAACAGATTAGATGTTGTGAAAAGTAAAAACAATATTCTTTTTTTTACAAGAATGTATATTTTACGCTTCAAACAGTTCATATCACAAGACAGAAGTTTGAATTATTCCATCACAAAAACATTTTTAATCAATTTTACTCTGTCTTTGTTAATATCTTCCATCTCAACTACAAACAGAACATTGCGATTTTTAAACGCAATTTCGAGTGCACTTTAAAAAAGCTTATTATAAATGATGATTACATTTTAGTGTAGTAATTTTAAAAACTAAGAAAAGTATAATTACTGTTAATTTAAATATATGTCGTTAGTTTGTTAGATTAGGTTGATAATTGTATACAATGACTGATTCAATGCTTGTTAAAGTTTCTGAAATAAATTATTTGATTTGAAGTAAAAATACAGATGCATTTTTTAGCTTAAACTGGAATGTTTTTGACCTATCTAGCTTCAATACGTTATTATTCACAACAAAAATGAACTGGTGATTGAATCAACATTTTTGGTTAATTGATCGTGAGGGAAGTTTTGGATTTGGGTCACGAGGATCAGTTGGGGAGTTTGAAATCCTTACATAATTTAAAGAACTTTACCAATAAGTGTAATTTTAACTAAAGCAGAAAAACTATAAATACCTGATCTTTAAAAACTTGAGCAATCTCAGGTTTGAAATGGTTACAGAAATACTGATAGACTTGATTGTTACTCCAGTGCTTGGCGTCTGGGATCGTCTCGTCTATGGGAATGTCCTCAAAGGGATCACTAAGGCAGTTGGATGGCACGTCACGGGGTTTTGTTTCAGAAGGAGGAGTGGGGGGTGTTGTGGGAGGAACATTCTCTCTCTCTTTCCTCTGTGGAGTGGTTGGTGGTTCTGGTTTAACACAAACTTGAGGTTCTTCTGAAAAATTAAAAAAAGTGTTGAACTGTGGAATACGAAACAATAATCTATGTTAACTACTGTATTTATTTTAGAATCTCTTACAATACAATTGCAAAATTCATACGTTAGTCAATATCAAAGTTGCAATATTGGCAAATAAGTATTTGTGTCGGGCAAGTTCTTTTAGATCAAAAGCGGTAGCCTCTGGCTTGCTTATACGACTAATTCCACCACAGTAGGTCTTCTTATTACCTTAAAGTCCATGCAAAGGTCTTAAATCCATAGTGATGGGTTGATGAGGTTTTTAAAAAAATAAGAGTTATTTGGGCTTGATCCCACAATGGCGACCGGAGACTCATTACAAGTCAAGGGCCGGGCAGGGTAAGGGCTGACCTATCTCCGACCAATCTATGGATTTATGATCGGTTAATATATTCATTATCTATGAATTTTATACACAAAAATAATTTTAATGACCTTGAACTAAGCTTTGAATTTCACTCTTGCGACATACAACATTAAAAATAAAAACAAATCGACATTAAAAATATAAAATTTTCAATCTTTAATCTTTTTTTCTGAAAACAACTTACTTAGCAATCATGAACATTTTTCTTGTTAATTAAAGCAAGAAAATAATTTTTTAAGTTTAAGAAGAAAAAAACTTTCTTACTTAATGAGCCTCACTATTCAATAAATGAATTTTATAAGGGATCAGATACTCATTGATGCCTCCAATTTCATATTTATACATTTTTACCTTTAATTTCCAATTTATTAATTCCTATGTTAATAATATTTAATTTATAATTCATTACAAATACTTAGTCTATCTAGGGAGTTTCTTATCTTTTATTTATTTTCTTTCATGTAGGATGATAATGTAAACCTAAAATACTACGCCTATTTTGTGTACATGTTATGCATTGAGGAAATAAAAGATATTTAGAATTTGAACTTTACACAAGTGCTGCCATCTGCGAGCTGTCGTTACCTTTGACAATGTTCTCCTTCACGTCAGTCGGTGATGAGGTAGAGCACTTGCAGCAATGCCAAGGCGTCAGCTTGCTGCGTGCTTTCTCGGGGACGGTGGGCGTGTGGCAATCGTAATGGTATGCATCCCTACACACCACGCATATCGCCAAGTTTTTAACTTTCCCCTGAAAAATATCAACAAAACTTTAGTAAATAAAGCTACATGATTCTCCCCTTAAATATTAACCCTTTGGTAGCAGAGACGGATATAGTCTGTCCTCGATAAACAGATGGGTTATGACCAAAGACGTCAATCCTATCTTTTGCAAGAAAATTATGACATCTTTTTATCGTATTCTGCTTTCCAATACAATTTAACTCTTAATCATATGTTTAGGACCATGGAGAGTATAATCTGTAAATTCTGCTGTGAAATATGAATCGCCTGTTTGCTACATGTTTTGATGATATGCTGACACCTGACATGAAATGTTTGTTCAATCAGATGTTTTTTTTGCAAGTTATTTTGAATGAAAGTGTGAACAATGATGAACTATTCAATTTATGAAGACATATTTCTGAATTCAAGAGTGCTTCCTATGCATGTGAAAGTATCTCCAAACCTGAGTGAAATAAATGTTTTCTAATTTTAGTTATGAGATGAGAAATATTTACTGTTTTGTATTGTTTAATGAATTACTATGCTTTCGGCAACAAAAACACATCAGCAGACCAGCAGTTGGCGGTTTTAGACTAATTAAGAAAGGGCAAAAAATAAAATGCTGGTACATTTAACTATAATAAAAATGTTTAACACTAGATTTTCAATGTTTTAATGTTGAACACCCTGCTTCAATACCTTACTGTTTAATTGCACCGCATAAGACATAACCTCAAAAGTAATGGACTGTAAAGGATTTTTATCATCAAAATAACGTTACAATGAAAACAAATGTTTAAAACAATAAATTAATGCCTTTCTTTTATTTTTTATAAGTTCTTTAAACCAAAAACTCACCGATGTTAGCTGGCACACGACACAAAACTTGCACTGACTACATTGCCATGTTCCGTCTCTGCCAGGCCCATCGTTGCCATTCTCTAGACAGCTAGGATGTGCTGTGGACACATTTACAAATCAGTAAAACTTTAAAAACTAAACTGGTACAGTGTTAAAACTAATAGTGTTGCTGTATTTTAGTGTCATCGTGGATGTATGATCGCCTGAACAGATGAAGGTAGAACATTAAAAAATACCCCCGTCGCAGAAGACCTGCGTACTCAGCCTGTCGAAAATATGAGAATTATTTTTCCATTCTCCATAAGATTAACATGGGAAAGAGTATGCAGGTTTTTTGCTGTGAGAAACACTGAAAGTAGGCATTTTTAACGTAAATAATTTTTATTTTGACCATTTATACAAAGTTTCATCAACATCTGTCCATAAATAAAGGAGTTTGCCTATTCTCTATATGATTAACATGCGAAAAGAGTATGCAGGTTTACTGCCATGATAAACTCAGAAACCACAGGAAGCTAAATACCAGTTTTCATCCAAAAATATAGAATGATAAGTGAAATATTAATTTTTCTTTATCCTCCATAAGATTCACGTTGGAGCCCCAAAATACAACGTACTGTGTTTAGATCTCAGTGACCGTTGGAGATAGAGAAAACCTTTAAAGAACTGAATTGTAAATAATAAAAGATAAACTCTTTTAAATTACATAGGCAAAACGCAAAAAAACCCCATTTCTGAGTACAAAACCCCCTAAACTACCCGTTCTGATTGACCGATATGTCTGGTTTACAAACTCATCTGAGTAGGCCCTAAATGTAGGAATACACGTCTCTACCACATTTGGTCTCCATCGGACCATTTTTATGAGAGTTATCGTGTTAACAGACACATATATACATATACAGGTTGATTCACAAAGATATACGGTAACTTTAAGAGCTCATTCTACATGTAAAAAAAATTATATAAACATAGGTTCGGAAATGCTTCGTTCGTGACTTATGGCTAGCGCAAAATTCGCTTGGATCTTGGTACCCTGGGTTAAATAAGGACTTCCTGGAATTCCAGGTAGTTAAACCGAGGGACAAATTTAATTTTTCCTCTTGATATTTGACGAGACAAATTAAATGAAACAGGTCTCAGAACTGTAAGTTAAGTAGTTTTTTGAGAAAACCAGTGTACAATGCATGAAATTGGAGAAAAAAGAAATTTTTTTACACAATTACTTAATTTTTTTACCAATAAACAAATCAAAATTCAAAATAAAACTTGTAGAGAATTTAATTCTGAACGAAACAGCATACAGAAAGTGAATAAACGATTGATTAAAAGAATTATTATTCAGAACAAAACTACACACGTTTGAAGTTTTGTAGGCATTGCTAATGTAACATTGTAACATTGACATTATGTTTGCAGATGACCAAACCAACACCAAACCGAAGCGAAAATACACTCACCATAGCGAAAAAAATTTGCTAAAAGCTCAACCTTCAAAAAAACAAATCTAAAACTTTCAGCCTGAAATCAACACCCACCATAATACAACAAACTCAACAAGACCCCAGCTTAAGCTTCAAAAATACAACAAAATTTCTTGGTATCACTCTGGATCAACAACTTTATTGGCAACCTCACCTGAAAAACCTAAGCGAAAAACTGCCATTATCCCTTTACACTCTCCGAAGATTCCAAGATATCACTTACACTGAACTAGTTAACACCTCAAAAATAGCCTATCATGCCATATCTGAATAATATATGAGATTTGGAATCATTGCCTGGGGCAGCGCCAGTGAAAATCTACTAAAAAATACTAACCTAATTCTAAAGAAGAAGGTGATTAGAATCATTGACCAATCTCACTATCTGGAACACTGCAAACCTCTGTTTGTTAAGCATCAGATCTTAACCCTCACCTCCATCTACATCCTTGATTCCATAAACTTTATAAAACTCAATCCACCCATAAATAGACAGGCATGCCACAAATTCAATATTAGATCAGGCTTAAACTGTAACACTCAACATAACCGGCTAAATAAAACTAATAAAACGCTTATAGCAATGGGCGTAAAAACTTTTAACATTCTTCTGGACTAACTGAAAACAATCAACAACCCTAAAAAATTTACATCTTCGCTAAAAAAAGCCTTCTTAAAAAACCTTGCTATAACATTAAAGAATTCTATGAGAACCACAACTACAGTACTACATATTGCTTAGATTAAAATAAGGAAAAAATAACGGTTACACTCATGCATACACTAACATTCACCACTCCATTGACGATTTTCCAGTCTCCATGACTGCGAAGAAGAAGGATGTAAGATAAATAGTGGCTAAATTACTTAGCTTTAGTTGCAAGTGTAAATATAAATCGCCCTACCTTCACCACCCTCCACAGAACCTGTCATTATATTGATAATAGTACATCAATATTCTTAATTACTATTATTTTCTTTGATCATACTGACTAGCCTCTACATAAAACAGATTATTTTAAGAAAAATTACAAAGTGTAATGTTTACCTCGAGCCACACAGTCTGTGCAGGATATCAGTCTTTCAGGAACACCCTTGACTCTTTGACCATACGAGTGACAAATATAACAAAGACTAGGGTTGATCGGTGGAGTGTTGACTACATTGCTGAATGCTGGCTTCGCGTGTGTTCCAGTGGTAACACTTGACTTTGGCGAGGAACTGGGAGTCGTAACACTCTTGACAGGCGGAGGGACGGGAGATGTTGCGGGTTGAGGCAATCTAGGCGCCACCGGGCTGTTGCCGGCCGTGGTTGACTTGTTCAGTGACCCTAAAGGCCTGCCCGGGCCACGCTTTTTATTTACTCGAGTGGGTAAATTGTTGTCCGACGGATCAAATACTATTCTTGCCCTCTGCAATAGACACATAAAATTAGTTTGCATGTAATGTAAAAGTAGTAAGATAGTAGGCCTATGCATTATTGGGTGAATCAAGCTCTAGCAAGCGTATTTCACTTTCAATAAAAATAGAAGAACAAATAAGAAGGGAAATCAAATACAAAAACAAGTACTAAACAAAGACAGACAGATTTCCTTTATTTTCAGTAACTTATAAGTTTTAAAAAGGTACAGACAGGTATGTTTTACAGAATTTTACCGGTTTTCTATTGTCAGTCCGTTGAGTACTATAGGTTTCAAATTTTATTTAAACTTATTTCTTGTTTTAAATTTTACCTTTTAACCCTTTCACAAGGGTGATAAAAGTACAACATTTTAAAATAAAATAAACTCCTTTTAATAATACAGAAATTAAAAGAAGAAATGTTTTTTATGATTTTTACGCTTATTTGTATTAAATACGTACAGTAAACATATTTTTATAAAAGTTTTATTTTTTTATTTTTCCCTTTTATAGTCATTTTATAGATTTTCAACATTACTCCTCTGGCCAAATCCAAATTGGACATCATATGACGTCTGCACTCCTTGGAGGGTTAATGTCTTTAAAAAATTAATTGGCAATATATATGTTTCATGACTTCATAAGATCTTAGATTTGATAGATCATCAACTAGATTCAATAAGATTTGTATACATACGAAATGTCTAAAATATGTATTCAAGTTAACTTTTCAGCTTAATTCAATAGTCTATTTCACAATTCCACGCCAATTAGTCATTAAAGATTTAGAAAGACGATTTTTTATGGTAGAAGACTGTAGAGCCATGTTGGTAGAACACATCTTCACCACACCACCTTTCAAATTTGAAACATCAAAAGAAATGGAGGCCAAATACCACTCTTGTGCTATTTAAGTAATATTTTAACTAGACTACCTCGATTGTAATAAAAATTGGATTAAAACTCCATTAATAGGTACATACATATCTAGCATAGTCACTTCTTAAAATTTGAAATTCCAAAGATTAGTCCTACTTAAGTTAAGTTTAATGTAGTGAAAAATATATGAACTACTGTAAACAATCTTTGTATTTATGTTTAAAAATAAAATCAACTACAGCGCATCATTATAAATATTAAAAGAGAAATTATTTAGTAAATGGTAATCTATAACATATATTTTACTTTTTTAATGTCTGGATCTATCTCCAGAAATGGAGATAGGTGCCATCCTGGTGCTAGGATCCATTGACAGAAAGGTATTTTAAACCATAATTTTGCTCTTCAAAGATCCAGAGGATATCCACAATGACATTAGCATTCATTTATTGCACGCCTGTCAATGACAATATACAATATTTGTTGTAAACTAGTTTGCTGTGATTAAACTATATCTAAGTTAATTGGAACCAGTACCTCTGTGGCCTAAACTGCAATGAAAATTAATCTTCTCAGTTAGAAATAGGCTATAGGCCTAACTTAGGCCTAGTCGTGATGCCAAACAAGTGGTAAGTGAAATACAAACTGGTAAAAATTAAAATACTGTGTACCAGGATGAAAAAAACAAGAAAAACTCTTAACACACTGATATATTTTACAACACAATTGCAAGTAGTTTGGAAAAATATCAAAGCTAGGGTGCTGCCGTAATTATTTCTAAATACATTGATCAGTGCACATCCAAAGACTCATTCATTTGTCACCTCTCAGGAATTTTAGTTTTTAACAAAAAATATTAAATGAAAACCTTTTGCACCTAATAGCCAAGTGCAAGCTAACTGGAATTTTATTATAACGATTTCATGAATGAGCCCTACTACCATATTACCCTAATAATTTTAAAAACATTTTGTATTTTATTTTTGTGGCAAATAACCTTAGGTAAGTAATTTGGTACAATGAATAAAATCTTACTTTGTATTACTGCTACTTTTTATTTTGTATATGGTTTGATTGACAATTATTGACCAATAAACATTGACAACTCATGATGAACTATGACTAAACAATTTTGACTAAACAAAAAAATGTTTTGTATAATAAACCTCAAATCAATTATTCCTAGAAAAACTAAATGATTAGGGGTATAATAATGATTATATAAGAACTGAGTATAACGATTAAGAATTATCAACGATGCATCACTAATAGTAGTACAGTTGGTAGGTAATATTTTAACAAAACAAGTAATTGCAATTAATTAGAAATTAATCAAATGCAATTTATGGACATTTCATTAAATCACAAATTATGCACCAACTTTTTATACTATTCAAGGGCTTAAATAATTGACGGTTTGTTCAACTGACATTTGGATGATTTACTCTAGTGCATTTTCCTTTGTTAAGCACTAGCACTAGCTATGACCTTTATAAGCTGAGGGGTAAGAAACTACTGGCCTGAGTTTGGAACATTTTGAAAAAAGCTTTTCTATGCTATATTTTATCTTTACTGATAAAATGACTTATACCTTATACATATATCTTTATCTGATGCCCACGTAGTGGGATAGATGGCGTCAACACAGACTCACATAAAAACATATATTTAAAACACTCAAATTAACACTTTGGGCAAGCCACAAACGAGTAAAGTTATCATCCATAAACTCCTGGGTGGTTTATGCTCAGTAAATAGGCTCTGCTCAGTAAATTCATTTCAGTTCATTGACTCTACCTAAGTAATCGGTAAAAAAAACTACTATTTCACAGTCCTAAAGGGATTTTTAGTGGTGGAAGAGAGGTTTGGAATTATATGCCTAGATATTGAAAAATTTGTTGGTGGTTCTAAGCGAAAAGAGGTTGGGAACATATAGGGTGAAATATAATTGCTTTCACATTAGGCCTAATTATCTGAATTTTTACCACTATTTTTTCCATTAGCTAACTATGGTACCACTTGGGAAATACTTGAATCCTGTATCTTTGACTGGGGATTCCCGGATAGATAGCGTCATTACATAAAAACATTCAACAACAAACATATACTTAAAACTAGATACCTAACAACTGGCTGTGGCGGCGTCCTACATTACATTGGCACAAGAGGAGACTCTACCAACTCCTGGAGGCTGTAAAGGGGCCTCCAGGAGCCTCAATCCAGGAACCTATCATTTAGGGCCTAAATAACATAAGGTTAACAAATTCTCTCTTAGACACTACAGTTAGGAGAGCTATGTTTGGGTTTTACTTTTACTGTTAGGGGCCTAATCAAAATATTGTTGAAATTCATTAATAATTGAGGCTAACTTCAATAATAAATAGTTCAATGGTTCAAAACCTGTGAGTAGCTCATAACAGTTGAAAACATGTAAAGTCAAGAGAATCCTCAATATTAGTTTAAATATTGTATACTGTACTATCATTTTTGTAATTGATTTTAAATATTCAGTTGTATAAATAGAGCCTCACAAAGGAATGAGGGCTTTTAGCTGAATTTAGCCAGTTTTCAAAAGTTATTATTACTAAATTCAATAAAAATAATGTAAACAAACAATTCTGTTATCTTATGTCTGCATTTTTTAGTAGTATGTGAATGAGTATCCTCGGAACAGTCAAAGAGTGAAACTCCACAATACTGTAATACAATACAACTCTTAACACTCCCAGGTAAACTATTATGTAGGGTACACAATTTCTGAAGTACGCATTTGCTAGGAACTAGGAAAAGTCTCGTATACGCTACGTCTCCGAAAGATAACTGGACATTTTAATCAATAACAAATGTCAAAACATATCAGAGTTTTAACACATCCTGTTACACCTATATGTACACACCGAATATTTGATTCAGATCATTTACGAAATGGAAATTCTCAACTTAAAATGGACTTAGCCCCCCTTAAAGCCTCTCTCTACTGAAGAATACTGTCTTGCATTAGTATTAACTCACTTTTTAATGATGTTTCAGACACAAAGAAAAAAGGTATGAAATGAAATACAGAATAAAATAAGTTAAAGCAATAAGTCTAGGTTAAGATCCATGAAACATCAATTTTATACTTCTACTTTAATTACTGAAATCTTTACTATGTAAATTTATATATATACATGTGGTTTTGAATAAAGAAAATTTTACTACTTAGGTCTATACTTATATTAAAAATCAAATATTAAAAATTATATTTTTAACATTTCTTTTAACTACCTTTTGACGTCCTCCAACTCTGAATCCCACATTTGCTGATTCACTTGAATTAGGTTGGTCCTCTGGCTTCATCTTATCACTATCGTTCGTATCATTTGAATTGTCGTTATGTTTGGATAATAATTTGATTTTCTTTTGACGTGATGTTTGTCTTGAGGCCAGATTAGGTTTAGCATGCCTCGCAGGGCTGCCAACGCTAGAAGCAGACGGCCGATTCATTGTTGAACCAGAATTCATTGGCGCGTGCTCGCCCAGGAAATAATTCCCGTTTTCTAATTTGACTAAGGTCCCTATTTCAACTTCTCTTTTCAGAATAGATTCTAAATTTTTCTTCGAAAATCTCTTACCGTCCTTT
The DNA here is from genome assembly GCA_023375725.1 of Nephotettix cincticeps. Classification (NCBI taxonomy): domain Eukaryota; kingdom Metazoa; phylum Arthropoda; class Insecta; order Hemiptera; family Cicadellidae; genus Nephotettix; species Nephotettix cincticeps. The sequence goes on from CM041785.1 coordinate 4,743,740, forward strand.
TCAATCATATGTTGTTCTAATTCATTTTCAGGCACGCCTATGTCCAAGTAATCCGGTTCCAATACTATTAGTTCTGCAACAGCGCTACTAATTATGCTACTCGTATCAATTTCCTTTTTGTACTTATAGGATGGTAACATAGCCCACTTCGCGGCATTTCTATAGCTAGTGTTCCCTTTGTAATCAACTTTAATCACAATTTCCGCATCGATAAGTTTCTGGAGGTCCAATTTGGTTTCTATACAGTTAACGGCGAAGCGTCGGAACATAAAACTGCATATTCTATTTACGTCGGGCCGCGCTTTCCTTTTGCGCAACTGATCTATCGCTTCTAAAATGCGATCCCGGTGACGAATTTCACTCATTACCAACAGTTAAAACACTAGTGAACGTAAATAAAAGCGATGAAGACGCATAAAGTACACTTGACCGGTACCGCAAAACTTTCCGCGCGAACGACACTCACATCTCAGCTCCCGTCCGACTAGGCGCAAACTGACTCGGTAAACTGGCTCTTTTACGTCCCGCGCATGCTCAGTAGTGTCTGTCGATATCAGACGACGTGTGATAGCTAGCGCGCTCTATCGGCCTAACTGCTAACTAGCGTATTTTGGGCACCATGTGGCGTGAAACCGAAATTGTGTATTACAAAGTTTTATTGAATATCTAAGCAAGTCAAGACAGATACTGTATTTCTGTAGTACAGAATTACATAATTTTAATGTAGAAGTTTTAATGTTTTCCTACCTTTGTAATAATTAAAACAGTACCTGTGCACTTCGGTTTCGGAATATGGTGATCTATAAATAATTAGAAGATGGCTGGGCAAACGAGAACAGCATAACTCGAAATTGCTTCACGGGTAATTTTATTAATTTCGAGGAATACAATTTTATTTTCTTATTAAATTATTATGTCTTAATTTTAATTGCTTAATAAATTCTTTAATTTAAAATGCTATAACAAGCTAAATTTATATAAATACAGTACTATAAATTTCCCCATTATTATATTATTGTAATAAATAATTTGTAGACATATAATTTTCATATCACGAATTTATTCGGTACAAATATTGCTGCATACACCAATAGTTGTGGTTATGTTCAAACAATAATATTTCTTATGGTAACAATTTCGTGTTCAATTAGTTACCTAGTGTAAATTTCTCGATTTCTTAGTAGAAACAATAGAGTAGGGCCTGAGGCCTTTGGTGAGAATGATGTCGATGGGTGGGGGAGGGGGGAATACCGGGTCGCCTCGTCACCTGGCCGTGGGGGAGAGTCTTTAGACCTACAGCCATGTAAACGCTACACGGAAAAGAAAAACTCCTGAAGCAACGTCTTATCATTCGTCAGTGCTAAAACTTAAATTTTTACGCATTAAAAACGATTTTAAAACAACATTTCCTCTCCCTTACAACTAAAACTTGAGTAGAAAACTGTTTCTACGAATAATAACTAACCTTAAACTGGTCCTAAAAATCAATATTGAGATAAAATAAAATTAATTCAGTTGGATTTAAAAATTTTGGATTTAAGTAATAGTATTTACTCCATAAGGGTAGAAAATCATATCACTAAAACAGCTGGAACATACTTATAATTCTTGTAATATTATTTGAGTCAGGATAAATCAGATGTTGATTTTATTCTCCTCTTACCTAATACATGCTACCAACATAATAAAATATTTCTCATTTTTTTGTACAAGCAGTGTGAAATGAAATGAAATGATGTTTATTCAACCAGATTTCTTAACTTATTACATGGATCCATGTGCTTTAAGCACACGTGGATGTGAAAATATTTTACAATTTATATTTTTGAACCTATATATTTTTTATATTATACTGTATATTATTTTATAGTGTTTGAATCTTTACCAAAAACCTGACAGAACGTGTACTGAAGAATCATCTAACTGATGGTATCCCTCTTGAAGATGAACAGGTAGCGACGTCCTGTAATCCAGCTACTTGGATGTCACGAATTGTGGATAGTTGTGAGCAATGGTGGGTGGGTGTAGTGTTCTCTTGTGTGGATGAACGTCCGCACTATTGAATACTGCGTTAATCCGCAAAGACCATCCTCATAATTGACCAGTTCGTAATTCAGAGGCAGTGGTTCGGATTCCACGTTAAACTTTAGGTCCTTTAGTTGCCATCGGCTGTTGGGCTATTAATTAACTGTCTAGAGAACATGCCAGTCTTAGTCAGTAACAAGACTATAAGATCGCACCACAATCATCTTATACTCAATCATCATTCATACTTGGCTTAAAATTTATTTTGTTTAGTTTTTGAGCCAGATATAACGGTGATATTCAAATCACTGGTTTTATAAATTTATTGTTTTCCCGAAAAATTTTAAAAAGAAGATTATTCGTCATACGCTCGGAAAACAATTGTTTTCCATACATGCGACTAGGTAAGAATATAGTGTTCCGTCCTGGGACGAAAAATATATCAGCTGATGTTTATGTCAGACTCAACCGAGACAGCTGTGACAAACAATAATGAATAAATCTGATTCAGCTGTTCGTTTGAACTCGCAAGAAAAGTGTGAACACCATTTTATGAGTTGTAAATTAAGTGAATTGTAAAATGTTTAAATTTTTGTGTAACAATTAATTATTGTATTACAATTTTGCAATTCGTCACTCAAACAAAAGTGTATCTTTGCTCAATTTCCGTTACACTTGACGCAAATGAAAATATAATCCTATGGATTCTAGTAAAACCTTGTAAAATTAGTATAGGCCTACTTATTATATTTTGACATTAAAAAACTCATAGCCTCTGAATCACCATCTTTACACAAATGCAATTTGTTTCATATTAATTGAGTCCTTAATCACTACCAACTATATTTTTATGAAAAATCGTTATGGCAGAACGAAGTACACAATTTGTAAAATAAAATTCTAACGTTCGTTAATTAGCCGCTCGTTTGTGCTATGCGTTTAAAAGAAAGCGATATGATATTTTGTAAATAAGTCATGTGATAACAGCGACTGGAATCTGAAGTGTTATTAAACAATGAATTATTTGCTGACTCATAAATGAAGAAGCTTTTACACAGGTCGATGAACACGTGACTCAGTGTTTACAAGATTCGCTGAGCGACAGGGTGGATGAACCACGATTGTTTGGACGAGCGATGGGGTGGATGAACCACGATTGTTTGGACGAGCGATGGGGTGGATGAACCACGATTGTTTGGACGAGCGATGGTGGATGCACCACGATTGTTTGGACGAGCGATGGGATGCACCACGATTGTTTGGACGAGCGATGGGGTGGATGCACCACGATTGTTTGGACGAGCGATGGGGGATATGCACCACGATTGTTTGGACGAGCGATGGGGTGGATGAACCACGATTGTTTGGACGAGCGATGGGGTGGATGCACCACGATTGTTTGGACGAGCGATGGGGTGGATGCACCACGATTGTTTGGACGAGCGATAGGGTGGATGCACCACGATTGTTTGGACGAGCGATAGGGTGGATGCACCACGATTGTTTGGACGAGCGATAGGGTGGATGCACCACGATTGTTTGGACGAGCGATAGGGTGGATGCACCACGATTGTTTGGACGAGCGATGGGATGCACCACGATTGTTTGGACGAGCGATGGGATGGATGCACCACGATTGTTTGGACGAGCGATGGGGTGGATGAACCACGATTGTTTGGACGAGCGATGGGGTGGATGCACCACGATTGTTTGGACGAGCGATGGGGGATATGCACCACGATTGTTTGGACGAGCGATGGGGGATATGCACCACGATTGTTTGGACGAGCGATGGGGTGGATGCACCACGATTGTTTGGACGAGCGATGGGGTATATGCACCACGATTGTTTGGACGAGCGATGGGGTATATGCACCACGATTGTTTGGACGAGCGATAGGGTGGATGCACCACGATTGTTTGGACGAGCGATAGGGTGGATGCACCACGATTGTTTGGACGAGCGATGGGGTGGATGCACCACGATTGTTTGGACGAGCGATGGGGTGGATGCACCACGATTGTTTGGACGAGCGATAGGGTGGATGCACCACGATTGTTTGGACAAACGATATGGTGGATGCACCACGGTTGTTTGGACGAGCTATAGGGTGGATGCACCACGTTTGTTTGGATGAGCGATGGGGTGGATGCACCACGATTGTTTGGACGAGCGATAGGGTGGATGCACCACGATTGTTTGGACGAGCGATGGGTGGATGCACCACGATTGTTTGGACGAGCGATAGGGTGGATGCACCACGATTGTTTGGACGAGCGATAGGGTGGATGCACCACGATTGTTTGGACGAGCGATAGGGTGGATGCACCACGATTGTTTGGACGAGCGATGGGGTGGATGCACCACGATTGTTTGGACGAGCGATAGGGTGGATGCACCACGATTGTTTGGACGAGCGATAGGGTGGATGCACCACGATTGTTTGGACGAGCGATAGGGTGGATGCACCACGATTGTTTGGACTAGCGATGAGATGGATGCACCACGATTGTTTGGACGAGCGATGGGGTGGATGCACCACGATTGTTTGGACGAGCGATAGGGTGGATGCACCACGATTGTTTGGACGAGCGATGGGGTGGATGCACCACGATTGTTTGGACGAGCGATGGGGTGGATGCACCACGATTGTTTGGACGAGCGATAGGGTGGATGCACCACGATTGTTTGGACGAGCGATAGGGTGGATGCACCACGATTGTTTGGACTAGCGATGAGATGGATGCACCACGATTGTTTGGACGAGCGATAGGGTGGATGCACCACGATTGTTTGGACGAGCGATGGGGTGGATGCACCACGATTGTTTGGACGAGCGATGGGGTGGATGCACCACGATTGTTTGGACGAGCGATGGGGTGGATGCACCACGATTGTTTTAAAGAGCGATGCGGTGGATGCACCACGATTGTTTTAAAGAGCGATGCGGTGGATGCACCACGATTGTTTTAAAGAGCGATGCGGTGGATGCACCACGATTGTTTTAAAGAGCGATGCGGTGGATGCACCACGATTGTTTTAAAGAGCGATGCGGTGGATGCACCACGATTGTTTGGACGACCGATGGGGTGGATGAACCACGATTGTTTGGACGAGCGATGGGGTGGATGCACCACGATTGTTTGGACGAGCGATGGGGTGGATGCACCACGATTGTTTGGACGAGCGATGGGGTGGATGCACCACAATTGTTTGGACGAGCGATGGGGTGGATGCACCACGGTTGTTTGGACAAGCGATAGGGTGGTTGCACCACGATTGTTTGGACGAGCGATAGGGTGGATGCACCACGATTGTTTGGACGAGCGATGGGGTGGATGCACCACGATTGTTTGGACGAGTGATGGGGTGATGCACCACGGTTTTTTGGACGAGCGCTAGGGTGAATGCACCACGATTGTTTTGACGAGTGATGGGATGGATGCACCACGGTTGTTTGGACGAGCTATAGGGTGGATGCACCACGTTTGTTTGGACGAGCGATGGGGTGGATGCACCACGATTGTTTGGACGAGCGATGGGGTGGATGCACCACGATTGTTTGGACGAGCGATGGGGTGGATGCACCACGATTGTTTGGACGAGCGATGGGGTGGATGCACCACGATTGTTTGGACGAGCGATGGGGTGGATGCACCACGATTGTTTGGACGAGCGATGGGGTGGATGCACCACGATTGTTTGGACGAGCGATGGGGTGGATGCACCACGATTGGTTTGGACGAGCGATAGGGTGGATGCACCACGATTGTTTGGACGAGCGATAGGGTGGATGCACCACGATTGTTTGGACGAGCGATGGGGTGGATGCACCACGATTGTTTGGACGAGCGATGGGGTGGATGCACAACGGTTGTTTGGACGAGCGAAGGGGTGGATGCACCACGTTTATTTGGACGAGCAATGGGGTGGATGCACAACGGTTGTTTGGACGAGCGAAAGGGTGGATGCACCACGTTTATTTGGACGAGCAATGGGGTGGATGCACCACGGTTGTTTGGACTAGCGATGGGGTGGATGCACCAATATTGTTTGGACTAGCGATGGGGTGGATGCACAACGGTTGTTTGGACGAGCGCTAGGGTGGATGCACCAATATCGTTTGGACGAGTGATGGGGTGGATGCACCACGGTTATTTGGGACGATGCGATGGATAACGATGTTATGATGGTATGGACTAGCGAATGTGGATGCACCACGATTGTTTGGACAAACGATATGGTGGATACACCACGGTTGTTTGGACGAGCTATAGGGTGGATGCACCACGTTTGTTTGGATGAGCGATGGGGTGGATGCACCACGATTGTTTGGACGAGCGATAGGGTGGATGCACCACGTTTGTTTGGATGAGCGATGGGGTGGATGCACCACAATTGTTTTGGACGAGCGATGGGGTGGATTCACCACGGTTGTTTTGACAAGCGATAGGGTGGTTGCACCACAATTGTTTGGACGAGCGATGGGGTGGATGCACCACGGTTGTTTTGACAAGCGATAGGGTGGTTTCACCACAATTGTTTGGACGAGCGATGGGGTGGATGCACCACGGTTGTTTGGTCTAGCGATGGGTGGATGCACCACTTGTTTTGGACTAGCGATGGGGTGGATGCACCACGGTTGTTTTGACAAGCGATAGGGTGGTTTCACAATTGTTTGGACGAACGATGGGGTGAATGCACCACGGTTGTTTGAACGAGCGATCGGGTGGATGCACCACGATTGTTTGGACGAAACATGGTGTGGATGCACCACGGTCGTTTGGACCAGCGATGGGGTGGGTGCACCATGGTTATTTGGACTAGCGATGGGGTGGGTACACCACGGTTATTTTGACTAGCGATAGGGTGGATGCACCACGATTGTTTGGACTAGCGATGGGGTGGATGCACCACGGTTATTTGGACGAGCGATGGGGTGGATGCACCACGGTTATTTGGACTAGCGATGGGGTGGATGCACCACGTTTATTTGGACGAGCGATGGGGTGGATGCACCACGGTTATTTGGACTAGCGATGGGGTGGATGCACCACGGTTATTTGGACTAGCGATGGGGTGGATGCACCACGTTTATTTGGACGAGCGATGGGGTGGATGCACCACGGTTATTTGGACTAGCGATGGGGTGGATGCACCACGGTTATTTGGACTAGCGATGGGGTGGATGCACCACGGTTATTTGGACTAGCGATGGGGTGGATGCACCACGGTTATTTGGACTAGCGATGGGGTGGATGCACCACGGTTATTTGGACTAGCGATGGGGTGGATGCACCACGGTTATTTGGACTAGCGATGGGGTGGATGCACCACGGTTATTTGGACTAGCGATGGGGTGGATGCACCACGATTATTTGGACTAGCGATGGGGTGGATGCACCACGATTATTTGGACTAGCGATGGGGTGGATGCACCACGATTATTTGGACTAGCGATGGGGTGGATGCACCACGGTTATTTGGACTAGCGATGGGGTGGATGCACCACGATTATTTGGACTAGCGATGGGGTGGATGCACCACGTTTATTTGGACTAGCGATGGGGTGGATGCACCACGGTTATTTGGACTAGCGAAGGGGTGGATGCACCACGTTTATTTGGACTAGCGATGGGGTGGGTGCACCACGTATTTTTGTTTCTCCAGCTTGCTGCTGCTTGTTTCAGTTAGATGTTTATGCTCAGATAAGAGAGCGATAAGTTTACAGTTGTAATCTTATTCTCTAGTGTTGTTTTTATGTAGGCTTACACTTGGCTCAGCTCACAGCGGGTTAGTCACAGTCCGATATTGTAATGGAGCGATAAGCGAACACGTATCGCACAACCACAATAGGCCTACTTCTACTGCAGGGACCAAGTTGTGAAAGGAGTCGACGAGGAGACTATTTATTGATCAATGTTAATTCCATTTGGTTTAATTAAAAGAAACCAACATAATAATAGAGAGGCATTGTGAGGGAAGTTATACATTATTTAATACTTTATTCATTTAATTTCAAAAAAGAAATCCTAATTAGTTTTTATAGTATGGTGCTACGGAAAGGAATAAGTTCCATGTACCAAACGTAGTGGTATTTATTCAAAGTCTACAGGTTGTTTTGTAGAATATATTTACATGTCATTATATGATCTAATCGTGTGTTTGCTAGCTGATAACGTATGCGGAGGATTATCCTAGGGAATAATAATTTCTACCAGTCATTTTTTATTTATCATTTAAAAGTATGATCCTAGTACATATTAGAAAGGTAGGGGAAAATGTAAGAGAATTTCCACTAAAGTTCTCAGTATTTCTGATGAGGTAAGCGAGTTTATCGCTCGGGACGCGACCTGGTGGCGGTGGCGCGCAGTGCGAGTCGCCGCTTCGTTGCGGCCGCCATTTTCCCCACACAGCCGTCACACTTGACACAATCGTAGGCGCTGTTGTTCACCAAACAACTCACGCGGCGCAGATAGCGACTCAGCATTCCTACTGCCATTCATCTCGTTTCCTCGACATTTCGTCATTCCATTTCAGTTGTTTTGGTCGATCGCCACGCTGTGCAATTCCCGCCGGCAGTAGACCGGTATTGATCTGATAGTGGTACAGACGACAGGTGTTTAGTACCAATCACATGCAATGTCCGACGAAACCTTGGAATGGAAAATGAATACGTTAAACTGTTTTTTTAAATTTTTTTCATAATCCTGTTTCACAGTTTATGAAATAATATTACACCTTGTATAGAGACTTTAGGAAATCAATCATGCAACAAAAAGTACAAATGGTTAGTGTCTAAAATTTTTAAATTATATTTTTTATTTAAAGAGTCAATTTTTTAAAAACAAAATTGGAGTTTATAATTTTTATAAAATCCAAGCGTGGATATTGCCCGCTCGGCGGCCGCCCGACGCACAATCCACGTTGTCGCCAGATCAGCTGATAGTTCCTGCCGCCGCCGCTAGGTGACTCGCGCATGCGCACACAGCTGTCGACGCCCTTTCCCAGCTGCTAAGCGCTACTGTGGTCACGTGATTTACGCAATGAAAAAATTAACCTCCTGCTTGCCACGTAACATGATATTCATTTCTAACGACAAACCTGTCCTATGTTTTTAAAAGTATTGAAAGTTAAAATAATAAGATTTTTTTAAAGAGAGAGCTATTTTTCTAATTTTAACGTAACACAATAAGTCGAAGGCTATGTAATCAGAGAAAGTGACACATAATGACGTAGATGTTCCACTACGTTTGGGCGCGGTTTCAGTTCCTTTTTTCCATCGAATGAGGGTGAAATTGTTTTAAATATTTGGTCGCAGGAATCCTTACGTTAAACATGGGTAAAGGTAAAAAATAATATTCCAAGTGAGAATAAAAGAACAGTATATTTTAACGTACAACTTTAATATCACAAACCATTAGTACCTCTAGGTTTACACATTGAGCGAAAAGTTTCTGTACATCCCCGATTTGGCCAGGGAGTTAGAGAATGCTTGGTTACGCGGGTAGAAGCACGTGGGGACAGTGTGGTGCGTGGGCGGGTAGAACCCATACTCGGAGGAGGTGGTCACGTAGAACGGATGAGCGGGAGGTCGTTTGTGACATCCGTAGTTGCTGAATATCTCTGAAACAGCAGACAGATGAATATAAACACTTGTGCAGCGCTGAGATGCGTGGGCGGGCAGAACATGTAGGCTACTCCAACACAATGGTCACGTTTATGTATGAGAGAGTGTATCTTGTGTAAACAATTTTGTGTTTTAGTAATTTGTAAGATCCTATTTTTAGCGTATTTGTTTATTTTTAATACAATTTGAGTTTTGTATGTATGTAGTAGACCTAGTATACATTAAGAATGCCGAAATGACTCTTATTTTACAAATTTAATTTCTGTAACAACGCAATTCTATTGAGCACCCTTTAAGACAAAATATAATTTAATCTTTTAACGTAGCGTCTTGTAATCCAGCTACGTGGAGGTCACGAATTGTGGATTTGTGAGCGATGGTCGGTGGATTGTAGTGTTCTCTTTTGTGGATTAACATCCGCACAATTGAATACTACGTTAATCCGCAAAGATAATCCTCATAATTAGACCAGTTCGTAATTCAGATGCAAAGTTTCGGGCTCTACGTTAAACTGCAGGTCACTCAGATATACATTGACTGTTGGGCTATTAATTAACAGTTCTGTCTAAGAAACAAGTCAGCCTTAGTCAGTAACAAGACTACAAGATCGCGCCACAATCATTTCTCATTCATATTCGGTTTAAATATACCTGGATAGGTTACTATTTCAGTTTAAAGTATGAAAGGTGTAGTGACACACTTAAACGGACGCGTATCGTGAAGTCATCAGCTGTTCGGCGTTGGGTGCAGACGACGCTGACCTCGTGACGTCACTAACAGTGACACTGTGTCGTGTGCTGTGCTCCAAGTTTGCCCGCGCATCGATTGCCGCCTCGCGTCCCGTGCTCCCGTGACGTGTCCATCGATTGCGCATCGGACCCCGTCTAGCATCTGCATACGGCCGCACACAGACACAGGTCCCGTCCGAGATCTAATGGAATTCGTTGATTGATTGAAATTTGATGCAAACATTTCTTAGTTAGTTTACGAGTATTTAATCGGGTAAAAGTTTGCATTTCACGAACATGTGGTATTTGGAGGTTACAAATAATTAATTGTGGATAGTTATGAGCGATGGTTGGTGGATTTAATATTCTCTAGAGTAGCTTCAGAGGCAGTGGTTCGGATGCCACGTTTAACTGCAAGTCCCTTAGTTGCCATCGTCTGTTGGGCAATTAGTTAACAGTCCTGTCTAAGGAACATGTCAGCCTTAGTCAGTAACAAGACTACAATATCGCACCACAATCATCTTACACCCAATCTTTCATACTTGGCTTAAAATACCTACCTTGGGATAGGGTCGCCATTTCAATGATCTAATCTAAAATTATGAGTAATCTCATAAACGTATGTCCAAGGATATTAAACCCCTTGTTCGCTTTCTTACTTTCTTGAGGCCTAAAACTCATACCGCGCACAAATCTACAGATTTGTAAATGACCAGAAAATTTATTAGGGAAAAAGCTATTACCGAAGGTCTCATGGCAAGACTTCCCGGGACCGAGACAAAAAAATAGTCGCTAAACTTTATATATATAGAAAACTTGCCAAATGACTTACTATAGGTATTCTATTGGTTTGACAGAATAAATTAAAAATGAAAATCAATGGTTTTACGATTTTTTGTTTAATACATAAACGTTTTCAAGAAATGAAGAGAAGAGAAATTAATGAATAACAAAAAGTGACTGTAATGTTATAAAAAAGTTAACATTACGTAATTCTTTGACAGTTTCAATATTGAACATACTATTTCATGAATCTACATAAATAAAATTAGGGGTTTGTCTGTACATTGTTCAAAGTTATTCTTTTTTTTTATTCTTCTTACGTTTCGTGCGTTAGAGAAGCCGAACAAATCTCAATTTGTGTCTGTCTGTTTGCCTGTCTGTGACGCTCCAGGAGGCATTTTACGGCGTCTTCTCCGAAAAAAACGGGAGAACTGATAAACATTTAAACTTATTTCATGCATTCCCTGCATTCCAGAGAAGGTTTTTCAATTCTTGGAATCGTCCACCACACCTTGAAAAGTAAACAAGGGGCATTTCCAAAAATAAAAAAAATCCGTAAAATCCACATTTACGTTATAATAAATAATTTTTCTTTCAGTTTTCAATTAATCACCTAGCTGTCTTTGTAGTTTAATGATTTAATATAAAGAAAAACAACCGGCTGTCTAATTAAAATTAATATATTAGTCAATTTATTTTGGTCATTGATTTTAATGCTAGAGTAGAGTAAGTAAGTAATAAGTAGAATAATTGCAACAAACCTATATCTCTATATATAAAATTGAATGTGTCTATGTCTGTCTGTCCTTTATGCGTTGCCAAACTACTCATCCGATCGCCATGAAATTTTAGGAGGTTGCTCTATATGTGTCCGGGAAGGTTTTAGTGAAAAAATATTTTTGAAAACCCCATAAGTTTCCATTTTATGGCGTTTTAAATTTCTAATGTTAACCTTATGGAGAGTAAGTTTGTTTACAAATTGTCTACAATGAAAACATTTGATTTCTTAGCTTCAGCTGATTGGTTTACTTTCCATTAGCAATACCGTATGCTTTACTATCCAATGCCATCTGAATCATTCATTAATGTTAAACTATGAAGTAAATGTGTACTGTAAAAATGAACAGCTTTATTCACCACGTTAATAGTTAACGGTTTTGGGGGATTATGTATTTATATTTTTATTTTGTGTCTTATTAAAGTCACGTGTTTATATGATAATTACAATGTTTATATTATTACGTTTATTATAATAATCAGCTGTTGTATATATTTCCTATAAAAGCCGTATTACAGTTAGGTTTCGTTTGGGTTTGGATTGGATTTGAAAATTGTGAATTAATCCACTCAGATTTATTTGTTTTATGGGAATGATATTAATATGTTTTATCGTTTCAGTATTGTTATTCACTATGCAGCGACCCAGAATATATAACCTTTCACAATGAAGCCGTATTGCTATTCGACTTCAGAACATGGCCAATCTTAAAGTTAACATGTGTTTACTGTGAGGCGTTACGAAGTTCGCCGGGTCAGCTAGTACTCAATACTATTCGATTACTATGATGGGAATAATATAAGTACTGTGAAATTCGCTCTACTCACGCCAGCGATCTTGTTGATATAGCGACGTAACAACGAAAAATTCAAAATTATTACTCCTATTAGCTCCGACATTGGCACTTTCGGACGTGGTATTGGCGATGTAGGAAATGCTACGGCCTACATGCTCAATTTCACCGTTCGTCGAAGGGAGGGGTGGATAACGACGCCCACCCTTCATTTTTGGATGGTCTTGTCGCTTTTGTCCTACTTATCAAGCTCAAACACTGGAAAGTATATTAACTTACATAAAATCCTATTTATAATAGTTATCTATATAAATAAAATTAGAGTTTTGTCTGTACATCGCTCAGAGTTATTAATTTCTTAGTTATTTTTACGTTTCGTGCGTTAGAGAAGTCTAAACAAGTATTATCTCAATTTGTGTCTGTCTGTGACGCTCCAGGAGACATTTTACCCCGTCTTCTCCGAAAAACGGGAGAACTGATAACATTTAAACTTATTTAATGCATTCTCTACATTTCAGAGAAGAGTTTTCAATGCTTAAAATTGTTTGCCACCCCTTTAAAAGTATACAACGAGCATTTAAAAACCCACTTTTTACGCGATAATAGTCGAATTTTGACGTGGATATGTCTGAGCTCTGGGGGTGGGGTTGGTAATTTGTAAGATTGAAAATATGTAACAGATTTCCATAGAAACTACCAGTGCTATTGTATTGAATTTTTATTATAAAAGAATAAGAACAGCTGTTTAGTTGAAGTGAAAACATTACCTTTAGACATGTGCATGATCTAACCTATTTCCCACAGGGAAGTAAATACAAACATTTTTGTAGCACCGTACTAGGTTACAAAATTATATTTGTACGGTATTCACACAAGCTAGGGAATATTACTTTTAGTAAAAAATTAGGCATGGGAATGCAGGTCTGCAGATGTCTGTATCGGACATCCAATTTCTGAAAACAACATCAAGAGAAACAAAGTTAAATTAATTGTTAGAATTTTAATGGCGGATTTCCCACCCCGATAATACCAGGCTTTTTGAGTGGCTTTTGTTGGGTGATGTGACCTTACGCTGCATACCAAGATTCATGGAAAACGGTTGGGTAATAAGGAAGAAATTGATTTTTTATATTCTCCATGAGAACAACATTGGGCGCTCTCAGGCAATGTACTGCATTTACCATGAATAGTATTTCTGGAACCGTTAGTCGTAGGAAAATAATTCAAAATACTAATATGTTTAGTTTTTTGAGCTGGTTTCTATGGTGTCGGTCAACCTATACTTTATTTTTATTGTTTTCGCAGAAAAATTAAAATCATGATTTTTCACTTTTAAGTCCATATCTTTTAAACCCCGATATTTAGAGAAATGCGGGTTGTGTCACGTTATTTAGTACTCTATGCACTATAAACTATCAAATCATTAACCATTTAATAAAAATCGTTAAAGCCATTTTTGAGATATTTGGATGTTTTAAGTTTTTAAGGGTTTAGAGGTGAACTAACCTTAAAAATTAAAAAACTTATACATAAGGTAGGTTGTGGCTCTTGACACATCCAGACACACACACTCAATCAGACAGACATCACGTCGAAACCCACTTTTTTGGATTTATTTTTTACTCGACTATGAAAGTCACCGAACATAAACACAGATATTACCATCATTTTTCAATGACTTACGTGGATAGTCGAACCTCTTTGGCAGCTGGCATGTCCTGTAGAAGTCCGAGGTTTTGATTTTATCGATAGGATGGTCTGTTCTAGGAGCTGGCGCGCATTCCATCCTTCTGCTCTCTACCTCATCCGAGAATACGACAGGTGGCTAGTGGACCGTCTGGGGTTGGCGAAGGTTCATCTGGAAATTACTCACTAAAATATTATTTGTTACGAGCACATTTAGAAAATAAGTCTATGTTGACGATACACAAAGATGTAAACAAGATGTTGGGGGTTGGTAACCCTGGCAACGCGTAAACAAGAAAACAGGTGATCGAAGCGAACTGCGACCAAGACGTTCCTATTTTAAAATTCCTATCGTTTAAAATTGGGAGGAAGAGTAAATTAGTTTTCATTGAAACTCAATTACTAGCGTTACCTGGCCAACGTCGTACCGCCTTACAGTAATGTAAACAGTTTAAAGATACTTTCAAATTTTTTAATCAGAGCTGTTTGTTTTTTAAACACTAAATTTATAAAACTTGAAACTGAACCCACTTATAACCCTACGGGGCGGAGCCCTTTGGACGGATTTGCAATGATTGTGAATCTAAACCATTCCCAAATTCCCTAGAATACACACAAAATATTTCATCATAATCAGTCCAGCCGTTTAGAATGAGTTCACTTACAAACACACGTACAGAAGATTTTTATATATTGATTATTATTACCTCTCTGAAATGGCGACCTACCCAGGTTGGTATGGCGATCCACCCTGTTAGGTGAGGCGATCTACTCATGTAGGTATAGCGACCTACCCAGGTAGGCATGGCGGCCTACCCAGGTAGGCAAGGCAACCTACCCAAGTAGGTATGACGACCTACCCAGGTAGATATGGCGACCTACCCAGGTAGGTATGGCGTCTACCCAGGTTGGTATGGCAACCTACCAAGGTTGGTATGGCAATCCACCCTAGTAGGTGAGGAGACCTACTCAGGTAGGTACAGCGACTTACCCAGGTAGGCATGGCGACCTACCCAGGTAGGTATGGCGTCTACCCAGGTAGGTATGGCGACCTACTCAGGTAGGTATGGCGACCTACCCAGGTAGGCGTGACGACCTACCCAGGTAGGCATTTTAATCCAAGTATGAATGAGAAATGGGAATAAGATGCGTGGCACGATATTATAGCCTTGTTTCTCGTAGTCAGTCATGTTCTTAGGCAGAGCTTTAAATTAATAGCCCAACAGCCAATGATTAGAACGTAGGACCTGAACCACAACATTGCCACTGAATTACAATATGAGGATTCAAGCCCTAAAGTGGGGATTCATGCACTTTTATACAAATCATATCGAATAGAATAAGTAAATCATGAACAGTCTTTCATACTGTGTCAATAATTTCGTTGACTGACATCGCAGATACAATAGTCTACAATAAACAATATAGTTTATTTGGCTGATCCGAAACGCTTCAGTTATGACGGATAGAAGAGCTATTTTTCCTCAGGATAAATTATTTCCTGTCGTGTAACAACGTCCAAAACGGAGCTTAGCCCCTTCATCGTGGTGTCATAAACAACACCAATAGATTGAACAATCTTAGACAGGAAGATTGATAGGCAGAAGCCAAGAAAGATCTAGTTTGTGCTTATTAACTAGAGTCGGTGGAAAAATGATTGTATTTACCTCCCTGTGGAAATTAGGTTAGATCATGGATATGTCTAAAGGGAATTTTTTTAATCAAAACAGCTGTCCTTATATCCATATGACGTCACTGTTTCAAATTTTGGACCCACCCAGAGCTAAGACATATCCATGCCAAAAGGGGATTTAATTTGCGGAACGAAATACAGTAGATAAAATTAAGAGTCGCCTAATAATGATTTACTGACAGTTAAAACTATTATACCACCCATATACACAATTAAATACAAATACAAATACGCCCGTCGCAGCAGACCTGCGTACTCAGCGAATTTCCAAATCAATAACATTATAATAATAATAAAAATATATGACAACTTTTATCATTATCCGTCGAAAAATATGAGAGTTATTTGCCTATTCTAAATAAGATTATAACATGGAAAAGAGTATGCAGGTCTGCTGCTGTGAGGAACACTGAAAGTAGGTGTTTCTAGCGTAAACAATTTTTATTTTGACCATTCATACCAAGTTTCATCGACATCTGTCCATAAATAAAATAGTTTGCCTCTTCTCTATATGAAATGTCATTCGAAATAAATAAGGTCCTGAATTCTTAACTGAGCACTATCAATTGAAATTTTAAGGATGATAAGACATTTTTTAACCGATTTTTATTCTATAACAAAAAACAGCTTAGAAATACGTTGTCAAATTTGTAGAAACACTTCATTCGTTGTTTATATATGTTTGAGATGTAGACTATGTGGAAGCAATCGAACAAATTCAGAAATGGAATACTATATGAGTCATCTCGAAGCAATTAGTCTTATCAAACGGTTAGGGCAAACAGGTGACTGATCAAGCATGATTTTGTTTACATTTATAGATTTATTTGTTGTGTCAAAGTTTAAATTATTAATAAATATTGATGTACACATACTTTCTCCCATAAGTCAATTTAAACGATAATCTTTGATAAAACCATCATATTCTTTAAGGTTTTCTAAATATTATTTAATAATTTATTGTTTCAAACATAATCATCCAATTTCTGAAAATAACAACAAGAATAACAAAATTAAGTTAATTATTAGAAATTCCATGAGGGGACTACCCCCCAAGATTTTTTGAGTGATTTTGATGGGTGATGTGACCTTCAAGTTTCATGAAAACGGTTGGGAAGTAAGGAAGAAATTATTATTTTTTTCAATATTCTCCATTAGAATAACATTGGGCGCTCTCAGACAACGTACTGTGTTTATCATGGACAGTAAATTTAACTTTTCTCTAGAACCGTTAATTGTAAAAAATTAACTCTAGTTACTAATTTGTTTATTTTTTAGCGGTTTTCAATAGTGGTAGTTAAATTATACTTTATTTTATTGTTTTCGCAGAAAATATTTTTACTTTTAAAATCCCATAATTTTTTTAACCCAGATGTTTAGAGAAATTCGGGTGGTGTTATTTTGTTTATATCATAAAGGACAAAATAATTTAATTTTCATCAAAATCGTTAGAGCCGTTTTTGAGAAATTTTAAATTTACGAATCTCTTGGGGGTTTATAGGAGTAAAATACCTTTAATAATCAAAACATTATTTAAAATTGGACTAATAGTCTCGCTTCTGTACTCCCCCCCCACACACAGACATACATCACTATAAACCACTTTTTTCGATTCAGAGGGCACTAAAATGGATCCACCGGAAACTCAAATTCTAAAATTCTGACGAAAACAATACTTTCTCCTTATACTATCGTATAGGGGGAGAAATTAAAAAGAAATTCGCTGAGTATGCAGGTTGGCTGCAACGGAGTAGTAATTCTTGTTCTTTTCCAAATATTATTACCTATTGGGCGGTGATTAATAGATTGAATACCACGACACCCCCCCCATTTACGTCACTGTGTAGAGCGTTTTAGAGCTAATGTAGTTTGATGATGTTTAATAGCTTGTTCCACTCAATAGACACAATTCAGATATTCCCTTACAAGCGATGTAGAGAGTAAAAGTTAGTAGTAGGCCTACATGACTCAACTTTCCCGTCTTTTGTTCGAAATAACGAACGCTTCAGTGGATCGGGAGACGATTGTTCGAATAGCGAGTACTGTGAACTAACCTCGGACGCCGCACACAAAGCCTACCGGTGCCGCCATTACTGTTGGTAAAAACTGGCCTCAGCTTTCATCGACCCGTATTCATGGCTTGTTCAAAACACTCATTCCTCCGTGGAACTTTAAAGAACAACGATCAAAAGAAACTATAAAGTTTTTAAAAAACATATATTTCATCCATTAGCATAAAATTCCAACCGATGTAAAAATTTCACTTTTTAAAATGTTGGTATTTATTAAAAATCGTTTATCAGAACATATATTGTGAGGATTTTCATTGTTGATCTCATCGTAAATAATTCAACCTTCATCAGACTGTATTTTAGTTATCTAAAGGGAATTCAGAAGCTCCTTCCACTGTGCATACTACAGTTATTACAGAACTGCTATGAATATGCGTTGCAAGGTTTGAAGGCACTATAAGAAGTCACTTGAAGGTCATGAATTGTGGATAGTTATGAGCGATTGTAGGTGGATGTGATATTCATTGGTGTTTAAGGATTAACTTCCACACTATTGAATGCTAAGTTCATCCACAAAAACTAACCTAAAAATTAGACGAGTTCGTAATTCAGAAAGTGGTTCGGACTCCACTAACTGTAGGTCCCCTAGTTGTTGCCATTGGCTGTTGGGCTATTAATTAACAGTCCTGTCTAAGGAATAAGTAGGCCTTAGTCAATAACAAGACTACAAGATCGCGCCACAACCATCTTACACTCAATTCTAAATTCATACCTGGCTTAAAATACCTACCTTGTAGTATGGTCGCCATTTCAATAATCTAGTCTAGTACAGTATCTAATCCCAATTGGTAGGTCCAAAAGGTAGCTATTTTATGTAAAGTATTAATTATGATTGAGTGTAAGATGATTGTGACGCGATCTTGTAGTCTTGTTACTGACTAAGGCTGACATGTTCCTTAGACAGGACTGTTAATTAATAGCCCAACAGCAGATGGCGGCTAAAGAACCTACAGTTTAACAAGGAATCCGAACCACTGCCTCTGAATTAAGAATTGGTCTAATTATATGGATAGTCTACGGATTAACGTAGTATTCAATAGTGCGGAATCCACACCAACCATCGCTCATAACTATCCACAATTCGTGACCTTCAAGTAGCTGGATTACAGGACGAGGTACTGAGGATACTGCGGTACATCTGTTGTTCGACTGCATAGGACTCTGTGAAGTAAAGTGCTGGTAATAAAGAACAGTTGTTGATATTAATCATTGTCACAATCATTACCAAATCCTAAATCATAAATTGCTAAATCTTAAATTTTCTTATTTAATTTACACTTGAGGGAACATGATACAAATAAAACATAAAAATACATTTTTATTTGTATTTTTCTAAAGTTTTCCTTAAAGTTTTTTTCAATTAAGGGGAATATAATTCTCCATGATGTTATTCTCCTTAACAAATAACCTCTAACTCCACTGATTAATGTAGGTCCCATAGATGCCATTGTAATTGGCTGTTTGGTCAAAGTTTTGTCAAAAGATCATGTCACCCTTAGTCAGTCACAAGACTACAACATTTCTCATTAATACTTAGCTTAAAATACCTTTGTAGGTCATCATTTCAATGAAATGTATCAAAAGTGTGTATAGCTGAACCCAAAGTTTTTTATATTGATTCTGTCAATTAATAAAAGATAAGTCATTTGGATTTGGTAAAACAACTTGAAAAGGCTGTTTTTCCTTTACAGATTTTTTGTAATAAATTGAGCATTTTAATTTCAATGTAATTTGATGTATGTTATTTTTAATAGATTAGGATTATGTATTACCAAAGGTAGTGTTTTTTAAATACTATAGTTAATTTTCGAAAACATTGAAGTTGAGGATTATGTATGAAGTTCCTATAGAGCTATCTCTAGCCTATAGGTTAGTTTATCAACTTCACAAACATTGTTAAAATAGTAAGTATTATTTAGTTTATCGAAAAGAATTTAATAAAGAAATCTGACAGGAATATACAAAAGCATGAGTACATTGTATAGGGATACTCTTAATCACTTATTTGAAAACCTTTTAGCAGATACGGTATTTATTCTAAGCCAAGTTTGAAGAGAAATGGCTGTAAGATGATTGTGGCACGATCTTGTAATCTTGTTACTGACTAACATTGACAAATTCCTTAAACAAGACTGTTAATTGTAATAGCCCAACTTTAAATTACATTAAGGGGCATACAGAGGGATCCGAACCACAATTTTATATCTGAATTATGATTAGGTCTGTCTTGAAAATGGTCTTTGCGGATTAACGTAGTATTCAGTAGTGTGAACGTTAATCCACACAAGGGAATATTGCATCCACAGGCCTTCGCTTATAAACTAATCACAATTCGTAACCCCCAAGTAGCTGGATCACATGAGAGTATGTTCCTCAATGTGCTCTACACTCCTGTACTCTCAGTGAAAATTGGTATACAGAAAGAACTTGTATGACAGTAGTACAGGTTACCGATGTATAGATAAGACAGTGGCATATCCAGGATTGGTCTCTGGGGGAGGTGAAACAACTTATAAAAGACATGGACAACTGAGGATGGCTGGTAGGGGGGTATTTAAATTCAATTTTCACTTGTAATGACATATTTTAGTTCAGGCTTCATACTAAGCAATATTTTAATTTTTTTTGTGGCAGGTGGTAACTGTTTGTGAGTCCCTTTTTCCTGATTATGTGGTGACTCCATAGGATGTATACTCAAACAAACCCAACTTAAATATATAATTAAGAAATTACATATATATGTGTGTCATTTTATTATCAAATAAAATTCTATAATATATAAATTCTCTCTTTTTAGATGGATTATAAATAAAAATTAAATAAGTGTATAAAACTAACTCTTATATGTGTGACTCCACCGTTACGATGTATAAAATAAAAATTAAATCCAAGTGTATGAGAAACTTACATACGGGTGTAAAGACTTCATTTGGTCCATCACAGCATTAACGTTTACGTAGCTGCTGGATTACCTCTTGGAGTGGATAGAACAATCAAATCAGAACAGGGCCGGAGCAAGTGAGATAACAGAAATAACTAGATCGTCTTGCCATTTCGTCTAGGACTTCTTTTATATTTACAGGAATGTCTTTATGGATGCCTCAAAAACCAAATTAATATCGAGGATGAGGGTGTGACACACACCACTACACTGCCGAGAAAAACTGCTTAAGCCAACTGCGTGTGGAGCCAAGTTCTACAAGACCACCAGGCTCAGGTTTCAGTCGGGCTTGAACCAAAGAATATGGATAAAAGATTGGATAAAAAAGTCTATGTTTTGGAAACACGATTTGCTATTTCGGAAGGGATGGAACCTAGGAGTAAACAATTACTATTCAGGTACAGAATGTCTGGTGGGGGTGTGGTCTCACCCAGGGTGGCAAAGTTCCAAGGGCCGTCAAGTTTTACCCACATCTTTTCTGACTATGCAAAAATGGACTACAGTACTCCAGTTGTTGGCTGCAGCAAGTGAATAGCTAGACAGCTACTGTCCCGGTAGTATTGTTTTAGCGAATTTCCCATAGGGAAGAAGCTATTACCATAGGTCTCATGGTAAGACTTAAGCCCGGGACCATGTTATTTTTTCGTCTTTAGGTGCCCAGAGTCCAAAAACAATAGTCGTTAAAATTTATGTATATATATGTGTGTGTGTGTGTGTGTGTCTGTGAACACGATAACTCTCGTAAAAATGGTCCGATCAAGACCAAACTACACAACTACACAATTTAGTTTCTTAAATTTTTTTCTCTACCTCCAACGGTTACCGAGATATTAAAAAATCTAAACACAGTACGTTGTATTGTGGGGCTCTAATGTTAATCTTATGGAGGATGGGGAAAAATTAATATTTCCCATATTAATCACAATACATTTGGATAAAACTTGATATTTAGCTTCATGTGGTTGAGATCTATCCATTTATGCTTAAAAATCATAGTTTATGTGTTTATCATAGCAGCAAACCTGCATACTCTTTTCCCATAATAATCATATAGGGAATAGGCTAACACCTTTATTTATGGACAGATGTTGATGAAAGTTAGTATAAATGTTAAGATAAAAATTATTTATGGTAGAAATGACTACTTTCAGTGTTCCACACAGCAGCTAACCTGCACACTCTTTCCTATGTCAATCTTATGGAGAATAGGCAAATAATTCTCATGTTTATGGACAGATTTTTATAAAACTTGTCATATATTATTATTATATTATTGATTTGGAAATTCGCTGACGGTCTGCTGCGATGGGGGTATTTTTTATTAAGTTCTTAACTCCATTAATTCAATAATTATTGATTGTAACATTTCTAAGTTTTTATTTCGTTTTCCCATGTTGTAGGACTTGTCCCTACACACAGGTTTCTCTTGGGGGATTTTTCCAAATACTGAGCTTAAAATACCAGGTCTTCATTTCAGTGTAAAAGTATTAGTAAAATAAACACTATATAGAATCTTTATTGAAGTAGAAGTATGTCTATTCTGTGTCTATAAATTTATTCTTAGACTATGACTATAAAGTGGAATTTCCGAGATATGGTTCCAGGAAGAAAACATGAATTATAATACTTCTCAATATTTTATTGAAGACTTTGATAACAGTGTGATGACTATTACCTTTATCAGAAATCCTAGGGCCTTATTATTGAATACAATTGTCAACCATTAACAAACAGTACATTGTTTAATGTTTCAACACCCTCGTTAATATTTAAGCTGAATATCTCGTGATTACGAGTAAATATAACAGACAGTTTAACCTTCTTCATTATAAAAAGTACTTTGGTTTCAAAAAATGGACTTGTAAAATTATTTCATTACTAAAGCAATAAACAGATTTAACTTAAATATATTTTAATGGTGTATGTGATAATTTCAAATGAGATTTAAGTTAAATAAACACATTTTACAAATTAGAAAAGTTAATAATTTTATAAAAAAAATTACTGTGAAGGAATTTTGTACATGGATCTGTAAAAATGCAGGAAAGTTAAAGCATCTGTTAGCGCACATATAAAGTGAAAGTTTTTTACAATAGCCTACACAGAACACACACATCAAGAAGTCTCCATGCAATTTTTTGAAATGATTTAAAGTATCTAAACAGAAATTTAACACTAAGACAACATAAAATACATTTATGCTTATTCTAGAATAATAAGTAAATTTAAAAAATATTATTTTTAAAAAAAGATTATCTACTGGAAGGTAAAAGTTTCGGCGATATGTCAAACAGGTATAAAATATATTTTAAAATTATTGCTTCTTTCATAATCATGACAGTCTTTTGGGTTTTTTAAGAAAAAAATTTAAGTCTTGTGACAAAAAAACTACTGTAAAATGTATCTCTGGATAATCAAATAGTGACAGGTTAATAAAAAAACATAGAGTTTTAAATTTTGGTTGTTTGAATCATAAATAATGCTAATTTGTATTTCCATTTAATACAATTTGAACTATTTTTTAGTGTACATGATTATTTGCTAATAAGTTGGACAATCTTAGGAGTAAAAAAGTATTATTTTTGTCATATGTCTAAAAATATATGACTTAATGTAAATGTATTTAATATAAAGTTTTCTGGGATCAAAAATTGATATTGCTTTTACAACCTATTTCAATGATAAATAATAAAAATAGACATATGTCTTGCCAACTTAGATTAGATTAGACAATGGAAATTCAGTAAATTATTGAATAGTAGTGAATACAAGAATACAATAAATCATTTCAAAACACTCAGCATGTATTAAACATTAGCTTTACTATATTGCCTTATCTATTATGTTAGCTGTAACATTGTCATTACAAAAGTAATGGATTAACAATAATACAGTCTAATCTTTGGTTTGAAGCTGTTTTCAAAAGAGAAACACAAGCGATCAAATTTAACAAAAAATATTTTACAAGTTATTGCACATAATTATATATACTTCGCAAATATATTACATGATGACTAGTTTGAATGTACAGTTTTAACTAGTCCAATAGATAATTTCAGACACGATAAAAAATTACCCAAAACATAATAAGTATTTTAAAATGATATTTGTTCAAAAATATTGTTACCATGGGTCATATTGTAATTTTTACTATACAAAAATTTAATACTTTGATACAAATAAATAAAACTATTGTGATACATATTTATTTATTTTTTTAGCAAATTTAATACAGTACTTTATGATCAAATAAAATTTAATAATTCATAGTTAAAATATTCTCAAAATTTAAAATATAGAGAAAAGTATTACTAATAAAAATGAACTATAATATATTTAACAATATTACACAACTATACCAATGAGAAATCTTCTAAACTAGAATTTTCTTATTAGAACTTTAACTAAGAATCTTTTTTCTCAGTTATAAGTTTTTAATACAGTAAAAAATAAATTTCATGAATTTATTTGAGAGATCTATGAATATATTAATTACGACTTTACCATTTAAACCTTATTGGTTAAAAACATTCATGATAGTTGTAAATCTGAAATCTATTACTAAGATTGTATTGATAAGAGACCTAGAACTGGTGAATTTTTGAAAACAATTTATATTGCATTGTGTGTAACATTATCTGTTAAGGATATGTGGTTCTTTATTCTCTTTATTTTTAATATGTGCCATTGATTTAAATTACGCAATATTTTGTTGAATTTGAAAATAAAAAAATATAATAAAAATATCTTAAATGCTTTTTCTTAATACAATTAATTTGTAAGACGCTTTTTAAAAATTTTGAAACCATATTACTGTAAATACAATTTAATACTTGCCACACATTTTTTTACTTAACAGTTAAAAAACGAAATAATTTAAATTTTATAATTTTTTGTTACAATTAATAATATTTTTTTTAAAAAACAAAATTTAAAATATTATTTTTCTTTTAACAAATTTACTAAATTTTTAACAATTAAGGCCGATATTTTTTCTTTTAATTCAAAAAAAAATATTTCATAAATTTTTTATTCTTACAGACTTCAAATATAAACATTTTTTTTTTATAGTTTACATTTTTTTATCTATGATATTTTTAATTTTATTAAAATAATAAAACAGATTTTTTGGACATAATATAAATTATTTTGAAATTTTAAAAAATTTAAAGAAAATTTTGTTTTAATGATGTAAATTTTTTTTGATTTCATTAATTTAATATGTGCCATTGATTTAAATTACGCAATATTTTGTTGAATTTGAAAATACACATGATATAATAATGCAACACAATCTTTAGAATCTTTCGAACAAATTATTATTATAATAATCAGGTAGCTTTTTCTTTTGAAAAAAATCTTTTTGGATTGAAAACCTCCTAATATCGTTGTAAACACACTACATTACTCGAATACTTGCAAACGTTAAAGATATTTCCACAATTTTTTACTTAACAGTTAAAAACGTGATATTTTAATTTTTAAATTACTGAGCTATAAAATAATGCTGATCTAGCTGGTTGTTAACAAGTGGTGATGAAAATATGTTGCCATCCTTTAAATTTAACTTCACAATTTAGAATCGACGTAACTTTTTCTTTCTAAGGCACAAAGACCAATATATTTAACACTGACAAATTCAACAATTTGGAGGCCGATATTTTGTATATCTTTTACAAGTCATTAACAACATTATTCATATCACATCATTACAAGATTGATTTCTTTCTAAGTTTAGTTTGACTCAATCCTCTTACTGTCTATTTGTAATTGTTCTTTACTACAGATGCCTTAATCAGAGTCGTATTAAGGGGGACATAGATATAAATTCATTCTTTTTTACACACATGTTCGCAAACATGAGTATTTTTAAGATGTTATTCAAATTTGAGTAAGAGATCAGAATAAATTGGCAAATCAGTTAATTCGAAAGCTTGTAATGATGCAACATCTAATACATTACAATGAACAATATCACTAATTTCGAACAATGTAAATTTCATCATTGTATTAAAATAGTTGTAAAATTTGTAAAGTTACGTGTTTTGAGCAGTAAATTTTATAAACAGTACTTCTTAGTGAGTACCGGTAACAAATTTGTATATTCAATTCGTTAAAACACTTAATATTGTAAATAATATGATCCATTCAATTTGAAATGTGTCTTTAAAAAAATTTTACCTACGTAAGTTTAAAACATTGAAGTACAAGCTTGTGGCTAGTTGGTTAGCTCGGAATGCTTTATTAATTTTCAAACTCAAAACAAAAAGGCAAGTAAAAGTTCTGTAAAAATCAAACGGTTTCTTAACATTTATATAATATGTTGAAATCCTTAACCCAATTATATAAAAGTCCTTAATCTAGTTTATATTGTCTATAACATCTTTTCAGGGAGTTTTATCATGAAACTCCTATTTATATTCGTTCAGAATCATGTTTTCCTTAAAATCGATGAATAAACTGCCATTTAGATAAAAATGCATATTTCTATTTATGTTTCTTTCAGTTTTAAAACAATTGAGAACATTTAATATATTAATTTTTGGGGATTGACCAATGTAAAAAGGAAGTAAAGATTTTAAAAAGTTTTGAGCATTTTAGATATTACAATTTGATAGCCAAACAAAAATTTCTCTTAGTTGAACTCTATCAGCAAAAAAATTCAGGAAACCAATACTTTTGTCCAAAATTTGGGAGAAACTAAATTATTTTCCTGATCATTTTTGTATTTCATGTCATAAAAAATGGAGCCTAACTACTCTAAAACTACGATTCCTAAAGAATTTCCTACAAGAAATTAGAAAACTCTCAGAGAAACATAGCTGCAAAACAGCTGACATTTTTAACAACATTTGCAAAAGTTTGAAAAAACTTTATGCTCATTAACTGTATGACATTAAGACACTTTATGTTTTATTATTTATAAGCACACCAGCTTCGTCCCGTGCCGGACTTTGTAAACACGATGGCTTGACAGCAAGAACAATCAAAGTGGCCAGTGAAAGCTTACTATAAGCGATACACTCAACTGAAAATCTACAATAACAGCCTACAAAGATCTGAAAGTTATTGGTTATGTATTATCAATGTTATGAGATAAGTAGAATCTTAACTAATAACACGTAAGTATTTACACAAACGTTGCAAATAAAAATAATTTACAACTACTGAAAGTTCAATAAGTGATATTAAAACTTAATTGTAATTTTTATCTGTATGACAGTTACAACCATTTTTAGGACAGGATCAAATTTTGTGCTCTAAATTATTTTTCTAAGTTACTTATTTAAATATAATGAGGTAAGCATTTCGCATTTAATACAAAAAGTAATATCGATCGCCTAAATACAGTTTGTACACATTTACATTAAACAAATAACCAACAACTAACTTCTTCTAATTGAAGCATTTTACAAATGGGGATTTCCACAAGTCACTATATGCATCGAGTATTTATCAGGTAAAATACCACTGTATAGTTTCCCTATACGTGTGAGAATGAAACAAAATGGAAAAAAGTTTAAAGTATCACAGCGAATTCAATTCGATATCTACTAATACACATCGATAAGCTAAAATCATCGATAAGACAGTGTCATAACATTTATAATAATAACCAATTTGAACCTATTTACATGTCACCGAATATTCCGGCAAAGGTTTTCCTGAGATTCTTCATGGTGTCCTCGGTGTCTTCGCCACCTCCCACGCTTCCGGTGGTGGAGCCTTGCCGACCGAAGGCGGCTCGCTGACTCTGAGCAGAATCCTCCATCCGTCGGGACGATTGCTGACTCACGCTGCTCATGGTGCTGCTCTGTGACGCTGCAACAAACGTTCGTTATTGCTCACCATCTCGCAAACGACTCACATCAACCACTCCGGGGAACTGACAGGCTTACCTTCCTTCGAGGATGCGAACTTCCAAACTTCCTACGTTGCGCAGACTGCGGATCGGTCCAGGTAGGGCCAAGGTGGGCCAGGGCCTTGAGATTTTCTAATGCTTACAATCAGTTATTACAAGAAGAACTTATTCTGATTTCTTGCTGTCAGTTTGAAATACACTACTTCAAAAATTATATGAAACATAGATTATTGATTAGGCATAGAATATTCAACAAAAAGGTTTTGTGGAGTCATAGATGTCTTGTTTATGATACATTCTATTTCCTGAAATTTCAAAACTTAGTCAAAGCTTCTTTCTAAGAAATGTCATATATCAACATTATTGTATAAATTTATTACAAATATTGTTAAACTTCATCATGAGGTTCATATTTTCACATTCTGATTATCAGAAATAAAAATTGTAATGGGGTCTTGATATGAATAATTCAGAGATGAAACAAATTCAAAGAATTAAAAGATAAGCACGAATAATTCACTTGCTCCTATTGGGGACAATTGTTTGCTGTAAAATCCTGTATGTAAAAAGTAGCCAGCTAAAAATATTTAAGATACAGTATTTAAATTGGATAGTTATGCTACCACCTAACTATAAGAATTTTAATCGTCAGTGGTCACTGATTTAATTTCTATATTACAGGTATTAAATGACTTAACTTCTCAAATATCGATGGATAAATGGAAATTGACACATTTTGATTTAGTATACTTTTTGACATGGATATGTCTTAGCTCTGGGAGGGTTTTGGTGATTTTTAAGATGGTTAATATGTAACAGGTTTCCATAGAAACTGCCAGAGCTATTGTATTGAATTTTTAACATAAAAGAATAAGAACAGCTGTTTAGATGAACTGAAAACATTCCCTTTAGACATATCCATGATCTAACCTATTTCCCTCAGGAAAGTAAATACTGTACAAACATTTTTAATTTTGACCACATATTGTGTACCTTTAATTGTATGGGTTGAAATATTTGCTATTCAAGTAATATTAAGATCACTAAAAAATGCATATACGAAAACTGGTATACTTTTGTGATTTGCTTCATATCATAATAACCTTCAAGATAGAAGATGGTTGTAGCTTTGCAATAATAGGCAGTTCAATACTTATGCTCATATAATATTCATTGCTCAATTACTTTAATTGTCAACCACTAAGATTTGACTTTTCGTAGAAGTTGGATAATTAGAATGTGTATATATTGTATTTTTCCAATAATCGTTTATTTTAAACCTAGATTACTAACCATTTGAAATTTTTACTACCAAATTTTTTGTTTTTGTAATGCAATTTGAAGATTTCTTTCCTTTTTACAGCTTAAAATTCCAGGAGAGGTATAGCCACTGGGTGTTTAACAGAGGAATATGACTGAAACATGTGCCTTTTATGCACATAAAATAAATATAACAGAGGTAAATTTTATGAATGGTTAGTAATTATAGTAACTTTTGAAGATATTTTCTTAAGGGATTTTACAATGGCAAAAAAGTTTGAGTAAAAGTATTATGCCTGGAGTTTACAAAAACAGGGAGCTTTAGTGAATATAACAAAATTAAAACTAACATTATTGATAAATAAACAAGGATGTTATACTAATTTTAAAATGCCAGGAGTTAAAGTGTGCGTTGGCTGGCCTCTATATTTTTTATTTATTTAGCTTTGTATAAAAATATGAAAATATATTATTAAACAGTTTAATATTAGTTTATCTACTTTCCGCAATTACAATAATGTGGTCAAGTTGATAAATTATGCGATAAGAGTATGAAATATAAAAAGTAGTATATACAAAAATTACAAAATAATTACGAATGGTTAGTAACGATGGATGTTTTAAGGATGTTTTGTTTTATGGCTAAAATAACGATTGAATGACATAACTCTGAAATGTAAACAAGTAAAAAATTCTAACTAAAATGTGACTAATACAATCAAATTAATCTATTTCAAACTAATTAATGTAGATCTAAAGGAACTTGTTCTGAATATTGTATTTACTCGCAATAAGTTTTTACTTTATACTATTTTGGAATGGAAATAAATTATTACACTTGATTTTATGTGATACTGCTATTTATTTCTATCACCAATACACAGTCTTTATGGTACAACCAGGATATGTTAATAAATGCATTTTATACCTAAAATGATGTGTAAATATCACAGGGAGGGATAGGAAGAGAAGTATGGTAACATCAGGTCTTACTCTAGGAGTGAATAATCAAACAATCAGAAGATCAGGTTTGGTGTAAGATCATAAGATGTAGAAACTATGAGGGGGTACCCAAAAGTAACCGGAATTACGCTGCCGAAGCCGTGACCTTTTTGTACGTATATCTGTGTGCTGTATATACATGTGTGTAGCGTAGCTCATCCGGAGTTCAGTGCCGCTAGTGCCGTCACCGTGGTTGGACGTGTCCCTCTGCAGTGAGTTTTTTAGTGAACACTGTTTCGCCATTTTGTTGTTTTTTCGTTTTGGTGGACGTAAATGAACAGCGCGCAGCTCTGAAGTTTTGTTTCTTGTTAGGGAAGAGTGCTTCAGATACCATTGTTATGTTGAAAACTGCTTACAAAGATGAAGCTTTGGGTAAAACTCATGGACGGGTTGTTTTCACATTTTAAAAATGGCGACATGTCAATTGTTGACAAACCCGTGAAGGACGTCTGTCAACCTTTGGGTACCCCCTCATATAAACCTCTGGAAATAATACACTGTTCTATCATTATTTATATTAGAAAAATAATAACCATACTTTTAGCAAACACAAAAAAACTCAGGTTTAATACTTGAAAAGAAGACGAAAAAATATTTTAGAGGAACTTTTTTTCAACAATTTTTTTAAAGTTTTATGAAAAAAATTGGATTTTATAATGTACCTGAAGAAAATTATAGATAACTATTAAAAGTAAAGCACTAATAAACCTGAACCTCTTCATATTTGATTACTCATTATTGGTATTAACAAAAATATGAGCTAGTAACAATGAATGTGTTGCTGTAATAATGTTTAGTCGCTTGGCCGAATCACTGTCCTACTTATAATAAAGTTCTTCATTACTGTATAACATTTTTGGGTCACATTCATATATTTCCAACATTCAAAATTTAATAATAACAATCTTTTGGAGGAAAATATCAGTAGGACTTTAGCTATCATTGGGGCTTTAAAATGGAATCATTACATTTAATAATGGAACCTTCTTAACTTTACCCATTTCATAAAAGAAAATGTTTGCATTTTAACTAAGAGAGTAACAATGAATCCTGTTAGAATTCACACATTTCAGGAAAACAAGAATAATATTTATAGATTTCGGTTAAATTACATTTTAAATAAATGTTCTGAGCCTCTTTAATTATGAAGATGCAATACCACTGACTATACTTTATCTGTCAACAATTTGTTTGGTTACTCTAATTGCTCCCATAAGTTTCAGTCATGATGGACTATTTCCAAAAATGTAATCAAACTTAATCACAAATATTAGGTTGGTAGCCTCTTAACCCTTAATACGGGGCGCGGCGTACAAAACTCCGCAACAAATGCTTTTAGTATTGTATAAGGCGCGATTCGGCAGCCTTGCCACTCATTCCTCACCTTATCGTCCCCTCACTACCCCCTCTACACATGAGAGAAAGATCCAGTTAGGCAAATGGTTAACCTTTTTTGCGAGTCGCGTTGTCTTTTGAACGCTGAGGGCCCTTTTGCTACAGTCTTTGTGCGCCCAATTGTACGCTACACCGGCAGTATTAAAAAAATTTCACTTATTAGTTTTAGTGATTTGTCTTTTTTTGTGTCACTGTGTGATTGTAATGTATTATATTTTCAATAAAAAATTTTATTTACAATCTGTTATTTCAGTTATATTGTACAATGAGTAAATACGATGACAGATAAGAAATAAATAAGTTCCAATACTCACTGGCACTGACACACTAGGATAATGAGGTATTTCAATATATAAACAGAACTGTCTCTTTATAATTTTTGTTATGAAGATTTTCGTTACATCTTTTTACTTTTAACTGAAATGGCGACCTAACCAGGTAGATATTTTAAGCCAATTATGGATGAGAAATGAGGGTAAGATGATTGTTGCATGATCTTGTAGTCTTGTTACTGACTAAGGCAGACATTTTTCTTTGACAGGACTGTTAATTAATAGCCTAACAGCAAATGGCATCTAAGGAACCTACAGTTTAATGTGGTACCCGAACCACGTCCTCTGAATTACGAATTGGACTAATCGTGAGGAAGGTCTTTGCGGATGAACTTAGTATTCAATACAAGACTGTGAGGTGTCTTGCTAGCCTAGTGGTTAGCGTCTTGGACTTTGGTGCAGGAGGTCACGGGTTCAAATCCCAGGATACCCAGTTTGGTTTGGGCCACTTTCCCAAACAGCGTTTGTGTACAATCTCTCTCTGACTATTACAAAATGCCCCTGGCGTAGAAGGAACCAGAAAAAAATAGTGCAAACGTTAATCCACACAAGTTAATACCTTATCCACCGACCTTCGCTCTCAACAATCCATAATTCGTGACCTCCAAGTACACAAGACCATCCTCATAATTAGACCAATTCGTAATTCAGAGGTCGTGGTTCGGATTCCACGTTAAACTGTAGGTCCCTTAGTTGCCATCAGCTGTTGGGCTATTAATTAACAGTTCTGCCTAAGAAAAATGTCAGCCTTAGTCAGTAACAAGACTACAAGATCGCGCCACAATCATCCTACACTCATTTCTCATTCATACTTGGCTTAAAATACCTACCTGGGTAGGTTGCCATTTCAATAATCTAATCTAGTCTACGTAGCTGGATTACAGGACATGCCACCGTCCCAGTTTAGGTGACTCAACGCGAAAACCTCATCTAGAAAGTTGAGTGGGTGTTGGGAGAATGGTGTGTGTATATTGCGTAGCAAGGAGAAGGAGAGTAGCCGTCAAAGGGGAGGAGGAGGTATTGCCGAGGTCACACGACAAACTAGCTATGTGACAATTGGCCTGCCACGTCTTAGACTGGCAGGTCTAAGACGTTTTCTGTCTTTACATCAGAAAGTAAAGACAGAAAATGTTAGCTTTCTGTGCTTGTTAGTGTGAAAAAAACAAATTCAAGAAGAGAAAAGAATTGCTGGTAAGTCTGGTATAAAGACAAATGTTTGCTAATAACGAAAATGCAAGTGAAAATAGTGAACCTACTCAAGAAGATGCCATTGAACTTGAAAGAATCTGATCAGATCCGTAGATGAATTGAAACAGGATAATCACAAAATTATAAAATTTATTACTAAGTGTTATTTTTTAACAGTTTTAGACCAAAAGGTTAAAGTAAACATGTCTTTAGAGGCCAAATTAGTGTAACGGAACTTTGTACGCCATGCACCCTATTACGAACATTACCTTACACGCCCAAAAAATACACACATAAAAAAATACTGACACACCAACATTCATCATAAATATATTTAAATAAAAATATTTCCTGGTCAGGCGTTTACTCTGTGTGTTTACAAAGAGGCCAGTAAAAATTTTGGCTGATTAAAAACAGTAACCTGTGTTATATTCTAGTTCTTATTGCTGAAACAAATGTGGCAATTTGCATTCAACATTTGCTGAAGAAAGAAACAAATACAATAGACTGACCAAACCAAATGAAGGAAAAAACACAAGTGCTGTCACCAACTTTAAACAAACCACGAGTGATTTATAAATATATGCCTTTTAAAGTCTCATTTTATATATTTTGTTTCTTTACTGTACATATTCTCTGGATATAAATAATTGACATAATCTTGAACAAGTATTCAACATTAGTATTTCTATTTAGTTTAATGTCAAGTGTAATGAATATAAAATAAATTAACCTATACCAATTAGAACAAAAGATTTTAGTATAAGAAAATGATTTTATGTAACTCCATAGATTTCTTCCTTTTGAAACAAAAGAAAACAGACACATTGATTTTATCTCAATTACACCATTACAAAAGCACTAGCAAATTTAAATTTAATAAAATCATCAAAATATGTGGCAGTATCTGTCACAATATTTTCACTCTCAAACAAAAATATAAAGACTGAAACTAAAATGATTTTAATAATGATGTTTAATTTTACTTCTAATGAAACTATCTTCACGAAAACATTATTATATATACAATAAATTTTTATAAAAATTAATATATAGTATAAAGACAAAATAACTTTTAACTTAAAAATACTCTAAGCTATGTCTTTTGAGTATTTAACAATAATTTGGTTCCCATTGTTACTTCTTACCTCGTTAACCACAAATTAATTAAGAAGAAAATAAATGTAGAAGATCTAAAATATTCACTTATATCTAGTACTGAATATGCTTCTCACCCTTGAAAATTACCTAAAATGATTGTCGATCTCTTGAATACTATAATATGATATAATTGACAGAATTGAACATACTGTATATTTTACTAAGAGTACTAAGAATAAAGAATATAATAATATGAATGCAGTTGCATCTATAATTTATGCTCTGATTTCAAATTTATCTAATACGCACATATTTTTGAAAAGAATAATTCATACATCGAAAATCCGGACCATTAATAAACTTGATTTGTCCAGCTAGAAATAAAATTTGTACAGACTGCCCTTGCAATAAGATGTTAAACTTAAAGCCAAGGAAGGGGATCCAAAGACAGAGAAAGCTAGGATATGCAAAGACTGTGTACCTACTTCACTATTGTTCCAAGTTAACCAAACTCCAAATTTGAGTTTGGGCATGCGGACCCTTTTATCTCAAGCATTTTAAGCCGAGTATCTTTAAGAAGGCCTTAACCATTGTAGGAAAGTACTTTTACAAGGGTGAGGCTGTCAATTACTATATTTAACCTTGAGAGGTTGATAAGGATGAATAATTTTCTACACATCTGAAGCACTACTTTCACAGACAGATAACCTGTCAACAAATGAGTCTCTACTTCCTCTAAGGGTGTCTAGTTTTTGGTGGTGTCAAACATCTAGGAGTTGAGACAGTAAATGATAGACTAGCCATGTTGGACAATCAATAAATAACAATACTGTGTGAGCCTAATTTCTTTGCACTATAATTTTACTCTTAACACGTTCAATGCTGATAATTTTTATGTATGCCAAGCCCTATTCTAAAAGGTTTTGTAACTAATTTTTTAATATCTTTTAAACATTAAAAATCACGAATGAAGCATTATTCAAGGTGAAGGAACAACTACAGACAACATAACCTTCAAAACTGGTTCATGGCTCCATAACCAGTGATAATTGGGTACGCGGGAACATATGTGTTCGCATATATGGGATGGACGCAAAGTGACACGTTTACATGTGATTCGCATTGAACGTGTTAAGATACAATCAGTACGGACATCAGTATCGACATACCAATGTTGGTATTTCTTCTCAGGGTCAATGAGTTGAGGCTTTATGGCTAAAGGTTGCTGTGTGTTATTGTTTTAACTGGTGTGAAACGTTGCTGAGTATTTTTTGTAAACATTCTACAACATAGCCTATTTTTGAATGATTGTGTTGTTGGGGTTTCAAAATTCATAGAGTTTAGTAGATAACATTACGCTGCGGCTGGAGACTATATCGTCGGGATTTACCTTGAGAGTCACGTCGTGGCTGAGGGCTTGTCCCGGAGGCGGGAAGGTCTGGGATTCCAGGTCGCTCCTCGCTGGGCGGAGTGGTCGGGACCGCAGACACACTGCCACTTCCAACCGATCCTCCGTAGCCACTGGTAGTGCTCTGTACACTAGTCATGGACGTGCGTGAAGCTGTCTTAGTCAAGGTGGCGGGGCGACAGCATTGCTGCAACAGAGCGCAACGAGATTTGAAAACTTAATTCTCTTTGGGATAGGTTATTTTAATATGGATACATCTAAGCTGGAGGGGGTGTTAGCAATTTTTGGAATGCAAATGAGTTACGAAAGTGACGTTTTATGGTTATGAGGACAGCTTTTTAGAGGAACTGAGCACATTCCCTTCAGCCATATAGCTGGAATGAGACAAGGGTCATCAATAAGCAACAAGACAAGTTACTGTTGCTCAAAAAATGTAGAACTGATCCAAATGAATCTTTCAGGACAAAAATTTAGCAATGTTGTGATGAAATTTGAGCAGATGTAGATGTTAAGTAATATATTGTAAATATAAAGACAAATATACTCATTTAATGATGACAAGATAATAATGATGATGGAGAAGTCTGCTTGAGAATTGCACAATAGAAAACAACAACCTTCTCAGAGTCACAGAAAGTCCTAATAGACTAAGAGGTATTAAAGAATTCTTCCATGCGCAGAGAATCCTGAAAAACATTTCTAGAGACTGGAAATACACATCAAGAGTATAAAAAAATTCACACTGTGGATTAATGTAATTATTATTTTTTATTTCTAAATCTTGATTAAAACAAGACAAAGACTAGGGGATGGCTCTGTAATAAAAAATTTCTGAATTTTCCTGTAATTTCATTCCTGAATTACAGCATCTGTTGAGGGACTTGCAGAATACCTGTTGATAATATCCTAACCTAGAGCCTCATACTTCAACTTATCAAAATCTAATCAGGAATCTCATAAAAGAAACCTTGAAAATTGATGATGGTATTTAAGTTTCCCCTACACTCTATAAGCTTGCTATTTGCTACTTCTGCATACCTGCATCCTCTGAGTTACCAGATCTGCGATGTGTCTTCGGTCCTCTTCCTGGGTGTCTCCCATCAGGGACAAAGCGCTGTCGTTCACCTCGATGATGTACTCACGCCCGTCCCTCGCCACAATCATCTCCAGGGCACAGATGTCCAGTCCGCCGAACATGGCTGCTACCTCATCCAGCCAGATTTTATATCTCTCAGGCATCTGAATCTGCTCAAGCATAGCGGATCCTGTGTTTGTTTTCCAATTTCCTGATATTGATTTCCTCCTAGGAAAGAAAGAAAGAGTAGATTACAATCCATTGACTTGGGGGAAGTCTCATTTGATAAAATATTCCAAATTCTTAACACTAGCAGCGAAGGAGGAAAAGGTTCCTGTTGTTTCTCTGCAGTACATGGTTTGGTAAATTCTAAACTGCATTAGGGTTGACTTGTCAAGTGCAACAAAATTAACAAAAACAGACTCTTCAATGGAAATGGTAACAACATGTTGTGTGTTTGGACTTGTTCCTGAATACCTGATTGTGTCCGCCTTGGGCAGACTTGAACAAAAAGATTTTAAGCTAATGACAAAGCCATAATAGTCGCTGATTTATGGAAAAACAAATAAACAAATAAATAGTAAAGAAGATTTTCAACAGTAAAAAATGTGGTGAAAGATAAACTTCTGGAATTTTCACAAATAAAATTAAATGTTTTTGTACATCAACTTGGTATCCTAAGTTAAATGGTTTCAAGTTTCATAATTGAAAAGCATTTTAACCAGCAATCTATGTGCGCTCTATAAAGTAAAAAAGTCCATGAGTTTTCTTTATCACGTTCACTGCTCCATCAACTCCAAGGTGCTGTCTTATTTTCCGACCTGAGGCACTAATGACTCTTTTTGGGTATATCACTATTTTCGGCTAGTGCCTCAAAACACCAGTGTCTCACACTGATTTCAAACTTTGACACGCTCTAGCTCTTGTTAGCAACTGCAGCCAGGGCAATGTAGATGAGTTTTTGATCTTGTTAGGACATTTTCTAATTTTTCCGCACATAAATCACTTTAAAATACCAGTGACTCATGCTGCAGTGGAGAAATATCCTCAATACAATAAATTATTTGTGATCTGAGTTGCTGATGGCTCATAAAAACACGCCTGTATGTAAACAGCAAGAAATGAGAGTACAGGTTCCATTTAAATAGGATTCTTGGTTCAGAAAAGACGCTTGCTGCAAGGAACGCTAGCTGCACTGGAAGGGATGCGGAGCAAGCTCAATGCAGAGGGTAAGGTTTGCTGAAATAACAGTAAGAAATTAGGATGAAAATATTAAGAGAATGGTCATATCTACAGAGAGAAACTTACATGAAAGACTTGTAGTTGTCACCGATCTTCTGTACGTGGATGTCATACTTGCTGTCGACATATGGCTCAGTTGTGCAGTAAGTGTTGGCTACAGCTACGACAGAGGCCATGTCTTGGAAGTCTGCGTTGTTCTCCACTTTAACCTTACCCAAGCCGCTGTGGGCGTGGCCGATTTTGAACACTACGGGGAATCTTGGTGCACTCAGCTATAAAATTCATTCAAACTCGAGGATTTGTATACAACTGTAAGGCCAGCCATACACATTCAATTTTTCCTGGAGGCTGAGCCCTTTAGGCATGACCGGACAGTTTGGCTGGAATTGTTATCTTCCCTTACATGTTCAGTTCAGTCTGTACAATTTTCATGCCGGTTAGCAGATTTAGTGACTTTGACTCGAGGTGGATCAAATGGAAACCCAAAGTGTTTTCCATCAGTTCTTCTGGCCAACAACCTATCTGAAGGCAATTAATACCACACATGATCAGTTCTACCCTGAGTTGGGAGCTATACTGTCTGGGCCTTCAGAAAAAAACTGAACGAGGATGGCTGGCATAAGACTTTATTACTAAATATACTGTATCATAAGAATGAGGATTCAGATAAGAATTAATCATTTATGTAAACTGGTTTCTATTTCAAGGTTGGTATGAATGAAGGGACTGTAATGTATTTGATGGTAAAGCTTTACTACTGACAAATACAAATAGAAACCATCAGGATGATTAGTTAATTGCCTAATGAACAAAAGACAGCTAGACCAGTATCGAACGATCACAGAATTGTTTAAAGTAATATTCATCATTTATCTAGCAATCTTTAGCCAATGAACCAATATAACCATATTTGTCCACCCAACGACTAGGCACAGTGGCTGAACTGGTTAGAGCGTATCGCTGACGAGTGTAACACTCTAGCCATTCGGAATGCGGAAATGCTAGAGTTCGAATCCCGAGCATGAGCAATCCCAATTTGGCTTGCAAATGTGTGGTATAGTGGAGAGGAGGGCTCACCTTAAACAAACGATGGCCGGCTTGGGTGGAAGTTGACAGCATTTGTACGCTTAATTGGGATTGCAATAGACACCTGTTTCGTTTTTGTGGTTAGTGGTTTGAAGGCGGGGGATGTTTTGTGTTTTTCTGTTTATACTTAATATTTTCAGAAGATATAAATAGTTATTTTTATGTTTCAGTCAAAGGTAAAAAGCTCAGTCCAATAATAATTATAAAACTATGGTAAGTTTAATATATTGTGTTTTATTTACTATGCCAGCAAGTTTTTAAAACAATCATACAATTCTTGGCATTTAGCAGTATATATACATCCTGGTGCCTGCATACAACACTAAAATGGCTGGCGTGTTGCAATGGTAGCCAGATAATTGATAACGAATAAAATAGAAAAAGGAGTAAGGAATGTGTTTTTAAGGGGTTGCAATAAATAAAACAGTACTAACCATTTCTTTGAAGTTAGGATAGTAAGTTTGTTCAATTAGAGGAAAGTTCTCTTTTCCTAGTCGTCTCTGAATTTGGAGCAGATGGGCAAACACCCAAGGCTTATCCTAGAACAAAACAACATGAAGAGTTTAATGGCGTAATCTGATGTGTAGAGAGAAACATTACCTTCTAGGACAGTTGAATATTTACAGAAAAGCTAATAATTTAAAATATGTATAATAAATACAGGAATTAAACCCTTGCATGCTTCTCAAACAATACACTATACCATATGGCTTCTTAATTTCATTTTATAGGCGACAAATTAAAAAAAAATCAACATAAAAGTTTTTAACAATCACCTGAAAGTTATATACAGCGTGTAGGGTGTTTATACTCGGCACACCTCCAAACTTGAATCCCAGGAGCAAGTTCTTATTATCCTCACCAGCGTCTCTCAGGTTTTGTCGTATCAGAACAAAGTCTGGCCTAAATGACCTGGAAAAATAAAAATGTTTGTTGATCTCACTCAGACATTAAACTATTAAGAGAAAATTCCATGAATTGTGATTGATTATGGGGAGAACAGTTGTTTATTTCATGGAAGTGTGAAAGAACACATGCCCGTAAAATATCTGAATTGGAAATTGTTTATTTTTCTTCTACAACCGCATGATAACAGGCGCATTTCACACTATTGGCAGAACGTATAAGTAGTACATTCCCGCACTAGGGTGGATATGATCTCATTACCACCTTAGTGCGGTAAAGTAATCGGCCAATCACATGCACAGAACGCTCCAAATCTATATGAAATTAACCAATAGCATAAGTGCTCAGTCAGCTGATAGACGGTCGCTGTTCCTACAACACTAACTTCTGGTTTTGCACAATGAAACTGAGGTTAACAAAAACCTAAAAGTTATGTTTACATTAATCCCAGCGGGAAAACCAAATATATCCTCAATGACTTTATTATTGAAGGAAAAATCTTGTGTGTAATACGAGCACAAACTGTCATGGCCGCCCTCGAAGTTCTGACAGCACAAAGCGTCAGCTGAGTGCTGCCATATGAACCTCTCGTGCGATATGACATCCTATGCGCTTTTGTTACACAAATAGCTATATTATCCCTTCATGCTAATTGGAAAACTAATTGAATAATCTGTAAATAGAGAAAACAATATATTTTTACCAATTAATTCTTTGAAAAAAACCCCAAAATTTGAGGGTAAACTTCTTTGTGGTTGCATATTTGATTGTGGATGATTCTAACATTACTTTATAAATATTTTCCAACATAAATTTATAATACACATAATAAACACACCCTTAGAATAAAAATGCAAAAACTTACTAATTATTGTGTCCAGATAAATATCTTTGTGTGTTACATAAACAATATCCTCTGAGAAAAAGTTCTCAGTTTCAATTTTTCCAAAAAATAATTGACAGTTTGCAATCCCTTTGCACTTTTTTTCCTAATTGTGCATTATAAAAATGTTAATTCAAACATTCCTAAGTTCTCAAGTACCAAGAAACAGATGTCATTGTCATTTTATATAACTTCAAACTAACTTCAGGGTTAGAAACTTCTAAGTATGATTTACAAAGTAAATACAATTAAAAATAATGTTTTACGATACTTTTCCTATATTAGATATTAAAAATATTTTAAAGTCGTACTGAAATGGAAATTAGTCTAGCAGAAACAAAGTTGTTTTTTGAAGCTTTTTCTTCTTAACTCATAATTATTTCTTACATGTACCAAGTAATGCTTGTCTGATATTTGTTTCTATATTGGACTAAAAAAATTAGAATTGTCATGAAATGAGTTTAGAAGCATGGTGGTAATTTAGGGTTTTTTCTAAACTTTTTGTATACAACAATCATGTTTCCAATATTCATACTGAAGCTATGTGTGTGTGAAACTTAAACAAAGAAACAATAAATCTGTGTATAAGTCACATGATACGGTGTGGTAAAGTGGAAGAATCAAAACTCTTATTGGACATTTCTGAATCCCAGAATGTTTTAGTTTTAGTTATGTTTTGTTAGTGAAACAGACCTAACAACTTTGGTTCCATTACGGAAGACCCCCATGCTGACGATTGTGCCGGTCTCACTATTCGCTGTAACAGAGAGCTCCTTGAACTCAGCCTGCTCTACTCGTATATCATAGTCTCCGTGCAACCTTCGACCTCGGAAATACTTGGACCTGTGTGAAATAAGCAAATCATTAGCAAATAATACATGTAGTTTATAAATGTGGTACAAATTTATAAAACTAACCAGAAAGAGGCTCCAATACTCCCAGATATCAAGTATCGTGAGTCTTAATTAAGCAAGAATTTTTCAGGATTTAAGCACTGGTGCAGTATGATCAGATCATGCAGAGTTTTTGCACGGGAATGACTATCTCGGATCGAGCGGTCATGCCCATGCAAAAATGCCAGCGTTTCGCTCCCAGACTCTCAGAAAATCACTGTTTATAGTATGTAGCAGTTATTGTAACTGGCTTAAATTACACCAAAAGCTTCAGAAAGAAATGGGTTTTATCTTTATGCATCTTACTCTATGGCAGAATGCTTTCTGAGATCCTGATCAATCATAAACAATCCTGCGACAGCTGTGACGACAAATAACAAAAGACGGCTCAATTGAATGGGTAAACGTGCCATCCAGATCAGCTGATAGTTAGGGATTTCCTGGTAAATTTCTTTAGAGTTCACTTGTAGGAGTAATGCTTTTTGAAACTTTTACAGGTGATCAAGGTGAAACAATTTTACCATGCTAAATACTAGAGTAATATGTGGAGTCTTTCAGGATAAAGATTACATTTACCAATAATTAATCTGACTCTATTTAGTTCAACTCTGGTATCAATGTCAGAGATCAATCACATATTTTGTGTATCCAGATCGAGAGAATGAGTACCATTTATTTGGTAAAATAAAAACATTTATTAAAGAATAAACAAATATCTTAGAGTTTGTATACACATTTTCATAAAGAAAGCTTTTAAAGGAAATTTCATATCTTTAAGAAAATTTAATATAAAGATAGGTAGGCTACATAGTAATTTAAAATTTATAATCACATGCAAACCAAATTTTGATTAAACAAAAACAAAATGACTAAGCTGCAAATGGATTATTTAGAAGACTGTTATTTTCCCAATGAATGTAGTTATTTAATTACATGAACTTATAAATTGGTTGAAAGAAGAGCTTTAAAGTGTAGGATCAACTTTTAGAAATACATAAGTACCAGTCAGTATTTTGATCGTCTATGACTAGGAGAGTGAAGCAGCGATCTTTGTTGAACACAGGTCGTCCTGCAGCTCCCGTCACTGCCGCACCTGGAGGAAAATAATTAAATAAAGTAAATAGTAAAGCATGTTTCTATCTCTGAAGCGAGCAACATCATGCTCAAACCTTCATCAGTGACTAAATGTTATATTTAGTCTAAATTTTCTCAAAACTATTCTAATGTGTGTGCCCTAGTGTGGTAAAAGTTGCAACATTTGATGTATTAGTGTTGTATGGTTGAAAATAAAGACAACATTTTTTGATAACCACCCATTTTAAAACGTTTCAAACACTCATAACGATATCTGTGACATAACGACTCCAGTTACGTAATAGTTTGTCAATCAACTAACATTTTGAAATTTTTTTGAAAGCATATTTTGCTACTTAAATAAGGAAATGCACTAATGAATAAGTAATACTAAATCTTTATATATATATTTTTTAAATTTTACATACAGTGTGTTTTGCTACTAATTATAAAACTACGTAAAGCACATGCAATACTAGAAAACATTTCAAGGATTTGTTCCCTGGACAAAATTACAGAGTGCAACTCTGTCTGTAAACATGTTGGTTTACGCTTCTCTAACAACACATACATAAATCAAAACAAATAAAAATACATCTACCATCTCTACGTATTAAAACCATGTACCATGTCATGGTAAAAGTTGGTTAAGGGAAATCGATCAAAAGAAGAATGAAATAAAAAGAAAAAAAGGTCACAATCAGTAAGTTATTTTAAATGTACAAAAACAGTAAAACTCACAGGAAGGGTTGGAGAGAACAGAGACAGAGCAGAGAGAAGGAAAGAAGGTACAAACTAACCGACGTTACCAATAAGCGAGGCCCCTTGGTCTCTTGCCACCCCCGTCAAGCTTTGAACTCTCTGGAGCAGAGACTCCCTGGTCTTGGCGGGGCTAGACGGGGCACTGGTAGTCCGTGAGCTCTGCTTGGTGAGGTTGAGGGACAGGTCCCCACTGTTGGGAGGGCCGGTCCCCGCCGC
Organism: Nephotettix cincticeps; assembly: GCA_023375725.1. Lineage (NCBI taxonomy): Eukaryota > Metazoa > Arthropoda > Insecta > Hemiptera > Cicadellidae > Nephotettix > Nephotettix cincticeps. Next base: position 4,787,555 of record CM041785.1, read on the forward strand.
GGCTGGTGGCTGCTGCGGAGCCTGCGACTGCGGCGGGGGCGTTTGCTGCTGCGTCGGCTGCAGCTGCCCCTCATCTTCTAGCTCCGAGGATAAATCCCCGGAGGAGAACCTAAAATTTACACCACCTTACAATATTTACATGAAATTAAATTTTCATTTTATCTTCTTAATTTATCACAAAACACCATATGTTTATTAGGTAAAATACCTTTTACCTTCTCTCTCTATCTTATAAGAGGTAGAAGGTTTATTTTTAATTTATCTCCTTACATAGTATATGGATAAAGTATTTTTACATAGTATATGGTTAAAGTATTTTTTTGTCAAAATTTTGGAGTTTGAGTTGAGAGTAGATCCGTTTTGGGGTCACCTGAATCCAAAAAAGAGGTAGTATGTGTATGTGTGAGTGTGTCCATACGTGTGTCTGGATGTGTACAGAGCCACAGATTACCCCGTTGGTCCGATATAGATGAAATTTGATATGTATGTATACATTTACCGTATCTCGCTATATTCTCCCTCATAAAATCCTAACAATTAATTTAACTTTGTTCATCTTCTTGTTATTTTCAGAAATTGGATGATTATTTTAGAAACAATAAATTGTTTTATGATACTTAGATTAACTTATATGAATATGTTAGTTATATTAAAAGATTTTTGTTTCAAAATTTACTTAAGGGAGAAAGTATGTGCCAGTCCACTGATACCTTTTATTTTTTCCACAGACTAAAATTTACTATAGCAGTGATCCACATGTTTGAAATATTTTGTTACAGTATTTGTATTGTTCACTAATTAATTAAATATCAATAATTAGAAGGCTACAATAACTTTAGTTCTATTCGAGATTAAAAGTTGAGTCTTATCTTTTATTTATTCTTGACTCAAACAACCATTTATCATTCTCTAATGGAATCTGGACCACACACTGGGTTCAAATTGAAATTAAATAAAAGGTATAATAGTTTATTCAATTAGTAAGTATAAAAGTATACTTACAATGTAAATTTTCAGAGAATAAATATCCTATTATTAAAAATTCAAAGGGTTTTGTTGTAGAAAAACTAGAGTAAAATTTAAGGACTTTCTAGCCTGATAGAAAAAATCTTTGAACTATGTAATGTACCAATGCACTTCCCCCTTTCCAACTGGGGAAGTGGAAGTAGTAATCATGTAACATTATACTCATTCATAAGTTTAAATGGTTTTTAAAATAAAGACTTTTGTTTTTACCTTACAGAATTTTAAACTCAATAAATCAAAATTATACGTATGTTAATATACGATAATTTTTTGATTTTAAAATTCTGTTAGGCAAAAAAAACAAGTCTTCATTTTAAAGGCCTTACCTTCATAAGTACTTACCTTCGTTTTAAGTAATTGACATTTGTAGTAAATGATTGTTTGAAGTTTATGAAAGAAGAAATTTTGACGCTTTGTTAAAACAATGCAAGAAACCCGTGCTCAGCACCTGAAACATAGGAAAAGTAATTATTTTATTCATATTTTCATTGATATCATACCAATTAGATAAAAGAACATTTCTGAAAAAAATATTAACAATACTGTTCATACCGGTACTCATATCGGACAAATTTAAAAATGTATTTTACTGATTTCCTTAATTTTGGATAAAATTGACTTAATATGAAGGTTATGTGATGTTTCAACATAACTTTTTGATTGTTTAATGTTTATAGTTAAAAAAAGGAAACATTTATGGGGACCGTGCGTTCTGTGGTCATGGTTCACAGTACGATCGATACACCGTATTCTTGATATTATTCTGCGACGATCTCTTTCTGTAAATACCACCCTAAATATATTATTACTCACCAATAGTAATAAAGTAGGTAGAGTAAATAAATAAAATGTTATCATCATTTTTGACCAATGGCCGTCGATTAACCGTGTCTTAACGGGAAGAAGCAATAGAGTGAAGCGGACGGAGACTACCTCCGACCTATATTTATATATTTATACTACCAATAACCAATCTAAAACAACTTCACAGAGAGCTATCTGGGGATTCCCCCTCACCTGCCCCCATCAGACAAAATTGGGAGACGGTGGACCTACAACAAGACTACAAGATCACGCCACAATCATCCTACACTCATTTCTCATTCTTACTTGGCTTAAAATACCTACCTGGGTAGGTTGCCATTTCAATAATCTAATCTCATCTAATTTACTGCCTATCATTCACTTTTTGAGAGTCACCTTCTATGTGGCATAGTGGTATGGGGAGGAACCACCAACACTAACCTGGAGAGAGTACTAGTGCATCAAAAAAGGGCACTCAGATGCATGACAGGACTCAAAATGCAGGAAAGCTGTCAGGATAAATTTAAAGAACTAAAAATACTCCCTCTATATACGCGAGGCAGTGCTTCATGCTGTATTCACTTATCAAACAAGAAATGAAGACTTGCGCCTCCATTACACAAGACATGCCTTAAACTTCACCCTACCAGTACACCGACTCAGCCTGTATGAAAAGAAGCCATCCTACAGAGGAGCGCTGTTCTACAACCGTCTACCAGACAACCTCAAGATAGAACCAGTCAACAAACTAAAGAAAATCCTGACAACATGGCTACAGGACAGGCCCTACTACACAGAAAAAGAATTTCTACTAAACCAATTATAACTCAACGGAATCTGATGCACTGTACTGTTCTCAAAGAATATGTCAATAAAGTATATTGTCTATTGTTCATAATGACTGAAAGTATGCATATATTATATAGTTTTACAAGTTATTATTATTACAGTAGTCCACCAACTAGTAACAACATAGAGATAGCAAATTGATTAATAAGAGCTGAATAAAAATGTTTTCAAACAAGATAAAAGTGAGTGAGAGTGATAAAATGAGCAGTTTTGAAATCTGCCGAGGACTAATGAAGGGTGTCAGATAGAAGAAAGGGGTCACTATGTTTAATGTCAAGTCTTTTGTTGAGCCAAAAGGACAAAAGAAAGTTGCAGTGAGTGGCAACTTAGCTTTACCACTGTAATTTGTGCACATCTTTATGATTTATAAACAGATCTCACAACTTCTTTCATTCTTAGAATTTAAAAAAACTTTTCTTTTTTCAGTGATCGTGCAAAACTGAAAAGTATTGTTTGTTACGGTACATAAGTAATTTGTATATGAATACATGTTATAAAATTCAGAAACTTTTAAAATAATATAGCATACAAACTCTAAGGGAGCAGCGTTAGGGTCAACTGAAATCCGTTGCGTTGGGACTAGTGTTGTTTATTCGTTACATATATGTGATTGTTTAATGCAAGCTGAGTGACCTGTTTAAGATAACAATTCTGTTTTTTTGTACATTTTAAAATATTTTCAGACCTCCAAAATGACTTTTTTGTAAGATTATTGGATAAAAAATGTGGCTTTGAAAAATCATTTCTGTTCTTATTTCAAAATTTCACATAGGTTACGTGAAAACTGAAAAAGGTCTGTTATTCAGCCACATTCCCAAAGTTTCAGTTCAAAAGCATGAGTAGTTTTCACACACTCCTTTCATGGAAAACACTGAATTTCTGAATTAATAACCCTGTGACTTGAAAAGTTTTCACTAAAAACTTGAAAAATTATGCTTAAGCATATTTATGATGCTGCCACCTTATAAGATTCGTTCCTTACTGAAAGTTGTTTCTATTTTAAGTTATGTTTGATAAACATAAATTGACTGGACCGTGGTGTGTCCTGTAAATCCAGCTACTTGGAGGTCACAAATTGTGGATTTTTGTGAGCGATGGTCGTTGAGTGTAGTGTTCTCTTGTATGGATTAACGTCCACACTATTGAATACCACATGGTTAGATTATTAGATTAGATTAGATCATTGAAATGGCAACCATACACAATGTAGGTATTTTAAGCCAAGTATCTTAGACCAGTTTTTCAACAAGATCATGCCACAATCATCTTACACTCAGTCCTCATTCATACTTGGCTTAAAATGCCATCCTTGTGGTAGGGTTGCCATTTCAATAATCTAATCTAATAAATATATTTTAAGTGAAACTAGTGAACTATTTAAAGTAAGCATTTAGATAAAAATAAATTTGAGGCTAAAAAATAATAAAATTGGAAATAACAACGGAAATAAGTGAGGAAGCGACAATCAATACACCAGTCCTGGCCTCAGGTGCAGCTATTGATAATGCAATAAACCAGCTAATGAAACTACCGTCCTTCCGTCCTTTAGTTACTTCGGTAGATTGGAGTGGGGAGATCCAACAATATTTGTGAGTGGAATATATTTGTATATGAAAGACATGACACACTCTGGTGAGTATTTTAAGTTGATGAGTGTAATGTATATGATGAAAAGTAACTGTGTTACTGAGAAAAAGTAAGATCTAGGTTACAATTTATTATTTTACGCTTTGTTTACATTGTAGTGGATTGATGCTTGTGGTATCCCGGTGTGTCGTTCGAGACAGGTGGACGACCTGGAATTTAGTTTTGTGGAAATTTTTGAAAAATTGCAGATTTAACTATATAAAAATTTAGTCATCTTTGGAAGCTAGTACTGTAAAATTCAAAATAAACGGTATCAGTGGACTGACACGTACTTTCTCTCTTAAGTAAATTTAACCCTCAAACGGTTTTACCGTCGATTAATCGACGCCACCGCCGGTCGTCGAAGGTTCACTGTCGATTAATCGACGGTAGATAAGCTTTTACAAAAAGCAAGTTACTATATTTTACTATTTTATGTGAATTTTTTAGTAAAAGCCTGCAAAAGTGCCAAAAAGAGGTGAACCTCAAGGGGTCAAATAGTGAACCGTTGGAGGGTTAAAAATGACAATCTGTAATAAAACTATCATATTCATTAGAGTTGATCTAAATATCATTTAATATTTTATTGTTTCAAAAATAATCATCCAATTTCTGAAAATAGCAACAAAAGAAACAAAGTTAAATTAATTGTTAGAATTTTATGGGGGGAATCACCCCTCCACAGTAATATAGTACCAAGCTTTTTTGAGTGGGTTTTGTAGAGTGATGTGATCTTATGAGTGCTGCATACCAAGTTTCATGGAACATGGAACCGGTTGGGAAACAAGGAAGAAATTATTTTTTTCTGTTCCTTACAGCAACAAATCCACCTACTCTTTTCCCATGTTTTCTTTTGCACAATAAGTAAATTTATGTAATTTCTTTATGTGTTGTCACCTATGATTAAGAACAGTTCTTATCATGACAGAAATTCCTAAAATCAATGGCAATTCACTTAGTATGCAGGTATGCTGCTACAGGAGTATTATTTTACTATTACTTACAGCACTTTTGGTGGCTCCTTGATGGCTGTTTAGCCTACAACTGTGATCTGAAACATAGAGAACAACATTTTAACATATTGATTAACTTTTTAATCTGCTATAAAAGTTTGTTTCTGGTTTGAGATAAATAAATAGGATTTTCACAATTTACTTAATTTTACAAACACCTTTTGAAAATTTTAGGAAGTTGCTCTATATGTGTCCGGGAAGGTTTTAGTGAAAAAAAATTTTCGAAAACCCCATAAGTTTCCATTTTATGGCGTTTTAAATTTCTAATGTTAACCTTATGGAGAGTAAGTTTGTTTACAAATTGTCTACAATGAAAACATTTGATTTCTTAGCTACAGCTGATTGGTTTACTTTCCATTAGCAATACCGTATGCTTTACTATCCAATGCCATCTGAATCATTCATTAATGTTAAACTATGAAGTAAATGTGTACTGTAAAAAATGAACAGCTTTAATCACCACGTTAATAGTTAACGGTTTTAGGGGATTATGTATTTATATTTTTATTTTCTGTCTGATTAATTAAAGTCATGTGTTTATATGATAATTACAATGTTTATATTATTACGCTTATTATAATAATCAGCTGTTGTATATCTTTCCTATAAAAGCCGTATTACAGTTAGGTTTCGTTTGGGTTTGGATTGGATTTGAAAATTGTGAATTAATCCACTCAGATTTATTTGTTTTATGGGAATGATATTAATATGTTTTATCGTTTCAGTATTGTTATTCAACTATTATCCATGAAATGGCTGTATGAAGCCTACAACTGTGATCATGAAACAGCTAAAGTTAACTATGTGTTTAACATATTACAATTTTAATCTGCTATAAAAGTTTGTTTCTGGTTTGAGATAAATAAATAGGATTTTCACAATTTACTTAATTTTACAAACACCTTTTGAAAATTTAAAAAGTTTGCTAAATCTTCCACAATTAAGCTTCAGAGAAATTGTGAAAAATGTTAATACTTATTGACAAACTCATTTTTTATTACTATGTATGTCGGTGTAGATTTAAAAGGTTTGGTAACATGGAAGTTTAAGTTTAAAATCGTATTGTTAATTTTTTCCAACCGTGTATACTGTATAATTCATTATTTATTTAAATTATTTAATAAATTTCCCACCATGATCATGAAAAAATGGACTTTCCAAGAAGAAAATCAAGAACACATTACTAAAAGAAGTATATTATAATTACACTTATACACCCTAATATCAATAGATAGAGCTCCTCAATACTCCCTGCAAAACCTGGCTATAAATCCATCCAAAACAACACAAATAAATTTTAGCAGACGACACGAACAAATGCAAGAAATCCCCGATATTTCGACTGAAAGAAAATCAAAACTATTGGGATTAACAATTGATGCGAAAATCTCCTGGACAGATCATATACACAATCTGGCTAAGAAAATTTCATCTGGATTATATGCAGAGAAAAGAATTAAATGGTAGGAGGTGTTGAAATAGCTAAAACAGTGTACTATGCACTAGTAGAGTCACAAATCGGATATGGATAATTTTTTTGGGGGGAGGAACATATGAGTACAACCTTGGTAGAATTCTTGTGATACAGAAAAAAGCTGTTAGGGCACTCTCTGGCTTTGGTCCTAGAGATAGCTGCAGAGAGGTTTTTAAATCTCTAAAGCAACTAATAGTCACAGGGCTTTTCATCCATGCAGTTGTCATATACACCAAACAGTTGGACCTATCTAGAAATGGGAATTTTCATTCATACAACACCAGAAGGGCAGCAGACTTCAAACTTCCCATTCACCATACAACACAGTACAGCAGGAAACCCTCTTACATTGGCCGAAAAATCATCAACTCACTCCCACAAGACTTAAAGAACATGACAGGAAACAGTATGAAGAAGCTCCTCAGAGACTGGCTAGTTGACCAACCAGTATTTGGCCAAATTTTGACGTACCAAATTTACCAGTATGTTGAAATTTGTAAAGCAACATATTAATTAATTTATTTATAATGACACCATTGTATTTCTTAATGAAACTGCAAATAAAGAGAATTGTCTATAGGACAACTGTCCAACAAAAAATACAAATTAGCATTATAAATTTAAAAAATTGTATGCTAAGTAATTATTCTATTGTAAAAGCAATAAATTATTAAAACTATAAATAATAGACTACAAATGAGATGAAAATAAATGATGAATTGTAAAGCATGGATGCAGGATAATAAAATTGAACTTTCATGAAAGTACAATTCCAGAGCTCTCTGTTTGAATTACTGTAAAAGGATACATTTTGGTGCAATATTATTTGGATATAACTATAACTGAATTCAGATACGGTAACAAATTTATTGTTACAATTTATTTTGATCTTTTACAAAGGGTTAAGCAAAATAACTAACGAAAATACAACTCTGTTACCGTGGATGATTGAGTTTTTTTATTTTCATGGTTAAATTTATTTTGAGTAGAATTTTTGGAAAAAGAAAGATCCTACCTCTGGTGGCTGAATAGCTAAAACCAGACTAGTTTGGTTGGTTAGTAATACCACAAGCCCTTCTAGCGTTAATTACAAGTAATTAGACATACAAGGTTACATGTAACCGCAACCACATGGACCATTATCTTATCAGGTGTTAGATTTCCAGGTATTTGTATTTTGTGTATTTCTACGACAGTGGCATTTTTTTAACGTTTTGATGGGAAAGGGTCCAAACCCCGGTCTTGTTACTACCTAATGTCGACCTGTTGTTAGGAAGCATAATTAATTAATAGCCAAATGACATATGCGACTGGGTCCAGATTCGACCTTTGTGGGATTAGATCCGGCGACCTTCAGTTTTGAAGGCTGGTATTATAACCACTACACCACCCAGCCAGTTATTTAACCTTTAGGTGTTCCCCCTAAAATAGGTGAACACAAGGTGGCATTGTTATATACATAGAAGAATATTATCATGGTGTACATATGTGTATTCATTGTATATATTTTTATTGATTATTATATATGACTAGCAGTAAGCCCGTCCTTTGTATGGGTTGTAGGATTCAGTTTAAAGAAGAAAGATTATCATACCAAAATGTAAACCTGAAATCCTAAACACATCAATACAAAGAAAATAAATCAATACTCAGCTTTATTATTTAGCATTACTTTACAATGAAATAGATTAGAACATGTATACCACTATTATAATTAGTTATACGTTAAAATAACTTTTTAATATAGTATGATTTTGAAATGGGTTTAAAATCAATGACCAATATAAACTAACTAATATTGATTTGACAGCTGTTTGTTTTTATTTCTATTAAATGTTTAAACTACAAAGACAGCTGATTATTAGCAGTAGGTTATTCATTAAAAACTGGATCAAAATTCAAATAATATCGCGTAAAAGTGGGTTTTTAAATGCTTTTCATTTTTATTTACTTTTCAAGGGGCGGTGGGCGATTTCAAGCATTTATAAACCTTCTCTGGAATGTAGAGAATACATGAAATAAGTTTCATTTTAATCAGTTCTCTTGTTTTTTCGGAGAAGACGGCGTAAAATGCCTCCTGGAGTGTCACAGACAAACGGACAAAAATTGAGATAATTCTCTAGCGCACGACAAGTAAGAATAACCAAAAAATGAATAATTCTGAGCAATGTACAGACAAAACTCAAATTTTATTTACATAGATTATTAATGTGACCATTATTCAAAAATAAAAATTATATTCCCCACACAAAATGGAAAGTAATTGTAGTTTAAGATGGGTTTAAATATGAAAACTAAAATAGTAGACTCTTTGCTTTTGGAGGACCAACATGTTCGTGTTGCCTTTTGGGTATTGTGCAGCAGGGCCAGGGGACACATTATATATGAGGTCACTTAAGTTGTTATTCTTTGAGTCAACTCAAGGGCAAAGGGTTCATCCCTAGCGGCTGCACTGGAGACTCATGAATAAGAACCCCATCATTACTGAGGAATATCATTTTTTAGGTTTAAACTTTCTATCGAATCTTTATCTAACTTATTTTTATGCTTAGCTCCGTAAAAAAATTTTTGCCAGTAAACTTAATTAAATTTGCACTAGTTTAAGAGTGTTAGTTAAAAAAAATTGAGATTCTTAAACTAAATTATAATTTATAATCAAGGTGTAATAATTTAAAATACACACTAAGTTGAGTTGGAGATCTACTTTTAGTATTGTGTGTTTAGAGTTTAGTATTTACTTTTCATGATGTTGAATATGGTCGCACAAAAATGGCTAAGTATGCCTAATTCATCACTTTATAATTCAAACAAATAAAGTGAAAGAAAAATTATGGAATAAGGAACTTTAATATTGAAAATTAAATTGTTCATTGATTTGGAAAATGAGTCAATAAATTTTTACTTTCTACACATAAATTGTATAAGGAGATAAAGATACGAGACAAAAATAATGTTCTTCGATACATAAATAAAATATTAAGTTTATTTTGATTTATGTTGAAGAACCTAGTGAATATCTTGTCTGCAATTTCTAATCTCCCTTCAACATGATACATGATCAAGCCTTAATGTAACATGTGGTTATGAAAATTTGGGTCATAAATAAATGAAATGAGCTCTTTCCCCACCACTATGAAGTTTATATTGTACAATCTTTCATTTTAGGCCTGCTAAACGTGTGTTTCCCCCAAAAGGTGATGTTTTGATAACTTTTACTGTAATAATTTTTTCAACATATTTTTATCATTTTTTTAGATTTATTTTTAAACCCACAACTGCTCATCACCAAAAGCCCAAGTCCTGGGCGGTGAATTAAAAACAGCGAGGTACCGTAGCGGCATTGTCACATGAGTGGTCCAGAGGTGACCGCTTATGATCTGACAGGAGTCACCGGCTGCTGGTTTCGATCCAGCAACCTTTTACTTACCACTGAACGTTATAGCTGAATGGCAAAAAAATGAATGGACAGAATAGCTGAGTGGTTTAAAAAAAATTTGATTATTACAGCAGTAAAATATAACTATTTCTACAGGAAATATTTGCTTGCCTTTATATTTAGATTTAATACAATGATAAATAGCTGAAGAGAAATTTGGCTGATCCAATTCAGGTTAAGAACAACCACCTATTTAAATTCATTCAATGCTTGTATACAAGTTACTGAATAATTTGAGTTACTGAGAATTTGTCATTCATCATTTAACATTTGTCATTTTTCGTTTGTCATTTAACATTCGTCATTTGTCATGTCATTTGAAATTTGTCATTTGTCGTTTCTCGTTTGTCATTTAACATTTGTCATGTCATTTAACATTTGTCATTTTTCGTTTGTCGTTTGTCATTTAACATTCGTCATTTTTTATGTCATTTAACATTTGTCATTTGTGATTTGTCGTTTGTCATTTGTCATCTGTCGTTTATCATTTCTCATATAACATTTATCATTTGCTTTTAAACCCTATTTAGTTTCTAATTTACACTCGTTTTATGTAAAATTACATAAATGACTTACATGAATTCATTTAGTACCTTATGTTTGAAGAATCTCGGTTGACACGAGAAAGGGAATGAAAAAATCTGTTATTAAAATTAATATAATATTTTTAATACAGTATAGTATGAATTCTTCCGGAAATTGGTTTTAAAAATTTAGTTTTTACCAGAAAGCTGAGAGAAAAATGAAGAAATGAATTAAATCCGACTTTGGAACACCAATTTAGTTTTCTCTACAAGAATCCACTGTCCTGAAAAGCCAATACACGATGTTACTTTTAATGAAAACTCGTAAATTTTCCTGGTTCATTTTATTAACTTTTCCTCGTCTGATGATATTGTTAGTTTTGATAAACATTTGGAATTCCAGCAAATCTGTTTTGATAGCAGCAGACCTGAATTTAAAGATTGAAATTTATTTTCGTCACAATGCTGTGAAAACTACAGTTTTTACTTTCTCACATTTATACGTTTATACAAAATTTTTGAATTTGAGCTGAGAGTGGATATATCCGTTTTGGGATCCCCTGAAAACTAAAGAGTGGGTTTCGACGTAATGTCTGTCTGTCCGTGTGTGCGTGTGTCTGGATGTGTACAGAGCCACAGCCTACCCCGTTGGTCCGATTTGGATGAAATTTGGTATGTATGTTTATATTCACCGTATCTCTTGGTGTTTTTTTATATTTTTGAATTTTTGATTTTGTAGGGTAGTTTATCCCTAAGAACCCTTTAAAAACGTGCCCAAATATCTAAAAATATGGCTCTAACGATTTTGATTAAAATTTAGTAGTTTATAGTGCATAGTTTTCCGTGCAAGTTATCCACGTACCATCCTTGTGTTATGGTATATTAAAAGGTTTTTAAACCATATAAACTGTATTAATACCATTTTAGTGTGATAAATGATGCAATATTTCGAAATAAATTTTGAATAGCAAGTATAATCAATACATCAATTCACTAAACATGGAATTAAAATTAATAATAATAAAATAAATCGGGTTTTTTAAATTATATCATAAATTCAAACACGACATTTAAAAGGAGAGTTTGTTATTTTTCATGTAACCACTTGGATTGTAGGTAAGTCTGCAAAACCAATCAAAAACAATCGCAAAACGTGAAGTAGACATACGCACCCACGATGACGATGAGGAAAATCTACATATTCAGTGATATTCACGTTGTTGATGCAAAAAGTATTCACGATACTCGAATATAGCTGACATTCAGATACAGTGAAGCCAATAGTAGTGTTAGGGAGCAAGCAGGGATCGATACTGTGCCTAGACAGCAGATATTCATGAGTTGCTGACATCAAGGATGTCGCTAGCTTCACATCAACATCAAGAACTTGCGCCAATCTGATTTTCATCTTTCTTTTATAGTGTATTGAAAGGCAGCTCGTGTTATCACGATGCAAAACCTGAAAGAAAACCTCTACCCGCTTGATGTACGTTCAAATATACTCACAATCTTTGAGCAAAAATAATGTACAATAAAAAAATTACTTTCACGAAAATGGGTACTTCGTAGTTTGAATAAGCAACAGTTATTCTTTGTTTGAAATTCATTGTTGGGTTTTAGAGGTCGTGGTTCGGATTCCACGAAAAACTGTAGGTCCCTTAGTTGCCATTGGCTATGTTCTAGGTTCTAGCGCACCTGAGGACGGGACGAGATTCCAGATCCCGAAACGTCGCGAAACTCTGTTTTACTAATTGTGATGGACAATGTCCGCAATAAAATATAAATATGCACGATTTATTTTATGATCTAAATGATTTTCACAAACTAAAATACACCCATCGCAGCAGACCTACGTACTCAGCAAATTTCCATGTCGATAGGATAATAATAATAATAATAGTATATGACAAGCTATATAAATTTCCGTCGATAAATATGAGAGTTAATTGTCTATTCTCCATAATATCAACATGGTAAAGAGTATGCAGATTTGCTGCTGTGAGGAACAATGAAAGTAGGTGTTTCTAGCGTAAAATATTTTTTTTGGACACTTTAAATTGTTTGTAATTTAAAAAAAAATGTATTATTATATTTAATAAATTTATTATTTATGCGGATATCACCACAGCATCGATCAGCATATTGAAAAACATGGAATTATTAGTCATAATTAGGGTAGAAGAGACCTGAAGAGACCAATTGTTTTGACAGTTACACCATTCGATTTGTAATGAAAAGAGTTACTATAAAGCATCTTTGACCTTTTTTTGACGTAACTTACAGTTTTCTAGTAATTTTTATTTAAAATTTTAAAATTGCCGCCATTTTACAATGTATCATCAAACTGGTTATTTTTTATTAGTTAGATCTTGACTAAAGTAAGAACCATACCGAGTATGAACCCGATCGGTCAAACCGTTCTTGAGATATAAATTATTTTGTACAGCATACACAATTGTGGATATTTGGTGAACGAAGCGTTTTTAGAAAAAATGTTATTCTTGGATTTTATGTTTATTTTGACCCATTAAAGCGTTTACCAGAGTTTGGTGCTTTAAATACGGGATACCCTGTATTTATAAATCTAACAGTTTACTTATTTAGATTTACTGTGGAAGTCATAGCTGAGTGGGTAGAGTACTGGTCTACCACCCAAAAAAACACGGGTTCAATTCCCGGTCATGACACATGAAATTTAATTTTTCAGACTGCCACCGTGCTTCGGAAGGCACGTTAAGCCGTTGGTCCCGGCTACATAGTCGTTAGGTTAGAGGCAGTAGTGCGACCTGAAAACTATAACATTAGACCTTGGCCAGAAGGTTACACGAAACTTTACTTTACTTTTACTTATTTAGATGACCACTCAAACCGTAAAAGCTTTTTGACCTCACCAACAATTTACTTCACCCCTTTCTCCTCTGATCCCTGCATCTTAACCTCGGCCACTCCAAAAGTCTTCTCCTTCTGGTATTCCTTTCATTACGGCTTTCAACAGTAAGTTCTTCTCTTTCCTAATCACATGTCCTGCCCAGCCCAGCCTTCTTGACTTTACTTCGTCCATACGGTAATATCTGTCTCTTTAAATACATTAAATAGTTATTTTAGTTTTACGTTTTCTAATTCCTACCATTCTTCTTCTCTCAATGACTCTTTCATTGTTTTTGAAATTTTTATTTTCAAATGTTGGTAGTCCTTGTCATTGTCCATGTTTCTGAACCACAAAGTACTACTGGTTCAATATGTTTTTATAGATTTGCTCTTTTGTTCTGTTTTGATTTTCAACACTTTTTTGTAGAGCCTAATAGCATCTACAGTATTTCTATTCAATATTGGTGCTTCAATCTTAACTCTTCTTTGTTTTGACATGAATATGTCTTAGCTCAGCTGATGTCATTTGGTTAGTGACATTATATGGATAGTGACGTCATAGCTTGGTTATAAGAACAGCTGTTTGGATTAATTTAGACATATCCATGATCTAACCTGTTCTCCGCAGAAAAGTATATACAAAGATTTTTGTTCCTTGACAGCTGAAAACTTGTAAAAATCGAACTAAATAACGATACAAGATATTCTAACATTGCAGGGTGAGGCAGGCACCCCGGCGTGACGTAAGGAGGCAGGCATCACTGGGAATTACCTTGATTAAACGTTTCCGAACCTGTCTCAAACTCCTGACACTGTCTGTCATATCCAAGTCCCGCGTCTCTTTCATTCAACCTTTCACGTCAACCCGGTTAAACTTTGAATGATTTTAAGATAAATATGATTAAACGGGAGAACATACGGAAAATATACTTGTACTGAAAATGTACTGTCTTAAATAATTAAATACCAATTTAATTATTTAAGTCTTAAAATATATTTAACATCCTGAAATGTCAAGTAAAATTGTATGTATTAAATACCCCCGTCGCAGCAGACCTGCGTACTCAGCGAATTTCCAAATCAATAAAATAATGATAATAATATTTGACAAGTTTTGTCATTATCTGTCAAAAATATGCGAGTTATTTGCCTATTCTCCATAAGATTAACGTGGAAAGAGTATGCAGGTTTGCTGCTGTGAGGAACGCCAAAAGTAGGTGTTTTTAGCGTAAACAATTTATATTTTGACCATTTATACCAAGTTTCATCAACATCTGTCCACAAATAAAGGAGTTTATCTAATCTCCATATGATTAGCAAGGGAAAAGAGTATGCAGGTTAGCTGCCATGATAAACATATAAACTATGATTTTTAAGCATAAATAGATAGATGTCAACCATATGAAGTTAAATATCAAGTTTCATCCAAAAATATTGGTTAATAAGTAAAGCATTTGTTCTCTATTCTTCATAATTTTGAGATTGGGCCCGAAAATACAACGTACTGTTTTTAGATTTTTTAATATCTCAGTAACCGTTGGAGATAGAGAAAAACTATAAGGAACTAAATTGTGTAGTTTTTAAGATGATTCTAATGGTGAAAAATTAAATTTTAAATTTTTAAAAATTACATGGGAAAACCCCCATTTTCGGGGTACAACCCCCCCCCAAACGAACCGTTCCCATTGACCGATATGTCTGGTTTACGAACTCGTACGAGAAAATGTAGGAATACACGTCTCTACCAAATTTGGTCTCGATCGGACCATTTTTACGAGAGTTATCGTGTTCACAGACATATAATATATTCATAAAAAATTTTTAACATAAAATTAGTTTAAGTAGTTCATCAACAGCAATTGTTGTCTGTGAATATTAAAAAATATAATACCTATAATATTCCGTTGACTTTAAAATGGAAATTTTTAATCACATTTGAAACTCAAATTGATAACAAAAATAAAATCAATTAAAAATATTTTACGAATATAAATTTAAAATTATCATCAAGTTTATAAGGTGCATATCATATAAATGGGGACTCACTTTCTTTTTTATAGACTACATGATTTCTAACAGCAAGGAATAGATCATATAGATTGACCAAATTGATCATATCATGTGATAAAATATGTGTTTTGTTCTGTGTCACACACTGTATATGAACGGTATAGATTTTACGTATACACATAAAGTGAAAACAATTAGTGACCACGTCTCTTATACGATTTCCACCTCATATACTTAAGAAGTACATTTGATGGACTTTAATTTTAAAAAACTTAGAATATAAACTAATCCTTATAAAAACTATGATTGTCGAAAAACTTATTATTTTTTTTAACTTCTATAAAATTTACCCCCATAATTTACACATATTAAAAGAACAAATATAATTACATAAATAAATGTATGTACATTTACATTGTGACATCGAGATTAGCCTAGATTACAATAAAATAAAGTGTATAAAGCCTTTGCGTGCTCACGTTTCATTACACGCTAGTGAGATCGGTAACTTTCCATTATTGCACCCCCCATTTAGAACCCGTTATTTAAGTCTGTTCCAATTTAACCAATTGGTGCGACTCTTTATCATGTATTGGCGCGAATTTCACTGCATCGACACGATTATTCTTTTTGTTTACGTGGTTTTCATAAGTAGTGTAACAATACCCCCGTCACAGCACACCTGCGTACTCAGCGAATTTCCACCTCAATAATATGGCAATAATAATACAAGTATATGACAAATTGATCAATCAATACCTGTTGATAAATTAGAGTATTTTGCCTATTCTCTGTAACATTAACACGGGAAAGAGTATGCAGATTGTTGCTTTGAGGAACACTGAAAGTAGGCATTTTTACCATAAACTATTTTTATTTTGACCATATACCAAGTTTTATCATAAATAAAGGAGTTTGCCTATTCTCCATAAAATTAACATGGGAAAGAGTATGCAGGTTTGCTGCTGTGAGGAACAAATAAAATATGATTTTTTAGCATAAACATATTGATCCCAATCACATGAAGCTAAATATCAAGTTACGTCAAAAACTATTGGTTTATTAGGGAAATATTAATTTTTCCTTCTCTTCCATAAGTTTAGCATTGGCGCCCCTAAATACAATGTTCTGTGTTTAGTTTTTTCAATATCTCGGTAACCGTTGGAGATAGAAAAAAACCTTAAGGTACTAATTTGTGTAGTTTTTTGAGCTAATTCTATTGGTGAAAGATAAAATTAAAATTTTTTAAAATGATATGGGAAAAACGCAAAAAGACCATTTTTGGGGTACAAACCCCCCCCAAACTACCCGTTCCGATTGACCGATATGTCTGGATTACGAACTCGTCCAAGTAAATGTAGGAATACACGTTTCTACCCAATTTGGTCTTGATCGGACCGTTTTACGAGAGTTATCGTGTTCACACACACACAAACATACCACACACCTAAAATGAAAATAATAACATGGTCTCGGGTTTAAGTCTTGCCATGAGACCTACGGTAATAGTTTCTTCCCTATGGGAAATTCACTAAAAGGGTATTTAGATCACAGATAATGTGGTTATCGACTATCTGCCAGCACGCATTTACTTTGGACACAGGCTATCATATATTCACGAACATGTGAGAAGCCATTAAAGCAGTCTGGGGTCTACCACACAGAACATCTGTGTTCGTACCCTTAAATAATTTTGCTTCTCAATAATATTATAACACTGGTATTGCTTAAATGAATTATTGTTGTTTTTTAAATATTTTAAGAGCTCTTTAATTATATCTTTAAGATGTAGGATTGCTACAGGTCCAAAGAATTCATTTTTTTGAATGAATGAATTGTTTTGTTCATGTATAAGAGGAAACTAATGGAGCAAAGACTTAAATATGTATCATATATTTTTCTCGATTAAAAATATTTTTCTTGCTGTAACTTATAGAACGTAAAATGTCTATGATTAAAATAGCAGATCGAGGTATATGTATACAGAATTTCAACTACAAACATGAGACTTCAACTAACTATAAAACTAAGGAAGAAAAAATACTACAACCTTTATTCTTTAAATGCGTGGATAAGTAAAATCAAATTTCATTACAGTATTTCATGCAGTTAAAATTTTACATTTTGATAGACCAATTTTGGTGGAGACGTTCTTTTCTAAATTTGCTCGGACGTAAACTAGACATATTGGTTAGTGTAAGGGTGTTTTGTACTTAAAAATTGGGATTTTGGAGTTTATCATGTGTAATTTAAAAGATTTTAAAATTATATCTTTCACCACTAGAATTAGCTTAAAAACTACACAATTTAGTTCCTTAAAGTCTTTCTCTATCTCAAACGGTTACCGAGATGTTAAAAAATCTAAACACGTACGTTGTATTTTGGGCCTGGAATGTTTATTTTATGCAGGACAGGGAAAAAATAACATTCCACTTATCTATCTATATTTTTTGGATGAAACTTGATATTTAGCTTCATGTGGTTGAGATTCATCCATTTGATTTTTGTTTTTATCATGGCAGCTAACCTGCCTACTCTTTTCCCACGTTAGTTAGATTAGATTAGATTATTGAAATGGCGACCATACTACAAGGTAGGTATTTTAAGCCAAGTATGAATGAGGGTTGAGTGTTAGATGATTGTGGATCATATAGAGAATAGGCAAACTCCTTTATTTATGGACAGATGTTTATGAAACTTGGTATAAATGTTCAAAATAAAAACCTCACAGCAGCAAACCTGCATACTCTCTTCTAAGTTAATCTTATGGAGAATGGGCAACTAACTCTTATATTTATTGACAGTTAATGATAAAACTTTTCATATATTATCATTATATTATTGCTTTGGGAATTCACTGAGTACGTAGGTCTGCTGCGTCGGGGGTATTTTTAAATTTGTTTTTGCATTTGATTCGCTTTACATAAGAGAATCTCAATGATGAGTCACGGTTACTATGTCGATCGAATTAATTAAAGGAGGAGACAATTGATTCTCATAATCAGCTGATTTTACAAAAAAATAATAATTATCCAGGCAAAATTCCAATTCAGCGCCAGTAAAAGATTTCCAGTGCTGTTAGGGTTAATGTGGTGGACGTGGTGGGCTGGGGACTCACCCTCGTCCCACCCTTATCCATCCCCCATCATCCCCCCTCGGACGACATCCAGGTACGTCTATTACCAGGGTGAACGTCTGATGCGACAATTATCTTGGGTCCGCTGTTATTCGGGTGTAATTGAAATAGTTGTAAGTTCTAGATTACATTAAATTGGATTATTATTAGGTAGAAGCTAATGTAAACGGGGTCCATCAGTAGAAAGATAAATACTTGAATTGTTTACCATCTTTAACTACATTGACGCTAAAGCATAATATATATTTAAGAGTAGAAATTATAGGAAATACTTGTGAATAAAGCATTACATTTCTACGTTATTATTATTACAGAATAACTTTTCCTGAAATGATACCTTCCCAGAAACGATTAGATTATATTATTGAAATGGCGACCATACCACAAGGTAGGTATTTTAAGCCAAGTATGAATGAGAGTTGATTGTAGGATGATTGTGGCGCGATCTTGTAGTCTTGTTAATGACTAAGGCTGATATGTTCCTTAGACAGGACTGCCCAACAGCCGATGGCAACTAAGGGACCTACAGTTTAACGAGTATGGATTAAGCCAAGTAATGAGAAATGAGTTAAGATGATTGTGGCACAATATTGTAGTATCTTGTAGTCTTTGTACTAAGGCTGACATTTTCTTAGGACTGTTTAAATTAATAGTCCAAACAACCCAATGGAATCTAAGGGACCTACAGTTAATAGTAGGATCCGCACCACAATTTCGCCTCTGAATTATGGACTGGTCTTATTATGAGGATGGTCTTTACGGATTGACGTAGTATTCAAATTGCGGACGTTAATCCATACAAGAGAACACTACACCCATCGACCATCGCTCACAACTATCCACAATTCGTGACCTCCAAGTAGCTGGATTACAGGACGTCGCCACCGTCCCAGTCAATTGGACTTCTGAGGACTTCTTTCTGAGGGTGGATTACAACTGCATATTTTACTAAAGATAAAATTATGAAAATAGAGTTTTAGGTATGAGCCAATCAAAAACTATTACTCTTGAAGCAATATTTTCTGGGACATAATTACAACCATGGACTTTTTCTTCGTATCAAATTGAGTTGGTAACATAGAAAGACTATGACGAAAGTTGGCCAATTTAATAAATCTCAGGACAACCTCAGCTGAGCCTCGCTGTCATCGCTTACTTCATAACAGTCTCCGCAGGGAACTTTTTACCAAAACGTTAATCTTTATAAGGAAGAGTGATTTTCAACTACTTTCTTCTCACACGGAGAGGGCTAGCTGTTGATTGTAAGAAATATTTATATTCATTTTTTACTTTCTCACACTATACGATTGTATAAGGAGAAAGTATTGTTTTCGTCAGAATTTTAGAATTTGAGTTTCTGGTGGATTCATCCATTTTAGTGCCCCCTGAATCGAATAAAGTGGTTTTGTAGGGTGATGTCTGTCTGTGTGTGGGGGGGAGTGTGCCTAGAGACGAGACTATTGGTCCGATTTTCATGAAATTCGGTATGTAAGAAAAATCCACGATATTTAGGATTTTTTGAACTTTTAGTTGTAAGGGTATTTTACCCCAAAACCCCATAAAATGAAAATTTCCTAATTTTCCTAAAAATTATATAATTTATTTTTAGTCCTTTATGAGATACGGTAAACAAAATGACACCATCTGCAATTCACAAAATATCGGTTTTTAAAAGTAAAAAAAATATTTTTTAATTTTTACACGTAAATAATAAAGGTAATTTTAAATTCTGCCACCTTTGAAACCAGCTTAAAACTGAACAAATTAGTATTTTCAATTATTTTTCCACGGCTAACGGTTCCAGAGAAAAATTAAATTTACATTACATGGTAAAAACAGTACGTTGTCTGAGAGCGCCCAATGTTTCTTATAGAGAATATAAAAATCAATTATTTCCTTATTTCCCAACAGTTTTCTAAGAAACTTGGTCTACAGCGTAAGGTCACTCCACCCAACAAAACCAACTCAAAGACGTTTGGTATTACCAGGGGGGAGGTCAAAAAGTAGCAAATGAAATGCCTTTTTGGACTTGATTACTATTGTGCAACTAACAATTTGTCTGAAAATTTTGATTTTTGCTCTCCTAATTTATATGTTGACCTATTGTACGATATTAAAGAATTTTAAAGAAACCGAGTTATTTATTAAGTTTAAATGAATTTTATCAGAATTAATAATGCTAATTTTAAATATATTTGATACAGAAATAAATATTACAACATGAAATTGTATTTATATTATTTATGATCCTTCTGTGGTATTCATATACCTTACAGGATTTTTTTCTGGCTAGTCCCGGCTTTTGTTAATCTAACGCACACTTTCTAGTGGTGGTTTCGCGTGGTTCTTTTACCTTATAAAAAAATTATAATTATTTATTACACTCTTACATTATTAAAAGGGGACGTTATGTAATACAAATGATTAATAAAAATTGTCAAGTGTTAAAAAATATATTTAAAACAACATAATTCATGTTATCTAATAAACTAATATTTTATATTTTTACTTATTTGTATTTTCTCTAGATTTGATTTTTTATTAATTTATTTTATTCAAAACGCAATAATTTTAAAAATATGAATTTGGGAAAGAACTTTGCGAATTGGTTTTATTTAAAAAAATACGTAGATTTCTTTCCTAGATAATAAACGTATTTTCGATTTAAATTCTTTTGAAGAGATTAACAGAATTAATGTATTACACAAGTCATCTTTATATAATTAGGCATAATCAATAGAGGTTAAACTTGTGAATTATTATTTTAACTTAAATTGTTTTAATACTACAATTTAAAAAAATAATCATAAAAATGGTTGTATTAATGAGATAATTTGCTTAATGAAGTCCACCCGAATGTTCATTTAAGGCAATACTAGATCGATAACGTGGCTATAACTAACATTCAGAATTTGAGGCCTAGTTCAACTATTTGCGAATAAATTGTAAAAAATTTCTGATCAAATTTCCTCCAAAACTTGATTATACACAAGAGTTGTACACAAACTAAATCATAATCATAAATTCAACTCTTTACACGTGTTGTGAAATCCTTAAACATGTCTTAGTAGATTAAAGTTCACAGGGGAAAATAATTTTGTAATTAAAATTCAATAATCTATAAAAATAGTTCATAATATTATTTATTGAAAAATATACGATTATAAAGAAACTAACTATATTTTTAGTGGCGAAAATATTTTATCAGATATACTAAATAATTCAAACAAATTAATTGATTTTGTATCGTTCATTCATGATTCGCTGGCGAAACGCCGTAAGAGGCCGCTTACGTTAAACTAAAAAAAACGGACAAGACACGTTAAATACATAAAACTAGCAAACCCTTCAACGAATGCACATTATTTTACAACTTTTAACAAAAATTTGTATAGAAAACACAACTTAACTCACCGAGAACTCGAAATTTGAACACGGATAGTGAACAAGGGTGGCAGACGACTGGAGTGGAGGTCGATACTAGCGCTTATTCCCACGCACATTACAATGGAGTCTGCCCCAAGCGGCGGGTGCGGTAACTAGTACCGTCGAAAGTGATAGCGGGGGTGGGGGTAAAAATCCATACCGTCCGACAAGGGTGGGTGGCAGACGAGAGCTGATGCTTGCCAAATCTCACGTGTGCCCTTTCAAAACTTGGCGACCATTGCATTTTAATAACTATATCGAACCATTCTGCAATAACCTTAATACAACGTATACTCCTGTACGTAATATTTAAAACTAATTTCTCAATAAAAAAAAATCTGAACAAAATTATTGAAAACACACACACATTTAGTTGATATAAAATATAAATTTCAGTGTAAAATTCTTCTTAAAATTGTTCACAGTTAATTTTTGTGTAGACATGATTTAAGGGTGTGATGTTTTAAACTGTGGCGGGGCGCGGTCAAAGACCCTGATTGGGGTGGGAGGGGTATTGGGGTGGGGTGGCTGTGACGGGAGTACGGGGGTCGAGACAAACTTGTAGGATATTTCAACCTGTTCCGAGGAGATAAGGGTTGTCAAATTTATTAAGGATAATATTTTCCGGTTATGGTTCAGCCATGAACACACACACTTCATGAAGAGTTTATTAAACAGTTGGATGGACGTATTTTTACACAATAATCAACCTAAGCTTATAGCTTATGCTGTTGAATTACCTAATGTGAACGTTTATGACTCAATTTTACACGCCCAATAAGATTATTTTTCATCTTAGAGTTTTTAGAACGAGGCATTATCTAAAGTTAAAATATGTATTTTGAAACTTTTAGCGAATATCCCATAGGGAAGAAACTATTATCGTAGGTCTCACGGCAAGACCTAAGCCCAAGGACCATGTTATTTTTATGTATTTAGGTGCCCAGAGGCCAAAAACATTAAAATTTATGTACGTATATATGTATGTGTGTATGTGTATATGTGTATGTGTGTGTGTGCGCATGTGAACACGATAACTCTCGTAAAAATGGTCCGATCGAGACCAAATTCGGTAGAAACGTGTATTCCTACATTTGCTCAGACGAGTTTGTAATCCAGAAATATCGGTCAATCGGAACAGGTAGTTCTGGGGGGGGGTTCCCCCAAAAATGGGGTTTTTGTGTTTTCCCATGGATTAAACTTTGTATTTATCTTCATGTGGTTGGGATCTATACGTTTATGCTAAAAAAATCATAGTTCAAGTGTGCCTCACAGCAGCAAAAAGACTGCTTGAAAAGAGATTATTTAAAATTACTGCACACTATACTATAGTTATCACTTTTATTTGTTTTAAAACATATTATCATAGTAAATATAATACTAATTGGTAGTGTTCTAGTTTCAATAAAAATATTTACTATAAAGAAAAATAAATTTAAGTACACCAAATTTTGAGAAACAATTGTTTAAGAAAAAATTGAAATTATTTCTAAACCTATAATTACAGTTTATTTAATAATTTTACAACAGATTTATTAAAAAGAAAATGGGATCATTCAACAATAATTTTAAAGCTTCTCTTGGTTTTAACAAAACGCAAACATAGACTAAGAGATCCATTGGGAGTGTTTTCTTCTAGGTAGGGAAAACGACTTCGTAAATTTTACTTATGGTGACATAAAATACTACTCATGATTTTAACGTACTTCTAGATAGGAATAGGGCTTTTACGTGGTCGTCATGAAATAACCAAGAATAGAGCTTTTGCCATGGTCGTCATGACAAGACCAAGAATAGAGCTTTTACCATGGTCGTTATGAAAAGACCAAGAATAGAGCTTTTGCCATGGTCGTCATGACAAGACCAAGAATAGAGCTTTTGCCATGGTCGTTATGAAAAGACCAAGAATAGAGCTTTTGCCATGGTCGTCATAACAAAACGAAGAATAGAGCTTTTGCCATGGTTGTCATAACAAAACGAAGAATAGAGCTTTTGCCATGGTCGTCATAACAAAACGAAGAATAGAGCTTTTGCCATGGTCGTTATGAAAAGACCAAGAATAGAGCTTTTGCCATGGTCGTTATGAAAAGACCAAGAATAGAGCTTTTACCGTGATCGTCGTGACAAGACGAAAAAAGGTCGTCATACTTGGCTTAAAATACCTACCTTGTTTGGTCGTCATTTAAAATGGTAATAGTAATCCTGGTAATAAGTAATACATCTAGATTTACAGATGTGTACTGTACAAAACTATGTCCTATTACGAAATATATTAACCTATTTGTTATTCACAAAATTATGGACTGTAAAATATAAGCATTGCAATAGGATATGATATTTTGGGTTTATGAATTTTATCTAATTTTTATAATTTTCGTTATGTTTTATTTAAAATCTGTCATATTAGCATACTGATTTCTTTTTATTGTATGGACAACACTTATCATGTGCATAGATTGAAAACATTATCAAGTATATACTTAATGATTTAAGTTTCAACTTAACATATGTAGAACTGAAGGTAGATGTGACGGGTTGAGAAATGCCACAAATTAACCCATCACCAGTCCTGATGTGAGGCGGTGTAAGCCTTGCTGATCCCGCACTGAGAGCTCTAACCAACACATCCTGCCTCCCCTCCAATCAAACTCATTACTTGCACTGATTTTGATCAATGGTAAAGAGTGTATTTTCGAGATTACCATTGTCCTCATTATGAGATCTAAACCCGGATTTTTCTATTTTGGGTTCCCAGAGGCCTAAACACCATTCATACGAAGCTGGATAAATGTGTATATAGTATATAAACAAAATTTTGTAGAGATGTGTATTCCTACATTTACTCGGACGAGTAATCCAGATATATCGGTTAATGGGAGGATTATAACGGGTAGATGGGGAGGGGGGTTTTATCTTTTCTTATTAGAATCAGCCCAATAAACTAAACAATTTAGTATTTTATAATTTCCGAAATATTAAAAAGTCTAACACAATGTTGTATTTTAGGGCTCCAATGTTAATTTGGTGGAGGATGAGGAAAAATTAATACTTCAGCTTCATATGGTAGATATTTATCCACTTTTTATATGAAATGACCATACACACTAGGTAGGTTTATGCCAAGTATTAATGAGGAATGAATGTAGATAATACGATCTTGTAGTCTTGTTAAAGATTAAATAATGTTCCTTAAATTAATAAATAAAAAAACTAATAAATTTACGTGAATCCGAACCACGGCCTCTGTTACGAATTAATCATTATGAATTCTTTGTTAACGTAGTATTCAATAGTGCGACGTTATACACAAGAGAACACTACACCCACGACCATCGTCACAACAACCTCATCGTGATCCAAGTAGCTGGTAACTACTTCGCAGATTATCATTATGCTTAAAAATCATATATTTTTATCATGTATTTTAGTCAACCATATAGAAAATGCAAACTTCTTTGTCGTGTTATAAAATTGTATAAGCTCAAATAAAAAATTTTTTTAAAAAAAATACTTAGTGTTTCGCACAGCAGAAAACCTGCATACTCTTTCCCATGTTAATCTTATGAAGAATATGCAAACTTCCTTATTTATCGCCATATATTGATGCAAATTTGCATGTATTATTATTGACGTATTATTCATTAGAAATAAAATTAGTTAATACTAGTTGAAACTATACAATACAGTTTCGTTAGTAGTATTATAAATTCTACTTAGAGTTAATACGTAGATGTTTATTTATTGATTTTAATATACAATACGGTTTCGTTTTAGTGGTATTATACAATTCTACTAAAGAGCAAGATCCGTCTGTGTGAGGTATACGACATTGAGCAACACTACAGGGAACATAGTTCCTACTATGGTACTACCTGAGTTATGTCTTAACTTAACGTACGCTAAACCTAACTCTAAACTTAACGTTAAACCTAACGATCCACAGTCTCGGCGGGAGGGGAGGTATCACCCCTTCACGCTGATATCAGTCTGATAAGGGAGTAAGGCACTTCAGTCACGACACACCCTGTTATTCTACCGTTTTTTCACAATAACCACATTTTAAGTTCTTTGATTTTCTTCGAGCCTTTGATCGAGTTTGATATCAGTAAATCGATGCTGACATATTCAGTATGATTCAGCGTTTGTTAACACTGGAAATTAGTTCAAGACTATAGAAGCGTTTTAAATAATTCAGTAGATAATTTGTAACATTAAACTGTAATGAGCAGGGGCACGGAAAGTTCAAAATGATTTCACAAAATGTTTATTATAAAACTGGTTTAGTTATACTTCTCAGTAGAATTAAAAAGTACACATATATTTTAAAGTTATTGCGGCAGTGTATTTTTATGAAAAATTTAAAAATAAATTATAGGTTGACAGATTTAGGCTGAAAAAAGAAAAAGAACGGAGAAGAATGAGTTTACGAATAGGGGTGCTCGGGAAATACCTGGGGAGCATTTCACAACCTCGAGTATGGTTAAAAATCTTATAAATATCGAAAATTCATAACCCCGAGTTAGTTATAAAAACAGGTGTCTCACAACCCTGAGTTTTGTTAAGAATCCTTAAAAATATCGAAAGTTCCTAACCCCGAGTTAGATATAAAATCAGCTGTCTCACAACCCCGAGTTTTGTTAAGAATCCTTAAAAATATCGAAAGTTCCTAACCCCGAGCATTCACAGCCCCGAGTTAGTTATAAAATCAGCTGTCTCACAACCCTGAGTTTTGTTAAGAATCCTTAAAAATATCAAAAGTTCCTAACCCCGAGGTTTCATAACCCCGAGTAAGGGGCTGAGTGCAGTCCGCTATAGAAGTAAGTCCATCCACGCGGCGCCATCTAAACTAACTGCCATTCTTACAGTTTAATGTCGCAGTTACGATCAAAATGTGTTGAACTTACACCATCTAAATGCGTATAATGTACAGAATATAAAGGCAGTAACATTATTAAATATTCATTGTTAGTAATAACATGAAAATAGTTTAATAACACAACGTAAAACACATAACATAAAAATACTCATAACTTTTACAGGATTTCCAATAACACAGTTATAATTAAACGACAGGTTTTTTTGTTCTTTCTGCGTCAGAGGCATTTTTTAATAGTTAGAGAGAGAATGTACATAAATTCTTTTGGTATCACGGGATTTGAACCCGTGACCTCCTAGAGACTAACAACTAGGCTAGCAAGACACCCTAGGGTTATAAATTTTCGATATTTATGGATTTTTAACCATATACGGGATTGTAAAACCAAACCAAAACTTTCATTGGGGTACAGTCAGACTAGCTACAGGTGTTTGGCGTACCCTGATCACCTGGGTGGGTGGTGTACAAGTGTACACTGCATCGTGTACAATTAATGTACATTAACGTGTACAGTAACGTATCCAGCTTCTTGGAGGTCACAAATTGTGGATAGTTATGAGCGATGGTCGGTGGATGTAGTGTTCTCTTGTATGGATTAACGTCCGCACTACTGAATACTACGTTAATCCGCAAAGACCATCCTCATGATTAGACCAATTCGTATTTCAGAGGCCGTGGTTCGGATTCCACGTTAAACTGTAGGTCCCTTAGTTGCCTTTGGCTGTTGGGCTATTAATTAACAGTCCTGTCTAAGGAACATGTCAGCCTTAGTCAGTAACAAGACTACAAGATCGCGCCACAATCATCCTACACTCATTTCTCATTCATACTTGGCTTAAAATACCTACCTGGGTAGGTTGCCATTTAAATAATCTAAGTATCTAATGTTGTGGCATGAAACTCTATGACATTACAATTTTTCTGGTGCAAACCCTTTTTATTGTAGCTAGGTTTGTGCAAATATCGATAATCCCTTGTGTGTGAGTTAATGTGTCTGAGGGGATGTTTTCATGCGGCGTCACGTTCGCCTAGACGCAGTCACAGCTGGTGTTGACTGCCGAATCTTCAATAAAATGAAAAGGTCAAAGCTCAACAGTTCGCCTAGATATTCCATAATTCAAATGTTTAATAAATAACTGGGATTTTCAACCTCTATATACTACTAACGTTTAATAAGTAACCTAGAAGCATAAATAATAATTTAGCTCAATTAAAACAATGACTATTCTAAAAATAATATAAATTTGTATTATGCAAAGGAAGTTTTTAAAGAAAGTATGTTTGGTTTAGAAAAACCTGTAGCGAATGCTATGCAATGTAACTTTATTTTGTATCAATATAGATATATCTACCTAAAATTTATGTAAGGTATTTTTTATAAAATACAATATCCTGTATTGTATTAGTAAACAAAAAAAGTATTTTATTACCTCAAACTTTTAACCTACCATTCATCTTTATTAACTAAAATTGTCTTGAAAAACACCTTTAATTTTGAAATTATATTTGATCTTGTTTTATATTTAAGGTTTTAAATTTATGTGTTGTTTTTCTTAGTTACTATTGTAAGAAAATGGCGACCAAGTCGGAAATGGCAGCCATTTAAAGGTGACGTGATTTTTAATTTTTGAGGTGCTGAAAGGTATTGGATAGGTTTAGTAATTTATTAATCACAAGAGAACCTTTGCAAATTCAATAGGTATTCAACAAACTAATTTTTAACGTAGTTAAAAATTCTGTGCCTGCTGTGGGGGACGGCCCACAAGGAATCAGTTGGAAATATTAGAGAAAAACTAAAGTTGATATTTTTACTCATGTAGAATAATCTCTATCTATAAAAATGCATGTATGTATGTCCTTAACGCGTTGCCAAACTACTCATCCGATTGCATTAAAATTTTAGGAAGTTGCTCTATATTTGTCCGGGAAGGTTTTAGTGAAAATTTCGAAAACTCCATAAGCTTCCATTTTATGGCGTTTTAAATTTCTAATGTTAACCTTATGGGAATAAGTTTGTTTACAAATTTCCTACAATCGAAACATTTCATTTCTTAAGCTACAGCTGTTGGTTTACTTTCCATTAGAAATATGCTTTACTATCCAATGCCATCTGAATCATTTATTAATGTGAAACTATGAAGTAAATATGTGCTATACAGAATGACCAGCTTTATTCGCCACGTTAATAGTTTACGGTTTTTGGGAATTATGTATATTTATATTTTTATTGTCTGTCTGATTAAAAGTCACGTTTTTATATGTTGGCCAATTAAAAATAATTACAATGTTTATACATATTACGTTTATCATAATAATCAGCTGTTGTATATATTTCCTATAAAAGTCTAATACAGTTAGGTTTGGTTTGGGTTTACGTTGGATTTAGGAAAATTTTGAATCAATCCACACAGATTTATTTGTTTTGTGAGAATGATACTATGCCGCGGCCCAGAATATCTTCACAACGAAGCCGTAATGCTATTCGACTTTAGAACATGACCAATCTTAAAGTTAACATGTTTGCCGGGTCAGCTAGTCTATATAAATAAAATTAGAGTTTTGTCTGTACATTGCTCAGAATTATTAATTTTTTAGTTATTTTTACTTTTCGTGCGTTAGAGAAGCCGAAACCGGTCTTATCTCAATTTTTGTCTGTTTGTCTGTGACGCTCCAGGAGGCATT
The DNA here is from genome assembly GCA_023375725.1 of Nephotettix cincticeps. Taxonomy (NCBI): domain Eukaryota; kingdom Metazoa; phylum Arthropoda; class Insecta; order Hemiptera; family Cicadellidae; genus Nephotettix; species Nephotettix cincticeps. The sequence continues at coordinate 4,817,305 of CM041785.1, forward strand.
TTACGCCGTCTTCTCCGAAAAAAACGGGAGAACTGATAACAATGAAACTTATTTCATACATTCTCTACATTCCAGAGAAGGTTTTTAAAGGCTTAAAATTGTCCGCCGACCCTTGAAAAGTAAATAACGAGCATTTAAAACCCCAATTTTTACGCGATATTCGTCGCATTTTGCTTCAGTTTTAAATGAATAACCTACTGGTAATAATCAGCTGTCTTTGTAGTTTGAATATTTAATAGAAAGAAAAACAAACAGCTGTCAAATTAAAATCAATATTAATTGGTTTATACTGGTCATTGATTTAAACTCAATTCGAAATGATACTATATTAAAAAGTTATTTTAACGTATAACTAATAATAATAAAGCTGGGAATTGATTTATTTCTTTGTATTGATTTGTTTAGGATTCAGGTTTACATTTTGTTATGATGATCTTCCTTTAAACTGATTCCTACAACCCGTACAAAGGACGGACTTACTGCTAGTTAATAATAAAAATAGTAAGCCTTTCCACGACTTTTCACTACCCCTATGAACAGGGGTACTATGAACGTACAGTCACTGGAACATGGTGCGACAGAGAGATCACTAGCGGATGCTCGCCTCAGAAACACATCATCTTGTTTCATCACATGAGAGCAGAACAAGGAAGGTCAGATCTAAACATGTAATTTCACTCTTGTAATTATCTCTGACAGTGTGATGAAAAATTGTTCTCGTGCAATAGCATACTATAAACAACAATACCGCAATATTTCTTTGTTGCAATAAAACACATAAGAAATGTTCGTGACCGAACAATTTCTTTTTCAACTTTACAGATACTATGTCTCAGTTGCTAATTTTTTTATCTCAAAATATTACAATGATAAGACAGGTTTGATTTAGCTGACCATGTAATTTATTAGTAACCAGAGATAAAAGGATGAAAGGTTAAATGAGATCATAACTCAGTAGTTGGAAGAGAAAGTGGTAAGGGTTGTTTTTGGTAAGTGGTAAGGTCGTTTTTTAATATTGTCACGGATTTGGGATTTCGTAACATCGATGAAAAGGGTTTTTATATTTTTTATACGGATAAAAATCCCTTTTTCCATGTTTTCACGTTCAAAAAAACTTATTGTAAATCATATTTAGTTCTTTTTATTTCAATAAAATAATCTGTTCCAATATTGGTGTTTATTTGCATATACTTTAAGTGTGCATGCAGAAAAAATAGTCGATGTTTTCATAAAGACAGCTTTTACCACCTTTTGAAGCATTTGGGAACTTTTTTGCTATGCCTATACAATTGTTACTATTATTTTTGACATGGGTATGTCTTAGCTCTAGAGGGACGGGTGTTGGCAATTTGCGCGACCAAAATTTGAAACAGTGACGTCATTTGGTTAGTGACGTCATATGCTTATAAGGACAGCTGTTGAGAGGAACACATTCAATTTAGACATATGCATGATCTAAACTAATTCCCACAGAGAAGTAAATACAATCATTTTTAATATACATTTACCCTAAAATTATTTTTTTGGTAGAAAATATATTTTATAACATTTTTTAAATTAATAATAATAAAATTTATCCTAGATATTTTTCAGGAAAAATTCTAAAACACTGGCATTGTATTGTCTGTATTTTAAGATTGATTTAATGGAATAAATGTTCAATAAATTGATACCAAAAAAGTTAAAACTAAACTTTCTAAAGATCCAATTTACAGGTATCCAAAAAATAATTAATATCTGAAATTCATATTAACAAGATGAATCGTCGTATCGCGTGTTCAAGTTAAATACCCAGGGTTTAAAATAATGTTGCCTCGATTCGTTTAGAGGAAAAATAAGTTAATGGACTTGATTAGGGACTAAATATTTTATTATTAGACCAGTATTATTTCAACGATTTAAAATTCTCCAATTTAGAAATTTATATATACAAGGTATTAAAACTTAATTACATAAAAATCTCTACGATGTATGATGAAAATATCCGATATAATTTTAGGAATGTTTTCGTTAACATCCCAAAGCTATATTTAACAGCATTCAAGCATTTCTACTCCTACAGTGCCCCTAGTTTATATAATTTATTATCACCTATAATCCAGAAACGTGAAAGAATTTAGGTATTTTTGAATGGTTTGAAAAACCTGTTACAGTCTATTGATAAGTGTGAAAACCTGTTTCAAACAATGCGATGATTTTATAACTGAAATTTTTTTATGTTAATAATAATTCTTATCAAGTTAGAAAAATGTGTTAATTTGTATATTTTACTTGCATTTAAATGTCTGTCTTATATTATTTAAAAAGGTGTTCTTAGGTGTGTTGTAATTTAACTGTATTTTTGTAAAATGATTTATAAGCCATGTGTATTTTATTATATTTAATTTCTCGAATGTTGTGTACATTCTTTTTTTGAGTTTTATTAATATAGTTTATTAAAAATCGCTGTATTTATTTCCCTGAGGGAAATAGGCTAGATCATGGATATGTCTAAAGTGAATGTTTTCAGTTCATCTAAACAGATTTTCGTATAACCAAACTATGACGTCACTCACCAAATGACGTAACTGCTTCAAACTTTGTTCTGGAAAATTACCAACAGCCCCCAGAAGTAAGGTACACCCATGTCAAAAAGTTAATTTAGATTCCTAGCACTGTGATCAGTTAAAAAGTAAAAAAAATAGTATATTACATCTACAGAAGCTGTTAACACAGTACGTTGTCTTTCGGAGCTCCAATGCTAATCTTATGGCAAAATGATTCATAATTTATATTGCACTTATTACTAAACATTTTTTGATAAAACTTTGTACGAAGTTTCATATGGATCTAATAGAGAAAATTATTTTTTTAAGCCCCGTGGCAGCAAACCTACTTACTGATTCCCAAGTTATTCTTAAGGAGAATAAGCAAAGTTCATAACTTTCTTATTATTTGAAATATTGCAGGAAAAATGTGGTATACAGCTTCACTTAGTTAAGGTCTACTATTAATCTAATAATGTCAATTTCACATACAATATTTATTTAAAGCGTTACAGTACTCCAGTCTGCTCGAGGATTCCACTTGTATTCAAAACAGTTCGCTTCCAAATTACACACTGCGAAACAAAGAGAATAGGTTTAGATTTCTCTTTTACCTCGGATTCTAGAGAGTCTGGGACAAATGGTTTTATTCTCCAAGACTCGTGGACCGTAAAATAAGGAATGTAATTCTGTGTTGTGCACAATGAGAATATTCCAGCATGTACATAATTGTATTTATGTATGAATTAAATACATCTTGTGTTAAATATAATCTTTTCTTTATCTTTCAGAACGGTAAATGGTTTTCCATTCGAATTCAAAGGCACTCTTGCCCCACCACAGTCATATTGACTAGGTAATATTCCTTCAGCCAACCCCCTAGGAAGAAGACCCCGTGGGAGACCCAGACAGAGATGGTGGCAACAGGTTAAGACTGACATGGAGAGACTTGGAGCGACAAAAAGAGATACTGAGGAACGAACTGCGTGGAGACAGTTTGTTGGTGCGGCCAAATGTCAACTTAGATATAGATGGCCCTGGGAGTAAGTAAGTAGTAATATTCCTTCAGCGCCACTATCAGCCGGGAAGGATTATCTTAAGGGTTAGGTGTGGATTCGTACGGCAGGGAAAGCAAGCAGTGACTGTAAAGAATTGGTTGATAAATGTTGTTTTGTGCCGGGGGAACTCAATGTAGACGACCCCTCTATTAAATAATTCAAAATTATTGTTGTAATTTCACAGTAAGGTGCTCAACAGCCTGAATGTTCAAAGGCTGTATTAAGTTTTCAGCAGTTAGGCGAATCAAGTCCAGATGTCGTGCGGCTTGGGGCTACGTTCGTAATTTATGTCCAAATTTAACCGGCGAGTGAGCAGCCGCAAGATATATGGTCAAGGTTTGTTGCTGTTCTCAGTCGCCAGCGCGTCACTTTACCACTAGCATAATACAACTCTCTCCACATGAATTTGGGGTTTATTATCTCAAACTGTCTCAACACATACTCGTCATTCTTGTGTGCTAACTGATATATGTTTTCAGTTCATAATTTTCAGTGGTAAGCTAATTTATACATCTATCCAATATTTTTATTATGTGGTGTTTAAAACTTACCACTTGTTATGCTAAAAATGTTTGTATTTACTTCCCTGTGATAAATAGGTTTGATCATGAATATTTGTAAAGGGAATGTTTTAAGTTCATCTAAACAGATGTTTTTATTCTTTTATACTTAACATTCAATATAAGTTCTGGTAGTTTCTATGGAAACTTGTTGCATGTTTTCCATCTTAAAAAATAACCACCCCCCAAGAGCTAAGGCATATCCATATCAAAACTATATCTGCTATTCAAAGATGCAAAAATAAAATAGTATGAAAGATTTATCTTAATAGCACCCAGTAATACTGTTGAAGTAAATGATTTAAAACAATAAAACATTTTCGTTAAGAAGTGATCACTTTAATTTTAGTTGTTTGACGTTTAACTGATTAGTTCTGTTTGAATAAACAGTCTAATAAAATAATCAAGCAAGTGATTGTAACAGCAATTAATATTCGATTATATACTGGAGGAAATTTTAGGCATTTTAGCGAATTTCCCATTGGGAAGAAGCTATTACTGTAGGTCCGTTGTTATTATTATTGTAGGTTTGATCAATATCTGTAGATAAATATGAGAGTTTGCCTATTCTCCATAGGATCAACACTGGAAAGAGTATGCAGGTTTGCTGCAGTGAGGAATACTAAAATCAGGCATTGGAGTCCAAAAATACAGCGTACTGTATTTAGACTTTTTAATACCTCGGTAACCGATGGAGATGGAGAAAAAATAAAACAACTAAATTGTGTAGTTGTTTGAGCTGAGTATAATAGTAAAAAGTAATTTTAATTTGATTAAAATTACATATGAAAAAACGCAAAAAAATCTATTTTGTGGGTAAAAACCCTCCCCAAACCACCTGTTTTAATTGTTTTTTGTCTGGTTTACAAACCCTTCCGAGTAGAAATAGTAGAAATACACATATCTACTAAATTTAGTCTCGATCGAACCATTTTTACGAAAGTTACGACTATTAGATTAGAATAGATTATTGAAATGGCGACTCTACTACATGACAAGTATTTTAAGCCAAGTATGAATGAGTGTAAGATGATTGTGGCACGATCTTGTAGTCTTGTTACTGACTAAGGCTGACATGTTCTTTTCCTTAGCCTAACAGTCAATGGCATATCTAAGGGACCTATAGTTTAACGTGGAGTGCAAACCACTACTTCTGAATTATGAACTGGTCTAATTATTATGATTGTGGTCTTTGAGGATTAACGTAGTATTCAATAGTGTGGGCGTTAATCCACACAAGAGAACACAACACCCATTATCCCTCACAATTATCCACAATTCGTGACCTCCAAGTAGCTGGATTACAGGACTGTAATGACTATTGTTTTTGGTCTCTAGGCACCTAAAACAATAAATAACATAGTCCTGGACTTAGGTATTGCCATGAGTCTTACGTAATAGCTTCTTCCCTTTAGCCATATCGCTAAAAGACAACTAGACCCAATACCGAAAGATAGAAAAAATGTTTGAAGAATGTTCAGGATCGAACTGGCGAACTTCAGATTACGAAACGGACACAATAGCCCGTGTATGTATACCGAGTAAGATAAACAGACAAACACAATATGCCTAATTTATTAAAACCCCAGGTCAGTTTTCACACTGGAAACTTTCCCATCGCCCAGGACAGCCTGACCGAGGAACATTTACACACAATACCGCCCCATTGGCCAGTCCGCTCGCTATGCTTCATCTCCATTCATCATTCGGGTCTTTGTTCCTTCGCACCTTCCAAATTAGCAACTATAATACCATGCTCATAAACTGTACAAAGGCATTCCAGCCACTCGCCAGCCGTTGGCGTCGGTTGATAGCCTTTTATTCTGTATATTCGAAGTCAGTATTAAATTACGGGTTGTGAAAGTGGTACTGTAAAATATCTCAAAAATTGCCGAAGAAAGAGATTGTTGTGAAATAAATACGAAAGAGTTTCATTATATTTTCGTCACACCATTGTTCTAACGTTTCGTAGTTATTCGCTGGAAAATCGGCACTTTTTAGGAGTAAAGGAAATTTACCAAATATTTTTGGGACAATGTTAGAAACTGTTCAGTTTTAATTTATATCTGAAACTAATTACGTTAGTAAAAATAATTGTATTTACTTCCATGTGGGAAATAGGTTAGATCATAGATATGTCTAAAGGGAATGTTTTCAGTTCATCTAAACAGCTGTTCTTATAACCAAACAATGACGTCACTAACCAAACGACGTCACTGTTTCAAATTTTGGTAGCACATATTGCCAAAACCCCCACACCCCATAAAAAATAAATATCCATGTCAAAAATGTTTATACTTTTTTTAACTGAAATGGCGACCTACCCAGGTAGGTATTTTAAGCCAAGTATGAATGAGGAATGAATGTAGGATGATTGTGTCGCGATCTTGTAGTCTTGTTACTGACTAAGGCTGACATGTTCCTTAGACAGGACTGTTAATTAATAGCCCAACAGCCGATGGCAACTAAGGGACCTACAGTTTAACGTGGAATCCGAACCAAGGCCTCTGAATTACGAATTGGTCTAATTATGAGGATGGTCTTTGCAGATTAACGTAGTATTCAATGCTGCGGACGTTAATCCACACAAGAGAACACTACATCAACCAACCATCTCTCACAACTATCCACAATTCGTGACCTCCAAGTAGCTGGATTACAGGACGTCGCCACCGTTTATATTTACTGCCCTGTGGGAAATAGGTTAGATCATGGATATGTCTAAAGGTAATGTTTTCATTTTATCTGAACAGCTGTTCGTATTATTTTATGTTAAAAATGCAATAAAATAACTCTGGTGGTTTCCATGGAAACCTGTTACATATTTTCCATCTTAAAAATCGCCAAAACCCCCCCAGAACTAAGACATATCCATGTCAAAATATTGAATGCTTGTTTCTAAACAATTTCAGGATATTGAACCGGGTTGACTGTCTTTAAAAATATTTCGGCTATGAAACTAAAACCCAAGATGAATCGTTTACAAATCAGATACAATTACTTGTTTCTTTTAACCTACGACCTAAAGTGACAAATGGTGTGTTAAAAACTGATAAATATTCACGTCGTGCGATGACATTGGCCGATTTGTCCACAGAAGGTCGTGGTTGGTAGTCGGTGGTCGGTGGACGGTAGGAGGTGCGTGGTTGGAGTACAAGGCCGTTGTCGCTGTCAGTTGCTTCACATTAGATAATCGTATTCCACTCGTGAATTCATCAAGTGACGAATCAATCTAATGATTAAACTGTTACTTTTAGCGAATTTCCCATAGGGAAGAAGCTATTACCGTAGGTCTCATGGCGAGACTTAAGCCCGGGACCATGTTATTTTTTCTTCTTTAGGTGCCCAGAGTCCAAAAACAATAGTCGTTAAAATTTATATATATATATATATGTGTGTGTGTGTGTGTGTGTCTGTGAACACGATAACTCTCGTAAAAATGGTCCGATCGAGACCAAATTTGGTAGAGACGTGTATTCCTACAAATGCTCGGACGAGTTCGTAAACCAGACATATCGGTCAATGGGAACGGGTAGTTTGGGGGGGTTTTGTACCCCAAAATGGGTTTTTGCGTTTTCATATGTAATTTGTTTTATTTTTATATTTCACCATTGGAATCAGCTTAAAAAACTACACAATTAAGTTCCTTAAAGTTTTTCTCTATCTCCAACGGTTACCGAGATATAAAAAAATCTAAACACAGTACGTTGTATTGTCTCCAATGTTAATCTTATGGAGGATAGGAAAATTAATTTTTCATATTAATGTTTTTGGATAAAACTTGATATTTAGCTTCATGTGGATACGTTTATGATCAGTTTATGTGTTTACATGGCAGCAAACCTGCATACTCTTTCCCATGTTAATCATATGAATACAAACTCCTTTATTTATGGACAGATGTTGATGAAATTGTATTATATGTTAAAATAAATTTTTGATGATATAAACCTACTTTCAGTGTTCTCATAGCAGCAAACCTGCACTCTTTATGTTAATCTTAAGAGAATAGGCAAATAACTCATGTTGGACAGAATGATAAAACTTGACATATTATTATTATAAATTATTGATTTTTTTTTCGCTGAGTACGCAGCTGCACGATAATAATTAAAAAATACTCAGAAATATGAAAACATAAAAGTGATTGTGCATAAAACATTATTTTTTTGTGATTTGTGATATGCTGAGTACTTTTGTTCTTTTTATTATTTTATTATATCTTTATTTTTTTATTATACTCTTTTTTTTTCTGTTTTATCTATTGTTATGTATATAGATGTGAATGTTGTTGTTCATTAATATTTTGTTATCTATGTGGGATTTCTTTGAAGATGTTAGTGTAGTAATTGCATTGTACGTTAGTCATATGATTAGATAACCTTTTGAAATGGCGTACTACCCAGGTAGATATTTTAAGCCAAGTATGAATGAGAAATAAGTGTAAGATGATTGTGGCGTGATCTTGTAGTCTAGTCACTGACTAAGGATGAATTGTCCCTTAGACAGGACTGTTAATTAATACCCCAACAGCCGATGACATCTAAGGGAACTACAGTTTACGTGGAGTACAAACCACTGCCTCTGAATTACGAACTAGTCTAACTATACGGATGGTCTTTGCGGATGGATGTAGCATTCAATACTGCAGTCGTTAATCAACACGTTAATATCACATCCATAAACCATCGCTAATAACTATACATAATTCGTAACCTCCAAGTAGCTGGTTTACGGGACACGCCACCGTCCCAGTCAACTGCAAATGTAATTTTAACCAAATCCAACCTAACCTAACCTAACCCAATCTATCCTACCCTATCCTAGCCTAACCCAACCTAACCTAACCTAACCTGACACTGGTCATCTCTGGTGAGAATGTTAAGGTGAATATGAGTGACCATTGCGTGTCCTGTAATCCAGCTACTCGGATGTCGCGAATTGTGGATAGTTGTGAGCGATGGTCGGTGGGTAATGTGTTGTCTTGTGTGGATTAACGTCCGCACTCTTGAATACTACGTTAATATTCATAAAGACGATCCTCATAATTAGACCAGTTCGTAATTCAGAGGCAGTGATTCGGACTCCACGTTTTGGGTCCCTTAGATATGACATTGACTGTTGCGCTATTAACAGTCCTGTTTAAGGAACATGTAAGTCTTAGTCAGTAACGAGACTACAGGATCGCGCCACAATCATATTACACTCATTTCTCATTCATACTTGGCTTAAAATACCTTCATAACCTGGGTTTGCCATTTAAGTTAAAAGTAAAGTAAAATAAGATTGAGTAAGGCGAGTGTAAAGGATTAGATGACATTCTGTATGTAGCTGTGATACTGAAAAAGATCAGCTGGTTCATTTGCAGGATCATCAATGCCCAATGAACAAAGGCAGCTATGTCCAGTATTGAACGATTACAAACATGGTGTCAAGATTTCGTTCAGAATCGAACCGGTGACCTTAAGATCGTGGATCGGGTGCTATAACCACTGAACAATCCAGCCAATAGGCTTCCAGATTTGATAGAACGTAGGATGGAGGTACTGTTTCCAGCTCACGTAGAACGTACGTTTGTCCAACCGTTTCCTGGCTTGGACGTGGAACCATCACGTCAACTGTAAGTGAAAGGATCCACACAGTTGGACCCGGGTGTACGAAGACTTTCGCGGTGTTTACCTGTCATGTGGTGTCAGAGCAATCTTCTTGCGGTATTTCCCCTTACGTTAACCAACATTACGTAACAAATCCAACTCTGTTGGCACTTTTGATTCCAAATTGGGCGGTTTTTCAGTTTTCCTCGCGTGCAGGAAGCGGACAGTTCCTGGCGCCCGCGGCGCCTTCTTGGCTCTGCTCCTGATGAACTTTCTCCCCAGAGGTTACTTTCTGTCGATTATCACTATAAACACGAGATGACCGCATGTGAGAAAGTCCTGGTGACATAGGAACTGGTTCAAGTGAAAGTACTCTCGAGAAAAAAATAATTGATGTGAGTTACAAACATATGGCGAATTCGAAAGTGTAATTCACAACTCATTCCGATATATTTGTTGCTATCATCTAAGTTTTTTCACGTACACTTGTTTGGTGATGCGATATTAATCCGAAGAAATAATTAGTTGCCTGTTCAAAAATGATGGATAGAATCCATTCTCGCATGATCACTGGTCTTTGTTTAGATGAGCTACTCTTATGGTGTTTAATGAAGGTATGAGTTTATCTAATATTGTTTGATAATAATTATGTATTCCTGTCGTTCTGTTTTGGTCGAAGAGTATTTGAACTTGTATGTCTCAGTATATTCATGAACAGTACGTCTCATACTGTTCGGTAAGACTAGATAAAGGTTCCTGGATAATCTAGTTTTATAACAAATTTATTCTTTAGAATAATGCCACAACACCAGAAACGTGTACGAAAAAATCGTACTATTCCACAATAATAATCGGCTAAACTCCATTATGTTATAGTTAAATGTCTGAAAAACTCTTTTTAAAGTGCTTTGACTAAAATATATACCAACTTATTTTATTAGCCAATAACGGTTCTGAAGGCACCACAATGAGTAACTATTATGACATATAGTTTTAGGGTGTATTCAGGATGTCGTGAAGTGATAGAGTTTTTAGAAAAAAACTGAAAAATGAGAAAACCCCACGCAAACTGGATTCTTTCAGCACCTACTCCCTCTAAAGTTAATGCTCCAATAATCCAGTAATCCTGAGAGTGGACAGAGCCTAAAAACTAGTCATTTAGATAAGAAACGTCACAACTGAGCTGTTGAAACTGTACGGAGAAGACACGACTCTTCACTCATCGTCAGAGCAGCGAAATCACCAACACGTATCAGTGACATGGAAGTGTTTATCTGAGCTTTCCCGACATCACCGAGCGGAAGCGCAAACAACGCGTGTCCTGCGGGCGTGATGCAAGCGTGATGCAAGCGTCCTGCTGCAGCGAATATATTGCAACGGGCTGACAAGTGTCCGACAGCTGTAACACACAGATTACTGTCAAGGGGACTTTTCGGTATTTTGAAATAATTCGATGATGTCAATCCCATTCTACACCTTTTTTTAGATTTTAGATTTAGATTATTGAAATGGCAACCTACCCAGGTAGGTATTTTAAGCCAAGTAGGAATGAGAAATGAGTGTAGGATGATTGTGGCGATGATCTTGTAGTCTTGTTACTGACTAAGGCTAACATGTTCCTTAGACAGGACTGTTAATTAATAGCCCAACAGCCAATGGCAACTAAGGGATCTACAGTTTAACGTGGAATCCGAACCACGGCCTCTGAATTACGAACTGGTCTAATTATGAGGATGGCCTTTGCGGATTAACGTAGTATTCAATAGTACGGACGTTAATCCACACAAGAGAACACCACACCCACCGACCATCGCTCATAACTATCCACAATTCGTGACCTCCAAGTAGCTGGATTCTACTACCCACCTAATCACAATCAAATCTGAAACTGAGTTTCAAATTTTGATTTTTTTACAGAATGCATTGTTTAATGTTGATAACTGGCTGGGTGGCCCTTGGTTATAGTGCCTGCCTTAAAAATAAAGTCACCGGCAAATCCCGCAAGGATAACTTCTGGATCTAGTCGTTATTTACTCATTAGGCCAAAATGATGCCTCTTAACAGGGAGGCAGGGGTACTGGTGCTGGAACCTATGGGCTAAAGGATAATGTACGTATTCTGGTCCCAATAGTGTTTTTCCCACAGTGTTCTAGGCTGAGGTGTCAGTGATCATGGAATGTGCTCTGTACAATCTCAACATTGGTTGTACGAACAGGAGCATCACCATCTTCTCAGACAGTCAGAGCACTTGACTCCTGTATCTTCAACTCCTGGTGTGGTCTCAGCCCTTGGTAGTAGTGACAACGTCGCCCTCTGTTGGGTCCCTGGTCATTCAGCTATTAAGGGGAACGAAGTAGTGCATCGTCTACCAAATGAAGGAGTAGTGACTCCCTTCATGGGACCTCAACCTTTCTGCACATACCAACCAAGAAATCATGGCTTGGGAGCATGAGAGTTATCGCAGACGTAGGTCAGATCACCCCTTTCTGAAAGTGAGTAAGTTTACGCTCCGTTCCTCCGCGAGGGTTGTGGAAGATCTACAACTAGGTAGGTCGGAGTTAAGACACATCATAGGTCTTCCTTGAGAAAGTACCTGGCATGGCTGGGATTTTACACTGAGCATCTAACATGCAGATGGTGCAGACAGTCAGAGGAGACTGCAGATCATCTGCTGTTTGACTCTACTGGACTCTATGAGGTAAGGACTACAACTCTTGGATCCATGGAGAGGGGTATACACCTGCCACCGGAGGAGCTGGTCGTAGGTTGCAACAGTTTGTCAGGCTCTTGAGACTGGAGTGAACCTGAACTTTCATCATAACCATCAGGGGGTGCGCAAAAATCTAATTTGGCTAACGTACCTAGGGACTTGTCTCCAACCCCTTTATGTCAATGCAATTCCTCTTAACAACAGCTCGACATAAGACGGGCCGGGGTTTGGACGGTTTCATACCTTATAAGAGAGTACAATATAGTTGGCTATATTTGTGTCACGTGTCAAGAGGTGATGGTGCGAATGGAAGAGAGAATCTGAACTCAACATGGATCTTCTAGCGTGAGGAAAGAAAATCACCTTGTTGATTAACCAAAAATTATCTCAGTATCTCAGCTTGTTCCTTTTAGCAAGTCCTTTAGCTTAGTCTAAATAAACCTTTGTTATAATATACTCATTTTTTTACCAATAATGATATGTATCGTTATTTATTATTGTTTGTGTCTGTTATATTTCAGCTCATTTCGATCTTATATCTAATTAATCAGAATTTTGTGACTATTGGATAATGCATGTATAGATATATATGGTACTCTTCCCATATGGTTAAACAAATGTAAAAAAGGGTGTCACCGTGAAAAATAAAATAAACAATGTCGAGGTCCTTCAATAAAACTGAACATTCATGTGAATATTAACTCAGATGCACTTAAAAATTTTCTGCCATTTCGTTTATGTTCAATGTATCAATTTCATGGTGTACGTAAAATCTCTCTATATATAAAAGAACGCATGTTCTTTATGCGTTGTCAAACTAGTATTCATTCTATTTATTATTCATTTTATACCCCACAAGTTTTCATTTTATTGCGTTTTAACTTTCTAAAAATAATCTTATGGAGAATAAGTTTGTTTACAAATTTTTTACAATCAAAACATTTTATTCCTTAAGCTACAGCTATTGGTTTACTTTCTATTAGCAATACTATCTAATGTCATCTGAATCCAATATCATCTGAATCTAATGTCATCTGAATACTTCATTAATCTATATAAATAAAATTAGAGTTTTGTCTGTACATTACTCAGAATTATTCATTTTTTAGTTATTTATACTTTTTGTGGGTTAGAGAAGCCGAAACCGTATAACTAATAATAATAAAGCTGGGTATCGATTTATTTCTTTGTATTGATTTGTTTAGGATTCAGGTTTACATTTTGGTATGATGATCTTCCTTCTACTGATTCCTACAACCCGCACAAAGGACGGGCTTACTGCTAGTGTAAAACTAAGAAGTAAATATGTAATGTACAAAATCAACAGCTTTATTTGACACGTTAATAGTTTACGGTTTTAGGGGATTATGATATTATATTTTTTATTTTCCATCTGATTAAATGTTACGTGTTTATATGATGGTTGGATAAAAAATGATTACAATGTTTATACATATTATGTTTATTAAAATATTCAGCTGTCGTATACCTAGATATAGAAAAAGTCGTGTTGACTACACCTTTTTTAACTCAAGAATGGCTGGACATATTTTAATGATTATTGATTTTTTATTCCATTTTGGATGTTAGATTACGCGAGTATTATTATAAAAAATGCTGCGATTCAGAAAATTTAATTTTTCCTATAAAAGCCGTATTACAGTTAGGTTTGATTTGGGTTCAAGTTGGATTAGAAAACTGTGAATCAATCCACTCAGATTTATTTGTGTTGTGGCAATGTTATTAATATGTCTTATCGCGTCGGTATTGTTATTAACTATGCCACGATCCAGAATATCTAATCTTTCACAAAGAAGCTGTAATGCTATTCGACTTCAGAACATGGCCAATCTAAAATATGTGTGTGTAATAAATGAAAAATGCTAATACAGTACTGAACTAATCAGTAAGCCTAGTACAATTTGTCGGAACTAAATGGTGTTGGAATAACTGTATGAAATAAAAGCAAAGTAATATATATATATATACTATCCAAAATATTTTGATTTTGCAGAAAACAAAATATGAACAGACCAAGGCCAGTTAAAATGACCTAAACTCACTGGCCCAAGCGGCCGCTGTGTCTGGATTGGTAGCGCGGAGAACTACCAATTCGGTGATTTCTTGATGGATTATTTAAATACTTATATATTAAATATTATTTAAAGATTGTGTTATTTTTAAATACACGTTTAGGTCTAGTCCTATATATTTCACCGAACAATGCTCGGTCACCAGGTACTAATAATATAAACATTCATTTTGTTAGCCAATATTGTTATAAAAATAATTATATTTATGGCTCTTAAATCGTTCTCAACTTACTAATCCGTAACATATTATTACCTTATAAATGTCTTATCAAATCACAAATCTTATACATGTGGGTTGCCTGGGAATCCAAAATTCCCTTTTTCCCTCGTTTTGAGGCCGCTACCTGGCCGGGCGGCCGTGGAAGTTGATCATTCTCGTGGGCTCCTAGTTGACCCTTCTTAATCCCCTCTAATGAGCGTGTAAGTTCGACCCTTCGCCAGAACCCAAAATACTCGTGGAGATTCGGTCACCCCCGTATTCACCATCTGGTCACGGATCTGACTAAACATTTGTACCATTCACGTTTATCTCACTGAATGGTTTCGTTTCGTAATTTGAAGACATCTGTTCGATCCTGGTACAAAGTTGAACAACCTGACACAACGAAATTAGAACAATAATAACGGATCAACTGAGAAGAAAAGGAAAATAGGAGGTCTTCGAAAAAGATACTGCTCTGGAAGATAATGGGTCAATAAGAAGAAGTGACGTCATTGTCATTGATATAAATAATAAATACATTATTGACCCAACAATTGGATTTTAATCTAGATTAGATTTGAAAACTGAAATGGCGGCCATACTACAAGGTATTTTAAGCCAAGTATGAATGAGGATTGAGTGTAAGATGATTGTGGCGCGATCTTGTAGTCTCGTTACTGACTACAAGATCCCCACTCACTACAAATGTTTCTAGACATGACCAATAGTGACCAATTCCATGACCAATTCTGGCTTGGGGAGGGGCCTCCGCCTTAGTGCTGGAACCTTTGGCAGTATTACAGAGATCCATTATAAAAACTATCCTACACAAAAACCAAAGATATCCAACCAATTTACTATTTATTGAATTTCCCGTTCTTAATATTAGACAACTCTTTTTGAAGACTTTACTAATTTACATAAAAGAAAACAAAAACTCTATTTTTACCTTAACTACGCATCACTATGAAACCAGGAGGAAGGAAAATGTTGGCTTTCGAATTCCTAAACTAATCCACAGAGCAAATTTATTCAATTCCTTTTATCTAGCACATCAACTTTACCGTAATCTTCCCTGCGAGATTTTATTGGCCGAGGGAGACAGTCTCGCTATTTTTAAGCGAAAAGTGGAGGAGTGGCTGCACCGTATCGGTTCCGTGGCTGCAGAACAACTTATTGTTTCTCCTTATGTGTAAAGTGGTAGACTATATCCAAATATAGTGACTCGAATAATTTTCATTCTTTTTTAAAAATTTCGTTAACTTACATGACTTATCTTGTCGGGTCCTACTCAACAATTTCTTCTTTTCATATTTCACCTTTGCAATTTGGCTACCTTTTGTTCTGGTGACGCACTTTTACGCTGTTGTATTTTTTTTTCTTTATTTCTTCACATTAATAGCATCAATAGGATTATATTTGTTTTCCCCTCTAGACGCTATAATATTCTATGTTGTTTATTTTCATTAAACATGAACTGAGAGACTGTTCGGCTCATCCTCACACTCAGACGCATAGTCTTGTGAGGATTTTCCAGTAATAATAGTGTGTTTGTTATGACAAAACTTGTATATTTTATTATGGAAATAAAAATCTTGAATCTTGAATCTTGAATCTTGAATAGTTGATTAGTAGTCAATAGTAGTAATAGTTGATTAATAGTCCAACAGTCTATGGCATATCTAAGGAACCTACAGACCGAACCACGGCCTCTGAATTATGTATTAGTCTAATAATGAGGATGGTCTTTGCGGATTAACGTAGTATTCAATTAGCGGATTTTACTCTACACAAGAGAAAACTACACCCACCGACCATCGCTCACAACTGTCCACAATTCGTGACCTCCAAGTAGCTGGATTACAGGACGTCGCCACCGTCTCAGACTAGTGAAAACCGAACGGAACGAGTTAACGAAGAAAAGAAAAAAGAAAAGGATTTGATTATCATCAGGAAAAATACAGCATTTAAAATCTCTAAGTAATTTGCATTTTAATTGGCGCTAGAGGAACAGTACCAAATTTATTATAACATTTTTGGAAAAAGCTCACGTCAGTCAATAAAACTCTTTCACGATTGCCATAAACATCAGTAAAATTTTCCTGTACAATTATGTAAAATAATCTAGATTTAATGTTACAAAAGTCCTTGTATTTTAGCAACTCACGTTAGTGAAAAATGTAAAATTAAAAAAATCTTTCTTATAAATTATACATTTTCTTATTAGTAGGCCAATGTAGTTTAATAATTTTGAAGTTTGCTATCAATGTACTAATTTTGTCAACAACAATAAATATATTATTATTAAATGACTAGCTGACCTAGAAAATGGTGGATTTCGGGGGCAATTCAAAATTTTCAAATGTAAAACCCCATCGAGATGTAGGCTACCTCATTTTCAAGGTCTTAAAATTTAAACATTATTGGGGGTCTCTACCTCAACATAGTACAAAATGGCTGACTTTTAAAAATTATGACCCTGGATGTTTATATAGTCCCTTCCCTCCTTGGTTTTCGCTAGGCATAAGGAATTCGGAAGTTTATTCCTACATCTTAGACCTTAGGTACCTCCCAATATTTTTAATTACTACAAACGTTATTTTACCTATTACAATGAATCCCATCATTGAAAATAGCTTTAAATATAAATTGTCGTGAAACAAAAATACTTCCTACAAACAGAGTTTCCTGAGTTCAACCTGTAAAGAGAAAAATATCTACAAATATAAAGGGCTTTTACTGTAAAATGTACATCGTCACGAGTAGCGTAAAATAATGTTACCATATATCTTCATTTAACGACTGATTTTAAATTACACCATTCATGCATTTACTGCTAACACATAAATCTGACATCCCGTTCCTATATTGCCTTCTATATGCTTTTTTTCTAAAATCAATAGTCTACTATTATAATGTACGAGTATTATATTTAATACTTACAAGAAAATTTCCATTTTCGTATGAATTGGTAACTGTATTTTAATTACTCATTAATTAAAAATACTTCTTGATATAAAGAATCAGTCTTGTTGATATGTTGAAAACATATTCATTTGAAAAGTACTAGTTTTTCATTTATTCTTTTTTCGATTCGTTTAGCTTACAATTTCTAATTCTCTTTTAAACATTAATGTTTGATGTGAGTAGATTTCAATATAAAACTACAGTTAAACCAATGAAATCAATTAGGCTAAAGCAAACCATTTTAAAACATCCATTGAGGAAAATTATTTTGTATTAACTTAAAAACGGATGTCCAATTTCATTTGGAATTGGGGGAGATAATAAGAATAAGAATAGTTTATTTCCAAGAGATACAACAGTTTACATAATAACACGTACAGTACTTGCTTTCTACATACAAACATCAGTCTATTAGCACTCATTTAAATAGTTTAGCAAAAAAATACAAGTAATGAAACACAAACAAATAATAAACATAGAAAATTCACATTAATATAACTTACTTACTAGGCTATAACTTACTAAATAGATATAATGCACTTAAAATAATATGACTAAATATGTTCTCTTGAAAATAATAATGCCTCTAAAGGAAAAATCCTGTTTTGAGGCATTTCTTAGAGGCTGGACGAGCGAAAAAAAACTATTTGAACAATTAATAATGCAATAAATTGTGTTAATATTTGTAAATCCACAAATATTTAATATCAGGGACCAGCCCAATAGTCAAATATTAATATATTTAAAATTAGAAAGTTGATATATACTATAAAACCCGATACTGGACATAAATACGAATCTTTGCTGGTGATGGTACATTTCCTAACAAAACCCTTGTTCAAATCCCGAATTTTATGGAGTAATAGTTTTGTACTCAACATTATCTCTTAATTTTAAAGTAGTTTTATTTACCATTTGTAAACCAAAGAAGCAAGATATTTCAAGGTATTAATACTGTATATATAATTTTCTCAAATGTATGTGATAATAGTTTTCAATTAAAACAAATGTTTATAATAAAGTTGCGTGGTTCAGTCAGTAACAAAATTTATTTTAAATATTTAGAAAGTTGGGTGAAACTATCGAAAGATAAAATACAGTTTTAGTAGATGGGCATCCTAAGTAGTTAAACTGCATAGATTTTGAAGCTGGTTTACCTTACTCAAACTACTCTAATTAATTGAAAGTAGATTGTTTTCAATAAACTGGATTACTATTTAAATTTTCAAATAGTTAATAGTATATTTTGACCATGTGTTGCAACATACAGTTTAAGTTACGAGGCTCAGTCGTTAAAAAAAATAGTCACAAATGAAAGTTGTTTTCAGTCGAGTATTTCACACTTTAGCCAACTACTCACTGGCAAGTAATAAATCATGTTATGCTGTTTTCTCATGTGACGAAAATAATAATTGTGAATCAGATGATTTGTTACTGATTTTGAAAATAACAAAGTATTGTTTTTAACAGCTTTCACTTTTTGCAACTCAGTGTTGTTGACGAAATACAGAAATACTTTTTAATATACTGATTTAATGAAAAGTGTTTTTAAGAAGCTGATATTTCTTTTACACTGTTTTTGACCATATCACATGTAAAACAGCTGTTTTTCCAAGCAGCATGACGAAAACATAATTTAACAACGATATTAACTGTTTTTCCTTGCAGTCGTTAATAAGGAAAATGCGGTTACGTAAACGAAGGGGACGTGTTAAATCGCTTGACCTTGGTTGGCTTCAGTAACTGTTTCTTTTGTGGAACATAATCCATCGACTTCGTTCCGCCGAGCGATCTTTCTACAACCCGGATTATTATTAGACCTTTGTTGTAATCTACATTTTCACTTTCACTCATTTATATAAGCTATGTTATTGATTAGATTATTGAAATGGCAAACTACACAGGTAGGTATTTTAAGCCAAGTATGAATGAGAAATGAGTGTAGGATGATTGTGGCGCGATCTTGTAGTCTTGTTACTGACTAAGGCTGACATTTTTCTTAGACAGGGCTGTTAATTAATAGCCCATCAGCCGATGGTAACTAAGGGATCTACAGTTTAACGTGGAATCCAAACCACGGCCTCTGAATTACAAATTGGTCTAATTATGAGGATGGTCTTTGTGGATTAATGTAGTATTCAATCGTGCGAACGTTAATCCACACAAGAGAACTCTAAATCCACTGACTATCGTTCACAATTACAGGTAGTAATTTAATCGTAGTTGAATACAGGATCATATCACATCTGGTATGTTAATGTTCTTATACTTGACTTAACTTTGTACTGACAAAACTGAGTCAGTCAGGTAAATTAAAAAATTGAACTGAATTCAATTAAATTGTTTTGAAGTGAATGGAACTTTTAATTAATAGGTTAACAGTCATTGGCAAATCTAAGGGATCTACAGTTTAACGTGGAGTCTGAACCTTTGCCTCTGAATTACAAATTGGTCTAATTATGAGGATGGTCTTTGTGGATTAACGTAGCACTCAATAGTTTCATTATGCTACTATGTTGTATGTTGTAAGCCTACAGGAGATAAATTAAAACATTCAACCCTGGGGTAGATTAATTGAAACAAATATTCTACGCACAGTAATATGATAAACAATACAAAGCAAAGTGCAGTTGAGTTCGAGTTTAGTTGGAACGTATCCCACAGGTTTGTAAAAGCGGTTCTATTCAAGGCAGGTCTTGAATGAAGAACCCTCCTAGTAATTGCCACCTTCACCTTCTCAGCTCTGCCACATGCGGCCTGCTCATCTAAACACGAATAAGCTAATATTCTGTTGAAATATTTACATTTTTAGGATATTATTTTGTTACTAGCAGTAAGCCCGTCCTTTGTACGGGTTGCAGGATTCAGTTTAAAAAAGGAAGATTATCATACTAAAATCTAAACCTAAAATCCTAAACAAATCAATTAAAAAAATCAATACTCAGCTTTATTATTTAGCATTACTTTACAATTAAATAGATTAGAACATTTATACCATAGTTATAATTAGTTATACGTTAAAATAACTTTTTGATATAGTATGATTTCGAAATTGGTTTAAAATCAATGACCAAACTGATATTTATTTGAGAGCTGTTTGTTTTACTTTCTATTAAATCTTTAAACTACAAAGACAGCTGATTATTACCAGGTTATTCATTGAAAACTGATGCAAAATGCGACTAATATCGCGTAAAAAGTGGGTTTTTAAATGCTCGTTATTTACTTTTCAAGGGGCGGCGGACAATTTCAAGCACTGATAAATCTTCTCTGTAATGTAGAGAATGCATGAAATACGTTTCATTGTTATCGGTTTCGGAGAAGACGGCGTAAATGCCTCTTGGAGCGTCACAGACACAAATTGAGATAAGACTGGTTTCGGCTTCTCTAACGCACGAAACCTAAAAATATCTAAACAATGAATAACTCTGAGCAATGTACAGACAAAACTCTAATTTCATTTATATACATTTCAGGTAATAAAATAATTATTTACACTGATATGTTATCTTTAAACTATTTAGGAATATAATTATAATTAATATTAGAATCTACAAAGTCATAATGCAGCCACTCTTTTGTATAGCACTAACAAATTAGACCCAGACGAAGTTAGCAACGTTTGCGAATACAAAATCATGTAGGATGTTAAGGACCAAATGATCATTTGGCACTTAATTACATGAAATATTGTTTTTTGTCGGTAACAAGGCAACAATATAATCAAAATAATCTCTCATCACACTAATACTCATGTAAATGTTGCAATACCATAAAAATTTGTTCTATAAATTGTGTTAGCATATTAATTTGTGGAACGCAAAAAGTTTAGTGGAAGTGTTTAACGGAAATACTGTCATATTGATATAAGAACAGCTGTTTAGATTAAATTAAAACATTCCTTTTAGACATATCCATGACCTAAACTATTCCTCACAGGGAAATAAATGCAATAATTTTGACATGGATATGTCTTAGCAGGGGGGGGGTGTTGGTGATTTTTAAGATGAAAAATATGTAACAGGTTACATATTTACTACCAGGGCTATTGTATTGAATTTTTTAGTATAAAAGAATAAAACAGCTGTTTAGATGAAGTGTGAACATTCCCTTTAGACATATCAATGATCTAACCTATTTCCCACAGGGAAGTAAACACATTTTTTATTGGGAACGGTCCAAATCCTAGTTTTGTAGGTCATGTTGTTCGATAGGTAAATTAGTTGCCCAACTACAAATGCCATCTGTTACGGAATCGAACCGAGAACCTTCGGATTACAAGGTGAGCAAGTCACCTCTGAAATACCCAGGAATTAATTAGCTACATGGATTAGGTCTAGAAAAGATAGGTAATATTTGAAATAGGAATTTAGAAAATAAAGAAAAACTTAGGAAACTACACAGAAGATTAGTACCAGCTTTGTGTATAGGCGGTGGAGTGATGGAAATAGGAGAATGTGCCAGGGTTGTGTAAGACGAAGAGAGGATTCAAACAGTACGAAGATTGTGAAAGAGTTTGTTGTTGGTCAATAAGACGGACGGCGCGGACTGAGTAAATCAGGAATAAGAAGGAGTGACCAAGTACCTAAAGATATAAGAAGAATTGGGAAAGAATTAAAATTGTTGGAGAAATCTTATTTGACAAATCAACTTTGATTTGAGTGGCCACTCGTGCTAGCAATTCTTTAGTATTGGTATTTGGTATTGTTGTGTTGGGATTTAACCTTTTACTTTCGAACCTTATACATAGTATATAGAGAAAGTACTTTTTTAAGGTGGTTTTTGGACTGATTTCTGTTTGTGTACAAACCCCGAGACCACAGTATTCGTCCGATTTTTATGAAATTATAAGTACATAGCTGCACTTTTGTTATTAGATTAGATTAGATTATTGAAATGGTGACCATACCACAAGGTAGGTATTTTAAGCCAATTATTATGAATGAGAGATGATTGTGGCGCGATCTTGTAGTCCTGTTACTGACTAAGGCTGACATGTTCCTTAGGCAGCACGGTTAATTAATAGCCCAACAGCCGATGGCAACTAAGGGACCTACAGTTTAACGTGGAATCCGAACCACAGCCTCTGAATTACGAATTGGTCTAATTATTAGGATGGTCTTTGCGGATTCACGTATATTCAACAGTGCGGACGTTAATCCATACAAGAGAACACTACTCCCACCGACCATCGCTCACAACTATTCACAATTCGTGACCTGTAAATAGCTGGATAACAGATACTAGACCACTTTTTTTTATTTTTATCATCCTACTTTTGAAAATACGATGTTTGTTGCCTACCTTACCATCCTGTTTTTGAAGATACGATGTTTGCTGCCTACCTTACCATGCTATGATTGAAGATACGATGTTTGCTGCCTACCTTACCATCCTGTGTTTGAAGATACGATGTTTGCTGCCTACCTTACAACGCTGTGTTTGAAGATACGATGTTTGCTGCCTACCTTACCATCCTGTGTTTGAAGATACGATGTTTGCTGCCTACCTTACCATCCTGTTTTTGAAGATACGATGTTTGCTGCCTACCTTACCATCCTGTTTTTGAAGATACGATGTTTTCTGCCTACCTTACCATCCTGTTTCACACTTTTTTCAACACTTTTTCAGGTATCTGTACAATAATTTGCAAAGGATGATGTTCCTACTTGGTTTTGCTGGGTTCTTAATACTTAAAACTATTTTATTAGATGCTAATCTATGTAGTTAGAAAAGTTATAGACCCTCTAATAATAGAAAAACTAAATCAGATATTTACAAGTACAGTAATTTAATAATTATAAGTAATAAGTAAGTAAGTTTAAAAAATCCATAATCAACTTATTCAACTTCTCACTTTAATAATGCATAAATGTTGGTTTTTCGTTCACCAATTTGATCAAAACAAATTTTATTCTATGGCATTTTTATTTGTTTTATATTACAACTTTTTCTTAACGGTCTCTGTACATTATTGTGATTGTTTATTTATCTAAAGCAACGTGTTTCGTAGAAAAGCTGATTTTAAATTTTTAATCTAGGGAAACATTGAAAGGTTTATTCAAGATTGTTATACTCTGGAAGTGCGAGATATAAATCTTTCTTAGTGAAAGGTTATTTTCACAACTCAGCGATTCAGCTAAAACAATGAGTTATTAATGGATGTTTGTGAAATGGCTTCGTAGAATTATCAGCCGTCAGTTGTTGATGATAAAGCAAGAAAGACAGAATAGGTGAGACACTTGCTTACTATTCATTCAACGTACATAATGATCCTAAAGTACTTTCAAAAACTTGAACAAACTTTTCATTCTTGGAACAGGGGTCGATTATTCACATAAAATAGACAGGATTCATTTGTAGACATGGATCATTTTGTTTTAGATTGCTGAAACATCTACACAATCAATTTGGAACGGAGACGTGTCCTATAACCCAGCTACTTGGAGGTTACGAGTTGTGGATAGTTATGAGCGTTGTGAGCGATGGTCGGTGGATGTGAGATTCTCTGGTGTGGATTAACGTCCGCACTACTGAGTACTGAGTTCATCCGCAAAGACCATCCTCATAATTAGACCAGACCGTAGCTAAGAGTTGTGGTTCGAACTACACGTTAAACTGTAGGTCCCTTAGATGGCATTGATTGTCGGGCTATTAATTAACTGACTTGTCTAAGGAACATGTCAGCCTTATGCAGTAACAAGACTAAATGAGCACGCCAAAATCATCTTACGTTCATTTTAATTCTTACTTGGCTTAAAATACCTGTCTTGATAGGTCGCATGAAGGTAACAGTGTACAAACCTAACCTAACAAACGATAAACTTATCACAAAATAAACAAATTCCAGTCGGTAACGTTAGCTGGAACCAGAGGTGACTCTGGTTCCTGGAAGACATCGGCGGGCGGAGAACGGAACAAGCGGGGCGAAGCCCGTGAAGTCACCGCTCTAGGAATTCGCCCAGGAGTCGACGTCATTGCGCCTTGGAGGACCCCCCTCCACTGCGGCGGCGGAGCCCCCAGCCACACGGTTCTACCTTCACGCCGCCTCTGCAGCCAGTCGCCAGTCATTGTTGAGCCGCGGAACGATCCACCAAGGTACGGACGCCGTATCCGACCACGACCCATTGTTTACTTCCAGTTCCTCGTGTTCAACCCATCGTGGTTCCTCAAGTTTCAGGATGATGCGTGAGTTGTGCCCGTAGAAGTGTACATTCCTGCCGTTGTCACCTGTACCGCGAAGTAATTCTGTAAACCCACGTTGTGGGGTAGTGTGCAGTTGTAGTGACGTCTAGCTAGAGGGATATTTGTGAATAATGTTTGGAATCAAGAGGATAACCTGTGTAACGATGGAGAGGCGAGTCAGCTCACTAATGTTGTTCATCCTCTTCGTACATACGGTAAGGGGTTGTGTTTACAATTATTATTGTAAGTTGTTGTAAAGTAGTTACGTTCTTTCATTCCGTAGTTCTAGTTGTGTACTTCTTCGTTATGATGCTGTGTTTACGGATCACGTCAGTAGAATAAATAAAGGTTAAATACCTTCTTAGCTGCCTTCTGAATAGCGTAGTTGAAACACACGTTTCGACACATGTGATGGTGTAAATTATCAAATCTTTTACCTTGAAACTCGATTGAACACTTATTTGTTTGTACTTCCACAAATTTACAGGCAGTTATTTTGTAGTTTTATTTCATAAATAATACTTTTAATCTTCCCCCAGATCAGTACACATCCTGTGTACAACACTAGCCACATAAACCAGCTTGGATTAAAAGTTCAACTAAATTAACTTAAAGATACTGTTGTAGCATATTTACGTTTATCCTTGGCAACAATTTTAATTGATTCAAGAGACTTTAACGAGTGGTATTCAGAATTGTCAATTTCAAAATCATTTTTCCTACAAGTTGAATAAAAATATCGAATTAAATTTTTTAACGTTAACGTTGGATTTACTGTTTAAAATTTTCAAATATCGAAATAAAATTTACAAATCAAGACTTTTTATTTCGACTAAAAAACCAGTGAAGTGTTCGTAGTGCTTTACATTAATTTCATCAAAGTATTATTTTTGTGTGAATTAGAATCAAAAATAAAAAATAAAAACTGAAAAACCTTTTTCCCTAAACCTCTGAAAAACGTATTGCTTTCACACACCGAATCATAAGTCTTAAGTTCATTAGTTGAGAAATTTTTTGTTATATGGATGGCTGCGCATTGTATCTAGAAACCCTTCTTCAAGAATATTTGTTATGGTTTTACATACAGCTCATAATAATAACATAATCGTAAAAACAAACATCTGTCAAAATTATCCTGTGGTAAATGTTCTTTAACAAAATTTCTCTTGGAATCCTATAGGGTTTAAAATATAACGACAACTCGCAAGGTAACCTTTAACTAAGTTTTAAGCTTAATACAAAACCAGTATTAGGTAAACATCAAATTGGAACACAGTCAGTAAGATAAACGAGGGGTTAATTAAACTACAAATGGTTGTTGTGACATTAAAGATGGGTTTGATTAATCAATTATTCTATTGATTTTAGCAAATGCACATCGCAATAAATCACATAATAAATGATGTTTTAATCACTTAGGCTATTTCATCCTCAGATGACATATAAAATGTAAGATAAATACTTTACGTATAACAAATCAACGTGAAATTGTTAAGAGGCTTTTCTACTGTAAAAGATGAAAGATTTATACTACGATTTCCGTTATCTTTTATACACGTCATAAAATGGATAAGCAATGACCTCGGACTAGGGTCAACGCCCTCTCCTTTGAAGTGGCCGACCCGGGGTGGAGAATTGTTATATGTATATGTGCAATTGAGAAACAATTAGGAGAAAAACCACGGTCCGTTCCTTGTTCCCGCAGAATATAATGATGCGGCTGAAGAAGCGACGGAAATACGCTCGAGGGCGAAGCCCGGATACACAGGAGTCGTGTGGTACATTTGGAGTTCAGCCAGAAACTGTAAGTGCGTACTCACTTCGACTTCCATAGTTCATGCCATAATCAGAAAATTTCAAGGGAGGTTGTGTATTTTCTTTTCTTTGCTGCGGGTGCAGTATGTTCTTTTAAATGTGTTTTTTAACCATGCTCTTGTTAATACACGAAGCCTACCTGATATGTGATGGGTAATTGATAAATAGCCCAATTAATTTCTAGTATAAAGCTGACCCTGTGAACTTCGTAACGCCCAACAGTAAATATATGTTAACTTTAAGATTGGTCATGTTCTGAAGTCGAATAGCATTACGGCTTCGTTGCGAAAGATAAGATATTCTAGGTCACGGTTTAGTTAACAACAATACTGAAACGATAATCTTATATATTTAATACACTAGGCCTATTTTTGTGATAATTGTTTTGGAGCGGTGGTGCTACCAATCACCATGTCCAAGGTGTCGTTATAAAGGTCTTAGCATGTAGTTTTGCCATCAATTTAAAAAATTTTGAAAATTCACCGTGGACATGGAAAATAATGGGGTCAAAGTCGCGATTTTTCCCATAAACTTAACATGGAGGTAAACACCGACGATCGAGAAATCAGCTGTTTATTTAAGGAAGTGGTTAAATAAACAAATCAAATCAAGACTTTTTATTTCGACTAAAAAACCAGTGAAGTGTTCGTAGTGCTTTACATTAATTTCATCAAAGTATTATTTTTGTGTGAATTAGAATCAAAATTAAAAAATAAAAACTGAAAACCCTTTTTCCCTAAACCTCTGAAAAACGTACTGCTTTCACACGCCGTATCATAAGTCTTAAGTCAATTAGTTAAGGAATTTTATCAAATGGTTTCAAATTTGTTATACGGATGGCTGCACATTGTATCTAGAAACCCTTCTTCAAGAATATTTGTTTTGCTTCACATACAGCTCATAATAATAACATAATCGTAAAAAACAAACATCTGTGTCAAAATTATCCTGTGGTAAATGTTCTTTAACAAAATTTCTCTTGGAATCCTATAGGTTTAAAAAATATAACGATAACCTGCAAGGTAACCTTTACGAAAAAAATACTTACCACAAACTAAGTTTTAAGTTTAATACAAAACCAGTATCAGGTAAACATCAAATTGGAACACAGTCAGTAAGATTAACGAGGGGTTAATTAAACTACAAATGGTTGTTGTGACATTAAAGATGGGTTTGATTAATCAATTATTCTATTGATTTTAGCAAATGCACATCGCAATAAATCACATAATAAATGATGTTTTAATCACTTAGGCCATTTCATCCTCAGATGACATATAAAATGTAAGATAAATACTTTACGTATAACAAATCAACGTGAAATTGTTAAGAGGCTTTTCTACTGTAAAAGATGAAAGATTTATACTTCGATTTCCGTTATCTTTTATACACGTCATAAAATGGATAAGCATTGACCTCGGACTAGGGTCAACGCCCTCTCCTTTGAAGTGGCCGACCCGGGGTGGAGAATTGTTATATGTATATGTGCAATTGAGAAACAATTAGGAGAAAAACCACGGTCCGTTCCTTGTTCCCGCAGAATATAATGATGCGGCTGAAGAAGCGACGGAAATACGCTCGAGGGCGAAGCCCGGATACACAGGAGTCGTGTGGTACATTTGGAGTTCAGCCAGAAACTGTAAGTGCGTACTCACTTCGACTTCCATAGTCCATGCCATAATCAGAAAATTTCAAGGGAGGTTGTGTATTTTCTTTTCTTTGCTGCGGACTCTTGTTAATACATGAAGCCTACCTGATATGTGATGGGTAATTGATAAATAGCCCAAT
This sequence comes from Nephotettix cincticeps, assembly GCA_023375725.1. Classification (NCBI taxonomy): domain Eukaryota; kingdom Metazoa; phylum Arthropoda; class Insecta; order Hemiptera; family Cicadellidae; genus Nephotettix; species Nephotettix cincticeps. Next base: position 4,845,802 of record CM041785.1, read on the forward strand.
TAATTTTTAGTATACTAACTGAACCTGCGAACTTCGTAACGCCCAACAGTAAATATATGTTAACTTTAAGATTGGTCATGTTCTGAAGTCGAATAGCATTACGGCTTCGTTGCGAAAGATAAGATATTCTAGGTCACGGTTTAGTTAACAACAATACTGAAACGATAATCTTATATATTTAATACACTAGGCCTATTTTTGTGATAATTGTTTTGGAGCGGTGGTGCTGCCAATCACCATGTCCAAGGTGTCTTTATAAAGGTCTTAGCATGTAGTTTTGCCATCAATTTAAAAAATTTTGAAAATTCACCGTGGACATGGAAAATAATGGGGTCAAAGTCGCGATTTTTGCAATAAACTTAATATGGAGGTAAACACCGACGATCGAGAAATGAGCTGTTTATTTAAGGAAGTGGTTAAATAAACAAATCAAATCTGACAGTTAAACACGGTTCTTTCTTTTTTCTTTAATGAAGACATCATCGTACAGCTGGCAATAAAACACCAATTTTTATTTGCACAAATCCAAAACATAACCAAAATGAAAATCTGTTAGGAAAATCTAAACTTAGTTTCTAAACATAGTTATTGGTGGACAGGTTGTCTTCTTAACAGCGCACGATTTCGTACGCCAGGTACGCTAGTACATATTAATAACATTCTCCCAAAACAAATAAATTTGTTAGTTATCAAAAAACGTTTGGTAACGCGGTTTTTCACATAAAAATATTTAAACAGAACCCTTTTTAATAGTTTTATGAATACTGGGATTCACTTTACTTAAGACTACTTTTTGTAGAAGAATAAGTCTCACAAGACATTTCACACTGAGACAAGTTGACGTATGAGGACAGAAAAGAGGATTTCTTCCAGTCTTTCTTTTCCAACTGAGAAATTGTCTTGTTGACCGATTTAGGTAAAATATATTGGTAATGTAAAAGGTGGTAACACATGTCCGGATCTCCAATTTTAGAAGAAAAAAAATATATATTTATATTAATATATATATTGTAAACAGTACCTCCTTATAATCTTCATCTCGTTGAACATTATTATTTATTTTGGCAAAGGGAGACAAATTTATCTTTAAATGTAATACAAGCGTGTTCCTGTAACAAAATTTTGTTCTTTGGTATTTTAGAAAAATAAACATTAACTGTATTTATTGAACGAAGTATTTGAATATTTAATTAAGCCTTTAGTGTTTTTATTTTGAATTAAATTAACAAACTAGAAAAAAATTAAGGAGTTATTAAGGAATACGATGTAGCACTAAAACTGATAAAGATTACACCAATAAACATAATTTCCAGAACTTAATAATTGTGAAGAAAAAAACATCCAACTACCCAAAATGTCTGTAGTACATCCACCATATTGGATTTGTTATTTCTGTTAAGAGTTCTGAAACAGACTTCCTTCAAACATTATTTCCTAAATTTGAGACACATCAGGTTAGTTAAAATAAGAAAATATCTGTCAAAAATATATTTAACAGCAATGTCAAAGGTCAAAATGCGAGCTAATAGTCTTGTAATAATAGTTTTTGTAGATCTGATCTTTTTCATATACTTATTTATTTTTTGTACAGTACAAACCATTTAGATTGCTAGACATAATAATACAATATCAATAGACACCAATTGAAAGTGAATTACAACATAATGGTCCTTCGAGCCGGATCCTTATGTTGTAACTCACTCTTTTTACTCTAGTACAATTAAATACTCAATAGATCTCAAGAATCCATTTTTATTACTAAAATTAAACATAAACAATAAACACACATATGATAAGTTACACATAAGAAGTGATAAAGAAAGACAGGGGATCTTTTTAGCATTTAATATTGGGTTTTATGGAAAACATAAGAACACCGTCCTTATGGGAAATGACTCAAAAGTCCAAGGGAAAGCCACATGACCGTGAATATTGGCAAATGACGGTACTTAAGCGACCCTGGCGGCCAGTCACGGAGTTAGGATGTGTGTCAGTTTGGAGATGTACTCCAAGATAATTATGCAGATCTACAACACGGAAGGTTAGGAATTGTGCTGGAAGAAGCACAGATAATACTGCAAGAACCGTTACATCGTGCGGTCTAACGTACAAATTAACGCGGCTCATTAGTACTGGTGAAAATAACAGTTATTTTTCTCAAAATTATTGTTATTACAGGTATTAACGTTATTTCCACTTCCATCTGTTTCTTTTCGCGGAGTTTTTATGTTTCTTTTGCGATAAGTTTTTAGAATGTGGTATTTTAATGGAATCTTAGTTACTAATAGAATTATCGTATAGTCGTGTGTTCGTATGTGTTCCACTTTTAGTAAGTTTGCTTCATATGTTTAAGTTAAAACATCACCTTTGACCATCCATTATTAGATAGTTACTGAAATGGCAACCTACTCAGGTAAGTATTTTAAGCCTTTCAAACACTGAGATGTTCCTTAGACAGAACTGTTAATTAATAGCTAACCATCAATGGCATATCTAGGGGACCTACAGTTTAACGTGGGTCCGAACCACTGCCTCTGAATTACGAACTGGTCTAACTATGAAGATGGTCTTTGTAGATTAACGTAGTATTCAATAGTGCGGACTTTAATCCAAACATGAACACTATCCACAATTCGTGATCTCCGAGTAGATGGATCACAAGACACGCCACGGTTCCAGTAATAATGGATAGTCAAAGATATTACGAAAAATGAAAAAGAATAGGTAATTTAATGTTTCGGACTGGCCCTACCGCAGCTGACATGCTTCTTCTTTCCCCTTAGCATGTTTAGTCTTGCTGCCAGTTTATGGAATAATGCATATTAGATATTAGACTCTTCCCCACACACAGACTTAATAGAACAGACTATTATATGGATAAAGATTTCCTTTATCTAAAAATTCACTCAAAACTGTATTTTTATTTTTTGGAAATACAGTAAATAAGTCTTAAATCTTGCATCGAGTGATCGGGATCGGATGGTCGGAGCAGATATATATTTTACAACCTTTTCGTGTTTATGTATGTTTTTCGACCACACAAAATAATTTGCAAATCTATAGAACACTCTCGATCTGTGATTCGACTTTCGTATGTCGAACTAGGCGTGCGATACTACCATGAGAAAGCGACCTGATTATTTGTTCTCTACAAATATACTTTATTCCAATATTTTAAAAGTCTGTAAAAGTAAAGAACTGTATTTAAGGCAGTAACATTTTTATCTTCGAATATAGGTTACTTGTGAAGAACCAATTTTAGGAGCGACTAAAAACTTTTAGGGATTAATTTGAGCGATAGCGCAGCAACAGTATAGTCTCGGCCGGGTGGCTGTAACCCTATAACCTGAAGCCGTATGTGGTCGTAGGGTGGAAAATTTGAAAACGCTTACTTTGCAGAAAGACGAAGCTACATCACCAACCGCACCCTTACCGAGCCGAATATTATCCGGAGTAAGCCTGGGAACCTCACACGCACGCGCATTCACCACCAGGACCGGAAGTAAACAAAAATACCTCCGTCAGCACACCTGCGTACTCAGTGAATTTGCACCGCAATAATAATACAAGTATATAACAAATTCAATTTCAATCAATCAATACCTGTTGATAAATTAGAGTATTTTGCCTATTCTCCGTAACATTAACATGGAAAAGAGTATGCAGGTTTGCTGCTTTGAGGAACACAGAAAGTAGGCATTTTCACCATAAACTATTTTTATTTTGGCCATATACCAAGTTTTATCATAAATAAAGGAGTTTGCCTATTCTCCATAAGATTAACATGGGAAAGAGTATGCAGGTTTGCTGCTGTGAGGAACACATAAACTATGATTTTTTGGCATAAACGTATTGATACTAACCACATGAAGCTAAATACCAAGTTTCATCCAAACCTATTGGTTACTAAGGGAAATATTAATTTTTCCTTATCCTCCATAAGAATAGCATTTTAGCCCCTAAATACAATGCACTGTGTTTAGATTTTTTAATATTTCAGTAACCGTTAAAGATAGAGAAAAACCTTAAAGAACTAAATTGGGTAGTTTTGTGAGCTAATTCTAATGGTGAAAGATAAAATTTGAAATTTTTTAAACTACATGGGAAAACGCAAAACACCAATTTTGGGGTACAAACCCCCCCCCCAAACTATCCGTTCCGATTGACCGATATGTCTGGTTTACGAACTCGTCCGAGAAAATGTAGGAATACACGTCTCTATCAAATTCGGTCTCGATCGGACCATTTTTACGAGAGTTATCGTGTTCACAGACACCCCCCCCCACACACACACACCTAAAGACGAAAAATGACATGGTCCCGGGCTTAAGTCTTGCCGTGAGACCAACGGTAATAGCTTCTTTCCTGTGGGAAATTCCCAAAAATTTTTTGTCATCAGCAGTTATTGCCCAATTTCCTGTAATAAATTCTCTAAAAGACACTTGTTGCCATTGATCAAAATCGGTGCAAGTAATGAGTGTAATGGGAGGGGAGACAAAATGCGTTAGTTAGTGCTCTCAGCGCTGGATCAGCAAGGCTTACACAGCCTCACATCAGCACTGGTGATGGATTAATTTGTGGCATTTATCAACCTCTCTATCTTCGATTTTACATGTGTTAACTTGAAACTGAAACCATTAAGGATATACTTGAAAATGTGTTCAATATATAGACATAATAAATTGTTGTCCATAATCTAACAAGGAATGAGTATGTTAATCAAATCAGATCTTGAATAAAACATAATGCAAATTAGGACAATGAAATCTGAAATTGGTAAAACCAGATATTATGCCTTATTGTAAAGTGTATCTTTTACAATACAAATTTGATACATAATATGCATTCCTTAATTTCCCATAGGGAAGAAGCTATTACCGTAGGTCTCATGGTATGACTTAGGCCCGGGACCATGTTATATTTAGCTGCTTGTGGTTGAGGTTCATTTATTTATGCTTGATCATATTTTATGTGTTTATCAAGACAGCTAACTTACATACTCTTTTCCCATGTTAATCATATACAGATTAAGGAAACTCCTTTATTTATGGACAGATGTTGATGAAACTTGATATAAATGGTCAAAATATAAATTGTTTACACTAGAAACACCTACTTTCAGCGTTACTCACAGCAGCAAGCCTGCATACTCTTTCCCATGTTAAACTTATGGAGAATAGGAAAACCCTTATTTATTACGGTTGTTGATCAAACCTTAATGATTTCGAAATTCGCTGAGTACGCAGGTCTGCTGCTACGGGAGTATTATTACTTTTTACAAGCTTTACTGGATGGAAAAGAGCAAATTAATTCTTCATTGATATACATAAAGCTCATTCATTCACGATTAGATCGCCGACTATCTTGTATTTTTACATCATACTTGAATGGCATCCACATTATACTCAGCCGCGGGCTAAGATTGATGTCTGCACAATCAGGCAATCACAATCTAGTCAAGACAATAGTGATCGTTGGCTAGTCAGGGTGATTCATCACTTGATAATCATCTCGAGATGACGTATAGAGGATTATACAACACGTTCAGCAGTCTCTGAACACGTACGTTTACCAGGAGACCCACTAAGATTCACTTAATCCAGCATACGCATCGAGGAACAGCTGTTATTTTAAAAGATAATTTAAAAATAAACCTAGAGTCAGAGAGTTGGTTGACAAACTTGAGAGTCTACGTACCTAAAAGAGCGATGTAGCTAGTTTATGTCTCGTGGCTGCAAATCAGTTTACCATTACAGTACTGTTTACTTGATTCTGCGTCGACTTAATACTTTCTTAACAGGTCCAAAACCCAAATTGAGAGACTTTGCACAATGGGCTGCAATGGAAGCAAGACTTGTTAAATTGTTGTAAGAATACCCCATACCACTGTCGCAGCAGACCTGCGTACTCAGCGAATTTACAAATCAATAGTATAATAATAATGTATGACAAGTTTTATCAATATCTGTCGATAAATATGTGAGTAGTTTGCCTATTCTCCGTAAGATTGACATGGGAAAGAGTACGCAGGTTTGCTGCTGTGAGGAACATTGGGAGTAGGAATTTCTGTTTATACAAAGTTTCATAAACATCTGTCCATGAATAAATGAGTTTGCCTATTCCCTATATGATTAACATGGGAAAAGAGTATGCAGGTTAGCTGCCATGATAAACACTTAAACTATGATTTTTAAGAATTTAAGCATAAGATCTCAACCTTATGAAGGTAAATACCAAGTTTAATCCAAAAATATTGATTGATAAGTGAAATATTAATTTTTCTTTATATCTCGGTAACCAATGGAGATAAAACAAAGCTTTACCTTATTTGTGTAGTTTTTAAGCTTATTCTAATGGTGAAAGATAAAATTTAAAATTTATTAAATTATATAACTATGAAAAATGCAAAAAACTAATTTTTTGAACACAAACCTCTCGCAAACTTCCCGTTTCGATTGACTGATATGTCTGGATTACGAACTCGTCCGAGTAAATGTAGGAATACACGTCTCTACCAAATTTGGTCTTGATCGGACCGTTTTTACAATAGTTATCGTGTTCACAGACACACATATATACATATATAAATTTTAACGACTATTGTTTTCGGCATCTGGGCACCTTACGACGAAAAAATAACATGATCCCGGGCTTAAGTTTTGCCATGAGACCTACGGTAATAGCTTCTTCCCTATGGGAAATTCACAATGGACAAAAAAGTCGTAGTACGTAAGTCGCATCTCTTCCAGTTGCGTCGCCAAATCTCAGTGTTACTGCTAAGTTTGAGTCAATGCACACATACCTCGTCCTTCCATTGTTGCTTATCCGTGGTAGCGCCACCAGTTGCACCTCAATGGTGGCCCAGAGGGGTGAACCTATGCTTCTAGATTTCAAACAAGACGACCCAATCGAAACAGAAATACTACAGATAGTATTATCCTTCGCTAAAAAGCGCGCTGAACCATGGTGTCCTAGTTTGTCAGTCTTTCTTGGTGGACATAGTATAGGTAAAATAACCTATGCTATATATACCATAGTTTTGGGTCTCTTGCTAGAATAGTAGTTAGCGTCTAATATTCGGTGCAAGAAGTCACTGGGTCAAATCTCAGGATGCACATCTGGACCAACTTCCCAAAAGTGTTTGTGTGTTATCACTTTTGCCTCTGGAATAAAAGATAATTTATCACCGCAAAAAAGGTAAATCCGACGTCAGTCTATCACAAGTCTTGTTATAATTCCATCCAGTGTATGGAAGAGACTATGGCTAGCAGTGATCGTAGAAGGCGTGGTGGTACGTGGACGTAGACGTGGGGCAATCCGCATGTCTCGGGTAGGAGTGGCCGATGCCTTCCTGGTCATATCGCAACCCAGCTACAGGCTACATGGGTGGACGAAGTGGAGATACGACCTGACCCGCCACACCCAGCCTCTCTGAAAAGGGTTCGGCCTCACACCAGACCCTAGTTTACTTCTGATAAGACTAGTTCGCTCTCTGACTTGTTTTGGTACTTCAGAAATCGTAATTTCACACATAGAAAAAATTATTGTATTAACTCCCCTGTGAAAAATAGGTTAAATTAAATTAGATTATCGAAATAGTGGCCCTACCACAAGGTAGGTATTTTAAGCTAAGTATGAATGAGGATTGAGTGTGGCGCGATTTTACATGTTCCTTAGACAGGACTGTTAATTAATAGCCTAACAGCCCATGACAACTAAACGACCTGCGGTTTAACGTGAAGTCCGAACCACTGTCTCTGAATTACGAATTGGTCTAATTATGAGGATGGTCTTTGCGGATTATCGTGGTATTCAATAGTGCGGACGTTAGTCCACACAAGAGAACACTACACCCACCGACCATCGCTCACAACTATCCACAATTCGTGACCTCCAAGTAGCTGGATTACAGGACATGCCACGGTCCCAGTCATGGATATTTCAAAGGGAATGTTTTTAAACCAGCTAAACTATTTCTTCACGAAACTGGTAGTCTACACACTAAAAAGGATATTGAAACAGGTAAAAATATTCCTATTAATTAGTTGAAGTAAATATCCAGAAGTAGGAACATGAATTCAGATAGATATTATATTGCTCCCAAAATATAGGATCACTTTAATGAATGCTATCAGTGTAAACAGAAAAATGTTTTATATATCACAGGCCCCAAAGTGACACTTTTCGTCTGAGATAATAATTAGCTGAAAAAGAATTGAGCAGACAATGAGTATTGTTGCGGCAGGGAGTTTACTGTGCTGTAAAACTCATGGGTCTGAGGAGCGTGATAAAACTTTATCTTACAACTGTTATGACCGGGGCTTATTCCCACAATTACAGCAACCCCTCCCTCCCGTCAGAGCCATGCCATTGCGAGCAATCAACTCGTATCTGACGGAATAATTAAATTTTTATTTAATTTCAACTTATTAAATATGGTTTCTGATATTTCGTTTATTTTGAATATGTTACGTTTTGTGTGTATTTATCACCTCAACTGGCTAAAAACGTATGATTATTTAAAAACTGTTTCGTAAACTCTACTTTTGTTTATATTTTTGTTGTACTAGCTGTAAGCCCGTCCTTTGTACGGGTTGCAGGATTCAGTTTGAAGAAGAAAGATTATCATACCAAAATGTAAACGTGAAAACCTAAACAATTTAGTACAAAGAAAATAAATAAATACCCTGGTTTATTATTTAGCATTACTTTACAATTAGAACATTTTTATACCATTATTAAAAGTATTTATACGTTAAAATAACTTTTTAATATAGTATGATTTCGAAATGGGTTTAAATCAATGACAAATATAAACTAACTAATATTGACTCAACGGCTGTTCGTTTTTCTTTCTTTTAAATCGTTTAACTACAAAGACAGCTGATTGCCAGTAGGTGATTTATTGAAAACTGAAAGCAAAATGCGACTATTATCACGTAAAAAGTGGTTTTTAAATGCTCGCTACTTACTTTCCATTGGGCGGCGGACAATTTCAAGAATGTAGAGAATGCATGAAATAAGTTTCATTGTTATCAGTTCCCCCGTTTTTCGGAGAAGACGGCGTAAAATGCCTCCTGGAGCGTCAGACAAACACAGACAAAAATTGAGATAAGACATTCGACTTCTTATCTAACGCATGAAACGTAAAAATAACTAAAAAAATAATAACTCTGAGGAACGTGCAGACAAAACTTTAATTTTATCTATATATACTTACTTGAAAATGTTTCGTTTATAAAAATAAATAAAATTGGAATCAAATAATACTCATTTTACTTATTGACACTTTTTACCGAAGCTATTATAAAAGTAGATTAGTTATTTGGCACCTAAGAAGAATAATAATTTAAATTAATAATATTTTATCAGTATCTTTTGCATTACGCTACTTTGGGTGATAATAAAATAGAATTATAAAAATTTGAATTGACAGAACATGATTTAATTATGAATTAAAATATTTATTTTAGTTACAAGCAACGAGAATCAGTTAGAAAACACACGAACTGATAATGTCTTGAACTATATACTATTCAATACACCATCCAAAAAGCTCTCCAAAAACAGTTCCAACTTATTAATGTTATTCTTAACTAAACAATGTAGAAACGACTGATTTTTTAAAAATAAATACAACTCTATAATCCAGGATTTTCAATAAATTAATACAAAATACCGATTAGCGCAAGCGCACGGTCGCCAACAATAGACTGCTCGCGTCAATGTATTCCCAGGGGTGCCAACCACGAACGAATGGATTCAATGGTAGTCAATTCATTATACGCTTCATGGACAACATTTTAATTCTCTTTGACTCCACAAGGCGCGACACTGGCGTTTTATACCAATGATATTCTGTTAGAATAAATACGTACCGTACTTGAATATTTTACATTTATTATTTTACCTAACCTATATTTTACCAACATTACGAAAGGTAAAGCGAGTTTGTGTTTGGTCATTTAAATAATATGTATTTTTATCTTCTTAATACGTTTAAGCAGTACGAATATGTTAGTCTGGTCATAAGGTATTAAAATTTTGGATTCAGTACAATTTGCGTAGTATTTTTCTCACTTTGAGTAAGTCAGCTGATCGTCTGGTGTGGTAGGTAGTGTCTTTTGGGACCTAGATATTTTAGGCATCTTGCTAGTAATATGCGTCTAAAAAAGGTTCATTAAAAAATTAAGCTTTTAGATTTTTATATTTTGTTTGTAATAGGACATGAGTGTCCTGTGTTATGTCATGAATTTAATTCTACATTTTCAGTGGGTTGTACCGCTGGAAAAGATATTTGGCTATACCTAAATCGTTCGTACAGGTATTCTAGAGATGGGTACACATCCTAGCGCCTGGTGTCTAGTAGTACTGTTGGTAGGGAGAGTGTCCAAGGTCCGGAGGTGAACCTTGGTCCATCGGTGGAGGTTAGAGTCGCGCTAAACTGGGGGAGTCACGCTCCTGCACATCCGATCCGATTGAATGGCAACGCCGCCGCACCATATGGCAACACCGCACATGCCTGTGCATCTAATTCGTGTCTATTTGTTAGTTTTAATGCAGGTTATTTTTCCATATTTCATGTACGAGTCATCGACTTATACTGATACGTTTCTCTGAAATGGTGATCTATCTGGTACTTTAAAGCCAAGTATGAATTAGAATTAGAGTAAGATGATTGTGGCGCGATCTTTTCAATTTTCACAATGCTACAGAACAGTTAATGCCTATTACACTATAGCATTAATAATAATAACAATATTCGATAGAAAAGTAGAAAAAACAGTTGAGGTACATAACAATAACAACAAATGCAGGTTTATAACATTAATTGAATGCTGCCAAATGATGCAACTTACAAACAAACAAATAGATAAGTAACAACAATCAATTAATAATTAACAATAGACGTTATAATAAATAAATAACAATAGATAATTAACAATAAATATAAAAAAAATTAAAACAATACAACTATTAACAAAATTTAATTCAATTCGATTATAGTTCTACGAGATTTTCGTTATTACATAAACCAACTTTAAATGTGGAAAAAGACGTAAAAAAGAGGTCAATATTTAATAAATTTTTATTATACAGTTTTATCATTGTATTCAAAGGTTATGTTACTGACTAAAGCTGACATGTTCTTTAATTCACAGGCTATACATTAACTCAACAACCAATGGCACCTGAGAGACTTACAGTTTAACGTAGGTCTAGGACCGTGACGTGTCCTGTAATCCAGCTACTTGGAGGTCACGAATTGTGGATAGTTGTGAGCGATGGTCGGTGGATGTAGTGTTCTCTTGTGTGGATTAACGTCCGCACTATTGAATACTACGTTAATCCGCGAAGACCATTCTCATAATTAGACCAGTTCGTAGTTCAGAGGCAGTGGTTTGGACTTTAAACTGTAGATCCCTGAGATATGCCATTGACTGTTGGGCTATTAATTAACAGTTCTGTCTAAGGAACATGTCAGCCTTAGTCAGTGCGGGTGTTAATACACTTCCAGCTACTAGAAATGTAGCTACGCTGGGATTACAAATTGTTATAACATACAAGAATGGAAGTTTTGTTAATGACCTTTGTCCATATGTAACAGGTTGATCCGGATGTTTAGAACAAGATGGAGCATAATTATTATGAAATCAACGACAATATATGTTTCATAAGATATTTAGTTTTTTTACTTCCATGGATATGTCTTAGCTCTGGAGGGGGTGTTACCAATTTGCGGGACCAAAATTTGAAACAGTGACGTAATTTGGTTAGTAACGTCATAGTTTGGTTATGAGAACAGCTGTTTAGATGAACTGAAAACATTCCCTTTAGACATATCCATGACCTAACCTATTTCCCACAGTGAAGTAAATACAAACATTTTTCCTAAGTTATAATCTTATTAATTTCAATGTAATAAGTATCCTATGAAATTCTTATAAACTATTAAAATAGTTCAATAAGTTTAACGATGCATTTTAATCGTATGTATGAGGTGATAAAAACATTTAATGTCTAATTCATTAACTCAGTTTTAGATCTAGTACATTCATGATGTATGAGCAATACCAAGGCACATTTACATTATACGTCGAGCGCCAAATAGAATGAAGTACGACTAATTACGTAGCTACAATAAGGAACGGAGGAAACAGAGCGGAACGCCGGAGAGGAACGGGACCACCTGTGTTTTGCGTCAGTTTTCAGCGTCTACCGTAGAGAGCGAACACTTGACAGTGTAAGAAGGCACACTGAAGAACCTTAACAGTGTACAGTGTACCTCCACCACTTGGATTTTTACTCAAATAAGAGTTAAGTCAAGAATTCGTAAAAATGCCACGCTTCTAGCAATAATTTTAATTTTTTCACAGGCAGGCTTAGCTTAAGCTATGCAGCCTCGAAGTACACTGGTTTTTGTGGAATTCCCATCTAAATTTTGTGGCCATTCCGGGGATTGAACCCGTCACCTCTTGCACCGAAGTCCAAGACGCTAACCGTTAGGCTAGCAGATGCCCCAATTTTAAAATTAAAGACACGTTGGATTCGTTTGGAAACAGATTACGTTCTTACATTCATCTTAATAGTATACTTCATCACTAGGACAAAAAACGGGCGTTTTTGATACGAGCTCAAGTTTAACAGCCGAGGCTTTAAACATCGTAACATCTGTAAACATCGTAAATCATAAATTATTACCTGATTTAGTATATCAATAGTTGTTGAGCACTTTTGTTGTTTTAGACTAATCAGCTGTTATGTTACTTACGTTGTAGTAGTTCTTTCTTGATTCCCGATTAGTTGTTAAGGTTATGTCAGTTTATTATTATCGGTAGTTTGATTTCAACCATTCGATAGTTCGATTTAATAGTCAATTATCAGTTTCAGAATCGATATCCGGAACGTTCGAAATATACAAAACATCGATAGTGATTGTTGCAATTACTTAATCGATTATTTACAATCGAATGTTGACCTCGGATCAAAGTATAATCAACATTGATCTTTTGTGGTCTAGGGTTAAAAAAATCATCATAATAATAGGTTTAGTCCAAGGAAGAAAAAGAACAACTTTACTCTTCAACACATGTATCTAAAACAATTGTTTTTGAAGCAGTATGACGAAAATATATTTATGAGGGATCTATCTGATTAAAAATTTAATAAATGTTTTTAAAACGTGTCAAAAATATTTTTAGAGATAAAATTTTAAGAAGTTTATCAAGGGTAAAAAATGTGCAGGTACTGCAGACTGTTAAGTCACATAAACTTTAAGTAGAATGTCTAAAATGGGAAATCAATTGAGGACAAAAATGGAAAACAACGATAAAAAGTAACTCTTTCATTAACAAACCGATGGTGTACAAAGAACTCGAGACAGTTTTTCTCATTTTACACAGTTGGAATAGTTATTTGTTTGGGCACCAAGGGATTAAAGGGAAACCACGAAGGAACTGTGGTCAATTTCCGACAATGACCTGAGGGACAAAAAAGACTAATTTCATGACGCACACATTTCCCCTCCACCTACACAATATGTTAGCCAAATTTCCAATTTGGCTAACATAACCTCAAAGCAATTATCAGTTGACCGTTCAAGAATCAATTACCACTGTAAACTGCTATTATTTCTGATGGTTCAAAAGGGTGTGCCAGATTTCTCCCATGTTATTCTTATGGGATTACTTTTTCTTCCTTGGGACTAAAAGTATTACTGTACTTTAGTACTCTGTTCCAGAGAGTGAAGTACGGCTTTATATAGCAGGCGGAGGAAAATCAGGTTTGCAACAATTAGCATTACATTTCCCACTCTCAATCGAAATTATCTCACTCATTATTTTACAATTATTTTAATTTTCTTTCGCCGTTATTACAGACACACGCTCTTTTAGCTTGTTATGTCTTCTCCAGTTTCATTGTGTAACTTTCAAGTGTTACATAACCGAGTTTTCAAACATTTTTAAACCAATCGTTCAAATAAATAGTTGTTTCACCAGTCGTAGTTGACTCATTTCCCACTAGAGAGCGCGTTCCATTGTTATAGTTCGATGAAGCTACCAGGTGGGCGCGCTACGCACACTAACGCCACTTTCCACAACGAGATTGCGCCACTGCTCACTGCTGTTCCTCGGTTGCCCAAGACCACGCCTCCCCGGCCATCAAACCTGTCAACAATGCAACAGCTGTTGTTGCAGTTGTTCTGGATTTATGTTAATCGCAGGATAGTGGCTTTCCTGGTGAGACTCAAGGTTTTTACTCCACAACAGATATTGTCCTTTTCTTATAGTCATGTCATAACTTCTGAGCTTTGTTGCAATGGAATTTTACATAAGCAATCAATTTCTGTATACAGATAATCTCGAGTTCTGGTCCCCATGATGACGTTTTTCACACGTTCTTTCGTGACCGGTGGGAAGTTCTAAGAAGGCAGCTTCTGCTGGAGATCGGAGATTTTTCGCCGGAGACCGTAGTAGAAAGAAATGGTGACATCTCTTGAGAACTGAACTCTCATCACGTCCTTCATGGAGGAAGTCCTGGAGAGAAAGAAACTTGCAAATCCGTAACATTCTGGATCTTCCCTCAGAAGGCTAAATGGAAGTGGTAGCCCCTTTGAGCTTTAAATACGAGGCTCCACTTTGAGGTTCATGCCTTAATAGGTCATTCCGAAGTGGTCAACAGCCTGAGGCGGGGGGGGGGTTTAGTTGGGTGCGATTCCCACACACCGGGATAACTAATGTTGATTAGGCTTTCTAAAATCAAAACTACAAAGACACCTGATTACTGCCTGTAGGTTATTCATTTAAAACTGAAGCAAAATGCGACCAATGAGAGAATGTACAATGAGAGAATGTATGAAATAAGTTTCATTGTTATCAGTTCTCCTGTTTTTCCGGAGAAGACGGCGTAAAATGCCTGCCGGAGCGTCACAGACACAAATTGAGATAAGACTGGTTTCGGCTTCTCTAACGCATGAAACGTAAAATACCTAAAAAATGTATAATTCTGAGCAATGTACAGACAAAACTCTAATTTTATTTAAATAGATTTAAAATGACGGACTGTCTGAAACGAAACTACATCACATTACAAAATTGTTTTATTAGATTAGATTAGATTAGATTATTGAAATGGCGACCATACTACAAGGTAGGTATTTTAAGCCAAGTATGAATGAGGATTGAGTGTAAGATGATTTTATCTTGTAGTCTTGTTACTGACTAAGGCAGACATGTTCCTTAGACAGGACTGTTAATCAATAGCTCAACAGCCGATGGCAACAACTAAGGGACCTCCAGTTTAACGTGGAATGCCACGGCCTCTGACTACGAATGAGATAAATTCTTTGCATTAACTTAGTATTCAATAGTGTATTAATACACAAGAGAACACCAATAAACCATCGCTAAAATAATATCACAATTCGTGAAAGAAGCTGGTTGACCATCCCAGTCATTCAATTCTATGTTTATAGTTACGCGTAAACAGTTCCGGACGTTACTAAGTCTGTATTTTGTAACTAACGAACCAATCAGTAACCAGATGTCCCTGATTTGTGTAATAAAATTGACGAGCCACTGATGAGGTTCTAAACCCCAGGTCACCCACATCCGCAAATTGTTTTATATCGTTAGATTAGTAATTAGAAACTTTATGCGGCGAACTCAGGATTAAGTGTTATCAGATCGTCTTAGCCGCTATAGATGCGTGTCAATACAGAGAATGAGCAGCGTACTGATGGAAATGATTGTTACCTGTTTCCTTGATCTTCCACATTTGATAAGTTTCGTTTCTTTTTGCAGTTTACTTGTAATCCACACAATACATAAAACTATTAACCAAGTAAAGATGGAATAACACGTGCCTTGTTGGTGGACTAATCCTTGTACCTCCAGTAAATATTCCGTATTTGTAGGGAATGTTAACCACTAATAAGTTTAAGTGTTACACCACAACCTGCATACTCTTTTCCACACATCAGAGATTAGAAACTTCATTTAGACATTTGTTGACTATATTATAAAAAAAACAGTGTGGTTTGGTGTTTTAGTTTGTTTGTTTTAACCACAACGCAATTAGATCTTTGAAATTTTAAGACAGATTTATTGACACAAGGTACTATTTAAAAATCTCCGTACGTTATCTAAGTTATTTGAAAATGTTTTTTTAACAGTGCGATTTTGACTTCTACAAAGATGGTATTTTCTTGTACTATAATGTTTACTTTTTAATTAAGTTTATTTATTTTGACATCTATGAAATAATAAATTTTTACACAAAAACTATAAATTATTGATTATTTATTCGATTGTGGTGGTAATTTTTATTCTCCATGTGTGTAGTTAATGCATCTCTATTTTAAAATGTTACTTTGTCATGTTTTAGATAAACTTGCACTGTTTTTGTCATTTTGTAAACAATAAAGATTATTATCTATCTTAATGTATCTGCAGAATCTCTTTTTTATGGAAGGAACTCTTTATTTATGGACATTCGTTGATAAAACTTTGTATATGGCCTAAACAAATTGTTTAAGCTAAAATGCCTTCTATCAGTATTCCTCACTGCAGCAAACCTGCATACTCTTTCCAGTGTTAATCTTATGGAGAATAGGCAAACTCTCTTATTTATCGACAGATGTTGAACAAATTTACTATCGTCTTATTATTTATTTGGAAATTCGCTGAGTACGCAAGTCTGCTGCGACTGTTGTATTGTAATGTACTGATACCTGTGCATCTTTTACTCCAGATTACTTCTACATTGGTGAGGTAATTTTATACTTGTAGTCTATATTTTATGGGATAGGTGATTATAATCAATTGTCCAAACTTCACCGTGCGGCGTGATGCATTCTATTTTTCCCCTACCTTCATTAGCTCAACAAAGGAAGACTCTCCAGGAAACTTCCAACCAATTTACCGTAACGTGTTTGAAACGACGTTACCATTAATTCATATAACAATAAACGACAAAGCACTCCATTTTGTTCAGACTAACTCATATTTTAAAATTTTAGAAATGAAATGAGAGACATCACAATGAAATCCACTTTTTTACCACAACAACTTTAACATGCCTCCATGCTGGGTACATTCGAATCAGCAAAGTCGTAAACAATGGGCAATTTACTAGTTGGAAACTATGTTGGCGGGTATATTGCCACGAGATTTACTGGTTTCCATTATCCGGGACATTGAGGGATTTACTCTGTGTCGAAGCAAGCCTTAAGGCTGTCACGGCCTGTATGAATAACCTAATAATCAATTTCGCTGCAGCGAGATAAAGGTTATTGTAATTTGGATCTTCCACTTGAGTGAACAGCATTGTTGCTACCTGGGAGGTTATCTCCGGATCGCGGGAACGTGGAATGTGAACCATCGCATCGCCAGTTCCGATGTTCCTCGTCTCCGTTGATGGTGAGCGACATTCCTCTACTTTTGCTTTCCTTTGCTATAATGGCCGCTTCCCCCGTTGCGTTGTTTACACGACATAATGGAGGGTTTGGAATCGCTTGGAGGTTTTAGAGCTTTCCAGAACCATTAGGTCGGCTCTTAAACATTCACCTTCAACCAATTAAAAGTGCTAATTGACGTAAATTGAGCTAATTATTTACGGAACTTGCAGGTCACCGTTCTGTAAATTCTTAAAACAAAAAATCTTTAATTGTAAACGTGCGAATCGACCATTTAGTTTATAAGTTTAGTCGACACTAAACTTTTTTGAAGTTTTTTTTATATTTCGGATAAATAAAAATAAATATGACAGTATTTATCACCGATACATCCACTCCTGATAACTATATTGAGGTTACGTTTATCCAAATGTTAGTGTGATCTAAGCTATTACACCATTATAGTTTTTCCGGTCTATAATAAATTTACAAATAGATCATAATTGTTTTGTGTATTTTATACGTAAGGGGGTGGAAGATGCCTGCCATACCCAGCCTGGTAGACCTTATACTGAATTAGGGCAAGACGAACTTGCAAAAATAGAGTCTCCTGTGGTCTGCTGAAGATGTGGTCTCATAAACCAATGGTTGAAACCTTCTCTTTAAAATGCAAGTCATTTTAAAGACAAAACTAATGGCAAAACAAAATGGCAACAAATCGCAAAAGAATAAGCCATATTTCCTATAACGTTTTGATAGGAAATAATCCGAACCCAGCCTCGTTACTAATAATTTATGTTAAAATTAGCAGTAAGACTGTTCTTTGTACGGGTTGTAGGATTTAGTTTAAAGAAAAAAATATCAAACCAAAATGTAAACCTGAAATCCTAAAAAAATAGTACAAAGAAAATAAATCAGTACCTAGCTTCATTACTTAACGTTATTTGACAATATAATTATTCATACGTTCAAATAACATTTTAATATAGTCTGATTTCGAAATGAGTTTAAAATCAATGACCAATGAAACTAATATTGATTTTAAAGCTATTTGTTTTTCTTCATATTAAATCTTTAAACTACAAAGACAGCTGATCATTACCAGTAGGTTATTCATTGGAAACCGAAGCAAAATGCGATTATTATCGCGTAAAAGTGGGTTTTTAAATGCTCGTTATTAACTTTTCAAGGGGCGGCGGACAATTTCTTTGAAACCCCTTCTCTGGAATGTAGAGAAAGCATGAAATAGGTTTTATTGTTATCAGTTCTCCCGTTTTTTCGGAGAAGACGGCGTAAAATGCCTCCTTGAGCGTCAAAGACAGACAAAATTTGAGATAAGACTTATTCCGGCTTCTCTAATGCACGAAATGTAAAATAACTAAAAAATTAATAACTCTGAGCAATGTACAGACAAAACTCTAATTTTATTTATATAGATTATAATTCGTTAAATGAATTGGTAAGAATCAATTAACCTTACAACTCATTAGTTTCAGCGCCTTTAAGATATGACTAGGGTGTTACACGATTACATGATACTAGCTTACATAACATCTCTATTAATATCTACATAGTGCTAGTTTACTACATGCTTCTACGCAACACTTTACCAGGCCCTTCACTAAACGCTACCTCCTACCTCAATATTAAAGCCGCTATTGTTGGCAAGCCTGGTATTGGAAATATCCACTCTTTTAAAACGCGAGATTACATTTTAATCTGTTCGCCTTATACATATCTTCGAATACTTTACGACTAAACGATTTTTTACAATGGATATCATGAGTATAATCTTAGCACAAACGCCATATAACTATGTTTATATCTGATAGTTAATTTTAAATACTTACAGTGAATTTGGATCTTTTTGGTACGCAATCGTGTTTTACCACCTCGGCTGCGCCTCGTTTTGAAATACGATGAGGCAGCAAAAAGACACTTTCGCTCCATGTGATGAATAACTATTTTTGTCATACTCAGGAAACAACCTTCTAATCATTGCAAAATTAGACGACATACTTTGAGGTTAGACAAACTCGTAATTAATGTTTACATTTCTATTATCCTTACACAATATTTTAGGTAATCTTTTAAAGATAACCTAAAATATTGTACACATGCTATATCTTTTTCTGTTTTCTATTTGAAGTGAAAACGACGATTTAGAGAAGTGAAAACAGCTGTTTTCATAATATGCCTAATCTATGGAGGGGGTCTTAGCTATTTGAACGACCAAAATAAGAACAGCTGATTACATGAACTGAAAACATTCCCTTTAGACGTATTCATAATCTAACCTCTTTCCCACAGGGAAGTAAATACAAAAATTTTTCTTGAATATGACTATACCAGTTCAAAGACAAATCAAGGCTAGGAAAAAATATTTAAATTGTCTATGTCATAAAGTAACATAGTTTCCTCAAATAAAATCTCTGACATGTATAGTCATCTTTCATGAATTATTACGTATATATTCTTTGACGTATTACCACCATATTTTCATGTGTTATTCGATGAATTGAAGCAATAATGGATCCGAAAGGTCCAAGTTGCATATCGCAAGCTCAGGCCCGGGAGCAATAGAGTAGAGAAATTACGGTTGGTCCATCTAGTTCAAGGCTTCTGTGGAATGAAATGTCAGCAACAATTGGGTCCACCTTTCTTCCCTCCCAAAATGGACGTACCCTGGCTAAATACAATTCCTTATACCCGGACACTGTAACACTGGCAGTACAATTTTGAAATTTGGACGAAAATATCAATATTTATATTTAAAGTAGGTTTAATGTTAAACATTTTGGAGTATAAAAATTGTTTGAGGAATACCATAAAAATTAAAATTATAGGGCAACACATAACGAAATTAGGAGAAATCAAACGATATATATTTTTTAACAACAAATGGAACTCTTTAACACTCACAATACGAAACTACCTAACCTAACCCAACCCAACCTAACTCAACCCAACCTAACCTAAACCAGACTAACCTAACCCAACCCAACCAAACCTAACTCAACCTAACCCAACCCAACCAAACTAACCTAACCCAACCCAACCAAACCTAACCCAACCTAACCTATCCTAACCTAACCTCGTCAATCAGACTGTCCGGTGTGGCGGCTGCGAGGTCCTGTTATCGCTAAGCCCTTAGACTTTCTTAATTCCGCAAGAGAAATGTTAAAAACTCTGAAAAAAACTCGCTTGAACAGAAATTTTAATGTGAAGTCACAAAGTTTCAGCTAAAAATTAGAATATATTTGTCTTAAAAATTAAAAGGTGAAATATGCTTTTGTAAAACTAACTTTTTAGATATATTTTATCACGTATCCACTGAGGAGAAAAATCAAATTTTAATCAAAAGCGAAAAAGGCGCATGTACTGAGTCTCATAAAGGAATGGAATTCATCAAAGTCAAACCAAAGATAGTCGGATCCTTAATAGATTAGTTAGGATTGTCTTTGGTCTTGGATTGTTGGTCAAACCGTTTATATGTTGTAAAATTATGTGGAATATCCTGCTGTATTTGTCCCAAAAAAACTAGTATTAAACTATTAATTTTACGGAATTTGTGTATAGTTAATTTAGTGTAGTTTTCGAAATTATTCATCGAAATCAACCACATTCTGTTCCATTGACTACGAACTTTTTTTAAATATTTCTTGAAAATATATCCTTCGTTCGTAATCTCGATCCTTTTTATTTTGTAAAAATAAATAAAACAGTATTGTAATCTTCCCTTCACGCTACGGAACTTTTTCATAGAGTAGGAGAGTTAGCGGAACATTCAGTTCTAAGCTGGTGTTCTTACTCTGTGGAATGGCACGCATCATCTGTCGTCTGTCGGTGGAGCCAGCTGACTGGCCGTGATCAGCTGTTATTTGTACACCTGGTATGGGTGCTGGAGCGGAATGTCGCCGACCGTTACCTCATGTAATCACCTCTTCTCGTCTCCATCTCCACATTGTATGGTAACTGCTCTGCCCACCGCATACCATTCTTCTATATGATTTATACGCATATTGGGGCTGCATGATGAAACAATAATATGCCTTTACTATTAAAGATAATTGTTTATATGCATTCATAACGGGTCACTGTGATTATACCGATGGATATTTTGTTTATAGTAAGTACGAAAAAGCACATGAAAGTGAAAAAAATATTAAAATGTGTACTATTGTGTTATTATTTTTGTGTAATTATTTCAGGATTCCTTTAAAAATATTAAGAAGTTGTTTGTTATACGTCGTCAAGTTGGCGAGCGGTTTTTTGTTTATTTTTCATCACCATAGACGTCATAGATTGATTACACACAGATGTTTTCCTTTTGGATAAGCGGTCGAATCTCAAATGGGCATCCCTGGATTTGAACCCGCGACATATTTCACCGAAATCCAAGACGCTAACCTTGGCTATAAATGCACTAAAAAATGTGGACTTTAGTGGGTTTTGACACACTGAATTGTGGTGTCATCTTTAAGTTCATTATTCTTCAAAAGCAATAAAACCGGAATTACCACTTCCATTAGGCAGACATGCCTATTTTTTTAAATTCATCTGAAATATGTATAATTACTCTTCTCAGCTAATTTGGTTTCGATAGGAGGGTTAAGCTGTTTTTAGACACATATGTACTTATATATTCAAACTTTAACGACTATTGTTTTTGGTTTCTATGAATGTAAAAACGAAAAATTATATTAGTCCCCGACAACTCAATCCTTCCCGCTAAAAAATTTGTTTTGGTGTTTATAACACTTAAATTAACTGTATTTATGCCATAAATAATTTTAGAAACGAGAAAAATTCAAAAAACTACACTAATAATGTAATGTTAATCATTAGTTTGAGTTTTTATTGATCAAAAAAACATATACGTAATGTAAAATATAACGTATACGTATACGTACATCCATATTTTTACGATCCGCGGATATATCCGCCGACCGTCCCATGGGCCAAAAAATTTAGCGGTTATATCCGCCTACAGTCCGGGAAGGGTTAAGTCTGTTTTTTACTTTGGTAAGCTTCTACTATTGGAAATTCGTTAAAATTTGAATTCTTTGTTGTACGTTAGGCGTAGAAAAACCTCACTTTTAGCCACCACAGGAAATGCTTGTCCAAACAGTTGCTCAACACCTCTCACAGTCGCTCTGTCGATCTCCCCGGTCCGCACAAAGCTCCCATCACAAGTGGCTTCGCCCCGGCGCCTCTGGGAGAGAGTGCTCGTCGCGCGTCTTGCGTGGGACCGTACCCTTGACTTTGCCGAAATGCCGGAGGTAACGACTTCCGCGAGAGGTCCAGGAACTAGTTAGGCGAGCGAGCCAGGCGTCGAGCAGGTAATGAGGCGAGCGGTTAACGCTTGTCGATGACGATCGATACCGCTAATGATGTTGCTCGTGTTTGGGAAACAAGATTCACTATCGATAGCGTGGCGGAGAACAGCTTTTCTTGGTTACCGACTGGTATATTTACAGGAAGTCTGTGTTAAGTCCGTCCTACTAAAGTGAACACATATTTAATATATCAGATGGTTATGAACTGATATTTAACTATGTCAGCTCTGGAGGGGGTTGGCAATTTGCGCGACCAAAATTTGAAACAAAGACGTCAGGGGTAGCGCGTTGGTCTAGGGGAAGAGCGCGGGGCTTTGGTGCCCAAGGTCCCGGGTTCAAATCCCGCCAATCACCAATATCCTTGCTATGTGATAATGCCACAACCGACACAGAGGTGCGCAGAAAACCGCTACGCCTGAAGTTCCTTGGGAGTAATCCGCCCCTTCTAATAAAAGAACGGTGACGTCATTTGGTTAGTGACGTCATATGATTATAAGGACAGCTGTTTACAGGAGTTGAAAACGTGACAATTATTTATTTCTGGGTTTAATACGAGTAGAAATAATTGATTTTTATAAAAAAACACTGACATATTTTTACAACTTTACAAATGGAAGTGTTCATTAGTAATCACAAACATCAATGGGTCAATGAACTCAATATGATACATCGCACCTTAAATCGACTTTAAGAACTTTAAATCGAAGAAATTTCGGATATTTTCGATCTAATCCTCGTGATAGAACAATAAGTTAGGAAAATACGAATTATCTTCATGTACAATTCTGAAAATTGCGATTGTTATATTATAAAATCGTATCTGGAACCACTAATTTATTTGTCACGACAGTGTTACATTCAAGTAAAATGATAAAAGCGTTACTTCTTCAATTGAGGAAAATGTAAATCAAAACAAGGGGTTATTTCTATCCGTGAAGCTTATCTGGAGCATTTCGGTGGCAATAAATTAAACGGAGGAAGTTTGCCGTCGCCTGAGGTTCGGAAAATCGACTAAAGAGCACGCTAGTTCACGTAACGCTCGGTAGACGTCGCTGTAACCTACATCGTCGAAATACAATTTACGGCAATGTCGTATTGTGTATACAGCGTTATAGCAAAAAATGTTTATATTTACTTCCGTGTGGGAAATAGGTTAGATCATGGATATGTCTAAAGGGAATGTTTTCATTTAATCTAAACTGTTGTTCTTATTCTTTTATATTAAAAATTCAATACAATGACTCTGGTAGTTACTATGTACACCTGTTACATGTTTTCTATCTTAAAAATCGCCAAAACTCCCCAGAGGTAAGACATATCCATGTCAAAATAGTTAGTCAGTTACTTAAATGTCAACCAGTCCAGGTTTTAAGTCAAGTATGAACGAGAAATGAGTTTGTGACTGTGGCGCGATCTTGAAGTCTTGTTACTGACTAAGGATGCCATTTTCCTACAGGGGACCTAGAGTTTAACGTGGAATCCGAACCACGGCCTCTGAATTACGAATTGGTCTAATTATGAGGATGGTCTTTACGGATTAACGTAGTATTAAATATGCGGACGTCAAGACAAGACAAGAGACAAGAGAACACTACACTCACGGACCATCTCTTCCAAATATCCACAATTCGTTTTCTCCAAGTAGCTGGATTACAGGACGACGTCAAAGTCCCAGTATAAATACAGAAATGTATATTAATTTAGCAACGTAATTTATTGTACCTTTAACATTTAAATTAAAATATTTAAATAGTATAAATAGTTAGTTACTTAATTGGCAGTCCAAGTTTTAAGCCAAGTATGAACGAGTAATGAGTTTGTGACTGTGGCACGATCTTGTACTGACATATTCCATAGACAGGACTGTTAATTAATAGCCCAACAGTCAATGACACATCTAAGGGGCCTACAATTTAACGTGGACTCCAAACCACAGCCTGGGTTATAGCCATTATAGAGAAATTTGGATTATTGCGTTTTTAAGGGTTTTTAGGTGTGAATTACCCTTAAAAATCAAAAGTTCAAAATAGTGAAAAAACGCCTGGAGATACCGGGGATAAATACATATAATTTTATCTAAATTGGACCAAGGGGGTAGTCTTTAGCTCTGTACACACCCAGACACTCACGCATGGACAGATAGACATCACGTGAAATCCCTCATTTTCGGATGTAGGGGACTCCAAAATATCCATTCTCAACTCAAATTTGAACATTTTGACGTAAACAATACTTAATCTATATACTATCCTATACGTGGGAGAAGGTAAAAGTATAAATACCTTAAAGTAGCATCATAGTACGATAATTTACTCTCATTTCATTGTTTTCATTTAACTAAAACTAAAACTTTTAAATCGTATTTTAATTTCCATAGAACCGAGAGGACGAGCGTTTCACCTGTATTTGGCTTCGGTAATCGAATGACAGGGACAGACAACCTTGGGTTAGAAAGCCAGTGTATTCAACCGTGTTTCCGGGCTTTGCCGCCAGGGTTCGCCTCGCTCGCTCGTTACATTAGGGTTAACATTGTTTTTGACGTCACTAGTTGTGAAATTGACGCTTGTTTTAAGTGAGGTGAAAGAGCAGGTGAAATCTTATTCGTCTTAATGAGACAATAACCCAACTAATTACTATAGGGGCGATTTTAAGTGCCTTAGAATCCCTACTACTCGCCTTAGACTAAGGCGAATGTGATAATTGGGTATCTTGCTAGCTAGAGGTTGGCGTCTTGGATTTCGGTACAAGAAGTCACGGGTTCAAATCCCGTGCCTATTTGGGATTGGTCCACTTTCCCAAAAGAATTTTGTTTTTTGGCCAGTGGCGAGTCCTACAATCCAGCTACTTGGAGGTCACGAAATGTGAATAGTTTTAAGAGATAGTGGGTGGGTGTAGTGTTCTCTTTTCTGGATTAACGTCCGCAAAATTGAATACTACGTTAATCCACAAATACCATCCTCATAGCTATACCAGTTCGCAATTTAGAGGTAGTGTTTCGGACTCCACGTTAAATTGTAGGTCCCTTAGATATGCCATTGTTGGGCTATTAATTAGCAGTTCTGTCTAAGGAAGATGTCAGCCTTAGTCAGTAACAAGACTACAAGATCGCGCCACAATCATCCTACACTCATTTCTCATTCATACTTAGCTTAAATTATCTACCTGGGTAGGTTGCCATTTCAATAATCTAAATCTAAAATCTAAATCTACAACACAGTGCACAATGGTTTACTAATCAAATAAAAAATGAATTAATATTTTTAAATGTGTAGGTTACAATTTGAGTAAAATTTATAAATAAGTTATAATAACATTTAATTATTAAATGGGCTAAGTCTAAGCTCTAAACGAACCTGAGAAACTATCGAGCAGGCGGTCCGACCATCCCACCCCTAAACACCCTCCTGTTGCATTAGCATAAACAACAAGGGTTTAACCTCATTTTACTCACTAATTCAAACCTTGTTGTTTTTAATACCTTTCAAAATATTTTTGAGCTGATAGTTTTTTTATGTTTCAAGAACATTCTGATTTCTTTATGCGACAGGTGGTAACTCCTCTTGAGTACCCCCGCATCTGAGGTGGTTATGTGGTGACTCCACCAGAGTCTGCATCAGTGGTAAATCCAAGATGGATTTTAGTCCCGTAAGAGCTGTGTTAAATTCTGGCGCCTATATCTCCTTGACCTATTGTTATAAATTAACGGAAGAGGTGTCAAATTAAAGGTATTAAAGTCATCCAGGGCACCACCTTACAGAACTTCTTTATTTCGCTCTCAATAAAAAAATAATAATGATTTATTTTGTAAAATATTCCTGGATTTTTGTTTTTATATCAAGTTAAATTTTTGAACATATTAAAAGGTCATGCCCTTGAGCCACATCTCATCAATGTACTTCCAAAGTTTTACATTGATACTTTGATCATTAACGCCACTACAGACGCCAAAGTGAAGGTATGTTCCACCAGAATTTAACATTGCTCTTACGGGACTAAAATTCAAGATACCCACCTTCCCTCATCCGTCCAGATGTGTGTGAGCAACTTACACACAGGCTTCAGGACTTCCGAAACAATAAAGCATCTACTACAAACCTTAAAAAATGTAACATTTTTGTTTTTTTTAAGTAATTATGTGTATTATTTTTTTAATTTTAGTAATTTTTACTGAAAGCAACAGTTGTAATATAGCTCAAATAATTGCCACAGGAATTAAATATAAGACATCGTTTGGCAAAATGAAGAAAGAAGAGTCTGTTAAGGGGCGGATTCACGAGGCTAATATCGTTTATTTAATCACCCTTGAAAGCGGTTGCTCCTTAATTGTTTTATTCTTTTGATCACCATTTTGTATTCATAGTTTGTTTTACAGCAAAAATTACTGTGAAGCTCAAAGTAAACGCAATCGTCTTGTAATCCGAACGTCACTGGTTCGATACCAGACGCAGTATAAAAATAACGAGATAGAGAATATTTTCCATAAAACACTAATAAACCAATCACGTAACAATGCAATAATAATAACAAATTACTCAATAGTACAATCTGTAACGTTGAACATATACTATACCAAAAATGTTTATACAACCCATTATTATAAATTTTCCTAAAACATCTTAATGCGTACTGGTATAGATTTTTTTTATTTGAGTATTCTCGTATAGTTATAACTTAACACATCTATAATCTGTTAAATGGAAAAATCTTTAATTTTTTCGATGGTTTTGAACATTATTTTCCACATAAGTAAGGGATTTTTACATAAGTTTGAGTTTAGAAGTTTGCACTAATATATGGACAATCTATTAAAAAATATTTAGTGTACACATCGTATAATTTATACTTTATATTTACCATTGAAAAATTAAATTATATTATATGACATATTGGTAATATAAATAGGTTTTAGAATTTTATGCAAATTTATCTTAACAACTCGGTGATATAAGCCGCGTAACGCTATTGTAAGGCAGTGACGCTAATCCGTTAGCCATTGAAGGCTTCGAACTCGTTTGAAACCTGAAATAAACAAGAATGACGTCATCAGAGAACTCAGCTGTTGAAATCGCAGCCGAACAAACAGCTGATACATCACTTTCCCCAGCTGACCGAGTAAGGCGAGGCGACCGGTAGCTGTTACGTCATCAGTTGTCCATCCTTCGCGAGAAATGCCTTGTACAGTCTGAGGTAGGAATGTCTTGTCAAGATCGCTTACAGGGTCGCCAAGAATATCAGCTTGGTAATTGTTGACACGGGTACTTCCAGGAAATTTCCTGATATATAGTACCACTCCTTTACTAGGAACGCCAACTCGTGGCAACAAGCTCATTTAAAGAGACTTCTCAAACTAAACACATTATATAAAATAAGCGAATTTATGTACTGTCCGTCTTTGAAATGTCGTGTTTTTCTAAAATGTCACAGCTTTTTTAGAAACGGATGAAATACGCAAAGCTCATTCATGGTGGTATATGGACGCACAAAAAACTGACGTTCCCATATCTAAGCAGCAGTGTAGCCAACTTCCGCACTCGTTTTCCAGACTGTCGCTTTATCACATTGTCTCGTGTAGTATGCAAGTTAGCTGCCATGATAAACACATAAACTATGATTTTTAAGCATTTAAAGCATAAGACCACCCGAACCAACTTATAAGTTTGGGATAAATAGTTATATTACAGCGAGAACATAGCATTACCCAAAAGTTTGAAAAATCTTTACGATTTTATAGCTGAAAACAGGTTCAAAACATAGTTGCACCATAATCTCGCATCATTGAATGTATTTAAATTGTATTAATAGGAGGAAAATTTGCTGTTTTTCTACGTCTTTCGTAATTTTTCGATTGGAATCATTATTACAAATTCAATAATTATCATTCAATCCAGTTTTGACGGTGGGCTCTACAGCTATTCAGATACTTAGCCAGTAAAAAATATTGGATTTACTTTTTGTGGGAGATAGGTTATGTCTAAACGGAATGTTTAACAGCTGTTCTTATAACCAAACTACGATGTCACTTCAAATGACGTCACTGTTTCAAATTTTGGTTATGAAAGTTGCCAAACCCCCTCCTCACAGAGCTAGGACATATACAATCTATGTCAATAATAAAATAGAAAAGTTATATTTTTTTAAGCACCAAAGCAACACGTGTAAAATAGTTTAGAACCCGCATCGCCTCAGATTCCCCCTGAACAACCGTTTTGTCCCAGATTTCTCGGCAATCATTGTCAAATCGTGGAACGGTTACTGGGTAACTATTGCGAAGCTGGAACGTGTAACAGTACCGAACCCGTTACCGTGTGATATGCAAACACCCGACGCTGGCGTTGCTAGTGGGGGAGGGGGGGGGTTCACGCGTTGAGATAATAACATATTGACCCAGGTCCGGGTGCGCACTCCCACGGTCCCCATTGTAACTACCGTAACTTGAAAATATTCTTTGTACAGTAATTAGATGGAGATAAACTCATCTGAGAGTTGCATGGGGTGTGTTATTTTACAATACTGCATAATTTACATTTACTGTTATTTTTTGTGGGACGGTTACTTCTCATTAGCGAAACAGTGCAATGAGATCTCTTATCTGGAGGGTATTCACCTCATTTTTGGTTAAAATGTCACTGACACTGAGAGGAACTTTGTGAATATATTTTTAGAAAACCAATAAATTGAATCTATATAAATAAAATAATAGTTTTGTCCATAAATAGCTCAGAGTTATTAATTTTTCAGTTATTTTTACGTTTCGTGCGTTATAAAAGCCGAAACAAGTCTTATCTCAATATGTGTCTGTCTGTGACGCCCCAGGAGGGATTTACGCAGCCTTCTCCGAAAAAACGGGAGAACTGATAACAATAAAACTTATTTCATGCATTCTCTACACTCTCGAGAAGGTTTTTCAATACTTGAAATTGTCCGCGCCACCCCTTGAAAAGTAAATAACGAGCATTTAAAAACCCACTTTTTACGCGATATTTGTTGCATTTTGCTTCAGTTCTCAATGAATATTACCTACTGGTAATAATCACCTGTCTTTGTAGTTTAGCGATTAAATCGAAAGAAAAAAACAGCTGTCAAATTAAAATCAATGTTCATTAGTTTATATTAGTTACTCAAATTAAAATGAATATTAGTTTGTTTACATTGCTCAATGATTTTAAATTCACGTCGAAACCCTTGACGAATAACGAATTTTAATAGATATAAATATTTTCTGATTTAATCTAATTAACTTAGTCATGTTAATAAGTATCTTTTTCCCCCAACACAGAATCCTACAACCCGTACAACGTACGGGCGTTCTGCTGGTAAAATAATAAAATTACTGTATATGTCATTCATTTTTTGTGACTGTTTAGAAGAGACCGTTTTCTACACGGTTCAGGGATTTTAATTTTTTAAATTTGAGTTTAAGTTTATTAAAATTAGTATCATTTCCTGACGTTTGAGAATAATATATTACTATGAAACTTGTAAATGGTAAACTTAAATTTTTAACTTAAAAGGAAAATGTATGTAACCATATTTTATAATTCGAATCAGTTCTGAAAGTATTCCATAACGAGTTAAAGCTGAGTGTAAAGTTTAAATTGTCAAAATAGGGTGATTAAGTAAAAATTTTTATGGCTAAATTAAATCCATTCTCAATTACTCACACATACGCATACATATTGGACACATTCATTGTACTATATAACTTACATAAATATATACATAGACTATATATAACTTAATTAAGTTAAAAAAGTACTGTTATAATGTCATGACAATTATTTTAAATTGAGGAATTCTAGTTAGGTGAAATTAATCACTTCAGGCGTTTGGTTCCAAGCTGTTTTACTTACACAAAGAACATCTCATTTTTTCCTCGAGTAAACTTTGCTTGTATTGACTGATGTCACTAAATGAGATTTTTCCATTAGTGTAATGAAACTTGAAAATAATTTAGACATGGCGGTTTTCCATCTTCCTTTCATCCATTATAATGCATTTTAATTCTGCAGTTTGTTTGAAATTCATGATAGTGATGGATTTTTAATTATTTTACAATTAATTGTACTTTTCCTATCGCTCTTGTGTTTTAAACTACACAACGTTTCTGGAGGTGGGAAAACTCCCCCCGTTTTCAAGTGACCTAATAATTTACATTAAAAATTGTTTAACTTGAATGTTCAAGTTACAGATATAAATTATATAATGTTGTCAATAATACTATACTTACTATCATGCACAACATAAAAACTATATTAATAAAAAAATAAATAACCACAACACTCCACCTCCGAAGCAGGGCGACACAAGATAGTGTTTGCGCAGAACAAAAATGGAGTACGTTTGAAGTCAGTAATATTAAGTATTAAAATGTACTACCTTTTTAACAAGTTTGTGTCATCGATAAATGTTTCTAAAACACGTCTTTTGTTATTAGTTATGCAATTTCTTAAGGATATTCTCGTGACACGCGTTTTGTAAACAAATCTAGTATGATTGGTATACTGAATGTACTAGTCTAATAGTGAATTCATTGAATCAGCTGATAAATAATTGGAACACGATCAGATGTTTAGCTTAGCCTCCAGGTGACCGCATAGGTGCTGCGGGCCTTGATAATGAAAGTGAAAGTCACTGCGTAGTACACTTTCTCTGGGCTGAGTTGGTTGCATGACCTTAGTCATTGTTCTGGCAAAGCCGTATAGTCTTTTGGAAACAATATCAAGCTATTTAAATTTATTTTTAAAGTTTTTAACGTAATGGGAAAGATTAAACTATTATTTTATGTGCAAAATTAACTAAAAATAACCCCGTAGCAGCAGACCTACGTACTCACGAAATTTCCGAATCAATAATATAATAATAACATATGACAAGATTGATCAATATCTGTCGATAAATATGAGAGTTATTTGCATATTCTCCATAAGATAACATGGGAAAGAGTGTACAGGTTTGCTGCTCTGAGGCGTATTGAAAGTAGGTATTTCTAGCATAAATTTAAAAATAGAATATTTTCCAACAAAATTCCAATCGTCTGTCAGGAATTTTGTTCGAAAATAATTGAAAAGATTAAAGTAGATAGCAAATGACATGATCGAATCGTGTTTTCAGAAGAAGCAACATTTTATTGAACAGCAACAATTTAATTCCCTAACGTTGGTTAGTGCTTAGTAACATCGTTAAAATGCAGTAATTATGTTGTAACACTAAAGCAAATAAAACTATTTTAACGAAAACCTACTACTTTTTTTAATATCCCACTATTTTGTTCTAACGTGTCAGAATTAATTTATACTCCGGGTATTTAGATTAGATTATTGAAATGGCGACCATACTACAACGTAGGTATTTTAAGCCAAGTATGAATGAGAATTGAGTGTAAGATGATTGTGGCGCGATCTTGTAGTCTTGTTACTGACTAAGGCTGACATGTTCCTTAGACAGAACTGTTAATTAATAGCCCAACAGTCGAATACAACTAAAGGACATACAGTTTAACGTGGAATCCGAACCACCGCCTCTTAATTACGAAAGGGTATAATTATGTAGATAGTCTTTACGGATTAACGTAGTATTCAATAGTGCGGACGTTAATCCACACAAGAGAACACCACACCCACCGACCATCGCTCACAACTATCCACAATTCGTGACCTCCAAGTAGCTGGATTACAGGATGACGCCACCGTATTTCTTTTCCACATGTATATGTTAGGACTGTTGAGTCCCAGGTCCGTAGTGCGATCACACCAACTCAATAATAGGGACCTCTTCGTGGGACACATAGTATATTATTATAATATAGGATTTACGTATGAACCAATGAAAGACCAACATAACACTGCGTTCAAATCTCTCATAATCCCTTTGTAATGATTGCTCAATGCCCATTACAAGACAGTAGTGTAATACGAACAAAGATGATTACAAGCCGTGATTGATAATGCTCAGCCAGACAGTGACGTGGTCGGACTGACCGCACGACTGTGACTTAACTTGCTTGAATATTGCTCAACACTTTTTGAAGCGATCTTTATCATCACCTTACTGTGGGAAATCTTCCAATGCAATACAATGCAATAACAACTTCAAACCATCTATTTTATCACTTCTTTTACCAGGATGACAAATTTAAGTTGTATTTTATTTTGACATGGATATGTCTTAGCTCTGGAGAAATGTTGGCAATTTGCGCGACCAAAATTTGAAACAGTGACGTCATTTGGATAGTGACGTCATAGCTTGGTTATAAGAACAGATGAACTGAAAACATTCCCTTTGGACATATCTATGATCGTCTATTTCCCACTAGGAAGTAAATACAATTTTTTTCGTTCTTCTTCAGACACCGACTTAAACTAAGTAAGTATTTTTAAGTAATAATTAGAGAAAGTAACGAGTGTCTTTAAGGCATAATACAATCGTTGGTTGCATACACTATTTTATCAACGACCAACAATACTCAGTCCTTTTAAAACAAGAGTTCATTTATATACGAATATTGTAATATTCAGGGTATCAAAAAATAATTTGTGTGTATTTCATTCTTGGAGTAATCAGCTGATGTGCGAATTACGCTGTTTCCTATTCTGTGAAAGGATTACTCACATTTAAGGTTAGCCACGGAAACACACTATCTTTATGGATAAATCAGCTGATTTTAAATTACGTTATACCTACAATGACTTGACAATTACTTTCGTCAAATGCTGAGCTCTGATTGGTCTAGAACCTGTATCGTTATGAACTCATAATGCTACGGTTTTCAATTTCCGTTTAGTAATGAGCCTGTTAGAGATAACCCACACTAATTGTATCAGTAAAGATTGGTGTGTATGATTATTAAGTACATAATAGCAAACTCACACAGGTGAGGGCACCCACATATCCTTCTCCACATGTTCTCTTACAATGCAAGGTGCTCCAATCACGTTGGTCAAACGTATCAAGTCCATAAATAATAGAAAATAAAGCTAACAGAAACTGTAAGACCGGTTTGTGTTTGAAGGGCTATAACCCTCAAAATATATCAATAGTTGTGGGGGAGGGGTTAATCTACACCCATATACCCGTAATGTTAAGTATGACCATGGAAATGCCTAATTTTCTCAGAAAGTATGTATCAAGCTATTTGTCACAATTTTATAACACCAAATTAGATATATTTAATTTCACCCATGTCATTGTATAGCTTTTGTAAACTATGTTTGAATTTTCAGCTTGAAGTATGAAGTACCAACCAAGTAAAGTTCTGAAGTTCTGTAGGCTTTTGCAGTTTTAGTCAGTGTGTATGTATAAATATACAGTAAAATATTGAATAAATTTGACACAATTTTTACTGAGATAGTGGGAAATTTACGTCGAACAAGTTGACTTTTGAAAAAACACAAAAAACAGATACATTAGATTTCAAAAAGAAATACCAGCTTTATAATCATAGACATTATCTTCCTTAATGTCTTAGAGGCTTATTTCTGAGAATCCTGGTTGTTTTTCTTGCTAGCTTGAACATTTTAATACTGTATAACAATGATATAAACATAGTTATCTTTTTGATTTTGAACCTAATGAGTAGTGAACTTACTAAGATAACTTAATAAACTTAATATAACATAATCACATTTGCAAAAGTACATCATTTATTACTCTCAACCTTAATTGTTAAGGGATTGAAAACTAAAAAATAAGGTAAATTAACAAGTTATTATAAAAAAATATTAAAGAAATGACATCATATCTTGTTTATGTTAAAATATTGACGGACCGAGTTAGAGGCTCGGTTATTCTGACCTCAGAGTCCACTCGCCATTGCAGGTGACATTTTCGTGTCCGACAACATTTTCGCCGCCAAAAACCTGTTCCACGATCTCAAACTTCCTGCGCTGTTGACATTTGATGTTTTTTATGTGCTCGTGGCGACTTTTTTCGGAATATCAAGTGGTTGGAGTATTACGAAACGCCCAGAATGCCGAGGAAGGACTTTGCCGCGTTTTATGTGGTGATAGAAATTTTTCGATAAACTGACGATTTATACCTCGTGACCTTTGTGAACTTTAAATCATTATTTTCGAATTTCGTCATCGATATCTAAATTTAAAATTCCTTAAACGTTTGATTTACATTTGAAATTTTGATATAGGCATGCATAGTTAAATATAATTATTTTAAATGTTCATTGTTGTTTCTCAAACTTCTGGAATTAGATTACATTAAATTAGATGATTGAAATGGCAACCATACTACAATGTAGGTATTTTAAGCCAAGTATGAATGAGGATTGAGTGTAAGATGATTGTGGCACGATCTTGTAGTCTTGTTACTGACTAAGGCTGACATGTTTCTTAGACAGGACTGTTAATTAATAGCCCAACCTGGGGAACTAAAGGACGTACAGTTTAACGTGGAATCCGAACCACTGCCTCTGAATTACGAAACGGTCTAATTATGAGGATGGTCTTATGTAGTATTCAATAGTGCGAACGTTAATCCACACAAGCGAACACTACACCCACCGACCATCGCTCACAACTATCCACAATTCGTGACCTCCAAGTAGCTGGTTTACAGGACGTCACCACCGTCCCAGTAAAATATTCACTTACCCAAAAGAATTAAAGAGTTTTGACCGTTTGCTATGGTCTGAAAAAAAGTTTATCAACAAAGCCTAAATTTTAAGAGAATAAAATAGTCAAACACAGGTTTCACGTCACCGTTGTACTGTTCCATTGAATCACGACAACAATGAACGCCGAGAGGGCTATTGTAATATTGTCGTGTTCAGTAATACCTGCGAGTGTTGACAGTCACTAATTGTGTAGTACATGGTAATTAGCACAGCGCTTATCATCGTGCCAGGATTGGCCTGATGCCACCTGTTTTAACTAATCCTCAAATGTTGGCAACACTGATCCTGGGATGTTGATTTGGCATTTCCAGGATTTTGTAATGCTACGGTTAAATAGTATACCCCATCACAGCAGACCTACGTACTCTGCGAATTTCCAAAGCAATAATATAATAATAATAATAAACAAGTTTTATCAATATCTGTCGATAAATATGAGAATTATTTGCATTTTCTCCTTAGGATTAATATGGGAAAGAGTACGCAGATATGCTGCTTTGAGGAACACTGAATGTAAGAATTTATACCGTAAACTATTTTTATTTTGACCACATACAAAGTTTTATCAATATCTGGACATAAATCCTAGAGTTTGCGTATTCTCCATAAGATTAACACGGGAAAGAGTATGCAGGTATGCTGCTGTGAGGAGCACATAAACTATGATTTTTAGCATTAACGTATGGATCCTAACCACATGAAGCTAAATACAAAGTTTCAACCAAAATTATTGGTTAATAAGGGAAATATTAATTTGTCCTTATCCTCCTTAAGATTAACATTGGAGCTCCAAAATACAATTTTGTACTTCGGTAACCGTTGGAGGTAGAGCAAAACTTTAAGATACTAAATTGTGTAGTTTTTTGAGTTGATTCTAATGGTAAAAAAATAAAAATTGAAATTTTAAAAATTACAAGGGAAAACGCTAAACCCCATTTTTAGGGTACAAAACCCCCCAAATTTTAACAACTATTATTTTTGGCCCCTGGGCATCTAAATACAAAAAAACAACATGGTCTCTGGTTTAAGTCTTGCCGTAAGATTTACGGTAATAGCTTCTTGTCTACGGGAAATTCGCTAAAAGTTGTGTTTACCAGATTATAGGCTATATCTCAGTAACCGATTGTCGTAGAGCGAAGATTCAATTCGTATTAATTAATTGTTTGTTTTTAAACATTATCCAATAATGCTAATAAATGTTTAACTCAACCTTTGTTTATACCACGTGCTCGCAGTACAGCCCCAAATTATCCATGATGCATTACCGAAGTGGCGAGGCAATCAATAAGTGGCACTGCCGCCACGGCGGCAATAAAATCTCCCGTTAATTACATTAATTGGTTTTGCAAAAACTGGTCCAAACATCCTGTTTCATGATCGCTAATTGCGGCACCGCTAAACCAATCCGTATTTTATACCCCTCTAACGTTTAATAATCGCAAAACCATATAACCTGTAACATAATATAATAATTAACCTCGAAAATCACACTGGCTGGATGTAAGATATAATTTTCAAAAGTGTGCGGCGGCGGTGAAGTTGGCAGCACTGTGTCCGTTAAATCCCTCACCGTTGCAAAAATACTTAACCCGGAAATCAAAGATACTCAGCTGAAGTGAGATTCAATTTTTACAGGTGTATGGCAGTGGTGACGTTGGCAGCACTGTGTACGTTAAAACCCTCACCGTTACATAAATACTTAACCCGGAAATTAAAGATACTCACCGGATGTGAGATACAATTTACACAGGTGTGTGGCGGTGGTGACGTTGGCAGCACTGTGTACGTTAAAACCCTCACCGTTACATAAATACTTAACCCGGAAATTAAAGATACTCACCGGATGTGAGATACAATTTACAC
The DNA here is from genome assembly GCA_023375725.1 of Nephotettix cincticeps. Lineage (NCBI taxonomy): Eukaryota > Metazoa > Arthropoda > Insecta > Hemiptera > Cicadellidae > Nephotettix > Nephotettix cincticeps. Next base: position 4,883,024 of record CM041785.1, read on the forward strand.
AGGTGTGTGGCGGTGGTGACATTGGCAGCACTGTGTACGTTAAAACCCTCACCGTTACATAAATACTTAACCCGGAAATTAAAGATACTCACCGGATGTGAGATACAATTTTTACAGGTGTGTGGCGGTGGTGACATTGGCTGCACTGTGTACGTTAAAATGCTCACAGTTACAAAAATAATTAAAACGGAAATAATTTGATTTCCGTGTTAACACCTGAAGTGAGATTACATTTTTACAGGTGTATGGCAGTGGTGACGTTGGCAGCACTGTGTACGTTAAAACCCTCGCCGTTACAAAAATACTTAACCCGGAAATCACAGACACTCACCGGATGTGAGATACAATTTTCACAGGTGTGTGGCGGTGGTCACGTTGGCAGCCCTGTGTCCGCTGGACCGTACCTAACTAGCGCGGGATTATGTGGCTATAAAGCCCGGGAAACGCACACCCTACCGCTCCTACATGTCCGTTTTTATGAGTACAACTGGAAATACTCTTGTCTGCGTAGTTTACTGTATTATCTACGCGTTTTGTGTTAAGGTATGATAATCGAGAACTGTTTTCAGAATATTATTAGATTTTTTACTTGTGATAGTTTAAAAAAGTGACAATCGAGTAATATTTGTACATATTTTATTAACTGAAACATAGGCCATTATGTTCAAATGACAATTCAACGTAAAACTTTACGGGGTTATTAAAAAAACTAAAGCATTTTAAGTTTCTTATTTAACTTTAATACTTTACTTTTATACTTTCTATACTTTTTAACTGAAATGGCAACCTACCCAGTAGGTATTTTAAGCCAAGTATGAATGAGGAATGAATGTTGGATGATTGTGGCGCGATCTTGTAGTCTTGTTACTGACTAAGGCCGACATATTCCTTAGACAGGACTGTTAATTAATAGCCCAACAGCCGATGGCAAATAAGGGACCTAATGTTTAACGTGGAATCCGAACCACACCCTCTGAATTACGAATTGGTCTAATTATGAGGATGGTCTTTGTGGATTAACGTAGTATTCAATAGTGCGGACGTTAATCCACACAAGAGAACACCACAACCACCGCCGTCTCTCACAACTATCCACAATTCGTGACCTCCAAGTAGCTGGATTACAGGATGTCGCCACCATCCCAGTCAAATTTAATTGTAATTAATTTAATTTAATTTATTATTAAAATATTTAATTTATTAAAAATGTAATTTAATTTAATCAAATTAAACAAATTTTGAAGTAGCTTTTTTCAAAGGGTTTTTTATGTCTCGGGATTTTCTACGTCTTTCGGAATATTTAACGTTTTGATGGGAAACGGTCCAAACCCTGATCTTGTTTACAACATAACGTCGAACTGTTGTTTGGAAGCATAAAAAATTAATAGCCCAATGAAGAAATGGCTACTGGGTCCAGTTTTAACCTTAGCGAGATTCGATCCCGCAACCTTTCGTTTGGGGCACGATAACCATTGTGATTGGGTTAATGACTTTAGTTTGCAAGACGAGATGAGTTATTTGCTATGATTACCTATCAACTAAATCAACAAAGGTGTTCGAGTTATTAATCAAACCACCAAAACATTGTTTTGGGAATTTTCTCAGGATTAAGACGCTACCTGGTGCGAACATGAGATGAATGCATTTTGATGAGTGTGTTTCCTGTGTTGCAGGCCAGAGCTCAGACGCTGGTGGAGCAGGACTTCGCCCCCGTGGTGACGGCCACATGCAAGGCCGGCTACATGACCATCAAGGTCGCCACCAACCAGAGCTTTGTCGGTACGTAACACCCTGTAACTGAAGATTAGTCGCGGCTTTGACCGCTAGATTTCGTTTTGGTATTCTCGAGTCTACAAAATCTGTATTATTTTAGGTATTTTAAGCCAAGATGAATAAGAAATGAGGTTAAGATGATTCTGGCGCGATCTTGTAGTCTTGTTACTGACTAAGGCTGAAATGCGCCAGCCAATGACATCATAGGGACGTAAAGTTTGGTTATATTAACATGGTATCGTACATGAATGCCGAAATAAGTATACAAAAGAGTATAAAAAACTACGACCCATCGAAATAAAGCAATGAGTTCTCAAAAGCCCAGTTTTGAGCAACATTTAAATTAATATTATCCTGATTACAGTAATACCAAATAATTGAGTTGAAAAATAATTTTTTCTTTTTATTTATTTTTTACGGTTGGTTGAATGAGCTACATTAAAACCTTCCTTTACAACATTTAGTCATACAACCCGTACAAAGAACGGCCATACTGAAAGTCTCAAATATTTATTTTAGGAAGAGGTAAAAAATCGTATATGCATAAAGGCGCCCCTACGTTTTACACCGGTTCTTTGTGAGCTGGTCTGTGCTTATTTAAATCTACTTCTACATTTTACACTCTCAATTTTGAACATAAAAACATTTTCAGTTCAATTTATATATTGTTATCAATAAATAAAATTAACAATAATTTTTGATAAACTGTTTGCTTCGATACACATTCGATGTAACAATAACTTTAAAATCAGATTCCATAACTTTCAAATGTACGAGTACTATTTTATTTACCCAAAAATCCGTTAAATATCTCCTAAAATTCTGAGTTGTAAAAGTTGGTGGTGATGCTCTACTACTGATTGACTACTATTCACATGTTAGATTTACAGTTGGAAAATACCTTTAAAATTAAAAAATAACTTACTTAGAAGAAGATTTAGGCTAATGTGAAGGAGTCATAAGTTTCCGAAAATATTTTAGGACATAGCTTAACATGAAATACGTGTTAACTTTAAGATTGGCCATGTTCTGAAGTGGAATAGTATTACGGCTTCGTTGTGAAAGATCAGATGTTCTGCATTAAACCATAAGAAATATTTAAATCAAAGATCATTAGAATCAGTCCAGCCGTTTCTCGAGTTATGAATAGTGTATCTAACGCGACTTTGTTTTAAATAATTTGCAATTTTTAACTATGGCACTTATTAACATACGACATTTAATTGGACCCCCTAGGTAAAGTATCAACGTGGCAAGTAAAACTGTTCGTTTTGTACAGTATTTGTTTACTTTATAGTTTTAAATTGACGATTAATACATAAGGCATTGAATGGCAAATCACATTGCAAATTAAAAGTAGACCAACAGCTTTGCTTTTAAAATCAAATGTTTTAATTTTAGAAAATTTCTAAAAAAACTTATTCCCCATAAGGATAACATTAGAAATTTAAAATGACATAAAACGGAGTCTTAAGGAAACTGAATATGCCTAAATCATGATGGGAGCCAAAAAAATCGAATCCAAAAAATCGAAGATCATTAAAATCGGTCCAAACGTTCTCAAGTCATAAGTCTTGTAACTAACACGACTTTGTTTTCAAGGTTTAAGAAGATTATTTTTAATAGTTAAAGACTTTTTTAATGGACTATACAAAATTTTATTGAATAAAAATCTGACTTTATTCACCAATTTTTTTTAGTAAATGCAAGTTTGTTGGATAAAATTTGGGTTCATACCATTTTAAAAAAATAAATAAAACGACAGTAATTTCATTAAAATTACCTCGAATTTGTTCAGAGTTGCAACAATCTATTCGTCATCACTTAAGTACCGAATCACATATTTTAGGCTTACTTTCCTTCTAAAGTAGAAAGCGAGGTGAATGTTGATAAAATGGCAGAAAGTTTATTGCGCAGTTCACAATAAAAGACAAATCACCCGGGAATAGGTGGAACAGGTCACTATTGTCGGCGAAACAAAACACACCACCAGCCCCCCTAATTCAAAATACCATCGTCCTTAGTGAGTAATTCGGTTCGGAATCAATTAATGACCTGTGAATTTGAGAGATATGATTATTTTTATTAACATCTGTCTTACATTTGTGCTAAATTAACTGTATATTTCTTTGGTATAACAAGATATAGGAAGAGAATCATAAGGAATAGTGTAAATTTGTGAGGGAATAATAAATAATATTTTTAATATTATTGTTCTCTAAATTGTAACCCTGTATTATCTAAAGGTTGTTTCATAAAATTCTTCCACGATTAATGTTATACTTATTACACCCCTTATGTAAATATATAATTAAATTACGTATCCTATAATTAGAAGAACTTTATCTATTTAAAAATTCTTAAGAATTGTACAACAAGTAATTTAGTATGATTTATTGCAGTTCTCACTAAGAGAAAAATAGTACACGAAGATAACTAAAACATCATTAGAGATACACGAACTAGGAAGAACCATTGTTTACAGGACAATAAGAATAACGCAAGTGTAAAGATCGTAATCACCACGCATGCGCAACGGTCGCCGCACCTCACCACGCATGCGCAGACCGCATTAGTTGTGACGTCATCGTCACAGCTCTGCGTTGAGATTGCGTTGATTTCCGTCTAATGAACTCCTGGGAATCATTTGAAGAGTTTCAAAACAGAAGTTTAATTTGGAATATTAGTTTAGCAATGTGGTTTTGTCACACAATTAATTCACGACTTCGGTTAGTTCTTGGTAACCAATTGTGAAACAGAATATTTGTTTCGTAGATTTTGTAAATTCTATTGAAGTAAGTATATTGAAGTAATATTATGTAATATTTTTCGGAATATAAAGAGACAAATACGTATTTAGAGCATAGAAACGACATAATTTTTATTTCATGTATAGTTTCATGTTTTATTTTATTTTATGAAAGGAATCAGCCTTAGTCACAATAACAAGACTACAATATCGCGACACAATCATCCTACACTGATTTCTCATTCATACTTAGCTTAAGATACCTACCTGGGTAAGTCACCTTTTCACTAACTATTCAGCTATTCATCCCATACCTTTTTATGGAAAATTTTATTGCTTTTCCCACTAAAACGTAACTTTGCGAACTCAGGCTACAGCTAGCCATTATGCATCGGTAATATTGGAATCCATTATTGGTGAACAACTTTATAATCCTATTTATGAACTTTTGCTCGTAATTTATTCTATTAAGTTATTCGATGTCTTCCGTTTGCGTAAACGTTTTAAATAATATTTTACTGAGAGATCCAGTGTTGTTTGTTAATTGAGTTAAGAAACATTCCAGCAATTTAAACAATAAAATAAATTTTCACTAACTATTGTGTTAGCAACAACTGTGATCGCTTTGTCGACCTCCCAGCTGACGACCGCCATCACTAGCTGTTTACCGTCACCCTTGATTTCGCTTTTCTCCAGTCCCTCACTTTTCCCTACTTTTTCCCTGCTTTTCCCTATTGCCTCAATTGCCAATTTCCATACTACAATGTAGGTATTTTAAGCCAAGGATGAATCAGGATTGAGTGTAAGATGATTGTGGTGCGATCTTGTAGTCTTGTTATTGACTAAGGTCGACATGTTCTTAGATAGGACTGTTAATTAATAGCCCAACAACCGATGGCAACTAAGTACCTACAGTTTAACGTGGAATCAGAACCACAGCCTCTGAATTACGAATTGGTCTAATTAAGAGGATAGTCTTTGTAGATTAACGCAGTATTCAATAGTGCGGACATTATCCACACAAGAGAACATTACACCCACCAACCATCGCAACTATCCACAATTCGTGACCTCCAAGTAGCTGGATTACAGGACGTCGCTGCCGTCCTAGTCGAAGTTATAGCTTAAAGTTAGCTAATAAGCTTTTTATAAAAATGAATCTAACTTATTCCTAGAAATATTTGTATATTTTTACTTTTAAGGTTATATTTTTCGTTCTCCACCCCTAGCCCTTGCCCTATTGTTGCCTCGTGCACGTCGCGTGACAAGGTTGCGTGCGACGCGAAATTCCAAACCGTTATTAACTTTCTTCGCGATTCCACGAAGCTTCCTGATCCTGGTGAGACCTTCCCTCTCGCGCTCGTGTATCCTTTGATGTGTTACCTTGTACGTACGTATATAATGTCCCTTCGCGCGAGACAGAACATCCTGTTTCATCGTAAGACAACCTGGTCGAATCTACGAGAACGAGACGAGATCATTGGATGTTCAGACAAAGGCTAATTGCAATGACTGTGTATCATTGTTGCTTTGGCGGTCAGAGCCCCAGCTGGTTTATCGCCCAGGGCACAAATCAAATCAGCTGTTTAATCAAAGCAGACCTTGGCGCAGACCGTGGGCGAACCAGTATGTCTCGTAGGAGTTTGACGCCTTGGGTTGCACAAGTCTGCCTGCGAGTCCTTATAGGAACCCATTACCTAACGTCATCTCTTCCATAACACCTCGGTGCAAGCCGTGTCGTTTTCGCACAAAAAAGGACACAAGGGAATTACTTTGACTTGTATTTTTATGCTATTTCTATTTCTAAGAATATAGAATAATTTTTTAAGTTGTTTTTCCATTAGTTTTGTTTTATGTCTTTCTACGCCTCTCCGAATTTTTTAACGTTTTGATGGAGAACGGTCCAACCTTCGGTCATGTTACTACCTAACGTTGACCCGTTGTTAGGAAGCATTTTTAATTAAACCCAATGACGAAGTGCTAACTGGGTCCAGATTCTATCCGGAGACCTATAGTTTTACCACTCTTTCAAGCAGAAAAAACGCACAGCGGAGTTTTGAAGCTGATCCGAACCATATCCTCCCTAGAAAGGCTGTCGCCATAAGCAGGAAAGCAGTAATTGAATACTGAAAGAATCAGAGACTGCACTAGCTGCACTTTGGCGGCCTCTGGCAGCAGACTTCTGAACCTGTACAGATCTCTCAGTCATCCCAGAGCTTGACTTCTATGTTAGACTTTATTATTAGAGCTAATTGACTTTATATGCTACTTAACTAAATAATTAATTAAGCGTTACTCAGAAATAACCTTGCTTGTGGCTGAACACTCGACGATCTTTAGTGAAGTGCTTGGCTCTATAATTGAACTGAATCCAGACGGATTACGACTAAATTAGCTCCACTTGTGGAAATCTCTTGATTCAAACTAAACTTGATTATCTTGCTCTCGTTCATTGGATTATGCCAAATAAATGTATCAGATTTAACCAGTATTTAAAAAAAATTTGGACCTATTTTCCTACAAACACAAATGAAAATGTTGGGTTTCTATCCCGAAATTCACGTTACTGCTGTTCATATTTCATATTTTTTAAGTAATCATAAAATTGTAATACAGAAAAATAAATGTTTACTATGAATGGTAAACCATCTAAAATGAAAAAATGAAGAGAAAACGAGAAAAGGTTTGATAAAAAATAGCATTACAAAGATTCAGAATAAAAATTCGTGGAAACAATATTAAACAGATTTAAAATCGATGTTGCATAAGACTTGTGAAAATGATGATGACCAAGTAAAACAAAACCAACTCTTGTAAATGAATAGAGCAATTATTGTTGATAAGTAAAAAACTCTTCTTTCGAAGAAAAATACGTCAAAAGGTGACGTTATGTACAGTGCATTAACAAAAAAATACGATAGAAAAGAAGTTAAAGAATATATATGCAAGCAACAGGTGTTAGAAAGAAAAATGCATATGTCAGAAGAGACGAGGACGAAGCAAAACATGATACTATTGAAAATGATAACCTTGAAAAGCTTGTAGAACAAACACTGCAGGTGTTAAAGAAAGTTTATGCTGAAAAAAGACGAGATGGAAGGATTATTTTTATATTGCAAATAATTTAAAGTTTTGTAAAAAATAGATAAATAAGTAAAAAGAAATTTATAAAAAATCAGTTGCATACATAATACTTTTATTTATGTACTTTATCCCTAGGTTAGTACTTTGTTCTTCGTAATATATTTAAAAATCATGACAAAATTAGCTACGTCACAAAATCTATTCTTATATTGGGTTTATATTCAGATACCGTTTGACTGGGACAATGGTGACGGCCTGTAACTCAGCTACTTGAGGTCACGAATTGTGGATAGTTGTGAGCGATGGTCGGTAGGTGTAGTATTCTCTTGTTTGGATTAACGTCCATGAAAACCATCCTCATAATTAGACAATTCGTAATTCAGAGGCCGTCGTTCGGATTCCACGTTAAACTGTAGGTCCATTAATTGCCATCGGCTGTTGGGCTATTAATTAACAGTCCTGTCTAAGGAACATGTCAGCCTGAGTCAGTAACAAGACTACAAGATCGCGACACAATCATCTTACACTCAATCCTCATTCATACTTGGCTTAAAATACCTACCTTGTGGTATGGTTGCTATTTCAATAATCTAACCTATTCTCATCTTAATAGGTATTAGTAAATGTTAAAGGTATTAGTAAACCTTTTGGTATAAGTGTTTAGGTGAAAGATCTACTGTCTAGTACATGTCATTAAATGTGAATATAAATATAAGTTATCTTTGATTTAGTACACGTTTATTACTTTCATTATGGTAAAATAAACAACCATAGGTTTATAATATAAAAGTTAACAACTTTGAATAATTACATGACGAACCGGAGTGCGATACTTGTCATTCTAATCCAGGAGTTGAGTTGATTGTTGAGTAAGCTCTAAGTAGTTCTAGGGGAATTACTTGGAAGTGCTCGGTAGTCGGTAGTGGCGTGGGTGGAAGCAGGGTTATATCGATTGGACAACCAACTGTAGGCCCTACATCCTCCACTGACCCTGTGAGAGAACGAGATCGTTTACTTGCAAATTCACATTGAATTCAACGTGTTTTATATTTTTAAATTATACTTGCAGTAAACCCGTACTTTTTATAGGTAGGGTAATTTAATAGAGTACATTTTCAGTAAAAACTTAAAGAATGTGTCTAATATCGTCCATAATTTGACTGGGATAGTGGCGACATCCAGCTACTTGGAGGTCACGAATTGTGGATAGTTGTGAGAAATGGTCTGTGGTGTAGTGTTCTCTTGTGTGGAATAACGTCCGCACTATTGAATACTACGTTAATCCACAAATATCATCCTCATAATTAGACCAGTTCGTAATTCAGAGGCAGTGGTTCGGATTCCACGTTAAACTGTAGGTCCCTTAGTTATTGCCATTGTCCTGTCTAAGGAATATGTCAGCCTTAGTCAGTAACAAGACTACAAGATCGCGCCACAATCATCCTACACTCATTTCTCATTCATGCTTGGCTTAAAATACCTACCTGGGTAGCCATTTCAATAATCTAATCTAATGAATAGCTTTTGATTATTTCATTTTAATAGGCTGTGGATCAGTTTACAGTACACTGGACCCGTATAGCTATAGTAGATAAGTTTCACGATTGTTGGTGCTCTAAAAAAGACTGAAATTGATTTAATTCTCATTTAGACTTTATGGGGTTTAAAACAAAAAATAATAAAGTATTCGTAATTCAACGCAATGTTCTGAAATAAAACTCTAATTTAATTATATTATGTGTTGTACGGTTTCAACTCTTTAATATTTTTTGTGAATTTTATTTAGTTTTTCTGATCAATCATTCTTTTATTTATAAAATAGTCTTCTTGTTGGTCTAAAAATGATTAATTATATTGTGACAACTTGCACATAATTTTAGAGACCAAATTAGGTAGAGACGTGTATTCTAACATTTGTTCGGACGAGTTCGTAATCCAGACATATCGGTCAATCGGAAGGGTTAGTTTGGGAGGGGTTCTAATCAAACATTGTTTTTTTGCATTTTCATATGTAATTTAATTTTTTTTAACTTTATCTATCTCCATTAGAATAAGTTTTTAAAACTACACAATTTAGTTCCTTAAAGTTTTTCTCTATCTCCAACAGTTACCGAGATATTAAAAAATCTAAACACAGTACGTTGTATTTTTGAGTTACCATCAACACAACACAGTGGAATTCGTTTCCATTTGGATCTATAATCTCTTGTCGTGAACTCGTTTGATAGCATTTCCTTGTTATATGCCAAAGTTGATTATTCGGTCGACAGAGTCATTAATATTCTGGCATCGACAATAGACAGCTTCAGTTTCAAACTTGTCAATGTAACAAGTTTGTTGTGAGTATCCGCGTCAATAAAATTATTTCACAAGAGAAGACTTTGCGACCGAGAAAAGAAGGACATATTTACTTATAATTGCAGAAGTTTCGCAAAATAAACGAAAAATAAAAATACGTAAATTAAAAAATAGATAAAAGTATGAAGTAAAGTTTGACGTGTGGTAAAATAATGTTCCACCTTTTATTTACCGGCTGCATATTAAAATTAGTATTATTCCAAAATCGATAACTAAACAAATGCCATAGACCGACAGAAGCAGGCTGGATTGTTCACACATGAAGAAGTCAAAACACTATTGTATTTCCTTTTTGTCTCTCTGTGCAATAAAATACTTCGCAGAACAATGTGTCAGAGTGTTTTATTTAGTGCGATTTCTTGACGTCATTTTCCCTTGTTTTTCCTCTCACTTTTTTATTCGTTCAGTGTAAGCTATTTATTTATTTATATTCCAATGGCATCAGCCGATATAAAATGTGACAACAGTACAATGTAATGTAACACATACAAAATTTTATCAAATTATGTCAATAGCTTAGAATACTAAGAATTGTACGGGCGATGAATACGTAGGTTTGCTGCCGTAAGAAACATTAAATTTGGGGTTTTATGGATGTATTGATATAACTAAGTAAATAAATGAGTTATCGAATTTTAACTATGCACCAAATAACTAGCATTATGCAATGTACTGTGTTTACCATTTTGAATATCTCAGTAACCAACAGTAACCAATTTTGTGACTTTTGAGCTGAATACAATGGTAAAATTGAAATTAAGATTTATTTTAACTATACAGTACACAAATAAATTAAACCCCCATTTTTCGAATATAAAACCTCTTCAAAAGTGTTATTAATGTAGTAAAATTGCGTTTCCAACGAACTCAACCAATAAATATAACATTATGAATGACCCTCCAAACGTTCAGAGGGTTGAGTTATGAACTTCTATCAAGGTACCTATCTTAACTGTCACCATGCGGGTCAAGTGAATAGCTCACTTTTCCATATTAAATTCGACAATAATTGACTAGCATCAATAGTAGTACTAAAATTCAGTATTGTTAAAATATCATAAAATAGAGGAGTTTCTTATGATTTATTTCTAGTTAAAACTGGAATTAACCATATAGTAAGCAAAATTATCCTATTAAAAAATCTATTGACACGTATTTCTATTGACTGTAATCCAGCTACTTGGAGATCACGAATTGTCGATAGTTGTGAGCGATGGTCGGTGGATGTAGTGTTCTCTTGTGTGGATTAACGTCCGCACTATTACGTTATGTTGAATAATACGTTAAACCGCAAAGACCATCCTCATAATTAGTCCAATTCGTAATTCAAAGGCTGTGGTTCTGATTCCACGTTAAACTGTAAGTACCTTAGTTGCCATCGGCTGTTGGGCTATTAATTTAACAGTCCTGTCTAAGGAAGATATCAGCTTTAGTGAGTAAAAAGACTACAAGCGTCACAATCATCTTAAAATCAATCCTCACTCATACTTGGCTTAAAATACCTACATTTTAGTATGGTTCCCATTTCAATAATCTAATCTAATCTATTACAGGTTTAAATAATCTATGTAAGCATCAATTAATACAGTAGACTGTAATAGTGTGACTGTTTTAACCCTATTCTGAAGATACACGTCAATAGAATTGCGTCAGATTGGCAGGAAGAGATTACCAGCTTTGTCCAGGGTCAGCTAAACACCGGAAGGGAAGAAATTACAATGGGAAATTAAACTTAACATTGACAGTTCATCCAAGGGAATTTCTCAGGAAGAACTATAACAAAAGTTGCATTGTTGAAATATCCTCTTTCCTAGAAGTTCCTCCTTGGACATGAAAAATCATAGTAATTATTTTTACACAGGATGTTTTTACTATCAAAATTGGGATCTTGTAAACAAAACATCTGACATTAAAGTTTAAATGAGGAGCGTTCCTTTTTTATGTGTTCATAAATATGAAATTTAAGTTTTATAAATGGCCACCAATTTCAAATAAAGTGGTCAACTTTTTCCTTTGGAACACACTATATTTTATAGTAATTTCGTATAGTTAATATAATTTAAAGTCTTTTTAATTAATTTGTGTAATTTTGATACACCCAACAAAATATTATGATTTTACTTAACTGTCACTATTGGTATATTTTAAACTATCCATCTGCTTACAGAGGAACATTACATAGATTTTGGAAAATTTAAAAATACGTAGATAGGATTTTTATGAGACCTCGCCAGTTTCTTAAACAGCTGGCAACATTAATTTTTCCTGAAAAACCGAATGTTTTGTAGTATTTTCTGATATTAAATGTAATTTTAAGACTTTTTATACTTGAAAATTTTTGGATAAATCACTAAAAAGTTCAACATATGAAAGGCCATTCAGAGACCAAAATACGAAAAGATGCCAGAAGTCTACACAATTTAAAAACAATTTTACTAAAAAATATAAGAATTTTTATTATTCAATAACAACTCCCAGTTTTTTATTACCATCGTTACATTGTTGTTTATAAGTAGTTTATAAATACACATGTTTATTTTCTCTTTTAGTCTAGGCTATCCTGTATTACATTACGTCTTGGTCTCTCTGTGGCCCGTACATGGTTTCATATATAAAAAAATACTCAAGTATAAAAGTCTAAAAATTATTTTTGATAATATTTTATGCAAAAACACAAAAAATTCATTGATCTTGTTGTACATATAAAAGCTAACACAATACACATTTTTCAGTTTTAATTCAATTTTACTATCCAAATTTTACGTTAGAACTAGTTTTTTTACAGGAATAAATTAAAATAAATAATGTTTGTATTTACTTCCCTGAGGAAATTGGTTGGATAATGAGTATGTCTAAAGGGAATGTTTTCAGTTCATATAAACAGCTGTTCTTATAACCAAACTATGATGTCACTAACCAAATGACGTTATTGTTTCAAATTTGCTAACACCACCCCCAGAGCTAAGACATATGTCCAAGTTCTACCCTCCAAACAGATAGAAATAACACATCTGTGGCAAACCAGCTAAAGAATTTAAATTACACTTACAGTATTTATTCTCAGCAATGCAGAGGAGTGGCAAAATCATGATAAAGATAAATTTATGTTTCCATTTTGCAAATTGATCAGGAAAATTGATTTATTAGATTAGATTAGATTATTGAAATGGCGACCATACCACAAGGTAGGTATTTTAAGCCAAGTATGAATGAGAGTTGATTGTAGGATGATTGTGGCGCGATCTTGTAGTCTTGTTACTGACTAAGGCTGACATTTTCTGTTGTTAATTAACAACTATAAATACAGTTTCTAATCCAACACTTCGAAGTCTAAATACTAACAAGTACAATACGGACAACACACAGACTAAGTGTCATTACACGAAAGCACAATATCTGAATTACGAATTGGTCTAATTATGAGGATGGTCTTTGCGAATTAACGTAGCTTTCAATATAGACTGGACCGTTTCAAAATACATCTAAGAGAGTGACAGACAAAGAATGTACATCAACGGCTGGCCTTGGAGCAGTCGCAATTGTGTTAATGTAGGTTCGCAACTGGAGCGTGACGGAAGATTGTGTGACAGTGAAGTGTGTTTATTGTGGTAGAAAGTGGCAGTTAGCAGATAGCAGGAGACCTATGGCCACGTCCACGTTCTCCAGACAGCAAGGTACATCCGCAAAACCAACCGTATATAACCTGGTACCTGGTACGACAAAGAATGTGGTTTTGGCGGTGAAGATATCAGATATGAGAGCCGGAGTTGGGACATATTTCATGCCAATTAAAAGTTTCTACCTTTTTTAACGTAGCGTAATAAAGGATTGTAATGTCAAAAATGTGAGCCTATTTACTTTCCTGTGGGAAATAATTTTGATCATGTGTTTTCAGTTCCTTTAAAAGCTGTGCTCATTCAAAACCCCTATCATATAACTTTTTCAGTTTTTCGTCTCGCAAATTGCTAACAGCTTAGATATTATATCTATTTCAAATATTTTTCCCAACTAGGCTAAACACCATGCGTAAAAATCAACCGTGTTAAACGTAATGTATTTACTTCCCTTGGGAAATCGCTTGGATCATGGATTTATCTAAAGGGAATATTTTCAGTGTCTAAAATATATTAATGCCTCTGTTACTGGGACAGTTTTATAGTAGTACATTTTGATTAGATTATTGAAAGTGTGGCATTGCTCGTATAGAATAAGACATTTTAAAAATTAATTAGATTAAAACACATTTATTCTCAGAAAACATTTATGTGGATGGAACTCGCTATAGTTCTTGAGGCCGATACGCACAACTCGGCTACGACGTTAGTCAATGAGCGATGTCGTTTAACGTCTTTTTGCAAAGCCAATTTACTGTTTAATTGTTGTAATACGTAGCAATACGTTTTCTATCAAAACACGGAGATTTTGAAAATATTTTTTCTGCTTTTATTTCGCACAGCTATGTTAATTTAAGTTTTTACAAATTGTAGTAACCTGATAATTTTGCATTTATTTAATTCATAAATAAATATTTAATGCATAACTTTTATGTTTGCAGTCTTCAATCAAGAACTGTCAAACGGTTATAAACAGCTGTTTTGGTTTGTATTGTTTACATTTTATTCTCCTAAGCGTAATGTTAAATTTTTAGATTTTAAACTTAATATTACAGTAAAACACGAATTTTCCTGGACATTAGACCTATCATGGATTTTTTCTAGGAAAATATTTTTTCCAAAATTAAAGATTCCTGGTGCTACTGTGTTTATTAGTACCGCCTACATTTTAGATTAGATTATTGAAATTGCAACCCACCCATGTATGTATTTAAGCCAAGTATGAATGAGAAATACGTGTAGGTTGATTGTGACGCGATCTTGTAGTCTTGTTACTGATTAAGGCTGACGTGTTTCTTAGACAGGACTGTTGATTAATAGCCCAACAGCTGATGGCAACTAAGGGACCTACAGTTTAACGTGTAGTCCGAACCACTGTCCCTGAATTACGAATTGGTCTAATTATGAGGATGTATTCAAAAGTGCGTAAGTATTCAATAGTGTGGAACTTAATCCACACTGGAGAACACAACACACACCAAGCATCTCTCACGACTACCCACAACAATTCGTGACCTCCAAGTAGCTGGATTACAGGACGTCCACTACCGGTACTATGTTTTCTAATCCTTATAATCGCTTGATATTTCCCACACTCATCTGTATTGTATGTGAGTGTGGAAAATAGCTTAAGGAGTCACATTTTTAAAATTATTTTTTTCAACGTGTCTTCATTATACGAATAGTTAATTTATTCCTCGTAACAAAACAGTAAATGCAATCATAGTATTTCTGATGAATAATAACTGGTCAAACTATAATTAATTATATAATTAACCAACACCATCTTCGTAAAATACAGTAATAGGTATTTAAAATACAAAATGGTAAATAAGTCATTAGTAAACCAATCAATAGCTAATGAGCTGGGACTGTTGAAAGTTGTTCAAAACTTTCCCGTCGTAAAGTGATTCTAAACAATTGTTTGGTTTAAAATAGGTAAAATTCTCATATAAGACATTAAAAAGCGTTTGAATTAATAGTATCATTAGGCTTTCAGTGAAAAAAACTTTGGAGTAAGAGTACTTCCAGAAAGGTCCCAGAAGCCTCGGTCAGATGGAAGAGGTCCTTTGGGAGGACTCTTCTGTCAACCTCTCAACTTCAACTTCACTTTAGATATAGTCTTGCTAACATTTCTTATCTGAGACTATCAAGAACAGGACTGATGAAGTTGGTTTTTTTCGAAAAATTACTTTTTGTAGTAAATCATTTATAAATAAAAAAAATAGTTTTACAATTTTTTTCGATCATGTGTTTTGTTTTAAGGCCTCCAAAATTAAGACAATGTAAATATTATTTTACATTTGTGAGATGCAAAAAGTGTAACGGAAATGAAGTCGCATGGTTATGTATTTAGAGGAACTGAAAATAATGTCTACAGACATATCCTTGATATAAGCTTTTTCCACAGGGAAGTAAATACTTTTTTCGTTTAGAAAACATCAAATTTTTAATATTGCATAATAAACGACTGGGATAGTGGCGACATCCTGTAATACAGCTACTTGGAGGTCACGAGTTGTGGATAGTTGTGAGCGATGGTCGGTGGGTGTAGTGTTCTCTTGTGTGGATTAACGTCCGCACTATTGAATACTTCATTAATCCGTAAAGACTATCCACATAATTAGACCAATTCGTAATTCAGAGGCCGTGGTTCGGAATCCACGTTAAACTGTAGGTCCCTTAGTTTCCATCTGCTGTTGGGCTATTAATTAACAGTCCTGTCTAAGGAACATGTCAGCCTTAGTCAGTAACAAGACTACAAGATCGCGCCACAATCATCTTACACTCAATCCTCATTCATACTTGGCTTAAAATACCTACATTGTAGTTTGGTCGTCATTTCAATAATCTAATCTAATCTAATTACCGGCATTGCTCAATGATCCATAGTGATTGTGCTTTTCGTACCGTTATTATTACTAAAAAAATTTGTCAAAAATGCATTACATTTAAAATCGGAGATTTGAAAATCCTTTTGTATTTAATTTATTTTTGAGGTAAACTAAAATGGGCATCAAGTATTTCTTTAGAAGAAATATTATAGTTATAGTTAATGCTATTTATAGAATTGGAAAAAACTAACGACTACATTGTACTCATTTCGATGAAAACTCATGATTTCAACTCAAAGATGGCTTATTTTTCGGATCGTGAAATCGTCCTCGCTGCATATTACGGATGTTTTTCCCTATTATTGCTTATGGCTTTGCGATTTGGGGCCATGACAGTGCAAAACCACAAGCCATTTTCAAAGCCCAAAAGAAGGCAGTTCAAATCGTATTTGACCTCCGCCCAACAGTATCATATAGAGGCATTTTCAGGGACAACATCTTAACGTTCCCTTTAATCTACATTTTCAAGTGCTTGGTATTTTTTAAGACTGACCCAGATCTCTTTCCAAACCAGCCTCCTTCAAGACTCAACATACGAAATCTTAACATCCTATCCGTTTCTCAGCACAAAACTACGTTTTCCAGCATCAAACATTTTTCCTCGATCCAGTTCTTTCACCACCTCCCAATTGCATAAAAAACAGAACTTATTGTATTTAAAATAAAACTTAAAGCCTTACGAGTTACGAATGAATATTACAGTTTTAGTGAATACTATTCAAGTAAGATATTCTTTATCATGTGTAAACTGTCCATTATTTTTAAATATTTAATTAATTGTAAGTGCTTGATTGCATAAAACTTTTGACGATTGTTATGAACTTAAATGTTTTATGAGAATAAAGAAGTTTCTTCTTTTGGGATTGAGAAAGAGACTTGTGTTGCAGATTTCGAAATATGATTAATATTTCTTTGTACTGTACCTTGAACCCAAGCTGAAGTTAATTTTGCAAAGTTTACATCATTGAATTTATATACTTCGTATATACTTACGCAGTTGTAAAATCAATGCTTACATTTACATTTTCATTCCAAGTCAAGAATTTTACGGTGTTATTAAATAATAAATAAATAAGAACTTTTGGCGAAGTTGTCAAATCCAATAAAGCTTCCTAAAGCTTCAGTGATCCATCAGGGTGTGAAATGTACGGATTTAAAGTGTCAGCGTCATTTTACTCTTTAATAATTCCATTGTGAATTTTCCAATAGATTCATATTACTTCGTAAATATTCCACTTTTAAATTGTCGAACCATTATTGGAATTTCTGAGAATAAACAAAATATCAATGTCATATTTATAGTTAATTTTTGGTATTCAATGTATTCAGTATTAAAGTTTGGTTACATTTTATTAATAAAAGCCAACAATATAATCGCCATTATTTTACCTCATTTTAATAAGACTAAAATATCGCGCCACAGTCATCTTACATTCATTTCTTATTCACACTTACCTCGCTAGGGCACCATTTCAGCGAGGAGTATCAAAGTCTTATTCAAATTAAGCCATGAATAAAATATATTCCTATAATAATCTTATTGAAACAGAATTACTTTGTAAAATTATCATTAAGGTTGTGTATCTTATCACTCTGTTAAGATACACAATAAGTAGAATTTTTATCTATTTCTGTGACAATTTCAGTCCACGTACACTTTTAATGGCTACACAAACTACACAACTACAAAACTACACAACGTTTCTGGAGGTGGGAAAACTGCTCCCGTTTTCAAGTGACCTAATTATTTAAATTAAAAAAATTGAATGTTCAAGTTACATATATTAATTATATCATTCTGTCCTTACCATACTTATCCATCATGCACAATGCAAAAAACTATATTGATAACACAAAAAATAACCACAACACTCCGCCTCCGAGCTAGCGGGGTGACACAAGATAGCGTGCGCTCAGAACGAGAGTTGGAGCACTATAGTATTGCTCCAACTACGCCTACTAAAACAAATTAAAAACAATAGACTTGAGAGATCTGAGCGCATGCTATCTTGTGTCGCCCGTTAGCTCGGAGGCGGAGTGTTTTGGTTATTTGTTACGTTATCAATATAGTTGTATTGTGCATTCAATTAATATACACTCAACTGTACATTCAATTTTTAATGTAAATTATTAGGTAATCACTTAAAAACTACTGTAGGATATAAGAAAGCCTCTCCTCGTATCTTTTTGTTATTGGTCTTGATTGGTATAAGTGTTAGAATTTTTAAATTTTTGAAATAGTGAATTTTTAACCCAGAAAAGAATATAACAAGACTGCTAATCAATAAGTCATACAGGCTGTATTCACAGATGACACAGAAGTAAAGCGTGTTGTGATATAACAATGTAGATAGTAGTTTGAAGTGGAGAAGATTGTCTACCTCAGATGTCTTGTGATCATTATTACAGAATTGTGAAACTCGCCATTGGCTTTCACGGCTCATATTGCTTCCTGATTGGTCGAGGAGATGTATTGTTGACTCACGAACGTATCATTCAGGTAGCGATAACCATCGAATCGAAATTGAGACATCGAATTATCGGATGATTGCTCTTGCGCCAAACTTTAAAACACCCTTATTACTGATAATATCGGTTACTTCTTCCTTCATCCGAAAAGGTAATTTTCAAAAACAATCACTTAAGTGTTATTCTAAAATGTGTGTATAAATTTTATGAAATCTTGTGAATAAATCGTTATTTAACATATAACTTCAACTATAATTACTATGTTATAGCCTAAAAAAATATAAAAAAAATATTAAAAAGCTTGTTGTATGTTGACGTTGACCGCTCTCCAATACTACAATGAAAAAAATAAATGAAAAGAAGTAATACACATCCAAGAAACGGGTGAACCTTCCGTTTTGGGTGGTAGTTTCAGATTTTATAAGATACTAAACAATATTTTCCGCCATTAACAAAAACTGCATACAAAGTGATTCCCTAACCTATATTTTAAAACTCAGAAAACAAAAGCATTTCCTGGATAAAATAGTGTAACCAAATAAATAACTAAAGGACTCATTTAAAATAAAACAATTGCAGAAAAACGTCAGAAACCTGTATAACATTCTCTATTTCAGCAGGCATTTTAGTTTGGGGCCGATTCCTTAATTTTAAAACAGGTTTTTATAACAGGTACAATTTAAAGAATAGAACTTTATTGTAATTTTAGAAATACCTTATAAAACTATAATAAATAGTCATATTTTAAAAGTACCATTAATAGGTTTTTACCTCTTCTAGTCGTATTAAAATAGATCTTCTTCTACTTAATATGTTTCTTATATTGTAATCATATACAAGATTAAATACTATGTTAAATTTCTTCTCATTATCAGTCTCTTTTTATTTTTTGTTTCTCTCTTTATTTCTTTATTTTTTCTATGCATATTAATTCTTCTTCTTCTTTTATCAGTTTCTTTCGCTTTCTCATTTCTTTTTCTCTTTTTTCTTCTTTCTCTTCTTTCTTTCTTTCTTCTTCTTTCTTTCTTTTTTTCTTCTTTCTTCTTTCTTTTCTTTCTTTTCTTCTTCTTTCTTTTTCTTCTCTTCCTTCTTTTTCTTTCTTTCTTTCTTTCTTTCTTTCTTTCTTTCTTTCTTTCTTTCTTCTTTCTTTCTTTCTTTCCTTCTTTCTTTCTTTCTTTCTTTCTTTCTTTCTTTCTTCTTTTTTATAATGTCCCAATTTTATGTAATGATATCCCCGAAGTATTAAAAAAGTATATCATTATTAATTGATTGGCAATTGTCTTTTAACCATAGATTAAATGACGATTATGGTATGAGCCTGTATTTTTTATGAACTTTGACCAAATTTAATATATATTTAGTATTATGTACTTAAATAGTGACATTTTCTTATGTAATCCTGATGAAAGCAATACCACTCCAGCCGCAGATGAAGTCATGCCAACACACAGTAGTCTGCGGTAGTGCGGTTGTCCTAGATGCGGTTAAACCTTCCCGCTCAGACAAATTAAGATCTCGTTGCATAAGACGTTCTAAGTTTAAATCCCCAAAAATATTTTTAAACTTGTAGGACAAACTGTTGCCTTTACAGTTTTAAAATCCAACTTGAGATTAGTCTTTTTTAATACATGTAGTATTTACAAGATATTTAGCATATGAAATACCCTGCCACAGTTTACATAGAAATGAAAAATATATTTACGGATTTTTTTTAATTTCTGTAGCATTTTAATGAGGCCAATCGCTGTTCTTATAAATATATTAAGGTCAAACCCTTTTCCCTTAATAAAGCCACATTTATTCTGTAATACGAAACGAAACGGTAAATCTTACAGTAATGTTATGGTAAATGACTACGTCCAAATTTATAATAAAGCTAAATCAAAATTAGAATATCTGTTCCGTATTATTTTGTTTGGCGTCCAGTATAGTTAAATAGTTAGTTAGTTACTGAAATTATAACCTATCCAGGACTATTTTATTTTAAGCCATTTATGAATGAGAGATGAGTGTAAGATGATTGTGGCGCGGTCTTGTAGTCTCGTTACTGACTAAGGTTGGCATGTTCCTTAGACAGGACTGTTAATTAATAGCCCTACAGTCAATGGCATATCTGAGGTACCTACAGTTTAACGTGGAATCCGAACCACTGCCTCTGAATTACGAATTGTTCTAATTATGAGAATGGTATTTGAAGATTATCTTAGTATTTAAATAGTGCGGACGTTAATCCACACAAGAGAACACTACATCCACCGACCATCACTCTTAACTATCCACAATTCGTGACCTCCAAGTAGCTATGTATAGGATCATACATTGTTTACTCTTTGTTTTCAAACCTCGATATCGAAGAGACAACGAATAAAGCGTACTTTGGAATTCAGTCGGCGTGCGGTTCCGGAAAGGGACTATCCATTACATGACATAAATTCAGCCGCAATAGCTGGTTGGGCCGCTAAGTGGCTCTATCCGCGTCACCCCGTCGCCCTCCGCAATCATAACCTTCGGCTTCAACATGGTTGTTTCACGGCTTTTATTTCCGAAGGAAGCCATTAAGTATACTGTGCAGATCCCGTTGTACTTAAACAGCTGAATTAAAATACCTCGTCGGTCGGACATTTGAAAAGGCTGGAGATGCAATCAGGTGTATCTATAAATTATAGATTTGTTTGTTGTGTTTGAAAACGTATTCTGTATCAAATTTATTTGTATGACGAATTGCTAAAATGATGATTGACCTGATGTGACTGTGGTCACGTAACCTAAATAAAAATCTGAGTGATTAATTAATAATTAAAGATCGTTAAATAGTTAAAAAAATCCTAAACTAACTAGGCTGGGACGATGGCGACGTCCTGTAATCCAGCTACTTGGAGGTCACGAATTGTGGATAGTTGTGAGAAATGGTCGGTGGATATAGTGTTCTCTTGTGTAGATTAACGTCCACACTATTAAATACTACGTTAATTCTCTAATACCATCCTCATAATTAGACCAATTCGTAAATTGAAAGGCCGTGGTTCGGATTCCACGTTAATCTTTACGACCATTAGTTGCCATCGGCTGTTGGGCTATTAATTAACAGTCCTGTCTAAGGAACATGTCAGCCTTAGTCAGTAACAAGACTACAAGATCGCGCCACAATCATCTTGCACACAATCCTCTTTCGTACTTGGCTTAAAATACCTACATTGTAGTATGGTTGCCATTTCAATGATCTATTCCAATCTAATCTACTGGTTACAATGTAATTATTTTATATAAATTTCAGATATTATCATATTATCATTCAATACACGACTTCAACATAAGGTTACCAATTTTTACTAATCCAATTTAAAATATGAATGTTGCTCTTGTTAATTTTGACAGCAACCACTAAAACTTTCCACCTTGAATTCAATGGCTTTTGTTTCAAATCCTGCAGTGCAACTCATCTCGTCTGAGCCTCTCTAGAACGAACGGCTCAAGTTGAACAAACTTTTGACATTTCCGCCGTGTTAAAAGCAATCCCATCTTATTCTAAAGTTTTGATACGGTTGTGTGTGCAATTAAACTGGTTTAATTTGTGCCAAACGCAGTCGAGGACTTTGTTTCAATTTGTACGATTTAGTGTTGAATGTATTATAGTAGATATGTTAAATTCATTTCACACTTCAACATCAGTTTTGCTATATATATTTTAATGATATAGATTTATATTCCATAGTCCAATTCACTTCGATCACTTCTCATTCCTTGTTAGGATAATATCAAACGTAGGAGTTTTAATCTTGCTAACTATGCAAGATTGGAAAGCTTCTGAAACATGTGTACCCAAGAATGATGCAGTTAACTATGCAACCTAAATCATGATGCAAACTAAATCAAAACTAATGTCTGAAACAACTAGCCAAAAATAGTAAAGTAATAAAAACACATGAAAAATGTTGAATTTTACTACGTTATTTAGCTCTATACAGCTGTCCTTATATCCATATGACGTCACTGTTTCAAATTTCGGACTCGCAAACTGCCAACACCTCCCGAGCTAAGACTTATCCATGTCAATATGTTCTGAATTTGATATATTTTTAATGTATTTTGGATTAAATAGAGGAGGGGGACGGCGGCCATTTTTACAGTTTTCAAAGTATTTTAGCTTTAAAATTTTAAATGGCCATTATTTTGAATTTTAAGCTTAGATCATGCTTGTTTTTTAGTAATAGTAGTCTACTAGTGTAAAACACATACTAAATTTGAAAAAATGTTTGAAATAAAGAATATTTTTGTAAAAATAAAAAAATGACGGATATCTGAGAAAATAAGCATTTTAGGCAATACCTCCATTGGATCTCTTTTCTTCCTTTTAATGTACTTAATCACTCACTGAAGTCCTAAAAAGTTTTTCATGGACACCCTGTATATAATTATATTGAATGATTTATATATACCGTTAATGCATGTTAATTTTTTTATCTCGAATACCATGTTAAATTGTTACAACAAATTATTCTCTCACCTTGGGTACTCTCACCTTGTTTTGTAGTTTTTTTCCAACGAGGATTGCCACTGAAAATGCCTAAAACACCCCAGGAATCCTTCTACGTTTTGCAGGACCAAAAGAAACGTCCTGCTTCCTCAGGGAGTAGGTCCTCTTGTTACACTTGCCTCATGTACACGGGCTGAACGCCGAACCACACTCCGTAGGATGTCCTGGGGTGCTTTAGGTATTTTTTAGTGACAATCCACGTTGGAAAAAACGTTAAAACAAAGTGAGAGTACCCTAACAATTTTTATCATAATTTCCACCTCACCATAAAGAAAAACATATCTTTTAAAAGTAAAATGTTAAATTTTTATGTATTATGTAAAGAGGCATGACCTTTGATGGACAAGTAGAATAAATGGTTTCGGGCGAAGCACTTACTGCAAAGCCTGACCTATCAATATTTTGATCAGTTATTGCTGACATGGGGTTGATAACTAAACTGTCTGGTTGCGGTTACAGGTGCAGTCCACGCGAGAGACTACAGGACGTCTTCCTGCATCTCCTATGGGAACGGCACTCACGTGACCTCCCTCGTCATCAACATGCTGGCCAACCACGGCTCGTCAGACTACTGCGGCGTCTTCGTCAACAACGTGAGTCCAAACAACCTGGCATTCATCACAATTGAAAAATGATACTACCGTTGATTTCCTAGAGGAAACCGCACGAAAGTAGACAGCTGGCTCCCCCCTCACCCCCTCTTGCCCAGCAGTGTTGCCATTTGTCATTTAGCCTAACAGCTGACGTAACCATATGCCATAACAGAATAGGGCGATTTGGCAACACCGCACTGACTCTCATCGGACTACTTTCGTGCGGTTTGCTCTAGTTGGATTACAGAGTAGCCGTAGTACTCACTTCCCAACCTGAAAGTTGTTGGTTCGATTCTGAAAATAATTTGTTGTAATTAGATTGCACATTGGCAAAAGAAGAGGGTCACATTTGATGTATTGTAGATGTGTATTAAATACTTTGAGGTCACGAATTATGGCTAATAATGAGCAGTGGTTGGTGTATGTGATATTCTTTGGTGTGGATTAATGTTCGCATTATTCAATACTACGTTCGTCCGCAAATACCATCCTTAAATTTGATTTAGAGGCCGTGGTTCAGATTCCACGTTAGAATGTAGGTTCCTCAGTTGCCATCAGCTGTTGCGCTATTAATTAACAGTCCTGACTAAGGCCCATGTCAGCTTCAGTCAGTTTCAAGACTACAAGATCGCACCAAAATCATCTTACACTCATTTCTCATTCATATGGCTTAAAAAATACCTACCTGGGTAGGCCTTGTTTTGAAAAATGAATAATCATATTAGTAATAAATAGAGGGATGAAAGACGGTAAAATCAGGTTTGCTTGATTATTTGTGTAAATACTGATAATGAAGTTATCAGTAATTATTCTGATTATTAAGGTAAACAAGATTTAACATACATATTGACATATTGAATACATATTGGTATTCATAGAGACATTCAACTTTCAAGTGAAAACGCACTGAATCTCTTAAATTTCCATGGTCATCTTAGGAATAGGATTTGGACTACTTAAACTGGTGCAACCATGTATTTACTTCCGTGTGGGAAATAGGTTAGGGAATGGAAAAGGGGATGTTTTCAGCTCATCTAAACAGCTGTTCGTATAACTAAACTATGACGTCCCTAACCAAATGCCGTCACTGTTAAAATTTTGGTGTCGCAAATTGCCAACACCCTCCCCCCCAGGGCTAAGGCATGTTCATGTCAATAGTGATGGATTGATCACTATTGACACTATTATGGTTGATGGACTGCAACCAGCTGACTATTATAGAAACGCTATTAGTTGCTCCAGGCAAATGTATCAGCTCATTTTTGACATATAAATAAATAAAATTCTTTATTCATCAAAATTTTACAATTACACAAGATACAAGCTATACATAATAAAACATCACAACAATTGCATCAAACTGAAAAATTTTTACATTAAAAAAATACATTTTTGTAAGCAAAATCAAAGAAGTTTTATATATTTTTCACAGGAAAAAATACAAAAAAAATTTTAATTTACTAAAATCTCCCTCACTGAGTAACTATTTAAGACAAAAGTCTATCTATAGTTTTTGGTGATTTTAAAGATGGAAAACATATACATATTCCTTAGAATACAGTTATCACTTGAAAACTTTGAGATGTTTGAATTGAATTTTTAATATAAATGAATAAGAACAGCTGTATGGATGAATTAAAACCATTCCCTTTAGACATATCCATGATCTAACCTATTTCCCACAGGGAAGTAAATACCCTACAACAATTTTTGTAATAAAACTTCTCCCTCAGAGGATATTAAGACACAAACTAAGTTATTACCTATGTGTTATTTATGTTATTATCATTTTACTTCTACATAAAAAATATTTTATCCAATAGTAGTGTTAATTATAATACTGATTTATGCAAAATAGTTTGAATGAACAGTGTAAACACACATGTAACGCAGTGTTACAATATAAACACACAATTTATTATATTATTTAGAGTAACTTTCCTGTTTAAACTGTTAGTTAGTAAATAACATTTATAAAAAATATTCTTACTCAATTATCTGTTAAAGAGTTTTTCCTCTTAAGAATAAGAATAACTGTAGCGTAACTAGTTTATCAATCCAGTAGCTTGGACGTGAAGGGAACGAGTTGTTTGAGATTGAGCAGAGAGAACTTTGACCTTTCAGTTTATCCCGCCGTCATCAGTATTCAATCAGGGATCCGTCATATTTGGGCCCTGAAAAATGCCAGCATTTATCATGTAGCTGAATTTTATACTTTACATTCTAGCGGAAAATCCGTCATTTTGCTTTATCCCTTCATAGAATTTGAGGCATCATATTTTACAGTATATTAACTTTATGCGATAATTTATAAGATTAACAATGGAGAAATCCAATCTTATTCCTCCCCAAGATTGGCGTATTATGGAGGGGTAGATTAACACTAATTAATATCTCATTTATTATTTGAAATATTATGAATTTTATTATACACCTTTGTATACATCTTGATACATTTAAAGCTTAATAGTATATGCTGGATAATCTAAACTGTATTGCTTCTCGTGGCAGCAAACCTACTTACTCATTCCCATATAATTACATGGGTAGCTAAGACATGCTCTGGAGGGTGTTGGTGGTTTGTAAGATGGTGGAAGAAAATATGTAACAGGTTTCCATAGGAACTATCAGAGCTATTGTATTGAATTTTTAATATGAAAGAATAAGAACAGCTGTTTACTCTTTAGACATATCCATGATATAACCTATTTCCCATAGGGAAGTAAATACAATTTTCTCTTATAGAGAAAAAGCAAATTTGTATAACCTCCTTATGCGGCTTAACCTAAAAGTAATTGAACTATGGGAAATAATTTCAGAATAAATGGAAATTCACTTTGTATGCAGGCCAGCTGCTACGGGGTTTTTTAAATTATTTAATTCAAATATTATTGTGCACTCAGAAATAAGAAACGAATTGGACTTAGAAAAGTTTAGTGGTAGGTTCTAATACTTTATTGTCGTTAAAATTTTTTCTATGAACACTAATTTTGTAATGTTGAATTACAGTTTAATTATAATAATACAAAAGTCATCATGATACATAGCTAAGAATGAATTTCATATTTTTACAGGAATAATAAATAAATATTGAATAACAAAAACATAGGAAGCTATACATTAAGCTATTTTTCTAGAAAGAAAAATCGTTGAACGGATGTCTTATACGTTACTTTAATATCTGTATATCTGTGACAAATTCTCCACATTTGAAACTGATGTTTCCACGCTTCGCAACATTGCATAAGGATCACATGGAGAAACTACATAACAAACACACGTTATTTCGCTACTTTCACTGTCAAAACAGAGTTGACACGGAGGGAAATTTGACGGATGAGCGGGGATTTGAGCTGTTATCGTATCGTCACAGCTGTGCGTCAGGTGGCAACACTGATCGCAAGGGTGTTAACAATCAAATACTTGCAGTGATGCAATCATACTTCTTGTGTAACTTGGCTCTGACATTAGAAGTGATAGTGATGATAGGGAAGGCTGGACGTGTTGAAATGTTTGAGTGGTTCGCAGGTTCGATCCTAAGCAAAACCTTGACATATTTTTGTGATTATTTGTTTCCTAGTTTCCCTTGTTCAACCGACATAAATGATCCTGTCAGATGAATCAGTTAATATTTATCAATAACTAAGTTACAGTTCGTTAAAACACAACAATCATCAGGCTCACCCTTCCTTAATATTCGCCTTAAAATTACCCCCTGAGTAGTTGGGCTGGTGTCTCCGAAATATGAATGGTCTAACTTGCGTTCCGGAAAATTAATTCTTAAGTATATACAAACCTATCTTGGTACCTATACAACCTATCTATGTACCTATACAAAAACAATGGTTTCGCATTTTATAAGCTCCGTTAAATGCCTTCTTCCCCTAAAATACCTAACTGGATAGGTCAAGTAGGTCATTCAAGATTGGATTAAATTATTGAAATGCCGACCATACCACAAGGTAGGTATTTTAAGCCAAGTATGAATGAGGATTGAGTGTAAGATGATTGTGGCGCGATCTTGTAGTCTTGTTACTGACTAAGACTGACATTTTTCTTAGATAGGACTGTTAATTAATAGCCCAACAGCCGATGGCAACTAAGGGACCTACAGTTTAACGTGGAATCCGAACCACGGCCTCTGAAGTACTAATTATAGTCTAATTATGAGGATGGTCTTTGTGGATTAACGTAGTATTCAATAGTGCGGACGTTAATCCACACAAGAGAACACTACACCCACCGACCATCGCT
This sequence comes from Nephotettix cincticeps, assembly GCA_023375725.1. Lineage (NCBI taxonomy): Eukaryota > Metazoa > Arthropoda > Insecta > Hemiptera > Cicadellidae > Nephotettix > Nephotettix cincticeps. Next base: position 4,911,346 of record CM041785.1, read on the forward strand.
CACAACTATCCACAATTCGTGACCTCCAAGTAGCTGGATTACAGGACAACGCTACCGTCTCAGTTTAAACAAAATAAAAAGGTAAAAATATTAAAGTATAAAATTTTTTCAATATCTTTTATTGGACTTTTCCAACTCGTCTTTTTTAACAACACAACGTTTCTGTGGTGGAGAAACTCCTCCCGTTTTCAAGTGATTACCTAACAATTTACATTTAAATTTGAATGTTTAAAGTTACATATATTAATTATATCGTTTTTTCATTACTACTATCCTTATCTATCATGCAGAACACAAAAACTATATTGTTAATGCAACAAATAACCACAACACTTCGCCTCCGAGCTAGCGGGAGACACAGAAAGACTCATAGTAGTTGAGCAAATGTTTGTATGGGTGATTTATTACGTTATTTAAATTAAAACAAAATTAAATCAAAAAACGACACCAGACCTACTTGCCATCCCGAAAACTTATATTTTTCTAAACATAAGTGTAAAAAATGTACATCAGTTTGAAAATAATTAAATAAAATAAAAATAAAAATAAAAATATATTTAATTGGACTTTTATATTTTGAAACAACGTTTTATACAAGCGATTAACAAATTGTTAATTATAATTAAATATTTATAACATTTATCATATCTAAATTAGAGCGTAAAACAAATAACTCATAGAACGATGTGCAATACGTTAACATAAACGGTAAATTAATTACGTAAAACTTGAGGAAACACCTCCAGAAACGTTGTGTACTTTCTGTAACAACGTTGTCCAATAAAAGATATTGAATAATTAATAACCAATGCCATTATGAATTTTGTCTTATAGTTCGAACACAATGTGTGGTTACTTTCTTTACGTTTCGAAAATTTAAAGGTTAGTAAACAAAACCTTCTGTAAAGCAAGTTGCTGTCGTAACTACGAGTAGTGAACTGTCAGGCTATCATACGACCATGAGCCATTTTCTAGACTCGCCGACATTAAGAAGGCCGAGCAATGTTCCGTTTATGGGGATATTGAACTAGCAACAGACTCCCACCAGTGTCTAGCGTCCATAACTCATCTTGGTTTATACCTCAGGTAATAACATTGTATTTATATCGGCGGACATGTACTACGTTATGCTACATTGTTCCAATATATCTTTCGTCATAAAGATTTAAGTTATTAGTTTCCCAACAAGTTTATTACGTAGAAGTTTAAAAAGTGTTTAGGATCTTGATGACAGAAGCTCCAGTAGTATAACATATTTCTCAATTTTTAAATAATTGAAAATTGTTTTATCAAGCAAATTGTTGCAGTAATATTTCAATAAATCGATTTGATTTGTACATAAGACTTTTTAGTTGTAGTTCTTATGTGTAATTGATCAGAATGGAAGACTTTAAAAAATCGAAAATCTTTGGGATATTGTTCAAACTTGGTAGTTTGATGATTTAAAAGAAAGAAAAACAAACAGCTGTCAAATTAAAATCAGTGATTTTAAATCCATTTCGAAATCATACTATTAAAATGTTATGTTAACGTATAATCAATTTTAATCTATATAAATAAAATTAGAGTTTTGTCTGAACATTGCTCAGAGTTATTAATTTTTTAGTTATTTTTACGTTTCGTGCGTTAGAGAAGCCGAAACAAGTCTTATCTCGATTTGTATCTGTGTGTCTGTGACGCTCCAGGGGGCATTTTACGCCGTGTTCTCCGAAAAAACGGAAGAACTGATAACACTAAAACTTATTTCATACATTCCAGAGAAGGTTTTTAAATGCTTAATATTATTTGCTGACCCTTAAAAAGTAAATCACAACGATTTAAAACCCCACTTTTTACGCGATATTAGTCGCATTTTGCTTTCCATTATCAATAAATCATCTACTGGTAATAATCAGCTGTCTTTGTAGTTTGAAGATTTAATAGAAAGAAAAACAAACCGCTATCAAATCAATGTATTAGTTAGTTTATATTGGTCATTGGTTTTAAATCCATTTCGAAACCATACTATATTAAAAAGCTATTTTAACGTATAACTAATAATAATAATGGTATCAATGTTCTAATCTATTCAATTGTAAAGTAATGCTAAATAATAAAGCTGGGTATTGAATTTATTTCAGGTTTACATTTTGGTATGATAATCATTCTTCTTTAAACTAAATCCTACAAACCGTACAAAGGACGGGCTTACCGCTAGTAATAGTATAAATGTTCTAATCTATTTAATTTAAAGTAATGCTATATACTAAAGTTGGGTATTTATTTATTCATTTTCCTTGTACTGATTTGTTTAGGATTTCAGGTTTAATCTTTATTCTTTTATTTTACAACCCGTACAAAGGACGGGTTGTTCCATACAGCTAGTTTCATAGTATATTTCCTGTTCAACGATATTGCATTATGATGAAAAACATTTATGATTAACATTAAATATTCCAACTAGAATGAATCAAACTATCAATTAACCTTTTCGTTTTCACTCTTTGTATTTGTAACATTTCATGGCGCAAAGTACAGTTAAGAACTTTTAATGACTTCAACAAGCGAACGCCGACAACTGTAACAATAATTTACCGCCTTAAGTAACTGCAAATTATGTAGTTCAATAGATGGTTAAATTTACGATGCTCCTGACAATAACAGTAATGCCAACTTCACATGACCCGTAACAGCTGTGAATAGCAGTAATATGATTTATCCTACGTATGATATCAGGTTGGCAGCACTGCTAATGGAATAATAGTAGTGTGATGAGGCACTAACGATCAGAGTACTGAATGGCAATTAAACATGCATACATCATCAGGTTGGGTTGTCGGATGTGGAACCCTGGATATGATAGCCTATCGGTGGATTAGAATTAATGTTTTATTCTATCATAAAGAACAAATTTACAGAATATTACATACATCTTTAGAACTTACACTGTTGATAATCTCTATAGTAATAATTGATCAACGTACTAGATGACAACCTAACAAGGTAGATATTTTAAGCCAAGTATGAATGGTGATTGATTGTGGTGCAATCTTGTAGTCTTGTTACTGACTTGTTACTGACTAAGGCTGAAATGTTCCTTAGACAGGACTGTTAATTGATAGCCAACAGTCAATAGCATACCTAAGGGATCTACAGTTTATCGTGGAGTCCAAACCACTGCCTCTGAATTACGAAATATGAGGATGGTCTTTGCGGATTAACTTAGTATTCAATAGTACGTTAATCCAAGATAACACTACACCCACCGACCATCGCTCAAACGAATTTTGGATAGTGTTGTGAGAAATGGTCGGTGGATGTGGTGTTCTCTTGTGTGGATTAACGTCCGCACTATTGAATACCACGTTAATCCGCAAAGGCAATCCTCATAAATAGACCAATTCGTAATTCAGAGGCCGTGGTTCGGATTCCACGTTAAACTGTAGGTTCCTTAGTTGCCATCGACTATTGGGCTATTAATTATTAGTTCTGTCTAAGGAACAAGTCAGCCTTAGTCAGTAACAAGACTACAAGATCGCGCCACAATCATCTTACACTCAATCCTCATTCATACTTGGCTTAAAATACCTACATTGTAGTATGGTTGCCATTTCAATGAACTAATCTAAAGTAATCTAATAAACTATCCACAATTGGTGACCTCTAAGTAGCTGGATTAAGGGACGATGCTACACCATCCTAGCCAAATAAAACAATACTATTAATTTAGAGTCCAGTCCTTAATTCTTCTTTAAAAAGTAAATCCGTAGTAAAAGGTAATGTATTTACTTCCCTTTGGGAAATAACTTAGATCATGGTTATGTCTAAATGGAATGTTTTCAGTTCATCTAAACAGCGGTTCTCATAACTATATGGTCACTTCCGTTACAAATTTTGGTCTTACGGATTGTCAATACCCCCTCCCAAAGACCTAAGATATATCCGTGTCAAAATAGATATAAAAAAGATGTCAGAAAGATATATCCGTGTTAAATATAAAATTGGCTTTTAAGAACTTTAAATTGCGGAATTAACTAAGTACGTCAATTGATTTCAGTGAAGTTTATGTTAATTTTGAAACCGATGAGTAATTTTTAATGTAGTATAATAAGTTAGTGGCTCAGTGGTTAACGTCACGGTCTTCGAACCTCAAACCAAAGATTTCGCTTTTGGATCTCGAGTTTCAAACAAGTTTTTATTTATTTCATGTGTCTCAAGGCCAAGTAGCATTTTTAACGTTTTGATATGAAACGTTTAAAATCCTAGTGTAAATGTTTAATTAAACATAAACTATTTATTCAACGGATTAGATGCTTATTTTCACTAATTGGTTGGGTCTTGTCGTTGTCGCCTTAAGCTGTTTTCAAAACTTTGTCTTAGGAAGAGCATGAATAAATTTTCCTTCAGTTCCAACCATATTCTGAAAATATTCGAACAAGAATATTCTGAAAATTTATTTATCACAACTAATCGACAGTCTTTTTTCTTAATGGTAATACATTGAGAGGTATTGAAGGTTTTTTGAAACTATGTGAGCCTAACTTGCAATTACGTTGGACTGAATAATTACTATAAATATTATATGTAAATTAGCTCTGACTCATTAATTATCTTATATATTAAACTCCCCAAAATATAAGGTAATGTAATTTGGGTTTATGGTTTTAATAGAAATTATATTAATGGAAAAACCGACACTATCATAAAAAATATAAAAATAATACTTTAATAATACCACGATTCTTCATGTTGTTTTAAATGTATTGTATTTTTATTTCTTATCCATGTATAAGAATAAAATATATAGAATTTAATTTTTCTTCTACAATCTGAACTTCTTATTACAAACAATATTGTTACAAAAAGTTGGATTATTTTCATAAATAAAACATAAATTGATTTAAAAAATGCTTATTTCGATTTTTCTACAGTTTGTACCAATTTTGAGATCCTTAATCTAATTTTATTTCTGTAATAATTCTAATGTTCCTTGAGTGCCAATTAGAATAGCGTCAAAAATTTTGTATAACCTATTTTGCTTGGTATACTTTTGTTAATGAAAGTTTAAAATATTTAGTTCTAAAATAATGTAGTTTACATATTAACTCCAAAGTAAGTATGAAATCAAGTGTAAAATGAACAGTGCAAGTTGCTCAAAATTAGGCCAATGAGAGAGCTATCGAAGTCCAATTTCACTCGAACAAATTAAGTTGAAACTTTTCCAATTAATATGAACCGTAATGTTTGGAACAGTTTTTAAATATAATTCACATTGAATAATCAAAGAGAATAAGTTTTATTCATTTAGTATAAGTAGCAGTTTTCCCCAATGTTGCAGCTTTGTGATAAAGGTTCACGAACAATAAACTTATAATTAGATTTCCTCCTGAAGCTCAAACAAGTGTTAATATCTTTTTCATCGCTAGACCACCTTTTGTAATAGTTTATGGATTAACACGTGACCATGAATTGTACCAATTTACCAAAGCGTACTATTGATTTTTTCGAGGGAAAAATCGATCTTAAAAACATAGTTTTAGCGTTTAGTTCTTTGTTGTATCATACATATGCTTAGCTTAATTTGTTCAAATATGTAGTGAACATTTTTCGAGTTACAGGGTGATTAATTCAGAAATTTGGAGTTTTCCATGTGAGGAGTGTGGGTGTTTTTGCTTTTGAGCTGAAATTTTAAGAACGTGGATAAATAAAAGACCATTTCCCGTATCCAAAGTGCTTTTGTAATAAGAAAAGAAAATTGTATACTACAGAAAATGATTTTTAAGGCCACATTTTTGATTTGATAATCTTATAAAATATGTCTTTTTGGAGGTCTAAAAACGTTTAAAAATGTGAAAAAAAGAATTATTATCTTAAAAGATCCTCAGAATTTAAAAGAAGAAAAAACCTACCGATTAATTTATTTGGACATAGATAATAATTTTCATTTTACGCCGCTACACTCAAATTCATTTAGTAAAACTAAAACTTATTTATTAGAATATTTTAAACACTGATTATTTAAAACCTACTCATACAAATATTATTCACATAGCTTATTCATTTGAACTGAAAGAACGATCGACATATGTAAAAAAATTAAAATATATTTACTTTTGGAAATAGCTTGAAAATAAAGAAACTGGTAAATGTCCTCAATCAGCTCCCATAAGTATATGACGTCAAACAGGCTGTAAATTATCAAATGTACCATGGTGTAAAGATTATATAGTTTGTCTCAATTTTTCATTTTACGTTTTAACGTTTCAAGCCCACATGAATACTAATTTCTAACAAATATTTTGGCTTAAAATGCCTGGGTAGGTCACAAATTTAGAAAAGTAATAATAATTATATTATGTTTTATATTTTACGGCGAACCTAAACCTAATACATCTGTGTTATAAATCACTGCAAAACGCGACGGGTAACACTAGTATAGTATAATTTTGAAATACGTTAAAAATCATTGATCAATGTAAAGAAACTAATAATGGTTTCAATTTTACAGCTGGTTTGTAAAATGTGTCCCTGTAAAACAACTAAGATACAAATTCATGAAAAAACCATGTTTTATACTAAAAATTGAATAATGTGTTGAAAAATCAAAACAGGGGATTTTAAAGATCATTATTTTTTTTCAAAATTGGATTGGTAATAAAGTTAAAAGGGTAGAAAATTTAATTAATTTATATATAAGGTCTCTATTTTCAAGGGGAATTCCTCAAAAATACCACTCTCATGTTTATGTAAAAAAATACAGAAATTTAGATAAGTTCCAGTTATACTTTTCTCAAGTAACTCCAAGGAACGTATAGACAAAATTATAATTTTATTTATATAGACATATGTTTTAAGATATTATTCCATCAGCCTCCAACGTTGGAATATTCGGAGTGTTTTCTGGCGATCATTTTAAAAGCAATTACCTGATTGGATTATACAACTCAACCAACATAAAAGTTAAGTAAATCTCTCCCCACTTTGCTTTGTCGAGTTAATTTGCATTCGGTCCTTGCGACCGCCAACTACACAGATAGTTCCAGAACCAGGACATTTCGCATGCAAATTTGCAAACAGATTTTCTCATATTTTGCTAGCCATATTTATCCTTTATTTTTTTAAAATTTAAATACCTTTTAAGATTCTTCTTGGTATTGAAAATAGTTTTTAGTTAATTAATTAACCTTAGTGAATATAACAATATATAAAAAAATTAATTTTAGAAAAAGGGAGAATTGCGAAAGGTTACTAATAGTGATTATTCTATGAGTATTCCCTTATATATTTTATTTTTCATACAAGGTTAAACATTAATGTTTACCAAATAATATCGATTACCTCTTCTACTCCATCATACTTTGTATATGAAGAAAGTATTGTGTTTTATCAAAAATTAATATTGATATTTATGCATAAATATTCGTGTTGAGGACCCTGAATAAAAACATGTTTCTGGACTGGTGTCTGAGTAATGAAACGGAAACCACATTGATGAATCGAGTTTTGTGAATTTTGGTACAATGGTAGCTTATACACAAAACCCCTCAAATCGTTTTGATTAATATTTCATAGTAGTGATTAAAATCTGTTAAAATCAGTTAAAATCTGACACAACTCTCATGTCAGTAAAAAAATGACACAAGCCTCATGTCACTCAAAATATTATACAACCCTCTTTTCAATTAAAATATGACACAACTCTCAAGTCAGTTAAAATATAACAAGACCATCATGTCAAAAAAACATTAGGCAAACCTCATGCCAGTTAAAATAACGATTTAACTTTTCCTGTTACATAATTTTTGATAAACATATTTTTAAGCTGATTTCAAAACTAATTCTGGAAAACAATAGAAAATGTTGAATTCTACGACTAGCGGTTCCAGAGAAAAGTAAAATGTACTGTCCGTGGTAAACATAGTACGTTTTATAAGAGCGCCGAATATTATTTTAATAGAAGGAGATTACTAAAAAATTAATTACTTCTTAACAATGTTTTTATTATACGTGTTATCCAGCGCATCTCATCATCCAGTAAATTCCTCACAAAAAGGTAACTTATTACCTTGGGGGTGGATTAATCTCCCAAAATTTGTTCAACTTTTAGAAATTAGATAACTCTTTTTAAAACGTTAGGTTTGTGAAATGATGCGATAGTTTTGTTAAAGGTTCGTTTACTTTTAGTACTAAACTATACTATGTCAGTTCACTGAAATAGTTTTTTAATAATGTGAAGTGCCAAGGCTATGTGAGTAAGAACAGTATAATCCATCTGGACTCGTATAAAGCCTCTACGTCCATGAAAAGAAGGACTTCGTTCCAAACTGGCCTTTCCCCACCCGAGTGTGACAATCTTATTCACAGTCCACATTGTTGATGTAGATCACATTATAAATGACATGATCTTGGTTATTGTCAAAATGGTTCAATTCAAAACCTCAAGGTCTCACACAAAATTACAGAACACCATTAATAAGTATTTGGCAAAGTATTAGAACACTTCTGGTTTAAAATCTTGGATTCTTTCTTAGTAATATAACTTAAAGGCTGTATTATAAATATGAATATGATCTTTGAATTTGGTTTCACTTCAGAGCCAGTATCGGATAGATAGCTTTGTAGTTTCAGAATAAACCCCAGCAAATGGAATTATATTCATTCAATATCTATTGGTATTTGGTCATAATTATGTATAAGATAATTCAAACGAGCTGAAGATAGCGTATATTGATGAACCCTTATGATATAAAATGTAATTATAATTTATCTTTTATCGCATTTGGGAATTGAACACAAAATTTATTACTTTTAAGGTTTTAGAAAACTCGCACAAATATATTTGAAAAAGTCTAGGGCGGAAGGATTCCTTTCGTAATGGTGTTGTATTAACTTGTGACAGGTTTTTCAAGGGATTTTTTGGTGCTCCTAATAATCTGAAGGCCTCGATTCAGTCCGTGACAAATATTGAGACGATTCGATATTGTATTCAGCTGCCTTTGTTCAGTTAAAATCTTTCCTACAAGCGCGCGATAACAGGCACATTTCGCACCGTTAGCAGAACGTATAAGTAGTACATTTCCGCACTAGGGTGGATATGATCTCATTACCACCCTAGTGCGGAAAAAGTGACCAATCACATGCGCGGAACGCTCCAAATGTATACGAACTAACCAATAGCATGCCCTAAGCGCTCAGTCAGCTGATAGGCAATCGCCGTTCCTACAACAATCACATCCGGATTTGCGCAATGAAACTGAAGTTACCGGAAACATTAAAGTTTTTACATTTATCACAACGGAAAAATCAAACATAACCTAAATGACTTTTTATTGTAGGAAAAATCTTGTGTGCAATACGAGTGCAAACTGTCATGGCCCTCGAAGGTCTGGTAACATTCAGCTGACGCTTCGTGCTGCCATATGAACCTCTTGTGCTATATGATATCCTTTGCGCTCTAGTTACACAAGACCGATCCGCAAAGACCATCCTCATAGACCAATTCGTAATTCAGAGGCCGTGGTTCGGATTCCACGTTAAATTGTAGGCCCATTAATTGCCATCGGCTGTTGGGCAATCAATCATCAGTCCTGTCTAATGAACATGTCAGCCTTAGTCAGTAACAAGACTACAAGATCGCACCACAATCATCTTACACTCAATCCTCATTTTTGGCTTAAAATACCTACATTGTAGTATGGTTGCCATTTCAATGATCTAATCTAATTAAGTGTCTAAAGCTTGGAGATTGGAGACGAGTGGCATAAAAGATCTTCAAGGACAAAAGGGTGGAAATTGGTTTACCCCAACTCCGCAAAAATATGTTTTTGCTTCCCTGTGGGAAATAGCTTAGATTATGGATATGTCTAAGGAGAATTTTTTTCAGTTTCGTATAAACAGATGTCATTATGACGTCACTTCCGGTTACCAATACCTCCACCCCAGAGCTAAGACACATCCATATCAAAACATAGCGTAACCCCTCCGTCCATACTATATTACACTGTAACAACAGTCCAAAGCGTGGCGACCTTGCCAGATGCTTATCAGGAGAGGAAGTCCCAATAAGGAGTCGTAGGGACGGTCAAGGTTGCCAGCCTGCGTTACCCACCCTAATACTTCCTCAACGCCCGCGGTTTTGTACTAAAAAATTAGGCTTTTTGCGTTTTTCACATGTAATTGTAAAAACTTTTAAATTTTATCTTTCACTATTTTAATCAGCTTAAAAACTACACAATTTAGTTCCTTAAAGTATTCCTCTATCTCCAACGGTTACCGAGATATTCAAAAATCTAAACACAGTACGTTGTATTTTTGGGCTCCAATCTTAATCTTATGGAGGATAAAGAAAAATTAATATTTCACTTATCAATCAATATTTTTGGATTAAACTTTATATTTAGCTTAACGTAGTTGAGATCCATCCATTTATGCTTAAAACCATTGTTTATGTGTTTATCTTGGCAGCCAACCTGCATACTCTTTTCCCAAGTTAATCATATGGAGAATAGGCAAACTCCTTTATTTATGAACAGATGTTTATGAAACGGCATAAATGATAAAAATAAAAATTGTTTATGCTAGTTTATCATATTTATTAACAGATATTGATGAAACTTGTAATATATCATTATTACTATTATTTTTTTTAATTGGAAAATTGCTGAGTACGCAGGTCTGCTGCGACGGGGGTATTTTTTATTGGAAGGGGCGGATTACTCCCAAGGCACTTCAGCCGTAGCGGCTTTTTGCGCACCCCTGTGTGGGTTGCGACATTATCACATAGCGAAAAGCCCATGGTGATTGGCGGGATATGAACCCGGGACCTTGGGCACCAAAGCCTCGCACTCTACCCCTAGACCAGCGCGCTCCCCTCCGGGGTCTATTAATCCCACCAATCCGTGATAACAAATTCGGAGAAAGCGTTTCACCGCGATCTCAGCGCCCCTGGCGACAAATCTTCACATCACCGTATCGTTACGCTGTCCCATCGAGATTAATCGTCATCAAACTAAATTATTTATGCTTCCAATACCACTTTCCAACCATGGATGAAAGTCAAACCGTCTCATTTGAATAGAGAGTGAAAGTGATAGGCTGTGCTTGTCGGAAGCTTGGTAATTTAGTATTTCTGATTTGCTCAAGGTGTTAAACGTAATTGTTTACACAGACAAAACATAACATAACAAGTGTTGTGCTTTTTGTGTGTAAGTTTGTGGATGTGTATGTAAGTTTAAGCCTACAAAGTTGGTACGATCTAGATAAAATTTGGCATGTATGTATATAATATATTCTGTGTAGGCTATCACTAGGTGTTTTTTATTTTTATTTAAGGGTAGTTCACCCTTAAAAATCAACCTTAAAAATTGAAATATGCTTGAACTATTCTAGCTAAATGTATGGGCTTTTAAATGTTAAAAGTAGTTTTTTTAAATAATTAACTTATAAACTATCTATTACCATTACAACTTGCTTAAAAGGCTAACCAAATTAGTATTTTGAATGATTGACCTACGACTAACGGTTACAGAGAAAATTTCAATTATTCGCTTCATGAATGAAAAGTTAAAGTCCTGAAAAATAGAAAAAAATAAACTTTCGAATAATCGACACGATGTCAGCTTAGGCGGATGCGATATGTAAAGGTTTGGTAAAACTTGAATTACGTCACTAAAAATTTAGTTCCACATTTGAAGTGTAGTTTTTCTCATTTAAAATAAAACAAAGTATATATTTAGAGGAAAAAGTTTTTTTCAATTTTTATTTATTTAAGAGTAGCAAATACCTTTTTTCCAAGAGTAAATTCGATCCAAAAAACGATTATAAAGAGTTTAGCGGAACCTTTCCGAAACTGCCTAGATATAAATACTGTACACGACTAGTACAGTCCAGTAACCAGTATGGGCCTACTGTATTACACTCTCAGAGTCAGAGATACGTTCTGGCCGAGCGTTACACGTCACGTCGCTGAGATTGGTTCCTGTTTCATTAAAGATTGATAACGACGGATGGCATTGAGTGATAACCGTGTCCCGGTCACTAGAGGTCACCCTCTGATACGATCATCAACGGTCCTTACATTTACGACAAGTAATAAAATACAAAAATAAAAGTACCGTTTTGAAATAACGCACATTCAAGTATAAATGATTTCCTCTGGTCGTTCAGCGGTTTAGTACCCGCTTTAAAATCTGGTTTAAAAGGTCACTGGTTCAATCCTGAACAAAGTTTTAACACAATTTTGTGATTAGTTACTGAAATGGCAACCTACACATGACACAATGCTATGTATCACGTTAGACCATAAGGCAATGGCAACAAAGCAATGTCAATACAATTTAAGTAGGTGTGGCGACTTAGTGAATCATACAATTATATTTTTTGTGACAAATGAGTGTAAGATAATTGTAGCACGATCTTGTAGGCTTTTTACTGACCTGTTACTTAGACAGGACTGTTTTAGCCCAACAGCCAATGTCTTTCTCTAAAGTAGCTAATATAAACTTTGACTGGGACAGTGGCGTCGTCCTGTAATCCAGCTACTTGGAGGTCACGAATTGTGGATAGTTGTGAGCGATGGTCGGTGGGTATAGTGTTATCTTGTGTGGATTAACGTCCGCACTATTGAATACTGCGTTAATCCACAAAGACTATCCTCATAATTGGACCAATTCGTAATTCAGAGGCCGTGGTTTGGACTCCACGTTAATCTGTAGGTCCCCTAGATATGCCATTGACTGTTAAGATATTAACTAACAGTTCTGTCTAAGGAACATGTCAGCCTTAGTCAGTAACAAGACTACAAGATCGCGCCACTATCATCCTACCCTCATTTATCATTCATACTTGGCTTAAAATACCTACCTGCGTAGGTTGCCATTTAAATAATCTAATCTATGATCCGTAATTCAGAGGCAGTGGTTCGGACTCCACGATAAACTCTAGCTCCCTTAGATAAGCCATTGACTGTTGGCTATTAATTAACAGTTCTGTCTAAGAAACATGTCAGTCTTAGTTAGTTATAAGGCTACAAAATCGCGCCACAATCATTTTACCCTTATTCCTCATTCATACTTAAAAGGCTTTAAAATACCTACCTTGTGGTATAGTCGCCATTTCAATAATCTAATTTAATCAAGACAACAACGTTACCTTTAATTTAACACCACGTTATAATCATATGTTTACGACTATCATATAACCAGTAATGCCGTAACAAAACTAACATGGCTCTTATGGGGCTACAGCAAAATATTTCTCCATTCTTGCAGACTTTAAGTAAATTTAGATGGTAAATTAATTTCACGGAAATTACTAACTGGGGTGAGGGTGTCGGTTCAAACTGTTTCCATTCAATTTGCCGGCCAGCTGATGGTTTTATCAGCTGATCGGTTTTCACTCAGCTGATCACGTCGTGTTGACGCAATTATAACAGTTTGACGAAGACGCCATCTTGCTTCTGTCGCTTTAACAGACAAGGATTTTTTACTGTGTAATTTGTGTATTTTAAAAAAAGTAAATAATTATTGAACAATTATATACGATTATTTCTCTTGTGGTAATCAAAAATAATTGGACTATTCAAGTTCACCCAACCAAAACTAAAGCCTTTCTAGATAGGTATAGTAAGGAACTCGCTTTAGATTTGAACTATGATTTGGTATTTTTGGATTCGGAATCTTTCACCCAAAGAAAATTTGTTATAACTTTTTTAGTGACGTAGAGGTTCAGTCCCAAAAGTTTTGTGTAGTGTAGTGTACTCCAAAGTAAGAACCATTCGAAAATTTATACGATATTATACAAACGTAAATAATGGTGCCCTCTCCATGGGCGGCGCCCCATCAGGCGCATGTTCCGCCCCCAGGGTATAGAGGGTCAAAGTCACTGGTGTTGACTATTCTTAAATTTTATTACATCAAATAACCGGTACACAGCCAATTTTTATTTTAAATTATGTGTAATTTACTACACAATATTTAACATCAAAGATAGTTACAAGCTTGTGACTCTCGAGTCGTATCTTTTATTTCACTTTTATTTATTCTGCATTCTTATGGAAAAATGTTTGTATTTACTTCCCTGTGGGAAATAGGTTAGATCATAGATATGTCTAAAGGGAATGTTTTCAATACATCTAAACAGCTGTTCTTATTATTTTATATTAAAAATTCAATCCAATAGCCCTGGTAGTTTCTATGGAAAACTGTTACATATTTGAAACTATTGTTTCTGTCAAAATGTTATCGTATAGTAACAATCATTTTTAAACCATGTTTAAGTTAATGTCAAAACAAGAAAACAATAATGAAAAATCCATAAGGAATACATTTTTAGCGATATTTAATTAGGAATAGAATAAGTTTATTAGAAATTTAGGCCCCACAATTTAGTTACCATAAGGATTTTTCCTCACCTTCTCATCCAGGAACCGTTTTGAGCATTACTTGAGGCTATACCTAGTGGGTTGCGACATTATCACACAGCGAATAGCTATTGGTGAATGGCGGGATTCGAACCCGGAACATTAGACTTTAAAGACCCGCTCTCCCCCAGTCACCACACCGAAAGGTAAAAACATGTTACAGTTGAATAACATAGTTTTTCTATTGTGATCCTTTTGCGAAAGGAAAATGCATTTTCCTTCCCTGTGGGCTATAGTTTAAATCATGCATATATCTAAAGGGAATTTTTCAGTTAATCTAAACCGCTATTCTTATAACCAGACTATGACGTCACTAGCTATATGACGACACTAACCAAATGACGTCACTTTTTCTTATTTTGGTGGCGCAAATTTCCAACACCTCCCTCCCAGACAAGACATATCCATGTCCAAATGACAGGAAGGTTGTGGAATACAACGAAACGAGCAATTTAAGTTACGATTGTATTTAAAGCCTTTTACGTTCGACTCGTCGCTTTTCTAGTTCGCAGCCCCTCCTGGACCGATACATTCCCGATGACTCGAACTCGACGACCGGGAGCCAATGACCCAACAATACACCACAGGGCCACGGCCATGGGAGCCGATCGCGAACCGGGACCAAGAATGTTGCACATTGTCGATCAATCTGTTGATTAGACGATATGGGATAGGCGCCACGTACTTCGGTATTGCGCACGCACACACGAACACACACACACACACACACACACACACACACACACACACACACACACAGAGCTCGAGAGGTTTTATTGGATCGCCCGTGGCAAATTAGAACGTGATAGCTACTCGGGGATTCATCTACAGTATTAATGACTTGTTCTTCTTTTCACGGTCGCTCCTTGCTGGGAAAGCTCGTCCATTCTCATTTAGCCACGAACCTCATTTCTTTAATTTAAATTCTTTAAAAATTTTCTTTCATCACTTCTTTCGCATATCTGTAAAAATTACGGTTCAAAAGTTATGGGCTTTTAAATGTTGAAAAAAATTAATTGTTTAATTTTCAACGAAAACAATTAAGGTAAAGTATATTTTGACTATCACCACTGAAAACAGCTTAAAAACCTAAGTAAATTGGTATTTTGAATTATTTGTCTAGGACTAACGGTTCCAGAGAAAAGTTAATTTTACTGTAAATTATGAACTCAGTACGTTGTCTAAGAGTGGCCAATGTTATTCTTATGGAGAATATTAAAATATCAATTTCATCCTTATTTTCCAACCGTTTTCCATGAAACTTGGTATGTAGCGTAAGGTAAAATCATCCAACAAAACCCACTCAAAAAAGCTTTGGATTACCCGATGGGAGGGGGTTGTCCCTCCATAAAAGTCTAACAATTAATTTAACTTTGTTCTTCTTTTTGCTAGTTTTTCAGAAGTTGGATGATTATTTTTCAAACAATAAATTGTTAAATGATATTTAGATAAACTTTAAAGAATATGATGGTTCTATTACAGATTGTCTTTTGACATGGAAATGTCTTAGCTCTAGGTGGGGGGTGTTGGTGATTTTTAAGGTGGAAAATATGTAACAGGTTTCCATAGAAACTAACAGATCTATTGTATTGAGTTTTTAATATAAAAGAATTAGGCAAGAATTTAAGAATTAGCAATAAGTATTAGCAGCTGTTTAGATGAAGTGAAAATATTACCTTTAGACATATCCATGATCTAACCTATTTCCCACAGGGAAGTAAATATAAACATTTTTCGTGTGTGTGATTCCCTATGTAATATTTTAGTACCTTCCCATTTACCTGATTAACATTATCCCAGGAATGTTTTGCCAGATTAGAATTGGCTTTATCACCTTTTAGGTCTTATTTTTATGTTCATTTATGCGGATTTGAAGAGAAATAAATGTTTACAATGTATTAAAAATTTATTGAAGTAGCTATTAGATCTCATGGAAAATTAAAAGTACTTCATCGACCAAAACAAAGTCAATATATATAAATAGAAAAATTTTATATATTATAAAAGGTGTTTCTATAAAACAAAATCTCAAAATCACTCAAATTTGAATGTGTTCTACAAAGCCACATTCAACAAACTCTCAAAAAAGGATTTGTTTTGACCAAAGTTTTTTTGTGTTTTTTACTGTAGTTTTTAAAAATTTTAATTTTATTTTACATAAACTGTTAAAAAATTTAAATACTTAGTTTTTCTTATTACAGATTGTCTATTATTGTAGGGTGTAGTTAATTAAATAGGAAAATTTATATTTATAGAATTTTATAAAAAGAATTAGTCTTATTAGATGAATTAGCAAAAATATATTTATGTGTTTATATGATAAATACCTTTTCCATAATAAATCATAAATACATTATTTCACTTTAAGGGAATATGTAAGTAAAATATTTTTGGTATCCTATTTATTTACCAGAAAATGCACATTTTGCATGTTAATTTATGAGAATATTTTTATTTAGACATTTTTTTATTATTGTTATATAATATTTTTAATTATATTTAAAATATGCAGGTCTGTCCCTATTTTGAATTTACTTGCCGTTTATTTTAATATGAAGTATGTTGCATGACACGACAAAATTTCCGTCCAGCCTTGTCGTTCGTTGGCGAACACGCATCACGTGGGATAAAAGACATCTGGTGCACGCAGGACACCAATTAATCCCATACATACAGAAACCACCTTCTTTATAATATTATCGATAAGTAACTAGAGTATCATTATTTCCCTAAAGCCCACTAAAAATTCCACTAGGTTGTAAACATGTTGAAGCACAATGGAGTCGAATGTGTTGTGAAGCGCACAGCGCCATTCACAGCCTCGTCAACCCGTCCGGCATACCCATGAATGTTCCGACCCACATTGTCATTGTAATCAGTTTGTCCTTTGTCTAGCTGTGGGCTAAGCTTGGTTTAATTCCCCGGTCGGATTGGTATCTACCGTTAGTTGATTGCCATCGTCCTCATCACCGCTTGTGACCTGGTTACTGCGCTTGCGTGTTAGCGCGCCTACGACGTGTTACTGCGCATGCGCACGGACGTAAAGAGCGCGCAGGCGTACAACACGCTGCTGTCGTCACGCTCACGTTGTAAACTAAGTTTAAGGTCTGACTATGTTCTATTTTTATGTTGAGAATCTTAATAAACGGTCTGTTAGTTCCCTGGAGCGCCATTTTGAACTCTTCTTCGTAGTCCTAGGCCCTAAAATTACAAAAACACCCCTTTAAGTGCATTTTGTAGGGGAAACATTCCCCCTAAAACAAAATGGTGAAATTTATAAACTTGGCTTTATTCATTTAGCTATCAATTAATAAATTATCTGTCGATAAATATGAGAGTTATTTGCCTATTCTCCATAAGACTAACATGGGAAAGAGTATGCAGGTTTGCTGCTGTGAGGAACATTCAAAGTAGGCATTTTTAGCTTAAACAATTTTATTTAGACCGTATACCAAGTTTTATCAACATCTGTCCATAAATAAAAAAGTTTTCCTAAACTCTATATGATTAACATGGGAAAGAGTATGCAGGTTAGCTGCCATGTTAAACACATTAACTATGATTTTAAGTATAAATGGATAGATCTCAATCACATGAAGCTAAATATCAAGTTTCATAAAAAAATATAGATTGTAAAGTGAAATATTAATTTTTCTTTATCCTTCATAAGATGAACTGGGCACCTAAAACGAAAAAATAACGTGGTCCCGGGTTTAACTCTTGCCATGAGACCTTCGTTAATAGCTTTTTCCCTATGGGAAATTCGCTAAAAGTCAGTAATATTTTTTGGTATACGCATAAAGGTAGAGAAAAATATTTTTTTTAATTTTCCTAACTATGATATTAGGTTTATTTCGAACGAATCATGCGTTGCACTGAGTTTGCTTAGGGGCCTCATCCATTCAAAGGAATCAATTAGTCTGAATTAATGTACTAAATCAACAATAACAGTTTCCAACGGTAATTACAGTGAAATAACATTGCAATTCATAGGTCTTTGACAAAGCGTGTTTAGTTACTTGTTACGTGTGTTTAACCGTCTTTGACATTCTAATTGCAGCCTAA
The DNA here is from genome assembly GCA_023375725.1 of Nephotettix cincticeps. NCBI lineage: Eukaryota > Metazoa > Arthropoda > Insecta > Hemiptera > Cicadellidae > Nephotettix > Nephotettix cincticeps. Next base: position 4,929,809 of record CM041785.1, read on the forward strand.
CAATTGAAAATGTATCAATTTGGGATATTTTGCATGTTGTACCCTTGTTTATGTACATCTCTTTACAATAAACGTTACAATTACCGTGAATATTTGGTCTTTGAGATGTTATAGAGCAATTTTCACATCACATGCAATAAACTGCAAAACATGATCTATTTATTTCAATCTCTTTAATGAGAATGAATGTATTTATGTCCTTTATGCCTTGCCAATCTACTCATCCGATCGCCATGAAATTTTAAAAGGTTGCTCTATATGTGTCCGGGAAGGTTTCAGCAAAACAATTTAAATTTCTAATGTTAACCTTATGGAGATTAAGTTTGTTTACAAATTTTCTACAATCAAAAAATTTGATTTCTTAAGCTGTAGTTGTTTGGTTTACTTTCCATTAGCAATATGCTTTACTATCCAATGCCATCTGAATCATTCATTAATGTAAAACTATGAAGTAAATATGTGTGTATACAATGAACAGCTTTATTCGCCACGTTAATTAATAGTTTACGGTTTTGGGGGATTATGTATTTATATTTTTTATTTTATGTCTAGTTAAAAGTCACGTGTTTATATGTTGGTGAAATAAAAAATAGTTACAACGTTTATACATAATACTTTTATTATAATAATCAGCTGTTGTATATCTTTCCTATAAAACCCGTATTACACTTTTTTACAAAGGTTTGTTTTAGGTTTAAGTTGGAAATCCACTCAGATTTATTTGTTTTGTGAGAATGTCATTTATATGTCTTATCGTTTCAGTATTGTTATTAACTATTCCGCGGCCCAGAATATCTACACAACGAAGCCGTAATGCTATTCGACTTCAGAACATGGCAAACCTTTAAGTTAACATGTATTCACTGTTAGGCGTTACGAAGATCGCCAGGTCAGCTAGTTATAGATATAGTACAGAAACAACAACGGTAAATACAACAGAAATGAAAGCTACAGGAAACTTCCAAAACAGCTATTTTGACAAAATCACACACACAAATAAATTAGTTGTCAGTTATGACATATATTAATAAAACTTTTAAAATTATTTTGAATTCGTGTACTTATGACTGAAAAAATTCAATGAGACGTTAAATGATTAATTATTCAGAAGATAGATGGTGTAAGTTTAAAATGTGTCAGCAAACAAGTCAAGAAAAATGCTATTACTCTTGAAATTTCTGAGTAATCTAATAAAAAGGAAATTGTAATGGCCAACAGCATTACATTGCGGAGTTCTAACCCAAGTTAACAGCTCTTAAATTACCTCTAGCAACATTAAAAACTAAATTGTCTTCAATGATTGGACTATAAATTCCACAATGGACTGTTAATTAAATTGTACACAAATTTTAATAGTAAAATATTTCTTCTCTTATATAGTTTTATGTTTTCACAAAAAGTCTATTAACTTAACGACTTTGATGCAATTTATTTAAAGGAAAGAACAACCATGAAGTGTTGTTCTACATTAAACATATTTATTAAGAAGTCAGTAGGAAAATCTCTTAGTGGACAATGGTTAAGCGTAAGTAGTCAATTATTTTGAATTACTTTACAAAACATGGACCCTTAATTCTGGGGGCCATAAAACAAAACAATATTTCAATACACTTTTAGCTAAAGATGTATATAGCAAGAATTCTTAAGGGGATTCACTAACTGTAAAAATAATTTTTCTTTCCTTTATTTTCTGATAATCTCTGGCAGTTGTGTATCCCTAGAGAGCTAACAATGATATACAAATTTGTTTTTCATAGTTTGATAACAATTTTTTTTCAAAAAATTGTTATTTTTTAAATAACCATTTTGTAAAAACTATTCAATCAATTAATAATTTTACCATCAAATTGTAGGTATTTAGGTAAACTGAAAATTCATGTATTTTTATAATCAGGTTATTCGAAAATTAAATAAAAGAACAACATTTTGGATTTTAAATTTATTTAATTTGCAGAAAACCGATAACATTCAAAATACAAAAAATCTTTTAATTAAAAATCAATTACAGTACCGTAGTTGAAGTGTATAGGCCTATTTAGAAGAAATTTTGTTTTTTAATTTTTGTCCATTTACAAGTATCAAATCCCCTTAACCCCCTGTATTAAGCTTTCAACTTAGTAATATTGCATAAATAATATTTGCATATTGCAAATTATTTACAGTTTTAAAAGTATAAGAAATGTATTTATAACGATTATGTGACCGCAAAGACAGTTTTTAAAGATCCAACTCAGTTGTATTCAGGACGCGATTCACCACCTATTTAGCATTCAGAACCTATTTCATACAGCGTGTGTCATGTCTGGCGTGTCGTCCGGATGCTTCGTGCTGACGTCACTGAGGTCTAGGAAAATAACTACTTCAACGTGGTGTTTATAGTCTTCATTCTACTGGTTGCAAAAAATGTTAGCGAATTTCCCAAAATGTGACAAAAAAATTCTATTTTTTGTCGCCCTTCTATCTCGGAGGCGGAGTGCTGTAGTTATTTGTTGTGCTTGTTATACAAGTATATTATTATTGACAACGTGATATAATTAATAATTAATATTTATAACTTAGACTTTCAATTTTTAATGTAAATTATTAGGTAATCACTTGAAAACGAAAGGAGTTTTTCCACTTCCAGAAACGTTGTATAGTTTAAAACACAAACTCATTGGAAAAGTCCAATAAAGGATGTTTTTCATTCAAGTTTGGTTGTAAAAGTTTGAGGACAAAACACACCTTTTTATTGAAATATACAATTGAAAAAACTGTTTAATATATTTTCCTCGAAGGGTTCCCTTATTTTAGACCTATCCAATCCATTATTAGCAAATTTCCAATAACAATTAGGCCATTACTGTAATTGTTATCGTATAACCTTTAGTTGGATGTAAAATACCCCAATGAGAAATGACCATAGCCTATTCGGCACAAATGTAAATTTAGTGTATATAAATGAAGTTTTATGGGTCTAAATACAGCATTAGCTAAAAAATCACTGTTTTTATTTTCCTGTGGGAAGTAAATTAGATCATGGATGTGTCAAAGAGAATGTTTCAAATTTTGGTCTCGTAAATTGCCAACACCCCCCTCTAAGTGCTAAGATATATTCCATGTCAATATTTAGAAGTAATGAATTGTTGTTTTTTGTGTCCACAGAAGACGGAGGAAAGATCGCTGCCCATTGCCGTCCGAATCCATCGAACCTTGGAGCTAGCAGACGACAAGTTCTACGTCATCACCTGCGGCAAGGCTGGCTTCAAGAACGCCAGGTGTGTTTACAGCTATAGGCCGTCGAACAGAGCAGAACATGACGTTTTGGGTTCTGTTCCGTTTTGTTTGATAGCGTTTGAAGATGTTTTTTCGTATTGAACGCTATCGAAGAAGTCAGAACAGGAATCCGGGCAGTATTTCTCCAAAACCCAGTCCTAAGTGGACGGCTAGAGCGACGAAATCTGGACAGTCAAAAATTTAAACTTATGTAAATGTTTAAAAAATAACTAGCACGATCCAAGCTCAAAATTGAAAATGGCGGCCATTTTAAATTATACCGTTAACAAAGTATTTAAGTTTTAAAAGTTCAAATGACCGCCATTTTGGATTTTGAGCTTGGATCATACTAGTTATTTTTTAATAAATCCGTTATTTTGAAAATAATCCGTTAAAAAATGTTTGGAATAAAAAATATTTTGTGGAAAATACAAAATTCCGGATATCTGAGAAAATAAGCGTTTTAAGCCATACCTTTATTCGAACTTTTTTTCTTCTTTTTAATGTTTTTAATGTACCTAATCACTCACCAAAGTCCTCATGGACACCCTTATAAAATCGTATTTACATGTTAAAAAATGTAAACTCATTAAAAAAATTGTTTTATCAGAAATGTGTATTTCCGTCGGAAGGGTCATTATAATAACATGCTTTCTAGAGGGTCCCTATGTTTGCAAAATAATGACTCCCTTCTCTGAGAATAAAGACGATTGTTCGACTCCGCTTTGTTGGAAGGTTAACGTCTTTGGTTTTCAAACTCCTTGCAAAATTAACTGGAAGCTTGTTTTAAAACTTCAAAGGTCAAACTTATGTTCTTGTCCTTTCCGTTTATTGAATTACAGTTTGACGCTTCTTGTTTATTTAAAATTTGATTTAGATGCTTCACCCTTTCTGGTATTCTACAAATTAATTAAATGAAATAACGTAGTACTATAATAATTATAGAATATTACGTGTAGCTACTAAAAAAAGAGACTACAACCTCACCAATGTATCCAATAATAAGGAAATTATGGTAATTTTTAATTTTAAGTTGTAAAGAAAGAAATATTTGTTAACCTAATTTCATCTGTATTAACCATACTGTTTGCTGTGCTTTTGCCCTATTAAGTATAATCTGTGACCTCAACAATAAAGTTTTCAATGGTATTTTTTTAATTCAGTTGGAGGGTTTATGCTATTTAAAATTTTATTGTGGATATTTTCCATCACGATTTTAAGGGGTCTTGAATTTGATCCCGTCCTCAGGTGAGCTGGGAGAGTATAACAAGGTTAATACGTAACCCGTACTAAGTTGTTATAAAGCTGAAAACAAAAATGTATAGAGTAGTCAAGCAAAAATAGTCCTGCAAACAAGAAACACAACACGTCCACACGACATGAAGGACTCAAGACGCACTCCATTAAGAGATTGCGAATGGGTGTGTCCAACACGACCTTATATCTTGCTTGAAACATTGGTTTTTTCAGCTTTATAACTGCTTAGTCCGGATTATAACTAGTTATGTTATAGGTTCCTGCTCACCTGAGGACGGGAGTAGTTTTCAGATCCCGAAACGTCGTGAAATTTGATTTTAATAATCGTTATGAAAAATACCACATAAAATCCAATGAATTTAACTTGAAATTTTAATAATCGTTATGAAAAATACCACATAAAATCCAATGAATTTAACTTGAAAGTATTATTTTATTTTATTAATGAACCAAAGAAAGGATGTGATCATTATTTGTAAGTTTGTGACATTTTACTTAAGCAAAGCAGAGCCCAAAATACGTTCCTTTGACTGAATACGCGAAGATAGAAAATTGATTACAAATAAAGCAAGTGAAGGAGGATAAAGATATAAAGTTGATTAACTTTTAAACATCGTGATCAAACAGTTTTGTCACAAACAGCTGTTTATTTGCCTTTATTGGTTTATGGGGTTACCTTTGTCAGCTGTTCCTCCATTAGCGTCAAACACCTTAGTGTTTAGTCAACAGCTGTTTTCGGCATTCTACGTTTTTCAATTATTACTTTACCTTTGTCCCCAATTTATAGGTTTAAATTGAATAATTTAAAAATGATGGTTTAAAGATCAAACTTAATATATTTATATTATTAATGGAATTATATTTATCTTCCATTATGCCAAAAGAATTAGTTATCGAAATTCAATTATATAAAACAAATTTGACTATAAAAATATATTTTTGGCCAGAAAATATTGATTAGGATTTTCTATAATCGCACCAATTGCATTTCTAGAATGGCGACCAACCAATGTAGTTTTTTCAAGCCAAGAATGAATGAGAAATGAGTGTAAGATGATTGTGACACAATCTTGTAGTCTTGTTACTGACAAAAGCAAACATTTTCCTTTATACATGACTGTTAATTAATAGCACAACAGCCAATGACATCTAAGGGACCTACAGTTTAACTTGGGATCCGAACAAATGTTGCCTCTGAATTACGAACTGGTATAATGTAAATTGACTGGGACGGTGGCGTCGTCCTGTAATCCAGCTACTTGGAGGTCACGAATTGTGGATGAAAATTGTGGATGTGGAATTGTGTATTGTGGATTTGTGGATGTGATTTGTGATTGTGTGATTGTGGATTCTGTTGTGTTGTGAGCGATGGTAGGTGGGTGTAGTGTTCTTTTGTGTGGATTAACGTCCGCACTATTGAATACTACGTTGCCCCGCAAAAAACCTCCTTATAATTAGACTTAAATTCCGTAAATTCAGAGGCAGTGGTTCGGACTACACGTTTAACGGTAGGTCCCTTAATTGCCGTCGGCTGTTAGGCTATTAATTGACACTCCTGTCAGCCTTAGTCAGTAACAAGACTATAAAATCGAGCCACAATCATCTTATACTCAATTCTCATTCATACTTGGCTTAAAATATCTACCTTGTGGTCGTCATTTCAATAATCTAATCTAATAATTATAAGGATGGACTTTGCAGTTGAACGTAGTATTCAATAGTGCGGACGTTAATACACACAAGAGAACACTACACACACCGTCCATCGCTTACAACAATCCACAATAATTTGTGACCTCCAAGTTGCTGGGCTACAAGACAAGCTACCTAATGAGTTCTCCCATTATTTTTTACCCGCTAGCGCCCACTGATTATGTGTACGTCAACAAGTGCGGCTGGGGTTCGTCATCGGTACATGGAAGATAATTTCGTCAGAGACTCGACAGTCGACGCACGTCGCGCCCTCTATGGAACTTTGGAATGCTAATCTCGTGCCTTCGTCGCGCCCCATGTTCGTAATTGAATTTCAAAATGTCTTACGGAAACGATATTTTGCTATATTTGTCCCTATCAGTTATAGAACAAAATTATTATTCTGAATCCTCTTCATAATGGGTAGTCACGGAAAATTCTGTTATAATAGACAAACTTTAATTTAGTTATATGTTTAATTTTTTAAGTTTTCTTGTGTTTATGAAGTTTTGTTTGTGATGGTTGTGGAGGAAAATTGATGTGAGTAACTTCGTTTCTTCATAAAAAGTATTACATTTTACTCGCATTTTACGAAAGACATCGTGCCCACGTATATAGAAGTGTAAAATTGTATATATAGTTTCCAACGAATGATGTTTTTGTCATCTAGAACCCCAAAAAGAAGAAAAATTGTCTATGACCAAAATGAACCTATGAGGGCCATTTTAGGGGTTTTCTGAAATATCGTATATCTTCACAAAAATCTATAAAATGTTTAGAACAAATCCTACAGTCTTTTGTATGGCATACGTTAAACATTAGTGCCTGCAATAAGTTATACGCAATACAAATGCAGTATCTCAAATGGTGACCTATTTTTTGAAGGCGCACAACTATTTCTACGTAAGGTTTACTTTTATCGTACTCATACTAGTTTTTTGCTCAATACATTTTTGGAAGTTAATGAATGAAAAGTATTGCGCCAAATTTATTATGAATAACCTCAGCTCCCCACGCTATGACATTTCTAAATATATTTGGTCAATTTTTTTAAATAATAAAAAACACCAATGATTTTTTTTAAAGGCAGAAATACGAAAGACACATATCATAAAATAATTTCCATCCATCAAAAGGCTTCACATACTTTTAATAATAAAAGTCCCGCGCGGTGAGTGATGTTCCGTCATTGGTGGTGCCATCTCGTCAGCTGATTGTGACATGTGGCGGCCACCATTTTGAACTTTGTCATCAGTGTTGCCAACATTCAGCACATGTAACACTATTGTAGTTCTAAAATATGAGGTAACGCATATCCGACGATGTATATTATTTTACCGTCACTCCATAGATTTTGTCAATACGTTTATTTTTTGTTGTAAACATTAGTGATTGTATGAGTAATATTCGAAGTTAATCAACAGAGGTATATCGTGTGAAATTACCTTCAAGAAAAAAGGTTATTATAAGTTGGTCATCATGGGGCTTGGGGATTTTTTTATTAGTTTACTTCACTTTAAGTATATATTTTATTGATTTATTTTCCCTCTCTATCAACAACCTAAATGCAGTGGTGTTGGATTACCATAAAAAACTCATTAATAAGGAATTTAGTTTAAATATACTTAAATTATGGTAGCACAGGGATAACTCTCTGGCACAGTAAATCAAAGATAGTAGATCAAAGGGAGTTATGGTCAGTTCAGGATTTTATACTTTATACTTTTAACTGAAATGGCGACCTACCCAGGTAGGTTTTTTAAGCCAAGTATGAATGAGAAATGAATGTAGGATGATTGTGGCGCGATCTTGTAGTCTTGTTACTGACTAAGGCTGACATGTTCCTTAGACAGGACTGTTAATTAATAGCCCAACAGCCGATGGTAACTAATGGACCTACAGTTTAACGTGGAATCCGAACCACGGCCTTTGAATTTACGAATTGGTCTAATTATGAGGATGGTCTTTGCGGATTAACGCAGTATTCAATAGTGCGGACGTTAATCCACACAAGAGAACTACATCCACCGACCATCTCTCACAACTATCCACAATTCTTGACCTACAAATAGCTGGATTACTGGACGTCGCCACCGTCCCAGTCATTGATTTGAATATAAAACCTAAATTAATATAGAAAAAACATGCCTAAATAAATCCAAACTCAACTGGAATTTTATAACGGTACAAACATACTGGAAATAGGTACAGAATGAACTTTGGTTACAATTCTGTTCAAGTCCGGATACAAACTGGTTTTAGGATTTGATCAATCTTGCAAACATTTAAAATTACTTCGCTCGGAAACTGATTGGCGAGTTTGTTGATTTACGTTCCTCCAGTTGGTGGAAATCATTCCACACGTGCGAGACATTTGCGCAGTTAACGACACATGCTGTTCCACCTTGCATTTCAAACCAATTTCAAATTTTATGTAGACTAAAAAATTATGAATATTAAATTTAACAAAAATATCAGTTACGATGATTACAATTAAAACATTTCTGACAGAGAAAATCATCGCTACATCTGTGTTATTTTATACAGTGTTATTCAAAAATAATCGTACAAATCTAAACGGTTGGTACGTCTGATTCCGTGATTTCAAACAGCTGATTGTTACAACAATGGAAATGACGTGTTAATAAGTTTGTTCTGACAAGATTGTGTTTTTCTGAATCGCTTGGAGTGCCATGAAGCCTGTTAAAAATTGCTAATACAAAACAAGAAAGACATTTTGTGTCAAATGTTCAGCGGAACTTTAATATTGTACTTTAGTATAGGGTTTATCAAAATGAAAGTGTACTCCCTTCGTAGGCCCCAAACCCTACAAGAACTAAGACATATTATTTTATTTAAAAAGTTTCTTTGTGTAGTTTTTAATATTCTTAACTTTTTTACCACTAGTCATCTCAAAAATCTACACAATTTAAATACTAATCACGAATCCCGCAAGTTTCATTATTGATGGTGATATTTCCTTTCCTTGATTTTTCCTTAAAATATGTCGAGGTTAGGTTTGTTGGTGTAAGGTGTATTTATTTTTTCATAAATATCTTATGTTACAAGACCGGGGTTTGGACCGTTCCCCATCAAAACATAAAATAAAATCGATAAAATATGTAGAAAGACATGACCCGAATAAAAAACAAGACTCCGTTTGTATATCACGTAAAGTATGGTGGGTAAAGAATGGATAAATGAGTCTGTCGCCATCTTGAATATCATAGATGCAGTATACATGTAAAAGGAAGTCAGATCATAAGTCATAAGTCTTTATTCAGCCAAATTAACAAGGTATACATTGCATTATCCAAGCCAACAATTAAAATTAAAAGCTAACCAATCAAGATCTTATAAAAGAAAATTTTAATACAAGAAAATACCATAACACCTTTAATGACTACAACTCAAAAAATCCCGGACGCTGTAGTTAGCTTCATTTAGGAGTAACCTTTTTAATCCTCCCTTAAATTTAACGAAATTTTGTTCGACTTTTAAGGATAATGGAAGGCTAAGTTTGATGGCGTTGTATTGGTACTGTTTTTTGAAGATGTGGAATGCTTGGGAATGGAAAAATGACGATTAAGTCAGACGATGTATCATCAGAAACGTTGACCAGTACTATCCTTTGCTTCAGACAACCTGTATAGGTTATAAAATCCATTAACAAATTGTTCCGAACAAAACTTCAGTTACGATCGCTGCCGAGTTTATATTGACATGGATATGTTTTAGCTCTGAGACGGGAGGTTGTTGGGAATTTGCGTGACAAACATTTGAAACAGTGATGTCATTTGGTTAGTAACGTCATAGGTGAAACAGCTGTTTAGATGAACTGAAAACATTCCGTTTAAACATATCCATGACCTAACCTAGTTCCCACAAGGAGGTAAATACAAACATTTTTTACTTATTACTAGCAGTAAGCCCGTCCTTTGTACGGGTTGTAGGATTCAGTTTAAAGAAGAAAAATTATCATACCAAAATGTAAACCTGAAATCATAAACAAATCAGTACAAAAAAAATAAATCAATACCCAGCTTTATTATTTAGCATTACTTTACAATTAAATAGATTAGAACATTTATACCACTATTATAATTAGTTATACGTTAAAATAACTTTTTAATATAGTATGATTTCGAAATAGGTTTAAACTCAATGACCAATATAAACTAACTAATATTGATTTGACAGCTGTTTGTTTTTATTTCTATTAAATCTTTAAACTGCAAAGACAGCTGATTATTACCAGTAGGTTATTCAATGAAAACTAAAGCAAAATGCGACCAATATCGCGTAAAAGTGGGTTTTTAAATGCTCGTTATTTACTTTTTAAGGGGCGGCGGGCGATTTCAAGCATTTATAAACCTTCTCTGGAATGTAGACAATACATGAAATAAGTTTCATTGTAATCAGTTCTCCCGTTTTTTCGAAGACGGCGTAAAATGCCTCCTGGAGCGTCACAGACAAACAGACAAAAATTGAGATAATACCGGCTTCTCTAACGCACGAAAAGTAAAAATAACTAAAAAATGAATAATTCTGAGTAATGTACAGACAAAACTCTAATTTTATTTATATAGACTTCAAAAACTGGTGTATAATCTTAATCCAATTGCAAGCTAAACCACACCTCTTACTTAGAAGTACAGTTGGAACTTCTGAGACGTCAAGGGGTGAGTTTAAAGATTTTACAGAGGTAGATATCGCGACTGTGCGTGAGAGGGTGGGATATTGATATTTGATCCGGCCAGGGACCACTCCGCAAACAACCCTTCCCTCACACTACCCTTGCTACTGCTTACTCACAGATTACTTGTTGTTTTGGATTATATATAAATACTTAGTAACATTTTCTCCCATAGTCATGAGCCATGAGTTTCTGAGGAAAGAGTCTATCAGTCTTTTTAATTATTATCACCACCCACGATATCAAATTGTGTAACGAATTATAAAGTTTTGACATAGATGTGTCTTAGCTACGGGCTTCGGTGGGTGGTATTGGTAATCCTTCAGACCGAAATTTGAAACGGAAGTGACGTCATATGGTTAAGAAAGACGAAAACTGAAAAATTCCTTTCAGACATATCCATGGTCTAAGCTATTTCCTGAAGGGAAGTAAATACATTTTTCTCTTGATTTTCCTAATAAGTACAGAAATAACCATAATTTAGTCACTGTGTTTAAGTTCACCATTGAATATTATATTTTATCAATATGATAACGGGTATTATGTATACAAAAGCCTTAAATCTGTTAAAATATGTACCTCCTGATTTTTACTAAATATAATTGGGATTTATTAGCATGACAAACATAAATATTTTTTCTACAAATATTAAATATAAAAATAATACAATATTACTCAGAATATCCGTGCTTTTGATGGTCTGTTTTTTATATTTTTTTACTCTAGTGTTCAACAATTATGTTTAACATTAATGAAGAAGTCACTAAAAATAATAATTATTTTGCAATTGTGTGTTTATGGTTAGAGTAAACCTAATCGTTTTACTATAGTTAACTTAATCATTTTGCTCAAAGAAATTCGATATTTTTTCTAACAATATTATTATGGCCTATAAAACGTGATAGTCTATACATAAAATATAAAACGTAAATTTTTAATTATTAAACCAACAAACTGATCATATTGTTTAGTTTTATTGCTAATCACGTGTATTGAAGTAATTCAGAACAATTGATGAAACTCTATTGTTACTTAAACCTTATTATGTCCTTAAAGATCCAATACATAAATACGTTAATCACATAATGGTGTACAGAATAAAATTATTTATGGATGTGTGAGTGGTTAGAACACAATTAAAAATATTTTATGTTTTACAAAAACCTTTTAGGGGGTGAATAAAAAAGATCAAAGGTAGTTTTTTGTTAATCTGGTTTAAATAAGTTGTAACATTTGGACAATCATTTTTTAATTTTTCCATAATTTTTCAATGCTATTAAGACTTCAAAGCGGAATGAAAACACTGCCTTCAGTGTAGAGCCATGAAAGTGGGTTTCTTTAGTAGGTGCTACTCGTAAGGCACATCTACTAAATAAAATGTTCCTAAGCAAGACAAACAATCCTTTTGCTCACAGCAGTTCCAACGGTGGCCAGATATTTACCTGGAGCTATTTCCTGTTTGTGTTTGGAACCAGAAATTTTTAAACTAATATTTTTACCATATAGTGGTGATCAATTATTGAAAGCGTGATACAGTATAATCAAATATATAAATATGATGTATAATATTTATCTTTTGCTTTTCAATCCTCATTCCGTTTCTAACAAAATCAGTTGATCACAGGCTATAAATACCTGTAAGGATGATTAAATGAACAGTTTATGATCAGCTAAAACAGTTGAGGTTCGCTAAAACACCTTAAACGACATCTCAAATTTGGCAGACGCCGCAGCTCAGTGCTAGCGCATAGGATTCACGTTCCGAAGGTAATGAGATCGATTTCCATCCGGGGACACTACATATTTGTTCAGTGTTTATGCAAGTTGGTCAAACGTGTTTATGCTTTATTAGTTAAGGTGTATTAAATCGGTTTTATTTAAACCACATACATGTTTTCATTGAGTAATAAATGTGTTTTAATTTTGTTAATTAACTTGTAAAATGCATGTCTTATTCTATCCGAGCAAAGCTCGATCACCAGGTACTGTCACTATAAAGGGTTCTCCGCGTTATGGACAAGTTCCATTCCAGCCCGATACGAAATAGTCGAAATTAATTGTACGCAACATGAAATTGGAAGTGAACATTTCTTTGATCAATCAATTTTGATAAATCGTAATAAGAATGTCTACACAACGGTTTATTACAACTAAACTCATTGTTTGCAAGTACCGAAAGTTGGTGATTTTATGTCACCTAAAATCATTATTGTAGACATTTTCTATCCTGATTAGTAGGATAAAGTTTCACAACGTTTCGTGTACTGGAATCTAATCCCGTCCTCAGGTGAAGTGGAACCTAAAACATAAAAAGATTAGTGGATAATCCGAACTAAACCTGTACAAAGCTAGTGAAAATCAAAATAATACCGAACCAAACTCACAAAACGAACACAAACCAGGAAGTTCAGTCAGCTTTATTTTGACTGCTTTTAAAATTGTTGTTTTCACATTTGAACTGGTTTAGTCGAGATTATATACAAATCATATGTTATATTCTATATCCGAGCTCATCTAAGGACGGGATCAAATTTCGGATTTCGAAACATCATGATACTTAATGTTTGTCATGGTGCAAAATGCCCGCGATGATAATTTAATATCCCCCGTCGCAGCAGACCTGCGAGAGTTATATTAGAGAGTTATCTTTCAATTAATAAAAAATACAAAAATCGATCGAGAATATAGTATAAAGCTTGAAAATAACAAAAAATAGTAAACAAAAAAAAAAAAACAAAGTCAAGACTGGTTTCAAAATTTAATAAATTTAATTTGAATTTTTTATGTATAAAAATGAGATAATTTCTATTCCTCATAAGACTGGAGATTCATTTTATTTCGAAACATGATACGCATTTTGTCATGATAATGCCTTAATATCCCGTCGCAAGACCTGCATATATATTAGAGAGTTATTTGCCTCTTTATGATTAACATGAGAAAAGAGTATGCAGGTTAGCTGCCATGATAAATACATAAACTATGATTTATTAGCATAAATGGATACATCTTACCCGCATGAAGATATATACGAAGTTTAATCCAAAAATATTGATTGATAAGTGAAATATTAAATTTTCTTTATCCTCCATAAGATTAACATTGGAGCCCCAAAATACAACGTACTGTTTTTAGATTTTTAATATCTCGGTAACCATTGGAGATTGAGAAAAACTTCTTTGTATCCGTTGGAGATAGGGATAAACTTAAAGAACCTAAATTGTGTAGTTTTAAGCTGATTCTAATCGTGAAATATAGAATTTAAAAATGTTTAAATTACATATGAAAAACACAAAAAAATCAGTTTTTTAGTACAAAACCCACCCCAAACTACCTGTTCCGATTGACTGAATTGTCTAGATTACGAACTCGTTCGAGTAATAATGTAGGAATACACGTCTCTATCAAATTTGGTATAGATTGGACCATTTTTACGAGAGTTATCGTGTTCACAGACATATACATATAGTCCCGGGATCAAGTCTTGCTACAAGGCCTACGTTAATAGCTTTATCCATATGAGGGGAATTCGCTAAAACACAAATCAGCTGTGGGATTAAGTCTTGCCACAAGGTCTACGTTAATAGCTTTATCCATATGAGGGGAATTCGCTAAAACACAAATCAGCTGTTTATCAATTCCGTCCGGTCGTGATATGACTATCGTCCTGTTTGAGAGCGACACTCAGATACTCAGGGTACAGAATAGCGAACGACGGGGAATATGTTTGACTATACGTTGGTTAACGTTTTAATTGTTATGCGTTAAGATAACATATTAATATAATATAACTTTGGAATAGGTTTAAAACCAATGATAAATGTAAACAAACCAACCAGTTTGGATTTAGTTGGCTTTTACGTTCTGTTAAATTACTCAAAATATGGGGTTGAGAGCTAGTTATTATATTTTATTAGGGCTTGGGTTATTTTCAAGAATGTAAAAATCTTTTATAAAAGGTATAGAGCTATACTAATGTTTCGTGATTGTGGGCTTTTGTTTTCACGGAAAAGCTTTACAAAAAACCCTGTTTAACGTTACAGAAACACAGGCAGAAAGATAAGGGCAAAGATAAGAGCTATTTCTGGTATTTGAAACGTAAATGTAACCAAAAATACCACAATTCCAAGAAAATTACAGAGAAAATTATGATTAATTTATATAGATTGTTAGCTTAATACCCGAAAGGTACAAGGTTCCGAGAACTGCAAGGAATATTGAATGAGAAATGAATTAATTAGCAACAAGTCGCCTTGCTTCATTAGAGCCAATCTTGCCTCAGCAGGCTGATCTTGAAATTAATCAGGTGAGATCAGCTACTGATGAATAGGTTAATAACAAGGCTAGGATAAACAGTGTTTATTCTTAGACGACAATTGAACCAATAGCCTATATCTGTATTATTAATTTTATCTGTTAGATTGTTTTAAATAACTATCTTCCAAGGTCAATTATTTTATTCATAATGTTATACTCTGTAAGTTTAACAACTCCGTAAGGTGTTAGCAAATTTCCTATGGAAATGTGAGCTATTCACATAGCCCGCATGGTGACAGTTATGCCCGGGACCATGATTGAAGTTCATAATTGAAAAGTCATTCAAAATGTTATATAAATATTTATGTGTCACCACGATAACGGCTGTAATTATTATCTGATTATTATAAAATTTGGTGGAGTTGTTCCTTTCTGTAATATCTTGGACGAGTTCGTTGGGCAACGCAATCGGACTACATTAACTACACTTTTGTGATGGTTTTTTACCCCAAAAATGGGTTTTTGAATTTTTTCATGAATAAATTTTACCATTGGATTCAGCTAAAAAAACACACAATTTAGTATTTTAAATCATGACTCTAGGTCAATTGGTTATTGAGATATTTAAAATTGTAAACACTGTACATTGTGCAATGTTAATCTTATACATACTAGTTAAAAATCAATAACTCCCTTATTTACTAAAATATTCATCCAAAACTTGGTATACAAGTCCATCTAGTTAAGTATTATCAATAAATTCATAAAAACCCCAAATTTAATGTCTTACGACAGCAAACCTACGTATTCATTGCCCATGTAATTCTTATGGTGAATAGCTAAATTGGTATAACTCTCTCAATTATTGCCATAATTTCACAAACTTTAGTATGTGTTTTTACTTACTGAACAGTCTTAATATAATCACATGACCATGTGAAATAACCCTTATTGCAGCAAACCTGCATACTCAGTACTACTAGAGTACTGTGATGGGAATAATTTAAGTTCTTTGAAATTCGTTCTACCCACTCCAGCGTGCGATCTCGTTTAGGATTATTGCGTTACCAAATAAATAAAATGTTACGATATTAAAACATTTAGGTCTAGGTTTTTTTTAACAACTTACTAACATAAGTTACTTTTTTGTGCTCTTGTATTACGCTTGATACGCTCTTAAATTAATAGCGTATTCAACTTGATTGATCTTTTCGAGACTTGAGCGCCCTAAAACGGAATAAAACATAAAATAGTACTGTATTAGAGAGTTGAAACTTGTTGTACTTGTAAATTTTCAACTTTTTTTGACCGGATTTCAACATAAAAACACTATTTTTTGATAATCAATTTGTAAGAATACTTACAAAACGACACTTCAGTCTCTATTTGATTCACGATGTTGAATCTTATCGGTAAAAATCAATTGATCTGGTAGTAAAATAATTTACGCATTTTTAAGGACAACGACTTCTTTATCTCATCGAACTTAATTATTACTCAATTATATAGTAGTATATCGTAGCGTAATTAATTAAAACTTTAAAACATCATATTTTAATGAGTTTAAAACTGAATATACGTGTATAAAAATTCCGATAACTATAAATAAAATTAGAGTTTTGTCTGTTCATTGCTCAGAATTATACATTGTTTAGTTATTTTTACGTTTCATGCATTAGAGAAGCCGAAACAAGTTTGTTTTAAGCCAAGTAGGAATGAGAATAAGTGTAGGATGATTGTGGCGCGATCTTGTAGTCTTGTTACTGACTAAGGCTGACATGTTCCTTAAACAGGACTGTTAATTAATAGCCCAACGACCGATGGCAACTAAAGGACCTAAAGTTTAACATGTAATCCGAACCAGTGTCTCTGAATCACGAATTGGTCTTATTATGAGGATGGTTTTTGTGGATTAACGTAGTATTCAATAGTGTGTACGTTAATTCACACAAGAGAACACTACACCCACCGAACACCGCTTAAAACTATCCAAATTTCGTAACTTCTGAGTAGCTGGATTACAGGACGTCGCCACCGTTTCAGTAAATTTAGATTTTATACTGACCCAGGATCCCCGAAAAAGTCGGTAACGAGTTCTAAAACAAACTATAAAAATTAAATAAAATTGATAGGTTGGCTTGAAGGTGACAAATATAATTTATTATAGTATTGAAGTTGTTATGACTGAATTAAATGCCGGAGGATATTTTCAGTTTATTTACTCTTAGCTTTGTTGTGGCAATTAGCTCTCACAAGTTACGGAGACAACAAAAAGTAATTAACGGTGTAGATTGTGCCCTAAATTATCCTAATTGCCAATGTCGTTTGTGCGTTTACCGTCAACTTCCATCGTTGTCACTTTTTTATTCCATTAGGTGTATTTTTTTCGTACTTTATTATTACCCAACTATACGGAAAATAATTTTGTGTATTTCTATGTAATAGTACGTGTTTTAATGGTAATGGTTTTTTTATTATTTGTCGAGATCTTTTAAAAAGTGCATTTTCTCCTAATCACTTTCAGGTAATGGTTTCTTAAGATAATATGCCATTTAAGAAGGGTATACGGATTCAATGAATTACTTGTATTAATTTTAATCATTAATGCAATTTTTATTGGTTAAGATACCAATTTAATTAATACAATTTTGAAACCGGTTTAATGATAGAAACTATTATTGATTTTAATCTCAGATCTGGCTATTTCTTTCTTTTAAATCACTTGTATACATACATTTTGAAAATATGAGTCTAGTATCACTAAAGCCTGGGTTTTCAGGGATCATTATTTTATTTAAAAAGGGCATGAGTCAGTTTAAAGTAAACAAAAATCTTTTCCAAAAGATAAATATAATAAGGAAAACGGATTCATCACAGTGTGGGCTATTTCTTTCACGGAAAAAGTTACGATAGGACATTTTTTAGCTTTTCAGAACGACAGACAGACAGGAATTGACGTAAGATCCATTTCGGCTTTTTTGTGTATAAAATATAAAAATAACAAAAAATTATCATTCCAATCAATATAATTATGAAATGAACAATGAACAATGAAATTAACCCTTTTTTTACTTATTTAAATTGTATAATTAATATTTATTTCTAGTTTTCCTTGTCATCACATACGGTATAAAAACTTAAGTATTTTTAAATGGATCACGACGCTTTATACGTCTTTTAACTATCTAATAGATATTTTAATATTTTTTTTATTACGAGGTACGAAAAAAGGTAGATTATTGTTTAAAAACTTTTATATATAACAGTGATGTGTGCCTCTTAAGGTTTAATGTTTTTACGAATGTAAAACATTGTACGAAAAGCAAAGTTTTTTCAGTAAAAACTGAAGTTGCAAATGTGTGCACGTTGAGTGTTTACACTGTTTGCGAAGTGGTTACACCATTGTTGTTCGACCAATCAATATCACCGAAGCCTGCCGCCGACTGCTCCCGCGTATTTTGGTTGTGATAAAAATACAATCAAATTTGTATGGTTTATTGTGTTATCTGTTACATTAGAAACTTTATTTTTATAAATATTTTTCCTTTGATAAACACATGTTAGTTTCTATTTCTAATTTCAAATCACGTAGGCCTATTTTAGCCTCTGGACAACAAATTCTCCAAGTAGTTTATTTAATTTCTCCTGGAAATTTATTAAAAAAACAACAGTTTGCATTTGTTATTTGTATAAAACGTGCTAATTATAATCAATTCACTAATTAAAAAATTTCAATGAGTTTTTAGTGACAGTAATGGTCTCATAAGTTTATTAAACGTGAAAGCTGTATGAAAGTTTATTCAATGTATTTTATTGGACTTTTCCAACGTGTTTGTGTATTTAGCTACACAACGTTTCTGGAGGTGGAGAAACTCCTACCTTTTTCAAGTGATTACCTAATAGTTTACATTAAAATTGAAAGTTTAAATTACAGATTTTAATTATATCATGTTGTCAATAATACTATACTTATCAATAATGCACATTACAAAAAACTATATTGATAACGCAACAAATAACGCAAAATCGCGTGCGTTTAGGACGAGAGTTGGAGCACTACTTTTCAGTAGTGAAAACTACAATGCGTTATCAATATAGTTCTTTTGTATTGTGCATGATGGATAGGTATAATATTATTGACAACATGATTAATATCTGATTAGGTAACACTTAAAAACTGTAGGAGTTTCTCCACCTCCAGAACCGATGGCGTTGGAAAAGGTCAATAAAAGATATTGAATAGCTAATAAATAAAACCATTATGAATTTTATAGATTCTATATTAATGTGATTGTCACTTTATTTCTGAAAAACTGAAAGATGTCAAATTTGCGTAGAATTTACACTGTTTGGTGGGAACAACAATGTTGTGCGTTCACAGCAATTTCACATGTTTATGCGTTATGTTGAGTCATACTCTTGAAAAGACTGCAATTGTGGGAAATATGGCGAGCCAGTTTATTTTCTCATGAGCTTCAACTGAATGACGTGTTTGGGAATTTCAGTCCGGTAATTAACAAACGTTGTTTTCTTTAAAAACGAAAAACAAAGAAAACCAGGACTACACGCAAATATTTGAGTAATGGTTTTGGTGAGTTCTGGTAGGGTCTGTAGTAGTTCTGAGTCTGTGCTTTAGACTGGGATGGTGGCGACATCCTGTAATCCAGCTACTTGGAGGTCACGATGGTCGGTGGGTGTAGTGTTCTCTTGTGTGGATTAACGTCCGCACTATTGAATACTGCGTTAATCCGCAAAGACCATCCTCATAATTAGACCAATTCGTAATTCAGAGGCCGTGGTTCAGATTCCACGTTAAACCATCGCCTGTCGGTCTATTAATTAACATTCCTGTCTAAGGAACATTTCAGCCTTAGTCAGTAACAAGATCAGTCACAATCATCTTACGTCAATCATTCGGCTTAAAATACCTACCTTGTAGTAAGGTTGCCATTTCAATAATCTAATCTAATCTAGGATACTTTATACAAGAATTTGCAGTGAGTTTGGCTTGAATGTGACTTATCACCCTCTGACGTTCCACTCCTTGTTCACAGAAACGAGACGTCCCTGGTGTCGTTGAAGCTCCTGGAGAACGACCACCGGGTGCAGGAGGTATATTACGGAAGGCCCTACACGCTCCGTGCTGATATCTCCAGGCCTGACGGTGAGTGAAGAATCAGAAACAGAATATAAAAACGTAATGATTAGACAAATAATTACGGGTTGTCCAGCCTAAAGTTTAATTATCACTTTACCAGAAGTTGATTTTTGAGGGCCAAATGTTCTAGAAGTCACAATTATAATTTTTTTTAGACTATATTTTAATGACTAATTGTACTTTTTTAATGGAGTATTCGCTCATCCTCCAAATTAGACCAATTCGTAATTCAGGCCGTGGTTCGGATTCCACGTTAAATAGGTATATTACTGTTGCTATTAATTACAGTCCTGTCTAAAACATGTCACCCTTATAACATACTATAAAGATGCCAATATTATTCATACTTGTTAAAATACCTACATGGAACTTTGTAATTGTGTACCTATCTAATTACCAAATTCAACTACTCAAAATATGTAGCCGTTACCTCAGTGGAGAGCAAGTATGTCAGTTCATCAGTATCGTAAACCTTATATCTGAGTTCCAGGTAAAAATATTTGTATTTACGTTTCTGTGGGAAATAGGTTAGATTATGGATATGTCTAAAGGGAATGTTAATGTTTTCAGTTCGTCTAAACAGCTGTCTTATAACCATATGACGGCACTTCCGTTAAACACTTCCGCTGCACCTTTTGCGTTCCACAAATCTGCTAACACCCTCCCCCAGAGCTTAGACATATCCATGTCAAAAGGTCATCTTGAATTGCGTCTACAATTAAGTGAAAGTTTTCGTATATATTTATTGGTTTCCGTTCCAATAGTAAACAGTAGGCTATGCATTACGAAATAGTTCTCTGCGGTCTGTTGTGGTTAAAACAAAAACCGCACACATTCATAATCGCTAAACCGCAGTATGTCTACCTAGCTGTAAACAGGTAGACCTACCTCTCTGTAAATAGGTAGGCCTACACAAGTTACGACATCTATCGCATAATACTTAAAAACGCCTACAGTATCACGCCTGCATATTAGGTGAATTTCCATTGATTTGGGAATTAATTGGGATTCAAACTAAGCCTAACATAGGTTTAGATAAGGAATTTATAAAATATACTTATTCCCCATAGAATTAATATGGAGAATTATGGAGGAGGCAAAGTTTGCTGCCACAAGGAACCAAAAAGAATAAGGAATAAAGAATAGGGCGCACGCGTAAATCATTATCCCTACATAACAAAATTACACCCGTCGCAGCAGACCTGCGTAATCAGAAAATTTCTGAATCAATAATATAATAATAATATTATATGAACGTTTTATCAATATCTGTAGATAAATATGAGATTTAGTTATTTGCCTATTCTCCATAAGATTAATATGGGAAAGAGTAGGGCCTATGCAGGTTTGTCGCTGTAAGGAACATTGAAAGTAGGCGTTTAGATTTTTGAATATCTCGGTAACCGTTGGAGACAGTGCAAAACTTAAAGGAATTAAATTGTGTAGTTTTCAAGCTGATTACGAACTCGTCCGAGCAAATGTAGGAATACACGTCTCTACCAAATTTGGTCATTCTTACGAGAGTTATCGTGTTCACAGCCTTCGGTGAAGGTTTAGTAGGTGTGAATCCCACACTTGAGGAATGTCAATTTTATTATTATATTAATGTACGTAATCTTTATTACCCTTCCAAAAACATCCTATAATAACACATTTGACTATCGGCAACAGGTGAACAGGAGATTAATTTATTATTGCTACAAATAAAACTGTGGCTTTCTACAGGGTTTCCTCAAGGCTGGTAGAACCGTGGTGACGGGAGGGGATATTTAGTGGCCTTTGACGCGTTAGCGGTCAGTGGCTCGCCATGAATGCCTAAGTGGCCTCAGTGGTCCAGTGTCTCTCGGCGGTTGCGTTTAATGTGATCATAACTGCCCTTGCCACAAGAATACGCTCAAGTAAATCCTGAGCAGAATTCTAACACAATTTAGTCATTATTCGACACGGCCACAGCTGTCAGTTCATTTTACTGTTATTCCCGTAGCAATTGAATCAATTAATTAGTGTTTATCTGCATGTTATAGGTTTATCCCTCACCGATATACACCTGGATGGACGATATCTTATCATTTAGATCTACAGGGTGATTATAAAGTCCCTTCCCCCCTATCATTTTTCTATTTGACTGGGATGGTGGCGTCATCCTGTAATCTAGCTACTTGGAGGTCACGAATTGTGGATAGTTGTGAACGATGGTCAGTGGGTGTAGTGTTCTCTAGTGTGGATTAACGTCCGCACTATTGAAGGCTACGTTAATCCGCAAAGACCATCATCATAATTAGACCAATTTGTAATTCAGAGGTCGTGTTTCGGATTCCACGTTAAACTGTAGGTCCCTTAGTTGCCATCGGCTGTTGGGCTATTGATTAACAGTCCTGTCTAAGGAACATGTCAGCCTTAGTCAGTAACAAGACTACAAGATCGCGCCACAATCATCTTACAATCAACTCTCATCCGTACTTGGCTTAAAATACCTACTTTGTGGTATGGTCGCCATTTCAATAATCTAATCTAATCTATTTGTAAGAAGAAATAAATAACCTTTGGGAAACCATACTAACTTAACCCAAAATATCTTTTGAAGTTATCGACAATTTTGAGTGCCCCCAAAAATGGGGGATTTTGAGGACAACTCAAAATTTTCAAATGTAAAGCCCCATCGAGATGTACCTAGTATTAAAGGTCTTGAAATTTAAAGACGATTGGCGAAAATAGAATTTTATCAACGTACTAAGAAGTTAATAAAACTGTAAAAACACATTTTTACGTCAGTGACATAATTTTCGGTTTGATGTTTGATCTACACATTGATTTAACTCGTCACAAAAGCGATTATCACAAGATATAAAATACCAGACTACACCATCTGGTGGAGCACCTTGAAGTTTTTTAATCGCTTCCGGTCCGCATTTTCCTACTGTCTTTCGAGAAAGCAATGCAAGGCCGGGTTGATTACGTTCAGCAGAGTATTTTTCACTGTTAGTTACAAGTAATAAAACCATCAGCTATGTATGACTTTATTACTCTGTGCGTAAATGTCATGTAACAAGGCCAGCTGATCAGCTGATGGCGCTTATGGCCGCCTGACAGTCGGACGATAATATTCTTACATGCGACCTTCAATAAAACTAGTTCACCAGGGTAGAAGGAATTCCACGTTCAAGCCTAATTGAGAAAACGGAAATAAGAAATAGAACCAAGTAAAGAACACAAGTCCTATTCGTATTCTAACCATCGTGTCTCAATAAACACAGAGTAAAAAACTATTACGGCATCACATTTAAAATTAAAATGATGCAGTTTCCACATACCACAATAGGCTACTAAGTGTTCTATAGTTTTTATCTGTAAATAAGTAAGTACGACTTAAAAGTCTACTTACGTCTACAAGCCAACTCAAGGTTGGTTAAGAATGCAGGTGATAAAAAATTTAAACTATAGTTTATCCTTTGAGAGATATTTTTTCTTTTGATTTTGTAAGACACTTGTTGACGATAAGAATGTGATATGATTCCCATGGTTTGTATCTCTTGCCAACACCCGCAACGACAGAAAAGTTTGCTGGTTTTGATAAGGCTAAAAACCATCCGAATTATCTATAGCCTATAGCACTTACCTTCCTGGGAAAAAATCAACACGTAAACATGACAACAAGTCGTAATGTGGTAGATCTACCAACCCATTATTACAGCCATGACGTTTGAACTGGCCTTTGTCAATAACAAAGCTACATACGTCATCAAATGAAAACAGATTGTAACAACAATTTAATCATCCTCAAGTTGTTTACAAATCTGTCACTATACCAGATTAAGCTTCATGCCCTGCGCCTCCGGTGGAGATTCTGTGTTCTTTGCCGCGACGACGTCCAAGAGTGTGATCATCCTGTCAATAATGACAGCTACAGTGTCGCCGATCACGGCGTCTGTTAGTGTCACTCGATTAAACAGCTGGCTCGCGATGAATCACTGCGTCACACGGAGATCGTGACGTCAAAGGTGCCGCCGAGCTTTGTCGTTACTCTATGGAAGAAACAGATGTTTTGCCGCCGAAAGGGAACAGTGGACAGTGGACCGTGATTTCAGCGTCACGAAATAGCTGAACAAAACCGACTAAAACCGAATCACTGTAATTGGTAATAACCGAGAGTGAAGGCCTGAACGAAAGGACTCACTAACAACATAAAATCACTTAGTTCTTTTTGACATGGATATGTCTTAAGCTGTGGAGGGGGTGGTTTTAGCAATTCGCGGGATGTAGAGGAACTGAAAAAAATCCCTTCAGACATTCACATGTTCTAACCTATTTCCCACCTGAGAAGTAAATACTGTGGCATCTGCTAGCCTAATGGTTAGCGTCTTGAACTTCG
This sequence comes from Nephotettix cincticeps, assembly GCA_023375725.1. Taxonomy (NCBI): domain Eukaryota; kingdom Metazoa; phylum Arthropoda; class Insecta; order Hemiptera; family Cicadellidae; genus Nephotettix; species Nephotettix cincticeps. The sequence continues at coordinate 4,954,493 of CM041785.1, forward strand.
GTGCAAGAGGTGACGTGTTCGATCCCCGGGATGTCCTCAAAATTTAGATGGGAATTCCATAAAAAATAGTGTACTTCGAGGCTGCATAGCTTAAGCTGAGCTTGCCATTGTCAAAACAGAATAAAAAAAGTAAATACTGTAACCTACATTTTTCATATCAGTGCCAAAAATAATTTTTGGAATTATTTAGCTTAAGCAGTCTTTAAACTATATGTAATTATGTTTGAATAAATACTTCTACATCTTAATTGAAACTCCCATTATACTAAACCTTATTTTATATCAATCATACTCATTAGAATATTGAAATAAATATTTTTTGCACACAGTGTAGATAAATTACATCAATCTAAATTCACAAGTGAAATGTTTTTTTACAACAGTAATAAACCATCCTAAAAGTTCATAATCTTTTTTTAATTGACACCAAATAAACCATTTTCAGAAGTCAATACACCAAGTTTGACAGTATCTTATAATCACCCACATCCCAATACTGTATTTGGTTTCATTTTTGTTTTACATTCATTATAGAGCTTATTGTTTTATCACATATTTCTCTAGGACAATTTCTCACTGAAAAATTGTTAAAGAACTATTGAAAGGTAGGGATGGCAAGGTAGTATTTAAGGTGTAAACAAATCTTTCAGCAAATGTAGTGATGAGCGAACATAGCGATGGTGATGGTATCGATATGATTATTCAGCCTAATGGTGCTGTGATGTCTTGTAATGCTCAGTCTCCACTCCTACATTCCTTGCCCTTCCTTCATAAATGCAGATTTGTTTAACCTTGAAGAGACAACCTTCTAGAAATATTTTTAAGTTCAGCCTTCTAGATCAGAAAAAATCGTTTGAACAGACATTTCACATCCAAATTATATGTTTAAAAGATTTTTTAACAATATTTACAATCTACGGTCTGAACAATGAGCACATATTACAACATATTACTTAGAAGACAAAATTACATTTCAACACCCCTTTTTGACCCAATGAATGAATGGTATTGACAGACGGGTGATAAAGTATTGTAAATGTAATAAACGGTATCAGTGGACTGACACATACTCTCTCCCTTAAGTAAATTTTAAAACGACAATTTTTATTAAAACTATTTTATTCTTCAAAGTTTATTGAAATACCATTTAATAATTTATTGTTTCAAAAATAATCATCCAATTTCTGAAGATAACAACGAGAGAAACAAAGTTAAATTAATTGTTAGAATTTATAGGGGTATAACCCCCCCTCCACCCAGTAATACAAAGCTTTTATCAAGGGGTTTTGTTGGGTGATGGTACCTTATGCTGTATACCAAGTTTCATGGAAAACGGCTGGGAAATAAGGAATAAACTGATTTTTTAATCTTCTCCTTTAGAATATTGGGCGCTCTCAGACAAAATACTGTGTTTACTATGGACTTTATATACCTAAGATCCTCCTCCTAACAGTTCCCTTAACTTAAAAACCATTTTTTAGATACCAACCTTGATTTCGATGATAGTTTGTACCTAAACTATGATTATAATTATTTAATTGTAACTTTACATCTTAATTTAAATTTTCAGGTACCTATGGAATTCGAGTGAAGTCATGTTTTGCATTCAGTAAGAGGAATCGAAGTTTAGATGACAACCTCATAGATGACAGGGGGTAAGTAAATGTTCTATTAATCATATTTAAATTGAGACTACCTACTACCCCCCATGGTATCAATACCCATATCAATTAGAGATCACAAATTGTGGATAGTTGTGAGCGATGGTCGGTGGGTGAGGTGTTCTCTTGTGTGGATAACATCCGCACTATTGAATACTACATTAATCCGCTAAGACCATGCTCATTATTAGACTAGTTCATAATTCAGAGGCAGTGGTTCGAGCTCCACATTAAACTGTAGGTCCCTTAGATATTCTATTGACTGTTGGACTATTAATTAACAGTTCTGTCTAAGGAACATGACAGTCTTGATTAGATTAGATTATTGAAATGGCGACCATACCCCATGGTAGATATTTTAAGCCAAGTATGAATGAGGTTTGAGTGTAAGATGATTGTGGCGTGATCTTGTAGTCTTGTTACTGACTAAGGCTGTCATGTTCCTTAGACAAGACTATTAATTAATAGCCCAACAGTCAATGGCAATTAATGGACATACAGTTTAACGTGGAATCCGAACCAAGGCCTCTGAATTACGAATTGGTCTAATTATAAGGATGGTCCTTGCGAATTAACATAGTATTCAATAGTGCGGATGTTAATCCACTTAAGAGAACACCGCACCCATTGACCATTGGTCACCATTTCACTAATCTAATCTATACAAATTATTGATTTACTTTTAAAATGAAAACAGATTCAATCCAGAAGAAAGGTTTCGTATCAAAAGTTTCAACCTATATCTAAGGGCTTTAAAATTTAAAAACAGAACCTGTTATTTGTTTAAATTAGAAAAAAATGTATTTTTTTAAGGTACATCCTTGGTTGGCACACTTATTTTTACTGAAAAGTAATGTCTAAACTATAAAAAGCTAAGTAAAACTAACTTTTCAACTTATGGTCTCGTTTCAAAATTGTATATAAATAAAATCAGTGTGATTTTATTCTAGGTGTGCTAATGACAAGCATATCATCTCAGAATTCAAATACAATGAGAAACTCGGCTACGCGGATGCCACCATCTTCTCGATGTTTAGGTTCCCGGAGAGCTCAGAGCTCCACCTACAGTGTGATATTGCTGTGTGCAAAGGTAACAGTCATCTGAATTTATAAAAAAAATCAGTAAAAATTTATTCTTGATTTTCACGCACATAATCTTTTCTCAGAGTTGGGCACTTATGGGACACCCTGTATATTCCGTCTTTTTCTCCCTTGAATATTTTCTCCTGGTTATAACTGGCAGGGTGGTACAGTGATTATAAAATCCACTTCATAATCTAAGATCAGTTTGATCCTGAGCTAAATATTGTCAAATTTTGAGATTGATCCTTTCTTCATTGAGCTATTAATTAACGATCCTGATAAATTAATCAGCTGTTCTTTGTCTTGTCTTTGTCAAACCTATTACATTCATAACACTCATCTTTGACTCACATAATCCTCAAAATACTCAATCGCATTGTGTCGCTGTATCATGATCCTGATAAAAACAGATCTGTTTGTCTTGTCAAACCTATTACATTCAAACACTCAACTTACTCATTTTATACAATGATTTTTGTATAAAATGATAAAATAATCAACTATTGTCTTGTCTTTGTCAAACCTATACATTCTAAAATCTTTGTCACATAAGCAAAATACTCAAGTATTTGTCTGTATCAAATTGATAAATTAATCAATGTTTTTTTTTTTGTCAAACTATTACATCATAACTCCATCTTATTCAAAATCCTCAAAATACTCAATCGCATTGTGTCTGTATCATATCCATAAATAATAACTCTTTGTCTTGCTTTGTCAAACCTTTACATTCATACTCATTTACTCACATAATAAAATACTCTAATGATTGTGCTGTATCATACGACATAAAAATCAACTGTTCGAGATTTGTTTTGTCAACATATTACATTCATAAATCATCTTTACTCCATACCTCAAATAATCATTTGTTTATCTGCTTATAAATTAATCAACTGTTCTTTGTCTTGTTTTGTCAAATATTACATTCATAACACTCATTTTGATCACTAATCTCAAAATACTCAATCCATTTCCCTGATTAATTAACGATCCTGATAAATTAATCAACTGATCTTTGTCTTGTCTTTGTCAAACCTATTACATTCATAACACTCATCTTTGACTCACATAATCCTCAAAATACTCAATCGCATTGTGTCGCTGTATCATGATTACACCTAAGAATATAACATATCTCAAAGCTTCATGGAAGTTTGTCAAACTCTCGCTTACATTGGTTCTGTTCCTTGGCAGGTGCTTGCCCGGAGGTGAATTGCGATGATGAGTTGTCTCCGTTGGCCAGAGCTCAGCCGAAGGACATCTACAGTGAGACACCTGATGAGGGAGTCATCATGGCGTCCACCACCGTCTTTGTTCTGGAGCCAGGCGAGGAACCTTGTAAGTATCTTTTGAAAAGTTAAATGTAGCATTTTTAGTTTTTAAATTATAGTAACCTTATTGACAAGTATCTCTGCAACATCTGGTGCCTCATTACCAAGCAAAGATATGGGTGAGTTGATATAATATTAAAAAACTGATGTTTGTTTTTTTTTGTTTGTTTTGTTTCATGAACCAAAAAACAACCAAACCATTTAAAATTTCAAAAAGACACTATTAAATTATGAAAACATGTATATTCATAAAAATTTTGCTAATGAAATCTATTTCAATGTTTAATTTTTAGAAAATTAAAACATAAAATTTATTGACTATCAACAGTTGAACATAAAATTATGTCAAGAAAGAAACATTTGTAAATACCTATCAATGTTTAAGTTTTTAATGTCAACATCTTTACTTTACATTTTGACATTAAGAATAAAGAAATTTTGTAATTTTTCCAAATAAACTTACAAATTAGTAATTATTTAATATATGGTAGATTTTAATTTTCTATGCCTCTATTACGTTAATGTTTTTTATTTTACAATTATTTGTATATTTTTTACTATGTTAAATATTTGAATTTTTGATTTTTAAATAAAAATTATTATAATATTATTTTTAATATCTCGATTTTTTACTGCAATAGGGTATTTGGAGTAGTTTAATAAAAAACTGATAAAGAGTTGATAATTTCTTGGAACTGAACCAGAAATGATCTATCTTTGTAAAAAATTCAAATGGAGAATTTCGTTCTATGAATGATATTTGAAATATTTTGCTCATACAGTACACTTTATGAGGAACAAAGGAACAATTCTAATCATTATTTTAATCATACATTATTATTTCTTAACTACATTAAGAAAATTATAAATTTTACCCTTTTTTCTAAAAGATTAGCATTGTAGCTCCAAAATATAACATACTATGTTTACCAATTTCTATGTCTCTCTTAACGAAGAGAAAATATTCAAGAAACTAAAAACTTTTTTAACGATTCCAATGCTAATACAACATTAAAAGTTTTAATATAAATTAAACCCCCATTTTGGGGTACTAAACCACAATAAAAGTGCAATTATCATTGATCTATTGCTTCGCCGAAATGAACTTGTTGAAAATATTACAGAAAGGAACAGTTCTCTAAAATTTTATTAAGGTTGGATAATAAATGTGACTGTTACAATATAATTTTGAATAACCCCCTAAAACAAATTCCACAGGTCGAGCTATGATCTTTTATTATATTCAGTAGTTCAACTGTCAAAGCTTTACAATAATTAAAAACAAGTGCTTGTCTTAAAATTCTTTATGTAGAAAGAAAGTAAAATACTTTCTAGAAGCACTGCAATCCTATCTAATGATTGTTTTTACCAGATAATGATTAATTGGCTTTTGCTATCTTTGCATAAAAAATACCACCTAGATAATTTCAAAACTTCTGTAAAAAATAACCCGAGATAAAGAGCGACTTCGGTCAAAGCTATTAGAGAGATTAGAGTTGGCAACTTTTATAAACAGGGTGTCCATGAAAAATGTTTCAGGACTTCGGTGAGCGATTAGGTAAAAGTAAAAGTTCCAATGGAGGTATGGCCTAAAACGCTTATTTCCTCGGATTTTTGCCATTTTGTATTTTTCAAAAAATATTTTTATTTCAAACATTTTTTCACGGATTATTTTCAAATTTAATATAGGTTTTACAATAATAGATTACTATTATTAAAAAAATAACTAGCACAATCCAAGCTCAAAATTCAAAGTGGCGGAGAATTTCGAACAATTTCTCTAGTCCGCTTAAACTGTTTTTACTTGAATGTTTCAAAATAGACAAACTATTGTATGTAGCATATCATAATTTTAGCCCACTAATATGTGCAATTCAAAACATATTTTTTTATTTTTCAAACTTTATTTCAAAATTAGATGAATAAATAAATCGGCTGATAGCCCATTGTTGTGCTGAGCTTTGCAAAGTAGCAGCCACCCTTTTGCAGTTTTTTTTTCATACATCTACATTCAAACATGTCTAAGTTGTTTATTATTTGATTTTAAAAATTTTGGTGTCATTCGATTTGTAATAAAATTTCCTAAAAAAGTTTTGTTTTCAATTTCGCACCTTTAAGTGTTTTCAAATTATTTTAATTTTAAGATTTTTTTGAATAGCCTCCACTTTTAATTTTGATCTTAGATCATGCTACCTATTTTTTTTAATAATAGTAATCTATTAGTGTAATACACATACAAAATTTTAAAATAATCTGTTAAAAATATTCGAAATATAAAATATTTTGTGAAAAATACAAAATGGCGGATATCTGAGGAAATAAACATTTTAAGCTAGACCTCCATTGGAACTTTTTTCTTTCTTTTGATGTACCTAATCTTTCATCGAAGTTCTGAAACGTTTTTCATGGACACCCTGTATAATATTTGGATTGTTACTGAGTACTCAATAAATTTTCTTTACAATTAATTTAATCTCACATAAATAACTGATTTTCATGTTCCCATTCAAGTTTTTATGTGCTTCATAATAAATTCCTTTCAATGGAAATATATACACTTTTTATTTTTTTAAACTAAGCAAATGATCACACCAACCTAAAATTTTATAAAAACCATTACTGACTCAACTACTGGAATCAGTAGGTAAATGAACAAGATATTCTAGTATTTGTCTGGGATATTATACACATAGGTGACTAGTTTTAATTTTTTTCAAAACGTAATAGCAAGATCTAAAATAATCATCAATATTGAGGATTGTTATGACGTACAAAATGTCTAAATTCTTTTAACAATTTTCACCTTAATGATGTTTGTGGAAGGAAATACCTCACATGTGGTGTCTGTCTGTGTGTGTGTGTGGGAAGGGGGGGTAGAATAACTGCCAACACGATGTCACAATGAGCCCACACGGTTGTGTTGGTTGCCCTGGATGGTGGGCGAGATGTGAGGTAGGCCGTTGGGCGAAGAAGAAACCAGTTTTGGTGCCAACGCCTTGTCAGGTCTCCCCCTGGCAAACCTTAAATAGGAAAAGCCATAGCTGACGATATATCGATTATTAATTGATGCTGTTCATGTATACATTGTCTTAAAGAACAGAACCAGGAAATGAAGTGCTAATCGTGGGAAGATGATGTAATCTTTTATCGATTATCCGTTATTTGTTTATTCTGAGATTCGATTATCTGACTAAGATTTTATTTATAGCACTAAGGGAGCCTTTAAAATATAGAATTGTATTTTACCCAGATACATTCATAAATGAGTAATGAAATTTTGTTTTAAACATTTAAATAATAATACAAAAAAAGCTTGCAAATTAATAATTTACCCGCCTGCGTTTACCCTTTATTTGAAATTAAAATTAAACAAAAATAATAGTTAACACTTTAAAAATATCTAATTGAATGTACAGTATTTACAGATATATCTATTTATTTATTTCAATATTTACACTATCATCAAATCATATTATTTTTGTATGGTGGAAAATTTCTGTTTAGTTGGTTTATGTGTATAAATTAAAAGTCAATTAAATCTATAAAGACTTTTAATTTGTAATTCATTTTCATGTATATATTTAGGCTGTTCAGACAAATCGATAGTTTATTATGAAAACATAGATATTGTTAGTGTTACCAAAGTCTGAGAACAAAAAACTTGTTAATTTTTATGCTTCTCTCGGTCTTCACCTTGTTTTGCTAATGCGAATGAAGAAAGAAGTAATGCATTCTGGCATGGACGTGGGGAGAATTTCTCTTTGTTAGGAGCCCACTCAGACGCCACATTGTTCTGCCTAAAAAGGCAAGGCCACTCTTTCTAAACTGCAACCCCCCGAGCTGTTCCATACTAATGAGTGTGTTAGCTTAACTTACTTCTCTTGAAAGGAATATTTAGCCTCTAGCTTGTTCAGGCCTATAAATATAATAAATCCATTTCAATAACCAATTCTTCAATCAAATATTTTAATAAAAAATAGTATGGATTAATATAAATTGAATGTAATTGATCTATTTCTTAAGTATAAACACAACTTAACACCGCTTTTCAGGGCATTGACAAATATTTACCAGCGTATAGAGTATAGCCGACTGTTAGATAAAAATACTTGAACATGCTCATTTTGTAAAACACAATATAACTTACACAAAAAATGTTATATTAGCGAGTTCTAACATGTTTTGACTTAAGTCGGCTATACTCTATGTTGTTAAATATTTCACCATGCTCTAGTTTAACTTATGCTATACTATATGTTATGTATATATTTCACCATGTTTAGTTACTATAATTTAAGATAATAAGATTTATTTAAGGGGCTTATTAACCCAGAAGCCTAATTATTTATTTAACTTTAATGCAAATTTTGATCCAGACAGAAATCCAAACAAATATATATATATATATATATATATATATATATATATAAAGCAAGTAGCATTGAACTATAAAAACTGGATCATTTACAAGAATAGTTAATCCCGGTTAATCCAGTAGGTTAATTTTAATGGAACACTTTTTTTTAGTAATTTTATTAGTAATTCAGAGCAAAAAAGATTGACATAAAATTTTTACTCATCATAACATGATTTTAAGCATCTTACCATTATTCAGCCAATTGATTAATCTGCAAATAGCAACAAGCTAATAATTTGACTAATTTTCTATTTTGGATTGTTCTCCAATTTTAGTATTCTTCTATGGCTAACAAACCACTTACACTATCCATGTTCAAAGTTACAACCTAATTTTGCCTTTAAATAGAAATGTAATTATTGACTAATTTTGTATGGTAAAATTCAGAATACAAAAGGCTGCAGTTACCATAAGCTTCTCAGTCATTTTATCATAAATTTATAACTAAGCAAACAAATAAATATATAATCGAGATGAAATATAAATTTATAGTAATACGAGAGCTGTGTGACGAGGGCAGCATCCGTCCATCGTGGCTGCTCTACTTGTGCATTGCGTTCGGCCTCATGTTCCTCATCATGCTCATCATCAATGTATTCCTGTGTTCTGCGATGACGTGTGCTTGCGCACGCACCGAGGTCATCGAGAAGGAGCCCAGCATCATAGAGGACTACGACCCGTACAGAAGCTGGCACGGCTCTCAGTATGGATCTAGGTAACTAAATAACATAATAACAAGCCAGCAATAGCTTTGGTTGTAAGTTCGAGTAAAGTAAAAGCGTAGTGTACGTTTTACACCATGTTACAGTTAGTATCTTGATCTGGAAATTGGAACGGAGGTTTACAATTTTTTGTTTGGCTTTGGCTAGACCAAACCAAATGTATGTATGAATGAATGTATTAATGTATGTTTTGTTTACTTTCATAACCAACGCTTTCTGTTGTAATAAGCTACTCTTGTTTTATTTTGGGATGTGCATGTTCCACACACATTAATTCTCCAAGTATAAATCAACAAATTTAAAAATTTTGTCTACAATCCAATTATTTTTATGTTTTGACTTAAGCTAGCAAAAACTCGTCGCCTAAGTTGAAATGTTGAAATAAAAGCCATGTTTACACTAAGTAGTAGAGATAAATAGCTCTCCAGCTTTATAGTGTAAACGCAGCTTTACAAACAAAAATACAAGTGTAGCAGAGCTAATAAAAGTTGTGCTATATGTAGCTCTGCTACAAAGTGTGAACTTAGCTTAAACTCGAAACTGAACAGCCAGCAGAAAATCCGCTGGAGTAAATTTTGGTGGAGGGCGTAGCTACTGTGCCCAGTTACTCGCTTTCCAACTAAACCACTTGACTCGCCTTGCAACTGACCGATTTTTCTAACTCAGTCGCTACTTGACTCGCACATCTGGCTACATTAAGCGAGTAGAAGAGCCAGTAACAACTCGCATACTGACTCGCTCCCACTCCCCACTCTACTCGACCCTTGTAAACTAGGCTTAAAAGCCTCGCTCGAGTCAGTTGCGCTAAAGACCCCCGATTAATTAGGAAACTGTTCCTAGACTCAAAAGTCGCCTGTGTGCACCAGGCCTTAATGAACTTGAATGCACCAGTGTGCCTCAAATATGGTGTGGTTAAATTTATAATTAAAAATAACATTTATTTCAAGTTTTCAAACATCAAATTCTCAGTTCAATTCAATTTTGTTGTACAGATATTCGCTAAACGGAAAGCCAGGTTATGTATCTGGAGGATCCACGATGAATTCTACAAGATCCATCTCAACCAACAGTGATCACTATGCGATCGTACACTCCCGACCCGGCAGCAGGTACAGTCCAGGACAGAAGAACGGCCACAGAGGTCCTTCGTCAAACCTAGGCTCGCACTACTCCGGCAAGATGTGATGCTGACTGACTCACGACTGAGTCATGTGATAACAGTACAAGAACTGCTCCGATAAAGAATAGTGAAATCATAGCTTTGATAACTACTTAGGCTATATCTTTTATATGTGCAGATAAAATCCTTATCCAGAAAGTTTCCTTTGTTGATTTCTTTGTTATTTCAGTAGTTATATTGAAATCACTTATTAATATGAGCAAATTACCTTGATATATATTTTTGTACAATAATGTTAAACTTCACTCATACGTTTAATAAGAGACCTTTGTGTATAAAATGTTACCTTTATAAACTAATTTGTCTTCCATCTAATCATATTTGTTTCTTAGATTAATTAATTAGCGATTTAGGTTAGTGTGTAGGATTTTCTGTGTCTTCAATCTTGCAAAAACAATTAATGACCAAAGACCATGAATTGAAACATTTAATTGAGTACTTCTGGATTCATTTAAAATTGTATTTAAGTTAGGTATGCATGCATATAACTTCAACATGAAAAGGTGCTAAATTTATTTTTTAAAGATCACTAGGATCTGTAATGAGTCATAGATATCAGTCTAAAGTTCAAGACTTCCAAGTTATAATTTGGTTTAAATGACAGGGAAGCAAAATGTTACTAATGCAGACTATTAAATTAGTCGATTAAAAATACATCACATTTTACAGAAACAATTAATTAACGCTGTCAAGGGTCGTTAGAAAGTTGTGTACGTAGTTTACATAGTTATAACGTTAAAAATCTCAATGTTTTTGTTAGTTTTAACAAACATCTTTGTAAATATTTTTCCGTATTAGGATTTATGATAAAATGCCATAATACAATCTTACAAGTAACTTAAATAAGTTTTATTTCTTCCTGTTCCTCTTTTCCATTCCTAATAAAATATCAAACTTTCTTATAGTTGTACTGAAGGGAAGCCTCCAATATAAGGAGAGAAGGATTATACTGAGTAGGAAAAAAAATAAAAATAAAACATAACATCCCAAAAATGTTTATTAAAATATTCATAGTAAATTCATAACCATACTCTGTATCCCTACAGTAACAAAATAAAAGCATTTTTAGAAACAATGTTTTTTAATATAAATGAGAAATGATCATAAATGTAAATTTTCTAAAGCTATGGTAAGACATCAGAAGTTTTTTAATCTGTCAAGGAACAAGTATAACCCAACAACAACAAAATAATGCCAGATCTTAGCAAAACATGACAGAGAATCCATCCCCTCCCCGACCACGATCAAAATGCTGGTCAGGCAGTGTGGCCATGGAAAAAATGGAATCATGACAATTGGAAAGGTCCTTTTGGAGTTGGCAACAACTCCAAACCCATCCATATCCCAGGAAAAGGAACCAATGTCATGCTTGTATGCCCGGGTTAACGGACAAGCATGAAGATTAGATTAGATTATTGAAATGGCGATCATAACACAAAGTAGGTATTTTAAGCCTATGAATGAGGATTGAGTTTAAGATGATTGTGGTGCGATCTTGTAGTCTTGTTACTGACTAAGGCTGACATGTTCCTTATACAAGGACTTAATTAATAGCCCAACAGCCAATGGCAACTAAGAGACCTACAGTTTAACGTGGAATCCGAACCACAGCCACTGAATTTACGAATTGGTCTAATTCAAAGGATGGTCCTTGCGGATTAACATGGTATTCAATTCAATAGTGCGGATGTTAATCCACACAAGAGAACACTACACCCACCGACCATCACTCACAACTATCCACAATTCGTGACCTCCAAGTAGCTGGATTACAAGACAACACCACTGTCCAAAGCAGCCAACAAACCATCCTGGAATGAAACCAACCGATACTGAATTTCATAAAGAGACAAGGAGGAAAAAAAGGTGCGATTGAAGTAGTTTACTTTAGTTAGCTAAAAACCAATATAGTGACAACTTCATTTTGATGAAGAACCATATTTTACTGTAAATTAGTGTACAACATTCAACCTTAAATAAAAAAATTAATACGGTTTACATTATATAATTTAAATTTATAGTTGTCAAACGATAGAACAGTAGCTTCATATCCTAACATAGTTTACAAGGTTATTTTATCACATTAGTGGAGTATGTTTGTTTAGTTCTGTGTAATTTGCTAAAAGGGAGCGGCCCTTTGTCAATCATGAGATTGAAAGTGAGTCTTGATCATGTATCCAAGTCATCCCTTATGTTCAACAACTTATAACAAAGATAAGAAATGACCAATTCAATTTGGCATTACAAACTCAACCATGTCAGCATCATTCCTCAAATTGTATTTCACAAACATCAATTGCTTTGAAATTAATTGATCATGAATCCTTCTTTTCATGCAACTGCTTAAACACCATGATTACCACTCATATAGGCCAAACATGTTGTTTTATAAATCTAATTGAATCAACTATTCTTAAAGAGAAAACTCAAATTAATAATAATAAATTAATATGATTGTTAAAATTAAATGATCACACAACACTCAGTCTGCTGTTTCAAAAGCACAATATATTATTGAGCCTTCATAAAAATATATTGGTTTATTTTTAAACTTTAATCAAAAAAAATAAATAATTCTTTAAACTAGACACATAGTGTCTTACTATATTTTAATGATACAACATTACATATAAATAAATACAATAGGCCAATACATCACTTACCACGTATGATACAAAATACAGCGATCTTTTAAAACCAAAGATGTGTAAAAAACAAGATTATCATCGTTATCATCAGAGTGGTCATATAATCTTAATATGGTCTGGATCTGGTACACTATACCAGTTGTGGATTACACTCCAAAAATTCTAATGATTCATTTATAGTGGTTTGAGTATAATTACAAAAAATATTTCTTTTTATATTTGTAAAAAAACACATTAATTTCAATAATCATAGATTAATAATTGACAAATAAAATCAGTATTAATTACGTTAACCCTCAATTAGTACAGATTCAATCAAAGTGGTGTAATACAATAAATTTGCAACAATTCATGCTTTTTTTTTGGTGTTCAATGTAATAACGAACACAACGGATATTTGCCATTAAGTTAATTTCCTTCATGTACTGTTTACAACTACATGTAGAGCCTATTTAATTAATTATGCAGAAAATTATTATTTCAGTGTGGACAAGAAGTAAAGAAGCACTGATTATTTTTTTAGTAGAATAAAAGAATTGATTAGAATCTTTTATATAAAAATAGTGTGTACATCTTTTTATATTTTATAAACGATTCAGCAGTCTTATCTAAAGTGTTAAAACGTTGAGGATATGACAGACAAAATTGTTTACAGTTAAGACTTTCCAGAATCTTCTTTAAGAGTGACAGTTCTATTGAACACCAAGTTACTTCTTGTAGAATCAGGATCAACTGAGAAAAATCCTATCCTTTCAAACTGGAATTTGTCAAAATGTTTAGATGATAAAATAGACTTGTCTGCATACCCTGTTTCAACTTTCAAGGAATTTTGATTAATGTCTGATAAGAAGCCTCCAGGAACGGCAGTTGCATCTTCTGGATTTTTGTGGTTAAATAGCCTTTCATATAAACGTACTTCAATTTGGACCGGATCCGAAACCCACTGAATAAACGCTTTAGGCTTGTTTGTGTTAGACACTAGTTCAGCCGAAACGTGGACTTCAGCCACACTTCCATCTGGTGCTTTCTCAATTTTCTGAACGGTCAAAACAAGACCAGCATGCTTTAAACCAACTGTCTGGTTTGGTGCTAATCGCCTGTATCCTTTTTCTGGAGATTCTTTGAAGTCTGAACCATCAATGTATACCACTTTATCTAAGGTCACTTCATGAGATCCTTTGGTAGGTTCATTTGGAAAATCAGGAACCACAACTTTGGTTCTTTCACAACTGCTGATAACTAGTTTCAACGGGTTCAGAACGACCATGACACGTGGAGCGGTTTCGTTGAGAACGTCACGCACGGAGGCCTCCAGCATCATCGGATCGACCACAGACTGGGCTCCCGTCACTCCCATGCGAGCACAGAAGCTGTTGATGGCCTCTGGTGGGAACCCTCTTCGCCTCAGCGCGGTTAGTGTGAACAGTCTAGGATCATCCCAATCACACACTATCTTCTCTGTAATTAATTTGGCAATTTTTCTCTTTGATACAACCGTATAATTCATATTGAGGCGACCATATTCCCACTGCACCGGACAGTAGATATCCAAGGCATTGCATAACCAATAATAGGATGATCTGCGATTTTGGAATTCTTTAGTGCAAAGAGAATGTGTGATGTGTTCTATGGAATCACACAGGCAATGGGTATAATCATAAGTTGGGTAAATACACCATTTATCTCCAGTTCGGTGATGAGGAAGAAATTTTATCCTGTATGCAACTGGATCTTGCTTTCCCTCTTCTAAAGTAACTTTCATTCTCAAAGTGGCCTTACCTTCATCAATCTTTCCGTTTTTCATGTCTTGAAAAAGCTGAAGATTTTCTTCAACTGGTCGGTCTCTCCAAGGGGAAGGAGGAGGATTGAAGCCTTTTATATCTTCTGCTTTTTGATGACACACATACGCTAGCCCTTTTTTTATCAGTACTATTGCCCACTCATAAAGCTGATCAAAGTAGTCTGAAGAATGAGTTATTTTAAACGGTTTATAACCTAACCACTCAACCATATCTTTGATACCAACAAAGAATTTCTCTTCCTCTTTTTCAGGATTGGTATCATCATAACGTAGGAAACAAATGCCATTGTTAACAGCAGCATAGCCAAAATTTATATTTATGGCTTTAGCATGGCCAATATGTAAAATACCGTTTGGTTCAGGTGGAAATCTAGTTCTGACTTGACCACCAGTAATCTTTAAATGATCCTGCATATGTTTCATAGTGTTTGGAGTCACAACATAACCATCTGTTTTAAAGTTTTCTCCCGGTTTATGAAAGTTTAGGTTACTCAGAACATCATGAATGGAAATTATACCATCGTTGGCAGTGCCATTTTGCTCAGCTATTTCTTTTTTAGGCTTTTCTTTTGTTTCCTTTGGAATTTTTACCTTTATTACATTACCACCTTTTTTAGGTACCATGTCTTCCTCAGTTTTAGGGCCAAGTAAGTCTAGCACTTGTAAATCAACTTCATTTTTAACTGATTTTCCGTCAGCCCATTTCAATTTGGAGTTTACAGCCATCATAATGACACCCGAGTTAAATCTATAACGCTGTTCCATCAACTCATCTTTGTGTTTATTTATAACTTCCTCCACTGCTTTTTCAATTTGCTCTGGTGTAATTGTTATTCCTACCCCACAAGCTTCTTTCAAAGCTTCTACGTTAATTTTCCCTGCAGCATTTGATAGTAAAAACGCTAAAGCAGCATCCAATCTCTGGGGAGAATTTAGTTTCTTTTCCATTATCCATTGTACGAGCAGGGAAATGTTCTCAGAAATTTGAGGTTTTATCTTAGAAGCTAAATGATACAATAGAGTTCCTTCATCAGAATTTACACTCCTAATTTTGTTTGCTTCTTCGATACATTTTTTCAAATTAAGAGAGACGGCAGTATTTTTGGCAGTTTCTTTAGCTTTCTGTTCTTTTAATCCGATTGAAACAAATAACTCAACTAAATCAGACATAATAACACTTACAGGAGGTGAGAGGCTGAATAGTATAACATCACCAGCTAAGGATATCTGAAACAATAAAACAAAAATGTTCAGACATTATTGTCTCCATATTAACCTCCTTGTGCAGCCCATATCATACAAGCTGTTAAATGTTGGCCTGACTTTGGCATTATCGGACATAATTCAAGAAATATGTATAATAATCAGTGATGGAAGTGTAAATAATTGCTGAAAATGCAGTGAACTTCAAAGGTAATTAAACAAATAATTATCAAAGCAAGTGCCACTGGCCGGCCTCATGACTTTATCCTCAGCTTCTACAAAACCTAAATTCTATAATAAATCAATATATCTTTCTTCAATGGAGTTACTTTATGGGAAGAGAATATCGCAATTAATATAAACTGCTAAAATTTTGAAACTTCCATCCAACACACTGCCGGGAAAATAACTGTCAATACCATCAATGAAGTAAGGTAATGATGAATGGGCTGCAAATTAAAAGAAGCTCGCAGTTAGTTCCTGCCCAGTTAAAAATCAAGGACAGGCTTGTAGCAACACCCCCATGCAGTGTCCATGATTACACAACACTGGTAACGCGTTATGAATGTAGATAACATACATCACTCTGATTTAAGTTGTTGTCAGTCCTAAATATAATGTACCCATCTAGTGGTATTAAACTGCCATAATTTTACCATGCATCAGTTACCATGTCGTAAGTTAAGATAATGTTATAACTTCAGTTGTTCTGATAAGGTAAATATAAATCATGTTTTAATTTTTTAGAATTAGCTATCTATCGTTATCGAAGATTCCTAAATCATTACAATAGTAGCATTTAATTAATATTTCATCCTCAGCACTGTAAAATGGAAAATATGTAAAAGGTGTCCATAGAAACTACCAGAACTCTTGTACTGATTTTTTTCTATAAAAGAATAAAAACAGCTGTTTGTATGTTTGATTCACTCTTACTGAAGATAAAATTAAACAATAAAACTGTACTTTACTATAAGATTAAATCACAATTTCTTTCCTATATGAAGCTATGAGCTATGTTTTTATTCGCTAACACACAAAACACACCTTTCCCCCTACACCCCGTAACAATACAATAGTAAAAGAAGCAAAACTGATGTCAACTTCAATTTCAATTATGGCTACAAATGCCAACGACTCCCACCCACGCCAGTCACCGTATATTTTAGGTGAGCCCTTCCTCCACTGCAAAATTGGAATTACTCATGATGGGGATTCAAACCGAATACTTCCATTTGGTCAAACGTAATGCTCATCAGCTAGCGCTTAGAATATAACACCGAATACCAACAATGGAAAAGGTGCTTAGTTATGTTTAAAACATACTGTAGTGGCGATTGAGGACACTCCTAAAGAAAGTCTAAGTCGTTGCTCCCAGGTAGCACCTCTCACATTGTCAACATCGTCTAAGAAGTTCACTATATTGACGACAGATGCTACTTCTCATCTAATTTGTAAAAGTGTCATTTTCGTGACTAGAGCGGTTATATGGATAAAGAATTTGAATATCCATTCAAGGATTTCCAACAGCTAACGATTTTCCTACAATTTCCCTAATATAAGAAGGGAGTAAAATATAGTACCTAGCCCTAACGCTAGCAGAAAAGAAAGATTTTGATTTGTCAGATATTATAAAACTGTTATTAAAAAAGACAGTTAACATGGAAACTATAGCCTTGTAAGTAGTTATCTATGGCACTTACTCTGTATGATTGAAAATAAATAACAAATCTCTTTCCCTTTCATAAACTAAGCATCTTTTGTGAGTTTTTTTACTGTAGGTATCAAGTTTTCATAAGCCTGCACTTTAAACCTTCTAATGAATATGAAATGAAAAGGCTATTGGTTGTATTAGTCCTCAACTAATTTTAGCAGTAGGGTATTTTTTCTGTTTCTACCAAAGTGAACTTGTACACCCTACTATTGCTTTACTAATTTCCCAGTATTTGATGTCTAGAATTGTTAAACCTTTAACGAGAATTACTTAGATTTAAGAATAAAAGAATATGTATATTATAGTATAATAAACTTACACTTACTCTGAACTATAAACGATATTTCAATTCGACACAAAACTAGGTTATACACTACACATGGACAATGCCATCATGATATGCCACCATGCATATTGCATAGGTCACGTTCACAGTTCTCACGCACGATGTTCTGTACTCTGTAATCAAGGTTGTTTTGGATTTTTTGGAGGGGGTGAGAAACGGAGATTACTTTTTTATGTTTTACCAATGGCAGGCTCAGCTAAAACGACGCAATGTCGAAGTTCACTATTTTTTAAGAATATTTTCATCTAAATTTTGTGGCCATCCCGGGTATCGAGCCCGTCACCTTTTGCACCGAAGTCCAAGACGCTAACCATCTGGTTAGCGTCTTGGGCAATAAAAAGCAAGAAAATACATGGATGGAGTAGGAAGTTATATGAATTAAAAGATTCCGGTTAGGAACTGTGGCACCAATGGTCCAAAGAGATATATATATAAATACACGTCGTCGTTTCTTATTGGCACTCCACCCTATATTTATTTTTTAGTTTGTTAAGTATTTACGATGTTAAAACCTATATTTCAAATTTAAATAAGAAATTGACAATTGAATCAATAAATAAAAAAAATGAATTTGAAGGAGAAATAGAATTTGATATTTGGTGTCTTGTTGTTTGACCAGCCATGCTAAATAGAATGCGTCATATTTCTATTTGATAAATTAGGGATCCATTTAAGTTATTACGTTATCAACAATTAAATTTACTCATGTAAGACAGAATTGTATAGAATTCAGAAATAAATAATTAATTAAAATTTGTGGTAGATCGAACTGGCACTATGGTAAACAACAACTATATATCTTGGATTAACAATCTATAATTCATTATACTGTAGTTACATTATAGATCTTATGGTTCAAATGCTTAAAAATCATAGTTAATGTGTTTATCATAGCAGCTAACCTGCATACTCTTTTCCCATGTTAATCATATGGAGAATAGACAAACCTCTTTATTTATGGACATTTGTTTATGATACTTGGTATAAATGGTCAAAGTAAAAATATGTTATGCTAAAAATGTCTACTTTCTGTGTTCCTCTCAGCAGCAAACCTGCATACTCTTTCCCACGTTAACCTTATGGAGAATAGGCAAATAACTCTCATATTTATCAACAGATATTGATAAAACTTGTCATATATATTATTATTATATTATTGATTTGGAAATTCGCTGAGTACGCGGGTCTGCTGCGAGGGGAGTATTTATGATTACTCTTGTTTCCTATTGTACATATATATTTTTGCATACTTGTAAATTCCATGAACGACCTTTACGTTTTTAAAAACGTAATTTTTAAAAATCAAAACCCCACCGAAAAACTAAATGGCGTTTCCTAGCAACTAATTTACCATTAAATCTTTTAAATTTAACCATGTAAGGAAAAAATATTTTAATGTTTAATTGGTTGCTACGAAACAACCGTTACATTCATAATTCAAATTTGTAAAGACGTGTTTAGTGCTCAGTACATTCATTTTTTAATAGCAACAAATATTTGTCAAAAGCGAAGTGAGGGATCGTACCTATCCCGAAATGGTTGATGCAGTCCGAAAAGCAAGAAATGAAGCCATTTGATTAGTGATTGTGGTTCTGACTTGAATTTACATGGCTTCTAGGGGATTTTGTGGGTAGTGAGATTTCTCGCTCGTCAGATTGAAGCTGAATCTACCAACTTGTTGATGTGATCGTCCAGTTGGTTGGCCTCGGACCTATATGGCTGGTTGACCAGTGATGTCGGACCACGTCCTGAAGCTTGAATTCTAGAACTCTACCATCACCACACGTTTAGTGATGAGGTCACGTGAGTAAAACCTTGACAGTTTGTACACATTCTATCATGTATCACATAATATTTGAGAATATAATCATAAACCTAAGATAGATTGCGACTATAGTACATGCGTCGTCATAACTCTTTGCAACACTGGCGGAGATTTTTGACTACATCATGTCCTCAGAACAAATGTCCATCGAGGCAAAAGAATGCTGTAAAGAACGTTGACCACGGAAACTTCCAAAGGAAAATAAAATAATCCTGTTATATTTAACTATATGTTTATCGTCGTAATGGTCGAGAACGAACATCTTATGGATTCAATTAAGTCAACTTCTTATGTTGCAATCAAATACTGCCTAATGTGAGAGTAAATACTGACAAAAATTTAAAATGTTCTCTGAAAAATTTAAGTAAAAGTTTGGAAATTTAAAATGAGAAATGTGTTGCTTAATAGGAACACAAATATTCTTTGAGGCTGAATATAATGGAAATGCTATTATTGGCCAACAGAGATCGCTACCGTTAAATGTTGCTGCTGAAACAGCTCATATGTTGATTTAAGAAAATTGGTTAGTACTATGAGTTATTGTGAATAATGAGTCTTACACACTTGTGGAGCTTGGATGACTGATAGATATGTGAAAAACATTGACAAAAGTGACTTAGAAAGGTACTGTGCAGTATTCACTTCTCAAATGAAGTAGAACCAAACATAACAGTTTTATAAGGATTACACAAAATATTTCTTAAAACTAATGCTATTTTTGTTTTTCATGGAGCTGCTTTACGTAACAGCCCATCAGGAACTGAGATGAAGAGAACACATTCAAAGCTTGGACAACATTCGAGACGCAAGGACTATCCTGGGCTCAACATTCTACTGTAATATTGGATCTGTGTTCGAAACTTAGCTGGTGAATAAATGTATAGTGTGAAAAATGCTTGTTTTATTAAAACTGTAAAGTTACTGTTGAAATTTCTTGCTTAATTTAACTAATACACAGAAAGCGTCTAGTACTCCTGTACACGAGGACAATGGATGGAAATTCACTGGCGGCCAGTAGTGGCCACTGCTATTGGACGCCACTACTGTCCTCGTGTACAGCGGCCTTTAGAGTTGAATCACCCCTGAAACTAAGGTACGCTTATATGACATACGATCATAGAAGAATGATATAATTTAGCAAATATTTTTTCATTAAGGTTCCTACAGGCTTAAAGAATTTCTTTTAAAATTACACATGCAACAAATCAAGGATAAAAAAAAATATTTTTGGTGGTTTTTTTTCATTTTTATTCATTCATGCAGTGTTAGAAATTGTATAACGATTCCTAAGCTCTTAACTGCCTTGAAAAATGTTGTTCTGTTGGTAGTCTTGAATCAAAAACAGGGAGAAAGCAAAACAGCGTCTGTCAAACAAAATGTAATTGTCATTGAAAATTGAACCGAATTAGCATTGACTGTTGTTTTGTGATATTAATTTGTTACTCTAGTAGATTATGGCGACAGCATCAGATGAATTAGGTATTTACCAGCTAAGGCTAAATTTTTATCTTTTGATGTTATTTTTTCTGGTGATGATCAATTCATAAATATAATAATCGCTACTGAAATGGGCCATAACCTCAAAGTTAGCTTACATACTTTTTATAATATAAATACAAGCTAGTTCTATTCTTATATATTATATTTACTACAATCAATAGGCAATTGCAATTGGAGGGTTTTGTTTATTTTAAATTATAATTTTTTAATAAGATCATAATTGCCTGAGAGGAACCTTTGTACTTAAAATTTTTTAAGCATTTATTGAAATGCATATTACTTGACTTCACTTGTTTTGACTCACATTCAATGTGTTAAGAGATCCCGAGGTTTCGTACTATAACCTTAACCTGATGCGGTTGTGATGCGAACATGAAGTTCCGTTTGGACTTCCGTTATTGATAATTTGATGTGCAATAAACATATAGAATTGAAGATGATTGAACAAAAGACCTCGGGGACTCATATTAGTATGCCATTTCCAACAACCGAGCAGGCAGTAGGTTGGCAACAGTGTCTTAGTTCACAAAATATACCAAATAGTTATCTGTCTCAATTTGATATTAGGTTATAATGTAGGTAATTAGGTTATATTAGGATCCTCTTCGCAGCGAGACCTCGGGGACTCGTGCTGTACAGTTATAATCACGCCTAACGAGACTTATAATTCTCGTAATACACCATAATATCTGAAAGTTTTTTTTTTAATACAGTGAACATGTTAAACAGTTCATCCACAAGTTAAAAATACCATAACTCTCTTAGTCATTTATTACAATTATAATTTATTAATTGTCAGTTATTTTTCATATGAAAACCTCTGTACAATATGAAGTTATTAAAGGCATTGAAAATGCAATTCCTATTAATCTTTACATTAATTTTCAACCTAAATATTTGTCATGGTAGGCCCTAGTTATTTAATGCCAGGCGATTAGAGCTTACCTGGCACCTCTATCACAATCACTTGTCATCAAGCAAGTTTACCTTTTGCGTTCATTCAATCCAGATCCCATTTAACCTCTTAACCACTTACAACAAAAGGTGAACATGCTGGGCCTAAATTCCAATTGAAAAAAATGCAATTTAGTAGTTAGCTAAAAGTTTAAAATCTCCTAATAGTTCAAATGAATTATTCCATAACCTACCTTTGTATTAATCAAAATGTATTTTTAGTTCTTCTAGAACGAGTTTTCTTGAGAATTGGTTCAGCAGACACAGATGAGCAACTCGAGCAATTACTTAACAAGTTTTTACCTCCTGTCTTGTTAAAGCTTTCTAGTCAACAAGAGGATGTTAGGAAAAAGGTAATTAAACTAAGTGTATTTCTTATATTTTTCTTCACTCTTTTATTTTCAATGCTCTTTTAAAAAAAACACTGCTTAGAAAGAATCTTACCCTTAAAAAATTATGCGAATAGGAATTATTTTCAGGGGGGAAGCTCTTTTAAATAACCGAAAATACTAAAGGTGAAGGAAATTTTGATTTTTGAATCATAATGGCTATTGTTTTAGTTCATTTTTAGTTCATTAAACCTTTATTTTTTCGTAGTTAGTGGATTTCAGGGGTTTTGATGTAGGTATTCATATGCCAAAAATAATGTCTGTTAACAGAATGTCAATAATGAATATTTGTCAGATCAGTCCTCGTCCTCATCTACATTATTACCTTCGATCAACCCTATTCATTTGCTAATTCGTACGTTGTTTACTTTTTCCTCTTTGTCAGTCATTTTTAAAATACCTCATTTCTTGCCTGTCATAGCGTGACTTTCAATTTTTTTGTCCTACAGCTAAAAATACACAAAAAGTACAGAATATTTTGAATAATGGCACCTAAAAGGCACAAAACAAAGGTGATTCTGACCTAGAAATCAACTACTCAAGCAGACTGTGACTTGTAAAAAATATTGTCAAATCTGGGTCGGTAAAGGGTGATGGGGAGGGAAAGACTGTGATTAAAATAGTTTGGGTATAAAGGTTTACCCACAAAAATCATGTTCTATTAATTCAAGCCCTTATTATGACTGACAGTCTTAAAGTATACAGTGTTGAGGTTTCGAGTATAAAACATTCAAAGGCTTACAGTAGGCCTAGTGTAATAATTTAACTTTTAGAATATGCCTAGGCCCTATATCTGAAATAATGTCTTAAAAGAAAGAGCTTTGAAAATTTATAATACTATGCATATTGAATATAGAACCTAAATTCTGGTCAAAGTTAGAAGGAAAAATATTACCGATGCAATCAAACTTTTGGGGGGGTTTGTACCCCAAAAATAAGGTTTTCAATTTATTTATGAATATTTTTTGAAACAAAATCTATTTTTCCTCTATACCATTTAATTCCGCTAAAAAAACGATTTAGTGCTGTGGATCATGACTCTTGGGCAGTAATTAGTTACTGAGATATTTAAAATGGTAAACACAGTACATTATGCATTGTTAATCTTATGGAGAATAGCTGAAAATCAATAATTCACTTATTTACTTAAATATTCTTCCAAAATTTGGTAGGCTATGCAAGTCCACCTGGTTAAGTTTTATCAATACATCCATATCATTTACAAAATTTAATGTTTCTTACAGAAAAAAATTACAATTCTTATAGAAAATAGATAAATAATTGGTATAATTCGCTTAGTTATTTACATAATTTGATAAAATGTTCTATGTGATTTTACTTAATGAACAGCCTTACTATAAGCACATACCATGTAAAACAACACTTATTGGAGAAAACTTGCATACTCGGTACAATTAGATTACTATGATGGGAATATTATAAGTTCTGTGAATTTTTGTCTACTCACACCAACGTGCTGTGTGCAATCTAGTTTTCAATGTAATTAAGACTTCAAAGTGGAATGGAAAAAAAACTCCCTTCAAAGTGGAGCCATGAAAGTGGATTTCTTTAGTAGGCCCTACTCGTAAGGCACATCTACTAAATAAAAAGCTCCTAAGTAAGACAAATTATCCTTTTACTTTCAAGAGTTCTAACGTTGATAAGGGTTTTACCTGGAGCTATTTCCTGTTACTGTTTGAAATGAGAAACCTTTAAAATTAATACTTTTACTATTCAATACTAGCAAGCACCAGAATTTTATTTACTTAATTTTTGATTGTTAAAAATATTTTAGTAGCCTATCTCTTCTTTTTTTCCAAATGTTTGTATCATGAAATCATGAGACATTAAGACTACTCATTTGTTGAATTAGCACTGTAGATATCAGAAATGAAAGTAGACTTTATTAACCTTTATTTCTTAATTTTGGTGTTGTGTATAACTAACTACATGATGTGGTCGTATAATCTGTGCGACCAACAGCTTGATTTCCTATGTGTGACTGAGTTTGTTATTGATAGGTCATGGAGTTACTGACTCATATAAACAAGCGAGTCAAAACAAGGCCCCAGATCCAGCTGCCGGTCGAGGCTTTGTTGTTGCAGTACCAAGACCCTTCAGCCAGTGTTTTCCTCACGGTCAGTTGTGTTAAATTGTGCAGATAGTTTGTGGTCAGCAGTAAACTAGGTTTATTAATATTTTATAAAGATACTGTTACTTTATTGAACATGTTAAAGAATAGTTTGAATGTAATAAAAACTAACCTGCATTTGAAGCACAGTAACAAGTAACAAAGAAAAATTGTATGTTGTGTGTAATGGATAATGTCAGAAAGTGGCAAATAAGAATATGGAGAAGTGGAAGAGGAACTAACTACTGCTCCAAAAGTAACCCACGTACAGTGCTAATAATACAATACAATAGGCCTACTAATTACTAACTTCAATACTAACTTAAAGATATGTAAATTTATCTTTCCACCTTAACGATGCACACAAAGTCATAAAGTTAATAGTTATTGTGTCTACAAATTGTAAATGATCATCCTCTGATATGATTTCGCCTCAGATATGATCAACTGTTTCTGAACTGGTTTTCTGATGGCTTCCCTCCTGCTGATTAACCAAAGGTTCCACTGTACTTAAACTCCAACTGAAATAACTTACTTACATTTGAAACATAATTATTGTTTCAGATCAAAAACAAAAATGTGTATCACATACTGAAAAATTATTCCAACATCCATTACTTAATCGCAGGTTGATTTTTAGTTTTAAAAAATTGTTAGAATCCAAAAAAAATTATAAAAACAGTATTGAGTAGGTTAGGTATCAGATATTGAGAAGTTGTTTTTTTCCCATTAGTTAGTCATAGGCCTATATCAAATTACCGAGATGTTTGTTTTGTCAGTACAGTAGAACCTTGATTAACTGTCACCCTCGGGACCGAGACCATGACGAATAACTGAATGGACGGATAACAGAAATAATAATTGCACCGATACAACTTAGCACCTAGACAGTGTTTGGCATGGCAACATCGCAATTCATGTTATAACGGCGCCATTACACTTACACTTTGCTCAGTAGTGACTGTCTACCCTTAAATTTGGTCTACTATTTGACATTGAGTTGTCCAACCTCAACCTCAACCATAGTGCTTGATTCTAGTTTGTTTCACAGCTGATCATGAAATTTTGTTTTAGAACTTCACCATAATTTATATCAAGATGGGATTCCCTCGATTACCAGCACAAAAACAAGCAGAATTGATAACGTCTATTTTAAACTCATTGCACAATAAACCTCAAGCACACCAAGAAAGGTTAGTTGTTAAGTCATTTAATGATGCCATAGTTGTACATTTTAGTAAAAAATGGCTGTGTAAAACCCTATGTGTTTGATACACTATAATATATTGAAGAATATGTGACAATAAGAACTTTTTTATTATAGGAGTTATTGTTTGTATTGTAGTTCACAAATAAGTACCTGGTGACCGAACTTTGCTCGGATAGAATAAGACATGTATTATATAAGTTAATTAGCAAAATTAAATCACATTCATTAATCAATGAAAACATTCATGCGGTTTAAATAAAACAGTTTTGATACACTTTAATTAATATAGCATAAACACTGAACAAAAATGTAATGCTCCGGATGGGGATCAATTGCACATCTGTCGGCAAGTAAAACCTAAGCGCTAGCACTGAGCTACGGCATCGGCCAAGTTAGGGCTGCCATTTAAGGGTTTTTGGCCAACCTCAATTGTTTTAGCTGATCTTATACTGTATTTAACTATCCAAACAGTTACTAGTAGCCTGTGATCAACTGATTTTGTTAGAAAAGGAATGAGAACGGTCCAAACCCCGGCCTTGATACTACCTAATGTTGACTTGACCTAATGTACCTAATAGCCCATTTAATCATTAATTAATAACGAACCACTCTGCCACCTAGGCAGTTGAGGGTGGCAGAGTTAATAGATACAAGTTTTTAATCTATTTAAAAATTCCTAGTTTTATACCCAGGTTATAGTTATCGAATCAGTCTGAGATAACTGTTATGAATAAACTTTACCTAAGTATTTTATTGATATCTTGTGTCATATTTCCGTTGCAGCCTACTGTTGTTGGCAGTCATGGCTCTGCAACACGTCACGTGGCCCTCTGATCCAGCCAAGCGCCAGACTATGTTCAACCTATCTGAGAAACCGACCACAAAGAAGCTGCTAATACAAATGATACACGACATCTTACTGATGCCTTATGGGTAGGAGCATAAATTAGCCTGGCTTTTACTTTATTAAGGGCTGGTTTGAAAGTTGTATTTTTAGACTAGTTTTGTAAAATATTTTGTGGTTAAATTAATTGCTGTTTACATTTAAGTAAAACAGAATATGCTTTTGTACAAAAAACCCCAAAATGACGTAATCTTTAAAATACAACAGAAGTGGATAAGTGCAAACAATGGTCGAATACCATTACTTCCAAAGGAGCGCACCAACAGACACATCGGGAGTCAAAATCAGGGGGAGAAACAGTGGAATAGGTTGATGGGGAAGGGGTGAAAGCTATGATAATGAAGGTATATTCTCAGATTCTGCACAAACAAGGAAATTTTTTCCGTATTACTAATTCAAGGTTGCTTTTTTGGAAATTTTTAGACTTACTATGTGATTTCCAATTGGTATTTTTGACATTAAAGTTCCAATATTTATAATATATACTTTAATATCTAAACATATTTATAGTTTTGAATCAGTGAAACAGATTGTGTTGAAAATTCATTGTGCGATTATATACTTGATAAATTAAGCTATTTCAATACAAGCATCCAAATGAGGTGCACAAACTGAATTGCTGTTCTGTCATATGAAGAAGTTGGTTACCCAGTGCTGCATTTTTGTCTTAATTCATAATTTTACAAGCTGCTAGGTATGAAATAAAACTTTCCCACATCAATACTGAGAAAACCACATAATATTTAAGATATACGATTACGTGATTCTGTGTACACAATCTCCTCGATTCCTGTTTATATAGGGTAAGGTTCAGTATGACATTAATTTTGGGTTTACCCGAGCTTTGACAGTTTGGTTGGCTCTAAACTTCAGACAGAAAAGGTTAGGCTAATTTTCTCATTAGTAGCCCTGCATTAATGATATTTTGACTATTTCCAAAACCTTTTGATAAATCCAGCTTTTTTGTGTTTGATCCACAGACCAGGCACCGTTCCCCCGGCCCCTCCTGGACTAAGTATCTGCATTTACAACAAGATAACCTCCGATCTCGGTTCCTCACTTACACCAGATTATTTGGAACAGGCAAGTTGGTTTTGACTTCCCAAATTATATCTTTGTTTCACGTTTTATTTACAGCTTATAAAACATTTTGAATTGATCATTTCACGTAAAATGTACGCTTGCAACAATAACAACTGACTCTAGAGTGGATGTGGGTATGATCAGTATTAAACAAAAGATAATAAAGTATTAGGCTTTTTATAAGTACAGTAAAACCACACTAACTCGACACCCAATAACTTGACACTCACCAGCTAATAGAACGCCTGAATCTTTCGGTGATAGTGCGTTCCCTTTTTCCCGTGACATCTGAAACGAGCCAAGGTGGACAGTCGATCTTTTGCGCACCTTTAGACTGTCTCAAGGTTGCTATTATTTACTTATTCACAGAAATGCATCAAAAGAACTCTGCGTTACTTGCAACAGCAACAAAAATAAAAATTTTTCAATTAAGTATTGTTTCAGAAAATGCGGTTTTAATTGTTAAATATTTGACATTTCTTTAAAGGCCACTTACTTAGGATGTAAAAATACTCATGAAAGTAGTGTACTGTAATAAATTTATATGTGGAACTTGAGTATTTTTATCACCAAAAGTACAGTAAAGTCTTAACTTATTTTTGTACATGATCGCCTTATTTATTGAGGGTCTTGTCATACTGTGAAACAAGCTTTTTGATGCCTTCCTCAAAGAATTTTGCCGCCAGTGAGGACACGTCCTCCTGACTTGACGGTGTCCTTGAGTTCTTCGTTAGCAGCGAAGTTCTGTCTACCTAACCATGACTTCAGTTATAGCAACAGGTGTTAATCACTTGTTGCTTGGTCTGTACAGTAGATGTTCAAAAACTTCCCATAACTTTTTGAGGAGGTCTTTTTTCATGTTGGCCCTATGTGGTCGGGCGTTGTCATATGGATCAAAACAATGCCAGACGAAAGTATTCCTCTGCATTTGTTTTGTATGTTAGCCTTGGTCTTGAGTCACAATTGTGTACAAAGCAGACCTTGAAATGTCTGTAAACCTTCGTTTGCATCTCAACGCCTGATCAACATGCTCAACGAGGCCTACAGTGACGACAGACTTGTGATCTTGTCCACCTTCTTTACGTCTGTTCGTCCTACTTTGTCCTACCGAACACTACCATCACTCATAATGTTGTTACCATACATGTTGCTCATTCTGTGATGGATTTCCGCAGCACTACATCATTCTGCTTGCAGAAAATGGATTACACATCGTAACTGACATTTGGTGGAAGCATCGAGTAGTGCCCACGTTTACACAGATGTAGCTCTGCTAAAAATAACACATTGGAGCTGAAAACAGTAGAGATTGTGGTGTGGGAGTTACGCAATTGCATGACACGCGGTCAGGCCCTTCTCTACCTCTTACTTAATTAGATGCAAGATCGGAGGTTGAAAAAACTCCTTGTTTTTTAGTAACGCTTATTAAAACATGTAACGTTTCAATATCAATTACATAGTTGTCTGGTGTTTCAGCTGAAACTAGGTGTCGTAAAGTTTCTCTCCAGCGATGTTCTTACGGACGGTGAGACCCTGTGTCCCCTGATAGTGGGAGCAGCCGACGCGAGGTATCCAGTCACCAACTCGGCTGAACTTCAACTGCGCAAGATTGTTGGGTGTGTGTTTCTTTCTTTAAAAACAATAACATTTTTAGTTTGAGAATTTTTTACTTTTACCCTCTGTAGTTCCTGCATAGTATAAACGCTGAAAGTATTGTTTTGTAAAAATTTTTGAATTTAAGATAGTAAAAAGCTAACAAAGAATTAGGTTGGCAGTACTAATGAAATTTTAGTGGCAATATCTATATTTGAAACAGAAACATGGTTTTCTCAGGTTAAAAGGCATTGATTGTTTTTACTTTCTTATTACCGATCATATATAAAAAGAAATTATTATTTTGTTTGGTAAGAATAAATTTCTGTGTTCTGCCGCTTTTAATGTCTTAGATAGATTCAGTAAAATGGTTTTTGTTTTTACAGTGGAATTAACTGGGAGAGTGCTGCAATAGTGGCACCCCTGTTTTCCGTCTATCTTGGCAGTAAAGAAGGTACAGCCGAGAGCCACAGAGAGCCTGCAAGCACGCGTCTAAGGCTCAAGCTGCTGCCGTACTTGTGTAAGGCTCGCAAGCAAGCCATTCTTTGGCCAGCCAGCATACGGGTTCGTTCATATATTTCTGTTACTAAACAACAATTTTAATTTTAATTAAAATATGTATAGGATGTTTTCTGTGACATATGAGTAAAACACAATCTTTTTGACATTCCAGGAATCAAGAATGACATTTCAAAATAGTTTTAAAATCTTGTTTTTTCTTTAAAGTGGCTTATAGAGAGGGAAAATAAAAAGGGCAAGTTACTGGTGGCCAGTACTTGTCATTACTTTTTCCGTATTTCGTTATAATAATATAGTGGGACGACACAAGATAGCGTGCGCTCAGAACGAGAGTTGGAGCACCACTGGATCTCTCATTCTTCGTTAGAACTCTCAAACAGATCCGTTGGAAAAGGTCCAATAAAAAATATTGAATTATTAAATCAAGTTCAAAATCCAGCCAGAATTATTTTAAATCACGGCATAAATTTTTACCTGGCAAAAGCTCGGCTTGAATTTCGAGCTTTATAAAGCTTGATGATTCAAGCATATGTAAAAAATTGTAAGGGAATGTTTTCAGTTCATGTAAACAGCTGTTCTTATAACCAAACCATGACGTCACTAACCAAATGGCGTCACTGTTTCAAATTTCGGTCACGCAAGTTGCTAACAAAGAGCTAAGACATATCCATGTCAAAATCAAGAACCAGCACTCCAATGAAATAAATTCTCCCAGAATTTTGTTTAGCCAATGAGTGTTACAGTAAAACTGAACCGATCAGCTCCTATAAAAAATATATGAGAGCACCAAAGGCACCACCAGTCAACGTATGACATTACTACATCAACCATGAATATTGCTGGTTTTCAGTTCACAAAATTTTTCATTGGCATTTATACTTAAATTAAAACTTTACTCTTTGTACAAAGATGTCTATATTTTATTTTCTAGGTATTGTTCGACTCGCTGTTTGGTGAAAACACGCACGCAAAACTAAAAGCCCTAGCGTTGCAATTTTGTTCAGTTATCATTCAACAGTAAGTAAACAATTTTGAACAAGATAGTTTTATAAGTTTTACAGTTACGCTAAAAGATAAATATTTCACTATTGTAGAAAGTCAAATAAAATTTATTTCAACCCAGTGTACAAATATTATCTATACTACAATGTAAATCGTAACATTCTAATTTTAAGATGTGTAATCTTAATCTTTAAGAAGTTTTAAAAACTAATCTAGGCTCCTAGACCATTATATTATATTACTTGATTTTCATTTATTTAAGATTTCCTGAAATAATATTAAAAGTGTGTTTGACTTGGTTTAATTGCTAAAATGGTAATTAGCAACAAGATTTGTGTTTTTTTAAAACACTAAAGTTTACATAACTTAATGGAATTCACAATCATAAGACAGCAACATTTGATAAGTTTGCCAGAATGTCGTTATTTATTATTTATTTTTTTCCTTTTCGATTATTGATACATCAAAATGTTTTATTAGAGGCAAACAATCTATTAAGAAATTTTGATGATTGACGTCTCAAACTTGAGTTAAAGATAATAAATTTTAGACCATACCTATTTTTGCAATGAGATTTATTTATTTTATAACTTGTAGAGTGAGCGTGCCACAGTTGAGTGTCGTGGCAAAAGTGATGTTGACATCAGGACTGATGAAGCTGATCGCTGAACAAGACACAGAACCCAGCCTGAAGCAGCAAGCCTATCTCATATCTGGCCAGTTAGTCAGCAAGGTCCCATCTCTTGTCAAACAGGATCTCAGCTTGCTGCAAACATTGTTCACAGTACTATGTCAGGTAGTGTATGGGTGTATTTTCTTCCCCAGAGGCATTTTTTAACCCTGGCCTTGTTTCAAACTAATGTTGATAGGTAAACCTTTAGTTTAGTAGTTAAGAAATTAATAGTCCATTAAAAGTCTCACTCTTTTATCCAAGGATTACTACGTGTTTTTTGTTGTTTTTCCTTTTCTTCAAGGCATTATAAAAAAATGAAAAGCCATCAGTAATTTGTAGGATTTATAGTGAAATAAGAAATGCCAATTTAAAGGCTTCAAAGAATTTTTCGGCGGAGAGATCAGGGATTTGGTCAGTTTTACAATGCCCTCAAGCAAATCATTTGGTAGCATGACAAGTTAAATTGCCACTTACGAGCACAGGTAGGTTTGTGAGTAACAAACAGCAAATGTCCTTTAATACCTTTGCTTGAACCTTGAATGTATAAATATGTTTTAAGGGTGTGCCAAAAAAACTATTCCGATAGGGATATGCTTACTGCCAGACAAAACGTTTATGAACCTCGGTTCGATTTCATCTTGTTACCTTTTGGAAAATATCTCACAACATGTGATTTTTAAAATTTTTCCCAGAATTGGTATGGAGTGCAAAGACCCGAAGTATCGATAATCGATGATTCATCAATATTACCGTAATGGAAAGTATGGAGGGTTTGATCCCTATTTGTGATACAACCTACTCACACTGCTGTTGTGTTCAGGAGGAGAATACAGATGTGCGGATGGCAGTGCGAGAGGCGTTGTTGACCATGGCATCCGCCTTCTCTGTGGACTCGTCCGACGGGCAGTTGCTCCTTGCCCTGCTGACCACTCAGGTGGAGTCTCCGTCGCCCGCTGCTCGGCTTGTTGCTGTCAGATACCTTGCTACTGTGTTCCCTCAAACCCACGCTCTCAGTAGAGTCTACCTCCTAATTGCTACAGGCGACAGGTACAACAGAATTTGCAATCTAAAAACTGTAAAAAATACTGTTTCTGTCAACCATAACTCCCTTTGTTCGAGAAGAAATTTCTAAATTTAGGAAAAAATTATCAGCGCAAAGTAGAAGGCCACCTGAACTATCTGGCATTAAACCTTCCAAACAATAGTTAGTGTATGTATAGGCTGAAATGACATATATCCTTTATCTTGTTAATAGGTTTTTATAATTTTTACCCCCAATTTACTGTAATATGTTAGTTTGCACAGTGTCGTTTAACGAGCCAATTTTCTTTGCTTGTTTAATGTAAATTTACTTATTGTTCTTTCCATACAGATTAGATTGTAAATCAAACTTGTTACAAAAAAGTGGTTAGGAAGTGTGTCAGTTATCTCACTCTGCAAATTTACCCTGACAGGGGTGATGGGATATATCTTCTTTTCTAAATCTAAAGTAAAACCATAACACATTTACTGCTGAAATAAAATTATAAAACTTAGCGAAGCTGAAAAATTTTACTAGTGAAATTACGTATATATGAAATAGGATGTCTGAAAAAGCTTTTTCAAGTCATTAATGTCCATCTGGTTCACCAAAAATAACGTTATTGTTGAGCAGTCGTTGAGCACGGTCGCCTGATGCGACCGTGCCACACCATCCCCAAAAATTATAGTTTATTTACATCAAAGGATTAATTTAGAACAGAATACTCTAACTATAACTACTCTTAAACTGTATACTCTAAGGGAAATTAACTCTAATTTGAAAGAAAAATATTCAAAACCTAGTAAAAAAAAATTAGAGCGAGCGAACCAAAAACTGACACCTCCACGTTATAACATAGTCACTTATCAACACGCTGACCAACAATAGTCCTCCAGCAAGAGTTAGGCTCACACTAACAGTTTTAGTTGCTAGGTGACGAGAGGACGCCAGTGACCATACAGTGTCTGGGGTCAGGCTCGGTGTGGACGATGGTGACTGCGCCGCAGTGAACATGTTAAATCCCTTTTTTACATGTAGATAGAGATGTTTATGAATGATTAAGGTAAGCAGAAGAGATTCAGCCAAGATTTGACCTGATGTGTGTAAAAAACTTTAGGCTATAGCCAAATGTAGGGAGAATCCCCTCTCTATTGGGAGGGGGTTCTATTCCCCTCCATAGGCACTCAGAGGAAGCAGGAAAAATTCATACATTGTGTTTTCGGATAGGTATCAAAGAAAGCCGTAAGTCATCAGAGGTTAGGGCACACAGATTGTACATCATTCTAAGGCTACTGCCAAACTTATCTCAAATTACAATACTATTATTTTGTTTTACCAATTATTAATTTCTAAAGCCGTTAACTAGGATTTCTAATCATTTTCAGCCAAGATGAGATATCAAACGAGGCACTGAAGTCGTTGTATGGTGGAGGCTACAGGTTAAGTGGGGAAGGAAAGAACGACTCCTCTGCAGATATTAAGTTCCCTGACTTTGTAGAGATGGCAACCGTGATGCTTGAAAAGGCGAACACAACATATCACCCAACAAAGTTATATATCATCAATCACGAGGCGCCGTCTCTCATGTTGAAACCACTCGCTTTCAACCTGTCTGCTTATACTCAGGTATCTACTGCTCAATTTGAAGTTGATTTAAAGTTACATGTTCTACAGTGAGCTGTGCTGTTTGCGTACCAACCCGCCCAGCCCATCATTTAACTATCAAATCGATAGAAAATCATTTAATCTATCATTTAGTTTGTGATTCTAATAAATCCGATAGATATTATTGATTTGTTGTTCGTTTGTTTTGCTTACGTTTCCGGGTGCTGACAGCTGATGCCTCGTCATTGTTACATTTGTAAACATTGTTGCTTACCGGAAATTTTTGTTTAGGTTAATCATTGTATGTACATCCTAGGATGAGATTTTAAAAGTTTAAAGCATAGGCAACACACACAAACTAATGAGTGATTTTTTGAAATAATGTAACGGGAATACACACGGCAAAGTTCGCGAACCGGCAGTACAAGTCGGAACTGTTTGTCTGTCGACAGTCTGAACAAAGACGCCATTTTGTCAAAATATTTAGATTTGTAATAAATGAGTATTATATAAAAAACAATGTGTTATGTTACCGTTTGACCTATATATTTATATTGTAGTTTACGTTTAGTTAAAAAGTAATCAATAATTTTTATGTATGTAGGATTAGTATGGCATAATGTGTTGTGAAGTCAAAATTATTGTGTATTGGCAATAACGTTATATTGTACTAATAACCTAAACAAAAGGTCTGGTAATACCTTCAATTTATGGTTTTAGAATATCTTTATTTACAACTCTAATGGAGATTTTTAGGTTATGTATCGTATTAACCAAGTTTTACCATGTCCAAGGTACTCTCAGTCCCAATTACCTTGATTACCAAGATTCTACTGTAAAAGAAAACAAAAAATTTCCATTAAAATAAACACCAAACAGTGTTGGTGATCGTCACTATTCAAAACACCATTAGACATCAGACGACAGTCAACAATAGCAAGCGACGACAATCTCTAAACAGAGAATACGTTCGGTCAAAGTCAAATAAAAAATAGTATCAAAAGATAATATATTTCATGAGCTTTCTTTTGATTTAAGTTTAAAAATTTTAAGAACCAATTTTATACCGAAAAAAAATGTTTATCGCGGCTCCTGGGTTTGTGCCATATATACGGCGTTGCCCGTATGGCCGTACCCCTTTGCGCTGTATATTCGGCGCCTTCCAGCTCTAGGGTTAAAACTAATTTGATTTTTCTTTATTTTAAAATTCATATTTAAAGAGAGGCAAGATTCAGAGTTTTTAACATAGCTCTTACAGGAGTAAAATTCTATGTTGGAGATACTGTATACTTTTAAATCTGGAGATAGATTTTTATTTTTAGGAATTATCAGTATCTTTAATTTTGAGAAGTGACATAGACAATGTTGTTGCATTAGATCATCACGTACCTGTCGCTGTGCCTGGCGGAGAAGTGCGGCATCAAGACCAACTGCCAGAGGCTGCAGCACCCACTGGACGCCACGGCTCTGCTCGGAGAGTATCTGAGGGAGCTCCATGCCAAGCACAGGCAGTTGCTACTCACCTACGTTGGATTCGTGTTCAAGCTTGTCAAAGCTGACACAGGTATGCAATGCTCATTTTACTCTTCTATCAAGAACTTTGTAAACTATATTCCGTGCTGCCCCCTATGATCAAATCACGAATATCCCACAGAGTTCAATATTTTGCCACTAGAGTACGTTTTATAGCCAACTATGCACTCTGTTACACTCTGCACGTGTAGCCAAGATTGTTAAGGCGTATCACTGAGAAGTGAAACATCGAGGCCTTTCGGAAGTGCTAGGGTTCGAATCCTAATTTGGCTTGCAAATGTGTGGTATAGTGGGAGGAGGGCCCATCTGAAAAAAATCGTGACCGGCTTGGCTGGAAGTCGACGGCATTCGTAGGCTAAATAGGGGTATTGCAGTGGACACCTATTTTGCTTTTATAGTTGGTGGTTAAAGGGGGAGCACAGATTTTTTTAAATTTAAAATATTTTGAATTAATTAATGTAACGTAAAGAGACGGGCACCATTCGTCCTTGGACCCTGATGGTTTAACACCCCACACAAGTGAATACGTCTCAAAAGGCCACACGAGTACTTAAGGGTTAATCTGTGTCTTTTGTTGAATTCCAACTGAAATATGGACTTGTCGCTTGGGGAGTTAGATTGAAAAGTGACCAGAAAGTTTCTGACACGCTCCAAAAAAAAATATATCAGCTCTGTCGGGACTACAGCGAATGCAGAGACTCATTCAGAACAGTGAATTTCACGACAGAACCACCCGCTGTTTCAAAAAGCAGTGACTTTGAATACCTTTTTAGAAAAAGTTGTGAAACTCATCTATACTCACTGGTTGAATGTAAAAGTGGGAGATAGTATTTGTGTTCCTTTTACAGCGGATATGAACTATAAATTCCCTCCAAAAGAGTAATTCACATCTCTAAAGATGTGGCATCAGGGCCGAACCTGATGAGAAAGTTTGACTTTAAATTGGTGATACTAACAAAGGATACTCTAGTGTATAGGCGTGGCATTTCTTCTGAAATGCCTACAGAGCTCAACAACAGTTATCAATGATACATTTTTGTCTTATTTTATAACACAACATAAGGTTTGACAGAAATCTTAACTTCATTGAACAAAATCTATGACGTTAGCTTTCTTATTTGATTAAAGTTTTTCCTACTTTATTCATTACTTTTCTTCTGCTCTACATTATTCATTGCAAAGCACTTTGATTTATCTAAAATCTAAAAATTTATCTATAAAACATTCTCCACCCTTTAGGTAGCCTGCAATAGATTTTTATTGTTGTATTTACAATTACAAAATAACTCTAAAACACATTCTGAAATTGGAAATAAGAAATGAATAATCCGGTTTCAATAAATGATCCAGTTATTTTCATTTTAGGTCAACAACTGCCTTATAATAAACATGAATCGGTTAGCCAACATTGTTCAATCATACATATGTTAAAATACACTTCTGGGTTGGTCAGATCATTGACACATATGATAATGCTTACCGTTACTACATTTTGTTTCATAATGCACAGGAGTGGTGCCTGTGTCTTGCGTCTTGGAACTTGTAGGAGCCATTCCAGAATTGTTGGCGCCTAACTTTGCCCAAGAACTTCTATGGTTCAAGGTCAGTTTGAACATTCTCTTTCATTTCATCCAAATCTAAATAATTGTATTATTTAGCCTATTAATTAGTCTTGTTTTTAATTTCTCCCCTTATACGATAGTATAAGGAAAAAGTATTATTTTTGTCAGAATTTTCATATTTGAGCTTTATTATTATATTTTGAGGATAATAAAGTTGAATTAATTTTAACTAACATTTGTTTCAGTTGATGCAGTTTTGTCTTAATTGTCCTTCATTAAGGACAAAATTTTTAAATAAATCTTCCATATGTATCTCATTTTTTTCAGAAATTGCTAAGTGACTCTCGAGAAGATCTGAGAGATGTGGTGGCACAACTGTATGGCTGTGTTGCTGGATTTAGTGGTGCTAACATCAATGAGCTATCAGCTGTTCTAACAGTCGACAACAAAGATCTGGAGACAGTGCACGGACACCTTTTAGCCACTGGTTACACACTTGAGCGAACAATTGTCAGTCAAGGCAACCTAACTAATAGTCATCAGTACGAAGCGGCTGTTCGTACTCTTGGTAAGTTAATTGCTAATTCTTTCCAGCAGTATTTGTTTATTGAGAAATTTATATTAAAGTTATAGACAATATACTTTATTGACATGTTCTTTAAGAGCAGTATAATGTGTCAGATTCCGTTGAGTTATAATTGGTTTAGTAGAAATTCTTTTTCTGTGTAGTAGGGCCTGTCCTGTAGCCATGTTGTCAGGGTTTCTTTAGACTCTATCTTGGTAAGTTAATTGCTAATTCTTTCCAGCAGTATTTGTTTATTGAGAAATTTATATTTAAGTTATATTGCTCTCAGAACCATGCATGTAAATGAACCAAGTATATTGTTAAGAATACTCACTGGGTATTTACTTGGCCTACATAATTTTACAATTTATGGTTCTGTCATGTTGCAGTAAGCTTCTTGGACCATAGTCACGTGATGGTGGTGGGGGCAGCATGCACCGCGCTGGCCGAGGTGGCTAGAGTGCTGCCGCTGCCTCTGCCCGATACCAAGACAAACAGTCTACTTACCCCAGGGCTACTGGACGTCGTAGACAAACTACTAGACAACATCACCTCCACCAAGCTCACGTCCAAGGTTACCTCAGATTCACTCTACTTTGATATAATTACTAAATCCACCTTGTATAGTGTCATCTTTTCTAAGGGTATTTCCTTCAAGTAAAATTTTGGTTTGGTTTTTGAGTCAGTCGTTTAACAACTGCTGTATTGGAGATAGTGAACAGCTCTCTTGATGCACTTGATGTAGGAGAATCTGTTGCTTTATCGCCGATGGATCTTAGCCTTTGACTGTATGCCCTTTAATATTATTTTAGAAAAACTAAAATTTTACGGAGTATCTGAACATACATGCCACCTTATTTTGTCTTACTTGACAAATAGGATGCAATTTGTCACAGTTAAGGTTGTAAATTCTTCAATATTAAATATTACAATGGGAGTACCTCAGGGCTCAGTTTTGGGGCCATTTTTCTTTTCTATAGTCATTAATGATCTACTGAAAAACATAGAGGTTGAACAACTCATTTTACCAGTAATTTAAATTTAATAAATCTTCAACAGACTATATAATCGGCAGAACTTAATGCATTGAACTGGTTTTCCTCAAATAAATTACTATGTAACCAACAAAAAAAATAAAAAAATAATGATTGGTTTATCTCATCAATTACAAAATTTTGAAACAGTAAAACTATTGGGCATAAACATAGACTAAAAACTGAATTGGCCCTCTCACATTAATAGCCTATGCAGTAAATTGTCTCGAATAAGCTATCTTCTGCGGAAATTAAAAGATCTGTTATCCGTTTAATATTTCAGAGTGGCTTACTTCGGGCTATTTCAATCCCACATTTCATATGGGCTTAATCTCTGGGGTCATTCATCGGCGGTACAAGACATTTTGTTAATTCAAAAGAAAGTCATCAGAACGCTGTTTGGCTATTTGAACCATTGCATACCACCTTTTGTACAACAAATATTAAAACTATAATAAATTTATACATATTTTAATTTATACAAAAACATATTTAAATTTATTTATCACCAGGGAAGAAATTCATAGCCATAATACACAAAATAAATCTAAGCTTAATATACCACAACACAGGCCTACTAAATATGGGTCTTCTCATAGAACCTTTGTATCTTTTAATATTTTTAGGAAGAAAATTTTACAGTGGCTATCAGTCAATCCTTTTTATTTGACTGACGAGTTCTTAAATTGTGAGGTTGTCTAACTTTTTAATTAGTTTTCTTTTTGCATAAAATATTTTGTCTAGTTAATTTTATAGAATACCGTAATAATTTAATTTTTTCCTATAATTTTAAGATTTTTATAGCAAATTACTGATTTGGAGAACTTCTGTACAATTGAATTGTGACTATGTCTATTTCACTGTACTGTGGCCAACGGCAATAAAGCATTTGTATTTGTAATGTTTGCTAGAGCCAAAAAGCTACCACTACAAACCCAAGAATAACAAAAATTTGCCAAAAGCTTTAAAATTTTCATGTAAGATGAAACATTGTTGATATACATCGTGACAAGTCAAATAATAACAAAACATGTCAGAGCATACGTACATCTTTTGTGAACTGAAAATGAAAAAGTAGAGTAATGAATTACATTTACGAGATACTTATTATTTCTTACTTTAAACTGTAAAATTCCCTTTTTGATTCCTTTATTCCTGGTTTTCAAGTTTTTGAAATATTGAAACTTCTGCAACTAAGCTAAACTAAATGGATTTTGAAAAAAAAACTTTGTCCACTGCAAGACTGTAACATTGTTTGCATGTTTTGGTAAAAGAGTTTGCAAATCTTTCAACAGCTAAATTTGATGGATCATCCATGTAACATATCATGCTTGGTTTCCAGGTGAAGGAGCGGTCGTGTAGAGCTGCTGGTATGTTGTGTCTGTCTGACAAATTCTCTTACAGGCAGCAAATCATAGATTTCTTCCTTAAAAATTCTAAAGAGGTGAGTAATGGTTTGTTTTATGGTAACGGTTTGTTGTTTGGTGTTATTAGGCTTCAAAATGTATTGTGTTTTCTAGTTAGTTGAATTTAAAAAAAAATCGTTGAGAGTGCTTAAGTTAAAAAAAACCTATTTCTAGGTGTGAATTTATATATAGATGTGGATAAATTACCGACATAATTGTGATATGTATTACACAATTTTCTTCAGTAACAAGTCGTTCATACAAAAATTGAAATGACAAATAATGAAATAGAATTTTAAGGAAGTATAGGGTTTTTATGTTTAAGTGGATTTTTAGAATTTGTTGTATGGTGTAACATAACTTCCTGGAATCTTATTTTATTCTACTTTCCATTTTTTGAAAATTCTATTGAACTTTAGAATGTTTATTACAATAATATTTTAATTCAAAATCTAGGAAACTTAGAAAACTTATTAGCCTGTGATTAACTGATTCTGTTAGAAAAGGATGCTGCAGACTGCATATAACCTCCATACAACAACATAGCAGCGTTTAACGTGTTCAAAATTTGATTTTAACTTTAGTTAAAAGTTATTATTATTAGTTTTAGATAGGAAATAAAACAATCTTCTGACATCAAAACCACTTTCTTCCTTTTACAACCACTCATGACCACAGATTTAGTATGTACTTTGACCTTTGATGTGAAAATAATTTCCAAACAAACAACTTCTGTACATCTAAGCTTAAATAAATACCTACGCTTTGTCAGTTCAGTAGTAAGATGTAGACTGCTCGCACATTTGCTAAGTGCTTGTACATCCAACCTCAAAATCAAATACCTAAATGCTTTGACAGTTTAGTATGGTATTAATTGCCACGATACCTAAGTTGCATCTGAAATTTTTAATAAGTTTGAGATAAAATTCACATCCTATCAGTTATTTATATAATTTTTTCTCAAACCCCGATCTGGATGATTCAGATCCAGATAAACCTGACTTTACTGTATATTACTTGTGCCTTGTGTTGTGATGATTATCGGCTGTAAGTTTTGTCATTTGTCATCTGTCATTGTTAATGTTTATATTTAAATTATATTTGAAAAATCAGTGTATTAAAAGAATAATTAATTCTCCTTGTGATTTCTCATTCTTATGGTACAAAGGTAATGTTTGATGACAGATCAAAGACGTAGAGATCCAGCTGAGTGTAGGTGAGGCGTTGGTGTGCTGCGTACTGGGGCCGGCGTCCCCACTGACGCAGGACCTGTGGACGGGGGTGCGGGCGGGTACCATTAGCTCCTACGACCCCGAGCCTGTCTGCGCGGCCGTACTCCAGACTCTGCTCTCCGACATTCTGCCTAACCCCCACCCTCACTCACGCCAGGTGGGTTAAGTGAATAGGAATTGAGTTTGAAAGTATTTCCTATCACACGAAAAATAAGATTGTTGTGAATTCTCTTTGAACATATTCTTAACAAAATAATCATTGAGTTTTGCCAACTTATATTAAAAAATAAACCATTATGTGTCCTTCCAGAAAATATATACTGTTTATACCTTTCTTAATAGGCCATGAGTTTCCAGTTATAAATATTTTATGAATGAAATATGTTATTTATTCTGATGTATAGATTTTGTTACTGTAATTATTAATCTTTTTATGTTAGGCTAGATTTAGTTTACATTTGTTTTTGCTTCAGTCATGCTGCATGTGGTTGTTGGCCGTTTTGAAACATTGTGGCACATTGAGGGCCACGAAGCAACGCTTGATGGACCTGCAGTCTGGGTTTATGGACCTTCTCTCGGAAAACAATGGTAAGTTTTTTTTACAATCAACCAATAAATTTGAAAATAAAATATATAACTGAGTAGTCCAAAATTTTCAAATTCCAGTGTATATTGTTCCTCTAATTGGGTATTTTAAGGCCTAATAAATTAGTTGTACTTTCTAACACCAACTGATGTTTTGCTGACAGATATAGTACAGGATGTGGCATCTAAGGGATTGGCGTTGGTGTATGAGAGTGGGGATGCAGATTCACAAACCGCCTTGGTAAACCTGCTCGTAGATCAGCTGACTGTTGGTCGCCGCACTGTCGCACAGGTCACTACGGACACCAAACTATTCGAGGAGGGATCACTGGGAAAAGCTCCTACCGGGTGAGGCAATCTTATTACCCAAGCACCTTATTTGGTCTATATTTTTGTTTGATATGAGCTAGGTGTGTGGGAATATTCGAACCTCAAATATCATGATATTCGATTTGACTCAAGATGTTTGAAAAAGTTCAATATTCAGTGAACCATGTATAACATATCAAATTATTCATGAAATTAACTTCTTCATGTAAATACTAATAAAAAGACGATTCACTTTTTTTTCCAACACCAATTATGATCACCTTGATCACCATGATTCTCCATGAATCATGGTGATTCTAGAGTATATCCAAAGGGTACCATGAATCAACATGACCTGACGTGACGTTCAATCGTCACAACAGTGGTGTCTATTAAATCATCTGCTGAAAACAGGTTTCCCAACATTTTATTTTCTTTCCAACGCGACGAGTTTTCAGATAAAACAAACTGTCAACAAATAACCGAGA
The DNA here is from genome assembly GCA_023375725.1 of Nephotettix cincticeps. Lineage (NCBI taxonomy): Eukaryota > Metazoa > Arthropoda > Insecta > Hemiptera > Cicadellidae > Nephotettix > Nephotettix cincticeps. The sequence goes on from CM041785.1 coordinate 4,997,725, forward strand.
TATAACGACTTTTGTGAACTGTTGCACAATCGTCGCAACAGTGACTTTAGCACTATACACGTCACTAAATATCATCGTGATCGCGACAATGAGCACTCAGAGGGTTAAAACCGACGTCTGTCAAAGCTATAGATTTTCCATTTCAAAGGTTGGAGTTACCATAGCATAATTCAGCTGATTTGTTTGAAAACTAAATGTAAAATGTTTGTATTTACTTCCCTGTAGGAATTAGGTTAGATCATGGATATGTCTAAAGGTAATGTTTTCACTTCATCCAAACAGCTGTTCTTATTAATTTATATTAAAAATTCAATACAATAACTCTGGTAGTTTCTATGGAAACCTGTTACATGTTTTCCATCTTAAAAATCACCAACACCCCCCCAGAGCTAAGACATATCCATGTCAAAAAAAACTTTATTATCTGATGACTGACAGATTGAGAAAGGAATGTTTTGGATTCTCGATACCTATTGTCAATATCACAATTTCTGGATGTTTGTATCGGTATCGAGAATTGATTGACCAAAGTCGATACCTATACCAGTCAGTGGACAGATAAATATATTATTATTTTGGAAAGCTTGTCATTTTTGAGAATAAATCAAGTATAACTAACTTAAAAATATATGAAACCCTACTAACGTCATCACATTGTCTTTGCCTTTGTCTGCAGACGAAACAACTAAATGTTTCCTGAATTATCTCAACACCCGTATTACATTACAAAAAGTAAACCCATATTTTTTTTAATATCTACTACAGTTTCAATTTTTTCATCAACTTCGACAGCTTTTGTTTCCTTCCTTGCACTGCAAAAAAGAAGCCTATTTCCATAAAACTAGTTAAACACGTAATAAATACCCGAAAGCTCAGAAAAATTGGTACATTTGAATTTCAATATTTATCAATCGTTTTTATAGAGTGTTTTTTAGAACTAGTAATGTATTTAATCATGTTGAACTCAATTTTTATGCTAGATAAGGTGAAAATAATTAGAAACTTGTGATTTCTAAAAATCATAAATACCCTGTTATTTTCCATTTATAATTACATCTTGTTGTCAGTATAAATCATAGCCTCATTTTACTTGAGTAAAATAGAGAACCACCTTATTTCCTCATTTGTGTTTTTGTACTGTACACTGTACTTAACATGTTCAATGTGGTACTTGTTCTGTGTAAAATAAAAATATTGTTGGGAAATAACTTAACTTCAATTTTTTTTATTCTAGGGGAAATCTTTCAACTTACAAAGAACTTTGTTCGCTAGCTTCTGACCTAAACCAACCAGATTTGATCTACAAGTTCATGCACCTTGCAAACCATAATGCCATCTGGAATTCCAAAAAGGTAAATAAATTATAATCACATCCACAGTCACATAAAAATTGCTAAGTTTAATAAAAATTATGGAAAAATACCTGCGTTTGTAAGATGAATTTTTCAATTTTAGGCCTACTAATAACATATATTATATCTGTCCATATAGTCAACCTTGTTTGACTGGTTCGGTGGCGACGTCCTGTAATTCAGCTACTTAGAGGTCACAAATTTTGGATAGTTGTGAGCAATGGTCAGTGGGCGTAGTGTTCTCTTGTGTGGATGAACGTCCACACAGTTGAATACTACATTAATCCGCAAATACCATCCTCATAATTAGACCAATTCTCATTTCAGAGGCTGTGGTTCGGATTCCATGTTCATTAATTGCCATAGGCTGTTGGACTATTAATAAATAGTCCTGTTTAAGGAACATGTTAGCCTTAGTCAAAACATGACTACAAGATTGCGCCACGATCATATTACACTCAATCCTCATTCATACTTGGCTTAAAATACGTACCTTGTAGTATGGTCACCATTTCAATAATCTAATCTTGGTTCGTTATAATAATAATAATGTCAACCTTGTGGAAATTAACTTCTTACATTAGGGTTCCGAATACTTTCATTAACCTTAACCTTACCTGAACAACCTTAACAACCTAACCTTAACCTGAAAATACTTTTTCAGTTTCATTGTAAATGTAGTTAAGGAAGTCTTCTGTATCTACAACTCAAAACTGATCTTACAATAATTGTCTTTTTTTGTTTGCACTGTCTGTGTAGGGAGCAGCGTTCGGGTTCTCGTCTATAGCGAAGGCTGCCGGAGAACAGTTGACTGCCCATCTGCCCAAGATCATCCCTCGCCTGTACAGGTACCAGTTCGATCCCACACCAAAGATACAGCAGAGTATGGCCTCCATCTGGCAGGCGTTGGTACCAGAGACCAACAAAACGGTGAGGAAAAGCATCTTTAATCCTCAGTTGCTTTAAAATTTTAAGGTTATAATAAAAACCATAGTTCAACCATTGAACTCTTTATTCTTATACTTTACTTTCTATTTTTGTTTATTCCATTATTACCTAAGTTTTGTTGACGATGTTGTTTAATGATTTAATTCCTTGATTAGCCCAATATTTCTTCATTTTAACAAATTTCCCATTGGGAAGAAGCTATTACCATAGGTCTCATGGCAAGAATTAAGCCTGGGACCATGTTATTTTTTTGTTTTTAGGTTCCTAGAGGCCAAAAACAAAAATCTTTAAAATTTATATGTACTTTATATATATCTGTGAACACGATAACTCTCGTAAAAATGGTCCGATCGAGACCAATTTTGGTGGAGACGTGTATTCCTACATTTGCTCGGACGAGTTTGTAAACCAGACATATCCGGTTGATTGTAACTGGAAATTGGGTGGCTAGTTTTTAGACTATTATTTTTGATTCAGTAGTTTTTATAATTTTTAGATCTAGTGAAATAGATCGATGGTTGGACCTAGATGATGTAGGGTTATTATAAAATGAGAGTGAGTGGACTTTGCTCCCGCTCTGTAAAAAACAACTGTTGCTGGGTCCGACGCCTTAAAAAAACTACCGCCTTGAAGGGTTAAGTAATAGCTATTAGGCTATTACTTAATGATCTTGAAACAAATCAGCTGATTTTTTCAGTAACAAGGCAACACAAATCACTACAATTTTGAGATATCTGTCTTATTATAATAGTATTGTCTAATCAGCAAATGTGATGTTTACTTTTCAGATAGGTTTAGTTATAATTTTTAAATTTCATCCGACATTCGGCAGGTTGAGCTGTACCACAAAGAGATATTCGAGGACCTGATCAACAACCTTACGAGCAACCAATGGCGAGTGAGGATGTCATGTTGCTTAGCCATCTCTGACTTCCTGCGTGGTGGCGGAAGCAAAGTGTTCCAGGTTTGTACATTTTTATCTTGTGAAAAACATACATGTTCTATGTTAAAACTAATACTCCTTCCACTGATAAAACTACCTACTTGTTTAAAAAAGACGTGAAGAATGATTAAAACCTAGCACTTTTTTATAAAATGTTTTAAAGTTTAAATCTAAAGATAAAAATATTTTTTACGGTTTTTAGCTGTTCTCTCACCACCCATTAAGATGAAAAATTTAAAAATCTGTGTGCCCAATATAGAACTAAGTGGACAAAGATAAAGCTGATAAAAACTAATTAACATCTGTGGGAAGTCACTCAACCAATTCTCATCTTACCTCTCTCCAAACTAAGTCATGAACACTTTACTGTATAAACATATTTGTAATTATTGATAGCATAGTCATTAGTTAAAATTTCTTTTTATGAATAAAAAATCAATTACTTAATTTTTGACAGTGAAAGAATGTCACTCCTAAAATATATGACAACTTTTTTTATTTTAAAAAAGGTATTTAAGTGTAACTTTCCAATAGATTAGTGTTGTGCACAGGACTGTGTGGAGATGATGCCGAACCTGTGGAGTCAGCTGTTCCGGGTGATGGACGACGTTCACGAAGGCACCCGTCAGGCTGCTACCTCAACAATGCGGGTGTTATCCAAGCTGTGCATCCAGTGGTGCGACCCGGACAAGGGCAAGACTGGGGAAGCTATGGTGAAGACGATCCTGCCCACCATCCTGGAGACGGGCATCTGCCACCAGGTCGCTGAAATTAGATCCGTCAGGTTGGTGTCGTGCGAGTTTTAAAATGTTTGGTATAGATGCCCTAGATGCCTAGTACAAGTGTTTAGAGATCATAGTAATGCTACCATATACATTTTAATACCCAAGGAAGGAAGTAATTAAGGGGCGGTAAAGGGATAAATGGACTATATGAGTTGCTTCCAAAGTCAAAGTATTAGTTTTACCAGCCAAGCAAGTTTCGTTTTTGATTTCATCTGAATTACTACGTTCATTAGTGATGGTGTTATCTTGAGATATCTCCTCAGCGGGCCATTTCTTGTCAGAATTCTAATGTGCCCCCATTGGAGAGCCATGCAGCTCTCCTTCCTGAACAGTTCAATCGGCATCTTTGATTGCCAGAGACTGAGGAAGGCTAATCACAATACCCTCTTTTTATCCCCCTCCCAGACTTGTTTCTTGGCCAATCCATAGCAAATGAAGATGGACGCATGGTCACTGTTAGTTTAACGAGGGCTTCATACATCCAGCATGTTAGTTTTGCACTTAAGCCCCACTTCTTACAAAAGGTTCTTTTGCAGGCTCCTAAGGCTCTGTACCCTTTGGACAATGCAAAGTCTAGATGGTTGGTCCTGGTCAATTACTGATCCTGGAAAACCCCCAGGTACTTTGTTGCTTGTGCAGATCACTTCCACACCATAGATTTGACGAGGAGTGATTGCCATTCTTCTCTTCCTTGTGGAGGTCCTCCAGGAGGCGCTCTTCCTCAGAGATCAAGATGTCTTAACTATTATGAGGTTCAAAATAGGTGTTTGAAATATATTCGCCACTAGTTTAAAGTAATCATGGAAAATACCAAACAATATGTATTACTTCAGACTCAAGTTAAGTATATTTCCTGGTGTTACAGTGTCCAGACAGTGTCCCAGCTAGTGAAGAGTGGGGGCCCCCTCCTACGCCCCCACCTACCCCGCCTGATCCCTGCCCTGCTGGAGGCGGCGGGGGAGCTGGAGCCACTGTCCCTCAACTACCTGAGTGTGCGGTTGGCGGGAGATCAACGCAGCCAGGACTTGGTAGACTCGGTGAGAGCATCAGCTGCCAAGAGTCACCACACTACCGAAACCGTCTCTAAGGTAACACTCACCATTTGAAGGTGCTTTTTTGGTAATTTTTTATATTTTTCCATAAGTGGTTACAACTCTCTAAATGGCTTTCTAATGGTTTTATTGCACTTTATAGGTCATAATGTGTACAACAAAATGCATAATATACATAATATTGGTGAGTATTTTTGCTATTCAAAGTAAACAGCTTCTCTTGCACCTTTGGTCCTTCATTGTCTCGTTGTCACGGTCAACTTTAGAACGTGGATTGTCAGTCTTATTCCCAATATAGGTTGTTTCTCTCTGGGATGGTTTGGTGTCTGCTTCATGCTTAAATGGTCACTAGGCCATTGGTAAATTATTAAATGATATTTAGATAAACTTTAAAGAGTATGATACGGTAGTTTTATCACGGATTGTTTTTTTTAAATTTACTTAAAGAAGAAAGTTTGTATCAATCCACTGGTACCGTTTATTGCTTGTATCAATGCCAAATACATTTCAGTAATTCTTCTCGGTAGGTATTTGCCATGACGGTATTAATTAAAATTATAATTAGTTGACTACATGTCAATAAAAATTAAATTTTATTGACGTGTAGCCAACTAATTATAATTTTAACATTTCACTAAGTTATCCCAAAAAGTGTTTATTTAATATCAGTGTTTATGGTTGTGTTTTGGATTTATTTCATAAAATATAAGTGGATGAAAATTACACCTTTCCTGAAAAATGGGAATAGGTAAAAATTGAGCTGTTCGTTTTCAAATCTGTGGTTAAGTGATTGGTTATTTATTTATATGTATAACTTTGTAATTTAACCCTCCAACGGTTTTACTGTCGATTAATCGACGCCACCGCCGGTCATCAAAGGTTCACCGTCGATCAATCGAGGGTAGGTAAGCTTTTACAAAAAGCAATGGTGTGAATACATTTTCGGTTAAAACTACATTGAATATAGTATCGTTGTTTTCTACAGATCATACGCTTTCCGCTGAGGTATGTTTCACTTTGCTTACTCTATGCGTCAGAATTCTTTGTTAGTTAAAACATCGGTCTTCAGTTGCACAGTTGCAAATTGATAGAAGTGACTTAAGTGTATAACACTATATATTTTTATTTTACTGATTAAATTTTGAAAAACTTGGCTATCTTCAATTTTTGACTGGTATTCATTTACTGTGTTTTGTGGGGGAGCAAACTTTAAAAAATCTTTTGAAAAAATTTTTTTTATCAATTTCAATTGGATACACCCATCAAAACCAAGATAAAAATAAAACATGTTACTATTATCTTATAGATAATTTAATGTAGATTAAAATGGTGTATAATATGTTATAGTTACTATATATTTTTACTATTTTATGTGAAATTTTTAGTAAAAGCCTGCAAAAGCGCCAAAAAGAGGTGAACCTCAAGGGGTCAAATAATGAACCGTTGGAGGGTTTAGTTGGATATATCAGCTAAACTATCTTCCTTTTAGTTAGTATAACAAACTTATAGTTTGAACCAAAAGTCCCTACAAAGAGTTTATGTAATAGCCCGATTAATTAAATTGCTTCAAGTTTAACCCTTCAACGGCTGTTGACTTACTGTACACACGCTGTCAATGACGGGCCAGCCACCGGTTGCCATGCTCTCCTCGCATTTGTCAGTACTGCATTTGGCTGCTACCTTACGGGATTTTTGTGAACTATTTGGAGCTTCTCAATATTGGAAAATGATGTCTACGTTTTTTGCCATTCTGCCGTCTTTGAAAGGAGGAAGAACAGACGATAACCATTTGGCTTGTTGTCTGATGTAATGTGGGAAGGCAATGTTTTTGAGTTAGTTTGACAGAGTTTCGAACTTAAATATAATTAGTTATTTATTACCTCAACAAATATTTTACGTTTTGTTAGTATTAAGTCAAGTATCGTAATAATAAATTTTAAATAATAAACTTCTAGAAGACTTTTCCTCTTAAACTGACATTGGGAGCACTGCCCAGAACTAGATTATTTTTTTATGTTTTCCAATAAAAAATAAAATATTAGTTTGGAATAGATTTAGACAATAACATTGCATTGTGGTTAGGTGAACAGTTATCAGTTACAGGTCAGATTTTTTTGTAATCGGTGATCGAAATTCCAAAATAATGCCGCCTGGGGGTATTGGAAGGGTTCTTAAAATTCCGTGGTTGAAGGGTTGAATAATGGAAAATAAAAAATGGGATTAGTATTGAAACAAAATATGCTTGATAGAGATTTTTATCTTAATAGCACCCATTCCATAATTTGAAGGATGCTTGTTCAATACTAAGCAAATCCTATGATGGTTCAATACTGAACACAGCCTTTGTTCTTTGGTTTAGTAGTTATGATCCTAAAAGAATAAGCTAGATGTCATAAAATCCATTACATTCATCACACTTATATTTTATTCTTTTTTATATTCTTCATCTTATTAGTACCCTGATAGCTAGATCGGAGTCTCAAGACTAGGAATAAGAATGAATATTGAATATGCATGAATATGTCCATATGATGGGTTTATACAAAATTTATATTACGGCCTTGTCCAATGTTTAGTGTATCCAGTACATGGAACCGGAGACCTGTGCCGCCATGTTGCCGAGGCTGCAGGAGTTGCTGAATGGCACCGTCGCACTCGGCACGCGAGTCGCCACAGCTCACTTTGTCGTGCTACTTTCCCACCACCTCACTGTCGAGCAGTTCCAGCCTTATGTTGGTGTGTTTTTTTTTGTGTCCAACTCCAGTAGCATTATTTAACCCTAGAAGCATCCGCTGTATTTTCATCAGCGTCACCATAATACAAGGGTTTTGCCAAGCCTTTTGAAAAAATCATTACTAATTTTAGAAATACTGAAAACATAAAGAATTACATAATAATTTGTTCAGTATGAAGCGCAGAATCAAAAAATGTTAAAAAGATTATGTATGTATTCAGTTTTTTTATGAAGAAGTAAATGAATACATACATAAAATATTTTGTTGTTTATGTTTAGGGTCATATATTATATGTACATGAATAATTAGGACAAATAAAAATAGCCATAGCAGTTTACCTCACGAAGTTGAGAGGTAGCCCCCCACCCTCTGGGTCCTTGACTTCTAGAGTCTTAAATCTCCAGCCAGGTTTGAGCCCTTGCCTCTCAAACTTTGTACTTAGAAAACCTGTTTTGGGCCGAATATATGTCAACTTATATATTTATGTATCCATGACATGTTTCAGGTAAGCTACTGTCCTCGTTATTCTCCGGCCTGACTGATCGTAACTCCACCATCAGGAGGACCTGTGCAAATGCCATCGGCCAGCTGGTGCGTTCGGCCAAGCCTTCCAGCGTCGACAGATTGTTGGAAAAACTCAAGAACAACTATCTGGAGAAAGAAGGTATGTGGTACTATAGAAACGCTTACATATGCGGCTTGATAAAATTCTCATTGAACTTGAAAGTTATCCACCAATAGTTTTGAATCTCATTACTAAGTTGATTAAGATATTTTTGTCATAGGTAAGATGATATATTTAATATTTAGGTATTAATTGTTATGTAACTATAAGTTTTCTTTTGATGAAAAATTGGTGAGATAGTTTCCTTAGGAGTAGACAAGGGTCTCAGATGAAATCCTGAGTTGATGTAGTTCATGAAATAATAATTTATTAATAACTTGTGATTTCCAGATGTATTGAATTATTTGTCAGTAAAATCCATTAGGTCTTGGTTTTAAAACATATAGTAATTGTAGAAAAAGTGTAAAATATGAGTTTCTTTCAGACGAATCAATGCGTACAGCTGTTGGTTTAACTCTGCAAGCTATGGCTCGACATAACCAAGATGCTATCAAAGCCAGATCAGATATTGTCATTCCTTTGGTGTTCTTTGCCATGCACACCAACAAAAATAAAGAAGGTGAGTGTGAATAGTCTTAAATAAAATAATCTGATTTTCGTAAATTTTATTTATATAAGTACAAAAAATTAACATTTGTTTAAACCACATGGTGGTTCGTTAGGGTAAGCTTAAACTTATCATCAGCACTAATGATGGAATTGTTTTAGAATGAAAAATGTACTTGACTGGGTACAAAAATTAAATATACTCGATGTGGCTACGGTTATGAATAAATTATAAAAATTATAGTAAACTAAATAGGGAACCCCTTAAGTCTTTATTCCAATTTCAATAAAAGTTTGTTCTTTTATTCAGTAATTCAGTCCGAAAAACATATTTTCAATAAATTTTGCTAAGTTATTTATTTAGTTAATTAAGTTTTCTGATCCTTATTTATTAAATTCAGTTTTGTTTACCAATCGATTATTGCAATCAACTTAACTACACACTTAACTTAACACATTATTTTAGTGTTGCTAATGATATCCTGGAAATATTAAGTTTTGTTGTGTTGGCAGACCCGACCAGTGTGACCAGCTGGGAGTTGTGGCAAGACGTGTGGCATGAGGTTAGTCCCGGTATGGAGGCGGCCCTCACACGGCACCTCGACCTTGTGTTGGCACTGCTGTCGTCTGTAATGCAGTCACCCTCGTGGCACGTTAAGGCGCAGGTTTGTGCAACGTCTGTAGTAGCTCAAGATTATAATATAACAAATAATTTTTTTTAAACTGAATTTTAATCATTAAACATAACTAATTTAGTTTGGATTCAAAATTCTCAAATGTTCATGGTTTATCTCTGGTATCAATAACTATAAACAGAAGACAAATTTATGTATATGAGGAATGATTTTCCTAATGGCTAACCAGTGAGTACCACAAGGTACAGTGAAGTGTCCATTCCTCTTCCTTATTTTCAGAAACAGCTGTACAAGGTTGCTCATTTCATGGTCAACATTCTCCATAAAATTTCACTTCGAAATAGTTTACCGAATACCTGATAGACAGCAGCACATGATGTATGATGTCTGTGGGGTCAGTCAAACTCTATCAAACTGCAGCTGAGGAGTTTTTTACAAGATAGATAGTGTCCGTCAAATTGTGATGAAAGGTTAATTATCATTCATTAACTCAATAAATAGTTTGACATACTTTTAACACTGTGACAGGCTGCAAGGTCGATCGAGACGGTGGCCAGCAAGGTGGGGGGATCGCTGGAGGTGGAGAAACGAGACCAGTTGACGACCATGTTGGTCACAGGACTGGCTGGTCGCACATGGGACGGTAAAGAGCAACTCCTCTCTGCCCTCAGCTCTCTATGCAAACACTCCGAGTAAGTACGCCCTATCATGTTCAGAGAGAGACGAGAGAAGTTCATGTAGTTTCAGTTTCAATAGATCAAGTTTCTTTCAGAAATAATGTATTCACTCTGACACACATAAAATCCCATCACATCAAAATCCACAAGGTTTGTTACGGCCTTGGACATTTATGGACTTATAGCTAAGCTCAGTGCCTGCCTCTATATTCAATATGGTTAATTATTAATAATTAAAAACATATGTTTTTTGTTATTGTTTATTATTGTGTTGTTGTCTCTCATGTTTGTAGTGTTTGAATTGTATTAAAAGGTTTGGCAAGCTAAAAGTAACTTTTATTGTGTGTGCTGTATTGTTTTCATGGAAACTTGAACAAGGTAAAAAAGTACAAGGTTATAGGATTAGATAAAGCATTGAACGTACGACACTTACTGGGCGGACAAGTCAAATAGCTGTGGCTGATTTTTACAATAATATTCCCCATCATTGATCGGCTGTTACTATGGGAGCATCTCATCGCAGTTTGACTGATGTGGCTGTAGTATAAGAAAAGGTCAAGTGCAGTGTTCATATCTATTGGCTGATATAAAGTTCAGAGTACTATCAAGCACCACATCTCGAGATCGTCTTAACCGCATTCACCACTCAACCAACGGGGATTCGTAGAGATTGGGGAATCTTGTGCAGCTGAATGCGTCTTTTTGTTTGATAGTGTGCAGCTAACTTTAAGCCGGGCGTTGAAGAAACTCGCCACCGTGACTACATTTTTTACTATTTATTTTTTAATGTTTATCTTATTGTATAAATACTCATATATAAATTGGCTGCTTGCCGTCGATAAATAAATATCCCTATACCTAAAAAGTTTTTAGCATGATTCTTCGATTCTCAGATTGGTGTCTTGGTGCATTCAAGGTTGCATTTCTATACTGCCCGACAACACAATGGCGTAACAGCTCTGATGCTAAAATTAACTTTTAGCCTAGTATTAGTTGAATTATAACTGAAATATTGATGCAATATCTTAAAAATATATCTTTTTTTGAGTAATAAGTTGAGGTCTTGTACAATGCTGTTAATATGTATATAATGTTTCTTGTAGGAGTTTGAAAAACTCGCCCAGTGCAGTCACAGTTGTTGACGCCCTACTGAGGGAGTGTGGCAAGGAGAAGGTCTCTTACAAGAGTTGCGCTCTCTCCGCCCTCGGTGAGGCTCTGGAGGCGTTGGAGGTCGACAGGTTCCAACAAGTCTACTCCATCGTGCAAGAGATTCTTACGAAGGTAGGCCCTACCCTTAACCACTCATGAAGTAATTCAGGTTTTGGCTAAGTTATAAAAATATTATAAATAGTTCAGGTCAGACAAATTTTCTTGAAGTTTTTACTATTTATTAATATTTATTAGTTATTAATTATTAATACCTTCATTGTGATGTTCATTTAGTATGGTAAAAGTAAGTTTCATAGGACTAGTGTTATAGTTTTCAGGTTTCACTAGTTCTAACTCTAGCTTCTAACGTAACCTTACGACTACTTTATGTAGCGGGTACCAACAGCTTCACGTGCCTTCCAAAACATGGGGGCAGTCTGAAAAATTAAAATTCACATTTGTCAAGACCTAGAATCGAACGTGTGTCTTTTTTTTGTAAAGTTCCACTTTTAAGAACCCTCTACTTTGCTCTTATAAATTCAAGATTACAGTATGCTTTACCATGTTGGGGAGGAACTTACAAAACATTAATAGACAAAATAAGAACCACTCAAAATTTTTTCTTACGTATCATTCTTCATAAATCTAAGCAAACAAGTTCTTTTCCATTGTATCAGCAGCTGGGCATATTACCTGTTCAGCACCTTTTTATTTTTAAGGTAATGAGATTATTTTTTATTCGGAGTGGAAACAGAAATAACATCATTCCAAATCATCTCTATATCACAAGAAGCTTCGTTAATAAAGATTTTAAATTACCTAAAGTTAATAGAACAATTTTCCGCCATTCCTATCAATATCTGGGTCCGAAATTTTATAATCAACTTCCACTCCAAATTAAAAACACTAATAATCTAAAACATTTCTACAAAAAAACAATCACTTGGCTTTTTTCTCAACAAGATGTAAGTTATCTTAAAAATTTCTTAATGTAACTACCGAATGTAATTAATTATACGTTAATTTTTTCTGTATTATTATAATATATTTATATTATTTAAACAAACAAAAACAATCTATCAGATAGTTTTTAGCAGATGCTACAGCAGGCTAATAAATTGTTTTACATGATGCTAGACTGTTAGGTTAAGTGTTAAAATGTTTTTCTTAAATTTAATTATTGTTTAGTGTAACTGACCACACAACTTGATAACGTGGCCAGTTTAAATTTCTCATAAGTTCAAGTGTATTTATTGTGTTATTTGGTATGAGAAATAAAATTCATTTATTCATTAGTGAACTTGGACTGAAATATTGATGCGATATCTTGTAAATATATCTTGAGTAATAAGTTGAGGTCTTGTACAATGCTGTTAATATGTATATAATGTTTCTTGTAGGAGTTTGAAAAACTCGCCCAGTGCAGTCACAGTTGTTGACGCCCTACTGAGGGAGTGTGGCAAGGAGAAGGTCTCTTACAAGAGTTGCGCTCTTTCCGCCCTCGGTGAGGCTCTTGAGGCGTTGGAGGTCGACAGGTTCCAACAAGTCTACTCCATCGTGCAAGAGATTCTTACGAAGGTAGGCCCTACCCTTAACCACTCATGAAGTAATTCAGGTTTTGGCTAAGTTATAAAAATATTATAAATAGTTCAGGTCAGACAAATTTTCTTGAAGTTTTTACTATTTATTAATATTTATTAGTTATTAATTATTAATACCTTCATTGTGATGTTCATTTAGTATGGTAAAAGTAAGTTTCATAGGACTAGTGTTATAGTTTTCAGGTTTCACTAGTTCTAACTCTAGCTTCTAACGTAACCTTACGACTACTTTATGTAGCGGGTACCAACAGCTTCACGTGCCTTCCAAAACATGGGGGCAGTCTGAAAAATTAAAATTCACATTTGTCAAGACCTAGAATCGAACGTGTGTCTTTTGGGTTACTAAGCCAGTACTCTACCCACTCAGATATGACTGCTACATTTGTATGGTGCATTTCTTGTCACTAATTAAAAAGTTGAAATACTTTTGGTATTTTTCAGGAAGTTGATAACGAAGAAAATGAAAAACAGGAGGAAACCAGTAAAAAGAGGGAAGAGCTACTAGTTCTGAGAGAAGTTGCTTTTACGACGTTAGGGAAAGCATGGCCTCGCAATCAACAAACACAAGGTGTTTAGACTATTATTACTATTTGATCCTTGTTGATATTGTAAATCTCTTGTAAGTTACTGCTAACGCATTAGTGGTTGTCACAGTTTCCAACTGGGAGGGTGGTGTGTCCTGTAATCCAGCTACTTGGGAGTTCACAAATTGTGAATAGTTACAAGCGATGACCTGTGGATTTGATATTCCCTGGTGTGGATTAACGTTCGCACTATTGAACACTATGTTTGTCCGCAAAGCCATTTCTCATAAATAGACCAGTTTGTAATTCAGAGGAAAAATTGTGGTTTGAATCCCAAATTAAACTGTCAGTCCCTTAGATGCTATTAGCTGTTGGGATGTTTATAGTACAGTAGAACTTGGATAATTCGAACCTCAAGGGACCAGAAAAAAATTCGAATTATCCAAAAATTCGAATTAGAAAAGTTTATGCAAGTGGTCGAAATAAAGAATCAAACATCATGTTTTAACATTGTATATTAAAAAAGTTAGGTTAATGAAGATATTATTGATTAAAAATCCTAATTTTTGTTAAATGTCAATAATGTGTTTGGAGGGATCCTGAAACTAGCTATTACAAACTTTTTCAAATCCCTTCTCTACCTCCTTGATCGCCGCTATTTATTCTTGCAACGTCAGAGATTTGTAGGTTCGCTTTGACGAAGCCATCATACACGTGTTAACATGAAAGCAGACGAAGTCACAAATGCCAACACGAAACAAAGACGACATAAACCACCATCGATGATACACACAGATGTCAATGTTGTGATTCATGAGCAGTAGTGGACTAGTGAGTGGGGTGGGCGCGTTGATCTAGCTAAAAATAGTCTGAGGACAGGAAGCCCGTACGTCGTTTCCTGGAAAATCGCACTCAATGACTTGTTCACTTATACACGCACTATAGATTTCCGCTGTAAAAACTTCGAATTATCCAAAAAATTATTCGAATTAACCAAGATATTTTAACATTGTTTTTATATAGAATTCTAGGGACCAGGACAAAATTTCGAAATAAAGAAGTTTTCGAATTATAGAAGTTCGAATTATCCAAGTTCCACTGTACCAATCTGGGTAGGTCACCATTTCAAAAGGTGAAGGATTAGTTCTAATCTAATTTTTTTTCAATTTGAAAAGTTCACCACAGTGTGTAATATAATTATGATGTGTGGAACAGCCGAGTTCCGAGAACAGGTGGTTTCTCAATGTGTGTCCTGTCTGGAGAACAACACCCGCTCTGTCCAAGTGAAGATCATGGCAGCCGTGTACAGCTTCTGTGAGAAACTCGTGTTCTGGGACAGAGTGGCACTGTCCGCACAAGACCAGTCTGCTCTCCATTGTATTGTGGAGAAAATCGCATCTGCATTGAAATATGCCTTAGGTAGGTTCAACATATTCAGAGAGTCATAATGCATAGATTAAACTATTGTCTGTATGACTGTAAAATAAACTGATAATTTAATAAAGTTTAAAAATTGTTCACTGTTACATTGAGATCTTTTAGCTAAGTACCACATGCCAGCCCAGCAGCAGGGGTGGCCGTTGAATGTTTAAAAACTTGAGGCTTGAAGGGTTAAAACCAACAAATTTTTGAATGTGATAACAACCAATTGTCCATTATATCAAAATAATTAAATCAAGGGTAAATGATAAAAATGAAGAAGTATATTTTTTTGCTTCAAATACCATCGCAAAATGATTTAGGCCTAATATGAAAATGTAGCTTTGTTATCGAATATAAGATTGACGTTTCAAGGTTTTTTGTTTTGTTTTTGCAAAATCACAATTTATGTAAAATAATAACAAACCACATTCTGATACCCGGTGGAACTATCAACCTATATGCTTTGTATTTCAAAATGAAATATTGTGTTGCGGGTTGCCGGTTACTGGAATAGGTAGATGAAGAATCATATCGGACCTGCCAATTACATTTTAAAAGGATAAAAATTTGGTTATCTTGTCATCTACTTCACACTTCACAATTTTCAAGCAAATGTGTTTTGTGTCACTGATATGAATTCAAATAGAAAGTTTTGTTTTTATTGATTACTTTTAATTTTAATGCTCATTTTATATCGTCTATCCGAAGGCTATTCATCATTGTTTCACATTTGGATTGGAGCCGGATATCCAATTCGACAGAACTTTTCAAATATTGCCACAATTAGTAGAAGATAGATTACAAGACAGGTAAAGCACACATAAAATATTTTACACCTCTACGAAACGTTTTCTGTGGGAAAATACAGATGACGCGATAATTTCAAAGTTATCTAAAACTTGTTTAACTAATTTAAATTTTATTTAAACAATTATTAAAATTTTAGACAGTGGATGTTTCAGTCTGTACCTATATTCCTTTATTATGTAACATTAAATTTACCAGAAATAAGTATTACTTGTTTATCATCTTATTTTGTCTCTTCTGTGTTATTTTATTCTGGGTAGGCTATTTGTCTTATTTCACCTTTTTATTAAAAAAAAACTCATTGTGCCTAAAAAAGTTTAAAACTTCACATTGGTAATTTTATATGGACTTAGAAGACATTTTTCTTATCTTTTGTTAGTAGAAGCAGCAAAGGATTTTTAGGTTTTTCAAGAATTCATATGACTATTATATTATTTTGCTATGGGAAGTAACATAATTTTTTCTCTTATGCTCCAGGAATATCGAAACACACCCTGTTAAGAAAGGAAGCGCTCAACGTCCTCTTTCTTCTTGCCAAAAACTGCAAAAGTAAGTACTGTATCACAATTTCTTGTGAACTACCTAATCGATATATTAGTAATCAGATACGCATCTAGAGGTCTCAGACGAATCAGCTGATTATTTCCCCTCAATCAAAGTAATTTAACTGGGATGATTGTGTTTCCTGATACCCAGCTACTTAGTCACAAATTGTGAATAGTTAGCGATGGCTTGTGGATGTCATAGTCCCCGTTGTGTATTAATGTTCGGACTAGTGAATACTACATTCATCCACAAAGACAATACTCAAAATTAATTAGATTAATTAAAATTATGGTTCGGATCCTATGTTTAACTGTAGGTCCCTTAGATTCCATTACCTGTTGGGCTATTAATTAATCATGTCTAATTAACATATCAGCCTTAAGTAACGAAGCTACAAGATGACCCTACAATCATTTTGCATACATTTCTCATTCATACCTGAAGTAAAATACTATATAATATTTAATAATTATATTTATAATATATTTAATAATAATTTGGTAATACTATCAAGGTGAAGTAAATATGTACTGTACAAAATGAACAGCATTATTTGCCACGTTAATAGTTTATGGGAATTATGTACTGTATTATATATTTTTTATTTTCTATATGATTAAAAGTAACGTGTTTATATGTTTGCCAAATAAAATAATCACAATGTTTATACAAATTAGGTTTATTATAATCAGCTGCTGAATATTTAAAGCTTTCACAACGAAGCCGCAATGCTATTTGACTTCACAAAATTGCCAATCTTAAATGTTAACATGTATTTTCTGTTAGGCGTTACGAAGTTCGCCGGGTCAGCTAGTTGATAATAAAAATGTAATTCTAGCAGATTCTCCTCTCAACTCACCTCTGACTTCTAGTAGCTTACTTCTTATGTACTAGTGCTCACGCACACTAGATTGCACCTTTTGTAAATAAACTCTCGTAAATGGTTATTGACACTACTGTCATCTGAATATGAATAGGAAGTTCCAGTAGAGCTGGCCATTGCGACCATAGTTGGTCCTCTGTACAGCCACCAGAAAAAAATTCATAAGGATTGGTAAGGCAATAGAGGATAGTATGGGTCATCCGGAAAGAGAGAGGCAATAACTCTTAAGCCTGTTCAGCTCCAAGACCTAGAGTCATGTCCGAGTGCCATGTAACCAATTAAACACATTCGCTGTGGCACCTGAAACCCCGTTCTTTGCCTGGAGCGGCCTGTGTAGTTTAAAATCAACCAATAGGAAAATTAAAAGTGACCCATACAGAAATAGATACTGTATTATAACAAAGCTGGTCGTAGTTCTTTCAGATCCCAACAGGTGGCAGCACAATCTACATCACCAGATCCACCATCTTGATTTTAACCTAAATGTCACCTCTTGGATCTGTGCAGACCACAGTGAACGTGTTTAAGCATGAAGAAAACACCAATCCATCCCAGATTCGGACTAGATATCCAAGTTCTAAGGTTGCATTACCTTAAAGAGACAAGTTATAACCAAAGATGGAAGGGAAGCTGTTCATTTTGGATAACCCAAAGACTTACCAATATTGTGGCAACTTCATTTTGTTTTACAGAAATACAGCATCAATTAAGTGCAATAAATCAGCCAGAAAGTCATTTAGGGCCATCAGTGAACTTGGAAGTGAATTAGTGAAATGTATTACATGAATAAATGTCGCCCATTATTGGGGTCGATTTAGTTAAAATTTTGGTCTAGAAATATTGAAATAAATGGGTTGTCGTTGTACGAATTCACAAAATTACAAAAATGTAATATGGAAGCACTTGATTCAACATGATTCTTGAAGGCTTCAACTGAGAGAAGTACCGAAAAAAATCTAACTGCAAAAATTGAATTTAAGTGATTTAAGAAAATGTTGGTAATTACAATATATAAATATGTATATTATTTATATTTTCCATTTTCATTCTTTACTACTGAGTTATTTTAATTATTGACTGGGTATTTTTATAACCTTACTCAGGATTTATATTTAATATTTACAAAAATGAATTTTTGTAATATGAGCAGTGAATCCATTAAGTTAATTATTCAAGATAAAACCTTGAATTAAGTGTTTTGGTGATTAAGTAAACCCAGTATCAAAACCCATCAGTGTCCGACTGTGGTGTAGTTCAGACACAGATGGAAAAACAAAAACCAAAAGAAAGTACTAGGAGGGTGCTACACAAACAAGTACAAGAAATTTTTATTTTTAATAAAACAAATAAAGCTAGTCAACATATCAACAGGATATGAAAATATTTTCTTGTTGCATAAGAAAAATTAAAAAAAACTCTAATAAAGTTAATAAGCTTACTCAGTATACAAAAAATAACTACTGTTAAAAAAACTAACTTTAACTCAGAGGTGATCATAGTAGTTAAGTAAAAAAACTGTAATACGACACCCATAAAAAGAGAAAGGAAGTTTCATTAAAACCAACAAAATAAATAAGTTATAATATAATCCATCATTCAAGACAAATTTACAAGTTTCGATTTATTAAACTAGGTTTCAATTATCAATTTGAGTATATTACAGTCATAATTATCTGATTATGCATTTAAGTAAGACCATAATTATTGTAGTTTGATACAACGAGTGCAGCAGTTCTCAACAATGTCAAGCATTCAACACATGGAGTTCGGAGGTTCTAATTATCAAAGCTTTTGGAACTGAAATGTATTAAAAAATACTTTATCTGAACCGAAAAAAATGTAGGCAAAAACTACAAGATTTATATGATAAAACTATATAAAAATATATTACAATGATGTTTTAAAATAAATTAGTACAATTTGTTTCTATACACATCTTATAATCTGTAGTGTGTAGATAAAGGAATAATGGAGAAATAAGCACATAACGTGGTCCATCACATGGAAAAACAACATTCTCGATAAAATCAGTCACCCTTCTTGTCCAAAGTCCTCCTGGAACTTTCGGAGTTTGGCCATGTCGTCATCGTTCACTGTAGGCTTTGACGTTGCAAGGGATCGCAGTATGTCACTCTGAAAACATATTTAATAAAGAGATGAAGTTGTGTGTTAATCATTAGTCGGCAATTTAAAAATACAATAGACTCTACACTCTACCTTATCAGGCTAGAACGTCTAAGAAGTAGAGCATAAGCTTATGGAGCTAGTTTTCTCTGTGTCAACCTCAGTGAGTTTTTTTGGATTTGATTATAATGGAATTTAGACTTTCTCAGAGATTATATTTATAAACACATGGAAGGATATTATTAATTTCTATAGATATGATAGATCAATGTACATCTCAAAGATGGGCATATATAACTGATGATATATGGGCCTATGCCATCACAATCATTATTTATTGATGTTCTATTTCAAACATGCACATTGTGATTTTACCAATCAATTTTCCTAGTCTAGGGTTTCATAGTTTTGAGAGACAATTTTATTTTCCCAGCAGAGATTTCCTACCAGTTCTTCAATCTTATCCTCGAGACAATGTATCTATTCATTCACTATGTACACTATTACAATAATGCCTAACCATAGTGACAGGTGGTTCGTAGAGCTTGTCTCCTGGCACATCCATCCATGTCATCTCGACAGCGCCTGGGCTTCCGGGCGAGCAAGGTGTGAGAAGGTCATCCACAATTTCCTCTGGATTGGTACGTGACGGCCCGCGCACACGACGGAAGTGCGTCGCTGTCTGTACCTTGCGCACTGGCTGCATCAGAGCATCACGCACAACGATGCTGATGTCTGCCCCGGAATATCTGAACAAATTACAGGGCTAAATTGTTTTAAATACATAACTGATTAGTAACACGTTCAACTCAAAACACTGAGTGACAACCAAGATGTATTAATACAATAATATCATGATCCGTGGAATAAAATACTGTTATGCTGTACTTATTTATTGTTTCTTATATAGAACAACTTTGTCATTTTTAAATCAACAAAAAACATTAATCAGTAACGAGTGTTGATGAGCATACCCTTCAGTTCGTCGGGCTAATTCTTTCATATCATCTTCTGTCAACACATGGAACGTGTTCCCAAGATGCAGTTTAAACATAGTGAGTCTGGCGTGTTCTTCTGGCAGAGGGATGTATATCCTCTTCTCAAAACGCCTTCTGATGGCTGCGTCTAAGACCCATGGGATATTTGTGGCTCCAAGAACCAAAATACCATCATTGTCATTTCCAACACCTATAACAAATTGAGTTGAACACAATGGATGATATTTTAATTTACAATCAATACAATACTTCTTGAATTATATTTAAATTGAGTCCTGAATTTTTTATCACGTAAAAAATGCAATTCAACCCTAATAAAGCAATGCATGGGAATTACAAGTAGAGTATAAGTGTACTATACCCAACCGAAACAACTTGATATATCCACAAATAAACCTACATTTAAAGGATGCGAGAAACTTGTAAACAAGCTGACTTATCAGAATTTCTAAAACCCTATGTAACTCATATCCTCGTACATTATCTCAAAATATATCAGGACAAGAAAATGTTTTAGAACAATGTATTGATACAAATTTTAAACAAAGCTACACAAGTCAAAGCCTCCATTACACACAAAAAACCTTAAAAACCCAACCGATCAGCACCTTCGATGAATAGAAAATCTATCAAATAAAAAAAAACTTTGCTGACAACAAAAATCAGCCAAAAGTATTTAGATAAAATATATTGTCTGTAAATGAAGAAAATTTTTTTAAAAAGTTTAGCACTTAAATACATCAACCTACCTTGCATTTGCACCAAGAACTCAGTCTTGATCCTGCGGGCAGATTCAGACTCATTGTCTGATCTCGACGAGCAGAGAGAGTCTACCTCGTCAATGAAGATGATGCTGGGCTTATGCTGTCTTGCCAGCTCAAACAGGTTCTTCACCAACTTCTCTGACTCGCCCAGCCACTTCGACACCAGATCGGACGAGGACACTGAGAAAAACGTTGAATTGTTCGCCTCTGTTGCCACTGCCTTCGCCAAGTAAGATTTTCCTGTACCTGGCGGCTGTAATGCAAATAAAAATGTTTGTATTTACTTCCCTGTGGGAAATAGGTTAGATCATTGATATGTCTAAAGGGAATGTTTTCAGTTCATCTAAACAGCTGTTTTTAATAACCAAAAATTTGATACAATAGCTCTGGTAGTTTCTATGGAAACAGAATCTAGACAATTCCGCTGCACTTTTTGCGTTATAAAATTTTGCATTACACAAATCTGCTAAAACACACCCCCCTCCGGAGCTTAGACATATCCATGCTAAAACTGGAATAACAAAAGTCTAAAGTTATCTTTGTTGTACAGCTTTTCAATAACAAATCTAGCGAGGCAAACATTACAACCTGAAATGATTCATGCTTATTAAGTTTACTTACTTAATACTACTTAAAAACAAAATTCTTAACTGCAAAAACAAATCAAAACTAATTAGTTGAATTCCTCTCCGTGATCAAACAATTTGTCTTTGTTCTTACAGACATCATTTAAGCATTTGGATATTTAAATTACTCACGCCAAACAACAGTATTCCTTTCCATGGTATACGTTTGCCAGTGAAGAGGTGAGGAAAGCGGATGGGTAAGATGACGGCTTCCTTGAGAGCCTCCTTTGCTCCCTCCAGACCTGCTACGTCCGACCACTGGACACATGGCTTCTCCACCACTATCGCTCCCTCCAGCTTTGCTTGCAGTTTCTTCTTCTCCGGGTCATCTGAGTCACTGTCGCTGTCACTTTTCTTATCATCATTCCTAAAAAAGATTTATACTTTAATTCAAATGTTATAAAAAAAACAGGTTACATCTAATTATAAATTAAAGTAAACTTCAATTTATGAGCCCTAATGCTTTAATAGCTTCAAAATTGTGTTAAAAAGTGTTGTACCAATAACCAACTTTTATATACATGAATAACTATTCGGTTACAAGCTAACTACGTCTGGTCCTATAAAGGTTGGTTAAGAGAATATAAACAAGAATCTTCAGAAAACTGAATGACTTCATAGATCTCCTTCTGTTTCCTTGACTAGATATTTCTCTATTGAGTTAATGTTATGAATAAAACTATAAAATGTAACGTGGTGAAAGGTTTTATTTAGGCATGCAAATGATATTTTCGTCAGCATGGATATAGGGCCTATCCTTCAGGGAAGTAAAAGGATTTCTTTTTACCCAGTTCTCGATCTGCAATTTATATTTTTACTATCCAAACTGGTGACAGCAGGTGGTAGGACATTGAATAATTTCAACCGAATAGCTGGGAAAAAATACCTCTGAGTCTTCAAAAGTGATAATTGATTTTACCTCTGCATCCACTGTCTCCACATTTAACAAAAATCACAAGACACCCTAATATATTTATTAAAATGTCTTATATATTTAGCAGGCAAAATTATCAAACATTATCATAGTGGAAAGGACAAAATTACATATTTCCAATCATAAACAAGAAAATGAGAAATACATACGATTTTTCCCCTGCTTTGACAGGTTTTTTAGTTTTGCCTTTCTTGAGATATTCTTTGAGCTTCTCAGCTCTGTCTAAGTACTGAAGACACTTTGCTCTGATGCTCTCTTTAGCTCTCTCTCCCTGAGCTTCATCTATAACAATAAGGGTTTTAATTTAAGATATTCAGTTCAAACTCAAGAGTTTTAGATGTAAGGCTAGATTGGCAGAATCAAAAAAACAACATTTGCACTAACAAATCATCATTGGCAAGGTTATGTAAACCTACAATAAATGTTTATATTTTTATCAGATTACAAACAAAATTACAAACCCATATTATTTTGTAAATTAGGTAGCAATTTACTCATTATCATGATTATTATCTTCATTACAGATGTATAAAAAATCTATAGCTAAATATCAGCTACAATATTCAGGGCGTGTACTTATCTTATCTTATTACAAATACATATATATTAGGCCTAATTCATCCTCTGAGTTATTAATACTTACATTTAATAGCGTGTAAGAAGTATTCTACACCATGCTCATACAGCCTCAAGGCTTCTTCATAGTTTTTATTTCTATCTTCTTCTGTTGCTTTGGTCACAAGGTCAATGGCTTTCTACAAAACAAAAACCAATATAATTTGTCTAACTTCCACCCTGAGGTTGGACATTATTGTGTACAAATTAAAAGAGTTTTGAGGGTGGTTTAAAAAATGTAAGCCAAATATGGTAATAGCATGACAAGGCGAGCTGATGGAAAATCTTACTTTTAGCGGTATTTCAATTGAATAAAAGTTTTGTTTATTACATTTTACAGTACTATAATTTAGTCTAGATTGCAGTTTGGAATAATTTGTAATTGAAACATACTTGACCGGCTTCTCATAGCAAAATAGGATTAGCCTAATTATACTTAATAACCTACATTTCAACATTACATTTCATGAGATCAGTCCAAAGAAAGGTCTCAACAAAATTTTGAGACTTTGAACACATTGCCCAAAAAAATCAATGGGTTTTCATCGAAATTATTTATTTTATTTGCGTTTTCAATTCATGTTTTTATTACTAAAGGCTTTATGTATGTATATGTGTGACAGACAGTATAAAAGTACGGTATGGAATTTATATTAATGTACATTCCATATTTTTTATTTTGTGTATTTCTACGCCGGTGGCATTTTTAACGTTTTTATGGGGAATGGTCCAAACCCCGGTCTTGTTACTACCTAACGTCGACCTGTTGTTAGGAAGCATCATTAATTAATAGCCCAATGACAAATGGCGACTGGGTCCAGATTCGACCCTTGCAGGATTCGATTCGGCGACCTTCAGTTTTGAAGGCGGGTATTATAACCACTACACCACCCAGCTAGTTAATTTTTAACACCACCATATGTCAGCTTTTATATATTTAATATTTGTATTCAGTGTTTATGTTTGTATGATACATTTAATTTATATAAACTTACTTGAAGCGTTGTCCCTGCAGCCATATTACTTGTTCAATATTTCTGCAGATTATGTTGGTCTGTAAAAGAGCAATATCTAATGTTATTTATGCGAAAATGGTTCAGTGTACGGTAATAAAACACTTAATTTTAATAATATTTCTTGCTCGATATTTGGACAACTTTAAGAATTTGAGTTTCAAATATATATCTAACTATTCTTTAAACTAATATTATATAGAAATGTCAAACAAGGTTTAGCTTTTAAGAGGAAGGCAATTTAAAATAAATGTTTTAGGTCTAGTTACCCATATAGGCCTAGGCCTAACTAAAACAATGGTTCTCTTGTTAGCAATAATAACAGTTTGTAGTTAGTGGTTTGGCTGTTGTTTTATCTTCAAAAAATTTGTCCAACAAAGGTAGTTCCATTTCAGTTTTATTTTGAATTTACTACCAGTTTATTAATAAAAAGGCGCTCTACAGTTAAAGAATAACCACATGTTTTTATACTACTTTACTTAATCTTAACATATGTTAAAAAATCATGTAGCTTAATTCCGATCTAATTCATGTTAAAAAACATTTAGGCCTATGCAGTGTATTTTCGAAAGTGGGAGAGTGACACGCTACCAATCATTCCAATCTATATTCAGAAGCCTATTTGTCTAGAAAATCTATGGTACCCAACCATATATCAAACTATGATCGAGATTATCATAGTTAAAACCATAGACCCAGTATAAACTAATAAATTGTAATTTGTTTTCACAAAACTGGGCCAAGACCCTAGGACATCATATTGGTGTGATTGAGTAAATCATAAATGTACTTTTTATTGAAATCACACTGAACAAATATATTAATCCTTCAAGTAGCCTTAATCTTGAATAAATTTAATGAGGGAGTTTAAAATTATTGACTTTCCTTACCAACTCCAGGATAAGATCCAACTGTCAGGAAAATGACGAGTCAACCAATTATGTCCGTTTAACCTTGACCGAATTTGGCAAAATGAAAATACCAAATCTATAGCGTAATTAACATTAATATCTCTCACAGGCACAAAAATTTCGTCGTGGTCTCAAATTTTAGAAAACTGACATATTATCAAACTGACAACCAACATTAATGACACTGTTTTTATTACGCCATGCATGAGAAAAAAAGGTTAATGATAGCTGTAAACAGAGTGGCCACTACCACAATAGTATAACCATGAGATTTCTTGCACAGTATAGGCATAAATTATACAAAACAGATACTAGATCCATGCTAAAAACTAGAAAACCATATAGAATTTGAAAAATAAACATTAGAACGCATTATAGATTAAAACTATTTAGAATTAGGGATGTTACGTAAACTTGAAAGTAAAGTTGACATAGTCTAGTCATAGACATCTACTATCTGAGATAGTCACGGATAGTAAAGTAAAAAATCAGTAAAACTTCCGTTCCTCTCTGGTACCAGGTTATAAATGTTACCATCCGTTCATCTATGCTGGTACTATTGAGTGAATATAGAGGTCTGCGACCAATGCAGCATTGCGGCCGTTCTAAATGGAAGACTCTCCGCGTCCGAAATTGTTTTAACAAAATTTTTTATTTATATCGTTCATAAGACTCGGTGCCCTATAAATAAAAATAATGCATACCCTATTGGAAAATACGTATTTGTTAATTTCTTATTATTGCTTACCAGTACACATCAAATTTGCGTTGTGTTTTAAGATAACTTGTAGGATATCATCCTACACTCGTTTCTCATTCATACTTGGCTTAAAATACCTTGTAGTACGGTCACCATTTCAATTACCTAATCTAGTCTAACTTTGATTTAAAAGTTATAGTTGAAAAATTAATTTACCGTTTATTTGAAATCCATAATAGCGATGGATTTATAATTATTTATTTCACATTAATAGGAATTTTCCTACCGCTTTAGGGTTTTAAACTACACTACGTTTCCGAAGGTGTAGAAACTCCTTCCATTTTCAAGTGATTACCTAATAATTTACACTAAAAAAGAACGAATAATTTACAGATCTGATATTATTATATCATGTTGTTAATAATGAATTCACCAGTAAAAGTATCTACAAAATACAACTGAAACGGAACATTTGGAATACATGTAATACCGGAAAAAAATATTTACTTCCCTTGTGGGTTAGATAATGCATCTAAAGGGAATGTTTTCAGTTCTCCTATAAATAGCTGTCAACAGTGTTCGATGTGTTATTGTAATTGTAGTTCGTCCGTGTCTTGTCAATATAGCTTCTAACCTTGTGTCATAGATAATAGAAGAACTGCTTGTGTATTTAAAAAATCATTATTCTATATAATGAAGGTTTTTCGTATTTGCAGGGTTAACATCTTGTTTTAATTTTATAACTATCTCTTTATTTACTATAGAGGTAAATTGTATCGAGGAAGCTAACCTAATTTTTTAAGGATTTAAGGTACGGTAATCTAGAATAATGCAATGCACAATAAATGCGTCCTTTAACTATTTCTCTGTAATACATATACAAGGGCTTGCTGGTCTTCATCTTTTACTTCAATTGGGGATTGATGGCGTCAATAGAATTTTGTTGAACAGTCAACTGGTGGCTATACAATGACAGTTAACTTAAACAGACACCACTACAGCTGCAAAGGAATTTATTTTTGGCATGTCAATGTATTAATACACATAATTTGAAGCTGTCCAACCCCTTAAATTTTTGTGAACCTCAGGGATCAAACCCACGACTTCTTGCACCAAGAGCCTAAGAAACTAATCGTTAAGCTAACCAGATGCTTAGCAATGAATTGAATTCCAAGGGGAATTAATTACCAATGAAATATTTTATCTCTTGTACAAGAGGGCCAGGCTTCACTGACCTGGATGTTAACATGCAGTTGCATTTTAGCCTGAACGTTTACCTCTGTTCTTCTTCAGTGTTATACTGTTCTTTTAACACCCATTGTCGAACAGCATGACAATCCGATTGTCTCAGAGGAGATTATGCACATATAACGCATGTGATCCCGGCCAACAGTGAGTTAATTGAATAAACCAAGTACCCTTTTTTACACATTTTTATTCAACATGTATAATCCCAGTATCAAGATACTTTTATAATCCATTTAGATAGGATTCAATCTAGTAACGGTTATGTAAATAAATAACATATGATAATAGGCATCACATATTAAACAGAGCAACTTATCGAACATATGAAATTTACTTGATCCTAACCCTTATCTTATTAACTTCTAAAGGCGAATCTGAGTAGAGGACATGACAAGACATGCAAGAAATTGTACTGCTGGTGCTGTTTACACGTACCATGAAAAGAAGAAAGACGCCGAAGCGTCAGGTTATGGCACTCAGAATCAAAGAGTTGGGAAGGATTCTGTAAAGAACTTTGATTGTTGTTGTTTAACGCTTCAGCCTTGCCGAGACCCTGTGGTGACGTAAGTAAATTATGTATTCAATTTCATTTACAGTTACATGACAAGACTTAGGTAATTTTTGGATACTGCACCACCTTAATATGATTAGCAAAAGTAATATTTTGTGTAGGTTGCAAAATTCACAGTTTTTTTTGGACACTTTTAACCCCAGTCTATATCAGTCATATAGGGTTCTTAAATAGTTAAATTAAATTAATACATACATACATACATATCCCATGTCGTCCCGGTTGACCATCTCCTGGCATGGGAGCCATTTGAGCTCTTCTGGTAGATTGTCATGGGTTGATAGTTAGGATAGGGGTAAACTAGGCTGGGTTGAGACACCTCAACCCAGCCTAGCCTGATACTGTGTACACATGATACACATCAGGTGAGGTAGTAGGGTAGCTGGTAATGACGTGGTTCTAAAAGATAATGTTTGAGTTCGAATTTGAATTATTTGAGTTATTAATCTGAGTTAAGTGAGCTGGCAGTTAGGAAAGTAGCTTCAATCATAATACTCTGGTTTACATTCAAATAATTTTAGATTATGAGAAAAACATGGGTTTACATTTCTATTTCTAGTGTTGTATATATGCTGATAAGCAGTTACAGTATGGTGTTCTTTAAACATATGTTATTAATTCTAGCATGTAGAAAATAATATCATACTTGAGCTAAACTGTATATACCACTGTAACAAATCTTTTACTTTGCTCAATTGAATTAGTTAATAGTAAAGTAGGCTTACTATCCCGTATGAATGATTTGAAATACCTAGGTATTTAAAACTCAGGGTTAATAATCGGGTATTTATAAAAATGAATGAAAAAATCTATATTTACTGCAGGCAGTGTTATTTCTATTGTCATGAAATAAGATGCCCATACAAATTAGAGAAATACCATTAAATATTTATTTGAAAATTACAAAATAAAATTAACTTTTCTACATCACTAAATAATGGACTACATAATGGAATTTTATGTATCATGTTATGATAAAGTTATAGTTTTATTTTCAAGATCAAATTGGTGGAAACTGATATTCAAGTCTCAAATATTAAATGTAGGTTATTAAAATGAGAAAAATCTGTTAATGTAACTAAATAACGGCCCTTTTTTACAATTAAAAAAATGTACTATCCTTTGATCAGAGATTTTTATCAGCTTGATTACTAAGTCTAGTCTAACTTTTACCTGATTGCATCAGCTCTGAGGTGGATAAACTGCTTGCATTTAGTGTGCTGGTCCTACTACCGCACTAAACCTTACTATGGCTAATTCTAGTAGCAGGATTTAGGCTGTTGCGCTAAATATTACCTCAGCTGTTTCTCTTTCTTTAAATCAGCTGATGTTAAGGTGTAAGAATATGTAATAGAGTTTAATGATATTTGGTAATGACTTTGAATATATATGCCTAATTTGTTTTATTTTTGTAAAATAGCTAACTATCCACGGTGAAAGACTACATTTAGCACATTAACATGTATACATTTATTTATATTTTGTAGTCTAATTGATTTTTTATAGGCCTGATGGATACTTATTTGATAAAGAGGCTATTCTGGAATACATTGTGAGGAAGAAAACAGAAATCTGCCGAAAAATGAAAGAGTTTGAAAAACAGAAGAAGAAGGATGAGGTAAGATTATTTGTGAAAAAGACCCTATTAAGTTTTTATTTTTACTTAGCTATTTAACACATTTGTTTGACATGATTTTCACACAGATCTTTCTTAAACCCAAATGTTCGGTCAAGATTGTGCGTACTGTTGATTTTCTCTTGGAAATTCAGTTCATCCGCTATCATTCAAACATCTTTTTGGCTATCTGGAAGGAGAAGAGCCTGCATACGATCAATGTTTTCGTCCACACAGGAGGTTGAAGGTTATCCCGTTCATGCATCTTCCTTGGCGCCTTGTTAGCCATCTTCAAAGTGCTTAATCCAGTTTAAAATGGATGTTTTCTAAAGCGCATTATCACCATAAACAGCTATCAACATTTCAGTAATTTCTTGACGAATTTTTTTTGAGCTTGACCAAAAACTTGATGTTGTTCGTTGTTGAGTGATTTAGTAAATTTTCACTTTCAATGAATAGTAAAAACACTCAAAATAGAGCAAACACTAGAAACATGATTTACACAACTCAACGTTCCGGTGAGTATTGACAGCTTATTAGGTCTCAGGCAGCACAAGAGGCTAGTGGGCTTCATTTAAACAAAACTAATACGTTTATGAACAAGTTGAAAATTTTTAGTGGTATACCCAACATACCTCCACCCCCTCCGAGGTAACAACAAAATGTTTATGAGATGATGTGATCCTTAGCTGCATAACAAGTTTCATGAAAAACGGTTGAGATAGGTCCATAGGAAAGAAATTGATTTTTTATTAAACTCTATAAGATTACATTGAGCACGCTTTGACAACGTAGCCTACTGTGCTTATCGTAGACTGTAATTTAAATGTACTCTGGAACTGGAAGCTGTCAACAACCATTTTTTTTCACAGACATACAAGTGGTGTCATATTATTTGGAATCTTTATAACTATAAATCATGAAATTTTAATCAAAATAGTTAGAGCAAATGTTGAAAAATTGGTATTTTTTTAAGTTTTTCAGGGGTAAACTACCCTTAAAAATAAAAAATTCAAAAATTGTCAAGAGATACAGCCCAAGTGCACCAGTTTACCTAATTTCATAACAATTTCTTAAAAATCAATGGGGTCTCAGGGTCTGTACACAGACATACTGACAAACTGACAGATAGTTAAAAATAAGTTTGTATTTACTTCACCGTGGGAAATGAAATAGGTTAGATCATGGATATGTCTAAAGGGAAGGGTTTCAGTTCATATAAACAGCTGTTCTTATTATTTTATATTAAAAATTCAATGCAATAGCAGCTCTGGTAGTTTCTATGGAAATCTGTTACATATTTTCCATCTTACATATCTCCAAAACCCCCCCTCAGAGCTAAAACACGTTTTTGGGTTCAGGTAGCATCAAAACGGATATATCCACTCTCAACTCCAATTAAAATATTTTGATGTAAACATTACTTTCTTACTATGTATAAGGGGATTATATAAATATGTACACATTACATATTATGTAAGTTGTTATAATTTCCTTCAATGTTTGTGGAATCAATGTAAATTCACAAAGTACACAACTTTGTTGCTTTGATGTTAATTTTTTTTTCATGTAAAATGAACATTTATCGTAAAATTAAAATTTAGGATATATTTTCAGGCAGAACTTGCAGAACTTGCTGCAGCAGAGAAACAATCTAGACTGAACAACTTTGTCAAATCGGAAAACAATATAGTGAGTTCTCCTCTGGACGCTTTTAAAAAAGGTGAGCCCTTTAGAGTTATTATGACCCAATTGTGGGTTTGTTAGCCTGCAATGTGATGCAAATTGTAAATGAAAAATTCCCTTATACGTTATGCCAAGAAAATTGGGGTGCTGTTTAACTCTACCAAATCTGAAGCATTTTTCAATATTTTCTTTTATAACTTTGACTTTTATTCCCAGAAATAAAATGCAGAGTTTAAAATTAGAATAATAAATGGATTTCACTGGCCTGTTGAAATCTAAAGATCTAACTAGTTTAAGTTTTCCACTCAGGAATGATAAATCTAATACTAAGTTAATAAACAGTATCGGTGGAACTACATACTCTTAAGTAAAATATAAAAAATACATCATTTAATAAAACTATATATGCTTAATTAATAAGACGTTTTACCTTATACATTCTTTCTATGGCAGTGGTGTGGACTACCAGTGTTATGACCACTGTCACATCATCAGGTAACCATATTCATTCTCAGATTCATCATACTTAAAATTGGTACAGAACACTAGATACACTTAAAACACGGATACACCATAAAAACATTTTTTAAAGCTGGTTTCAATGGTGATAGTCGAATTATTCTTTACCTTAATTGTTTTCGCTGAAAATTTAAAAAAATTATTTTTTGACATTTTAAAGCTCATAACTTTTGAACCATCATTTTTACAGACATGCAAGTGGTGTCATATTATTTAGTATTCAGAACACTATAAATCATCAAATTTTAATCAAAATCGCTAGAGCCCTTGGATAAATTTGGATTTTTAACGTTTTTTAGGGTTTTTAGAGGTAAACTACCCTTAAAAATAAAAAAATATAAAAAAATGAAAAAAGGTGAATATGTACATACATGCCAAATTTTATCTAAATCGGACCAACTGCTGTTTTCTCTTTTCTTTTCTTTTCAACTGCTGGCTGTTTCTCTGGACACATCCAGACACATACACACAGACACGTGACGGAGACCCCAAAACTGATATATCCACTCTCAACTCAAAGTCAAAATTTTGATGAAAACAATACTTTCTCCATGTACTATGTTTATGGGGAGAAAGTAAAATTTTAACAGGAAAGTTTTATATGATTAATTGGTTATTGTTTTTAATAGGCAACGGGAATGACAAGCCATCGGTTTCAAATATGAGTGGAGGGAAAGAGAAGCACCTTCCCAGTTTTTGGATTCCCTCAAAGACCCCAGAAGCACGTTTAACAAAAGTTGAAAAACCAGTAAGTATATTTAGCAGAACTGCAGAAGTAAATCAGTAGTGATTATTTAATTTCAATAATGGAAGAAGTTTACGTTCAGAAAAGAAGAAGGTACATTCAAAAAATAAGTTCTGTTTTTTTTGTTGTTATTTTTGTAGACTGTTGTTGTAGTTTGTTCTTTGATGAGTTCGTTTACAATGAGTATATGCATCGTGCACCAGCATACTTCAGGAACAACTCTGCTCAGTTTCAGTTATCGGTTCTGTGATGTGCTTTAAAAAATCATTATCAACACGCACACTGCGTGTGAGGTTCAGTCAGTAACAGAATATTTTTTGTCATCTAGGATCCTGTCTGCTACAGAAAATTATCGACATATTTAGGAAGATTGCGGTGATACTGTTAATACTTAAGCAAAGTGCGTAAGTGGGTACAAGAATTCAAAGGTGACCGTGACAAAATCTACGGTAGTTTCTTCTTTGGTAGCCCTTCTTTGATTATTGCAGACAATATGGTGGCTTTGGTTGAAGTAAGGATTTGTGAGAGTAAACACTTCTTAATAACAGGTTTCTCAAAAGAATTTGCTGAAGAATCGTGATCATTACTTTACAAAATTGTTTTTAACACCTTGTTTTTGATGTTAAAGAAGCTTCCTTTGGATCCCAAAATCCCACAGAACTGAATCCCGAAAACAAAACTTACTTTCTGAACATACCTCGTAGATGAGCTGCCTTCCAATCTCTTACATTCATTTGCTAAATTTATCCACACATCCTTTTCTGTAGAGTGTTTTTTGTTTTATTTGGGCTCACTTCACATATTTTAAATATGATCTTTTAGTTGTGTTTTAAAGAGTTTGCATATATAGACCCTGGCGCTGTGTTAGCATGGTACTAAATAACCTTGGACAATCCATTATCCTAGTAAGAAGCCTTTGGATCACTAGAGCTGCCTATCACCAACTTTGAAATTGTTTTAAGTGGTGCTATTGTTCAACATAAATGTATATAACTTGGACCTGTTGAGTTTTACAAGATGTTAAGTTTGTTTTTCTTACACTTCCATTTTTGCTGTTTAGGACAAGAACGTGCTGTGTCCGATGACTGAGAAGCCCCTAAAAATGAAGGATCTTATCGACGTAAAGTTCACAGAAGTGAAAGATCCTGATGATAAAAAGTCTCATCTGGTGAAAGAAAACCGCTACATGTGTGCTGTTACTCATGACATTCTCAGCAATGCGGTGCCTTGTGCCATCTTACGCACCACGTGAGTAAAATATCATAGATATCATAAATATTTATTTTAGGAATTTCATTAAAGTACAACAGTCTCGGTAATCCGAACAACCTTACTGAATTTAAATTAAAAACGAAGAAACATAATCTCAATTGTAACATTTTAATCTACAGCACGGTTACACTAATTTTACGTTACTGCGTACACAATGTTAATAATATACAATAACTTACTTTTTAGAACATAAGAATTCAGTTATCGGCTTTTGAAGTAACAATTATTTCCTGTAAGCCAATGCAAAGTTGCGACATCATCTCATAACATAAACATCAAGCATTCGGATGTAGCAGTACACTGTTTCTCGAGATAATGTAGGGAGATGTCTAGCTACACTCACAGTGCATCACAATAGGCTCGATTCTCACGGTCCGACTCTTTATCATCGCTTTTCAGATATTTTTTGTGAAGATGAAGATGAACATTAGAGTTCATCTCCAACAATGACTGTGATCACGTAAGAAGTAGGCCTACAGATGGCACTGTTTTATCATTGTTTGCTTTTTTGTGCCAATGTGTGTGTGTAATGACAAGTACATAAAGGATAGAACGTCTCTGCAGAAACACTTTATGCCGCTGGGGCAAAAAATGTAGTGGACAGACCTATATGTGAACTGTGATAAAATGTAAGTTAATTGCTCTAAATACACCGTTCGGGTCTAAAATAATGGATTACGTTTAATGAACTTTACACTGCACCTCCGGATAATCTGAACAATTTGGTAATCCGAACGGGGTTCTGTACCAATTAGTTTGGATTACCGGGACTCTGGTGTATTAGCTGATTGGAGCGGACAAAAGACAGAACGGTTGAGTGTCATATCATCCCTTGTCATAAAAGATCATTGTTGACAATACAGATAAGCATGTCCGGTGGAGGAGTAATGTATTTAAGCTGATAATTATCAATAAAATGAAAAGATATTTTAAAAGTAACTTACAGGATTGTGAAATATGATTGAGTTTAAACATGTTGATTTATTCAGTCAATTGTTTTTATAGTCTCTTCAGTAACTAATAAAAGAATCTTTAAAAATCCATAGTAAGTAAATCCATAAGCATAAAAATAAAAAATAAATGGAATTTTATCTATAGGCGAACACAAACACAAAATGATTTATTGGTAACTTAATAAATTGTGTAATCAGTTTTCTAACCGACTGTATGTTGATGCCAGACTGTTATCTATGGCCTTTTAACCAGTCATCGACCTAAGAGTTGACTGCAAAATATTTTGCTACTTTCTAAAACAATCCAGAAAAGATGAAATTAGTTCTAAATTTTTGGGAACAGATTGTAAGACCACATTGATTGTTCACTTTGTAGTGAATTATTCTACTGTCCGTAAAATTGATTAGTTAATGTTTTATCTCATTTTTTCTTTTTAGGGGAGATGTCGTTACAATGGAATGTGTTGAAAAAATTATAAAGAAAGATTGGATCCATCCACTCACCAATGAAAAGCTAACCGAAAAAGATATCATTCCTCTGCAAAGAGTGAGTATTTTAATTGTTAGTAAACCTTTTGTAAAGAAAATTATTTGACTTATCAAGTAGTAACTTTCAGATTTCAGGCTGATTTAGGATAGCTTTATAGGTTTGAAAAAGGCAATGAGCTGCATGTAGGTGAGAATTATTGAGAAGCTAAACCTTATATTGGTTTGAATATTTTTAATCAAAGTAAGGAACTTAGCAGAGAATTATTCCCCAACAATGACATACCTTTGGGTTTTTGCCTTGTGGTGCAATGCAAGCATTGATATGGTTTTGGGTATGAATTTGACAATGGTTATATATAATATACCATGAATTATACCTTGGATTTGAATGATTGCAAAGAATAATAAACTTTGGGTTAATTAAGTGAAGGTACCGTACGAGTTTTAGTTAAGTCTAGGTAAATTTGTTTATTGCAATTCGCCAGTAACATTGTTTAACTTAAAATTATACTGAAGATGCTTAAGATTTATTACTAATATTACGGCGATAACAATTTCAAATGTTTTTGTTTCAAAGCTGATAAAGACTTTGTTATCATAGTTAGAGATCTTCTGTTTTCAAACAAACATGCTTTACTATCACTTCCTACCATGAGACTGCGGCAGATTTACAATTACAATTACAGATTTACAAACTGCAAATATCAAACAAGCAGAGTAAACGTAACACGACCTTGCGAGTGCATTTCAGTTTTGCAATTATTATACACCACCTATAAGTTGTTAAATGCTTATTAATTACTTACTGCTGTGGCCACTGGTACCCTAGATCGTACTTTGCCTCCCCAGGTCTGCCTCCACAAGTCTCTGCTTCTTATATCTTCCTTCCTTCTCCCTAGCTTCCACAGGTCTTTCTCCACTTGGTCCAACCATCAACACAAACCAATAACAAATAAATCCAAACCTCTCTCAGTTTTGGTCCTCTACCTTCCGGATTATTCTTTAAGATGTTCTTTGAAAGGGAGTTGTCGTCTTACCTTAGAACATGCCCTGCCCATTTCAGCCTTCTGCTCCGTACCTCAGCGACAATATCGGGATCCTTATATAGTTCCCAATTATGTCTTGATCTCCATTGTCCATCCCAAAAAATCGGTCCATACACTTTCCTCAAAATCTTAATCTCAAATACGATAACTTTCTTTAATGCTTTCCTACTTAAGACCCAATTTTCTGGATTATACAGGAGAACTGGTCTGATGATTGTCTTATAAATCCGGAGTTTGGTGGTGTGGAATATTATCTTTGAGCTTAATAACTTGTATTTTATATTTCTAGATCTGCATCATTATCATTAGTGAGAATGACTCCCAAATACTTGAGATTTGTTACTTAAAAAAAATTTAAAGTCTTAAATTTCATTTTGGTTTCTCTTCTGGTCTCTTGGTCGATCATCATATTGTTTTCTTCACAAGTCGTATACTTGGTTTTCTCCTTGTTTATGTATAGACCCATTATTCTCATATGTTCAACTAGCATTTTTGCCACGTTTTCCATTTCTTCTGTATTGTGTGTAATTAATACTACATCACGTGCAAAAACTAACACGTCTTTGTTTTTCCTATCCTATTAATTTTACAAGACTTACTTCACTGCATTGTGTTTTCATTTGTGTTGTAGGGCGGAACCGGCTACTCCCAGACTAATACCAACCTCGAGGGGAAACACGAACGGCCAGTCTTACAAGCTTAAGTCTGAATCCATACATTAATATAATATAAATATAAATAATACAGTTTTAATTTAATTGTTGTTTTTATTACCATTATTGTTTTTACCTTGTGGGATAGTGTATAATAACTTGATATTCAAGGTTAAAGTATAAAATAGATGATGTGTTTAATATTTAACCTTCCTGAGGTTGCTTAAAATTTTAAACCCCATCTCTTGCTCAAGGAGGTTTCCTTCAGGTTTTAAATAAATACACAAAATGTATTATAAATACTTTTATTGATTGAAATACAACATATAACATGATTATAAAATAGTTTTTCACGTTATATCGCAGCAAAATATTCTTAAAAATTTAAGTATTTAGTATAACAATATTACTATTATGAATAATACGAAACTTGTGTTTTTTTACTTAAATACTTATATTTCTCTAAATGACAGTTTTTTCGTATACAAATGGTAAAAAATTAGAGCATAAAAATTTTTATAAAATAATATTTAAAATTTATATGTTTGAATATATAAATTTATTAACATTTATTCATACAAAATTTATACATTACATGCATGGGGGGAGAGAGGCGACAGCTACACAGAAGGTCAGCCACTGCCAAAAATCAAAGTCAAATTTGTGTCCTCTAAAGGTTAAACAAAAAATTGAAGTGTGGTACTACAGTGAAATTCAAAAATTTTATTTTCAAATGTTTGACAGTTAAAGTATGACATTTTAGCACTTGCCTGAAATATTAATTTCATACAGTACAGTATGTCTTGTTTTTGATGGCAATTTTTAGTACATTTATTTAATTTATACAGCTTAGCATCTTTTAATACATATAGGTCCCCAGTAGCACATATCATTGGGCCAATGTTGGAAAATGATCGTTTTCCTCTAGTAGACCAATGGTCAGTATGTCACACAGCACGAAGTTGGCCCATTGATGAAATAACCGACCATTGTTTTTACAATAAATTAATTAAGAATATTGAAAAAATATCAAAAAAAAAAATTTTATACGGTTGTGTAAAATTGACAAAAAATAATAACATGAAAGCCCAAATACCCAGGATCATTACATCAAAAAGAGCAATTTTTCTATTCTTGTATTAAAGATTAATGCCTACAACTCAACGTTGGCCCCAAGTCAAAATGTTCTGTTAACGTTAAACAATTATTTGGTTGGCCTACATATTGGAGAATGCCTACCAACCGTTAAACTGTTTCCCTTCCGCGCTGACATTAATCCATCGTTGGCCCAACAATGTGTGCTGCTGGGGGTCATGACACCAAATTTGTAGCGAAAGGTTTAAAGTGATCGGGGGATATTATCGTCAAAGGGTAGATCATTATAGGGTTTGTGTTGGACTTCATCTGAGGATTATTACTTATTTGATGATTACTATCAACTTACTACCCCTGCGGTGGTCTCGGGGGCTAAGCCTCTCCTCAGATGTTTCGAAATATCTTAAATTGTTCTAAAATTCAACTAAAAATTATAAACAAAGTTCAAAAAGGGTAATATTTAGGGACTTGGTGTTAACGACAACTAAAATCCGCTACGTTGGCGCCTACATTTATAGACCTCCAAAATGACATATTTTATTAGATTATCAGATCAAAAATGTTGCGTTATAAATCATTTCCTGTAGTATACAATTTTATTTTTCTTATTTCAAAATTCCACATAGGTTTTGTGAAAAAGGTCTGTTATTCATCAACGTTCTTAAAATCGCAAAATGTCAAATTTCCAAATTAATTACGCTGTAATTTGAAAAGTTTTCACTAAAAACTTGAAAAAAATATGACAAAGTATATTTATGATACAATCATCAAATAAAGTGAAAAATTATGATTTTTAAAATAGTAAATTTTTTTCTCACACAGGGTAAGGTAGCAAAGTAAGTTTTACTGACATTTTAAAAACTAGTACAATACAAAATTTATTTTTTTATTTCCTTTGCAGATAAAAACTAAAAACATTAGTCGGTACATAAATTAATATATAATGTTCAAACTGAAGAGATCTTATTTCTCTATGTACTGATTTTCTCGTCAATTCTATATAGAGAACTGCCAGAAGTGTCCAGCCTTCAGGACGAAGCGGTAGTGGTTATTCAGCTATTATTTAATCTCGCATGGTCGCGAATGGATACAAGCATTCACAGTCATCAGTTCATGACCTTGACGATAATATAATTATGTAACGTGGACAATCATTCCCGCGGGCTCCGACGAGTGCTGCCGCCGCGGCCGCTTTTAGAACTAGTTTGACGTCAGCTCTTGCTAAGCAAACGTGCCATTAGACATAAACATAAGTTTAGAAGTGTTTTCTCCTGTTGTTGTTGTAATATTTTGGTGAAAGATATTTTCTAGAGTGTTTTTTTGTGATATGTGCCTGACCAACTTGGATTACCAAAGGATTTCTTTCATTACCTGGTGAGTGATAAGGTTCAATTTCGCTTGCTTGGTGGTTGTTATCAATCGTTTTTCGAAGTTTTCCAAGAATTCGGTTGTGTATTTTGTGTTTAACGTGAAAATCATCAAAACATTTGATATTTTTTACTTTTGTTTATTGCTACCTTATCTGTGTCTACGTTTAGAGACCTTAACCTTAAAATCAGCTGTGCGCGGCCTTCCTATAACGACTGTTACGATGATTACATAACTCGAGTCAAGTTTGTTATCATGAAGGTTTCGACATCAGCCACTGGGCGCCCTTATAACACTTTTTCATTAATCTGGAATTTTCTGCTGTTAAAATTATTTTCTTAGAATTTTAACTGTTTTTGCTATGAATATCACAGTTTACAAATGTTTTCTGCAGATAAGCATTGAAACACTTATTCTCGGTTTGTTACTGCAGAATTTTATCTCGTACTACGTTTTGTTGTTTACAATAATTTTATTTAAATGTAGAAAAAAGTAGTTCTTAATTATGTACGAGTCATTTAATCACGCTTCCCATAACCTTATGTAAGAATAAATATTATCTGAGGGAAAAGAAACAAGCAAATGCTAATTATTTAGGAGTTACGTACGTATATTATTTGGAAGGTGTTAAATTAACAGAACGGTAAAGTGCATCAATAACTGTAGAAACTTGGAGGAAATATATTAGATTATTGAAATGGCGATTATGAATGAGGATTGAGTGTAGAATGATTGTGGCGATCTTGTGGTTTGGTTACTGACTAAGGCTGACATGTTCCTTAGACGGGACTGTTATTTAATAGCCTAACAGCCTATGATTAGATTAGAGCATTGAAATGGCAACCATACTACAATGTAGGTTTAAGCCAAGTATGAATGAGGATTGCGTGTAAGATGATTGTATTGTGGCGGAGTTATGTAGATGTAAAATAACCACAGACTGATTTCCGTTATTAACTGATTAATTAATGTGATGAAACTAAATAGTTTAACTTACCTAAGGAATCTATCCACGGTTGAATTACGAATTGGACTAATTTTTCTTTATGGATTATTCTCTAAGGGTGGAATGTAATAATACGATAACCGTAAAAAATTAACTTTTAAACGGTTAGTTATGCTAGTTGAAGGAAAATAACCACAGACTGATTAAAAATTAATCCACAATTTTAAACGTCTTAGCTCTGGGGAGGTGTTATTTGCGTAGTGGCTTCATATGGTTAGTGACGTAGTTAGGGTTTAAGAACAGCTGTTTAGATGAAATGAAAACATTTCCTTTAGACATATCCATGATCTAACCTATTTAGCACAGGTAAGTGAATAAAAAACACTTCGTATTAAACATTTTACTAAGATATAAATAGGCATTAATGATGATACGAAATAACACGCTAGTGTACATTTGAACCGTAAACTAGGGCATGACGGTCAGTGACACAACAGTGATTGGCCAAACAAAACATAACATAAATATAGGCCTAATAATCGTTGCAGCGTGATGTGTAGGAGTATTGCGCAACGGGTCGTACATAGAGCATTGGCCCCGATAGTGTAGACATGGCATTTAGATATACAGAGTGTGCCGTAACTATGTAGACAAAAATCTATTTCACGTTACTCCTTGGATAAAAGCAAACACATTTTGTAATAAGAACGTTTGGTGTCCTATGCCCGTGCCTGTAGTTTCTCGACTTCCATTCTGTCCCTGTGTATTTAAAATGATTAATTTGAACCACCTGACTTTATTAGAGACTCAACGTTCGCTTGGATGAGTAAGGGTCAACTTTAGACCAACTTTAGGGTGTACTATCGGAGATCTCTAGTTGGTACTATTTCAAAGTGGGTGCCAAATTTCAAAATTTAGAAAAAATATTGCTAAGATACCTAAACGTTATAAAATACATGGTATAGCGATCAAAAGAATATTGATATATAAAACGCTATAAAATGGAAACTAATTGAATTTATGGAAACTGAATATGCCTAAAGCATGACAGGAGCAGAAACGAATCTGAAAAATCAAAGATCATTAAAATCGGTCCAGCCGTTCTCGAGGTATAATGAGCGTAACTAACACGACTTTGTTTTATATATTTAGATATTTTTAAAGATTAGTGTAATATCGTTATTTTTTCATTACTGTCGTATCAAAATCGAAGTTTATATTGTTGCTGATATCGAATATCGAATGATTCTCGATATCGGAACATCTTTATGTGCGGTGGAATTTGTTATTACCGCTATATAATTATCCGAGAGGTCATTTCCTCCAGTGACCGAGTGGGTTTTCCTGCAGTTCCGAGAGAGGAAGTGGTGAATAGTGGATAGAAGTATATGGTGTTTGATACCAATTATAATAGTTAATTTATTCGTTGGAAATCCCAAACAGTTTGTGACAGTAAGATGATAACGATAGTCTTATGGAATGCATCTTTTAAAACCCTTTTTACTTTTATCTAAAATATCAACCTACCTAATGAGTGTAAGATGATTGTGGCGCGATCTTGTAGTCTTGGTACTGACTAAGGCTGACATGTTTCTTAGACAGAACTGTTAATTAATAGCCCGACAGGCGATGGCAACTAAAGGACCTACAGTTTAACGTGGAATCCGAACCACGGCCTCTGAATTACGAACTGGTCTAATTATGAGGATCGTCTTTGTGGTTTAACGTAGTATTCAATAAAGCGGACTTTAATCCACACACGAGAACACTACACCCACCGACCATGGCTCATAACTTTCCACAATTCGTGACCTCCGAGTAGTTGGATGACAGGACGTCACCGCCCCAGTCAAATATGGGTTACATAGGTTTCTATAGAATAAGTGGGCATTTGCTGAGGATGCAGGTCTGCTGTAACGGGTGTGATATTTGCCAAATTATTCGCTGCCACCAGGAAGCCCTGAGGAAGCCTTGCAGTGCGGGCTTGCGCGTGGATCACTTTAGGCAAGCCGTTGATCAGGGAACGTATCTGACGAAATTTATCCGGTTAAAAATTAGATCGCTGGTTGAAATAAAGCTCAAAGATAACAATCTTACATTAATGAAAGCTTTTGGTGATAAGGCTGTTGTTAGTAATAGGCTGTGTACGAATTTTCGTTTGGGTAGCGAAAAACGAATTCTATCTCTACCGAAACTAAAATATTGGTGTGGTTGAAAATTGGTGGTGGTGGACACCTAAAAAATTCCCAAACGAAATCGTAACAGTAAAAATTAACCTCAAAAGTTACCCATAAGATAAGACACGGTGTAGTTAGTTATTAGAATGGGGCTCTTGAATGGATTGATTTAGAAATATATTTGCACAAACCAAAAGAAGAAATTTTAAGT
The DNA here is from genome assembly GCA_023375725.1 of Nephotettix cincticeps. Taxonomy (NCBI): domain Eukaryota; kingdom Metazoa; phylum Arthropoda; class Insecta; order Hemiptera; family Cicadellidae; genus Nephotettix; species Nephotettix cincticeps. Next base: position 5,040,234 of record CM041785.1, read on the forward strand.
ACGTTTGAAGTTGAACGAAAATGCAAATAATAAATTTATATTCTTACTAACTTAATGTGTCAGTGTTTTATTTACATCTAATGAATTTCACATATCTTCTAGTGTTACGATTGCGTCTTTTTGGCATGGATATATCTAGATTAGATTAGATTGATTGAAATGGTGACCCTACCACAATATAGATATTTTAAGCCAAGTATGAATGAGAAACGAGTGTAGGATCATTGTGGCGCGATCTTGTAGTCTTGTTACTGACTAAGGCTGACATGTTCCTCACAAAGGACTGTTAATTATAGCACAACAGCCGATGGCAACAACTTTAACGTGGAATCCGAACTACGGCCTCTGAATTACGAATTGGTCTAATTTCGAGGATGGTCTTTGCGGGTTAAAGTAGTATTCAATAGTGCGGACGTTAATCCACACAAGAGAACACTACACCCACCGACCATCGATCACAACTATCCACAATTCGTGACCTCCAAGTAGCTGGATTACAGGACGTCGTCACCGTTATTTGCAATATTTCATTTCCTTTTAGATATGACCTTTTGAACAGAGAAATTTATTTGCAATAAATCTTCAACAAGAGAATTATTCACGCATCTTTCAAGATGGTTAGGCCTTGGCATGGTTTAAACTAGACGTCTCACATTAAAGTATTTTTGTTAAAAATACTTAACCGTCCATTGCCTATATGCGTTTATTGTTGCCCAGTGGTGCGTATTATAGAAAAGGAGGTAGTAAACCATTGGATTGTGTGATGGAATAAAAATACAAAGAACAATTCATAGTGCCAGCTCACTTGATGTGACGTCCTTTTAAGACAACAATTTTCCCCCACTGTTTACCATTTTTGAAATAGTCTTAACAAATTTTTTATAAAAACCCCCATATACAGGCATTCGCTGAAGTACTGATCTCAATTCTGGTGTCATAAAACGTTCGTAAGGTAATTTGGACACTTGGTAAAATCAAATATCTTTACGGTCATACAAACAATTTGTAAATTGTCTCGGAATGTGTGTCATAACAAAATATAAACGTCTCGTATTTTCTTAAAACTTCCTAGTGCTATCCCACAAAGTATTTTATTTTATAGAAAAAAATAACATTCATTTTATTAACCCCGAACTGAAATTAAATTTAAAAAAATACCTTAGTAAAAGGACTGAACTGCTGACTGACTAAGGTATTTATATTGTTTTTAATAGAATCTATTGTCCAGAAGAAACGGTTCAACATATTTTAACCTTGTGTAAAAGCTCTGTACACATGTACGCCCTACAAACAGTGCACATGTCAGTGACGTTGAACATGTGCGATGAACTAATTAGGTCAGTCGAAGGCCGCGAGAGGTGTTGAACCTGTGTACAATACGTCACTACTGCGTATAATCTCGTCACTTTTCGACATATCGTCACCTGTCGATATCTCATCATATATCGACATCTCGTCATCTTATAACCTCATGATATCTTGTCACATCTTGACATCTCGTCTCCTCGTCACCTCTGGACATCTCGTAACCACGACATCTTGACACCTCGTCACCTGTCGATATCTCGTCATCTTATAATTTCTTGATATCTCGTCACCTGTCGATATCTCGTCATCTTATAATTTCTTGATATCTTGTCACATCTTGACATCTCGTCCTCATTACCTGTCGACATCTCGTCATCTTATAACCTCTTGATATCTCGTCACCTGTCGACTTCTCGTCTTCTTATAACCTCTTGATATCTCGTCACCTGTCGATACCTCGTCATCTTATAATTTCTTGATATCTCGTCACCTGTCGATATCTCGTCATCTTATAACCTCTTGATATCTCGTCACCTGTCGATATCTCGTCATCTTATAATTTCTTGATATCTCGTCACCTGTCGATATCTCGTCATCTTATAATTTCTTGATATCTCGTCACCTGTCGACTTCTCGTTATCTTATAACCTCTTGATATCTCGTCACCTGTCGATATCTCGTCATCTTATAATTTATTGATATCTCGTCACCTGTCGAATTCTCGTCATCTTATAACCTCTTGATATCTTCACTTCTTGACATCTCGTCTCCTCGTCACCTCTGGACATCTCGAAACCACGACTACTCGACACTTCGTCAACACTCGACTGTAAAAACTTCAGCGTGTGTTTCTGTTGTAAACATGACAACTCTATTAAATAGCCAATCTCGTCAAAATGGAGTACAGACATTTATGAGTAGATTTAAATTGTTAGTCATATTAGGAAACCAAACAGATCGGTCCATCCGAAGGGGGTTATGAGATTTTAAATGGGTTTAAATGGTTTAAGTGGTTTTTAATTTATTCCATGTCAATTGGTTAAACAAATACATACATTTGTAGACAGACTTTCTTACCGTAGGTAATCATTTGCAGCTATAGTGTTGTGTTTCATTTTAGGGGTTAGGTACACATTTTAATTGCTTTTATTTCAACATTGTGACAAAACTAACCTGTGTAAAGTTTAGGTTGTCTCATAACGAAAGTTAACTGCTACGAAGATATTAAAATATTTAGAGTGTTTTATGTTCACTGACATTATTAATTATTCAACGATCGATTCAACCCGACATTGGTGGCGGTTGCGACTAGGAACGTGATTAATGTTACGATATCCAAACAATTTCGTATTTAGTTTTTTTAACTCTTTTACAACACTCAATAATTTTGTGACCTTAAAGTGTATGAGTGAGGTTCCTTCCTGAAGGTTAGCCTTCTTTGCAACGATAAACATAGCCATGACCTCGCGGCTCAGAAGAGCAATCTGTTCGTGGTTTTTGTTTGCCCATTATCACTGAAAATGTTTATATGATATAATGTATAAATTATAATGATGTCATACTATTTAGTTGGTATTTTTAAATACAGCATTCATTAGTGTTACTATTTATGGAATAAACATGCGATATAATTCGTCAATTAAGTAATTTGGATGGAAACAAATTTAGTCAGAAGAAAAATATAGGTTTTATCTTTAATTTTACAATTGAGCGGTATTACATTATAACAAGAGTAGTCATTTATTAAAGAGGCTTTCAAGGAAAGCCTCTTTAATAAATCCTTGAAAGCCTTTGAAATTCATTTGATTTTAAATTTGAATTTCAATTCTATACATAAAATGTCCCACTGTCCCTCTCTTCTTCGGCCCAAGGCTCACTCCTGTACCTATTACTAGCTTAACAATACGATGACGAAATCCGTCACATATATTTGTCGCACCCTGTGCATAAATCGTACTACGAATAAATTATCTGGCCTTCACTCATAGCCCTAGCGTATTCATTATTCCCATCATAGTAATCGAATAGTACTAGAATATAGTAATACAGTAGTAGTATAGGATTGTTTAACGTGGTAATGTGCTTATATTAAGGCTGTTCACTAAGTAAAATCACATACGAAATTGGATCAAATTGTGTCAATAACTAATAAATTGACCTAGAGTCATGATTTGAAATACTAAAGTGTGTCTTTTTGAGCTAAATCTAATGTTAAAAAGAAAAAAATTGGTTGAAAAAATACATAAATAAATTGAAAAATTCATTTTGGGGTACAACCCCCCCCAGAAGTGTAATTAATGTAGTTCGATTGCGTTTGCAAACGATTTTTTTAAGAGCTCTCTTTTCCATTGGAAATTCGCTAATAAGACTGGATTTTTGGCTGTTCCCCATCAGTTATAAAATATAATATATAACTATATAACATGTAGAGTATAAGTTACTTCCCCCAGGCCCCCTTGGTTGTTGTCGGCAGTTCTTAGTAATTAGAATACTGTTCATTGTGGTGTGTAGATTGTGCGTGTGAAATTTCATAACATTATTAACTAAAATTATGTAACACAGAAGAAAATGTGCAAGAATAAGTCACAGGTAAAAATATAAACTGTTTAGCCACTCGCATAATCCTAAAACCAAAATATAAACTAAATAAAAAACATAAACAAATGCAAGTGCATGGATATAAGTGTATATCTTCAACTAACAGATAGTAAAGCAATCAGCAGTTGAAAAGAAAATATTTATAATGTAAAAAATATGGTTCCATAGTATGGGATCCATTTTGGGCCTATAGGGAGACACCCAATTGAGCTACAACAAAGTTGATGATCCATAAACCTTCCCCATGAAGTTTTACCTTAATGTACCACTTTTCATGGCAAATCGTCCAACGTTGTTAGAGCGCATAAACCACAAACATAGAAATATATATATATAAACATCCTCTTTTATAAATATAGATGAAGACCATCCTCATAATGACACCAGTTCGTAATTCAAAGGCATTGGTTCGAACTCCACGTTAAAGTGTAGGCCTCTTATATGCCATCGGCTGTTGGGCTATTAATTAACAGTCCTGTGTAAGGAACGATGTCTAAAAACGAAAAAACAACATGGCCCCGGGCTTAAGTCTTGCCATGAGACCTCCGGTAATAGCTTCTTCCCTATGGGAAATTCCCTAAAACAACATGGTCTCGGGCTTAAGTCTTGCCATGAGACCTACGGTAATAGCTTCTTCCCTATGGGAAATTCGCTAAAACAACATGGTCCCGGGCTTAAGTCTTGCCATGAGACCTCCGGTAATAGCTTCTTCCCTATGGGAAATTCGCTAGAATAACATGGTTCCGGGCTTAAGTCTTGCCATGAGACCTCCGGTAATAGCTTCTTCCCTATGGGAAATTCGCTAAAACAACATGGTCCCGAGTTTAAGTCTTGCCATGAGGCTTCGGTAATGGCTTCTTCCCTATGGGAAATTCGCTAATACAACATGGTCCCGGGTTTAAGTCTTACCATGAGACCTGCGGTAATAGCTTCTTCCCTATGGGAAATTCGCTAAAACAACATGGTCCAGAGTTTAAGTCTTGCCATGAGACCTCCGGTAATAGCTTCTTCCCTATGGGAAATTCGCTAAAACAACATGGTCCCGGGCTTAAGTCTTGCCATGAGACCTGCGGTAATAGCTTCTTCCCTATGGGAAATTCGCTAAAAACACGAGTTAGCACGATTGTGATTCGAACGCTTCATCCGTAGGTACCGTTACTGTGGACCGGTGATACTAGCAGTTCTAGTAGCTCGCAGGTCTACCGTTGCCGAGGGTCGTCGCGGTGACGAGATCTCTTGGGATCCATGACACAGTTGCGTCAATGTCGTCCCTGCCCGCATATGTGGCGGTGATTACCAACTGACATAATCGCCTTGTCAACGCCCACTTACCACCATACAAGATCTTCTCAACGGTGATGTTTTATACGGATCATCCTGTATGTTTTGTCTGTGAATGTCGATTTTGTACATCTCTGAAGTTTTTCTCTTCCGAAATCTTCCACAAATTGGACTCCGAATTGGCTAATGCCGTAATTTCTAAAAATATTAACGAATGACTCTTAGAATAGTAGCATGGCTGCGTAGGGAATAACAATAATAATTTATTTCCATAAAAATACATTTTGTGTAGGAATTTACAATCTTTGAAAAAACCTTCGGTAATAGCTTCTTCCCTATGGAAATTCGAAAATCGCTAAAAAAATGCTGTCCGGAGCGGTGTGTGGCGTAAGTCTTCCCAGGAAGGTAATAGCTTCTTCCCTATTGGGGGGTTTAAGTCTTATGAGACCTAATAGCTTCATGGAAATAGTCAAGATCTGGTAAGTTCCTCAGGAAGGTCATTGCCATGAGGAATTGGTAAATGATTTCTTCCCTATGGGAAATTACATAAACCAAAGTGTAACTTTGCTAAAGTTACTAGTGATGTTCTGGGTATCTGTTGCATTAATGCAAAGTATTACAGCTCGAAGGTCTACCGTTGCCGAAGGGTTCGCTTTCTTTTTGGGAACCCATGGCGAGATCTCAAGGTCCATGAACATATTTGTAGATGAGTTTACCCACCACATAATACGGAGGAAAATCCTCAAATTTTATTTTGTAAAAAACGCCGCAACTTCATCGAAATTAAAAGCTGTTCTGTAGGAAGAGAGTGTGTTGAAATAAATATCTTAGACGGAGATTAAATTAATAGGATTTAAATAGTTAAAGTCTGAAAATACAAATAATCTCAACAATTCTTAATCAGCATCAATTTTGTTGTAAAAATAGATATATTTTTGAACTAAAAAAAACTAGATACTATAAAAAGATATGGTCTTCTAGTAAGCCCTAGTGTCTGATTCTGGTGTGACGATGTTGTTAGGTTAGGGTTAATGTAAAACGCCTAAAATTGCCTCGATATTGCGTGTTGATCATGAAATGATGCGAGCGACTCGCTTACCTACCACTCTCTATAAAAAGGCATAGTACAAGTATAAAAAGAGTTTCGACTGCAAGATCTGTGCCGGAGCGCCGCTCCGGCTCTAAAAGCTGTGCCGGAGCGGCGCTCCGGACCGCTCCGGCTCCACTACACCACTGGTTACAAGGATCTCTGAATATTGGAGCTGTTTTTTAAATATTAATTACTGTATTCGATTTTTCTACAGTAATTAGATTAGATTATTGAAATGGCAACCATACCACAAGGTAGGTATTTTAAGCCAAGTATGAATGAGGATTGAGTGTAAGATGATTGTGGCGCGATCTTGTAATCTTGTTACTGACTAAGGCTGACATGTTCCTTAGTCAGAACTGTTAATTAATAGCTCAACAGCCGATGGCAACTATGGGACCTACGGTCTAATGTGGACCTACGTCTTTGTGGATTAACGCAGTATTCAACAGTGTGGACGTTAATCCACACAAGAGAACACTACACCCATCGCTCACAACTATCCACAATTCGTGGCCTCGAAGTAGCTGGATTACAGGAGGTCGCCACCATCTCAGTCGTAAACTAAAGTACTAAGATCGTACTACAAACAGACTTACCAAATCCATAACAACTTCAAGCCCTCTTAACTGAAATACTCGTAAATCTAGAAAACTATCTGGAGGCAAAGTAGAGGATGGTGCTTAGTAATTAGGAGAAACTTAAGTTTGTAGTTTTTATCCAATAAACGGGTTTGAATACCTAGGCTTGCACCAGTGTGTTTACGATAGATGGATTCAGCATGGTACCGTCAGCAGTGGCGAAGTGCTGACGTGAATGAGTGGTGCTGAGTGCTGATGCGGCCGACGGTCGTCGACTCCGAGTCACCTGATACATCCGCCCTGGCAACTCCTCTGTGGCTCTACCGCAGCCCGCTGTCGGAATCCTAGGGAATGGGAATTCCTACTAAAAGAATTTAGCTACATGTAGCTCAGGTGTAGCGCGCTGATCCAGTAAGTCAAACTTGCCTGGTTCAGAACCAGCTGTGGGTGACTCCTCCTCTTTCTGTTTGATCAGGAATCTCCTCTGGCTCACCAATCGCTGGTCAATGTCACGGAGAAGAATACATTAGATTAGATTATTGAAACGGCAACCATACCACAAGGTAGGTATTTTAAGCCAAGTATGAATGAAGATTGAGTGTAAAATGATTGTGGTGCAATCTTGTAGTCTTGTTACTGACTAAGGCTGACGTCTTCCTTAGACAGGGCTGTTAATTAATAGCCCAACAGCCGATGGCATCTATGGGACCTACGTTTTAACGTGTACCTACGTCTTTGTGGGTTCGGGTGTAAGAAAGAAATTCTAGACTTTTGAAACATCACATGAATTTTTTAATTAAAGATTATACATTGTAAAACAGTTTCAAGCGACCTTTAGTGGTTCTCAGAAATGATTATCTTGATGTCGCAACGACGAAGGTCACGTGTTGATCTGAAGTCGGCGTTGGAGCGATTGTATCAACTGCAATTACACTCATTGTTGATCTGTAATCAACTATGTTCTTGCAACTGCTCTAGCGCCACCATTGGCCGGCTGGCGTAACTGATCGCTCAAGATGTAATTCAATTTTAAATGCGGATGAAAAACAGACCTTGAAGACTAGGACCTCGTCCGAGTTTCAAGTATAAAAAGTTGTCAAGGTCATTTGGAATGTATGTGTTTTACATGCACGTTTTTAAATTACTGTAAATGCAATGACCGTGAAATTTGAAAACACATTTGGGGAACCTTGTTACATGGTATTTTGATTGAAAGCAAATAGATACATTGAAAAGGTACATGGTAATTTCTCACAGATTTAAAGATATAGCCTACCACTGTTCATTTCTCTAAGAAATTGTAATTGAATGTTTTTAATTTCCGATTCCATAAGTGAAATTATCGCATATCTGTTAAGTATCTCATGATAAGTTCCAAGTATCCCATATAATAGGTGACAAGTATCCTTTGATAAGTTAGCAAGTGTCCCATGATAAGTCGGCAAATATCCCATGATAATTCGACAAGTATCCCATGATAAGTTGACAAGTATCCCATGATAAGTTGACAAGTATCCCATGATAAGTTGACAAGTATCCCATGATAAGTTGACAAGTATCCCACGATAAGTTGACAAGTATCCCATTATAAGTTGACAAGTATCCATGATAAATTGACAAGTATCCCACGATATGTTGAAAAGTGTTCTATGGAAAATGTGAGTTATCCCATGATAAGTGAAAAGTATCCCATGATAATTGAAAAGTATCCTATGATAAGTTGACAAGTATCCCATGATAAGTTGTCAAGTATCCCATGATAAGTGACAAGTATCCTATGATAAGTGAGAATATCCCATGGCAACTGAGAAGTATCCCATAATAAGTGCCAAGTACCCTTTGATAAGATGATAAGTATCCCATGTTATCGTGTAATCATGTAGCCGTCCGTTATCCACGACACCGCACGACCCAACCACCTTGAGGTTCACATTCCCTCCCCCGCTACCGTTATATCTCACTTGCATTTCAGCCCTCGGCCTTGTCCATGAGATAGTAAACACACCCGTGCCCTTTGTGACTGCCAGCTCCGTTATGCAATGCGGATCTGACTTTATTAACGGAAAAGTTCAAGGTTTTCAGTGCCGTAGTTTTGTTGACAATTCATACATGACATAGATCGCAATGGGCGTAACGCTTACGTCACTCATTAGTTATAATAAAGACTATACATAACTAGTTTTAACTTTATAAAGTTGTAAATAGTTGGAAAAATTCCAGACCAGTACTAGACATTTAATCATAATGAATTTATTATGTGATCTTTGTTACACTAAATACTAAAATTAGATTAGATTATTGAAATGGCAACCTACACAGGTAGGTATTTTAAGCCAAGTATTAATGAAAAATGAGTATAGGATGATTGTGGTGCGATCTTGTAGTCTTAGTCTTGTAGACTGTTAATTAAATAGCCCAACAGTCGATGGCAACTAAGGGACCTACAGTTTAACGTGGAATCCGAACCACGGCCTCTGAATTACGAATTGGTCTAATTATGAGGATGATCTTTGCGGATGAATGTAGTATTCAATAGTGCGGACGTTAATCCACACAAGAGAACACTACATCCACCGACCATCACTTACAACTATCCACAATTCGTGACCTCCAAGTAGCTGGATTACAATAAATAGCATCCGTTGATTCTTTATAATTGGTAACCTTTTCATTCCTGGTTTATAAAATAAGGTGAGATGTAGTAAAAAGATGAGCTAATATATTTCGTCACAATATCAGGTTGTACAAGCTTATTATCAACTTATTCCCTGCTTTTCTTTTTGACATTTATAATGTCTTAGCTCTGAAGGGGTGTTGGCGAATTGTAAGATGGAAAACATGTAACAGGTTTCCAAAGAAACTACCAGAGCTATTGTATTGAATTTTTAATATAAAATAATAAGAATAGCTATTAAGATGAACTGAGACCATTCCCTTTGGACATATCCATGATATAACCTATTTCCCACAGGGAAGTAAATACTAACATTGTATTTGACATGGATATGTCTTAGCTCTGAAGGGGTGTTGGCGAATTGTAAGATGGAAAACATGTTTTTCAAAGAAACTACCAGAGCTATTGTATTGAGTTTTTAATATAAAATAATAAGAACAGCTGTTTAGATTAACTGAAAACATCCCATTTAGACACATCCATGATCTAACCTATTTTCCACAGGGAAGTAAGTACAATTTTTTTTGCATTCTGAACTATAATCTTCTTTAAAAAAAGTTTTATCTGCATATCTTGGTTGAATATCATTTTATTTGAGATTGATTTTTGTGCCAAGTTTAAAAAAGAGATACTATTATTGCGGAGTTTCTAAAACTGGAATGAAATTTGACTTGAAATTTTTTACGCAGAATTGTGATAAAATGTGTAATTTTCAATGTTCAATGTAAGCTACAGTTTCCATGTATCAGCCACAAATTGTAATTAGATTGAAACTCCAAACAAGCAAAAAAATATCTTACAAAAACCTCAAACATGAGGGTAGTAATTATTTAGCGAACGATTCTTCCTAATGCGGCGAATAGTGTTTCCCTGAGTGAGCTGCAATAATAACATCGCCAAGGCCAACCGCTCGCAGACTTGTCTGATCAAATCACGTGAATGCTCAGAAGGCTTACATAATCCCACATAACCTCAACACCACACTTGACACCACAGCTGAAGTTGCGGATCCACTCCTGTACATGTTCAGCGTCCACCTTCCTTCCGGCTCGGCCTTGGCTTCTTGACTCAGATACAAGAGCCTGCCTCCACCTTCACAAACTGTCCACAAGCTATTAATTGGGTGTTAATTAAAGTCGAGGACAAACTTGGAGGGGTGATAGTACTCAGCAAAATAAACAAACACATGTTTGTATTTACTTCCCTGTGGGAAATAGGTTAGATCATGGATATGTCTAAAGTGAATGCTTTCAGTTCATCTAATCAGCTGTTCTTATTCTTTTATATTCAAAACTAGCTGACCCGGCGAACTTCGTAACGCCTAACAGTAAATACATTTTAACTTTAAGATTGGCCATGTCCTGAAGTCAATTAGCATTGCGGCTTCGTTGTGAAAGCTTTAAATATACAACAGCTGATTATTATAATAAACTCAATATTTATAAACATTGTTATTATTTTTTATTTTGCAAACATATAAACACGTGACTTTTAATCATACAGAAAATAAAGAAATATAAATACAGTACATAGTTCCCAAAAACCGTAAACTATTAACGTGGTGAATAAATCTGTTCATTTTGTACAGAACACATTTACTCCATAGGTTTACATTAATGGATAATTCAGATGGCATTGGATAGTAAAGCATATTGATAATGGAAAATAAAACAACAGCTGTAGCTTAAGGAATCAAATGTTTTTATTGTAGAACATTTGTAAACAAACTTAGTCCCCATAAGGTTAACAATTAAAATTTAAAACGCTATAAAATGGAAACTAATTGAATTTATGGAAACTGAATATGCCTAAAGCATGACCGGAGCAGAGACAAATCCAAAAAATCAAAGATCATTAAAATCGGTCCAGCCGTTCTCGAGTTATAATGCGTGTAACTAACACGACTTTGTTTTATATATTTAGATTCAATACAATAGTTCTAGTAGTTTCTATGGAAACCTGTTACATGTTTTCCATCTTAAAAATCACCAACACCCCCGCAGAGCTAAGACATATCCATGTCAAAATTTCCCATGAACATATGTAAAAATCCCTCATTTAGCCACTAGCCGCTATTATGTATTTTTTACAAAACTCGTTATATCTCAAGAACTATTTGAGAACATGTCAGTCTTAGTCAGTAACAAGACTAATAGATTGCGCCACAAACATCTTACACTCATTTCCTATTAATTCTTCGCTTTTAACACCTGAGTTTGTTACAATTTCAGTGGAAAGTATCAAAGTATCAAAATTTTCTTACTCAGATCCACAAGTCCGCAAAGGTCGAATCTGGACCCAGTCGCCATTTGTCATTGGGCTATTAATTGATGCTTTGTAATAACAGGTCGACGTTAAGTAGTAACAAGACCGGGGTTTGGACCGTTCCCCATCAAACCGTAAAAAAACCCCTTTGGTGTAGAAATACTTAAAATACTTGTACGATAATATATGGAGAAAGTATTGTCTTCGTCAAAATTTTCAGAATTTTTGTTGAGAGTAGATGTATCCGTTTTGGGGTCCCCTGAATCCAAAAAAGTGGGTTTCGACGTGATGTCTGTCAGTCTGTCTCTGTGTGTGTCTGGATGTGTAAAGAGTCACAGCATCCCCCGTTGGTCCGATTTAGATAAAATGTTGTATGTATATATTATACGTATCATTCACCGTTTCAATTTTTAATTTTTGATTTTGAAGGGCAGTTCACCCCTAAAACCCATAAAAATGTAAAAAATCCAAATTTCTCAATATTGGCTCTAAAGATTTTTATTAAAATTTAGTTGTTTATATTGTTTAGCGTACTGTGAAAATGATGGTTCAAAAGTTGAAATGGGCTTTGAAATGTCAAAAAATCAACTTGTTAAGTTTTTCGAAAAACTAATACAGGTAAAGTATAATTTGACTACCACCTTTAAAAACCAGCTTAAAAAACTATACGAAGTCGACTAACGGTTCCAGAGATAAGTTAATCCAGTCCAAATTAAGCGTCCAATGTTATTCTTATGGAGAACATTACTAAAATAAATTTCTTCCTTAATTCCCAACCGCTTCCCACGAAACTTCGTACGCAGTGTAAGGTCACATCACCCGACAAAAACTTATTAAAAAGTCTTGTATTACTGATGGGTAGTTATGCCCCCAAAATGTCTAACAATTAATTTAACTTGTTTTCTCTTGATGTTAGTTTCAGAAATTAGTAAAATTAACAATCAAAATCAAAGATCCTCTGAGTCCACTGGAAAAATTGTAGGGTCTACTAAACATTTAGTTTGTGATTTCACATCCCATGATATCATTTCTCCCCCACTGGGACGGATAGTTGTGAGCGATGGTCGGTGGGTGATGTGTTCTCTTGTGTAGATTAACGTCCGCAATATTGAATACTACGTTAATCTGCAAAGACCATCCTCATAATTGGACCAGTTCGTAATTCAGAGGCATTGGTTCGGACTGCACGTTCAACTGTAGGTCCCGTTGCCATCGCCTGTTGGGCTGTTAATTAACTGTCCTGTCTAAGGAACATGTCAGCCTTAGTCAGTAACAAGACTACAAGATCGCGCCACAATCATCTTGCACTCAATCCTAAATCATAATTGGCTTAAAAACGTACCTTGTGGTATGGTCGCCATTTCAATGATCTAATTTAAATCTAATCCAGCATCACCTCAAAACACGAAAATTGCGCATATCTTTGTGGAGGAGGATACGCCACTCCTAAGGAATTCATCCTCATATGTAAGATACCGACCAAATATGCTGGGTTGTACAGGTTGTCCCAGAAGTAAAGTGCCTAACTCTGGTAAAAGGTTGTATGTGTCAAAATAAAGAGAAAATCAACAATAATTTTTTTCCAAAAACGTTTTGATCTCCAGATATCTGCCATTTTGTATTTTTACAAAATACTTCTTATCTTTGAAATTTTCTAACCGATCTCCATAAAACTCAGTAAGCATTTTTAAATAAAAGAGAAATACAGTAGAAGACAACTGGGTCCAATTTGAAATTAAAAAGTGGAGGTCTCTTAATCTACAATGATGGGAAAACTGTTAGGGTTTTAAATGACCACCATTTTGAAATTACAAATTGGACTATGTTGATTTTTGAAGTGGATATATCTTAGCTATGGCGGGGTGTTGGGGATTTTTAAGGTGGAAAATATGTAACAGGTTTCTATAGAAAGTACCAGGGCTATTGTATTGAATTTTCAACATAAATGAATAAGAACAGTTGTTCAGGTGAACTGAAAACATTACCTTTAGACATATCCATGATCTAACCTATTTCCCACAGGGACGTAAATACAAATATTTTTTACTGTAGTTTTCTATTATTTAAACATACTGAGTTTCATATAGGTTGATTGGAACATTTCAAAGGCAACAATTACTTTGTAAAAAAATGCAAAATGGCGGATATCTGGTAAACAAAGCAATTTTGCAAAAAAAATCTTGATTCTCTCTTTATTTTGACCCACACAATCCTTCCTCGGAGTTTGGCTTTTTACTTATGGGACACTCTGAGTAAGGTGAAAATGAGTGTGATGGAATTGATACACACGTAACTTTGATACTGCCACACGAGTCACCTGATACAGTGTTGCAGAATTCTCCACGGCATCGAGCATTTGCTAATAGCAAACAGCTGATTATACAGAACACGTATCCTTTATTTCTTCTTGTCAGTCCGTCCTTGGCTTTTGACCTTGGGCTTTTTTTCCTCCTTCTTCCTGTAGAAATCTGGTCTTTCGGATTTCCCAATAAAATCTTTCATTATTAGTACAAACACCTTGTAACTTCCCATGTTAAATTCCGATGAGTAATGTTTAAGAAAAACATTATTCAATTGTTATCAGTTTTATTTTTTTCGTGATGTGGAATAGGCTTGCACTTGACTCTTGTGGTTTTAGCGAATTTCCCATAAGGAAGAAGATATTACCGTAGGTCTCAAAGATCCGATCTAGATAAAATTTGGTAGAGACGTATTCCTAAATTTGCTCGGACGAGATGTAATCTATCGGTTAAATTTTGGGATTTTTGCGTTTTTCATTTGTGATTTAAAAAAATGTAAAATGATATCTTTTGCCACTAGAATCAGCTCAAAAAACTACATAAATTGGTTTAAAGTTTTCCTCTATCACCGGTTACCAGTTACGGTTAAGATATAAACACAGAACATTTTATTTTGGGGCTCCAACCTTAATCATTATTAAGGACTAGCCAAAGTACCCGTTCTTCGCACGGGCTAAAAAGGCTGAAAGGTGTAGGCTCTACTGATACATTTAAGGTATTGTTAATTAATTCTTCATTGTTTACAAAATGAAAATAACACGAGTGTCTACAACATTTCAAAGTAACATCTGTCAAAAATTGGAAAAGGATAAGGATTAATGTAATAGAGACAGTCGTCGGAAAAAAAAAACTTAAATCTACCATTATTTTCTTTTTCAAAAAATAATTCATGATTTGCAGTTTTTCTGAAAATCACTTTATTTCTTCTTCTTGAACTGTCAAAATATATAAAGCAATTTTGGCATAACAATTGGCAGTTTATGGATCATTAGAAAATGTAAAATTGAAAACAATCACGGCAGCTCTTTCTTCTTCTTCTCCATTCTTGCGAAAATGTCAAAATTTATTTTTCACATGTTGACATTCAAGTAATTTTATGTTTCATTCTCAAAAATGTAATATATTTGTCTTCACAGGGCGTAGCCCGAGGAATTTTAAGGAAATGAGTAACCTATTTCATGAGTTTAAGATCTATGTAAAATTTCGGGTTCAGTATTTTTCCACTTGAAAATCCACACAAAATAGATACAGAAACCATTTCTTGTTATATTATTATAGATAAGACAAAATTATATTTCTGTATTAAATCATATATTTTGTTGAAATGATATGTTCTCATGTGAGTTGAGATAATAATTTATGCTAATATTATTATTTATTATTACTAACACTTCTGGTTATTTAAAGCGGTCAAATTTAGTTAGAAATGCCTAATTTCAATTAAGCAGCAAATATATTCTTATTAATCTTAAAATCAAATAATTTTTAATCGAAGATATTTATTTAATGATAAAAATCATAAATTAAATACTTATATATCTA
Organism: Nephotettix cincticeps; assembly: GCA_023375725.1. Lineage (NCBI taxonomy): Eukaryota > Metazoa > Arthropoda > Insecta > Hemiptera > Cicadellidae > Nephotettix > Nephotettix cincticeps. The sequence goes on from CM041785.1 coordinate 5,055,873, forward strand.
AATATATTGCTGCAATTTGCGAACTGCTCATAAATGTGAAATATTTGTTTTCTTGCCAAAATCAAATATTTTGGTATTTTGTAAATCAGTTCTCGAATAGCAACCAGGATTGCATTAACGAGTCTTTTCTGTATTGCATACGCTAAAAATATTTTCGCTTGGAAGCAAAACGCATTTTAGGACATCGGTCCAAACCCAGATGGATACACAGAGATTTGGGCTCATAACCTGTTTAAATTGCAATATACTAACTAATTAACACAAGCAAGTAACCCAATGTGTACCATACTATTGACTGAACCCATGAGACGACGTAATGAATGCAAATACTAACGTTTAACTATTGACTTAACTGATGTTCTGCACACTACTAAAGCACAGTAGTTACATGACACATGTTTAAGTATAGAAAAACTGTATTGAAGTGTCAAACAGTGACGATGATGATGACTAACGTTACAAATGAGACTATTGTTGTAAGAAACGTGCTATTGGTTTGACACATGTGTCTTTTGTTGTAACGCATTATTCTTTTCGCCTAACGCATTACTATCTCACCATAAAGCATGTTCTCCTAACGTGATGCGTGGGTCAATTGACATAACGCATTAGTCTATTAACGTAACGGACGAGTCTTGACGTAACGCATGCTATATTGACGTAATACATGTCTTTCGAACGCATGATTCTTGATAAAAGCCTGAGTCTGTTACGAAAAACGGATGTGTTTTGACGTAAAACGCATGCTTTATGGTAATGACATATGCAACGTAGTCTTAACATTGTGTTTTGACGTAACGCATGCTATATTGACGTAATGAATATTCTTGCCGTGATTTGTCTATGTAACGGATTTCTGACGTAACGCATGCTATATTGACGTAATGCATGAGTCTCTTGACTAACGCCTGAGTCTATTAACGTAACGGATGTGTCTTGACGTAACGCATGCTATATTGACGTAATGCATGAGTCTCTTGCCGTGACGCCTACGTCTATTAACGTAACAAGTGAGTCTTGACGTAACGCATGCTATATTGACGTAATGCATTAGTCTCTTGCCGTGACGCGTGAGTCTATTAACGAATGGATGAGTCTTGACGTAACGCAAGCTATATTGACGTAATGCATGAGTCTCTTGCCGTACGCCTGAGTCTATTACACGTGAGTCTTGACGTAACGCATGCTATATTGACGTAATGCATAGGTCTCTTGCCGTGACTCCTACGTCTATTAACGTAACGGATGAGTCTTGACGTAACGCATGCTATATTGACGTAATGCATAGGTCTCTTGCCGTGACGCCTGAGTCTGTTAACGTAATGGATGTGTCTTGACGTAACGCATGCTATATTGACGTAATGCATGGGTCTCTTGCCGTAACGCCTGAGTCTGTTAATGTAACGGATGTGTCTTGACGTAAGGCATGCTATATTGACGTAATGCATGGGTCTCTTGCCGTAACGCATGAGTCTCTTGACTAACGCCTGAGTCTGTTAATGTAACGGATGTGTCTTGACGTAAGGCATGCTATATTGACGTAATGCATAGGTCTCTTGCCGTATCGCCTACGTCTATTAACGTAACGGATGAGTCTTGACGTAACGCATGCTATATTTACGTAATGCATGAGTCTCATGCCGTGACGCCTACGTCTATTAACGAATGGATGAGTCTTGACGTAACGCAAGCTATATTGACGTAATGCATGAGTCTCTTGCCGTAACGCCTGGGACTGTGACAGTTCATCGGTGCAGACAAGGAGGAATGACTCCTGGGCTCGGGTCTGGATGACAAGAGATAAATACGTAATCTTTAATGCATATCGACCGTGCTGCTGCTAACCCCATCTGCATAGGAAGAGACTGATGTGCTCTCTAGTGCTAGACGAAGGACATTAACTTCTACAAACACCTGACGCACCTGTCACAAGTGTTGCTTATGACGACTAATATTCATTCAGTCACAAGCTGGGATGGTGGCGACGTCCTGTAATCCAGCTACTTGGAAGTCACGAATTGTGGATAGTGGGGAGCGATTGTCGGTGGGTTTAGTGTTCTCTTGTGTGGATTAACGTCGGCACTATTGAATACTGCGTTAATCCGCAAAGACCATCCTCATAATTACACTTAAGCACTGAAGGTCCCTTAGTTGCCATCGGCTGTTGGGCTATTAATTAACAGTCCTGTCTAAGGAACATGTCAGCCTTAGTCAGTAACAAGACTACAAGATCGCGTCACACTTATACCCTTTCATACTTGGCTTAAAATACCTACCTTGTGGTTTCCATTTGAATAATCTAATCTATTTAAAGTGGCTTGTGCAACTTCTGCGGAAATACAATCTCTGGTATGGCCTGTGATTTAAAGATAGTCAATTACGTTAAGAGTAGAATAGATTGGTGTTAAACTTGATTAAGCCACCTCAGGATTTGAAACAAACTTTAGTTTCGAGAGAAACAAGATCTGATTTCTTCACTCGAGTCTATTCCTAATGTAATTGTGTGTCTTAAAGTAAACGGTAATGCTATATCTGAGTTATAATTTCTGAACAATTGTCATAATCATAATATGTATTTAATCGTATTCCTGATATCAGTTTTCAAATTCCTATACTTTTGAGCTGGATTAATTTTCTTTTATATGTATTACTGATATGAAAAAAATCCTTCTAATGTCACACTTTTCTCAATACATTATACCTACCCTTACAACCCTTACAATGGTTTTTTAAAGTATCTTGAGTTCTAGAAAACTAATTAACGTTCCAACTTGATAAAAGACACAGTGAAAATGTCTCATGGTCCCAAGTAATTTTTTACTTCTAACAGAACGAAATTAAATTATTGTACTTTTATTAATTTTACATATTGCCAGGAACCGTTTTGACTTATTTTTGAGAAAAAAATTATTTTAACTGTCTCAGTCCATGACAACCGGGAAGTCGTTCATTTGCTTTAACAATTGTTTATATTGCTCTGTCTACAGAATACGTCTTCATCAAGGGATAGCTATTTCGTTTCATATTCACTTATACGGTTCTCTTACTATATCTTAGTTGAAAATGTACATCTCAGATCGAAGCACTTTTATTTGTTTATTTTGTTTACAGTTTGGTTTTAAGGTTATGCGAGTGACTAAACAGTTTACATTATAACTGTGACTTTAATTAGTGGTTATTAATTAACAGTCCTGTCTAAGGAACATGTCAGCCTTAGTCAGTAACAAGACTACAAGATCGAGCCACAATCATCTTACATTCAATCCTCATTCATACTTGGCTTAAAATACCTACCTTGTGGTATGGTCGCCATTTCCAATAATCTAATATAATTACTAAGGACTGCCGACAACAACCACGGGGGTCTGGGGAGAGATGCCTTTTCCCAAATCAGCGATTTGAGCGTTTGCGTCAGATCACCGATTCATGCTTCATATGGCCGACGCTACAAAAATAAATGCGAGCTGAATCAGAAGGGCATGTCAAATCGCCAATCAATCAATGATCAATCCGCCTTGAGCATGCCCGTCAGATTGTAACCACAGATTGTTCAAGCGATTCTAATACGAAGTGACAATCTGACGTTTCAAATTTTGAAACATTTGGCCGATCTGTCGGGATACAGGTGTTAGTGAAAAATAGCTCCGAGAGTTTAAAAACACTCCTAGGCACAAATGGCGATCCAGAACGGAGATACATGTAGCTTGTGTAAATATGTGCATATGAATAAGGGTGGTTGTGAAAAACAGAACATTATCAGGTTTCCTATTCGGACCAATGTGTAGGGGTTGTGTTGGGCGGGGGGGGGTGCGGTGTCAGTGCCAGACACCTGCGCTGGGCAACTAATGACATGCACAAGAATAGACAGTCTCCTGTCCGCTCCAGCGGGTCACCTGGCTCCACCCCTACCCTCCTACCTGCACCCTCTTCACCCTCGCCCCTCGCTCTTTTGTCGTAGAGTAAAATCCTTTTACGACACAGCGGGTCACTGGATTATTGGAGTAGCGACCTCACACGCATGCTGGATATTATATGAGCACGGTCAGGAATATTGAATAAAAGTGTTCTTCGGTTAGGGACACGATTACTGGAGGAAACCGCACGAAAGTAGTCCGTTTAGAGTCAGTGCGGTGTTGCCAAGTTGCCCTATGATAGGCTAAATAAAAAACACTGCTGGACAAGAGGTGGTGAGGGGGAACTAGCTTTCCAAGACCTCACGGTAAAAAAGGTAGGAGTCATAAAGAAAAACAAATGACGTCAGTAAATCGAATGTAAATAATCAATACTTTAACATTCTGATTCTGACTTAATTAATCAACTGTTAAATACCTTTTCTTTACTCTACACACGAAAGTACATTTTATAAACGTAAAATGAGCTAAAAAATGTATTAATCCCGCGACTGCATAGCAAAATGACACAACGTTAAGTTTCTGTGCATTTGTGGTACACGGAATGTAGCTTCTATGGGATTTCCATATACACACCGATCAGCTGTTCTTACATTAGGCCGATCATGTGCCGATCGACATAAGCACGGTCTGCTGCGACGGGGGTATTTTTATATTACATTGAAAAATAATGTTCAATACTCATTTCTAAAGTGCCATTGCGGGGCTCAATGGCTTTTTCCACGCTGGGCTTCACCTCCGCGTAAATGCAATCTCTTCCCGCAATTAGTCACTTTCGAGACTAAGAATGAAAACTACTATTTTACGAAGTTTATTATTTATTTCCGATTCACTGACGTCATTTGTTTTTCTTTATGACCTCTACCGTGTGTCTTCTAGTAATCGTGGTTTTAGGGACAGTTCTGGAGGCAGAGGCCCATCGCCATCTTGGATAATCTATCGTAGGGGAACAGTGTAACCAGCCCATCAGCCTGACACAGCAATGCGTCAACACTTCTTAATTCATACTCATCTTTCATATAGTTTGATTAACATCTGCAATTTCACCTGCTCCGGCCCTGTTCTGATTTCATTGTTCTACCTCCAAGAGGTAATCCAGCAGACACAGCTGAAAAGCTAATGCTGTGATTCGCCCAAATGAAATCCATTTGTCCGTATGTAAGTTGCTCATACACGTCTGGACGGATGGGGGAAGGTGCGTTTAGTTTGGGTATACACCACTTAACGGAGTCATCACATAACCCTCACAGGAGCGGGGTACTCATAAAGAGTTAATACCCGCTAAAAAAAATGTTTTAGGGATATTTCTCCAGTTCGTTAATCCTCCTTAATATATTAATGAATTAATGGAAATTAATAAGACATTAGGGAAAACTATGAAGAGGATTTAAGAGTTATTAAATGTTTAGTTCGCTAATTAGTATTCGGCATTCCTGTTGGGACTTTCACCACCTGAGGGTTAAAACTGTGGAAGGAGGAATTTCAGTTAGTAAACACGTTAATGAGCAGCGTTTTGATAAAAATCGCAATATTTACGCTTGTTTACGTTTTTAAATACTAACCATCGGTAAATATCTGAGTAAGAAGTGTACATAAGCATTTGGTTAATATGTGATGGTAATGGTGGCGACACTTACCCCATAATAGTATAACTTTTAAAGCCTACTTTTTCAATATAATCATGCTTCTCTTTTGCTGAATCGTAATCCATTTCATCTATAGTAAATTTACATCTTTTAGCAACCATACAAACGTAAAGCAATTTACATTTATTCAAACTTGTGAAAAACCTAAAAATCATACTTCCAAAACGTATGAAAACCATTTTAATCTTATTCGATACTTTTGAGTTTTTATAGATTCCAATTCATAATTCAATGGACATTTTACTTTATTTACGTGAAAACTTGTGAAAAAACACAAAATATTTCTATGATAGAAACATTAATTCAATCTGAAAACTCCAGTTCATATTTTAAAGTAGTCATCTTGCACTTCGCTTTGATGAAATTCAAACAGAGAAATAATATTAACCTCAAATAAATTTAAAAAAAACGAAACAAAGGTTTTGCAACTGTTTGTATCGAGGTCCTTTTGTAGGATTACATGCACAGTGATCGGTAAAGATCAATGACAGCATCAGCTGATTAGTAACAACAGATGGTGCAGATTGTTGTCAGGAAATCTCCCTGCGACCAGCTGATCAATGGCAGCCTATGGTCGAATATAAATCAATAACAAAGAATCCTTTACTATCACCTGACTCCAGCTGATCAGTGTGACATCTACCCGGTAGTGCAGAATATTGCTCGGTATTCTACTTGCGATTCGCTTATCAATTACATCCGGTGATGCAAACAGCCACGGAAACTGGTGATCAGCTGATCAATGGAATAGATCTAATGGTCTGTAATTTATCTGCAATAAACTGATCAGTGTCGTCTAACCGTTAGTGCAGATTATTTCCTGGGAATCTCCCTGATATCATCTGATCAGTGGCATTCGGTGATGCAGATTATTGTTGGGGAATCTCCTTGTGATCAGCTGATCAGTGACATCCGGTGATCCAGATTACATCCGGGGAATCTTCCTGGTGTCAGCTGATCAGTGAAATTCGGTGATGCAGATTATTGTTGAGGAATCCCCTTGTAATCAGCTGATCAGTGACATCCGGTGATCCAGATTACATCCGGGGAATCTTCCTGGTGTCAGCTGATCAGTGACATTCGGTGATGCAGATTATTGTTGGGGAATCTCCTTGTGATCAGCTGATCAGTGACATCCGGTGATCCAGATTACATCCGGGGAATCTCCCTGGTATCAGCTGATCAGTGACATTCGTCGATGCGGATTATTGTTGGGGAATCTCCTTGTGATCAGCTGATCAGTGACATCCGGTGATCCAGATTACATCCGGGTAACCTCCCTGGTATCAGCTGATCAGTGACATTCGGCGATGCAGATTATTGTTGGGGAATCTCCTTGTGATCAGCTGATCAGTGACATCCGGTGATCCAGATTACATCCGGGGACTCTCCCTGGTATCAGCTGATCAATGACATTCGGCGATGCAGATTATTGTTGGGGAATCTCCTTGTGATCAGCTGATCAGTGACATCCGGTGATCCAGATTACATCTGGGGACTCTCCCTAGTATCAGCTGATCAGTGACATTCGGTTTGCAGATTATTGTTGGGGAATCTCCTTGTGATCAGCTGATCAGTGACATTCGGCGATGCAGATTATTGTTGGGGAATCTCCTTGTGATCAGTTGATCAGTGACATCCGGTGATCCAGATTACATCCGGGGACTCTCCCTGGTATCAGCTGATCAGTGACATTCGGCGATGCAGATTATTGTTGGCGAATCTCCTTGTGATCAGCTGATCAGTAACATCCGGTGATACAGATTACATCTGGGGAATCTACCTGGTATCAGCTGATCAGTGACATTCGTCGATGCAGATTATTGATCAGCTGATCAGTGACATCCGGTGATCCAGATTACATCCGGGGACTCTCCCTGGTATCAGCTGATCAGTGACATTCGGCGATGCAGATTATTGTTGGGGAATCTCCTTGTGATCAGCTGATCAGTGACATCCGGTGATCCAGATTACATCCGGGGACTCTCCCTGGTATCAGCTGATCAGTGACATTCGGCGATGCAGATTATTGTTGGGGAATCTCCTTGTGATCAGCTGATCAGTGACATCCGGTGATCCAGATTACATCCGGGGACTCTCCCTGGTATCAGCTGATCAATGACATTCGGCGATGCAGATTATTGTTGGGGAATCTCCCCTAATCAATACCTTACATCGTGATCATTCTGTTTCCATCGGCAATTGCCAATTATCCCGTTATTTGTTTCTGTCTCGCGGCGCGATTTCAACATAGAGCCGAGTTTATTGTAACGAGCTGTCTCTGTGGACGGAGTTGTTTTCCTGTAGAATCCCCTTTAATTACATGCGCCGAGTGACATTGAAGAAACTCCTTGATTGTTGTGATGAAGAGGCCTGGTGTAAAAATATTATAGGATTCGTTCTCATCAATTTGCATTTTCCTTCGTTCGTGAGCGTCGTAAGACGTCTGGATGTATAATTAGTTGTACGTTTTAATGCAATTATTCGAAATTATTTTAAACACGAACGCTATGTGATTTTCTGTTTATAATTTTAGAATTGTTAATCTATGAATAAATGAGGACCATATATTGAATTCTAAATTAAGATATCAATTGAATTTTAGATAATAGATGGAAATTCTGTTCTGGTAGAGGATAACTCGACGTTGTAACAAAACTATATGTTGACGAATTTGTTAACGTTCTATATAATTTAGCTCTATATAATTTGACTGGGATGGTGGCGACATCCTGTAATCCAGCTACTTGGAGGTCACGAATTGTGGATAGTTGTGAGCGATGGTCGGTGGGTGTAGTGTTCTCTTGTGTGGATTAACGTCCGCACTACTGAATACTACGTTAATCCACAAACGACTATCCTCATAATTAGACCAATTCGTAATTCAGAGGCCGTGGTTCGTATTCCACGTTAAACTGTAGGTCCATTAGTTGCCATAGGCTGTTGGGCTATTAATTAACAGTCCTGTCTAAGGAACATGTCAGCCTTAGTCAGTAACAAGACTACAAGATCGCGCCACAATCATCTTACATTCAATCCTCATTCATACTTGGCTTAAAATACCTACCTTGTGGTATGGTCGCCATTTCAAATAATCTAATCTAATCTAATCTAATCTATTTAAACCCCCTGACTCTTAACGTCTAAGCCTAACTTTCAATTTAATTGGAATTTCACTGGTGTTAAATTTATTAATAAATAAGTAAGTGTCAGACTCGTACTTGAGCTGAAGGTTAAAGTTTTTCCCATGCTACTAATTGAATTTAATAGGCAATCTAGGAATTAAGCTGGCAATTTGCGAGACCAAAATTTGAAACAGTGACGTCATTTGGTTAATGACGTGATATGGCTATAACGATAGCTGTTTAGTGGAACTGAAAACCTCCCCTTTAGACATATCCATGATCTAACATATTTCCCAAGGGGAAGTAAATACAATCATTAATGTACCAAACGTTTGTGCTTGCTTACTTGTAGGAATATCAAAATTTATTCCTCATGAAATTAATATACTTTTCACTAATCGAGTCGTGGCTGACATAAGGCGTTGTCCTCTGGGATCCGCCCTGTCGCAGCCTTTTTCCTACTTTGAATATTTTAACATTAGCATCACACTTTAGTTTTAATGTAATTATTATGTTTTATAAATTTATGTTAAATTAAAATAATTAAAACTCATTAAGTCATTTCCTGGTGGAGGGGTCTTTTACTCCGTCGATGAGTTTTTTGCACGATAAAATGTTACATTTTATTAATTAAGTAAAATTTGGTTTTATTTATTATACAATCAATTTGACTTTTCCTAATGATCTTGTGTTTTAAACTACACAACGTTTCGGGTGGAGAAACTCCTCCCGTTTTCAAGTGATCGCATTTGGTTTTGATAAGTACATTTTATGTTTTGTGTATGCCATTGTGTATGTGTGACATTTTGTAATACATTTTAATACTGTTAATTTGAAAATAAATAAATAAACGCAATAGTCAGTTGTGTGAGGGTGTTGTTGTGTTGCAGGGGGCGTTGACGGCGGTCGTCCACGCCCGGCAGTGTGAGATGACGAAGGTGTCTTTCTCTCCCGCCAGGGGCGTCACCCGCGTCAAGGTAACAGACTATCCTACCAGTATATGATACTGTATACTCATAACATACTGTAGTAGATTCACTTTGTGGTCGACAGCTAGCCTCGACACCTATTTAACTAATTAAAATTATTATTTACCTTTTTGGTAGCCTAAGATGACCTGCGAGCCACGTTTCGCTTCATTTACGATGCATCATCAGACGCCCAACTTCAACTTCGCCCACGATAGTGGATGTCAACATATATAAAACACACGAAACACGCATATATATACAATTTTAGGACCATAGTCACACTCATACACGAAATGATACAATAGGCAAGCGGGAGATGTCACGCGATACCGCACAAAGTTGTAGGCCTACTGGTCAATCTACCCTTTTCCTGTCTTAGATACGGCAACGGGGGAAATGATTGTGACAAAGTGTACATTAGCCAAACTAATAGATAATTTAAACAGCGTTTTAAAGAGCATAATTCCCGAAACGAAAGAAACCCCACATGCAAAGTAGCCCAACACCAAAAAGAAAATCCTCACAATATAAAATTCGATGAATCTCTAAAAGTACTGAATGCCTGTGATAATGCTCAAAAGTCAAGAATGTGGGAGGAGTATTTTATTTTTAACTAGCGATAAGCCCGTCCTTTGTACGGGTTGTAGGATTTAGAAGAAAGATTGTCATACCAAAATGTAAACCAGAAATCGTAAACATATCAGTACAAAGAAAATAAATCAATACCCAGCTTTATTATTTACTATAGTATTATTTCTAAATGGGTTTAAAATCAATGACCAATATAAACGAACTAATATTGATTTGAGAGTTGTATGTTTTTCTTTAAATTAAATCTTTAAACTACAAAGACAGCTGATTATTGCAGGTAGGTTATTCATTGAAAACTGAAGCAAAATGCGACCAATATCGCGTAAAAGTGGGGTTTTAAATGCTAGTTATTTACTTTGCAAGGGGCGGCGGGCGATTTCAAGCATTTACAAACCTTCTCTGGAATGTAGAGAATACATGAAATAAGTTTCATTGTAATCAGTTCTCCCATTTTTCGGAGAAGACGGCGTAAAATGCCTCCTGGAGCGTCACCGACAAAGAGACAAACAGACAAAAATTGAGATAAGACCGGTTTCGGCTCCTCTAACGCACGAAAAGTAAAATTAACTAAAAAATGAATAATTCTGAGCAATGTACAGACAAAACTCTAATTTTATTTGTATAGAAAAGTTCACTTCATTGAGAAAAAATAATTTATTAAATGTTAAAGAAGATTTTTCAGATTAAGTGACCTATCGCGTGTACAGCAGACTGGAGGGGTTGACGTCACCAGTGATAGATAAAACAACGGCTGCAATCAGCTGTTGTATACGCCTCAATATGTCGTGTTTACGGACACATATACACACATAAATATAATTTTGACGACTATTATTTTATTGTCTATATACACTTCAAAACGAAAAAGTAACGTGGTCCCGAGCTTAGATCTCTTGCCATGAGACCTACGGTAATAGCGTCTTCCCTATGGGAAATTTGCTAATAACATGCGAATAAGTCCCATGATCACGTACCCATAAAACGTAAAAAACTCTCAGAAAAAGGCTCTCTCTTTTTTCTCTATATTTGAAACAATATATTTGCTATGTTGATAAGAGCTTAGAAATATGATAATTATATGAAATGTAAGCTGTTTTTAAATTTACCACGATTTTTACATTCGCAATTTTTATTACTATTTTAATTTTTGGAACCGATTTCAATCATAAATTAACTGACTGTCTTTTCTGATATGAAAATAGTTCAAATATGTTTCTAGATTATGTAAAACTAAGTCGTAACAACATCGTGGGTCATCGCGAACCGAATGAAAACGTTGTCTACGAGAAGGAAACATGTGTACCAACATTGCTAAAGGGATATTAACACGTCTACCAACACAACAGCCGGCGATTTTGGACCGGGTTGCGTAACCATGAGGGTAAGTAGATGAATCGACGAGTCGGGTTGTTGTTTATTATTGGGGTAATCGTAGCAGCCTCGCGCCGGGGGCGTCGCGAATGGAAAATATCGATGTCGCGCAATCTCGTCTCGATAACTCGCAATTCGACTCTCGTCAGCGATGAAATTGTGCTGTAATTGTATGTAACTGTAACGAAGTGTCTATTTACGCGGCAAAATGTATATGCATGTCATTACTGTCGTTAGGTTCGTTGTTTAATTATTATTTTATTACTGCTGCGTAGCCAGAGACTAGTTTACTAGATATGCTGTGTCAGTTCGTGATAGTAGATTCTTTTGTTTAATATCTTACTATTTAACTCAACTCCGGGTCATGAACGGATATTCCGTGATTCCTCAAAAATTCTTCAATATAGTAAAGCAGGCTTTGGATCAATCTGTGCCTAAGGTTGTTCTTCAGCTTTCTGCTATCCTGATATTCCCATATTTGGAGGTAATGTCCTCTGGTTGCTAAACAATTCTTCAATGGAGTAAAGTGGGCTTTGGATCAATCTGTGCCTAAGGTTGTTCTTCAGCTTTCTGCTCTCCTGTTATTCTCATATTTGGAGGTAATGCATTGAAAAGTTTCAGCGGTAGGGAAAGATTTAAGATTATTAAAAGATACCATCAACCTTCTCGGCAAACTATGAACCTCTACTATTCCTTATACTAGTTTTTCTAAGAAAAAACGTGTTTTATGATAAATATTGACGTCATATGGAACGGACGTGTGCGGTAACGGCGCACGTCTGACGTTTGAATAGTCTCTGCCTATTGTAACGTAATGTCGGTTAAAACGGACAACAAAGATGATTCGTCTGTTAACTTATTATTTACCTTTTGGAATTTCGAAGCTACACTTATTTTCTGTGTTTTTGGTGTTTTAAGACCTTACAGGAACAATAGGTTTTTCAAAGATAAAATAGATCTATGTTTATTCTCCTGTGCAGTTAAAGTGAAATAAAAAAATCAGTTCTAGGTTGTGTTATAACCTAACCTTAATTTCTCCGTGTCGTGTATAATGTATCGAATATATTTTCTTCATGCTGTTTGGAATACAGTTCAGTTATTTTCCATACATGTCATGAGGTCAAAAAAGACGTATTTTACGTACTAGGACGAAAAAGAAAGCAGCTGGTGTTCAGGACGTGAATAAATCATAAGAAAATAATCAATAAATATGGATCAGATGTTCGTTCGAAATAGCAAGAGTCCAAGCCATTTTTTGAGCAAAGTTGTTAAGTAAATATATTGACAAACTGTAGTTTCTTCGAAGATTGAACTTAATAAAATTAGTAGTAAGACGAAAACTTTGACGTCATATGGTAATAAGGACAGCTGTTTAGGTGAAATGTAAACATTTCTTAGACGTATTCATGATCTAAAAAAAATGTATTTATTTCCCTGCGAGAAATAAGTTAGATGATGGATAGGTCTAAAGGAATGTTTTCAGTGTCTGTTGTAAACAACTGTCATTATAGCCACATGACGTTTCAAATTTTTATCTTACAAACTGTTAACACCCCCTAGAGCTAAGACAATCCACGTCAATATTTCCCAAAGGTAAGTACATTTGTTTTTTTGGGTTTGTGTTTTGGGTGTTTGTGCGATGTGCGATTGTTTTGGGGTCGTTGGGGTTGGTAGTTTTTTTGAGTTTTTAAGTCTTTTTACTACATTAAATCTTTACTCAAATTATTATTATTTATCGTGTGTATTTCTCGCCAGTCACCAAAAGTTATATGGGAAAATAAAAATGTTTTATAAAAAGTACAGTTCGCCAGAAGGCTCGCGTCAATAAATAAAACAAAAGCAAAATAAATCTTCAGAAAAATCAAATGTGACCTCTACAGTGCCAAATCAATCTCCATAATCCAAAAAACCTGCATCATCTTTATTGTAGATGCGAACTATCCTACCTGGAAAGACTCTGAAAGGGCAGTCGAATTCACCCGAATTGAATTTATTGAAGACAATGTTTACAATGTTATGTTCCAAAGAAAATTAATGTTTGTTCTACAAGCCATCTCGTGAAATAAAAAAGAGGATATACCAATCGATTTGACTACTGGAATATTGAGGGATTAGCATAGCAATCGGAACAACTTTTGATTGGCTACAACAAGTAGTGTCCCAGAGGTCATCATCCTCACCCCCTGGTGACACCCCCTCCCCCTCCCACTCCTCCCACAGGACACTATCATCCCCCGGTGTCCGTACAAAATTTAGTTGCTAAACATTATCTGTGTTTAGTTTTATAAAATAGCCGTCAATTAGGCTTATCACGTTTCTACAAATGAGGCACCTATCCACAGGTATTTCCAGGTATGTGTAGGTAATGAGAAGTACTGTCGACTGCCATAGGATACAACTACCAATACAGTACTCACAAATAAAATCACATAGTCAAACGTTAGTACTGGGTAATGAACTATAGCTTTTTCCAATCTTCCCTAAATTTTTCCCAAAATATTTTTCCTCGTAGATGTATAATTATTAAATTAACAATTAGTTGGACTTTTCCAACGCGTCTTGTGTTTAAAATCTACACAACGTTTCGAGAGTTGGATAAACTACTCCCGTTTTCAAGTGCCTAACGATATTTACATTTATACAAACAAAAACGACGTCAGATGTATAATGTTTCTCCGTTTGCTTCATACTGTGTATATAACTCAAAGGGCATATGGTGCACCATACTATCCCAATTTCACACAACGGATGGCGTGTTAAAGAATACGACTTTATACGCCATGCTGTTCGGCTGTTTATCAGACACTTGTACACAATATCGCTTTGCATTCGATAATGCTTCGCCTCTATTTTCCTCGTTCAAATCTAATATGTCCCAAGTCGGAGTGAAAGTCAAACAAAGAACGCAGTCGGCCGATATTGACCTGGTCATGATCTCATGACTTTGGCAATTGTCTTTCTCGAGTTGTTCAGTTCCTCGACCATCAATTAGGCTTCATATGTTACTTTTTTCTAAACCCAACTAGTTTTCTTCTATGCATCAGATTGTAAGAACCCTAACTGTTACATTTCATTAACCTATAACTGTTTAACCTATAATCATATGCAAACCTGTAGATTTATTCCCTCGTTACTTTTGACGTGGATACGTCTTTGCTCTGGGGGAGGGGGTTGGCAAATTTCGAGACCAAAAATTAAAACAGTGACGTCATATGGCTATAACGACAGCTGTTTAGAGGAACTTAAAAACCTTTGACATATCCATAGCCTAACCTATCCTATTTCCACATATCTTCCGCTGCTGTGAGGAACACTGAACGTATGAATTTTACCATAAACAATTTTTATCAACATCTATCCATGAATAAAAAAGTTTTCCTTTTCCCTATATGATTGACATGGGAAAAAAGTTTGGAGGTTAGCTGCCACTCACATAAACTATGATTTTTAGCATTTAAATGCGAATCCCATCCTTATTAAGATAAATACCAACTAAAAAAATATAATCCAGCTACTTGGAGGCTACCAATTGTGGATAGTTGTGAGGGATGGCCGGTGGATGTGGTGTTCTCTTGTGTGGATTAACGTCCGCACTATTAAATCCGCAAAGCCTATCCTCTTAATTAGACTAATTCGTAATTCAGAGGCATTGGTTCAGACTGCACTTTCAACTGTTGGTCCTGGAGTTGCCATCGGCTGTTGGGCTATTAATTAACAGTCCTGTCTAAGGCAAATGTCAGCCTTAGTCAGTAACAAGACTACAAGATCGCGCCACAATCATCCTACATTCATTCCTCATTCATACTTGGCTTAAAATACCTATCTGGGTAGGTCGCCATTTCAGTTAAAAAGTATAAAAGTATAAAGTATAAAAATTCCAATTAAAAAAATATAATAAGTGAAATATTAATTCTTCTTATCCTACAAAGATTAACATTGAAGCTCCCAAAGACAACGCTCTGTGTTTAGTTTTTTAATATTTTAGTAACCATTGGAGATAGAGAAAAACATTTAATTACTAAATTGTATAGTTTTTTCCGTTGATTCTAGCCGTAAAAGATAACATTTCAAATTTTTAAAAATTACACTTGAAACGCAAAAAACGCCAATTTCTGGATACAAATCCCCCACCCTCAAACTAAGAAACCTACGATTGTGGGTTCTTCCTCATGAGAAATTCTACTTAACTTATAGAGTTTATAGATTTCCCAATAAGTAACTAACAATTACGCATTGTTTATGTCTATGAATAATTAACTCATTGCATAAGTTAATTTAGGCAATATTTATATTGTATACTATTCTAAATTAAATTTTATCAGTTGTCATGAAGTTCTGATTGAATTCAAACTAGTTTTATTGGATGACTGGGGAATTGGGAACTACATATTTTGCTCATGTACCTTAAGTATTCACGTTTTACAGTCGTTTTGAATTGAATATATTTTATAATAATATTAATGTTGGCTCCAGTGTTTATGTTATGAAAGATCACAACAAACTAATATTTTACTTATTAAACTACTTTTTTGGATGAACCTTGGTATATGGTCGAAATAAATAGTTTATGGAAAAATGCATACTTTCAGTGTTTCTCACAGCAGCAAACCTGCATACTCTTTCCCATGTTAATCTTATGGAGAATAGAAAAACTCTCTTATCCATTACGGATGTTAATCAAACCTGTTATATGTATTAGATTAGTTAGTTCATTGAAATGGCAACCATACTACAATGTAGGTATTTTAAGCCAAGTATGAATGAGGATTGAGTGTAAGGTGATTGTGGCGCGATCTTGTAGTCTTGTTACTGACTAAGGCTGACATGTTCGTTAGACAGGACTGTTAATTAATAGCCCAACAGCCGATGGCATCTGATGGACCTACAGTTTAACGTGGAATCCGAACCACGGCCTCTGAATTACGAATTGGTCTAGTTATGAGGATGGTCTTTGCGGATTAACGCAGTGTTCAAAAGTGCGGACGTTAATCCACACAAGAGAACACCACATCCACCGACCATCTCTCACAACTATCCACAATTCGTAACCTCCAAGTAGCTGGATTAAAGGATATCGCCACCGTATATATTATTATTGATTTGTAAATTCGCTGAATACGCAGGTCTGCTGCGACGGGGGTATATTTAAAGTTGCCGTGGCGTCCGTCCTAGTGCGAGCTAACCTTTGCAGTACGTGCCACCGTCCCAGTCTACTGTAGCAATCTGCTAATATGACAGTAAAATGTTAGCAGTTAGTAGACATATAGCTGTTACACAAATCGGATTTTCACATAATCCTTATAACTCGTTCACCTTCGATATAAGCAGTTTACATATTAAATAGTTTTTTCCTGAATATTAAACCAGCGGCTGATGGTCAGAACAATGACTGATTCTTCGATTGAGACATTTTAAATTTCTTTGAAAATTAATACAATTAATACTAGTTTATGCAACGATTGTAATATGAATGCCTTAAGGCCACGAGTGAGATGTAAGTTAGAACACTGGGACGGTGGCGACGTCCTGTAATCCAGCTACTTGGAGGTCACGAATTGTGGATAGTTGTGAGAGATGGTCGGTGGATATAGTGTTCTATTTTGTGGATTAACGTCCGCACTATTGAATACTACGTTAATCCGCAAATACCATCCTCATAATTAGACCAATTCGTAATGCAGAGGCCGTGGTTCGGATTCCACGTTAAACTGTAGGTCTATTAGCTGCCATCGGCTGTCCTGTCTAAGGAACATGTCAGCCTTAGTCAGTAACAAGACTACAAGAAGGCGCCACAATCATCTTACATTCATTCCTCATTCATACTTGGCTTAAAATACCTACCTGGGTAGGTAGCCATTTCAGTTAAAAGTATAAAGTAACACGAGCAAAGTGAGTGTTCTAAATATTTCACGAGTGGCTTTAAGGGATAATACAATCGTTGCATAAACTGTTTTATCTACGACCAACAATATTCAGACTTTTAAAAACAAGAGTTGTGTATTTCATTTATGTACGACCATTGCAATGTACAAGGTATCAATAAATAATTGGTGTGTATTTCATTATTGAAGTAATCAGCTGATATGCGAATTACTATGTTCTGATTGGTTCAAATCTCACATTTGAGGTTAACCACTAAAATGCACTAGATTTATGGATAAATCAGCTGATTTTGCATTTCATTACTTTCGTCAAATTCTCATCTCTGATATGTCTAGAATCTGTATCGTTATGAACTCATAATGCAACGGTTTTCAATTTTCGTTTAATAATAAGCCTCTTAATGATGTTACTTTCAGTATCTTTATTGGTACTTTTTGCAATGGTCGTAGATGATATTTATAACGTTTTTATTATTAATTGGTGTATGTGATATTTTATTTTATAGTTATTCATAATCGGTCACAGTTATGATTATTTTATAGTTTTGGAATGTAAATCCATTTTCTTCTGATTGAACTTAACTGAATATTATATTTAAATTTTTGTTGCGTTATGTTTTAATGTTTATTTTTAGTTTTTATGTAAACTTAGGAATTAAGGATTAACTGATAGCTCGTATAAAGAGTTTTAATTAACTTGCGTGGAGAAAATGTATTTCCCACTTGCCTGCAAAGTTTAGTCGGTTCTTATTCCTTTTATCGAGGACGCTATGAAAATAATAAAGTAATACAATTTAATTTATTTCTATTTAAACCCTTATGGAATTTAAAAATCCAAAGAGAAGTACCGAGTACTCGAGTATTTAGTTGTGCATCGAAACTTATAGCTCACAAACTTTTCCATTAGGTTTTAAATATAGGATTCTATAAAATCCGTGGTAAAGTTAGCATAACCTACAATATAAGTGATAATCTGGCAACACTGCACTAACAATAATAGCAGTGAAACTATGATAGAAATGGCCACGGAACTCGGCTATTAGTAACGGGGCCAATAATTAAGGGTTTCAAATAAACTGTATTAATGAGATATACTGTATAAATTTACCAGCACTTCATTAACACGACCTGATATTTTAAAATAATCCAAAACTCTTAAATACGTCCATAATCCAGTCATCCTGTAATCCAGCTACTTAGAGTAAAACGATGCACTAACGGAACCGGAAAAGAATGAAAAGATTGAACCAATCAGCTGTTAAGGTGTTGAGGTTTAATTAAATAGGGTAGGTTAAAATAGGGTAACGATGCCACTGATAGTTACCATACTACACAGAGGTTGTCTTTGAGTCTATGACGAGTGGACGTGTATTGATTCTTATGTGTCAGTGAATGGTAATGTTTCGCAATTTTTTCGTCCTGCATGGATTGACTTGAAATTTTAACTGAAGATAGGTGATAGCCCAAGGATCAAAATCTATATTGAACCGAAGGGCGCTAAAGCCTTGGGGGTGGTTGCCACCCCATCTCGGGGGTGGAAATTTTTTGTCACATTTCAACCACAGGAATCGATTGAAAAAGTGATTCTAAGCAAAAAATGTTCTATACATTTTTTTTGTAAAATCAATATTCTCGAAGTTATTCGCGATTGAAAGTAACACTTTTTAGAGGAAAAAATCGACGTTTTTGATCGGTTTTTTGCGGATAACTCAAAAATTATAGATTTTATCAAAAAAGTTGTAGAAAACAAAATTGTAGCTATTAAAAAAACAAACAAAACGCTTATTTTATAATTTTTCTACGACCAATAGAAACCGAGATACGACCTATCCATAATTAGGTTTTATTTTCAAATGCAAAGACTGATAGATTCAAAGTCAAATACCGGAAAAATAATGCTTTTTTCGTAGAAAATTCATAGAATGTTTTTTGAAGGGCATACTTAGACCTTCCTTTTAAGAAAGAAAAAAGGTCTGTAGCATCAAAATTGACTGAGTTATGACAAAAATAAGGTCAATACCAAGTTTTTTATAAAAAAAATCGGTAAAAACAACCCCATAACTACCCCCCTAATCAAAATTGATCTTTACCCTCGTGCAATTCTCTTTGTATATGTATGATTAATATGTCCAAGAAGTTTGACCAACTTAAAATTTATAGTTTTCGAAAAATCAAGGCTTAAAGTAAAAAAAAATGGGTGGTGCTCATGCGTAAATACACGTTTTAAATGGCTATATCTTGCCAAATTTTCACTGTACAAAAAATTTACTTGAAAGAAAATTTTTTGTCATAAAAAAAGCTACAAGTTCGTTTTTTAACTTTGCTTGTACCTCTAATATTTTCGGAGTTATTTTGAATTAAAGGGTAAAAAATACAAAAATGTGAAAAATCACTTTTGACTTTAAGCCTTGATTTTTCGAAAACTATAAATTTTAAGTTGGTCAAACTTCTTGGACATATTAATCATACATATACAAAGAGAATTGCACGAGGGTAAAGATCAATTTTGATTAGGGGGGTAGTTATGGGGTTGTTTTTACCGATTTTTTTTATAAAAAACTTGGTATTGACCTTATTTTTGTCATAACTCAGTCAATTTTGATGCTACAGACCTTTTTTCTTTCTTAAAAGGAAGGTCTAAGTATGCCCTTCAAAAAACATTCTATGAATTTTCTACGTAGAAATGAACTTATTTAGACTGGGACGGTGGCGACGTCCTGTAATCCAGCTACTTGGAGGTCACGAATTGTGGATAGTTGTGAGAGATGGTCGGTGGATGTGGCGTTCTCTGGTGTGGATTAACGTCCGTACTATTGAATACCATATTAATCCACAAAGACAATACTCATAATTAGACCAATTCGTAATTCAGAGGCAGTGGTTCGGATTCCACGTTAAACTGTAGGTCCATTAGTTGCCATCTGCTGTTGGGCTATTAATTAACTAAAATTAATTAAAATACCCCCGTCGCAGCAGACCTGCGTACTCAGCGAATTCCAAAATCAATAAAGTAATAATAATATTATATGTCAGGCTTAACAATATCTGTCGATAAATATACGAGTTAGTTATTTGCCTATTCTTCATAAGATTAACATGGGAAAGAGTAAGTAGGTTTGCCGCTGTAAGGAACACTGAAAGTAGGAATTTCTAGCATAAACAACTTTTATTTTGACAATTTATACAAATTTTCATCAAAATCTGTCCATAAATAAAGGAGTTTACCTATTCCTTATAAGATTAACATGGGAAAAGAGTATGCAGGTTAGCTGCCATGATAAACACATAAACAATGTTTTTAAGCATAAATGGATAGATCTCAACTACGTGAAGCTAAATATAAAGTTTAATCCAAAAATATTGATTGATAAGTGAAATATTAATTTTTCTTTATCCTCCATAAGATTAACATTTGAGCCCAAAAATACAATGTACTGTGTATAGACTTCTTAATATCTCGGTAACCGTTTGAGATAGGGAAAAACTTTAAGGAACTAAAATGTGTAGTTTTTAAGCTGATTTTAATGATCGAAGATACAAATTAAAAACTTTATAAATTACATATGAAAAACGCAAAAACGCATTTTTGGTATAAAAAACCGGCCCAAACTACCCGTTCCGATTGTCCGATATGTATGGTTTACGAACTCGTCCGAGCAAATGTAGGAATACACGTCCCTACCAAATTTTGTCCCGATCGAACCATTTTTACAAGAGTTATCGTGTTCACAGACACATAAATGTATACATATATATATAAATTTTAACGACTATTGTTTTTGGTCCCTGGGCACCTAAAGACAAAAAATAAAATGGTCTCGGGCTTAAGTCTTGCCATGAGACCTACGGTAATAGCTTCTCCCCTATGGAGAATTCGCTAAAATAACAATTCTTTGATTTTTACTTTCTCCCCTTATACGTAGTATATGGAGAAAGTATTGTTTTCGTCAAAATTTTCGAATTTGAGTTGAGGGTGGATATATCCGTTTTGGGGTCCCCTAATCCAGTGGTTTTGACGTGATGTCTGTCCGTCCGTGTGTCGTGTGTCTGGATGTGTACAGTGCCACAGCCTACCCCGTTGGTCCGATTTAGATGAAATTTGGCATGTATATATATTCACGGTATCTCCAGGCGTTTTTTTCATTTTTTTGAATTTTTGATTTTTAAGGGTAGTTCACCCCTAAAACCCCTCTAAAATTTTCTCAAAAACGGCTCTAACGATTTTGATTAAAATTTGATAGTTTATAGTGCACAGAGTACTAAATAATTTGACACCACCCGCATGTCTGTAAAAATGACGGTTCAAAAGTTATGGGCTTTTAAATGTAAAAAAAATGAAATTTTTAAATTTTCAGCAAAAACACCATTGAAACCAGCTTAAAAAACCAAACAATTTAGTATTGTGAATTATTTGTCTACGACTAACGGTTCCAGAGAAAAGTTAAATTTACTTTCCACGATAAACGCAGTACGTTGTCTGAAAGCGCCCAATGTTATTCTTATGGAGAATATTAAAAAATCAATTTCTTCCTTATTTTCCAAACGTTTTCCATGAAACTTGGTATGAAGAGTAAGGACAAATCACCGAACAAATCCAGCTCAAAAAGCTTGGTATTACTACCGGGGGGGGGGGTTGGGTTTCCCCCCATACGATTTGAACAATAAATTATTAAATGATATTTAGAATTATAATTTTAAATTTACTTAAGGGAGAAAGTATGTGTCAGTCCACTAGTACCGTTTATTTACTGTTTAATTTGTAGATAGGGCTGCAGGAGCACGATTGAGAGGGGATCGACCTGAGGTACTACAGGCGATCGATACGTAAGAGGTCAAAGTAAGGTCGGCTCCTGATGGAAATGTAATCTTCAGATTTAAGATTAGCATCAGGAGCTCCCTAATGCAGCTTTCTATTATTGTAATTTGAATGTAGAAACAAACGAAGCACATGTGTAATGCTGCTGAACGCGCGTGTGAATGGACAGTGAGATACAACCGGTGGAAACCGGTGGCCTGACTACGTGATTGTAGACTGACGTGTACATTGGGACGGTAGCGTCTTTCGTAATCCAGCTACTTGGAGGTCACGAATTGTGGATAGTTGTGAGCGATGGTCGGTGGATGTGGTGTACTCTTGTGTGGATTAACGTCCGCACTATTGGATACTACGTTAATCCACAAAGACCATCCTCATAATTAGACCAGCTTGTAATTCAGAGGCAGTGGTTCGTACTCCACGTTAAACTATAGGTCCGGCTGGGACGGTGGCGTCGTCCTGTAATCCAGATACTTGGAGGTCACGGATTGTGGACAGTTGTGAGAGATGGTCGGTAGGTGTTGTCCTCTTGTGTGTATTAACGTCCGCACTACTGAATACTACGTTAATCCACAAAGACCATCCTCATAATTAGACCAGCTTGTAATTCAGAGGCAGTGGTTCGTACTCCACGTTAAACTATAGGTCCGGCTGGGACGGTGGCGTCGTCCTGTAATCCAGATACTTGGAGGTCACGAATTGTAGATAGTTGTGAGAGATGGTCGGTAGGTGTTGTCCTCTTGTGTGTACTAACGTCCGCACTACTGATACTTAATCAAAACATATCATAATGAAATTAGAATGCTTGTAACAACTGTGGTTCGGACTGCACGTTAAACTGTATTAGTTGTTCGCCTGTTCAAAATTAACAGTTCTGTAACCATTATCAGTAACAAGACTAGGTTGTTATCTTACACTTATTCTATTATACTGTTAAAATATTCCTTTGAAATGGTCGCCATAAAATTAATCTAATATAAAGCATTGTAGACTGAATTTCTTTAATTTAAAATTACGTTAGAAAACTAGTGTATACTTACTTGCGCTTCACAGCTTTGTGGTCATAGTACGTAAAAATAAGTTGTATTTTAATCCAGTATTTTTATTCCCTTTGGTTTTTACAAATAGAAGTCTACGACTATACAATATTTTCAAAAAAATATTTTCAGTTGTCTTTGAGTCTCCGTGACGAGTGGACGTGTTTGGTTTCTTATGTGTGTAATGTTTAGTGGAATGGTTTGTTTGTTAGTTTTTTTGACTGCTTTAAACTTTGATGTTTTCTGCTTTATACCGGTTTGGTCCGGATTATATGTTAATTGTGTTATGTTTTAGAAATTAGTTCACCTGAGGACGGGATCAGATTCCAGATCCCGGAACGTTGTGAAACTTTGTTTTACATAAAATCGTGATGGAAAATGTCCGCAATAAAAATCGAAATAACATCAATCCACCATCACTAATAATGTATTTCAAACAAAGAAAAGGATTTTCAAAAAAGATAGAAAATTTAAGAAAGTTGGTACCTTTCATGGAATAAATATGATTAACAAACAATGATAAATTAACCTATGAAAGCATTGTGCTTAACTTAATCTTTTAACTATTAGCAGGAAGCCCATACTTTCTCCGCGTTGTATATTCAGTGTAAAGAAACAACATGGTACCAACAATATAACAAAATATAAACTTGAAATCTTAAACAATTAACACAAATTCTTCGCTCAATAATTAAGCATTAATTTACAATTAGATAAATTATAATTAATAATAATTACTTTTAAAATTTGTCATAAGTAAAATAACATTTAATATAGTATATCTTTGAAATAAATTTAAAATCATTGATCAATGTAACAAACCAATATCGCATTTAATTTCACAGCTGATGGTTATTTTGTTGTAAGACACTTTTCTAGATCATATGATCTATTGACTTAAATAAATAGGGCCTAAATAAATATGTCTAATATTACTCAAATCATCATGATCGTCCCAGTAGTTTTTGCATGAAAAGGTAATATGCATCACTACTTTTTATGGTATTAGTAAGGATGATCACGGAAATAACGAATTTTCCTGTAAAACCGTTATGGGGTGGGTTGAAAATAGGGGGGTAACACGGAAATACGATGTAACAGCATTATGAGCTTCGGAAGCCGTACAGGAGCGGCTATGTATACGCCTTACCTGTTACCAGCTGTTGGGGTAGCGCCGTTCAACCGATGTACAGGGTGTCCATGAAAAACGTTTCAGGACTTCGGTGAGTGATTAGGTACATTAAAAGGAAGATAAAAGTTCCAATGGAGGTATGGCCTAAAACGCTTATTTTCTCAGATATCCGCCATTTTGTATTTTTCACAAAATATTTTTTATTTCAAACATTTTTGAACGGATTATTTTCAAATTGTTTTACACTAGCAGAATGTCATTATTAAAAAAATAAATAGCAGGATAAATTATTACTAACACAGAGAGTCGTGTAGAGACGCTTTCAGGGAGCTCCATGATACTGATCTGCCTCTACATTCTGGAGACATCAGTTTACGTACTTCCAGTGCGACCTTGTACAGGGGAACTTCGGGTCGGATCGGATGTGAGGTTTCTGTGGGCTGGGGGCCCACTGCGGCTGTTAGGACTATCTCCTCTTCAGCCAAGGAAGGGGGGAACTTTGTGGATGGTTACGCCACCAGAGGCAGGGATTTGATCCGTGTTGGGCAGCTTAGGACAGCGTCATCTGAACGCCTCCCCTCTCATGTGGAAATCAGGCTTCTCAACGTTCTCTCTGAACGACTAAAATTTTGGAAAATCTACAAAGTACTTTGGTTCCAATGGGGTATCATTTTTATCTTTTTTATATGTTACGTTTATATTTTTACATTTTTATGATGTATTTCCTTTTCATTTGAAGTGCCAGATTATTTTATTCTTAAGACTAAAAGACTATGAAGTATATACATATACAATAATAGCTTTGACGATAACAGGTACATTTCGCACTGTTGGCAGAACGTATTAGTAGTAAATTCCCGCACTAGGATGGATATGATCTTATTACCACCCTAGTGCGGAAAAGTAACCGGCCAATCACATGCGCGGAACGCTCCCTATCTCTATATGAAACTAACCAATAGCATGCGCTAAGCGCTCAGTCAGCTGATAGACGGTAGTCGTTCCTACAACACTAACTTCCGGTTTTGAGCAATCAAACTGAGGTTACCGGAAACCTTAAAGCTATGTTTACATTTATCCCAGCGAGTAAATCAAACATAACCTCAATGACTTTATTATTGTAGGAAAAATCTTGTGTGTAATACGAGCGCTAACTGTCATGGCCGCCCTCGAAGTTCTGGCATCAATCAGCTGACGCTTCGTGCTGCCATATGACATCCTTTGCGCTCTAGTTACACAAATAGCAATATTTATACTGTACTTATATTAACGACATAAGTATAAATGATGGTATTTAGTGTGTATTTAGTGATTAATGATGTTAAATGATTACAATATTTCCCTCCTAATTTGAGAAACCGTGTCAGGTACGTAACCTGGAACAAAGATAGGTTAGATGTGCTAAATACATACTCAAGGTTTCATAGTACAGCAGTTACTAATGAAAACAATCAAAAATTATCCATAGCTTTTCCTCAAACCTTCGGACAGTGGATATTGTACTCTAAATTGGATGTTACATAATAACCTGGCATTATCAATGAAGACGTTCAAGAGGAATAAAACTCGTCTAGACTTGTTTCATATAGAACAATTTAGATGTTGTAGACAAAACTTTTACTTGTTTGTAGTCTACACAGTTGTAGTCGGTTGTAACCATGGCGACCAGATACTTTTTGTTGATTTGCACATTAATGTAACACGATTTTAAAATACGACTTAAATTTTGTCCTGTGGTTTTTTCAGTTAGTATTTTTATTAATTTACTAAACAGGGTGTCTAACCTAAAGTGAACCAATAGCTTTTATACTATGCCTATGACAGCAAACTTCATATGGGGGTCTCCCCCTTCTCTGTAGAGGATCTAAAAATTTATTTCGAATCTTAAAAATATGTCCGCCATTTTCCAATATGGCCGATAACGAAAATTTATTGTAGAACACCCTATTTATGGAGGTTTTTGGATAGAACTTGTAATTTTAATAATTTTTTACCCTTAATAATGTTGGCGTAAATGTAATCGTTAGCGATCTATGGTTAAAAAACATTTCTCTGTGTTCTCTCTTAATAAGGATTATTATATTTTTTTTATTATCTGTATTATTTTCAAGTTTTTTAATAACTAAACTAATTATTGGTCAATAAAATAATGTAATAGTTCAGAGCTTTCCTCTCAAATAGCGTTTAGTTGGAGAGGTAAACAATGGCATTTCTGTGTAAATTATCTATGTATTTGATGAAAATAAACCAAATTGAAAAAAAATATTCGACAAAAACTTTGATGAGTAATAAAGTTTGTGTTTTTATTCATTTACTAGTAATAAAGAACTACTAAATTACTACAGAATATCAACTTATGGACCTTGTTGCTTGCACTCTTTATTCCTTCAAGTGCCCTAACAATGCGGTCCTAAACAAAGGGAGGAAAAGTCAGACAGCGGTCATTATTATTATTACGATGTTTCACTCAGTTATCGGCTGCCTTGAAGTCGTTCATTATATCATATCGTTATCAGAGCACCGGCACTGATAAGGTGTTATATAATTGACAACTCTGTCAGTGCCAGCTGATATTATATAATTACTGGTTTATGTCTGAACACAGCTGTTGTGGCTAGACAGACTCGACAACAATGTACCACACAAAGCGTTTACGTAGAGTGTGACACGCCCAACACTCGGGCATGTGACGCGTAATCAAATGGAAATCTATAAAAATAAAATTAGAGTTTTGTCTGTACATTACTCAGAATTATTTATTTTTTAGTTATTTTTACTTTTCGTGCATTAGAGAAGCCGAAACCGGTCTTATCTCACTTTTTTTCTGTTTGTCTGTGACGCTCCAGGAGGCATTTTACGCCGTCTTCTCCGAAAAAAAAAACTGGAGAACTGATTACAATGAAGCTTCTTTGAAAAGTGAATAACGAGCATTAAAAACCCCACTTTTACGCGATATCACTAGCATTTTTATTCAGTTATTTCAGTTAATGAATAGCCCACTGCTAATAATCAGCTGTCTTTGTAGTTTAAAGATTTAATAGAAATAAATACCCCCGTCGCAGCAGACCTGCGTACTCAGCGAATTTCCAAATCAATAATATAATAATAGTAATATACGACAAGTCAAGTGGTCAAAATCTGTCTATGAACGTGAGAATTATTTGCCTATTCTCCATAAGATTAACATGGGAAAGAGTGTGCAGGTTTGCTGCTGTGAGGAATACTGAGAGTAGGCATTTATACCTTCAAAAACATTTAATTTTAACATTTATACCAACTTTCATCAACATCTGTCCATAAATAAAGAAGTTTGCCTATTCTCCATATGATTAACATGGGAAAAGAGTACGCAGGTTTGCTGCCATGATAAACACATAAACTATGATTTTTAAGCATAAATGGATGAACCTCAACCACATAAAGCTAAATATAAATTTGTATCCAAAAATATTGGTTAATAAGTGAAATATTAATTTTTCCTTATCCTCCATAAGATTAACATTGGAGCCTCAAAATACAACGTACTGTGTTTAGATTTTTTATATCTCGGTAACCGTTGGAGATAGAGAAAATCTTTAAGGAACTTAATTGTGTAGTTTTTTAAGCTGGTTTTAATGATGAAAGGTTAAATCTTAAAAACTTTTAAATTACATATGAAAAACGCAAAAAACCCCATTTTGGGGTACAAAACCCCCCCAAACTACCCGTTCCCATTGACCGATATGTCTGGTTTACGAACTCGTCCGAGCATTTGTAGGAATACACGTCTACACCAAATTTGGTCTCGATCTGACTATTTTTACGAGAGTTATCGTGTTCACAGACACGCACACACACACACACACACACACACACACACACACACACACATATATATATATATATATATATATATATATAAATTTTAACGACTATTGTTTTTGGTCTCTAGGCACCCAAAGAAGAAAAAATAACATGGTCCCGGCCATGAGACCTACGGTAATAGCTTCTTGCCTATGGGAAATTCGCTAAAACAACCCGCTGTCAAATCAATAGTTAGTTTATACTGGTCATTGATTTTAAACCCATTTCGAAATCATACTATATTAAAAAATTATTTTAACGTTTACTAATTATAATAATGGTATAAATGGTCTAATCTATTTAATTGTAAAGTAATGCTAAATAATAAAGATGGATATTGATTTATTTTCTTTGTATTGATTAGTTTAGGATTTCAGGTTTACATTTTGGTATGATAATCTTTCCTCTTTAAACTGAATCCTAGAACCCTTACAAAGGACGGGCCAACTGCTAGTAAAAAAATAAAATAATCATTTTCAGTGGACTGCCACAAAATTTATCCTTTAAATAAATTTTAAAATGACACGCTATCATGTCCTTTAAATTTTATCTAATTGTCATTTAATAATTTATTGTTTCAAAAATAACCATCCAATTTCTGAAAATACTAGAGAAACAAAGCTATTTTTTTTTATTTAAGCCCCCGCGAGAATACCAATAGTAGTCTTTAATATTCTGTAATATATTCTAATACTCTCTAATATTTTAATACTCTGTAAGAATAACATTGCACGCTCTCAGACAACGTGCTGCGTTTATCATGGACAGTAAATTGAACTTTTCTCTGGAACCGTTGGTCGTAGATAAATAATTTAAATACTGATTTGTTTAGTTTTTAAGCTGGTTTCAATGGTTGTAATCATATAACTTTACTTTTATTGTTTTCGCAGAAATGTAAAAAAATGATTTATCTATTTTTTAAAAGCCCATATGTTTTGAGAAATGCGAGAAATGTCGTTTCGTTTGTCTCGTAAAGGACTATAAATCACATAACTTCGTAAAAATTGTTAGAGAAATCTTCATTTTACATATTTTTGGAGGTTTTAGGGGCAAAATACCCTTGAAAATAAAAATACAAATTAATAAAAAAAAGTGTCCGATATACCGTAGAATGTTATCTACATATCATCTATGCTTTCCATGTGTAATTAAAAGATTTTTTAAATTTTATTTTTTATCATTAGAATTAGCTTTAAAAATCACATTTTAGTTCCTTAAAGTTTTTCTGTCCAACGGTTACCGAGATATTAAAAAATCACAGTATTTCGCATATCAATCAACATTTATGGATTAAACTTGGTATTTATCTTCATGTGGTTGAGGTCTATCCATTTATGCCTAAAAATCATAGTTTATGTGTTTATCATGGCAGCAGCTAACCTGTATAATCTTTTCTGATTTTAATCACGTAAAGAATAGACAAACTTCTTTATTTATGGTCAGATGTTTATGAAACTTGGTGTAAATGGCAAGATAAAATGTTTTTATGGTAGAAATGCCTATTTTCAGTGTTCGTCACAGCAGCAAATCTGCATACTCTTTCCTATGTTAATCTCATGGAGGATATATCTCTCTCATAATTATCTACAGATATTGATCAAACTTTTCATATACTGTACTACAGTATTGATTTGGTGATTCTTACTTACTTTATATTTTTAACTGAAATGGCGACCTACCCAGGTAATTTTAAGCCAATTATGAATGAGGAATGAATAAATGTAGGATGTGAGTACGCTGGTCTGCTGCGACGGGGGTGTTATTTTAATATACTGTGTTGGCAGTTCCACCTTGCACTGTCAGTAGTCAGTACATCTGCTTGGACGGTGGTTTCGCCATTGTACAGTCAATGCCCGCCGGTCAGAAGAGTCTGTTTTACTTAACACTTTTGATCTGTCACATTATACGCAATACACAATGTTTTATTGATATTGAATGTCGATATTGTCCCCATTGGGTTATAAATATTTCCATAATCGCCGTACGGTTGGCAACATTCACTCATGTACGCGTTGTTAGATTTTTCATGCAGTGGATTAGTGCATTTATATAAATTGTCACTTTGGTGCTACAGGTTTTATACAATCTATAAAAATAAAAGTAGAGTTTTGTCTGTACATTGGTCAGAGTTATTCATTTTTTTAGTTACTTTTACGTTTCATGCGTTAGAGAAGTCGAAACAAGTCTTATCTCAATTTGTGTCTGTCTGTCTATGACGCTCCAGGAGGCATTTTACGCCGTCTTCTCCGAAATAACGGGGGAACTGATAACAATTAAACTTTCATGCATTCTCTATATTCCATAGAAGATTTTCAAAGCTTGAAATTGGCCGCCGCCCCTTGAAAAGTAAATAACGAGTATTTAAAAACCTACTTTTTACGCTATATTAGTAGCATTTTGCTTTCAGTTTTCAATGAATCACCTACTGGTAATAATCAGCTGTACTTTAATGATTTAAAAGAAAGAAAAGTAAACAGCTGTTAAATTAAAATCAACATTAGTTTATATTTTGTCCGTAATTTTAAACCCATTTCGAAATCATACTATATTAAAAAGTTATTTTAACCTATAACCAATTAATTTAATAATGGCATAAATGTTCTAATCTATTTAATTGTAAAGTAATGCTAGATAATAAATGTGGGTATTTATTTTCTTTATACTGATTTGTTTAGGATTTCAGGTTTACATTTTGGTATGATAATCGTTCTTCTTTTACTGAATCCTACAACCTGTACATGGTCTCCTAAATAAGAAAAACGTAAAATAATAATCGTTCTGTTTGGAATAAAGAACAATTATTACAGACCAAAATTGTGAAATGCTGATCAATGCAGCAAAGGGACTTGTTATGTGTGTAAAACGGTTAACTCGAGCGTTGCATCTGTAACTAAACTTTAATCCTGATAAACAGTTTCAGTTAATTAACACATACTTTCTTTTTCTAAAATTAAACTTAAAAATTGTATAATTATTATAAAACCTTGGTTAAATATATTTTTAGTATAAAATATTAATTTCAAAATTCATTGCTTCAAAAATGCTTACCAGATTTACTTCACACGTCCAGTGGACTTACACATACTTAATCCCTTAGCTAAATTAATAAAACACTACATTTAAGTAATATTCGTTAAGGTTTATCTAAATATAATTTAAAATTTACTGTTGAAAAAATAGTAATCCAATTTTTTAACTAACCGAAAGAGGAAATTGAAATAGAAAAAATTAATTGTTAATTTGTTGATTTTATAATATTGTCCAAAAGAATAACGTAGGCGCTCTCGGACAACGTACTGCGTTTACATTCAACTTATCTCTAGAATCGTCAAATATCTCTAGAATTACACCACCCGCATTTCTCAAAATATCGAGGTTTAAGAGTTATGGGCTTTTAAAAGATGTAAATTGGGTGATTATTTTTGAAACAATAAATTATAATATTTAGATAAACTTTAAAGAATATGATAGTTTTATTACAGATTGTCGTTTTTAAATTTACGTATGGGAGAAAGTACGTGTCATTCCATTTACACCGTTTTTTGCTTGAATCTACGCTAGGTCAGCGCTAGTGTCGCATATTCGTTACGCATATGTGGTTGATTCGTGCAAGCTTCCTGAGTGACTCGTTTAAGATAACGATTCTGTTTTTTTGTATATTTTAAAACATTTTTAGACCTCCAAAATGACATATTTTCTAAAATTATCGGATCAAAAATGTGGCCTCAAAAATAAGCATTTCCTGTAGGAAACTATTTTTTTTCTTATTTTACTAATTTCACATAAGTTACGTGAAAAGGGTCTGTTATTCATCCACATTCCCAAATGTTCAGCTCGAAAACATAAGCCGTTTTCCCACACTCTTTGTACGAAAAATGCAAAATTTCCGAATTATTTTCCCTGGAACTAGAAAATTTTTCATTAAAATCGAGAAAAAATTATGCAAAGCATATTTATGCTATAACAACAAATAAAAGTTAATGTTATGATTTTTTATGATAGTCGATATTTTCGCTCGCACCACATTAATATTAAAAAAACTACCAACTTTTCAAACAAATTGATGCGTTTGCTTCACATAATTCCCTCTATTCTGTGTTAACGATATGGTCAAAAAGCTAAATAGAAATAAGGGATTTTCGGGCCGGACAATTAGTGGGCTAGTGTTGGCGGGGAGCGATGGAATTTGGGGTAACGTTAATTACAGAATAACAACGGCCAGCGATAATAGGCACAGGGCTATAATCCCTTTGACTGGTAATAACGAGAACACGAAGGAGCGATCGCCGGTATCGGTGTCGGAGGGGTTGGTGGGGTAGGTCAGTGTCCGCTGTCCGCCGCCCCCTGCGAACAACACTCGCACAGCATACACGTACAATCATAGTTGACTGGGACGGTGGCGTCGTCCTGTAATCCAGCTACTTGGAGGTCACGAACTGTGGATAGTTGTGAGAGATGTTCTCTTGTGTGGATTAACGTCCGCAATATTGAATACTACGTTAATCCGCAAAGACCTTTCTCATAGTTAGACCAGTTCGTAATTTAGAGGCCGTGGTTCGGATTCTACGTTAAACTGTAGGTCCATTAGTTGCCATCGGCTGTTGGGCTATTAATTAACAGTCCTGTATAAGGAACATGTCAGCCGTAGTCAGTAACAAGACTACAAGATTATTTAATTATTTAAATGGCTACCGTACCAATGTAGTTATTTTAAGCCAAGTATGAATGAGAAATGGGTGTAAGATGATTATTGCACGATCTTGAAGTTTTGTTACTGACTAATGCTGACATGTTCCTTAGACAGGACTGTTAGTTAATAGCCCTACAGCTGATGGTAACTAAGGGACCTACAGTTTAAAACTTGGAATTTGAACTACGAATTTACGAACTGGTCTTAATTACGAACTGGTCTAATTATGAGAATGGTCTTTGCGAATTAACGTAGTATTCAATAGTACGACGTTAATCCACACAAGAGAACACTACACCCACCTACCGTAGCTCACAACTATCCCCAATTCGTAACCCACAAGTAGCTGGATTACATGACGTTGCCACCGTCCCAGTAAATATGAAACGTATCAATATATAAAATATTTCTGATTAAGTAATACTTATTTCATAAACATCTATTTAAGCTATTAACACCGCTTTGGCTTATTGTCATTATTTAAGACAAATATGCTCTAGGTATACATATAAGCTTAAAAACACGTTTTAGGCTTTAATTTTCAAAATCTTTCGGAATGACCTTTGTATCCCATTTATACCCCAGACCCGTCGGATGTATATTCTCCCAAATGCGCTCTCGGTCCGCCTCTGCTTGCATTTCTGAGGGAAATTTGATGCAAACCAATATAGGTTCTTTGCTCTTGGGGGGGGGGGTGTTGTTGTTGCTAATTTGCGGGACGCAAAAGTGTAACGGAAGTGACTTCGTATGGCTATGAGAACAGCTCAATCCTCTCAGACATATCTATGATCTCTAACCTATTTCCACAAGTAAGTAAATATACTATTTTATATATTTTTCAACGTATTCTATGAATAAAACGTTTACGTATTTATATTTTTGGTAGATTTTAAATTTAAGATTAAACACGAATGAAAAGGAGTTAGGATAAGTGTTATTGATTTGTGTGAATTTGATGTCAACGAACAGAGGCAGCGAGGTCCAGTTTGAACTATTACACAATAATTGTGTTAGGTTTTAGCTCAGAATCGAACCGGCGACCTTCAGATTACGAAGCACTTCAACTACTGTCATTTCACTCTTTCAGATTTCCTCAGGTCCACGTAACACATATTGTGTTAGTAATAAATGGTATCAGAGTGGACAGACACATTCTTCCCCCTTAAGTAAATTTAAAAACGACAATCTACATTAAAACTGGCATATTCTTTAAAGTTTATATAAGTATCATTAAATAATTTATGTTTCAAAAATAATCATCCAATTTCTGAAAATAACAACAAGAGAAACAAAGTACCCTTCACTGGTAATACCAAGCTTTCTTGAGTGGGTTTTGTTGGGTGGAAAATGGTTGAAAAATAAGAAAGAAATTGATTTTTTAATATTCTCTATAAGAATAACACTAAGTGTTCTGAGACAACGTACTGAAGTACAAGCCCCCAACCTCTAAAGTGTAGTTAATGTAATCAGAGTGCGTTGCCAAACGAACTCGTCGAAGATATTAGAGAAAGGAACAATTCCACCAAATCTTATAATACTCATACAATAATTTCGGCCGTTCACACACACACACACACACACACACACACACACACACACACACACCACACACACACACACACACACACACACACACGCATACACACACAAAAGGGGATTCGCTAATAATAAGGGAATATTTGTCGCCGGGTAAAATCCGTGAATCACCTTTATCATATTATGTGAAAAATTACAATTTATTTTTTCATATTGTGTATTAGCTGCCTAACTATTGTTGCTTTTGGCATTAACACGCGTCGATATTTTATAGTTTTCTCACTCTCATTTTTCGATGGTCTCAATCAAATATCAACTAATTCGCTGGAAACGTTCTTCATCTTCTCACTTGTTCGTCATGAAATTTCATCTTAAGTGAAATAAACCGCTAGGTGCGTGGACCGTAAAATAACTTTTTAAGTCCGACAGGAAGTTTCAGTAACCGCTGACAGGTGGTTTGTTAACCTCCGTGCCCTTGCATAATGTGTACTGAACGGGGAACCCACCTGTAGGAGGTGCAACTCCAAGCTCCTCGGCGGATGGGTCTCCGGAGTGTCCTTGTTCAGGAATGGCATTTACGAAGGAAAATTACCGCCGAAGAGCTGAGGGAGAGGGATTTTAAAGTCCAAGAGAAGGTTCATTCTGTATAATGCCAGTGGGCGCAGGAGAGGATAGATTAGAAAATCAACCAACGATTGATAATAGACTTTAACACCAACTTAAATTGAATTAAATGTTGTTACGAATGAACAGTCCCACAACTTTAAACAAATTCACACTGAAGGGTACATCTGTGACTGGCTAGCTTTTTAGACCAAGAGGAACCCTTAACAAACACTTTTTAAAATTTAGAGGAAAATTCAAAATTCTATCAACATCCTGAATCGTTTAGTTTAAATGATTAGAAATCATGTGTATAACTAAAATACATTTAAATCTCTCTAAACAAATAACCATTAAGTAAAGGTGGTACGAGCGAAAAAAATCTACTAACTTTAAAAAAACATAATTTTATGGTTTTTCGCTGATTGTATCATAAATATGCTTTGGATTATTTCAAGTTATTCGTATCAGTGAAACCTTTTCAAAAATTTGGCGTTTTTCGTGCGGGAAAAATACTTATACTTTTGAGTTTAAATTTTGTGAATGTGGAAGAAAAACAGACTTTTTTTACGTAACCAATTTTGAAATAAGAAAACAAATTATATACCACAAGAAATGAGTCTTTAAAGCCATATTTTTATCCGATAACCTTATAAAATCATTTTGGAGGTCTAATGGTGATTAAAAATGTTGGAAGCTCATGAAGCAGGAAGCTCGGTGGGTGTAGTGTTTTCTTGTGTGGATTAACTTCCGCACTATTGAATACTACGTTAATCCGCAAAGGCCATCCTCATCATTAGACCAATTGGTAATTCAGAGGCAGTGGTTCGGATTCCACGTTAAACTGTAGGTCCCTTAGTTGCCATCGGCTGTTGGGCTTTTAATTAACAGTCCTGTCTAAGAAAGATATCAGTCTTAGTCAGTAACATGACTACAAGATCGCACCACAATCATCTTACACTCAATCCTTATTCATACTTGGCTTAAAATACCTACATTGTAGTATGGTTGCAATTTCAATGATTGATCTAATATAATCTAATAACAATAAGGTCAGAGGAAGTCGGAAAAGATTTCGTAAGTGGCGCTTGTCATGTTTTATTTATTTAAAAGCTGACTTATTGCGCAATACGGTCAGACAAGAACATGGAGAGGTGGTGGGATGAGATTATGTCGGTCTTTCTTACATTCACGTCAACGCCACTAAATGTGTTTTTATTATTTGACGTCGAGAATGTGGTGTAATCATCTTGTCATCCACACGTCACATTACAACTTACAATACCTATCAAATAACAACATAATATTAAACATATCAACTTACAAATAATCTTTTGTTGTAATAAAAAGTTGTCTTGGATTGTAGACAATCTTTTCAATGTACTAAGATCTATCTCATTATATGTAAAATGTAATCCGAAGTTATATCTTGGTTGGTCAAAGGTTCTGATAAGCCCACGTGGTGTTCGTAATGGCTTGTCCTCTACATTCACGACTACTCCACTGATAAGCACACGTGGTGTTCGTAATGGCTTGTCCTCTACATTCACGTCTACTCCACTGATAAGCACACGTGGTGTTCGTAATGGCTTGTCCTCTACATTCACGTCTACTCCACTGATAAGCACACGTGGTGTTCGTAATGGCTTGTCCTCTACATTCACGTCTACTCCACTGATAAGCACACGTGGTGTTCGTAATGGCTTGTCCTCTACATTCACGTCTACTCCACTGATAAGCACACGTGGTGTTCGTAATGGCTTGTCCTCTACATTCACGTCTACTCCACTGATAAGCACACGTGGTGTTCGTAATGGCTTGTCCTCTACATTCACGTCTACTCCACTGATAAGCACACGTGGTGTTCGTAATGGCTTGTCCTCTACATTCACGTCTACTCCACTGATAAGCACACGTGGTGTTCGTAATGGCTTGTCCTCTACATTCACGTCTACTCCACTGATAAGCACACGTGGTGTTCGTAATGGCTTGTCCTCTACATTCACGTCTACTCCACTGATAAGCACACGTGGTGTTCGTAATGGCTTGTCCTCTACATTCACGTCTACTCCACTGATAAGCACACGTGGTGTTCGTAATGGCTTGTCCTCTACATTCACGTCTACTCCACTGATAAGCACACGTGGTGTTCGTAATGGCTTGTCCTCTACATTCACGTCTACTCCACTGATAAGCACACGTGGTGTTCGTAATGGCTTGTCCTCTACATTCACGTCTACTCCACTGATAAGCACACGTGGTGTTCGTAATGGCTTGTCCTCTACATTCACGTCTACTCCACTGATAAGCACACGTGGTGTTCGTAATGGCTTGTCCTCTACATTCACGTCTACTCCACTGATAAGCACACGTGGTGTTCGTAATGGCTTGTCCTCTACATTCACGTCTACTCCACTGATAAGCACACGTGGTGTTCGTAATGGCTTGTCCTCTACATTCACGTCTACTCCACTGATAAGCACACGTGGTGTTCGTAATGGCTTGTCCTCTACATTCACGTCTACTCCACTGATAAGCACACGTGGTGTTCGTAATGGCTTGTCCCCTACATTCAGGTTTTTAGGGTTTAAACGTAAAAATATCCAATAGGACCTTAACTGTTCATCTTGTGGCTGAAAGAGAGTCAATGACTCTTTTCGAATCGTTAGATTTGTTAAATGTTATTTTAAAAAGGATTAAATAATGGTTTTTCTATTGAGTGTATGTATGATTGAGTTTACTTTTGGAGGGAGAAAGTATGCAGGTATTTCACTGATGGCGTTTATTATTAAAAAAGTGTTCAACACGCGGGACTCCCCGGGAGCAACATAATCCATCCCTCCCCTCCCATCCCCCTCACCGATGACGTAACCACGGCGAGTGATTGTTGCGAAACTGGCTGTTAGTATTACAAAGTCAAGTTCAATGTCGTATTGCTGGTTCTCCGGTTTCGATCTATCATCTCTTTTGCTGAGATAACTTTATATATACACTCTTCGTTTAACTGTATTTATCCACTACCAAGAAGCCCGTCCTTTGTAAGGGTTGTAGGCGTTAGTTAATAAAAAGATTATCATACCAAAATGTAAACTTCAAATCCTAAACAAATCAGTGCAAAGAAAATAAATCAATATCCAGCTTTTTTATTTAGCATTACTTGACAATTAAACCATTATTATAATTAATTAGTTATACGTTAAAATAGCTTTTTAATATAGTATGTTTTCGAAATGGGTTTAAAATCAATGACCAATATAAACTAACTAATATTGATTTAACAGCTGTTTGTTTTTCTCTCTATAAAATCTTTAAACTACTGAGACAGCTGATTATTACCAGTTGGTGGTTCATTGATAACTGAAAGCAAAATGTGACTGATATTGCGTAATAAGTGGGTTATTAAATGCTCGTGATTTACTTTTTAAAGGGCAGTGAACAATTTTAAGCTTTGGAAAACCTTCTCTGGGATGTAGAAAATGCATGAAATAAGTTTCATTGTTATCAATTTTCCCGTTTTTTCGAATACGGCGTAAAATGCCTCCTGGAGCGTCACAGATACACAAATTGAGATAAGACTGGTTTCGGCTGATCTAATGCACGAAACGTAAAAATGAATAACTCTGAGCAATGTACAGACAAAACTCTAATTTTATTTATATAGATTTATGTAATCAGTTATCATCTAATAAAAAGAAGATACAGCGTGGGTTTTTTTCTGGACGAAATTAACTGTTTTATCAATTAACTTTAAAATAAACTGCATCAGCGTACTGACACGTACTTTTAAAAAGTAAATTAAAAATACATCCTTAAAAAATAAACTATTTTTAACCCCCCCTCGTAATACACGTTGAACAATTTTGAGGAAGACCATAACCCCTATAAACTTAACCACTTTTGTCCTTTTTAAAATATTTGATTTTTAGGGGTTAACCAACCAAAAAAATTAAGTTAAAACAGAATTAGTTTAATGACAGTTGTCAAGGCAATTGTCCTGAAGTGTTTATACGAAGACAATAATTTCATGCCAATCAGCTGTCTTCTAACAATTGTCTCACCAACTGGCATGGGTCACTGGAGAGAGTGAGGCGAGAACTCCAAACCCGTCCAACCCCCAGGATCCGGTGTCAAACCAAACCCGAGTAGGCCTACCAGGTACCCAGACAGGCACAAAGACTGGGACGTTGGCATCGTCCTGTAATTCAGCTACTTGGAGGTAACGAATTGTGGATAGTTGTAAGCGATGGTTGGTGGGTGTAGTGTTCTCTTGTGTGGATTAACGTCCGCACTCTTGCATACTACGTTAATCCACAAAGACCTCATAAATAGACCAATTCGTAATTCAGAGGCAGTGGTTCGAACTCCACGTTAAACTGTAGGTCTCTTAGTTGACATCGGCTGTAGGGCTATTAATTAATAGTCCTGTCTACGGAACATGTCTACCTTAGTCAGTAACAAGACTACAAGATCGCGCTACACTAATTTTTCATTCATACTTGGCTTAAAACACCTACCTGGGTAGGTTGTCATTTCAATAATCTAATCTATGAATATTTTTCAATAGGTTTCTGAGATAGCTACCTGGTACAGGGTGGGTTCTGGGCGTGGGTGGAGGGGGGAGGTGCAACAATGGGTTGGCGATGCGCGTGGTCGGTGCGCAGTGGCCCGTCGCGTTTCTGATTGGTAGACGCACTCTGTTGCTGACTACCGTCCCGCGCGCCCTCCTACGGGCATTGTTATCACTATCAGTGTGTGACTACTATCAGTAGCGTGCGTGAGTGTGTAGCTTCCTACGCGTACGTTAAACGCCGTGATTCTCATGACAGACATCACCTGTGCCAATTAAATCTCTTGTGAAATTGTGTTGACTAGATAGCTATGAAAACGGTAAAGTTGATTTAATGACGTTAAGAAATATTTTTTTAATAAAGTAGGAAGTTTTAAAATCTAGTGCGATCGATTTTAGCTAAAAATTATCTTTGAGTTATAACCCCTTTTGTATAAATACACAAGCTCTGGATTTAGCTTACAATGGAAATATAGTTTAAGGAGTGGGTGTAATCAGTGACTGTAGCGATGTGCGGAGACGTGGTTGACTGTGTGGCCGTGAGGTGCGAGACAGATGTGTCGGGACTGTGTGACGAGTGAAGGAACAGTGATGGGTGTCCAGAGGGTGGCGGAAGTACGGGAGGCGGCCGGCGGCGGCTAGGCAAGACTCCTACCAGGACCCTAGCCATGGTGGCCAGGAACCTGCACGACATGCCGTCCTACTCCGGGCTCCTCCAGGGGGAAGAGGACGACTTCTTCTCCCTGGACCAGAACCAGCACCTCCACCCCGGGAACGTCTATTACGACCTGCAGCCGGTCACAGAGTGAGTAGCCTTCAAGTCGAGAGGCGAGACATGGCATGTGGCATAATCGTAAAGGAAAGAAAACATTCATAGACGAAGTACTATACAAAATCACCACCATTAGATTAGATCATCGAAATGGCAACCATACACAATGTAGGTATTTTAAGCCAAGTATGAATGAGGATTGAATGTAAGATGATTATGGCGCGATCTCGTAGTCTTGTTACTGACTAAGGCTGACATGTTCCTTAGGCAGGACTGTTAATTAATATCCCAACAGCCGATGGCAACTAATGGACCTACAGTTTAACGTGGAATCCGAACCACGGCCTCTGAATTACGAACTGGTCTAATTATGAGGATTGTCTTTGCGGATTAACGTAGTATTCAATAGTGCGGACGTTAATCCACACAAGAGAACACTACATCCACCGACCATCTCTCACAACTATCCACAATTCGCGACCTCCAAGTAGCTGGATTACAGGACGTCGCCACCGTCCCAGTCATTCTTTTATTCTTTCCCTGATATGATTTTGCATTCTTGGAATATGCTGAGGTACCCGCAGAACTCTACTATATCAACAGAGTATCAATATCTTTCTAAAGGCGGAGCGCCACCTTTAAGTAAAAAAATTAGATACTCCAGTTTATGCTGTAACCTAACGGCAACCAGTAGGGTTATAAAAAACAAATTACTTAAAAAATTCACAAGAATTTTGATTTACTTTTTGTATATTTAAGTTGTAAAATTGTCTTTGAATTTTAAATGGTAACATTTAAAGGAAAATAATACTTCGTGAATGTAAAGCCCTTTCCACTACAGTTTTTTAGACCCCAACCACCCCTAGTTTTTAATCAGTGTTTTGTGAAAAATTGATTTATTAACGAGTACATAACCTATTTCTTCGTCACTAAAAATAACTTCTTCTGACGACGACGAATCTTCCAAAAACAGTTTTATTTCCCGATTAGTAACTGTCATTTAAAGAGTCGATCAAATGTCATTACAGTAGAAAACATTTTAACATTAACTAACAGGACCTACAGTTTAACGTGGAATCCGAACCACTGCCACTGAATTACGAATTGGTATAATTATGAGGGTGGTCTTTGCGGAACGTGGTATACAATAGTGCGGACGTTAATCCACACAAGAGAACACTACACCCACCGACCATTGCTCACAACTATCCACAATTCGTGACCTCTAATCCCAGTCAATAGAACAGACCATTATTCTAAGTCTTATATCCTACATTATATGGGAGTGGAAAGGGTTTACTATTTAAGGAGGAGAAAGTAAAAAGTTGTAGTTTCTGGCTATGATTAAAGAGTGTACCGTATATGCTATTTACCGTCTCATAAGTCTTGACGTCACCGTTGTCGT
The DNA here is from genome assembly GCA_023375725.1 of Nephotettix cincticeps. Lineage (NCBI taxonomy): Eukaryota > Metazoa > Arthropoda > Insecta > Hemiptera > Cicadellidae > Nephotettix > Nephotettix cincticeps. The sequence goes on from CM041785.1 coordinate 5,097,771, forward strand.
GTGTTCCCCTCACGTTAAATATGATCCCGTCTCACGATAGACAACTCTCATGACTCTTAATGAAATATACTATGTGTTACATGAATTAAGATTTATTTTATAAAGGATGTCTCTTAAATGATCACGAATAATATTACTTAACCCTACATATATGAGAGCACGAGTCAGTTGCAGTATTTTAAATTGAATTCTTAAAATAAAAGAATAAGAACGGCTGTTTGGATGAAGTTAAAAATATTCCCTTTAGATATATCCATGATCTAACCTATTTCCCACAGGGAAGTAAATACAAACATCGTATAGGGTGGAGCCTTACCCCTGTAATACCAAGCTTTTTGTGTGTGGTTTGTTGGGTGAAGTGACCTTACCCTGCATACCAATTCCGTTTCATGGAAAACGGCTTGGAAAAAAGGAAGAAATAGATTTTTTATATTCTTCATAAGAATAACAATGGACGTTCTCAGACATGGTACTGCGTTTATTATGGACAGTAAATTTAACTTTACTCTGGAACCGTTAGTCGTATAAAAATAATTCTAGATACTAAATAGTTTTTTTTAACTGGTTTCGATGGTGATAGATAGGTGATATTTATTGTTTTCGCCCATAGCTTTTAAACCGTCATTTTTACAGACATGCGGGTGGTATCATATTATTTAGTGCTCTATGCACTATAAACTATTAAATTTTAATCAAAACCGTTAAAGCCATCCTTGAAAAATTTGGATTTTTCACCGTTATAAGGGTTTTTAGGAGTAGACTACCCTGAAAAATTAAAAATTATTAAAATTAAAAGAATGCCTGGAGAAACGGTAAATATATACTTACATACCAAATTTTATCTACACATCCAGCCACACACGGACGGACAGACATCACAGGGGACTCCAAAACGGATATATCCACTCTCAACTCAAATACAAAATTTTTTATGAAAATAATATACTTTCTCCATATAAGGGGGGGGAGTAAAAAGGTTAATCAAATTGTTTGTACAAAACCGTGTCCCCTCACATTTAAATGCTTGGTTAGACAACGCGACGTCATCAGGTTGATCGAAGATGCAACACATTATATTCTCGGTCCAACGTTCCTCGTTAAGTTAGCGTTTTTGTTTGTTTCTTTTAACTATTATCTTTTAATACGTTGTTTGTGCTGTTTTGTTTGATAGCTAAACGATTTGTGCCGACATAAGAGAAATGTCTGCCAATTAGTCTGTGTATTGACAAACATAACTTTTCGCTTAACACAAATTAGACGAAGGATTGTATGAATAAATCATAGGGTAGATGTTTTTTTGTTCCCCGAAAGAGCTCATCAACTTGAATTATCTTTCCTTCTGTCGCCCGTCTTCTACGGTTGTATCGATATTTTCTGTTAGTATTTGACTTAGACAAAAGTGTTTGGGAAAAGCACTTCTATGAGATTACATATCTACAATGGAATTTTAACTTGAGTCACCAACATTGTCTTGAGTAGAAAATGTACAATATTGGTCAAAGTTTAAGTGATCTAAAGGATTAGATACATTGGTTTGTTTGTACAATTCGACAGGTATAGTATGTCCGATGTTTTGCAGATACTTTAGAAGTACAATCGATTAGTGAAGATTCAATATTTTAGGAATACATTTAACACAAGACAATAAGACTATAAACATAGATTAGACAATTGAAATGGCAACCGTACCACAAGGTAGGTATTTTAAGCCAAGTATGAATGAGGATTGAGTGTAGGATAATTGTGGCGCGATCTTGTAGTCTTGTTAATGACTAAGGCTGTCATGTTCATTAGACAGGACTGTTAATTAATAGCCCAACAGCCGATGGCAACTAAGGGGCCTACAGTTTAACGTGGAATCCGAACCACTTCTGAATTACGAATCGGTCTAATTATGAGGATGGTCTTTTCGGATTAACGTAGATATCTATCTCTTAGTGGCGTAAATAGGGAGGTGATTAGGCTAATAGCTTTGTTTAAAAAAATACTAGTAAAACTGTTTGTATTTACTTCCTTGTGCGAAATAGGTTGGATCTTGAATATGTCTAAAGGGAATGTTTTCAGTTCTTCTAAACAGCTGTTCTTATTCTTATATATTAAAAATTCAATACAATAGCTCTAGTAGTTTCTATGGAAACCTGTTTCAAATTTTCATCTTATAAATTGCCAATTCCCCTCTAGAGCTAAGGCATATTCATATCAAAATGTTTGTATTTACTTCCCTGTGGGAAATGGGTTAGATCATCGATATGTCTAATGAGAATTTTTTGAGTTACTCTAAACAGCTGTTCTTCTAACCAATCTATGACGTCACTGTTTCAAATTATGGTCGCGCAAATTGCCAACACCCATCCAGAGCTAAGACACATCCATGTCAAAATACCCCCGTCGCAGCAGACCTGCGTACTCAGCAAATTTACACTTCAACAATATGACAATAATGATATATGACACCTTTCACCATGCCTTTGCCTATTACCCATAAGATGTACAGGAGAAAGAGTATGCAGGTTTGATGCTGTGGGGAACACTGAAAACACACATTTTTACCATAAAAAATTTTAATTTGACCTTAGAGCAAGTTTTATCAACATCTGTCCAAGTAATAAAGGAAATTATACGAAAATTGGAAAAGAAAAAAGTCTAAAAACTGTTTTATCTAATAAAAGACCAATTATAAAACAATTAATCCAGACTATCTTCTAAAATTAACACTAAAACGTCCATCAATAAACAAAAATTATCACTAAATAAATCCTACATTCTGTAACAGTCTATTAAATTCTAAAAGGCCCAGCAATACATAAATAAAAAAAAAAACAAAAATAATCATTTCAATACTAACAATATTTAAAAAAAACAAAAAAAAATTCAAGAATATGAAAAAATAATCCAACAACCGAATCTTTTAGAAAACAAAAGAATGCAAAAGATACATAAAACCCATCCACATGTTTTTAAAAAGTCATTTCTAACACTCCTTTCACCTCGTCTGTAGATTAAACCAGTTTTTCCCTTCTCGCTATACTTATTTACTAGTCTGATAACAAAAACTATATCGAATAATTTCATAAAACATGATAAAAATATATGCTTTCACTAAAAAATCATATCGTCTTTGTAAATACATATTTTAAAAATAAATTATTTAATTTAAAATAAATTTGTATTTTGAAAAACTTAAGAGTCCAAATCATTTATTAAGTAAAAATCGTTTGAACATTATATTGACCAATATTAACAAGATATAGCTGCCATTGTTTGGTTAAATGAACAGTCCTGTCTAGGAACATTCAGTATTAGTAACAAATACTCACGAACAAAAAAACTATTAAATCAAAATCAATAATCATAAAATCAGTAACATAAAACTCCTATCTATGAAAATTGACATTACATAGCAATACAATAACACGACCCTTAAATGATATTTTGAGTTCTTTCTAAAATCATTTCATCGTCTCATTACTTACTACAATAAGAATATTCTTAACAGTTCAGATGTCGATTAAATCTTTTTAGTGTTCCAAATCGAGTCGGATTTTTCAGTTGAAAGGCGTTACTGTTTGAAATCTCCAAGGCGACACCATGTTTAGAGTGCCGTTGTCGGTCTTCCCTTTGTTAGGCCTTCGCTGCATTCGTCTTTACATTTGAATTTTGGACCTGGCAAATAAACGTGGAGTTGAAAAGATCTGTGTTTCTGCAACGGATAATTTCGGGAAATACAACGCCCTCACACGTCCAGGAAATCAGTTAATCGTCATTGAACTTTCCATCAGTCGTTAAAAATAAAACTTATCATCGAACAGACGCACACTTTCCCCACTAATAACTTAATTAGGTGATTAGGTTTTCTTTTGTATGAACGTTATGAGAACAATAATTATAACATCAATATAAATAAAATTAGAGTTTTGTCTGTACATTACTCAGAGTTATTAGTTTTTGAGTTATTTTTACGTTTAATGCGTGAGAGAAGTCGAAACAAGTCTTATCTCAATTTGTGTCTGTCTATGTGTCTGTGACGCTCCAGGAGGCATTTTACGCCGTCTTCTCCGAAAAATGGGGGAACTGATAACAATAAAATTTATTTCATGCATTCTCTACATTCCAGAGAAGGTTTTACAAAGCTTGAAATTATCCGCCGTAAAATAAACAATCATTTTTCATAAAAAATGTAAAGACACATGTAGAATTGCCGTTTTCACGAAAATTAAAGTTTTACTTGTAGTTTAATAAATTATATTGTTTAGTTTTATTGCCAGGTTTTGATAGTGTTACAGTAGTCAAAAAAGGCTCATTGCTTTTGAACTATCTATCATATTCACAAACATTTGGGTTTAATCTATTAATTTAGGCTTTCTTATGTTTTTGGAACTCTTAAATATAAGAATCCAAAATATTTAAAACTACCCCCGAAATACACTCTGTGTAGAATATCATATAAATGGGATCTTAAAATGCAGTATAGTTGTAGGGTCGATGCCCAAAACTATTATTAGTTAGTACTAATTAGTACAAACTATCAAGTAACTAAAAACAATAACTAAACACTAAAGGTACTGTAATGACAATTTTTTTATGAAAACAATTAATGATCTGATAATATTCTTGTTAAAATTTGATATCTAAAGGTATTTAGTCAAATTTATGTTTTTTCCAACTAATAACTTATTTAGCAAATTTCCTATGGAAAAGTGAGCTATTCACATGACCCGCATGGTGACAGTTAAGCCTGGCACCATGATAGAAGTTCACAAATCAACAGCCTGATCATTTTTTGGGGAGGAGTCATTAAAAATTGTATATATCCATATATAATTTATTAATATTAGCATATACAAGCATTTATAGCATTTATTAGCATTTAATTAATATAAGCATATATGTGTGTCCAACACGAAAACCTGTCAGCGAAATGAATACACAATTTAGTATTTTGAATCATGGCTTTAGGTCAATTGGTAAAGAGATATTTAAAATGGTAAACACAGTACATTGTGCACTGTTAATTTTATGAATAATAGCTAAATATCATAGCTTGTTTATTTTCAATTTGATGAAAAGTTCTGTGAAATTCGCTCTACTCAAGCCTGCGTGTGATCTCGTTTAAGCTTAGTCAATAATATGAAAAAGATGAATATAAATACTGTATGAATATTCTGTTTGTTCCAGGAGTGCTTGTTCTACACCCATGTACCTTGGAGGAGGTCAAACAATAACTTCTAGCGGGGTGGGGATGGAAATACCTCAAGTGGACAGTACCAGAGAACACCTACCGAAGAAACGAAAAGCACCGTCCTATCAGTAAGTAAGTTAGTGAATGGGAGAATGTTGGTAACTGTAGCATATTATCTGTGGATCGTAAATGTAGATAAGTACACAATATCTCTTAAGGGGATTCGCTACTCGAAAATGAATAAAAATTGAAGAACAAATGTTTTTCTATTAAAGATATACAGTAGCCTACTTAGTTTGATTCTAAATAAGAAAATATTCTCTTAAAATATGATACTTAACTATTCAGTGGCGTAATTTCTATGTTTTCAGCACTTCAAATTGATATTCCGAGAGAACGGTTGAATTTAGGTAGATGAAACTTTTGGTGCTTGTTAACAGTGATGTATTAAAAGATTTGAATGTATTGGACAATTGGTTTTCTGCAAATTAAATATTTAAAAACAAAGTTTTGTCTTTTTATTTAATTTTCAAATAAATTTTTTAATTAAATGGTTTAAATACCTCTCTATAACAATCTTAATTTAAACCATTTAATTTATTCTCAGCAATCTGGAGGCTTAATAATATCATAATGAAATTTTTTTACTTTCTTTAAAACCACAATGATGAAAATACACAAATTTTTATTTCACCTAAATATCTACAATTTGATACCAAAATGATAAAATTTGAGTAAGTATATTTTACAAAATATAAATTTTAAAAATTACTATTACGTTGCAGGTCTTCTAAGCGTCATCAGTGGGGAATCACCACAAAAATCAAACAATTTAATAATTTGAATCTCTGTTCTATGTCAAATTGTTATACAAAATAAGTCAAAATTGTTGACACCCTTAGATAACTGTTGAATTAGTTAACTAAGGTTGACCAAACATACCAGTCGACCAGTCTACCTGCAAAATAATGGAAACACAGTTTTAGTTATGTTATGTTTTCCTGTTTTGCACTTGACTCCAAAATGGAGGATTTTTTCTGAAAATAAAAATTTCTATTTGGAACCCCCATTGATTGATAAATCAGAGATAGACAAAAAAATTAAAAAATAATCCTTTTGTTCTTGATTGTTTATGAATCTCCTTTGATTTCTGTGTTTTTTTTTAATTTGGACCACTAGAAGTATTTTAGATATTTTTTTAAACATTGCATGGCCAATTTTTGATACCAGGAATTATTTTTCTGATCTCAAACAAAATTAAATTTTTTTAACTATCTGAACTCATATATGTAAGAAAGATCTTTTATAAAACATGAAAAACTAACTTTTTTTAAATCATTAAAAATTTATTTATTTAAAAATAAAACTGTTTCTGCTACAGGAACCATAAAACAAGTACCAAAACAACAGGAAAAGTTTCAAGAATGTAGTCCTAATAAGCCTAGGTTTCAAAATTGAGAAATTAGTTCCTAAAATAGAAACATTTAACATGGGCTCTTATGGATGGTTCAAATCCCCTTTTAAAGACCTTTTAACAAAAAACTTAACTACTATGTAGAAAAAGTAGGTCTGTAGCTCAACCCAGTGGAGTTTTTGCTTTTAGTGAAATATTTTTGAAATAAACTTTGAATGGTTTATGTCTAACCTTTCTGTACTATTAAAAAGAGGAAACTTTCTGAGGATGCAGGATCGGTTAAATACTATGCCATTAAAATATTCTTTTTTATTGTTGTTAACATTTAGTTTATTTTAAAAAGGTGCCCTCATTACTCTTTGCCCATCGATATAGCCTATTGACATTAAAACTGGTAAAAGGTGAACCAGTATAGTGCAAAGTATGTTATTACTTATACAAATTTAATCGACAACATACGAGTCCAAACCTTTGAAATTATAACTAAGGTTCAAAGGCCAATGACCCACTCAGTAAAAAATGTGCAAGTCTTGGAAGTATAATAGCTTGATTCTTAAAATAACTATGGTGTAATTTCAAATTGTAAAATAAAGTTTTGAAGAGTCTTTGATTCCTGAAAGTTATTCTAAAATTGGTGACATCTATTTGCAAGTTTACCTGTAAAGGATTATGAAACTGTTATGTCAAAGATATAGGTCAATCATACTTCAGAGGTCGGATGTAAAGCGATATTTGGATTATGTAACAAAACACTTGGTTTATGACATAACTGTTCCTTTACAGGTATTTGCTTATCAATCACAAATATTGAAAAGTTTGTCCTGGAGAAACCACGTAATTGTGACTAAGTTTATGAATCCTTACAATGTTTAGGGAACTTGCCTTAGATCAAAGACCAAGCAGCCGAGTTGGTAAAGACTGATGTTTGTTACTCCTTTAGAATATTAATTAACCGACTCCTAATTGGTTGTTTTGTAACATAATTTTCTAATTAAATTAACCATCCTTGCAATTACATCAAGGTTCTTTAAGATCTAAATTTAAATATTATCGTTAACGTGTAGTTATTAAGTATAGAACAAATTTAGTTTTTTAACTTACACTTGGATTTTTCTTCTGTACATAATGTTCAGACATCTCTTTAGCAAGTGCTGTGTAGAGGTGGCATCAAGCTGTTTACAATGCAGTTTGAAATCAGTGTATCAAGTAACTCCCTACCCAATTAATAACAAATAAATACAAACAGAACAAATAACTAACTAAATTACAGTGCCAAAACATAACTGTAAACAACATGAAAAACTACATTTAAACTATAGTGTTTTAAAATATTTTTAAGAAGCATCAAAGCCAACCCCATGAAGCTAAACAGTTATATTTATTGAACAATGTAGTAAAAAGAGTAATGGAGTAATGAAAAGAGTAATGTAGAGTAAAGAGTAACACATCAACATGATGCAATGACAGAACATGCGTTTTCTTATATAGAATTTTATAAAAACAGAAGTTAAAAGAAAACAGAAGTAGAAAGAAAATATAGACAGTTTAAGTTTTGCAGTAGTTTAGAATATACATATAAATTTCCTCTTAAGTGGCCCCCTTAAAAAAATAAATCTGAGAATACTGAAAATGTATAGATATATTGGCAGAAAAATTTGTAAAGCCTCATAAAAAGGAAGCTTCGAATCGCGCCTAATATTATATGCTACATATGTTTGGTTCATTTTTTAATTTAGTTAACTTGTTCCAGTGAAGGCAGTGACTTTGGGGATGACACGGGAGATGACTCGAAATCACTCCATACAGGTGATAACAAAAAGTGAGTGCAACGGACAAAGTGACTGAAAAGTCATAGTGACCATACAATTTACAACCCCTAGGTCTAATTTTTGGGATTTAATAATCATTTGTCAATAGAGAAACACTATAAATGCCACTGGTATAGAACATATATAAATCACAAAATAAAACATCATAATTTTTAATTTATTTCATTTTGAGTGTAAAATTTTTTTAATAAGCATTTTTGATAATGGTACACCTAACTGTGTTTATATTTTAAAGAAGGAATCTAATTTTAAAAATAATGAACAGGTGAAATCAAATATTTGTGGCTAAAAGTAAGCTTTGATCCTACAAGACAACCCGTTTTTTAGTTCGAAACAAATAAATAAATAAAAAGAAAAATAAATTCTCAGGCCATGTATAGCATTAATTTACGATTGGATGAATTAAAAACCTGTGTACCTGTATTAAATTTGTTTTATGTTAAGACAACATTTTTATATGGTCTAATTTCGAAATAGGTTTAAAATCAAAGTGACTGAACTGAATATGAAATCACCTATATAGAAAAAATGTTTTATAAAACTTTAAAATAGTCTAATATTGCTCAGAGCTGTGTTTTTGAGAACTTATTATTTTATTTTCACAGTGTGTGCGGGTTAGTTCAAAGTAAAAAAACCTCTAAAAGTTATAGAATAAGAAATATAAGTTTCATAACGATGGGTGCTCTTGTTTCACAGAGAAGGCAAACGCAAATGCTTTTTAATGTTACAGATAGTTAGACAGAAAGACAAATTGACAGACCCACAGACAATAATTGAGTTAAGACCCATTTCAGCTTTTCAGGGCTATAAAACATAGAAATAATCAAAAATATTGTCCGGCAGCACAGCAGCTGGCAAGGGAGTATCAGCCTGTGGTGGTCTTCAAGCCTTGCCGTCTGAACATAGTGTTACCGATGTTGTTAGGTTATAGTTAGACGAACGATTTAATTAATGTACAAGAGATCGAGATAAGATGTATCTCGGCTTTTCTTGGGTATACAGCGTAAAAATAACCAAAAGTATCGTAATTCAAATTCCAAACAATGTACTGAAATAAACTCTTAATTTTATTATTTAGATTCTTATTACGGACATTTTCCATCATGATATTATGTAAAACAAAGTTTCACTTTGTTCGAACAAAGTGAAACTTTGTTTTACATAATATCGTGATGGAAAATGTCCCTAATAAGAATCTAAATAATATCAACCCACCATCACCAATAATGAACTTCAAACAAGGTCTTAATTTTATTTATGTAGAAGTAATTATTGGTTTCTTTTGATTTGAAACAAATTTAGTTTAAAATACTTGAAACACGAGGATATAGGGTATTGTTTGTATATTTTCAATTTTTAGGCAAACAAAATAAATTATCTCAATGAACATAGCGGTAATAGCGTTGTGTAAAGTTTGTGGCCTCAACTGCTGAGTGCCACAAGCACATCATGGCCCATATCCATCCGGGGCTTCAGCCACGTCACTAATAACCTACCTTAACTTGATTTTGTAACCCATTGTAACCTTCCTTAACAGTTCATTGGCTGTTCTTTCAATAACGTTTCCTTTCAGTAACAACCAAAACGATTACTCAGTTCATCATGAATAGTATCAAATTGTATTTTTAGTCAATAAATCTTTTACTTCAATATTCGACAAAATCAAGGTTTCTCAAGATATTAGAAGAATTGTGGTCAAAAATATATTTAACTAAATAATAGTTCTGTTTTAATTTTTCTATCTCTATTTTGTGTATTTATCGTTTGTATAACCACTGGATCACCAGTTTGTTTTTGTCCAGCCAAGAGAGATTAATCCAGCTACTTGGAAGTCACGAATTATTGTGGATAGTTGAGAGCAATGGTCGGTGGATGTAGTGTTATCTTGTGTCGATTAACATCTGCACTATTGAATACTACATTAATCTGCTTAGACCATTCTAATAATTAGACCAGTTCATAATTCAGAGGTAGTGGTTTCAACTCAACGTTAAACTGTAGGTCTTAGATATGCCATTGATTGTTAGGCTATTAATTAAAATTATGTCTAAGGAACATGTCAGCCTTAGTCAGTAACAAGACTATAAGATCGCGCCACAATCATCCTACACTCGTTTCTCAATCATACTTGGCTTAAAACAAATATCGTTGTAGGTCGCCATTTCATATGGTAATCTAATCTAATCTCCAGCTCTCTGGAGAATCTCTTCCCGACACGTAATAATGTAAATATCCGTTTCAGACAAAACCATAGCGAGATAGAAAAGAGGCGTCGGGACAAGATGAACACGTACATAACGGAGTTGTCGTCGATGGTGCCCATGTGCCACGCGATGAGTCGCAAGCTGGATAAGCTCACAGTCCTGAGGATGGCGGTGCAACACCTCAAGACCATCCGAGGCGCTGTCCACTCCTACACCGAGGGCCACTACAAACCCTCCTTCCTCTCCGACCAGGAGCTCAAACAGCTGATATTACAGGTCTGCATCCGTTCTTGTTGTTTTTGGTTAGGATGATTTTGAGTCTGGGATAATATCCCAGCTCACAGGAAAAATCCTGCGGGTACATTTTAATCGAGGTATAAGTTGTTGTTGATCGTAGTCAACAATTACCGTCACAGTGCTGCCATCTGCAAGCTAATGCAAGAACTAATGCCTCGTGAGTTAATTCATTGTTGTGCCGCTATAGTTTTGTTTTTATAGCCAAATAATCGCTTTCTCAGACGGTGGTCTTGTTGGTGTAGTGGTTAGACCGTTGTGCTGACGAGTACAACAGTTGAAGCCATTCGGAAGGACGAGGGTTCAAATCCCGACCATGATCAATCCCAATTTGGCTTGCAAATGTGTGGTTCAGTAGTGGGAGGGCCCACCTTAAATAAACGGTGGAAGTTGACGGCATTTGTAGGCTTAATTGGGATTGCAGTGGACACCTGTTTTGCTTCTTTTATGACTGTATGGTTTAGGAGGGGCACATTTTTTGCTTAAATTTAGAATTTTAAGAAGAGTTTCAGAGTAAAAGTAAAATAATTTAAAAATACAAATTAAATTCAAAATCTCTACCACTGGGAGGGTTAATAACCCAAGACAGGTGTTGGTGAAACAGATAATTCTCCTTTTACAAAGCTGAAAGAAATTGAACTCAGTTACTCTATGAAAAGCATAAACTTTTACATACTTTAGTTTTATGCAATTAATTACTTGTAAATAGTTCCAAACTTGGACCAAAGTTGTGGGACGGGAAATGTGGAATTTAGCAATATGGTTTAACTTACTTATGTGTTTGTCATTGTTTCAGGCAGCTGAAGGGTTCCTTTTTGTAGTTGGCTGTGATAGGGGTCGGATTCTATACGTTTCAGAATCCGTCTCTCAAATTTTAAATTATGCACAGGTAAGGAAAAAATGTTGTTGCATAACATTTTTCAGTAAAAATAACTTTTGATTACATCCTTCTCATGTAAAAGAGTACAAGAACCATACTAAAAGTGTAATACAGTATTAATGTGTACAACATTAAAATCTAGAATAGTTTACTTAAGTGATTCAATGACATATTCACCATAATTTTTTATCTAATTCCACACATAGCCCAAATTTCTCTCTCATAGGGTAGTTTTTAATGTATTTTTGTATAGAAACGACTATTTTAAATTTTAAAATAGTTACAGTAGTAAATTTTAAATTTTAATGAATTGAATTTATTTTGAAATTTAGGGTGATCTTTTGGGCCAAAGCTGGTTCGACATCCTTCATCCAAAGGACGTGGCAAAGGTGAAGGAGCAACTCTCTTCCTCTGATCTCAGTCCTCGGGAGAGATTAATTGATGCCAAAAGTAAGATTTGGTGTTAAACATTCTTTATGTAAATTAGAAAAATATTATTATACTTTTTAACTGTCTCAGTACTACGAATTTTTCATGTTTACAGTTTTCTTTGTTTACAGTATGTATAGGAATCACAAACTCTTTTCAGAATGGTGAGCCTGGAATAATTCTGGAATAACATCCAAACCTCACGAATTTGAGGTGCAATTTTGGAACTTCGCTCCCCCACTTTGTCAACATATACGTTACACACATACTTTTTGGGAGAGTGGTCTAAACTCTGAGGCATTCCAGGAATTGAATCTGTGACTCTCTGCACTAATGTTCATGATTGTAAAAACCGGGCCAGCTAGACGTCCTTTTGAGAAAGAATGTTTGACGTCCTTTTGAGAAAGAATGTTTGACGTCCTTTTGAGAAAGAATGTTTGACGTCCTTTTGAGAAAGAATGTTTGACGTTATTTTACTAAACCAGACATAATTATATATTTAAATAATTTTTAACTTTAGTTGTTTTACTGAAGCGGACATAAAAGGAGTATAATGAAGAGTTAGAAAATATAAAAAAATTAGTCAAACTTAAAGCAAATAGCCAACCATAGATTGGTGAAATTGTCAGTCTTCTTATAGTGTACTGACAATCTTGATGGAAGGAGAGGAAGGAATTAGTCAGCCATTTTAATCGTCATCAAACTGTTTTCAAGCAATCTACTCAATCAGCTGATTGGATTGGTTGCCAGTAGATTCACTAAAGGCATTTGACCTATCCTACACACATACTTTTACTAATATTTATCCTAAATTACCTCCATATGTGTTGGTTGAATTACTGATTAGCTTGTAATAATTATTTTTTTTTGTTTTATATTTAAAAAATTGTATTAAGTTACACTTTCTACTTCATCTAACCTTGGGTAAACTAAACTATAATTGAAATTTAAAAAAATCAATTCTTCTCAGAGGTACTGATGTGTAGAATTTAAATTAAAAAAAAAAGATACACTTTTAAGTCTTTTGTAGTTCTTAGGCGATACGTTTCTGCAATGGGATGAATTTGTTTTAGCGATGTTGCCAGTAAAGACTGATATACCCCAAGGCCTTTCCAGATTATGCCCTGGAGCCCGCCGATCCTTCTTTTGTCGTATGAAGTGCAAAGTGTCATCGTCGATCAAGGAAGAAGCGGATACAACCACAGGTTGCCATCGGCGGAAAAAGCAGCAGCTATCAGGTGACGGTTATAGGTTCAATTAAAATTACATGTTCACTCTCAGGATTAAAATTACATTTTGGAATGTTAATTTATCAATTGAGTTTTTATTGTACATCATTCTCGTAATATTCTTATCGCTTGCAATGTAATACAGACTTCTTAGCCTGCCTAAGTTTATGCATGCTCTAAATTGCTTTCTGACTTATTTATTCCACTTCAGAAGCCATAATCAGGTACAGTTAAATGAAGTTTTCACAATATTGCTAAGTCTTTTTGCTATTAAAAGTCAACACCTTTCCTTACACCTGGGGTTCCTCTTTGACTCTTTAAGGCCATGGAACCTTAAAACTTGGATACTCTGTCTGAATCCCGTTAGTGGTTGGTTCACTCTGGAATGGAATGGTGTCTGCTTCATGCTTGTTTGGTTACCTTACTTGGACATGACACAGGGTCCCGGGGGTTGGACGGGCTTCAAATTGTTGTCTCAACCTCCCAGGGTGATCTAGACTGTCCTCTTCTGCTTTACTGACCATTACGAATTCTTTCTTTCCGGTGCTTGTTCCAAAAAATCAGCTATGATTGCAGTGCCTAAACAGCTTTGCTGGAGTTTTCTATTCCTATTCTGACAATGTTGCAGATCGAAGATATAGCGTGATTCACTGTACGGGTTACCTCAAATCCTGGGCTCCAGCCAAGATAGGTCTGGAAGACCAGGAGGGTGAGGGTGAGGGTGACGCATGCAACCTCTCCTGCCTGGTGGCAGTGGGCCGAGTGCTTCCGACACAAGTGCCAGTGGAGCCAACGCGCACACACCAACATCGGCCCAATGTGCGACCGATACAGTTTATCTCTCGGCACGCTCTCGATGGCAAGTTCCTATTCATCGATCAACGGTAAATATCACATGAAACGCGTGCAAATTAAATAGAAGTCATTTTACTGTTCTTATAATTTATTAAAGTTTCTTACTAACTATAAATTCAGGTAGAAAAACAAATTAATTTTAAGAACGAATACAAAATATATATTTACTGTCCAAAAATTAGTAGTTTTTAATGGTTTACAAAATTTTTTTATAATAATAGAAGTAAAGAAATTGCTTTCATCTTTAAGTGACCACAAGTTCATCGTTTGATCTCTCAATTCGCACAATCTCAGAGAACAAAAACTACATTAAAGAATGACTGAGCTTGGAAACTGACTATGAACTTAATGAAGACTGTATGACTGGGTTTAATTTTTTATAGTACAGGTCGCCAGTTAGATTCCGAGCAAAATCTTGATGCAATCAACCCAGGTCCCTTAGACCATTGGGCTAATAATTAATGATCCCGGCAAATGAATCAGCTGAATTGTAACAAAGCTAGATGTACATTCGTCATACTCACCCTTCACTCATATTAAACTTGAAATAGGTACTCAGAATATAAGAATAGAAAATCCCCAGTGAAAGGAATATGTATACAGCGTTTGCTGAGGTTAAAAAAGTCAAAAGATCAACTATGAAGTTAATATACTAGCTAGTTCTATCTTGAAAAGATAAGTGAGTCAGCTGTTTTTTCATTATTCACAGATCTCTTCTAACTTACCAAATGATTAAATAAGGCTGTGGTGTTTCAGTGCAACCTTGGTCCTTGGATTTCTACCTCAAGAACTGTTAGGCAACAGTATGTATGAATATTATCACCACGAAGACATCAGTGATCTTGCAGAAACGCACAAAACTGCTCTGTACAATCATGAGACTGTGAGAACACAGGTTAGTAACAGATGCTTCCAGCGATGCACTTTTAGTAAAATCTTAATAAAATTAACAACTAATTTTTAATTTGTTAAATGCTTGCGATATTTCGCAGCTATGTTGTTGTATAGAGGTTTTATGCAGTCTACATCACTAATATTGCAGGCGCTATTCACGATCACTGTTTATGCGACGTGGATGTCTATAATGGTATAGTTTCAGATCATCTGGATTTTCGGCTTTCGGCTATCTGGATCGGGACCCCACCACATTAATGCAGACTTTACTGTAGTTCTTTTTACCACCATCGTACTGGCCATGTTCCATGTTGACCTTAAATTAATGACTAGTTTATCCTACTATGCACGAAATGTTAAGCGATTGAACCAAGTGATGAAAATACAAGTAAATGATACTTCTTTACAGAATTTTGTCATTAACTATTTATTACTGCAAGTAAACTGGAAAAAATTGTGCCAATCGAAATAAAGGAATTATTTGAAAATAATGTAAGTTATGATGAAGCCCCGATACTTGTTCTTAGGCATATCCTTTGGATCTGGTGAAAAGTATAGTAATAATTCTTTTTTGGCTAATATTGACTCGTAGTCATTGTAAAAAAGGCTCGATTTTAATTCAGACAAAAGGGCCTCAGGCATCTCATAAAAATTCAGTCAGGAATTGGTTAAATGAAGTATCCCACTAAAAGTCATTCTTTAAACTCATGACTAACATTAAGATTAGCGTACTAATATACTAGATACATTTATAATCTTTCTGATTTTTTTCTTTATTCGGGTCTTAAAATGTACTTTGGTGACATTTTAAATTCCATACTTTATAATTTTGTTATCGTGCTTTAGGTCTATAGGTTTCGAAGTAAAGAAGGCTCCTTTGTGCGCCTTCAAACTGAATGGAGGGCGTTTAGAAATCCCTGGACCAAAGATGTAGAGTACCTGATAGCCAAAAACAAACTATGTTTGTAAGTATGTTGTGACATTTTCAAGTTGCATTACATAATACCCATATTACTGTAGAACATTTAGTAGAACACCCCGCTGAGTTATTGGCGGCACATGTAGTGACCCAGCTGGTTAATCCCTTACACTGTCTTTTGCATTCTACTGCTACTGATTCAGTTCAGTTCAGTATGGTTCGTGGCTTACTACAGTGAACCGAAGTTTTTGCCAATTTCGGGTGCAGAGCCCACTTGTGTTTCGCTTTACCGTTTATTGTTGACTGCCCTGTTTATACATAGTGTGTATTCCTCTTCTGTTATGGCTGAGAAATGGAAACGTGTGGTTTAAACTAGAAATTATTAAAACTAACAAGGGAAAGAAACAAAAAGAAAATTACAGATTTTCTTTAAAAACTAAATACCGGTAATTTAAGTTTTTATAGTACAGTACGTACATGTATAGTTGATATTTCATTGTGTTCTTAGTAAATATTTTTCACTTGAATTTGTGTAGTCTTGTTTTTTCTCTTTTAGAATCATTACATTATGTATTGCGCAGCAATCATTTCAACTATGGTATAACAATGGCGCCGTTATAAAATGCAAGGCAGTGAATTGCGATGTTGCCACGTCAAACTCAGTCTAGGTGTTAAGTTGTAGCGGCACTATTATTATTACTGTTATACGTCTATTCGGTTATCCATCATGGTCCCAGTCCCGAGGGTGACTATTGAGGTTCTACTATATGTTTTTTTCTCTAGTTTCAACTGAATACACCACCTAATTTTATTATCACCCCTTGTTTTTCTCATCATTTTCCCCCTCTTTCCCATTCGGTCGCTATTTATTGACCATAATGAAGAATCAGAAAGCCACCATAATGAATAGAATAGAATATTATTTTTAATAAATATAAATACAATAAACAAAAGTTCTTATAATCAAATAAATTATTTCAATAACCAACCACAGTATATCTCTCCTATAAAAATGCTTATAAAATAAAAGTTCTCTTCACTTTTGCCAGGCTGACACTTACATGTAAAAATTTATTAGAAAAATAAATTAAATTTGCTCGACCAACCTATGCCAACCCAATTGAACCGGCTAGGCAGTTAACGTTTTAAAATGCAAAAGAGGTTGTTTCAATTTTATATTTCAGAATAAAGTAACTATTGAAAATTTTTACTTGAGGACTATTCCCTTTAGAAGAATTGAAAAATTTGTTAGTGGAAACCAATTTTTTTTATAAATCTCCCAGTTGCAAGGACTATAAATATCAATGTATTTCATAACAATCCTGGAAAAAGCATTGGAGTGGAACCTGCAATCTACAAGGACAAGACTATAAAACGGTAACAAAATAAAATAAATAACTGTCAAAGAACTTATAAGAAATTATTTAACAATTGCTTCTGTATCCCCAAGCCTGTGCTAGATTATAAGACTACAGTTTTCAAAGAACTTTATTGGAAATTTTAACTGGTTTTATTTGATATTACGCTTTATAAACTGGAGAGGAATAATGTGAGAGCTATGTGCACTATATTTAGAATTGTTAATTAGTACACTCTATGTTTATTTATCTTATAGCTGTTTTAAATTTTTCAGAATGGATGTAAAAGTGGAGAGTAGTCAGTCGACGAGGTCAGAGGGTCCGACGCAGTCTCAGAGCAACTTTGATTTCTTTTCTGGATCCCAGAGTAAGTCAGTGTTCCAAAAAAGTAGAAACAACATTATAATATTGTGCTGTTTTTATTATGATGGGACTAGATACGTTTCACTGTGCCAAGTAAATTGTGTACAGGAAGGACGTGAAAGGATGTGGAAAAACAGTCCGTTCAGTCCTGAAATGGTTCATGGCCACTGACGTGATACATCGAGTCATGAGTTTGATCACCACTCTTAA
Organism: Nephotettix cincticeps; assembly: GCA_023375725.1. Lineage (NCBI taxonomy): Eukaryota > Metazoa > Arthropoda > Insecta > Hemiptera > Cicadellidae > Nephotettix > Nephotettix cincticeps. Next base: position 5,115,828 of record CM041785.1, read on the forward strand.
CTAGTTTGGGACCTTTGACATTCTTTAAGGGTTTTTCTCCAGAAATCTTCTTCAAGGTCATTCTGCAATTTCTCCCATAAGACCTTCATAGTCAACAAGATATTATTTCTTCTCAGCAATCCCTCCCAGGTGGATTTGGTAAAAAGAGAGATTCTTTTCTAATCCAAAAACCTGAGAGATTCTCAGGTTTTGGGATTAACAAGTAATCTGATTGTCTGAAGTCAATTCTCAAAGTCTAACATCGTGTAGTGGGATGTTAGCGAGCATCAATTGTATATCGCTATCAAAGTCAACAATTACTGTCACGATACTGCCATCTGTAAGCTAATGCATGAACTAACTCGTGTAGTTCGCTGTTCTGCTGCTTGAATTCGTTATTTTGTCGCTAGAGTATGTTTTTATAGCCAAATAGACGCTTTCTCAGGCGGTGTTCCTTTGTTGTAGTGGACTAAACGTTTGTACTGACAAGTGCAACGTTTATCCCATTGGAAGGAGGTGTGTTCGAATCCCGACCATGAGCAATCCCATTTTGGCTAAAAAATGTGTGGTACAGTAGAGTGAGGGTCCACATTAAACAAACTGTGACTGGGTTGGATGGAAGTTTATGGCATTTGTAGGCTTATTTGGGATTTCAGTGGACTCCTGTTTTGCTTCTTTTATGACTCTATGTTAGAGGGAGCATGTTTTGTTTTGTATTTTTTCTGTTTTATATTCAGCATTTTAAGAAGATTTGAATAAAAATTAAAAATTCTAAGTAAGTTTAACAGTCATAGCACTTGGAGAGTTAAAGACAATAAGGAACTCAGGTGATAGCGAAGACACTGGAAAATAGCTATACAAAGGACTTTGGAAACTCTTATAAAACTTTCACTTGTTCTGAAGACAAATAATTTAAATGTCATTGTATTTTAGCTAACGGAAACAGTCTGGGAAATAGGGAGATGACTCGGATGATCAGCACTCACGTTGAAGCTAGCAAAATTGGCCGGCAGATAGCGGATGCAGTGATGGATCTGCAACGGAAAAGCGGGGACTCGACCTCGCCTGACAGCACACCCTCCCCGCCTCACAAAGACCCCACAGCTGATGTTAGTATATGCTGTTTGGTTAGACTACCTGTTATTATATTCATGGTGGTATTAAAGAGAATCATTTCCATTCAAAATCAAAGTAAAAAAATAGCTAAAAAAGGTTAAATTACCTGAGATTACAATAATCCGGAGGCTACTCATCGTGAAAGAATTTGGAAAATTAATTTGGCTGGAATATGATCCACTAGAGGGGCTCAGACTCGGGTGGGATTGTCTCCTATTATCATTTCTTGACTCAGTAATTTTATTTCGATGAAAAATATCTTTAGCTGAATGAATGACTCTTCTTAAGATATTACTGTTACTGTTTTTTTTTACACCTTTGCAACGTAGTGCAGCCTGATCGGGTACACGGGTGCTTCTTCAAATGGCGGCAGTGTACCTGATTGGGTACACTCTGTGCATTACTAAAGTGCGCGGTGTGCCTGTCCGGGTACAATCGCTGTGTATTCTAATGCCGTTGATGACCAACATGGTCACACTAAATATAGCTGAAATGTGTTTCCGCCCCTAGCAGAAGACCTTTAGTAAGTGTGTACCCGATTGGGTCTACGTTCGCATAAATTTAAGGCATAAAAAAGAAAAAAAACATAAATATTGGGTACGGTACACTTAAAAAAATATATAAATACAATAAAAAATAATTTTGGACAAAAACAATTATAAAAATGTACTTTTTTTATCAAAACAAACCAAAATTTAAAAAAATCTTAAGTACTAATTTTGGTTATTTTTTAGATATATTGGCTCCGCCAAGTAAAAAAGTCAGCATTTTCACTTCTGTCGCAAACGTGTTACATCTAGCTTTTCAATTTAAATCCAAACTAATGTTCCCATAAGGTAATCAAACAAGTAAGTATATATAAATTTAAAAAGAATAGTTTGTCTTTGTATGTTTAAATACAAAATTCAACAACAAAGTTTTTAGTTTTATCCTTTAGTAAAAGTAGTTTTTTACTACTTTTTAGTTTTTTGATTTTTTTAAGTAGCTAAATTTAAACTAGTGAATTGTTGGTAGTTTGATTGTAAATACTTTGTTGCATCATTAATTTTTATATGTAACATTTTATTTTTGTCATTTAATTACTGCAATAACCCTTGTTATGTTTTGTCGTTTTGGTAGCAGTCACAGGTGGTAAGCTCCGTTGTGGCGGACCTGCCTAGCCAGAGCCTCATGTCCAATAGTCCTGGCAGTGAGGTCAACACTTACAGCAACGCTGTCCGCAATAACGTCACTCTCTCGAGCATCGCCAACGACACTGGTAACCTCACTCACCAGATTGCCTAGGATTCTCTTCTATTAAAGGGAGAATCATGTCTTGAATAACTGTCATGAAGACAGTTGGTTTATTTTCTTTTTTTCTGTTTAATATCCAAGTTTCAGATCCATAAAGTTAAACCGGAACAACTATTGCTTTATACAACCTAAATTTGGTTTTGTGTGTCAGGGATTTTGATAAAAATAATTCATTGCATACATATAAACATCTATTAGCTGACTTTATTCTTTATTGTATTTCGATTTATTCTGAAATCAAAATTAACTGTAAATAATATAATTTTGTTATGCCAGGTGACCCAGATGAAGTAATAGAGATGATAGAGCAGACAGAGTCTCCTCACGCGGATGTACAGGCCTTGAACAACCATGGCAACGATGAGGCTGCGATGGCTGTGATCATGAGCCTGCTGGAGGCTGACGCCGGCCTTGGAGGCCCTGTCGACTTCACAGGCCTTCCTTGGCCTCTTCCCTAACCTGACTGATATTGTATACTTTGATGATTTTTTTAACAAGAAAGAAATGTTTTGTACAAGTGGAAAAAACCATTTTTCTTTTATAAATTTCAAAAAACCCTAATATTTGGCAAAATTTATAGTTTCCCACACATTTATGTTCCTCTTTATAAAAGTATCAAAAAGTGTAATGTCTAAAATGTCATATATCAAAATACCTGTGGTGTTGCCACATTTATGGCTTGTTTCTTTAAGAAAAAATATTATATTTACTTCCCTGTGGGAATAGATTAGGTCATTGGCATGTGTAAAAGAAATGTTTTCAGTTCCTCTAAACAGCCGTAAGAGGTCACTAAGTATATGACGTCACTTTTATATAATAATTATATTCCTCCTGAAATTATAACTATCAAAATATTGTGAATTTGAAAGTTATTAATTTAATTTAAAGTTTGAGTTAATTGTTTTCTAATAATTTACAAAATGAATTGCGTTTAAGTTAAATGTGTTAATTTTAAACACAATCATACATTTGTTACATTTTTTACATGTCATGCCATTGTTTTAACAATATCAGTTGACCCAAACATATTACAAATTAATGAATTCAATAATATTTTGTTTTTTGGTCACACACTCTATAATATAAAAAATTAGTGTACACAGTAGACTCCCGATTATCCGAGGTAATGGGTGGCTGAACGATTATATGTAATCAACATTGCGGATGAAGCAAACCTGTCCTAAAGTACACTGAAAATAGTCTGTTAAAACGACTGTAAAAGATAATGTGAAAGACTTCAAATGCAAGATTACTTACTTATACTCTTACTCCCATGGCCAAATACACGATTACCTTTTAATAAACACACAATTTTGTAGACATTATTTTCACATCGATAAAAAGCAGACTAATGCGTGAGAAGTGCATTATATTATAGGCCTACTGTTCAAATTGCCATTAACCCATTCCCGTCTAATGATGTGCGCCGTGTGTCCCGGAGCGCGTGCCGCGGGGTGGTTATGAGCAAACAATGTGCGTTGCCTGCTTATATTTCGACGTAGTTCTTTTTTCCGCCGTTATGTGTTCTAGTTCATTTCTCATCCGATAGATGGTGTTGGCGTCTTCTTTTATCATCTTATTTAGTGTCAAATGTTCCGTATTGACAGTATATTATTTTCTCGTTCGCTCAATTTGTTCAGCGATTGTATTTATTGATGATAATACAGTTATAATGAATATTATTTAAAGATTTATCATTAACTACTTATCACTGCAGTTAACTGAAAGTAGATCTGCCAAGTGAAATAAAGGAATCTTTTGAAAATAAAATAAGATTTGACGAAACAAAAGTACCTACTTGTTTCTAAGTCTACAGCTTGGAACAGGTTAAAAAGTACAGTAATAATTTTTTTCTTGCTAAAAGTGATTGTATACGCAGTTAAAGGATATAAGAAACAGGGCAAAGAAATCAAAACATATAATTCATGAATTTACTGTTAATTTTTTCACGCTAATAGTGACGCGCAGTCGTAGTGAACGAGGCTCGATTTTCGTTCAGCCCGAGTGGCCTCAAGCGTCGACCGTTCTGCCAGACAGGAATGGGTTAAGTTCAAAATTACCAATGAAAGTCCATCAATGATTTTTGTTTCTAAGCATTTGCTTTTTTTTGAACAATGGTTGACCGAATTTTCCTAAATAGGACTAGCATGAAATCGCATAATGAAGTATCATTTTCTTCTTCCAAGAAGTCCAAGAATCACTCACATAAGGCCAAGTGTGGTAGCTATAATTTGCAAGGGCAAGGATGGACATTTATATGCATTAAACGTCGCTTGCTGTGTGCCAATTTTTTTGCCGATCACGGATAAGCTGCAAAGCGATTAATCCACTCGTGGATAATCGGGAGTCTCCTGTACTAAAATATGAATTCAAAATGAATAGTGATATTTGTTTATCTTAATTTTATTATATTTAAGGGCACTTAACGAATTTGTTACTTTTTTATACTTTAGATAAGTTTTAATGTAAATTAATTTATTTGAAATTCTGATTAATATTTGAAATATTAAGATTTGTACGTTTTCTGAAAATGAAATAAAAAATTCAAAAATTATTTCTTTTGTGATGAAATAATGAACCATGTTAAGAAAATGTAATTTTGTAAGGGGTTCACAATGCCTTGAATTTTTTAATTATTACTTTTATGTTTGAATTTATGTTTCAATTTGTTAAGTTTTTGATTTCAGTTATGAAATTTAAATTACTTTATATGTTTTTTAAACCAGATTTGACTGCTCAAGAAATGTTCAATGGGAATTGAAATAGCTAAATCCCCTTCTCCTTTAAATTATTTTATTTTGAACTTATGATTATACCCTTGAATTAATATCATATCAATTAATCAACCGGAAAATATTACTATATCAATTAAAAATTGTGTTGATCCTACCAGTTATTGTATTACACAACAATCTCATTAATTTGAAACCCAATAACTCAACATATGATAACTTGACAGTCAACAGCTGACAGAACACCTTTATCTTACATTACTAGTGCGTTCGTCTTTTCAATGTTGTGGAACGCCTGAAACGAGCCGCCGAGCTATTTACTCAGTATGTACTAGTAACAATACTCATGATCTGTAAGGAATAAACTTCTATGTGAAACTCGAGTCTTTTATGTATTAATTAATTAAAACCAATGGAAAATTGTAATGCTCTGGACAAATCGACAACCCTGTAACTTGACAACTTATAGTTCCACTAAGTATCGAGTTAGTGAGGATTTACTGTATTTATGATTTATCATCTCATTTTTCATTAGTCCACTTTATGTAGTAAATTGTTGGTAAATTGATAAAACTTAATTTAGATAATGTTATTGTTATTCTTTTTTATTTTTTACCTTCTTGGTTAATATTTATCACACTGTATTTTGAACACACATTATAATTTATTCAATAGCAATAAACCTTATGAATTTACTTTTATTTACATAAACTCACTATGTTAAACCAAAGACAATCACTTAGAAAAAAAATTGTATGATAAAATCAAATTGGCTGTAACCCTTACATCTCAAACCCACTTGAAATAAATGATGATTTTTTTGTGCAAGAGTAGTATAGATAGATAAGTATAGATTACAGGTAGATATTTGAAATATCATTCCACTTTGGTTGAATAATTTTGTAAAAGTTTCTTAGTAGAAATGTATTTCTCATGAAAAAGATGTATGACAGTCATTATTTATAATAAGTAACTATAATTATAAATTAAACAAACCTTTTTTCATATCAGAGAATGGCTAGAATCATCAAGTTATTATATCTTATTATGTCCAGATATTTTTCTTAAGCATTTGATGAAGTGGGACCAGGTTATGACGTAAAATGTAAATATAAGTATAAGCCAAAACCATAATGTAAATACAGTGTAAAAATATGCATGTAAAATAAGATAATGTGATTTGTTAATAAATCGTAGGTCCATAAATATGTAAAAAGTCCTGTACCTGTAATTAGTGTTGAAAACATAAGCTAGTTAGAAAATATGTAAAATAAATTTTATAAAAAATAAATATCATGAAGAAAATTTTGGTTTTTAATCATCCTACCTAGAAGATCAAAGTTATAACTTCAGTCTAATTGCTAATTAGGAGTTCAGAAGTTAAATATAAAATTAAAATCAATGTCGAGAAGATAAATAAAATATTTTTAAAATTAGACACGGCTCTGATGAGTCAAACTGAAAATTGGATTAGTTTAAGTTTGACTCCAGTTATGTTTCAGTTCTATTTATTTGGTATTAAATGGTGTTGGAAATTAAGGTTTTTATAACATAGTTACATTATTTTAATTTATTATTCTAATAATAAAAATAAAGGGGATAAACTAAGCAATCCTTACTTTGAAATTAAAAATCTGAGTGATGTCAGATGTTGAAGTGTTTTTAACTGTTTAACCGCGACGCACGAGAGTTAACTCATGCAATGCCCTTGTTGTGGCAAACGTGAAACACAAGTTAACTCGGATTTGACGTTCTCAGCTGATTCTCTCATGAATAAAAGTCGTTTTTTTTCAAGCCATGACTGTTACATTGACCTTGAGAAGTGACAGACCATTGCTGTATTCTATTGAATTTTTATGAAACTACCACTCGCTTTGCACTATCAAATGTCCTCTCTCTGTTGTGATGATGGTTTATGTTCAGTTTGAGAAAATTAAAGAGTTGTTTACGCTGAATTAGTTTTATATCGTTTTTTTATACACAGTATTGATTGTTTTAATTGGTTGTGTTAAGTGATTGAATTGGCGGATGACAAACTATTAAGTATCCTGGAAATGCCCAGTTCGGAGTTAGTTTTAATTATTTATCTATAAAATGTTAGTTTTGAATAATCATTTACGTTTAGATGAATACTACTACAATGTTAAATATTACATTTATTATGGTTATTTGATTTAAAATGGATTTTAAACTAGGTTTTCTCAGAATGTTAAAAAAACCGTGCGAGGCTGCGGAAAACCCAGCGGTGGGCCAACGTAACTAAACCCAGCTCCACTGAACTGCGGCACGCCGTGGTTAAAGGGTTAACCAGTATTTTAACCAGTATCTCCAGTGTTGGATGGTTTTTAGATAACTGGGTAGATATTTGACAGTCTATGACCAGACTACTGAGAATGGACTTTTGAGTAACACGCTGATCCACTCAATGTTGCTGTTCATGGCAACAGAAAGCTAGAATTTTATTAAAACCTGAAATATGCCAGTTGTTTGAGGGTTCATTCACTTATATAGGATATCACCTAGACAAACATGGAATGCAATTGACAGAAGAACATGTTAAAGCAATCTAGCTGAGTTATACCCCAACTTATGAACACAAAACAGTTTATATCTTTCTGAGGAACAATGAATTACTACTAAAGGTTTGTACAAAAATTGCAACACATAAGTTCTCTTCTATAATAAATCATTTCTAATTAGAAGTTAGATGGCTCATGAGTGTAGATTAAAACTGTTTAAGAATAAAAAGTGGAGAATATTAACTTATGTTTACAATAAGAATAATTCAAACAATTTTTTGATTGAAAATGACTGAATAATTTTTAACTTTGAAAATGGGATTTTTGATAACCAAAACTGGTTGTCTGACAATTATTGTATTGGTTGAAGATATTATAACCAATTATAAGTCTACAAAATTGTCTATGCATCATCTATATGGTATTATTTTTTTAATATTACTGATATGTTTCTTTGACATTCCAGCCTCCATGTGATAAGGGTAATGTTTCAACTTAAACATAATTATTTTTACCAGTTGGTAAAGGACCAAATTGTGAAATTCATATTTTCTTGAGACCATCTTTCATCCTGAATGTATAAGACTCTGTCATGAACTTTGATTGTGATATACATTCAAGTAGTCCTGCTTAATATAAGGCAATCTTACACACTACTGTCAGTTAAATCAACAATTATGCACAGTGAAAAAGAACAGTTTTAACAAGTTTTATTGACACAGTTCAGTTATTCTTCTTTGAATCTGATACAGATTTCAATCATATTACATTGTATTTTTTCAGCAAACCTTATATGCTTGATGCTTATACAGTGGTTAGAGTTAATATTTTCAGAAAGATAATGTATAGTTTTCAACTTTTTATACCTGCATAGTTTAAAAAAATTAATTAATTAAAATACCTATACAAATGGTTTTTTTCTATGGAAATAATTTATATACCTAGTTTTGGTAGGTTAAGAAAGTCTTATCCCAATCTCAAAATGCTCATGATCAATGTGAAGATTAATAGAAAAATTGCCACTTAAGTCCCTTTGATTCCTTTGGTTAGCACACATGGCTGTTTGATGGACGAACATGACTGGGATGGTGGCGTTGTACTGTAATCCAGCTACTTTTGAAGGTCACAAATTGTGGATAATTGTGAGCGATGGTCGAAGGGTGTAGTGTTCTCTTGTGTGGATTAACGTTGCACTATTGAATACTACGTTAATCCGTTAAGACCATCCTCATAATTGGACCAATTCGTAATTTAGAGTCAGTGTTTGGAATTCAACGTTAAACTGTAGGTCCCTTAGTTGCCGTCGGCTGCTGGGCTATTAATTAACAGTCCTGTCTAAGGAAAATTTTAGCCTGTAGTCAGTAAGAAGACTACAAGATCCCCACAATCATCTTACACTCAATCCTCATTCATACTTGGCTTAAAATACCTAATCTAATAAAATAATAATCTAATTTCATATAAAACAGCACGTTTATGGTTTATGACAAAAAGAAGAATAAGTAAGAATTTACATTGTAGGAATCATTGTAGGGGGTTTAAGAGTGTCGCGTACTCTCTCATGTGAGAGTTGATCAAACTTGGATGAGATGAGCTACCGTACCGGCACAGAAGCTCAGGAGTAAACTAACAGTAATCTCTCTCCCAGAAACGTCAAAGACTGCTGGATTGAAACCAGCGGCCGGTGACTCCTGTCAGATCATGAGCTCAAAAAAGATAAATTATTATTACTTCCTTCACTGTAATGAAGACCTACTCACTAGGTATTTTAAGCCTATGAATGAGAAATGAATGTAAGAGCATTGTGGCGCGATCTTGTAGCCTTGATACTGACCAAGGCTGGCATGTTCCTTAGACAGAACTGTTAATTTATAGCCCAAAGGCCAATAGCATCTAAGGTTCTTATAATTTAACATGGAATCACTCAGATTTGGCATGTGAATTATAAACATGTCTAATTATGAAAATGGTCTTTGCAGATGAATGTAGTACTCAATAGAGCGGACGTTAATACATACACAAAAATATTTCATCCACCGACCATCGCTCATAACTCCATAACTCGTGCTCTCCAACTGGATTACCTCTAAAAGACCATTCGAGCATTAATGCGCGTATTAGAATTATTAGGCTTCCCAACGACTGTGTTTGTTGTTATAGTTTTGCTAAGGTAAACAAAGAAATGGATGTATTTTAGAGCAATCAAGGTTTTGTTGTTGCGGCCACCTCCGGGTGAATAGCCATTGTCGTAACCGGTGAACTGAGGGAGCAGGTGGTGGGAATTCTAGAGTACAGTATTTAGTCTAATTAGGCATTCGCTTATAGGGGAGGTAATATTCACTCTTTTAAAAGTGGGCGTCTTTGTAGCAACATTCATTCAGTCGTCTATAGCTTCTCTTAGTACCTAATCTCAATCTGATAATATTCTAAGGTAAAAATAATATTCAGGGTTTCTTGTCTCTACCTGTGCCTATTACAGCTCTTTATGTTGTGTTTTCAGTAACTATCATGTCTGAGTAAAATCCTCAACTGTAACCCAAACCTTCTCCATCAATCACTTCCGGACACCGAAACAGTTTATAAAAACAATGTCGGCATCCATGCATAAAATATTCATATAATATCATATAAAACATTGATACAGTCTACAATTTTACTGATCGTAATTTATACTACAATAAACACTATTTCTTATCTAATCGATGCTACGTACTCTACACTATATATAAATGTTACTAATAATTTTAGATTTATTTTATTTTGGTATCACTGTCTTATTTATTAAACGTCCAATATCTGTCTGTGTCTGTGTCTTCGAGAACTGTTTGTTGTAGCAGCAGAAGGAAAATAGTTATGATTGAAAATAAAAGCTCGATAGAATTACTTGTGTTGTAATGCAATGTCGTTAGTTTTACATGATTATTGTTTTTTATACTATATAGATCAGTAATTTATAATATTCTTAAATATGTCTGGGTTCATGAATCAAATCAGCCGATGTTCTACAGGAGGAAGGAGATCTGAGTAAGTAGAACTCAGTAGTCTATTCGAATTAATTTAATAACTAATCTGGTTCAAAGAGATATGAATGGCATTATTTTCTGGTTATCTGTTCATGATTAATTTATTATATGCTCGTTACGATTTACCCTCAACATGGCCTTAGCGGTAAGCTGTTAAGTATACGTTAGGGCCTATAGGTTCATTCTTTACCTATATCCTTAGGTCTCAAGTAAACATTCCTATCCCCCTTCAGATTCTATTACCTATATACTAGAGAACTTCTTAAGACGAAACGTATTAAAATATTACTTTAAAATCTTAGGACTAATCCTTAGGCTTTAAATGTCAGGCTCCCCATGTATATCAAAATATGGAAGGGGAGGATGGGGTACATTCATATAAAATTGCATAGTTCAACTTTACATATTTTTACCTCAAACAATTGTGAGCAAAGTTTGCTGGAGTTTTGTTTTACAATAACCTATATGTGGCCATTAAAATGTATATTTTAAACTGAATTATCTCGTATAGGCCCTAGATGCTAATTAACCCTAGATTACTTTTCTTGTTTCATTGTCACCTGGTCACTTTTCTTTAGTAAATTATACTACTTTAAGTTTTCATTTAATTATACTTTCTTTTACTTTACATTTGGAGTCAAATATGGTTTTTATTCACTCCTTCATTGTTTTTAAGTGTTTGTAAAAGTATTTAAATAAGTTTTTCCTACTGGTATATATCTTTTATTTAACCAAAACTCCAACAATACTACTAATAGTATTATTTTTCCAAAACAAAGGAGAATAAAAAATTATAACTTAAAAAACTTGTTTATTGGATAAAATAATTAGATATTTATAAAATACAAATATTTGTAATCTTTACTGTGTCAAAAAAATTAAAATATAAAAGAGTACATTATTACTAAAATTAAAGCATTAAACAAGTACTACTGAAAATTACAGTATAACTCCAATTATCCGAACTCCGACTATCCGAATCGCCGATTATCCGAATCACTTTCAGAAAAAAAATTGTCTAGAAAAAGTCTTAAGTGCGCTATTATTCTTCCCACCGCGAAGCCAGTGTTTGCGTGTAAAATGTAAGTACATTTTATTTATATTTAAAACATGTGAAAATATCATGTTTCTTACATATAATTCAATAAAAAAATAGTGCAATATCAAAACGTAGCTTTTTTCTCTCTCTAATGGCAATTAAAAAAAAAACTCTGACTATCCGAATATTTGATTATCCGAATGGGTCCCGGTCCCCATTAATTCGGATAATTGGAGTTATACTGTACTTAAAAAATTATTCAGTGGAACCGAGTGACACTGGCCTCTAGATTCAATGGCAGAAAATCATACAAGCCCATAGAGCGCTTGGGCCTATTGTCTATGAGTTCTCACAATTTTATAAAGGCCAGGTATTAAATTTTACAAAAGAGTAATATTCTAGAGTTGAAGAAAAATATTTTACTAAAACACGTGGCTTTGTATGCTATTTATCTGCCCCAAAATGGATCAGTGTTATACTTGATTGGAGAAAATTCATGCAAAGGTAAAAAATTGCATTAAAACTTATTTCATTTTATAGTAATATAGTGTTTATTCCAGTTAAATTTAACTACTTTTAATGATTTTTTATTCTAGGGATACTATGGATGATGATACTGATGACAAAGATGATACTAAACGGTAAGAATACGTTACCTAACTTACACTCACCTAAGATATAAAATTATAGTTGGTTTTGAATTTACAATGTACATTCTTTGAAACCCTTAACAATACGAGTTAAAAAAGAGGCGGTATCCTTTAAGTATTTAGCTGTTTATCATTAAATTTGTCTTTTATTTTACCTGAAATTTCTTAGGCCTATAGCAATAAATATCCAAAATTGCAATTCTTTTGCAAAATTGCAAAACCCTCTCAAAAAAAGATTGATATTACCCCAATCAGGGGGATGGCAGGGGTAATGACCCCAAAAATGCCCAACAATTAATCTAACTTATTTTCTCTAGTTTAAGGAATCAGATAATCATTTTGAAAAAAAACTTTTAAATAACATCCATATAAACTTTAATGTAACTTACATGACAGTTTTATTACAGGTTGAAATTTTTATACTTTTATACTTTTTTAACTGAAATGGCGACCATACCACAAGGTAGGTATTTTAAGCCAAGTATGAATGAGGAATAAATTATGATGATTGTGGCGCGATCTTGTAGTCTTGTCACTGACTAAGGCTGACATGTTCCTTAGACAGGACTGTTAATTAATAGCCCAACAGCCGATGGCAACTAATGGACCTACAGTTTAACGTGGAATCCGAACCACGGCCTCTGAGTTACGAATTGGTCTAATTATGAGGATGATCTTTGTGGATAAACGTAGTATTCAATAATAGTGCGGACGTTAATCAACACAGAGAGCACTACATCCACCCACCATCGCTCACAACTATCCACAATTCGTGACCTCCAAGTAGCTGGATTACAGGACGTCGCCACCGTCCCAGTCTAAGGGACGGTGGCGACGTCTAAATATAAATAATCTAATTTAAATCAAATTTAAATTTGATTAAGGGAGAAAGTATGTGTCAGTCCACTGATACCGTTTACTTAAACATTTTAAAGATAGCCTACTGCACAGAATTGTAGACCAGAGTCGTGGCTATTCATTGCATTTCTCTAACAAGAATATACATTTGTTACCAATTAATTTAGTAAGTAAATTGCTATTTCACCCCGAGTGGGATTCCAGCTATCCTTTGTCAGTCCAGATACCAATACTGGAGGGCATACTGGAGGAAATGTTGTCACAATCGAAGGCAGTTATATATCGTCTGTCTTAAGGGAGGGAGGCTCCTCCATGTCACTGTGACAAATCGTAATGTTTTGTAACTATGAGAAATTAGTTACATCGTGACTGTGACTTGGTTTTAAAGTAATAGTTGCGAATCCACGGAACTGTTGCATTACTTTCTTCTTGGTTGTTGTTGAAGCTCATGCCTTGACCCATAGAGATGATTTAACCTTAAATAGTAACAATTAATAATAATGATTTTTTTTTACGGCAACACACTATTTTACAATTGACTGGTTTGATCAGGCCTGATCAGGTTTGAGCAAACATTATAAAAAAATTGATCAAAAAGTTAATTTTTACTGTGTAGTGAATAAAATAAACATACAACTATTTAGTAAACATTTTACATACAGTAGTGTAAATAGTACAGTACATACGGTAGTGTAAATATGTAAACTATGTAGGGGCCTATGGATCCATGAAAAGTATATGTGGCTCAACTTGTTGAAGATTCATAACGGCCAAAAATATCTAACATAGCATGTTAATAGAGAAAAAGCCTGTACATTTAGGGCTAGGTGCTAACCAAGAAAATATAATAATGCCTGGTTGCAATTTGCGAACCACAAATATAAAAAAAATCATGTGGAATTCACATTCCCTATAGGAATTTTACCTGCTATCCATGGCTTTTGTTGTACGTTATAAAGTTTGGTACCTCAATCCCAGTAGGCGTATCAGAGGATTCATTGCATTTATGCACGTTCTTCATATGCCGTGATATATTGTAAGACTCGACGAAAGCTTCGTCGCAAAGTTTACAGATTATTTGCGGTTTCAGAATATTTCTTTTTACTTCCCTCTTGGTGTTAGAGAAATAAGAAATTGACAGTGGAGATCGAGAAGCAACTCGATACGTGAGGTCCGATTTGGTGTGTCGGTTCCAATTCCAACGTTACGATTAGGTTCCTAAGCAACTGTTGCATTTTGTCATAGTTACGCGGTGGAGCCTTCCTCCCTTGAGACAGAGGTATATAGGTGAACTCCAAGTGAATATCATTTGTTCCCCACCAGTGGAAGTTAGTGCAGGAGTCCCTCTGTCCAGTGGTTAGGCTCGAGGCCAAGCTGGTCACTCCAGATACCCGGCAGGGTTATACCTCTCGACTTAGTCTGGTTGGGGACCCAGCAATATGACGAGCTTATCTCTGGACTTGGTATTATCAGTCAACTGATTCCAAGTACACACCTAATACATCTTTTTCTTCCTTTCTCACTCCTATTATAGGACCACTGGAGGTAAATTTATAATGGGATTACTAACTAATTCCAGTGGCAGTGTAATGTCAATAAAAAAAATCATGAAAATTTGAAATTAAGAGCCTTAACCCTGCTTTACCTGGGCTAAGTGTATTACTGCAATACCCGCACACGTACTCAGAGACTGTGTTTCATTTTTACCGATGAAATTGGGGTTGTGCAATAAAAATATCCATACAGATTCAACATAAAGTTTTATTTCAATTTTGTAAAGGTTTTTTTAAATTTTTTGGGAAGGGGCGGATTACTCCCAAGGCACTTCAGCCGTTTTGGCTTTTTGCGCACCCCTGAGTGGGTTGCAGCATTATCACATAGCGAAAAGCCATTGGTGATTGGCGGGATTTGAATCTGGGACCTTGGGCACCAAAGCCCCACGCTCTACCCCTAGACCAGCGTGCTCCCCTTTGTAAAGGTTTTCTCACATGCAGAGCGAAGAAACAAAAGAGTAATTACTAAACCACAAATATTGTGGTTAGTTAAACAATGTTTTCTTTTTCATAATTAAGATGGTTAAAATGTAACAATCTTTAAACATAAGTCTAAAGGATTATCCTTTCAGATATGGTACTGAAAGATTTTTTGCCTTTAAAATAAAGTTTACAATTTTTTTACAGGAAATCGCGGAATTTAAGTGAGAAAAAGAGACGTGACCAGTTCAATTTGCTTATAAATGAGTTGTCGTCCATGGTGTCTACAAACAGCAGGAAGATGGACAAGTCTACTGTGCTGAAGTCTACAATCTCGTTTTTGAAAAATCACAATGGTAAATCAATTGTTTGCAAAACCATCAAATTTAGTTCTATAGATTAAAAAAACAACATTCAGTTTAGTTTTCTGGTGAAAATCACTTAAGAATGTAGGGTAATGTAAGGTAATGAATGTAAGGTAATGGTAGTTTCATACTTAGCTTGCTTACAGTGAAATTTCATCTTGAATTCAAAGTTACTCAAATAGTTGATTCCATATTCAACCCATTTCTGTCTAAGGATGCACATTGCACTTCCTCGAATTTCGTTAGACAAATGACTAAAGACGTAAGTGCATTGTGTGTCCGGAATGGTTCTGACTTCTGAGCAAACAATGTGCTTTGGCTGCTTACATTTTGATGTTGTTCCATTAAATGTGCTAGTTCATTTCTCATCCGATAAATAGTGTTGGTTGGCTTCCTCTTTAAATTATCGTATTTAGTGTCCAATGTTCCATGTTGACAGTAAATTTTTTTTCTTGTTCGCACAATTCGTTCAGAGATTGAACTTATTGATGAGAATACAGTAAATGATTCTTTTTAAAAAGATTTATTATTGATGATTTATTACTGAAGGTAACTGGAAGTAAATGTGCCAAGTGAAATAAAGGAATCATTTGAAAACAATTTACTTGGCTTCCTCTTTAAATCATCGTATTTAGTGTCCAATGTTCCATGTTGACAGTAAATTTTTTTCTTGTTCGCACAATTCGTTCAGAGATTGTACTTATTGATGAGAATACAGTAAATGATTCTTTTTAAAAAGATTTATTATTGATGATTTATTACTGAAGGTAACTGGAAGTAGATGTGCCAAGTGAAATAAAGGAATCATTTGAAAACAAAATAAGTCTTGATGAAGCAACAATATCTGAAAAAGACTCGATTTGAATTCAGACAGGAGGGCCTCAGGCGTCGGATGGAATTTCAGACAAGAATGGGTCAAAGAAGTTTTTTAAGCCCTTACTTAGTCTTAAGTTTACTCATTCTTATATCTGATTTAGTCACTCTGTGCAAAGTGGTTTATTACTAGACTGTTATTGCTTTTATAGACCTGGCTGTAAGATCCAGAGTGAATGAAATTCAAGAGGAATGGAAACCAGCTTTTTTGTCTAATGAAGAATTTACCCACTTAATACTAGAGGTAAGTAAGGCTACATTAGTTTTTTGCTCAATTTCATTTAGATATTTACAGTTTTCTAACTTATCTAGTTGATTTTTGTTTTTTTCACAGTAGGCCTATAAAATCGTTCAGTTCGTCAAGTTCACGTTATTAATAAGCTGTACTCAAAAATAAGAATTTACTAAATGAAGGAAAAAGGAATTGTTGTTGGGTAATCAGACAACCTTGATGTTATTAGGTCTACTCTAAAAGATGTAAAAGATGTAACCCTAGTAAAGTGAATCAAATTTTTGAATGTAAATAATGAATTGCTTCCTCTGAATAAGTTTAGGTATTGACATTTCTTGTAATATAAACCGAGTATCCGTATCGTGCCTGACTTTACTTAAGTTTTAACTTAAATAACTTTCCGCATAATTTTAATCTATTTGATCTAATAATATAATATATATTTATTTAATTAGCAATTAATAATATTTAATAATAGCAATTAATTCTATACAAAAATAGGTAAAATAAAGTTGAACCTCTTCTCTTTGAAAACGGATGTTAAGTTTTGAACTGCAAATATTTTATAGAGTAGTTTGTAAATAATGATTATCATATTTCAGGCACTAGATGGGTTTATCATGGTATTTTCGTCCTCTGGAAGAATACTCTATGCTTCGGAAAGCATCACTGCTCTTCTAGGACATCTTCCCGTAAGTATAATTTCAAAATAAAAGTTGTTTCTTGTTATTTTTCTGTTTATAGTTGTACATTTTCATGCATCGTGAGTTTTATGTTTGTTAACCTTGAAAATAATTGAAACATGTGCTATTGAGTATGATTCTGAAAGAAAGCTGTTTTTATCGTATTGAACAACACCTGACATGCCAACCGATTCTAGTATAACTTGGCTTAGCCTGACTTTAGTCTAGCTCAGGCTGCCCTGCCTTAGGCTTGTGATATGTATCCATGCATGATTTATAGTTAACTCAATTCAATTTCTGCCAAAAGTCTTCCCACAAAAATCCTGACTTGAATGGTTAATGAGCCTACAGTGACCATAAGCAAGAAACTGTGGGCAGTGTTAATGACCTCTGGATATCATGCACAATTTATTTATTTAAAATTTATTTTTGGTAATAAATTATATGTCAAAACCCTCAACCAAATTTTGTTGTATAAAACCCTCCTTTGGATAAACCTATTTTCTTGCAATTTGAACTCATGACTTCTAGTGTGTCGAAGAACGTACATAGCATTGTACATTTTTCTAACCGATCCGTGCAGCTGTTCTGCTATAGCCTACTACACACATACACACTGAAAGTTTGACTCCACTAACAACAATCAAAACGATAATTCATCTATCAATTGTCTTCTGTTTTTTTTTCCAGAATGACTTGCTAAACATGACAATCTACGATGTGGTTTACGACGAAGACCAGTCTCAGTTGTACAATATGTTTCTGAATCCAGTTACAAATGTTCTTTATGAAAATAATAAAGGTGAGATCCGTTTATTCAAATCTCAGTGAAGCTCGTAGGGAATTTTTGCCAAAATAGACCAATTGTACAATCTAAATCTAGGTATTTCTACACTGATTCAAATTATATCTGTTAAACCACTCACAGATCCTCACACAACTTTCTGTTTTAACTTTAACAGAGCTTAAACATTTCTGGTTTAACCCACAAAACTTAATATTTAACCCTTACCGATCGGCGGAAACAACGTACGGCCATAATCACTACGTGAAAAATATTTTGGTTGGGGTCAGAAAATTAATTTTGATGGTTTTACACTTTTATCTGATGGTTACATCACAGTCTAATCTACTAAATATATTTCACTAACCATCATCTCACTAGATGTAAACAAATATACAAATACTGTCTGATCAAGTGAAATAATAATACTAGGATGACTCGGCTGGCCAGTCGAACATATGTTTTTTGATCAGTGATGCCAACCCACCAAACATAAATTTACCAAAGAAATAACAAATTATTATATCAATAATATTTATTTAAGGCCTATAATAAGTGAAGTATAAACAGCCAATAAACAGTTTTAAAATACCTACATAACACTTTAATTTTTTTACGTATATGTACGTCAAACACTTGTGAAGTACAGATTGAGTTGCATATGTATGGCGAACACTCGCAAATGATTTGTATCGTCGGCGAATGGATATGTCTAACGCAGGAAGGATTAAAAGGGAACGAGATTAAAAGTTAGCCTAAGTGTTGTTTATTGTGAAGAGAAAAATATTCAGGTGTGCATGACATATTTGTGTGTCAAAGTTTATAACTGTTGTGTGTTTTGTGAGTATATAAAATGTGTCATTACAGATAATCAAGTAGCATTTGTATGTCACTGCAAACGAGGGAGTTTAGACTTTTCTGAAGAAGTCACCTATGAGTTGGTTCGATTTGTGGGTTACTTCAGTAAGTACATTTCATATTTCACTTACTTCACCAATTCATTGAATATAATATTTTTCCATTGTTGTTGTTTAATTAAAAGTGTGTTCTGTATCTTCACTTCACTTTTGCCATGTTTGTAAAAAACTAAAAGATGACTACAGTAATTGAAATTTTTAAAATTTAAAATTTTAATGGGATTTAAAATCATGAATGGGTTAAATTGTAAACAGTTTTAGAATCTTGGACATATTTGTACATAATTGTATGATTTTTAGGAAGGTGTCAATAAAAAGAGTTTAACTCTTTAAGGCAGTAGTTTTTTAAGGCTGCCGGACCCTGCTACGGTAGTTTTGTACAGAGCGTGGGCAAAGTCCACTCACTCTCATTTGATAATAACCCTACATCATCTAGGTCCAACCTACCATCTATTTCACTAGATCTAGACATCATAAAAACTACTGAAATAAAAAATAATAGTCTAAAAACTAGCCACCCAATTTTCAGTTACAATAAACCGGATCATTAACGTTACACTTCAATGCATTCACAAACAGATCATTATTTACATTTCTAAACAAAAAGAAAGACACAAAAACACCTGGTTATCCAGGCAACAGCTTAGAATATAATTTGATGTCAGTTAACATCGTAAAGATTATAAATATACACAAAAAACTATAGTAAACAGGACTTATGAACACCAAGTTGATGGAACAAAGACTGTCCTTGTAAACAACATATCTCTATCTCTGTCACACTCACAGCTGATCAAAATTGGTTGGACAATGTAGAGAAACTCATGAGCAATATTCTCCACTCAGAAGTGTCTTTTGTTGCGTGATGTAGAAGCAGGGTTTGCTTTGAAGGGTTAATCAGTTTTAGGATTTTTACCTTAGCAAAGTTCTTATCTTAATTCAATTTCACATTCTGGTGTAGGTAGTTTTAGTTTATGTATTAGTCTGACCTACTACCTCATGAGAGAAATTTTCTAACTGACTTACTCTTCTTGAATATCTTCATATATATAAAAAACTGCTTTAATGTCAAAAACTGTAGATATAACTAATTCATCTTATATAGACTAATCAATCACCATTTCAATTAATGATTAGTAGGTAATTTGTGATAGAGAGGCTAAGTATTTTCTTGTTTTTAGGAGCAGATATGGACTCTTTACAGATAGATGGAGGGGGGAATAACAGATACAGTGGATTCGCTGGTGAAGCAGACACTCGGTGAGTCAGTGTGATCAGTAAATTGGTTTCTAAATCTTATCAAAAAGTTGAATTTGTCAAATAACATATTTACATGATTGCAAGATTTTTGAGTAGGCGCCAATAAAAGGTGTTAAAAACATTGAACATTAAAGTTACTAGCAAATTTCCTATGGTAAAGTGTACCATAGGACACGCATGGTGACAGTTAAGCCCGGGACCATGATTGAAGTTCATAACTCATATAAGCATATATATGTGTCACCATGATAACGGCTGCAATTATTGTCTGATTATTATAAAATTCGGCGGAGTTGTTCCTTTCTGTAATATCTTGGATGAGTTTGTTAGGCAACACAATGGGACTACATTAACTAGCCTAAAATGTTTGGAAGGTTTTATACCACAAAAATGGGTTTTTCAATTTTTTCATGTATATTTTTTGAAAATATCTAATTTTCCTTTTCACCATGGGATCCAGCTGAAAAAAAACACAATTTTGTATTTTAGATCATGACTCTAGGTCAATTAGTTATTGAGATTATTAAAATGGTAAACACAGTACATTGTACAATGTTAATCTTATGGAGAATTGTTAAAAATCAATAAATCACTTATTTACTTAAATATTCTACCAACCTTTGGTATGCAAGTCTATATAGTTAAGTGTTATCAATACATCCATAAAACCCATTAATGTAACGTTTCTTACATCAGCAAACCTACATATTCATTGTAAATCTTACGGAGCATACATAAATTGGTATATCTCACTTAGTTATGGACATAATTTGATAAAATGTTGTATGTGTTTTTACATAGTGAACAGTCTTAATATTAGCACATTACCATGTAAAATAACCCTAATTGCAGCAAAACTGCATACTCAGTACTATTCGATCTCATGCACAGCGTGCTGCATGCGATTATGTTATACATGATATTACTCAAAGTTTTGATGTAAAAGGATTATCAATTGAGTGGAACTAACTTTGTTTTTGTTGATGAGTGTGAGAAGGAGCTGGATAATTGTGAAATTGAAGAATTATTGGTGGAATTAGTGGGACATTGATAGTGATAATGATTTTTGGGTCATATCATTATTAAATAATAAGAGTAAGGACATTTTATTAATGTTAATATTTCTTTTGATTTTATTACTAATTATTCTGAATATGAATATGAAAATAACATGTCACTTTAAATACATGGACTGTCATTTGAACAACAAACACAATCCAAATTTCATAAAAAAATAGCTCTTATTTGCTTAAAGAGTGTAAGAAAAGTAAATGAAAGGGCTAACATGCATCTCAAAACTGAATTTATTTTCCAGATTGGTTTTTGTTGGAACTGGACGTTTACAAACACCACAATTGATAAGAGAAATGTCGATAGTGGATTCATCCAAAAGTGAATTTACGTCTAGGCATAGTCTTGAGTGGAAATTCCTATTCTTAGATCACAGGTTAGTAAAACGTTGATTAATTATAGATATTGCTTCTCAAAAAAGTTAACTATTAGGTGACATTTTTATGTTTTATGTTAGTTTAAATTTCAACCCAATAGTCTATTTATTATTGGATAGCCTTGTATGCCATCTAGTAGCATTTAACCCTAGAAGTGGTAAGCTTTTTACTTTTAATTGTAACATATCTATAATTACATATAGGTATCTTCTTGAAATATGAAGTATAAACAAAAAAAGCATAAAACATGCCCTCCCTTATAACCACTAACCACAAAAGCAAAAAAAGGTGTCCACTGCAATCCCAATTAAACCTACAAATACTGTCAACTTCCACCCAAGCCCTAAAATTTTTTTAAGGTGATCCCCCTCTCCGCTCTACCTTACATTTGCTAGCCAAATTCGAATTGCAACAAGACATGCCCTATTGGCAGTTTAGTGAACTGCATGAGCAGGTTCGGTTGCTTGCCCACAGAGGGCAACACGGGCACAAAGGTGATGAGTTCACTAATTTATAAATTGGAGCACGACACTCGTGCTCTAAACTTTTGTTCTGAGCGCACGCTATCTTGTGTCGCCCCGCTAGCTTGGATGTAGAGTGTTGTGGTTATTTGTTGCTTTATAATATAGTTTTGTGTTGTGCATGATGGATAAGTATTATTAACAACTAATATAGTTAATATCTGTAACTTAAACATTAAATTTTTAATGTAAATTGTTAGGTAATCACATGAAAACGGAAGGAGTTTCTCCACCCCCAGAAACGTTATATAGTTAAAAACACAGTCACATTAGGAAAGTCCAATAAAAGATATTGATTAATAATAACCAACCATATGAATTTTATTGATTCTATCCACACTATGTCTATGTGTAGTCCGGATCATGATGCTACGGAACGGTTCCGTATGTCTAGGCCAATAGGTTAACCCTCTCCCGGTCACATTAGTATTGCCCTCTTACGGCAATTCTGTACCTATTAAATTGGCGGTTGCACTAGAATTCACGCTCACGCACGGTAATAAAATAAGCAATATGATATACTGTGATTGCTATTGAGTTGATATAGTTCCCACTGAATCCGCTAGAATGCAGCACAAGTCGTAGTAGTTTCTAAAATAGCCGCTAGAGAGCAGCACGTTCTGGGTTGAGAGCTAAGGCGATTCAAGGCGATTGACCCCCAGTGGGCGATCGGCGCGCAAGGCGATCTGAGGCGTTTGACCGGGAGAGGGTTAAGACAAAAACTTTTTTGAAAAAAATACAAGTAATATTATGATCATTACTAATTATATTTAAAGTCCTACGAATTCACTAGTGACTTTGTTACAGAGCTTCCCAAATCATAGGATACCTTCCTTTTGAAGTGCTTGGAACTTCTGGGTACGATTATTACCATGTGGATGACCTGGATAAAGTCATCATGTGCCACGAAGCTTGTAAGTTACAATTTTACAGTTTATTAGTTCAGTTTGTGGAAAAAAGGAATGATGAATATGAATTTGTAGAATTAGGTATTTAAACAGTTTTGTCTAGTGGTCAAACTCCTTTCTTTAATGTGCAGGGTATAGGATTGTATTACATTTATTTTTGTGTAAGTTACAAGCATACTGAAAATACTATGTCGTAAATTATAAACAACAATAGAATTAATTATACCAGTATGAGAAGTAATATTCACTTCTTTAAAATGAATATTAAATAAAAATTAACTAATCAAATAGTTATTATTTGTTTATTAAAAAAAAACTCATTTGTAAAATTATTTTGTTATGCTTATGTCGGGTGATTTTTCCAGTGAATATTTACATATGGTCTTACTACTTGTACTTCTATATCTGATACACTATGTGAAACCTTTTATACACGCCTGTATTGGTTTCAAATTTTAGTACTTTTAACATATATTACAAATAGATTATAAGGTTACAATACCTGTCCTTCATCCTTATAATCTAGTCATTAATCAATACGGAAGGTAAAATATTTAAAAAATATTACAAGTTAATACCTAAGTTTAGCAGTGTGTAAATTGTGTTATGGTTTTCCACAAAACTCAGCTGTCTTTGTTTGCAGGTATCATTGTGCCAAGTGATTTTTTTTGTGATTTTTTCCTAACATTTATCATATTTGTCGTGAATATCGGATTAACTTCTGTTGATGGTTTTAGTAATGCAGAAGGGCGAAGGCACGTCTTGCTACTACCGTTTCCTAACCAAGGGTCAACAGTGGATTTGGCTCCAAACTCGTTTCTATATCACTTATCACCAATGGAATTCAAAACCTGAATTTGTCGTCTGCACACATAGAGTAATCAGGTAAATTATTTTTTGATGTTTAAAAAAATGTCATAAATTTTTTTATGCCACCACTTTCTTGGCGAAATAAAAGTCTGTGCTTTTTAAAATGAAGATGACTTGCAAAAATATTTTTTAACCAAGTGTGTTTTTATATTTCCTTTTCTCAAACATGAGACCACTCTAGTAAACATATCATGATTACTTTTTATTATTCCATGTCATAGTTACACTGATAGTTTTTACTGTTACTAGTTTTTAGTCAAAACCTCACGGTTGTTTTGATTGTTACAGCCACATTAATGTTATGAAGCAGATGAGAAAAGACCCGGATTCATCAGCAGAACAGAGTCAAGAAGCTCTGTTCAATAGGGAACCTGCCAGAGAGTCATCATGGACCCCTAACAGATCACCTGGTGGGTGACTAGACTTTAATAAGGCATTTGTTTGTTAACTGACATAAATTCTGTTTACTTTCTCCTCATCTACATAGTAAATAGAGAAAGTATTGTATCTGTTGTGTGTTTCCTGTACATCTTGTACTCAAGCTACTTGAAGGTCACGAATTGGGGATAGTTATGAGCGATGGTCGGTGGGTGTAGTGTTCTCTTGTGTAGATTAACGTCCGCACTATTAAATACTATGTTCATCCTCTAAGGCCATCTTCATAATTAAACCAGTTCGTTATTCAGGGGCCTTGGTTCAGATTCCACGTTAAACTGTATGTCCATTAGTTGCCATCGGCTGTTGGGCTATTAATTAACAGTCCTGTCAAAGGAACATGTCAGCCTTAGTAACAAGACTACAAGATCGCGCCACAATCATCTTAGACTCAATCCTCACTCATATTGCTGACCGCTGAGGCTGAAAACACCTATTGTAGTATGGTTGCCATTTCAATGATCTGTTCGAACATTTATTTTGGAATATGAGCTCAGAGTGAAAATATTTAAGGCTCCCTGAATCCGAAAAAGTGGATTTTGGACTGATGCACGTGACCCTGAGACCGATGGTCCAATTTTAGTGATTTTTGGTTCAACGGTGCATTTCGTTAAAACCCATTAAAATACAAATTTCTCTGGAAAGGCTCTTTTTACGAATTTGATTAAAATTTCATATTTTATAGTCGTTAGGGTCCCAACTAATATGACACTACCTTTATGTCTGTAAAAATATTGATTCTAATAAACGTCCAAAAAATCAATTTTTCAAATTTACCAGCAAAACATTGAACTAATTAATGAATTCAACTATTAGTAATAAAATGCTTAAGAAAATAAACAAATCAGTATTTTGAATAATTAATCTACAACTAACTAATGGTTCCAGAAAAAAAGTTTTACTTACTATCCGCAGAATATACACAGTATAGTGTCTAAGAGTACCCTAAGTCAGTCTTTTCGAGAATAGTGAAAAACGAAAATCTTTTTAAATATATGTTTTTTTTCATGAAACTTGGTATGCAGCGTAATGTCACATCACCCAACAAAACTAGCTCAAAAATATTTGTTATTAACTCGGGGATGGGAGGAGGGGGATATGCAAAATTGTTCATTTTGTACTAAGAGTGTGTCATCAAAGAAATTTAACAGATTTGTTAACATTAGATACTCAATCCATTTATTTAGGCTACTAATATTCATATTTAAAAACTTAATGTACTCGATAAATCTTAAGGGCGGTTTTGGCTGTCAAAACCTTAGTTTACATGCTCAACTCAGAGTGAAGTAAAAATGTTAAAGGTGCTTAAGAATTTTTCACACCTTTCTGTTTCTGTGGTAAATTGAAGTCAATTTATTGTTTCTGTTTAGGCAACAAGAACTCTCAGACGTACGACGTGAAGACGTTCCCAACTCCCAGCAGGGGCGGTGAGTCTGATACCTCTCTGTCAGCTGACTCTGTTGCTTCTAGACATTCCCAGATCACCTCCCAAAGTGTGGTGAGTAGATAGTGTGAACCTCACTAGTTAAAAATAAAATAGGGTTTTCTGTCGGGTCAAATTGAAATGAGTATATGTGATTGTTTATTGTATTATACTGGGATAAAGTTGCTTTTGGGATTTCGTTCAAGAATGTTTTTCATTGATTATGTAGTTTGATAAATATATTATATTTTCACATTGCTTACTTAATGAAGGATAATTAGTGAGAACTGGGAAGTCCATCTGATCTCTTAGATACTGTTTGTGAATTATGCTCACGGTGAAACTACAACTGGGAGCTACGTTGTTGCGGTTTGAAGGTAATTTATTAAATGCTTAACCCTTTACGTTCCGATGTTGTATTTAACGATTGTCCTCCGAGATCAGGTAGCAAGCAGTACTGGAAACGGTCATTTTCTTTTCAACTTAGCTTGATTTTTGTAGTTTCCACTGCGTTAAAATGCAGTGAACACTCGGATGGCCAGCATAGGCTTAGGCTCGTAGGCTTCTTGTTTCCTTTTGAGAAATGTTTTTTGGGCTTGATCCTTTTCAAAATATCTATTCTTTATAAATACTTGATTATGTCTGATGAAGCAATTTTCTTTTGCAGTGTTTCAGTTGTTAGGTTGATATTTTATCAAAGCCAGCTCAGGTTTTTGGTTTCAGAAAGGTTAATCAGGAACAGTTGTTATCAGTGTGGTAACTATGGACATACATACAGGTATTGTTGTTTTTACAGAGATCCCGTTGTGTGAGTACGACAGGTTCCAAGATGGCTGCCCCCACAAGCAAGAGCGCCCCTGTGCCAGAGTTTGTGGAGCCACCAGCCACTTACGCTGTCACAGCCATTCCTCTGCAACCAGTGGCCTTCGCAGCTCCTACAACGATTGTTACCACCGTACCTGCGCCTCAGGTCAGAACATAGAAGTTGTCAAAAAACTGTAATTACTAATTGAAGGAATCTGAGAAATCAGTAATAATTTTTAGGTTTGTTTAACATATGGTGCTAAACTTAGGCATCTCTTATAAAATGCAGGAGTAAGAGTAAGTTTATCTCTTATAGTAAATTTAAAGGACTCATACTTCTAAAATAGAAGCAAAACAATTAAGTGTAAGTAGATACTAAAGCTAGTGAACTTATTTAATTTATTATGTGATGTTTTATATTAAATGTATGTCCTATTTATATCAAGTGTGCATTACTGAAGTTTGTTTCTGGGGAGAAAAATGTAAGGAAAAGTTTTAAGTGAACAAATGTTGGTTTTAAGGTTTGTGTTATTACACTGCTGAGTTTAACTTCCATTGGCACACCCCCCCCAGTTCTCGCAAAATTTTAAGTCAAAACAAAAATTGAAGAGATTTTTATAGGGATTTTTTTTATAGGATTGAATGAGTTTTTATTTTTTAAAAACAAATAACGGCAAGTAAATAGACACTAAAGATAGTTCTTAATGACATGTGAGATATATTAAAAACTATTTGTTTATTTATGTAATTATATCAAGTGTGCATTACTGAAGTTTGTTTCTGGGGAGAAAAATGTAAGGAAAAGAACAAATTCGTAAGTGAAAGTGAAATTCGTAAGGGAGTAAGTGATAAGGGGTAAGGCTGAGTCACTAAGTTAAACATAGACACGCTGACAGTTATTAACCTGGCTCGGCGTGCCACTCATCCCCCTGGCAGTTTCTCCCGCAAAATTTTAAAATTTGGCAGCAAAACCTGTGGAGTGGTTCGGATTTTTGACCTCCGGATTTTTGACGCTTTACTGTATGTCCGATAATTAACAATATTAAATTCAATCCGGCATGTTTGCAGGTTCCACTGAGGCAATCACTGGTGATGAGTTCTTCCCAGTCGCAAATCCAAGACCAGCTGCAGAAGAAACATGAACAGCTACAGCAGCTGATAGTGCAACAACAGGAGGAGCTGAGGAGAGTGTCTGAACAGCTGTTCATGGCCAGATACGGACTGCTGCAGCCTCTCATCAATGTAAGTAGGCCTTCCCACTGAGAGGCATGAATAGATTCAGCAGCTGATAGTGCAACAACAGGAGGAGCTGAGGAGAGTGTCTGAACAGCTGTTCATGGCCAGATACGGACTGCTGCAGCCTCTCATCAATGTAAGTAGGCCTTCCCACTGAGAGGCATGAACAGCTCCCCCTGAGCTAACGAGCTGGTAGCTTATTGTTTTTATAATCAGGAGTTATCTGAGAGAAGTTTTTGATTGCATGCACAAGTGGTAGGATTCCTCTTGTCTGATATAGATAAAATTCAAATTTGTCATTCATGTTAGCTCACTGATACGATGGTTGTCCAGGTGACGATGCCGTACACGGTGCCGCCCACTGCCCCCCACCTGACTGTCGCTGCAACGCCGCCTGCGGAACTGTTTGTGCCGGCCCACCCCTCCCAGCGGCCGCATATCATGATCGACCCACACCAGGTAACATCGTATACCAACTTAGTTCAAGTATTTTTATTTATTTATGTCAGTTAACATGTTAACTGACATGGCAACAAGGTGGTGGCCAGGGCTGTGAATAGTGTTGTCTGCTATGCAATGTGTTAGTCATTTGCTGATAGAGGCGACTTTTGCACACTTATCACCATTGTGGAGAACTAAATTGACAAAGTACAACCCAGGTCTCTTATATACAGAACCGGGGGCTGTGTGCAGCTCAGGGATACAAGAACGTGTGTTCTGGAAAGAAAATAATAAAATAAAAATATTATAAAAAGTTGTTGACGTTCTTTTTATAATAAAATCTGAAGAATAATTTTTAGTAGAAGCCAATTTCCAAAGAATAATTGTAGGTATGTAAATAAAATAATATTTGTCTTTTAATGAATGTAACATGTAATTGTGACCGAGACGCAATGATCGTATTATACAATGTTCCTGATTCACTTTTTTTTGGGCTATTATGAACCCAGATGATAGGTCAATAAGTTAAAGGAAGTATTATCTGTGTAGTGTATTGTGTTTTCAAAAAAATAGATCTATGACATGAATATGTATAAGCTCTGGGGGGGGGGTGTTAGTACATTTATGTAATGCAAAAAGTACTGCAGAAGTGCCGTCAAATGGTTATAAGAACAGCTGTTTAGATGAACTGATAACATTCCATATTTAGTCGTACTTATGATCCAACCTATTTCCCACAGGGAAGTAAATACAATCATATTTTTCAATCAGTTAAACATTTTATTAATTTTTAATTAAGTTATGGAGTCAGTCTTGTATTATAATGACTGCTACTCCTACTATTAAAATACTATTATGGTATCATAAAATGTTAAAAATCACTTTTATGATAAAAATTCAAATAAGTTTTAAGTGTTACATATTTTTAACGTTTGTCTTACAAAATGGAATAAATTTTATTGAGGATTGGATTATTAGCAAAATTTAAATGTTTTGGTTGTTTCTTCTTTAATAGTACAAATTTGCATTTTGATTTTGTAGATAAATTACCAACAGGCACAGTCGTCAGATGAAGCTTTGCAACATTTTCAGTTCCCAGTTCAGCAAGCGCAACATCTACTGTTCTCTCAAAACTTGGACTCTCCCAATTCAACTCAACATAGTCAGTAAACAGCTGATCGATTATTGAACAGCTGGTGAATTAACCAGCTGATATTTAGCTCTTTGTGGATGATTACTGTACCCAAATAGTGGTAATCCAATACAGTTGACTAAGTCTGTAATGAAACCTAATTTATGTTAGTACCAGCTTATTGTCAGTCAGTCAATAAATTATAGTCATAGACTGTATAATAAAACTGGTTTAAATCCGTCATAGGTAAACGGGGGTTGTTAAATAGCGTGACTGCTGTTATTTTTGTATGTGTCTTTTACTGTAGACTATTACATTGTCAACTTTTATAAAACAATTCTGACAATAATCATCTGTAAAATAGTTTTGCTATTTTTTTATAAATAGTGTATACACCTATGTCATCCTAAAACAGCAAGAAAAAAATATTTTTTAAGGTTTACTGTAGAAAAGTGAGTTTTAGCACCAAATCAGAATTTTACATAATTGTAGTTTGATATGTCTTAACTTGTTCTTTAGCTTATGTTGTTTAATAGATAGGACGTCCGATGAATAAAATAATTAATTTTATACTTACACCAAATGAGTCAGTGTTCCACCAACACTACTAACATAGTATAAATATAAGGTTAGTAAATTATGCGTTCATTAGTTCATTCAATGACCAGTGAATGTCTGAACATGATTTCAGATCAAACTCTTTTTTTAAAGAAGGAATTTGTTTGGTAGGCTTTGTGTTAGTAAATTAGATATATTGCTTGTATTGTAGCCCGAGAAATGATATGAAACTTCTTCAGTTTTCTTGTAGGGGTAGCTGCTATGCAACCTCTAGTAACAATCGGTTTATTGTCAGTTTTATGACGTGTGTTTGTAAGAGTCCTGTAAATCCTTGCCTAAGAGCTGTGCAGTGAGTGAGGTGAGATAAAAGCGTTGGAGAGAGCTTATAAACTTATTTAGAATAAAATTTAGGCCAGGAATGATAATAAGAGTAAAAGTTATCCCTACTTAAACTTTAAATTATATTTTTTATTGTATGGTTTTTCAAAGCAATAGTCTGTGGGGCTTTTCTCATTATGTACGAGTGGATTGAAAACAAATCATCAGTTAACATGTGATCAAAAATAATGTGATTTTATACAAGCTTAAGTCTAATTCATCCACATTAATGTGATAGAATCCAAATCTGGATAATCTGAAAATAGATAGATGCCTAAAGATAGATGCCTAAAGATAGATGTCCATTTCATATAGACAGCAACAATGAGCAACTCTACAACAGAATAGCCACAAGATATTGCAGGCGTTTAACGTGTTAAAAAATCGTTTTTAATATTATAAGATGTGAAAAAACTGTATTAGGCTGAAAAAACAATACAGTAATTTTTATCAGTTTAGAAAAGAAATAAAACACTCCAATTTAACAGGGTTCTGTATAAAAATATTTCTAAAAATTTAATCTTTGTTTTTTAATTAAACTATTTTTTTCATCTTCCTGAAAATTTTGGTTTATAAAAGGTAGGGGAGAGTAATGCTATGTATCAGGCCCTTCTTATGCAGCAGGTGTGTATTGGAAGGTACACCTAAAACATAAAAGCTGTTTTTTTTAATACTGGTTGGAAAAAAATTAATATAGGTTACCTTTTCTCAGGAACGACATGACATAGGCCCAACAAATTTTTACTACTTGTTTATCACAATATCTACACACAATTTAACGAGGGCTTTTTCAAATCACATCATTATAAGTAAAGGGGAAAAAATATTGAAGGAAATATATATTGAAAAATATATAAAATTCTTTGTTTACCTTTTCTGACTTTTTTATGTAATTTCCTTTCATCGTCAAGGCCAGATAATATCAGCTGGACTACTTTAGTCAGTAGAGCTCTGATAGTAAAAGGCAACCTACGTCGTTTAAACCAATTAATGTAAGAAAATGTAGATACTTTATCAGGCAGAAAGTAATGTTTTTACCTGAACACCACTGGTTTTTTTATCCACTCTTTCCCTTTATCTCCCTCACTCATATCACATTACCCATGAACGGCTATAGTCATAAATAATTGATTCATTATAAGAAATTAAGAATTAGATGTGGGTAGTATTTTTTCTGACTCTACAAACCTTTTGTTTGGGAAGGTACTCTAACTACGTTATTAAATATCAGCTGACTTAAAAGTGAAGATTTGGATCAAAAATCCATCTGTAGTAAACACGTCTTGTAACTGCATTTTTCAGACTGGTTGCTGGTTGATACCTATTTTTATTCTTTAACCACCCGGGCGTTCCATAGAATACCCCATAAAGCGTTACGTGTTTTTCAATAATTTGCAGCACCTGACATAAAAATATGTTTATATTGACTGTATTCTATTATATATTTTTTTAATTCAGCACAAAACTTGTTACAAGTAAATAATAATACAGTTGAAGCACTTCTTGGTAACGATAAAGTCATCTCAAATACATAAAATTATAATTATTTTTTTCTTACATAAACTTACTATATTAAAAATCTGAGATGGAAAGATTCTCTCAAATTTTACACTAAATAATAATATATATGGTTATAAATAAAAAAAAAATAGAAAATAAAAGTTACATCACAATTAAAACAAACGAGGTTGCTACAAGGTTAGTGGCAGACGACTGTTGTTGATTATCCAGATGTTTTATTACACACCAATAAAAAATAAATAATGCAGCCAGACCTTAGGAGAAAGCTTGAAATCTCCCGTTTACAGTGATACCAAAGACGATCCAATTAGAGTAGAGCTTAAACTGTTTCCGTAAACTATGCATATTGTCGAAAAATCGACGTGTAACGCTCAGAAATCGGAGTCAGTAGTAAAAAAATCGACAAATAACGCTTGGAGGGATAATGACCTACTTTAGTACCTCACCGGGAAAGGCTGATCCAAAATTTATGTTGGGTATGAAAAATGATGTATTACTTGTATTGCCCGAAGCTTTTTTCGTTTCTGCCTGTAAGGTTAATAATGCAAGGATGAACCTTAATCCATTTAACACGTTACCTTCTAAAACGTATATTTTTCAAATAAATAGAATAACTAACCTGTAACACTAGGAATAAACAATTAGCTAATTTTGACATGGATATGTCTTAGCTCTGGAGGATGTTGGCAATTTTTAAGATGAAAATTTGTAACAGGTTTCCATAGAAACTACTAAAGCTATTGTATTGACATTTTAATATATAAGAATAAGAACAGCTGTTTAAAACTGAAAACATTCCCTTTAGACATATCCATGGTGTTAACTTATTTCCCACAGGAAAGTAAATATAATAATTTTTTTACCATATCAACAATAATTTATCATAAAAAATTGTGTGTTTTAATTTAAATATTATTTTACCACTCTCTTAATACTGTGGTGAATGGTGGTGATAATGTAGATGGGGAAAACTGCTAATGTGTGTATGAGTTTTTTTTTGGAATCTGATTGATTTGAGAGTAGTAGGGGTGCGAGGTTCCCAAATGCGTAGGAATTTCTTGTGTAACTCATCGTCTGAAAAGATCTATCTAGTTGTATTTATCAATTTCAAGTCATTGATTTTTATAGCGGTAAATATAGTTACATTTTATATGTTAACCCGCAGATGGTCAAGGGGTGAGCTATTGTTTGGGGTGTCAGTAGTGGGGGGGAGTTTTAGTGATCTTCATTCTGTCTCGCACCTTTGTTTCGTAAAGAGTTACAGTGCAGTAAGCACAACTAAAAAGGCCTTTAAGACCTCATAATATACTAATAAATTATGTGTGTTGTATATTTATTATTTTGTCTTTGTTATAATACACTGAGTATTAGCAAGACTTCAATAGCGTCCTGTGTATTAAATCATTAATTATAAATAGTTAAATTAATTTTTAACAAAGTTTATGGTTTGAATTTATTTTTTTATCGTGAAATTAGCTATTTTTAGTTTAGTATATAATTAAAGGTTTGAAAAACAGTTAAACAAGAGTGGTATGATATAATTTGTTCGAAAATTCGTGAAATACATATCGTTAACAAGGTATTTTTAATAAGGTGGTGCTCACCCCTCAACCATCCGTGTAACACATGTGACCTTGACCAACAGCAGGTTATATAAGGGATAATATAAATTAATAGTTAATTTTGTTCTAAAAGCGAATTATTTATAGACTATAATGTAATGTATATATTTAAATGTTTAAGCTTATTTATTTGAAATCAGATCATTAATGATGGCCTAACTTAAAAATTAAGTTTTTCTCAGTTTTAGTGTGGGGATGGGAAGATTTATCGTAGTTCGTATGCTATGATGATAAAAGGATCTAGTAGACCATCAAGACTACAGGTATAGAATTCAATTGTATCTTTACAAATCACATTGTGTTATATGTTTTATTTAATACATATTGTGAATTTAACATAATTATGTGACATTTTGCATTTGATTTTGTTGCAGATAACTTTTTTAAGGTTATTAATTATTTCTTGTATTTAGTTTTAACTTTATGTCTTTGTTGTACAAACTGTTAAATACCTATTTTCCTATTGGTATAATTGTTATTGTTACAGATATATAGTTAGGTGTGCTGTACGGTAGGTGTTATATGTGTTAATTAGTTGTATTTGTGTATAATCATAATCCTTTGTTTCTCCAATTCCTGTGTGCAGTAACATTTGATCTCGTCCAAGTTAGTGTTAGACAATCTTTTTAGCGGCTCCATATCTAGTAAAATGTTTCGAGATTCTGCACTATCTCGGTTTATCCTTTCTTCCTAGGAATTATGAACTTGTATCGTAAGTTTTCCAATACAATTGTGTCCTACAAGTCATGTATACAGGTTTAATTGATTAATCTTAAAGATTTAAGATGTTCAATTGTACTTGTCTCACTCTACACATTCTATTTGTGAATAGTTTTGTCTCTTATTTTTAAGGTCAAAGTAATAGTCGAGGAACCAAACAAGGTTGTGAGAAAGGTTTGTGTTTTTGTCAAGCCTTTCGCAGTTTTGTCATTGTCTAGTTACCAGATGTGTGATTATTCAGTCTTTTCAGTTGTTATGTTGGCTATTATATAGTTTTTTTTGAAAGTTTTGTCTGTATATTCTATTTTTATATATTTATTTGTAAAAATTTGATTTGTACTACATTTTTCCACTTTGGAAAATTTAAATTCAATTTTACTGATTCTATTGTAAAAAAACACTAGTTGTAAAACTCTATTAATTTTTTATCTTCCATTGTCAACTTTTATATTTTAGGTTTCATGTTTACTAACAAAGAAACTAATGTCCTACGTCTTCATTTTGTGAACTAACACTTTACATATTACTGTGATACATACATTCTGAGAGGTACCATTATTCCAAATATAATATATTTACTGTGTGAATATGTGCTTCGCCACACCCGTGGCGAAATACGTTTGAAGTAAATCAAACTACATTCATCAAGAACTAAAGGCTCTTCACATGGTAAATATATTTCATTTGATAGTTCTTGAAACTGGGTACTATAAACTTCATTCCAAATAGTTGAGAGTCAGTGCCATCCATATTAAATTACTAATTAAAAATACCTTTAGGTACCTGGTTTTGAGTAGCTGTCTCAAAAATACTAAGTACTGATACTTTTTGTAAACTGTCATGAGTGCCAAAACAGTGAAAATTGTATCAAAATACATATTTTTGTAATAATATGGAATAATTGTCATTTAAGGCTAGGAATGTTTTAGTTTTTGAAGCTATCAGAATTTTCCTGTACTCTGAAGTGGTCAAAATATATGAAATATGTTTTTGTTAAGGTTTGAAATTATTATTGTTATAATGTTATAGTTTAGTTAACCATTAGTTTTAAAAATTTTCAAATATTTTAAAAATATTAAGTAAAATTTTTAAATAAAATTTTGTTTGATAATGATATTTTGTTTACTATTGATTTAATAAAAACCGTGCTATCAATGCATTGTGGATTTTACAACAGGACGTATGCCTATTCGGCTTCACCCTTGGACAAGGTACTACTTGACAGGGATGTAGAGTATGTCAACACCGGCCACGGATGCCCCTAGCGACTACACCCGGCAGATTGTTATCTAGAAACCGACTCTTGTTGGCTTTTGAATAACGAATAACCATGCTAACTGCTTCTTTCTAAAAAAATCTTACATTCATTACAATAAGTAGTATACAAGGTATGGTTGGAAAATAATGGGACTGGTTTTCTATGAGATAAACCGTGAAAACCATAAAGTCAATCGCCATATTGCTGAGTCGACTGTAATCCCCCTTCCACATTCTAGCCAGTTGTACGAGACTAGATTGTTCAGTTAGGCCTCAGCTTTTGTTCCTGTTGGATCGTGTATATGCCACTCGTCGGAAAAATGGTAGACGTCTTAATTGAGCAACAGGAAATTTTTAGTGAAGCTTGGTAAATCCGCAACTGAGACTTATTCTGTTTAATAACAGATGTACAGGGAAGAAAGTATGTCACATACATAGAGTTTTGAATGGTATAAGTGTTTCAAAGAAGGGAGAGAATATATTGAACATTCTCCTCATCCCCCCCTCATCCAAGCTAGAGGGCGAAGTAAATAGGCAACGTAATTCATCAAGATCACTGATTGAGTATCCATGCATTTGCTGAGACTGGGAATTGACAAAGAATCAGAAAATTGTATATACAAATTGGAATAAGCGTGTTCCAAAATGGTGCCAAAAATCCTCAAGGTGGAAAAAAAGAAGTCACAGATTGAAATTGTTATGTCATCTTGAAAAGATCTTGAACTGTTTATATGAGTTATTAAATGTGACAAATTTTCCTACGTCCCTGAAACTAGGCAAAATCAATACATTATAAGAGTCCAAATTTACCATCCCCACGAATGAAAAAAGCTTGAATATCAAAATCCAACAAGCCGCATTTACATGATACAACAGAAACAAAGTCTGAAGTCTGGTTGGAATGTGGAGGGGGATGTCGGGCCACTTGGCAATATGATGTTCGACTTTGAGGCTCGCATGGTTTATCACACTGAAAACTATTCCCATTATTTTCTAGCCAAAACTGGTACACTACTTTTTAGTGTATCATTAGAGTACTGTACTACGATTTCAGGAAACCTTGGATAGATAGATGTACTCCTGTTTCTGCACTTTAATCTTTAACTCACATTTTTCTCCGTCTTACAACCCTTTTAATTGAGAGGGAGGGTTGTCGAAACGAGAAACATAATGTCATCAGAAGGAGCAGCTGTGTACGCCAGTGCCTGCCCTTCGTACGGGTTATATGGCTTAATGTTAAGAAGCATAATACTGGTTATTATGACAAAATATTAACCTAAAAACAAAATCTAATAAGCAAAAATAAAAAAATCAGGTAAATTATTTTGAAGTTTTTTTTGTAAATTTGATAGTAAAGATATTTATAATTATGACTCAATTTGACATGAAATTGTAAGTGAATAAATGAAAATAAGATAGTATTTCATAGTTTAGTTTTGAAATAAGTTTGAATTCAATGAATAATACAAACAAACTAATATTTCTTTCTGTAAAAGCACTGAAATGAGTTCGTAATACTTGAAAAAATGTTGCTAATATTGTTCAAAATTGGGTTTTTGAGAAGCCTTTATTTTAATTCCAAGCAACGTACAGACAAAATTCTTAATTTTTTTATACTTTCAAATACCGTATTTACACACTGGTTTTTACCTTGAGCTGGTTTACCTGAAACGAACCAAGTTGGTTTACAGGGGTGGGTTGACTAAAGTTATCTAATTTCAATTCCTTGAACTGCATTTCAGACTGAAGATTCTACGAGTATGTACCTTACTATTTTCTGTGTCTTATTACAATGGTAACTGTATAAACACTAACATTGGATTGTTGTATGAGTGTAAATGTGTGCAATTGTATTTCATGAAACGTACATTATTCCAGCTTCTGTCACATCTGATTTTGATAAAATTCACTTGATAATCGGACATAAGACAATTTGGTCTCAACTTTCAACATATTTTATTTAACATTAAAATAACCTACATACAAATGGTGTCCTAAATCTAAAATATTTTATAAAATCAGGTACAATTTTCACACTCCTATTTTCTGCACTAAATCACCAAGGAAGTTGATGTCATGTGAGAGTTCATTGATGAGTTCCTGTAATTGTGGCTTTGAGTCTAGGATTTCAACACTCTGAGTGTAAGGGTTGTACCTAACCCCAAAGTCCCTCGGAATGGTCTGGGCATATTTTCTGTAACAAAATCCATGTGTTATAAATGAATGGATAACGTTTAAATTGTGCAAATATAAGCATTTTAAAAAGAGATAGGTTAGATAAAAGTAAATTTAAACTTCTTTCAGTGTCTTCACCAAAAACTTTAGATAGTAACTACTTTTGAATTATTATAAATGGAGAATCTTTACGTTTAAAAAAAAATTGGATTAGATTACTGACTGATTACCCCTTTAAGGAAGGGTAAGATTTAAATCCAGCTGATGTTAATTGACTTAGTTAACGATAATGAGGCATAGTATTCAGTAAGTATTAGATAGTAAGAGTATAAGATGATTGTGGAAAGATCTTGTAGTCTTGTTACTGACTAAGGCTGACATGTTCCTTAGACTGAACTGTTAATTAACAGCCCAACATATCAAAGGGACCTACAGTTTAACGTGGAATCGGAACGACAGGCCTCTAAATTACGAACTGGTCTAATTATGAGGATGGTGTTTGCAGATTAACCTAGTATTCAATAGTGCGGTTGTTAATCCAGACAAGAGAACACTACACGAACTGACCATCGCTCACAACTATCCACAATTCGTGATCTCCAAGTAGCTGGATTACAGGACTACGTCACTGTCCTGGTCATGTATGATTGAACTAAAATAAGAAAAATCAAAGACTGGACAAAGTACTCTTGTTTTGTGTTTTGTCCATCTTTGTATTTGTCTGCATACTGTCCCATAACCTAGGATGTTATTGACCTCACGTAGTTAGTACTTCTTTAGTAACTACTTTTGTAGTTTGCACTAAAGGACTATGAAAGTAATAATACTAAATCAGCAAAAGTACAAATACATACTAAAATGTGAATAGTACATAAGGCCCGTACACCCACTGTAACTAGTTCCTTTACAAGACACCCGCACCAGACTTTGTCAAGGTAGTACCTGACTAACTTGACCAGCGTACAGACTTGCTAACGATTAACCAGACTTGAAATTGCAAGTATAAAACGCTCATTTTGTTCTTTGACACTATCTTTTGTAGTTAGTTAAATGACACACGACATATGTGATACTGGCCTTACAGTAATAATATATTACAACCATGGAAGATCTTACATCATTTTCTCCTTGGCATCATCGAAGCTCTCTGCCACGTAGTAGACGGGCTGGTACTCTGTGATGGGGTAGGCTTGTAGAGCCGTCTTAGGAGGGTCAAAAGGTCTCAGCTCGGGCTTGTCGCTCAAGCAGTATTTGAGTTCTCCGAAGGAGGACAGGAGCCCAGCGCCGAATGCCTTCACCTGACCGTCTTGGCGGCACAGGCCAAACTCAACGGTGAACCAGTAACACTGGAAAGGAATTTAAAAGAAAAGAATGTTATTATTATTGTGATATAGTTACTTTTTATTAATTACCATTTCTATAAAACTAACTTATAAAAAGAAGATGAGTATGATTTAAAAATAAGTTAGAAACTGTCAGAGTA
Organism: Nephotettix cincticeps; assembly: GCA_023375725.1. NCBI lineage: Eukaryota > Metazoa > Arthropoda > Insecta > Hemiptera > Cicadellidae > Nephotettix > Nephotettix cincticeps. The sequence goes on from CM041785.1 coordinate 5,155,056, forward strand.
AGCTATTGAAGGTACAAACACTGACTGAAACTATTGAATTGTATTAATCTTATGAATTTTATTGTACATAAAATTTTAGAATCATAGTGAAAATTTCATATTGACAAGGTATTAGAGGTGAATTTATCTGAATTATAAGGTGTTAAATCACCATTTGAAATAGTTCAATTAATCCTTATCAAAAAGATAAGGTAGTAAGAAGACAAGGGTTTGGGCTAGTCGCTGTCGAAACATTAAAACTGACCGGTATTGATTGACAAAAATGAAATACTTTATTTCATTTGTCCTCAACTCATGAAAGTTTGTCAAGTTAGAGGGGTTGAAAATTTATTGAATTATAGGTAGTAAAATATCATTATATCCTTTATCAAGAAGTTATTATCCTTATCAAGAAGATAAGGATAATACAAGTACAGTTCTTGTAACATTAAATATTCTACACAAATTAAATCTCTTTAGTAAACTACATCAGGGTGAGTGAAAACTATTACAATATTTAGAGTACGTATGAATTTGTATCTGTTAAAATGAGACAGTTACCGTAGCGAGTTTCTCCACAAAGTCGTCAGGTGCTCCAAGAGAGGCGAGACCGATTTCCTGAGAGAACTGGGCGAACACCGGATCAGCGAAGAGAGGAACATGACCCAGCAGTTCGTGGCACACGTCTGGCTCAGGGGTGTACAGCGGCATGCTGGGGTGGCGGATGTACTGCGTGGAGTGGAACACACGGAACGCCAACCCCGCCAGGAAGTCTCTGGACGACAATAAACCAGCTACTGGCCGGAGGGTGAACCCGGTACTGTCTGTGGGTGAAGCAGAAGGTCATTGACATCGCCAAAATAAGAATAGGGGACTACATCTAAGCTGGTCAGGCAGTGCAACCATAATAATGTTTTTTGTACAACCACCAAAAAGTATAAATGATTCATGAATAGGAAGGGGGAAAAGAATATCAAACACTTATCTATAAGTTAATACTCCCAATTTCTAACACTCAACTATAACATTTTTACATTTTCTGTAAATTGTGGAGACAAAAAAATTTATCAATAGTTATCGAGTTTACATTTTTTAATTTTTTGTCATTAGTTTTTTATAAACCCCTCTTGTCGTCCTATATTATTCGAGTAATGTATTGATGGATAAAAATTTCATTCCAAATGTTTTGCTTGAGCATCGTTACCTTTCAGGAAGTTGGAGATGTCCTCTAGCTGTGGAATATTATCCTCGCGGTAACCACAGTTCTCTATGAGCAGCGGAAATACATGGTTGAACTCCTTGCAGGCGTGGGTCGGATACAGGTCTACCAACTGTCTGAACACCTGGCCCCACGTGTCCGTCTCTTCCTGTGTGTAGTCGACTCTTGGCAGGGTCTCGCCACTGAAAAATACGACAATATGATGAAGAATGGGAGACTTGTCATTGTAATTGGCACAATGGTGTATTCTGTAATTTAATTACTTGGATCAAGATCACACATTATACTAATAACAACAATTTCATAATCTAAGTTATCTAATTTTTAATTAAGCCTACCAAATAATTAAGATAAGAATTTATTTTTTATATATTTGTTTATGTTTATGTTAATATTGTGTCACAATAGTAAGTATCTTTCTCCTTCACACTCAATCATACAATCCGTACGAAGGACGGGCTTACTGCTGGTTAATAATAAGAGGAAATATCTCTACCATGGCTCTCCTTGAAGGAGATACAGCAAGACCTATATTATCAGTTATATCAAACCTCAATTGCATCCCGTTATAAGTAATTTGTACCTACAATAACGTGGGTTTAAAGGAGGTCACAACCTACTAGGGAGGTCAAAAATTGTGGATGCTTATAAACAATGACCTATGGATATGATATTCTCAAGTGTGGATAACCAGAGTTTATCCATTAAGAATTTGCTCGTAATTCTACGGAAAAATTACGGTTTGGATACCATATTAAACAGTACCATTATAACCATATTAAACCTTAAATGCCATTGGCTGTTGAACTATTACTTACCAGTCCTGACTAAGGTACATGTCAGCCTTAACACTTATACCGAAACCCCAGTCTCACAGGCCCCATGGGATTTTTAATTTTTTCTATTGGCAAAACTGAGCGGTGTGTTCAATCATGCTAAAACCTATCCACCACCTTTTCAATTAGCAGCCAAACCACTTTTTGTTTAGTTTTGGGGTTTCCCTTGACCTTAACCATCTTTGTACAAATAGTCGGTCTCCTATGCCGATGGTTTGGTGCATAAAAATACGTACACACAAATTTTACGTATTGTTTTCTTATTTTATATTATACAATTACTATTTTACATGGTTTCTGGTGTTATCTTTGCTTGGAGATCTTTGCTTCCTATGACGATGTTAGAAATAAAAGTTAGGTCCACAAGTTAAATGATTGTATTTTATATTACTATTTTCACTAAACTGTTAAATACAAAGCTTATTTAGTTCTTCAATGACAGATATATCTTTTTTAACCTTTAAATAATTATTTTAAGTCATTTAAAAATTTATAAATTGTAACCACATGAGTAAAAACTGGTATAGGGGTCTCTCAGACCGAGGGTTTCAGTCGGCGTTGCCACCAATAGGGTTTCAGTACGTGTTAATCAGTTAAAAGACTAAAAATCCTGTTCTCGTAAAACCATATATCCTACTATAAGATTTATTTAAATCATACTGTTATATTTGTTTAAAACCCCACATATATTTTTTCTTGTACTACCCTTGGTAGAACTTTTTAAGAGCAATTATATAAAAAATATAAAATTAAAATAATGCTGCCCATATAACAAGTGGACACTTACTGTTTGTAATTGTAAGCAAGGTCAGCAAAATATTTTCTCCTAGCTCGGTATACAGGGTCTGTGAAGCCAGGATGGTCTGCATCTAGTTCAGAGCCGTACGAGAGGATCTGATTAGCGAACCTGTCCAGTTCACGGATCCTGTGAGGAAACCAAGGCACAGTACCTGGAATCAGTTTAGTTAATTTGATTAACCTTAATTACCTTCATTTTGATATAAAGTATGTCAAAAGAAATATGCCAGTTTTTTTTTCAAATTGGTGTTTGCAAAAGTATTTGGCTCTGTAAAAGATGTTTCCTTTAATTATTTTATTTAAAGACTGGTGGTTTTTATTCTTATTCTTCAGACAGAAAGATATGAAGGGTGATGAATGTAATAGATTTTATGAAATGTAGATTTGTTTACTGTGAAAGATCAGCTGATTCATTTGCCAGGTCCAATAGACAAAGACAATCAAACCATTTTTGCTCAGGATCAGAAAACCAGTTGATTTTACAGTTTTTTTAAGTGTTACAAAGCAAAAACTGTGTACTACTTAACTCTGGAATCCAACTGTGAAAATATATTATGAAAATGTGGCAACATTACTTTAGAAAACTTTGGTCTCTGAGACAAACATACCTTTGTTATTCTTGTGATTTCTAGAGATGATACTAAAGTATTCTGAGGATTTCTTCAGGCTTCCCACCACAGCTCCTAGGTTACCGCCCGGGGCACATTCCACCATGAACTCGTAAGCTCCTGGAATACGGGCAGAAGACCGCGACTCTATGTGGATTAAGTTTACTTTGTGTTGCTGAAAAGTTTATATAAATTATTAATTATTGTATTTGTAAATATTTGTTGTATTATTTACTATAGATTTCTGAACATCATGTTTTTCCGATGTAAGGTTGTTAGACTTGCGACCAACTCCCAAACTGGAGGGCCAGGAGTTTGTGATCAGAGTCCTCTTCTCCTAGAACAATTGCTTTTCAAAACCTTGGTCTGGCCTCGGTGTTACATCAGAGTGTCCTCTTGGCTTTTGTATACCAGCATTGCAGAGCTTATATTTTGGCGGCACATTTCAGCGGGCTCTTGTTGACAGGGCTAAGATGGGCTGACCATGTAAAGAGAAGAGAAGAAGATTCAATGCTTGGAATGGTATCAGAGAATAGCACCTCGAGGAAAGCGATCGCTAGCACGACCCAGGCTAAGACAGCAGGACCAGGAGCTAGGGGATTCAGGAAAGCTAAGAGCAGGAAAGCTAACGGGGAAAATGGAGACTTGCTGTTGGCAAGGCCGCAAAAACCTACTGAGGTTTGAGTGGCCACAGGTAGAGTCATTTACTTTAGCTTTAAAAATGCTCAGTGCACACAATATGAGTACTTTATCTTCATTTTATTCTTACGGATTATACATTTTAATTTGATTATAAGGTTCAGATATTTTCTATTTTGATTTTTTTAACTTGATGAGTGTTTCAGTGATAAAATCACTTTGTAAATCTATATTTATTTTCAAATTACCTTAAAGAGTTCCAAACATGAAGCCAAGACCCCACACTCATCCTGGCTTGAAGGGCTGAAGAAAAGACAAGTACTTTTTGCCGAGTCCAATCCTTCTTTTATGTAATTTCCTCCTGACATCAAGGTCGGCTGGAATCAGAATTAAAAATTAAAAATCTGCAAAGAAAGCTAACAGTTTTAATGAACAGCACAAATTCAACCAGTAGTTAAAATTTATACTTTTCAGTACTCGTATATTGTTACAAAAAATAAAAATAAAATGTTTTTTTTTGTTAATTGTGCCAAAAATAGTTGGTAACTAAGTAAATAAATAGCATTGTGGGTGATAAATCTATACCAAAACATTGTAAGGTTAGTTTCAATATAAAATTCGTAAACATAGCTAAAAATCTTTAGTTTTAATAAAATTTCCAGACATTCATAGTTGACTAATGAATGAAACGGACATTAGTAATTCAAGACCTGTGTGGCTAGTTCATGCTCCGAATTTCAATAAACCAATTTTTTTTATATAATAAATCATAATTTAGAAAACCAACATTTTAAAATGCGACCACTAGGAAAATTTGAAAGTGTGCCAATGCTCATTAGTTTTGAAACCAAACATGGTGAACCAGTATAATCATTTCTAGATTGTTATTATAATCTGTGGTTTTGAGTGAACATTACACAATTCTTATTGACCACAATCACTTCTTACTCTCATTTTGCAATTTCAAATTTGGAACTGCGTTATCCTTGTTCTGGAAAGAAGCAATTTATTGGTGTAATGACACAGTGTTCAACACGCACGAACCTAGCTTTCACTTAAGATTACAGTCACTCTGAGAAAATAAACAATTTTTTGTTTCATAGTGAATTATGCTCAAGAGGATGGTTAATAGTTTCATGCTTCATTAAGTGGAAAATAAAACATAAACAGCCCAACCCAATAGTTTTTTCAGTAGCACCATAAATCATATTTCAACAGATCAATAAGGAAATTGTGTGCCATAAAACCACAAACTTGTTGGTCAGTTTTGGTCCCCGAGATTAAAATCTAGGTTTATAATTGGTCTCTATTACGAAACTAGGACAAATTTAACCATCCAAAACAGAACATAAACCTCCAAAAACGTATTAAAGTTTACCACTTCTTTCTGAAGGGAATTAACTGGAATTTATATAGTTTATTAAGGTCAAAGCCAAAACTTATGTTTAGAATAAATTTTGTTGGCTTTCCAACTATAGGCCTTATATAAAAATTAAATTCTATTCTTAATTTTTTCAGGTTTACTATAAAAGACAATTTTCACTCTTTACTTTCCTTTATTATAACAAGAAATTTTTCACAGTTGAAAATATTACATAAAAAATAAACTTCTAAACTAAGGTAACCTTTCTTATTTTAGCGAATTTCCCGTTGGGAAGAAAATATTACCGTAGGTCTTATGGCAAGACCTAAGCCCTGAACCATGTTAATTTTTCATTTGAGGTGCCTAAAGAAAAAGAAAATTGTTGTTAATTTTGTTATATATTTTATGTGTGTGTGTGTTGTGAACCCGTAAAAACAATAACTTTTGTAAAATGGTCCGATTGAGACAAAATTTTGATAGAGATGTGTATTCCTACATACGAGTTTGTAATCCAGATAATTTGGTCAAATGGAATGAGTAGTTTCTTTTGGGGGGTCGTATTTATACTATTTAAAAAAAGTTATATTTATCCATTAATTAAGTATAAAATAATTGTTATTTGAAAAGAGTGCAATCTATCTATCATAATAACAATTGCAATAACAAGCAATCTATCATAATTACAATTAGTTATTCTGGGATGAATTATATTTTAAAGAGAAGAATTATATTTTATTATATTTTTATCATCTCTTAGCTTAAAATCTGGTTCATTAGTCAATTTACATCCCAACTTCATCCAAAGATTCATTAGATATCTCCAGTATATCTAATGAATAACATCCTTAGATTCATACTAACAATAAAATATTAAATTTATTCCAAAGGTTTTCATATACAATACATGCAGAAACATATAAAAACCATCAAGAAAGAGCAATAATTGGAATAAATTAATGTATTCCTCACCAACAATACATCTATGCTTCAATTGAGAATAAATACGATTGAATTGGATTGATTTCAACCAAACATTGAGCAATTAGAGAATCTATATAAATACAATTTGAGTTTTGTCTGTACATTGCTTAGAATTATTCATTTTTTAGTTATTTTTACGTTTCGTGCGTTAGAGAAGCCGAAATCAGTCTTATATAAATTTGTGTCTGTGACGCTCCAGGAGGCATTTTACGCCGTCTTCTCCGAAAAAGCGGGAGAACTGATAACAATGAAACTTATTTCATGCATTCTCTACATTCCAGAGAAGGTTTTTCAATGCTTGAAATTGTCCGCCGCCCCTTGAAAAGTAAATAACGAGCATTTAAAAACCCACTTTTTACGCGATATTAGTCGCATTTTGCTTCGGTTTTCAATGAATAACCTACTGGTAATAATCAGCTGTCTTTGTAGTTTAATGATTTAATAGAAAGAAAAACAAACAGCTGTCAAATCAATATTAGTTAGTTTATATTGGTCATTGATTTTCAATCTATTTCAAAATCATACTATATTAAAAAGTTATTTTAATGTATAACTAATTATAATAATGGTATAAATGTCCTAATCTATTTAATTGTAAGGTAATGCTAAATAGTAAAGCTGGGTATTAATTTATTTTATTTGTACTGATTTGTTTAGGATTTCAGGTTTACATTTTGGTATGATAATCTTTATTCTTTAAGCTGAATCCTACAACCCGTACAAAGGACGGACTTACTGCTAGTAAAAATTAAAATATTAAAATTATTGAAACAACATGTATATCATGCTAATCCAGAAGTAAAAAATGAAAATCATGATAAAATTATGATTAATTTAGTTAGACTATATTTATTTAGACATTAGCTCTTTTAGCACATATATTGAAATATGTTTTGTAAAACGCTAATAGAAACACCCAGTCTCAGAGGCACTTAACTATTTCTGTTCCGTATATATACAGGGTGTTCATTAAAGTCGAGGACAAACTTCGAGGGGTGATGGTACTCATAAAAATAAAAAAAATCTTATAAACTCCTTCGTTTAGCCGCTAGCCGCTATTTTGAATTTTTACAAGACGTGTTATATCTGAAGAACTATTTTAGCTACAGAAACCAAACTTTGTACACATCTTTATTGGGTAAAGAGAAAAATATTCTTAAAGTATCATTCAGATTGCTGTTATATTTTCAAAACGGCCGTGGTTAAAACTCGTTAAATTTAAATAACGAAAATACTTCCACCATTGACTTTACACCGTTTTTACAAAATACCATAATAAAGATTTTAATTTTAATTTCAAATCTAACGATACTTTGGAGAACGAAATCCGTCCAAGGGTAAGCGAGAAAATGCTTTTTAAATGTTAGCTTACAGAACCCATGCGCCACCGCCGCGCGGCCGTGGCGAAAAAGCGGCTGGTACAACAATTAATTAATTTTTCGCCCCGGCTAGGAATTACTGTGTAATTTATAGCTTTAACTGCATTAAATTTGTTAAAGAAATAAAATAATTCCGTAGCCCATCAGTCTCATTGACCGATGTTTCGGTATAAGTGTCTAAATCATTCTGGTAAGTTTGATTGTCAGAGAAATTAGAGAATATATTTAACCAGCTGATCCGGCGAACTTCGTTAAACCTAACAGTAAATACATGTTAACTTGTAGATTGGCCATGTTCTGAAGTCGAGTGACATTACGGCTTTGATGTGAAAGATTAAATGTTCTGGGTCGTGGCATAGTTAATAACAATACATTCCCCAAAAACTATAATAAATCTGAGTAGATTGATTCACAATTTTTTAATCCAACCAACACCTAAACCAAACTTAACTGTAATACGGCTTTTATAGGAAAGATTACATTTTCAGAATCACGACATATTTTGGGGAATAAAGCTGTTCATTTTGTACAGCACATATTTACTTTACAGTTTACATTAATGAATTATCAAGATGGCATTGAATAGTAAAGCATATTGCTAATGGAATGTAAACAAACAGCTGTATCTTAAGAAATCATATGTTTTGATTGTAGAAAATTTGTAAACAAACTTATTCGTTAGAAGGTTAACATTAGAAATTTAAAACGCCATAAAATGGAATCTTTTGGAGTTTTCGAAAAAAAAACTTTAAAGTGGGTGCTTACTTACATCGTCCTCCACTTCTCCGTTTACCTGTCGGCCCATGTTGTACCACTATCCGCCGCCAGGTAGCGCGCGCAGATATATGGTGCCAGTCCCCGCCGCAACGCGTCGCTACCTGTACCGCTCGTCTGGTGGACGAGTTTTTGCTCAACAGGCAACACCGACTGCTCCTTGCATCAGCATTATTACTTCGGTGGACCGTTTCCTTTGAAGGACACCGAGTACGACGCTTCCTTCTCTTGTAAACAAAAACAACGCACATTCGCTCCGGAACATACCAATACTTAGCTTTGCTATATAAGTAATGTACGTCCAAAAGGTCTGCAGTACCTGTGTACACCTCTATAGGCTCTACATTTTGACATGGCTATGTCTTAGCTCTAGAGGGGTGTTGGCAATTTGCGCGACCGAAATTTGAAACAGTGACGTCATAGTTTTGTTATAACCAGAGCTGTTTAGATGAACTGAAAACATTCCCTTTAGACATATCCATGAACTAACCTATTTCCCACAGGGAAGTAAATACAAACATTTTTGACAATGATATGTCTTAGCTTTGGGGAGGGGTGTTAGCAATCCGTCAGACCAAAATTTGAAACTGAAATGTTGTCATATGGTTGGAGACGTCATATGGTTATAAGGACAGCTGTTTAGGGGAACTAAAGTCACCCCCTTTGTAGATATGTTCGTGATTTAAGGTATTTTCCACAGTAAGTAAATAAATAAGTTTTTAAAGTTGTTTAGCTCTGTGAGGGGAGGGGTTGGTAGTTTGCGTGACCAACATTTGAAACACTGACGTCATTTGATTATCGACGTCATAGTTAGGTTATGAGAACAGCTGTTTAAATGAACAGAAAACATTCCCTTTAGACATATCGATGATCTAACCTATTTGCCACAGGGAAATTGTTTGTATTTACTTAGATGTAAATAAGTTAATTTTATTACAAATAATTGTAATAAAATATGTAAATTTCATATATGTAAGCTAAATTTTAGGCTATATATTAGACAAGCTTATTTAAAAAATACTTTTTTGTTAAAACAAACATTTGGACTCGGGATATTTCCAAAATAGAATATAGTTTTTAGTTTCATTGTAGCAAAGATTCACTTTAAAATAATTTTTGTACGTGAAGAAATCTATGAAGATGTCATGCTGTGTTTTATTTAGTAAATAAAATTAACGAGTTTTTGTTGGTTTCGTTTGGGGAAATAGTTCCTTTTCGATTGTAATACCGATGGAAAAATCGCTCTTCTTAAAATAACGCTGTAGAAATGTTAAAAATTTAAGTTTAGCGTCACGACTCTGAGTTAGTGGAACTGTCGTGACTATTTTACTGACTCTTAGTAAATGAACACGGATGCAATGAAAACGAAACGCGGAAAACAATGACTCTAACCTTGAAATATTTCTACGAATCGTAACTGAAGTTGTCTGTCAAACGTAGTCCGCGTGGATACCGGCGTGAAAGTATTAATGGGCTTGATTGTTGTGTCAAGCGATAAACAACGTGCTTTCAAGATAACTCAAAACAACAACAAACGTCAACAATGGTGCGTAACTTGCGATTGTATTTATAACTCACCACTTCATTTTGTAACACTAAAATAGACTTGTTGATGAATATTTTGACTTTTAACCGTTTTAGGAGGTTGTTTACTCAACATAAACTACTAAAAACACGTTTCACATTCAAACACACACATAAAACATGACAAGATGCACATTAATATTCAAGCATTGGCATTTTTTTTAACTAGTAGAATATTATTAGATCCTTTATACTAGGAATATTAATAGCTATATGAAATGTATTACCCTTTTGAAGTGAAATTCAGCACAAGGTTGGAATACTAAGCTATCTAAAAATGATTGTATTTACTTCCCTGTGGGAAATAGGTTAGATCATGGATGTATTAAAGGTGGTTTCCAGTTCATATAAACAGCTGTTCTTATAGTTTATCTATGACGTCACTAACCATATGATGTCCTTTGTACGCGTTGTAGGATTCAGTGTAAGAAGAAAGATTATCATACCAAAATGTAAACCTGAAATTCTAAACAAATCAGTACAAAATAAATAAATACTCAGCTTTATTATATTAAAATTTGTTATACGTTAAAATAGCTTTTTTACCCTTTGAGGACCAACTGACGATATATCGTCAGCAAGAATATTTGTGAAAAACACCGCACTGACGATATATCGTCAGTGCCCGGTACTGCGAAAAACCCCGCTGACGATATATCGTCAGCTGGCAATACTTTGTATAATAAGTATTCTACGGTGCTTTGAATGCTCCCATATGTTGTTTTGAACGTCTTTGGTTTCCTTCTTAACTGTGACAAGCACAGACGACGATTTCGGCGTTCTGTTCTAGTCGTGTTTATACAATTATTATTGAAGTTATGTGCACTTATTGGACTATTTGGCGTGTTTCTTGTGTTTAGCTTTGCGATTGTGTGTTTTAGTTGTATAGTGTGTGGCTGAAAATTCGAGATCAAGTGAAGTGAAGACCTAGAAGGTAATTTATTTTCAGATGACTGCAATGACTAAAAACATAAATGTTTAAACTTTGTAAATAGTGTATATAGTGTTTAAGTGTATTTAAATCCAGTGTATTCTAAAAATTTACATCCAAACATGTAAGTAAACTAAATTAAACTTATTCATAAAACAGGCGTTACCCTACATCGATTTTTGTCTTATGTATTTACAAACATTTTCTACCATAACATTTTTATTTTATGTCCAAATTCCATAAACATTTGTAGCCTATGCATACTCTTCATAATATTAGTAATTATAAAAACTAATTTCCCAAGGTAAAAATTTGTTTCAACATATTAAAAAAAAGACTCTAGTTCCCAAAGGGTATAGTTTGATTTTGAAGTGGGTTTAAAATCACGGACCAATATAAACTAACTAATATTGATTTTAATTTGACAGATGTTTGTTTTTCTTTCTTTTAAATCATTAAACTACAAAGACAGCTGAATATTACCTGGTAATTAATATTACCAGTGATTAATTGGAAACTGAAATCAAAATTCGACCAATATCGCGTAAAAAGTGGGTTTTAAATACTCGTTATTTACTTTTCAAGGGGCGGCGTTCAATTTCAAGCATTGAAAAACCTTCTCTGGAATGTAAAGAATGTATGAAATAAGTTTCATTGTTATCAGTTACCCCGTTTTTTCGGAGAAGACAGCGTAAAAAGCCTCCTGGAGCGTCACAGACACAAATTGAGATAAGACTTGTTTCGACTTTTCCAACGCATGAAACGTAAAAATAACTAAAAAATGAATAACTCTGAGCAATGTACAGACAAAACCCTAATTTTATTTATATAGATTATAAGCTTCATTTCTGTTTTACTCCCGTTTTCACGGAGAATCATTACAAAAAACCCTGTTTAGGGTTATAAAAAGACAGATGGACAGACAGATATGGAGTTAAGACTCATTTCAGACTTTCTTGGTGAGGAAACGTAAAAATATCATAATTTCAAGCATATACAGTCAAAACTGTGATTATGTTTAAGTATATAAAGAAATGAATTTAAACACACATAAATAAATACAACTAGGCCTTCGCATGTTGCGTTTGATGCGACGCTTGTATCGTAATTTTTAACATTGATCTTACGGGAGTAAGAATACAAAATGGCGGAGGCACTATGGTTGTTGAAAATTTGGAATATATAAAATATGGTTGTCGACGACACACCTATTACAAATTTGTTACCTACTTTGTTATACAAGTCGCACATTGTCGTCAAAGCCGTCTTCAGAGACATCACGGACGAGAAAAGGCTTACAGTCAGCTGATGATCTCACAATGTTAGCCTACTGGTCGAGTAATGGGATTTTAAGAGTTTACTCGATAAGAACTCAAACCGATTCGTTGTTAGTGATATGTTTCAAATTATCTACAACAGATTCTTTGTGTTAGTCTACCCCTTGGCAGCAAATATGCACACTAATCTATTTTTATCGATTTTAAGAATTAGTTGTTACTATACAAACTTAACTTAGTCATGGATTTAGCAAGAATGAGGAATTAGTAGGTTTGCTGCCACGGAACGATAAAACTTAATAATATGGTCGGGTTATTGATTTTAATTGTTTAGATAGTGGTAGCATAGTACAAGTACAATAATTAAGAATATACAAAATTTGTTGTTTGACGTATATAAATAAATACAGGGTGAAAATGTTAAATTAATACTATGAACGATCTTATGTTAATTGTTAATGTAGTAGATTGATTATAAAATCTATAAGATGGAGAAATGGTGTGAACAATTTGAATAGTGTAAAATATTTTGTCAACACAGTCTTATTAAATTGGTATACATCAAATCGTCGTCAATTTAAACATAAATTGTATGATTCAAATGTTACCTTTGGTTAGACAGAAATATTTATTTTAAATAATATGTTTTAAAGAATACAACGGTTAGATACTATCTGTATAGAGTTAATATTAGATAATGGTTATAGAAAATAATACGTTTTTACAACTTATGGTGATAATCATTTTGATAATTATTTAGTAATGATGAAAGTTTTTTAAAGTGTATAATTCAAAATGTACAAATTAAACGTAACAGTGGGTGTCTGTTAAGCTTCTTGGAGGTCTCATTGTGACATATTTTATAAGAGTCGGTGGTTTCTGTAGTTTGTCGTTTGTGGGTTTGTCCATTATGTTCTAATTAACATTTGAAATTTTACAGTAGACTAATGTCACAACCATACACTCATTTCCTTAAAATCCTGTCGGGTAGTCATCATTTTCAGTTTAATAGTAAAAAACATAAAACTTGGTCACAGTTATAAACAATTTAATAAAAAAAATTAAAATTATGATATTTAATGTTTAATTTTTAATGTAATTTTAGATTATTTTAATCTAAAGAAGAAGAAATAATTGATTTTTAAAATGCAGGATCCGAAATATGATTATTGACAATTTTATTTTGTTTTTTACAGTGTTAAACATAACCTTAATAATATTTATAGTTACTTTAAATGTTTAGACATCCTGTTTTTCTTTTGTAAACTGAAAATTAATTAACAATACTAAATGTATCGTTATACCTAACTTTCAGTTTCTTGGTGGTGAATCACTTTGTAGATTATTCATAATAGACAGTCAAAGATACTAGTTAATTCGAAAGACCATCCTCATTATTAGACCACTTCGTAATTTAAAGGCAGAGTGGTTCGGAGCCCACGTTAAACTGTAGGTCCCTTAGATATGCCATAGTTGGTGTTGGGATATTAATCAACAGTCCTGTCTAAGGATGTCAGCCTTAGTCAGTAACAAGACTACAAGATCACGCCACAATCATCCTGCACTCAATTCTCATTCATACTTGGCTTAAAATACCTATCTGGATAGGTGGCCATTTTAGTTAAAAGTAAAGTATATAGTTTCAAGTTTGGTCACCATTTTGGAAAAGAATTATGAAATTATTAAAAGTATATCAGCTTCAAGGTTGTTTACCTGGTCAGCAACCAATCCGTTCTCCATGTTGACGAATGTGTCTAACGCGAACTAGCTGAACATACCACAAATGCCATATGAGAGCAGTTCACTGGGTCCTGTATATGTAACCTAACTCGTCAAGGGAGGGGGCTGCGAAATACGTGCTCTCGTATTCGTCCAAACAAGCCGACTCAGTCCTGATAAGATAGTGGGTTTATTGCGAATGCGATGCCACTACGAGAACAGGGTTTGTTTATTTCCGAATCGAGCACTTCCGTTCATAAATATGTTTACGATCCAACTGAATGTAATATCAAACGTATCAGTATACGTGGTGTTTTCGAATTAGGTTACTACTATAAAAATGTTTGTCTATACGGGTCTGATTTGAAAAAGTGAGCTATTCACATAGTGACACTTAAGCCTGGGACCATGATAGAAGTTCATAACTGGGACGGTGGCGTCGTCCTGTAACCCAGCTACTTGGTCACGAATTGTGGATAGTCGGTGGGTGTAGTGTTCTCTTGTGTGGATTAACGTCCGCACTATTGAATACTACGTTAATCCTCAAAGACCATCCTCATAGTTGGACCAATTCGTTAATTCAGGGTCCGTGGTTTGGCCTCCACATTAAATTGTAGGTCCCTTAGTTGCTATAGGCTGTTGGGCAATTAAAAAAATAAAAGTAATAAGACTACAAGATCGCGCCATCCTCAATATCAATATCTCAATCCGGACATCTTATTTTAACGTTTATGATTGTTTTTTTGAAAATTTTCGATTTCCAAGAGCATATACTCTGAGTTACTTCATTCACTCCTCTTCATATCTCTTCCTTCCCTAAATAATGTTATAGACCACAAACAGACGTTAATATTTATGCAACAAGTGTGCGGAGTGCCACCTTGCTGCATTGCTGGAATAGTTTCTCTTGAATTTAACTTAAGTGTCGAATGTAGTGTATTTTATGTAAAATGAACTGAAAAATTGAGTAAAACCAAGACAGAGTTTCATTTTACGTAAACTGCACTCGGATTTGACTCTTTAACTCACGCCCTTAAACCAGTACGGCCTCACTCAAAAGGGGGTACCGTACTGAAATGCGGAAGAAATCCTTCGCTAGCCGTAACTCGTTAGCGAAGCATTTCCGAACCCATTTTTATATAAACATCTTTCATAATTTTCACTAGTAGAACACGTCCTTAAATTTTTTCCGTTTCTTCCTAAATCCTGTACAATGAAATTACGAAAATCGTCGTGATCACAAAATTATATTCTACAACTTTTAAGCGGATTTCTCGATTCATATGTGTAGTAGATAGTTGTAAATATTTAAATTCGCAAAATCCAACAGTATAAACATTTATCCTAATATTTCTGGACAGCTTAGGAAGATTTAATGGGAATGAAGTTGAAATCTTATTCAGTGTTGCGAAGTTAGTAGTAGTGGAGACGTAGGGCATATTTTTTGGGAAAGACTTTAAAATAAATAAACAAAGACGTTCAACAAACAGTATCTTAAATTTCTCATTCACACAAATGGATAATTTGTCGCCGTTTATAGAACTATTTTTTATATCAACATATTTTTTTTATATTCTGAGATTTATTCTACTCATAGGCCGGACTCTACAAAATATATTTAAATTAAATGTTGTTAAAAAGTTCCAAACAATGAAATAAAATAACCATGACAACTAAACATTTAATATCTCAAATTTTTGTTTGCTGATTGGAGAGAAAAATTCATTAGTTATAAAATCATTATTTAAAAATCCAGTATCATGTTAAAAGAATCCTGGGTCCTGTGTATTCCATCCACATCATCCACAACACGGGTCTGGGCGGAGTGCTCACACATCATCATCTAAAATACAATACTGCCGACACTTCTCTACAATAGTGAATAGTGACCTCGGCGCAGTGCTCCCTGCCGACACTTCCAACTACAATAGTGACCTCGGCGCAGTGCTCACCCTGCCGACACTTCTCACAAATAGTGACCTCGGCGCAGTGCATGCCGACACTTCTCTACAATAGTGACCTCGGCGCAGTGCTGACCCTGCCGACACTTCTCTACAATAGTGACCTCGGCGCAGTGCTGACCCTGCCGACACTTCTCTACAATAGTGACCTCGGCGCAGTGCTCACCCTGCCGACACTTCTCTACAATAGTGACCTCGGCGCAGTGCTGACCCTGCCGACACTTCTCTACAATAGTGACCTCGGCGCAGTGCTCACCCTGCCGACACTTCTCTACAATAGTGACCTCGGCGCAGTGCTGACCCTGCCGACACTTCTCTACAATAGTGACCTCGGCGCAGTGCTGACCCTGCCGACACTTCTCTACAATAGTGACCTCGGCGCAGTGCTGACCCTGCCGACACTTCTCTACAATAGTGACCTCGGCGCAGTGCTGACCCTGCCGACACTTACATCTACAATAGTGACCTCGGCGCAGTGCTGACCCTGCCGACACTTCTCTACAATAGTGACCTCGGCGCAGTGCTGACCCTGCCGACACTTACATCTACAATAGTGACCTCGGCGCAGTGCTGACCCTGCCGACACTTCTCTACAATAGTGACCTCGGCGCAGTGCTGACCCTGCCGACACTTCTCTACAATAGTGACCTCGGCGCAGTGCTGACCCTGCCGACACTTCTCTACAATAGTGACCTCGGCGCAGTGCTGACCCTGCCGACACTTCTCTACAATAGTGACCTCGGCGCAGTGCTGACCCTGCCGACACTACATCTACAATAGTGACCTCGGCGCAGTGCTGACCCTGCCGACACTTCTCTACAATAGTGACCTCGGCGCAGTGCTGACCCTGCCGACACTTCTCTACAATAGTGACCTCGGCGCAGTGCTGACCCTGCCGACACTACATCTACAATAGTGACCTCGGCGCAGTGCTGACCCTGCCGACACTTCTCTACAATAGTGACCTCGGCGCAGTGCTGACCCTGCCGACACTTCTCTACAATAGTGACCTCGGCGCAGTGCTGACCCTGCCGACACTTCTCTACAATAGTGACCTCGGCGCAGTGCTGACCCTGCCGACACTTCTCTACAATAGTGACCTCGGCGCAGTGCTGACCCTGCCGACACTACATCTACAATAGTGACCTCGGCGCAGTGCTGACCCTGCCGACACTTCTCTACAATAGTGACCTCGGCGCAGTGCTCACCCTGCCGACACTTCAACTACAATAGTGACCTCGGCGCAGTGCTCACCCTGCCGACACTTCAACTACAACAGTGACCTTGGCACAGTGCTCACCTTGTAAAAATGTTTGCAAATAAAAATTAATTTCGTAAAAATAATTTAAAGTAATTTTTCAAAAATATTGTTTTGATATATTCATCACAAAGTTTGACGCTGACGCAACAAATAACGAAATTACGTTTAATTATTTGGCTGTTATCCATTATCTTAATGAAGCAATGACAAGTCTTGGTTGTAGATAAGGGAGAGCTTCTCATGAACACTGGGTTTGTCTGCAGTTCCATAACCTAGTTTTAATGATGATATACTTAGATTTTATTGATTTTTTGTCCTAAATTACTTTGAAATGGTGCAATGAAAGAGTTAAGACTCTATTGTATAAAGTTGACAACTTAGTAAAAATAACTCGAATTTATATAAGACAATAGTTGTCTTATTCTATTATGCATAAACTCGATTTAATAATAATCAAATGGGATTCAAATGCCGAACAAGGTTTTAATATTTTCGAAGTTAGTTTTCATGTCACAGTTTTACATTCAAATTAAAGTCATAAGAAATCATCACTCCCTACCTATGAAGTATTGTTTTTAAAATTTAAAATTGTTTATTTTAACAGACAAAATGATAACTTTTGTTGCTGTGATAACTCATTACATTATGGATATCCCAAATACTTTAGTAGAATAAGGAACCTCAGGTGTAACGGTAAGAGGGGTATGGGCGCTTTTGGAATCGTCTGTAAGTCTGTAGTAGCTCCACCATTTTGTTACTTTCTCCCCTTATACATAGTATATGGAGAAAGTATTGTTTTCATCAAAATTTTCGAATTTGAGTTGAGGGTGGATATATCCGTTTTGGGGTCCCCTGAATCCAAAAAAGTGGGTTTTGGCGTGATGTCTGTCTGTCCGTCCGTCCGTGTGTGTGTGTGTGTGTGTGTGTGTGTGTGTGTCTGGATGTGTACAGTGCCACAGCCTACCCCGTTGGTCCGATTTAGATGAAATTTGGCATATATATATATAGTCACCGTATCTCCAGGCTTTTTTTCATTTTTTGAATTTTTGATTTTTAAGGGTAGTTCACCCCTAAAAACCCTTAAAAAACGTCAAAAATCCAATTTTCTCAACGGCTCAGATTTTGATTATAATTTTTTAGTTTATAGTGCAT
The DNA here is from genome assembly GCA_023375725.1 of Nephotettix cincticeps. Lineage (NCBI taxonomy): Eukaryota > Metazoa > Arthropoda > Insecta > Hemiptera > Cicadellidae > Nephotettix > Nephotettix cincticeps. Next base: position 5,173,517 of record CM041785.1, read on the forward strand.
AGAGCACTAAATAATTTGACACCATCCGCATGTCTGTAAAAATGACGGTTCAAAAGTTATGGGCTTTTAAATGTCAAAAAAATCTAATTTTGAAATTTTCAGCGAAAACAATAAAAGTAAAGTATAACTTGACTGGTACCATTGAAACCAGCTTAAAAAACTAAACAAATTAGTATTATGAATTATTTGTCTACGACTAACGGTTCCAGAGAAAAGTTAAATTTACTGTCCACGATAAACGCAGTACGTTGTCTGAAAGCGCCCAATGTTATTCTTATGGAGAATATAAAAAAATAAATTTCTTCCTTACTTTCCACCCGTTTTCCATAAAACTTGGTATGAAGTGTAAGGTCAAATCACCGAACAAAACCAGCTCAAAAAAGCTTGGTGTTACGGGGGGGGGGTTGTCCCATACAATTTGAACAATAAATTATTAAATGATATTTAAATTTCTTTGTAGAAAATGATTGTTTTATTACAGATTGTCTTTTTTAAATTTACTTAAGGGAGAAAGTATGTGTCAGTCCACTGGTACCGTTTATTTTTTTACTCCAGTGGGAACAGTTTAAAAAAAAACTATAAAACATTCGTCCCCAGGAATTTAAAAATAGTCACATCGAATTTGGTTGATATTAGAATATGTTCACCTTAACTGAATTTATTATCCTGTTTATCTTGTTAAAATGTACACAAAACTTTTTGGAAGGTGTAATTAAGATATTTTATTATTTGCTTTTTTGAAGTGGGGCCTGCTTTAAATTTTGCATGAGTCTATAGGGACGTTAATCACTTTGTTGTCACAATTTATAGGACACTTTCACTTTTAGTTGTTTGATTTTTTTTCAACTCAGTATTGCCTTATGCTACCACTATGGCTGACCTTCTGGAGCAGTATTATATCTGTAATCCAACAAAGGGAACTTTTGGTTATTCAAATAACACATTTGTGCATAAAATGTTTCCTAGTACTAGTTTGTCTTTTGTTAGTCAAAGAAGGTTTTTAGGGAGTATCTAGAGGAAGGTCATGTTGGCAAATGTAGGACAGCAGGATAGGTAGGTTTTAATTGGACTTAGAATCTTCACGCCTTCTTTTGAGATTTATTTTGTGTTTTGTATTTTTTTGTATTTTTAGCGAATTTCCCATAGGGAAGAAGCTACTACCGTAGGTCTCATGGTAAGATTTAAGCCTATAGGGAATAGGAAATCTCCTTTATTTATGGACAGATGTTAATGAAAGTTAGTATAATTGTTAAAAATAAAAATTGTTTATGGTTGAAATGCCTACTTTCAGTGTTCCTCACAGCAGCAAACCTGGATACTATTCCCATGTTAATCTTAAGGAGAATAAGCAAATGATTCTCATGTTTATCGACAAATTTTGAAAAAAAACTTGTCATATATTATTATTATATTAATTTGGAAATTCGCTAAGTACGCAGGTCTGCTGCGACGGGGGTATTTGTTTATTTTTCTAATCGCTCTGCCTATTTGTTTCCATATCTTCTGAAGAGCGGATTATTTTAAATATTTTTTTGGCTACAGAGTAAATGAGACAATTGGAATTTTAATCAGATAAATCACTATACATTAGCCCGGAGATGGTTCCAAGTACATTGATTTCTGGTATAAAACAAATTTATTTATTTATTTTACTTTAACATTGCTTTTAAGGGTGAGTGAAAAAGGGTAACTGAAAAACCTTTTTTTCAGGAGGTGCTCTTGCAGACTCAAGTGGCTGATATAAACGCAGTTTTAAGACATTTTAAACTTTTGTGTTGAGCAAAGGAAATACATTACCAACAGCCTTCACGCATGGTACACTGAGTTACGCATAGTATATTACTTGAACTATAAGAATTATATTGAATTATAAGTCTTTAAATCCATAATGGCTTTGGTTATTAATTATTCAATATATTTTATTGGACTTTTCCAACGCGTCTGTGTTTTTAACTACACAACGTTTCTGTAGGTGGAGAAACTCCTCCCGTTTTCAAGTGATTACCTAACAATATCTCCACCTCCAGTGTAGTTAAAAACGCAGACGCATTGGAAAAGTCCAATAAAGATATTGAATAATCTTATAAGGTTGCATTTTTCCTTTCTAGCACGATTTGAGAGCGCCTTACAAGCGAACGATGCAAGCTGTACGTCGTTACAACGTTCATATAGTTTAACTACATTTGCAGGCGCAAAATCCGATTCTATATTCTGAACAATTAATTAATATAGTAAATAATCTAATTAAAGTAATTTTTACTTTCTCCCCTTAAACGATAGTATATGGAGAAAGTATGGTTTTCATCATATTTTTTCAATATTTCATCAATATTTTCGAATTTCAGTTGAGAGTGGATATATTCGTTTGGGGTCCCTTTAATCCAAAAAAGAGGGTTTCGACGTGATGTGTAATAGAGCTACAGCCTACCCCGTTGGTCCGATTTAGTTAAATTTAGATTTTTAAGGGTTGTTCACCCCTGAAAACGTGAAATCTCCAAATTTCTCGATAATGGCTCTAATGATTTTGAATAAAGTTTAGTAGTTTTATAGTACTAAAATATATGACATCACGCGCATACCTGTATAAATTACGGTTCAAAGGTTATAGGCTTTTAAATGTCAAAATAATCAATTTTCTAAGTTTTCTGCGAAAACAATAAAGGTAAGTATAATTTGTCTACCACCATCAAAACCAGCTTAAAACTAAATAAATTAGTATTTTGAATTATTAGTCTATGACTAACTGTTCCAGAAAAAAGTTAAATTTAATGAGTAAAACGCAGTACGTTGTCTGAGAGCACCCAATGTTATTCTAAAGGTGAATATTAAAAATAAATTTTCTTCCTTATTTCTCAACCGTTTTCCATGAAACTATGCAGCGTAAGGTCACATCACTCAACAAAACCCACTCAAAAAAGCTTTGTATTACCGAAGGGGTGTTGTCCCTCCATAAAATTCTAACAATTAATGTAACGTTGTTTTTCTTGTTGTCATTTTTGAAAATTGGATAGTTATTTTTAAAACAATAAATTAATGTAATATTAAATGATATTTAGTTAACTTTAAAGAATATGATAGTTTTATTGAATACTAGCTGACCCGGCGAACTTCGTAACGCCTGACAGTAAATACATGTTAACTTTAAGATTGGCCATGGTTGAAGTCGAATAGCAATACGGCTTCATTGTAAAAGGTTATATATTCTGAGTCGCGGCATAGTGAATAACAATACTGAAAACGATATAAAATATTAATAATCTTAAAAACATTATTCTGCATGGATTTTAAAATTTTAAAATCCAATCCAAAAATGAACCTAACTGTAATACGTATAATTTATAAAATTATTATAATAACATAAATATAAACATTGTAATTTATATATTAATTTAATAGAGAATAAAAATATATCAACAAAAATTTAATAAAATAATCTGTTTTTTTTTACAGTATATTCGATTAATAATATAATATAAAAATACTGTAATGTACTATTGTGAAAAAAGCATTATTTGTTCAATTTACATGTAACATGTACATGGACATTGTTTAAAAAACAAATTCAAATAATGAAATCATATTTCTCATTAGATATATAAAAATAAATAATAATTAATAATAAAATTATAGTTTTTAAAATTTATTAAAGAAAGTATATGTCAGTCAAACAGTTATATGTTCGAATGAATATATTTTAAATAATTTCTCTAAAAACATATAAAATTAAATTTATGATTACATGGAAATGTGAGTATTGAATTGATTAAAAGTTATTCTCATGACATTTCAAGAAAGTATGTTTACAAAAGATTTTTTTATATTACAATTTACAGTTCAAAAAATTATTTTAGTTGCCTAAGGATATTTCACTAAAATTTTATCGGAAAGAACATTTTAAAAAACAATTTAATAACTATTTAAATTTTTTTTTTAAGAGAATATTTTATTATAATTTTTTAAATTCATAAGGAATTTTATTCCAAAAGTTTTATTTTCCTGACAAATTCTTTAAAAAAAAATGTAATTTTAATTTATTTTGACTTAAACAATTTTACCTTCCTGAGTTCAATTTCAACAATTTATCTTCCTCAATGGAAATTTCCTTTCGGCAAAAAACTGTAATTTCTTAACGGAGTTTGTTTGACTTTCGAAGTTCCCTCACAGGAAGTTTTTTTAATTCTACAAAGTTTATTTTTAAGAAATTATGAAAAAAATGTAATTTTTAAGGAATTTTTATTTATTATAATTACTTTAACGGAAGTTTAGTTAAACTTTACCTTTCCCTGAACGGAAATTTACCTTTCCGCCAAAAAACTGTAATTTTAAAGTTTATTTTGACTTCAACGGAATTTTACCTTCCCCTCAACTGAAGTTTACCTTTCCTTCAACAAAAGTTTATTCTTCCCTCAATGGACATTTACCTTTCGGCCAACAAAACTGTAATTTCATTTAACGGAAGTTTGCTTTGACTTGAACAGAACATTACCTTCCCTTCAAAGGAAGTTTACCTTACCTTTTACAAAAGTTTACCTTTCCCTCAATAGAAATTTACCTTTCCGCCCAAAAAAATGTAATTTCCTTTAACGGAATTTTACCTTCTCCTCAACTGAAGTATACCTTCCCCTCAACGGAAGTTTACCTAACATTCACAAACGTTTTAAATTTCCCTGAATGGAAATTTACCTTTCCGCAAAAAAACTGTAATTTCCTTTAACGGAAGTTTACTTTGACTTCAACGGAATTTTACCTTCCCTTCAACAGAAGTTTACCTTACCTTCAACCAAAGTTTACCTTTCCCTCAATGGAAATTTACCTTTCCGCCAAAAAACTGTAATTTTCTTCAACGGATGTTTACTTTGACTTCAACGGAAGTTGACCTTCCCCTGAACGGAAGTGTACCTTTATCGCAATAGGTTCTCGTACGGAGCGCAGGGCGTCAGTTGCGGCCGCTCTCAGCTGTTTTACCAACAATGGTTGTCACCTGGATTAATGTTTCGTCTTTGTGGAGTCACAGCTATTGTCGAGAACGCATTCTAGTTACCGCTGTTCATTAGCTGGCTTTTTGTTCTTTCGCGGATTACTGTTGGATTATACCGCTTTCATTCCTTGCGAATGTTATGACAAATGGGACCACGTTTTGTAATACCCTGAGGTACGGCAGAAACAATAGTGCAAAGCAAACGAAAATATATATTGTAGATGTGGTTCTAAGAAAAGAATTGTCTGACATATTATTTACGTTTAATTCTTCACGTAACCAATTTATATGGAACAAATAATTTACACAAACGATATTTACATCTATATCTATATAAATAAAATTAGAGCTTTGTCTGTACATTGCTCAGAATTATACATTTATTAGTTATTTTACGTTTCGCACATTAGAGAAGCCGAAACAAGTTTTATCTCAATTTGTGTTTGTTTGTCTGTGACGCTCCAGGAGGCAATTTACGCCGTCTTCTCCGAATAAAAAACGGGAAAACTGATAACAATGAAACTTACTTCATGCATTCTCTACATTCCAGAGAAGGTTTTTTAATGCTTGAAATTATCCGCAACTCCTTGAAAAGTAAATAAGGAGCATTAAAAACCCCATTTTAATGCGATATTGATCGCATTTTGCTTCAATTTTCAATGAATAACCTACTAGTAATAATCAGCTGTCTTTGTAGTTTAAAGATTTAATAGAAAGAAAAACAAACAGCTGGCGAATCAATATTAATTAGTTTATTGGTCATTGATTGTAAACCGATTTCGAAATGATATATTAAAAAGTTATTTTAACGTATAACTAATTATAATAACGGTAAAAATGTTGTAATGTATTTAATTGTAAAGTAATGCTAAATAACAAAGCTGGGTATTGATTTATTTTCATTGTACTGATATGTTTAGGATTTCAGGTTTACATTTTGGTATGATGATTTTTCTTCTTTAAACTGAATCCTACACACGTACAGACGGGCGTACTGCTAGTAAATAATAATTAGTTTCAAAACATTAAGTGAAAGCATAATTACTGCACTTTTTATACTCACGTAAAATGTAAGGCGTAGTTATTAGAGTTTAGCCGTAATTAATATAGTGGAAAATAATTACATTTTAGCCCTATCTGATTTAAACCTTCGCGGTCATAATGCTACAAGAGCGAATGAGAACACAAAACACGAGATATGTACGTAGTCAAAGCCAAGCGTAATACAGTGTAATTGTTTTGTAAACACGAGTTTCGACGTTTACGAGGCGTGAGAATTTAATTACCATGTTTCTGCGAGAGTTTTGTTGTTCGACGCTTTGATGTTTCGCCGCCGAGATCCGCCGCTTCTTCGCTGTTTGTTTCAAGACACATTCCCTTGGTCGTGTGGTTGGAAATTTGCTACATTTTCTAGTTTCCTATTCTTTTCCTTCACGAGGTAATTATAACAAAAGACAAAGTCGTAATTTACGACGCATTTACATATTCAATAAGAAGTGGCAGGTGGAGGCATCTGTCGTCAGTTTTGTGAACTTGTTAGACACTATCGCCTACGTGACCGTGTTGCCCTCTGGGGGCAAACAACCGAAACTGCTCTCGTAGTACCCTAGACTGCCACCGGGCAGGTCTATAACCAAGTAAGCGCTTTCTACTCCTAGGCACTGAGTGGCCGAACCGGCTAACTTTGCTACATTTTCTGGTTTCCTATTCTTTTCCTTCCCGAGGTAATTATAACGTAAAGCTTTTGAGAATATCTTATGCAATAGAAAACTCGGAATGATTGGTTGAAGTTGGAATTGGTTTAGGAATTAGATTAGATCATTGAAATGGCAACCATACTACAATGTAGGTATTTTAAGCCAAGTATGAAGGATTGAGTGTAAGATGATTGTGGCGTATTCTTGTAGTCTTGTGACTGACTAAGGCTGATATGTTTCTTAGACAGGACTGTTAATTAATAGCCCAACAGCCGATGGCAACTAATGTACCTACAATTTAACGTGGAATCCGAACCATGGCCCCTGAATTACGAATTGGTCTAATTATGAGGATGATCTGTGCGGATTAACATAGTCTTTAATAGTGCGGACATTAATGCACACAAGAGAACACCACATCCATCGACTATCTCTCACAACTATCCATAATTCGTGACCTCCAAGTAGCTTAATTACTGGACGCCACCGTCCCAGTCAACGAATTACAATATAATATAACATATTAAATCTACACCAACAAATCCTACAAAAATCGTCAAAAATAAAAATAAATTTGAAGTCAAAGGTGGACTTGTTGGTCAGTGTAAAAAGGCTAGACGACCCAAATTACATATTATCATATTATGGTTAAACAATGCTGTGACAAAAAACGCAATTACGTACAATAATACTGTGTACATATTTACTTTCCACAAATAAATGTTGTTAATAAATCTGTAACAGTAAACATATAAAAACATAATACATGCCTAAAAATATACTTTAAATAGGTTGGACGTGTTCAGTATTTTTTATTTGGAGGTTATAACTAACCTCTTGTATTACAAATTTCGGCAGAACATAACCTATATTTAATGAACCTAGTTTTTTAAGTATGCCCCAATATAACTAGTATATTTCTTAGTTCCTTTAAATTCATTAAATTTAGGTTTTGTAATATGTGTTTACTGCCTGCCGTTAGTTTGTTGACTCTTCTACCAGCTGTTACTTAAATTTACCGTGGTCCATTGTTGTCAGCTGAGTTTGTTTGTTCTGTGTTTTACACTCGTATTTCACAATTAAATGAATACAACCTAAAGTTTGAATATCTGAAAGTAAAAAGTTAAAATTCAACATAAAATAGTGAAATGAGTAAGCTGTACATTGGGAATTTACCGACGGATATTGACGAAGCAACCGTTCGACAACTCTTCATTGAAAACAACTTGCCCTGCACCAGCATTCTCATCAAGCGAGGAGGCTATGCGTTCGTTGACTGCATGGACCAGTCTACTGCGGACAAAGCAATCGATAAATTCAACGGAAGCAACATATTCGGAGCCCAAATACAAGTGGAACCATCTGTAGCTGGGACAGTGAGGAAACCTTCAGGAAGCGGGGAAGATGTGGTGATAAATATTGAAGAAGAAACCGATAAATTATGTCAGTGAGTAAACTGTGGACATCAGAATAACCTCAATGTATTAAAAAGTCTATCAGCACTTTATAATAATAAAGAGTAATCATTTAAATGGTTTTTATTTAATTTGAAAACACATATTAGGTTGTTTTTACTATTGTTTAACAATATTTAAGAAAGAGGATTATTCAAGATGTTTATGGAGGTAATAAAATACATCATGATACTTTCGTACCCGTAGTTTCGTAGTTTTGTACCCCAAAAATGAGGTTTTGAATTTATTTATGTATAATCTTTAAAAATAATCTAATTTTACTTTTTAACATTGGATTTAGCTAAAAATACATACAATTTAGTATTTTGAATCAAACTTATTCTTTCAAAATTGGTATATAAGTCCTTATACAGTAGTTACGTTTTACCAATACATCCTTAAAAATCCCAATTTTAACGTTTCTTATGGCAGCAAACCTACGTATTCATTAATGTATTCTACCCATGTAATTAATTCTTACGGAGAATAGATGAATCGGTATAACTCGCTTAGCTATAGACATAATTTAATTTAATGTATGCGTTTTTACTTAGTGAACAGCCTTTAAGGATATTACCATGGAAACAACCCTTATTTCAGCAAACCTGCATACTCGGTACTATTCGATTACTATGATGGGAATAATATAAGTTCTATGAAATTCGTTCTTCTCACGCCAGCGTGCTGCGTGCGATCTCGTCATATATAGACAGTTTATATTGTACATTTTTATCACTTACATAAATATGATTGGTTTAGGTTTTGGTACATTGGTTACAGTATGAAAATGTTTCAATTAGGCTAAAAACTATTCTTAAATGTATTGCATTAATAAGTTTGTAAGAAATATATATGTTCATTTATAAAGCAGACGCTCAGATTTTAAACTGATGTGTTTATAAATCCGAACAAGGGCTTACCTTAACTCACAATATCTTTTTTGAAAATTGTGATTTTGTTATTTTTTGGAAATTATCATAAAACTGACTTAGGCCCTAAGTCGAAAAGAGGTAGGCCTAGATGTTCTGCTAGCTGTAAAAATTGTTAGCTGTTCTTAACTAATAGAGAAGATGCCTTAAGTGTGTTATTTAGTCTTGCGTTGGATTGTGTTGATACCCCCCTGGTGCTGGTTTACTGTGGCAATCATCCCGAAGAGAATAGGATCACAGGGGTCCAATGGATACCCGTCTAGTAATCTATTTCTAATCAAGAATCATCTTAACGTTTTGTAATATACTTCAAGGAAATAAAGAAAGGGAAGGAGGTTTGGTAAAACCTGACAGCACTTCATTACTTCGCCTGAAGGGTTCCAGTATTATTGTAGATAATATAAAGTATTTATGCTTGCATGTTCGTGATATTATGAGGTGGATTTACATATTAAAATTATTTCTACAAAATTAACGCCAATCATACATGGTACGGCGTCTCCAAGAAAGAGTTGAGAAAGAAGTTTTACTAAAGGTCTATTATTATGGTTATCTTCACAGCATATTGAAATAATATGGAGTTGAAAAAACAACCTAAAAAACAAAAACATAACCTAACTTTCTTCGGTACTGTTTTACTGAAAGTAGAGTCGAGTGCGTGGGCTATTGCTTTTGGCAACGTCACTGAAGCAATTAGACAATTTCAGGTTGCCTATCGAGGAATTGAACTACCTAGTAATCCAAAAAAACTAAGTGGAAAATATGTTGTTAGAAATAGTGTTGTCAAAAAGTACTCTAGGCGATCTAATGAGGAAAGAAAACTAGTATGCGCATCAATGCTCCGCTCTCCAGGTAAACCGAAATCACTAAGGAAGGTTGAACTTGAAACTGGTGGTCCGAAGTCATCTGTACAGGGATTTATTAAGAAAAACAAAATTAAATTTTTCAAAAGTCACCTAGTTCATGAACTTCTTGAAGATGATCTGGATATAATAGTTGAATTGTGTTCTCGTATCATTGAATTCAACGAATCAAATTCTGATTGGAATACTAAATTCATTTTCTCAGGTGAGTCCACTTTAATGACTTTATGGATGATTAAGGACTTTAAGGTTTTTCATTAGGCTATGTTCTAGTTATAACAAGAATGTAACAATAATAATAGTTTATAAAACCAAAAACACATTTTTTATAGTTTTTAAAGTATCTTTTTCCAGCATGCCACCATTGCTTCTCCGTAGGCTAGGAAGTTGAGATTTTCCCAGAATATTTTTAGAACCTACTTTGTAAACTGTGTAAAGTTTAAAAAAGATCGGTGATTGAATGGGCACGTAATATAAACTTAAACGTTTAAACCTCTTCGTGGGACACTGTGTATGTCCACCATATCCGTAATTAAACTGATGAAATATTGGGATAATTAGAGTTGTGATAAAACACGTAACGTTCTAGCCATTCGGAAGTACTTGGGTTTCGAATCCCGACCATGAGCAATCCCAATTTGGCTTGCAAATATGTGGTAAAGCGGAGAGGGGGGCCCACCTTAAATAAACGGTGGCTGGCTTGGGTGGAAGTTGACGGCATTTGTAGGCTTAATTGGGATTGCAGTGGACACCTGTTTTGTTTTTGTGGTTAGTGGTTTTAAGAAGGGGTCATTGTTTGTGTTTTTTTGGTTTAAACTTTGATATTTCAAGAAGATATTAGTAAATATTTTTATGTTACAGATAAGAGTAAAAAGCTTGCCACTTCTAGGGTTAAAGTATCGTTTTACAGTATGCCGCCATTTTGTTTCTCCGTAGATTAGGGAGCTAAAATTTTTTAGAACCTACTTTGTAAATTGTGTAAAGTTTAAAAAAGATCGGTGATTGTTTAAACCTCTTCGTGAGACACTGTATGTCCACCATATCCGTCAGTAAACTGATGAAATATTGAGATAATTAGTGTTGTGATAAAACACAAAAGTGGTTTTTATTCTCGCGGATAATATGTCGTTCGCACATGAGTTTATTCCGTATGTGACGCAGATTGACAAGCAAATCAGTTTTAAAACGTATTTCCGCCACAATTACTGCACACAGAGTGCGGATATGAGGGACCAGGCCAATATCCGTCTTTTAATCACTCTTTCACTGGACAGTGTGTATTGCATTTTACTTTGGGGCTGGACTGTGGGTGGGTTATAACAATGAGGCGTCAGTTCTTGAAAGGTGTGGTGACTAATGCCGTCACTACTGTACACTACTGTACTGTAGTCAGGTGGCGGATTCAATTTACTACAGTGGGGTCACAGTTATAGTCACGCGGCTAAAGGAACTGTAATAGTTATTGTTGGACCGTTTATGGACGAATAGTACTGTATCATAATACTAGCTGACCCGGTGAACTTCGTAACGCCTAACAGTAAATATATGTTAACTTTAAGATTGGTCATGTCCTGAAGTCAATTAGCATTGCGGCTTCGTTGTGAAAGCTTTAAATATACAACAGCTGATTATTATAATAAACTCAATATGTATAAACATTATAATTATTTTTTATTTGGCAAACATATAAACACGTGAGTTTTAATCATAAAGAAAATAAATAAATATAAATACAGTACATAATTACCAAAAACCGTAAACTATTAACGTGGTGAATAATGCTGTTCATTTTGTACAGCACATATTTACTTCATAGTTTTACATTAATGAATGATTCAGATGACATTGAATAGTAAAGCATATTTCTAACGGACAGTTAACAAACAGCTGGTTTAAGAAATCAAATGTTTTGATTGTAGATAATTTGTAAACAAACTTAGTCCCCATAAGGTTAACATTAGAAATTTAAAACGCTATAAAATGGAAACTAATTGAATTTATGGAAACTGAATATGCCTAAAGCATGACCGGAGCAGAGACGAATCCGAAAAATCAAAGATCATTAAAATCGGTCCAGCTGTTCTCGAGTTATAATGAGCGTAACTAACACGACTTTGTTTTATATATTTAGATTACAGCTGAAGCCTCCCCAGTCAGCTGATCAGCAATCAGCTGTTCTTTGATCTACGTGTCATAATTCCAATATAATTCATCCGTCAACTATTAGTGAATTTCCTATGAAAAAGTGAGCTATTTACGACAATAATGGCCGCTATTTTATCTAATTATAAATTAATTTGGTGGAGATGTTCCTTTTTGTAATATCTGTAATATTTGGAAACGAAATCGGACTACGTAAACTACACTTTTGGGGGAATTTTGTTCAGCGAAAATTGTGTTTTCAATTTTTCATATATAATTTTTGAACAAAATATTTTACCATTGGATACATCTTTGAAAACACACACAATATTTAAACATAACTATCGGTCAATCGGTTGCTGAGATATTCAAAATGATAAACACGGTACGTTGTTTAGTATTAATCTTATGGAGAATAACCAAAAATCAATAACTCACGTATTTACCTAAATATTCAAAAGCATTTGGTATATAGGTCCATCTAGTTTTATCAATATATCCATTAAACCCCATATTTAATATCTCTTAAGACAGCAAACCTACGTACTAATTACCGGTGCAGTATGTGTTTTTATTTAGTTACCATAATAGATGTAATATAAGCACATTACCATGTAAAACAACCCTTATTTCAGCAAACCTGAATACTCAGTACTATTGGATTACTATGATGGGAATAATATAAGCTCTATAAAATTCTCTCTACCCACACCAGCGTGCTGCGTGCGACCTTGTTCACATTAAAATACCCAACATAGTTTGGGCCGGTGTCCAAAAATTAATAATAGATTAGATTAGATTAGATTATTTTAAATGGCGACCATACCACAAGGTAGGTATTTTAAGCCAAGTATGAATGAAGATTGAATGTAAGATGATTGTGGCGCGATCTTGTAGTCTTGTTACTGACTAAGGCTGACATGTTCCTTAGACAGGACTGTTAATTAATAGCCCAACAGCCGATGGCATCTAAGGGACCTACAGTTTAACGTGGAATCCGAACCACGCCCTCTGAATTACGAATTGGTCTAATTATGAGGATATTTTTTTGTGGATTAACGTAGTATTCAATAGTGCGGACGTTAATCCACACAAGAGAACACCACACCCACCGACCATTGCTCACAACTATCCACAATTCGTGACCTCCAAGTAGCTGGATTACAGGATGACGCCACCGTCCCAGTCATAAGAATACTAATTATTTTTTTACAGAGATTGAGCCTATAAAGGGTCTCCTTAGAGATACATGGGTAATGGTAATAATACGGAGGTAATATCAGAGGGGATGCGTGCGCCCCGTGTCTCGGGGGTTTCAGAAACCCCCCTCCCCCACCACCCCCACGACTCCTCCACAATAGGTACTGGCCACTAAACCTCTTAATGTGATCAATAGGTCGCTATAGTCAAGAGGTCAATAGTATTGGTTTTGGCCGTGATCTCAGTGGCTTCGTAGGTGTTTTACTAAATTATTGATCGCTCTTCGAAATGTCAAAAACAGCTGATGTTGGCAAAGAGTCACAGCTGTAATTTTACTAACGTAACATACCTAAGCTGTTTTTAACGAAATTGTATTTACAATCTGTTCAGTGCATGTCGAACAATAAGTAAATATGTTACATTCATTTAACATGGATTAGTAACGTTTCAGTAACGCAGTTATGCTTGTTTATGACGTCATCGATGACGTCACACGATGCGGCGCCGCTGCGCCGGAAATGAGCGTTTTGACGCGCTGGACAATATCCGTGCTTTAATCACTTTTCCTCGGACATTTGTTATTGAATTCGTCTCTTGCATGGGGGAAGCGATGAACTGCACGATGGCCATGACTTTTCAATTGGATTTATATAAATGCAAACGCTCTAAAAAGGCTTTTCGAGAATTAGAGAGCGAATTTCCCTTAGAGAAGAAGCTAACGTGTAGGTCTTACGGCAAGACTTAAGTCCAGAACCATGTTAATTTTCGTTTTGAGGTGCCCAGAGCCCCAACAAATAGTCGTTAAAGATGTTAGAGAATTTTATTTGGGGAAGAACCTATTGCTGTAGGCAGAAATGCCTACTTTCAATGTTCCTCACAGCAGCAAACCTGCATAATATTTTCCATGTTAATCCTATATAGAAAATAGGTAAACTCTCGTATTTATTACGGATATTGATCAAACTTGTTGTATGGTCAAAATAAAAATAGTTTATGGTAAAAATGCCTACTTTCAGTGTTCCTCACAGCAGCAAACCTACACACTCTTTCCCATTTTAATCTTATAGAGAATAGGCAAATAACTCTCATATTTATCAACAGATAACTGAAAATGTAAAATCTAGTTGAATTTTAGCACTTTCAGAAAAAAATAACTCCACTTGAAAAGTCGATAATTTATTTTACTTACATTTCATACCTAAGTTGTGTTGATAGTGGACTATAAAGTTGACGGAAAAATTTGGTATTTTTACTATAGCTACATGCTTTACAAATGAGGAACTGAGCCACACCCAGGTGCGACAGTGTAGGAAGCGAGTCATTCTTAAATTGTTAGATTGTTCCAAAACAATTGTGTTTCTTCAGATACAAAGTTTCGTCAATGCCTATCTCAATCATTAACTGAGTTGACATCAGTTTTGTGAAACGAGATACAAATTTTGAAATGAAATAAATAAATGTCTGTTGATTATTTATAAAATTTCATGAAAAATATAACCAAAAGTTGGCCTCACGCGTGACAGTTTACACAGACTCCACTGAGTGATCACCTCACACTAAAACATCCTCAGACAAGTTTGCAACTGCAATGCAGTAAAGTTGTCGAAGATAAGGTAGTTTGGAAGCCGTGAATTAAAGTTGGACATGTAAAGCCCTCGTGGGGTAAAGTAGAAGGCGTGACTAGCCTCGCGTGTGCGGGACCCGGGTAGAGGCTTGGGCTCGAGGGAATCGCCTGCCTAGCCTTCCTCTGATAGCCAATTAGCGGCGAGCAATACATTACCGATGGACTGAGTCTTACATCCATCACGAGTGACGTCATTATCGTGATGCACTCCAGTCAGCTGATCCAGGTCGTCCGTGAACAACAATGAGAGACGAGAGATTGGGCAATCTTATGGGTCATTTAAAGCCATGAATCTATATAAATAAAATTAGAGTTTTGTCTGTACATTGCTCAGAATTATTAATTTTTTAGTTATTTTTACTTTTCGTGCGTTAGAGAAGCCGAAACCGGTCTTATCTAAATTTTTGTCTGTTTGTCTGTGACGCTCCAGGAGGCATTTTACGCCGTCTTCTCCGAAAAACAATGAAACTTATTTCATGTATTCTCTACACTCCAGAGAAGGTTTATAAATGCTTGAAATCGCCTGCCGCTCCTTGAAAAGTAAATAACGAGCATTTAAAAACCCACTTTTACGTGATATTACTCGCATTTTGATCCAGTTTTCAATGAATAACCTACTGATGATAATCAGCTGTCTTTGTAGTTTAAAGATTTAATAGAAATAAAAACAAACAGCTGTAAAATCAATATCAGTTAGTTTATATTGGTCATTGATTAAACCCATTTCGAAATCATACTATATTCAAAGGTATTTTAACGTATAACTAATTATAATAATGGTATTATTGTTCTAATCTATTTAATTGCAAAGTAATGATAGATAATAAAGCAGGGAATTGATTTATTTTCTTTGTACTGATTTGTTTAGGATGTCAGGTTTATATCTTGTAGTGATAATATTTCTTATTTAAACTGAATCCCACAACCCGTACAAAGGACGGACTTACTGCTAGTAGCTACTAAGATTTGTACTATTTAGTTCTAAATTTTTAATTGCTGTAAGTCTTCCTTTGTACGAATTTTGTGACTCACTGTTTATAGTACTCATGGTATAGTGGCTACAGTCTTTTTATTTACTCAAATTGTGGCATTCCCTTGACATGTTAATACAAATTATTATAGTAATTGTATTTTACCTTGAGGGGATTGGGAAGGTCCTATCTCCAACATGTTTAATCTGTAAACTTTAGATACAATTTGCTCAGAAACTATAACATATACAGAGCTTAAATTTTATATCCGTATTTATTAATGTATTGTAAACCCATAGCACTAGAACTATCTTATAACTTATCATTTTTAATTGCTAAAAAATAATATTTTTATACCGATATTTTTCTATATTCAATTATTTTTTTCTCAGCAACGGAAATTTTTAATGAAATAATTCTAGTACTGTAGCTTAGTATTTTATAGACGTACACGCATAAACTATTTCAATTCCCTATCTCTTAGAGTTCCTGAGACTGTATCATCTTTTCCTGGTCAGGAAATACGGTGAAAATTACCACATCTGTTCACTACAAGGTTAATAATAATAAAAATATTAACGGAAAAACCTACCGCCAGAAATATGGTAGTTTGTTGTCATTGATTGAATAACTGTTTATTTACATAAGAAAGCTAAAGAATTTTTGTATTTTTGACAAGATTTTAAAGTTATAAGATAAATCGTTTGAGTAAATTATTTACGTGTTTGAACAATAAAAAAAATCGCTTTTCTTCAATAAATGGAAGAAGTAACGCATTCGACAACTAGAAATCCATCAGTGTGAAATCTCTCTTCGATGTTTCCTTCCGTGATTGAGTTGTGAATTTTTTAAAAGAGTAGCGACATTTTCGCTGCTCCCGCTCCATTTCGCTGCATATTTTACACCACGCCGCTTGTGATTTGGAAATGTTTCGCACCTCTGTAAAATTGCGCTGAGCCCGTGATGCCATCAGCTGTACATGTTTGAAATGTGTTACAATGAAAACTGAGTTATGGTCGTCAATAACGTACAAATTTAAACAATTAATTAATATTTAGTTGGATCTTTCTAACGTGTCTTGTGTTTAAGAGTCTGCATCAGTGGTAGGCATCTTGAATTTTAGTCCCGTAAGGCCAATGTTAAATTCTGGCGGAACATACCTTCACTTTGGCGTGTGTAGTGGCGTTAATTATCAAAGTATCAATGTAAAACTTTGGAAGTACATTGATGAGATGTGGCTCAAGGGCATGACCTTTTCAATATGTTCAAAAATTTAACTTGATATAAAAAAAAATCCAGGAATATTTTACAAAATAAATCATTATTATTTTTTATTGAGAGCGAAAATAAGAAGTTCTGTAAGGTGGTGCCCTGGAGGACTGTAATACCTTTAATTTGACACCTCTTCCGTTAATTTATGACAATAGGTCAAGGAGATATAGGCGCCAGAATTTAACATTGCTCTTACGGGACTAAAATCCAAGATGGCTACCACTGATGCAGACTCTTAAAACACAACGTTTCGAGAGTTGGTTAAACTACTCCCGTTTTCAAGTGCCTAACGATATTTACGTTTCTAAAAAGAAAGGGCTATTTCTGTACAGAAATAAACCGGTCAAAATGCAGAAAATACAAATAAGAGAAATATATAGTAAATAAAACACATTACTTAACCTATTTTGTACAATCAGTAGCTGTCTGACCTTTGTGTCATGAGGTCCTATTGGTTCCACGTCTGCAGGCTCGGTGAGGGAATTTCAGTATCATTGGGTTGTAATTTTCCAAGTATACAAAAAAGTTTAAGTAAAGTGTTTTATTTACTATTAATTCCTCTCATTTATATTTTTTGTGTTTTTACCAGGAAATCCATGCCCCCAAGCAGTAATAGTCACATGGCCACCTACTGTGAAACGTTGTGTAGATTTTAAACACATAATGCGTTGGAAAGGTCCAACTAAATGTTAATTTAATAATTAATAACCAACGCAATCATGAATTTCCAAAACTCTGTTTAAAGCACAATGGTCATTCGTGTAACTAAGGGACCTACAGTTTAACGTGAAGCCCGAACCACTTTCTCTGAATTACGAACTGATCTGATTGTGAGGATGGTCTTTGCGGATTAACGTAGTATTCAATAGTGTGGAAGTTAATCCACACAAGAGAACACTACACACTAACCATCGCTCACAACTATCCACAATTCGTGACCTCCAAGAAGCTGGAGTCATGGTCCGAGTAAAAACAACCGTAACATTTAAATAGATTTTCCACCAAGAAATACTGACATTTCCAACTGAGATGTTTATACTTAATAATTAAATCTCTAATCCCATAAAAACCTGAACATAACTAATAGTTATTAAATTAATAACTAGCAGTAAGCCCGTCCTTTGTACGGGTAGTAGGATTCAGTTTAAAGAAGGAAGATCATCATACCAAAATGTAACCTGAAATCCTAAAGAAATCAATACCCAGCTTTATTATTTAGCATCACTTTATAATTGAATAGGTTAGAACATTTAGTTATACGTTAAAATAACTTTTTAATATAGTATGATTTCGAAATGGGTTTGAATCAATGACCAATATAAACTAACTAATATTGATTCAACAGCTGTTTTTCTTTCTATTCAATCTATATAAATAAAATTGGAATTTTGTCTGTGCATTGCTCAGAATTATTAATATTTTGTTATTTTTACTTTTCGTGCGTTAGAGAAGCCGAAACCGGTCTTATCTCAATTTTTGTCTGTTTGTCTGTGACGCTCCATGAGGCATTTTACGCCCTTCTCCGAAAAAATGGGAGAACCGATAACAATGAAACTTATTTCATGTATTCTCTACATTTCAGAGAAGGTTTATAAATGCTTGAAATCGCCCCTTGAAAAGTAAATAACGAGTATTTAAAAACACACTTTACGCAATATTACTCGCATTTTGATCCAGTTTTCAATGAATAACCTACAGGGTATTGATTTATTTTTTTGTACTGATTTGTTTAGGATTTCAGGTTTACATTTTGTAATGATGATCTTTCTTCTTCAAACTGAATCCTACAAACCGTACAAAGGACGGGCTTACTGCTAGTCTTTAAACTACAAACAATCCTTAAGGGGGACTCAGAAAAAAATGTTTATTGTTCAACATATATTTTTTCTTTTACTTAAATGTATACATCATTATTGAAATGCCTAAAAATAGTTTCACTTCTCTCCAAACTTAAAAGGGTTGGGGGTTTAGAATTAATATAAAAAAATACCTGGTTGCTACGGATACAAGTCAAGTCTGAATGGAAAATGCGACCAATATCGCGTAAAAAGTGGGGTTTTAAATGCTCGTTATTTACTTTTCAATGAGAGTGAGAATGTAACATAGAGAATGTATGAAATAAGTTTTATTGTTCTCCGGTTTTTTCGGAGAAGACGGTGTAAAATGTCTCCTGGAGCGTCACAGACACAAATTGAGATAAGACTTGTTTCGGCTTTTCTAACGCATGAAACGTAAGAATAACTAAAAAATGTATAATTCTGAGCAATGTACAGACAAAACTCTAATTTTATTCATATAGATATAACATTCGTACTGAACTTGGTTGAAGTTATACGTCATGAAAACCATACATTCTAAGCATTCTTTGTCGTACATGTTTATTAAATTGTGCCCCTTTTTATTTCACCTTTGGGGGAAATATCAGCCAATCACCAAGCAGGAAGTTGTATTTATGAGGTCTCCACGGCTCAAGTGTCGTTTCATGTTTAAAAAATCAGCCGAATCACAGTGCAACCATGTTTAATCCATAGTAGAAACAGTTCTTGAAATGAAATAAGCTACAAAGTTGTGAGTCGTTTGAATGTTTTAGTTATTTTATTTGTTTTTTCATGGTTCGTCTTGGGATAAACCAGACTATTCTTATTTTACGTTTAAAATTTAGTTGATATATATATGTTAAAAATCAATATATTAAAAATGTCAACAAATCTTTACCTTACCAAAAACAAAGTTTGTGGAATGAATGTAACATTTATTTCATGAAGTGAACTAAGGAAAGTAAAATAATGCGTTGTTAATAATTAGGGTTATAAAGCACCTTATAGCTTAGTCTAATTTCAGTTGAACTTGGATAATTTGAACCTTAAAGGACTAGCTAAAAACTTCAAATCATCCATAAATTCAAATTAAATAAGGTTTTTATAAAAGTGTCCGAAAAAAGATTGTATTTACTTACCTGTGGGAAATAGGTTAGATCATGTTTATGTCCAAAGGGACACAATGACGCCAATAACCATATGACGTCACCAATCAAATGACGTCACTGTTTCAAATTTTGGTCTCGCAAATTGCCAACCCCCCAGAACTAAGACTTATTTATGTCAAAAAAGATTAACATTATGAGTTTTAACATTCGAAAATCCACAATCAAAATTCGACTGTATTTTTCAGACTACATTGTAATTAATAGCGAAATGCTTTATGTTTTTGACATGGATATGTATTAGATCAGGGGGGAGTATTGGCGATTTGGGGAGACCAAAATTTGAAACAGTGACGTCATTTGTTAGTTATGTCATGTCGTTAGTAACGTCATAGTTTGGTCACGAGAACAACTGTTTAGATAAACTTTCCTTTAGACATATCCATGAAGTAACCTATTTCCCATAGGGAAATAAATAGAAATATTTTTTTGTTTGTGTTGGTCTACACCTTTTGACATTTTTAACATTTTGATGGAAAACTGTCAAAAATTTCGTCTTGTTACTACCTAACGTCGACCTAAACGTTAAAAAGCACAATTAAACAATAGATCAATGATATAGTGACAAAAGACTCCAAGTTCAACTCTTGTGGGAGTCTATCCGTCGACTTTCGGTTTTGAAGGCGGGCACTATGACCACCAAGCTATCCAGCTAGACAATGGATATGGTTCATGAATGAGAAATCTCGAAATGGTGTTAGACACTTTATTTATATTTTACATTTTTATATACAACAAAATTTGCTGTGACAATCACTTATTAACACGATGGCTATTTACAGCTCTTTGAAGTAGATTCAAAGACGGGAAGCTGGTAGGGTAGATCTATATGTAAAGTTTAAAAACTAAAACTGAAACTAAACAATAAATTATTATTCTAACATCTATGTTTCATAAGAGAGAAATCAATTGAAACATATACTTTGAGAAACTGAGATAAAAGATTAAAGATATTACTAAAAGAAAACATTTTTTAAAGAGTATAGAAAAACCCTTGCACTCTTAATGATTACAGTATGAGAAATATATTGGAGATTAAATTTAGATAAAAAATATACTGTACTTTCGTTGTACATTTTTAAGAGAATAAAAACTACTACTTAATAAAAAAACAAATACTACAAACTAAATATTTTAATTGTACTATTTTCCCTAAACGCGATGATATTTTTCAACAAAATAACTGAACTAGAATCACTTTTTTCAATTAAAAATACTGCAAGAACCGGTTACACAACTCAGCTAAATCTCAAAATATTCAACACATTGTTATTTATAATATACGTCCAAACAAGTAACGATGTTAAAGGTACAAGTATTTAAAAATCTATCGGGAATATATATTTAAGAGTTAGTAACTAGATATTAAAATAATTCATATTAAAATTTTATTAAAATTCTCTACGTTACCGATTAAAATAGGCCAACTTTGGAAACAAGCCATAAAATAGCACAAACAAAATTCTATTCTCTAAGCGCAAAACAAACTACGTGTATTTTGCTGTATATAATCGTCACATAAAGCTAAATGAAAATACTTAGGGTTGGATGTATTTAAAATTCAATAAACAATGGTATATTATAATTAGAAATAATCAATTTTCTAACACGGGTTTTAAACTGTTTAGCAGCAATTTAAATTCATTCAACACTAAAAGCTAGTTTATGTATAATAACGCTAGCACAAAAACTAAATTATAGTTTTAATGCATAAAAAATAAATAAAATGTGGTCGATTTATGAGAAGACAATTAATTACGATCTAGGTATTTATATAAGAGGACTTATCAGTTAATTATTAAATATAAAATGAGTCTTAAATACTAAATAACATTCACTCTACCAACGTCCCTAAACAATACATTCATTAACATATTTGCAGAAGGTAAACTGTTAATGATGGTATACTTTTAGCAGTTTCAAGTATTTTAATACTCGAAAAAATAACATAACATAACGATTTAAGAACTTTTTACGAAAATAATTTTGAATGGGGTATTCTAAAAATGAATTCTACAGTAGTTGACTTACAGGGTTCTGTAAAAATAAACCTTTTTAAATCTACAATATCGAACATTGGTGAAAGTAAGTGCATTCAATGATATGAATCTTATCGATACGGTTCTATACAAAACTGTAGAGACGTTCTAACTGTTGAGTATAATACTGGATAATGGACTAGGCGCGGCCCTGTCTCACTCATGGGCCTTCAGCTCTCCGTTGGTCAGAGGTTTGACGATGTGTTCACAGTCAGCCATCATGCTGGACGAGGAGTCCTGGAACAAATAAATAAATAAATAAATAATAGAGACCGCACGCAGCACGCTACAGTGAGAAGAGCGAATTCCATAGAACTTTTATACCCCTCATAGTAATCCAATAGTACTGAGTATGCAGGTTTGCTGCAATACGGGTTGTTTTACATGGTGTATGTGAAGGATGTTGATTAAGAAAAAATAAATACAAATTAAATATGGATTTATTGATAAAGCTAACAATAATCATACTAAGTAAATAAGTGAGATTATTTTTTAACTATTGTCCTGTAATCCAGCTACTTGGAGATCATGGATTGTGGATAGTTGTGAGCGATGGTCGGTGGATGTGGTGTCCTCTCGTGTGGGTTAACATCTGCACTATTGAATACTACGTTCATCCACAAAGGCCATTTTCATAATTATACCAGTTCATAATTTGAAAAAAAATTGGCTGTCAGTGACAATGCTAAAAGATCGCGCCACAATCATCTTACATAAGCCATTCATACTTTGCTTAAAACACATTACTGGTTGGCTCACCTTTTTAGAAAGGTAATAAAATATTTATTGAGAAAGGTATTGGCTTAAACTTACAATACGCAACGCGTGCATGATGCATGCCTGGGCTGTGGACTCGACTTCCAACAGCTCGTCCTCCATATCTACCGATGACGTCATCACCTCGTCACCGTCACCCACCGACTTGTCGTCCTGGAGAAAAACTCAATATTAAAAACAACGAAACCCAAACAACTCAATCAATTTTGGTATCATGAAAGATTATTCGATAAGTTTCATGGGTTCTAACAAGGTTTTTGCATGCATTAGGGTTACGAATGTAAAAATATTTTATTTTCTTACATTTTTGTCATTTTTTCACTTTGATCCTAAACTAGTTATTCAAGATTGGCTAGAAAGCTGATTGGAATCATCACAAGGCATACACAGACGTAAGATATTCTTTAATTTATGGAAAGTTTTTGGCACGAAATTGACTGATTTTTGTATAAAATAAAGTGATTTTACAATGAGATTCTACTCGTAGGCCTTTATTCAAAGTCTGGGGGGAGGTGTTTAAAATTTGTAATGATTTGTCATTTTGTTAGTGACGACACGATTGATTACAAGAACAGCTGTTTAGATGAACTAAAAACATTTCCTTTATTCATGATCTAACCTATTGCCCACAGATAAGTCAATATAAACATTTTAACATGGATGCGTCTTAGCTCTGGGGGGGTATTTTTAAAATGGAAAATATGTAACAGGTTTCCATAGAAACTACCAGAGCTATTAATTGTATTGACGTTTTAGTATAAAAGAATAAGAACAGCTGTTTGGAAAAAGTGAAAACATTCACTTTATGTATATACATGATCTTACCATTTCCCACAGGGAGGTAAATACAAACATTTTTTTAGCAGAAGCTTAATAATCACTTAATCACAACAAAAAAAGGAAAATAAATACAAATATTCTCCCTGCCTGTTGGGCGTGGTGCCAATTATTAAATCATCTCACTACTATTTTCCAAGATTACGGGTTATTAACCACTTTCAAGAGGTAATCTGTGAGAGACTCAAACTTGTTTTGTATTTGTGCGAATAGCTCTGCTGACCCTATTAATATTGTATGTAATTCAATATTATATCAGGATATTATATATTTCATTACAAAATTAATACTACATGGAATATGTATATAGAATAAACAATAAATACTTTTTTGTGTTTAAATGCACTGAGACTAATACTGAAAAATCCTTTTTGAATATTTTTCATGTCAGCAAACGTAGTTTCTCTCTTCCAATGCTATTCATACGGAATATGCTAAAAAGGATATAATTTCCTTATTTCATAAAAATACTATGTTTGGCTTAACCTATGATCACCTTAAATGATTCATTAAGAAATGGAGTTTTTATGAGTAAGCATGTATCAGTGTATATGTATGCTAAATTGTATTGGATTGTACACGAGATCGCACGCAGCACGCTGGCGTAAGTAGAACGAATTTTATAGAACTTATATTATTCCATAGTAATCGAAAAATACTAAGTATGCAGGTTTGCTGCAATAAAGGTTGGTTAACTTGGTGTATATAAAGGAAAAGAAAAACACAACCATTTTTTTTTAATTGTGTCGATAATTAAGTGAGTTATACCAATCTATCTATTTCCATAAGAATTACACGGGCAATGAGTGTCTAGGTTTCCTGCCTTAAGAAACAAAACATTTTGGGGTTTTGTGGATATGGAAAACTCTAAGCTGTTTACAAAATGTTTAAGAATATTTAATTAAAAAGTTGTTATTGATTTTTAGTATTCATACTACTCTTTTTACCATTTGAATATCTCAGTAACAATTGACCTAGATCATGTTTAAATTGTAAGTTTATGAATCCAATGGTAAATGATTAAACAAAAATTATACATGAAACTTTTTAAAAAACAAAATTTAACGTAGTTCATTGCGTTGCCAACCAACTCATTCAAGATATTACAGAAAGAAACAATGGTTTTATATAATATAAACAGTAACATAATGAAATATTCTTTTTGGTGCACGTCAGTTCTTAGGCATATCCCGATTGGAGAAACTTGTGTTTGAGCGTGGGGTGGCGAGTTATGAGTTTATCATGGTGGGCTTAATGTCACACATGCGTCAAGTGATACTACATTTCCATTAATTCGCTTAAAAAAATATTGTTTGGAATTGTAACAGACAGGCAGAGTCATAAAGGTTGATGAAACTTGACAGTTTCAATTATGTACATTTTAGATTAAATAATCGTGTGAAATGACGTTTGTCAATCTATGTTATACAGAACATTGTGATAACTCGATAGTCATTCATTAGTCATTCCTCGTGCGATAGTTATCGATTAAGATGTGAAAACACACGTTAGTGAGCAGAACGTCATTAAAGGTTGTATGATAAAAAGTCATTCATTAGTCACTCGCCTCGTGCGATAGTTATCGATTAAGATGTGAAAACACACGTTAGTAGAGCAGAACGTCATTAAAGGTTGTGATAACTCGATAGTCATTCATTAGTCACTCGCCTCGTGCGATAGTTATCGATTAAGATGTACTAAACACACGTTAGTAGAGCATAACGTCATTAAAGGTAGCGATGACTCGATAGTAATTCATTAGTCACTCGCCTCGTGCGATAGTTATTGATTAAGATGTGAAAACACACGTTAGTAGAGCAGAACGTCATTAAAGGTTGTGATGACTCGATAGTCATTCATTAGTCACTCGCCTCGTGCGATAGTTATCGATTAAGATGTGAAAACACACGTTAGTAGAGCATAACGTCATTTGAAGTAGTGATAACTCGATAGTCATTCATTAGTCACTCGTCCAATGCGATAGTTTACGATTAAGATGTGAAAACACGTTAGTAGAGCAGAACGTCATTTGAAGTAGTGATAACTCGATAGTCATTCATTAGTCACTCGCCTCGTGCGATAGTTATCGATTAAGATGTGAAAACACACGTTAGTAGAGCAGAACGTCATTAAAGGTAGCGATGACTCGATAGTCATTCATTAGTCACTCGCCTCGTGCGATAGTTATCGATTAAGATGTGAAAACACACGTTAGTAGAGCAGAACGTCATTAAAGGTTGTGATGACTCGATAGTCATTCATTAGTCACTCGTCCAATGCGATAGTTATCGATTAAGATGTGAAAACACACGTTAGTAGAGCAGAACGTCATTAAAGGTTGTGATGACTCGATAGTCATTCATTAGTCACTCGCCTCGTGCGATAGTTATCGATTAAGATGTGAAAACACACGTTAGTAGAGCAGAACGTCATTAAAGGTAGTGATGACTCGATAGTCATTCATTAGTCACTCGTCCCGTGCGATAGTTATCGATTAAGATGTGAAAACACACGTTAGTAGAGCAGAACGTCATTAAAGGTTGTGATGACTCGATAGTCATTCATTAGTCACTCGCCTCGTGCGATAGTTATCGATTAAGATGTGAAAACACACGTTAGTAGAGCAGAACGTCATTAAAGGTTGTGATGACTCGATAGTCATTCATTAGTCACTCGCCTCGTGCGATAGTTATCGATTAAGATGTGAAAACACACGTTAGTAGAGCAGAACGTCATTTAAGGTAGTGATGACTCGATAGTCATTCATTAGTCACTCGTCCCGTGCGATAGTTATCGATTAAGATGTGAAAACACACGTTAGTAGAGCAAAAAAAATTAAAAGAAAATTATTTTCCCAATTATCATTTTCAAAATGTCAGCTGCCAAAAAACCAACAGCTATTACCTTTAATTTAGAAAATTTAATTATAAATCTAACGCTAACAAATTTAAAGAAATAAATTCATAAATAACAAATAAATCCGCTCCTGTCAATATCAACTGTTATCTATTAGTGACATTACTCTTAGTGAGCCACTTCGATCAGCTGTTTCAGTTATTACCATTAAACAGCTGATTGATCAATGCATTGTTAAAATGTAACTGTTTCCTGCTACATCAAAATGCTGTTTCGCTACATTGTTCCTGTTTGTGTTAATTGTTTATCAGTGTTTCGTTTTTTTTAATTATTTAAGTTATTTCCAGTAACAACATTCATTCTTAATTTTTTCCATAATAGAGCTCGTCACAAAAGTATATGCTACATCAAAAAGAGCAAAAAAGATAATTATTAAATGCGACACACTGACAAATAATGAGTGACTCAAATAAGGAAACAATGTAGCAGGAAATAATAATATTTTAACAATTGATCGATCAGCTGTTTAATAGTAATAACTTGAAACAGCTGATTGAATCGGCTCACAAAGAGTGATGTCTCATGAAAACAGTTGATGTTGGCAAGAACCAATTTTCTTAAAAATTAATTTTATACGTTATTTATGAAGCGATTTCCTTAAAGTTGGTGGCGTTAGATTTAAAATTAAATTTTCTAAATAAAAGGTATTCACTTGGGTTTTTTTATGATGAGTGGATTTTAAGATAATTATGTTTTACCTTTTTAGAAAGCCGCAATTTTGGAAATGATAGTTGAAAAAAATCGGTAATTATTTTTTTACGTGATAAAGATACACACCAAATTTTATTTCATTATTAACAGCCGTTATCGAATTTGAAGTTCGCTATGTAAAAAAATGGCGGCTGTGCGGGAAGATTTTATGTTTTCAAATTTTGGAATATGATATTTTGCCTTGCTATCTATGGTCCAGGAACAATATCTGGAAAGAGAGTAGAGTTTTTTTGGTACACTTGTAAATCCCAACGCTTATACACGTATAATTATCTCTGTAATTGTTTTAGTGAACACCTAACACCTTTCCATTGCTGACACTGTTAATTTATTGTTAATGGAATAAAATACAGCTGGCAAGGAAGACATAACACGTTGTAGTTGCTGTGAGCGCGCGCGTTGGACGCCAAACCATTGTCTCATATGTATTCATTATAAGGCTCATTGGAATGATTGTATTCTTTGCCAACACTTAATTTTTCCTCTTGTCCAAGGCATTTTAAATTAGATTTCAAAACCTTAATCAATGTTATAAATTGAAGATGTAATTTTAACTCCCATTGTGTTTAAAACACCAGACATTGTTATCATTAGTTTGACAACCGATTAATATAGATATAAAATGTTTTATTATACTATTATTATATTATTTTACTATTTTAAAATGTTTTATTATATTTACCACCTTTTTTGTAGATCGTCTTTTGAATAGTTTTTTTATATATGTACAAATTTCATAATTATTAGGATATTGTAATAGGTTTGCACTGCTGAAGGATATAATCTTTTGTATGTTGACGCTTGTAATACAATTTGTTGAATTGTCTCTTACAATAAAGGAATTTGAATTGAATTAATTGTATTATATACTCTAGTATAACGTTAAATATAATATAGCATAAAGTATAGTTTTGAAACAATGTAAATCAATATATAACATTCTCTTAGTGCAAACTACCTCATTAAATTTTTTTCCCATTTTATAACAATGATAAAGAATATAAACCTTTTTAGCATTAATGATAAAATAATTAATTATACTTATTTTAATTAACTGTCGGTAAGTTAGCTCGAATAATAACTGTTTGCTATGTATATAAAATTTTAAAACATAATTGGAAATTTAAATATTTTTACCCTACATAGACGAAAATGTGTTACTGATAAATATGTCTAACGACGAATACAAATAATAAACATATTGGTGATGGTTTCATACAATATCTTTATTGTCATGGACAAATTCAGCTTAAATTGATAATTTAAAGTTAATTTGTGTATGGTTCAGCAATTTATCTAAGCATCAGTCTGAACCCTGGTCTAGTTAATATGTAACTTCGATATTTTTTGTTGAGTAAAAATATTTGTTCGTTTTAGCCCTCTTCCTTGTACTCATATTTAAGTTTTTCTGAGGGTGGAAATTGTTATAAGTTTTACTGATTAATAATCAGTTAGGTGATGTGTGATAGAGGTTATTCATAGATAACGTGTTAGGTAGGCTTCCAAATCGTTGAGAACGTTAGGTTTCCACGGGTTAAATATAAAATAATTGTTTTTAAGGTTTTGAAAGAGCAGAAAGTTAATCCAAAATAATGTAGAAAGCAAACGCATTGTTGAAAAATCTAAATGCTCCTTTACCTAAACACAGGTTAATTCATAATATTTTCTATTACATTTCTAGTGATTGAATTTCATGTTAGTATTAATATACCAATTTTAAAATACAGTGATATGTTTGTCTTAGCAAATAATGCATCTTTTGGCTACAATATCGGGAAAATACTTTCATAATCATCAACCCGATATTTTTTCTGAGTTTCAACTCAAATTAGTACCTTAGTTTTCCCTCGGAAGGGAATTTTTAACATGGATATGTCTTAGCTCTGGGAGATGTTGGCAATTTTTAAGAGTCTGCATCAGTGGTAGGCATCTTGAATTTTATTCCCGTAAGGGCAATGTTAAATTCTGGCGGAACATACCTTTACTTTGGCGTGTGCAGTGGCGTTAATTATCAAAGTATCAATGTAAAACTTTGGAAGTGCATTGATGAGATGTGGCTCAAGGGCATGACCTTTTCAATATGTTCAAAAATTTAACTTGATATAAAAACAAAACAAACAAAATATTCCTGGATTTTTGTTTTTATATTAAGTTAAATTTTTGAACATATTGAACATATTGAAAAGGTCATGCCCTTGAGCCACATCTCATCAATGTACTTCAAAAGTTTTACATCGATACTTTGATAATTAACGCCACTACAGACGCCAAAGTGAAGGTATGTTCCGCCAGAATTTAACATTGCTCTTACGAGATTAAAATCCAAGATGGCTACCACTGATGCAGACTCTTAAGATGGAAATATGTAATAGGTTTCCATAGAAACTACCAGAGCTATTGTATTGCATTTTTAATACAAATTAATAAGAACAGCTGTTTAGATGAACTGAGACCATTCCCTTTAGACATATCCATGATCTAACCTATATCCCAAAGGGTGGTAAATACAATGTCTGGCACAAGAAGTTGGCAGTATTGACAAGACTGACCTCCTTGCCGTTAGGAGAGACAGGTGGTGTGGTCTCGAGCGTGGGCGACAGTCGCTCTCTCTTGGTGCCCAGTTCGTAGATGGTGAGCATATGTGCCGCTTGTACATGTTCCATCAGGTCCCAGGCGCTGGCAAACGAGTCCTTGCACTGGACGCACAGCAGCGCGGCCGTGTCATGGCCGGGGGACTCTGCGATAAGACACAGAAAATGAATATGCCTTGTACTTTCAACTGAAATAGCAACCGAATCAGATGGTATTTTAAGCTAAGTATGAATGAGAAACGAGTGTAGGATGATTGTGGCTTGATCTTGTAGTCTTGTTACTGACTAAGGCTAACATGTTCCTTATACAGAACTGTTAATTAATAACAGCCAATAACGTGGGATCCAAACCACTTTTGTCTCTGATTTACGAACTGGTCTAATTATGAGGATACTCTTTGCGAATGGACGTAATATTAAATAGTTTGGACGTTCCACATCCGCTAACAATCGCTCAACCATCCACGATTCGTGACCTCCAAGTAGCTGGATTACAGAACACGCCACCATTCCAGTATTTACTAAGACTTAAGCTACCAAGGAACAAGTCCTAAGTACCAGTCAATGGCATGTCTAAGGGACTTACAGTAATTTGTGGAGGCTGACTGAGAGTGAGGAGTGGATGGTCAGTGGATGTGATATTCTCTTGTGTGGATTAACGTCCATAATTGAATACTACGTTCTTATGCAAAGACCATACACATAATTAGACCATTTCGTAATTTTAATACAAATGTAGTCACGATACCACATTAAACTGTATTTTCTGAGATGTCATTAGCTATAGAGCTATTAATTAACAGTCCTATTCAAGTAACATCTCAGTATTAGTCAGTAACAGGACTACAAGATCGTGCACAATCACCGGCCGGTGCGGCGCGGTGCCGTAGATGTAGTGGTAGGCAACATGCATAGAGCTATCATTTTGCGTTAACCGCTTTGCAGGCATTCCGTTGCTGAATGCATCTATGTTCGTGAAGAATCAGTTTAGCTCCCAGTAAGTAACGTTACATGGCAGAAATCATTAAAAAAGGTTAGTTACATTTCATTTGTGATTTATAAAACAAATTATAGTGGTTTTATATTACTCTTTAACCCCTTTTGGCATCACATTTATGGTTTCAGCACTGGTTGCGCCTTGACCCCGTAGAACCAGCGCTGGAACCATGGATGTGTTGTTAAAGGGTAATATAAAACCACTATAATTTATTTTACCAGTTCAGGGGAAAACCAAGATAATAATTATAAAACAAGTAATAGTTTCTAAAATCAGTTTAAAACCCACATAATAAAGTTCATTTTGATTTTTTTACTCTATGTTAATTTTTAGATGTTGAAATTAATAATAGTTTATTAGTCAATATAGTTTTAGATCTATACTATGTAATAAATAGTTTTTTACATAAGTAAAAAATTGATAAATTTGAAATGTATTTCATGGCAATAATGTAAAATATTTTACTGTCAAATTCACTACTGTATTTTACTATCCAAGCCATCAATTATAATCTCCTATAGAAAATATATTCAATAGCAACATATAATTTTTCAGATATACTTTGTTTAGTCCTTCTCGTCCATACGCCACTAAAACACAATCTTTCCAATGTTATGGAAATTAACATGGAGCGAGACTTTTGGGGGAGGTCTAGTAGAAAAATAACTTTAAAGGTAAAAATCTCGCAGATACTTAACGATCTGTTATGAATTTGTTAAATATATAAAATCCTAAAAAAACTATTAACAACATGCTGTTTTATGTTCGAAAGAGTAGGAATGATTAAATTACAACAAAGTTATCAAAATAAATGCCCCGTCACACACAGCAGACCTGCGTACTCAGCGAATTTCCAAATCAATAATATAATAATAATATATGACAAGTTTTATCAATATCTGTAGATAAATATGAAAGTTGTTTTTTGCCTATTCTCCATAAGATTAACATGGGAAAGAGTGTGCAGGTTTGCTGCTGTGAGGAAAATTGAAAGTAGCCTTCTAGCATAAAACTATTTATACCAAGTTTCACCAACATCTGTCCATAAATAAAGGAGTTTGCCTATTCTCTATACGATTAAAATGGGAAAAAAGTATGCAGGTTAGCTGCCATGATAAACACATAAACTATGATTTTTAAGTATAAATGGATGAATCTCAACCACACGAAGGTGAATTACAAAGTTTCATATAAAAATATAGATTGATAAGTGAAGTAGTGATTTTTCTTTACCTCCATAAGATTAAAATTGGAGCCCCAAAATACAACGTACTCTGTTTATATTTTTAAGAGATTTTTTATCATCTCAGTAACCGTTGGAGACAGAGAAAAACAAAACACACACAAAAGCACACACACACACACACACACACACACACACACACACACACACACAAACACACACACATAGAAGAAATAACATGGTCCCGAGCTTAAGACTTGCCATGAGACCATGGTAATAGCTTATTCCCTATGGGAAATTCGCTAAAAGAGTGTGCCATGTTTATTATTGTTAAGTTAGGAATTAGGTAATGTAAAAATTAGATGTATAGTATCGGCAAATAACTCACTGGCATAGGCGCCGTTTACTGTGGTACACTTGCAGGTGAACCGCAGCTTGCAGTAGGTCTTCTTGTGTTCTACCAGCTCCTGCAGCTCCGTGAACATTTCCCGACAGTTGCCGCAGATCAGGATATCCGGGTTGCCTGTCAGACATACCACACTGTCACTGGGGCTGATGGAACTGACGTCTGACAAAAGTGGGCAGCTTACAGCGTGTAGCTGTAGTTAGTGATTTTCTGCTTATGGATTTTGTTTCGTACCACCTATATAAGCTCATATCGCTCACTGAGTGAGAGAGATTAGCTTTATGAGTCGTGTTACGTTCAGTAGAAGTCTTCTTGGGCTGAGAATTTTGTCTTTATCAATAGTGCCTGAGAGTCAGAGGACGACCTACACACCTAAACAGCAAGTATGCAATTGTTTTTTCTTTTAATATCTGTTCAAGTTTGGTCATAATCAAAGTGGATGTATACAAGGTACAATAAAAGAGACGTATGGGCCACGAATAGATCCACAAAACATGGGGTAGTTAGTTTATCTAAATTAGAAACTGAATTATAAACACTATTAATCATGATGTCATCATTTTTGTTTACGAGACCTCACCTCTCATGGTAGAACTAAGAGAGGTAAGTGTAAGTTACCTGGTTAAACAGAGGTGGAACCTTTCAAAAATTTAATTTAAAATTACATTATTTATTAAAGTTGACTACATTGTTATCACTATACTATCTATCCGGAAGAGGGAAGGTATGTGAGGTGGGCAGAGAGGGGTACGGATCGATAGACAGGGTAGGGAGGTCAGGAGGGCTTGGGGGACAGGGGGCTAGGGAGCTAGGGGGCACCAATCTGACACTTACTGTACACCTTGAGTTGGCCGAGAGGCAGGGGGGACGAGGGGGGCGGGCTGGCCTGCTTGTGTTGTGCCGCCCCCTTCACCGCCGCCCGCGCAGGGGTGGCGCCCATCAGACGCGGCCGCTTGAGGGGCGGCACTAGCCGGGGCGCCAGGAACTGGGCGGACGCGTAGTAGCTGGAACAGACGACAGGTGTCGCTATTAGCGGACGCTGACCACAGACAACAATATGAATCAGCTGATTACCAGAATACAACAGATCGTCTATGTAAATACAATTTGAGTTTTGTCTATAACTGAGGGCGATGTTTAAAAGTAAAAAATCTTTGTAAATTTATAACGACTTTATTTTAATAAATATTGCTATCAGTATTAGGCATATACAGTAATTACGTTTAAAAAAAAGTAAATATTTTTTGACATTGACATGTTAGCTCTGGGAGGGGGGGTAATTTTTAAGATGGAAAATGTGTAACAGGTTTCCATAGAAACTACCAGAGCCATTGTAATGATTTTTTAATATAAAAGAATAAGAAAAGCTGTTTAGATGAACTAAAAACATTCCCTTAAGACATATTCATGATCTAACCTATTTCCCACAGGGAAGTAAGTACAAAAGTTTTTATAAAGATAAGATATTCACTTACTTAAACAGTAAGAACTGGCTGGCTTTGGAGAGATATTCAAGGGCTATTTGGAAGAAAAGGTTGAGCCTAATTCATGTGTATAACTTTTAGCAATTTATAAATTTAATTTTTGTTTTTTTGTAATATGTCCAAGAAAGTACTAGATATTTTGTTCTTTTATGATACTAAATAGTAATTATATTTGCTCAAATTGTAGGAATAAACCTTAGCGTATTAAAAAATATCTCCACACTTAATAATATATCTCTTTCAAAACTTGTTTATTTTGGCTTGATTGAGAGTCTGATTAGGCACTCCATTATCCTCTGGGGATCATCAAGCAAAGGCAACTTTAATAGAATTTTTTTACTCCAAAAAAAGACTCCACGATCATAAAACAGACAATTTTTATAATAGTAAAATAAAAATTTGTTATTATGTAAAATTAATAAAATTTTATTTTCACTTTAGAGATAGATTCATTTAATTATTTTAAGTTTTTTAGTCCTAGTTAAAGAAATTATCGTTAAAGATTAGAGCTCATCAGTATTCTTATAATACTAGAAATAGATACTTTAACCCATCCGTTTCCCACAATCTTAAATTATTTGAAAATAAGCCTGAATACATCGGACTCAAGCTACTTAATCAAATTACACCTCACATATCCCAGATAAATAATTTTAAAAAATTCAGACACGAGCTCAAAAAATTTTTAATCGAACAGTGCTATTATGAACTCCCTTTTTATCTTACCTAAACTTATTCTCAACCATACCATAAACAATCCATAGCCCGGCCAAATTAAATTCTGCTAATTCATCATCCATTCATTTCCCTCTTCTCTGCCTACTGTCTTGAGAAACATGACAGCATCGACAAGATGTGCCCATAAAGGAAAAGGAAATTTTGACTGGTTCGATGCCTGGAAAGGTTAACCGGGACGACGCGGGATATGTATGTATGTATGTATTTAGCTATGTAAAGTTTTTATTTTTTTATTTTGATATAGATATGTCTTAGTTCTGTGGTGGAAGGGGGATGTAGGTGATTTTTAAGATGGTAAATATGTAACAGGTTTCCATTGAAACAACTAGAGCTATTGTATTGAATTTTTAATATAAAAAATAAGAACAGCTGTTTAGATTTACTGAAAAAATTTCCCTGTCTAAACATATCCATGACCCTACCTATTTCCCAAAGGGAAGTAAATAAAAACATTGTTTTGTATTCCACACTGAGGAAAATTAATTAAGATCTTTTGATTTAGAATAATAAATTAATTTAGAATTTTTGGTTAACGTACGCTTAAGGTTTACAGTTTAAAGTAGTATTCTGTTGAGGTATTTGTGAGATAAGTATGTTTTGTTGGCAGGCGTACATTGTTCTATTGTGTGTCGTTTTATGGATATCCTTATGAACATCTTTATGTTCAAAATTGCACTTTTAATTTATTGAGCTTTAAATTAGTATTTTGACTTACATAACGAAGTATTATTATTCAGTTTTTATAGTAGTTATCACTCTGGCAATAAAGTAAGGTTAAACATTGTATAAGGAAGCACTGTAGGATCAATTACGATAAACGATAAACAGCGCAAGGTTGTAGCCTAGTTAATGAATATTTAGTTTTTAATTTTCTATCTCCAGTGGCAATTAATTATCCGAATTTAGAATATAGTCTGTTTTTATTTCTCGAGAACGACTGAAACGATTAAAAATTACTTTGGCTCAGTTTTATGACACACTAGCCAAAGTACCCGTTCTTCGTACGGGTTAAAAAGGCTGAAAGGTGTAGGCTCTACTGATACATTTAAGTTATTGATAATTAATTCTTTATTGTTTACAAAATGACAAAACACGTGTCTAAAACATGACAAAGTATCATCTTAAATATTAAAAATAACATTAACGTAATAGAGGCAGGCATCGGGAGAAAATTAAAAATCTACCATTCCACTATTTCGAACTAATAATTCACTAATTTCGATCCAGCAGTTTATGTTAAAGATCAACTTTATTTCTTCTTCGAACTGTCAAAAAAAATAATAAACATGTTGACATGAGTAAATGTAAACGTTGAAACCTAGGACGGTCATGGCAGCTGTTTTCTTCTTCTTCTTGAAATGTCAAATTAGTGTTGCAGCTGTTGACATTCAATAATTTTAATTCATTCTTTGAAAATATAAACATGGAAACTTAGGACATTCATGGAGCGTAGCATTTCACAAAATATTCTTTTTGCATGAGTCAAGATTACTTTGTAAAAATTTCAAACCCGGCAGTATTTTTTTGGCAACTTGCCACAAAAACATAAACAAACCCACAAACATATAGAAATCACCTCTTCTTTATAATATTATACATTAACTGGTAAATAACAACAATAAAGTTGGATTTGGCCGAAATCCCATTGTCATCACGAGTCCAACATCTGTGATCCGAAGTTATGATCTTACACTGTTTAAATGTGGAAGATTAAACTGACAGTTATTACACATGGTCTGCAATCTTTAGTGATTGGTGCTTTTGGCAATCAAATATAACACTTTAAATGACGTTGCTTTTACGTACTGTACAGAATGTCTCGTAACCTTTTGGAGAAACTAAAAAATAGCGTTGTTCCTTGAGCCCAAACAAATAAATAAAACTTATAACTAGCTGCCGTTATCACGAACCATTCGTGATACGTTTTTCAATTTACTTAAGGGAGAAAATATGTGTCATTCCACTGATACAGTTTATTTTAGTTGTGGAAATATGAAATCACCTCTTTTAACAAGCATAACAATGTGGAGTTGAAAAGTATGTTAAAACTTTTAATTAATTACTTTATAATTTTTAAAGTTACGAGTGTTTTATAACCTCTGTAGGGATCACCTGTGGCCGCTTGATATGAGGCGGTAATTGGATCAGAGGGCTTGCTCGCTGAGATGGGGTGGAATATGTCTAACACTGTACACCGATACTAACTCCGACTAAGCAAGAAATACGAGTAGCAAATTACTGTTTAAAACTAGAACATTGTACAAGTATTGCCTGTTGTCAATATTTCAAATTGAATTTTTAAACTGCATCTACAAAGAGCACAAATAAGAATAAAACAGACGGTATCAGTGGACTGACACAGTGAGAGAGAGAATCTCCCATAAGTAAATTTAAAAACAAAAATTTGTAATAAAACCAAAATACTCTTTTAGGTTTATCTAAATATCATTTAATAATTTATTGTTTTATAAATATCCATAAAATTTCTGAAAATAACAAGAGAAACAAAGTTAATTTAATTAATTATTGGAATTTTATGGGGGACCCCCCACTTATGGTAATGCAAAGGTATTTTGAGTAAGTTCTTTTGGGTGATATGTTGGGAAATAAGGAAGAAATGTATTTTTTAATATTCTCCATAAGAATAACATTGCACGCAACAGTTGTTCATAGACGAATAATTCGAAATACTAATTTGTTTAGGTTTTTAAGCTGTTTTCAATGGTGATAGTGAAATTATATATTAAATTTATTGTTTTCACGAAAAAAAATAAATATTGTTTTTTCGACATTTAAAAGCACATAACTTTTGATCCATCATTTCACAGACACGCGATCGAACTATTACAAAATTGTGGCAATTGTTTCTCATTGTCGGTAGCCCAGTAATTCACCCTCTAAGCTGTGACTGCCAGGTATTAAAACGGGTTAGACTCTTTAGAATCTCAAACTGGATTCCAGAATAGGTTCTTCTCTTAGGTTATTAGGCACATGATGACGAACACCACTTGTAAGCTGAATTAAAAAGTGGATGAGTTTTGAAACGGTTTGGAGACTAAAGAAGCGTGACCAACGAGCACATTTTATCCACACTCGTGACCGACGCTAGAGCGCGCTGTCGAGAGGAGGAGAGTGTCCAAGTGGAGGAGTGCCGCTCATTATACCATTGCTTGCGCGCTCTCTTTCTCTCTCTCACACTTGAGAGTCGGTTCATGGCTGGACCAGTCAGACTATATGGTCGCTGTAGATAGTGAAATGTCATATAACCGTTTTGATATATTCTAATAACCAATTTACTACATTATAATTGTGGATAGTGATGAGCGATATTGGTGACTCTTATGTAGATTAACGTCCACACCATAATTAGACCAGTTCGTAATTCAGAGGCGTTCGGATTCCACGTAAAACTGTAGGTCCCTTACTTGCAATCGTCTGTTGGGCTATTAATTAACAGTCATGTGAAAGGAACACGACAGCCTTAGTCAGTAACATGACAACAAGATCTTACCACAATTGTCCTACACTCGTTCCTCATTCATACTTGGCTAAAAATACCTACCTTGTGGTATGGTTGCTATTTCAATAATCTAATCTAATCTAAAATTCTGTCATTATTGATAAAGATAATAAAATTGAGAAATTATTTTTATTGTCCATGATATGCCAATTCAGAAGCTATGTGGGTATTTTTAATGGGAAATTAAGGGACCGGAAATTTTAGGAAGATCCGTTTAAAAAAAACTTCTTGATTAGCATTATACGTGAGTTTTTACTTTATCCTATAAAAAATACTGTTTGATTATTTTACCAAGTTTATTAATTAATTGATAAATGAACAAAGACATGGCTTGACATTTTGTTTCATATTTAGGTATCCACTCCTTTTGTATTATATCAACTCCTTTATGAACAGTGGAAAGGTCATAGAGTAAGCATATGTAACGAATATATTTTGAAGAATTCCAAAAAATACTTGAAAAGTATCAAGTTTGAATGCTGGAATTAAAAGTTTCAATCTCAAAATTCACTCAAAAAGTAAATTTTATACACTTTTTAATCCACCATTACGATGATGAATCTATGCTTACAGTAATTCTTTGTAAAGGTGAATTTTAAATAAATGAAGTAGGTGTACACTTAACAAGTTATATTGCAGATATACAAACATACAAATAATATTTTTGAGGTATAGTTTAACAGTCTATGAAAATTTGAAATATAATTTTTTGTTTGAATTTAAGTATTTATGATCAAGTATGTAAAAAAAATTGTTTTTTAGAGTTTCAATAATTTAAAATATATTTAACATTTAATTTAATTTTCTTTGGCATATACAAAAACTACACTGGAATTTTAATTTTTTAATAGTCGTAGCATTTCATCACAAGAAGTAATGAGATAGGAATGCCAACATGGTTAAATCTTCCATGCATACACTTCAAGACATTGCAATTTGCAGTTGCGAGTGACTGGATGTTTCTTGTTAATTTTCATAGAAGTCTGATTAATTGCATGATTAAAAATCTGTTGGAATACCTTCTGTGCTTTGATTAAACGAAAATGTAGAGAAGAACTTTGCACAACACAGTTTTAATTTAAGTTTTATAAAAGACTTATAGCTTCTGTACAAAAAAAATACCTATAATGCATATACTATCTTTTATAATGCTTTGTACGTTATTGGGTGTGTAAGAGCACCTTTTGGTTAACATAACTATTTAATAAAATATTAAAGTAGTATTATCTTCAGTAAATTGTTTTAAAAAGTGTTCCTTACAAATTAATTTATCACTTTTAGTCACGTAAATATCCGGTTGATTTGGACTTAGTAAATCTCAGTGTAGTTACTAAGCTAAATTGATGATAATTGTCTCTAACTATTTAAGAGAAACAATGGTTTTACTTTGTTTTATGATTTATAGTAGTTTATGCAATCCAAACTTAGATAAAGTTAAAAAATAATAAATAAATATTTTTAAATATTAATTTTTTAAATTTAAATATTTGCACACGGATCTCGAACACGGCACTAGGAATTTCTTTAAATTTTGAAATAACTAATTTCGAGTAGAAAAAAAGTCAAGATAGGTCTAATGTCCAGGAAAATTCGTGTTCTTTAAAATAAAGTTTAAAATCTAAAAATTAACATTACGCTTATGGAGTAAAAATGTAAACAATACAAACCAAAACAGCTGTTTATAATTTGACAGTTTCTTGATTGAAAAAGAACAATATAATAGAGGTTTTCATAAATATTTATTTTATGTATGTAATAAATGTAAAATTATCAAGTTACTAAACAATTTGTAAAAACTTAAGGGTAACATAACTGTGCGAAATAAAAGCAGGAAAGAGTATTTCCAAAATCTTCCGTGTTTTGATAGAAAACTTACTTGTTGTATTGCTTGAAGCCACTGTAACAAACCAATTAATATGTGTAAATTAAATTTCTCTTTTGCTTTTCAATTCTCATTCCGTTTATATCAAAATCAGTTGGTCACAGGCTAATAATAACTGTATGGATAGTTAAACAGTAAAACAATTATTGGCTAAAACCTTAAGGCGTTCTATATTGGTGTGGTCCATTTTGGCCTCGTAATAAAACGCGTGTTCAAATCAGTAATACTTGTTCAGTGCTTATTAATTATGGTGTATTAAATTGGTTTTTATTTAAACACTAAATATTCATGAGTAAAAAATTGTTTTAATTTTTATACAATTTATTTTTATAATAGGAATTTTCTAAAGTAGCAAGCAATGATTGCATTATGAGTGCCTTAAAGCCACGAGTGAGATGTCGCGAGTGTTGTAAATATCTCACGAGTGACTTAACGGATAATACAATCGTTGCATACACTATTTCATCTACGACCAACAATATTCAGACTTTTAAAAACAAGAGTTATAGATTTCATTTACCTACAACCATTACAATATTCAGAGTATCAATAAATAATTAGTGTGCATTTCATTCTTGGCGTGATCAGCTGATTGTGATTTACGTTGTTCTTGCTCTGTGAATGGTTCAAAACTCACATTTGAGGTTAGCCACTAAAACGCACTATCTTTATTGATGAATCAGCTGATTTTGCATTTCGTTTTATCCATAACTAGCCAAAGTACCCGTTCTTCGCACGGGCTAAAAAGGCTAAAAGGTGTAGGCTCTACTGATACATTTAAGTTATTGATAATTAATTCTTTATTGTTTACAAAATGACAATACACGTGTCTTAGTATATATCTATATCTAAAAATGATAAAGTAACACATGTCAAATATTGGGAGAGGATAAGCATTAACGTAATAGAGGCAGGCATCGGGAGAAAATTAAAAATCTACCATTCCACTATTTCGAACTAATAATTCACTAATTCCAGCAGTTTATGTGTAAAAATTAACTTTATTTCTTTTTCTTCCCGAACTGTAAAAATGTAAAGTAAACAGATGTTGACATTAAAAACTGTAAACATTGAATCCCAGGGTATTTACAGCAATCATGTCTTCTGCTTCTCGAACTGTCAAATTTTAGTGTTCACAGCTGTTGACATTCAAGTAATTTTATGTTTTAATTCTCTAAAAATGTAAACATTGAAACTTAGGACGTTCACAGGGCGTAGCCCGAGAGGATTTTAAGGAAATGAGTATGCCTATGTGTTGCATGAGTTTAAGATCTGTCTTTGTGTAAAATTTCAAACTGTTTGGTTCAGTATTTTTTGCGTTCACTTGCCACAACAAACCCACAAACCCACAAACACACAAACCCACAAACATACAGAAACCACCTCTTCTTTATAATATTATAGATGACATCACTTTCGTCAAATTATGAGCTCTGATTGGTCTAGAATTCGTATCGTTATGAACTCATAATGCAACGGTTTACAATTTCCGTTTAACTATGAGCCTCTTAATGATGTTACTTTTTTGATCAAATTAAAGTTGAAACACCAGAAGTGTCGAACGAAACTCCAGTATCTGATGTCTCCAAATCGTTGAGCAAATTTCTCTGGGTGTCGAGCACGGTAGAAGTTTGACGGGTGATCAATCTTCGAGTTGTCGCCGTCGAGAACCAAGTTTCCCCGTACCCGTCATGTACCACTTACAACACTTTACACTCTTTCCCAGCTCTCATTTGTAACTTGTCTCTAACTCTGAGCAACTTACCCCCTGTTGCAGTTTGTCAAAGATTGAACATTCATAACCTCCTTGATATTTTTTAAGGATGCAAAAATATTCTACTCTCTTTATTGTTTGAATGAACAAATTTCAATTTATAACAAAATAGGAATGTTGAAAAAACTTCGGAAAGAAATTAGTATACCTTTACTGAGGACTAAACATGTCAAACGATATGACAAAACTTAAGACAACTTTTACATGTTTTAAAACTTTAAAATCATTAAAAATGTATGGTTTTCAACATTATAAGAGTTAAAGATTTTGATTACATGAACTGATTTGATTATATGACCTAATCAGGTTGGTATTTTAAGCAAAGTATGAATGAGAAATGAGTGTAAGATAATTGTGGTCCGATCTTGTAGTCTTGTTACCGACTAAGGCTGGCATGTTCCTTAGACAGCACTGTTAATAGCCCAACAGCCAATGATATCTTAGGGATACCAATTTAACGTGAAACAACGATTGCCTCTAAATTACGAACTGGTCTCATTTTGAGGATGGTCTTTGCGGATTAATGTAGCATTGAGTAGTGCGGACACTACATCCACCGACCACCGCTCACAACTATCCAAGTAGCTGGATTAGAGGACATCCCACCGACCCAGTCTGAAGAAATAACTGAAGAATGGCTGCAAGGATCGGTTTTAAATTTGCAACGTACATTGTTTGACACCCTGAATATCATGAGTTAAATATTTGAAAGTATTCGTGTAGCCATTTATTTTAAATTATTGTTAAATATTACCAGATATTACCTATGTCGATTTACATAGGATAAAGTTCAAAATTGTAATTTTTCTTAACGTTGACGTGAGGCGTTCACCGAACCGACTTGTAATAAGTTTTACATGAACTTACATTGCCGAAATAACAGCTTAGAATGTAAATAAAAGGTATCAGTGGACTGACACATACTTTCTCCCTTAAGAAAATTTAAAAACAATAATCTGTAATGAAACTATAATATGCTTTAAGGTATTTATAAATATCATTTAATATTTTATTGTTTCAAAAATAATCATCCAATATCTGAAAATAACAACAAGAGAAACAAAGTTAAAATTCGGAATGAACACTGCATACCAAGTTTAATGGAAAATGGTTGGGAGATAAGGAATAAATTGATTTTTTAATATTCTCCATAAGAATAATATTGGACGCTCTCAGACAACGTACTGAGTTTACCACCGATATT
Organism: Nephotettix cincticeps; assembly: GCA_023375725.1. Lineage (NCBI taxonomy): Eukaryota > Metazoa > Arthropoda > Insecta > Hemiptera > Cicadellidae > Nephotettix > Nephotettix cincticeps. The sequence continues at coordinate 5,216,689 of CM041785.1, forward strand.
AAATTTAAATTTTATCTGGAACCGTTAATCGTCGACTAGTGATTCAAAATACTAATTTATTTAGTTTTGGCTGGTTTCAATAGTGGTAGTCAAATTATACTTTACCTTTGTTGCATTCGCAGAAAAATATGAAATTCTTTTTTTTACCTTTAAAAACCCATAACTTTTAAACACCGATGGTTTGAGAAATGTGGGTGGTGTCATTTTGTTTATCTCATCAAGGACTATAAAATATATAATTCATAAAAATCGTTTGAGCCGTTTTTGAGAAATTTTTATTTTACGTGTTTTTGGGGTTTAAGGGTAAAATACCCTTAAGAACCAACAATTCAAAAATGAAAAATGTTTCGAGATACTGTGGATTGTTACCTACATACCAAATTTCATGAAAATCGGATCAATAGTCTCGTCTATAGGTATCTGCACATCCCCCCCACACACAGACATTATTCTTAAAACATTTTTTTCAATTCAAGCGCACTATTATCTAGGCTTTTGCAAATCACCATAGACACACAGTTAGATATCACCCTAAAACCACTAATTTGATTGAGTGGGCACTATAATGGATTTATCTACCAGAAACTCAAATTTGAAAATGCTGACGAAATTAATACTTTATCCTTATACCATCGTAAGGGAGGAGAAAGTAAAAATCAATGGTTTACCCTCTTTCTGCTGTAAGCTACGTGACCGGTTGCCACTGTGGTGAATTTATTGCGCAGACGATATGGGTTCGAACCCGCACTAGGCATGAATTTTCGATATTAATTTTGGTTTGTTGCTTTGCAATATTATAAGCTACTTTCCACGGTGGGGTCTTTTCTGAGTTCGTGTATTCCATTATACGAATACCTCAACGTACTACAAGTATATACTGTTACCATCATTTGCTTAACGAAAATTTATGAAAGAAACCCTTTTGAAGTTCAGCATAGTGATAAATAAGAAATAGTGACCTATTGTTAATTCATTCACCATCCGCAAACAGTTATATATTAACATTTCGTTATTCAAATACTGAAGAAACAGCCGTCTGATTGCATAATTATCCAGCTTTTTGTCACTGACACTGGCAGAATGCTAATGACAGTGATCCGAGAGAAGATGAATTGTTGATGAAGTGTAACTGAGTTGGCATTTGTCTTCTACGGTATAATTGTTTCAAGCAGCAACGAATTTCCGCTCAGCAATCTGAATAATGGGACATCACAGAAGACACAGCACTGTATACTGACGATTTATTCCTCCTTAAAAACATTTTATTTACAGTAATACATACATCTTCTCACTTTTACTTTTATAATTTAAATTAGTAGCAAGCCCGTGCTTTTGTACGAATGGACTCTGTTTTGAGAAGAATGATACCTATTATTTAATCGATATACACATAATGTAAACTGTATTAAATTATACAATACTTATCACTAATAAAATTTGTTATTATTATGTAAATATCACTGGACAGTTGGTTATTTATTTCTGTTAAATGTCTTCGATGGATATTCAGTGAAACTTTGATCATAATGTGGCTAATATTTCTAAAAATGAGTCAATTTGGTTAATCGATCATATTCAATTTTTTAAATTGGTTGGTTGGTCAAGAACGGATGGTTATTAGGTCAATATCGGTTGGCCAAGTTGGTTAGTTGGCCAAGATTGGATGCTTAATAGGTCAATTTTGTTTGGCCAGGTTGCTTAATTGGTCAAGATCGATTGGTTTAGTTCGTTACTGAGTCAATATTGATTGGTTAAGCTTGTTAGTAGGTCAATATTTGTTGTTATTGTTCATTAGTAGGTCGAGATCGGTTGGTAAATTAGGTTAATCGGTAAATATCGGTCAATCTAGTTGGTTAGTCTGACAGTATGATTGTTTAGTATAAAAAATAGATTGTTAAAAAAAATAAATTTAGATTAAGATTTATATTCTTAATGTATGGTTGTCGAAGTTCGTTATTGAGTCAAGATGCCCTTGGTGGTGCATGGTGAGCGATAAGTTTAATTCGATGCTTGCCATCGTTGCGAGTAATCGCCGAGAACGCATATCGATATTGATCTGGCGGTCTGGTCCACAACCACACTTATCCAATTGGTTTCTCCCGCATCAACAAGACCTCCCTCAGAGATCTACCGGCCGCAAATATCATTACTGTCTCCTCCCATCGGATAAAGAATTACGCAGCTAGACTTTTCACTTTGGAAACTTAACATTTATAAGTTATACTCTTGGTGACTTCGGAACTGTATTCAAATCCTCTAACGGATATGGTTTGGAAAGAACTTCCATAATAACAATATCGATGTATTAAAGTATAATCATTTGGCCTTTATTGATGCTTGTCGAATCTATAGATTACAAAATCTATAGAATTTTATGATAACAAGGACAGGGTGTATACCGACCTATGTAAAAAATGTATTTACTTTCCTTCGGAAAGTAGCTTAGATTATGGATATGTGTAAAGAGAATACTTTAGGTTCCTCTCAGACCTTATAACCAAAAGACGTCACTTCGAATTCAAATTTCGGTCTGACAGATTGCTAACACCCCCCCCGCACCCTAGAAAATATGCTAATAAATATAAATTTCCCGTTTTGATCATTTCTGTATGAGTTTAGTGTACATATAATAATGTACTAAATCTAGTGGTGTTTGAAGACACGTATAAGTGTCAACTCGTTTACAAGTTGTGTACAAGTAATTTATTTTGTTGCGGGTAACAAACACGGTACGAATAACCCAAAAGGTCCACAGGATGGTTAAACACCCCTCTCTTTCTAAAAAGTGGTCTCTCTAAAATTTTTGAAAAAAGCCAATTAGTGTTACGTTAGAGGTCAGAAAGAGATGCGTGAAGAATACAAGGCGCGATCAAGGGATCAGAAGCGAGCAGGGTGGGCTCAACACGTCACTCGTCATAGAGATCCTGTGCCCCTAATCACACGTGCAATAATCAAGCTTTATACCGTTTAGGGGTAGCGAAATCCAAGATTAAAGAATTTTCAGGTACTAAACCGTTTTGGGATACATTGGTAACACTTTATATAATTTGTTAAGTTCATTTTAGCGTTGATTACTAATAATTAACAATTATCGTACTTTTTCAAACGTGTTTTGAAACTGAATAGTTTTAACACGTTCTAAAGAGTCCAATGCGTCAATAGTAAATTATATTTCTTGTTTATTAGCCAGATTTTTAGAGACTTCAAGAGCTAAATTCATTAGACAATGTATTACTGACGTATATTCCAATTACTTTTATTTTGTAATGGTGTCACACTTGTAACAAAATAATACCTAGAAGTTTACCATATATTTTATGTTTTTAAGGGTATGAAACTAATTTAATGAATAAATTAATTAATTTAAAACATTTCCTTATTAATTTTTATTAATACATACTACATAATTAATACGTTAGCATTATTCAAAAAAATAAATGCAATATACGTATTAATTTGAAAAAGCACATTTATTTAAAGCATGTTAAAATGCCAATGTGCATAGCAATGTAGCTGGACATTGGTATGCAATACCCACGTTTACCCACTTTTTTCATAACCCACTTTTACTCTATAATATGATCCTGACCTATTCCTATCAACAAAGAAGTTTTAATATTGTGACCGGACTACCCTGACAAAATTCGTTAAAGTAAACCGCACGAAAGTAGTTCGATTAGAGTCAGTGCGGTGTTGCCAGATCGTCCTATTCTATAATAGCATATGGTTACGTCAGCTGATAGGCTAAATGAAAACTGGCAACACTGCTATGCAAGAGGGGGTGAAGGAGAACCAGCTGTCTAAGATCTCATCGGACTAAGTTCGTGTGGTTTACTCCAGTCAGAAAGCAACACGAACTGTCATCGTAATAAAATAAACAGATGGAAGTTATATGTTAAATTTAAGGGGTCATCGCAAATTTTAGAGTCTTGTGTTTTTAAAAGGCTAGGAAAAAAGACGCCGTGAAATCACAATTTCACAGTGTCGAATAATTAGAAAATTGGACGGTTTGAATGAGTACAAGTTATTGATGTTGTAAACAAACAGCATACGCCAGACCAAAGAGCATATTGTATGACCAATGGTCCATCTGAGACGTCAACGAATTGCAGGATCAAGTGAAGTGATGCGTTGATCCCAACCACCCTTCCCCCCATCCAATCAGCTGATTGTGCTGCCCGGCGAAAATTAGATGGACGTCACCTAAATGGATAAAATATGTAGTCAAAGGTATTTGATTCAGGATTTAGCCTGTTTCATACAAGTGAAGTATTAATAATTATTTGTAATTAAAAAAAGTTTTTCTAAGGACAGAGTAAAGTTATTTATATAGCCATTAGATTTATCACGAAATTCATGTCGGAATTTTGTTCACCGATTGAACAGACGCGAATGAAATATACTTGATCACGTTTTTATTTGATTTCCCTCTGAATTGCTTTTTGATGTTTCAGTTCGTTTTAGTGAAGACGCGTTTTTGTTTTATCGTAAATTATTGTGAAACAACATAGGTCGTATAAATGTACGACACTAATTAGGTACTATATAAACTGAGAAGAATGTCTTGAATAAAATTAAACACTATTAAAGTTGATTGTAATGTGTAATATTAGGTTTAAGAGTTAAGGAGAATTTTGTAGATTTTTAAGATATTTATTAGAATAAGTAGACGAATTTATTTGGAAAAACTGCAGTTTATGTAAAAAATATGAGTATATATTTCAAATATAAACTTACTTCCATTCATCCAAAAATATAGATACTGCATAAAATGAACATACTATGAATAAAGTCATTTTTTACATACTATTATATTTATCAATGGCAAATCTACTAATATTACTATATAAAAAAATCAATACTGCTTTATTTAAAGTAGAATTAAAAAAACATAGGAAATTCAACGATGCGCTCTAGATCTTTAAAAGAAGAAAAGTAAACAAGAAATTCCCGCAAGATGTGACAACCTCTCATAACTGAAGGGTCACTTTAACCCCCCCCCACTCAAACCTACCCTTACACTTGGCCGAGTAGAGGCCAAGGGGTTGTAATCGCCTGTTTGTGGAGACAGTCATATGTATGAAAACACCTTAACTGTAGCATTTCCTTCCAAAGTCGCAATTTATTTTTAGTCCAAATTTGCCGATTATTAAAATTAACTAAGATATTTTGCCACGTAATAAGTAAATAAAATACCCCCGTCGCAGCAGACCTGCGTACTCAGCGAATTTCCAAATCAATGATGTAATAATAATAATATACGACAAGTTTGGTAAAAATCTGTCGGTAAACATTAGAGTTATTTTCTTATTCTCTATAATAATAACATGGGAAAGAGTATGCAGGTTTGCTGCTGTGAGGAACATTGAAAGTAGGTATTTCCAGCATAATCAATTTTTATTTTGTCAATTAATACCAACTTTTATCAACATCTGTCCATAAATAAAGGAGTTTTCCTATTCTCCATATGATTAACATGGGAAAAGAGTATGCAGGTTTGCTGCCATGATAAACACATAAACTATGATTGTTAAACATAAATGCATAAATCTCAACCACATGAAGCTAAATATTAAGTTTTATCCAGAAATATTGGTTAATAAGTGAAATATTAATTTTTCCTTATCCTTCATAAGATTAACATTGGAGCCTCAAAATACAACGTACTGTGTTTAGATTTTTTTATATCTCGGTAACCGTTGGAGATAGAGAAAAACTTTAAGAAACTTAATTGTGTAGCTTTTTAAGCTGATTTTAATGGTAAAACATAAAATTAGAAAATTTTAAAACTTACATGTGAAAAACGCAAAAAACCCCATTTTGGGGTACAAAACCCCCCCAAACTACCCGTTCCCATTGACCGATATGTCTGGTTTACGAACTCGTCCGAGCATTTGTAGGAATACACGTCTCTACCAAATTTGGTCTTCATCGGACCATTTTTACGAGTTATCGTGTTCACAGACACATATACATATATATACATATATATATATATATATATACACATATATATATATATATATATATAATTTTAACGACTATTGTTTTTGGTCTCTGGGCACCTAAAGAAGAAAAAATAACATGGTCTCGGGCTTAAGTCTTACCATGAGACCTACGGTAATAGCTACTTCCCTATGGGAAATTCGCTAAAAATTAAAAACTTAATGACAGTAATTTTAAGATAAATAACTTCGGAATTATTATGATGAAATAAAACTCTTCAAATGGGTAGTAATACGAGTTTACAGTGGTTTTTATACTGAAAAAAATAAACTCACATATATTGTTGATAAACTTTGCGCTGTTTGAAAAGAATGGAGAAGAAATATGCTTAATTTATCTGTAACTAGTACATAACATGGGAAAGAGTGTGCAGGTTTGCTGCTGTGAGGAACACTGAAATTAGGCATTTCTACCATAAAATTTTTATTTTGTACATTTATACTAACTTTCATCAACATCTTTCCACAAATTAAGTAGTTTCCTATTCTCTACATGATTAACATGGGAAAAGAGTATGCAGGTTAGCTGCCTTGATAAACACATAAACTATTATTTTTAAGGATAAATGTATGGATCTCAACCACATGAAGCTAAATATCAAGTTTCATCCAAAAATATTAGATAATAAGTGAAACATTAATTTTCCTTATCCTTCATAAGATTAACATTGGAGCCCCAAAATACAACGTACTGTGTTTAGATTTTTTAATATCTCGGTAACCGTTGGATATAGAGAAAAACTTTAAGGTACTACATTGTGTAGTTTTTGAAGTTGATTCTAATGGTGAAAAATAAAATTTGAAATTTTTAAAAATTACATATGAAGAACGCAAAAAACCCAATTTTTTTAGTACAAAACCCCCCAAACTACCCGTTTCCATTGACCAATATGTCTCTGGGCACCTAAAGAAGAAAAAATAACATGGTCCCGGGCTTAAGTCTCGCCATGAGACCTACGGTAATAGCTCCTTCCCTATGGGAAATTCGCTAACAACAAACACAAACAATAACATTGAAAATAAATCAGCTGTTTCAATAAACAGATGAATACAGCAAACAATATAAAGGCAAGAGGCAAATATATCAAAATTTAATACTGATTAGACCCATTGCAGCTTTTCTATATTATAAAACGTAAATACTTCAAAACTATTATACTCCAAGAAATTTACAGATAAAATTATAGTTTTATTTATATGAATATTTAATGTTCACCCTGTATTGAAAATAGATCCATCGGAAGTATTATTAGCTTCGTATTCAGAGGGAAAATGCATTTCAAGGGGTAAACGGATCGCCCTAAGATGGTTTGAGAAAGACGTCTAAAAGAAAGGGGAAGTAAAGATCTACTTAGCTCATTGTCTCGCTATTACTCGAGCTAAGCCGGCTTCTTCGTTCAATTGGAGTCTTACAGGCCGCTCGCAAACAATATACTCTAAACTCTCCGTTTAACAAAGCTCTACTGCGAAAAGTCATTTTAATTAATACGATAGAATAACAAACGCCTCTCTCACAAAAAACTAAAATAGTACCTAATAAGTGCAACGCTCTTTATTTAGAAATACCCCCGTTACAGCAGACCTGCGTACTCAGCGAATTTCCAAATCAATATAATAATATCTGTCAATGTAATAAATCTGTCGATAAATATAAGAGTTATTTGTCTATTCTCCATAAGATTAACATAGGAAAGAGTATGCAGGTTTGCTGCTGTGAGGAACATTGAAAGTAGGCTTTTATAGTATACAAAATTATATTTTGACTATCTATACCAAGTTTTATATACATTTGTTTACAAATAAAGGAGTATGAACATAGTGGAAATTAGTTCTTTTGCAGGACGTCAACACGTTAAGTTTTGGATGAAAGTTTCCCTTAAATTGCACTGTTCTTTCAAAATTGTTTAATTTGTAGCACCGAACTATGTTATTTTTAAGGACTACCTTCATATTTGACTAAAACATAACTGAAAAAATAAAATGTTAAATGTTATTTTTGTGACGTCAAAAAAAGTTCAAAATTATGACTATATCATTTTTATAAATTGAAAGTATTTATGAGTTAAAAATAAAATTTATACAATATTGTATATGAAAGAAAGGCCTAAAATCGATTGCATAATGGATTAAAATCGAGCCTGGAAATTAGATTAGATATTTGAAATAGCAAACAGACGACAGTGTAGGTCACTACATCAATCGTAAATTAAATATTGAAAAGAATTATAAATAAAATAATTAATTTATTTTGAAAGTCATCAGGTGTAAAAAAACTTATGAAAAATACTGAAAAACTGCAGCAAAGGAAAAAGTAGCTCAAAGCTGGAGGCAAGTTACAAATGAGAGCTGGGAAAGAGTGTAAAGTGTTGTAAGTGGTACATGACGGGTACGGGAAACTTGAAACTCGACGGCGACAACTCGAAGATTGATCACCCGTCAAACTTTTGTTCTCTAAATTCCACCCTTAAATATGTTTAGTGTTCAATATTTGCTCTACATAAAAAAAGAGTAAACCCCTTAAACTAGTATCGATGCAAAAAGTGCTCAAAACACTACTGGAGGAAACAATAACGAAATAGTTTGTTCCAAAACATTAATAATTATTTTAAGTATTAATTTTTTTATACGTCAGTCGTTGCTGGTGAAGATACTTCACAACAGAACACATCATGGTGCAACCGTCGCACTCGTCAGTAGACCACTACACCAAAGCACCACTTTAAGAAAGCGATTATTTGGCTATAAAAACATACTCTAGCGGCACAACAGCGAACTCCACGAGACATAGTTCATGCATTAGCTCGCAGATAGCAGCACCATGACGGTATCGTTGACAACGCATCGTCGAATAGAATCACGATAAATTACTTTTCACTTCCATTGCACGGGCATATCTTTCGCCACTTTGAGTGTTAAACAACGGTTACCCAGATAAGTGTATAATGTTTTATTTCCATTTTGTATTCTGAAGTTAAACACTGGAGTGCGTGAAGTAAATCAACAATAAACAAAGTAAAATTAATATAATAATATGCGTCTCGTTTTGGGTACGAAAACAAACGCTTAATTGGTCAGGTATTGGAAAAACTTAAAATATCAGTGTGCTCAGTAAATTGCTTTCAAATATATTTGAATGAATAATTGTGAGTTTTTAAGTTTAGACACTGATTTGACTAAAATGTGTTGTCTCTACAGATAAGTGCAAGCTGTAGAAGAAGAAATGTCAATAGAATTGTCAATTCACCAAAGCGATCTGCAATATCGAAAAGCAATCTAGTGGAACGTTGAATGAAAATTTAATCAAGACATAATTCATTCTCCGAGGGAGAATCGGCGAACGACTATTTATGGGACCAATAGCGGGAATATTAGAAACATCAATGCCACTCAACGCTTGTGATGCAAATATGTTTTTAAACTATAAAATGATCATGTACGAGGTCTAGTTATACTCATTAAACTCTTGATCGTATGAAATTTTTTTAAATAATGACTAATTTAAAAAAAATATGTTTTCACCATTAAACTTAAAATTGATCCTTAAAGTTTTTCGCAAGTCTTAAATCTTAAACCAGACATATCGGTCAAAGGGAACGGGTAGTTTGGGGGGGTTTTGTACCCCAAAAATGGGGTTTTTGCATTTTCCCATGTAATTTTTAAAAATTTGTAATTTTATATTTCACCTTTGGAATCAGCTCAAAAAAACTACACAATTTAGTTTCCTTAAAGTTTTCCGCTATCTCCAACGGTTACCGAAATATTAAAAAATCTAAACGCAGTACGTTGTTAATCTTAAGGAGGATAAGGAAAAATTAATATTTCACTTATCAATCAATATTTTTGGATTAAACCTGGTATTCATTTTAATGTGGCTGAGATCTATCCATTTATGCTTAAAAATCATAGTTTATGTGTCTACAATGATGAGAAAATGGTAAAATATTTAAATAGCTGCCATTTTTAAATTTCAAATTGGACCTGTTTGAAATTTTTTCTACGGTAGTTCTCTTTTATTTGAACGTACGTAATGAGTTTTATACAGATTGGTTGAAAATTTTCAAAGGTAAAAATTATTTTGTAAAAAATACAAAATGGTGGATATCTTGTAAACAAAGCGTTTTCGCAAATGAAAATTATTCTTGATTTTCTCTTTATTTTGACTTTCTCCGAGTTTGGATCTTAGCTTCCGGGACACCCTGTATGTTAACAGTTTCGGTGGTAAACAACAATCAATTGTCATTAGTGGCTGAGGTATCGGCCCACTCGGTTTAGCAGACCTCCCTCAGAGGTGCACGGCGCCGCAAATATCATTACCGTCTCCTCCCATCGGCGGGCAAGAGGATTACGGCGGTCGCCTCACCTGGAGGCGTGTCTGTTAGACATTACCTCAGAACAAGTGAAAATGAAATAATTATCTCATTAGATTATTAGACTGAAACGGTGGCGTGTCCTGGAATCTAGCTATTTGGAAGTTACGAATTGCGGATAGTTGTGAGCGATGGTCGGAGGGTGTAGTTTGATCTCTTTTGTAGATTAAAGACCATCCTCATATTTAGACCAGTTCGTAATTCAGAAGCAGTGGTTTGGACTCCACGTTTAACTGTAGGTTTCTTAGATATGACATTGAGTGTTTGGCTATTAATTAACAGTTTTGTCTAAGGAACATTCCGGCCTTAGTCAGTAACAAGCCTATAAGATTGCGCCACAATAAACCAACACTCATTTCACATTCATCCTCAGCATAAATTACCTAACCGTGTAGGTGGCCATTCCAGTTAAAAGTATAATGAGGACTGGGTTGTTCCGGTATTCTGTGGTTATAGGGCTTGCGTCATAAAGTGAACATCGTTGGTTCTATCCTGGTCCCGGTTGCCCGTGGTCATTGTGCTAAAGATCCAGGATCTTTAGCACAATGACCACAATGATCAGCTTATTCAGGTAAGCTGATCATTGTCATGAAACTCATTATATTCGTCACATTCAACCTTCATTCAATCTCATAAAATACCCGCGTATTCGGGTTGATGTCTCAAGAATTAGAATGTGAATGAAATTATCAAGGCAACATTTTTGTACTTCATAGGTTAGATCATGGATATGTCTAAATGGAGTGTTTCAGATCATCTAAACAGCTGTTCTTATTCTTTTATATTAAAACCCAACACAATAGCTCTGGTAGTTTCTATGGAAACCTGTTACATATTTTCCATCTTACAAATCACGCCCCCCATAGCTAAGACATATCCATGTCAAAATTCAATAAGTATTGGAATTCGTAAAGTTATGACAATAAAAGGTATCTATAACGTGAAAACACTAGGTTTACTAAGGAACCTGGAGAAACTACTCTCTTTTTTCGGCTGTTCATACCTTAAGACAACATATGTTGGAATGCAAAACAAAATTATTTCCCAATAAGAATAACATGAGAACATTTAAGGCGTATAGTGTAGATATCTATGGAAAAATCGTCACAAAAACTAATAGACCTTACTATTTTTGGCCTAAAAACCAGTATACCGAATTTCAGCTTCCTAAGTAATTGGGCGGTGGGAGAATTAGTGATGAGTGAGTTAGTGAGGGAGAAAATGGTAAACAGAGTACATTGTACAATGTTAACCTTATGGGGAATAGCCAAAAAACAATAAGTCACTTATTTACTTAAATACATTTCCAAAATGTCGTATGAAAGTTTATCTTATTAAGTTTTATCAATACATCCATAAAACCCCCAAATTTAATGTTTCTTACATCAGCAAACCTACGTATTCATTTTAGTTCTTACAGAGAATAGATAAATTGGTATAACTCGCTTAGTTATTGAAATAATTTGATATAAAATGTTGTAAGTGTTTTTACTACGTGAACATCCTTAATATAAACACATTAACATGCAAAACAACTCTCATTGTAGCAAACCTGGATACTCAGTACTATTTGATTACTATGATGGGAATAATTCGCTCTACTCACGCCAGCGTGCTGCGTGCGTTCTCGTATATATTTAGATAGGCTTACTAAAGAAGCTGGAGAAACTACATATATTCTACATTGGATATCTGTAATGAAAAATAGTCAGTGATAGTAATTATGTTTAAAAATTTTCTTCATTGATATTTAATCATTAATAATTTTTATTATTTTTATTCACTGTTATTTGTATTATTGCGGACATTTTCTTTAAGATTAGTAAATCCAAGTTTTACGAGGGGGGGTTTAGGTTTTTTCGGGATCTAGACTTTAATCCCGTTCTCAGGGGAGGTGAAACCTACAGCATAACAAAAATCAAAATCAGTGCTGTTTGAACTCCTGGGGCATGTGGTATGCAGAGTTTTTCTGTTTGTGTGACCTTTCTTGCTTGGTGTTTTGTGACTGAAAAAAATAAATAAAATGGTGTTTTTGGATTTTTAAGGACTTAGTCTGAACTATGTACTAATATTATTTAAGGACGGTGTTAAATTCAGACCCCGAAACGTCGTGAAACTTTGTTTTACTAATATTAATGGAAAATGTCCATAAAAATCACCTGATTTGCTGTTTAAGGATGTACAAAAACTGCTACGTGTATGCTGTTGTACTATAAACATTTAACCAAACAAATTGCTTTTGGTTTTTACGTTAAATGAAAACATAAATGAAAGCAGTTTTATGCATGGTAAATACAAGTTAAAACTTACTAGAGTAAGCAAAACAAACTGTTGCGAGAAAAACATGGGGAAAATGTGTTTTATTTCAGCACCAGCTGACACCACACAGCTGATGTTTACAGTCAGGTGACAGTAACCAACAGCTGTTCAGCGCCCCGTGGTTATTTGTGTAATTAGTACCTCTGGCACATCTCAGCTGATCCATGTAATAATTCCAATCTTATAAATACCCAGGGTTACATTATAGTCAAGGACGCAAAAGCGTACGCATGGTGAATGACGTAACTTGAAGTAAAGATAACTTAATTGTTTAAACGTTAACAAATTCGTTTGAAAGTTATATCACTTCTCACAGTTTGTCCACGACTTTAATGAACACCCTGTATAGATAGTACATCACCATAGTACTAGGTAGTATAGTTTAGATAGTATAGTAGTAGATAGTAGACCTATTCATAGACATAGTGACCTTTAAATTGACACTATGTACTAAATGAACTACTGTTTCCGATAAGAACGTCATGACGATTGATTGAACTTCACATTGACCTGATGGGAAGTGAGTGAAAAAGGCATAGGTTCTGTAGACTATTAAACATATAACTTTGATAATGGTTTGTAATCATTCGATCACCAATACCAATAACCGTTTATCTATCAGTGATCACCAATCACAGTTCAGAATTCACCGTTCACCATTCAACGATCACTGTTCACCATTCACCGATCACCGTTCTCAATTCACCGATCACCGTTCACCACTCAACGATCACCGTTCACCATTCACCGATCACCGTTCACCATTCACCGATCACCGTTCACCATTCACCGATCACCGTTCACCATTCACCGTTTACCGTTCACCATTCACTGATCACCATTCACCATTCACTGATCACCGTACACCATTCACCGATCACCGTTCACCATTCACCGTTCACCATTCACCGATCACCGTTCACCATTCACCAATCACCGTTTACCATTCACCGATCACCGTTTACCATTCACCGTTCACCGTTCACCATTCACCGATCACCGTTCACCATTCACCGTTCACCGATCACCGTTCACCGGTTGTCGTCGTACAGCCGATGACGTTTTCCCGCCAGGCCCATAAACCGCGCTGCCTCACCAGACTTCCATTTTTCCAGTCGATAAGCTCGACACAGCCACCGCCGTTTTTCTTCTTTATTTTTCTTTCCATTATCACGGTTATAGCTCCTTCTCTTTTACAAGAACAATATTTAAATTCTGATTTTAAAGAGGAACAGTGAATCTAATAAAACGATCGAATAACTGGTTATTACGAAATTAAAGAATAATTTTTAAATATTAAGATTCTAACAAGTATATGACGAGAATTAATACTTAATGTACTACTTACTTACAATTACGTTTGTCATCAGTTCACGAACCTGGAACAAATAGCATAAGATTAGATACACACCACTGTTCTATTAATGAAGTAATTGGACCTAAGTAGGATCATTAATCACAATGAAGTGTACTTGAAGACTACAAATGCTTAAAGAAAAATTTAGATTTACCATAAAGCAATTAAAATACAGCAAGAAAAATAAGAGTAGCCTTTATTTGGAACAATGTATGTGCAAGTTTTAATTTTAAGAATGATTGAGACGGTTTACATACATTTTAAGATAGTAGGCCCTAAAAATGAACTTGACCTTTGGATCTACTCGTACTTTAGTAACATCATTAAGATTTTTTATCTACGGGTTTTACGAAATCAACAACTGTTTAAAGTATGTAAGTCCTGGATGTAATCTTTCTTTACAAGCTACGTTGGGAATGCGAATATATTTGGGTGTATTTTAAAAAGTGGATTGAAGTTCTTTGTGCAAAGAGGGAGATTAGTTGTATATTTCTGTTAAGTAATCAAGAAACTAATTTTTAAGAACCACTTACGATTGTGTTTTATAAAGTTTAACTAGGTTAAGAAACGTTCACGAACTTTTAGTATAGAAGAAGTAGGTCTCATGGCAAGACTTTAGCCAGGGACCATGTTATTTTTTCGTTTTTAGGTGCTCAGAGACCAAAAACAGTAGTCGTAATAGTCAATAGAACACAATAACTCCCGTGAAATGGTCTGATAAAAACCAAATTTGGTAGAGACGTGTATTCCTACATTTGCCCGGACCAGCTCGTAATCCAGGCATATCGGTCAATAGGAAGGGGCATTTGAGGGGGGGTTGTCCTAAAAATGTTTTTTTTCGTTTTTTATATGTAATTTAAAAAGTTTTTAGATTTTGACTTTCACCATTAGAATCAACTTAAAAAACTACACAATTTAGTCTTTTAAAGTTTTTCTCTATCTCCAACGGTTACCGAGATATTAAAAAATCTAAACACAGTACGTTGTATTTTGAGGCTCCAATGTTAATCTTATGGAGGATAAGGAAAAATTGATATTTCACTTATCAATCCATATTTTTGAATGGAACTTGATATTTAGCTTCAAATGGCTGATTCATCCATTTATGCTTAAAATTAATAGTGTATGTGTTTATCATGGCAGCTAACCTGCATACTCTTTTCCCATGTTAATCATATAGAGAAGAGGCAAACTATTTTATTTATGGACAGATGTTGATGAAACTTGGTAAAGATTAAAATCTTTTACGCTAGATACACCTTCTCTCGGTGTTCCTCAGAGCAGCAAACCTGCATACTCTTTCCCATGTTAATCTTAGGGAGAATAGGAAAAAAGCTCTCATATTTGACGACAGATAATGATAAAACTTATAATATATTATTATTATGTTATTGTTTTGGAAATCCGCTGAGTACGTAGGTCTGCTGCGACTGAGGTATTTTAAGTTTTTGCATGTATAGATCTGGTGAATTCAGATGTCAGATCATTTGACATTTGCACTACAAAGACAAAGTGAACTGTTTGATGTCTATTGTCTAGTGAAGGACAGTGACATGACCCCTCTTCATGTGTATATGTAACTAGTACTATTGCTTGGCTGGCTGGGTGGTTTTGGTTAAAGAACCCGCTTCGTCATCTAAATTATTCGATCCTATGTTAGTTCTTGACACAGCTTTGTGATGGTTCAATGCTGGACCTAACTACCATTGTTCATTTGACTAATTATTTATGATCCAGGAAATTAGATTAGATTAGATAATTGAAATGTAGGTATTTTTAAGCCAAGTATGAATGAGGATTGAGTGTAAGATGATTGTGGCGCGATCTTGTAGTCTTGTTACTGACTAAGGCTGACATGTTCCTTAGACAGGACTGTTAATTAATAGCCCAACAGCCGATGGCAACTAATGGACCTATAGTTTGACGTGGAGTCCGAACCACTACCTCTGAATTACGAATTGGAAGAGAACACTACATCCACCGACAATCGCTCACAACTATCCACAATTCGTGACTTCCAAGTAGTTGGATTACAGGACGTCGCCACCATAATGATCATTTTCAGTATTTCATTAATCACACATTCCTCTCATAGTCACATTAAAATAAACACATAGTTTAGTTTAGTGTCTTGAGTATAAGGATGAGAATACTATACCATAGTAAACAACTGGCAAACAGGTCTTAACCTTCAAAAGTTAACTATCCTCAGCATTTTTGTTATAATAGATTTGTTGGTTATAATATTATAATAGTGCATAATGAGCAAGTAACAACATGGTTTAATGATTAACATGCTTATATATATCTATAATATTATAAAGAAGAGGTGGTTTCTGTATGTTTGTTTGTTCGTTTGTTGTGGAAACTAAACGCGAAAAATACTGAATCGATCGGTTTGAAATTTTACACAAAAGTAGATTACTCATATAACTCATAGGCATATTAATTTCCTTAAAGTTCCCTCGGCCTACGCCCTATAAACGTCCTAGGTTTCTATATTTACATTTTCATAGAAGTTCAACGTAAAATTACTCAAATGTCAACAGCTGTGGACACTAAAATTTGACAGTTCGGGAAGAAGAAGAAAGAGCTGCCATGACTGTCCTAGGTTTTAATATTTACATTTTATAATGCCAACATCTGTTTACACTATGTTTTGACAGTTTGAGAGGAAGAAGAAAGAAACTTCATTTTGTACATATAAACTTTTTGGATCAATATTAGTCATCGAGTTATTAGATCGAAATAGAGGAATGGTAAATTTCAAGTTTTCTCCCGATGTCTGTCTCTATTACGATCATCCTTATCCTTTCCCAATATTACTAAACAGGTGTTACTTTCTCATATTGTTGGCACTCGTGTTTTGTCATTATGTAAACATTAAAACATTAATTAACAATTTAAATGTATTGGTACAACTCTCAGTCTTTTTTTACTCGTGTGAAGAACGGACATTTTGGCCAGTTGTTGATAAAGCTAGTAGTGATCTTGCTGTAGGAAGTTGCTGGGCTCTTACATCAACACCATTACCCGCCAAAATGTCTACGTCATTCACACACTGACGTCACCTACACGCCTTCCCGCTCAGGATCAGCAATTTGAATTATGTAGCTACCATGTGCTTGTGAGCACTTTTTTCTATACTAGTACTGGGTGTAATACAGAAAGTAAAACAGTTTTAAAATTCTTAGAGGGAAATTTTTTAATTTTGAAATAAGTCTGGGCAGTATCCTGAATATAACCAGTGCTACAGATATTAAACTCCAAAATACAGTTGATTGGTGTAAAGATGTGATACTTCAGACATGTTGAGGAAATAAATATATCTATGTTTTCAAAAACTGGTGATAGTTGCAAATGTAGTAGATATACAGCTCCCCTGTACAGAAAATACATACTTATGATATTTCTTTTTTCTTTCTTTTTTTTGATATTTCTTTCTTTTTTTGTTTAAAAAATATTTAGTCCATGGTTTGGTTATACCAAACATTAAGTTATTCTTTTGTGGAAATGTTATAGAATTTACTCCATATTTCATGGACGGCAATCAGGAGTGTTGTTTCTACAACGAGAAACAAGAAAATGTTTATTTTTTATGATATAAATTATTTTAACTTGATCACATAACGATAACCCTTATAAAAGATTTCATTAATTAAATAAATAGTCAATAAGACATGTAAATAGCTTAGGAAACATACTCTGATTACTAAGATGATTTGGTATCTCAATAAATGATTTACATGGATTAGATTATTGATTATTGACACTACCGCGAGGTAGGTATTTTAAGCCAAGTATGAATGATGATTGAGTGTAAGATGATTGTGGCGCGATCTTGTTGTCTTGTTACTGACTAAGGCTGACATGTTCCTTAGACAGAACAGTTAATTAATAGCCTAAAAGCCGATGGCAACAGCTAAAGGACCTACAGTTTAACGTGGAATACGAACCACGGCCTCTGAATTACGAATAATTGGTCTAATTATGAGGATGGTCTTTGCGGATTAACGCAGTATTCAATAGTGCGGACGTTAATCCACACAAGAGAACACTACATCCACCTACTATTCACAATTCGTGACATCCAAATAGCTGGATTACAGGACGACGCTACCGTCCCAGTCTTTCATCCCAGAAAGATAAAAATACGAAATCATAGTTTTGAGCTGATTATAATAGTGAAAAATAAGTTTCAAAATTTGAACCTTTTTTGAGGCGAAACACTCGCCTTCGGTCAAAGCTACCTGCATTGTATTTTAACTTCTATAATAGGTTTTTGAGGTTTTGGAACCTCAAAATAGTGAAAACCCGGTTTTCTCGTTATATTTGCTTATTCCACCATAGGGACTTTACTAATACATATTAGTTTGAGAGATTTATTCTGGAGCCTGAAGATATAAAACTACTAGACAGATAAGGGCGTCTCCCCAAATGTCGCTATATTGGAACCCATTCATCACCCCGTCCCTACAATCGACTCTTGGACTATTCCAAGCGAGAATACGTCATTCGCATTCCTAATGAGAATTAATTACAATTATTAATATCCCGTTGAATACCAATCATTCATAACTACTTAAAAAGTAACAGGACACTCGTTAAAGCTTAAACGTTAAACTTTTTGAAGACATTTTTCAAAACTAAAACCAATTAATGATGGGTACTTTGTTTTCCTAGACGACACTTCTTGATATCAATTCTTGGAAATTGGTGATTTTGTACACCATTGTATATCTTGATTATTAAATCAAGTAATATTTCAAATTTATCCGTAACATTAGTTTCCAAACGTGTACCAAACTATTTTTACTTGATAAAAGAAACGATTGAGTGATAATATATATATTATAAAATATAATAGCTGTAGAAGGAAACACGTTAATTCTAGTATTATTCTCAAGTGGAAAGTGAAGGATGTAAATTCAATTACATTAAACAATAATACAAAAACTAACACTTATTTGCGTTTTACTATTCCTCATCAAATGCTAAGAGGTAAAGTAGCTATTACTCTAGGATTAAGTTACATAATACCAACTTAAATGTGATGTAGAACTTTGACATAAAATATACAATAACCTTCCAAATATGCCACAATATTCTGTAGTTTAAATAAATAGTATTAAAAGCTTCAACAATTAATTAAACATAATGACCAAAATTTACTTATAATATAAAGGGTTTTGCGGTGTTAGTTTGGTCAGCCTGAAAACTTCACTTGTTATTTCAGGAGTATGATGACGTGGTTTTAGTGACGTAGGGGGATCGTTTGAGTAATGCTAATTCAGTTAAAGTAGTAATAATTAAAAACAAGTTTTAATTTTTGAACAAAAATTACAGAAATAGTAGTATCGGCTGAAATCAGCTGTTTTCGGAACTGACGTTCCAAATCCTAAGCAAGGTTACATCCTCACCAAAATTTGTTTTGAGTGTTTTAGAGCTTATGGATATTATTTTTTGACCGCAATAAATTACGTTAGCTATGTACATTAACCAGGATCTCATGAAATATATCTAGCTATACTTGATATTATTTAATAAGTTCGAAATTATTGGTGAAACATTTTAAAATAATTCGGCTGTGATTGCCGTAAAATAGTTATTTATTTATTAAAATGGTTTAACTCGCAGGTCAGCATGAGTAAACAATTTTAGACTATCAACTCCTGTATATTGTGCGATGCAAACAGAATTGATGTGATCAAAAATAAGATTTTTGTTTTTTATTTATGTAACGCTAATTTTGTTTAAGTTTGATCTGTTATTGCGTTGGGCCAAGGTAGATTAACATAAGGCTGATTTACTTTTGGTCAAGTGGTTACAGCGCTCGTTCACAACTGAAGCTTAGGAAGCTGTTCGGGAGTACTTGGGTTCGATTCCTGACTATAAAAAATCGCAATTTGCCTTGTACATTTATGGATCTGCAGCAGGATTCACTAGGGTGTTAGTTGATGGCATTTATACATTTAATTAGGATCTCAATAGACTTCAGTTTAGCCTTTTGGCATGAATATGGCTTATCTCTGGGGAAGGAGTATTGGTAATTCGTTAGACCAAAATGTTAAACGGAAGTGACGTCATATATTTACAAGGACAGATGCATAGAGGAACTGGAAACATTCCCTTTAGACATAACCATGATCTGAGCTATTTTCCCAAAGGGAAGTTAATATGATTCAAAGTTAACCTTAGTAAACTGAGGTGTCAATTATTTTCAAATTTTACGCCTTACGCTTTTCAAACCTATTACGTTCAATCTTCAGCATCATTCAAGCCCATTATTCAATGGTTGTCGTGATGAACAAACACACACATTCACATTTATACACTTAAAAGAACATAAAGTTAAGACATGAAAATTGTAGCGCGCCGGACTAACTATCAGATCCGGCTTAATGTCGAACGCCTACCGACAAAGCATTTTACTAAGGTAAACAACTTTGAATCATATTAATTAGATTAGATTACCATTTGAAATGACGACCTACCCAGGTAGGTAGTTTAAGCCAAGTATGAATGAGACATGGATGTAGGATGATTGTGGCGCGATTTTGTAGTCTTGTTACTGACTAAGGCTGACATGTTCCTTAGACAGGACTGTTAATTAATAGCCCAACAGCCGATGGCAACTAAGGGACCTACAGTTTAACGTGGAATCCGAACCACGGCCTCTGAATTACGAATTGGTCTAATTATGAGGATGGTATTTGCGGATTAACGTAGTATTCAATAGTGCGGACGTTAATCCACACAAGAGAACACTACACCCACCGACCATCGCTCATAACTATCCACAATTCGTGACCTCCAAGTAGCTGGATTACAAGACGTCGCCACCGTCCCAGTCAAGGCTGTTTAGTGATGGAAGTAAATATATTTTTTGCGTATGGATGGGTTATTATTGTGCATTTAAGCTATTTTGGGGGTTTTCATAGGGGAATACTATTTTTGGACTAAGAAGGCTTTAAAAAAATCATTGAAGAGTTAAGTCCATTTTCAAACAGCCGCAATAAATAGCTCAAAACACCTGAATTAGTTAGGCTTGACGTTAAGATAATCACCTCCTATACCTCGGCCAAGCCTAGCCTCTAACAGGGTCCTCGCGATGACAGCTACTCTCGACCCCGGCCTCGCCCTCCGCCATCAGTCACTGACAATTACCCCCGGGCTTCCTGCCCTGCATCATCGACCCGTCAGCGCTGTGAACCATCAACTATGATAAAAACGTTAAAATTCATTATAGAGCATCTGACTCGCTATGTGATTAATTTACCGTACGCATTAATTATTTCGTACTTTATTTCGTCAAATTCGTAACAAATTTATACAATATCCACCTTTTTCAAAACGTTACGTAATCTATACAAGTCTAACAAAAATATGAATGGGTTGTAATGATTAAAGAATGTTAAAAAAGTTGTGTTCGTCTCGGAAAGGATTTTTCGTGCTGTTGAAAAATATTTCAGATACTGTCAACACTTCGTAGCTCAAATGAGTTTTTAAAATTACATAGAGTTTGAGCTAT
Organism: Nephotettix cincticeps; assembly: GCA_023375725.1. Classification (NCBI taxonomy): domain Eukaryota; kingdom Metazoa; phylum Arthropoda; class Insecta; order Hemiptera; family Cicadellidae; genus Nephotettix; species Nephotettix cincticeps. The sequence continues at coordinate 5,238,268 of CM041785.1, forward strand.
AATGGTTCAATTAAATTCAGTGAGGGAATGGAGTATAGAAGAAGATTCTAGTTACAGAGGCTAACACAAATATTTCAAGATCGTGCCACAATAATCTTATACTCATTTCTCATTCATACTTCGCTTAAAGTACCTACCAAGTTACATTACCATTTCAAAAGGTAATAATAATAACTAACTTTTAATTGGTGAACTACCTTTAACAAAACCAATTTAAGCACAGAACATTACAGGTCCATATAGGCTGTTTACAGATTATTTAAGTTTAGATTGTTTTGTATAAATCTATTTTAATAATTTAAAAAATGTTAGTAATTTATTTTTGTAAATTACTTTTTTTAAATATATTTTTTGACTTGACTACCAAATCTTGTTGTTCAAATTGTTCAATGTATTCAATACCAAATTGTTCAATGTACAAAGTAAAATAAAAAAATCTCTGTACTAATGGTATGGAAATGGATAGTAGATTTTATGTAACCCTGGTAATGTGTACCAGGAGGATATGATAGCGCGGATGTGATTCGCCTATTTTTGGCGACCTGTACAGGTTCGGGGAGGGTAATATGGCATACAAATTTAGTTTTCTAACCGATCTTCAAGTTATAGAGGTAATTTTTTCATTTCTTCAAGTTATCAAGTATTATTATAACCGTAAAATTACTATGAACTGTGTTTGGTTTTCATTCCGACCTACAAAGGGGTTTCCAAAAGGATGGAAAATAATGAGTTACCGAGTACATCGAATGATCAAGGTTCGAGATATAAAAAATTCACGGCAACATTAGCATTTAAAGTGTAGGGCATCAATGTACTTTAATTTTAACTAAAGAAGACATAATTCAATAAAATTGAATAAAGTAAATATTTGAGTTAATCTACGAAATATAATCTTCAGTTACAGGCAGGAACTGACAGAAGTAAGAACACTTGAGTGGAAGTCTTGGTTGAAACAGGGTTCATGGCGTGATGATGACAAATTCCAATATTGTCTCTTCTCGCTTCAATGGACTGTTTTGAGCCTTTGACGTGTGCTCTGTTGTTCCCGCCATAAATACGTCATCTCCCGCCACAATCATTACTCGGTTCCACCATGCGGAGTTGGCGGGAAGCTCTGTTCTAGTCTCATTTCTACTGAATTGTCCAAGATTATCGAAATATCACGATGTTGTGATCCATTCTCGAATTTGATCTTTTATTTACACTAATCCTTATTCCTGAAAATATTTTAAGGAGAATATGGATTAAGGGTGAGTGTGATGATTGTAATAGATTTAATGACTTAAAGCTTTGTTACTGTCGAAGATAAACTGATTCATTTGACAGAATCATTAGTAAATAGCCCCATATAAGAAGGACCATCTAAGGACCGTCTAAGGACCATCTTAGAAAACGTAGTCCTTTCCGTCACTCTGGTTCATCCATGGGGAACCTTGGTCCATCCATGGGAGGGACGTGAATCCATCCACGGAGAGACGTTAATCCATCCATGGAGGGACGTAAATCCATCCATGGGAAACGTGAATCCATTCATGGGGAAAGGAGTATCCATCCATCGAAGACGTGGATCCATGCAAGGAGGGGCTGAATCCATACATTAGGGAACGTGAATCCCATCCATGGGGGGACGTGGATCCATACATGAGGGAACGTGAATCCATCCATGTGGGGACGTGGATCCATCTATGGGGGACGTGGATCCATCCATCGTGGAACGTGGATCCATCCATGGAGGGACGGGAACCATCCATGGAGCAACGTGAATCCATCCATAGAGGGACGTGAATCTATCCATGAGACAACGTGAATCCATCCAAGGAGGGGCGTGAATCCATACATGAGGGAACGTGAATCCATCCATGGAAGACGTGGATCCATCTATGGGGGACGTGGATCCATCCATCGCGGGACGTGGATCCATCTATGGGGACGTGGATCCATCCATCGCGGGACGTGGATCCATCCATGGGGGACGTGGATCCATCTATGGGGACGTGGATCCATCCATGGAGGGACGTGAATTCGTCCATGGGGGGACGGGAACCATCCATGGAGCAACGTGAATCCATCCATAGAGGGATGTGAATCTATCCATGGGGCAACGTGAATCCATCCATGGGGGAACGTGGATCCATCCATCGAGGGTGTGAATCCATCCATGGGGAGAAGTGGATCCATCCATGGAAGGACGTGAATCCATCCATGGGGGACCTGGGTCCTTTCATTGGGGAATGTGGGTCCATCCGGAATTATCACAAAACTGTGAAAAAGTTTGTTTAGGATCGAACCGGCGACCTTCATACTATGTGGCTGGTACCACCACCACTGAACCAACTAACAAGATGTTAAATTTCATTATCTCCGTTACTTAGTTTGTCAAGCACATTTTATAAGCTTCCAAAAGAAGCTAGATGACAGGGACAATGTACTCTCGGAGTTAATGTGTAAACACAGTCCGTTCACCTGTCCTACTGAATCAGCTCGAGCAAACAACTAAACACAAACTTGGCTCCTCTGGCAATGATTTGTCTTGTTACTTTTTATACTTACTTAAACTTGACTAATCGCAAACAGTTTTACTGTTTAGAATCGTGCTCCTATTGTTCTGTTCCGGAGATGAATGGTTTCCTTTCCAAACAAGGAATAGCAAATTATTAAACAACACAAAATATCCGTGTATACATTATATGTTTAATTACAAACCCTATTTTAGATTGAGATATGTAGAATAAAGTGCATAAGTGTCAGTGATATGATCTATTGATATACAGTATGTGTAGGTCTAAAAATAATTAATTAATTTTTGAATTGCAGGATTAATTATTTAGATTTATATATAAGGAATATTAAAATCATATATAATTTATGTAAATTGTGCAGATAACAGATATAAAGGTTTGAAGACTTTGGTTTGCTGTAACGAGAGTGCCTAATATGATGAAAGTTATTTTCATTATGGTTTATATTTTGATGTAGGTTCTGGTTTACTCTAAGCTGACCCAAAACCTATAAATAAAATAATCAGTTCTCAAGTATCCGATTTTGAGTGGTATTAACAACGTTTTTGTCATGTTATGATCCATTATAATCAAGTGTATAGCTTCTAAATACTCAGTCATACAAGCCATATAATTCGGGCTAACCACTAATCTTAAAGCACCTCACAAATATTTGTTTATAAACTGATTATGAATGGTCAGGCATGTTAACTACAACAGCCCGAACAGAGACCATTTGTTAGACGGTGACAGGGTCTTGTGGAGTTGGGGACAGTTGACTGTGATGGGGACTAATCCTAGTGTTAATGACCAAACTTGTAACTCGGACATCTAGAGGATGAGCATATAACAGACCGGTCTATAGCTCGTACACGACAAAACTCACTTAATAGTGAGTTTTGAAAAATGTATTTATTGTTTAAGCTAAATACTTATCGCATGACGCGTTGTGGAGCATGGTAATTTAGCGAAAGGTCGATGAACCTGGAATTCCCAAAATAGCCACTCGACTCTGTCTGCTGTTTCAGTGTCAGTTGTTGAGTAATTTACCACCAATATGCTACGTTATAGTTTTGCAAGAATTTGTTAGGTGCTGTTTCATTTGTGAAATGTGTGTGTATTTTTCTGTAGGATTACCTTGAGGAGGAAAGCTTTCGTAAATAATGTATGTATGTTTAACTTTCGATAGCAATTAATTACATTATGACATTAATTAAATTGTGCTCATTCAAATTAAGTGGCGTCAACTCAATTTCCAGTTTTACGTTTAATTTAATAGTCTGCTATGCAGTTACAAGTCTCATTATTCAATTTAAATTGGCATTCATGAATGAACAGTGTAACCAACTTAAATGTATGATAAGTTAAAGCACATGACTATTAAAATGCGTACTGTAATATACTGTGTCGTTCTTTTGGGATGGAAAAACTGGAGTACGAAAAAGAAATTACTTCAATAGCTGTGTGAAAAATAAATAGCTTTACGGTTAAGTGTACGGTAAAGTTATTTAATAAATAGTATTTACTTAGTATGTGATTTTGAGAAGTTTTTATAAAAATGACAAGGGTTAGAGGGGAAGAGGACGATGAAAAATCGCATCTTCCATCATCGGGACAAGCGACAAAACGCCTTCGGGAGCCTAATTAGGAACAGTTCCTCAACAAGTCATTTGTTATACGAGCAGACCAGCTGTTTAAAGCATCAGCTACACAAAGTCTTAATGATCAATAAATAATACAACAAAAATTACAAAGATAAGTTTATTATTTTCTTTGTAGAAAATATAAAATGTTTTATCTAAATAGTTTAAATACTTATGAAAAAGATTTAGCAGGACGCATATGCACAGTGAATATTATACTATTCTCAAAATGACCAAAATTGGAATGTATGAGGCATGTAGGTGCCTCAAATATCATCCACTTATTGTAACGTTTGGCCCACCCTTGACTACTCAATTTGGGATGTAGAGGGTAAGAATTTTAATACATTAAAAGTTTTTTTCAACCAAATAAACATTCCATAGGTATAATATTAACATGGATACTATACATAGCTCTGGGGAGGGTTTGCTGACAATTTTCTCGACCAAAATTTGAAACAGTGACGTCATTAGGCTAGTGGTGTCATAGTTTGGTTATAAGAACAGCTGTTTTATATGAACTGAAAACATTCCCTCACACATCCCCTACAGGGAAGTAAATACTAACTTTTTTATCTACATGATTAAAATATCACATCAAAGTGGGACTTCTGAGACAGACGATATAAGTTTACTTTTTAGAAAAGTTTTGGGAATTTATAAAACTGTGTCGAAATTTTAATTAAACTAAATTATATGCTTGAGTTAAACAATTGAAATGACGACCACGTCTTTCATAGGATAGTAAAATGGATTTTAGTTCATAATAAGTAACCATTTAACTTAAGAATTATTTTAAGAAACGAACCAAAAAAAATGGCAAACAATCGGTTGATCTGTGGCAGTATCAAAGCTCTATGTCATAAAAACATTAGAATAATTAAACTCGCCCTTCATTCATATTCACCCTCGTACTCTCCATGTAGGGTTGGTGTCTAATAAGTAAGAATAAGGGAGAAATTTATTCTTTCCAATAAATAAGGCTGTTTAAATGAAGTACAATTCTATTAAATATCAAGCAGTATAACACAAAAATATCCTTTTGTCACAATACCAATTTAATTTGGGGTATACGATTAATGTTTTTTAATAATTAACGTTTTAGTATTGTATACAGCAATTATTAACAAAAATAAACTATAAAAAATATAAATTAAACACAATAAACTATAAACATTATACTATAAATTTGTAAAAATACTAAGTTTGATTAGAAATAATAAAAAGGAAGTGTCCCAGTTAAAAACACTATATTTGTTGTACTTTATTGACCCTTGTATTATTTGAGTTTATCTTTAAGCTCAAACAAAATTAATTTAATTTGAGTTAAATAATGTAAATGAACTGGGAACGTCCTTCACCTTTGGAATATTATTTTCGTAATAAATAGTACAAGGTTATCTAATATGAGTTGTGTATTCACGCAAGACATTATTTACAAATATTATTCCTTTGGAAGAACCCTCTCACAGACGCCGTTGCCGATACGGTATCGAACGCTTTATACCCCCGTTATACTGTAGCAACCCTCAAGAGAGCTGTAAACAGCCCCTAGACGGCCATCCTGCTGGGAATATGCCTCGACCGCTCTCGGTCACTTCGCTCGTCGATATAGTCTCTTATCAATACTCTAAAAGTAAAGAGAGACTAGTAATTTAATGGCCGGTAGGCGAGTCCAGCGAAAAACGGGGTAGTTCCTTTAATCGCCATACGTGCCGCTAGTAAGACAATTATTTGAATTGAATTTGAATTAGTTTACAGGTCAAACAAAAAAAATTACAAAAAATGTACGGTGATGAAGTCATCACACTGAAATTATGTATTTCAAAACACGGGCAAATAGCTATTGTAAGTTTTCAAATTAACGGAAAAATTGTCGTGATAGTAAGCTAGTTTTTTGACACATAAATACGAAATATTACTAAATTCAACTGACGAATTTGCTACTTTCACTGTTCTTAGCTACGTTAAATTTTCCCCAAACTATAAAATATATAGATATTTTGAATAGTACTTCTTCTTGAATAAAATAAAAATAAAATATTAAACGTTAATAATTTCCGTAAACAAACTTAATGGATTCAGTATCTTAGTAGCTGTCATATCTATGACTAACCTTGTCTAACAGTTTATTAGATTAGATTAGATTACTGAAATGGCAACCCAACCACAAGGTAGGTATTTTAAGCCAAGAATGAATGAGAGACGAGTGTAAAATGATTGTGGCACGATTTTGTAGTCTTGTTACTGACTAAGGTTGATATTCCTTAGACAGGACTGTTAATTAACAGCCCAACAGTCAATGGCTTATCTAAGGGACCTACAGATTAACGTGGAATTCAAACCACCGCCTCTGAATTAAGAACTGGTCTAATTATGAGGTGGTCTTTGCAGATAAACGTAGTATTCAATATTGCGGACGTTAATCCACACAGGAAAACACCTTACCCATCGACCATCGATCAAAACTATCCACAATTCGTGACCTCCAAGTAGCTGGATTAGACCACCGTCCAGTGATCAACAACGTCCACTATGTTGGTTTTTGTGTTTCCCAGTCAATGTGGTTCCTTTGAAATTGTAATAATATATTTAATGAGTCCAAAGTGATGATTTTTTCGCGAGCTCAAAGTTTACAAGAGCTGCCAGGTGGGGAGAAATCAGGTTTTCGTTTGTGCTAACTACAGTAAAAGCCATAGATTTTAAAGACGAAAACGCTGCGTCTATCTTTTTCTTGTGATTGTAAACAATAAAGAACCACTGTAAGAATAAATAAAAATTCTATCGGCCATTATGACTAACAAGAGGCCAAATATACGTTTGAAGTAGTTTACCCTCTTGGCCACGTGTCACATGAACAAACCAGGTTTACTCCTTAACACTGAACAAACACCCTTATCTTGTAGAGGACAGTGGTTGTAAAGGAAAACCTATAAACGGAGTTGCTTAAATCCATACATCATCGTCATTCAACTACAAATTTTAAACTAAATTACTACTCATTACTGGGTAACTCATGACTGCAACGGTGGCGTGTCCTGTAATCCAGCTACTTCGTGATCAGGAATTGTGGATGGTGTGAGCGATGATCGTGTGTGGATTAACGTCCGCACTATTGAGTGCTATGTTTATCCGCAAAGGTGATCCTCATAATTAGACTAGTGTATGTAGATAATATATACTTAACTAAAAACTCGTCCAATCAACGTAAAAAGTGTTGACTTTAAATGCAATTGCCTGTTGGGCTATTAATCAACAATCCTATCTAAGGAACATGTCAGCCTTAGTCAGTAACAAGACTACAAGATCGCACCACAGTCATCCTACACTCATTACTAATCCATACTTGGCTTTAAATAGCTACCTGAGTAGATGTTATTTAGATTTTATTCCGGACATTTTCCATCACGATTTTATGTAAAACAAAGTTTTAAAGTTTTTTTTAAAGTTTTACGAGTTTTGTGTGAAACGTCGAAAAACGTTGTTTTACATGAAATCATAATGGAAAATGTCCGCAATAAAAATCTAAATAACATCAATCCACCATCGCCAATAATGAATTTCAGACAGGGAAAATACCTAGTTTGCCATTTCAAAAGGTAATTTATTAACTACATTGATCAAACACATTTTAATGCCAAAGTTTTGTGGTGATTAAAAATTAACAGACTCACCTATCTAGAAGGGGCGAAAGGAAATAAATAAATATTGTAGATTAACAAGAATACGATGGTAAGTGTGAGTAAAGTGAAGATTCCAGTATTTTATGCAACATCCATATGGTTCTAATTCAACTTATAAACTCAAAGTTCTATGGCAAGTCGAAAAAGAGACAATAAATACACCAAAAAAATATGTGGTAACAAGAAATTAGTTATAAATTATTGATGAAAAGTATTCCACATAAATATCGAAGTATATTTTATTGTGTGGAGTAATCCATAAGAGCCAAGCCATGCAGCTTTTTATCATTCAGTCGGTTTTTCAAACATATTTCACCCTCCTACGTTATTCCCTTCAACCCAATTGATTCTTCCATCTGAAAAGCTCCATTAAAATTCGCATTCATATCATTACTTTGCATTATTTTCAATTGTCATTTCAATGTTTTAAAGTTCGTCCAATACTCTTTACGTACTCTGAGAATGTTTTAACAATTTTACAATCACATGTAATTTTTTCCAAAAGTATGTACACAATAATAAGTTAGATTTGTATAATGTGTGACACGCTTATGTTTGAAAAAGGTTTCAGTACTTTTAGCAAAAAATTAACCAGATTAATCCTGGAAAATACTACCTAACCTGGCTTGCCAAGTAATGCGCAAGATTGTACACAATAAAGCAAGGATGTTTACAGTGCGAGCCGAGCAGAGTGAATTATAGATGTAGACAAAAAGCTACAAGAGCGTTGGAATGTCCGAACCACTTCTCTTATTGCTGTGGCGATGGGAGGTGGAGAGTTGTGGTGGAAAAACCATACACTATCATCTCCTGAAATATTTTTGTAAAAAAGCCACAATCATCAGCTCTACATCAGATTTTAAAAATTAGAGTTGTTTTAAAACAACAGTTAAATGAAATATCACAGACAAAAAATATTGCGAAATAAAAGCTAAACTTACTAAAGTATACTTGTATGAACGAAAAATAAATACGATAAATCACAAGACAGTCTATTTTGTTTTGTCACTCACAAAAACTCACATCACAATAAAACTTTCTAGTGTTTACACACACATATTTAACACAATTTCGCTTGTTTCAAAAATAAAAATTTAACAGAACCTTAGTTTTGTCAAATTCATGTAAAATTTAACAGTTCAAATGAAATGGAGCAGGAAGATAAAATTACAGGGGTTATGCACAAGCCCAGAGAGAGTGTCGGATTATACCACCACAAACACATCAAGTTGAATAAATAATATTTCATCTCACATTCCTGCAGAATGGTGTGTTTGCGTAACTCTGTTGTATGTTGAAACTTACTCACTATGTAATGGCAATGTGTATCCTCATTAAGTAAGTTATAAAAAACTGACGTAATTTAGGTTGATAATATTGATTGCATGAAGGAATGAAAGCGTGACGTAACTTTAGTTGGTACCACTGGTTTGGTGCAACTAAATTTAGGTTGACAACATTGTTTCAATCGATCAGACATAAACATGACTTAGTTTAGGTTAGTAATATTTGTTGTATGAAAGAAAAAAACGTGATATAACTTCATTTGGTAGAACTGGTTACAGGCAACAATCAAAACGTGACGAAATTTAGGTTGGCAATACTTTTTGTTGTGGGAGGATAAGAGGTTGGAATTGTGACGTCACAGGCTGGGGAATTCCGGGATCATAGGCCATACTTATATCAACCTAAAGACCTTATATCATAATAGGGACTCCGTCTTTAGGTTGATATAAGTACGACCTAAGATCCCAGGATTCCCCAGTCTGTGACGTCACAATTCCAACCCCTTATCCTCCCACCACAAAGTGTTTCCAACCTAAATTTCGCTACTTTTTGACTTTTTTAGTGCCTGTAACCAGTTCTACTAAATGAAGTTACATCACGTTTTTTTATTTCATACAATCAATATTACTAACACAAATTAAAATATACAATTTGAATGAATTGAATGAATGCAATGTCAAAAGATGGATAGGCCTAAGACAAAAAATTCAGTTTGAATATGAGGAAGTTGAAAAGTTTTAATCAATCACATGGAGTGGGTAAGTGCCTTCATGAAAAGGCGGAATCAATTACCAAAGGGTAGGTGAATAATGGACGTGGCTGTGAACAACATCTCCTCTGTGAGGCTTAGTGAAATGCTTCTTCACTGCGCTTCTTTCAAATCTTTAATGCTCACTGAGAAGAATTCCGCGAAACATTATGAGAGAAATCTTTCTATAATGATCTTGTGAAAGACTTGCTCCACTTTTATTTACAATTAAGTGCTTATAATAAAGAGTATATTTTACATACTGTTCATTGAGAATTAGATTTTTTTAAATTGTAGGTTCTCCTAAAAATTAATTTCAATTTTTACGTTCTCCCTCCTGTACGATAGTATAAGAAGTATGTATGGATTTCCTAGGAACGTTTGAACTAGAGTTTCTGTATATATCAGTTTTAGTTCCCCTGAATCTAAAAAAGTGATTTTTAGAATGGTGTCTGTCTGTGTGTGGGATGTGCAGAAGCATAGAGACGAGACTATTGGTCTGATTTTCATGGAATAAAGAAAATAGGTAACAACCCACAGCTCGGCCATTTTTTTATTTTTAAGGGTATTTTACCTCTAAAAATCCCCCAAAAACACGTAAAATGAAAATTTCTCACAAAAGGCTCTAGCGGTTTTGATAAAAATTATATGATTTATCCTTTATAAGATAAACAGAATTACAACACCCCCATTTCTCAAAACATCGGGGTTTAAAAGTAAATAAAATAATTTTTTCTGCGAAAACAATTAAGTTAAACTGTAATTTGAATGTCACAATTGAAACCAGCTCAAAAAACTAATAAATAAATTAATATTCTGAATTATTTGTCTACGACTAACGGTTTCGGAGAAATGTTAAATTTACTGTCCATTATTAACACAGCACGAGGTCTGAGAGCGCGCAATGTTGTTCTTACGTTGAATACAAAAACACTATTTCTTCTTTTATTTCACAACCGTTTTTCATGAAACTTGGTATGCAGCGTAACAAAACATTACCCAACAAAACTCACTCAAAGAAGCTTGGTATTACCTGGAGGGGAGGCTCCTCTGTAATGATTCTAACAATTAATCAAACATTGTTTTACTGGTTATTTTCAGAAACTGGATTATTATTTACTATTAATTGATATTCTGGAAAATACGCTATATTTACACTTTAATCAACACAAACAAAATTGTTTGGCCTCATTTTAAGGAGGTTACTGAAATTCGGGCATAATCTCTCACTAGACGTTGCTCACCAACAAAGCATCTCCGAATCCATGTTTATGTAAACGTTTTCACCACATTCAATAGTTGTCACCCTGTATATAATAAACAATCTAGTAAAATGTATAAAACTCAAACTGTGGTTTGATGGAGACATGACGTCAGCGACATCTGGCGGTGGACATCTGTGACATCAACAAGTGGTCCACAGGTGGCCCATTGATCTCTTGTGAGGGTCGCACTACCTTTCCACCTTTATTTGTATTCATGCCAAATGAGAGTATATTTTCATTCGTAACAGAGATGTTTCCATATTATTTTTCTACTGTTCTTTCCTACAAAGATGAATAGTGGATTAGCGAAGTTAAACTATTGAATTTGTTCGATTAGATTAGATCATTGAAATGGAAACCATACTACAATGTAGGTATTTTAAGCCAAGTATGAATGAGGATTGAGTGTAAGATGATTGTGGCGCGATCTTGTAGTCTTGTTACTGACTAAGGCTGACATGTTCCTTAGACAGGACTGTTAATTAATAGCCCAACTCCGATGGCAACTAAGGGACCTACAGTTTATCGTGGAATCCGAACCACGACCTCTGAATTACGAATTTGTCTAATTATGAGGATAGTTTAACGCAGTATTCAATAGTGCGGACGTTAATCCACACAAGAGAACAAACACTACATCCACCGACCATCACTCACAACTATCCACAATTCGTGACCTCCAAGTAGCTGGATTACAGGACGTCGCCACCGTCCCAGTCATTAATTAATATACAACTCCTACATTCTTTTGTTAGACACTGGGAGTACTTTAAGGTGAATATATGACCTTAGAATCCCAGGATCGTCTAGGACATCGCCCGGAACCGATTTACACACTACTTTAGGCTAGATCTAGTGGGTTGCGACATTATCACTGAGTAAAAAGCCATTGGTGATTGGCGGGATTTGAACCCGGCACCTTGGGCACCGAAGTCCCACGATTTACTTCTAGAACAGCGCGCTCCCCTTAAGGTGGAAGTCATTAGTGTATTGGAATGTCTAGCTTCGATATACTAATAGACGTTTGACAGCTTAAGCAATAAATATGGGGGTAACCCCACCCCCAGTAATTCCAAGCTTTTTTGAGTGGGTTTTTTGGGTGGTGTAACCTTACGCTGTATATATCAAGTTTCATGGAAACGGTTGGGAAGTAAGGAGGAAATTGATTTTTTAAATATTCTCCTTAGAATAATATTGCGCTCTCAGACAACGTACTGCGTTAATCATGAACATTAAAATTGACCTTTCTCTGAAACAAGAAGATGAATTCTACATAGTCGTTGAAAAACAATTTAAAATACAACTTATTTTAGTTGTTTAAGCTGGTTTCAACGGTGGTAGTAAAATTATATTTTAAATTTATTTTTCCATAGGATAAATTTAAAACTTAAAATTTGAAGGAATAAAATACCCTTAAAAATAAAACTCCAAAAAATGGAAAAAATTGTCCGAGGTGTTTTGGATTGATACCTATATACCGAATGCAAATTGGACCAATAGTCTCGTCTCTAGGCTTCTGCACACCCCCACACTCACAGACAGACATCACTCTAAAAACCACTTTATCGATTCAGAGGGCAAACAAAATAGGTATATTCACTAGAAACTTAATGTTTTACCAAAACAATCCTTAGGCTATCGTATAAGGGGAGAAAGTAAAAATAACTAAACATCCAAGTATGTATTTTTCCTTGATAATTTTAAAGTAGTTCGTTGGAACAGACAATTTATTTAACTCGATATTATTCTCAGTTCTACTGTTTTACTTCTCCCCTCTGAGCGGACACCACGGTAATCTACAGTCGTGGCGAGGCTAAGCAGCTTACAGTCACACTGTAGTGGGGGAGGCATGAGGCTTGGTCGTTGGCTGCGACATTTCAGCAAATAATCGCGCTGGCTAACTTTAAATTACACCTACTCATAAATACCAAAATATCACCTAAATAAAAAATTATAAATAAACCTACTATGCTAATAGTAAAATACTAATTATTAGATTAGATTAGATCATTGAAATGGCAACCATACTACAATGTAGGTATTTTAAGCCAAGTGTGAATGAGGATTGAGTGTATGTTGATTGTAGCGAGATCTTGTAGTCTTGTTACTCACTAAGGCTGACATGTTCCTTAGGCAGAGGCTGATAATTAAGATCCATCTGCACAACCATCTTACACCTATTTCTAATTCACACTTGCCGGAAAATACCGACCTGAGAAGGTCATCATTTCAGAAATGAATAGTAATAGTAATAATGAATGAATGAATGAATACTCTTCACTTATTGTTCTTACAAATTGATTCCCAATATTCATAACGTTGACCTCAGTTTTGTTCTATTGAAGGGAATGATATGACAAGAGGACCAGCCAAAGTATGGAGGGTAGAAGGGAATTAATGCAGGTTTTATTAACTTCGGGCCTGAAATTAACTACACATGGGCGACATCAGTAGGCAGGCATTGCTTTAATCAACATTGACTCTGCTTGACCCAGGCTGTCGCTGAATATTTGCTTTCTCACCTACAGTGAAAGCTCTCAAATATTTTAAAATAAATTCTAAAAAAAGTTATAGTTATAACGAGGCAGTTATATCTATTCTACTAAATTAACTATGGATTAAAAATCCATAGTCAAAGGTAATAGTGTGTGAGTACAACTTAGCAATGTAGTATATGTTTTCTAATAATTAATATAAAAAATAACCAAAACTTAGGTTTTTCTAATTATTAGGTAGCTCATCTTTTGGGATTGTTAATTGCTGTAACCGTACAGCAATTAACAATGATAATAATAATTATATTAGGTAAATATTTCTACAGGTAATCTATCAGTAAAACACAGCCAAAGTTTATCACCCAGAAAGCTAGAATATATTTTAATTATGTACACAATAAATCCCGTAGGAGTTGAGTTAAGAGTAGATGTTATTAGTTATAGAGTTAGGAATACTGTGCTAGCAGAAGTACTGTTGTAGTAGGAGTTACTGTATATCCTGTAGTATAAATAACGTGATACTAGTATAATGTTATCCATTATGTTTTGATTGACTCAATGTTTTTGAGCTACAAAAGACCGGGCCCAAAAAGAGGGGGGGCGAAGCTCGGGCTTAGTTATTATGTGCTTATAAGAATATACGTTTATTTATAATTTTGTGATTTTTTGAGGGAAAAACACGTTTTAATTCAAGATAATAAAACTCAAATAAGAGCAACACAGTTTGATATTCTAATAGAACATTATTGATATTTATTTCTTCTACATTCAATGATCATTTAGGTGTTTTAATTAAACCTGATAAAACTTAAATGAGAAGTAATTAGATTTTATGCAATAGAATATTTACTTTTTTTATAAATTGTTTTCTCTAAGATATTTAAGTCATGTGGTAGAATTAAATTTTGCAGTTATACTAAATGTTGGCATAATAATATAATATTTATGATATTGTTACATTGAACTATTGCTTATAAGGTGTAAAGTAATTTAAAACACAATTACATTGTACTTTTCAAATGTATGTGGTAGTTTTATTTGTCAGTAATGCAATCTCCGTAGTTGCATATAACAAAACAAGATTAATTTATTCTTTGTAGCAATACCGTTGACTTCAAAATAGATTACCTACTTGAAGCAATTCTTTTAAAAGAATCAGAAAAATATTTAATTGTTTCTTTTAATCTTTTTTACACACTCTCTTTACTACAAGTTTAAAAACTTGAGTGTTCCTAAGGTGTTTTGATAGTGATAGGTGAATTATTTTAAAAGTTTTTTTACCGTTACGTAAAAAAGTTTTTATATTTAAAGGCTCACACATGGAAACAGTCATATTTAAAGACATAAGGGTGGTGTTATATTATTTTAAGTCTAAGCCCTATTAACATGATATTTAAATTACAATTGGTCGTGTCATTTTGATAATCATTTTGTTTTTTTGTGTTTTCAAGGGTGAACTAACCATAAATATTAATAATTAAATTTAAAAGAGTCAGGGACTATTGTCAAAGTACATCCTTTGTAAAAATCCCTCCTTCATTAAAATCTTACCATTGGCGAGTTCTCGGGTTTGTTACACAGTTCTTCATAATTTTCATATACTTTGTAAAGGGGGAGTATAAACACAAACAAAAAATAAACCACAGTATACAACCACAGTTTAGTATATTCGAGAAAATATAATAAATTTAAACTTGCATCGATGACAGGGATAATATTTCGAGGAACAATTTTTTATGTTCGTGATGGATGAAAGGCTGCATGGAAACAGATTTTGTTCGCAAAGAGATTATTAGGTGAAGGACAATGCATAACAGATGCTAGGCACAAGAGGTAATCCAGGAGGATTCTGGTAAACAATGCTCTCTGTAGAGGATAATTTGGTAACGGACAAAAGTGACATGGAGTCCTGGTACCCGGATTGTTGCGTAATGGAGGCTGTAAAGGAAAATTAGATTATTACTTGTGCTAACAATTCATGGAATTATTACAAGCTCAACGCTCTAGTGACTGTCAGCTGGTCAGCTGTTTGTCAAACTAACTCAGCTGTTCGATTGTACCAACTGGTTTTAATAAAATTTAACGAATAACACCTAAATACTAATTTTGAAATTAGTTATTCGTCAAGTCATCTTGACGA
This sequence comes from Nephotettix cincticeps, assembly GCA_023375725.1. NCBI lineage: Eukaryota > Metazoa > Arthropoda > Insecta > Hemiptera > Cicadellidae > Nephotettix > Nephotettix cincticeps. The sequence goes on from CM041785.1 coordinate 5,254,027, forward strand.
ACAGAGATATTGTGTTGTATAAAGTACATAATGTAAATAAATATTTTAAATATACACTGTTACTTTTACAAAACGTCACACAAAAGAATATTATTTGGTGATTGGAAATTTCTTGTCAAATAAACTCCAAGAAAACAAAATTACTAAGTAAACCGAAGGATATGTTATGTAGTTTTCAAAAACCACATATTTTTCACAAAACTATAACCATCCAATGCCATCAATACTATCAATGTGTTATTTAATTAAGTTTTGAATGGTTATAAATATAATATGTGAATTAATTGATGATAGTTAATTTTGTCGATAAATAAAAAATATTTTACTATAAATCTTCAAATTTTAAGGAAATTAATTTTCTTATGCTTTTAATTATTTACGTTTGACAATTTATTAGATTAGATTAAATTGATCATTGAAATGGCAACCATACTATAATGTAGGCATTTTAGGCTAAGTATGAATGAGGATTGAGTGTAGGATGATTGTGGCGCGATCTTGTAGTCTTGTTACTGACTAAGGCTGACATGTTCCTTAGACAGGACTGTTAATTAATAGCCCAACAGCCGATGTCAACTAATGGACCAACAGTTTAACGTGGAATCCGAACCACGGCCTCAGAATTACGAATTGGTCTAATTATGAGGATAGTATTTGCGGATTAACGTAGTATTCAATAGTGAAGACGTTAATCTACACAAGAGAACACTACATCCACCAAACATCAACTCATTGAGTTAAGCTATTTTAAATTTTTAAAACACATTAGCACGTGATTTTAGCTTAAACATTTTTCTTTTAGGGAAAACACACTTAAAACATTGTTAATTTAGTAAATGTAACCATAGTCAAAACTCACTAAACAGTACCATTGAACTTTAATCAGAGACTCGCAGTATTTGTGAGATGAAGTCAGTAAACGCATTAGGAGGGTGGAACAGTCAAGCTGGTTGGCCCTCAGGTGAATACATCTAAGTTAGCAGTTTAATTGCAAGAGCGCGCCACATTCTTGGGGTTGAGATGACGAGCATTGATGGAGGGAAGAGGGGGTACTTTCGTATACATTAACCACCTAATATCTCTCCACATGCACAGTCTTTATTTAAAATCCTGCATTCACTTTTTAAAATGAAACTATATTGCAGCAGCTTTAGAAATCAGTAGTTTATATAGAAAATTGAATTCAAGTAGATGTATATTGCAGTGTAAAAAGTGACAGTGCAAATACATTTTTGGTGTAGTGTAAATAGAGAACTTACTAACAAATCAAAAATTGCTAAATCACAAACTCGAAACCCTAGAATAACACACCGGCTACCACTGGGTCGTGGAGGTCAGGAATTGTGGATAGTTATGAAAAAGGTCAATGGGTGTACTGTTCTCTTGTGTGGATTAATGTCCGTACTATTTAATACTACGTTAATCCACAAAAGACATCCTCATAATTAGACTAATTCAGGATTCGTATTCGGATTTCATGTTAAACTGTAGGTCCCTTAGATATGCCATTGACTGTTGGGCTATTAATTAACAGTCCTGTCTAAGGAACATGTCAGCCTTAGTCAGTAACAAGACTACAAGATTGCGCCACAATCATCTTACACTCAATCCTCATTCATACTTGGCTTAAAATACCTACCTTGTAGATGGTCGCCATTTCAATAATCCAATCATGCCTAAGACAAATGCAGAGGCATGATTGAAGATTTCTTCAAGTCTTATCCTATGCAGGCCAATTGGACGCATCTTAAGGTAAAAGGTAATTAAAGGTGAAGGTAGGTGCCACTTTGCTGCACTCTAGGGAGAATAGTGCGGACTAGTTTCTTTTGATTTCTGTAAAATCACATTACACTTAGTGTCGTCCTAACGTAAACCATTTGCTGCTTGTTGAATGATATATTTTGTTTTTGTCAATGGGATATCACTCAACAATGGGTCATATGTTTATATCCAGTGTTGCCAAATGTATTTTCACTTAAGTAAAGTTTACCCAACTAGTAAGTATATACTGTTTTATTACTATTTTGTGTTCTGAAGTTAAATCATTGGAACGCAACAGTAAATCAACAGCGTGCAGTTTACGAGACGAAGAAAGTGCAAAGTAAAATGAATTCAGAAATCACATGTTTTATATCCAACTACGAAAACCACCACTCTGTCGGGAAAACTTAGGAAAACGAAAATAGACAATTCATAAATAAAGGTAAAACTAAAAAATATATATGGTTTGAATTAAAGACTACGTTTTGGATAAAAGACAGAACAGAAAATATTTCTTGCGCTGGGAAATTCTTTCTCCAGTATCATATTTCAAACGTATTACATATCTTTTAATCTGAAATTCATGAAGAAGCCCCGGCAAAGAGCTTTGAGGGTAAGAAATCTTTACTTTCCAGAAACATAAAAAGAAGTAAAGCAGAGTAGAGAGCCCAATACCAGAATCGTATCCACTTCCTGTCAATAACACAAATTGGAAGTCCGAATAAGACAAAAACTAATTGCAATTTAAGTGTGCTTCAGGCACTTAAAGTAGTTTTATATCTTTGTAGACTCTTAGATATTTTTAAAAATAAGCAAATGTTGTATTAACCATTTAATGATAAGATTATTAAATAAATTGTAGCACAAAAATTATGTTCAAATATAGTAAGGTATGTTTTAGGTAAACATAATAAAAATATCGTGAATGATATTGCCTTATTTGTATTTAATAGTTTATACAAAAACAAAAAAGGCATAGTTTGATTATAAGTAATAATTAAACGATATAGTTGTTATAACATAATAATAATTAATCACCGATTAAATATATTGAAAATTTATTTATAAATGTATGAAATAAATTCAAAAGTAAATCTTAAAAATAATGATGAATTGAATATTTTTTAATTTTATTCTAATGTTTCTCGTTCTAATTTAACTATTACGTTTGTAATTTCGTTAGTAATAGGGTTTTAAATTTCGAATATATGAAAATTACCCTTTAACCCAATTTTTAAATAATTACAATGAGAAGATATTAATCATAGGGTTGTACAAGAAAATGCAGAGTTCCACTGTAACAAGCTTATTTCACCTCAAACATGTGTTGTTGAATAAGTAATGCAGATGCAAACACAATTCACCCAACACCCTCCTTTACCTCTCACCTAACCAAGTAGGAATTAATTTTTCTATTTATTAAATTAATATTTTTTACTCAACCTATTCAAGTATCATTAATCATTATTTTGAATCAATTTGTTGCAATACTTTATATTTTAGTTAGTATAGTTTTTTCCTCATACTGATTCAAAAACAGCTGTTTTAGATTCATGTGTTGAAGAGCAAATATGTTCTTTTTCGTCTTTGGACTAAACCTATTATTATATTAATTTTTTGGGTCCTAGGCCGCAAAAAATCATTGTTGATGATATGTTTGATTCGAGGCTAGCATTCGATTGTAAATAATCGATTAAGTAACTGCAACAATCAATTTTATTGCGTATTTTACTCCGGAAACTTCGTAACGCCTCACAGTAAACACTTGTTAACTTTAAGATTGGCCATGTTCTGAAGTCGAATAGCAATACGGCTTCATTGTGAAAGGTTATATATTCTGGGTCGCTGCATAGTGAATAACAATACTGAAACGATAAAACATATTAATATCATTCCCATAAAACAAATAAATCTGAGTGGATTAATTCACAATTTTCAAATCCAATCCAAACGAAACCTAACTGTAATACGGCTTTTATAGGAAAGATATACAACAGCTGATTATTATAATAAACGTAATAATATAAACATTGTAATTATCATATAAACACGTGACTTTAATCAGAAAATAAAAATATAAATACATAATCCCCCAAAACCGTTAACTATTAACGTGGTGAATAAAGCTGTTCATTTTTTACAGTACACATTTACTTCATAGTTTAACATTAATGAATGATTCAGATGGCATTGGATAGTAAAGCATACGGTATTGCTAATGGAAAGTAAACCAATCAGCTGTAGCTAAGAAATCAAATGTTTTAATTGTAGACAATTTGTAAACAAACTTACTAATAAGGTTAACATTAGAAATTTAAAACGCCATAAAATGGAAACTTATGGGGTTTTCGAAAATATTTTTTCACTAAAACCTTCCCGGACACATATAGAGCAACTTCCTAAAATTTCATGGCGATTCGGATGATAGTTTATCGCATAAAAAGTAAAAAAATCTACAAATATACATGCTCATAATAATAATATGACAGAAAATTCATTTTATATTTATTGCGTATTTAGCTGTTCATAAACTGAAAATTGTCTGTGTAAATATCTGCTACAATTCTGTCATGACAATAACTCTAGAATAACCTCAACCCTAATCGTCAAGAAAGAACTTAGGTAAGTAACATATTTGATTAGTATGTATTTTGTATATGATTAGTTCAAAATGGTCGACAACTATTGATACTAAATCAGGTAATAATTTTATTTGCAGACGAAAATTATAGTTCATCACACGGCTCAAAATTGGCTTTTAGATATATACTCACACATTTAACACCCGCTGTTAGCATTGTGCTCGTATTAAGAACGCTCGTTTTTAGTCCTAACGATGGAATAAACTATTAATATCCTAAATTTCCTTCTGTAGTAAAAATATGTTTTCATTTACTTCCCTGTGGGAAATACGTTGGATCATGGATATGTCTAAAAGGAATGTTTTCGGTTCATCTTAACAGCTGTTCTTATTCTTTTATATTAAACATTCAATGCAATAGCGGTTTCTAAGGAAACCTGTTACATATTTTCTATCTTAAAAATTGCCAACACCCCCCCCCAGAGCTAAGACATATCCATGTCAAAAAATGAAATCCAAATTTTTTCAGTATTCTCTTTTAATTGCTACTAACGTAAAAAGTTGGTTAAATTTACGATATCGTAGAGTCAGATAAAAATAAAAAAACGGTTGATAATTTGGTATCTTTAGCTGTTCTAAAACAATTGCTCTTGTGGGTCCACGACTGTGACCCAGCGGGTGTAAGGATCAGAGGACTGTCACCCTTTGTCTAAAGCCGCCCTCATTGTCTGCTGTAATCATCATCTGCAACCCCTCATCTCAAACCCACCCCCTAGCCCCCCAACCGTCACCCACACCACGGCCTTGGTCCTATTGTGCTGATTGTAGCCAGACAAATATTGTATGTGGTATAGTATCGTGTTTCTGTTCCTGGTGTTTGTTTGAAAAAAATATTTGAAGACAAAAAATATGCATTGCTTTATTACTCTGAGGTTGAATATGTATGCATAATAGAAAAACAAAACAAATATGGAATAATAATAACAATAGAAAATAGAAGAACAACATTGAGAATAACAAAATATCATTTCCTAGTTTTTTAGCGAATTGAACAAAAGAAACACAATTTCTTCTATAGTTTTAATGGTAAGACTGGGGACTAAAGTTTATCTCCGTTTGGGAGCCCCCAGATGCCAAAAACACCCCGTTCGCAGACTGCGTACTCAAAAAATTCAATCAATATAAATAATAATGGTTTTATTTTAAATGTCGATTATATATTTGTTTTCTCCAAAATTAACATTTAAAGAGTATGCAGGTTTGCTGCTGCGAGGAAAACTGAAATTAGACGTTTCTAGCGTAAACAATTTTTAAATTACCCAATTTTTTAGTACAAACCCTCCTAAACTATCCGTTCCGATTGACCAATATATCTGGATTACGAACTCGTCTGAGCAATTGTAGGAATAACAGTTTACCAAATTCGCATTAAAAACGAAAAAAAACATTCCCGGGCTTTATATCATAAATACGGTAATAGCTTCTAGGCCAACTCAACACAATGTTAAACTATAACGATATTATTTAAGTAACATATTTTCATTCTTATATCAAATTAATTGAATTATTGTAATCCTTGGCACCCAAAATGTCAAAATAATAAAATTTCGTTAGTAACTTTGAATGAATAAACATTGAATGGTTTAGATATCAAAGCTATTTTGAAATATATGAAAATTAACTTAGGATGCATACATGGTATTATTGAGGTATAAAAAATTTAATTAATAACATTACGCTTTTCGAGTTTTATTATTTAAATCTTTAACGTTGGTATGGGTTGGGACATTTTTTATCGAGCCACAAACACCACCAGTGGTTTAGAGCCCGGATAACAACGTTTCTGTGAATGGAATGAAAGGAAGTTTATAAAAGAGATACAAAAACGATAGCATAGTGCAGAGATCCCTGGATGATATTCTCTTTTGGCTCGTAATTAACGAATTGGACTTTAGCCCATGTTTCACTCATTTCTGTTACTTTTTGTTGCTTATCTCTCTAATTAACTTCTTTGAGTTATGAAGCCACAAGTTGGGAAGTAATCACGCACATTTATTCTCATTGGATAATTAAAGCACGTTTAATATTTTTAGTAACTAAAATATAAAATGCTTAAGGGTTTAATGAAGAAAAAACAAAGTTTTTTGAAAGTAAAAAAGTCTTGTAATAGTATATTCAATTTAGGATAGAATTTTCAAAATACAAAATTGATAAAAACATGAATATTAACAAGTTACATTCGAAGCCTTGAAATTTAATAACATAAACATCGTGGACACCAAAATATTGAAATACATCCTTTTTGTAATGAAATTACATGCAATTAAATAGTGGTGAAGCTTTTCAACACCGTACTTAACAGAATATAACATTCGCGTCATTGTTGGTTGAATGTTTGTGTGAAGGAGAGGTCCCTGTTGGACGATAAACAGTTTTAGTCGCCATTTTTCCACTCGATAAGCTTGGACCGTTCTCTTATATTCTTCCGACGTTATGATCCTTTCTCATGCCTTTCCGTTGTGTTACTGACCTACAAAATGTCTCTCTATGTGACTATATTGCCATACATAAGCTATAATAGGTGACATGTTTAATAAACGGTATCAGTGGAGCATTGAGTTAACTGTAAAAATTATATACATTTATATAACAATTATACTTTTCAATCTTCAAAATGTTTAACTCTCCGCCTTCCCCTTTCCTAAAAGTTTATAGAGATTTTTAGAGTTAGAAGAAGAAGAATTAGAGTCAGAGAAGTTAGAGTGTGGACTAACTTTCATGGAAAAAATTAGAAAAAAGGAGAAATAGATTTTTTAATAGTCTCTATAACAATGGCATCGGACACTTTCAGACAACGTAAACTGCGTACCACGGACAGTAAATTTATGTTGTAGACTAATGATGAAAAATACTAATTTCTTGAGCTTTTATCGCTATTTTTAATGGTAATATTCGAACCATTTAATAAAATTATAATTTTGTTCGAAAACTTAAATAATGAATTTATTTAACTTAAAACCAAAAGTTACTAATCGCCACTTCCAAGGTGTAATATTATTTGTAATACCAAGCACTATAAGCCATGAAATTTCAAGCAAAATAGTTACAGTCATTTTTAGGAAATACAGATTTTTCGTTTTTTAGAGATTTTTAAATTTGAACTACACTTTAAAACTAGAATTCACGAGAAGGAAAAAAGGCCTGTAGATTTAGTGGATGTACGAGCGTATACGTACATGAAAAATTTGATCTAAATCGGAATAATTGTGAAGGCAGTGGCTACACATTTATATACATACGAAGCACTAAACAAACACAGTTAAAAAACGTTTTTAGTTTCAGGGGATCTAAAAAAAGGATAAGCCCACTTAACACTCAAATAAAAAAATTACGAAAACAATACTGTAGCTTTACACTATTTTGTGCTTAGGAGAAATTACAAATTTTAAAGTAAAAAGTACAGAAAGAGTACATAAGTATTCGCAGATTTATAATTTTTTATCGTACAAATATTTAGAACGGGAGTTTTGCTTTATCGGAGTAGTGCCAGTAGGCTCCGAAAGGCTCTGTATGCAATGCTCAGCTGCTTTTGGAAGTGTGAAGGGGGACATTTTACAGCAGGTTGTAGGCTGTGTCAATGTTGATTAAAGCAATGATTTTCAGCCATGGCGTCTGCAACTGTAATTAATTCCCAGCCCCAATGTTAATAAAGGCTTGTGTAAAGAAGGAAACCGCCATACGTCGGGTCGGGAAGGCTTTGTTGGGGGGTTCATTGTTGCGATAGGCAGCGAGAAATTATAGAAATACGACGAGCGTATAAGTTGGCGCTGAGAATGTAATTAATAATTCGTAATTAATTTTACAATCAAATTCGTTTTGTAATAAACTCTACGAATAGGAATGGAAGTTATAATTTAAGTAGATTATTTCATCATTAGGACCAAAAACGGGCGTTTTTTTTTATTTTTTGAACGAGCACAAATTTATCAGCCGAGTCTGATATGTGTGCGAGTACATACAAAAAAGCTAATTTTTGGCCTTGAGGTGAACTATATTTTTCATCATACCTACAAATAAAATGAAACAAATTCGTAAAACAAAAATTATTACCTGATTTAGTTTAAATAGTTGCCGACCATTTTTGTTGCTTTATACTAATCAGCTGTTTTGTTACTTACGTTGTAGCAGTTCTTTCTTGATTCCTGATTGGTTGTTTAGGTTATGTCAGTGTTAGTTATTATAATGACCTCGAATCAAAAAGTATCATAAACAATGATACTTTGCGGCCTATGACTAAAAAAATCGTTGTAATAATAGGTTTAGTCACAGGAAGAAAAATAACAGCTTTTGCTCTTCAACACATGTATCTAAAACAGCTGTTTTTGATGCAGTACGATGAAAAATATTTTTAATACTAAACATATAACTTTCATCTGTAAGTATTACAAACATATATGCTGAAACACAATAAAACACTGAGTTTTAAATGGTGTAACATTTATTAAATTTAGTGTTAAATTTAAATTCACTAAATTATGTTTTATTAAGAGAACATTATTGTTCAAAATTAAAAATCTATTACTTTTAAAGAAGTATATTAATGTTTTATCGCAAAAAAATAAATTTGGAAGCTTTGATAATGAATCAGTTAACATTAATTTTACTTTATTACGCATCAAAATACCTTTAGGAAGAACACGAGGAGAAAAATCTGTTGATCTTTCTACTACTTTAATCATGTTCAAAAACAATTCTAGAAACTAATTTTTCGATGAACAATCACATTGTAAATGTTAAACTATTTTCTAAAATGTTTTTCAACACGGTGTAGAGAATAATTAAATAATACATTTCAATTACAAAGGAATATTAGTTAATTTCAAAAGAATTAAAAAAAACGCGAGTCTTTATAATAGTTTTAAAAGAACTGTGGTTTTTTGAAACCGCATTGATATTGTGGATTTAGTATTGTTGCGGAAGCCACGCTCGTCGCAGTAAACCGTTATTCAGATGCCCCACATATATTATTCTCCTTGGCAACATTATTCTTTTCAAGGTAATTGATTCTTCCATCTGCTGAGCACATTTAACCTTCGTATCAGTTTACTTTCTCTTTCAGATTTCCTTCAGTACTTTCTCTTACTCAACCCGGGATCGATATACGAGTAGTATACTTTATCAAATTATCATTTATGCCAACTCTAAAACAAGCACTTTCAAATTAAAATTTGTTTCCGTCCAGGTATTTTTTTTGTAATAATAGGTATTTCCATGAGACATCGATTGGAATAGGTCTCAAGACTTGGAAAAATACGGTTTTCGACCTACAGCCCTTCCAAGTGTCCATGTTAAATTTAAATAAATCAAAAATGGTATGAACCAAACTTATAAATATACTATACATTGATCATAAATTTTCATCATTTAAGATTAAATTATCGTAAAACAGTTCATAATTAGTTTTAACCACAAGTACTTTTTTCATGAAATTTATCAGCTCATAAAATGTTATTCTTACTCACTAATAAAAGGAAGTTTAATCATATTAACTTTTTTCCATGTTTAGTCTCCTGTACTGCATATTTTTAGATATGTCCCTACCTTTTCATGATGATTGAATTATATTATCCTATCATTTTCATAGTTCAATTTTTACAAATGTAATGTTTTTACTTTCCTCTGAGAAATTATTAGATTATATTAGATTATTGAAATGGCAACCATACCACAGGGTAGGTATTTTAAGCCAAGTATGAATTATGATTGAGTGTAAGATGATTGTGGCGCGATCTTGTAGTCTTGTTACTGACTAAGACTGACATGTTCCTTAGACAGGACTGTTAAGTAATAGCCCAACAGCCGATGGCAACTAATGGACTTACAGTTTAACGTGGAATCCGAATCACGGCCTTAAATAAAGATTTGGTCTAATTATGAGGATGGTCTTTTGCGGATTAACGTTGTATTCAATAGTGTGGACGTTAATTCACACAAGAACGCACTACACCCGACCATCGCTCACAACTATCCACAATTCGTGACCTCCAAGTAGCTGGATTAAAGGATGTCGCCACTGTTATGACGGGTTAAATGAGCTAAATCATGGGTAAATTAATATAAGGTAAATATTTTCAGTTTCATAAACAGCTGTTTTCATAGCCATATGAGTTCACTTCCATCACTCTTTTTTCGTCTTGCAAATTGCTAACACCTCCCCCAGTTTAGACAAATCTATGTGAAATCTTTTATTTAAAAAGCAGGTGTTTTCGAACTGGTTTAAAATGGGTTTAAGACGCGTGTGACTTCGATTAGACGTAAAACCTTTTGCGGGATGTAAACAAAAATCCCTTTTTACAGGAAAAAGTTAAATGGAAAGAAACACATGAAAAATAAACTGCAAGGTAAATACAGCACATTTTTGGAGGTGTTGTAAATTACAACACTTGAAAAATTAGTTTACGAATAAAGTATTGTCAATAGCTGTGAATGATGGTCAGTGGATAAAGTGTTCTCTGGTAAGAATTAACGCCCGCACTATTGAATACTACGTTAATCCGCAAAGACCATCCTCATAACTAGACCAATTCGTAGTTCAGATGCCGTGGTTCGGATTCCACGTTAAACTGTAGGTCCCTTAGTTGCCATCGGGTGTTAGGCTATTAATTAACAGTCATGTCTAAGGAACATGTCAGCCTTAGTCAGTAACAAGACTACAAGATCGCGCCACAATCATCTTACAATCCTCATTCATACTTGGCTTAAAATACCTACATTGTAGTATGTTTGCCATTTCAATGATCTAATCTAATGTAATATAATCTAGTTAAAGCTAAGCTTAACTCAAGTTAAAGTACTTAGTAGCGTTTATTTTCACCCAGGTTAACCATCGAGGCGCGATGACTTCAGTATAAACCTGGCTGTAACAGTTGTAGCCCTGGTCTGATATCGGTATTGGCTTTTGTTTTATCGGTTCTCCCTCCGATTTAATTTTCAGCCCAATAAAACCCTCATCCATACTGCAGGGGGTAAATGGTTCCTTCGATAAAGTGGGTAATTTATTTCATTGCAGCCGTCTTTCAATGCCATTTCCTGAGAGGTTCAACTTCGCTTCGCGCATTATGTTCTTTTGGATCGGACGGCCGAGAGGAAATCTGAGCTTCCTTTTGATTTAACACGTTTTAATGTAATTATATTCCATCTGAATTAATATATTAGAAGTTTAAAAGAGAGAAAGGAGAATTTCATTGGTTTTTATTGTAGGCATGATTGACCTCTAAAGTTTTTTATGATTTAGAATAACTTATCAAGTTTGCCGACTGTGGTTCAATAGGTTTTTTAAGCAAAATACTCAAAGTTAGTAAACCATTATTAAAATTGTATAATTAAAATTAGATGATTACAATTAATGGTGATATTTACGTAATTTTTGTAATTAGTAAATTTTAGAAGGTAAGGTATTGTATAACAAGGGTTAACAGTGCGGGCAGGGTAGGGTTGTTTATAATTCACGATGAGAACGAAGTGTGCGGCGGCTTATTACACCTTGTGGCGGGCCTAACTCTCGTCCACACCTGGGGTCTTGTAACTGTTTGTAGTATAATACTAAGGCTAACAGAACGGCAGGGTTTATATGTTTGCAATTCACACTCAGATGAACTTTACGACAAGACCATCGTTCGACGTTTCGCAGCTGTTGTTAGTTTCCGGTCTCGTCCAGTCGGTCGTGACGTCACATACGATATTGGATCCGTTAATCTCCTCCCCTTGTGACAGGTTCTCCATAATTTCTTACTCTGGCCACAATTACCCCACCGTTTCACTGATGAAAATTTACAGCACGATAGACGGCACTGTCACGGGTAAATATACGACACAATTGTTTGTTGCTATTTGATGTGAATTAAATGGATTCATTCTATGTACATGTACAACGAGAACATACACAATATAATCTTTGATTATACTAATTAAATAACTCTGAAGGAATTAAAATTGTAATTGATTTATGACATTTTGTCCTGAGCAAGAATTTAAATGGAAGTAAAATTCAAATAATTGGATCAATCAACAGTTTCACGTCAAGTTTAGAACCCCTCAAGAATTCTAGTATCTCCAACAATATCCATTCTAACTTAGACAGCACGCTGCCTCTTAGATGTTGAAATAACCAATGTGCTCTAGCAATGTTGGGTATGCCTGAAGTATTCTGATAAACCTCACCAACAGCACATTTTTCCTAGTATTGTAGCTTAACAATGGCGACTGAAGTCATTCCACAGATCTACTGTCTAATTATTTTGTTAGTTAGATTGTTTTACTAATAAAACAGACAATTATACTTACTTTTATCAATAGCGTGAAATAAATCGAATGATTGTAAAATATTTTAAAAGTGGTAAATTTGAAATACTTAAAGGTTTTACTACTTTCCTAACCATTCCTTATGGAAGCTAACTTTTACAATTACTTTTGTGTCAATTAAATTTTGTGTTAAAGAATGACCGAAGAATTTATAAACAGGCTAAGGGGGCTATTTTATTTTCAAATCAGCTTATGAAATAATCTCTAAATCCAGAGTGCGGCAAAAACCTACATAATTTACTCAAAGATGATCAGAAGTGCAATAGGGTTAATTGATTATTACACAATGCTACTAATTGTCATTAACGAAAAACTACCAAATAATAACAAATTTTACCAGTTTGGGTTTTAAAGATTACGCCCGTCAATTGGTGTGTGTTTCTTCCAGTCTCGCTCCAAAACTGTCAAACACCTTACTTAGCATTTCAGGGGTGAGGATGGCAATCTCTTATGGTCTCTTATAGTTCTTCCAAAGTGTGAGACTTACTTATGTACACTCTAGATTTTAAGTAACCCCTCAAAAAAATTACAGAAGCTCAAATGAGGGAAACGTGCTGGCCACGCGATATGCCCGAAACGTGAGATTACTCTCCCACAAAACTGCCAAAGTACTTTAGTATATACCTATTTTTTACTTTCGTAAAACAGGTTTTTCAGTTTTTTAAGGATATTTATGTATAAGAACTTAATTAAATTGTAAATAGTTTTTTTGATAGTCGTATTTTTTACGAATCAAAGTTTATTAATCTCTATTTTGTTCTCAGGTTGTTAAGTGACACCTTTAATTATCTTCAACCATAAGGACAAAGCGTCAACCAAAACAAGACACCCATAAAGGTATGTGCTTACAGAAAATGTTATCAAAGATCAAAGGTCAATTATTTAAGTGGCCAGAAACTATATTATCCCTGCACTATTTGTGTCTGCTAAACACAACGCAATGTGAAGCATAACCTGGCAGTCTAGGCAGTCTGGTAGCGACGAAGAACAAGACCTAGAGGGGTGAGTAATTCACACGGAAGGCAGTAAACCAAGGGTATGATATTGTTCAAAGGAGGCAGAGTAATGCCTTCTGCTGGGCAATATCAAACCCTCTACACCTCAGCCTGTAACTTGTGTCTCGTTTAATTTACACACCATACAGTTAATTATAGTTTATTGTCGTAGAACGTTTGATTTATATTGAGAATAAAAATTAACAGTGATTTATATAATGAATTGTGTTTCAATTAAACAATTTTCCTTTACAGTTCGTTGGGTCTGACATCGTTGGTGATCTTCATTCGTTCAGTTTTTAAAAATTACAGTTGTGAGTTCATAAATTGTGTTTTATGCAACGATTGTATTATGAATGCCTTAAAGCCACGAGTGAGATATAAGATAGAACACTCACTTCACTCGTGTTTTCACGAGTGGCTTTGAGGCACAATACAATCGTAGCATACACTATTTTATCTACGACTAACAATATTCAGACTTTTAAAAACAAGAGTTGTATATTTCATTTATCTACGAAAATGAACTCAGATTATATTCACTTTTCCGCCTTAAAAACTGGTTATATGATTTTTTCTTATCCAGGTTTAGATTTCGCAGGTAGTAGGTTGTTAATTACAACATTAGCTTTTACATTTATCTTTTCCTGAGTTAAAATGAACTCCTCACTGCTTAAATCTCTCATTTTATGAATGGTTCGAAACTCACATTTGAGGTTAGCCACTAAAACACACTATCTTTATGGATAAATCAACTGATTTTGCATTTCATTATATCCATAAGACTTTACTTTCGTCAAATGCTGATTGAAATGGATTGATCTAGAACCTGTATCGTTATGAACTCATAATGCAACGGTTTTCAATTTCCGTTTAATAATGAGCCTCTTAATGATGTGACTTTCAGTATCTTTATCAATAGTGTTTCCAACGGTCGAAGATAAACATAAACAAAACTTAAAAATGTTCATACATATATGGTATTTTTATGATAATAATAACACTTTTATCTATTAAAGAAAAATTTAGAAAAAACTGGGATTACTTATTTAGTAGGAACGCAGAGCCAGAAATTGTTGATGTTTTTTATTTTATTTTTCATGTTTTTAATTATTTAATCCTTTCCTTTTTGAAAACAAAGGATTTTAAATATTTAACCACATACGCCATGTAAAGTCTTGCTCTTCTCCATTTATTTTCGTTGGACACTGATGGCATTTTTCGTTGGTTACAAAACTCAATTAATACTGGATAAATATCCTGCCTTAAAATATTAAAATTGTATATAAATGTCCAACATTTTTTTTCACCACGAACACCAATAATTGTTTGGAGCAAAAAATTTTAAACAATGATAAATTTAGAATTCCCAAAAATAGTTTTCAATCCTTCATTGTATTACCTGTGAGATCACTGATACTGTAAGATAAAATTATATTTTTTATTTACATAAAACACGTTGATGGTATAAGTTACTATAAAAATATTCGCTTCAAATATTAAAAATGTAATTTATGTTGCACAACCAATCCAATTTACACATTTCATTGAATTTCCGATACCTAAATTAATTTTTTTAAACCTCAATCTCCAATCATTTAAACCTTAATATATCTAACTCATTTACTTTTTATAGCTGTAATGATGCCGTTATAAAATTAAATTTGTTAAAATTATGAAAAACGGATCCTAATTCGCTGTGAGGAACGAAAATGAGTCTAAAAATGTAAACAACTGAAGAATTTTAAGAGTCGTAATAAAACTGGTATTGGTAAAATTAAAGCTTGAGTACTCCAGCCCCTACGAAGTAAAATAGTTGATAACCGATTTATTATATTTAATAATACCTGAGTCTAAAGTATAAACCTCACCCTATTTATCCGGGAAACAACATATCATGTATGGAAACGACAGGAGGCGACACTGATATATGATGGTAATAAAGCAAACGGCCCACTTTGTCGCCGGCCCAGCTTACCCCTTTTGGGGGGGGGTAAAATTAAATTACTACCAAGCACTGTAGCTATTAGAATAATGACAATGCAATAATTCAAAAATTGTCTTTGGAGAACTCGATTTTACGAAACTAAAGATTTCTGCCGATAGTCACTGAGAGAGTGTGTAATTGTGTTTCTCTAATAACATTTTACATCCTCTGCTGTAAAAGGTTCACATAGCTTGTGCAAGTCATATGAATACTATGTGGGGTGGGCTAATTCCCCCATGGAGTTGAATAAAAAAATTGATTGAAAATTTTACCGTTAACAAAGTATTTAAGTTTTAAAATTTTTAATGGCCGCCATTTTGGATTTTGAGCTTGGATCATGTTACTTATTTTTTAATAATACTAATCTACTAATGTAAAACATATAACAAATTTCAAAATAATCCGTTAAAAAATGTTTGAATTAAAAAATATTTTGGGAAAAATACAAAATGGTGGATATCTGAGAAAATAAGCGTTTTAGCCCATACCTCTATTGGAACTTTTTTCTTCCTTTTAATGTACCCAATCACTCATCGAAGTCCTGAAACGGTTTTCATGGACACCCTGTATAAATTTTAACATATATACTTACTTGATAATAATTGAGAATAGAAAAATGCTATAAATAATACATCTTTCGTAGTTGTAGGTTGAGCGGTTTGTAGTTCCTTGTACCGGCGCCAGAGGGCGTGTGTGTGACGTGTCGACGTTTTGGCGGGTAATTGAGTGGCAACTCCCCTCATCAACCCCCTCCACCGCTGTTACAGCGCCCTCTGGCTCAATCTCAAGAATGTGGCTCGCTCTGTGCTCTGACGATTAACCTCGGCAACTCGGGCGTGCATGCCTGGGGATTGGCCCCACCAACCGCACTACGTGGAAACGATTAAAGTTATTTAGCAAAGTTGTGTTCATCAAGACATTCTATGCGCCGCTTTCTCCAAACTAGCAAGTTTAGACTAGAATATAACCACTTTTAAGATGAGGGTGATTAAATTCATTTTCACGTTATTTCTTTGTATATTTTTTAAATTGACGAAGTCGAAGACTTGTTTCGACTTCTCTAACGCATAAAACGTAAAAATAACTAAAAAAATTAATAACTCTGAGCAATGTAAAGACAAAACTCTAATTTTATTTTATAGGTAGTAGAGTAATTTTGACTCCTTCACAAGAATAATATTTTATATTATTATTATTAACTATTGAGTACGTAAGAATGATAACTGTGACCGGTGGGCAGTTCTAAGAAGACATCTTCTGCTGGAGATCGGAGAATTTTCACCGGAGACCGCAGTAGAAAAAATTGTGACATCTCTTGAGAACTTGACTCTCATCACGTCCTTCGTGGAGAAAGTCCTCAAGAGAAAGAAACTTGAAGATCCGTAACATCCTGGATCTTTCCTCAGAAGGCTAAATTGGAGTTGTAGTTCATTGAGCTTTAAATGCGAGGCTCCATTGAGGTTCATGCCTTAATAGGTTATTCCGAATGGTCAACAGCCTGAGGCGGGGGGTTTTAGTTGGGTACAAATCCCACACACCGGGGAGTGCACCGTTCTCCTCCCTGATGGTGCATTAGAGCATTTCCCCTCGAGAAAAAAAGATTGATAACTAATGTTTTTCCTGAACTTAAAACTACATAATACACTAATAACACAATTGGCATGCTGGTTAAATTTTCCGTACATACCTGTCATAGTAGTAATCCCTGAAACAAAAAGTAAAACTTATTTATACAATATTGATGTGTTATATTTATTTTCTACGAGTACCTTAAATTAACAGTAAAGTCTCTGTAATAATTTTCATTTCATACTGTTATGCATTGTTGCAGATTCAGCTTATTTTGATGATGTTTTTATTTTTCAATGTATACTTATTCAAAAACGTTTAAACCTATTTGATTTTGAAGGATGCGAAGATGAAACTATGATATCGTATAAATTATTAATTTTTTTACATTATTACACTCAATCCTCATTCATTCTTCACTTAAAATACCTACCTTGGTCGCCATTTCAATAATCTAATAATCCAATCTAATATAGTAAATTACTCAATTCTTAATCAAATGTTTAACAAATTTCTTTGAATATTTTATTGAAATAGAAAATAAATTACTCAAGCCAAATATTAGCACTCATTATGGCAATTGTTCCATATCACATATCTCATGTCGTTTGAGGAATTGTGGATATATATTTTCCATATTCATAGAAAATACGAGTTATAACATAAGTAAGTAAGTTATAACATAAGTTATAACTCGTAAGTTATAACAAAAAAGAGATATAGATTTATAGAGGTTAAACTTAACGTAAACGTTTTGCAGGGATATTCGCTTGCATTCCTGGCAGGTGGTTGGTAATCCTGGACATACCTTGTGACGTCACTAACATGTCACCTCGGTGACGAATGGCAGGGATATTCGCTTGCATTCCTGGCAGGTGGTTGGTAATCCTGGTCGTACCTCGTGACGTCACTAACACGTCACCTCGGTGACGAATGGCAGGGATATTCGCTTGCATTCCTGGCAGGTGGTTGGTAATCCTGGTCGTACCTCGTGACGTCACTAACACGTCACCTCGGTGACGAATGGCAGGGATATTCGCTCGTATTCCTAGCAGGTGGTTGGTATTCTAGTGTCATACGTCCGGATCGTTCCTCCTCCATTAAACTTTTCCCATTTGCGTGACTTATACCTATCAAGTTTTGAACGGATCGGGCGAAATTTTAAAACAGTTTTTATTTTATTTGTTTTAAGATATAAATGAACTGGAAATAATAAATCAGTTTTAGTTTATGAAAATTTGTTTATCATAATTTATTATTCCATTTGCAATTGAACATCAATAATTAAAAACAGTTTTTCCTGTAAGTTATATTACTAGCCTTAAATTAAATTAAAATAATAATTTGACCAAATAGAGTTTTGTTACTTTACGAGTATATCACCAATGCAAGGAATGTATACGATACATTGAATTGTGCTTACGAAAATAAATAAAATCATATACTTTATGATTTTTTTATTTTTTATTTTTCTTCATGGATACACTGAGAAGAATAGTGTTCTTTTACTTTTTTTCAAAATTTTCAAGGCATTTCAAGGAATAAATTACTTATCTCGACCTTAATCTTTAGATAACAGAAATTACACAGCATCAGGAACCAAGTAACTTAAAAGCTTTGAAAATATATTTTAGTATATTATAATTTAGAAATAATTGCACTTATAAATCGAACAATAATTAAGATTTACTATGGAATCGTCGGCAAAAGCAGTGTAGTGGTCTGGTAATAGTTGTATGGACATCACGTACAAAACGTATGGCGGTGGAGGGAAACAACGGTCCAGTCTCAGCATTCGGGCAAGTGATCATTGATCAGCTGTTACCTCTATACTAAAAAAATATTCCATTTTATTAGTCAAAGATAAAGGTATCTAAAAAAACAAATGCTTAAAAATAATAGTGATAATTTTGACATGGATATGTCTTAGCTTTGAGGAAGGGTTTTAGTGATTTTTAAGATGGAAAATATGTAACAGGTTTCTATAGAAACTACCAGAGTTATTGTATTAATTTTTTATTTTAAAAGAATTAGAACAGCTGTTTAGATGAACTGAAAACATTCCCTTTAGACATATCCACGATCTACCCTATTCCCCACAGGGAAGTAAATACAAAAGAGACGTCAAAGATAAACTTAAAAATCTTTGGAAAAGCAACCAGGATTTTAGGAGAATTCATGTGTCTTATTAGGCTAGTAAATAAAATCTTGGAATTTCTCGTCTACTATTGCAAAAGGCTCTTAATTTAATTCTTAAGATGCGTATGTATTTTTTCGGATCTGGGGACTGTGTAGCAAAGTTAAAAAACTATTAATTTTTAACTTTGGAAGAATAAATTCCTTAAAATATTTTTCAATAAATAAGTTTCGTTTTTTGGGTTTATGTAACTTTTTCAGGAACCAAAAACGGTATCCGAAAGTCGTTTTTTTATTTTATTCCTTCTTGATAATACTCATTCTTATAAAATTTTCTTATCCTAGGACAAAAATAATGTATAAAATCAGTTAAAAATTAAATATTTATCAAACATATCTTAAATAAAGTTACAGAAACCACTTGATGAACTAAATGTAATGAAGTATTATACATATGTTCACAAAGGTACATGAAATGTGTGGTAAAAAGGCTCAGCTCTATTATAACCTATTGGTTTCTAAAAAACGTACATACATTTGACCAAAATAACATGGGAAGTATACTGCTTACACAGTTCCTCCTAAGAAAAAGCATTCATGTGATGTGTCGTAAAGATAACTTAACTAAATTTCTCTGTCGAAGACAAAAGAAAATATTTGTGTTTACCTCCCTGTGGGAAATGGGTTAGATCATGGATATGTCTAAAGGAATATTATAAGTTCATCTAAACATCTGTTCTTAAAAAAACAAACTATGACGTTACTAACCAAATGACGACCAAATTTTCAAAACCGTATCACAATTAAAGATAACCTCTTCAATATTTACCATCGAACGAATACGTAGCTTAAACCTCGAAAAGAAATGAAAAAAGAAATAAATTTAATTTTTTTTAGGAAACTGAGAAACATATAGAATTAATGTACCCAAAGTACACGATCTGTAAATTAGACTTTCTACAAATGCGTTAAAAATGTCCAGAGACCAGTGGCGCTGTCTGTCGTCAAAGAGATTGAAACAGCTGGATAATATCCGAGAATAGAAGGATTAGCAATGTATTGTCAGCTGTTGATTGGACGAGCCAGCTTTGATGTAGGGAGTCACGTGACATCACTGCTACAATACATTCTACTTTCTTCTCTGTATCCTCATACCATGAGAATATCTACTAATCGATTCGGCTTCTGAACCGTTGTCTAATAAAATAACCTAACATAGAGTATCTTTTCCACTGGTACCAGTGGGCAGTCCACTGATACCGTTTTTTATTTATTTTTAAGAATAAAGAACCAACGTGTGGAAACACATGTAATTGATTGGAGTTAGTATTTGTGAATAACATATCGAGACTAACAGTATAAGGCTATCGCTGCCAGTGTAATGCTAAACACGTACCCTCATATTGTATCTAACAGAAATCCACCCTCCTTCTGATTTTTCTGTATTGGATTCTTTTTATCTCCTTTTATTTATATGGTTTTTAGTATTTAAAAAAATAGACACATATTGTTAACTCTACATTTTTAAACATAATATAATCATTATTCATTATTATACTGTAGACATTGATGTGAAACTACCAGAGCTACTACATTTTAAATACATAAGAATAAGAACAGCTGTTTAGATTAACTGAAACATACCCTTTAGGCATACCCATGATTTAACCTATTTCCCAGAGGGGATTTTTTGACGTAGACATTTCTTAGCTCTGGGGGATGTTAGAGATTTTTTTACATGAAATGGGACTTAGATTACTTACACAAATAAAAAAACCGTCATATAATCACAAAGTCACATAGCCTCATAGTCACAAAGCCCCATTGTCAAACAAACACACTGTCACATAGTCATATAGTCACACAGTCATATTGTTAAACTATCACACTGTCATATTATCACACAATCACACTGTCACGCAGTCATAAAAGTCCTATTGAAAAACAATCACGCTGTCACACAGTCATATTATCACACGATCAACCTGTCACATCGTCATATAGTCAAAAGGTCATATAGTCACAATGTGGCAGTCATAGCTGAGTGGGTAGAGTACTGGCCTACCACCCAAAAAACCCGGGTTCAATTCCCGGTCATGACACATGAAATTTAATTTCTCAGACTACCACCGTGCTTCGGAAGGCACGTTAAGCCGTTGGTCCCGGCTACATAAGTAGTCGTTAGGTCACGTTAGAGGCAGTAGTGCGACCTGAAAACTCTAACATTAGACCTTGGCCAGAAGGTTACACGGAACTTTACTTTACTATATAGTCACAAAGCCCTGCTGTCAAACAATCACACTGTCACACAGTCATATTATCACACGATGAAACTGTCACATTGTCATATAGTTAAAAAGTCATATAGTCACAAAGCCCTACTGTCAAACAATCACACTGTCAAATAGTCATATAGTCACAAAATTATCTTGTCAAACACACTATCACACAGTAAAACAGTCATAAAGTCACACAGTCATATTGTCAAACAATCACACTGTCACATGGTTATACAGTCATATAGTCATACTGTCACATAGTCCCATAGCGAATCCACCGTCCGGCTATTAACAATGTATTGTTTAAGGATGACATCTGAACGAGAACCTTTGATCATGAAAGCCATGCGAAACTAATCCATTGTACTGGCAACGTTTGTAGACTGGGATGCATTAAGGATCACAGTTGATAAGTGTAATTATGGAAACTTGTTTGATCACTACTGTATTCTTTAGGTTAAATTTAAAATTAAAAGTTTAAGTTTATTTATATACTAGCCAAAGTACCCGTTCTTTTTTTTGATAAAAACTGAATGTACATACGTACATTTAAACTATTGTAAATTATTCTTTATGTATCCAAACGACAAAACCTTCTACAACATCAAAGTAAGAATAAGTCAATATGGGAAACAATAAATTAATGTAATAGAGACAGTGCGGAAAAAAAAAACTTAAAATCTACTTTTCACTATTTCAAAAAATTCACTATTTTCGAGCCATTTTATATGAAAAATCAATATTTCTTCTCGTGAATTAACATAGTAAAATGTCATAAGAAAATGTAAACATTGAAATGTAATGGTGAGTTTATTTTGACTTGATTTTAGAAGGAACAAGTATTGCCTAAATGAACTTTGTATATTAAAATTATTATGTGTTCTGTTAAAAATTTTGTAAAATAACGGTCAGTATTTTTTTTCATTTACTAAAACAAATACAAAAAAAAAACAAAACAAAAAAAAAACATAAACCATTTTCTATAAAAAATGCGTAAAATAAAACTATTATTTCTGTTTATTATCTTTTCTTTGAATACGATAGTACCTATTGCACTACGACTAACTAGTATATCTTTTGGAGAAAGCTTTTGGTTCCATTGAATAGGTTCACTATTAAAAATTCAAAGTCAATAAAAGCCTTCTTGAAAGATATAAAATAATGGAAAAGAGGAACAGTAAATTAAGGATTCCTAACTAAGGTAGCAGCAACAACAGTAAACTTGTGTTACTCTTTTGTGTGCAACGAGAAATTTCACTACTCTAGTATTTTATTGGGTGGATCAAAGTAGTGCGTCGTAAATTTAAATAAATAATTCAATTTGTTTTAATGGAACTACAAACAATAGAAAAACGTAATGTCTTGCAACACAAGCTACGTAGATAAGCAGAGTGTTTAAGTAGAATGCACTATCATTAGCTAAACAGCTAATTATATGCGGTTAAAAATCGCCCTGGTTTTTAATTATCTATGAACTACGAATTCTTGTGTTACTCTATTTCTTGGAAAATACGGTTTAGTATTTATTTTTGGACAAAAAGTCAAATGTAAATATAAAATGTTTTTTCGGTTAATAGATACTAGTTAACAATTTCTATGTAACCAGATAATATGAGACGTTTTCTAAAATCCTTTACGTTTCCACACATAATGACGTCAAAAATTTGCTCACCTAATTTCGTAGAACTTACTTCAGGTTTTGTACTTAGTAAAATTTAAAATTTTTTGGTTGTATGAAAATCCTTGATGCATAGAAAGCATTTAAAAAATTTCTGTAAAATTCAATCCTTTTGTTACTTTTCTATACCTCCTATTCTTGCCAGGCCTCTGGCGAAGTAACAAACCGATCTCCAGCGCCTCCACGCGGCCGGGGAGAGAAGCAACGGCGCGTACAGCATCTTAATGTCATGTTTAGCGATTCAGCACCCTCTAGTAGCCTGTGAGGTAACTAACTGACGCTTCAGCCGTCTCTGTACACAAACTTTTCCTAAGGTAAAAATTTCAAATTTAATTTAGTACCGGTATACTACTTTGATAAACAGTTCTGGAGTCATAATAATGAATAAATGAAACAAATTCTGAATTCTGAACCACCGATCAAGCTATGAATAACATGACACATACTACAATTAGTTACAAGTTTTAGTAACCTGACATAATCGTTTCTGAGTTTGCACTCCATACGAGACCTTTCAGTAAAAAATTTAACTAACGTAATTTTCTGTTAATCTGGGAAAAGCTTAAATTTGTAAGTTGGTATTATATTAAACAAAATGAAAGAACATACGAATGATCTCCTAATACAAGTGTTCCAATTACAGTAGTAATTCGTAAAACTCACAGCCTTTAAATTATTTACACCCATATAAAAAGTAAAATATTCAAAGATAAATGTAGTCCAAAAATTAAAAACTTTTTATTAAAGCAAACAAGAAAATGAGTATGAGAAGGCGTACGTTCACTCTGGTATTAATTACATTCTTTCTTAAGGTAAGAGGTATGTGGTTTAGAGTTGAAATAAACTATATTAATAAACTTAGGATCGTAAAATAGATTCAATTATAAATATTATTCATAAATTGAATCAAAACGTTTATAACGTTGTCTTTTATCATACCTAATCTTAAAATTAAAAAGAAACAAAATGTAATAACAGATTATAACAAGTAAATCAGAATTTATCTCCAATATAATGAATAAAGTGAAATAGAGAAGAAAGTGAGAAGAAGAAAACTCTTGGGAAATCTGTCGGTGGAGAAAATATTCCTCAACTCATTTAACCATGATTCAATCCAATCAAAATCATTCCGGTTGGGCCAATTGACTTTAAGTGGCTTACTTTGAGAAGGATATCTCATTTATATGGCTCAGATCATTGATGTTACGCCTATTATACTTAATTTCAATAATTAAATATTAAATCTATTACTTTTTAACTCTCAAAAAAAGATGCTTAAGCAGATATTATACATAAGTGATATATTAAATAGGGTAAATCACATAAGGTGTCCAATATTGATTCCAGACAAACCGTTGGTCCTACAATGATGAAATAAAATTATTTCCCACTAAAAAACCCCAAGCAATAACGTAAAAATATTTTTAAAACACATAGTGTTCCAGAAAATGAGGGTCATTAGTTCGAATCTTAGAAATATCAAATACAAGCATAAATTATGTCATTTTATGCATCGTATTAAAGCTCTTGCTAATACAAACATTTTGGTGCAATCAGATTTTGGATCTCCGATTTGTTTCAAAATGGCGAAGCAAATTAAGAATGTACAAAGAGATGAAAAAAATTGTGTAAAAAACTCAAAGATAACTTATCCATAGGTGCTATTTATCCATAATTGTTAAGCTGAACAATATGTTAATATTTTTAAATTATCTCCTGGGCTTGAGTCTTGCAATGAGACCTACGGTAATAGCTTCTTTTGTATGGGAAATTCACTAAAAAGCATAAAAATATAAATAGTATAAACAAAGTTTCCCAAGATTTCGTACTACAAAATACTTTCCCTAAATAAAACATAGTGTGTTTAGGTTTTTTAACATGTCGGTAACCATTGTAGATTGAGCAAAACTTTAAGGAACTAAATTCTGTAGTTTTTTAAGCTTATTCTAATAATGAAAAAAAAATAATTTTAAAACTATATTCCCGGGCTTAAGTCTTGCAATGAGACCTACGGTATAGCTTATTCCCTATGGAAAAATTCACCAAAATACATAAACAATATAAACAAAGTTTCCCAACATTTCGTGACCTAACCTTGCCCAACAGCTCGGTTCTAATACTTGCAAAAACACAAAAATAATTGATGTAAAAATAAATAATAAAAAATATTTTTTAAAATTTTATAATAAAATTTTATTTTTATAATATAAAATAACAATTATATTTGTGTTTATATTTTGTAAAAAATAAATAAAAAAAACTTTTTATTTTTTTCAATCCAATGTAATATTTTTTTTTTATATTATATCAGTGTTAAGTATACATAGTTGTAATATTTTTTATTAATAACCTAGAAAGTTGTTAAGATTCATAAATATTAATATAAATAATTGTTAAGCTAGACAATATGTTAATATTTTTAAATTATATTCCCGGGCTTGCAAATGAGACCTACGGTAATAGCTTCTTCCCTTTGGGAAATTCACAAAAATGCTTAAAAATATAAATAATATAAACAAAGTTTCCCAACATTTCGTGATCTAACCTTGACTAATGGCTCGGTTCTAATACTTGAGGTTATACACAAAGCATAACTTACGTCCCTTGTCAAAAAAAACCTTATGAGGGAAATTAATTATTGTTGTCAAATTTCAATAATTTAGATTATAATCATCTTTTAATGCTGAATAAGATAATAAAACTTCTATCAGTTGGATGGTTAATGTTTTGAATCATAGTTGATATTTTAACAAAAAATATTTGTATTTACTTCCCTGTGGGAAATAGGTTAGATCATGGATATGTCTAAAGGGAATGTTTTAAGTTCATCTAAACAGCTGTTCTTATTCTTTTATATTTAAAATTCAATACAATTGTTATGGTAGTTTCTATGGAAACCTGTTACATGTTTTCCATCTTAAAAATCACCAACACCCCCAGAGTTAAGACATATCCATGTCAAAAACTTTTTATCCATCTCACCAATGGTGAAAATTGCTTGTGTATTTTTGGTTTTTAATGATTAACACAGTTGCCTAAGTAGTGATAAGTCTAAAAAGATTGAAAGACGCATTCAATGCATAAGAAAGAGATCTCGAAGTGGAAGAAGCTCTCGGGAAATCTGGCCGCAAAGAAGTTATTCCAGAACTCAATTAGCTACGATTGAATTCAGGAGAACCCTCTAACCGAGGAAGGTGTTTCCGAGTACTAATATTGGGATCCAAATATAGTTTTCTATTTTTCTACTAAACATTTCTTATAATTTTTTCAATCTCCATCAGTTGTTTCACTTATGCATGTTCCTTTGATTATAAAATACCTCAACTTTAATGATCTATTTTTAATTTTAAAAGTCATTAAATTATATTGTTGAATATGTGAAGAGACGTTTTTTTTCTAATCCATAAAACAAACTTTATACGGGTTTCTTCCTTAAAATAAACGTAAAAAATATTGATCCATTCGTTTCAAAATTTAACAAAACTTTCATTAAAATACTCGTTCTATTAGATTTATTTTAATCAGTTCAATTTCTTACTAACCTAACCTTACTCATTGTAGCAAAAGTGTTATAAACACAGGAATAATTATATAATTTTGAGTATCATCGTAATCAGTATGACCAGTGTTATCGTGTTTGAAACTAATCTTTGATTTTGAGAAATATACAGTTTAAAAAATTATAATTTCTTAACAAAAACAGATAGAACAGCTAAACACAGTATTTTTGTTACAGGCAATGTAATTAAATATTTTACGAATAGGCCTTGGCAAAAGAATATTGTCTGCTAGGTTGAAATATATTAAAAGATATATTTGTCAATGCAAAACACACGAATATACATATAGACGAAAAACTAGAGATTGACATTTGCTTCCATTGAGTTTCAGATTTATTTTGTAACAAGAAAAAATTCTCTGAAGTTGCAACATGAATTTGGAGACACTGCATTACTTTAAGACTTTGTTCACGATCTGGGATGGTGGCGTCATCCTGTAATCCAGCTACTTGGAGCTCACGAATTGTGGATATTTATGAGCGATGGTCGGTGGGTTTAGTGTTCTCTTGTGTGGATTAACGTCCGTACTATTGGATACTACGTTGATTCGCAAAGACCATCCTCATGATTAGACTAATTTTTAATTCAGAGACAGTGGTTCAGATTCCACGTTAAACTGCAGGTCCCTTAGTTTCCATTGGCTGTTGGGCTATTAATTAACGGTCCTGTCTAAGGAACATGTCAGCCTTAGTCAGTAACAAGACTACTATCGCGACTCTGATTTAGACTAGATTTAGACTCTGAATTACGAACTGGTAATTAAAAGAGGATCGTCTATGAGGATTAACGTAGTGTACAATAGTGCGGACGTTAATCCACACAAGAGAACACTACACCCACCGACCATCGCTCACAAATATCCACAATTCGTGAGCTCCAAGTAGCTGGATTACAGGACATCACCACTGTCCCAGTCGATAAGGAAACTACGAAAATTTCCTAGGAACCAGGTAGGAAACTACCTACATCGCCATTTCAATAATCTAATCTATCTTAGAGGTCACACATTCAGGTTAAATAAACAACTTTACTTTAGTTATTCTCGATAAGGAATAAGAGAAATTTGTTGTTCACTCGCAAACACGTTAGAGTGAGTTCATAACAAAGTTTAGAAATCGTCAAGATCACCGAGAAGCGATCCACGCGTCTTGTATCGCCCTCAGTTTGTTTCCCAGTTCCAAGTTACGGAATCCAACGGCAGACAACGAGCAGTCTTTCTCAGCCATGATCTGCATCGCTAATAAGGTCAGCTGTTCAACAAAACATTTACAACTCGAGTCGTTTGTTTCGTGGAAATGACGTTTTTGTCATTGTTATGCATAGGTTTAGTCAAACTTTAATTAAAAATATCTCGCGACGTGGTTCTCGTTCGGCTTTGTTTATTACCGCTTCGCTGAAATATGATCGGGAAGCGAAACTTTGGTTTGGCTTAGAGAGTGTGTGTTGTGAATATATCATTTAATATCTTGAAAGTAATGATTTTTTCTGTTAAGACTTAATGACTTTAACTTTCTTACTTCATGTCAACTCAAGAAACAAATCAAACTACAGGAAAAATAATTTTGGTTATGTATAAAAATGTTTTCCTATAAATCGTTCGTCACAATAATCGATTTGTAAAAACCGAATAGAATTAATTGAGTCTTACACATTTATTTTCAACTAGCAGTAAGCCAGTCCTTTTTACGAGTTGTATAATTTAGTTTAAAGAAGAAGGTTAAATAAGAAAATAAATTAATACCCCGCTTAAATATTTACATTACTTTACAATTAAATAGATTTGAACGTTTATCAAATTATTATAATTAAATTATAATAATTATATTTTATAATTATAATAATACGTTAAAGTGAATATTTAATATAGTATGATTTCAAAATGGGTATAAAATCAATGAACAATTTAAAAATATTTGTATTTACTTCCCTGTGGGAAAACTTAGATAAAAGATACGTCTAAAGAATTTTTTTTCAGTTTATCTAAACAGCTGTTCTTGATATTTTATATTAAAAATTAAATACAATAGCTCTGGTAGTTTCTATGGAAACATGTTACGTATTTTCCATCTTAAAAATCCCCAACACCCCCTCAGAGCTAAGACATATCCATGTCAACAAACTAATATTAATTTGACAGCTGTAAACTATAAAGACAGCTGATTAATACAATTGGTTATTCAATGTAAACTGAAGCAAATTGCGACTAATATCGTTTAAATAGTGGGGTTATAATGCTCGTGATTTTTAAAGCTTTGAAAACACTTCCCTGGAATGTTGAGAATCCATGAAATAAGTTTCATTGTTATCATTTCTCCCGTTTTTTTTTCGGAGAAGACGGCGTAAAATGCCTCCTGGAGCGTCACAGACACAATTTGAGATAAGACTTGTTTCGGCTTCTCTAACGCACGAAACATAAAAATAACTAAAAAATTAATAAAACTCTAATAAACTCTAATTTTATTTATATAGATGCTATGAAAAATTACTTTATTGAGTAGTTTACACATTGAAATAATAAATATAACATTATATGGGTGTTGTTATAAGTTAAGGACGCCTCAATAGACACATAAATACAAGCCGTTCGTAGTGGTTAAAGAACTTACGAAAAAAATGTTTGTATAAATGTTCAATACAATAATAGCTCTTGTAGCTTCTATGGAAACTTGTTATATATTTTCTATCTTACAAATCCCCCCCAGAGCTAAGACATATCCATGTCAAAAATAATTTATTACGATAATAGTATTTTACTTGTTTTTTACTTATAAGATGTTTCCGAAAATCTACAAAATATATTAAACTTTGTAAGATGAGTCTTGAATAACCGGTCAAAGCTAATATAGATGTATATCGATGAGACTATCGATTAATGTCTATAATCGATTTGTGGTCTCATCGCATTAGCAAGTCGTAGAGCGACGGCAAACTTGTAATTGGCTCAGACGGGTCCACAGATTGGTCCAGGCTCGTCCATAGCTCCATGGCTCATCTGAATACGAAGAAGCTGTTTATACTTACGCAATTCTATGTGATACCAGATTAAACCTATGGCATCGTTAAAAACCGTAACAAAACCCCTCAAAATTTACGAAACTCCATAGTAAATTATATATAATATTAATATTTCACAACCCTTCACCGGAAATATTCGTAAAATAGTTATAGGTTTATGTTCCCTTAATACAGTTTTTTATTTGTGTTTATCAAGATAAGTTACATTTTATAATGTTTAAATAAGAAAGGACCCATGTGAAGTCCAGATAGTTTTTTCACAAATTGATGTTTTTTAGGATGGAGTACTTTAGGGGCACCATAATGTTATTTCTATAAATCTATGGTTATAATAGACAGTTGATAGTTACTGATAAAGAGCAGTTATACCTCGAATATTTTATAATAAGTTTAATATCTTAAAAATTGATTGAGTTTTAACAATTATTCTACATTTTTTTATGTTTAATCTGTTAAAATAAACCTGAGTGAACTCTAAAGTCATGAATCAATAGTTTATAAAATGGTGATTAATTTTTTTGAACCGAATTTGAATTAAAAATCTATAAAATAGTGCTGATTCCTCTTCGATGTGAACGGAGAAAAGTCTAATTCCTAAGATTCTTGTAATAACAGCATGAATAAGTTGGTAATCAAGCTAATGATGCTGCCTGCAACATCTGCAGTAGTTCAAGTCGCAAGGTATTGTTTAATCTTATTTAAAGCCAGGCCAGCACTGACGCCGATTGGCTTGGATCATAACTGGTTGATAGCTCAAGTCTCAGCTTCAATTGCCGGTAATTTCCCAGGAGTTCCCGCCGCTGTTTCTCGTCTACTTCATTTTTAAACGTCTCTGTATCACACAGTTCTTGTTTCATTGTTTTACTTCTTCTTCTTGTTTTATCGTTTTAGTTCTTCCTCTTCTTTATAGTTTTCTATGTGAGTAATAAGAACTAATGGTAATTTTTGTTTCAGATACCAAGGATTAATATGAATGTTGGTTTATGGATAGTTAGTTACTGAAATGGCAACCTGTCCAGGTATTTTAAGCCAAGTATAAATGAAAAATGAGTGTAAAAAGATCGTAATCTGGTAGTCTTGTTACTGACAGGTTTTTTTAGATGTGATTGTTAATTAGTAGCCCAACTGTCAAAGGCACATCTAAGGGAACACTAGTGACTGGGAATACTGGGACGGTGGCGACATCCTGTAATCCAGCTACTTGGAGGTCACGAATTGTGGATAGTTGTGAGAGATGGTCGGTGGGTGTAGTGTTCTCTTAAAACTGTAGGTCCCTTAGTTGCCATTGGCTGTTGGACTATTAATTAACAGTCCTGTCTAATGAACATGTCAGCTTAGTCAGTAACAAGAACATAACAGTAGACGTGCCATAATCGTCTTACACTCAATTCTCATTCATAATTGGTTTAAAATACCTCCATTGTAGTATGGTCGCCATTTCAATAATCTAATCTAGTTTAACGTGAAGTACAAATCACTGGCTCTGAATTACGAACTGGTAATTAAAAGAGGATGGTCTTTGAGGATTAACGTAGTGTACAATAGTGCGGACGTTAATCCACTCAATAGAACACCACACCCACCGACCATCGCTCATAACTATCCACAATTCGTGGTTCCAAGTAGCTGGATTACAGGACATCACCTCCACCCCAGTCGAAAAGGAAACTAGGAAAATTAAATATAGTTTATGGACTTTAAGACTTGTTATCATATGTTAAATACTATTTAAAATCTATGAATTACCAATTATAGTAAACTTTATAGTATGGGAAACCATAGAGGTTCATAACTATTGATAAAAGTAACGTGTAAAAGTAATTTAAAAGCTCACCAGTCATTTCCAGTTTTGGCGACGTTCTGTCTCTTTCTACCGGTTTGGTGTGGTTTGGGCTCTGCAACCATGTTGACATCTGAAACACATAAATACATCGTTACTAAATGTTCAAAATATGAAGTCTAACTCTCAAAATTGGTGGTACGAGTATCTTATATTTCGTTATTTAATTTACTAACGACAAACTGTTCAAATTTATATATTTAAGGAACGCATGATACCTTTTACTACTGCATTTTATATAGGAATATATTTTAACAAGTAACTTATTAAAAACAGCATGCATACTTTTACTTCTAATTGTTTAAAGTGTAACTAAGAAAACCTTTTTTTGTGTTGATTATTTTCTAGACAGTATCTTTCTTCAGTCCCTAAGCTATTTAATTATCGTTATAAAATAAAAAAATTTCAAATAGAACACTTTACGTATGATTAAAATAGCTTTAGAGAAATATCCCAGTAAATAAATAAATGGGATATTTTTCTCCTTGTGTTTAGTTAACTGTTAGGGAAATACGAGATAAACAAGGACTATTTTAGGTTACCACTGTAGTTTTAGTAGGGATCCCAAGAATTTGGAGTCGTAGTTTTGTGAGGAAATAATTTACAAATTCGTAGAGTAATATTTCGTCATCAAATATTAATACATTAATCGATATAAATAAAATAATAAAGAATGTAATAGACTGCATAGTATGCAATTTCATGATACGATTCCCTCCGGTGAGACTACCATGTGTAAATACTAGTTTTAAGTATTTATCGGACACATGAGGAACACTGGAATTCGGAGGGGTATTTTGAAGTTTATTTAAAAAGGCTTAAATCACGACTGTAAATTCCGTTAATTTAGAGAAAATCTTTAAACAAGAATCTGGAAACTACGCTTTGCTTCTACTTGTTGCTAATTAACGTTAAACTGTCTAATTAAAACCCCTCCTGTGTGAACGCAATGCAAGCGCGAGCCTTTAATTTTGTTCTCCGGTTCGGGTGTTTTTTTAAACGTAACCTCTTTAAACAATTTTCCTAAATTTTTAAACTATTTCACTGTAATTTCCAGAAATCAGCAATACACAAAAATAATATGTTATTTAATATAACTTTGTTGATTGTTTCACATAAGTTAGTTACTGAAATGGCAACCTGTCGAGGTATTTTAAGCTAAACTTGAATGGGAAATTAGTGTAAGATGATTGTAGTGTGAGATTGTAGTCTCGATACTGACTAAGGCTGACATGTTCCTTAGACAGAACTGTTAATGGCATATGGCTGGAAGATTGGCAATCTTCACATAATACTCCCAAGAGCATTGAAACTAGATGCTTTATGCAACAAAAACGATTACATATTGCAGGTATTTAAATAATCCATTTTGGTTAGTTAAACTGCAGCTACAAAAAAGGCCCATAATGATGACATGGAGAATTTAAAGGGTTGTAGGACGAAAAACGGGGGTTTCCTAGCCGCGAGACCAACTTTAATCGATTTCTCGTGTTTTTGTTTCCTGTATTACAAAAAATCATAAATCCTTGGACAGAGACAGTGCTCCGGACAGTGCTTGTTTTAGAGTGTAAAATATTTTAATTAGTAGAATTTAAACAATGAGCAATGCTTTAAACTGTATTAGTTATTCCAACGGACAACTATTTGTACAAATTTATATAGACGACACTGGGCCATATGTTTTTACTCTTAGAATTTTTACTATTGTAATATACAGACAAGTTCCTTACAATAGAACTTGTTTCACTTATAAGGGAATCAGGGAGGAAGAAACCGCTGGGCCATCTAAAGATCGCAATATTAGTTTAAATATGGTTGAAGTAAAAATAAGTATTAAATATTGTTTGAATGGACAGTTTACCTTTGCTGAATTTGAATTAAAATTATATACTTATCTATAAAATACATTCTATTCGAACCTTATTAATAAGTTTTTTTAGTATTATTATTAAAAATTTAATACTCACGAGACAATTTTCACACCAAGAGTTTTTTTGTCTGAATTATTCAACTGTACAATGCTGTACAGTTGAACAATATAATATTGCTTTTACATATTAATTTAACACAATTTTCAAATGCACCAGTAATTTTCGCCTGATCGAGCTCTCAGATATAAAATTTCCACCTAAAAGTCTGTTTCTGAGTTTTTGTAATTACAACGTGTTTGTTTCACAGCCCTTTGATTTCAAAGAGTGTTTAGGGAGAATGTCAGCTTTGTTATTAAAGCGTCGTAGAAATAAGAGACTCCAGCGAAACCAAACACCACGGCCGGAAATGCCTACTTGGAACACCGAGTTTTACGTCTGAAGATCATAGAAAAATTTGAGTTAAGAGAAGAGATTTGGTGTCTTACCTCTGAAATTTTTTCGTTGCTCGAGATATAGTTTTATATTACTTCCTGGAAATTTGAACTTTTTGTGTTTTAAGCTTAAGGGTCCTACAGAAGATCACTTTTAATTGACAGTAAACCAATCTCAACCAAACCAATCGTCTGTAGAGGCCTTTAGTTCGGATTATACGATTATACCAACCTTTTTATGTAATAGGTTCAAGCTCACTTTGAAATGTGAAGATGTTTAAGATAAAACTCTGTTTTGTACATTTTTAGACCTTCAAAATTAGATTATCGTATAAAAAATCACCCTTTAATAATAATTTCCTGTAGTATACGCAAATTATTTTTTTTTCAAAATTTCACATACGTAGGCCTACGTAAAAAGATCTGTTATTCAGCCACGTTCCCAAAATATTAGCTCAAAAGCATTTAGTAGTTTCCCTCACTCCTTCCACAAAAAACGCTAAATTTCCAAATTAACACCCTGTAACTTGAAAGGTGTTCACTTGAAAAATTTGAAAAAAATTCCAAAGAATATTTAAG
Source organism: Nephotettix cincticeps (assembly GCA_023375725.1). Classification (NCBI taxonomy): domain Eukaryota; kingdom Metazoa; phylum Arthropoda; class Insecta; order Hemiptera; family Cicadellidae; genus Nephotettix; species Nephotettix cincticeps. The sequence continues at coordinate 5,288,670 of CM041785.1, forward strand.
ATACAATCAGCAAATAAACGTTAGAACTATCATTTTTAATAAAGTCAATTTCTCGCCTGCACCATCGTAAGAGGTTCTTCTAAAGTGGGAATCAGCCTGAATCGATTTAGTCTCACACACCGGGGCCGTTTTACTTCTTGAAGGTGCATAATAGCATTTCCCTCAAAAAATTAAAAACTTCCAAGCTAAAGTAGGGTAGTGTTAAATTAAACCAACATTAAAAATATTGTTTCTCAAACGATAACATTTCTACACAAACTAATTGCGTTGAGAAAGTGTGCCCTAACGAGGCGGATTGTGCTGAGTAGGTTTTGCTTCTACTTTTTCCAATTAACTTTAAAATGTCTAATTACCTTCCTGCAATGCTTCCAGCTTAGCGAACACGGCGCTCTTTTATTTGCATGGAGTAAGAAATTAGTGACTGTAACCTCTTGTCGGAAAGAGGAAATCACACATGGCGAGACTTTAAATTAAGGGACCTAAATAAATACGTAATTATTTTGTTAATCACAAAAGGTGGTACGGTGACCGAAGACTCCTTTCAGATCATGAACGGTCACCTCTGGCTGGCCTACGTAACTCAAAATGTCACGGTAACTTACTGTCTTTAATTCACCGAATATTCCCTAGTCCCTAAGTTCATGAGCAGTTGAGTGTGTATCACTCCATATTTAATTTTGCAACAATTTTAAAATTAATCATTGCACTCTATGTAATTACACATTTTAAGCTCATAAAATGATGTCATCTGACTAAACACTTCTACATTATTACCGTTTTTGTCTCAATATCATTGCCGAGGTGCTGAAGACCCAGATTTTTCTTTGAATGTAGTAGTAATGTAAAATATTATACTTAGAAATTATAGGAATTTTGGATAGTTGTGAGCAATGGTCGTTGGGTGTTGTGTGGATTAACGTCCGCACTATTGAATACTACATTAATCCGCAAAGAACATTTTCATAATTAGACCAATTCGTAATTCAAAAGCCGTGGTTTGGATTCCACGTTAAACTGTAGGTCCCTTAGTTGCCATCGGCTGTTGGGCTATTATTTAACAGTCCTATCTTAAGGAACATGCCAGCCTTAGTCAGTAACAAGACTACAAGATCGCGCCACAATCATCTTACACTCAATCCTCATTCATACTTGGCTTAAAATACCTACCTTGTGGTATTGTCGCTATTTCAATAATCGAATCTAATTTATATGTAACACACGTTAATAGTGTTCTTTATGAAATGTTTTATTGGCTCATAAGATGGATTAGCGACTTAATTGACATATTAAACCCGTTCTCCTAAACAACATTCCCTCCATACAGAATCCTACGCCTTTTTGGGATTTCCTAGATAACATTTTTAAGATTTTATAATAACAAAATAGAATAATTATTTGAGGGAATGGTAAAACTTGAGTTATTAAAACGGTATGATAAATGACCTTATGCTGGTGAAAAAGTTTGAAGAAAAGATGGATGATATGTACTATACTACTATTTACCTGGAAACAAAATTTAAACAATATACTGGTTTTAGTCCAAAACCAGTACCAAAATGTCCAAAAGTTACATTACTATGGTTTTTCCTAAAATAATAATTTGCACTTATCATCGATAAATGATTGGTATTCATCAATCTAAACACTCATATATTTTTTAACTTTTTTTATTTCATGCTGCTCGTTTAGTTTTTTTTTTAATAGATAAACCAAATCTGTTCATGAAGGAATTTTAATAATAATGTCAATATCATATTAGGCGTAATTATTCAGGATGATAATCTTATGGAGGTACATTTTTTGCGTTACAAATATTGAATGATTGATTTGACGATTGCAACTTAAATTTTTTGACATGGATATGTCTTAGCTCTGGGAGGAGGGGTGTTAGTGATTTTTAAGATAGAAAATATGTAACAGGTTTCCATAGAAACTACCAGGGCCATTGTATTGAATTTTTAGTATAAAAAAGTAAGAACAGCTGTTTAGATGAATCGAAACCTTTAGACATATCCATGATCCAACCTATTTCCCAGGGAAGTAAATACAAACATTTTTACCTGAATTTTTAATTACCATTTCAAATTAATATCCTTCTACGCACAAGTAGGTTATATATTTTCAAATACCTTAACCTTGTTTGAAATTCGTAATGTATAAAAGAGAGAGTTTGAATATCCGTAAGCCTGTAAAGGTGGATATGAAGGAGGGCTGATTCTTCCCTCGGCCGGAAGAGTGCGTGACGGCAGGATCAAGATTCGCAGCTGTTTATGCGCAGTGACATGTTTACAGCTGACTGTGTCATGGAGCGCTCGCATTCAATGACGTCACGGATCCACCGTTTAAGTGTATGAGTCGTGGTTGGTAGATCCTGCGTCTATTGTGTCATTTAATAAACATTTTTATCTGTCTATTCTAATTTGAATATAGATTGCTTCTAAATAAAAACAAAACTTTAGAATAGTTTTTGTTTGGATAAAGTGCATTCGTAGTACAGTAGTGATATCTCATTTTAATCACTAATTTATCACATATAACATTTCAATGCTGATTTCAACCTTCCAGAATTGGTTATGTTCGTCTTTATGTACTATTTAAGTTGAAATTTATGTCAGTTATTTTTCTAATACCTACTAAAAAGGTTTATCGTCTTTAAAATAAAGTAAAATTGCCCACGAATAATATATATTTAAAAAATTGATTTCCACATTTAGGGATTGTTTTATGCCATTTTTCTAATATCTATTTAAAAATGTTTGTTGCATCAAAAAATTATATTTTAACCAAAGTCTCAAAAAAATAAAGTTTTCGTTTAAAGTGACTTTTAAAAAATACTTTAATTTACAATCAAATAAAACTAAAAAAACAATAAGTAAACCACAAAGGTATATAAGAAGAAATTATTAACATTAAAATATTACATTTGAAATTTTCCTTTGATTGGAGTTTTAGTTATGGTCCAATTTGTAGCTGCTCATCACAATAGCCAATCCTGAGAGGTGAGTGGATATTAAGTTTAACATAAATAGTTAAAATCAGTAACACAAAATAGCCTATCTTAGAGAATACTCAAAAATATATGGATAATTTATTTAGTATTTTGAATTAAGATAAACAGCTTTTAGTGATAAGAGCGTAATTAGTAGAAGTAATTAAAAGTTAGCGGCGGAAGGACAGAGGGCGCTAAGTGCGAAGTGTCTGCCGCGGTCAGGCTTACAATCGGAGGGAATTATCGGAGGGATTGTTGAGTACGTAGTCAGCTGATTGGTGACGTCACTTGCTCTGTATCCTCACATTATCACGACCATTAAAATGAAATTAAAATTTTCTCTTTAAATTGTTTGGAATTATGATGTTTTTGTTTATAACCCTGAAAACGCGAAATGGATCTTATCTAAATTTCTGTCTCTCTGTGTGACTGTTTCTGCAATGTGCGTCATATTAATGAACATTAACAAAAAAACAAAAAAAAAACAAAAAAAAACAAAAAAACACATTTTTGACATTACACATATTTTTTAAGTTTTACCAAACATTTTATCTTTTAAACTATTATGATTTAACAGAATGAAAATAATTAGCTGTCATATAAATTAAAAAATGATAAAATTTTGTAAAGTTGATAATTTATTTACAAAATTAAAAAAATAAACTGGTCTACTTCCCTTGGGGAAATAACTTCGATCCTGGATATGTCCAAGAGAAATGTTTTCAGTTCCTCTGTCCTTATAACCATGAACATTTAAAAGACATGTCCATTAACAATATTTAAACCTTACCTATATGTGTGAATAGTTTTACTTATTACAAGAATTTCCTTATTCAACCAAATTCAAAAATAATATAACGATCAGCTGAGAATTGCGTTTTTATTTGTTTATCTAGAATCTCAAGTTAAAATTTTGTCATAATCTAGATTCTTAACTCTAAAAACACACTACCCCTACAAAGGAAGGGCCTAAAGTCACAATCAATCCCTAAAACTTGAATTAGGGTGATTACGATGTTCTAGGGTTAGAGGATCGTGGTCCTTGACGTTCCCAAATTTATCCCAATCTTTATACTTTTTACTTTTAACTGAAATGGCAACCTACCCAGGTAGGTATTTTAGGCCAAGTATGAATGAGAAATGAGTGTGGAACGGTTATGGCACGATCATGTAGTCTTGTTACTGACTAAGGCTGACTCGTTCCTTAGAAAGAACTGTTAATTAATAGCCCAACAGTCAACGACATATCTAAGAGACATACAGTTTAACTTAGGGTCCGAACCACTACCTCTGAATAACGAACTGGTCTAATAATCAGGATTGTCTTTGCAGATTAACGTAGTATTAAATTGTGAGAACGTTAATCCACACAAGAGAACACTACACCCACCGACCATCGCTCACAACTATTCACAATTCGTGACCTCCAAATAGCAATGTGGCAACCCACTAGGTCTAGCATGAAGTAATGTGTAAAACCGTTCCAGGAGATGCCCTAGACATTCCTGGAATGATGAGGAGGGATAAAATAACTACACAGGTATATAGGATTATATGTATAGAGAAGTTTCATTTATCTTTACATAACCTTTAGTACATCAAACTTGCTGTTCCTGTTGATGAATTTTGACATCTATCCACCTTTTTACCTTTAATCCTGCTTAAAACGTTACATAACGTTAAAACGTTAAACGGAAGGAAAGAGCACACCTAAAAGAAGCTATACTATATGTGATACGATGAAACACAACTTAAAAGTTTTGTCACTTTCAATAACCGTTCGTGGGATATGATAAGCCAACAAATTACTTAGGCTGTTTGGCGCAGTTTGCGTGATAAAGTGTTCTTTTACCTGACAGTCCAAAGTCCATCCGTCCTGAATAAATGATCTTCCAGGAGCCGCGCCGCGCCGTTGCAAATTAAATTCCTCCTCCAGGGAAGAAACATTGCAGTATTTTGTGCAATTACAAAGGTCAATAACCTTATATGTTACACGAGACAGTTTTGTCTTTCTATAGCGTTTAATTTTTAAAATTTTCCTTTGGAACTTTTGTAACGTGAATTGATGAGTGAAAATTATTGTATTTACTTCCCTGAGGGTGTGATCATGGACATTCCTCTAAACAGCTGTTTTTATAGCCATATGACGTCGATGTTTCAAATTTTGGTCTCGCATACTATCAACACATTCCCTACAGAGAGCTAAGACATATCAAAAACTCGACAAACATTGATAGCTTATTCTACTATATTAACCATATAGTACACATTAAAAGTAGTTACACATTAAAAGTAGTTATAGTAGTTACACATTAAAAAAACAGGCATCAACAAATTACTTAGAAAAAACCCGAAAAAGTGTATGTACAATTAACAACGATTTTAATTAGAAAATATGAACAATTCAAACGGTTTTCGTAGTAGCGATCCAGCAAATTAAGCAAAGTGACGGAAATTTCCGTAATTAACAAGATGGAAACGTTTAAGTTAAAGCCAAAGACTATTTTGTGTTTACTGTTTATGTTAGGGGTAAAAGCGTTTTTGAGATCAAAGAAAACTAAACCAACGTGGAGCGAGTGAGCTCATGCACTTACACGAGCACCGGATAATCTGAGCAGATTGATTACTTGGGGTTGTTTTAACCGGACGTAAGTTTAAATTACAAACATTAAAACAAAATTAAAAATAATGCTTTTTAAATTATTTTAAAACATTTTATTTAGTAATGGAGAAAATTACAATGACATAAAACTATTGAACACTGTTAATTTTTTTGTGTGAAGATCTGTCCCTTAAGTCCCCTTTAGGCCCCTTAAGTATAACTAGACGTTGACCCCAAAAAACCACGCCGATTATAAGCTACTTTCATATACAGGGTGTTTTACCTAAAGTGAACCTTTTATAGTATGCATATGACAGCAAGCTTGTTAAAGGGGGACGCCCTTTACTTTTTTTGGAGAATTTTGAAATTAATTTCGAATCCGAAAAATATGGCCGCCATTTTCCAATATGGCCGCCAACATAAATATTTAATGTGGAATTTTAAGATTTTTTCTTGATAATTTGGGCGTTTATGTAACGGTTAGTGATCTATGGCTCAAAAACATTTTCTGTTTAAAACCATTATCGCCTAAAGTGAAACAATAACTAACTTATTTACTATGAATAAGACAACAATTTCCTTACATGGAATCCCCCTTAATTTTTAGCGGATTATAAAATTAATTAAAAAAAGTATGGCTCACAAATGGTTACATTTACAACAAAATTATTAAGAGTAAAACATCATTATCTCTTCTACTTAAAACCATCATAAAATATGAGGTGATCCTTAAATTTTGTCGGCCATATTGGAATATGGCGGTTATTTTTTCGGATTCGAAATTAATTTTAAAATCTCCAAAAAAATAAGGGGAAAGAATTAAGGACCCATAAGAATTTTGCTGTCATATGCATGGTATAAAATGTAGCTATTGGTTCACTTTAGGCGAGACACCCTAAAAAAAGCAACTATTGATTTAAAAAGTATATAAATGACCAAGAAGCATGAACGTAATATACGACATTTTCCCCAAAACATCTCATAATTTATTTGATATATTGAACTAGTTGCACTATATTAGATGTTTATTTACAAATTCACCAGACAGAATTTAAATTTAATTGCAAGGAATTTCATCAAGAGTTATGAAGGTCCATGAATGTATTTGCCAGCTGTGGGTGTATTGGGTCGGTTTCCACAAGATCACACCAGGTGGCACCACATGCCGACATTAGTTGGATTGTTGTGACGCACGACTCTGTTCCAGAAATAACATCTTCGTTCAGTGATTTTATCTATGCAAAAATAATACTAATTTAGTTTCCAATAAAAAAGTGTTAATGTACAAACTGGGTGTCTTTTAAATTTCTAAGATTACACTACGGTAAATGTGACCATAATTTAATCAGTTGATTTGTTAAAAAGATTCATACTTCCTTTGTCGTTAACTTATTTTGATAGGTAAAGAGTAATCACAGTGTTTATTTAAGCAAGTAGATTGTACGCAGCACACTGGCGTGAGTAGAGTGAATTTCAATATACTTATGTTATTCCCATCATAGTAATCGAATAGTACTGAGTATGAAGGTTTGTTGGAATGAGGGTTGTTTTATAAAAAAATCTTGTATTAAGGCTGCTCACAAGTAAAAAGGCATACAAAATATGTCAATAATAAGACGAGTTGTATAAACTATCAATTCTCTGTATGAATTATAATGGATACGTAGGTTTTCTGCCGTAAGAAACATTACATTTAGGGATTAATGGACGTATCGATACAGCTTAACTAGATGGACTTGCATATGAAATTTTGGAAGAATTTTTAAGTAATGAAGCGAGTTATTGATTTTTAGCTATTCTAAATAAGATTAACATTAGAAAATAGTACTGTGTTTACCATTTTGAATATCTAGTAGCCAATTAACCTATAGGCATGAATTGTGTGTTTTTCGGCTATATCTAATGGTGAATAAAATGTTTAAAATAGGTATATAAAAATAGATTGAAAACCTTACTTTTGGGTTACAAAAACAACCCCAAATGTGTTGATGTAGCCCAATGGCGTAGCAAACGAACTTGTCCAAGTTGTGAATTTTTTGTTCAATACAGATAAAGTTTTCTTTGAAGACATAAATAAAATGATAACTATGTACTTAATGTTTAATATCAAAATATAGTAATACTATAAATATCGTTATTCTGCATAGAAAATTTTTTTTAAAAAACATGATTAGGAGTACTACACAATTTTTGAATCGCTTTCCATATAAGACGTCTACCAACACCGAAATCGCTGGTAAAATTTGTCTAACACAAAGATTTTGACACTCCATTTAATTTTCAATATTAATTTTAGAGACGTAAAAATATCCATTTTAACTGTCAGAAAGAAATGAGAAACTGTTGTGTGATTCTGTGACTAAGGCAATTATAAGTGTCGAGTCCGCCCTTTGGGATGAGGGTGAACTCGGATGTGGATGGCTCTATCTTGTTTTACGATGAATCCGAATACAGACTGAACATCGTACTGTAAATAACATGGGACGGTGAATCATTAACTGGTCGAATAAAAAAAACTATATCTTTAAAAATATCCTTCTGAAAAATAAGGTTCCCTAACCCTCTCGAAAAAAACACGAAAACCACTTCGCGCGGTGTCAAATGATGCATTTAATAATTATAGATAAAATTATGTTCAATATACTGTTTTGAAGATAGAGAAATTTTGAATCAATATTGCTTTTAAAAATTTCAATATGCACGTCGGTAAAATTAGAAAGCTTTTAAGTTAAATAGTGGAGGTATACCGAAATATATTGAGGTTCTAGAAAGCAAAACTGATTACAAATCTATTCAAAAATATCATAAAACTTTTAATTTTGTTATAAAATAACTTTTCTATGAGAAAACCACTACCGGATATTTTTGTTGGAGAGGTATACGTGATACACTTCTTATATAGTCTTAAATTTGAAACCCTAAGAACTTGATGATTTTTTCACGTATACACAATAAAAATAAATTGTAAGAACGAATAATTTTTTGACATGTTTATGTCTTAGCTCTGAAGTGGGGTCTTGGTGATTTGTAAGATGGAAAATATGTAACAGGTTTCCATAGAAACTACCAGAACTATTGTATTGAATATTTAATATACAATAATAAGAACAGCTGTTTAGATGAACTGGAACCATTCGCTTTAGACATATCTATGATCTAATCTATTTCCCATAGGGAAGTAAATACAAAAACTTTTTACTTGAGTGAATTATTTTAGGACAACAATTTATTCCAGAAACAAATCGTAACACACTTCATGACGCTTAGGGTTTCATGAGAGGTGTTAACCTTTTGAAGTTTTGAGTTTCAATAAGAAGGCGTCTACTTAACTTAAAAAATAATTGGAAATACACAGCATGTAGCTAGAGTATAAAACGATAACGCACACTAAATCATAAGTTATTTGGGGAAAGTTACAAGTGGGAGTTTCATAGTTTTATATCTCTTTTCATCGACTGTATCTTTCCAGTTACATATGTAAACTTTAGAATAATCCTTTATTTTTACATTCATTCTATGTAGAGAACGAATAGATTTTAAAATATAATATATTCTATCTTTATCGTTATAATGACTGGGATGGTGGCGTGTCCTGTAGATCAGCTTTTTGGAGGCCAAGAATTGTGGTTAGTTATGAGCGATGGTCGGTGGATGTGGCCGACCACCAAACATTTTTCTCTTGTATTTTATTTGTGTTTTCCGCACTATTGAATGCTAAACTCATCTGCAAAGACCATCCCCATAATTAGACAAGTTAGTAAATCAGAGAAAATATTTTGGTTGGGATCCCTCTTTGCCTTGGCTGTGAGGATATTATATTGATTAACAGTTCTAATTAAAGAATAAATTTAGCATTAGTCAGTAACAAGTCAATAATGTTTCGTCACAATAAATTTATACTAATTTTAATCATATTTGCCTTAAAACGCTTACCCGAGTAGGTCACAATTTTAGTAATGCGATAAGGTAATAGGGTAATAACAACCTCAATATCGGAATATGACGACAGTGTAGATTGAGCTTTATTGTACACGGGAAAATTATATTAATCCTTAAAGATTTGGTGTTCTTCTCGTCGACAATGTAGTGACCTTGTTAGCAAATTTCCTATTGGCCGTAAATATTGTCCGATTATTATAAAATTCAGTGAAGTTGTTCTTTTCTGCATTGTTTTGTATCTTTGTACGACTCGTGGCATTATTTAACGTTTTGATGGGGAACGGTCCAAACTCCAGTCTGTAATACCTTGGATGAATTCGTTGAGCCACACATTTGGACTACATTAACTACACTTTCGGGAGGGTTTTGTACCCCAAAAAGGGGTTACAATTTATTTACGTATAATTTTTGAAAACAAATCTAATTCTTCTTTTTACCATTAGATTTAGCTCATAAAAGTACACAAATTAGTATTTTAAATCAGGTCAACTAGTTATTGAAGTATTTAAAATGGTAAACACAGTACAGCAAAAAATAAATAGCTCACTCCATCTAGTTAAGTTTTATCAAATTTAATGTTTCTTACAGCAACAAACCTACGTATTTACTGTGTCATATGGAGAATATTACCATGTAAATAACCCTTATTGCAGCAAACCTGCATACTCAGTACCATTCGTTTATTTAGATGAGAATAATAATAAGTACTCACTCTACTCACGCCAGCGTGCTGCATGTGATCTAGTTATATGTTATAGTCGACAATGCAGATCGAGCCTTATTCTAGTCGGCAATGTAGATCACCACGGTCAAGCTCAATCCTGCAGTAGAGGGGTAATCGATGGTGTATCCGTGCTCGGAATTAATTACGTATCAGACCTCCTTCGCCAACAAAAGTGCAAGCTGGCTGTAACGGCCAAACTGGTGTCAAAGTTAAACAATCCGAACATAAAACCTTTTTCGTCATACTGCTTCAAAAACAGCTGTTTTAGATACATGCGTTGAAGAGTAAAAGTTGTTCCTAGGAGTAAACCTATTACCATAGTGATTTTTTAAGTTTCCTAGGCCGGAAAAAATTGTTGATGATACTTCATTCATCATTCGATTGTAAATAATCGATAAAGTAACTGCAACAATCACTATCGACTTTTTGTGTAATCAAACTATCCAATGGTTGAGATTGAACAATAATGGATAATAATAACTAACTCTGACATAACCTAAAAACCAATCAGTAATCAAGACATAACATAACAAATAACATAAGAAACATAACAGCTGATTAGTCTAAAGCCACAAAGTTGTTTGAAAACTAGTCCTGGTGATGAAATATACTATTTTTGGTTAATCTGCACAAAAAAAGTCATTTTCATAATTGGTATTCTATCGTTTTTGACGATAATAGGTACACTCTGTGAAGTATATCACCGTAACGTAGAAAGGTGTAGAGGTTGGTTCTATATAATATATATAGTCCTGTTACTTATTATTTTAGTAAATTTAATCTGTTGGTTTATAAAAGGATTTTCGTTAAAACTTTAGGTCCTATCATACTAACTCATATAAACACTACGTTTCATTTTTTCTGTAACAAAAACTTAATTTATCACGATTTCATTTTAAAATCTACAGATATAAATGCAATTATAATGTCTCAACATAAGATTGATACATTAAATACATTAGTGTTATTTGAGAGAAAATAAGAAAAATAATGTTCCCCTTCTAAATATCTATAGTAATCTTTTTATTTGGGAAGCCCCTTACTGAGGGTGAGATAATGTTATTCCTTACTGATGATTTAAACCAAGGTGGTATTAATAGTATACTGTTCGGTTTTATATTTTTATGGTTAGACAAAACTACTTAGACTTTCTGAAAACATTTACCATCTTTGTGTTTAAATTCACAATCCATAGATTGAAATGAGAAGCACAGACTGAGTTAGATTTTTTCGAAGATTACTTCATTTAAAATCAAGAATACTGGAAATGAGTTTAAGGTGAGTGAACGTGAAGTATTATTTTGTAAACATGTGACCATTCCTAATAACAATAATAGGACAAAACAACACTTAAGTATATTTTTGAGAAGGACTTCTGACCCGGAGTTGCCTAATGCTGGAACCTTGTAAAGGCTGCGCTTTCCCACCACGTCCCCACCCAATTCCCCCTCCTCACATCCACAAAGAAAGGTCCACAGTCAATCTTAACATTCGTTTTACAACAAATAAATACTTAAAATAGTATAAGTTACAAAATAAACATCAACCTTATAATAAGAATTAACATTTGTATATTTTCAACAACAGTCGTATTTTTATTGATTAATGAAAAATGGTACAAACATATTCTAGTTAAACAAGGTTTCTATTACTAAAATAACTTGTCTCTTATTTAAAGAAAATGTATTTATACAATGCTCCATGCATAGATGTAAAGTGTTGTGTACATGGTTAAAATATTTATGTTTTTAGTTATTTTGACACTTATTTTCCCCCTCATGTCGCAATAAATGGCTCTGAAACAAGTTAAAGATAAATAATATTTAAAATATTTCAGAGCTGAGACTGAAAAAGTACGTAGCTTTAGCTAATTAATCAATAGTATAATAATTGTAACTGTTGTCAACAAAATTGATGACCCTTTGATTACGAGTTAAGAAGGTAATTTTGAAAATAACCATAAAATAAGTTTGATATTAATCTTACTCCCACATTTACGAACTCAATATTTGGCTCTTTAAATTTTTTTGAAATTATATAAAAGTTTATAAAATCTATTAACCTTTAATGTGAAATTGTGTTAATACATCTTCACCAAATTTTTACTTAAAATTTAATTGAAACGTAGTAGCCATATGTTTAATTTTGATTTATAATGTTGAACTAAAATATAAATTTACGTACTTTTCACGTACCATAGCTAATACGTTTAAAATCACGATATGAATATGAAAACAGTAATATTTATTGTTTAACCCTCCAAGTTCTATGCCATTTTAATTTTTTTGTTTTTATGCAACTCTTCTTAAAATACCAGGTATACACAAAAAACACAAAACATGCCCCCCTTACAACCACTAACCATAAAAGCAAAACAGGTGTCCACCGTAACCCCAATTAAGCCTACAAATGCCGTCAACTTCCACCCAAGCCGGTCATGTTTATTTAAGGTGGGCCCTCCACTCCACTATACCACACACTTGCAAGCCATTTAGGGATTACTCGTGGTCGGGATTCGAACCCTAGCACTTCCGAATACACTCGTCAACGCAGCGCTCTAGCCGGTCCAGCCACCAGTGCATAGGAGTAGAAAGTCCTTACTTGCCTATAAAAGCATATTCTAGCGGCAAAACAACGAGCTCAAGCGTCAGATCAGGGAACTACACGAATAGTTGCATGTATTAACACGCAGATGGCAGCACTGTGATGGTAATTGTTGACTTCGATAGCGCTATACAATTGCATCTTGCTGAGATGTTAGGAGTTGGAGGGTTAAGTTAGGCAGTAGCCGTAATGTCAACGTGATACTCAAATATATTTATTTCTTTAATTAAAAAAAATAACTTTGTCACTTAAAACTAAATTATGTTGACTGATTTGAGGAATAACTGTGTTAGCAAAAGCAATTTTACGTATAGTTGAAGAACATATTGTTTTATTTTTTAACAAACAGGCATTTACAGCCAGTTTTGAAACTCAGACACACATACATCTCGAGAAATTTCCATGAAATGGTCGTTACGGAAGCCGAGGGCAATAAAAACTTCTCGGCAGCATATTGGCCCTTTACCGACCTTGCTATGCAATTTGCGAAAAATAACACCAACAATAGAAATTTCATTTTCATAAACGAGCGATAATGTTTTGCGAAGGCACTACTCACGTCCGCGGAGAAAATATGAATCACCTAGAATTGTTCACTTCTAAAATTATTTAGGATATTTAGTTGCTACACACACTTTTGTATAAGTCTAAAGCAAATTCTAATTATCTTGAATTATAACACTAATTTATTTCAGTTAATATATATATAACCTTTGTAGCTTTGAATAAATTTAATTTTATCTCAAAGATAAATTTAAGAGCAGTACTCGATCTATTTGCATAATATCGTTGTCTTTTCGTCATGTTCAATTTCCAGTAAAGGTTTAAATAAATATAATTTCTTTACGTGGAAATGTTATCTTATTGTTCTACTAGACACCGACACAAACTATTTTTAATAAACTGATTGTAATTATTTTTTACAATCATTAAATAATAGCCAAATATATATGATAATGTGAAAAATATAAAATACTAGTGCTACACGACTCGTTATGCAGCGATGTACAAAACAGACTTATTATGTTTAGGCTTGCTGGCAAATATAAAACATAATATAATGATTATTAACATTCTATGTTTGTGGCCTATTCAGAAATTTTAAGCCAAAATATATGTAGTAAATTTGTAAATTCATGTGGACTTAAAACATTAAAACGTATGAAAAATTGAGACAGACTATAATACAATCTTACACCAGAGTACCTTTGACGATTTTACAGCCTGGTAAATACACACTCTCGCACGCACACGCCCCCCCCACAACACACACAATCAAATATTCGATAATAATAAACAATATCAACAATACAATAAACGTATTATGTACAAACATTGTATTTATCTTTAATTTGGCCAGAAAATAAACATTTGTTTAATAATCATAAAACATAATCCCCAGTATACCAAATTTCACCCTCCTAAGTACTTGGGAAGTGGGAGAATTAGTGATGAGTGAGTCAGTGAGTGAGGGCTTTGACGTTAGTACATACGGATACCCTTTGTTTTCTTAAACACACAGTTAAATGCAAATAAGATGATTAGTGAAATTTTAATTTTGGAACTGGTATGCAAATTGTATTTTGTTAAAACAAGAACTTGGCGAAGATGTAAGTTTGTTTATGAGTTAACTTTGGTTTTATACTTTAACCTAAAATGTAAGGACCTTGGAGGTTAAAGAGCATCACACGTGGCTTTCTAACTTTTAAAATGATTAAGAGAACAAATTACATCCAGGAAGCCATTACACCGACCTGACTCTGAGGGACCGCCACCCCAACAATCGAGTTGTGTGGTTTTACTCAATTTTATACAACCCCTCTAGATTTACAAGGCCGAGGGAAAACAGTAGGAGATTGAAAACATAAATTAGTGTTTACATTTTGCATAAATTTTTAACTAATTTCAATAAGGAAATATTGAAAATTATTTTTAAAATGATTAAAAGTTTTTCCAAATTGTTACAAAACAATTTGTAATTAGTTTTATGTTAGATAAGTAATTTGTTTAGCAAATATTACTCTCATATGATAATGGAATACATGTTTTGTGATTAAATATATGTATTTTTTCATTCTAAGTACACAAACGTATCACAATTTATACAAGAATACAAGAAAAACTGCTTCTGAACGACATATCCCACCCAACTTCATCGACTTTATTTGTTATGTTGGAAATAATTTTCCCTTAAAACGCTGTACATTCATAACGATGCTAATACCAAATCCTTTGACATAAAACTATGTCCATATTTTACCTCCAGTATTAATAATGTCACACTTTAATCTAACGAAAAATTATATTATTTCGTTTATTGAATTATTTAGATATTTTACATTCGATATTGCAACGGTTTTACTTTATATCTGAAACTTGAATATTAAACAATAAAGAAGAAAGGAAACTAATTGTCTTCGAAAAAAAGGCTTGAAGAATATATATTCGTACTTAGAAAACAATAGGGAAATTATAACCAGTAAAATAAAGCAGATGTTGTGAGTGAGGTCAGGAGTCGAAGACTAAAATTGGCTGGACACGTTCTGAGAAGAGTAGAAGGGTCTCGACTGGAGATTACCTCTAAAAATAACCCTGAAGGAAAGTGACCTTGTGGGTAACTAAAACACAGATGATGGGACCAGGCCGTCAGATATCCAGAGAGTTGGAGCCTCTTAGGAGGATGCAGAGGATAGGTCAAATCAGAGAAGCTGTGTTGGTGCGGCTAAATACCACCTGGGATATAGATGGCTCTGGGAGTAAGCAAGGAAAAATCAAGAGAGCAGTGTAGTAGAAGTAGTGTTTTATTACAGTAAATTTATCATCCCAATTATCATAGGGATATCGATGGCTTCGTCTGGTCAAGTCGGGGCTCTTATTGTTCCAACTGTTTATGTCTTTAAAATTTTACTTTTACAGCCCACTCAAATCTAACCAAGGTTTAAGTTGGATATCGTTTAGTTAGAAAAAGTAACACTATCAGTGAACTGACACTTAATTTCTCTCCTTAAAAGAATGAATCGTACAAAGTAAAATTGTCGTCTCCTTAAAGCTTATTAATACTACTTTTAACAAATCCTGAAGAGCCAATTCTATGTAAAACAAAGAAATAAGACGTAAATTAATTTGTTTGCACACAAGAATGAACATTTTTCGATCTTATACGAGTTATTGCAAATACCATAATCTGTAAATTTAACTTTTCTCTGTACCCTCGTAAGCCAATAATACCTGTAATAAAAATTTCTAATTTTTTAGGTTTTTGAGCTTATTTTAATGTTAATAGTTAAATCATATTAAAAAATTACAAAACAATTAAAACATTATGTGAAGATAAAAATAAATTTAACTCTTGTACTTTTTAAATCCGAGGAAACTCAATATTTCTTACTCTTTTTACTCTAATTAGAAAAAATACAATTTTTTTTCGTATACTATGTGTATAGAGTGAGAAATTAATAATGAAGTTAAACAGGCATTTATCGTAGAGATAATATGAGACGCAATATATTTACCTACTCAAAACGTCAAAATAGTTTTGGTATTTGTTTGATTCGAAATGAAGCTTAGTACAATGCCAAGAGCTAAGTGCCCCCCATATGTTACAGTGTCGGTGCCAACTGGCATCCGTACAGAAGTCAAAGGGCACCGAAGCTAGAGTAGACACGGAGGTAATTAATTGTGAAACGTTCTGCTAATAGCGAGCATAATTGACCGGTCCTGATCCAACCCTAATTAATGATTCGACTAATCTGTGATCTAAAAAGTGCATTGTTTAGATGATTAGGTAACTTTTTAAACAATAAATGCGATTCTGAAATCGTTACGGACATTATATGAGCAAAATCTTTATGTGCTGAACTAATTTGAAATTATAATTAGTATAAAAATAAATAATTAAAATTTAATTTAGCTTTAAATATTATCAGATTTTTTATTTGTTCTTGCTATATAATTAGTTAGTTAGTTAGTTACTGAAATGACAATCTGTGCAGATATTTTAATTGTGGCGCCAACTTGTAGTCTTGTTACTGACTAAGGCTAACATGTTCCTTAGATTAATAGCAGAACAATCAATGACATATCTAAGAGACATACAGTTTAACTTGGGGTCCGAACCACTACCTCTGAATTAAGAACTGGTCTAATTATGAGGATTGTTTTTGCGGATTAACAAAGTATTCAATAGTGCGGACGTTAATCCACACAAGAGAACACTACACACACCGACCATCGCTCACAACTATCCACAATTGGTGACCTCCAAGTAGCTTTAAAAGAAGTAGATAAACATTTGTAATAAAATTTGTTGAATCATTTTGTAAAAAGTTAAAATAATTTACCAATTATAGAAAAATATTATTTAAACTTATTAAATATTTTTACTCTTAATGAGTCCAAAAAAATAGTCGTTAAAATATTTTATATATATATGTATATATATATGAAAAATGTATATATAATATATATAATATATATGAATAATATATATGATTTTACGATAACTCTCAAAAAATGGTCCGATCTGAGACCAAAATTATAGAGACGTGTATTTCTACAAATGCATCGGACGAGTTCGAACCAAATATCGTCAATGGAAACTAGTTTTTGTACCCAAAATGGTATTTTTCGTTTTTCACATTTATTTTTAAAACAATTTTATATTTCACCATTAGAATCAGCTTAAAAAACTACACAATTATGTTTCCTTAAAATTTTTCTCTATAATTAGAATATAAAAAATCTAAACAAGTATTTAATTGTCTCCAATTTAATCTTATGGAGATAGGAAAAATTATATTTCCCATACAATGTGAATATTTTTTGGATAAAACTTATATTTACTATGTGGTTGAGATCAATCATTAATGCTCAAAAAACGAAATTAAAGGAGTTTTTAACATGGCACAAACCTACCTCTTCCCATAATAAATCATATAGAATATCAAACTACATTTATGGACAGATGTTGATGAAAGTTTGGATAAATGTAAGATAACAAAATATTATGGGTAGAAATGCCTAAATTCAGTGTTCCTCACATCAGCAAACCTGCACAAAACTCTTTGCCATTAATCACGAGAATAAGCAAATAATGTCCATGTTTATGGACAGATTTTTATAAAACTTGCCAATATTATTATTATTATATATGAAAAATTTAAAATGATTTTTTAAAGCTATGCACGGTAACATATAAAAAAGCCATGGATTATATCAATGTAGATTATGTTGAATATTCACTAACGTAGCAAATTATAGTTTGGATTGTCAATACTTCTAATATGACTGGGACGGTGGCAACGTCCTGTAATCCAGCTACTTGGAGGTCACGAACTGTGGATAGTTGTGAGAGATGGTCGGTGGATGAAGTGTTCTCTTTTGTGGATTAACGTCCGCACTATTGAATACTACGTTAGTCCACAAAGACCATCCTCATAATTAGACAAATTCGTAATTCAGAGGCCGTGGTTCGGATCCCACGTTAGTTGCCATCGGCTGTTGAGCTATGAATTAACAGTCCTGTCTAAGGAACATGTCAGCCTTAGTCAGTAACAAGACTACAAGATCGCGCCACAGTCATCCTACATTCATTCCTCATTCATACTTGGCTTAAAATACCTACCTGGGTAGGTCGCCATTTCAGTTAAAAGTATAAAGTATAATTAATTTAAGCTAAAAACTTTATATAGAATCATTTTTTATTTTTTATTTTAATTTTATCAATGTTCATACCATTTTATATCAGAACTAAGCCTATGTATTCAGTTTGTTATACCAACTTAAACATACATATATTATGACGTTTACTTAGAAGAAATATTAAATTTACATCGGACTAAAAAATGGTGAAAAATAAAAAATAAAATGTCAGATGATGATTTTATACCGGCTAAACGTCGAACCATTCAACGTGACAGACAAGAGGTGCGTTTAGACTCTGAGATCTCTTGAAGCCAACGCTTTGAGCATCTCAGGATGGTTTGGCTATGACAGCTGATATAACAATGAATAGTGTAGTTAGTAGGATGACGTCACGTTTATTTTTATTATTACTAAACCACAGGTAAAGTTTTGAACGCGATTCTTTCTAGCAAATGGTTTGCAACAATAAGTTTCACAAAGGACGAATAAGTTTGAATTTGCAATGCTGGAAGAAAAAAACGTATTCAACGTCACATCAAAATGAATACTGTACAAAACTGTCTAAAGCAGATAAAGTTTACAACTGTAAATCTTTGGTAAAGGTGGTTAGGTTGTTTTCTTTGAGCAGCTGTAATCCGTTGATAACGCTTTAGGTAATTTAACTTTATCCAAAATGCAGCATTTATCAGATTTTTAAATTTTCTTTGAGATGAATCCTGTTAAACATTATTTACCTTAAAATTGTTATTTCAAATAAGTTATACATCTTTTTGTGATTCAACCCATGTTTAAAACATTTACATATATCAAGTTTATTTTTTAGTTTTAATATTGATGATTAATATTATTTTTTAAGACATGCTCTATTACATACTATTCTGTTATTATAATAGTTCCATTACCAATATAAATGAGCACAATAATATATTCTCATAGTTGACAATTACAATTAATTGGATATTAGAGGATAATTTAAAATATTTTAATCTCATCTGACAAAATAAAAATTTAGTTTATTTCTTCTTGATTTTGACTGACACACGACTCCAAATAACAAGTCCTTTTAGATTCGAATCAACGGGTCAGACTAATTCTAATGGAAGAACCGTGTAAGGCCTGCACATTCCCACCGATTGTTGGGGCTGTCTTTCCAGATGAGACTTTGGTACATCGTTGCTGAGTCAGAACCCAAAAAGGGTATTTATAGTGAATTATATGTATTTTCATTAGTAATATGGTTAAAACATAAAAACAGAACGATAAGTAAGTAAATTATATGGTTAAATGTATAAATTACACAATATTGAATCCCAACTTCAATTAAGGTAAATGTTTGCAATAACTGCCTCAACTTCAATATAAAAAAAGACAGACAGCTGGAAGTGTTAAACCACCATAAATAATCTTAGACCAGAATCGTTCCGGCGAACTTGATTTATAATTAGGAGGTACTTTAACAACTGAACTACACAGACAGTGAGAATAGTAGCCAATCACGTGGTTATAAATAGTAAAATTCGAATATATTGGTTTAATATTTGTATTGTTACTGAGCCACAACTGAATTGTTTATGGATTCGGTAGTTTCCTAGAGCGATAACGATCGTGTCTAGACCGAGAGGCACCCACTCCTATCAGCTGATCCGAACAGCTGATCCAATGACTCACTACTGTGTCTGTTTATACTTGTATACAGTAGGTATAGCCAAATAGCCTTGTCTCTGGTTTACACAGCTGTTTAGGCACTACCCACTCAACATATGTGATTTGACTAAGGAAACATTTGATAAGGAAACATTTCGAATATATGAATATAAAAAAAGAAATTATAACCAATTAATTATAAGTTCTGACAACAAAATAATGATAGTGAACCTATGATTAAATAAATGGTTGTAGAAAATTATCATTTAACTGGTTTCAGAGTACTCCGTTAAAATTTAAAGGATTCAGTAACCTATGAATGAAATATAAAAATTAAAAGCTAAAAACTAATGAATTTTATAAATTAGCTAGAAAATGAAATAGTGGCCTACTCGAACTTTGACACAACCTATTATAATAGGTAGACCACTTAACTGAATATTTTATGCAACTAATTTCTTTATTTGTGCATATTAGTACATTTCAAGTTTTCAATCAGTCCTCTTTTTTTCTTTCTTCTGTTCTTCGGCCTTCTTTACGTTATTTCATATTAAATATTTTGCCTTAATTTAAGTTAAATATTCTTTGAACCTATAATTAATTTAAATATAAATCTTCTTAACACAAATGAATAAACCATAAATTTACTACCCGTAACAACCTACTATTGCACAGTGTATAAAAAATAAATAAATTAAGTGATCACATCATCCAGTATTGTGGCCAGTTACACCTAACTCAACCAATAAATAACACAAAAATTTACCACAAATAATGTTAAATTTGAAATTAATCGAAATTATTTTCAACACAGTTACATTTAGAGGTAAGGTAGGTCACACGTGGCTTTGTGACTTTTAAAGTGATTAGGAGGGAAAATTACATCCAGGAACACTTACCCCAAGTCCCTTGGGAGGGTGTGTCTAACAATTGAGTTCTGCGGCTTTACTCGATTCTGTATACACTCTCATTCATGACTGAACGAGGTGAAAATACTTGAGACGCACCTTTATAATGTTTTACTCAGCCGAACTAACTATTTGTGCCAGTTAGTGAGATAAGGATTAATAGAAAATAACATAATATTCAACCTTTCACTTCCGATTCCGTGGGTTATGAGACTACAGGATCTTTTTCGTGTAATCTTTTGTTTCAGGTAGGTTGGCATACGTGAACGATGACGTCACTACTAGCGCCCCTAGCGAAAACGCACGTAGATGGCCACCGCTGGGACGGTGGAGGGGGCAGTCGCAGTAGTGCTTTCGCCCTACTAGTTATGTGGCGGAGTGTTGTGATTATTTATTGCATTTTCAATATAGCTTTCGTATTGTGCATGATAATAAGTATAGTACTAATAACATGATATAATTAATATATGTAACTTCATCTTTCAACTTTTAATGTAAATCATCAGGTAATCACTTGAAAACGGGAGTAGTTTCTCCACGTCCAGAAACGTTGTATTTAAAAACTTATACGCGTTGGTAAAATCCTATAAAAGATATTGAATAATTAATAACCAACACCAATATGAATTTTAAACGAAAACGTTTTACCCAAAGAAGAACTGATTTGAACTGGGTTGAGCATTGAACAAGCTCAAAAATATTTTCTCAGAATCAAACCAATGGTCTTAAAATTTTTCCTTACGAGGAATTTCGTGGAATGGCTAAACGTTGCACTCGTCAGCACAAGCATTTAGCCCACTGCACCAAAGGAACACCGTCTGAGAAAGCGCGTATTTGGCTATAAAAACATGCTCTAGCGGCACAACAGCGAACTCCACGAGGTTAGTTCATGTATTAGCTCGCAGATGGCAGCACCGTGACTGTACTCACTGAATATAATCGCGTTAAATGGACGCTAATAATCAATTTTTACTGCAATCGACACAAGCGTGTCGATTGCCACTTGGAGGGTTAAGGAGAAATAAGGAGTGCCAAACTATTGCCGGCCAATGATCACCCGGAAACAGCCGGATGTGAATGTAAACTTCTCTGAGAGTCCATTCCCTCCAGAAACGGCCCGCAGCTGATGCAACCTTCATGTTTACAGTCTTAAGCTCTCGGGTTATTGTTACTAACCTCCACCGATAACGATCACACAATATATCACATGTTTTCTACCTCAGAAATTATAGTATTTTTCGTATACGTTATGTGAAATTCCATCACACTAGTTGTACTTGAAATTGTTAATTAAGATACCTCGAAATAATTGTTTTAACCTTTGTAGTAAAATAGAGGAGTGTTCCATTTTTCAATTAAGTTTAAAATACGCGCTTTAACTAAGGATATATATTTTATTAAAATTTTACTTTACAGATTCTGATAAGTTTTAGGTTTGACTCTTTATGAATGATCAGGAATGGCTGATAGATATACAAGTGGCAAAAAGGAATTGCTGATGCGGTAGAGATCGTATTTTCTCCAATTCAACAGAAAATATAGTTTATAACCTAGAATTTGTTTATTGGAAAGAGCTACTAATGTTGATTATCTGTTTGTATTAAAAATACTCTTTTCCGATGTTAAGCTTATGGAGAAAATAAAACTTTGAGTGAGGAGCTTTGATAATACCAGCAGAAAATATTTTGGAAATCTATAACCTTTAGCAAAACGATTGTTCACATCAGAATCCTTTAATTTGGTTATAAAAATGATAAATTAATGACTGAGCTAATGCAACCTTATTTAATTTTGTAATTTTAAAGTCGTTTTCTACTTGTTATGTGCGGACATATTAAATTTAGATTCAAGTACATTGTAATAGGGTCTACTAAGGTAAATTAAAATAATTGTTTAATTTCACATTTTCACTTATTTGAATCCATCTTCTGTTTCAAAACGCAGTGTTATCATTAATATGGTTTTCAAACATGAGGTTCAACGTCAATCTCCTTTATTCTTAATACATTGGAAGGAAAAGAAAATATTTTGGAAGAAAAAATTTGATAAGGATTACTCGATTAATGTAAGTTAATATAATACTTTTCTAGCCTTTTATAGCTGAACATTTGTTTTGCCACAGTCTAGACATCTAGATTAAGAGTTTGAGAAAACCCTCATCTTGTAATACGGTTTATCGAAAGACGAAACGAAGTAATTTTTTAGATCGAGTTGTACTGAATGATACAACGTCTTTATAACCAGATGCGCACACAAGACAAATTGATGCTACCAGACCCTATCGCTTCCGTTCGGTTCCTTTTATTTATTAAGATTGTAATTCTTTTATTCCTTTGCTACCCTCTACTCATCTTCTGAATACCGTCATGTTCTATAAAGTTATTTTTATATATTCAATTTAAATTTTATTTCATTAAATTTAATTCATTTTAGTGTTACACAATACAAAAGTTAAAGATTCGGAAAATTAATTTTACATATAATAAATACCTTTGTGGTATCCTAACACGTATAATTTAATACGTTTTGATGTTTTGAAAATTGAAATTGCAAAAGAAAACAAGTAGTTATTCCATAGAGAACTGCAATGACAAAGGTTTTTGATGATTAACGAAAGTATTTTGAGAGTGTTATGAAACTAAGTGAATAAATTAATTTACAGTATTTCTCATACCATATAACACATAAATAAATTCATGGTATTTGTTAGAAATTTACCAAATTTACAAACCACGCAATAAAGTTGTGTGACAAGTTAAACTAAACGGTTTCATCCAAGAAATCTTACAATTTTTAGCCTTACAGTTAAGCATCAGTAAAAAACTATACGATACAATTTTTTTTAATTTTACCTGACAAATATCACTTCGAGATAATAACTCAAATTCATATGAATTGAAAATTTGGATAATAGATGATAGATACAATAGTTTAAAATAGTAAGAAAAATTTAAAAAGTTAAAATTATCACATTAAGTGGTTTGTGAGATATCTTACGTCATTGAGAAAACATGTGGTATTTACTTCCCTGTGGGAAATAGGTTAGATCATGGATATGTCTAAAGGGAATGTTTTCAGTTCATATAAACAGCTGATCTTATAACCAAGCTATGATGTTACTAATCAAATGACGTCTGTTTCAAATTTTGGTCGCGCAAATTGCCAACATGTCAAAAGCCAAGCGATTGTTTTTTACATACATGTTCTAGAATGTTTGTGTTTTTGATTTGGAGTGGGAGTTTATTGAATAGTCGGGACCCAAATATTGAAAGGAATAGCGGAAAATTATTCTATTTACTTTAGGTAATTTAAAATCATTACTAACAAAACTTAATTTAAATTAATCCAAACTGGTTACTAAAATATACATTGCATGGTAATTTAATTCCATTTTATTTTACTATGAAAGCCATAAAGGTTATGGTTTATTGTTGGTTAACTCAGTTTTGTCCCTTATTTGTATCGCCAAGCGGCATATTCACCCTACCAAACAGTCTGGAACGACCAACGTCTCGTCTGATAGGCGCCACGATAGTGTCAAAGGCCTGCCTCTACATTCTACATTCACCCGAATTGTGCTCTATATTAAAACCATTGTACTATAAGTGTATTTTTGAAATTTCAAATTCTTACCTAAATCCACCTTTCAATAGATAACATACTACATGAAAGTAGTATTACCTTATGCATGAAAGACAACACAAGACCAACGTTGGTCTTATGTTATATTTGATTACATCGAAAAAATATTTGTATTTACTTCCCTGCGGGAAACGGGTTAGATCATTAATATGTCTAGAAGGAATATTTTTAGTTCATCTAAACAGCTGTTCTTATAACCAAACTATGACGTCATTAACCATATGACGTCATACAAACACCCCCCTCCAGAGCTAAAACATGTTAAAAGTTCATAGTAGGAATTGAAAACATTCCCTAGAGATTTGTTCATGGTTTAATCTATTTCCCTAGAGAGGAAGATCCTGTTTTGTTTACATTGAACTTTCTGACAAAACTAATATATTAAGTTTCTCAGCCAACCATGACAGATATAAATCCAAAATCAATGGTGGAAACAAGCATTTTGTTCATTGTGGTAGTCCTATCCAGCTATAAACGAATTGTGGAAAAGATGTTTGTGTATTTCCCTGTGGGATAATAAATACTACGTTACAAAAACCATCCTGTTATGTAATTCAGAGGAATGGTTCGTATTCAGTTCATCTGAAAATTAGTTATCTTTTCTATTAATTAACAGTCCTGTCTAAGAAACATGTTTATTAACAAGACTAAAATCGCGCCAACACTCTTACATTCATTTCATTCATACTTAAAATACCTAAAAATCGCCATTTCATGTATAAAGCTAAGTACTTCTATATCCATGAAAAAAGTTTCAAGGTCAAAATATAACCCAAATACAGCTACTTAAATTACTGCATCAAATATACAGTTGTTACAGATCCAACTACAGTCATTCTTAAACATTAATTGTCAAAAACTTGGGTTATGAAACATATTGTAAAATTTTAGTACACTAAATGCCCAGTGTTTTTTATGACTGGCACTCCTGCTGAGGTCCTTAAAAGTTCATTGAACTACCAATTATTAATGATCCTTAAAAACGGCTTGTTTCTTGTACCAAGTCAATTAAACACATTACAACCACTTTTACCTTTGTTTTTTTACCTTGAGCTACAAAGTTAGATTTGTAAGTGAGAATAATTTGAGCTACACTTAGTTCTGTCAGTGGTAACAAAAGAATTTAGGGCAACAGTTAACAATACTTTTAAAAACTTTCAAGTTTGCGATACCCATAGTTAAGTAAAGTAAGTCAAAGTTGGAGATTCTGTGCAGTATTACGATCCCGTGTGCAAGCTGGCGCTAACTCAACAGTTAAGGAAGGCGTAACTGGTCTGTAATTAATTCTAAACACGAACTCTCCCGATCAGCTAATAATCAGGATCGGCTGTATGACCCCCTCACCCTCCCTCCCACCATCACCCACCACACTTGTTGCCTGAAATGGGTTTTTCTAGAGGCAAATTGTTATCAAACTGAAAATTGTCAATATATAAATAACAACAGTGATATTTGTATCCTGTCTTTGCAACCGGTACCGCTTGGGACAGTGGCGTCGTCCTGTAATCCAGCTACTTGAAGGTCACAAATTGTGGATAGTTGTGAGAGATGGTCGGTGGGTGTAGTGTTCTCGTGTTTGGATTAACGTCCGCACTATTGAATACTACGTTAATCCACAAAGACCAACCTCATAATTAGACAAGTTCGTAATTCAGAGGCAGTGGTTTGGACTCCACGGTAAACTGTATGTCCCTTAGATATGTCATTAACTGTTGGGCTAATAATTAACAGTCCTGTCTAAGGAACATGTCAGCCTTAGTCAGTAACAAGACTACAAGATCGCACCACAATCATCTTACACTCAATCCTCATTCAAACTTGGCTTAAAATACCTATCTTGTGGTATGGTTGCCATTTCAATAATCTAATCTAATATAAACGTGTTAAAGAGCATTTACTGTGTATGCTAGCAGTTATGGTACTTCTGATTATTTAAAGTTTTGTTTTACGTCCCAGAAAATTAGAAATAGGTCTTATCGGAATTTATATCTGTATGTCTTTGTAAATACGAAATTTCTTCTTTTTTGAAAGATTTCCCTTGAAAAGGGATAACCCATTGTGGTGAAACTTATTTCCATTATTGTAAACCCTTCGAATGAGATTTTATGTACTTCCATCTTAAATTAGCTTACGAAAACCCAGTTTAAAAAGTTATTAGATACAATTTATATAATTTGTTTGAACGTAAGATTTGTTAAGTAATTTAAACAGAAATACAAAATTAGTTTGTTTGAATTGATAATATTTTAAAAATCATTACTGTACCATTAAAATGTAATATTAACGTAACAAGTTTAGATAATGATGCAGGCGTTCTTATTTTATCTAATTTCAATGATCGAACAGAGAATTTTCTTTTTATTTTGTTTTTACGATTGAAACCTCATATTTTGACTTACTAATATCTTTCTTCCTATCTTTGATGGACTTGTTGTAAAATGTATAGTATTTACTTCACTTTGGAAAATACCTTAGATTGTCGAATAATAGAATACACATATATTTCTTATTCTTTCCGGACTAGTCCCTTTTACAGTTTTATCCAGATTGTTTACTAAGTCCATCTGATATTGATTAGTTTCCATCACAGCTGACAGATCAGAAACGGCAGTTTATTGGGGTGGTATGATGAAAAATATTCACAGTCGTATCTGAAAGTGAAAGATAAAGAATCATTTCAACAATGTCGAGATAATTAAAATCAGCTGTTTATAAATAAAACTTGTTCACTTGGCTGAACGTTTCACAAACATGGGCGAGGGCCCGCGGCTGGCTGGTCTTTGTGCGAGCTTGAACCTGAAGACGGTTGATAACGGGCCGACTGTAATTTAACTTTCCCAGGATCCAGATAGCAGACTATTGTACTTTTACTTGGAGATTACGTCTCTTTTTGAGGAACAATTTTTAGACCTGAGGGTAAACAAGTTACCCTTCCTTTATACCTATCTCTCACGCTATGCCCGCTCTCCTTTCATACTCTTTTCCATCGCGTTTTATCAAATAAATTAAAAACCAATAACATTTTTTGCTAATTACTGAAAATGGTATACAATTTTATTTAACCCTCTGGGCAAGGTCTAGTGTTGTTAGTGAAAGTTTTTGAAGTGAATTTAATAACGACAATATCTAATAACACAATCATACTCTGTAAAATTAACTAAATATAATTTCATAATGTAGTGTTGTTTAAAAAATAATCATCCAATTTCAGAAAATAACGAGAGAAACACAGTTAAATTAATTGTTATACTTTTATGGGAGGACAATACCCCACACCCTAATACCAAGCCTTTTTTGAGTGGGATTTGTTGGGTGATTTGACCTCACGCTGCATACCAAGTTTCATGGAAAACGGTTAGGAAATAAGGAAGAAATTGATTTGTTTATATTCTCCATTAGAATAACATTGGGCGCTGTCAGACAAAATACTGTGTTTATCTTGAACAGTAAATATAACTTTTCTCTGGAACTGATAGTCGTAGAGAAATAATTCAAAAACTAATTTGTTTCGTTTTTTAAGCTGGTTTCTTTCAATAGTGGTAGTCGAAAATTCAAAAACGTTGGTAGTCGGGAAATAAAAAAAAGATTTTTAAAATGTTTGAAAGCCCATAACGTTTAAAAAGTAATTTTTACAGACATGCGGGTGATGTCATATTACTTATTACTCTATGCACTATAAACTATCAAATTTTAATCAAAATCGTTAGAGCCATTTTTGAGAAATTTGGGTTTTTCATGTTTTTAGCGGTGAACTAACCTTAAAAATCCAAAGTTCAAAAATGTTTTAAATTTTTCAGATCATTAAGTGTTACCTGTAGCTATCCTGGTGACTAACTCCACTGCAGTGTCTTGCTGTGTTTAATCTACCACACAGACTTTAGCTAAACCCATGGTGATGAGCTGTTTAATTTAAAAATAGACTGAAATAAATTATTACCCTAAACTCATACATATCCTATTAGCCTGCCCCCAATTATTGGAACTTCTGTGATTGGAAAAATACCATTCAGCATACTCTAATAGTTTATCCAAAGCCGAGATTGAGCAGTGGCGCACTCCAGTGGTCGTGGCTGGTATCACGAGTTTATCACGTCATTCATGACGTCACAGCTGCATCGGTCTTAAATCTCCAGCTGACAATTACTCGGTGAACATATGTTTAATACCGGTGGGGAACGGAGTGGTTATGGCTGTGGTGATTGGGGACTTTAATTGAATCGTATGCAGTTACGATTTAGACTAAGTTCTTTTTCGAGCTTTGATGAATTTAATTTAATTGCTTTTTAGGTAATGCGATAAAGATTTTTACATTAAATCAAAGATTTAAAATGTCTTTAGTTTTGTAACTCGTTCTTAGCTAAAACGAAATATTTTGATGATTTTTTATATAATTAATTGTAGATTGCAATTTTAAGGAAAGCAAAGAAAGTAATATTCATGATTAGACAAATCTCTCAACGTTTTCGTATTTAAAATAAAAATTTCCATAGGTAGAAGCTACGACTGTTGGAAGAACATCTCCAAAAAGGCTTAGATCTGGTGATGGAAGTCGTACCAAACCTTAAGTTGAATGCAACAAACCACACATTGAACCATCTTTTATTTTGTGATTGGGTAAAGAAAGGAATAAGGGAACTTTTTGGTTTGGGCTCAGAAAGGAGACCTGAAGTTTATAAGTTGCAGTTAAAAATTAAGTTACAATTTTTGGTTCTTAATGTCTAAATAAATACGTAAATAATCTGACTGTTGAATGGATTTAGTTGCCATTGAACATTTGAACATCAATTAATTAATGATCCTAAAAAACAAATCAGGTAGACTTTGTCGGTAACAAAGTTACATTTATACATACATACATTATATATTATTGATACATTATACATAAATTATTGATACAATATACATACATTTTTGATACATTATCCACTCCACCTTTCACTCGAATATGAGTCTAAATGACCTTAAGGTGCCACAAGAGTGGATAGGTGTTTTTTTAAGAAGGTACGTTATTATTGATTATGAAGTGCAACAGACGAAGAGTATGAAATTCTCGAAGTTCTTTAAGCCTCATTAATGAAAGAATATTAAAATATGGTAAAACATGGTCGGAACGCCTCAGACCAACAAAAAATTGAATGCTGTAATTTTGTGCCCGTTGAAGCCGATTTGAGAGCTCCACAGTCATGTCATTGATCACATCACAGTAGTTGAAGTGTGTCAGAACAAGGGTCTTTACCAACATTGTCTTCACGTTAATCGGAAGAAACCCAGCAAAACGTTTCAGACTATGAATGGCAGCAAAGACCCTGTTGCAAGTGAAGTTGACTTGGTCAGACCATTTCAAGTGTTTGTTCATGATAAGTCCCAAGTTTTCACCTTGTCACTGTAATCAATGTCAGTTCCATCAAAGACAATTTTATTCTAATACAGACTCGCAGCGAAGGTTGCGCTTTTGTTAGTTACTAGCCTGAACACCAGGCTGCACTAGCGCTGTTGGGCATAGAGACGTTGCCGAATTGAACACGCAGACGAGCAGACGACGGACGACGGCGCAGACGTCAGTGAATGTTTATCCCACTCAAACCTACTACCTTTAGTATTTATTCATTTTAATTAACTGGGGTATCGGTGTTGTGCATTTCACAGATTTGTTTCTCTTTCGTTTAACAAAGTCACTACGAATATATACAACAGAATAATTTGTTTTGAGAAGAAATATCTTGTTTAATATATATTGGGTAAATAACCAGCGAAGATTCTAGGCCTGATTGGTCGACCACAACGCATCTCAGTGAATTTCTTTGTTTTGCGGTAATTATTTGTAATATACACAACAAACATCATAATATATAACGGACCTCATTTTATTAAGAATAATAATTAAAATGTTTTGCTTTTAAAGCTTCAGTTTTAGTACTCAAGAATAAAAATTTCTTCCTCTAGCTTAGGTATCATTGTACTCATTTTTGTACATTATGTACAAAACTTTTGTGCTCTTATTTATTTACAATACATCCGGCCTATTCGAATTGGCAACCTCGCGGGCCGTCTTACCCAGGCTGAAACCGATTAGAGCGCTTTTGGTACTACTGGCGCGGCCCGTGGCGAATACTGAAACTACACGCTGCGAGTCTGTATTGAAATATAAATTGTCTTTGGTTCCATCAACGTAGTCGAGGTGAAGTAAGGTGTGATTTAAGATTGGAAGTGAGTATAAATGTGAGCACAGTAATGTGGCACATATAAGGGACTGTAGGGAAGGTTTGATATAATGATGGAAGGTAGCCGTCCCCAACCTGTGGGAACAGTAGAGGCGGAGTGACGGCAGTTTACAGCTCTAGCAGCCGCGCCGCCAGCAATGAACACGATAAACGCCGGATTATGGACTACAAATCGGGCAGCATTCGAACCACCCTGCTTTATTACCGTTTCATGACGTATTAAATGACGATGTGAAAACATTACTTCCGTCATTTCTATTTTAGGCTGCGGGTTTTCCAGTTGGTACTGCATTCCAGTAAACACGAAACCCATGGAAGGAGCAAATTATTGTTTAGTCCAGAATAACTGGACTATTAAAATATATTTGTAAGAAAATTTTTATTACAGTACCTATTTTATAGTATAATAAATCATGAACGTAGAAATGTACAGATTTTATGCTCTGATTAGTTTACAGACTTAGTCTACATAAAACCGCATTTACAAAGATTTGTATCTCTAAGAGTATATTACCTATAGAATATTTTGAATATTTTGTTTTCTTTGAACGTAAAACAGAGTCTCACTGACTAACTGTAACTTGATTTTGTCATAATTTCGGCGTAGCTCAATATTTTGTACCTGCATTTATTTTTAAATTTGCAAAATAATATCACTTTCAGGATAGGAAATTAAAATACTTGATAGAGAATACGTATTAGTTTAAAATAAATTATTCATAATCATGGAATTTATAACTAAATAAAATATATAAATAGATAATGGGTATTTGTAAGTACAGTAGGTACTACCGTCACGGCAGCTAAGGAGTAACAAGCTGTCTCTGTAACTCAAATGTTGCTAGATCAAAACCAGTAGCCTAAGACACAGATCATGTGCAGTCACCTCAAGCTAGTAGCAGTTATAGCTGAGTGGATAGAGAACTAGCCTACCATCCAAAAGACCGGGGTTCAATTCTCGTTCATGACATATAATAAATTTAATTTCTCACATTGAGACCGTGTGCTTCGAAAGTCACACGTGTAGCCGGTGGTTACAGCTACTTCATAAGTCGTTAGGTCACGTCAGAGGCACTAGTGCGACCTGAAAACTGTAACACCAGACCTTGGCTAGAAGGTTACATGAATATTATTATTAATACCTTAGGCTAGCCTATGTGACGTGTGTGTGATGTGCGATGTTGCTACGGTCTTAATTCTTCCCCAGGCAAGTTTTTCAAAGCTAAAAATTACGTAATATTGATAGACCTATTGATAGGTCTTCTAGAAAACTATTGACTAGGACAAAGGCGTGTCCTGTATTCCAGCTACTGGGAGGTCACGAATTGTGTATTGTTGTTTTGTATATATTAACATCCGTACTACTAAATACTACATTAATCCGTGAAAACCATCTTCATAATTAGATCAGTTTATTATTCAGATGCAGTGGTTCGGACTCCACGTTAAACTGCGTGTCCCTTAGATATGCCATTGACTTTTGGGCTGATTAATAGCTCTGTCTAAGCAACATGCCAGTCATAGTCAGTAACAAAACTACAATATCGCGCCTCAATCATTTTACACTAATATCTTATTCAAACTTGGCTTAAAATACCTGGATCGGTTGCCATTTCAGTAACTAAATACTAACTAATTATTTTACTTCAACTCAATTATTTTTAAACCCGTTAATTGATGGTTGAAAGTAGTCGTGAAGTTTGGTGGTTGCGGTGATTTTAAAGTTTAATTACATAGGTTAGCCGCGAGGCCGCGCTGGTGTGAACGTGGTGGTTGGAAGGATGCGATGCGCAGCAGCTTGTGGTTCTACTGTCAGACCACCAGGGAGGGCTACGATCGACTTATCGAGTAATTAAAGTTCCAACAACTTTACCGATGGTTATTACAAACTATTATTAGTCAAACAGAATCTGAGATTTCTGAGTTTTAAGACCGTGGCTTGTGGAAAACAGGAAAATGTGAAAGATCGATATTATGATTCAATGGCGACGACACTTGATTCGATGGTGGTTCGATGGTTTGCTATTGTATTAACAGTTAATCAGAACAAACGTTTATATAACTAAGACCCTTTTCATAACGTAAAAGTACTACAAAAATGTTTGTATTTGCTTCCCTGTGGGAATAGGATAAATCATGGATATGTCTAAAGGGAATGTTTTCGTTTTACAAATTGCTAACACCCCCCACCCCCCAGAGCTAAGACTTTTGTACTTTTTGTACTTTTAACTGAAATGGCGACCTACCCAGGTAGGTATTTTAAGCCAAGTATGAATGAGAAATGAATGTAGGATGATTGTGGCGCGATCTTGTAGTCTTGTTACTGACTAAGGCTGACATGTTCCTTAGACAGGACTGTTAATTAATAGCCCAACAGCCGATGACAACTAATGGACTTACAGTTTAACGTGGAATCCGAACCACGGCCTCTGAATTACGAGTCATGACCATGTCAAAATGCACGTGTTTGAAATTCATGCACATTTCTTTGTTGGAAGGGACGGACCACTTCCAAGGCACTTCAGCTTTAGCTGCTTTTTGCACACCCCTGTGTGGGTTGCGGCATTATCACATAGCGAAAAGCCATTGGTGATTGACGGGATTTGAACCCGGGACCTTGGGTACCAAAGTCCCGTGCTTTACCCCTAGACCAGCACGCACCTCCTTTTTTAATTCATGCCATTTACCAGATAACAGTTGCGACGAGTAAGGCTGAAATAGAAAATGATATTAATTTAACATATAGTAATAAATAAATACAATTTCAAAAAATCTTTGTGTACGGACTGACTAATTATTACAAGTTTTTTTTATTTTTTACACAATGTATTTTTTTATATGTAAGATTAATTTTGAACAAACGTTGATTGTCGTGATTTCATTTGAATATATCACATAAACTTTCACTGAAGAAGACTAGCTGGTCCATTTGCCAAGTGAACAGTCAAATTACCAAAGACAGCTAACTAGTTTCTAGAGAGGAATCATTTTTAACTTTTTTATGATTTTGTTAAGATATAATCGGTGATGTTCAAAGTATTTACCAACGGATCAGTCAGCCAGTTCATTTTTGAACTTTTAAGAAACCTCAGTCTACCGAATCAATTCTTGAAACTGATAATTCTTAAAAACAATTTGGGTTATTTTATTCTTATCTTTTTCTCACACTTTCATAAAAAAAGAGAACCAAAATATATTACGTTGAATTAAATGTAAGTTTTCCACTTGAATGTTAAGTAATTTTTATCACTTACTAGTTTTATGTGTTAAAAATTGAAATGCACAGTATTTTTAGACTTATTGCGTTTTGCATTCAAGCTGGAAAGAAATTTCTCGTCCCTTATTCACTGTAATATGTAGAAATATGTAAAGAATTGATCTTACTTAATCATAAATATGTCAATTATGTGTAGGCTATAAACTAATTATAACACACTGCCTTTTCTTTTATACACTTTACGTTCAAATTTTAATTTCATTGAGTGATTAGTTCTTTTTTTAGTTCGGAAAAAACTCTGCTTAGTAAGCACGGGTATATCAAAGACACAGATACGTCTCAAACTCCACAAAACAAATCTCTTTGTTTATAAAGTCGCTGTTCCCGTATTTCCCCGGGGCCGGTCTTTGATTTCATTTCCCTCTTCAAAATCTAATGCGCTCCCTCATGTCGTTGCGGTTTTCGTGATCCCCTAATTAAAGTTTAAATTAAGCTAAAAATAATTAGGCAAAAGATATTTAAAATTTTTTCTTGCATGTCTGTAACAAAAGATAAAGTTTGATGTAAAGCTCTTCATTCCACCAAAATTAAATCATAAACAGGAACGAAATATTTTTTGTTTATTAGAAATGTTTTACCATAACAAACTTTCTCATAGTTTTAGCGAATTTCCCGAATTTTAGTTATAGCGAATAGGAGGAAGCTATTACCGTAGGTCTCATGGCAAGACTTCAGCACGGGACCATGTTGTTTTTTTCGTTTTAGGTGCCTAGTGTCAAAAAACGATAGTCGTTAAAAATTTGGTAAAGACGTTTATTCCTACGTTTTCTCTACGAGATATTTACAAATCTAAACATAGTACGTAGTATTTTGGGGCTCCAATGTTAATCTTAAGGAGGACAGGAAAGATTAATATTTCACTTACTAACCAAGATTTTTGGATGAAACTTTATATTTAGCTTCATGTGGTTGAGATCTATGAATTTATGCTTCAAAATCATAGTGTTTATCATGAGATCTAACCTGCATACTCTTTTTCCATGTTAGTCATACAGAGAATAGGCAACTTCCTTTACATTTGGACAGACGTTGATGAAACTTGGTATACATGGTCAAAATAAAAGTTGTAATGCTAGAAACGCCTACTTTTAGTGTTTCTCACAGCAGCAAAGCTGCATGGTCTGTGCCATATTATGGAGAATGGGCAAACAACTCTCATATTTATCGACAGATATTGATAAAACTTTTCATCTTATTGATTGGAAATTCGCTGAGTACGCAGGTATGCTGTGACGGGGGTATTTATTTTTACTACTCGTATAAACCACTTTTTCTTCTTTTATATTTAGTGTTTCTTCAATCTAATCTTTCACTAAATAGGTTTGCGGTAACTTGGGTTTTATATCATTAAAAACCTATAGTAGTTTTTATAGTATCTCTATGAGATATTGTAATCTAAATTTATTACTCTATGTAGCAGCGGTTTATGACTTACTCACAGTGCCAGCTGAACGTGACACATGAGCTGATGTTTGCACATCATCACTTGAGGCCAAATCCCCTACCATTTGCAAACAAACCAACCACGAGGCAAATTGACCTCATTATCAAGCTATTTCATCCCTTCTTGAACCTGATTCCCCCCCTAATC
Source organism: Nephotettix cincticeps (assembly GCA_023375725.1). Classification (NCBI taxonomy): domain Eukaryota; kingdom Metazoa; phylum Arthropoda; class Insecta; order Hemiptera; family Cicadellidae; genus Nephotettix; species Nephotettix cincticeps. Next base: position 5,324,454 of record CM041785.1, read on the forward strand.
CCCCCCGAGGAGAATCCGAGGTGTAATTGCTGTTAACAGCAGCTGCTATTACTTCAACTGCTGTCTCGGATAATAATAGGTCAATCTGGAAAATTATGCTCTCAATAGGTTCGTAATTTTGAACCCCATAGAGTAATGAATACGAATATAACAGTATCACGATAGCCTATTTTGTGGTTAAATTAATACACACAAATTATTAAACATTTTTAGGTGATTCAAAAAGAATTAACTTATTCGTACAAACTTCGTATACTTTCTAGTTTATAAAGAAGCTCTCCTTTCCTATCCCCAACTCCCGAAAAAAACAGTTATTGCTCAAAAGAACCAATCAAAGGAATAACTGTTATTTTTAACAACATCCCCATTTTTTATTGGAAGGGGCGGATTACTCCCAAGGCACTTCAGCCGTAGCGGCTTTTTGCGATTTTTGCGATTACTTAGCGATTGACTTTATTGGGAACCAAAGTCTATACCAACGATAAAATATATCACCTTACCTGATTTTTGAATAAATACATATAAATGTATAACATTTATTGCTCAAAGGACCCAATCAAAGGAATAACTGTTATTTTTAACCACATCCCCCTAAATTCCATTACCTGAATTTTGAACAAATACGTATAAATGTAGAATTACAAAATTCTGCTAAATTTGATCTCTTTTTTTACTCACACGAGTGGTATTGTGTTTACATTCACGCCCACATAAAACACACCATGATCATACTACCTATCTGGGAAACACCTGCTTTCTTATGGGGAATTGAGTAAACAATAAAAAATATCTCAGGCTATTCAACCCTGTTGCTTTGTCATTATTCAACCGTAGAGGATCTGGGTAATTAATAGCATAAACCGAGACAAGTTTCAAACAAGATGAGCCAAACAGAATCAGTAATGTTGGCGGTCAGATGTAGCGAAGTTTGTATTGGCCAATGTCTTCGCTTTGGTCAGAGAAACTTCTCAGCATCACAGCTACTGAGAAACCAAGTATTTCGAACTATCTAAAATATTGATGAACATTTCATATATATATTTTTTCTTTTTAGGATAGAGTTATTATTATAGAGTTTTAAATTAGTAAACATGTTAGTACAGTTTCCATGGTTACCTTTGTAAACAGTAAAAGTGATAAAGGCTTTTTACTTTTTCACAAACAGTATTTTGTTCTATAAAAGTGCAGAGTAAGAAATTTCTGTATTGATATGGATATGTCTTAGCTCTGTGGGTGGGGGGGTGTTGGTGATTTTTAAGATGGAAAATATGTAACAGGTTTCCATAGAAACTACCAAAGCAATTATATTGAATTTGCAATATAAAAGAATAATAAGAGCTGTTCAAATGAACTTACTTTTATACTTACTTACTTATACTTTTAACTGAAATGGCGACCTATCCAGGTAGGTATTTTAAGCCAAGTATGAATGAGGAATGAATGTAGGATGATTGTGGCGCGATCTTGTAGTCTTGTTAGACTAAGTGATTTTACAGGATGTTAATTAATAGATGAGAACTAGATACAGTTTAAATAAGAAAGTCTGAATTACGATTGATATATTGTATTGATGTAGTATTAATAGTGCTGTATCACAATGAATAACATAAAAATTTAACTATCCACAATTCGTGAAAACATTCCCTTTAGACATATTCATTTTCTAACCTATTTCCCACAGTGAAGTAAATACAAACTTTTTGTAGCCTCACTGTATTATATACCAAATAAAAGGTGATATTTGACTCTTCAAAACTGTGTGTATACCAGCTTTTTTATTTTTATAGTTTTATTGCATTTTTAAATATGAGGAAAACCCCAGAATTTTCTATAGGTTCTGTAATACTACCGTCAGCACTCAAAGTATTTACAGTACCTAAGCAACAAGATGTTGAAGGCGTCTTCCCTTAAATACCTGGGTAGATCGCCATCTCAGGAAGGTAATATGTAATACATGAGGAGTTAGTAGCGAGCAGCAACTGGCGGCGCTAGTCACAAGGCGTGCGTGCACATTAACAGACGTTATTAATTTGTACGCCAGAGCCGTGCCGGGCCGTGCCAGCCTACAAACACTCCGCTGCTGCACCGCGCTTCTGACTATATTTTAATAATGTTACGTTCAGAATATGTAAATTATAACCACGAATACGACACTGGTAAAAGGTAGTATACAGTTCTAACATGCATGAACAATCTATATCAGTGAGCTTACACATGCTTTCTTCCTAGAAAAGATTTTTGACATGGATATGTCTAAGCTCTGGGGAGAGGTTGGTGATTTTTAAGATGGAAAATATGAAATAGGATTCCATAGAAACAACCAGAGCTATTTCATTGGATTTTTAATATAAAAGAATAAGAACAGCTGTTTAAGACTCGATTTATCAAAACAGGCTTAGATACTTATTTTCATCCTTAAATAAAGTAGCGTTAAACTGTTGAGCAATAATTAATTGTAGATATAAAAGATTTTAAGGTGAAAGGGGGTCGCTAACCTGTTCAAACCTAAAGAAGGGGGCTGCGGACCCAAAGCCTGTGATCTAACCTATTTCCCACAGCGAAGTAAATACAAACATTTTTCCGGAAGATTTTCTTATATAACAATAAACACTTTTTGATGCTACTCTTAGGACAGGAGGAAAATTCAATGTGTTAAAATGTTAAATTAAAATATGAAAACTATATGGATATTTATATAGGAAAAATTTGCTTACTTCCCTTAGGGAAATAGCTTAGATCATGGATATGTCTAAAGGGATGTTTTCAGTTTCTCTAAACAGATGTCTTTATGAACTTATGACGTCACTTCCGTTTCAAATTTTGGTCCAACGGATTGCAAATACCCACCGAAAGCTAAGTCACATCCAATATCCATGTCAAAATAAAAGATGTTATAGACGAAATGGCTGCCCTTATCTTGTTGTTGCAATTGTGTAATGCAATCAGCTGATCGTTTGTCAATACTAAAAAGCGATTATTACTTTCAATATTATTTAAAACTTAGCATTGACTTGCACGTATCTATTCATCAGCTGATTCCTTCCATCCCTAGGGCGAGAAAGGACTACTTTCGACCCGCAAAACAGTATAAACCGTATCAGTGGACTGACACATACTTTCTTCCTTAAGTCAATTTAAACGACAATCTCTAATAAAAACATTATATTTTGATATGGATTTGTCTTAGCTCTGAGGGTGTTTTGGCGATTTTTAAGATGGAAAATATGTAACAGGTTCCCATAGAAACTACCAGAGCTATTCTATTGAATTTTTTAATATAAAAGAATAAGAACAGCTGTTTAGATTAACTATAACCATTTTCTTTTGAAATATCCATGATCTAACCTATTTCCAATTAGAGGTAAATACAAATATTTTAACGTGTATTTAAATATCATTTAATAAATCAATAATTATAATTTCTAAATATCATAGAAACATATTGATTTTCTTCATTATAATATCAATATGAAAAAACTTAAAATAAATTGATTGTTAAATACATAAACGAAATAATAAAACACAATATTCAATTTTTAAAAAATATATTTTTAAGTGAAATATCATCTTTTATTTGGTATATAATTACTACTTTTGTATATACACGTAAATAGTGTATAAAATTGCTATTAAATTGGCGTTTAACTAATTGGCCTGAGATGTCTCGAGATAGTTGTTAGCTATTCAGTAGAGGATCACGCCCCTGATAGCTTTGTCCCGACTATGAATGACTGATAGCACAAAGCCAGAACAACTAATTAGCTAATGATGTTTTCACCATTCATCATTTACTGATTCAATCTCACTTTGTACTGTGTCCGACAGCATTTAGACAGCATGGTGTAGGCCCTACGATTGAAAATATTAGTTTAATCAATTATATTTGATTTACAAGTATTTTTATCCTAAACATTGTTTTAACCTTATTTTGATGTTTTTAACTATGGCATTGTATGCTGTAAAGGATCTATAGATTATAAATAACACTAATATGATAACAAAGAAAACAATTTTGATTTGTACTGCACAATAGCCACTTATAAATATAAACCTTATATCCCTACTTATGTTGTGTTACATTTATGTTATGTTAACCTAGTTATGTTACATTTTAACCATAAATATATCTTCAAAAATACAAAAAAAAATAATCAAAAGTTTCTTTTACTGTTCCCTCAATAACAATCAAAAATATAATATTTTTGGAATTATTTGTTTTCTTTACAAACTTCTTTAGAACTGGCTATTATATGAAGTATTACGATCGGAATTTTCCTTCCATGCAAATACTTCATTCATATTATTTCATAGAGGAAATAGCTAACCGGAAGTTGGGATTATCGATATAATAATTAAATATTTATATTTTTGTTTCAATTTTGGAATGTCAAATAATTAGACATCTAACGAATTTTGTAGACTATTGGTACTCAATACTATTTATGATATTTTTTAAATAATTATAATAAAATACAGCTTTTGTTGTAAAATAATTATTTAGTACTCTAGTACTCTTTAATAGTACTCTTTTGAAAGTTAACTTGAAAGTAAAAGGAAACAAGAAAGTTCAAATTTACACCTAAAAATAGCTTACTAATTGACAAGATATTACTGTTTATGCATTTTGTCCTTGTCTTTTAATCAGACGTTAATGTCATATAAGTGTGTTACCGGATGTCCTACGAAGAGGTTCCTATTTTTGAGTTGGTGTGACGGACGTGTGGATCGAGCTACGACCTGGGACTCAACGGTCCTAACATACACATGTGCAAAAGAAATACCCCCGAGTATCAGTTAATTATGACATATTCTGAAATATTACCTTTTCGTGAAAATAGTTTTATTTGCTTAAGTGTTACATCATAATAATAGAATTTTAATGATAAGTAACTCATAAATAAATTAAATATATTTGATCCATAAACCATATACAAACCGATGTCCATCGATCGTAATGCACTGATAGCAACGAAATAGAAAACAGTATCATACTATTTGCGGAACGACTCTCGAAGTATCAATAACAGTAATTTTTTTTTTGGATAAGTCAGAATTGATTAAGACTCGGTGGCAACACCCTTACATATGTATTAGTCACGAATGTGGAATTTTGAGTCTATGGCGCGATCCACACGTCCGCCATACCAACTCAAAAATAGAGACCTCTTCATGGGACACCCGTTGTATGCTCTAATGTATTTTAATTTACCTGATATTATAGCCTTAGTTATATTTTTGATTTCTCAATATGTAAGATGATTTATGTTACTTTTTAACCAGCTTCCCCCCCGGAGACGAAAAATATTTAATTTTAATCTAAATACAGTGTAACATCGCAAAACATCGTTTAATTTAGAGTATGTTTTAAAATTTAGTAAGACATCGCCAACTGGGAATCTGTAGTATCGATATTTTTTGCGATCGATATTCCTATCGTTATCGAAAATCGAAAGATCGCTGATACCGGAACATCCGTATCCGGAACGAGTATTCCTAACACGGTGGTTTCCGGCCACAGGTGTGCCACGCGCAACAGACTCCACGTGAACATTCCCAGGCTGTCACCTCGGTTGGATTTCTTTATCACAGCCGTGTTATTGATCACATACCCAGCTGTCATTATTTACCCTTGTTGCTTTCATTCACAATTCAATCTGTTCTCTCTGAACGCACGCACGACACGCTGTCGCTGGGGGTTTGATCGGTTTATTTACAGACCGATGAAAATTCGATTCTGAAACTTGTTATCGACGGTAAAACAAACTTATAATGTTTTGTGATTGAAAATAGAATTTTGTTTTATCACTTTAAAATTAATTTATTTGCGTATGTGTGACATTTTTACGCGAAAATTGATGTAATAGTTTATATTTTACTTTCTCCCCTTATACATAGTATATGGAGAAAGTATTGTTTTCGTCAAAATTTTCGTATTTGAGTTAAGGGTGGATATATCCGTTTTGGGGTCCCCTGAATCCAAAAAGTGGGTTTTGGCGTGATGTCTGTCCGTCCGTGTGTCTGTGTGTCTGGATGTGTACAGTGCCACAGCCTAATGTTATTAATATGTCTTATCGTTTCAGTATTGTTATTCACTATGCTGCGACCCAGAATATATAACCTTTCACAATGAAGCCGTAATGCTATTCGACTTCAGAACATGGCCAGTTTTAAAGTAAACATGTATTTAATAACAGGCGTTACGAAGTTCGCCGGGTCAACTAGTATAATAATAATAATAATATACGACAAGCTTTATAAAAATCTGTCCATAAACATGAGAATTATTTGCCTATTCTTCAAAAGATTAACATGGGAAAGAGTGTGCAGGTTTGCTGCTGTGAGGAACACTGAAAGTAGGTGTTTCTACCAAAAATTATTTTATTTTTAACATTTATACTAACTTTCATCAACATCTGTCGATAAATAAAGGAGTTTGCCTATTCTCCATATGATTAACATGGGAAAAGAGTAAGCAGGTTTGCTGCCATGATAAACACATAAACTATGATTTTTAAGCATAAATTGATGAACCTCAAGCAAATTAAGCTAAATATAAAGTTTTATCCAAAAATATTGGTTAATAAGTGAAATATTAATTTTTCCTTATCCTCAAGATAAACATTGGAGCCTCAAAATACAACGTACTGTGTTTAGATTTTTTAATATCTCGGTAACCGTTGGAGATAGAAAAAAACTTTAAGGAACTAAATTGTGTAGTTTTTTAAGCTGATTCTAATGGTGAAAGATAAAATCAAAGTTTTTAAATTACATATGAAAACGCAAAAACCCGTTTTTTACTTTCTCCCCTTATACATAGTATATGGAGAAAGTAAAGTTTTCGTCAAAATTTTCGAATTTGAGTTGAGGGTGGATATATCCGTTTTGGGGTCCCCTGAATCCAAAAAAGTGGGTTTTGACGTGATGTCTGTCCGTCCGTGTGTCTGTGTGTCTGGATGTGTACAGTGCCACAGCCTACCCCGTTGGTCCGATTTAGATGAAATTTGGCATGTATATATATAGTCACCGTATCTCCAGGCGTTTTTTTTCATTTTTTTGAATTTTTGATTTTTAAGGGTAGTTCACCCCTAAAAACCCTCAAAAAACGTGAAAAATCCAATTTTCTCAAAAACGGCTCTAGCGATTTTGATTAAATTTTATAGCTTATAGTGCACAGAGTAATAAATAATTTGACACTACCCGCATGTCTGTAAAAAAGTTATGGGCTTTAAATGTCAAAAAAATCAAATTTTTAAATTTTCAGCGAAAACAATAAAAGTAAAGTATAACTTGACTGGTACCATTGAAACCAGCTTAAAAAACTAAACAAATTAGTATTTTGAATTATTTGTCTACGACTAACGGTTCCAGAGAAAAGTTAAATTTACTGTCTACGATAAACGCAGTACGTTGTCTGAAAGCGCCCAATGTTATTCTTATGGAGAATATAAAAAAATCAATTTCTTCCTTACTTTCCAACCGTTTTCCATGAAACTTGGTATGAAGTGTAAGGTCAAATCACCGAACAATACCAGCTCAAAAAGCTTGGTATTACCGGGGGGGGGGGGGTTTCCCCCATGCAATTTGAACAATAAATTATTAAATGATATTTAGAATAACTTTGTAGAACATGATAGTTTTATTACAGATTTTTTTTTAATTTACTTAAGGGAGAAAGTATGTGTCAGTTCACTGGTACCGTTTATTTAGTAGAAAACCCCCCCAAACTACCGTAGTTTTGGGGTAAAAAAATTAAAGGTAAATATTCGTAACATATGATTGACAAATGTAATTATATTCATTTTGGATTCATTTTATTATAGAAATTATTTCGTAAAAATAGACTCCAAAGGATTAACAGCAAGAAAATAATAGACCTCTAAAAGTCGCTGTCCTTAGATTTCCCTCGGGTCTCTTATCTCATTATAATTTTATTTCCCCCGATTCCTAAAATGTCAAAGTAAGCACAATTTATCTACGTTTATGATATTATTTTCCATTTTTAATTTTAATAGTGTCATTGAGCTTTTTAGGTCTACCCTTTCTTTCTTATTCTGGAAAAATAAGTCGTTTAAGTTTTCAAACTACAGACTTTTTTAAATCGTTTAAAAATGTTGGTATTTACTTCCCTGTGGGAAATAAATTAGACCATAGCATTTGTCTAAAAGGAATGTTTTCTGGTCCAATCAGCTGTTCTTATAATCAAACTATGACGCCACTAGCCAACTTCACGCCACTATTTCAAATTTTGGTCTAGCAAATTGCCAACACCCCCAGAGCTTAAGGCATGTTTGTCGAAAATAATGGAAGGAGATGTAAGCTTTTTTGAGCTTCCGAATATGAAATTTGACGAAATAACTGTTCGTGACATGACTTTCATCTGAGGTTATCATTGTGAATAAAGCCGACTCAGTATTTTTGTATTATTAAAAAATATACATTTATACATTTGGTGACGTGGTAAGTGTTTTTAAATCAAATATTTTAACAACACGGAAGAAAACTATCTGAATTATAGTTAGTCCGTATTGTTTGGTATTAAGTTTGCTAGTTTAATGTAGCTAGTAAAATGTGTAAATACAAATTGTCCATGACAAATCTCCCATGGCAAAGTCAATTAGTGATCGACCCACAAGAAACTGTCTCCTTTGCTCTGTTTTGTCACCCCTCCCCCCCACACCGCTTAAACTTAGCGTGAAGATTGTTTCCTGCTGCGTTTACATCTATAATTATCTATGACAACAATAGCCAATTATCATTCTCATTGGATTGGAATATTATATTGGTAAACGTGCAAATTTTGAGGTAAGGTTATAACTTATTATAGAGGTAAGAATGCTTATGGGAAAGAATGTAATGAGTTAATTAATTGCTATAATTTAGACTAAGTAATAAACTCAAAGAGAATATTTTTACATTCATCATCGGAAAAAAGAATATATTTCAAAAATGTATGCAGTATTTACTTTTTTATCATATCAGGTTGATCTTTAAAAACAAGAAAAAGTAACAAACAGGAAAATTTGGGTATGGAAGAATAATTTAAGATAGTTAAAAAATGTGTCAATTTTATATAAAAACTGCAAGACAAATGTGTTAAGAAATAACCGAATCAAATTAAAACATATTTTGTTTTTATCCAACTTAGTCAATAAAATTTGCAGTATATTTTGTTTAATTTTTTGTGAAACCTTGGGTATTTTGAAAGGCTATTTCATAATGTCTTACGATATTTCTGATTAAAATATAAATGTAATTTCAACTATAATGTCAATTCTTATATGCTGTTGATGGTTAAATATATACAAAAAGTAGCTGCACAAAAAATCATTGATATTTTACAAATAATGGATAAAATCTATTTACATTTTAATTAAAAATATGTGACATTGTGCATTTATTTAATAGTTAGTGTTTTTTCGATTTTTGAGATATTTTTTCCGGAAGTATTTTAGTAGTGTTAGTTTACGTCACTGTATTGTTTCTCGTCAACTGTCAATATCACGGACAGGGAGGGGTAGGTTTAATTGGCGAGTACGGGCGGGACGGACCGTGAGAGCTGCCATCTGGTGGCATGTCTTGCAGTTATCAGACCTCCAGCAATCACCATCTTGGTTATAATAATCGCTTACTCAACCCTAACAACTGATCTTTCAAATAGGATATTTAACTGAACGACCTTTAAAGTTACGAATACACGGTTTCTTAGCAATAATTTAACGTTTCTGTAGCTGTCTTAAATTAATATTTGAGAAAATAATAATTTTTTTTGACTTTATATTAATATGTCTTAAATAACTAAGATTTTTTCTTTTTATTCTATTACGGCAATCAAGTATTTTTTAATATTAAATTTATTATATTCACTCCGTCTGCACAGGCCATTGTGTCCTATGCGGATTTTTTTTTTATTAATTTGTAAAGAACTCTATGGAATTTTTATTACGAATACGACGGTTTTTAGCAATTCCAGTTTAACGTTTTTTTCAGTTTCTTTCAAATTTAATCATTTACATTTAGCTTTTGGAAGTTAATTATCTTAACTCTTAATCCTCTCTAAGTACTGACACCTCATTGTGAGATGTCAGCGAGGTGCAATTGTATAGAGCTATCGAAGTCAACAATTACCGTCACAGTGCTGTCACCTGTGAGCTAATACATGCAACTACTCGTGTAGTTCCCTATTCTGACGCTTGAGTTCGTTATTTTGCCGCTAGTGCCGCTTTCTCAGAAGGTGGTCCTTTATGGTGTAGTGGTTACACCGTTGTGCTGACGAGTACAACAGTTGAAGCTATTCAGAGAGACGATGGTTCGAATCCCGACCATGAGCAATCCCAATTTGGCTTGAAAATGTGTGGTATAGTGAAGTGGTCCACCTTAAATAAATGGTGACCGGGCTTGGCTGGAAGTTAACAGCATTTGTAGGCTTAGTTGGGACTGCAGTGGACACCTGTTTTGCTTTTATGCCTATAGTTATAATGGAGAGTTTTACTCCACAAAGATTTATACGGTGAAAATTATAAAACGGACGATAATAGAAAGAACAAATGTGCCGACAAGGGTTTGCAAGGTGGATAGGGTAACGTTCTCTCGCCACGCGATCTGGTGGCGACTACCACAACTAGTATTTTCTAAAGCTACAACCGTCAGTTTGGGCTTTAATGGGCAATATTGGTGAGTAGTAACTTTACTAAAGTTTAATTGTCCTCGTTATTTGTGTTATAACCCAATTACAATTTAACCTTTTTTTAGGACAAATTAAATATCTCAACTATTTTGTCTTCAGTTTTTTTGGTAATCACGTGTTTTTCAGTTATCGAGTTTTGAAAAATTGAAATGGCCACCATTTTGAAATTGTTCGAAGTATAAATATGATACTTTGCAAAAAAATAGGTCTACTAGTTCTCATACACGACCAAAGTTGAAGTACCTTAAGGGGTTCTGATGTTTTAGCAAGATGTGTAAACACACACACCGACAGACGGAAAATGGAGCGAGATAGGCCATATTTTCACAGAACATTTTTGGCTTGTTTTGACCTCAGAAACTATATCCCAAAGTTTTAAAGTGTATTTCAGATACACCCTGTATATTATAAAAATCTAATGTAGTAATTAATTTTAAAATGAGTAAACGAAATCAGTTACTTGCTTTTGAAATTGTGTTTTAATTTTAAAAATACTCTAATAATATTAATTAGTATATGTTGTACTGTACATTCTAATAAAAAATAAATTAAAAAGGTTTGATCTGAAACTGAAAAGAGAATAGTGGATGCGATGGTTATATTGGAGACGCCTTTCAAACCAATTATAATATATAGTACAATTTAATCTACAGGGTAAGTTACTCGACTGGGACGGTGGCGAACCCCCCCCCCCCCCCCCCCCCCCCCATATTATTATTTATATTATTATTATTTATCATACACCCCCCCCCCCCCCCCCCCCCCCCCCCCCTATTTTTTCCCCCCCCCCCCCCCCCCCCCCCCCCCCCCCCCTTACTTCTTTCGGACGGTGGCGACGTCCTGTAATCCAGCTACCTTGAGGTCACGATTTGTGGATAGTTATGAGCGATGGTCGGTGGGTGTAGTGTTCTCTGGTGTGGATTAACGTCCGCACTATTGAATACTGCGTTAATCCGCAAATACCATCCTCATAATTAGACCAAATCGTAATCCAGAGACCGTGGTTCGGATTCCACGTTAAACTGTAGGTCCCTTAGTTGCCATTGGCTGTTGGGCTATTAATTAACAGTCCTGTCTAAGGAAAATGTCAGCCTTAGTCAGTAACAAGACTACAAGATCGCGCCACAATCATCCCACAATCATTTCTCACTCATACTTGGCTTAAAATACCTACCTGGGTAGGTCACCATTCCAAATGGTAATCTAATCTAATCTAATCACAATTTTTTTATTTGGTTATTTTCTTGTTTCAAAGGTACAGAGGTTTGATTCTGAACATAATCTTTGCATCGCTTTTTTGATGATTCTATATAATCAGCAGATTTTTCAGTAACAAAGCTGAATGTCATTAAATCCATTACATGCAGTACACTCATCTATAATTATATTTACCTTAAAATACCAATATTTTTGGAGTCAGTGTCTCAAGTATAAGAATGAAATAAATTTATCTGTCTCACCCACACCAACGTTAAAATCTTTCTAAAAGTTTCCTTAATATTTCAAGGAGTCGAGTATAACATGTGACTGACACGGTTGTCAGATGTCTGTCTGCCCCAAATCGGCCCCGAGACAGACAGCAGCTGCAGTTAACAGCAATTACCCGAGAACAGCGGGGGACAATTAAGCAGAGTCGAAGGGTTGAAGGGAGACAAAACAGCAGGAGTCGCAGGTCGATGTTGGGAGTTGCTGTAATTGTCTTGTCCGGGACCTGGGGAAAATATCACTTGGAAATTGAACATTTTCATTTAAAAATATAAATAACCGATAAACCTGTGAAGCTCTTTGGACCGTTGCATGAGTAGAATTTACGGTAGAGAACATAATTTAATTTCAATATCAACAAAAATTATGTTTTTGCGTGACTTTTTTTTAACTGGTCTCTGTAATTAATTGTAATTATTTAAGGTTAAATCTATTTTATAAGGTTTTCATATTGTGTAATGGTTTTATTTAATTGGTGGTTTTGTTATTGTTTTTTATGGCAAGGGTTTTTATTTTGTAATTTTATTTTTTATCACTATTATGTAAGCAGCCAGGGCGGAACACAACCATATGAATTTATCGTAAACTGCATTATGGGTATGGTTTTTCAATAAAAAATGTAAACAATGTAAACACAGTTTAAACGAGTTTATTTCTCAATCCTAAAAATTATCCTTCAAATATAACACTAAAAATCTTTTTTAACTAACCAAACAAAATATAGCTGTTCTTCATAATGATTTCTGTAACATTTAACTACACTTTAACATATTATTTTTTATAACTAAAATAAATCTTTGTCTAAATATATAACTATGGGAAATAGAAAACCTTTTAATGAGCTGCTTAGTTAACTGTAGCTACAAAAAGGTCTATACGAATAAAATAGACACTTTGAAGGGCTGTAGGGCAAACTCCAAATTTTCCCAGCATTTAGACCTGCTCCAATCGATTTCTTATGGCCAAATACCCCGTATTACACAAAAAATCATAAATCCTTGGATAGAACAAAATTTTGCTGGGACAGTACTAGTTTTAGAGTATAAGGTAAAAGTGAGATAATTAGTTACTTACATGTGCAGCTTTGCTACTAAAATTAGACCATCACAGTAGACTTACATCCTCAGTGTATTAATATTTCTTTTTAAAAAATTGCGAAAAAGTCTAAGAGACTTTGAAAATGAGCCCTGTGGTAGGATAACAGGTTTGAAATGGCGATATACTGATATACCTTAGCCCTTTGACTTAAAGTTCCCATTTTATTTTTTAAATGTCTTTAAAATTAGATCATTCCACAAGACTAACATTTAAAAATGTGGAGTCACCTCAAAATTACAACCCCTCTAAATCCCTAGTCAATATAATATACCTTTATTAAATTATAAACTTTTTACACTAAAGATGAAAGTGTGGGTAATATAACATGCCTATGAATATGAAATTCAACAATGTATCGGAGAAAACAAAGTTTGCGTGAAATATAAGAGAGTTTACGTGGGTGAAAATGAAATCATGTGCGGTGAAGGAAGGACCCCCGGGAAATACGAGAACAGCGACTTTATAAACAAAAAGATTTGCACCGCCCTCTTTGCAGGTACTATTTCACTTTGATATAAGGATCCTGAGTTGAGAAGTTTGATTTTGCCATCATTTATGAATTAATTCATGCATAATATTCTCGTGAAACCATCCTCGAAGCAAATTATTTTTGGGAAAGATACTAATTGGGTTAGTTCAATAGTTTGTTTTCATTTGAGCTATTTTAAGATGAAGTGCACTCTGCAACCTCTGAACCACCCAGCCAGTCTAATAGGGACTTATGTAAGCCAGTGGTATAGTATGACTGGGACGGTGGCGATGGATGTAGTGTTCTCTTGTGTGGATTAACGTCCGCACTATTGAATACTACGTTAATCCGCAAAGACCATCCTCATGATTGGACCAATTCGTAATTCAAAGGCCATGGTTCGGATCGCACGTTAAACAGTAGGTCCCTTAGTTGCCATCGACTGTTGGGCTATAAATTACCAGTCCTGTCTAAGGAACATGTCAGCCTTAGTCAGTAACAAGACTACAAGATCGTGCCACAATCATCCTACACTCAATCCTCATTCATACTTGGCTTAAAATACCTACATTTTAGAACTGGGATGGTGACGTCATCCTGTAATCCAGCAACTTGGAGGTCACGAATTGTGGATAGTTATGAGCGATTTTCGGTGGATGTGGTGTTCTGTTGTGTAGATTAACGTCCGCACTATTGAATACTACGTTAATCCGCAAAAACCATCCTCATAATTAGACAAATTCGTAATTCAGAGGCCGTGGTTCGGATTTCACGTTAACTTGTAGGTCCCTTAGTTGCCATCGGCTGTTGGGCTATGAATTAACAGTCCTGTATAAGGAACATGTCAGCCTTAGTCAGTAACAAGACTACAAGATCGTGCCACAATCATTTTACACTCAATCCTCATTCATACTTGGCTTAAAATACCTACCTTGTCGTCCGCTTGCCATTTGAATTATCTAATCTAATAATAGTAGTAATATTATCAGTATTACTATAAACTAATTGGTTGAACGTCAGTTTGGGCTTCTGAAACGAAGTGAAATTGTTAACAGCTTTGTTTGGGCTTACTTTACAGGGTAAATAAGCTTGTCACAAAATTGAATTTAAAAGGGGTAAAAATTCAATCTGGCCAGGTGTTGGTGAAGGCCCTTTGATCTCGTCCTATCACAGCGCGCCTGGCGGGCGATGTGAAAACTGTTGTCAACTGCACCGACCGCGCTGTCTGCTGCTGCAAGTACGCCTTCTTTTGACTCCACCATCATTATTTTAATGTACAAATACAAAACGTTAACCTTATTCCCTCTCAAACCTAAATTCTGTATCATTAAATCACTTAAAAAGTAACAAATGACTCCGTTAAAACATATTAACTGTAGTATTTTTGTGTATTATCGTTCTTGTTGAAACATTGTCTATGCTATTTATGTTTGCCCAGTTTCAAGAACAGTAATTTTATTTTACCTTTGTTAGTTGTCTATGTTCTTGAGTTGTTGGATGTCTTGATGAACATTTCGCCACCCTTGTGGCATCACCAGATTATTTAAAACTTAAAAAATATAAACACATAAATAAATAATGTAAATAATTTTATTTTTTATCAATTAATTGGCTAATGTGCTTTATGTGTTTATCTTTTTTAAGTTTTAAATATTCTGATGGTGCCACAAGGGTGGCGAAATGTACTTTAAGACATCCAACAACTCAAGATCAAAGGCAACTAACAAAGGTAAAATATATTGTCCATGTATCACTTCAATTTGTTAAGGAGTTCCACAAATGATATAGTCAATTATAGTTATTTAGACAAACGTACGTACATATGCCAAGTCAATACAAACACTAAATAAACAGCTCTTCGCCAACACTGTAGTATTTTTTCTCAATTAACAACTTTTTTAAACGCCTCTTAAATTATATACAGCTTGTTTCTTTCTCTAGGTTATCTGGGAGAGTATTAAGTAATTTAATAGCAGATTTATAGAGATGGTATTAAACAAATGCAACCTACCAGTTATATTTCAAATAGTGGTTTATAAAAAAATTGAAATTAAAGTTAAATATAATGTATACTATATGAAATGATATTGTTTAAAATATATTGGATATTGGAGAGCGATGGATCAACAGGTACATGCTTCTACGTGTTGTAACAGTTATCAGTCACGAACGTCCTGTCACTGCTCTGGATTTTACTCTTTTATCAGTTTTATCCGTGCTGATAAAATAGAAACCAATATTTACACTGGAACAAACTAATCAACCAGTAATCTGTAAATACTTATTTAAAACAATCACAAAGACTCGCTGGAAATGGCACAAAATGACATTAGCTGTCGACTGGTGAAAATAAAGCAACACAAAATCAGCTGTTAATAATATATTTAAATTATTGATGTATGCAAATGATCAAAATGCTTCACGTCTTTTACTTATAAGCTTAACATATACAAATTTTACAGGCCAGTGTGACTTAGCCTAAGGTTAAATACAAAACTGAATATGCCTATAGCCAACTCGGAGCAGAAACGAATCCAAAAGAGGAAATAATATCATTAAAATTGGTCCAGCCGTTCTTTAGTTATAAATGGTGTAACTAACGGGTTGTAGGAATCAGTTTAAAGAAAGAAGAACACTATACCAAAATGTAAACCTGAATCCTAAACAAATAAATACAAAGAAATAAATCAATACCCAGCTTTATTATTATTAGTTATACGTTAAAATATCTTTTTAATATGGTATGATTTTGAAATTGGTTTAAATCAATGACCAATATAAACTAACTAATACTGATTCAACAGCTGTTTTTTTTCTTTCTATTAAATATTTAAACTACAAAGACAGGTGATTACCAGTAGATTGTTCATTTAAAACTGAAGCAAAATGCGACGAATATCGCGTAAAAATTGGGTTTTTAAATGCTCGTTATTTATTTTTCAAGGGTCGGCGAACAATTTTAAGCCTTAAAAAGCCTTTTCTGGAATGTAGAGAGCGTATGAAATAAGTTTCATTGTTATCAGTTCTCCCGTTTTTTCGGAGAACTGGACGGCGTAAAATGCCTCCTGGAGCGTCACAGACAAACCGACAAACAGACAAAAATTGAGATAAGACCGGTTTCGGTTTCTCTAACGCACGAAAAGTAAACAAAAACTAAAAAATGAATAATTCTGAGCAATGTACAGACAAAACTCTAATTTTATTTATATAGATAACCGTCGTCTCTCATCAGAATGTCTGCACAGTGTGTTGTTGGGGTTACCTACCACATGAGGCGGTGCGAGTAGGCGAGTAGTTACTGTATTGTGACGCGAGATCGCAGCACTCGGACCGCCTTGTCGGGCTACGTGAGCTGGGCTTCGATGCCACATTCAGTCGTAACTCACTCCTGCTATGCCGAATTCAATTCTTCAAACACACTGATACACTTTCTCTTCTCCCTTTATGTATCAAGCTCTAAGTATATTTATACATACTTTATGAATAAAAAAATATACATTACATAATCTGTTCAAATTGGGGTTTTGCGTTTCCTTGTAGACTTTTTAAATATTCTACATTTTTCGTTTATAAACAGCTTAAAAACTACAAAATTTATTTCCTTAAGGTTTTGCTCTATCTACAACGGTTACCGAGATGTACGTTGTATTTTGGGCTCCAATTTTAAGCTTACGGAAGATAAGGAAAAATTAATATTTCACTTATTTATCCGATTTTTTATGAAACCTAATATTTAGCTTCATGTGGTTGAAATCTATCTATTTATGCTTAAATTCATAGTTTATGTATTTATCATGTCAGCTAACCTGAACACTCTATTCCCACGTTAATCAAATAGAACAGGCAAACTCCTTTATTTATGTCCTTATTTCTATAAAACTCGGTATAAATGGTCAAAATAAAAATTTTTGTGCTAGAAATTCCTACTTGAAATGTTCCTCATAGCAGCAAACCTGCATACTCTTTTCCCATGTTAACCCTATGAAGAATAGGCAAATAACTCTAATATTTTTATCGACAGATATTGATAAAATTTGTCACATATTATTATTATCATTATTATTATTGGAAACTAGCCAAAGTACCCGTTCTTCGCACGGGTTAAAACTTGTATTTGGCTTCTACTGATACTTAAGTTTGTTAATTAATCTTCATTGTTTCAAAATGACAAAACACTGATACAACATTTCAAAGACTCTGTCAAATATTGGTAAGGATTATTTATAGAGATCTAAAAAAAAAATTAACTACATTATTTTTTCAAATTTTCTTTTCGATAGCAGTTTTCTAAAAATACTTTTTTCTTCTTTTCCATTTAAAATATAGTGCAAAATATTGTCATTAGTATTGAAACCTAGGACGGTCACGGCAGCTCTTTCTTCTTCTTCTTCCCGAATTGTCAAATTTTAGTGTTCACATGTTGACATTCAAGTAATTTTATGTTTTCATTTCTATGTAAACTTTGAAAATTAGGACGTTCACAGGGCGTAAATTTAAGGAAATGAGTATGTATGTGTTGCATGAGTTTAAGATCTACTTTGTGTAAAATTTCAAAATGTTTGCAGTATTTTTTGCGTTTACTTGCCACAAAAAACCTACAAACATACATACAAACATACAGAAACCACCTCTTCTTTATAATATTATAGATTATTACTATTTAAATACGCAGGTCTGCTGCGACGGGGGTATTTTGGTTTAATTTTTAAATATTATACATTTTCTTTACCTTTAAAGTTAAAGTTTTGCTCTATATATTGCTAAATGAATACCGAGATATTAAAGAACCAAAAATATTAGGCTTACAGTGTATTTTAGGATTCTAATAATCTTAAATAAAAAAAATATTTCACTTGTTACTCAATATTTTGGATTTAGCTTCATGTGGTTGAGATCCGTCCACTTCTGGTATTAACTGCCGATATTACTGGCACGATAGCTCAGAGTTCAGAGGACAGAGGCTCTGGTCCAGTAAGTCAAAGGTTGCTGGATCGAGCCCAGTGGCCGGCGACTCCTGTCAGATCATGAGCGGTCACCTCTGGCTAGCCTGTGTGAGTAAGACCGCTACAATACCTCGCTGTCTTTAATTCACCACACAGACCCTGCTTATGGTGATGAGCAGTTGTGGTTAAAAAAATAGTTTAAGGAGTTTCTCTCAGTGAGAGAGTTGTCGAGCTGGGGGGAGCCGACGTGTCTACGTGCGCAGTATAGCAACATTCACTCGGGCGCTATAACTCTCTTCTTGTTTCCAGTAATAAACACTGGGAATTCTATATAAGCTATTCTGTTATAAATATTACTTTCTTTCGTTTTACCTCTCCTGGGAAATCTTTTGATCAATTTATTTTGTTAAATCAATATTTATTTTAGGGCTCGCTACGCCCTAGGCAGCATCTATGTTAAATTTATCAACTTTAATGTACCTTTTCCGGAAATATACTTAAAATATTGTAATGCGTTTTTTAGGGCTTGTTTTGGACCCTTTTTAAACTCTTTAACTATACCTTTATTCTACATGAAATATTTTTAATAATTATATTTTTTCAAATAACTAAGATTTTGTTAATAAAAGAGCAATATATTATTATTTTCCTTCACTTATAATGGTGAAAAATTTAGTGGGCCTAGTTTAGTGATCTAGTAGTTCCTGAGAAAAAGTACATTTTGTAAACAAAAACAGTATTCGGGAATACAGCTTTAAAGTTTTGAGTAAACCTTCTAGTACATGCCTGCTGAATAAAAAGGGTATGATACACAGTCTTTCTCTTCAAAATCAACCCTGTTTTACATACCACACTGTTCACGAATAAACAGATAATTTTTTTAAATTAAAAAACAAAATTTAGTTTTTTTGTGACAGAATTACTAGTTACACGATATTTATAACTATTGCTATCATAAAATTAAGATTTTTCTTATTGGACTAAAATCCAAGATGGTGGAGGTAGGTCTACTACAGACTCTTAGTGAGAAAAACCATAATTTTTGTTGAAAAATAATAATAATAATAAAGAATTTATTGTAAATAAAAAAAGAATCATGAGCATGTAAGGTTAATGTAATTTTTAATTTACCCGTACGTTGTGGCACCTAAAAGAATCGATGTTTTTAACACGTTTTAAAATGTCTAGTTTATTATCTTTAGCTTTTATTCTGTTAATTCATATAACATTTTTTTATAAATTAATATAGTGTTACACTAAGTCTGTGATTTTTAATACATACCATGTATATTTAATAGAAGTTCATGAATGCCATTAAGCCACGAGTGAGATGTAAGTTAGAACTCGAGCGAAGTGAGTGTTCCAAATATCTCACGAAGGCTTTAAGGCATAATACAATCATATGATAATAATATATTCAGACTTTTAAAAACAAGAGTTGTATATTTCATTTATCTACGACCATTGCAAAGCATTTTCTGAAAATGAACGCACATTATTTTCACTTTTCCACTTTGAAACTGGTTACATGTTTTTTTCGAGTGCAGGTTTAAATTTTGCAGGTGGTAGGTTGTTAATCACAACATCAGCTTTTGCAATTATCTCTTTCGGAGTTACATTTGAGGTTAGCCACTAAAACGCACTAGGTATCTTTATGGATAAATCAGCTGATTTTGCATTTCATTACATCCATAATTACTTTCGTCAAATTCTGAGCTCTGATTGGTCTAGAACCTGTATCCCCATTAAAAATTTGTATCGTTGTGAACTCATAATGCAACGGTTTTCAATTTCCGTTTGATAATGATGTTACTTTCAGTATTGTTATTGATACTTTTTGCAACAAGCTGTAAGCGTACTCAAATATCAGGAAGGTAGTGTTGTGGGAAGTTCCTGATATACAGAGACAGCTGTTCAACCGATGCAATCATAATAATAAAACGTGCAGTAATATAAAAGAACAAAAGGACCTCGGAGAGCCGGGAACGTAGTTAGTGTAACTGCCCTCTACCACGCGATATCTGGGTCATCCTTGTCCGTCGTTGTTTCGTTGTATAATAAAACAAACAGGACTACGCTAAAATTATCAAGAGTAAAATAGCAGCCATATTTTTTGGATTCAAAATCAATTATAAAATCCTCTAAAAAAATAAAGGGGAGTCCCCCTTAAGAAGTTTGCTGTCATATGCATAGTATAAAAGTTAGTAGCTATTGGTTCACTTTAGGTGATAATGGTTTGAAACGGAAAAACGTTTTTGAGCCATAGATTACAAACGGTTACGTTTACGCCAAATTTATTAAGAGTAAAAACGTATTGAAATCACACGTTCTATCCAAAAACACCATAAAATACAGGGTGTTCCATAAGAAATTTTCAAGTTGCCGGCCATACTTTTCGGATTAGAAATCAATTTTAGAATCATCTAGGAAAATAAAGGGAAGTCCTCTATAAGATGTTTGCTGTCATATGCATAGTACTTTTTTTATACTTTTTTAACTGAAATGGCGACCATACCACAAGGTAGGTATTTTAATCCAAGTATGAATGAGGAATGAATGTAGGATGATTGTGGCGCGATCTTGTAGTCTTGTTACTGACTAATGACGTTCCTTAAACAACAATTAATAAACAGCCGATGGCATAATAAATTTCGTAATCCGGCCATCTGAATTACGAATTGGTCAATATGAGATTCTTTCTAGGATAAACGATATTCAATAGTAGTTTCCAAAGCATAGTATAACAGGTAGTTATAGTAGACCTATTGTAGTGTTTTTGACAAACATTTAAGTATAATATCTAATTAAATGTAATTCTTCACATGTTATTTCACCTGGATATATTTAATACAAATTCTTATCAAATGAAATTATCTTTGAAATATATAATACCAATCCAAAAAGCATTTCCTTTCAACGATTTCAACAAAATTAACAAAACCTTCATGATAACCGCAAAATGGAACCCAATCATTTAATAAAACGTTATAATAATAAACATACATTTCAAAGGATTTGTAAAAAACAGTATAGGTTAAATTAAACTCAAGTATGTGATTGTGAGCAAGGAAACGAAAAATGGTTGTAATTTGAGTATAACAAATCTCGTATGTACAAGTTGTACCGGGAGAGGGGTCGGGATGCAATCTTAATATAAGTTGACCACGCAACACACATACACGCTCACGAACCGTGTCGTGATGTCATTGTAAGCTCTCTAAAAAGTATAATTATCTTCGCAACTTTCATTAAATATGTTGTAATTTTTACAAATTAGGTATTTCTATTTTTTAAGTTAAATTTAAATGGATAACCAATCGACTACGCTGTTGCTTTTGCACTAAAAAAGTGTATTCACTTCCCTGTGGGAAATAGGTTAGATTATGGATATGTGTAAAGGGAATGTTTTCAGTTCATTTAAACAGCTGTTCTTATAACCAAACTTTGGCGTCGCTAACCAAATGACGTCACTTCTAAAGTTGGTCTCGTAAATTACCATCACCCTCTTCCCCCAGAGATATGACATATTCATGTCAAATGATAAAAAAGAGGTGTCATTTTGGACATTAGAAAACAGCCTGTAGGTCTAATAATAAAGGGTGTCCCATAAGTAATGTGCCAAACTCTGGGAAAAGGTTGTATGGGTCAAATTAAAGAGAAAATCAAGAATTATTTCCCAAAAAACGCTTTGTTTACCAGATATTCTCCTTTTTTATTTTTTACAAAATAATTTTTATGTTCAAAATGTTTCAACCAATCTTTTTAAAACTTTACAAAGATCTTTTATAGAGAATGATTGAACATTTTTGAAGATAAAATGGTGGATTTTTGGTAAACAAAGTGTTTTTGGAAAAACATATTCTTGATTTTCTCTTTATTTTGACCCATACAACATTTTCCCGGAGTTTGGAACTTTACTCATGGGACATCCTATATAGTAAAATAATAATGTTCTAAAATATACCCATTTCCAATCTGTGTACATGGCTTTATTCTAATGTAATTCATTATGTTTTAAAAGTCATTAAACGTATTACACGAATATTACAGTTCAAAGCGTTGACTTAATGAAAATTATCTTGAAATAAATAAACACTTTTTATGTTTAATAAATTAAATTTAACTATAGTAAATGTAAAACTCACCCAGTGTCTGTCCTAACACCGTACGTCCGTCCTCTCCCAGACAGGCACTCCGCGCGTCGAAAGGGTTTGTGAACTGGACAAAGGCATATCCCTTGTGCATAGAGATTCCTGCAAAGAAAAACAGATGCTTTTAGTCCTCTCTGTCTCCACAGCTGGGAATACATCCGTACACTGTACACAAGAACATATGGGACAAGGATGGACATGGTGGTTTACAAACGAGGCGATTAAGATAAAACTAAAAGGTTAAAAAGTATTCGTGTCCTGTAATCCAGCTAATTCGAGGTCACGAATTGTGGATAGTGTGAGCGATAGTCGGTGGGTGTGGTGTGGGATAAGTCCATCTGCAAAGACCATCCTCATAATTAGACCAGTTCGTAATTCAGAGGTGGTGGTTCGGATTCCACGTTAAACTGTAGGTCCCTTAGATATGCCATTGACTGTTGGGCTATTAATTAACAGTTCTGTCTAAGGAACATGTCAGCCTTAGTCAGTAACAAGACTACAAGATCATACCACAATCATCCTTCTCTCATTTATCATTCATACTTGGCTTAAAATACCTACCTGGGTAGGTTGTCATTACAGTTAAAAGTATAATGTAATTACTGTACCTTTCATACGTACAAGCTTTTAAGGTTGTTTTAAGGTGTTCAAATTCAAACAAATGTATTATTCAGCAACTAAGTGCATACAATACAAACATAAAACAATTCAAAATTAAATGCAGAGCGTATGTTTTCATGAGATGTCCTTGTAGCTGGTCTATTTGACCATGCTAAGATACATCGTTGTCTTTCATTCACGCATACCTTTTAATGAATTGTTCGTATTGTAATATATTATTTATTACTATTTTTTTACTTTTGAATAAATAATAATAACAGTATACTCATTAGATGAACAGTATAAATAAATCGAAATGTTGAAACTGGGAACTGTACTAACCACATCCCTACCTCAGATTATAAACATAACACTCTTGTGCTGAATCGTCGGGTTTAGTTATTATAAATGTTTACTTAAATGAAAAGCAGATTGTTTTAGAGTAAAACCAACACGAAATGCTATCTATAGCTACATAACTTTGTTGAACACCCATTTTCACTAAGTGAGATACAATTATCCAAGTATTTCGCACAATTTATCTGCTGTTGAGCCGTGAATGGTTGGATAGCTAGGCTGGCCATTAACTAGCTACAGTGTGACTAATGTGGCATTTCGAGCCGCTACAACAGCCATTATGGCGTGATTGATATTAAAAAAACTCTTGGATAATTTAAATTAGTTGTTTTCTCCCACTCATTCATTTCAAAATTTCACTAATTATTAACTCAATTAAGTAAAAATGGTTCTATTTGCTTCCCTGTGGGAAATAGGTTAGATAATAAATATACAAAGTAAAGTAAACAGCAGTTCATATAACCATATGACGTCACTAACTACATGACGTCACTGTTTAAAATTTTTGTATTCATAATTTCCAACACCCCTACCCTAGAGCTAAGAAATATACATGTCAAAATGCGACGTTGTAAATTTAAGGGAGGAAAAATACGTTTGTTTTTGTTAAACTTTGTATAACTACTGTATACCAATTCCTAACTACATAATTATAATAGCTGTGTATTCTATTTTCAGTCAACTTTATGGGTAGTTAATTATAACTGTGTATTTTCTAACTGTATGATTTTCTTTTTCATTTGTTTTTGTTTATAAATATTACTATAATCTTTTCTTTCACCTGATCTTAATTCAAATGTCATTACACATTATTTTATGTTTAGTATAAACTCTGCATGTTTTTCAATGGGATTAAGCTACACGAATAATTTAATATTTTTCAATCAATAAATCATTTATTGATTTTAATCAATAAAAATTGTTTTTAAAATGTCGTTTTTTCGTGAAAAGTACCTTTAAATATATAAAAATGATTGCTTTGCAGTAATATTATCTTTTAATCATAAATTGAAAAATACACGTGAAGTCTTATAAAAATGGGCATTATATGTCACTTTTGAATGTGTAAGTTTTGTGAGAAATTGTATCACATCACTTAGTTTACACACACAATTATAAATTATATCTAAGAGATTTTTCTGAAAAGTCCTCATAAAATGCCCAGTATGAAATAAATACGTAACTATTTCTCAAAACAAATTTCGATTAATTGGCAGTGAATGGTGGTAAGGAAAATTGTAACAATATTTTTTTAGAAGGTGGATTTATTTGCTCAACAATGAAACAACCAGACAGCTATTTAGCTAAGATCCTTGCAGGAAACATATTGTGCAACTAATTGGTGTAGTAAGATTAACATAAGTCTTAAGTATTGCTGAGCCAGTTAACAAGGCAATGCTGCTTGGCAGCCACCTGTGTTGCGGTGTTGGTGTTGGTGGCGGAGGGTTGGTAGGCCTGCTAATCATTCAACGTCACCGCGCGCGATCTGTCGGTAGACGCTACAACTGATTACGTCACTATACCGTTCTGGTTGTACCGTTATAGATGTAAAATATCATCATAACTGAAGTTATAGTTACATAGTTAGTTAAATGATTTTCTAATTTGTTTCAATAGATTTTGCTAGTAACCTACACTTGATACTAAAAAATGAACTGAACAAACATAACATTACCTTAGCAGCCAAAGCTTCAAGCAAATTATAAAATCAATTAGACCACTCCACTAAAAATATACTCACAAACAATAACCTAGACGAGTCAGGAGTTTACTACATTCAGCGATTGTATAAAATTATATATTGGGCAATCAGGTCGGGTCCGAAACAAAAATTGAAAGATCAACGCTCAAAATTTACCGAACATCTGATCAGTACAAACCACAATGTAAGCAGCTGCAGTGAAACTTTTCACATCCTGCATAAATGTATGAAAGGCCCCCTGATGAACGCTTTAAAGTCGTTCGAATTATATAGAGCAATAAAATAGTCTCCTGATAATGTCCTCAATAAAAAATTAAATTTTGGCTCCAACATATTATTTAACAGGATCGAAGGTATTGTTTGTGGAACGCTAAATAAACACAATCAACAGTTTCCCCAAGGTCAAAACCGTGAAACAGGTGTCGGCTAGTCGAGCCGTTGGTCATCTGCGTTAAGTGTTTAAATTTTTTGTATGTCGTCAGCCAATTATTTTAAATTTAAATTCATATGTTAAGTGTTTATTTTGAAAATGTGTTATTTATTTACACGAAAATTACGAAGACATTTTCTGAAGTAACCTAAGGATTAATGTATGCTGTATAATAGAAATACTTTGTTCCCGAAACTAGTCGTGTTCAAAAGACTATTGGGTTGAAGTCAATACTAAATTCTGGAAAAATTTTAAATTATTTTAACTATGTGTTTCTTGTTGTTTTTTCAGAAATTGGATGATAATTTTTCAAAACATTAAATTATTAAATGGTATTTAGATCAACTTTAAAGAATATGTTAGTCTGAATATGAATTGTGCTATAGTCGGTGGGTGTAGTGTTCTCTTGTGTGGATTAACGTCCGCACTATTGAATACTACGTTAATCCGCAAAGACCATCCACATAATTAGACCAATTCGTAATTCAGAGGTCGTGGTTCGGATTCCACATTAAACTGTAGGTCCCTTAGTTGCCATCGGCTGTTGGGCTATTAATTAACAGTCCTGTCTAAGGAACATGTCAGCCTTAGTCAGTAACAAGACTACAAGATCGCGCCACAATCATCTTACACTCAATTCTCATTCATACTTGGCTTAAAATACCTACCTTGTAGTATGGTCACCATTTCAATAATCTAATCTAATCTTATTACATATTATCGTTTTTAAATTTACTTAAGGAAGAAAGTATGTGTCAGTGCACTGATACAGTTTATTTATTACATTTTATTTTTGTATTATTTAAAAATAAATGTCAAATGTCAATCATCATAGACCTAGCCCCTGTACGGTGAAAATAAAATATGGATTTACCTAAGCTGATCTACTATCTAATCACATGGGCTGGCTAGCCAGAGGTGACCGTTTTCGAACTGACACGATCTGGTATCAATCAAATCATATATCAAATCACACTAATACAGATTAATAACACTCAAAAAAGTGTCAAATCACTTTATCGGAAATGTGGTCTTATACGGTGGGTTGAGTTTGAAGAAAATCAACAAGCCAATAAAGTGAAGAGGTAAGGATTGTAGTCGTGAAGATGATGAGGATATCCGCGTCGCGTCAGCTGACTCGAGTGGAACTGGATTTCCATAACTCAGTCACAGCTGATCGACTCCACGTCTTTACTTGCCGATAACACGATAATGTTTGTTTATGATCTCCTGTCTACTTATTTGATCTAAATACTCATTCTGAATAGTATTCTCATTGGATAGTTGACATTCATTATAAAAATATTGTTTTACGGAGAAAAAATATTTTTCTAGGGTACTGAAAGGATTTTTAGACATTTAAAAGCAACAATCTTTCAGTATTGAGATTCTTTTGAGACAATATTGAAATTATTTATTTTATTTTGTAAACTATTACTTAACTGCTAGTGTTTCTGGCTCTAAAACAAACTATTAAATGAATATATTTTTATTTATATACCTAATATCAAAAATTTTCAGTTACTTAAAATCAAAGAAACAATATAGTAACTATAAATCAATCACAGTAATTAATTTTCGTTTTCAAGCGTATCTTAGCGTGCGGTTGTGTTTTGTAACTTAATCAAATAAAGAATTTGGAAGTTCAATATGCATTGTGGTGTGCTAGTATAAAATATAAAGTAGCTTTTGAATTTTGACTATATGGAAAAACATTTTTAGTGATATGAATTATATACAATGTTTTTGAATCGTCTTAATAGTCAATAAATCAATTTGTATATATAAATTAAAATTCAGTTATTAAGTGGTTATCTAAATACAAGCTTTCCTAAAGTAAATGGAAAAAGTTCTCGTGTAGTTATTTAAAAATTTGTATGACGAAATATGCAAATGTAGATAATAGAGCGAGATGATCAGAAAGTATTGCAAAGAGGTTCTATAACAGGTAATGCGTGTTATCTGAGGTACGTGTAATGTCGCTAAAATATGTTTACCATTCGCCCAGTAATGACCTGAGATAGCTTCCTATCACACAGAAATGCGCTCACCAAGTGGAACATATTATCATATTTTTCATTGTAATATTCTTCACTTCTATAATGTAATTCGTTTTAAAGAAAGATTTTATTTATTTATAATAAAATTTAGAATAGTATCTATCATAATCTTTTCAGAATAGGATCGTCAGTGTACTTTGCAATAACAGTTTTATTTGATTTTAATTATGTTAAGGATTATCGTATAAATAAGTACAACAACATTCACTTGAGGCGGTCAATATAACAAACTATGTTAGCACAAAATTTTTGCACTGAATTATAGCTTAAAACTCCCCTTTCCAACGATGTATAACAATCAAACCTGATTTAATTCTAAATATAGGAAAAAATTATTTTATAGGTTGATGTCGGTGTTTTTTTTACTGAAATGTGAGACAAACTTACTCAACTTGCTTGCTATGTAGTATGTATTGTTATGCAGGACCAATTATTCCATATATAGACTGGGACGGTGGCGACGTCCTGTAATCCAGCTACTTGGAGGTCACGAACTGTGGATAGTTGTGGTCGGTGGATGTAGTGTTCTCTTGTGTGGATTAACGTCCGCACTATTGAATACTACGTTAATTCACAAAGACCATTCTCATAATTAGACCAATTCGTAATCCAGAGGCGTAACGTTCGGATTCCACATTAAGCTGTATGTCTCTTAGTTGCCATCGGCTGTTGGACTATTAATTAACAGTCTAAGGAACAAGTCAGCCTTAGTCAGTAAAAAGACTAGAAGATCGCGTCACAATCATCCAACACTAATTTCTCATTCATACTTGGCTTAAAATACCAAACTGGGTAGTTTGCCATTTCAATAATCTTATTTAATATGTAAAAAGAACGAATCTTTCTAATAAAAGGAATAAAACGGATAGGGTGCACTAACCCCCTAAACTGGAAAATATTGGTTAACATTTTCTTTGCCTCCATAACGTACTGTGAAATAATTTGGTTCGTCGTGAATTAATGTTTGCATTCAACCATTGGGAAGATGTATATGAGTTATTAATGTCCGCCATGTTGATGTTTTCAATAATTGAGATTAGGTAACGTCATGATTGAGAGACTAAGAGATGTCAGAACCAATCGTCTCAACTCTTGATCGACGGAGAGTTGGTTGAATAGTTATCATAATTGGATTGTGTATTTGTCATTTTACTAGATGAATACATAATCATAGTAATAAACAAAAAAGTCACTATAAACTCTTATGGAAATAGTTCTTGAATTAAATATAAATGATACTTTGTAATTTCATAAGTCAATTGGAACATATTCAAACGATGGATTTTTGTAAAAGTAGTAATAAAATAATTTGTTTGTGTCTATTTTTTCTTTGAGTGCAAACAAATGTATACAAACTAAATTTAAAATTTTATTTTTCTTTGTGTACTTAATTGCCTATTTATGGTCTGAAAACACAAATAAATATAAATCTGTTTATTCGACGTTGTCAAATAATTAGTAAAGTATTTTTTATTGACAATATATAAAAGCGTGTCTGTTTTACTATGATAATATAAACTGTATTTAATATAGTTGCGTTTTAATTTTTACTTGGAAACAACGTCTTCTATTAAAAAACAATTTCTCAGGAAATATAATACATAATTAAAATTAAACGACAAAAATATTGCTTAAACCAAAATTATGTATAAAATTAAATTATTTCATAAACATAAACAAAATTACAAATTATACCCAAATCTCATCCATAACATAATAAACTTATATATTTTACAATTAAGGACTTTTCCTATCAATCTAGTGTTTTCAACCACACAACGTTTCTGGAGGTGGAGAAACTCTTCTTGTTTTCAAGTGATTACCTAATAAGTTATATTAAAAATTGAATGTACAAGTTATAGACATTAATCTATATAAATAAAATTAGCGTTTTGTCTGTACATTGCTCAGAGATATTCATTTTTTAGTTATTTTTACGTTTCATGCGTTAGAGAAGCCGAAACAAGTCTTATCTCAATTTGTGTCTGTGACACTCCAGGAGGCGTTTTACGCCGTATTCTCCGAAAAAAGGGGAGAACTGATAACAATACTTTCATACATTCTCTACATTCCAGAGAAGGGTTTTCAAAGCTTTAAACTGTCCACCACCCTTATTATTACGCGATATTAGTCACATTTTGCTTTCATTTTTCAATGAACCACCTTCTGGTTATAATAAGCTGTAGTTGTAGTTTAATAATTTGATAGAAAGGAAAATAAACAGCTGTCAAGTTAAAATTTATATTCGTTAGTTCATGGTGACTAATTCACATTGCACACGAGTTACCTAACCTTTATAGTTTACATGTAAAAATTTCCCGTAATGAAACAGATATCAGCCAGCACTAGAGTATATTGACTGTTATATATTTTCTAATATGTAGATAATTATGAACTTCGTATCTAGTGTATTGGTCTGCTTATTTTTAGAATGTTTTGAATCAATTTTACCTCAATATTTATGCGAAGGGTTCCCAATGAACGTTGAGTCCAACGTCTGATACAGATTAATCAAGTTGTCAGGAAGGGACTGCCGGCAAGATGTTTACCAAACTAAACATTTGTATTCAAAGTTAGTCTGGCACTGAGTTAATTAATGGCCGTTACGTAATCCCGTGTCTTGTGATGAATGAATGTTGACGTCATATCATCACAAACACGACGTAGTTCCTCGTTAAGGAAAATCATTTAGAGAAAAAAATACAAAAGTACGTATTTATACTTTAATAGTTTATTTTTATCCTATACTATGAGCATAGTATAGGCTAGAACAACCATGGGTTAGTACCGCAGGTGACGATTCATACACATATAATAATTTAGCATTATATATAAATATGTATTACGGATTATGTATACAATAGTGGTATCCCTGTATAGATGGTGACCACGTTTATGTTATGTATACATGTGTAATATGAATTGTCATTAAAGGCGTTGGAACCCCTAGATATTTATATACATATAACCTACCCCAGGTTATATATATGTATGTATAATAAATCACCTCTAATTATTTAAGTTTGGTATCCCTGATATATAGGTAACACTAGGTTAGGTTAGTACACATGTATATTTATATACATTGTACTTATGATAATAAAAGATAGCCCTACTTATATATACATAAAATTAGGTTGGAATAATTTATGTTGGTACCAAAGTAACCTTAAGTTAGGTTGGTACACCCAGTTATGTACACATTAGTATAAACGTGACGTCACATATAGTGTGACGTAGCATTTAGGTTGGTATACCTGGTGAATTGGTAAACATAAGTTAGGTTGGTACCCCTGGTGGGTTGGTATATTGGTACACTTATGTAAAAGGTGAGTTGAAGGTCAAATTGGTTCTAATCCTCTTCGTAGCCTACTTTTTAGCAATCCTAGACAATGTTTGACAAAATACTTTTTTGTCAAACATACCTAGGATTGTAATTAATAATTTGTTTTTTTTATTTTCCTAATTGGGTTATTGATTTTTCAATCAATAACCCAATTTTAAACTATTTTTTTATAATTTTTTAACCCTCAATTGCCTTTCATTACGAACCTAGGGCGTGTGCAATGAATTCAACACGGCGAGGCACCAGCAGCCTTAGACATGCTAGGTCATCGCTTCACGCATGAGCTACTGTGAAGGTAAAACGATTTCAATACGTTAACTAAGTCGGCATATACGGTAGTTACTGATTTTGCGGTTTTAAATAAAGATTAGTTTAATTGATACCTAAATACTATCACTGAATTGTTAAACGTTGTCTAATTTTATTTACTTATCTCTATATATAAAATTGAATGTATGTCTGTCTGTATGTATGTATGTCCTTTATGCGTTGCCAAACTACTCATCCGATCGCCATGAAATTTTAGGAGGTTGCTCTATATGTGTCTGGGTAGGTTTTAGTGAAAATCCTTTTTCGAAAACTCCATAAGTTTCCATATTATGGCGTTTTAAATTTCTAATGTTAACCTTATGGAGAGTAAGTTTGTTTACAAATTGTCTACAATGAAAACATTTGATTTCTTAGCTACAGCTGATTGGTTTACTTTCCATTAGCAATACCGTATGCTTTACTATCCAATGCCATCTGAATCATTCATTAATGTTAAACTATGAAGTAAATGTGTACTGTAAAAAATGAACAGCTTTATTCACCACGTTAATAGTTAACGGTTTGGGGATTATGTATTTATATTTTTATTTTCTGTCTGATTAAAGTCACGTGTTTATATGATAATTACAATGTTTATATTATTACGTTTATTATAATAATCAGCTGTTCTATATCTTTCCTATAAAAAGTATTACAGTTAGGTTTCGTTTTTGGTTTGGATTTGAAAATTGTGAATTAATCCACTCAGATTTATTTGTTTTATGGGAATGTTATTAATATATTTGATCGTTTCAGTATTGTTATTCACTATGCAGCGACCCAGAATATATAACCTTTCACAATGAAGCCGTATTGCTATTCGACTTCAGAACATGGCCAATCTTAAAGTTAACATGTGTTTACTGTGAGGCGTTACGAAGTTCGCCGGGTCAGCTAGTAGTAAATATTATGTAATGGTAAAATTTTAAAAATATCCCAGAGCACATACAGTTATTGGTTTCCCAGGGAATGTGAGTCGCAAATATGCAAATACCAGAGTGAATTTTATCATCCGACCCTTGTCTTTTGACAAACGATCCAGCATTTCACACGTCGTTTGGCGGTGAATTGGATTTCAAACCCATTCTGTTTTATACTTAAGGGACATTATCATACTTAAATCTTATATATAGTTATTCAGAATTTTTAGTTCAAGTAAATTGTCCCAGATTTTAGAATTAATGACGTAAATTAGGTAGTATGATGGTAACAATGTTAAAAAGTAAGTTTTTTTACTTAAATTGACAAAAAAATTGTATTACTACTTTCCCCAAGGTTTTACGTACGTTTTAGAGCTTAACGGAAATAGGTTTTACTATAAAGAATCGTAAACCAAGCGATTAATGAGTTTTGCAGTTATTTTAAGCAAAATACAGTATTTTATAAAATAGAAAGGATTCTTTTTTAATAGATAAGAAAACTAAAATGTTCACATACGTCCAAATTGTAATAAATATAATAAACTAAATAAACCGGCGAACTTCGTGAATACATGTTAACTTTAAGATTAACCATGTCCTGAAGTCGAATAGCATTACGGCTTCATTGTGAAAGGTTATATATTCTGGGTTACAGCATAGTGAATAACAATACTGAAACGATAAGACATATTAATAACATTCCCATAAAACAAATAAATCTGAGTGGATTAATTCACAATTTTCAAACCCAAACCAAACCTAACTGTAATACGGCTTTTATAGGAAAGATATACAACAGCTGATTATTATAATAAACGTAATATGTATAAACATTGTAATTATTTTTTATTTGGCCAACATATAAACACGTAACTTTTAACCAGACAGAAAACAAAAATATAAATACATAATCCCCCTAAACCGTAAACTATTAACGGCGAATAAAGCTGTTCATTTTGTACAGCACATATTTACTTCATAGTTTTACATTAATGAATGATTCAGATGGCATTGGATAGTAAAGCATATTGCTAATGGAAAGTAAACCAATCAGCTGTAGCTAAGAAATCAAATGTTTTCATTGTAGAAAATGTTTAAACAAACTTACTCTCTATAAGGTTAATATTAGAAATTTAAAACGCCATAAAATAGAAACTTACGGAGTTTTCGAAAATGTTTGTCATTAAAACCTTCCCGGACACATATAGAGCAACTTCCTAAAATTTCATGGCGATTGGATGAGTAGTTTGGCAACGCATAAAGGACATACATACATACACACATTCAATTTTATATATAGAGATAAATCAGAGGACATTCATTTACAATATGTCATTTATAATAATTAATCTAAACTGCCTTATTTAGTGTTAATGTATAATTTCAATTTTGTGTCTCCAAAGTGGCAACGCGCGAAAACCATTTATTTTTAGAATACAACTAAATTTTCAACAAAAATCACGCGTAGATGAACAGCTGTTTGTCAGATTATAAAAACAAGAGTACGCAAAATTAAAACTGAACATATGAATGTTCGCCAGCTGCAGGCCAGAGCGCCAAGAAGTGTGTCGACCTAGCTGTGATATCGTTAGTCTAGCGGCTCAGTCCACTTGTCACCTTAGCTGCGATATAGTCTGTATAGTGGTTCAGTCAACTCGTCATTTTAGCTGTGATATCGTTAGTCTAGCGGCTCAGTCCACTTGTCACCTTAGCTGTGATATAGTCTGTCTAGTGGCTCAGTCCCCTCGTCACCTTAGCTGTGATATAGTCTGTCTAGTGGCTCAGTCCCCTCGTCACCTTAGCTGTGATATAGTCTGTCTAGTGGCTCAGTCCACTCGTCACCTTAGCTGTGATATAGTCTGTCTAGTGGCTCAGTCCACTCGTCACCTTAGCTGTGATATAGTCTGTCTAGTGGCTCAGTCCCCTCGTCACCTTAGCTGTGATATAGTCTGTCTAGAAGTCAACTCGTCACCTTAGCTGTGATATAGTCTGTCTAGTGGCTCAGTCCCCTCGTCACCTTAGCTGTGATATAGTCTGTCTAGTGGCTCAGTCCCCTCGTCACCTTAGCTGTGATATAGTCTGTCTAGTGGCTCAGTCCCCTCGTCACCTTAGCTGTGAAATGGTCTGTCTAGTGGCTCAGTCAACTCGTCATCTTAGCTGTGAAATATTCTGTCTAGCGGCTCAGTCCACTCGTCATCTTAGCTGTGAAATATTCTGTCTAGTGGCTCAGTCTCTTCAGTCAACTCGTCATCTTAGCTGTGAAATATTCTGTCTAGCGGCTCAGTCAACTCGTCATCTTAGCTGTGAAGTATTCTGTCTAGTGGCTCAGTCCACTCGTCATCTTAGCTGTGATATCGTTTGTCTACTGGCTAATTCCACTAGTCATCTAAGCTATAGTTTGTCTATCGGCTCAGTACACTCATTTCATTAGCTGTGATATCACTTGACTAGCAGCTCAGTCCACTTAATCTTAGCTGTAATATTGCTTGGCAGGCGGCTCAGTAGAATTGTCACCATTTTTTGTGGCCAAATCATTTTCGAAATACCGTATATCATAATTTTGACTGAGTCTGGAGTTATTTCAACTGTTGGTATTGTAAAGTCGTTGTAGATGTGTACTTTCTAACTAATCATTTCGCTCAAACAATTTTGTTATGAAACCAATTTATAATGACTGTTTGTTTTACCTTCTTAAAATTCCCAAAATGTGTATAACATATGTCCAAACTGGTTAGATGATGTTTTACCCTGAAGATTCGTGTTTAATAAATATAATATGGAATTTTGTCAAAGAATCCATTTAAATTTATGATTATTCCCAAGCTTTTACTTCAGTTAGTTGGACTTTTTCGTGAAATTGATGGTAAATCTTCATGACCGAGGGTGAAATTTGTATTAGCTGAATCACGAGTATCACAAAACGTTTACCTTTTAAATTATTAATTATTTAACCAGTCTGTACCGTTATTTATAAAAATTACATAGGTCTATGCCATCATATATAAATAAATATATTAACCTATGTTTAAGTAAAATATGTGTGAACCACAATAAATTTAAAACTCAATTTAGAAAGAAAGTGGCAAAAGGAAAATATGATAATATGTTCCACTTGGTGAGCACATTTCTGTGTGATAGGAAGCTATCTCGGGTCATTACTGAGCGGGCGGCGAACATATTTTAGTGACATTACACGTACTGTACCTGAGATAACGAAACAACACTTCTTTTCATTTTCTGATCACCTTTTAAAGATTTCATAGAATATTTCGGTCCCTACTGATTACTTATTTAGTTACAATATATTCGTTGAATGCTTCCATTACTGATGTTCGCTTTATAAGACATAATATCGAAAGCCACTTATACCTTATTAGATAGTATAATAGGTAAATACTACATTTTATTAAGAACTAGTTATCTCTTGGTTAAATCTTTTTGGTTTTCAAACCTTTGCCATCGTTATACAGACTAAAGAAAGTTATTTTTTGAAAATGTTTACGTGAAATCTTTTTCGAAGCTATTCTTGTTAAAAGATTTAAATGGCCATAATTTTGAATTTATTTTAATAATTGGTAGATAGTGAGTAACTGAGCATTTTCTGACGATTTGAATGTGATAATTAAATGTTAATTCAACCCAAGAACCACTTTGTATATAGGACGGTATACTATTAGTTATATAGAAGAAACGCTGTACTATTAATACGTAATATGTATGCATACGTAGAGCAGACGTTACCTTTAGTACAACATTTATGGATTTTAGGAACATTGTCTCGATCTCAACTTTTCCCATCCGAACGCAATAAAAAGCTGATCCGCGGCTTAGTAAAACTTTTTTCATCAACCTATTCACGTTTGTCACTTCATAGTATTTTTCAATATCAGATCCAATAGTTTCCATCCTGAAAGCATGGTTGAATGGTGTAGGGCTAATAAACTGTCTCTTTTACTTTTGAAAGACATGTTTTTCTTTATGGTGAGGTGGAAATTATGATAAAGAATTATTAGGGTTCTCTCACCTTGTTTTGTAGTTTTTTCCCAACGGGGATTGTCACTAAAATACCTAAAGCACCCCAGGAATCCTCCTACGTTTCGCAGGACCAAAAGAAACGTCCTGCTTCCTCAGGGAGTAGGTCCTCTTGTAACACGCGCCTCACGCACACGGGCTGAACGCCGAACCACACTGTGTGGTACTTGGTACTGCGAAACGTAGGAGGATCCCTGGGGTGCTTTAGGTATTTTAGTGACAATCCCCGTTGGGAAAAAACTACAAAACAAGGTGAGAGAACCCTAATAATTTTTTATCAATAAACTGTCTCTTAATCTAAACAAAACTCAAAGTGTGGCTACATCTTATGATAATTCTAGAGATGTGCAGACACCAGTAAAATGTTCGGGTATAATGATTCAGAGTAATATGAAATGGAATTCTCATATTGATTATGTATCATCCGAAGTATCTAAACGGTTGTTTTTGTTAAGAAAATTTAGATCAATTGTTTCTAATGATGTTCCACTTACTGTATACTTTAGTTATGTTCATTGTCATTTGAATTATAGGCCAATAGTAGCTATGCTAACTCCTTGTTTGTTTTACAAAAAGAACCTTGAGACTGATAGATGGTGTTTCACCGAGTACACATTGTAAACCTATTTTTACGTAATTTTCTGTGATGCCATTAGCCTGTACATACATTTTTCAGTGTCTTTTGTATGTTAAAACCAACTTAGATAATTCTTTGTGCAACATAGATGTTCATATTTATGGGAATAGAAATCGTAAAAAATCTTGAGATTGAAAGGTATACGTATAGCATTACTCAAGCAAATATTAAGTTCACTGGAACTAAATTGTTCAATAGGTTACTTGATAAAGTTAAAGAATCGCCTTTAAACGATTTTAAAATAGTTATTGAGAAATTTCTCCTTGAACATTGTTTTTTAAACTTGGATGAATAATACAGCATATGAATCTTATAGTTAGTTTTACTCTACTTGACTCAGCCTATATACTATTGTAACTCTTTTACAAATGATGTGTCTCGGAATAAAACATCTTTGATTTGATACAGTATTTTTTATATATAATTAATTTAAATACAAAGATTTACTCATATGAACAGAGCGAAAGTCAATTGCACTGATTTACCATTATTGTTATTAGTCTTGCATGTCAGAGCGTGCATTTCCTAAACAGCTGGAAACGTATGTGACTTAGTAATGTCAAAGTGATCAATCAGAGGGACAGGGAGGCTGTGGTATAGACCAGCTGATTGATGACGTCACATGTGTTGCTTCAACCCCAACCTGATCTCCTTACAGTGTGGATATTAATTGTTGCCAATCAAAGCAATGTCGGTACCGATTCTGTTTCTTTGGTGTGTTCTAATGATATACACAATAATATTTACGGATTAGATATACGTAACGTGTCTTCATACTATTACACGTATTGTATTACGGTTCTTTGTATGGGTTGTATGACACTATTAATACAAGATAGGTCGTAATTTATTAATTAATAATAAATATTTAATTAAAATCATAAACAAATAATTAAGAATAAACCATTATTTCTCAGCCAAGTTTTGTAAGATTCAGTTTTATATTAAATATACTAAAATTAAAAATTCATTTCTATTTAGAAATATTTCATAAGTTAAGATAACATTTTAATATAGTACTAGCAGTAAGCTCGTCCTTTGTACGGGTTGTAGGATTCAGTAAAAGAAGAAAGATTATCATACCTAAATGTAAACTTGAAATCCTAAACAAATCAGTACAAAGAAAATAAATAAATACCCAGCTTTATTACGTAGTATTACTTAACAAGACTAGAACATTTAAACCATACTTATTAAAATTAGTTATACGCTAAAATAACGTTTTAATATAGTTTAATTTCGAAAATGGTGTAAAATCACTGACCAATATAAACTAAGTAATATTGATTTTAATTTGACAACTGTTTGTTTTTCTTTCTTTTAAATCATTTAACTACAAAGACAGCTCATTATTACCAGTAGAGGATTCATTGTAAACCGAAAGCAAAATTTGACTAATATCGCGTAAAAGTGGGTTTTTAAATGCTCGTTATTTACTTTTTAATGCGCGGCAGACAATTTCAAGTATTGAAAAACCTTTTCTGGAATGTGTCGAATGCATGAAATAAATTTCATTGTTATCAGTTCCCCAGTTTTGTTTCGGAGAAGACGGCGTAAAATGCCTCCTGGAGCGTCACAGACAGACAGACACAAATTGAGATAAGACTGGTTTCGACTTCTCTAACGCATGGAACGTAAAAATAACTAAAAAGTGAATAGCAAAAATTATCATAATTATAGGTTTAGTCCTAGTAAGAAAAAGAACAACTTTTGCTCTTAAACACATTTATCTAAAACAGCTCTTTTTGAAGCAGCATGACAAAAAATATTTTTGATACATTCCAAAAAGGTTTACTAACATTTTAATTGGATATATCGTGGATAAATTATTTTTGATGGGCATATTCTGATTTCAAACTAATTCTATTTTTATTAACTTTAAAATTTGGGTTTAAAGCAAGACATCACAGTTTTTAACATAGCTCTTACGGAAGTACAAATCAAAGGTAGTGGAGGTACTGCGGACTCTTAAAGCAACACTAGAAGGATTTTCACATTTTTATGTCTTTTCTTTGTCAATAGAGTGCGTTATCTGCCTTCCACAGCTGCAGTTCTACAGGCGTTTCATCTGCGGTCAACATTGCGTCTGGGCGTTGAGGTGATTTCCCAACAATCAACGCATTACTTCCTCTTCTTCAACTTCTATAAAATACCTTTATCGTTTCATATGGTTGAAAAACAATTCAATCAACATTTTAGTCAATATTTGAACGTGGATCTATTTAATAAAATTATTGTGTTCAAATTGCGTATAATTATAGCGTAATCTGACTGAGTTGTTCAATGGTTATAGTGTCCTCTTTACAACCAAAAAACCACCGGTTCGTTTATACGAAAAAAACCTTGAGACAATTTTGTGATTATTCAATACTGAACCCAGTTAGTTGCCTTTGTTTATTGGGACATTAGTTAATGATTCTGACAGTCAATAAGTAGGTCTTTGTCGGTAGCAAAGCTACATATGTTATCAAATCCATTACACCCATCCTTCAGTAATTTTCACCTTAAAATAGCGACCGGAATGAGGCAATGTCTTATCTATGAGTATGATAAGACTTTTATTGACGACTGGGACGATGGTGTCATCTTGTAATCCAGCTACTTGGAGGTCACGAATTGTAGATAGTTATGAGTGATGGTCGGTGGGTGTAGTGTTCTCTTGTGTGGATTAACGTCCGCACTATTGAATACTACGTTAATCCACCAGACCATCCTCATAATTAGACCAATTCGTAATTCAGAGGCAGTGATTTGGATTCCACCTTAAACTGTAGGTCCCATAGTTGTTGCCATCGGCTGTTGGGCTTTTAATTAACAGTCCTGTCTATGAACACGTCAGACTTAGTCAGTAACATGTATACAAGATCGCACCACAATCATCCTACACTAAAAATACCTACCTTGTGGTATGGTCACCATTTTAATAATTTAATCTAATCTATGATTTATTGAAGACAATTATGAGTATTTATAAGAACCTTAGCTGTGAAAATATAACTTAAACCTAAAATATAAAACTATACAATTTGTAATTTGACATACAAAATCGTAAAGACATGTCCAGAAGTATGTAAAAGGTGCTAGGAGATACTGGTAATCTGTATTTGGGGACAGGAATCCCTTGTGAAGATTATTTTGAACTTGGGGAAGTGTAAAAAAATTAATATCGTATTAAAGATCCTGACTCCAAAGTATTACAATAATAATCACAAAACGAGATCTCACAGAAAAGGAAATGTGCTTCGTATTACAATACGGCAAGGTGCGATAAGCTGGGAATAGAGGCGCTTCCACCAAAGAACCAAGTTTAGTTAATTTCCTTTTTGAATATTCTCAATGTCAATTCAAGGAATGTTTCTTGACAGATAAGAGCCGTTAGTTTCCACGACCGCTTTGGATAAAGATATTTACTACTTACAGTTTCCTGCTAAAAAATATTGTTATTTCAGTATTATTTCTTATCAAATTTTCCCATTGAGCGATTTCAACCAATATGAGCAACAATGTCAGCCTTTATGTCTGCTACAATCATATACGTGATGGTAGGGAAGTTATTGGGTATATTTGATTTATAAAATTGTAAAATACTATTTGTGGAAGTAATTGCCACTAGATTTATACAATTAAATTCTTTTCCAACTTTTAATTTGAAAATTTTAAAGCTAATTCAAAATTATAATCAAAAGACAACGTTTTAGGGTAAAATAAAGTATAATTTTATTTTAAGAATCCCAATAAAGGGACCTTAGAGATCATAGTGTTATTCTAAATAGTTTCAATTCAGTGTAAACAATTATTTATCTCCTAACACAAACACATCACAATAACCTTATCTTCAAAGATTCTTAAAACGGTAGGATACCCCACGGTGGTACAAATACTAAAAACATGGCCTGAACATGGAGTATGCCCCAAGGCGTAAGCCAAATTTAGGTCAAGCCAATGTAATGTGACAAACAGTTGGAACTATTGGAAGGTTAGAATCATAAAGAGTAGAAAAGTTTCTTTTTAGAGGGTTTTTTATTAGGTGAGTTCCAAACTACAGGCTGGCCACCCGTGCATAAAGAATTTTTCGCCTCTCCTTAAAAAAATGGTACGTCAACCGATGTTCACCATCTTAGATCCAAATAAAAATACACTTTACCCATGGTAGTTCCCACAAGTTAAGGTAGGTTTTACACAAAAACATCTGCTAATACCATGTATTTTCTGCCAGGGAAGACTGAACTAAGTTCAGGGTAGCGGTGCTCATGACAATGCACCAGCCCTTACTTAACGTTAGGCATGGGAACGTACAAACATGGCTGCCTATCATTCGTTTTATATTTAATAGTTCAAAGCGAGACTGGACGTGTCCGTATACCGTGGCGTTTCCTGTATTCTAGCTACTTGGAGGTCCCGAGGTTGTTTTAAACGGTAGTTGGTGAATGGTATTATATTCTCTGGTGTTAATCCAAAAAGACCATTATACCAGTTCGTAGTTCAGTGGTTCGGACCCCACGTTAAACTGTAGGCCCCTTAGATATGCCATTGACTGTTGCGCTATTAATTAACAGTTCTGTCTAAGGAATATGTCAGCCTTAGTCAGTAGCGAGACTACAAGATTGCACCAAAACCATTTTACACTTCATCTTATTACATTTTTTATTGGTAGTTGGCTTAAATTACCTGGACATGTCGTTTCAGAAACTAACTAACCTATTAGTTTCCAAACATCTTAATGTTAAAAATACTATAGCAAATATCAGATTTCGAACTAAACTTGAATTCAATTTCCCACATAATTATTCCATGCTCGTCGAGTTCCAATATCCAGGTATTGATAAAACACTTTCTCAAGCCGCGAGGGGTGGCTGAGTGAGTTATGAAAATCCAGTTTCCCTCAACGCACAATGACGTCACGTGATGGCATGTCACCGCTACCCCTCGTTCCTCCGGAGGAGACAGGATGTGCTTCACTTCTCGGTTAGGTAGTAAAAGATCAGTTTGTAAACGAAATATATATTTAAAGGGGAGATTATTGTGGAATGGTCGGGTAATACGTAATACAGCGATTTTGTATCTATTTGGTGCTATTGCTATTGCGCGGGAATGACATAAACTACTAATAAACGATCCCATGATGCATTGTTGGAGAATTTGACCAATTGGTGTTGTATTTTATGAACTTCGAATGCTTTTTAAGGTCATTTTCAAACATTTTGGTATAGTATTACTTTTTTGACTTGAACATCGTTTTAAAGTATAATCTACACTCAAAAATTTTTAGTTTATGATGTCGTAATAGATTTTTTGATTACTTTGCTTAGTTAGTTAATGTGAAGGTTAGTTTTCCAAGATAGCGTGGTTATTTGATGGGGTTTCCTATCACGATATGCATGTATGTAACAATAATTATAAAGTATATAACAACAAATTTGTTTCATAAAAATATAAATAATAAAAATCAATCAATCTAATCAAAAAATGATTTCAAACAAAGAATAGCTTCTATTAACAATATCAAATGTTTTTGAACTAAATGATAGTAACGTAAAAAATGTGTATCAAGTTATCATTTCTCTAGTCAAGTTTTGTTATCTTTCCGGAGTATTATATTTTTTTCTAATTTGAAGTCATAATCTAAAATTGTTTTCGGGCATTTAATAGACTAATAATTTTTACTTCATTTAATGTAAAGTAATTTGTATAATGTTAATTCAAAAGTTTTATCCACAATTCCATATTACCAGACTATACCATATTAACTTCCAGCTATAGTTTTTTATGAAACATGTAAATTTTTATGTAGATAAAATTACTACAAATACTTTTACTATTTACAGTTCCTTATAATTAGTTATAGAATATACTCTAGGCAATTCTGGAATTTTTTACTATACATCTTTAAATGAATTACAAAAATGTAATTACTTTTCCTATATGATAAACAAAACTTTCTTCCTTCATTCTAAATAAACAACGCAGGTTCGTGATTTTTTGCCATTTTTGCTATCTTTTGATGAATTGTTCACTTTTTTTGGGGAGAGAGGCAGAAGAAATGCTTTATGCACACAGGTGGCTAGCCTGTAGTGTGGGACTCCCCTAAGAAGCGGGGTTACCCACTAAAAAAACCTCCTCTCCTCTTAAAGATTCTAACCTGGAACCGTTTGTCGCATTACAACAGGCTAGGCGTAAATTTGGCTTACGCCCTTGGAGCTCACTTCATGTCCAGACACTTTTTTAGCGGTTCAGATTGCTTTTCTTCTCTAGAAGGACGCCCCGGACGAACTGTGACAAACAATCCCAGTTTCCCTCGTCC
This sequence comes from Nephotettix cincticeps, assembly GCA_023375725.1. Lineage (NCBI taxonomy): Eukaryota > Metazoa > Arthropoda > Insecta > Hemiptera > Cicadellidae > Nephotettix > Nephotettix cincticeps. The sequence goes on from CM041785.1 coordinate 5,367,978, forward strand.
TCAATGATCTTGTAGCAGATCGTGTCCACTGAGAAAACACCAAGTTTTCGTGCAGCCTCCAGGCGGGGGCAACGGAAGAAAGTGTGCTCCGCATCGTCGGGAACGCCCGGGCAGTAAGTGCAATCCGGTGAACCGGTTTTGCCCATCCGATACAGGTATGACTTAAAATAGCCGTGGCCTGTCAGAAACTGAGTGAGGAAGTAATCCACCTCACCATGCCATCATTCCACTTTGAATTTTTCACTACGAGAATAATAATTGTTAATATTATAGGAGTAAAATCTAAACCTATATACATGGTTGAACTTACTGTATAGTAAATTCACCCTATAAAGTCTCAGGTTCTGATTTCCATGTAAATGTTTCATTAGTTACCCCACCCAAACCATACTGGGTGTTATAATTGTTTCGTTTCACACAACTATATTTCAGATTAAAGATAAAACCAAAATGGGTTGATAAATCATCCAAGTCAACAAACATCTACATTTAACTATTACACCTCGCGGCAATCATCAGTGAAGTAGTTAAAAGCAGTAGTTTATCATCAGAAAACAAATAGCTCCAGAACGTAATTTACAACGTCCCAAAAGAACAAACGCTAATAGCTGAAGTTTGAGTACACAACTGTAACAGAGTCAACAAACGGAGCGAACGTTGTAAATAAGCCTACTACTTAACAATGCTAGCGTTAGCAGTGATTGCTTTAAACGTTTGTTGCAGAAACGTGCGTCACTAGTCCCCTAGGGCAGTGGTTCCCAAACTGTGGGTCGAAGAAGGGTTTCTGGTAGGTCACGATATAGGAACTAAAGTAAATTTTAAATTTAAAATCAAATGTGTCAGTTACTGAACACACAAACTCAAATAATTTCTAAAAACTAAAATTACGATTTCTCATACAGTTAATTCTTGAGTTTATGCAATTGAGTTAAAATATATTCCCTATATAAAAATGTCATTTATGCGTTGCCAAACTTATCTGATTACCATGAAATTTTAGGATGTAGCTCTGTATGTGTTAAGGAAGGTTAAATGATTTTTTTTCAAAAACTCCATAAGTTTCCATTTTATGGTGTATTAAATGTCTAATGTTAACCTTATGGAGAGTAAATTTGTTTAAAAATTTCTACAATGAAAACATTTGATTTCTTAAGCCACAGCTGTTGGTTTACTTTCCATTAGCAATATTCTTTACTATCCAATGTCATCTGAATCATTCATCAACGTAAAACCATGAAGTAAAAAAGCGCTGTAAAAAATGAACAGATTTATTCGCCACGCTAATAGTTTACGGTTTTGAGGGATTATGTATTTATATTTTTTATTTTCTGTCTGTTTAAAAGTCACGTGTTTTGTACATTGGCCAAATAAAAAGTAATTACAGTACATTCTTTATACATACTACGTTTATTATAATAATAAGCTGTCGTATATCTTTCCTATAAAAGCCATATTACAGTTAGGTTTTGTTTTGGTTTAGGTTGTAGTAGAAAATCGTGAATCAATCCCCTCAGATTTGTTTGTCTTGAGGGAATGTTATTGACATGTCTTATTGGTTTAGTATTTTTATCTACAGCTATGCCACGACCCAGAATATCTACACAACGAAGCCTAATCCAGATCATGACCAATCTTAAAGTTAACATATATTTACTAATAGGCATTATGAAGTTCGACGGGTCAGCTAGTTTAAAATAAAAAATAATGTGAGCTGGGAAGTAAGATTACGTAGCGTCGAACCGGCAGAAACCGACACGATGTGGCGGCGGGGTGATTAGGAGTCAGTAGGCCTACCTTCCGTACTATTCTGTACTACCCTGATCTTGCTAACGATGCAATGGAGATATTTATGGTGCCTAGTATCACATACTAATGTGAACAGTCATTTCAACATTGGTGTTTTTGAAACAAAAATACAGAAATCATCAGACAGTGGAAAATGACTTGAGACTGAAAATGTCCTCATTAATTTCTCACATTGAATCTCTCGTTAAGGAAATACAGTGCCATAAATCACATTAGTAAATGAACTTTTAAAGCTATTAATATAAAGCTAAGAGGTATTTTACTCTTCATATAATCAAAAACTCAGTAGGACTGATAATATTTAATTTAGTGTTGATGTTTCGTGGTAAAGATCAATAAATTTTTAGTTTTTACTACTATTTTTCCATGATTTAGGTTCATTAGTCGAATTGTAATAGTATGGATATATTTAATTGAAATTGAAGGTAAATTAACACTTGAAAGGGTTTTAATATTGTTAGAAGGGTATTACCTGGTGTTTGAAAGTGTCTTAAATATAGTGAGTCGCGAAATAATGTTTTAGTCATACTGCTTCAAAAACAGAATTCTTAGATACATGTGTTAAATAGCAAAGGTTGTTCTTTTCTCTTCCTAGGACTGAAACTATTTTATGATGTTTTAGACCTATTTCGCAAAAGATCATTGTTGATAATACTTTTGATTCGAGGTCAGCATTCGATTGTAACTGCAGCCATTACCACAGATTTTTTGTATATTTCGCACGTTTTGGATATTGATTGTTAAACTGGTAATTGACTATTAAATCGTACCATTGAACAGTTGAAATCGAACTATGGATAATGATAACTGACATCTTAAACAACCAATCGGGAATCAAGAAAGAACTGCTAAAACGTAAGTAACATAACAGCTGATTAGTACAAAGCAACGAAAATGGTCTCGGCTGTTAAATTAAACCTGTGCTCGTATCGAAAATTCAAATTTTTGGTCTTAGTGATGAAAAGCACTATTATGTTGTGGTAGGTGGTGGTTCAAAAATGTTTGGGGACCACTGCCCTAGGGAGTTCAGGTGAGACGGAGGCTATTTCAGCGTCTGATGTTCCATAAATACAACAAGGCGACTTCACAGCTGACTGTCGTCTTTATGAACCAAAATTCTTCCACTTCTGGATAGGTACTCAACATGTTTGGTACGTTAGCTCTTTAAGTGGTTCAGTGATTCAAAAACTGCCCTCAAAACTGAAGGTAACTGATTCGAATTCGATCACACAAAATTTGTGATGTTATGATACTGGAACCAGTTGCCTTTGATAATTGCGCTATTTGTTTAAACTCAATCTCATTATTTCATGAATCAGATACTAATACATGTATTGAAAAGAACAATATTAAAGTAATATAAACTTAGTCATTTACTCTCCAGTAACTTAAGACTTTTTACTCAGAAATTCTTGTACATTGTAAAATTCATCTTCTGATGATACCTTATGAATTTTGCAAAGGTCAATCCCGTTTCTTGGGGGGAATTTGTGCTGAGCCCCTGGGTTCCAGTATTTTTGACATGGAGAATGGTTTTAAATATGTAGAGAGACGAAAGGATTAGGATATTTATATATTTGAAGAGCCCTCTACAAGACGTAAGTGGAGAAACACCCAAGATGATCTTTAAGGCAGCTAAAAACCTGAGAAATACTTTGAAAGAATGTGGACCACCATCACAGGCTTCCATAATAGACGCATCCATAACAGACGATTACCAAAAGTGTTTGGGGTAATACAGATGACAAAGATATGATAGAAAAAAAAGTTTGACCTAACTTGCCACAGATATTCAATATGTGATCATACCGTGATAAAAATTATCCAATATAAGTCTAAGCAATTTGATGGATTTGTCTTCATTGATTTAAAATTTAGGAAAAGGTACAGCATTTTTGCCTCGTGGCAGTAGTAGAACCAAAGGATTTTTTTATAGTATTTAGGAGCAAATTATTTTTTTGATTGCCAGTTGTTTAATGATTAATGATTTAGGAAAATGGATTGGCCGATCTTTGTCAGTAACGTGTCTAATGCCACTACATTTAGCAAATTATTCTTCACTCACGTTCACCTTGTAGTTTACCCATACTCATACACGTTTAACTGAAATGGCAACCTACCCAGGTAGGTTGCCGTAGGTACACATAGGCTGGAACCTGTGTAGGATCCAATTTCATAAGGTAATCTAATCTATTCTAAATATTTTTTCTTTGACTGTATGGACAAGAATATAAATGTAGAATATATACTTTAATTTCTATAGCACAAATATAAGATACCTCTAGTTGTACGCTACTGATATTGTTTACCTAACTATCACCGATTATGTCATAATTGCCAATCTGTAGTCATGAACAAATTCTGTTTATCTTGGTAAAAGTTCCCCAAGAATCAAATAATCCACATTGTAAATTTACACAGTAAAATGTAAGGGAACATATTTTTGTATTTATTATACTTTATTATAAAAAAACATTACGTTTTAAATCTATATAAATAAAATTAGAGTTTTGTCTGTACATTACTCAGAATTATTCATTTTTTAGTTATTTTTACTTTTCGCGCGTTAGAGAAGCCGAAACCGGTCTCAATTTTTGTCTGTTTGTCTGTGACGCACCAGGAGGCATTTTACGCCTTCTTCTACGAAAAAATACTGGAGAACTGATTACAATGAAACTTACTTCATGTATTCTCTACATTCCAGAGAAGGTTTGTAAATGATTGAAATCGCCCGCCGCCCCTTGAAAAGTAAATAACGATCATTAAAAACCCCACCTTTACGCGATATTACTCGCATTTTAATTCAGTTTTCAATGAATAACCTACTTGTAATAATCAGCTGTCTTTGTAGTTTAAAGATTTATTAGAAGGGAAAACAAACAGCTGTTGAATCAATATATATTGGTCAATTATTTAAACCCATTTCGAAATCGTACTATATTAAAATAAAAAGCTATTTTAACTAATTTTAATAATAGTACAAATGTACTAATATATTGAATTGTAAAGAAATGCTAAAATAATGAACCTGGGTATTGATTTATTTTCTTTTTATCGATTTGTTTAGGATTTCAGGTCTACATTTTGGTATGATGATCTTTCTTCTTTAAAATGAAACCTACAACCAGTACAAAAGGGCGAGCTTACACCTAGTTTTACTATAAAACCCTAATTCTCTATCTATATGTTTACTTTTAATATTAGTACAAAAATGTTCAATACAGTATTTTAGGATATTAAAAGATAGGTTGAATAAAATATGTAAAATATTGTCTAAAGTATCAGTACTTGTAGTATTTAAAACATAATAACGAGTTTTAAATGACTCTAACGTAATAATAAGCTCTGTAAATGAAATTAGCGACAAAAGTGGAATATTTTATACAAAACATTTAAGTAATTCTTTCCAAAGAAAACGACGGCGAGTGAAAAACAAAGCCAAATAAGGTCAAAAGCGCTTGTGCCAACTGGGTGACCGTATATTTAGCGCTGACTTCCTGGCGCGCCGCTCGTGTTTTGGTCTTTTACAGCAAGTGCAAGCTTATAACTCTCCATTAACTCCTGAAATGCTCCTTAACAATATTACAACCCTCCTCCCTAATAAACGTGATAGAACTTTGGAAAATCTTTATTCAACCGTTTCACCTAGACATAAGTTTCTAACAGACTTTGATGCTTGTCAGCTACTATGTGGATTGAGAGGTGTGTGTGTGTGTGTGTGTGTGTGTGTATGTGTGTGTGTGAGGTTCAGTAGCAGCTACAGTGCTGCCACTATGACAAAGTTAACAACCGTTTCAATGCGGTTTCCCTTAACATGTAAAGAAATATTTGCCACATTTTCTGTGGCTAAATTGTTTAGGCCCACATCATGCAACATATGAGCAATTTATTTATCAGTTTAAAGTAATTATCATAGTATAATCGTTGCATTTTTTTGTAATTTTTTCCATCTTATTCTAACCAAACTATGAATGACAAAATGAGCGTAAAACGATTCCGTTACGTTTTTGTAGTCTTGTTGTCTTGATACCTTAGACATGACTGTTGGTTAATGTCATAACAGCAAACGACATATAAGAGACCTCAATTTTAACATGGGATCTCAACCAAAATTTTGCATAAATGTGAATTAGAAACTAACTTATTTATGAGATTGATCTTCGCAGTTTAGTGTAATTTTCAATAGTGCGGAAATTAATCCCCACAAGGAATGTCACATACACCACGTATAACCATCCCGTATCTATTAACTATTAAGGGTATAACAGAAAACCCAACCGTTCTAGTCTGTGGACATAGGTGTGTTTTTCGTGAACACAAACAAAATATAAAATATTGAAGTTGAACATTAGAGTAACATTGAATCTAGATTTCAGAGTGATGGACCTTTTAACGAACAACATCTAATAATCTAATTTTACATCAAAATGCAACAAGTAGAAGAATGTTGTGAAGTGATTTCAACAGAGTGCTGAAAGCGTTGGAGTATATTTAAATTCCGGAAAATCCTGTTACAAAATGTTTTTGGTCCATTTCACAAAACGGTCTTATCAGGATAACAATTTCATTTCCTAGATTCTGAAATGTTCGACAGATTGCAGGATTTCTAAATAGGTGTATTTATAATATAACCAGCAGATCCAACGAACTTTACGAAGTTCGTATTTACTGCTGCGCGTTACGACGCGCAACAGTAAATACGTGTTAACTTTAATTGCCCTGTTCTGAAGTTGAATAGCATTACGGCTTCGTTGTGAAAGATTAGATATTCTGGGTTGCGACATAGTTAATAACAATACTGAAACGATAAGACATATTTTACATTATTAATAACATTCGCAGAAAACAAATAGATCTAAGTGGATTAATACACAATTCTCTAATCCAACCATATTCTATTATTTTTATGCAAGATATAATTAATTTCTACAGTTTTATATGTGAGAAAGGTTTTAGTTTTTACAAAAGAACTGTAATTATTGAATATTGTTTTTGTTTTCTTGAGCAAACACTGAGCTGATATTGTAATGACTGTTTTTTTGGGAAGTAAATATTATTCTTATTCTTATAATACACTCATAGTCTACCATCCCAGATGGAAGGGGAGTGGAATGAATGACTTTTTACGTCACACCCTCTCAGGATCGGTGTCAATTAGAATTCCCCATTCCATGGCGATGACGTCATCAACGTCACGTGATCTTCACACAGTCATCTCCTCCGCACATTCCAGGCTTCCCACCACCGAGGGAGGAAAATTAAAGTCAATCGCTTCCTTCCTCGTATGAGGATCAGTTTTACTAGTAATTATATGAAATTATATGATAATTAATTAATTATATGGCTTATGAGTAATTTTATGAAACAGTTATAAAAAGCATGTTAAATATTATTCCACTGAAAATACATTATTAAGGGCTTTTACGCCGGAGCATATTGTGACGTTATTTGTTCATGCGTTCAAAACAAAATACACTGAATTAAAGAGAAATAAATTTAATTTTAACAAAACCTCCCATAGGGTAAAAGCTACTGCTGTAGATCTCATGGTAAGACTTAAGCCCAGGATAATATTTCTTATTCGTTTTTAGGTGCCTAGAGGCTAAAAACAATAATCGTTGAAAATGAATTTGCTAGAAACGTGTAAACGTGTATTCCTACATTTTTCGGACGAGTTCTTAATCCAGATGTATGGCTCAATCAGAACAGATAGTTTGGGGGTGTTTTGTGTCCCAAAAATGAGTATTTTTGTATTTTTAACTTTTTTTACCATTAGAATCAGTTTAAGAACTACGCAATTCAGTACTTTAAAGTTTTACTCTATATTCAATGGTCACTGAGATATTAAACAAACTAAACACAGTACGTTGTATTTTGGTTCAACCAATTTTAATCTTATGGAGGATAAGAAAAATTAATATTGCACTTATTAACCTAGATTTTTGGATGGAACTTGGTATTTAACTTACGTGGTTGAGATCCATCCATTTATACTTAAAAACCTTAATTCTTGTGTTTATCATGGCAGCTAACCTGCATCCTATTTTCCTATGTTAATAATTTAGAGAATAGGCAAACTCTCTTATTTATTGTCAGATATTAATTGAAAATGACATATTAATGATTTGGAAATTCACTGAGTACGCAGGCCAGCTGGGGCGGGGGTATTTTTATATTCATATCAATACAAATGTAAGAAACCTTTTTACAAAATCTTAGAGCTATATAGCTCACATAATATATCGTTTATCAAAACTATGCAGAGGTTACATAGTAAGGCATTTATTCATCTTTATTTTGAAGTATTTTGTTTTGTTTGATTTTCATAGAAAAAAATTTCAACATATCCTCTATTGCCAAAGTAATGATGTCATGGTAATGGCATCTCTTCTAGCGTTCCTTCATCTTATATATTTTACTTATAACTTATCTTACTACTTACTTATCTTACTTTATTTTCATTAACTTTTTCATTGTTTTGAGTATTTGAATCTGGCTAACAGTGCACCTCATCCTTCATGCGACTAACAGCTGTGTTCCGCCCAGTCAGTGGTACCAACACACGTGACGTCATTAATCAGCTGGTCTACCGCATCGCCCCTCTTTGATTGATCTTCCCGCCAAAACATGTCCACTGTTAACTAGCGTCTGGTTTATTTAAGGGACAGTGATTCCATTGAATTCCAGTGTTTTACACTTAACAATTTGGTCCATAATTTATAAAACAGTTTTAAATAATAAAAAATATTCTTTAATTATGTTCAACTATTTCTTTGAAATAGCTAATTAATGTTCTGTATATTCATTTGTTCATATAGTAGTGAAAGGGTTTCGTACCCACCAACAGTTATAAACACTTTAAACATCAGTACTTATTATGAATTCATACTCATCTAAGACGTTGGCGTCCTGGAATGATACGTTGGTTTTATTAATTCATGCAAAATTAAGAAACATAGTATTGAATTTTGTATTGGCTATTTCACTAACAGCTATCAACATTTTGATATGGATATATCTAAGCTTGGGGGGGGGGTGTTAGCAGGTTTTTGGAACGCAAAAAGTGCTGCGGAAGTGCCGTCATACGGTTATAAAAACAGATGTATAGATGAACTGAAACATTCCCTTTAGACATATCTATAATCTAACCTATTTCCCACAGGGAAGTAAATACAATCATTCTTATTTGCCATCTTGGTCCAGTTTTGAATTATAGTAATATTGTGTTAGGAAGATATAGAATCAAAAACCTTAATATAATAAAGCATGGTTTATAGCTACGAGTATTTAACAAACCTTTCAAATTAATAGTTAGATTAGATTAGATTATCGAAATGGCGATCATACCACAAGGTAGGTATTTTAAGCCATGTATGAATGAGAATTGAGTGTAGGATGATTATGGCACGATCTTGTAGTCTTGTTACTGACTAAGGCTTACATGTTTCTTAGACAGGACTGTTAATTAATAGCCCAACAGCCGATGGCAACTAAGGGACCTACAGTTTAACGTGGAATCTGAACTACGGCCTCTGAATCACGAATCGGTCTAATTATGAGGATAGTATTTGCGGATTAACGTAGTATTTAATAGTGCGAACGTTAATCCACACAAGAGAACACTACACCCACCGACCATCGCTTACAACTATCCACAATTCGTGACCTCCAAGTAGCTGGATTAAGTAGTCACATGTAAGAACTATCAACTATATTAGAGGAAAAAGGTAATATTTAGTTTGAAATATTTGATGTAATACATATTTTTACGTTTTTATTCGTTTTGTTTCTATAATAACGATTGTTCATTCAATATATGATCTTTAATTGTAATGAATAACAAAGTTTCTTATCTAGAAGGCCATTTTCATCAATTTGTATAGTGACGTTGTAATTTCAGGTAGAGTCGTGTTTTGTGGGGGGGAGGAAGCCCCAGGTGATGACTAAGCACCCTCACGTGACACAAGCAAGAGTCAATGTCAGCTGATAGTTGTTATCAGTGATTGATGTCAAGGTAATTATCTGGTCACGGATGTCTTCCTGGAGTTCATTTACCCACAAAGTAGTTTTTAATTAGTTTTAAAGGTATTATAACCCTTTGGAATTTTCTTTTGGTGACTCTGGAGTTAACGGATGTACGAGCATTCGAAAAAAACATTAACTCAAAAAATCTTTTGGTAATTTTCCTATCATTCAATACAGGGTCCAACTGATATTTTTCATTTAATTCATAGTCAATTGGCCAGTAAAATTAATCAGTTTGCATTTTTAGTACCAAAGTTATATGGTATCAAACTATTATACACATTTCGCTTACCCTTTCTCATATCCACAAATCTTATGTGAACTAAGTTTTATCGATTAATATGAAATTTATACATGATAAGAAATGGCTATAATTTTTTATTGGCTATTTCTTGAAATTGTGACTAGATCACTCCAAAAATAGGTCTTTAAAGTCTTTTTTCCTATTACTATTAGTATGTAAAAGGAAATGAGAAATAAAATACATGGAAGGGAAAATAAATTGAGTCTTTTGATGACTTCTGATTCAAAAATTAATCCACTACATTGTACTGAAAATTATGAAATACTTTTATAAGGCTTTATTCCACGTAGTGGCGGCCTTCTATCCCAATCATCATCACGAAAAATTACATAAAATGCATACTCTTTTAAAAAACTATATGTGGAAGATTACAAACTAAAATTTATTATAAATAACTTATTATATTAAAAACGCCATGTTAAAAAAACTGTATCCTAGGAAGTGAGGGATTTAGAATACTGACGTATCAACAATGGAAATACTAATAAAACACACAATTGTTAGCATAACACTTAAACCAAAATCTACGATTAAATATAAAGTTAACGAGAAAAATATTTTTAGAATGACGAATTGACGTGTAAATGTCGTATAATCGCTTTAAAGCACAAGTAGTTTCAGCGGCATCAAAGTGGGAAGCTGATGGATTGTTTGGCTGGCGCGGAGTACCAGCTGCTATTGTGAGTAAGCGAGAGAACAGCTGACTGTCAAAATATTTGTGACGTCTGGTCCATCAGCTGGAGCGTCTGCGTGGCCGACACTACTTGTTACCGCGTTCTCTGACGGAAACAGCTGACAGTTAACCAGGGAGCTTAGATTGTGGGCTGTGTAGAGAATGAAGGTTTGAAACCACATGTTAAAAAAAATTGTAAACATCAAATGAAGTAGTAAAAATATAGTTTGATGAACACTGCTCGTTTTTGTTAACAGATGTCAGTACTGTAATAAAAAGAGGATTTTAGATAATCAACTTTTCTTACATTTTGGTTTGGGATAACTCATTCACACGTGAACAAAAAAGTATATCATACTTAGAGTTTAGCCATAGTTATTAGTAATGTTCTACATGAGACAAAATAATGTAGCTTTAAATGTACTTCCTGCTCATAGTCTTATCTAAAATTTCAAGTTGTAAATGTTTAAAATTCACGTTATTTCATTTAAATTTGAAGCTAATAAAAAGTTGCATTTAAAGACAGGCTGTCTCTCATTCTCTCTCTTTTATTTAGTGACGTCACTTTCTGGCCAATCAATTTTAAATATGACGATTATGTATTTATATAAAGCCATGTGATGGTGAAGATGAAAAATTTATCTGGGCGCTGGCTGTCGGATCATTTAACTAGAAAAATTCCGTACGAACCTTTAGTATTGTTGTATGTTGTTAACAACGATATTTCATCATTTTGAATAACAAGTGTATCAAGATTTTAAGTGAAATAATAATTTATTTCGCGATGATCCTAAAATAAAATCGGTTACTAAACGATTTTAAAAGTTTGCGAAAGTAAAATCACTTAAGACTCCGTAGAACTTTCCTCTTTTTACTCACTCACTCTCCGTAATATGTTGAATTGAAACAATCGTCATAATACTGTTTTGTACAACAAAATCTTGGCCCATTTTAAAGAGCATACAATCTGTTGGGTATCCATTCAACCAATATATGATAAAATATATCTAAATATACGGGTGTCAGTGAACTGACACATACTTTCTCCCTTAAGTAAAATTAAGAACGTCAATCTGTAATAAAACTATCATATTCTTTAAGGTTTATCTAAATATTATTTAATGGTTTATTGTTTCAAAATAATCAACCAATTTCTGAATACAACAACTAGAGAAACAAAGTTATATTACCCTCTCCCCCGGTTATACCAAGAGTTTTTGAGTGGGTTTTGTTGGTTATGTGACCTTATGCTGTATACAAAGTTTCATAGAAAATGTTAGGAAATTAGGAAGAAATTTATTTTTATTATTCTCTATAAGAATAACATTACACGCTCACAAACAATTTACTGTGTTTTCCACAGACATTACATTTAACTTTTTATCTGGAACCGTTAGTCGTAGACCAGTGATTCGAAATACTAATTTGCATCATTTTTTTAATATGAATTTGATGGTAGTAGTCAAATTATACTTTGCCATGATTTTTTTTCAAAGAAAATTGAAAAAAAATATATTTTTGACATTTAAACGCCCATAATCTTTAAACCCTGATGTTTTGAGAAATGCGGGTGGTGTCATTTTGTTCATCTTATAAAGGACTATAAATTATATAATTTAAAAAAGTTAGAGCTGTTTTTGAGAAATACAAATATTTCGTGGTTTTTAGGGGTAAAATAGGCCTACCCTTAAAAATCAAAAATAAATTGTCCAAGCTACCGTGGATTGTTACCTACATACAGAATTTTATGAAATCGGGACAATAGTCTCGTCTCTAGCGTATGCACACCCCCCTCTACTCACACACATAGACCACGTTTTTTATTCAGCGGGCAATAAATCGGATGTATTCACCAAAACCTCTAATTCAAAAATTGTGATGAAAATAATACTTTCTCTTTATACTATCGCGTAGGGGAAGAAAGTAAAAATAGCTTCACAAACAAAATTATTAAAACATTCCAATTAAACTTTCCTAACATGATACTAAAATAGATTGATAATGAAGATCTTTAAAATAATAGTATTTTGATTTCAAACTAATCCAACGTTTCTAAATTTTTAAATATGTATTCAAAGTTCGTGTTTGAGAGTGGAGGTACTGAAGACTCGTAAAATAAATTTTAGGAGGTTTAAGAATGATAAAACAAATTCAATAATCCAAAAGACGCCAGTAATCTGTTGACCGCGAGGCTGCTGGAGATGAAGGTATTCACAACAGCTGACTGGGAGAGTCTGAGCCACGGACGCACACCGTGGAGTGTGCGGTATTTAATTTGAATTCCTTCAGGGCCGTAATCATTCCCCTCAGCGACTCCATTCTCCATCTCACACGACCTTCTCTCCCTCTCTCTCTCACCCTCTTCGTCACACATAAAAAGTCTTTGAACTTAATGAAAAATCAAAATCCATATTAAATATAGGGGTTTCCATAAGAAATTTCTATGTTTAAATTTTGAAAGTGATATTTTGAAAAACGAAATTAATATTTTTATCGTCTTAAAAAATTAAGGAATGTTCCCCATTTAACGTTTTCTCTAAATCTTACAATTTCCGATATCCCAATGGTGGCCTCCTTGAGTTGATCACGCGAATTTCTGAAACTTTCAGAGCTTCTAGTTGCTAAACGGTTAAGCTTATCAAAAGAAGACCAAGAGTAAAAAGGTCTTAAAATTACATGTTAAATCCAAACCCATAATAAAAAACAGGGGGTTCCCTAAGACATTTCGAGGTTGGCCGCCATTTTGGAAAATGGCGGCCATTTTTTGAAAAACTAAATTGATATTTTTTATCGCCTTCAAAAATCAAGGAATTTTCCTCTTTTAATGTTTTTTCTAAATCTTACAATTTCCGATATCCCAATGGTGGGCTTCTTGAGTTGATCACCCTGTATATCTAAATATATAAGTCGTGTTAGTTCCACAATTTATAACTAAAATACAACAACCCAACCTGGGACCGTGGCGTGTCCTGTAATGTAGCTACTTCGAGGTCACGAATCGTGACAATGTTGTGAGCTATGGTCGGTGTGTATAGTGTTCTCTAGTGTCTTATGTAGACCATCCTCATCAGACTTATTGATAGGTCTGCTAGAAAACTATTGACTAGGACAGAGGCGTGTCCTGTATTCGAGCTACTGGGAGGTTACGAATTGTGTAATGTTGTTTTGTATAGATTAACATCCGCACTACTAAATACTACATTAATCCGCAAAGACCATCCTCAAAATTAAACAAGTTCGTAATTCAGAGGCAGTGGTTCGGACTTCACGTTAAACTATATGTCTCATAGAAACCTTATGTTTGATATAACTGTAGGTCAGTTCTGTCTAAGGAACATGTCAGCCTTAGTCAGTAGTAAGACTACACGATCGCGCCACAATCATCTTACACTCATTTCTCATTCATACTTAGCTTAAAGCACTTACCTGGGTTGGTCACCTTTAAGTAACTAATAATTCTGTTTTTAGAATACATTTTAATTATTAACTAATTATTTAATCATTTACAGATAGCTTCATAGAGCGACTTTACGATCTGAATAGATAACAGGACGTAGATCCAAGATGTTGTAAAACAGCGCGAATGATGTTTCTGGAGATAACCGGCCAATGAGGGTTGAGTTACAGCGGCCGTGATAAGGAATGTTCGTGACGCGCATCTGATAAGGACCTGGTCCGCCCGGCCGCTTATCAAACGTCGCTAGGAAATCATTTACGAAACGATTTACCTCCGCCTCAGATAGAGACAAGATAAAGGTAATCTAAGGGGTTAAACTGAGGGAAAGTCAGGGCGGTATAAATTATCCTCCATTTTGTTATTGTACGTAGAAAAAACAAATACTTTTCCCTTGTATGGTTAAAATTTTACTCAATTTACCGTTAGTACACTATTACTCAGAAAAAAATTGTATTTACTTCCCTGTGGGAAATAGGTTAGAGCATGGATATGTCTAAAGGGAATGTTTTCAGTTCACCTAAATAGCCGTTCTTATAATCAAACTATGACATCACTGACCATATTAACCAAAAGACGTCTCTGTTTCTAATTGTGGTCGCTCAAATTGCAAACCCCCCTCCAGATCTAAGACATATCCATGCCAAAAATACCTCGACACATTTATGAAACATTACACAGCTCAAAGAAAGTTAGGTTCAGTAGATCCTTCAGGAAAGCCACGAAACAAGTTGTCAACACGCAGAAATACCACATCATTTAACAGATGGCCACTAAACTTTAGCGGAGTACTTTACAGTTAATGATATTGAAGTTACATTATACAGTATAATGCAAGAACACGGGCTAACCATTTTATAGGAATTTCCATAACTCTAAGAAAAGATAGAAAATCATGTAGTTTTCCTCGAAATCCATTAAATCCATTTCCAAATACAGTTACTTACTTGAAGGGCAAAACAATAAAAAAAACTTAAAACAAGTCTCAGTGGAAAACAGCTGAGATAGCATACGTGTTGGAAAGTAGTTTTCTACTTCTCAGTAGAAGGACTCTGCGTATCTAGAAAGAGCATTTGAGAACTCATCTTCAGTCTCGTTGTTTGTGAGTTTGAGAGTGCTTATTAATTCTCATTAAACTTCATGGCCTAATAATTTCCATAGGGAATAACAGATGAAGATATTTAGTAACCAAGGCGTAAAACAAGGAGGTCTTTATTCAAGAGGTTAATTATTCTACTGCTTCCCACATTAATTTGACAATCTTGCAGGCTTTTTCAATCATTTGAACATTTTAAAAATAACTCTGGTTCTTCCTCAAATATTTTTGTGACGGAAGAAAGGTAAAAAATCCTGTAGGATAATAAACAGTTTAAAGCAAGTGCTATCATTCAAAGGAGAGTCTTGAAAATGTATAAATTACCATAGATTAATAATGGTTGAAGCCAAAACATGCAACAAAAAAACATCACATCTGTTTTGCCCAAAGTAATTTGATCATTTTATAACTCTCCAAGATCATAGACTAAAGAAGCCGCAACTAGACAATAAAATCAACCAGGTTGAATTTTGTTCTTTTTTAATAAATATTGAATGAGTTGAGAGCCCTTCTGATGCTGTTATTCAATAAGAATTCTAAAAACAACATTGATAAGAATCAAGAGTTAAGTACTGATTACTCTTTTAAAAGAGTGTACGATAATAATTAAGAGGAGATTCAAACAAGTTTTTTATGAGGCCTGCGACTCTAGCTCCGGTGAGGCATTTTTGTAGCTATCAACGCACGATTTCTTTTACGCGGGAGCATTTACTAGCGTTACTTTAAACACAAATCAAACCAAAATACAGGATATGAAAGAGGAAGAAACACTTTACTAGGTTTGCGATTTAAATTTTCGATTACCATTATAGTAATTGAGTTATACGACTCTGAAACTTGGTTAACGTTTAGGATTTATTAAATTTCTATAATTAGCAAAGCAAACCTAGTACGGCACGTATTCCTCTTTAATTTTTTGTATTTCGTTTTGATATTCTATAAAAAATAACGACAGTATATGCTCCCGCGTCGAGGGATATTAAGAACGGTTTATTCGGGAGCTTAATATCGTACATAAAAATTATGCTAATTAAAGTCTATTTGAACATAGTTTTTTTGTTTGTAGAAAATTGATTTCTGTACAAGTGGCAATTGTTTACTAAAGTTTGTATCACGAAGTTTGATAACAACGAATTTGAAAGTTTGAATTTCGTTTCGCATTTCCGCGAATGTAACTGAAATAAAAGCCACTTAAGTCATGCAACGTAACCAACCGCTGGGATTTTCCACTTCATTAACTTGCATTCTTTGTATATAATCTTGCACAGCCTTTGAGTGTTCTCGGCGCTACCCGGTCCTAACTAGACGTGATGTAATTGGCTACTTCCAAAGAGCGCCATCACCCTTTCACGCGCTTCTTCTGTAATTAGTTTCATCGTTAATGAACCACTCTTTGATCTTGAATCTGCCCCATTATAATGTTATTTTAAAACACTTTGACTTCAATTTGAAAATTCAATTTTTTCAGGAATTTGAAAATATTTCCGGGTGGCATTTTCGGTTTTAGGGTGGTATGTACAAGGAACCGTAAGTAAAAAATAAAATGTCTATATCCATGAACAAGTAGTTTAAAATTTCAAATTTCATTTTAAAAGGCATTATTTATTCATACCATCTACAAATATTTAAATACTACATACATTTATACAATAGTATACTTCATAAAAAGTGCAGAAAATTGAATTTTTCTGTACTTTAGATTGTGTTCCAAGTCTGTGACGAAGTCAAAACAGTCGATATCACACACACTATACAAATCCTATATAAATAAAAAGTATTTAATTCCTTTGAAGAACTAGCTTAAATCAATGGATATGTCTAAAGGAAATATTTTCAGTTCTTCTAAACAGGTGTCCTTATAATCATAGGACGTATCTTCCGTTTCAAATATTGGTCTGACGGATTGTCACTATCCCTCCCCCCACCGATAAAAACAATTTATGTCAAATCAATATGATGCACTCTTTAGCTAACAAAACATATCCTAACCTAACCGATTTCATTTGTTTCCAGTTGCCAATCAAGTAATTCACATCAACTCTGGTTTCCGGTGGTAGTTATGCTTTAGATAGCTAGAAAGAAAGACGTATATGGATCAAGAACAAACTTTCATGGTAACTTCTTACTAGTGAGATAATTATTAACTTAAGAATGTTTAGTTTTAAAAGTGGTTATTCTATCATACTATAGTTATGGCGTATAACTGTCGCAATATGTTAAGTTGTTATGTGTAAGAATGCAAAATTACATGAAAGGGCTCTTAATAATTATTTTCTAAAAAAAATTTAATAGATGTCGTTTATCCATGTGTATGTAAAGTAGATTCAAAGTGGCTTGTGCCTGAAATTATTTTATTTCCACAAAACAATAGTGCATTACTATTTATTAGGAATGAGAATTAATTTTTGTACAAAAACTCCCAGCATTATGCCTACCAATGGTTAAGACATACATTTTTGAATGACTATGAATTTATAATATATAAACATATATACAAACTCATGTTAATTGTTTTATGTATAAGGGAAACTGTTTTATGAACATGGGAATTAGAAATATAACATCAAGATAGTGATAACTTTATGTAATGGAATATCAATGAAATAAACTGTATAAGCTGGATTTCCTGCTTATTATTTTGCAAATCGAAAGTATTTGGAAGGCCTGCTCGAACGGACACGACTAAGTTTATTACTTTTTAATCCTCTGCGACGTCGCCCGCACAAAATGAAGGGATTAAAACCTCCTCCATCATCTTTATTTAAAGACCGCCCGTTGGATTACGGTAGGTGTTATTTATTTTGGAATAATATTTCATTAATACTCCGTGTACAATGTTTATATGAATTTTTATCTCTCATTAAAAGCACATATCCCCACAAAAATAAAGCACCGTCCATACACTCTGAAATATTATGATTATGATTTTTATATTTTTAAAGGATATTTTACATTTTTTCATAATTTAACAGCATAGTTAGTATTTATTAATTATTTATCGAACTATTACTTGACAAAACATGATCGTCCAATACTTGTGTCACCTGAACAGCATTTTCAAGAGATCATGCAGGGACTTTCTATCCGTTATAGACTCGTCACAAAACAAACAAACACACAGACTCATAAAAAACTAACAACGATGAAAAAGTCCTTTATGTAGGCCTACTTTTAACGCTATTACCTGCATCAACAGTTGAAAATGCCATTCAGGTGAAATATGTCATGGACAACCTTTTTTTTGTGAACTGTGATAGACATAGGTCACTATTTTATAAATTGTTTAACAGAACTAAATCACAATTTTTAAAACGTTTCTCAATTTCTTTAACGTAAAATATTTTGGTGAAAATGAAATGGATAAAAAAGGTATAAATAATGTGAAGGGAGAAACATTTAATTAATATATTACACAACATATTCAAAATGGCATCGTGGTTAAGTACAAATGCCTCATGAGCCTAAACATTTCGAAATTGTACAGTAATGAATATTTTTCTTCTCGAAATTTGATTTCAACGACAGGTACTTAAAAATACATAAAATTATACTCGTGTACGAAATTTTAACCGTAAGTTGTATAGTTGAACTATTTTAGTTTGCAAACAATGAACGCATCAAGGCGGCGCAGGTCAGCTCTGGGGTGTATGATATTTAATTCCCATTCCTCTGGGCAGAACCATTTCCTGAGGCGACTCCATTTCACGCGGTCTGCCTCCTCACACATTCCTTCCGACCGCCACCACAATATGA
Source organism: Nephotettix cincticeps (assembly GCA_023375725.1). Classification (NCBI taxonomy): domain Eukaryota; kingdom Metazoa; phylum Arthropoda; class Insecta; order Hemiptera; family Cicadellidae; genus Nephotettix; species Nephotettix cincticeps. The sequence goes on from CM041785.1 coordinate 5,387,089, forward strand.
GAAAATATCTGGTGTTTATTGTAGGAACCCCTCTGGGATGAAAATACAAGTTTTATATGACAGTTTAGTAATCAAAATTACATAATGAATTTTTGAAATATACTTACCAACCCCTTTACAGTATTTACTTCACCTAGGGAAATAGCTTAGATCATGGATATGTCTAAAGGGGATGTTTTCCGTTCCTTTAAACATCTGTTGTATAACCACATGACGTCACTAAGAATTTAACGGCACTGTTTCAAATTTCGGTCTTGCAAATTGCTAGCACCCTCCGCAGAGCTAAGACATATCCATGTCAAAACTGTGAATAAAAGCAGAAAACGGTCTACCTATCAGACACTAAAATATTTTAAGAGTAAAATCAAAATTATAAATTAAAAATATTTTCTAAATTTTTAACTGTTAAATCTGAAATTATTTATATTCAGAAGTAAGAATATTCCAGTCAGGATTTTTAAGAATTTTTCACAAAAAACTAATTCGTTTTTTCAGAGTAGTTTTAAAACAAAAGCTGTCGATGATTTAGTTGAAAATGTTCGAAATATAGTAATAAATTGTAGTAATGTTTTGTCACCTGAACCTACCGTGGCACTTTTTCATCCAGTCAGGTTTAAAAACCGGTTCCAAGGTCGAAACATAAGTGAGGATAAAAAATACACTATTGGTTAAAGTGAAAATATATTTTTTTCTCTTCCTACGTATTTTATTAAGCTATATAGGCTACTACAAATTACTAAAATTTTTACAATATAGTATTTACTAGCACAACTTCTAAAATGGCTTCCACCTTTTTCTAGCCATTTCAAGCGAACATCTGAGTCAGATTTATTTATTATTTTCTTAAGATACTTTCGTGACTTAAATAAGCGGATTTTTTTCGTTCCAGGACTAAAATGTTCTTTAACCTATGTATGGAAAACGACTATTTTACAAACAGTACTATACAATAAATATTTGTGCATCAGGGGATTAAAGTGACACTTTTTGTCCCTGAAGGAAACTGTTTTCAACTGTTGTTGGAACATAAACGGACTTAAATCCCATGATACACACAAAAACATTCCTCCAACTTCACATGTAAGTAGTACAAGTTACCAAATACCCAATATTAACTAACATGAATCACTATCACGTGACCGGTCAAGAACTAATTACTTCTTTGTTTGAAATTCATTATTGGTGATGGTGGATTGATGTTATTTAGATTTTTATTGCGGACATTTTCCATCACGATTTTATGTAAAACAAAGTTTCACGACGTTTCGGGATCTGGAATCTGATCCCGTCCTCAGGTGAACTAATATCTAAAACATAGCACAATTAATTAACATATAATCTGGACCAAACCGGTATAAAGCTGAAAACATAAAAGTTTAAAGCAGTCAAAAACCTTGCAAACAAACCATTCACTAACCATTACACGCCTGTAATGACTTAAAGCACTGACTGGGTGTGTAATGGTTAGTGAATGGTTTGTTTGTAAGTTTTTTTGACTGCTTTAAACTTTTATGTTTTCAGCTTTATACCGGTTTGGTCCGGATTATATGTTAATTAATTGTACTATGTTTTAGATATTAGTTCACCTGAGGACGGGATCAGATTCCAGATCCCGAAACGTCGTGAAACTTTGTTTTACATAAAATCGTGATGGAAAATGTCCGCAATAAAAATCTAAATAACAACTAATTACTGTCAGCTGATATTACTTCTGACAGCTCATTACAGGGTGTACCATAACCAGGGGGGCTCCCTCATGTTGTTCTCGAGGTATAGCACATTTTTAGTCCCTTAGAGTTAAATAATATATTACGTGACTAGTCCTGTAAACATACCGAAGTTTTTCGGTGTATTTCAGATACACCCTGTATATCTATGCACTGTACATCAAGGATAGTTTCGGTGCAGAGCTGTTTCCAGGACTAAATACTGTACACACAAGTATGACAAAGGCGTATAGTCCAAGTGGCACAACACCTCCTCAGCAGGATTAGGTCGTATTTTCCTCTCATCGTGTCCTGCGCGAGTGCTCCTGGCGTATCCACTTTTTATCCCGAGATTCTCGCGCAGTAAGTTCTGATTGCGGGATCTCGGAGGGAATTACAGTGTACATTCTCCTTTCGGGGATCAGCCGGCCTAAAACTAAGTAACGGTCTCTGCGAGAAATCTTTTATAACAGAAGAGATCTTGAGCAGATTATCTGTAAACTATATTTTACTGTACACCGTCTTTTTTATTTTTAAGGTTCACGTTTGGATTTTTTTGACATAGACATGTCTTAGCTCTGGGGTGTTGGCAATTTGCACGACGTCATTTGGTTAGTGACATCATATGCTTAGTGCCGTATAAGAACAGCTGTTTATATGAACTGAAAACATTCCCTTTAGACATATCCATAATCTAACCTATTTTCTACAGGGAATTAAATTCCATTGGACCAGTAAATAGTGTTTTATTACATTATTTACTTGTCCCATTGTATTGACATATAAAAATCACATTTAGCTTATCAACAATGAAACTATAATTATGTTTACATTTTCCGAAGCAATACTAACGAACTGGAGATAATTTATATAGTTAATAAAGCAACGTATTGAAATGTATTGCTATTATATACAATAATGTCTGATTTCCTAGTAATTAAATACGTCCTTGAAAATTTCAAAGGCAAAACTGGGACAACTTTTTGATTTCTTAAAGCTTACCACAACTACCTTAATCTTAATTTATTACATAGTAGATATAAGTTTTTAAGGATGTCACTTTAACGGTACATCTTTAGCTTTTTTAACTTTAACCAATTATATAAGAGGTTCTAGCAAATTAGGTGGTTTAAATATCAATATGGAGAATATGTATCAATTATTATGTGTAAAATCTGGTCTACCTCGGTTAATAGAAGTACACACGATAGGCTTCATAAATAAAAAATATGACGTCATTAAATTGAACGTAAAAATGTTATTTTCATTTACACATGGAAAAATAAAAACAAAACGAACAAACAAAACTGTGTGTATACTTCTTATAACCGTGGGTCTACTGGTCAGGGATGTTCAAATATAATCGATATAGGTAAATATCAAAATTCTTGTTGTGGTTTTTCCAAAATTATATCGATATACGAATTAGCAATATTATTTGATATTGAACGATTTTTTAATGATCGGATATGTTGATATCGAAAAGAAGTCATAAAATGCGTACATTTTCTCAGTTTTCTCTATAGTGTGATGTGATCACTAGGTCAGCTGTTATGTCATTAGTATTATAATGACGCTATACATCAGGCTATTAAACGCATTATATCTGTATTTTTTGTTTACTTTAAATGGGAGAAAGATATGTCAGTATGTTCTCTGAACCACAGTAAGATATGTATATTTTGTATAGTTTTTATTCGATTATAAAGTAGTTGTTAATAGTGTTGATTATAATATTGTTTTGATACCGGTGATATTGATATTTTATTTCCGATAACTTTTATGCATCCCATTGAAGCTGTGGCGTGGGTGTAAACGTTTGGAGTCACGAATTGTATAGTTGCGAAGCAGATCAGTCGTTTATCACGTTAAACTGTAGGATAAATTGTCATCATGTGTTGACTATTAATTAAAGTCCGTCAAGGACGCCTTTGGGTAGAGAAACTTGTGCGAAGCTAATAAAAACAATATTGTTGGGAAACTATGACTGAAATCAGTCGAGTAAGAAGAGGCTGTTCAGTGTTCTCTGGTGTAGAAAAACGTCCGCACAATTGAATACTACGTTAATTCGCAAAGAAAATCCTCATGATTAGACCAGTTCATAATGCAGAGACCATGGTTCGGATTGCACGTTAAACTGTAGGTCCCTTAGTTGCCTCTGACTGTTGGGATATTAATTAACAGTCCTGTCTAAGGAACATGTCAGCCTTAGTCCGTAACAAGACTACAAGAACGTGCCACAATCATCATACACTCAATTCTCATTCATACTTGGCTTAAAATACCTACCTTGTAGTATGGTCACCATTTGAATAATCTAATCTAATCTAAGATCGCGCCACAATTATTTTACACTCAATCTTCATTCATACTTGGCTTAAAATACCTACCCTATTGTAGGGTCCCCGTTTCAATAATCTAACCTTTTACCGGTGATATTGATGTATCGATATTTCTATTTAGTATCTCAATCGATGCCTGATATCTGAAGATTCTTGGTATTGGAACAACCCCAGCGCTAGTTAGAGGTTTTCGCAGATCCGAAGCTATTTTAACGTTGCGGCTGGCAGAGCGCATAGGTCAGTATAGTTAGTCGCTGGGCCGTGCAACAAACACTTGCCAACATCCATTACTTAGCAGAGTTTATTGACTGGTTTAACACAATAAATGGTATTGCTTGATAAAAGACTGGAATACTTGACTCGAACTTTTAAAAGGATTTAGAAAGTTAGACGTTTTGGTACGATTCTCTATAGGTTTAAAAAATTATTATATTAACTTAAATCATCTATAATATTATAAAGAAGAGGTGGTTTCTGTATGTTTGTTTGTGGGTGGGTTTGTTGTGGCAAGTAAATGCGAAAAATACTGAACCGACCGGTTTGAAATTTTACAGAAAGGTAGATGTTAAACTCATGCAACACATAGGCATACTCATTTCCTTAAAATCTTCTCGGGCTACGCCCTGTGAACGTCCTAAGTTTCAATGTTTACATTTTTAGAGAATGAAAACATAAAATTACTTGAATGTCAACAGATGTGAACACTAAAATTTGACAGTTCGGGAAGAAGAAGAAGAAAGAGCTGCCGTGACCGTCCTAGGTTTCAATGTTTACAGTTTTTAATGTCAACATCCGTTTGCACTATATTTTGACAGTTCGGGAAGAAGAAGAAATAAAGTTGATTTTTCAGATAAACTGCTGGATCGAAATTAGTGAATTATTTGAAATAGTGGAATGGTAGATTTTAAGTTTTTTTTCCGACGACTGTCTCTATTACATTAATCCTTATCCTCTCCCAATATTTGACAGATGTTACTTTGAAATGTTGTAGACACTCGTGTTTTGTCATTTTGTAAACAATGAAGAATTAATTAGCAATAACTTAAATGTATCAGTAGAGCCTACACCTTTCAGCATTTTTAACCCGTGCGAAGAACGGATACTTTGGCTAGTATCCCAATAAATTTCTGTAATTGCTTGTACTGTCAGGATTTTGTAGTTAGTTATCATAGTAACCACGGGATTCGAACTATCTTGAGTTCATTTTCAAGCTAAACATCAAAATTGTTGTATGATTATTTCTTCATGTCGGAGAAGGTCGACGAATAATACATATTTTGACAACCAACAAATTACAAGAAACATATGAATGGCTAGATTATTGTCTTTGGGACAGTCTGAGGGAGAATCATTACTGATGAACATTAATGAACACACGAATGAACACATTAATGGGCGCTGGATGACTTTAATCCCCTTCCCTAGACCTCCTTCTCCTCCTTTTTCCCTCTTATCCTTTTCGATATTTTTTCCGGTATTCACTATCGCCTATTATTGCCTTATCATTATATCCTATTTATTTTTAAATTTGTCAGCTCTTTTAAAAATATATCAATATATCGTCAAGTTTTCCATTTGTTTTCCACTATTTGTTTCCGCTTGGGTTGGGTTGAATAATTTTGAATCAATCCACTAAGATTTATTTGTTTCATGGGAATTTTATTAATATGTCTTATCGTTTCAGTATTGTTACTAACTATGCCTGGAACCAGAATATCAAATCTTTCACAACAAAGCCGTAATGCTATTTGATTTCAGAACATGGCCAATCTTAAAGTTAACATGCATTTATTGTTGGACGTTACGAAGTTCGCCGAGTAAAATGTGGCAAGGCTCAAGGATTTTTATATCATTACAAGTAGGCTAAATATATATGTATATATACGACATTAATATATAAACATAAAATGGGTTTAATCATATATTGAATGGCTCAGAATAGTGGTGTAGTACACATTTTGAGAGTAGACAACATTTTATACATTTAAAACCACTATTACTGTACTAGTCAAAAAATAATTTAGAAAAAATAGATTATAATATTATTTTTAAGGTAAAATAAGGTATTTTTTCGAGTAAAAATATAGGTAGTTTTTAAACTTAAGTAGAATTAATTTTACTATTAATAATGTATCGTTGTTTGAGACTAAAATAATTCTAGAGCAAATGAGAAAATGGAGACATAGCATAAATATTTAACTGCATAAGTTGATTGTTTGACTTTCCGCTTAGGCTTTGGGAGCTATTTCAAGTGACTAAACTTTGAAACAAAGTTGTTTGCAAAGCCGTTAAAAGTTTCTAAAAAGACTAAAGATAAATCGGGGAAACCAGGGCGTGCGAGCCTTCACAGATTGGGGAAAAGCAAACTAGTAAAGATAAACTGAAGTAGCGTCATTTGTCTATAAGATACTAAACCTATCCAAACAATTAAGTTACCTGTTATTTTACACTTACGTGAGAGGAAAATTTATTTTCTACTAAATCATAAAACAATACGATTCTGTTACTAAAAGTACAGGATTTATCGAAATAACACTTACCAACAACAAACTGACATCAAATTTTCTGTTAGCCTTATGGTTTGGTAAGTAAAGTAAAGTAAGTGAATACATGATTTTTTAAATTAAAATAAAGGACATGAAATGAGCCAAATGAGGTTGCTCATAAATATAAAACTTAATTAAAGTTGGTGTATTTGATATGGATATGTCTTATCTCGAAGGGGGGATTAGCTATTTGTACGACCAAAATTTGAAACAGAAACGTCATTCGTCATAGTTTGGTTATAAGAACAGCTGTTTAGGTGAACCGAATTTGGTACTGAAACATACTAATGAACATTTTAGATTATGAGAAACCTGTGTTGAACACTCCCACAACGTTAATTTTTGACATGGGGGGTTGGAAATTTGCACGACCAAAATTTGAAACAGAAACGACATTTGTTAATGACGTCATATGCTTAGTGACGTCATAGGTTGGTTATACGGATAGCTGTTTAGATGAACTGAAAACATTCCCTTTGGACATAAACATGATCTAACCTATTTCCCACAGGTAAGTAAATACAAACCTTTTTTCTCTAGCAAATTTTCCTTAATGAAGAACTAAGTCGTGTTTACGATGATATGACGTCAACATCCATTCATCATAAGACACGGACGTAATGGTGTAACGGTCATTAATCAACTCAGTACCGGACTAACTTTGAATACAAATGTATAATTTGGTAAACATCTTACAGCAAAATCTAACAAAGAGGTTAGCTCTTTGCCATAGGGAAATAATTACAAACATTTTTATTTAAGGTTTAGAACTATTCATGCTCAATTTTATCTGAGTTTGATCTTGCTATGGTTGATTTTTTTTATCTTTTTTACTGTAATTACAAAATGAACATTTGTATAAATAGCCTCAAAACATTAAAATATAAAAACGAAACGATAACATTCAGGGAGTAAAACAAATTATGGCACAGTCAAAACAAGGAACCAGCCAGATCACACAAAAAAAGCCAAAAGCACAACTACTGTCCTACGAGCTAGAACAGCTCAGATCCCAAACCGATGTCACCCCCCGTGTGTGGTCCATGAACTCGTTCACTAAGTAGAACACGTTCAACGCTAAAAAGCATCTGAATTTAGATTTTAATTTTGGTTCTGAATTTACGGATCTGATATTCTCCGGAATTCTGTTCAGTATGGAACTGATTAAGACTGACATGTTCCTTATACAGGACTGTTAAGTAATAGCCCATCAGTTAATGGCATTTTAAGGTACCTACAGTATAACGAAGAGTCCGAACTACTGCCTCTGAATCACGAACTAGTCTAATTAGGAGGATGGTCTTTGTGGATTCGTAGTATTCAATAGTGCGGACGTTAATCCACATAAGATAGCACCACACCCACCGACCATCGCTCACAACTATCCACAATTCGTGACCTCCAAGTAGCTGGATTACAGGACACGCCACAGTCCTAGTTAAGATTCTGGCTAATCTGTGCAGTCACGACCTCCAGGAAAAACTGGACGTGAATGGATTTCACACAGAACTGCTCAACAGTCTAAGAGACCCAGAGTTTTATGTGGATTCCAAACCACCGCCTCTGAATTACGAACTGGTCTACTTATGAGGATGCTATTTGTGGATGGACTTAGTGTGGAAGTTTATCCGCACAAGAGAATATCCCTTCCACCGACCATCATTCATAACTATCCACAATTCGTGACCTCCAAGTAGTTAGATTACAAGCGCCACGGTCCCAACCGATTCCCAATAGTCACCCGACCACCCCGGATTATCGGACCTCCGGTAGACGCCGGGTATTTCCAGCAGCATTAGCGGATGTGTACGGGTCGCCGCCAATATTTACAGTCAGGTAAGAGCCGAAGGTCTTGCCAGCAGTCGCCCGCACGCCTCGATCGATCTTAAATTTAGAACAACAGTGAGCCTATTGTTTCATCAAGTCAGGCACTATTTCCTTGAAGAATTATTCTGGTCTTGACTCGACAGAGCTTTACGGGTAAAATAGAAATCGAAAGAAGCTAATTAATTGGATAGATTTCATCATTTAGGAACCGAAATTCATAATGTGGCTTTTATAATCCGTGTAAACACAATCAGTTGTTTCGAATGACCTATTGTTTCTAACTATAACCACGTAAAATGGTTATTGAAGCATTCAGGGGATCATAATACACGCATTCGTTTACTACTATATTTTTGACATGGATATGTCTTAGCTCTGGGAGGGTGTGGGTGATTTTTAAGATGGAAAACATGTAACAGGTTTCCATAGAAACTACCAGAGATATTATTTAAATTTTTAATATAAAAGAATAAGCACAGCTGTTTAGATGAATTGAAAACATTCCCTTTAGACATATCCATGATCTAACCTATTCCCCACAGGGAAGTAGATACATTTTTTTCATAGAAAACTATATCTAATTCCCTTATTGTGACAGTAAAATTAATCACAATATAAATTATATCATTACTTTAAGTATTTCGTTTGATAGCCCCATAAGAGAATATGACAACAAAATATAATGATAGTCTTTATTATGTTGGATCACTTAGAAAACATTTAACTTTTTATCCTGTCAAATTTAAATTTCGAAATCTTAAAAGCCCCTAGATTAATTGAACAAACTTTCGAGTATCATAATTAATAAGGATTAATAATTATTAGTCCCGATTAGATCACTAATTAGGACTAACAACTGAGATAACTAAGTTATTAGTCTAACTAATAACTTAGAAACGTTTTTAATCTGTCAAATAGTCCTAATTAGATCACTAATTAGGACTAATGACTTTATTAGATCAAATTTCGTCCCAAAGTAGGTCGCACAATATTTGTGAAAGACGTTACGAGATGTCGAGTAATTACAAGTAGTGCATAACTAGCTGTCAGTGTGTAGCATGAAGCCGTGATTAACTGACTGGCAACATACAGCTGCAACTACAACAGTGCTTTTAATATCTGTAATATCGTCGGGAATGAGGCAAGCGCTGACAGGTCTATGGCGAATAACTTTGATCAAACAATGGCGGGACAGTTGCATGTGCACAATCTGGCTCTTGTCGTTGTGAGACCGACTCAATGCTTCTGTTCTAAGACCCACGTGGAAATTACTAGCAAAGAGAATAGAAATATTCTGTCATATCACATGATTATTAAACTGAGAGTATTTATATATTTTTAGCCACTCAGTTACATAACAATTGTTATGTTATTTTTACTAAAAATGTATTCACTTTTGGAAAATAGATGGGTAATGGATGTGCCTAAAAGGATGAAAACATTCCTTCCTATAATCAACTGTCCTCATAGACACATTACGTCCCTTCCGTTAAACATTTTGCGTCTCGCAAATTGCCAACACCTCTCCAAACGTTTCTTGAGTTAGACATAAGTAAAAAATCATCTTCTCTGAAAAATGTCTTAGGCAAGCCAATATAAAATTTGTTTAGTTGGATTATGGCAGAAAAATTGTATTAATTCATTAGCACATTTACTTAAACAGGAAATAGTCGGTTTTTGTAGTTATCAACATGATAAGCCTGACAAAATACTGAGTTTTCACTACATAACGTCGACATATTTTTAGATTGGTAATTAAAAATTGTGTCAGGATCCTGAATCGATCCAGCGAACCTTGGATTATAAGGTGAGCATTTTATCTTTGAGCTACCCAGCTAATATTAAATACTGTTCTTGGAAAATAAATTGTAAATGTATTTACTATTATTTGTAAGAAAGATAAGCTAGTAAGTTAATTTATAACCTTCCTTAATATACTGATGTTACGTTTTTAACTAAGCCAAATAGTGAGTGTATGGATTAGATTATTGAAATGACAGCCATACTACAAGGTAGGTATTTTAAGCCAAGTATGAATGAAAATTGAGTGTAAGATGATTGTGGCGCGATCTTGTAGTCTTGTTACTGACTAAGGCTGACATGCTCCTTAGACAGGACTGTTAATTAATAGTCCAACAGCCGATGGCAACTAAGGGACGTACAGTTTAACGTGGAATCCGAACCACGGCCTCTAAATTACAAATTGGTCTAATTACGAGGATGGTCTTTGCAGATTACGTAATATTCAATAGTGCGGACGTTAATCCACACAAGAGAACACTACATCCACCGACCATCTCCTAGAACTATCCATAATTCGTGACCTCCAAGTAGCTGAAGTGGCTGAGTAGCAGTAGTTCGGACTCCACGTTAAACTGTAAGTCCATTAGTTGCCATCGGCTGTTGGACTATTATTTAACAGTTCTGTCTAAGGAACTGGTAGTTTTAGTAACAAGACTACAAGATCGCACCAAAATCATCTTATACTCATTTATCATTCATCCTTGGCTTAAAATACCTACCTGGGTAGGTTCCCATTTAAGTTACTAACCAACATGGTTGGATCTGATCTGTAGCTTTCAACTGACATAATAATATTAAAATTAACTTTTTTGGTCTTTGGTAGGTTTTTCTGTGCACCCTTTAGTTTTTAAAGAAGAAAGAAAGTTTGAGAAATTTGACTTTTATTAAAGATACTCTTGACTTTCACGATTCATTTATTAGCTTGTTCAGTGTTTGAAGATAATTTCCCAGCAAAAGCACAACCTTACTTAACATCTGTGAAGTTCGGTCCGACTCCGGTAAAAGACTTTCAGACTCAAAGGTATACAACGGGCAAGGGTCCAGCATCAGAGTCGGAGTCTGCTAAAGATAACGTGCCTCAAGACTGCGGATTTATTGCAGAGCTCAAATATTTATCGCGGCAAAATACACCTCAACGACTCCAATATATTTCCAATAAAGCGTTACTAATGGTAGCAACAATTTGTAAAAATATTTCAACTCGCCACGGATGGATTTAGTGGCGCGGCTAAATAAAGAGGTCACATAGCGCGGTGCCAGCCGAGGTATTTTTAATCTTGTGATTCAAGCCGCAATACGGCCCTCATTTCACGCATCCTCCATCTTTTCCTCACTGGACGAATACTCAGTTTTAATTTATTAAACGAATAAATTATCTACGTGACATAACTGAATGAAAAAACAAGTAATGTTTTCGAGAACAAACATTGTATAGCTTTGCTTTTCTTTGTTATTTAAAACACGTAAAGTTACAGACAAAATTTTGTAAACATCTTTTATTTATAAAGTTTGTCAAAGTTTGTTAAATGTACATTGCATTAATTTTTTTAAACAAGTGCAGTTTTGATTTTGATTGGGGTTGCGGCATTGTTTTACACTAATCAAGACCTTTAATTTTATGAACATATTATTCAACACTTTCCTTTATGATCTTCATCCTACCCCTAATGGGTACTTTATTTGTCTGTAAGCATAATAATTAAAAATGTAGTAAGCCATTCTATGAACAAACTAAATTTCTTTTTTTTGCTGTCAATTTTCTTTTGTACCATCTTTCATCAAAACATTTTCGTAATACACCAAAGACTTGGGGGTTCTCTGACTGGTTTTGCCTAGTTCAGAAATCAAAATTAGGTACATTAAAATGCAATTATTGGTCCTTTTTCTGTCCAAGGTCACACAATCACCTTAGTTCCTTCTTTTCTCCCCTTGGTATTGGACTCATTTAACACCTAATCTGACCAAAATTCTCAGGAAGTGCTGTATCTCTCTAGTCCCTCTATCCAGACATCCGCCATTTTGTATTTTTCACAAAATATGTTTTAATTCAAACATTTTTAAACGGATTATTTTGAAATTTGGTATGTGTTGTACACTAGTAGATTAGTATTATTAAAAAAACACTAGCATGATCCAAGCAAAGCACAAAATCTAAAATGGCGGCCATTTTAAATTTTACTGTTATCAAAGTATTTAAGTTTTAAAATTCGAAATGGCCGCCATTTTGGATTTTGAGCTTGGATCATGCTAGTTATTTTTTTCCTAATAGTAGTCTACTAGCTTAAAGCACGTACAAAATTTGAAAATAATCCGTTAAAAAATGTTTGAAATGAAAAATATTTTGTAGAAAATACAAAACGGCGGATATCAGAGAAAATAAGCGTTTTAGGTCATACCTCTATCGGAACATTTTTCTTCCTTTTAATGTATCTAATCACTCACCGAAGTCCTGAAACGTGTTTCATGTTCGTATTTCCCAAAGAAATCCTCCAAAATCTACCAGATGTCAGATTTTTAGTTTTTTTTGTCTATTTAGGTGCATTAACCAGAAATTAAAAATCAAATACTTTCATCCTGGAATGTAAATTTTATTATTAGAGTTAATCTAATTTTTTTTTATTTGAGAAAAGTTCTTGATAAAACAACTTGAACCAAACAATTAATTTTTATACCAGTGTTGATAAGTTTAAAGAGGGTTGCGATCCAGTGGAGTACAAAGAACAAGTTCGACAAGACGATAATTTACAGAGCAAAGTAGGTTCCAAACCAGTCGTGTGGAAGCGAGATTACTAGGAGGACCGCCCTTGGAAACCTTTACCCTTATGTGAAAACTCTTCTTTAATCGTTCATTTCACCGTAGTTTATTTTAATACTTAATTTGTTTTAACGGATTGTTCTGGACTGTATTATTTTAGTGTTGTATATACTCAAGGAAAAGTCTTGTTTGTAAGGTATTATGATTTGTGTTTGTCGAAATATAAATCCAATTCTTAACAATTGTTAAACAAGGCTCTCTTTTATTTTCAACCTATTTTCTGGTATAAATCTGAGTTTATCACGTTTTTAAAAACGATGACCGTGGAGAAAGGTTCAAAGAGGAAAACAAAGTGAAATAGCTAAAACTAAATAGAAAAAAAAAACAAAAAAAAAAAAAAAAAAAAAAACAAAAACAAAAATAAAAAAAAAAAAAAAAAAAAAAAAAAAAAAAAAACAAAAAAAAAAACAAAAAAAACAATTGCAAATAGCTGAAATTTTACTAATCAATAATCGTTTATAATCTATTCATTATATTTTACCAATTCAGTTGTTTTTTATGAAAACGTAATAAAATATGAGCCCACAAAATTTGGTTTTTAATTCAAACATTTTATACCTTTAAACACGTTTTTATCTTTTTTTAAAGTGGTTGAAAGTAAAAAAAACTTTACGATTTTTACTATTTGTTTTACCACTATAGATTGTTTTTTACTTCTTTGATTTTTAAATAATGTGTATGAACATAAAATTGATGATATTTGTAAGATTTTAAGTTATCTTGTTAATCATAATCTTTCAATAATTAAAAATTCGTTAAATGTTACCAATTCGTAAATTCAGAGGTCTATGTTTTTGGATTCCACGTATTGGAGGTCCATTAGTTGCCATCCGTATTAATTAATTTTGAATGAACATTATCAGGTAACACAAAACTACAAGAACATACATTTAAATAATCTTCAAACAGAATTTAACATTACTAACTGTTGTAAATTGTATGACATTGTTTACATTATCTTGTAGTATGCTATTGTTGTGGTTATTTGTTACGTTACCAATATAGTTTTTTGTAGTGTATAAATATTAATATTATTTCAACATGAAAATTATTGGGTAATCACTTGAAAATGGAGGAGTTTTCTACCTCCAAAAAGGTTGTATAGTTAAAACAAAGACGCGTTGAAGTTCAATAAAAGATATTGAATAATCTTTGAACTGTTGGTAACACAAACTGGAAAATAAATTAAAAGATTTAGTAATTAATTGTAAAGTAATTGCAACACATCCATAGATTACGGTGCGTCGACCGTATCCACGAACCAACGATGACAGGTGATATTTTACACAATGAAAGAATGAACAGGGACATCAAAGCAACTACTTGGCACAAGTCCCGGGCTTCCCCACAGAGTCCGTCCTCTCAATGGCTCAGGAAGTCACGTGACTCTTACATCGATGGCCAATATTATAAAATGTTTATGTAAACTGTTTCGTTAAATGTGATATTCAAGTGATGCTGAATAATCTCGACGGATTAAGATTAGTTTAAAAATAGTATTCACTAAGGCCCGTAGTGCCATTTTATATACGAGGTCATATTAAGGGAAATGAGTGAGACACTATTTATTTTTTCCTTACTTTGAGTAATATTAGGCTAAAAAAATAAAACTTACAATGTATCTACTTTATAGCTTAGCTCATAAAATAGCTTACACCGTTTTCTAGCTACTTCAATGTAACAGGTAATTTAGATTTATTAAGTAATATTCTTATGGTTTATTCATGACATCAGCTGATTTCATTTCGTACTATTTCTGAAAAGACATTATTTTTACCTCATAACGTCAGCAGATTTTTTTCGTCCCAGGACGAATAGTATTTCATCACTAGGACCAATAATGGGGGTTTTTAATACGAGCTCAAGTTTATATTTATAAGCCAATTTTGGTCCGTATGATAAACTACATTTTTTGTCATGCTGCTTATTTGCAGCATCCATTGTCGCATCCAAGCTTGACGACCATTTTCGGTCGCTTGAGTCAAATCAGCTGTTATGTTACTTACGTTGTAACAGTTTTTTCTTGATTTCTGATTGGTTGTTTAGGTTATATCAGTGTTAGTTATGCTGACTTAGAATCAATAGTATCATTAAAAATGATCTTTTGTGGCATAGGACTCGAAAAATCATCATAAATAATAGGTCCTAGGAATATAAAGAACAACTTTTGCTCTTCAACACGTCTATCTAAAATATCTGTTTTTGAAGCAGTATGACGAAAAAGTATTTTCTAACCTGATCATATGTATGGAAAGCAACTGTTTTACAACCATGGATGTCAGTATACATAAGTTATGTTTACATTTATCCCAGAGTGAAAATCAAACATAACCTAAACTACTTTTTAATTGTAGGAAAATTCTGTAATATGGGGAAAACTGTCATGGCCGCCCTCGAAATTCTGAAGTTTGAATATGAACCTCTCGTGCGATATGACATCGTTTGCGCTCTTGTTACACAAATAGCTATTACCGGATGAGTGTGGTTGTTTGATTATCATGCGACGGCTAAACAAAATTTAAAAAGTATTTTAACCCTTCAAAAAAAGGCTATAAGAATTATGTTAAATTTTGACAGTAAAAGGACATTTTTATCAATTAAATATTATGCCAGTTTATGGAAAATACATTTTTCAAACAATTATGTGTGCAAAGGCTTCCGAAGGTACGCTTCCTCAATTGGGCACACACTATGACTATAATACGCGACACAAAAATTATCCAGCCATAAATATACATAACCTGGAGTTTTATAATAAAAAACCAACTGCCGCTGGAGTCAAATTTTTACAAAAATTATCCAGGGTCATAAAACAGATCAATGAAATAAATATATTCAAAAGAAAATTGAAAAATTACATAATTAGTAAAGCGTTTTATTCGTTTGATGAATATTTAATTGCTTGATTATGGTAGAAACTAAACTTTATTTTATATTAATTTATATTTTATATTAGGTGTGACACCATTCTGATCATAAAAATGTGATATAATGAATATAGATTGTCTGATTCTTATTCTGATTCGAGTCCCGATAGTAAATTTTGGAAGAGTGAAGTAAGCTATTTTACACTATGCTACACTCACATTTAACCTCATAAACAATAAAAACTGTCAAAGTATATGCTCCCATTGCTTAAATATTTCTTAGTGGCTGAAAAGTTGTTTTAACAAAATCAACCAATCAGTACATACCTTTGACTCAAATGACGTCAGCCTACTATCTTACTCACCCAATTTAAAAAAAGTCTAACTTTTTACCCATAGTTCTTAACTGAGTAAGCTTTTTAAGTTTTCGGAATAACTTACGTCTTTAGAATTTTTTATCTGTAAAATAATTTTTGGAAGACACATAAGAATCTATTGCACGCGTGCATGTGTGTTTGTGTACGTGTGTATGTGTGCGTGTGTCAGCCCCCGCGGCGTGTTCTGTGTAGACGACGTATCGGCTGGCCCGGGGCGCCTGTCACACGTATCTGTCTGCTGCAACGTCTTCTCTGCCTTCAATCTGTTATCCAATTAAATTTACCCCTTTACTTTCAGAAACTTAAATCAAGATTAACATTCTTAATTTGGTATGTTGTGTTTTGGTCCCGTATGCATAGCTTTGAGTAGCTATACTGGTCACACGGTAGTCGATGATGTTGTATTTAAGTTTAATTTGCTACTTAAATAGTAAAAATTACACTTTAAATCTCTTAACAATAAAAGAGTAATTTTTCACTTGTTAAAAGTCATAGAAAATATAGGCAATTATAGAACAGGATTTAATTATAACAGTAATCTAAAAATATAAAACAAAGTCGTGTTAGACAAATAATTAACGTGCTCAGATTAGTAATCGATTAAGATTTATATACACTGGCTAAAGTTTCTATGTTAGTTTATAGAACAATACGTGATTCATTTTGATTCACTCTGGGTTTTTAGGTTTTCTTTTTACGTTTACATTATGTATTATTATCTAATATTTATGTTTACGTAATTTATGTATGTCTTATTATTAATAGGTTAAAAATTATGTTTTATTTCCTAGCTTAATGATTTGCTACAAATTGTTTATATTGTAAATAGCAACAAAAAAATTATTAATGATCATATGAATACATCAATAATTCAAATATTTTATTTAATAGCTGATTTTGTGTTGCTTTATGTACCAGTCAACTGCTAACGTAATTTTGCGTAATCTCCAACTATTTGTGGTTTTTCTTAAAAAATTATAGATTACTGGATGGTTTGTTTTTCACAGTGTAATTAATTGTTAGTTGTTTTGTGAGTGGAATTAATGTATGTTAGATTACGCATGTATTATTTATGAAACAATGCCACGATTCAGAAAATTTAATCTTTCCTAAAAAAGACGTATTGCTTTTAGGTTTGGCTTGGATTTGCCATTTCATTTGACATTGGGCTTTTAATTAATGATGCTTCCTAGCAACAGGTCGACGTTAGGTAGTAACAAGACCGGGGTTTGGACCGTTCCCAATCAAAACGGTAAAAAAATACCAAGAGGCGTAGAAAGATACAAAACAAATTATTAACATTTCAATTGATATTTTCTATATTATATTTCTAATTTCCCAAATTTCACTAAAAGAATAGACGAAACGGTCACTGATTGGTGCCATCAGAACTGTAACAAAAATATCGTATTAGCGATTATATTGTTACGTTTTACCTTACTAACACTCTCCAAGCGCAGATGTAATAATATGCAAACAAAGTTGAAGAGGCGGTTAACGATATATGTAGTAAAATATGCTTCGATGATTTCAAAATCATTTTGGTAAGAATAAGGTTTTGTATTTGCTCATAATTATTTTAAAACGAAGAAACAATATACACGAAAACAGCTGTACTGTATAACCAACAATGTGGACTTGTGTTGGTTACCAGTGTCCAGTGGCCACCCCATGCAGGCAGACCCCCGCCGTGCTTCTGTCAGAGCCAATACACACAGACCGAAATACAAGTGTCCAGCCCCGTGTATTTCCGTACAAATCCTATTGGCCGGTTGCCAGTTAGAGCTAATTATGAAATGAATAAATATTAACTTTGCACTAACCAAATATGCCATACGTCCTTGGTAATTCAGGTTGAGTTTTGCGATCCTGTTGTATGTCGCTAAAAATAGTAAAATTCCTTACCGAAATTGTGAAGAATGTTTCCTTTTTATATCTACATAACCCACTTGTAAATTTATTGAGTTTATAATAGTGTATTAGCTAATAATAAAAAACAATTTTTGTCCTTTTGTTATTTAATTTTTTACATTTGGTTAAATCTGATAATTTATATTTCCAATGATTTATTTGTAATCAACAATGTATTCATGTTGATTGAGTTGAGGGAGTTGGACTCAAGGTCCCAACACATCAACCTTGTGGCTTATTGTGTTCCCAATAGGCACTAGATGGGTAAGCCGAATCCTGTACCTTCCAAGAGGCTTCCTTGCCCTCAATCTTTCACAGTCTAGGAGGATATGCTTTGGTGTCTCCAAAGAGCTTTCGCATAGCCTTCACTTTTGTTCATCATGAATGATCCTCAGAGTGAATAGATGTTTCCTGAAATGTCCCTGTCCAGTGGTTAGATCAATGACCCACCTGACCTGTCCTCCGTTTGACCTCAGCAGCCAGCGAGTGAAGGAAGAGGACGGTCCGGGGAGCATCTTCTTGCTAAATTCTTGCCCAGGGAACGTTTGCCATCGAAGACATTTGTGGGTCGTTGCTTTGATAATGCCACAAAATGGTTTCGGACCACAAAATGCCATCTTAGCTCTTGCTTTTACGAGCTTGTCTGAATTCTCGTATATTCATGTTGCATATCTTTATATATTCTTTATATATTTTAAATATGACTGGGACGGTGGTGACATCCTGCAATCCTGCATCCTATTTGGTAGTCACGAATTGTGGATATTTGTAAGCCTTGGTCGGTATAGTGTTCTCTTGTGTGGATTAACGTCCGCACTCTTGAATACTACGTTAATCCACAAAGATCATCCTCACAATTAGACCAATCCGTAATTCAGAGGCCATGGTTTGGATTCCATGTTAAACTGTAGGTCCATCGTTGGGATATTGTCTATAAGATTGCGCCACAATCATCCTAAACTCATTTATCATTCATACTTGGCTTAAAATACCTACCTGGGTAGGCTGCAATTTCAATAATCTAATCTAATCTATTATCAGTTTATTAATTTTTTGAATGTATTTAAAAAAATAGAATCTATTGTGGAAATATATATGTGGAATTGAGTTTTTCAATGATGAAGGCGTTTTTAAACCATAGAAAACTAAAAACCTGGTTAAGTTACCAAGCAGTCTTTTTTTTAAAGGAAGGTTTCATGTGATCTAGTGTGAATATTGACTCTGGCGTCCATCATTACTATTTCAAGCAGTGTATTGTTTAAGGTACTCTTTATACAAAAGTGTGTTAAATCCACCAAATCAAATAGATTGTTCAATAACATTTTTATAGTACTGTATGTACATTTGAAACGATAAAGATTTTGTTAAAACCCCCTACACTCTATCAAATGTTTTTTTCTGAGATCCAAAAAACATTTAAGTTTAAACCTTTCACGACAAACACAAATGTTACGGGGATAAGTCGGTCTATAAATAAGGTACTTTTTCAAATAGCAGCTTTAAACGAATTCGCAAAGTCGGAGAGTTTTGATTGCAAACAACTGGACAGGGACATGGTGAGTGTTGTGAGAGCGGATGACGAAGGCACGGTGGAGTAAGCTGCTAACTTATTTGAACAGGTGCTGAAGCGGTCCAGGGATTAATTATATATGTATATTCCAAACGCTATTGTTGTTTTGAAACATAATTTTACACTTGGTAGAACACGGGACAGTATTTATTATTTCAACTAAGCATTTTTAGGAGAATTAATTTTAATGTAAAAAGTTTACTTCTGAAATAGATACAATGTGTGTTGCCACTTACCATCTGAAATTATAATGACATTATATACAGTATCTCAGTCATACAATGTAAATTAGATTTAAGTATACAAAATGACAAAGAAGTAAGGTTTAGCTAGACAGAAATTTACTAATACATTAACCATTTTTCACTGACACAAAAAAATTATGAAAACAGATATTAATTTAAAAAATGATCTTTGAACTCTAAATAAAGTAATTATTGAATTACTGTTGCGGATATATTAAAATACAAATCGATTTAATCTCGAACGCTCTTCTCTTAATTAATAAGAAAGAACCAACAGAACTTCATACTAATAAAACTATTGAAATTATTAAGAAATAGTTTCAACGCTTTTAAAGTACGGTTATAACTATAGCCTAATACTAACCAAATTGTATTGAATTTTATATTAAAATATTCCTATGCTACTGGAAATATTTTAGGGCTGTCAACTTTGGTGTTATCCCTGTCACTGTATTGCTATAAATTATAAACTTTTATAGAAAGAGTTATTGAGAGAGATGTAACTTAATTTTATCTTAATTGTGAAAATTTAATCAAAACTAAAAAGCCTAATGAAATGAATCGTATAATACATAAGACTGATTTTGTTTCCATTTGAGACGGATATTATTTTTTTTGACATTCATATGTCTTAGCTCTGGGAGGGTGTTGGTGATTTTTTAAGATGGAAAATATGTAACAGGTTTCCATAGAAACTACCAGAGCTATTTTATTGAATTTTTAATATAAAATAATAAGAACAGCTGTTTATATGAACTAAAAACATTCACTTTAGACATATCCATGATCTAACCTATTTCCCACAGGGAAGTAAACACAAAATTTTGATCTAGCAGTTTATCAGTAAAAATGAACTTTCTTCTTCTCCCTAGGGTGTAAAAAATAGTGTAAACATATGGTGAAATTAGGAACTGTAAAAATTGAAATATAGGACATTTACAGTAACTGTGTCTTCTGCTTCCCGAACTCAAATTTGTATCTTCTCACCCACTCCCGCCTAAAATCCATAAAATACAAAACTATTTTTCAAATTTCCTAGGCAAATTCAACTGTTAACAATATACGATTTTTATTACGACGAGATGTTGGGTACATAGATGATTGAATGTATTCAATGGTACGTACATTAACTGGTTTTTGGGATAAATTTATAGCTTAAACTTTATTTTATATAACTTGAATGATAAATTAATACATCAAGTTGAAAGGATAATGCGGAATGCTATGCTTAAAGAGGGATGAGACGGACAATGATCCAGCTTAGAGAGGGAGAGAGAGAGAGAGAGAGATATTACACCGTCTCTGGTG
Source organism: Nephotettix cincticeps (assembly GCA_023375725.1). Classification (NCBI taxonomy): domain Eukaryota; kingdom Metazoa; phylum Arthropoda; class Insecta; order Hemiptera; family Cicadellidae; genus Nephotettix; species Nephotettix cincticeps. The sequence continues at coordinate 5,408,406 of CM041785.1, forward strand.
CTCTCTCTCCCTCTAACCAAACTTCTCAGGCTGCCTCTTCAGCTCCTCGTCACCCTCTACAATCTGATGCAACCGGTGGCTGTCATACCAGTCAAACTTATCTTTTATAAATATTAAATTAATATTACTATGATAAATTTACACAGCTACATTTATTTTATTTACTTATTCCGTGTAAAAAGGTAAATAATTTGATTTAGAAGAATCCACAATAATTCTACACGTTTTTTGTTATTTTATAAAAAATATTATTAAATAAAAAAATAAAATTTGATTTTTCTGAAAAAAATTTTTTTTTAAATTGTATTTTTCATAAATAAAATATAAATATTTAAATTTTGTAATATAAATCTATATAATTCAAATTTTAATAAAAAATAAAAAATAACTGTTATCGTTTTATAAAAGATATACAATATTTTTAAAAATAATTTATAAACTTTTTTATCTATAAACACGATTTTATAAGAATTGAAAATATAAAAATAACACGTAACTATTAACTGGGTGTAGCTGATTTTTTTACATTAAAGAATATTTAAATTAATTAATGTTAGATCTTAAGTGAAGGATTTCAATGGAAGATAAAAAAAACCAATACTCAGTTCTAAAAATAATTTCATTTCATTTGAACAAACTTACTATAATTAATTTAGAAATTAAAAGTATTATTATTTTTTAAAATATTTTTTACTTAAAATTAAATATAATTTTAAATATATTATATTTTATCTAAAAATCACGAAATACATTCAATTATAAAAAATATCGACTAAGTAATTAAAATTCTCAATTTTCATCTAAAGGTTTTCAGATACTTAGGTCATAAAAGTATTAATTTGTTTCCAACATTCGTCTTCTTTTCATATAACTCGAATATAGCATAATTTGTAAATGATGTGAACTACTCGATGGATCAGTCCATTTTTTTGGCCTAAGCTCAGTTCGAATCTTGCGTACAGACTATCAGTCAGTTCTAGCAGTCAGTTCGGACTGAGAGATAGAAAACTGATAGCTCTAACTGATCGGATGTAGCTGGATTCTTAGTGATTTAACAGAAAGAAATTTATTATTTAATTTCAACCAACTGTATTTGAAAATTATACTTTATGTAATTGTGTACTTTATGTTGTTTGTGTTATTGTAACGTGAACAAAGCTTTACTCATTACATAAAAGCTTTCTAATTATTTAGATTTTAGGTAAATATTTAGGCCAAAGGACGGACTAACACTAGAATAAGAATTATAAGACATTACTGTACGATATTATTCCAGCGTAGTTTCTGTTGACTTTGCCGCCAGCTGTTATCACAAAGCCAGACGATAAGCTGTTTTAACACGCTCGGATTCGAGCGAGAGGTGTGAATGGATTGCCAGATGATAACCGCCTGTGTTTATAACGCCGCTTAAACCGACTGCCGCATATTTTAGCGCCGCTCGTGTTTTGATTTCCCTCAGCATTTAAGTAGAGCTTTCCTTCTCAAAATACTGACAGGCTTAACGAAGAGTATATTTTGTCTAATGGTTTAAATTTGTTGTAATAAATCATGGAATTTCATTAAGGGGGGAGTTCATAAAAAATATGAAATCTTTTATTTTTTAATATATTGTTTTCATATTTTTTCTTAATATTGTACATGCCTTAGGATAACAATTGCAAATTACTATTTTTTTTAATTCCCCCCATGGTGGGTAGGGGAGATATTATTCATTTTTTTAAGGTTGTACGGTGATCGGCCTAGTATAAAAAGTAATAAAGATATTGACTTATTTCTTTTTTTATTTTGTTCCTGACATGACTGTTCACAAAGTGAAGCATGGGTTATCCCTAATTCAAATATTAAAATAAATAAATGTAATTTTTAAATTCGAAAATAAAAAAATCTATAAAAATTAGTTTTTTATAACCCTTAGGCCCATTCAAATTTAAAAACCATGCTTCACTTTGTGGGTATTTTAGTTAGGAACAAAACAAAAAAATTAAGTCAATAGCCCTTATATAAATGAAATAATCATCTCCACTGTCCGCAAAAAACAAACTTTCGGAAAACGCAATAAAACAAAAATAATCTGCTTACTTGTATACAAGTGAAATAATCATCTCCACCGTCCGCAAAAAAAATTCGGAAAACGCAATAAAACAAAAATAATCTGCTTACTTGTACTTTATTAGAACTCTCCGGCCCCATACATGGTCCCCTCTTGTTCTTTTTTCTTTTCTTCATCAAATAGAAGTCATTGACTCTAGATTATGCTATATGTAGTGTATAAGAAATATTCAATTTTATGTAAACGTGTCATCAGAAATCATAAGCTGTATATTAGATCAAAAGAATTACAGCCTTTAGATTTGAAATATAGATATTGTTTATGACATTATAGTTTTTGACAAAAGAATTTAGAATAAAAGTTAGTTTGAATAATTTTATATTTGTTGTACTTAAGTTTCTTTGTTTTATCTACACATCAACGTTTAAAATATAACATAAAATTCGAAAATTTTTGCTAATTAGTGAAAATAAGAACACAAAATGAGATATTAAATAAATATTTAATGTTTATGTTTCTTGATTTTAAAATCACGTATTTATCATAAACATAATATATACAAATATCACAGGCCAATTGGACTTAGCCCTATGGATAAATACGAAACTGAATATGTATATAGGCTACTCAGAGCGTAGACGAATAAATAAAGATCTTATAAAATTGTTCTCGAATATTTTATTTTTTTTATCTAATAATTAGGTACATCAAACCCCAAAAACGATAAGTATATTTGGATTTTAAAACTGTTTATTTGTACTATTTATTTATTGTTTTATGGAAACGTAAACCAACATCTGTTTTAGAAATCAAATGTTTTGATGTAGAAATTTGTAACAAACACTAAAGGTTTGAGATTAGAATATAAAATGATTCATATGTAGTCAAAAATTGTTCACTAAATTTTTGGACTCATATAAGCTTTTAAAATAGCATAAATATCACTTATGGTAAGAGCCACAGCTGCTTGGTCCGAAAAAAATTAGTAAAAGTTTTTGATTTTTTCATTTTTTGTATTTTTTTTTTAAGTAGTTCACCCCAAAAATAAAGTAAATAATCAACCAAAATGGAGTCAACATTTTGATTAAAAATTTTTATAGGTTTTGGACAAGTAAATAATTTACATCTGTAGCTATAAATTATGTAGTAAAAAAATCAAATTTTTAAATTTTCAATCAAGTAAAGTTTTAAGAAGGACCATTGAAAACCAGTGAACCTAAACACTAGTATTTTGAATTATTTGTCTACGACTAGGTTGAGGAGTTAAATTTATTTTTGATAAACGCAGTATTCTAATCATGTTTTTCTTTGGTATAAAAAAAAATTTATTATTTTCCAACCCAGAACTGTAATGAAGCGTATGGAAATCACAAAAATAAAAACTCAAAAAGTTTGGCGATTCTGGGGGGGGGCACACCTTCATATGAAAAAAGAACGTTCTGACAGAGCAGCCATTAGAAATCACCGGGGGGTATCGTACAGTATAGTTACTTCGTGGTTTGTGTCGGCTGAATTCTGTGAGCCTCAGACAAATTGAGAAGTATGTGCACCGTTTAGCTTGGGACGTGGCGACGTTCTGTAAAGCCTTATGCACGAAGTAGTAAGTTGTGAAGATGCATGGATTCTGATGAAATTCTACTTTCTGGATTACGTCCGCATAATGCATTTCCCTATTGTAAAAATAATAATTGACTGTATTTTACAGAAGTGTCTGTATATTGTAAAATAAAGTGATTATTAAAAAAAACCTTAAGGTTAACCTTAGAAATTCCAAGCGTCATATAAATATTCAAAAATGTAGTTTTCAAAAAAAAGAAAACTTCCTAAATCTCATTCATCGGAATAGTAGTATGGTTATTGGTTATGTGTAAAGGACATACATACATTTTTATATAGAGAGACTAATGAAAGGCGTCCGAACATCTTGACCTTGAGCAATTAGTCAAACTGATATCCCTGCTCTGTGACCGATGTGGTTTTAAATCCCCCTCTCGCCTGATGAGATGCCTAATGGGCCGTACACTACAAGTCTGCTCAAAGTGCCAGCCACTTATTTTTATTCTAGTCGATTTGAAGCCAAAATCACTCCCACAAATTTGATGCCTCTTCCATCATTTCATCTTCTTAATTCAAAACTTTAATCTTCTTTATAAACTCAGTTTTCTTTTCATTTGAACCATGTCTTATTTATCTTTAGTGATTAGTGAAATATAATTAAAACAATATGTTTACTTGGTTAAGATAAATGCAAGGAACCGTTGAAAGTATGATTATAAAATTAAAGAAATTATGACAACTCAAATAGTGTGAATAAGAACTACACATACTAAAAAATATATTTTTACATCATAACCTAGGTGAAACGCATAGGGATTGCCAAAAACGTGACTTTTGTGTTATTTTTCCCCCTTATGGTATTGAAGGCCACTACATACTCGACAAAAAATATACATTGAAAACGTAAAATATGACTGAGAAGGGAGTATAATGTAGCTTACCCTTAAAGTAACTGTAATAATACGAATAAGTGCCAAGTCATGCTGTACATGACAAATTAGGGAAGCTCAGGGGTAATGTAATGTCCCAGTTAAGACAGTGCGAGCGGCGTTAGGGACAACTGAAAATCCGCTAGGTCAGCGCTAGTGTCGCATATTCGCTACGTATATGCGACACTATGCGTAATGTGCTCCTGACCAGCTTTGGAGCAAATCTTTTGTGTGGATTGGTTGTCTGGTGTGTGGTGTTCTCATGTGTGGATTAACGTCCGTACTATTGAATACTACGTTAATCCGCAAAGACAATCCTCATAATTAGACCAATTCGTAATTCCGAGTTCGTGGTTCGAATTCCACGTTATACTGTAGATCCTTTAGTTACCAACGGCTGTTGGGCTATTAATTAACAGTCCTGTCTAAGGAACATGCCAGCCTTAGTCAGTGACAAGACTTCAAGATCGCGCCACAATCATCTTACACTCAACCCTCATTCATACTTGGCTTTAAATACCTACCTTGTAGTATTGTCACCATTTCAATAATCTAATTTAATATTTGTGATTGTTTCATGCAAGGTTCCTGAGTGACCTGTTTAAGATAAAAATTTAGTTTTTCGTCATTTAAAAACATTCTTAGACCTCCAAAATGGCATATTTTATAGGATTATCGGATAAAAAATGTGGCTTCATCATTCAATCATTTTCTTAAGTATGCCAATTTTTTATTTACCTATGTTCCCAAAAATTCTCTACAAAAGAATAAATAGTTTTTCACACTCACTCACTTCGTGAACCACCAAGTTTGCAAATTAATCACCCTGTAACTCGAAACGTTTTCACTAAATTCTTGAAAATTATGAATCAATAAATTAACATTAAAATTATGGTTTTTTAAGATAGTCTTTTTTTGCTCGCCTTAAGTCAAAATTTCTAAATCGAAACCAGTTGTCTGCGTCTTCTGTTAATTAATGAGTGTTCACCTGACACTAGCTTTTACTAGTGACTCACACCACTGAACTCCTCGCTGTCCTTAATTCAGCATAAAAACCCTAAGCCCATGTTTATGGGGGTAGTAGAGGTATGAAAAAACAAAACTCACCCGCCAGCCTGCCGTAGCGCTGGAACATCCTCTCCACGTCCGTCTTGCTGCACTGGAACGTGTTGAGGTTTCCGACGAACACACGCGAGTTGACGGCCTGAGGGTCTTGCGAGTTGGTCTGGTTGCCAACTTTGCTCATCTTCATTATGCCCTGTAACAGATTAGATTAGATTAGATCATTGAAAAGGCAACCATACTACAATGTAGGTATTTTAAGCCAAGTATGAATGAGGATTGAGTGTAAGATGATTGTGGTGCGATCTTGTAGTCTTGTTACTGACTAAGGCTGATATGTTCCTTAGACAGGACTGTTAATTAATAACCCAACAGCTGATGGCAACTAATAGACCTACAGTTTAACGTGGAATCCGAACCAGGGCCTCTGAATTACGAAATAGTCTAGTTATGAGGATAGGCTTTGCGGATTAACGTAGTATTCAATAGTGCGGACGTTAATCCACTGACCTCCGTGACCTCCAAGTAGCTGAATTACAGGATGAAGTCACCGTCCCAGTTAGAATCAGAACGATCTTCATCAATCCTTACAGTATAATTAGAATCATATTAATTTAAATGACTACCAGAATCGGATTGGACTTTTCCTAAGCGTCTGGGTTTTTAACTTCACAACGTTTCTGGAGGTGGAGAAACTCCTCCCGTTTTCAAGTGATTACTGAATAACTTACATTAAAATTTGAATGTTTAACGTTACAGATATTAATTATATCATGTGGTCAATAATACTATTCTTATCTATCGGCACAACACAAGGACTATATTGATAACGCAACAAATAATAACCTCAACACTCCGCCTCTGAGCTAGGAGGCCGACACAAAATAGCGTGCGTTCAGAACGGGAGTTGAAGCACGAATTTTCTTACGCTACCTTCAGTATACTATTTAGATTTATACTACGGACATTTACCATCACGATTATGAATAAAACAAAGTTTCACAACGTTTCGGTATCTGGAATTTGAACCTGTCCTCAGGCGATCTAGTACCTAAAACATAACTCCACAACTTACAACAACAACTCGCTGTTTGTGTGAGTATTTTTATCCCTTTAAACTTTTTGGTTTCCAACTTTATACCAGGCTATTCCGGATTATGTGCTAATCGTGTTATGATTTAGGTACTAGCTCGCCTGAAGACGGGATCAGATTCCAGATCCCGAAACTATGAGTGTTCCAAACATACAAAATCTATGTTAAGTCTTAGATTCCCGTAAATTTAATCCTTTCAATAAACACAACATTGTGCAAAATAACAGACGAACAAATAATACTAACATAATTGTTTTTATGGTAGAAAACTGATCACTCTACAAGTGTAGGACTTGGACGGTGGCGTGTCTTGTAATCTAACTACTTGGAGGTCATGAATTGTGGATAGTTATAAATGATGGTCGAAGAATATGAAATTGGTGTAGATTAACGTCCGGTACACACTAGAATACTACGTTCATCCACAAAGACCACACTCAATATTTGAACAGTTCGTAATTCAGAGTCAAAGTTCGGGTTTGGATCCCACGTTAAACTATAGGCTCCTAAGATGTCATTGGCTGTTGGACTATTAATTAACAGTCCTAAGGAATATATCCTAAGTAAGTGTTACTACTAATTAGATTAAGATAGTTTTTACTCATTTTACATTCGTACTTGGCTTAAAGTATAAACCTGGGTGGGTCAACACTTCAGAAAGATGATAATAATTCTAAGATAAATAGCTGTGTATGCAATAAATATAAATATATCACTTAGAAAATGCATTCAGTATGTAAATAAAGATATGTAATTTTTTTAATAATTTCCTCAATTTTTAATTAATATAATGTCCGTTTTCTCTAGCAAATCTGTTTGTAGAAAATAGCAAATAGGCTACAGAAATTTATTTTGAATCTAATATTCTTGTAAATCCATTCTACACATGGATTTTTATTAGAACAATAAGGAGATGCATAGCTGAAAGAGAAACCTTTTTGAGAATAACTAAAAAAAGGCCCACTACAATATCTTATAAAATCTTAATTTTCTTTTTTAAACACATAACGTATTAATATTAAATTGTTAAGGATACGTTGCTTCATGTACGGCGAAAAATGGAGAGTGGACAGAGAAAGGTTTAATTTGTAATATTTTGTACAAAAACGTGGAAATTCACTATCGTGGAACCTTTTTACAAATATTAAAATAATCATAAATAAATTTAAAAAAAGGTTCAATAAAATCTGGATTCAAATTTTTTCAAACCTTTGGAGATTTTTTAGTTTTCAAAAAATCCATACTACAATTCATATCTAGATATATTACAACATATTGAACCAATAACTAAAAAAATAGTAATACAATGTATGATGAGAGCTTATGACAAAATGTAGTGTATATTTGGAGGAATACCGAATATTTGTATATAAAATGAAAATTACTGAATCTATTTTTAACTAAGTCAGCATTGAAATCATAATTACAGTAAGCTAAGTAAACAGATGTAACGTTTAAGATCTAAGAAGACTTTTGAAAGCTTACAAAGAGTTTATTAAAGTAAAGCTGGCGTCATGAAAGCTGTGTGACTGTTTAAATGCTTTAATAGGATTTGTTAAGACGGCGTAAAAACAACCGTTTCTTGTTTAAGGATTCCCTCACTTTATGTAGTCTTTCTGGGACACGTTATTTTATCTCCAAGACGAATTCTAAAGGACAGGTTAGCTAATTTTCTCAATTAAATATTTTTAACTCAGGTTCAGCAACGCAAAAAATAAATTACAGTTTTTTCATTCATGCTAACAACCATAAACTAGTTATATTTCATGTTAACATGTTAATAGGTTATTCATAAAAACGACTCTTCAGAATGGAAGTATTAACGATGGAAGTACCTAAATTTACATATTAAAAGTAAACAAAATTAGTCTAGGTTTTTTGTTATTAAGATTTTTATTGCGGACATATTGTATCACGATTTTATGAAAAACAAAGTTTGACAATGTTTCAGGATCTGAAATGTGATCCCGTCCTCAGGTGAACTAATATCTAACACATAACATAATTAACATATAATCCGGACTAAGCCGAAAGCTGAAAACAAAAAAGCTTAAAACAGTCAAAAAATCTACAAACAAACCATTTACTAACCATTACACACATAAGAAACTTAACACGTCCACTCCTACACAGAGACTAAAAAGCAACTGACAACAGTTGTCTTATGTTGTAACAGTCTCCGTTTCTTATGTTTGTAAGAGCTAGTCAAAAGGTTTGTTTTTAAGATTTTTACTGGTTTAAACATTTATGTTTTCAGCTTTGTACCGGTTTGGCCGAATTAGGCGCTAATTGTGCTATGTTTTATATATAGGTTCGCCTGAGGACGGGATTAGATTCCAGATCCTGAAACGTCGTGAAACTTTGATTTAAATAGAATCGTGATGGAAAATATCCACAGTAAAAAATCTAAATAACATAAATCCACCATCACCAAAAATGAATTTCAAACAAAGAATTAGGCTTTTTTGTTTACATTAACGACAGTGTTGATTTTGTTAACATTAAACGATCAAATTGTGATTAAATGCAATATTTTTATTATTTTCCGGTAAAACCCTTTACTGCGTTCATTCTACAATATATGTTGAGAAACTTAGTGCAAAATAATAATAAGTGATTTAAAACACAAATATAGCCTACATTCTGCAACTGAGGAAATATCATATCTAATGTTTATTCTGAAGGTTATTCCTTAAGCGGTCTAAACATTTTTCAACAATTGTTGATGAGCCTCTTTGTGGGGTAAAATGCAGTTAAGGTTGGCAAAGGTGACGCGGGCGGTGCGACTGGCAGCTATCTCGCGCTCAAAGGGCTCAGCCAACCGAGATAACGGCAGGGGAAATACTGTTGCGCCATCCTGGTGCCATACCAAGAAAAACTTTTATTCAGCATGAATAATACAGTGTCCAATAATAATTTTATGGTTTAAGATCTCAGTGCTAATGTAGTGATTATCACAGCCCATGAAACGCCTAGGTTCCAGTAGATATCCAATTAAAAAATTATAACCCCTTACTACACACGTATCAAAAAATCCGAACCGTAGAATCTGCACCTCAAAAATCAGGCAGACGCCGAATCTGCGCCTCAGAAATCAGGTAGATGCCGAATCTGCCCCTTCAGAAATCAGATAGGCGCCGAATATGCGCATAAGAAATCAGGTAGACGCCAAATCTGCGCATCAAAAATCAGGTCGGCTCCGAATCTGCGCATCAGAAATCAGGTCGGCGCAGAATCTGAACCTGAAAAATCAAGTAGACGCCAAATCTGCACCTAAAAAATCAGGTAGACGCCGAATCTGCGCATCAGAAATCAGGTAGACGCCGAATCTGCCCCTCAGAAATCAGGTAGAGGCCGAATCTGTCCATCAGAAATTAGGTTGATGCCAAATCTGTCCCTCAGAAATCAGCTAGACACCGAATCTGCCCCTCAGAAATCAAGTAGACGCCGAATCTGTCCCTCAGAAATCAGGTAGACGCCGAATATGCGCCTCCAAAATCAGGTATACGCCGAATATGCGCATCATTTCTCGACAGACAGGTATTTTAAACCACAATTTTGTTCTTCAAAGATCCAAAGCCTATCCAGAATAAAATAAGTTTTTTACGTCTAAAAATATTAATTACATTTAAATAAACTATACTTGCATGGTAACTACAGTTTCGTAACACATTTTTCCTTCTAAAATAGAGACTGTTTTTATTTTGATATTTTTTTAAAATTTCTATTGGAAAATTTGGAGGCTCAGAACTAGCGAATTTAAAGTGTGAATTTAATCATAACAGACAGTAATCAATAGCAAATAATTATATTACGCTGGATAACCTTTATTTTTCAAGCTTGATGTATTAATACCCACTAGAGGCAAGAATTATTACACACAAAGTATGTAGCGGTATCTCAATTGCAGGGTGTAAGGGTGGAAGGTCGGAGAGTATTCATCCCTTAGGGACCAACCCTGTTTACGCGCACCGCTGCGGTTTTACATTCTCATTCGCAACTCACACTTTTGTAATACTATTAAATTGTGATTCTCTCCTCCCCTCATTTCAGTAGCTTAAAAGGTTTGTTTTAAAATTATAAGTTATTTTTATCTTTAAAATATGTTCCTACGTTTAAATTTTTGGTAATTTTTCAATACAACAATTTTTCACACAATTACAATTACAATTTTTCAATACGGTTTTTTCAATAAGTTATAAGTTATAAAGTTACTCGTCAGGGTTAATCCTGTATTTAAGTCTGAGAAAAAAATCCTTCAGACCAATACACCGACTAAGTAACTACCAACTATTTTTGATAGTTCCTGAATTAATAAGGATTATGTAGTTAATAATTGTGGATTTTGGCACTAAAGCGCTTGACTTTAAGGACTTACTTGGAAAAGTATAAGTAAGTACAGTTTTTTTTAAATTTAAACACAAATGGTTTCACCACTTGCCTTTAACTCTCTTGAAGAGTTAACAAACATCTTACTGTCAGATGTCAGCGAGGTGCAATTATATAGTGCTATCGAAGTCAACAATTACCTTCACGTTGCTTCTATCTGCGAGCTAATACATGCAATTACTCGTTTAGTTCCCTGTTCTGCTGCTTGAGTTCGTTGGTTTGCCGCTAGAGTATGCTTTTATAGCCAAATAAGCGCTTTCCCAGGTGGTCCTTTTGCTGTAGTGGTTAGAACGTTGTGCTGACGAGTACAACGGTTGAAGCAATTTGGAGGGATGAGGGTACGAATTCCGACCATAAGCAATTTAAATTTGGCTTACAAAAGTGTGGTATAGTGAAGTGGAGGGCCCACCTTAAATAAACAGTGACTGACGGTGGAAGTTGACGGCATTTGTAGGCCCAATTAGGATTGCAGTGGACACCTGTTTTGCTTATATGGTTAATGGTTAAAAGGGGGGGGCATGTTTTGAGAATACTTAGTATTTTAAGAAGAGTAGCATACAAATAAAATATTTGTATTTACTTCCCTGTGGGAAATAGGTTAGATCATGGATATGTCTAAAGGGAATATTTTAAGTTTATCCAAACAGCTGTTCTAATTCTTTTATATTTAATATTCAATACAATAGTTCTGGTAGTTTCTATGGAAACCTGTTACATGTTTTCCATCTTAAAAATCACCAACACCCCCCAGAGCTAAGACATATCCATGTCAAAATTTAAAGTAAAGTCATAGCTCTTTAAGGGTTAAATCAAACAGATTCTCGTACTTACAAAAACAAAAAAAATCATAACGTTTTTATCAAAGAGAATCTTTTATGTTGTATCTATTCACCCTCGACATTTTCATAGTCTCAGTATTTCGTTTACTAAGCGGTAATACAAAACTTATTTAATAATTGAAGATTTTTTAAGTCAATTTTGAGGTATCTCGTATTTCCCAATCATCGTATATTAAATATAATAAAAGGTAATACTATAAAAAAGCGTTGTGCAAACAAATGATTAGGTCAGCAAAATGTATAAAAATTATCTATATATTTTTTGTTATTGTATACCTTTTATTTATGTAGAATAGTAAAAACTTGTACCATTTAATTCCAGTAAAACTTTTATAATAACTGTATTTCGTACAAGTATATTTTTATTTAATGTACTAAAAAAACAATTGGATTGACAAGTAAGTTAAACTGAATCTTGGAGAGGAACCGGATGTGTGACAGGAGACAGGAAACCGCCGACAGGATGTGTCTGTTTGTTGTGAATTATTGATTAAACCACTTGTCCCCATGGACAACGTCATTGCTCTAAAACAGCTGAATACATATTCAAGTTAATTTAAATTTAGTAACAATATTATACCGGGTGCCAATATATATCTAGTATTGTATTAGATTAATACAGTTTGAACTCGAACTAACATTCACACCCATATCTTCAAGGTATTAATATCCATCCTGAATATTACTTAATCAATTTGGTTATCAATGGTGTTGAGAATATTTTTACATTGTGAGGAGTGAATATTGTTCAAAATATTGATGTGAGTTTTTATAAAAAAATATATTTTACATGATTTTCTTGTTGAGTAAAATATTATTTCATTTTTCATTTATGTTACTTCACAATTGACTTTGCATTTCCGGCTGCTAAAACGTTTAACTTGTTATAGTACAACTTAATTTTAATATTTACAAACATTGATCGAATTAGATTAGATTAGATTATTGAAATGACGATCATAAAACCACAAAGGTACCATACTAAGTGTGAATGAGGATTGAGTGTAAGATGATTGTGGCGCGATCTTGTAGTCTTGTTACTGACTAAGGTTGACATGTTCCTTAGAAAGGACTGTTATTTAATAGCCCAACAGCCGACGGAAACTAAGGGACCTACAGTTTAACGTGGAATCCGAACCACGGCCTCTGAATTTACAAATTGGTCTAATTATAAGGGTGTTCTTCAATAGTGTAGACGTTAATACACATAAGAGAACTCTACACTCACCGACCATCGCTCACAACTATCCACAATTCGTGACCTCTAAGTAGCTGGATTACAGGACAACGCCACAGTCCCAATCATATTAGTCAACTTGTCATAATATTATTATTATTAAAATTGATTTGTAAATTTACTGAGTGATGGGAAAATAATATTTTTTTCCTTAATTAGTAAATTTTAATTGTGAAATCCACCGAATATTTGAAGAAACATATCTCTCCACGTTACAATTTAATTTTACAAAACCAATAGCTGTTAATACTAAAAACCCACACGCTCTAACACCTTTACACCACCTACTTAGAGTGAATTAAAATTACTTAAAAAATATGTAAACAATTTTTTAAATTGCAAAAAACTTAATAATTTTTATTCTAAGAAAATACATTTTTGCTTTTTACCTATATCAATATCATATTTTCAGCTAAATAATGATATATAAAGTGTTAAATATATATTTACGGTGCATTGTACGGTGAAGATAATAATATCACAAAAATGTTTCTTGTTTCGTGGTCAAAAGTATACTCAAATATTCACAGGCAATATGCGGTTTATTACACACGGGAAAACGAGCGGTGCTTAGACGGGATTGGACGATACGGTGATGTGATCGCTACCTCTATGATCAGCTGACGATCAGCTGACTGGACTGTCAGCAACGTCTTGCTTGTGATATAGCCAGTTAATTAACTTTGCCTTTGGTTTAACCAGCTGTTTAGGCACTTCCCACTCAAAATGTGTTCCGGCTGATGATAGTAAAAAGATCTGTAATATTTTAAACTGTCTATACTGTAAAAAAGAATAACTCATTGCAAAAAAACATTATCTAAGAATTAAATGATCCGTTTGGAGTTGAGTTGTTAGCAAAGAAGTTAAAATGTATAGGTACAATCAATTTAATAATTTAACACTGGTCATCATACTGAGGGTAGGAGGTAAAGTCTAAAAATAAACTAGGAAATATATTAAAAACTCTAACGAAAAAAATTAAACTTCCATGTGTCAGTTTATTAAATTTTTAAATCACAAAAAATAAATTAATAAAAGCAGTGAAAAAACTTAGGGTTTATGATTAAACTCACATTTTTTAAAGTACATTGTTTCCCGTTTTAAAGCACTCTGGTGGAATTATAAGGACATTTATTTGGATATACCTTTAAATTACAACAACTTTTTTGACACTTACAAAGTTCTACTTCTAAAAATACTATAAGAATCAATTTAAAATTTAACCAAAAACCAAATGAAACATGTCTTCACTTAGCTATAATGTAATAATGTAGCTTCTAACAACATAACGGGATTAGTTAAAAATATAATCATTGGTGTTAGATAGTATTTAGGTTACAAATATTAACAACTAATTTAAACCCAAAACGTTTGTATATAATCATAACTACTGATATTCGATAGTAGTTAGCGAATTGAAAACAAAGTGTGGAGAAATATTTTCAGATATGAAGCAAGAGTGTAAGAAGAATGAGGAGAAATAAAAACTACAAGAGATGTATCGTAAGCCGAACATGAATGCGATAATAAAAAGCCAACATTTATGTTGGTTGGGCTATGAAATTTTAAGAAGGGAAACGTTCAACTTATAAAACAAGTATACAACGGTACACCCAATACTAGAAGTCCTGTGGAAATCAAGTTCTAAAAGAAGTAAAAGTATTAGGAGTAGGATAAAATGACAGTAGAAGAATGGAGGCGTTTCATTGGTGAAGTCAAAAACCATCTTGGGGTTTCAAGGCCACTGGGGTTCATATAAATAGTGGGGAAAGCGAAGCCAACACTCGAAAAACAGTCAATATTTTATCCGGTTCAACTGTGATTTTCAAAATAAATCGAACGTTTTTAAACAAAGAAAAATAGCTCACACAGAAAAAAGTAAATTTAATTTTACAGCTTAGGGTATTTCAATAAGACTAAATATCGGATGGTTATAATGAACTGTATGTAAAGTTTTAATTAACTAAAGTTCAACCCTTCAAAAACCCACTAAAAATTTGAATCTGCCAAATCTTTTTTATAATTCGATTGCACTCATCACATCCGTGACATTTAAAGGCTATGCCAATTATTGACATGGATATGTCTTAGCTCTGGGGAGGTGTTAGTTATTTTTAAGATGGAAAATATGTAACAGGTTTCCATAGAAACTACCAAAGCTGTATTGAATTTTTAATATTAAATAATAAGAACAGCAGTTTAGGTGAATGGAAAACATTCTCTTTAGACTTATCCATGGTCCAACATATCTTCCCCAGGGAAGTAAATACAAACATTTTTGTATGTATACAGCCAAAGGTTTATGACTGTCATAATTCAATCAGTCTTAAGTACCTGTCAAATATAATTTAGATAAACACAATGCCAACGTATTAGTAGAAATGGAAAATCTTTGTTTAAACTCAAAGAGGGAGAGAGTAAAATTAAAACTTACTGCAGTGAAAGTAAGGGATTTGAGAATGAGGTTATAAAGTCGGGGTCCGTTAACACCCCAGGGCTCCCCAAGGGGTGGACTTATGACTTCCAGTGGAGTGGCTGGGCATGGAGCTTTCAACTAACCAGATTTAATGTAACCAAATTGAGATTGTAGCCATACTAAGAAAAATGTTACTAACTGTAACCTCTAATTTAGGGGAAATTGATCTTAGGTTAGATTAGATTATTGAAATGGTGACCCGACCTCAAGGTAGGTATTTTAAGCCAAGTATGAATGAGAAATGAGAGTAAGATGATTTTTGCATAATCTTGTAGTCTTTTTACTGACTAAGGCTGACATGTTCCTTAGAGACTTTTAATTAACAGAATAACAGTCAATGACATATATAAGGGTGGACAGTTCAACGTGGAAGCCAATGGATTAGAACTGGTCTAATTATGAGGTTGTCTTTGTGGATTAATGTAGTTTACAATAGTGCGGACGTAATTCCACACAAGAGAACACTACACCCACCGACCAATTCTCACAACTATCCAAAATTTGTGTCCACCAATTAGCTGAATTACAATATGTTGTAATTCAGAAAACAATATATAATGTATATATTCATATAACTTATGAAAATATATAGAAAATTTACGTATATATATAACTTATAAAAATATATAACGATATAAAACAATATATAAAATAACCCAGATTAGGAAACTTAGAAATTCATGACACATGATTTTGACTGAAGTTATAAAAAAATCTTCAAAAATTAATTAGCAGATATTAGCTAATTTTTGTTACCTTAACAGAATATTGCCTTTTTTTAATATATTTGAATCTAAACGGGAAGTTCATAAGAAATAAGAAATACGTTTGTAACCAAAGTATAACAAATTCATGAGTTATTTTAAATGTTTGACAAAATAATTGAGGAATTAGTTAAGAGCGCTGATAAAATTCTTTTTACTAAACTTCATTATTTTAAAGTTTTATATGAATTCACCAGACTGTATTTTTTAAGTAATCTTTTGTAAGGTAGTTATATAACATATAACAAAAGGTTTAGGTTAGAAAATGTTAGACCAGCGTTTGTCTAAACGTGGCGAAGAAAAATAAATATTACATGAAACGATTCCAGGTGTTATTTATAAAATATTTATCTGAGAGGTAGTTTTGGCCAAAGTTAAATTCTTATTTATGTTATAATCTTACATATAACAAACACCAAATAAATATAATAAACAAATAATATTGTGTTTCAATTTACTACGAAACCAAAGTTTTGGATTGCTAAGGACAGTAATGTTTAATGTAATTTTGTAAAGGAACAAAGGTACTAGGAACGAATGCTGATAACAGCTGAGATTACGACTTGTAATCTTAAACGTGGGAGAGACAAGAATTTTAATTTGGAAGGGAGAAGGTGTCCATTGTGTCAGTTGATGTTGAAAATTGCTCTAGTCTTTCCAAACTATTTAAGGAAGTTTAATTTAAATGTATTTTACATTTTGTATATTAGTAGTTGTTAGTTACAAGATTATTACCATTAAATGCGCTATTAGAAGGAACATCACTTATCAAATATTCGAAAACTTTGCAAAAAATTGAACACTGTTTAGTTTTAAATACACTCATGTAGAAAACACTTATTTTTAAAGAAAAGCCCGTGTCATTCATTCTTTTATGAAGGGTAGAAAAATTAAAAACCATTTATCTAAAAATATTTTAGAAGTTAGTTTAATTTTCAATATTTTTATAGATTTAATAGCTATTATTAGTACATAACAATATAACAACTAGATAAATATTTTTACCTTAATTTCTGCTATCGCAATTTCAGCAATGGTTGCGGTTTACAATGACCTGAAAAACAACAAATTTACCAATAAATTGAATAATTTTTTCGCTTAAATGTAATTTTGCAAACACAAATACAATCTTAATACAAAAAGTCCCTAAAGCTTTAATAAATGTTTAGGAAATAATATATACTGGTAATCTCTCAATGTGACGTTCTCCTTTACATAGGCCTTAGAGTAAAGATCATACGTGTATCGTAATTCACTGTATAGCGTGAAGTCCACATCAAAAACTTGATTTCGAAGAAAAACAATCAAAGAGAAATAAAAAAAGTCCGTTAGATAAACATAAATAAATTAGAAATGGCAAACAAATAGTAAGCCAAGTAGAATATTGAGTAAGATTACAGTCTTGGACTAGTAATTCGACAATGTTAAAAAAACAGATAACAAGGGACATAAATGAAAGTAATTGTGAGGTCTAATATGATGTCTTTGGATAGTAGTATTGAATGTGCGCGTTCCGTAGTCTTGTAGCAAGTATATGTACACCCCTTAATCAGCGTGTTATTTTAGTAACAGATTAGCTGAAAGGGACACAACAAAAATAGACAACAGCAGAATAAACTATGAGTCCAGAGAATAATGTTTATTACGTAGTATTGAATAGTACGGACGTTAATTCACACAAGAGAACACGATACCCACCGACCACTGCTCACAACTATCCACAATTCGTGACCTCCAAGTAGCTGGATTACAGGACGTCGCCACCGTCCCAGTCATCTGATAGTACGTCGTCAGCTACTCTATGTTAGTGTCCTCCTCCAAAACTTTTCTATCACACTCGTCCAAAAGATTTTTTATCACTGGCCATGTTTACTTTAATACTAATAAATCTATTTTATTTAACGTAATCACAACGATGAAAACTGGATCATAATTGGCTTTAGGATGGAAGAGACTATTGGAAATCATGAGAATTTCCAACCTGTCATCCCAGCACAGTAGTCAAAGAATCAACTCTCGGGTCTGTGAGACTTGGCGTCAGTGCTCCAGGGTTTGTTTATTTAAATGGTGGTTTGAACTAAGAGAATTAAGTATGCCATGCTCTGTTGAAGACATACTCAACTTGGTGCGATACAACAAAAACGATCGTGCTCAAAAATAACCGAAGGTGAAATAAGTTTGTGAATTAACCGCAGAACCTCGCAGGCTTGGAAATGACGCGCTAAGTCGCCCACTAAGTCTCTGATTGTTTGGAACGAGTTCATTGTAGTAACGACTTTCCAACAAACAGACAAAGTTGGCTACATTACTTGCACCTGACCAACTCCATTATTCCATTATCTGTGAAAGTAACTTTTCCAACTGTGCATCGGTTTGACATTTACCGATAAACATTGCCATATGAACCGTTTATTAGATTAGATTATTGAAATGGCGGCCATACCACAAGGTAGGTATTTTAAGCCAATTATGAATGAGGATTGAGTGTGAGTAATGATTGTGGCGCGATCTGTTAGTCTTGTTACTGACTAAGGCTGACATGCTCCTTAGACAGGGCTGTTAATTAATTAACAGTCGATGGCAACTAAGGGACCTACAGTTTAACGTAAAATCCAAAACACAGCCTATGAATTACGAATTGGTCTAATTATGAGGACCTCATAATTAGAGATGAATATGAATATATGGTCTTTGCGGAATTACGTAGTATCCAACGGTGCGGACGTTAATTCACACAAGATAACTAACTCTACACCCACCGACCAATGCTCACAACTATCCACCACAATTCGTGACCTTCGAGTAGCTGGATTACAGGACGACGCCACCGTCCCAGTCGTTTGTTTGTATTAGTTGCAATATTGTCTTACAAATTTATAAATTTACGTAAGAGAATCTAAGAGGTGTTCCAGTTCTTTTCCATCCATTCGGCAATGCATGTGCCAAAACCATAAACTTTTACATTTTTCATTTCTCTTTCACTTACTATTCTTAAATTATTAGAACTGTAATGTAAAATATGTGTTTTAATCTGTGTTTTAATCTATTTACATTGCATATGTTAATGTTGAACGTCAAAACACATCTTTAATTATTAGTATTTTGTAAAAATGAAGACCAGTGCAAATTACTTCATATCTAAAAAAATGGAATCTTTTTAAGTCATATAGAAAATAATTAAGTAACTACTGAATTCAATAATTTTTACTTATTATTTTATTGTTCTGGATTTAAGGTGACTCAGTTCGTAACCAATAATTTATTTTGTTTTACTTTATATTTTATTTAAATTTTATTCATGTGTTATTTATTTTCTCTGATACAGCTTAAAGTAAACCTTTAAGTTAAAATACTAAGTACGATTCTTTATATACATTACCATACGTTATATATTGAGTAAATTACATATACACTTATATGAGAAAACATAGAGTTGTTAGGTTTATTAAATATACTTCATTAACGAATAAATTTTAAATTAATTAGGAATCAAAGATATTAAAAAGTGGTAGTTGTATAACAACAGAAAATTTCATTGTTGTATCTTATACAGTGTTACATTACATTGTGCAAACGTTCAGAAAAGTTTAGTTTAGCTTTAAAAGTGTGTGAACTGATCTGATTCTTATTTACAAATAATAAGTATTTGAGAAATAATATAGTAATTGCGAATTTAGGATGATTTTCACTTCTCGAATATATGTTTGTTTTAGTAAGGCTTTAAATCTGGTTGATTGGTTTTAGATCGCACAGAAAAAATTAGGAAGGTTTAATTTAGAACGGATGATATTCAGAGGAGTTTGGTCACCATATGGGACTGTCACCAATGTCTGTGTCTACGTCATTGGATACATGACTTGAACGTTTTCAGTTAAATCCTCATCAGCTGATTCTTGTCATAGAACGGATCTCCTGTTATTTCCATCCTGGCTCTTCAAACACTCTATAAAAATAAAATATACTCATACAAATCTAAAATTATTCATTAGTTAGTATCACGCCTGTTTTATAGACTGTTTTGTAGACTGGGACGGTGGCGACGTCCTGTAATCCAGCTACTTGGAGGTCACGAATTGTGGATAGTTGTGAGAGATGGTCGGTGGATGTACTGTTATCTTGTGTGAATTAACGTCCGCACTATTGAATACTACGTTAATCCACAAAAACCATCCTCATAGTTAGACCAATTAGTAATTCAGAGACCGTGATTGGGATTCCTCGTTAAACTGTAGGTCCCTTAGTTGCCATCGGCTGTAGGGCTATTAATTAACAGTCCTGTCTAAGGAACATGTCAGCCTTAGTCAGTAACAAAACTACAAGATCGCGCCACAATCATCCTAAACTTATTTCTCCTTCAGGCTTAAAATACCTACCTGGATAGGTTGCCATTTCAATAATCTAATCTAATCTAATAACGGTTTATAGTTTTACTTACGAAAGATTTGGATCAAAGCCTCTGAGTGACTTATAAGTCAGAAAAAATTATTATATTTTTTACGATAACCTTAAGTAAAACCCAGCTGGGTTGCCAATAAACATAACTTATTAATAAACTAGCTGACCCGGCGAACTTCGTAACGCCTAACAGTAAACACATGTTAACTTAAAGATTGGCTATCTTGATGTAAATAATAATCGTACCGGAAGGATATCGATTACTGAAAGGTTTATATATGCTTCCCAGGGTTTATATCCTTCCGATTTAATAACGAAAGACAAGGTTATAATGAGTAGCAATCCTTGTTGACTCTACCAAACGTTAATATTCATCGGGTCCCTGCAGACCCTAAACATTAGCCTTATCTGCAAGGAACACCCTTTCATGCTCGGCTGGTCATAAGTCAAAATTATAATTTTCCTTTGTTCGTGTAATAGCATTAACACATTTAAAAAGGGTTTATAATATTTTTTAATTCCGTTTTAATGCATTTAGGTATATTGCATCAAGATATTATTTCAGCTACTGAGCTTTTAATATACAATTGATACAAAGATTGGGAATAAACTACCTTCTTTAGTTAAGAACTAAATTTTAGGAGTTGGCACCTTTTGGGGGTTAAAAAATCACTTTTTACTTGATTTTTCTAAAAAGTTCCCATTTAATTCCCTTTTAGAATATATATAACAATCCATATGTATAAGAATATTTTTAGTGTAAAAAATAAAATATAAAGTAAGTCAAATGTGTTATAGCCATACTTTAAATGTAAATTTCCGAAACTTGTAATTTTCATGTCTTAGGAACATGTATTTTAAAAACTATTAGAGATACAGCAGTGAATTTTTGTATGCATCTTTTGAACTACCTAATAACATTACCCTAGTAGTTTTATGAAGGTGAGTTGCATGTAAAATGTTATACCTATAGAAATATAACAAATACAACCAATTTCATGTATAAATTTTTTAATCTTTTTACAGAAATCATTTTTATAAAAAGATAATTTTACTACAGCATTTCAATAGGTTTTTGAATGAAATGTGGTAAAAATTTTTGGATGATAGCTCAAATAGTTTAGGAGATAATTGTGCCTAATTAATGCTTGTTAATTACTCTTAATTAAATGTTTGAGTTGTTAACTTGTCCTTAACATTCAGTTTCATTAACAGTAAATTAATATGTGGATTTTTAGTATTTCCAGAAATGTTAGCCATTTTTAATTTGTCTATTACAAATTAATAACCCATACTAATCATCATTAGTGGCAGTTAATAAGATTAGCGTTTGGAGTTTCCCTTATCAACACGTAAAACTCTTGTAACACTAATAATGTGTTTTTAGTGTTACCTAATCACAACAACTTAAATAAATATTTTAGAAGTTTTTCCTGTTTTCGTAGTGGATATGTTGCAGATCATTAAATAAACTTAAATTATGGTAAAAAGTACATGTTTTCTGACAAATGATCCTGTTCTAGTTGTAGCAACAGAACTATTTTACAGAAAACAAGTACTTAAAACAAACATGTATATTTTTCTTCTTAAACATCGAATTACTTCTTGAAATATCTATATAGCTAAAATTATAGTTTTGTCTGTACATTGCTCATAGTTATTCATTTTTTAGTTTTTTTACGTTTCGTGCGTTAGAGAAGCCGAAATAAGTCTTATCTCAATTTGTGTCTGTCTGTGACGCTCCAAATTTTACGCCGTCTTCTCCGAAAAACGGGAGAACTGATAACAATGAAACTTATTACATGCATTCTCTACATTCCAGAGAAGGTTTTTCAAAGCTTGAAATTGTTCACCGCCCCTTAAAAAGTAAATCACGAGCATTTAAAACCCACTTTTTACGCGATATCAGTAGCATTTTGCTTTCAAATATCAATGAACCACCTACTGGTAATAATCAGCTGTCTTTGTAGTTTAAAGATTTAAATAAAAGAAAAACAAACAGCTGTCAAATCAATATTAGCCAGTTTATATTGATCATTGATTTTAAACCCATTTTTAAATCATAAGTAATGCTAAATAATAAAGCTGGGCATTGATTTATTTTCATTGTACTGATTTGTTTAGTATTTCAGGTTTACATTTTGGTATGATAATCTTTTTTCTTTAAACTGAATCCTACAGCCCGTTTTAAGGACGGGCTTACCGCTAGTATATATAAAACCGAAGCCAGCCAGCCGGTCTGCTGAGAAGTGTTTTGGGGAGTCAGTGAGGTCAAGTTCCAGAATCTGTCTCCACTTCTGTTTCCGAACCATTAGGCAAGACTCAAGTTATAACTTTGAAACTTTTACCCTCCCACTTCCTCCGGGGTTACATTACTTCTCTGTTTGTCCTAATTACTTAAAAACAAAAATTTTACTCCACTCTAGTTGTAACTTGGATTTTCTATCTTTTCTACAAATATATAAATATTTCTACGAGACATTGTTTAGTTTATTATTTCTTCAAGAATTTAAATGAACACACTCATCAATTACGTATAAATTTATTCTATCTATGCATAGATAGAGCTCAGTACATAAAAAACTGTTGCAAAAATAAGACTGTATAAGCTATTTAACAGGTTTGACAGTAAAGTGGACAGGCTGAAGGACTCGACATGTCTGTTACATGGAAGTTTGGAAGCCTGCCATTCTGACTGTGCGTGTACACTTAACTTACTGGTAACAAGTAATTTCAATCCACGTTGGTCACCTTCTAGAAATAAACTTTGAATGCTATTGCACAAACCAGGTAATAATAATTTTAATTATGGTTTTGTTGTATTTTGGAATCATGTGGAACAATGTTAATGGTTAGTTACCTTGTATTCACGTTTATCTTATATATTCAACTCACGAGTATTTTGAACGATAAATTCCTATACAAAACTACTAATGACCTATGCTGGTCACGCTGCAGTTTAACGGGGTCGAAGCAACATAAAAGTTTTTATCGACATTCTTTTTTAATAGAATCCTAATACCTCCCTTTTCCAACGATATCATATAATAATGAAACCAAATTTGATTCTAAATCTGGGGGTATAGATTTATAAGAAGATTTCGATGATTTTCACTGAAACTCAAGCCTACTTACTCAAAAGCCGCATTTATTTTATATAGTATGATAATAGTCTACAGCAGTTTTGTTGATGTGTGAATACTCTGTGTTCTTTTGGCTATCCTAGTATAGGTTATTTTCATATAACTGCTAAAACACAAAATAAACACACATCGGCAAAAATGTCAACAAACAAGGTTTAGTGAAAACAGCTGGCTGTAGTGACTCTCGAGTTTTCTCGTTAAAAGCAGTACGGGAGCGCACGAATACGAACCAAAGTCACCTAGCAACTAATTTCAGTCACTAAATATTTCATCAAAGCCGCTATATTGGTTTTGTGAGTGCATAGAGGCTAAAGCAACACAACCATGCACTCTATCGGTTGTTTCGTAAACTACAGCGCAGTAAATGTGGCAAAATGATTGATCGCGAGTAAACTCGTTTACCGCGCCGTGCGACCCTTCTGTGCTGCGAGAAAAATCGTCAGCCGTCCGGTAATAATTTTAAGAAGAACTTCTTTTACTCAACCAACACGTTTACCGAGTCTTGACTCAACATTTTCCAAACTTGTAGCCAAAATAATTTGACTATAAGAATCAACGGCGGACACAATTGAGTTGTAGATGATGTAACATTTAAACTATTGGATGTAGCATACATTTTATCGAACTAAGTTCAACTCTTAAAAAATATTATATAGAACATATCCATGACAAAAACAACACAATAATAAAGAAAGGTGACAGGTCTACGTAGGTGAAACATGATTTTGAAATTGTATCACATTTATTTGTAAAGTAGAAAATAATAAATCAAACAACAAAGTATCTTTAAATTAGGAAATATTATTTGTTGCTTGGCTCATGAATACTCACTGTGTTTATAAATCGTATTTAAGACACTGTGTTTTTTATAATCTCGTCTTTTGAAGTTTTGTTGGTAAAACTTTAAATCTTGTCTGGTGTGATGAAATCCTTTAATGTGGAGTTGGACGTGAGAAAATAGGACAGCTGAGGATTAAGTCGAGATGGTTTTGGTTACAAATATGCGTGAAAGTCTTGTCAGAATTAATTGTTATTTCAAAACACGAAATGGTTTATCTAATGAATTCAACAATATGTATATTGATATCATATATTGTTTTTATCAGTCAAGAAATATTTTTATTAAAATATACTGTGAAAAAGTTAGGTCTGATTACTAACCAAGCACTTACAAGTGAGACGTTTTATAACTTTCGATCGTGTAATTTGAGTTTCGGCAACTTACTATTGGATTATTTTCATATAATTCACTAAGTAGTTTACAAATTTAATAGCTCACAAATGTAACTATATAAAACATTTAGTTGTTGATATAAATTTAAAAAAAATACTGGAAACGTAAAATACACCTTGACAAAAAGAATAATCCAAAAAAAGTAAAGAACTCACTATTTACTGTCTTAACACGATAAGCCAAGGTTCAAGTTTTAGTGTTTACTTCTTCCACTTGAAGCTTAAAATTCAAATGAAGGGGAATTACTTTTAAGTTGAAAGTGCCCGAATGAAGTGGCGGCCTCAGCTAATGGAGATGACGTCATTTGCATTGTTAATTAATTAGTCGTTGACTTTATCAATCTTCCACAAACTCAAAGTTAAGAACATAAATATTGTTTTTAAATCACCTGAGAGAAAATATTTTTTAAGATTATGTACCGTATTATCTTTAACACAATTGCTATATTAAAGGACTTAGCAGTACAAAATATATATGGCGGTCAACATATTTTTTTACAGATTACCCTGTAATTTATGGTATTTTCTGATATAGTTTTAAGACTAGGTTATACGACTTGTAATTGTTAGCTATACATAACCATATATATAACCAACAGAGAGGCTAAGATATAATTAATAAAAGTAATGAGAATAAAAATATAAGTTAAATAACAGCTGTATTAACAAATTGAAAATAGTAAAGATAATACTGGTGTTTATCAGTCTAGAAACCTGGTATTTCATTTTATAATTTGTTCTTTCTGTGCTCGTAAACAGCTAAATATATTAAAAAAACTAAAGTAAAAATTATGTTTAATTGAAAGTCCCATTAAATATAGGGAGTTCTATATAAAAATATGTTGACCACTACGTTGAAAATTGCAGCTACTTACAACAATTTTAACCTATACAAAACAGAAGAAATTTTACCTATTAAAGGTTTACTGACAAATCTTTAGTAACGCAGTTACTATTGGTATTTTGCAGATTAGTCTAAAACACCATGTATAAAAATTATAATTATATATTGATTAGTATATTTTTTAACACAACTGTATTCAAAAAGGTTTAGGGTATATAAAAGTAGTTATTATTTTTTATGATCATGTCTATGAATAGTTTAGTTAGGTAGGTATTTTAAGCCAAGTATGAATGATACATAAGTGTAAGATGATTGTGGCGCGATCTTGTAGTCTTGTTACTGACTAAGGCTGACATGTTCCTTAGACAGAACTGTCAATTAGTAGCCCAACAGTCAATGGCATATCTAAGGAACCTACAGTTTAACGTGGATTCCGAACCACTGCCTCTGAATTACGAACTGCTCTAATTATGAGGATGGTCGTTGCGGATTTACGTAATATTCAATAGTGCGGACGTTAATCCACACAAGAGAACACTACACCCACCGACCATCGCTCACAACTATACACAATTCGTGACCTCCAAGTAGCTGGTCTATAGGAAAATATCACTATATAATATATAACATTATAAAAAATTTATACGAAACACCATTTAATTAATTTTGGGCTATTTTAACATGTATATACATGATTATAAATGAAAAATCATTAGCTAATAGCATATACTACATCATAGTTCATACATACATAGTTCAGTTATACATAGTTTATAGCATGGGTGTATTTTCGTGAATAGTACAGATTTAACTACCTACTAAATTTATTTATTGCAGATTTTCACCGAGATTAGATATGCTTTAAACTTAATTGTATTCTTCAAATTTCCTCCTAATTTATGTAAATTCTCAAAACGTGTTGACGAGTTGAAGAGTGGCGTTAATGGAAGTGACAGCTTCATTAGCATTGTTCATCGTCCTTTGTAAACTTTATAACCTTTGCCACAACGCCTAACTTGATTGACTCACCTTCTTAGCATACTTTACCAAACCGCTTGGTAATTACATTGTATCACAAGAAGGGTGTTTGGAAATTTTACGTCATCCTAATCTCTTTTATTGAACTTTCTGCTGTGTATTTAGTCCTCAAACCACCTATATTGAAACTATCTGGCAATAGTAATACGCCATTTTATAATTAGCTTCCTGTTAGTACGTATTTTTAGCACTAGAAACAGCTGTTTACTTGACTTTCCAGCGATATTTTTGGTGGGTTGTTAATTGATCAGAAAAAACTGTAATGAGACTGGTTGATTGGTGATTATGTAATTGCAAAAATAGCATCTTACTCTTTTCTTAAAGTTTGTACAAAAAGTATTCCTGTATATACAATTGCTAACCTGTGTTATTTAAATTTTAGGACTATTCAAGCACATGTAAAAATAAAAATAGAAAATTATAAAAACACGCTGACAATAATTTTACACGTTGTTGCTATTTATATTCAGCATTACCAACTCTTTCTTTCTTTTCGTTATAAAAAGGGCTATGGTGTGAACTAAGATTATAATCATAAAATTAAAATTGGTTTATTGGGTTCGGTTAGAAATAATTTAAACACTTTATTGATATTTCCAGTTCAGACCGTAGGTATTATTAGAATAAACACTCTGTAAAAATTTGGTGGTGGTATCTTATCTGGTTTAGGAGATATCAGGTAAATAGTAAATTATTACCCCGATTATTTTAAATATTTTATCTACAGCCATTTCAATCTGCACTAATAAAGAGGCTGAAGGTAACATCATTAAGAGTCTTAACGTTATCAAGCGGAAATTAAAAACCGTTGCATTATGAGTTCATAACGATACAGGTTCTAGACCAATCAGAGCTCAGCATTTGTCGAAAGTAATGTCATTATGGATATAATGAAATGCAAAATCTTCTGATTTATCCATAAAGATAGTAAGTTTTAATGGCTAACCTCAATGTGATCTTTGAACCATTCGCAGAATAAGAACAACGTAATACGCACATCAGCTGATTACTCCAAGAATGAAATACACACTAATTATTTGCTACAACCACACCATAACAGGCACATTTCGCACTGTTGGCAGAAGGTATAAGTAGTACATTCCCGCACTAGGGTGGATATGATCTCATTACCACCCTAGTGCGGCAATGTAACCGGCCAATCACATGCGCGGAACGCTCCAATTCTATATGAAACTAACCAATAGCATGCGCTAAGCGCTCAGTCAGCTGATAGACGGTCGCCGTTCCTAAAACACTTTCTTCCGGTTTTCCTCAATGAAACTAAGGTTACCGGAAACCTAAAAGATATGTTTAAGTACAATATCCCAGCGAGAAAATCAAACATAACCTCAATGACGTTATTATTGTAGGATAAAATCTTGTGTGTAATACGAGCGCAAACTGTCATGGCCGCCCTTAAAGTTCTGGTAGCACTCATATGAACCTCTCGTGCGATATGACATACTTTGCGCTCTCATTACACAAATAGTTTTTTTATACCCTGAATATTACAGTGCTCATAGATAAATAAAATATATAACTCTTGTTTTTAAAAGCCGTAGATAAAATAGTGTATGCAACGATTGTATTTTTTTGTCTTAAAGCCACCGAATGATATTTACGGTATAAAACTGTGTAATAAAATGTAAGAAAATATATTCCATGATACTAGAAGTATAAAATAAGCTGCTATAAGAACGCATTTACAGATGAAGAATCGGATAAGTCAAAAGGGTCAGGACAAGTCACATAATCTGTCACCCGGTTTGTTTCTGTGCCATTAGGTTGGCTAAACTTATAACTTACAAACTTTTCCTCCTCACTTTCCTTCCTTACCCTCCCCCTTTGTTTCCTTAATGACTCAAAATGGTTTGCTCTGTCAGAAATATGCACAGTTTATTTCGGTAAAAAGCGAGAGTCTAAGAAAATAAAACTGAAACACACACATTTATAAAACACGGTCGTATTTGCATAAAGAAAATTCTATTGTAGTCTTCACATTTTCATAAAATAAATAAAACAGATCACAAATATATTTTATTACCTCTTTAATTATGCTTACATTAAGGAAAGTAAAATAAAGAAGAGAGTTTATTTCTTCTTTTTGAAAATAAATCTCAAAATTTAAAACTTTAATCTCTACAACGTTATAAGACACTTTGAAATATATACAATCCCTTGTTTGAAAAGCCGTAGTAGTTAAAACTAATATATAATCCTAAATAAAATCCAATAGATAACACAAGAAAACTAACGGGAGGTTCAATCTAATATATTTGACGGATATTTAAAATTTCAATTTCCTTTTATCCATAGGACACAGACCAATTCTGTTAAATATAATCAGACAAAATATGAGAGTAATAAATTGAATTACATATATTTTTAACTTCAAAATACTACACAGCTTTGAATTTACCAGACCTAATACAAATAACACTAAACAAATAGAACTATTTTTGTTCCCAAATTTAAATTTTAAATCCAAGATCTGTGAGTGTGTTAACAGCTTATGCTACATAGTTGAAAGTCGTATCACGTCATGGATATTTTTCACCAGTGATATTTCTGAGAGGTTCTGCTATTTATTAAGGGAAATTATACATCGAGTAGGCCCAAAAGTGGAGGTGTGGGGTTATAAAGGGCAGTTTAAGGGCCAACCCTTACAGCATTAATATGCATTGGGTGATGACCATCCGGTAAATCCACTCTTATCTCATGCGCCACTGACCACGGGTCTTACTGCGCGTTGAAACTCAACTAAGACTTGCTTCACCTTAAATACATGAGCAAAAATAGTATATATTTACGATTTACATTATTCAGCTCAGTAGTACATATAAGGGAAGGCTATGTCTTTACAATACATATTCAATAGTAAGATATACCTTCTTCAACAAATTGTATTTAAAAGCATCATCTTACTTTCCTGAATGCATTTTATTCTGGAGGGGGTGTTGGTGATCTGCGAGACCAAAATTTGAAACAGTGACGTCATTTGGTTAGTGACGTCATATAATATAAGGACAGCTGTTTAGAGAAACTGAAAACATTCCCTTTATAATACCATAATGTAACCAGTTGTCTATAGGGAGGTAAATACAACATGTTTAACTACAGTTTGTAGAGAATTTTATGGAAATAAAATCATCAAATTAAGTTTTAGTCTGAAAATCGCACTGCGCTTGAAAAGGTGTAAGAAATAATAACGGTAGTTCATTTGATTGACTGGGGTTACGTCTTCCTGTAAACCAACTACTTGGAGGTCACGAATTGTGGATAATTGTAAGCGATGGTCGGTGGGCGTGGTGTTCTCTTGTGTAGATTAACACTTGCTCATAGAATACTACGCTAATCCACAAAGACCATCCTCATAATTAGGCCAGTTCGTAATTCTTCAGACTCCATGTTAAACTATAGGTCCCTTATGCCATTGAGTGTTAGGCTATTAATTAACAGTTCTGTCTAAGGAACATGTCAGCCTTAGTCAGTAACAAGACTACAAGATCGCGCCACAATCAAACCTACACTCAATCCTCATTCATACTTGGCTTAAAATAGCTTGTGGTAGGGTCGCTATTTCAATAATCTAATTTTAAACTTTACTTTATACTGATTCATACGTAAAATATTATGTACATTATATTTAAAAACACATATATAATGTAAATTAAAAGATCACCCAAAACATAGCGAATAGTAATTATTTGAAACGAAAACGAGATTTTGTAAATATGTGAATTACCACAGTTCACGCAACGATTGTACAATGAATATTTAAGTTAAAGAGTGATTAAAGAAAATGTCTTCGTTACTGTTATAAAGACACTTAAGCCAATTATTCGACTGATCAGTTCCAATGATATTAACGCAAGTGCAAATATTATCAGCGCCTTTAATACCCTGTGATTCACGGAGGGACAGGGTGGCTATATTAAATTCCAGCCGACGCTGTGACCCCACTGATTGGATCCGAGGTGAATTTTTTAAAGCACCTTAAATTACATTCTTCAGATTCTGGATGAATTACTTTCAAAAACTTTCGTTAAATCATATCTCAGATCCTATAAGAAGCGGAGTAATTTAAACAACCCCGTCGCAGCAGACCTGCGTACTCAGCGAATTTCCAAATCAATAATATTATATGTCAAGTTTTATCAATATCTGTCAATTAATATATGAGCTAGTTATTTGCCTATTCTCCATAAGATTAACATGGGAAAGAGTATGCAGGTTTGCCGCTGTGAGGAACACTGAAAGTAGGCATTTATAGCATAAACAATTTTTATTTTGGCAATTTATACCAACTTTCATCAAAATCAGTCCATAAATAAAGGGGTTTTTCTATTCCCTATACGATTATCATGGGAAAAGAGTATGCAGGTTAGCTGCCATGATAAACACATATAAACTGTGATTTTAAGCATAAATGGATGGATCTCAACCACATGAAGCTAAATATTAAGTTTCATCCAAAAATATTGGTTAATAAGTCAAACATTAATTTTTCTTTATTCTTCATAAGATTAACATTGGAGCCCTCAAATACAACGTACTGTGTTTGGATTTTTTAATATCTCAGTAATTGTTGGAGATAGAGAAAAGGTTTACTTATATACACATATATAAGACAAAAAAACAACATGGTCCCGGGCTTAAGACTTACCATGAGACCTACGGTAATAGCCTTTTCCCTATGAGAGATTCACTAAAATGGATTTTATTCTGTAAAATTGAGCCAATGGAAAAATGGAAAAAATAATGAAAAATAGGTTTACAATTTTAGATTAAAATATATTACCAAATTACTCAAAGCAACCAAATTATAAAAGCAATAAAAAAGAAAATATATTTGTGGCTGGTCAACTCTGTACAAGGGCGGTGAAATATAGAGTAAATATGAAAGGTAGTTAGATGTTGGTGTCCAAATCTTCGTGCTAATTGTTTGATGGCTAGAGTGGTAATCAGTGGCTGATGATGGAGATGACAGCTTGTCAGTAAATTCAATCTGTTGTCAGAGGATTATTTTCGATTTGCCAGATAATCTAAAGTATTCGAATCCATTTCTTTTGCAATTAAATATCATCGGGAACAATAACTTTCTAGTCATGCTATGTTCTGAAAGATTATAAACAAAATCAGTAAAAAAACAGTAGTTTAAACAATCATCACTCTGTCGTACTCATGTCGTATCATAAGAAAGTGTATTATATAGTTTTCCTTTTCCCTATATATTCCATAAACACTTCAGGTGGTACAAAATTTGGCCGTTAAAAAAATATGAATTCGTTTAAATAATTTTTTTATAAGATTACATTTTTTACAAGTTAACAAAAATAAAACTGAGCAACAAAGCAATTAAAGACCAAAGCGTCTTAGAGGGATACCAAATATTAACTTTTCGTGCTGTTGGAGTTCCTGCGGTCTTTTTGAAGTGATATATTAACAGTTCGGCTTTGACCCTTTGCCAAACATTTGCAACTGTAGACATGGAATGGCCGAAAACAGTCACTTCTTTGTCGTCTTTGAAACTACTTTAAAATGTACTTGTATCGTTATGCAAATTTAATTTCAGTATTTAATGTAACTTTAAAATAACTCGTTGTAAATATAAAAATGAATGAATGCATGGATGCATTTTAGGAAGTTGCTCCATAGGTTTCCTGGAAGGTTTAAGTAAAAAAATGTTTGTATTGGATTTTCTGTGGGAAATAGGCTAGATCATGAATATGTCTAAAGGGAATGTTCTAAGTTCATCCAAACAGATGTTCTTATTCTTTTATATTAAAAATTCAATACAGTAGCTCTGGTAGTGTGTATGGAAACCGGTTACATGTTTTCCATCTTACAAATCATCAACACCCCACCCTCAGAGGTTATATATATGTATAAATGTTCGAAAACTTCATAAGTTTCCATTTTATGGCGTTTTATATTTCTAATATTAACCTTATATGAGGAATAAGTTTGTTTAAAAATGTTCTACAATCTAAACATTTGATTTCTTAAGCTACAGCTGTTGGTTTACTTTCCATTAGCAATATGTTTTACTCTCAAATCCCATCTGAATCATTCATTAATGTAAAACTATCATTCGTTAATAGTTTACGTACGGGTTTTTTGAGATTATATATTTATATTTTTTATTTTGTTGTTGATTAAAAGTCACGTGTTTATATGTTGGTTAAATAAAAAATTATTACAATGTTTATACATATTACGTTTATTATAATAATCAGCTGTTTTGTATCTTTACTTTAAAAGCCGTATTACGGTTATGTTTGGTTTAAGTTGGATTAGAAAATTGTGAATCAATCAACTCAGATTTATTTGCTTTGTGGGAATTTTATTAATATGTCTTATCGTTTCAGTATTGTTATTCACTATGCCGTGACTCAGAATATCTACACAACAAGGCCGTAATGGTATTTGACTTCAGAATATGGCCAATCTTAAAGTTAACACGTATTTACTGTTAAGCGTTACGAAGTTCGCCGGGTCAGCTAGTATTGTATAAACGTAGCAATGAGGTAAAATACCGTTACACGGCAAGAACACGTACAAACGTATCCTAAACGACATCCTCTTGTAAAATAAGAATAAATTGCTTGTAAATATTAAACGCAGAACAAATAATTTCCTTTGTTACTCCAAACTCACTGAGTGGAAGGTGTTCCCTCTTTACTTTCAATTTAGTCTATTTGCTTTGTTTTAATTTGTTCGCCTTTTTAGAGCTACGTTTCCACTCCTTTGGATAAATTGAATAGGTGCTTTACCTTCTGGATTTGTCTGTGAAAATGTCAGCTCAATTTTTTTGTTCACAGAGGTTAAATAGTTTAAAAATTTATCAGCATGTATCTTGATAATTTTGAAATAGTTTTTACATGCGTATTAATTTTTTCCAATCTATACTGAATTAAGATATTTATAATTTTTGTATACAAATTTTTAAATATCAAAACTAAATCAATTTTAAAAGGTTAATGAATTTTTCTTTGTTAAACTTCCTTTTTCAAAGTTTCTTCTACACAGCTATTGATGTCATTTATTTTACGTACTCCAGTGTTTCCAACCCAAAAGAACGACAAAGTGTAAAACAGTAAGAATTTTAATAGCCATGTGGTGTAACTTATCGTAAATTTAAGTTGGTCATACTGTTCATTCAGGTATACCAATTTAAACTGAATAACGAGACTTGTAACTGCATAGCAGACTATTAAACCAAACGTGAAATGGACACTTAATTTGTATCTATTGCGTGGGAAACCTACAGGTACAGTAGGGCTTACTATAGTACAAGGCTGAGACAACTTTTTCAGATTTAGAGTTTACAAAAACGATACGTTCAGAATGAGTACAATTTAATTAATGGCATAATGTAATCAATTGCCATCAAAACTTAAATACTTTTATACTTTATACTTTTAACTGAAATGGCGACCTACCCAGGTAGGTATTTTAAGCCAAGTATGAATGAGGAATGAATGTAGGATGATTGTGGCGCGATCTTGTAGTCTTGTTACTGACTAAGGCTGACATGTTCCTTAGACAGGACTGTTAATTAATAGCCCAACAGTCGATGGCAACTAATGGACCTACAGTTCAACGCTAACAAAACCTTGAAAAACTATAACCTAGGCTATTTTGGGAATTCCAGGATATCGACCAGACCTTGACCTACTTGGAGGGGAAGCAACTAGCAGGTGTTCACTTTATGTTCAATTATGTTGGTCAAGCTGGTAATATACAAACATCTGTTTCAGCTATTCTGTAAAGAATGAGAGAATTTATTCTCTTAAAAACTAAATTTGTATTTGCTGAACATGCATCCAAAAAAATAGTTATAGGAAAAATGTTATATGTAATTTATCGCTATCAGTAACTATTTAGCTCGAGCGATAAAGACACGATTTCACTCTTAAGAGTCTACATCAGTGGTAGGCATCTTCAATTTTAGTCCCGTAAGGGCAATGTTAAATTCTGGCGGAACATACCTTCACTTTGGCGTGGCGTTAATTATCAAAGTATCAATGTAAATTCTTTGGAAGTACATTGGTGAGGTGTGGCTCAAGGGCATGACCTTTTGAATATGTTCAATATGTTCAAAAATTAAACTTGATATAAAAACAAAAATGCAGGAATATTTTACAAAATAAATCATTATTATTTTTTTATTGAGAGCGAAAATAAGAAGTTCTGTAAGGTGGTGCCCTGGAGGACTCTAATACCTTTAATTTGACACCTCTTCCGTTAATTTATGACAACAGGTCAAGGAGATATAGGCGCCAGAATTTAACATCGCTCTTACGGGACTAAAATCCAAGATGGCTACCACTGATGCAGACTCTTAATACATAAATAACAATTAGATTTCAAAAGAACTATCTTAGCCAGTTAGCATAAGTGGTAGTTTTCTGTGCGTTATCACTTTTTGGGTGTGAGTCACAGTTGATATCTTTTAATTGATAGACGATTGCCTCAAGTGATGGGCGAAATTTTATTTTAGTAAGAAAAATATTTTGCAGAATAAAATTTTTATTTAAGTTGATTGTATTCCAATATTAAGAATTCGGACTCCATACATGTTTTATTAGTTTAGTAAACGTAAATGCGAATGTTCAGGAGTAACTCACTGGTCCATGAAGTCAAAAGTATACTTGATTTGGAACCAATGGAGAACGACTCTTGTCAGATCATAAGCGGTTACCTCTGGCCAGCATATATGACTCACGCCGTGACGACATTCCACCGTCATTTTTTAACTTTTTTTCATGAAAATATTAACATTCTGCATTTTGAATACTAAAAGTAACTGCAATTGCTTTAACTAAAAAAAACAACCTATTATTGAACAAAGTATAAATATTTTTCGTTAAATATCGTGATTTTAATGTTACCTACCACCAACGAAATCAATATTTTTTTCTTTAGGGAGTTAAAATTCTTAAAATATTACGGATCAGTAAGAGAACCATAACTGTCAATATGATAACAATTTCAATATTATAATTTCATAACAACATTCTTCACAGCTCCTAAAAGAGAAACGTATTGCATAATGTATTGTATTTATTACATACTATTTAATTTATTCGCGAAAGCCTGTCTCATTCATTGTTCATATTGAAAATATTTGTACTTTACCTAAACACCAGTACAATATACTCATTTCAGGTGGAGAAAAAGTATTTTCCCTGTAAAGAAAATCTTCCTGTTGATAATTTGTTTAAATTGTTTCGGCAAATTAAAATCAAGCAGGGTCGGAATTCCAAATGAGTCCAAGACAATCCCGCGCAGCGTCGCAACGACCCGGGCTGGTGCGACAACGGGCGAATGTCTTTAGGACCTCTAATTAAATTGTTTTTGCGATTTTTCCTTTCTTGTTTGAAACTGATTGTTCTTATCTTATATTAATTCAATTCCCGGGATCTTGTAAAATAATTAAGGTTCGTTCCATATTAAAATCTCAGGTTAATTTTACAGAGGAAGAAAGTAGCTGAACTATAGCTTTAATTTAACCAAAGAATTTAAAGATTTAGGAGTAATAATAGTTAGTAGTAATAGGGAAGAAAATGAAATTCTTAATAGAATAAAAACAGCTGACAGGTGCTATTGGGGTTTGAACAAACTGCTAAGCAGCAAACTACTAAGACGACAAAAATCAGAATTTATAAGACCATATTACAACCAATAATTCTGTATGGCTGTGAAGCTTGGACACTTACAAAATCTTCAGAAAAAAAGCTTATAACTTTTGAAAATAAAGTTCTAAGAAAAATATTTGGACCTATTTATGAAGCAGGAGTTTGGAGAATCAGGAAAAATAGAGAACTAAGAGAGAGCTATCATGAGCCGGACATAGTTGCGTTAATAAAAAGCAAGCGCCTAAGGTGGCTGGGCCACATATTGAGAAGAGACAACTCCAGCTTGATAAAACAGGTTTACAACGGCAGGCCCGATGGTAAAAGACCTCTTGGAAGACCGAGACTGCGGTGGAGAGATCAAGTGTTAAAGGACACAAGATTTTTGGGAGCAACAGTGGAATTGGCAGAAGATAGAGAAGAATGGAGGCGAGTCGTTGGCGAGGCTAAAAACCATCTTGGGTTTACATGGCCACAGGAGTAAGAGTAGTAAGTAAGTAAAAAAGTAGCTAAACAATGCATGTCGAATACAAAACTGTATTTTTTAAATTATCTATCCCTATAACAGTTTTCTTAGTTAAAAATCTTATTATTGTCAAATGTTTATTACTTTTCTCTATTATATTTTCTGTTATGATATGTTATTTCACTTTTTATCAAGAAAATATTAAGAAACTATCTTTGGACTTCTTAACTGTATATTTTAACTAAACAATTTTATTACGTTATTATTATTATTATTTTGTTTCGTGTGGGCAGCTGCACACACAACCAACACTGTGATGGGATTCTCACAACGGATGTTTTGTGGGAAAGTAATCTCAAATTTCGGTGATATCGCGTGGCCAGCACGCTTCCCTCATCTGAGCGTCTGTGATTCTTTTGTGAAGCTACTAAAAATCTAGAGTGTCCATAAGTAAGCCTCACACATTGGGCGAACTAAAAAAGACCATAAGAGATTACCATACTCACCCTTGAAATGTTAAATAAGGTGTTTGACAGTTTTGGTGTGAGAACCGAACAATGTTTGACGGGCGTAATCTTCAAAACCTAAACTGGTAAATTTTGATTTTATTATGTGGTATTTCCTTAATGGCAACTAATAAAAGTCTGTAATAACCAATAAAACCTATCGTACCCCTGATCATCTTTGAGTCATTTGTAGTTGTGTCGGTATTTTTCCGCACCCTGTACAGTATTAAATTTACTTTAAATATTTCATGTTTTCAATACCCATTGTTTGTGGGAGTAAACCGAGTTAGTTTTTATATTAAACCAGGAAACGCGCTGTATTAAAAGATTAGATGGAGAGGCTGGTAATATTTAAACAGGGCTGACAACCGAACAGACAGAATTAATTAGGTGTCGAGTCCCAGACTGTTGTCAGCTGATCTCGTTAGTTGGAATGAGAAAACGATTGTCTCACCCGCTCGTTTTTACACCAGCTGTTGACATTTGTTCTCAGAACGGACGCGATGTAATTGTTTGTAAAAATTAAGAAACAATTTGATAGTTTATGTTATTTAATTTGGTAAAAGTGTCAAGTATTTGCTGATGCAGACTTGTGGTTAATTTTGATCAGTCTCTGTTTATAGGATGGACCCAATCATTCCCTTGTACAATGGAATAAATTTTTATTTCTCTTTTTGCACATTTAATTCACAAAAGTATTGCACCGACTCGTTATTTATAAACAAAGTACCTGGTGACCGAGCTTTGCTCGTTTAGAATAATATATGTATTAGAAAAATTAAAACACATTTATTACTCAATGAAAACATTTATGTGGTTTAAATAAAACCGATTTAATACACCATAATTAATATAGCACTGAACTAAAAGTATCGCCCCTGGTGGGTATGGAACTCGCGGCCTATAGTTCTTGAGGCCGACACGCTACAACTCGGCTACGACGTTAGTCAATTGAGCGATGCCGTTTAACGTCTTTTAGCCAAAGCCGATCATTTACTGTTTAATTATCCATACCGTTATTATTAGCCTGTGATCAACTAATTTTTGTTATAAACGGAATGAGGATTGAAAAGCAAAAGAGAAATTTAATTTACATCGATTTATTGGTTTGTTACAGTGGCTTCAAGCAATACAACGAATACGTTTTCCATCAAAACTCGGAAGATTTTGGAAATACTTTTTTCTGCTTTTATTTCGCACAGCTATGTTATCCTTAAGTTTTTACAAATTGTTTAGTAACCTAATAATTTTGCATTTATTTAATTCATAAAATAAATATTAATGCATAACCTCTATATTGTTCCCCGTAGTCTTCAATCAAGAACTGTCAAACTGTTATAAACAGCTGTTTTGGTTTGTATTGTTTACATTTGATTCTCCATAAGCGTAATGTTAAATTTTTAGATTTTAAACTTAATATTACAAGAAAACACGAATTTTCCTGGACATTAGACCTATCTAGAACTTATTTTCTACTCGGAAATTAGTTATTTCCAAAATTTAAAGAAAATCCTCGGTGCCGTTTTCGAGATCCGTGTGCAAATATATATATATATACAAACCTTGCTCGTATTATAGTATTGGATTATAAAAGCGCTAAGACCATGGATTACGCAAAGTATTAAACACTGTAGTAGAGAAATTCTTCCGATAGTTCAACAGTTTGAGTAACATCCAAACCGGATGCGAAGTTCTCTGTGGCTGGAGCCGCTTTTCATCTCACCCTCTCCATCTGGTAGTTTTTTTCAATCACTCGAGTATGAAACACTTTCATCCTTTCAGGTCAAAGAGATCGACTCACATCAGCTGATGCACGCCCTTTTTTTGATGGTATTCAATTTAACTCTAATTAATTACCAACTGCATTATTTAATTCAAAAACTATTATAAAAAATAGAGCATACACTACAGTATATATTACGTAAACACTTGAAAACGGGCGGAGTCACTCCACCAACAGAAACGTTGTGTAGTTAAAAACGGTTGGAAAAGTCCAATAAAAGATATTGAATAACTAATAACCCTTTAAGGAGTGTGAACGTCATATGACATCCAATTTAGATTTGCCCATAGGAGTAAGCCTAATATTTAAAAAATAAAAAATGACTAAAAGAGGGGAAAAAATTACAATAACTTGTTTATTTAATAAAAAGAGCTTAAAAATCATACAAAACTTGTTTTCTTTTAATTATTATTAAAATATATTTTTTGTTTTATTAGACTTCATATGATGTCCTAACGCAAATTATGTAGCCTACGGTACTTTTAGCATACTCTAGAAAGGGTTAACCAACGCCATTATGATTTGATGTACATTATATATAAATATATACATTTTATCTATTGATTGTTCTTTTATTAGGGCTACTAATATATTTACGTTATAAATAATGCCAGAGTACCCTTTTTCAATTTATATATCTACGTTACGTTACGTTTTTTATTGAAATAGATTAGATTATATTATTAAAATAACGACCATACCACGAGATAGGTATTTTAAGCAAAGTATGAATGAGAAATGAGTGTAAGATAATTGTGGCACGATCTTGTAGTCTTGTTACTGACTAAGGCTGACGTTTTCCTTAGAAAGGGCTGTTAATCAATAGCCCAACAGTCAATGGCAATTATTAAGGGACCTACAGTTTAAGGTAGAGTCGAAACCATAGCTTCTGAATTTCGAACTGATCTAATTATGGGGATGGTCTTTGCGGATTCATGTAGTATTCAGTAGTGCGGACGTTAATCCACACAAGAGAACACTTATCTTACCGACCATTGCTCACAACTATCCACAATTAATATATACTAATATTCACCTTCCACGGCGAACACTTCCTAAGGGCAACATTGATCACGGGTTGGAGGACCGCCAGGGACGCTTCGGAACTCGGCTCACATACTGTGACATTTACTGCCTGTCTTGTGACATATCTTACGACCGTACATAAAACATTTTAAAGCCAACATAAATACAATAAGCCTGAACCATCGGGACTCTTATCGATTCGTAGGGATCTTTCGATGTGGATTTTTGAGTGATAAAGACATTACAGAAATATGAAACGATTATATGTGGTCAAAATGGATTAGGGCGCTGTGTTTTTTAATGATGGTGTATATTCATCAAACCTTTTTTACTCATAATGAAAGTAAGGTAACTTTGCTTTATTTCTATCTTAAATGAGAGCTAAAACTTCAGCTCTCAAAGCAGTTTGAATTGACCATCACGTCGTTGGGAATAGCACTTGAATTTTAAGAACAAAGTTAGAGATCAATTAATAGACTACTATCAACTCTGGACTGGGACGGTGGCGACGCCCTGTAATCCAGCTACTTGGAGGTCACGAATTGTAGATAGTTGTGAGAGATGGTCGGTGGATGTAGTGTTCTCTTGTGTGGATTAACGTCCGCACTATTGAATACTGCGTTAATCCGTAAAGACTATCCTCCTAATTAGACCAATTCGTAACTCAGAGGCCGTGGTTCGGATTCCACGTTAAACTGTAGGTCCATTAGTTGCCATCGGCTGTTGTGCTATTAATTAACAGTCCTGTCTAAGGAATATGTCAGCCTTAGTCAGTAACAAGACTACAAGATCGCGCCACAATCATCCTACATTCATTTCTCATTCATACTTGGCTTAAAATACCTACCTGGGTAGGTCGCCATTTCAGTTAAAAGTATAAAGTATCTATTTATCTTTATTTTAATTTAACTGTTACACATCAATATAAAATCCATTAAAAATAATTATCACAATAACTCATTGCAAACGCTTTTAGAGCATCTCCTAATTCATTCCCGAAAAGGCAAAAAAATACTTTAGGAGTTAGAATAGTCACAAAACTACTCAAAAACATGTATCACGTTTAACTTATTACATTTTTATTTCATCAAGCAGATTTTCTTATTGTGGAATTACTGTTAAAGTTCACGTAAGACTGCAAATGTCATTTTCTGAGAAATCCAAGTATCAAAAACTCATTAAGGGCTTGTGTAATCCGAAACTCATTCGGCATGCATTACTGTAGAGCCGGGGCATTGTGCCCTTGTGTATACAAGGAATTATACAGCAGGTAAAGAAGCAGTCGTCTGCCGGCCAGGCTTACCACACGTCCGACATTACTTCATCCTGAACGTCGTTCATTACTTTACATTACATGAACTTCAACATTCGGGACATTACTTAACATCACATTTCATCATACATCAGATACTTCACACATTACTTTATTTACTGATAACGAATTACTTCATTACATTCAACATTATCCATTACTTAACTTTACATAAGTCATAACATACACATAAAACTTCTTTTACATCATTAATCAACATCACATTACTACACATTACTTAATTTACGTAAAGTAGACATTACTTAACTTCCCATTACATAGCCATTATATACATTACATTAAAATATTGCTATTACATCATTTAATTTCAAATAATTGAATTTTACAATGAATTAAAATTATCACACATTACTTAAAAATACATATTAATATTACTTTTAAGCAGCACTTAACATTAACATTTAAAGAATAAACCCAGTTATTTTTACGTATTTATCCACAAAAAATTAATTTATTATTATTGAATCGTTTTACTGTATAGTTCAATTTGTCTAAAGGTACATTTTTTTCACATTGAAAAATACATGATAATTTATTAATTTGTTTTTGTAATTATTTTATTTTATAGTTTTTTTTTAAAAATTATCTTTAGTAATGTTAGTTAGGGTTTTGGCTATTATACTAGTGTATATTATATTTTAAATATGTATTATAATTTATATTTACTAATATAATAAATTATTATTAATAAATTGTTTATTTAAAAAAATTACTAACATAGTTATCATAAAAGTATTATAAGTAATTTTTTATAAATTGTAAAATAATTGAAAAAGATAAATAAAGATAATAAATATAGCTCATATTGAAATAAATCATTTGTTTCTATGTTTACCTTCGGGTTTCCAAAATATATAAAGATAAAGGTATTTGTGGAGGGTGTATCAAACTAAGTTATCCAACACAATTCTTGTAGTTGAACAGTTATGTTAAGAATTTTTGATAACACCGTGAGTGAACCAAGGAGATCCCTGCCTCAATATTGGATACAATCAATTTTCCACTGAGGTGATGACTCTTCAATTTTAGGGAGAGCGGAAGAAATGCTTTATGCACACAGATAGCCTGTAGAGTGGGACTCCCCTAAGAAGCGGGGTTACCCACTAAAAAAAACTCCTCTACTCTTTAGGCTTCTAACCTGGAACTGTTTGTCATATTACAACAGGCTAGGCCTAAATTTGGCTTACGCCCTTAGGGCTTACTCCATGTCCAGGCACTTGTTTAGGTGATCTAGGCCTCTTCCCGGTCCAGATCGCCTTTCTTCTCTAGAAGGATGTCCTGTACGAACTGTGACAAACAATCCCAGTTTCCCGTTCGTTCTCAATGATCTTGTGACAGACCGTGTCCACCGAGAAAATACCAAGTTTTCGTGCAGCCTCCAGTCGGGACCTGGATTTTGAATACTATAGCAATCGATTCTTTTACTAATACAAGTACATAATTTTTACAATTATAGTTATTGCTCATTTATCCCAAAGGATACTTCACGTTTCTACGTCTACAATTTAAAGTGGTAGTAGTGAAATTGCCTCAATCAATGTTATAGTATCTAATAGAACTGTTGTACATTTATGCAATCTAATATTTTAGGTAAGCCTATATTATAGTCATTAAAAAAATAAGATAAAGGTAAATTTACCGAAACTATATATAATACAAGTGTTCCTAGAGTTTTTCAAATTCATAAAATCAGCTCTAGTTGAAAATTGAAACGTCTGCAATCAAATGCTAATCAAATCGCAATTACATGAAATGCTCGTTGGCCAAGCGACGTAGTTAGGCTTCTCCCAAGGGTGGAAAACAACCCTGGATCTCAGAAGGCTTAAAACACAATTATTGTTCATGGCTGTGACTACTGGGCCAGACTTGGACGTTAACTATTTACATAAACGCCATCTATTAACAAGTACTATTTTACTATTAATGTGTCTTAGCTTGGAGGGGGTCGTATTGGTAATTTTTCAAACCAAAATTTGAAACCGTGACGTCATATGGTTATAAAGACAGATATTTATAGGAACTGAAAACATGCTCTTAAGACATGTCCATTATTTAACCTATTTCCTACAGGGAATTAAATACAATAGTTTTATTTTTTATCGTAGAGTTCGAAAACACCAATTTCGATAGCAATTTTACTTTACCTCTATGCTTCACTACTTCTTGATACGTGCATCCAGTTTTTGGTGGTGTAAACTGTTTAGTGTCTGTCATAAATAACTATGGAAGGTCTACATTTTAATAGTCTACAGGTTGTTCTAGTGAAGAATCGTCCAATTGCGACTGGGACCGTGGCGTGTCCCAGATTTATGGTGTGACAGGACCCAAACCCTGATGCGACAGGTTCAC
Source organism: Nephotettix cincticeps (assembly GCA_023375725.1). NCBI lineage: Eukaryota > Metazoa > Arthropoda > Insecta > Hemiptera > Cicadellidae > Nephotettix > Nephotettix cincticeps. Next base: position 5,452,559 of record CM041785.1, read on the forward strand.
AGGTTCGAATCCTGGAGGTGCCAATCAGTTTCATCAGTACTTTCTAGAGTACTATCTTCGATAACCTTTCACCTTGTGATCTGTTGCTTTATGACCTTTCACGTCAAGACACCTTGATTAGGTGTCTATAGATGTAAAGAATAAATTAAACTTCCCTATGGTAATTTGGTTATATCATGGATATGTCTAAAGGGAATTTTTTCTGTTCATCTAAACAGCTGTTCTTATAACCATACTATGACGTTACTAACCAAATGACATCACTGTTTCAAATTTAAGTCTCACAAATTGCCAACAACCCTCTTTCCCCTGAACTAAGACATTATCTATGTAAAACATGCTGTCGCATTTTTCATGAAACAAAAAACACATACAGTTGTATCTAAAGTTGTAGAGTCGTAATTAAGGAGACTGTGGTATTTTCTCGGCTGTTTGTTCAGGATTTCAGCTTTGTTGCGGACTGTTGCTCAAACACCACGTTGCCCAGGGCGAGGACAGTCTAACCAACTACAGCCGGGCACCATGTGAAAATGGAGGAATCGACGACAAAAAATTACAACAAAATTAAAGTTACTTCAGTTTATTACAATATTATTGTTGTGAGAGCAATCATGTATTCGATAAACGTATCAGACTCAACGAAAAGCATGTACTGTACTAGCATTTAATAAGGGTATTATTTATCTAAACTAAGATAACTTAATTTTAATCTGCTAAGAGATTGACGACTCATTCCATTATAGTTTTTATGAGCATTGGAAGCTCACAAATAACGTATATCTCACAGTTATAGTCATGTTAAAGTCTTTCAACTTTCAGCCTTTAGTTTAAAAAAATTCAAAAGTAAATCTTTTACCTATCTAGGACGTTATTTTCAGTTAAATCTTTGAATGAATAAAATAAATCAATACAACATTACTTAGTGATAAACTTTTCAATTCATTTATTTAGTCTTGATGAAGCTACATTGATTATGACAAAATGGCTGCTTTAATTAAGGTACAGGTAAACTAGGTTAGTCAAATCTAAAACTAAAATCTCCTCAGTCAAAACTTAATGCCATCAATGCTTTTTTGTTTTTTTTAACCTACTATTTTTTATACAGTATTTGAGGTTTATTTTTCTTTCTTATTTGTACAGTAGTTTAAGATTACTAACTTTTTGTAAAAACTGTATATGTATATTTTTTGCGATAAATAAAAATGTTTGATTTGATTTGATTTGCTCAATGGAATATGAAATTGAAGGGGTTATCACATACCTTTCAGACCATGATGGCCAAAATTAAAAACCATTAATTGACTCCCCTAATTATTTTCCTCCCTGTGGGAAATAAGTTAGATCATGCATATGTCTAAAGGGAATGTTTTTAGTTCATATAAACAACTGTTCTTATATATTTTATATTAAAAATTCAATAAAATAGCTCTGGTAGTTTCTATGGAAACCCGTTACATATTTTCCATCTTAAAAATCACCAACACCGCCCCTCCAGAGCTAAGACATATATCCCTGTCAAAAATATTTCGTATCATATTACAAAAACATTATAATTGCAAAACAATTATTGAAGACGCCAATATTTCCCTGGTTATAAAATCATTAGTCACTTACGTTTAGTTAAAATAAACCTTTTTCTGCAATAGTAGCACCTAAAATACAGTATATAAGATAAAACAAGTTTTACTTTATAGATCATAAAAACTACTAATTTAGAAAGCTTTTAACAACCAGAAAAATTTGCAATTCTTAATATTGTTAACGAATCCATCCAGTCATAGTTTAGTTTTTGAATTCACCATATAACGTTCATTTTTTCGTAAGGATTCAAACTAAAAACTTAAAAAATCAAGATTTCCTTAATATCAAAACGTATGAACGTTAAAGTATTTGCTTCAAAGTAAAAATTTGTTATGAAGAAATAGAAACAATTTCCTAGATGATACTGTCTTTACGATACATAAAACATTGGTTATTGAGTTCTTTGGATTGCGGCCAGGTAGCGACACTGGCGCCCAGCCCCTGACATTTACAGCTCAGCTGTTACAAGTATTACAGCTGTGAATCAAAATTAATACTCATAATACACAATATTGAGACTTATACTGAAACTTATACTTAACAAATCCTTCAGTTTTAAATAAGTTTTAACAGTTCCTGTTTTTGAGATTGCTGGTGTTATGGGTACAATAACACTCAAAACTACTTAAACACTCAATCCATGACATTTATTAAAACTATTTTTATGTTACAAAAATGTAGAAATATTTAAATCGTGTTTTTGTTCAACCCCCGTCCGACACTTTCCGATTAAGAGTCTGCATCAGTGGTAGCCATCTTGGATTTTAGTCCCGTAAGAGCAATGTTAAATTCTGGCGCCTATATCTCCTTGACCTATTGTCATAAATTAATGGAAGAGGTGACAAATTAAAGGTATTGCAGTCCTCCAGGGCACCACCTTACAGAACTTCTTATTTTCGCTCTCAATAAAAAAATAATAATGATTTATTTTGTAAAATATTCCTGGATTTTGTTTTTATATCAAGTTAAATTTTTGAACATATTAAAAGGTCTCTCGAGCCACATTACATCAATGTACTTCCAAAGTTTTACATTTATACTTGGATATTTAACGCCACTAGGATCATAATAGGTCAAGGAGATATAGGCGCCAGAATTTAACATTGCTCTTACGGGACTAAAATTCAAGATGGCTACCACTGATGCAGACTCTTAAGGGAAGATGGACGTCCCTATGTTGGCCCATTATCTTAGCATATGAGATAAATGTACACAACTTTTAACAGTATTTGCGAATATAACTATACATACACTCTACCAAATTCAAGTAAAAGGTAAAATAATTCACAGAATTGTTTAAATCATGTTTTAAGTGTAAGTTGTTTGTCATACGAAATAAATTAGGAATAAAATAACCCTAATTTAAAAAAACAATAGTAGAAAACATTTAAATAATGATAACTTGATGAATATAACTTGGAAAAATTCTCATTCGACGGAATCCCAAACTAAAATAACTAGAGGCTGATTGGTTTTCACCATTACACCAATCAGGTGGCGGCGTCATATCACGTGACTAATCGTGTTTGAAAGGCTGCGAGCGGTATTGACACCTCATTGATGTTTTGATTCATTCAAAGCGATTTCTTGTTTCAGATAAATTAGGTTAATCCCATCAACGCCTCCACATATAACTATCTGGCTTGGAACTTTATTAGAGGAAATTTTTTGTATCTTAGCCAAAGGAATTTGACATATTTTAAATAGTAGTGGTGGTAAACACTTTTTGGGAAAGAGGTCCAACAAATTGATTATTACTTTAAATAATTATTTTAAATTTATTATTTTAATAATTAGTCTAAAAAACAGTCTTACAATTTGTTATTATTTAACAAGAGTTAAATTATACCACATGACAGCAAACGTCTTAGGGGGATTTCCCTTTAATTTTTTAATGTTTTAAAATTAATTTTGAAGCCGAAAGTTATGGCCACAATTTTGCAATATGACTGACATCCTGAACATTTCTTATAGAGCGCCCTATATTTTATGGTAGTTTTGGATAGAGCAGGTAATTTTAGGACGTTTTTACTCAAGATAATTTTGGCGTAAATGTCTCCATTTGCGAGCTACTGTTAATAATCTTCATGAGAACTTTGCTTTTACGTGGTTACATTTACGCCAAAATTATCAAGATTGAAAATGACTTAAAATTATATGTTGTATCTGAAATCACCATGAAATATAGGGTGTTCTATAATAAATATTGAAGTTGTCGGCCATATTTTTCGGATTCCAAAACAATTTTAAGATTCTCTAAAAAAATTATTAGAGGATGGTAATAATAACGGGTAAAATTAATCCTCTAAAAATTAATGTTGGTATTCCGTAAGAAGTTTGCTGTCATATGCATTGTAGCTTTTGGTTCACTTTAGGTGAGTCGCTCTATATTTCAAATTTCGTTTTCTCTTCGTGGTGATTAGATTTTATTTGTAATGATGAATACTAGCAGTGCGTATTACTGGCTGTTTTTATCTATTGTAGCTATGTCGAGTAAATGTGTAATAAATATTTGTTATGCAGGACTGCTGTAATGTTGCTAAGTTGAAACCCTTGTACATCATCCGCTTCACTTAACCACCACAATTATAATTAGCCATTCGCACTCGTACATTCGTAATATTTATACATTATGTGTTACATTTACGTGGAAAATTTATTTTATTCATATGTTATAAAGCTCGACTAAATTACAAAAAATGCATATAATACAAAAATAGATTTCCAAAATAGAAATAGAAATATATTTATAGGATAGGTGCCGATCTAATTTGTTTTTTTGTTTTTTTTAGGGAGGGACAGAAGAAATGCATTATGCACAGAGGTGGCCAGCCTGTAGTGTGGGACTCCCCTAAGAAGCGGTGTTACCCTCTTCTAACATAACTTCTTACTAGGTTTCTAACCTGGAACTGTTTTTCACATTACAACAGGCTAGGCCTAAATTTGGCTTACGCCCTTGGGGCTCACTTCATGTTCAGGCACTTTTTAGGTGATCTGTGCCTCTTAGCGGTCCAGATCGGTTTTCTGCTCTAAAAGAAATTGGAATAGCTGTGACAAACAATCCCAGTTTCCCTTGTCCTCAATGATCTTGTGGTAGACCAAGTCCACCGAGAAGTTTTCGCCTAGCCTTCAGGCAAGGCCTTTCCCAACGGGGACAGCGGAAGAACGTGTGCTCCGCAACATCGGGAACGCCCGGGCAGTAAAAGCAATCCGTTTGAACCGGTGTGGATCTAGTAAAACCATGTTATGTATCAATAAAAGGTTATTAGGCACGAAAAATCTTGAATCGGTTTTCCTACGTAAAAGAGAATTGCAACGATGATACTATTCTTAGAAAACTCTAATTCTTGATAAAATTTTCACATTATGCCTTAATGTAATTGTATGGTGATATATAAAATAATGTTAGTTTTTCACATTGGTTGAGAGTAGTTATACTCACTCCTTTTTAGGGAAAAATCATTTAGTTTCATTAATGAAACATACCTGAAACAAAAACAAACAACAGTTAAACACTTTTATAATACTGTATGTTAAGGAATCATTAAAATATACTACCCTAGTGGAGTAAATATAGTACTTAAGTTCGTAGCATTTCAAAAGTCAGTGTTCAATCACTGTCTAAAGTAACGTGAGAAAAAAAAAATTATAATTCAATTTTTTATTGATTGATTGATTATTACTGTTTAAAATATTTTGACTACATTTCAACCACAGTAAATTTACATCAACTAAAAATTCCTAGAGTTCTTAAAAGGTTTCTGGATTATATAATATAAAGGAATTTTTTTATGTTGGCATGACATTTTATTTAAATAACCGTTAAGCACTTTGTTTGAAATATTCGATATTGGTGATGGTGGTTTTATGTTATTTAGATATTTATTTAAGTAAAAATTTTAAGTAAAACAAAGTTTCACCGAGGTTCAAAGTTCCAAAGATGATTTTTTTGTTTTATTTTTTTTATTGTGATGGAAAATTTCCGTAATAAAAATATTCAAGTTATTTTCAGTATTAACTTTTCTTAAAATTTCGAGCACCTAGATATGTGTTTTGTTGGAAACCCTCTGGACGCAGAAGTGCGTCACTCACTCTAGCGGCAGATCGCGTAATTGTAATATATAGAGGTGAATCCCCATCAATATCTCTCCATCCAGGTTACACCGACTGTTATCCTGCCACATGTCAAACTCTGATGTACTTTTGCGCTTCCTCTCCATACAACATAGTTTTACCCTTCAAAAAATCCGGTATTTACTCTGTGCATGTGTGTATTAAATTTCCCAACATTAGTAAAAGCTAAACTTTATATCTGTACAAAATTCCATTTCATTGTGATAATCAAGAGCACTTGTCATCTGAAAATGTTCTTAATAAATACTGTATACATAACCGATGTGGTTACAAATATAGTTTTGTTGAAGTCATAAATAAATGAAAAGAAGATAAATAATTTTCAAAAATATAAGGTAATATATTACTTTTGGTTTAATTGTCACTCGAAATAAGCTTGATTATGTTTAACTATACAAAATTCTTCAAAAAACCGTCAAATTCCAGGTATATTATGTATTGGTCAGAAAACAATATATTTAAACTAAGGCAATATTTGTTTGAACAAACATATACTTATATTTAAGAGTACAGTGTTAACAGATAAAGGTTAAGAACATAAGGTTAGACTGAACATCCAAATTTATATGTTGGTTAAACTAGCAAAAGGTCAATAATTGATTGAATAAAAATATAATTATATTTAAAAGTACAGTGTTAACCGATACAGGTTAAGAACATAAGGTTAGACTGAACATCCAAATGTATTTATTGGAATACATAATGCTAATAATGTTTTAAAATTCGTGTACATAAGAAAATAAAGATAACAACACATCTGTTACCAAATCCGTTATGAGGAAAACATTGTTTTGTTCTCCATTTAATAATGAACGTCAAGTGTTATTTGAGGACGTAATTAATTACCTCTGGCAGGTTTAATTGTGTTTTAATAATTAATCACCGACGAACAGCTCTTAGTTGAATTACCATCCGACCAGTGTAGCCTGTTTTGCAGAGCATTAACTTTGAAAGTGTCAAAAATATTATTATTCAAAATAAAATAGGCCTGCAACCCAAATATTTTGAAGGGAATTTTACGTTTATTTGCTCTATAAACAACAGTAAATCGTCTACACATTTTCATATTTTATTTTATAATAAACAAATCTATCAAAAATCTATCTATCGTGAAATAATTACGTGAATAATTAAATCAAAAGTCTAATTAAAGATTTCCAAATAATTTTCTTGTTCAACACATTTGGATTTAAAGTCAAACATTGAATAAAACATTGCCACATGGCCGTAATGCTAGTACGGGGATATTTTTGGATGTTTAAATTACTGCCTTTGCCAACTGCATATAGTAAGTAAGTTGACAAATGCAAGTGTAGTAAATATCAACGCTTTTAGCGAACCGAACCATTTGGCTCAGATGTTGCAATGTACCATATAATACCATTTAATAAGGCAGTCCACCTTTGACTCAAGGATCAACGACCAAGGTCAAAGGTTTGATCAAGATCAAGTACGTAGACACCTTGTTACTGCTTGGCATTGAAATCAGGATACAAAAGGACCATGCATTACATTACCTGGTAAAATGTATGTATGCGTTAAAGAAAATTTATCGTAATAAATAAAAATATTTAGTGATTTTCAATCATCAAAAGTTTATTTTTATCGTATTTCCTATATTACCGAATTTCCCATAGAGAAGAAGCTATAACCATAGGTCTCATGGCTAGACTTAAGCCCGTGGCCATGTTCTTTTTTTGATTTTAGGTGTCCAGCAAAAAACAGTGGTCATTAAAATTTTTATATATATAAAGACCAAATTTTGTCGAAACATGTATCCTACATTTATCCGGACGAGTTCGTAATCCAGACGTATCGGTCATTTGAAACGAGTGGTATGGGAGGTTTTGTACTAAAAAATTGGGATTTTTTCGTTTTTATATTTATTATAAAACACATTAAAACGTATACACAGTACGTTGTATTTTGGGGCTTCAATGTTAATCTGATGGAGGATAAGGAAAAATCAATATTTCACTAATCAATCTATGTTTTTGGATGAAACTTGATATTTAACTTTATGTGATTGAGATTCATCCATTTATGCTTAAAAATCATAGTTTTGTGTTTATCATGGCAGATAACTAACATACTCTTTTTCCATGTTAATCATAAAGAGAATAGGCAAACTCCTTTATTTATGGACAAATGTTGATGAAACTTGGTATACAGGGTCAAAATAAAAATTTGTACACTAGAAATTCCTATTTCCAGTGTTCCTCACAGCAGCAAACCTGCATCTCCATTAATCTTTTGGAGAATAGGCAAACTCATACATTTATGGACAGATACTGATCAAAGTTGGTATGTGGTCAAAATGAAAATAGTTTTTTGTAAAAATGACTACTTTCAGTGCTCCACACAGCAGCAAACCTGCATACTCTTACCCATATTAATCTTGTAGAGGATAGGCAAACTCTCTTATTTATTACGGATACTGGTCAGAACTGTTTTATGTTATTATTGATTTGGAAATTCGCTGAGTACGCAGGTCTACTGCGACGGGGGTATTTTTAATTGACAATAATGTTTATTTTATACCAGTAATGCGTTTTCATGACTGATTTTCACACCAGACGGAAAGGCTTCACAATATCAGCCATAGCTGTCCGTGGACGCCTCTTTCATGTTTTCAGTTTACTGGCGTTGATTAATCACTACCGATACACCCAGGTCCCTTGTCCAAATTTGGTTTATACCGAATGGATCGATTGGTGGAAACGTATAGAAAATGAATAATTAAAACTAATAAAAAACATTTTGACGTTTATCAAGGTTATAAACCAAGGTTTGGTTATTAAGCTATTTTTTTACAGTACGCATATTTGCATATTGTTGCATAATGGCACAGTATTAAATAAAATAAATATTTTCGAATTTAGGAGTATTTTATTTATTTACACAGGTAAAAGACATAAGTCATAAGTCAAAATAAATTCTAGGTATAATAATTCGAAACATTAATTCCCATATTAACGTTGATATGTTTCAGCTCTGGGAGAGGTCTTGGCAATTTACGAGACCGAAATCGGAAACAGTGTCGTCACATGGCTTTAACGACAGCTGTTTAGAGGAACTGAAAGCATTTCCTTTGACATATCCATGATCTAACCTATTTACCACAGGGAGGTAAATGCAATAATTTTTAAGTTGGTCGTTATGTCTTACAATGGTTGGACTGGGTCTTGTACAAGGATTATTTAAATGCATTAAATGGAACAATACGTTTTATTGGTATTACGATATAGTAACTTTACCAATATCAGTAAATTTATCATCAGTAAAAAACACGAACATACAATATGACTGCTAACACTTTATGAGCATAATTGAAGTATGGCGTCAATAGAAAAAATACCATATGTACCGACGCAATGTAAATGGTTCGAAATTGTTATCTATACTTTTTCCTATTTATATGAAGAGAGAGTCGTCCTGTAATCCAGCTACTTGGAGGTCATGAATTGTCGATAACTGTGAGTAATGATCGGTGGGTGTAGTGTTCTCTTGTGTGGATTAACGTCCGCACTATTGAATACTACGTAAAACCCGCAAAGACCATTCTCATACTTAGATCAGTTCATAATAATTAAAAAGCAGTGGTTCAGATTCGACGTTAAACTGTAGGTCCCTTATATATGCCATTGACTGTTGGGCTATTAATTAACAGTTCTGTCTAAGGAACATGTCAGCCTTAGTCAGTAACAAGACTACAATATCGCGTCACATCTTACACCAATTTCTCATTCATACTTGGCTTAAAACCTTGGTACGATTGTCATTTTAATAATCTAATAATAATCTTCACCACTGAAAAACCTACTGTTGGTGCCGTTTTGAGAACAGCGCAAACCTGGATTAGGCAGAGAGGGGGAATTTAGGAACTCCACGTGTGTAATGAAGATATGTTATGCTGGACCATTACAACGCTCAGTAAGTTGCAACCCTTGTTCGTCATTTGTGTCAACTAATTACACTTATTAACTCACCTGCTTTTACATTTATGCTGTTCATACTTGCATTAACCTAGATTAAATAACATCAAGGTTAGTTTTTTTATGTTGGTATATGATTTTGTCAATTTGAGTTTTTACAATGTACAGTAGATTCTAAACTAGCTCATTAATTAAAATAAAAAATATTGATGGATTATAAATTAAATCAGAAACCTTTTAATAATACTACTATCATTTTAGATTTCACCCTTTTTCATTTTCATTTAGTTATCAAAGATACTATTGGATCTCTTTTCGTAGAATAATTCAGGATTCGTACCGGAATGAATTTTGGCTAGTGATTTTTACAATAACATGTTTTTTAGTGTCATTTCATACTGAAACAAATTAGTTGTTTTCATTACATTTTAGAATTGTGTTGTAATAAATCATTTATATTTTCTTGTTATTAAAATGTGCTTTTAATTGTGTAAATAAAAATGGTAACTAGAGATTTAGACTAAGGTTTAAAGAAAAGGAAGTTATTAGAATTATGCTTAAAAAATTAAAGGATGGTGTTCTCAAATATGAAAGTTCTAAAGAGATATGTACATACTATACTGATGTTTTTACAAACACGTGTTTTTTACTGTCATTTCAATGTGCTTTTAACTGTGTAAGTTAGAGCTACCAAAGTGGATATTATATTTTTTTTAGTGCTGATAGTGACGGCTTTGTGTACGGCCAATCTACTTTTTGAGCTCTTTCAAAATCGTTTATGTGACATGAAATATATTAAACTATGACTATTATATAAATTCAGCAATTATAAAAATACAAGACCACAAAATGACCATAGCTACGGAGTATATTATTGTTTGTAATAACTTTTCAATAGGTAACTGAAACATTTTGAAACAAAATGAAAGTCATTTGGCATGGTTTGAGTTCAATTTAGCCTTGTGACGTGTGACTATGTTGTTATTTTGCATGATAAAAGTTTGCTCAAATTTCGTACTCAATGATGGAATGTAAAAATAAAACACCCTAATCTAGAATCAAGTTTGGTTCAAAATATTATATTGACGCTAAACCTAAATATAGTAACTTGATGTCCATGACTTGCATCTCATGCTAAGTGGGTTTATATTTATCACCAATTAGTGTGGTAGCTTATATCGCTCGAGATTATTCTTAGCTTGAGTTCTGCGTATCCAAAATAAGAACTTACTTTGAGATCAACCAAAATTTTGAAACAGTGACGTCATAGTTTGGTTATAATAACAGCTGCAGACATATCCACGATCTAACCTATTTCCCACAGGGAAGTCAATACAAATTTTCTGTCATATCTTACTTAAATTTTATTTGTAAGAATATAAATTTACAAAAAGTATTTTTACAGATACAATTTTCAAACTAAAGATCGTACTATATGTTTTTCTAAGGTACTTTTCGGCGGCGGGGAGGGTAAAAGCTGCTTTAACTGGAAGCCTCTTCCCAAAATGACAGATGTCAACGCTTACTTAGGGTTTCCAAGTTATATTAAACTGTAGTTATGTATTTTCTGGAGTAGCCTTAACTCAACTTCAACAGTTAGTTGGGTTATGAGCTTAATTAATTATATCTTAAAGGTAGTATGTAAATTAAGAATTAAGTAATTATGTATATATAAATTAAGTAATAAGCCATTACCAGCTATTAATTATAATTAGGAGAATTATTTTGTCAAATAATAAAATAAATCGAAACAACACAGAATTACCATGCACATAAATGTTTTAAACTATTTTACTTTGATGTTAATCATCATTAAACACCAGTGGAACAGGTTGGTAGACTTGTAAATCCATGTTGGTTGGCGATCTTGTAGTCATGTTACTGATTAACGCTGAAATGTTCCTTAGACAGAACTGTTAAACGTGGAGTCCGAACCACTGCCTCTGAATTACGAACTGGTCTAATTATTAGGATGGTCTTTGCGGATTAAAGTATTATTCAATAGTGCGGACGTTAATCCACACAAGAGAACACTACACCCACCGACCATCGCTCACAACTATCCACAATTCGTGAACTCCAAGCAACTGGATTACAGGACACGCCACGGTTCTAGTCTCAAGAGTAGAAGTCTGTAGAAATTAAATTTAAAGATCATTCAGATATGTAGCTTCTATTGATAGAGTAATTAAATATCGATTAAACATTAAAATATTTTCATGATATAATTTTCTTTAAAATACCAAAACATTTTAAGACTCATGTTTTCAAATTCATAATTAAATATTTCCCTTATTTCTTACACTTACACTGAATCAGTTTTAAGTAACATTTTGTTGTATCAGTTCATTTATAGTTTCTTTTTTATTACCTAGTGACTACTCTCTACTTTTTTTCATATAGTTGTTTGCTATGTTCCTTGTGGCAGTCTAAAAACAACAACGTATCCAAAAAACACGACCATTTAGGAATGTTAATTCCATCAGTTTTGTTGACAAATCTGCAACATTTGTAGGGCGTGGGCCATTATAACCAATAGGCCCCATCAATATTCGAGGACCATATGGGACCTGCTGCTTAATTTGTAACTTTTAATGATCGAATAGCCCAGATTTGTTTTTAGTTTTGAATAATCTTTGTGTAATCAGTAACTCCTATATTTTCTGTTTCATCAACCATTGAACAATTTGTTCTTAACCGTACTAAGAGACCAATAAGTTTCTCTTATATTAAATTATTTTATTATTAGAAATTTTAAAGGAAGTCCGGTTACAAAAAATTTCCAAAATTGAATTTTTGTTTTTCAATTAAAAAATATATCTTTTTATTCCTGATTATTTCGTGTATAGAAAATAGGGAGGATTTTAAAGAGGAAGGTTGTGTATCAGGTCCTTCTTACGCTTCAGGCTTAACTCTTCAGTTTAAGACTGGGACGGTGGCGACGTCCTGTAATCTAGCTACTTGGAGGTCACGAATTGTGGATAATTATGAGCGATGGTCGGTGGGTGTATTGTTCTCTTGTGTGGTTTACCGTCCACACTATTGAATACTGCGTTAATCCGCAAATACCATCCTCATAATTAGACCGATTCGTAATTCAGAGGCCGTGGTTCAGATTCCACGTTAAACTGTAAGTCCCTTAGATGCCATCGGCTGTTGGGCTATTAATTAACAGTCCTGTCTAAGGAACATGTCAGCCTTAGTCAGTAACAAAGACTACAAGATCACGCCACAATCACCCCACAATAATTTCTTATTCATACTTGGCTTAAAATACCTACCTGGGTAGGTCACCAATTCAAATGGTAATCTAATCTAATCTAAGGCTTACTTAAACTGACACCAAAACGAAGGAGACTATTATTTTTATTTTGAACTCATATATCTGTATTAACTTTCAGGACATATTTGTAATTAATTAAGTTACATTACTGTTGGTGATATTTCAATTTAAATTTTAATTCGTATATCCTATCACTTTTTTATCAACTAATTTAATATCAATCTAAGCTTTATAATTGTTATTTATGCTACTGAATAAAATCAGTGATCAAAATAAAATATAAATACTATAATAGCCTATTTCACTTTAAAATATATATTCACCAAAATACCGTTGAATTACAAAACACGGGCAAACCACACTAACAATAGTACATGTAGAGCCTATAATAATGGGTTAAACAGGGGTATATTGACGGCTGAGTGCTGCTATTGGCTGTGTACTTGTGACGTCATTGTCCAGCTGATAGACAATGTGTTCACAGTCTATTGGCTGTGCATTGTCACACATCAGTATCAGCTGTTCACACTCACCGACCCGCACTTTTTAAATCAGTATTACTCGGTATAAATGACTGAAAATTAAAGTTTTAAAGTAATACAGGGTGTCCCAAATGTAAAGTGCCAAACTCTGTGAAACGGTTTATGGGTCAAAATAAAAATAAAATCAAGAATAACCTTTTTGACATGGATATGTCTTAGCTTTGGGCGGTGTAGATGATTTTTAAGTTGGAAAATATGTAACAGGTTTCCATAGAAACTACCAGAACTATTTGTATTGAATTTTTATTATAAAAGAATAAGAACAGCTGTTGAGATGAACTGTTAACATTCATTTTGGACATATCTATGATCTAACCTATTTCCTAAGTACAAACATTTTTTCCGAAAAACACTTCGTTTAACATTTTTTCCACAACAGGTCTCTTCTACCATAATTTTATTATGACCAGTAATTCCTTTTTTTACAAGCTACTGATCAAGCTGTGGTGGTATCTGTTGTCCAATTGTTTTGAAAGTTACATAATTAGATTTTTAATATAAAGGGCTATGATAAAGCGTTTTTGACATTTTTTAAAGTTACAATTTTTTAGTAATTTGTATTAAAATTTAAAACGGCCTTCATTTTGAAATGCATTATCAAACTAAGCTGGTTATTTTCTCATTAATTTGGTCTTGACCAAAAAAAGAACCGTACTAAGTATGAACTGTTCTTGAGACATAAATTATTTGATATCTAGTAAACAAACTTTTTAGGAACGAATTTTTTAAATATTTTTGATTTTATTTTTATTTTGAACCATAAAACCATCTAACACAGTTTGGAATTTTACATGTAGGACACTGAATATTTCAAAGTTTTACAAACCGATTTGATTGTTATTGCTATTTTAACAAATGGAGCCAACAAGATGTATAATTACTTATGCTTTTAATACTTTTTCGGTAATTGTGAGTTTATGTAGAAAAATGGCGTGGCATGTTGACTGCCGGAAATGCACGAGGTCTCACTGCAGCTCCGACTCGTAAATTTTGGAGTAATTTGGTTGGGATATTTTCAATCATTATCCTTATAATCCTGTCTTGGTTACAAGTGATTTTTACTATTACCCAATTGCTTAGTGAAAAACGGAACTTACTATTTGGATATCCCTCGTATTAAATACAAAAATATGTAGGCTTTTTTACCTTAGGATTTTATAATTTACAAGATTTTTGTTTTTTAACTTAGATAAGATTAGATTATTGAAATGGCAACATACCCAGATAGGTATTTTCAGCCAAGTATGAATAAGAAATGAGTGTAGGATGATTATGGCACCATCTTGTAGTCTTGTTACTGACTAAGGCTGACATGTTCCTTAGACAGGACTGTTAATTAATAGCCCAACAGCCGATGGCAACTAATGGACCTATAGTTTAACGTGGAATCCGAACAACGGCCTCTGAATTACGAATTGTTCTAATTATGAGGATGGTCTTTGTGGATTAAAGTAGTATTCAAGGATGTTAATCCACACAAGAGAACTACACCCACCTACCATCGCTCACAGCTATCCACAATTCGTGACCTAAATGATATTATCTCAGAATATCATTTCAGGAACTATATGAGAGTACACCATCAAGCATATGATCTGTTTCAATATCAACTATCAACATCATGTATCAAAATTCATCAACAACACCATGTACCCATGCAGGTCATAATAATGTTTTTAGTATTACATTGTCTGGACTCCTTAACTCTAATTCAACAATTATATAACACAAAATTGTAGAATACAATGATGATAATAAGTTAAATAATTTTCTATATGAACTGAAATATTTTATGAGAATAAATTAGCATAGAAAATAAGTCGCATGTGTACAGCGTGTGTTTTGTACGGAATGAAATGCATGATGACACCAATACTCTCTCTGTACGTGTACATGTAACCGGCCAGTGCTCCCTGGTGGCAGGGTCATGCAACTAACATGTGTCAAATGGTGGTTGGCGATCAATACAACCATTTATGTATTCATAAATAATTATTATAATACGATTTTTTACATTCAAATGTTTCCATTTTCCGTAGTGTTGTAAATAAGTAGGGCCTTAAACAAGGTTTTATTCAAAGTTATCATTTACCCACCTGTGTATGATCAGTGTGGTAAGTGATAATTCTTTTTTCTTTTTTACCCAACAAAATCCACTCAAAAAGCTTGGTATATTGAAGGGGAGTTGCCCTCCCAATAAAATTCAAACAACTAGTGTAGCTTTCTTTCCCTTGTTGTTGGTTTTTTTTAGAATTTCGAAGATTATTTTGTAGCAATAAATTGCAAAATGATATTTAGATCAACTTTAAGGAATACGATAGCACCAAAGATTATCATCTTTTAATTTTACTTAAGAGGGAACGTTTGTGTCAGTCCACTTATTATTTGTAAATAGCAAAGCTGTAGGTCTTCAATATCAATATATTTAAAAGGGCTTTCTAACATTTAGGTGTTCAACATTTATTCTATTCAGTAATGAACTTGGCAAAATGTTTGTACAAGCAAAAACCTATATGAAGTAGTAAAAGCAGTATTTTTGATATAGATTAGATTATTGAAATGGCGACCATACTACAAGGTAGGTATTTTAAGCCAAGTATGAATGAAGATTGAATGTAAGATGATTGTGGCGCGATCTTGTAGTCTTGTTACTGACTAAGGCTGACATGTTCCTTAGACAGGACTGTTAATTAATTGCCCAACAGCCGATGACAACTAAGGGACCTACAGCTTAACGTGGAATCCGAAACATTCCACCTCTGGATTACGAATTGGTCTAATTATGAGAATGGTATTTGCGGATTAACGTAGTATTCAATAGTGCGGACGTTAATCCACACAAGAGAACACTACATCCACCGATCATTGTTCACAATTATCCACAATTCGTGACCTCCAAGTAACTGGATTATAGGATGACGCCACCATCCCAGTCTAAAATAGTTAATCATCTCATCTAAATCAATAATAGATTATAATAATACTACATAATTGACAAATACTTTAAAATTCCTCTCGACTTAGGTACAATAGTTTCTTACAGAATACTTTATAGTTCGTCAAATACTTAAAGGCCGTCTAACATGAACATTTTTAATTTTTAAATTTTTTCATTTTTATTGATTGTTATTCTTCAGAATTTTGTATTTTCAGTGATATACAACACTTAATATTTATTTACCTGAAAAGTCATAAAATATATTAAAGAAAACAGGCTTACAATAGCTTTTCGTCTAATAATCGCATCATTTTTTTGACTTCCCGAAACTTATACTTTTTGAACTTCAATGACACATAACTCTAAAACCACTTCATTTATCACTTTGACAATTTTTCATTGCATTTATCATGCTATAAATTAGTTCCTGTCATGAGGTTTTCAAAAATTGTGTATATTTATTGATTTAGAAAATATTTTTGGTAAAAAAACTTTTTGTAAGCTTTTTTTACAAAAAAGTATATTGTTAAATTACAAATATAAACAACCAAATATTTCAAATTAAGGCAAAAAATTAAGGCTCAATATTTTTCCAAAACTGAGTTATGTGTCATTAAGTTAACATTAGCTTCTTATAGAGGTTGGACTACCCTTCACTTATATTCAATGTATAATTCCCCCTTAGTGTTTTGTTCGGTGTCAAAATAATACGTAAATAAATATATAATTAGAACATTTCCTCAAGTTATTTATTCCATTCCGCTACCACAAGTGGCGGGGACGACATAAGGGTGTGTATCAGTTAGAGGTACAAGCCACGCTGATTTTCCGCCATCCGTCTCCTGTGACAGAAGGGGGGAGGAAACGGATGTGGTGGGTGGGGAGTGGTGAGGGGGAGGGAGGTGCGCATTGTTGCGGCTATGCGATAAAAGTTAACTTCACAATATGGTGAAACACTTCAAGGTTATTATATCGATTGAATGGGTTATATGTTTTGGGTTAGTATGACCTTAAATCCAAAAGAATTGCTGACGGGTTAAAATCGAGGTTGTAAAACCTATAAAATTCTTCAATTTTTCAAGAACATTTTGCTGGATTGATTTCTCCCACTAAATACTCACTCTTCATGGGCCGAATCCCTAACTAACAATTTTTTTCTTTTATAGAAGAACATTTTTTGTAACGGTTTGTCGTATACGTTAAATTGATTTATCACAATTTTTTAAAACATATTAAGTCGTGCATCGAATTTCAAAAAACCCTGCATATTAGATAACACGAATTAAATATACTGTTATCATTTCGAGACGTATATTCCTACATTTGCTCGGACGAAATCATAATCCAGACATATCGGTCAACCGGAACGGGTAGTTTGGGGGTGGTTTTATACTAAAAAATTGGGGTTTTTGCGTTTTTCATACGTATATTTAACCGCAATCTTGTAGTCTTGTTACTGACTAAGGCTGACATGTTCCTTAGACAGGACTGTTAATTAATAGCCCAACAGCCGATGGCAACAACTAAGGGACCTACAGTTTAACGTGGAATCCGAACCACGGTCTCTGAATTACGATTTAGTTTGATTATAAGGATGGTTTTTGAGGATTAACGTAGTATTCAATAGTGCAGACGTTAATCCACACAAGAGAACACTACATCCACCGACCATCGCTCACAACTATCCACAATTCGTGACCTCCAAGTTGATGGATTACAGGACGTCTCCACCGTCCCAGTCACTATCAATATTTCACTTATCAATCTATATTTTTGAATGAAACTTGATATTTAGCTTCATGTGGTTGAAGATCATCCATTTATACTTAAAAATTATAGTTTATGTGTTTATCATTGCAGTTAACCTGCATACTCTTTCCCATGTTAATCTTGTGGAGAATAGGCAAATAACTCTCATATTTATCGACAGATAACTTTTTCGCTCAGTACGCAGGTCTGCTGCAACGGTTGTATATACTTACTATTATAGTGTGAATCAGAATAAAGTAAATACCTTATTACAGTGGGGCATTGCCCCCCCAATGCCCCTCCAGACCACATACAAGTTTTTTACACTGTTATTAATTAACCATCTTAACAGTTCTACGAAAATTTTTATTTGACAAATATATGTCAATAGTTAAACTTATTAAGGCTAAAACCTAAATTAAATTTTTAATTAATGAAACGTTTATCTTTTATGGTTTTAACCTATTAAAGCATTAAATTATTGATTCTACCACAAAGGAGTGTATTGTAGCTGACAGCCGCGACGGTGGTGAAGGTAGGGGTGGGGGATGATACAATCACTGCATGTTGCATGAGGGGTTGTTACTTGTCCCGGTGACTGACTCCCGCCAAAACAGCCACTTCCCCGATTGGATTACCTTCACCACCACTGACGTCATTTTTCAAGAGGGAGTAAAAGGGAGAAGATATATTTTGTATGTTGTATTTGTGCGGTTTACGCAAAAAACTAAAAAAAGTAAAAACTCTATGAACTATAGTTTCTTAAAAGTTTAGCCATCTACTTATATAACAATTTTCAAAATGTCTCTTGCGTAAGTCTTTTACAGTAAGTGTGGTATAAATCCCAAATTCTATCTACTGAAATTTCGAAATTATGTCCAGTAATCAAAAGAATTATTTCAAGAATATTCGTTTTAAAATTCGTTTAAAAGAGAATAACTTCATTTAATAGTTTAAAAGTGTTCTAATGGGACAAAAAATATTGTCTAATCGAAAACACATAAAGCGGAAGAAAAATAGAAAAGATGTTGGGTGTATCGAAGTTAGCGGAACGATCGACAACACAGTAGGACAGTTTGCCACATTTGATCAAGAACTGAGGAAATACGAAAATACTTTTTTAATTAAACAAGAATGTCCATGAAATATGAAATTAACACACGTCTAGACAAAATCACAACCAAAAACAAAATAGGTGTACCCAGATTATATACCAAGTTTCTAGGTGTAAAATAATTATGACCAAATATTTATACATACACACTATTTTTAAAATAACAACAAAAAACAGTTATTTTAAACTCTATAGTAGTGGCACCCCTTTATTCTACCGTTCAAATCCATTACCGTTCAAATTTTCATTTTCGATCTGGCATCCAAGAATTAAACCTCGTAGTAAGTGTAAGTTAAACTTACTTTATAAATTCTATTATCAATAATGGTCAAGTCAATAATGGAAGTGCTCATTTTCCTTCCGAATGCTATCACAGCCTCGATCCAAATGCACCCACAGGATTTTCCGTGTGGGTGCATAAGACCCATGTCTTTAAATCCCCTAATACACCAACAAAACGAAAGGCTCCTAAACTTTTTTTAAATGTGTTTGATTATTCCACTTCAACCCCTCCCTACCGGAACGTGACATGAGTCTGACCACCGGTAATATTAAAATCTGATGTATTTTTAACCGCATGCAGGCCGTGCGGTTATCAAAGCCACATACAGACCTCTCCTCGCCGCATTTAATGAACCGTATCCTCTCTTGTTATAACAAGTAAAAATGTCCATCATTACTCTTTACAGCAATAATAACGATAGTAAACTATTTATTATTTGAAAACAATGGGATGGTATTTACCAAGACATCAGATTAAAAACATATGCCCTATCTTCATTTATCACTTCATATCCTAAGAAATTATATTAATTATATGTTACGATGTTTAAGTGATAGGTTGATGTTTAAATATTATTTTTATTTATTTAGTTTTTAAATCATAATCAAGATAGAAAAAGTAAAATATTAAATAATTTTCAATCTTAATTTTAAACTTAGTACTTCTACTACTACTATTTAAACGTGTTTTTTATTTTGTGGTATTTAACCCATTACCTCTTAGTTGAGGTAAAGATTTTTTTACTTTTACCGTATTAAGTTCTTTTTAAAATTTTGGTATTTTACACATGAGTTTAATATATTATTGAATATATAACACCGGCGTCTAGTGAATATTGAACAGTGTCTTGTGTTGAATAATAATCTTTCATAAACACCCACATTATATGCAAAGACTTGCTGAGTGACACAGAATAATGACGCCAAATCTACTGCATAAATTTTTACGTAAATAAGGAATTAAAAATATTTTGAGCGTTCCTTTTCTCTTTTTCCTATCACCATTCCCAGAGATTTTAGGAATAAATAAACAATAACTATATATACATATCATTCTCTCAACTGGCGATTCTATAATATTTTCTTTGAGGTACAACCGAATGATAGGTTCTGTATCGGATGAATAATCGATGACGTGTCCATGACGTAACAGAGTTATGTCTAACACACGTCTGGCCAGGATATAAGCAAGTCCCTGGGGTGATGCAACGTGTCTGCCTTCAGGCGTTTCACAAGCTACCCGTAACGCATTATGATTATTATTAATTTAAAAATAAAATTAATTTAAATCCTTAAAAACTTTATAAATATGACTATTAATTTTATTATAATTTCTTGACAATTCTATCTCCATGAGAATCAAAATTTGCATCGTTTAAGAGGTTACTATTCCTCTAAATGGTTATTTATGAGTTTTTTTCTTCTTAGCCCAGCTGTTTTAGTTCATTTGGCTTTTATTTTAACTAGCTGACCCGGCGAACTTCGTAACGCCTAACA
Source organism: Nephotettix cincticeps (assembly GCA_023375725.1). Taxonomy (NCBI): domain Eukaryota; kingdom Metazoa; phylum Arthropoda; class Insecta; order Hemiptera; family Cicadellidae; genus Nephotettix; species Nephotettix cincticeps. The sequence goes on from CM041785.1 coordinate 5,473,614, forward strand.
GTAAATAAATGTTAACTTTAAGATTGGCCATGCTCCAAGTCGCCTAACAGTAAATACATGTTAACTTTAAGATTGGCCATGTTCTGAAGTCGAATAGTATTGCGGCTCCGTTGTGAAAGATTAGATATTTTGGGTCGCGGCATAGTGAATAACAATACTGAAACGATAAGACATATTAATAACATTCCCACAAAACAAATAAATTTAAGAGAATTGATGCACACTTTTATAATTCAACCCAAAACCAAACCAAACATAACTACTACAGCTTTTATAGGAAAGATACACAAGAGCTGATTATTATAATAAATGTAGTATGTATAAAAATTTAAATTGTATTTTATTTTGCCAAAATATAAACACGTGACGTTTAATCAGACAGAAAATAAAAAATATAAATACATTATCCGCCAAAACCGTAAACTATTAATGTGGCGTTAAAGCTGTTCATTGTATACAGCATATATTTATTTCATAGTTTTACATAAATGAATGATTCAGATGGCATTGGATAGTAAAGCATATTGCTAATGGGAAGTAAACCAACAGCTGTGCCTTAAGAAATAAAATCAAAATTTGTAAACAAACTTACTATCCTTAAGGTTAACATTAGACATTTAAAACGCCATAAAATGGAAACTTATGGAGTTTTCGAAAATGTTTTTCACTAAAACCTTCCCGGATACATATAGAGCAACTTCCTAAAATTTCATGGCGATCGGATAAGTAGTTTGGCAACGCTTAAAGGACATACATACATTTTTATATATAGAGATACCAGCTATTTTTAAGCAACAACTCTATTCTCAAAGTATTTAAAATAATAAATATAAGTTTGGGTAGCAAAAAGTCTTCCCTCAAACATATGAGTTGTTGGTACACATTTAACACTAATGACCTAATTAATTGTCAGTTCGTATAAATAAATAATGTAAACATAAACATTATTCGTTTTGCTTACGTCATACCTATCTTGCTTCTAGATTCGACCCACATTAATCCAAACAATCTTATCTGATACAACCCAATTTATACTAATTTTTCATTTATACCCCCCATATTTATCGCCATTTTAAAAATTCTTACCAAGAAAATCTATATTATTAGACCTAAAGTTCACTTAAAATTGCAGAACAATCACCAAAGAAAAATAATAAAAAGTAAAGCATAATAGTTAAATTAGAAAATGTCTAAATATTTTTCCAATTATTAGACCAATCCAAAACTCAAAATTTCAGTTTTTGTTTTTTTTCTAATCAGTGTTTCCCAAAATGTGATACGGGTTAAGTTGTAAAATACGGGTGCGTTTTGTTCTAATTTAAACAATTGAAGTGAATGACAATAAGCGACCAGGCTGTGGCTGTATGCGGGTTGTACCGACGGTACGGGTACAAATACCACACAAAATATTAGAATACTTATGTTTATCATTTTCCGTATTCTTTAGACGACAAACAAGTGCTTATTTGAAAGTGAGTTTGAGTGAAAGGAAACTACGAAAAGCAATACGTGTGGCAATTTTTTGTGTTCACAATTTGTTTCTTAATTTTGATCAGAATCTTTTATTTAGGTATTTTAAAATTCCACCAATATACTGTATTTGAATATTTAAAGTTTTACAAGAGCTCAAAAACCATTATTTACTTTATTATTATGCCTTGCCCAACCCTATTAAGTTCTGTAATGTCATTAAATACCCATAAATATCCTTCAAAACCCTAGTATACTCTCAGCACAAAATTGGCTCTTTTAGTGCATACCTTTCACAGATCAATTAATTAAAAGCTATTAGAATTAAACTAGAACACGTTTATATTTAGTCAACTCGTAAGGAAAGTATTACAGGGTGGGAATCTTTTTATCTTAATAGTTAGCATTTCGGACTTCAACAAAACAGGTAACTGGTTATATTCCCGGGATGTCCATAAACATTTTAGGGATTTGGACACTTTCAAATAAAGAATGATCGTATCTACTTTCCTAAAATAGTTTAGGTCATGGATATGTCTAAAGGAAATGTTTTCAGTTCATCTAAACAGCTGTTCTTAAAACCATATGACGGCACTTCCGGTAAACACTTCCGCTTCACTTTTTGCGTTCCACAAATCTGCTTAACCTCCCTTCCCCAGAGCTTTGATCTAAAAACCTAGAAAAAGACACCAAAAATCTTGCATTAATAAGATCTTAAGAGGAACATGGATGAAATTCCTTTGTAATAATTTCTTTGTATTTTTAAAAATGAATTTATCCTACTTAGTTTACATTTTTAAGTACGATTTTATTTAATTTTTATTACTTAAATACAACATAACTAATTGGAAATATAAAACTAAGAAAAAATCTTGATTACACGACTATGTTTAGAAAAATACAAATAAATATTAAAAATATAAACCTGCAACACTTTGATTCATCGGTTAAAACATTTATTTATGAACTCTACTAATAGCCTCAGTCTGGACAGCCCTACCTCTGTAAAATTAATTCTGCTAACGTGACAATAACGCATCGGGGTGGTTTTCGACCAAATTTTATTTAAAGTTGTCCTGTGAGATTCGACAATCCATCATATCTGTTAAATTTCATTTGTAAAAAAGTCAGCGCATGTTGAAATCATGAAATGAAATGAAATTGAACAAGGGTTTTGTTGAGTTATTTTCATTAGAAATGTGTTTTAATAAACCCCGAATGTCACGGAAATTCAGTTTTGGCCTAAATTCAGTTTTGGCATTAGTATTTAATCTATTTATATACCGATTGTCCAGCCTAAAGTTTTATAGTTTTTTTTTAATTTTATATCGAAGAGTAAACTCCTAATAGGGGACTTTGGTCATTTTTAATGCTGCTTTCAGGTATTTAAATTTTCGAAAGTCTCCGTGATTTTTTGTTTTGTTTTTTTTTATTTGTTTTTCTTTACGGAACGCCCTGTTTTTGTTATTATTTTAGATTGAAAACAGGTTTTTTAAAACGTTTATATATGTTTTTATGGTTATAATGTTGTTAAAGTGTTTATATTCTTACTATTTTTCATTTAATCTTACCAATCAGGATTTTGAACACTTAAGCTTAAATTTTACTGTAACAGTTTCAACGTGTAATATTGATTCAGGCCTCATGATTCTTTGCGAAACGGCGAAAATAGTCTTAAAAATGCTCTATAGCCTGATTGGTTAGGTAATGAAAAAATACCACGAATAAAAACGTTTTTAAATCACTATTTCTATCTAAAATTATAATAAATTATAGAGTGTCCCTTAACAAAAATTTAGGATGATCGCCATATCGGAAAAATGGCGGGAAAATTAGAAAATTAAAGTACTTACCTAAAAGAAGCATGAAAAAATGGAGTCCCTAATAAGACGTTTACTCTCAGACATAATATAAAAAAGTTTTTTTATTCATAATATGCCTCCTGGATTGATTAATTTACTGTAATAAAAAATAGGTTACAAACTTGACGTCAATAAATCCTTGAATGATCGTACTGAATCCTTATAACTATTAAAATTTCTCGTGTCGAAAGAGGATTTGAAAATGAGGCCATAACCCCGAGACTATAGTAATCTTAAAACTATTCAAGGATTAAATGACAACAATGTTATAACTTATTTTTTATTCTAGTAAAAAAGTTAGTTTTTGGAAAACTTTAGGTAGGCCTGTGCTTAGTAGGTTTATATATGGGTTCTTTATAATTTCAAATATTGGCTTAAACAAAAAACAAAATATCTAAAAATGTGGAAAACTAACTTTAATGTATCTTCGTATAATTTTTTTAAATACATAATTTAGATAAAATACATGCCAAAAATATTATCATATAATGAATCAGGAAATCTAGATGTTATTGTTTGTATCAGGTAATAATATAATAATTACCAATTATTGGTAAAAAAATTAATGAAAATTAAGATTTAGAAAAGTGTGAATTTAATGAATGAACGGTGGCGATATCTGTTGGCGGTAACCATAAACCACGTGTGTTGGATACGACACGATGTGTCCAGTATATTGTATTATTGTCCCATCACCAGATGGCGTTGAGTATTCTATGTAATCACAAACATCCATTTCCTGGCCAGGCTACAAGACATGTCATTAAGACTTTTGTTTCTAAACATTATTATCATGGATATGTTTACTCATGTTGGCGATTTTTAAGATGAATAATAATTTTCTAAAACCATCAGATTTGATTGAATTTAAAAAAATTGAATTATTTGTTTATGTTTTTTTTATGTATTATGTTTATCCTTTATGCGTTGCCAAACTACTCATCCGATCCTTAATCCTATGAAATTTAGGAAGTTGCTCTATATGTGTCCGGGAAGGTTTTAGTGAAAAAATATTTTCGAAAACCCCATAAGTTTCCATTTTATGGCGTTTTAAATTTATAATGTTAACTTAAGGGAGAGTAAGTTTGTTTACAAATTGTCTACAATGAAAACATTTGATTTCTTAGCTACAGCTGATTGGTTTACTTTCCATTAGCAATACCGTATGCTTTACTATCCAATGCCATCTGAATCATTCATTAATGTTAAACTATGAAGTAAATGTGTACTGTAAAAAATGAACAGCTTTATTCACCACGTTAATAGTTAACGGTTTTGGGGGATTATGTATTTATATTTTTATTTTCTGTCTGATTAAAGTCACGTGTTTATATGATAATTACAATGTTTATATTATTACGTTTATTATAATAATCAGCTGTTGTATATCTTTCCTATAAAAGCCGTATTACAGTTAGGTTTCGTTTGGGTTTGGATTGGATTTGAAAATTGTGAATTAATCCACTCAGATTTATTTGTTTTATGGGAATGATATTAATATGTTTTATCGTTTCAGTATTGTTATTCACTATGCAGCGACCCAGAATATATAACCTTTCACAATGAAGCCGTATTGCTATTCGACTTCAGAACATGGCCAATCTTAAAGTACTGTGATTACGAAGTTTATATCGGGTCAGCTTGTATTGAATTTTTATTATAAAAGAATAAGAACAGCTGTTTAGATGTACTGGAACCATTCCCTTTAGACATATCCATGATCTAACCTATTTCCCACAGGGAGGTAAATATAAACATTTTTGCGTATGTTTTTTACACTTTTCAGCATTTGGATGGGGTGAAATCACCGGTTCCGTTACTATTTAACGTGGACCAGCTATTTATATTCTTCATTCATTAATAGCCTAATGGCGAAAGGTGAAAATTGATTCAAGTTTAACGCTTGCTGAAATACATTTTTATCTTTAATTGACTACCTTGTTTAATAAATTCTGATCAACAGAAAGGTTTTACAAGAATAGGGCCTTGTTTGTGAAGCGCTGCATTGTCTGACTTTAAACACATCCCCTGATAATGATTTTTTTACAAATGTATCTTTTTCTCAGGAACGAAAATATATATATCGATAATTTTTAAAACTTTCTAGTACTCGAGTAATAGGCTTTTAACCAAGTGAAGGATATTTTAATATGTGGTTTAGATAATTTATATTAAAAAATTGTAAAATTTAAATTAAAAATATTAGTATAATGTATTTTGGAAAACCATACTCTTGGGTTAAAGAGAAAAACATGTATTTTAAGCAATCAACACATTAAGACTGTAGCTTTTATGGTTTCTCAGAAAAATATATATAAAGTTGTCAAATTTAACATGGAGAAGATACTCGAGTTCGACTCCCCTTTTAATTTTTCAAATACTATGTAGTAAATAAAACGAAATCATTATAACTAAAACCTACTTTATTACCTAAAACTAACAATTTAAAGTATTAATATTAATGTTCTCTCCTAGTTATTTACTATGAAAAGATTCTACCACCATTTTTACGAATATAAAATTCTAAAGAGCTTTTAATCAAAAACTAATTCATTTAAACCTGTCTAAAGCGTGACTGAGTAATACTAATACTGTGACGTAACTGATACCTGATTATGATACTGCTTTACAGAATGGTTCAAAACTAATCTGTTCCACTTAACACTCTGTCAGATTCAGTTTCAACCAACAACCAAACCACTTTACTGTAGCTGGTAATTGTTGTCTGCCAAATTAGGAATTGGCCGACTTCAAAACGTAAACTCATTCAAAACATGAATTATAAAGCATAGTTGTTGATATGGATATGTCTTAGCTCTGGGAGGGGGTGTTTGTAAGAGGGAAATTTGAAACAGGTTTCCATAAAAATTACTAGAGCTATTGTATTAATTTTTTTACATATAATAATAAGAACAGCTGTTTGGACGAACTGAAAACATTCCCTATTTCCCATAAGGATAAATACAAACATTTTTAATTAATATTAAGTATATTGATATGGATATGTCTTAGCTCTGGGGGGGAGGGTATTGCTGATTGGAAAGATGGAAAACATGTAACAGGTTTCCATATAAACTACCAAAACTATTGTATTGAATTTTAAATATAAAAAATAAGAACAGCTGTTAAGATGAACTTAAAACATTCCCCTTAGACATATCCATGATCTAACCTATTTCCCACAGGGAAGTAAATAAAAACTTTTTTGCCTAGATTTATAGTTAAATCTAGCAGTTAGCACGGCATTTCTATGGGTTGTAGGATGTTAAAAGATCGTCATGAGAAAATATAATATAAAGGAAATATATAATATAAACCTGAAAAAACAGATAAATAAAATTAAAAAAGAATTTTTAGCTATATTATTTACAAATAATTTACAATTAATTGTATGAATTAGAAATTTTATATCATTTGTCAAATTATTTATAAAATAACTATCATTTTTAGTATAGAACCAAATTTGAAATAGGTTTAAAATCAATATTTAATGTAAAGAAACTAAAATTGATTTCAATTTGACTTTTATTTTTCTGTTGGTTATTTCTATCTATAAAATCATATACATATGGTATACAAAATTTGTTTGTGAAACTTAAAAAATATGTCTACATATTTCTCAAAACTGAGGGTATAAAAGCCCATTAGTCTATTGTTATAGTACCTGTTTTCAGTTTAAAATAAACAAAAACCATCTCCAAAATATATAGAAAAGTGATATTGAGTTATAACTCTGTTATAAACTGCTCTCCTTTTAACTTGAAAGCGTAACAAATGTGTGACAAAACGTGATTGTTTAGCGTTACATCAAGACAGAAGAACATACAAAAGAAAATAGATTTAAGACTAACTCCGGCTTTTCTGCGTTATAAAATGGAGAAATAACCAAAAATATTGTATTTCCAAGCAATATAGACAGAACTCTAATTTGTTTTTATTAAAAATAAAATCTTTAGTTACTGTTATATTTAGAGTACATTTAAAATTTTGACTTGAAATTTCTAAATAATGTAAACTTGTGTGATTTCTACTTAAATAATTTTTTTCAAAGGGAAAACAAGAACTAATTTTTGGAAATTTATCCTAAAAAAATTGTTTCATACAATATACGAGGAGTAGTTAAAATTTATAAAATTAAAATAATAAATTTAGAAATATTAAACTTTATTGCAACTATTTCTTGGTACACAATGTATATAATTTTTTCTGTATTATTTACTTATTGCCAAAAGCCAAACTAAACACCCAAAACCTAGCACGTTAGCAAGTTCTCAGAAATATAACAAGGTGAAAAGTTTTCACTGGTTGCAAAATATACCGCCCCTGTCAGACGTGGGTGATGAGACCTCAAAGTTTCCACCTTTATTATAACTTTTGCACGCGTTACAATATTACAGTCTTCCACTCTGTTTTCGAGTTGTTATACTCAAGGTTATTAGGTTGAAATAAAAATGTTGTTGCTCACAAGAGATATTTTTTGTAAATACAAAAGTATGCATTTGGCAAAATTACAATTTTACAAGTTCTGTGTACTTACGAATATGAATTTTTGTATACTGTATTGCTGTTCTATGTCAATGTGTTGGTAAAAGGAGTAATCCACGAATATAAAAAAGTAGATAGTTATTATTAAAAAAAAATTAGATATATGGTAGATAACAAATATAAAAATTTTAAACAGTAGGTCCCTTAGATTACAATTTTACAAGTTCTGTGTACTTACGAATCTATATTTATGTATACTGTATTGGTATTCTATGTCAATATGTTAATAAAATGAGTAATCCATAATTATAGGTAAGTAGATAGTTATAATTTAAAAAAAGATTAGATATGTAGAAGATAACAAATATAAAAATGTTTATATTTACTTCCCTATGGGAAATAGGTTAGATCATAGATATGTATAAACGTAATTTTTTCACTTCATCTTAACAGCTGTTCTTATTATTTTATAACAAAAAAATCAATAAAATAGCTCTGGTAGTTTCTATGGAAACCTGTTACATATTTTCCATCTTTAAATTTGCCAACAACCACCCCCAGAGCTAAGACATATCCATGTCAAAAGATATATCGAGATAAATTTATTAAAAAAATATGCACGTTATTAAATATTGTTTATTTGAAATATGTTTTATGTTCTTTATGATAATTTCCTCATGAGGCTTCTCAAAGTACAATTTAAGAAGTCAAAACACAAATGTTTACCTCCATAAAATACGACTGACTTTTTTCTTCGTCAAATATAAATTTCTCCCATAATATAATTTAATCCCTCCTATATAATTTTTTCATATTAAAATAGTTCTATAAAAAATTAACTCTATTGTTTCTGATGTGTACCTTTTTACTGTTAAATGTCATTTTAAGATCAGCTTCTAATCCTTTTGATGAGGTTACTTGTGTTGACTTCCGAAGTGAATTTTTCATTGTGCCCACATATTTCTCCACTTGACCATTAAAACGGAAGAACAGTATGGAAAAGTGGAAGAGTCCTCAAGAGATTAGGAAGACGTGTTTGGCAGATAGAAGCGGGTGCATTTTTAAAAAACATGCTGACCAACTTAAATACCTTCCTCCATAATCCGTGCCTTACTCGACGGGGAGGTGATGTGTATCTGTTTACTGTTAAATGTCATTTTAAGATCAGCTGATAGTTTTGGTTGTTGTGTTTTGTTTTGTAAACACTGGGATTTGAGGAATAAAGGTTTCTTGAATTAATCTATTTGTGAATATACAAAAGTTTCATATCTTGTTTAGAGGAGATTTTGATAAAACATTTCTTCCTAAATCCAGTGAAAACATAAATATTCAAATATATCCGTAAAATGTTGATGGTCTTAAGGAAGACGAGAGGGGCAATGCGGCAAGGGGGATGTCGGCGCCAGCTCCCTCGGCCGTGCCAACCCCGGGTGGAGGGGGGTCGGTCCGCCACGGCACTATTCACCCTTAGCCAACGCTCACCATATTTTGGATTAGATACTATCTCAAATTACCCTGAAACTTGTCAACTTCACCGTAAGTCACTCATTCTCAATTTACTCTCATTCCATTCAAAATATGAATTTCAACGAGATTGTCAAAAACGTGTAACACTAATTATCTATATTTATAAAAGAGGATGTTTGCATGTATATTTGTATGTTTGAAGTTTAAGCACTCGAAAACCGTTGGACGATTTGCCATGAAAAGTGGTACACTTAAAGGTAAAATTTAATGGAGAAGGTTTATGGATCATCAACTTTGTTGTAGCTCAATTGGGTTTCTTCCAAGAAGTCCAAAAAAGATCCCGTACCATGAAACCAGAACTTTGTTTGCATTATAATTATTTCCTTTGCAACAGATGATTGCTTTACTATATCCGTTAGTTGAACATACACTCGACAAATGGAAGCACTTGCATTTGTTTATGTTTTTTATTTTGTTTACATTTTGGTTTTAAAGTTATGCGAGTGACTAAAGAGTTTACATTTTTAACTGTGACTTATTCTTGCACGTTTGCCACCATTAACTGTATTCTAATTACTAAAGACCGACAACAACCACAGGGGCCTGGGGGCGGAGCCCCCATCGAGCGAAGCTAGTAATATATAAAAAAACTATGTACTCCTTCTCCGAGGTAGCGGGGCAACATAAAATAGCGGGCGCTCAGGACTAGAGTTGGGGTAGTACTGATTTTTTGGTATCAATAAAGTTTCTACACCTCCAGAAACGTTGTGTAAGTTAAAAACACAGACGCGTTGGAAAATTTCAATAAAAGATATTGAATACAGTAGAACTCCAATTATCCGAACTCCGACTATGCGAATCGACGATTATACGAATCACTTTCAGAAAAAAATTTGTCCAAAAAAGTCTAAGTGTGCTATTATTCTTCCCTCCGCGAAGCCAGTTTTTGCGTGTAAAATGTAAGTACATTTTATTTATATTTAAAACATGTGAAAATATCATGTTTCTTACATTTAATTCGATAAAAAATAGTGCAATATCAAAACGTAGCTTCTTTTCTCTCTAATGGCAATTTAAAAAAAAAACTCCGATTATCCGAATATTTGATTATCCGAATGGGTCCCGGTCCCCATTAATTCGGATAATTGGAGTTCTACTGTAGTTAAAAACCAATGCCATAATGAATTTTAAAGATTCGGTATCTATCATTCTTTGATGTAGGTCTATCAATTTATTTTAGTATTGTAAAATATGTTTTAGCTTGATATGAATATTAGATAATAAGAATATTAGATAGTTAATTCATAATTCTAAAACAAAATATTTGAGATCATTTGAATGTTTCTTGCGTAGCGTCGAGGTAATCTCTGACTCAATGTGTGTTTGTGTGTGTGTGAGGGAGTGTGTCTAAATATTACTGATAAACGACAAGTTGGATTTTGAGTAAAACTCACCAAGAAACCCTGCCTTTCAAAAAATAAAACAGTGAGTTTCTCCAGCGGCAGCGGTCCAGGTCCATTGATCCGGTATTATCACCCGGTATTGGACCGCTGGATCCACAGGTGGTCCAGACATGAATTTTTCACAAGCTTCGGCGCACAACTGAATCTTTCATTAGTGTTGGCACCCAATAAAATGTACAGGCCTATTCCATACTGAGTATTTCAACAAAGACTGAAAATAGTAGAGCAGTATTCACGAACATCCATATGTCTAATAGATCGATAGGATAAACAGTTGTGTTCGACTAATTTTCAAGAAATCTACGCCTATATCTGATCTAACTTCTGATTTTTTTAAATATTCCTATTAGAAGGGAGATCACTATAAGAAGTCGGTAAAATTTCTGTACGATTGTGTCAGAAATGACAATTAAGTCATAAGTCATAAGTACTTTATTTACACATAAGATTTGAACAATAGTATTTGTTACAAATATCGTGTATTGTCATAAATATTATATTATATGGTAACTAGACATAAATTAACCTAACATAATACATAAATGAAAATAATCTGTCTCAAAACAAGTCAAGTGTTTAAAAATTCTGCAATAGAATAAAAAGCTTTTGATAGGAGAAATTTCTTTACTTCTTTTTTAAAATGGTTCAGAGAGGTGATTGATTTTATTGTAGCAGGCAATTTATTGAAAAATTTGATCCCTCTATATGCTGGGCTCTTTTCATAACTATTGGTTCTGTGGAGAGGATATGCCAGGTTTGTCCCATGTCTCGTATTGTGAGCATGGAAGTTCCCTACTTTTGTAAATAAATCTTTATTTTTGAAAGTTAAATGGAGAACTTCTTGAATATATAAAGCGTACACCGTGAGAACACCAGATTCAATGAATACATTTTTACATGGATGACGAGGGCACAGACCAAACATGACTCTCAAGATTTTTTTTTGAATTTTGAATATTTTTTAAATCTGTACCCCCTCCCCAAACAGCAATCCCGTAACGAATAATGCTCTCACCGTAACCACGATACACATCCATCAACACATTTTTATCACAAGTTGATTTTAGAATCCGGATGGCAAATAGAGATGAACTTAACCTATTTGCAATACCGTGAATGTGACTTTGCATCACTAGTTCGTTGAGAAATTACAATTAAATTAGTAAAATCATCTTACACATCATAGTGTGTATTTTACTACTCTTTTTTGTCGTAATAGGCTGCATACAAAATCAAAGATTGTTTAGGTTATCACATATTCGTTAATATACGAAACATGAAAAGCTTTTCTAAAATAATGTCATCTAAACATTAAAACTAGTTACATTATTAAGAGGCTCATTATTAAACGGAAATTAAAAACCGTTGCATTATGAGTTCATAACGATATAGGTTGTAGACCAATAAGAGCTCAGCATTTGACGAAAGTAATATGTAAATGCAAAATCAGCTGATTTATCCATAAAGATAGTACGTTTTAGTGGCTAACCTCAGATGTAAGTTTTGAGCCATTCACAAAATGGGTGATTTAAGCAGTGAGGTGTTCAATTCAACATCGGAAGAGATAAATGCAAAAGGTAATGTTGAATTTAACAACCTACTACCTGCGAAATCTAAACCTGCATAATAAAAAACATATAACCAGTTTTAAAGTATAAAAGTGAAATTAATGTGCATTAATTTTCCCTATATTGCAATGGTCGTTGATAACTCTTGTTTTTAAATGTCTGAATATGAATAGTGAATTTATTTTTTCCACATATTAAAATATAAATGAATTACATGTTTCTGGCCTGGAAATTAACTGGCCACTTTATCCAGTAACTGTGGCCAGTGTTCACTAAACTTATCACTAATTGATTTGAATCCAGTCTTATCAGTCCGTTCACTTGACAGTCCTTGAAGCCAAAGCGAATCACATTTACGAAAGAGAAATTAAAATGACTTTTATAAAATAATTAATTACCAAAAGAAACTAAAATAACACGAACATAACATAATGGAAAATATTGTTGGTCGTACATAAAATAGTGTATGCAACGATTGTATGATGTCTTAAAGCAACTCATGAGTGTTCTAGCTTACATCTCACTCGTGGTGTTAAGGCATTCATAATACAATCGCTGCATAAACTACTATTAAAGCACTTTTAACATTTACGACATGCAATTTACTAATAGCAATTTCCTTACTCACCTTCCAAGCGACAAAATATTGACTCAGGAAAATTCAATCTGCAAAAAGCACACTCAGTTAGCCAAACATGTCCAATTAACCATTCACAAGTTTAAAGCTGCGTATAAAAAGGTACTTTCATAGAGAGCCGTAAACCACGGCCGTAACATGTGGCTATCTGCTTGCTGACGTCACAACACGACATGTTCGCGGCAACCGTGCTCTCATGGCTCTCCCGTAATGACTATTTCGTTTCTGTTTACCTACATACGAAATTATGTACAATAACGTGTGTATAACGCGTGACAACGTTACTTGTGCATTGTTCAAACATGATAAATAGCAATATCCCACGTGGAAGCTCTGAAACTAAAAATGCAAAGGATATATCTTTATAATGAGATCACACGAAGCACTCTAGAGTGAGTAGAGCGAATTTTACAGAACTTTTATTATTTCCATCAGGGTATTCGAATAGTACTGAGTATTCAGGCTTGCTGCAATATTCTTCGTTTACAATATCAATTCGATTAAGACCGTTCACTAAGTAAAAACACGTACAGCATTTTAACAAATTATGTCAATAACTAAGCGAGTTATGCCAATTTATCTATACTCCGTAAGTGGTAAAATGAATACGTCTACGTTTGCTGTTTATGGATATATCAATAAAATGTTAGAAGAATATTTAAAAATACTAGTGAGGTATTGATTTTTAGCTATTCTCCATAGTATTAACTTTGCACAATGTTCTGTTTTTACCGTTTTAAAAATCTCAGTATCCAATTGATCTACAGTCATGTTTCAAAATAATACATTTTGTATTTTTTAGCTGAATCCAATGGTAAAAAGGAAAATTACTCGGTACCATAAAAAAAGTAATAAAAAATCTGTAATAAAACTATCATGTTATACAAAGTTATCTAAATATCATTTAATAATTTATTGTTCAAATGGTGGGGGAATAATACCAAGCTTTTTGAGCTGGTTTTGTTCAGTGATTTGACCTTACACTTCATACCAAGTTTCATGGAAAATAAGGAAGAAATTGATTTTTTTATATTCTCCATAAGAATAACATTGGGCGCTTTCAGACAACGTACTGCGTTTATCGTGGACAGTAGGAAAAACTTTTCTCTGGAACCGTTAGTCGTAGACAAATAATTCAAAATACTAATTTGTTTAGTTTTTTAAGCTGGTTTCAATGGTACCAGTCAAGTTATACTTTACTTTTATTGTTTTGCTGAAAATTTAAAAATTTTTTTTTTGACATTTAAAAGCCATAACTTTTGAACCGTCATTTTTACAGACATGCGGGTGGTGGCAAACTATTTATTACTATGTGCACTATAAACTATCAAATTTTAATCAAAATCGTTAGAGCCGTTTTTGAGAAAATTGGATTTTTCACGTTTTTTAAGGGTTTTTAGTTTAACTATAATTGTTTTATATAATAAATTAAAATTTTTAAGATACATAGTTTTGTAAAAAATACAAAATACCGGATTTCTAATAAACGAATTGTCTTAGAAAAATTTTTATTTTTGAGTTTCTCTTTATTTTGACCCAAATAACTTTTCCCAAAGTTTGACACTTTACTTATGGGACTCACTGTATAGCCATTTAAGGAAATAAAAGTGTATTGCTAAACACTTTGTATATCCACAAACACACAGTTTTTATGATGAGGTATTGCATGGCGAAGATTCATTGGGTCGTTTTTCACCAATAGTTAAGTTATATCAAATACTACACCAAAAACAAGCGAGAACTTCGATCAAAGTACATTATAAATCGCGGGGGGCGTCAGAACGGGAAGATGTATCAGGAAACTTTTATATTCTGCGTGTAACTTTCTTCATGTAAAATAGTACATTCTGAGCGAACAAAGATATTAAAAAGTTCAATATAAAGTTTGAGGGGAATCTTACTGTTGTTTCTGTCTTTCCAAAAATCCTCATTGTTTTTTAAAGATAATACAGGACTATTAAAAAAGAATGGTGCATAGGTGAGGTTAATTCATTTGCAAACTTTGTAAAACTATGAAGCACTCTAAAACTGTAATTAACAAGTTTTCACTATTTACATTAAAAAATCACGTTTGTATGTTCCATTAGGAGGATAGTACACTTTGTCTTTGATAAACCCTATACTATAGTACGGTTCTAAAGTTCCGCTGAACACTAACAATAGCATTAGTACGAGAAAACTATAAGATCCAAAATGCTTTTTCTTGTTTTTAGTAGTCATTTGTTAACAGGCTTCATGGCACTCAACCAAGTAATTAAGAAAAACATAACCTTGTGAAAACAAACTTATAAAAACACGCCCTTTCCATTGTTGTAACAATCAGCTGTTTGAAACCACGGAATTAGACGTATCAAATGAAATTTTTGATGGAATCGTTGAGAAACAATGAAGAAATAGATGTTTTAGTAGTTTCCAAAAAAATAACAATGGGCACTTAGGCAACGCTTTCACCGTCTTTACCATTTTCATTCAATTTTACTTTTCTTTGAATTGTTAATTCTTTTTCGTGAAAATTGGTATGCAGCTTAAGGTCACATGACTCAATAAAGCCTGCTAAAAATTTTCAGTCCTCCCTCAGAGTGGGGATTTTGTATTCATCCCACAATCTTAAATTTTTTAAGGTTGGAACTGGTTCAAACGTTATGGGGTTTTAAATGTCAACAAATTGTTTTTTACAAAACAATAACTTTATAATATCATATTAGTATCACCATAAAGACCAGAAAAAAAGTAAACAGAATTAGTATTTTAAATCATAAGTCTAAGACAAACGGTTCCAGAGAAATAGTTGAATTTTATGTCCGTGGTGAACGCAGTACGTTTTATATCCATGAAACTTGGTATGCAGTGTAAGATAACATCACCCAACAAAACACACTCAAAACAGTTAAGCAATATCGGGAGAGGGGCGTTAAGTCCCCAAAAATGTCTTCCAAATATTTTAACTTGTTTTCTCTTGTTAGTTTAAGAAATTTAATGTCAATGTTTGTAATTATAAATTTTAGTTAAAGAATATGATAGTTTTATTGAGAAAGTGTATGTCAGTCCACTGGTACCGTTAAATTTTGAAAATATAAATCAATTGTAATAATATTATTGGAATAAACTAAAGAAACCTTTCAATATTTTATTTATAAAATAGTTAATACGTTCTGCTCGGGGAAAAAAATGAGTTATGTTAAAGATACATTTAAGTTATTGATAATTATTTTTTTATTGTTTACAAAATGACAAAACACGTGTCTAAGTATATATCTAAACATGACAAAGTAACATATGTCAAATATTGGGAGAGGATAAGCATTAACGTAATAGAGGCAGGCATCGGGGGAAAATTAAAAATCTACCATTCCACTATTTCGAACTAATAATTCACTAATTTCGATCCAGCAGTTTATGTGTAAAAATTAACTTTATTTCTTTTTCTTCCCGAACTGTCAAAATGTAAAGTAACGGATGTTGACATTAAAAACTGTAAACATTGAATCCCAGGGTATTTACAGCAACCATGTCTTCTGCTTCTCGAACTGTCAAATTTTAGTGTTCACAGCTGTTGACATTCAAGTAATTTTATGTTTTCATTTCTAAAAATGTAAACATTGAAACTTAGGACGTTCACAGGGCGTAGCCCGAGAGGATTTTAAGGAAATGAGTATGCCTATGTGTTGCATGAGTTTATGATCTGTCTTTGTGTAAAATTTCAAACTGTTTGGTTCAGTATTTTTCGCGTTCACTTGCCACAACAAACCCACAAACACACAAACCCACAAATCTACAAACAAAAAATACAGAATTTTTTTTTTAGATAAATATTTTATAGAAAACATCTCTTAGTAATATTATTAATGTCGATATTAGTTACATATATCATCCTAGTTTGATCACCTAGACAGTAATTTTAGTATGACAGATGGTCCCGGTGTTCTAGTATCAATTATTTAATTAGCACAGCCATAATAATGAGTGTCTCTATTGTGTCTAAAATCCAACGATAAATGTTGTTTAGTACGAAAATATTATTTGAAACAGTTTTTCAATGTTATTAACAAAAAACTGGGTACCTATGTTATATTAAAAATTAGCTATTATATTAATATATGTTTATAGTAAATATTTTTCAGCTATTTGGTAACATGGTTTATTTTAATTTAAAAACAATTCTCACATCGGACTATGTGGGTATACTTTGGGTACTCTATGATACTGTTATGTAAAATAAATCTTTTGTTAATACAAAGACCATCGTAATTAGAGGTAGTGGTTCGGATTCCACGTTAAACTGTAGGTCCCTCACATTTGCCATTGACCGTTGGACTATTAATCAACAGTTCTGTCTAAGAAACATGTCAGTAACATGACTGCAAGATCGCGCCACAATCATCTTACACTCATTTCTCATTCATACTTTGCTTAAAGTACCTACATAGGTAGGTCACCATTTCAGTAACTAACTACTTAGGATACAGTTTTATTGCACAGATGGAAACATGGGTGACGGAATCTAAACCGTTGACAGATACCATTACCTGTTAGTTGTCAAACAGAACTAGTTTCTCTCTAAAAATATCAGATTGAAAAACTTGGACCTTTACGGGTTTTAAACCTACACAGGAGAGTAGTTTATTTGTTCATCTATTTGAACAGCTAGTGTACGTGCTGGGTGGAGTATATTTCAAACACAGATTCCTCTTTGAGCGGACGAGTGGCTGCTAATAGTGATTAACGTGGTGTCACTGAGGCTAGCGGTGGTCTTTGTTTGGGTTTGATTGTCCTAATCCCTCTAATGGATTAAAACTTTGTAATCTTCACCATCGGCTTTTACTATCGCGGTTTATTCACGGTACTCTATGGTATTAAACATTTTGTCATGAAATGTGTTTGTCATAAACCACTGCGTTGGTTTTTTGGAACGTATAGCTCAGCTGTTTTATTTAATATCAGTTACTTTCCGTAATACTGATTGGAAAAAATGTTTGTATTTACTTCCCCGTGGTTAATAGGGTAGACCATGGATATGTCTAAAGAGAATATTTTTAGTTCATGTAAACAGCTGTTCTTATAACCAAAAATGCAATACAATAGCTCGGGTAGTTCTATTTTGGAAATATTAAAAATTATCAAATTCCTGCATTTTCAAACTACAAAAGAAAGCCATCAGAATAATGTTCAGGCTAAGGGTCAACTTCATTCAAGGGTGTTTTCAAGGCCAATAAGATCCTAACCTTTCCATATATCCATGTATACATCCAAGATTCCACATGACTTGAAATGAAAAACCGAAATAGATTTCAAAAAACCACTTCCTAGTTACAACCTACGTCCTCCAACTGTCTGGCTATCCCACAACATCACACTTCCTTTTGTAAAAAACAGCTACTTTATTCCTCCCTGTCCTTATTTTATAGGTTTCCTTGTCAATTTTGATATGTTGCAGATATAAAGACGTTCAGGAGAAGGGTAAGAGAGTTTCTAATTCATAAAGAATATTACTCTGTATATGGTTATGTTGATGACAAAACTATTGTTTGGTTGTAAGATAAGTGATTTTTGTTGTGCTTATATATTTGTTAATATATATGTATATAATGACTTTGCCAATGAATAATTTCATATCTTAAGACAATAAAGAACTTTGACTCACTTTTACCTGGATAGGTACTTCAGTTAAAAGTATGAAAGTTAAGAAAATCAAATATATAAAGGGTGTTCATTAAAGTTGGGGACAAACTTCGAGGGGTGATAGTACTCATCAAAATAAGCAAAAAATTTCCTATAAACATATGTCGAAAAATCCTTCGTTTAGCCGCTAGCCGCCATTTTGTATTTTATACAAAAAACTTTATATATAAAGAACTAGTTAAGATACAGATACTAAACTTTGCACACATATTTATTGGCCAAAGAGAAAAATATTCTCAAAGTATCATTAAGTTTGCTTTTATATTTTCAAAATGGCGGTGGTTCTTAAAGTTAATGGTTTTATTGTTATTTAAATTAAAATGTTTTTAACCGCCGTAATTTTGAAAATATAAAAGCAAACTTAAAGATAATTTGAGAGTATTTTTTTCTTTAGCTATTAAATATGTGTGCGAAGTTTGGTTTCTGTATCTTAAATAATTATTTATATATAACGTTTTTTGTATAAAATACAAAATGGCGGCTAGCGGCTAAACGAAGGATTTTTCGACATATGTTTATAGGAAATTTTTTGTTTATTTTGATGAGTACTATCACCCCTCGAAGTTTGTCCCCGACTTTAATGAACACCCTGTATATGTACATATACATTGAATGAACGGTAGTGTATTGGCATCTGGGGACGAAAACAAAATCTGTCCCGGGTCTATAACCACGAGGACTACAACAATAGCCTAGTTCCCTAAAATTCAAGTGCATTACGTTCGTGCACATTAGTAAAAATAATCGATATTTGAGAGATCGAAAAACACGCGCAGCGCAGTCGTGCGCTGAATCCATTAAAGGTATTAAAGTGGATGGCCACTGTCCCTGTAACGCGTCTCTGCATCTGTCAGAAGCCTTCCATTCTGTTTAACTGTAATAATTCACGCTTTATTACATGTCTAAAATTGTTGTATTTGCCAGCCTTTCACAATTGTTTTTATATTACTTTACAGCATGTCTTACACAAATACGAGATAATTGGAGTGAATCTTTTTTAATCCACAAAACGAGGTGGGTGCCATTTTCTAGTGATTCTGCAATGAATGCGTAATTTTCGAGGGCAACTTTAAATAATTGAAAAATTTATAATATCACCTTTAGTCACATGCATTAGTTACTATTAGTTATATTATTAGTAATTAGTAATTTATTGTAATTAGTATTTTACCTTACTAAGTTAGTTTTTTCAATTTGTAAATTGTAAAAAAAACTTTTATTTGTCATGTGAAAACTGATGATGGATTGTAAAACCCGAGTATGGTTGCTATTGAAATTTTAAAATTACAAAAAAGTCAAAAATAGGACAATTTTGGTTCTGAATGAAATTATTTTCAATTTACAAAATTGCATACAAATACACCCTGACAAGTTGCATACCTATTATGCTATGAAACTAGAACAATTTTACATAAAAAGTGAATATTTACTGATTTAGAAATTACTGCCGTTATAGAAACTATGCTTAATCATTGCTTAAAAACTCCTCAAAACTCCCCTCAGAATTTTCCTGGTTTTCAAACCTAAACCCAAAGTTTCGAACAAAATGTGTTTCTGCCTTTTGGGACGTCAAGATAACAAACAATTATTGGTTCCAAGCCAAGGTTTTAACAATGAAGACCAAGGTAATCTATTCCTATAGGAAATCTGCTAAACTATTACTGTCAAACTATAACTGGATTCAAGTTAAGAGTCTGCATCAGTGGTAGCCATCTTGAATTTTAGTCCCGTAAGAGCAATGTTAAATTCTGGCGGAACATACCTTCACTTTGGCGTCTGTAGTGGCGTTAATTATCAAAGTATCGATGTAAAACTTTGGAAGTACATTGATGAGATGTGGCTCAAGGGACCTTTTAATATGTTCAAAAATTTAACTTAATATAAAAACAAATATCCAGGAATATTTTACAAAATAAATCATTATTAATTTTTTATTGAGAGCGAAAATAAGAATTTCTGTAAGGTGGTGCCCTGGAGGATTGTAATACCTTTAATTTGACACCTCTTCCGTTAATTTATGACAATAGGTCAAGAAGATATAGGCGCCAGAATTTAACATTGCTCTTACGGGACTAAAATCCAAGATGGCTACCACTGATGCAGACTCTTAACTGTTTGATATCGAACGTTCTTGCATAGTTATAAAAGAAATATTGAAATATTGTAGTCAGGCCACCCTTTATGGTTATTGCAGGTGTAAGACGCCGAGGTCAGCTGATGTGCTACGTGTCGGACGTGCAGAGACGTAACTCGATCAGTTATACCGGAACTGACACGTCATCGTTTATTCACCGGTCAGCTGATCGACTACATCCTACGCTTGCACAACTCCTGCCACAGGAAAACTTGCCAAACGCATTTGTTTTCAAAATTAATGGTGTTTTGTTTGTTTAACATACCCTGCTTCAAAATAACATTTTATCTTGAGATATTCTGCCTGCCTAGTCTCCTGAATTTTATGCACCAGCCTTATTGTTTTAAAAATAGAGAGGTTTGTTATTAACTTGACGTTATAACTTAATTAGCTCGAAGATGATTTATTTACGGCGCGACTCATAGAGCAGGTCCAACCGTGGGTAGAAAGGCGGCATGGCGAGGTGGATTACTTCCTCACTCAGTTTCTGACATACCACGGCTATTTCAAGTCGTACCTGCATCGGATAGACAAAACCGGTTCAGCGGATTGCACGCACTTACAGCCCGGGCGTTCCCGACGATGCGGAGCACACTTTCTTCCTCGTCCCCCGTCGGGAAAGGCCCCGCCTGGAGGCTGCACGAAAACTTTTCTCTAATGGTGTTTTCTCGGTGGACACGCTCTGCCACAAGATTATTGAGGACGAGGGAAACTGGGATTGTTTGTCACAGTTCGTCCGAGGTGTCCTCCTAGAGAAGAAAAGCGATCTGGACCGCGAAGAGGTCCAGATCACCTAAGAAAAGTGCCTGGACATGGAGCGAGCCCCAAGGGTGTAAGCCAAATTTATGCCTAGCCTGTTGTAATGTGACAAACAGTTCCAGGTTAAAAACTTAAAGGGTAAAGGAGGTTTTTTAGTGGGTAACCCCGCTTCTTAGGGGAGTCCCACACTACAGGCTGGCCACCTGTGTGCATAAAGCCTTTTTTCCACCTCTCCCTCAAAAAACGATGATTTATTTCAATTTCAATAATTATTTAGTATGTCACGATACACATCTTTCTACACAATGCACAATTGTTATTTTATTGATTTATAAGTTCTCTGAGTACGCACGTCTGGTGCTACTGATGATTCATGAGTTGACCAACGGCCCCGGGCACCTAGCGAGGTGGCCGAGGGTCAGAGAGAGGATGGGGTCTTTCATGTGGAGTGTGGAGCACGTTCACTCTATTAAGGTCCATGAGCGTTAACAGCATCCCAAAGAGCAGTTACATGTTCGTTTTCCCCCAAATTGGCCGTTAATCGAGCCATCAACCTTCCCCGCGCCAACGGATCACCTGCACTATTAACGACATTGTACAGCCCTCGTACAAAACTATTATATATATTACCGGGCTATAAACAACCCAATCGATAAGTATATTTGTAAACCTTTTATTATTTACCGCAGAAATTTTTGAGATAACGCTATGAAGTGTTTGAAATCGAAAAGAGAGTATTTCGTTTATAGTCTCACCAGAGGTGAAAAAATATAACCACAATTTCGATATTTTAACTCAAAATTTAACATTTTAAACATATAAACTTACACAAAAATGGAAAAAATCCTCAAAAAACTATACATAGATTAGAGGACAAGCCCAGCAGATTCTCAGTTAATGATTTACATGTTTAAATAAAATAATAGTTACTCTAACACATTTAAGAAAAAAAACTGCTCTCAACATGGAACAAAATCTAAATCTACCAGAACAGAAGGAGATTAGGTAAAACATTAATCTGTTTACGAATGGCAACAATGGTACAGGTCATCTTCTGTTCAAATATAGAACCGTTATAATTTTCACTTTTTTTTATCTCGGTCTCAAAACAGAACTACCTCGTAGAAAATATAAGATTCTTAAATATTATAATACAGATTAAGTGTTAATAAATTGCTTACCATTGTAATATAGCGTATACACATTTGACTTTGAGACAAACTTTGGTAGGTAGAAACATAACATTAGTAAGATTAATATAAAAAGGATTCAGTGTCTTTTCATGATTGAAGATGTTAGATAGGATTAGATTAGATCATTGAAATGGTGACCATACTACAATGTAGGTATTTTAAGACAAGTATGAAAGAGGATTGACTGTAGGATGATTGTGGAACAATCTTGTAGTCTTGTTACTGACTAAGGCTGACATGTTCCTTAGACAGGTCTGTTAATTAATAGCCCAGCAGCCGATGACAACTAAGGAACCTACAGTTTAATATGGAATCCGAACCACTGCCTATGAAGTACGAATTGGTCTAATTATGAGGAATGGTTTTGCAGATCAACGTAGTATTCAATAGTGCTGACGTTAATCCACACAAGAGAACACTACATCCACCGACCATCACTCACAACTATCCACAATTCGTGAACTCCAAGTAGCTGGATTACAGGACGTCGCCACCATCCCAGTGTTAAGATAACTATATATTTATTTGTGTATCCATTGATTTCCCAAGAATGTTCATTAATTATCTTATACTCCTTTTTGTAGACAAGTTCGAGTTCACCGTCAGAGATCATTGTATCAAAAACGCACGTAAGGTTATTAGTAGAAATTACTATTGAATGATAAATCTTTACTGTCATATTATACTTTTCTTATGAATTTTAACCGAAATAAAATATAATATTACCTATGACTGTAAAGTATCATTTAAAATACAAGTGGAAAACCTAAAATGGGCTAAGAGACAACATCTTGAGCTGAACATCGGGGCTATTATACAATCTGCTTAGTTTATTTATACATCTACTTGGCCACTGGTGTATCGGTGTGTACCTGTTATGGGCATTTTCGTATTTTTTCCACACAATACTTAGGTTCCCCTTCAACTAAACGAGGCGTTTTTCATCTGGACGTTATGAGAGAATGAGTAAAGTCCGTATGCGTGAGAGTGCAAAACACACAAAACAGCTCAATAATGCAGTTGGGTGGGGCTCACTGTTTTACAACGGTATAAAAACTTTTAGCTATGGACGATTCTTCTTATTCATTGTCAAACACCACTCAAATTAAAATCCATGGATTAAACTTGATGTTAACATATATTATTTGTATATACTAATTTCGTAGTGTACCATATTCATTTTAGCAAGAGATGCATATTTAAAAACTATTTTATACTTAATTTTCTGTGTATTCTTTCTTATAAATTTAAATAAGTCCGTTACCTCTTGAAATACAATCAATTTAGATGTACAGCACCAAGCATTTATATATAATTAGGTTATGTAAGTTGATATATTTGTTCTGTACTATATCTGTGTGGTCTTAGATCGAATCACACGAGAAAGGTAAAATTTAAATTTGAAAACTATATTTGTAATGTTATAATACAATAGTACAATGCCAATAGATTAGATTAGATTAGTTCATTGAAATGGCAACCATACTAATAATGTAGGTATTTTAAGCAATGTATGAATGAGGATTTAGTGTAAGATGATTGTGGCGCGATCTTGTAGCCTTGATACTAAGGCTGGACCTACAGTCTAACGTGGAATCCGAACCACGGCTTGTGAAATTTGAATTGGTCTAATTATGAGGATGGTCTTTGTGGATTAACGTGGTATTTAATAGTGCGTATCTTAATCTACAAAAGAGAACACTACATTCACCGACCATCTCTCACAACTATCCATAATTCGTGACCTCCAAGGAGCTGGATTACAGGACGTCGCCAACGTCCCAGTCAATGATACTATAACCCTTAATGTTATCGTTAAATCAAACATATGTAAGACAATTTATATTATTCTGTTACACAGTCCAAGTAATGTATTCATGTCATTTTGAACTCTCTAATGCAGAAGGAGAACGTAAACTCGGAGGTGAAAGGTTATAAAGTACTCTGAAGATGTCACAAGGGCGGTTGTGAAAATACTTTGAACACCTGTTAAATATTCAAAGGCCGTTGCTCTATCGTCAATTCTTCTGAACGGCTCAACAGTTAGTGCCTTGAACATGGAGAAATACCAATGGAGTTTAAGTAGTTTTTCGCGAACTTTCAATCTACATTTTTGGATGAAACTTGATATTTAGCTTCATGTGGTTGAGATCCATCCATTTATGCTTAAAAATCATAGTTTATGTGTTTATCATCGCAGCTAACCTGTATACTCTTTTCCCATGTTAATCATATAAAGACTAGGTAAACTCCTTTGTTTATGGACAGATGTTGATGAAATTAAGTATAAATGGTCAAAATAAAAATTGTTCAGCTATTTGAAGAAGTAGAGTTCAACTGGCACAAAGCGGCATCTTCGCCACGGCCGCGTCGTGGCAAAAGTGTGTTTTCTCGCTTATCCGTGGACGAATTTTGTTTACCAAAATACAGTTCAATTTTAAATAAAAATTTCAATTTTTTATATCCTGTAAAAGTTGTATAAAGTTATTGTTTTTAGTTATTTAAATTAAAAAGATATTTAACCGCCGCCATTTTCAAAATATAGAAGAAAACTAAACGATACTTTGAGACTATTTTTTTCTTTGGCCAATAAATATGTGTGCAAAGTTTAGTTTCTGTATCTTAAACAGTTCTTGATGTATAACATTTTTTGTATAAAATACAAAATGGTGGCTACCGCCTAAACAAAGGATTTGTTGACATATTTACTATGTTCATAGTAAATTTTTTGTTAATTTTGATGAGTACTATCACCCCTCAAAGTTTGTTTCTGACTTAAACACACTGAATATATGATTATATACTTTAATACATTCAATTTTGAAAGGAACCCTAAAAACGTGTGTATGATTTTCAATTTTGAACTTTATCATGGTCCCGGGATTAACTTTGACCATGCAGGTCCAATAAATAGCACAATTTTTCCATAGTAAATTCGATAAAAAAGGAAATATTCGTCAATTTCCTTAAACTAACCTTCTATGGCCATGTTAAGAAATGTTTCATTGCAACTTCCGCGCTACATCTCAAAACACTGAAGTCAGTTGAGCTACTCTTTGTTACTGTTCTGTCATTAATCACAAGAAAAGCCTCGTTTACCTTAATTAACTCCAGTAACTGATTAAACAGACTTCAAGCTCCGTGGGCGATGGTAAATTAACAACCCCCTCCAACACCCCCCTCCACCCGTCACTGGAGGACACTCTCAGGTGGACAGCTTGTGAATATTCGATCAAAAAACATATGGTAAAATAATATGCTCAGTCAATTATTTGTTTCATGCAAAAATAAAAGAAACCCCAATAAAATTAATTTTACATCACATTCCATATTGAAATGGATATATCTTAGCTCTGGGGGGATGTTAACAGTTTGCGACACCAACATTTGAAACAGTGACGTCATAATTTGGTTATAAAAACAGCTGTTTGTGTGAACTGAAAACATTCCCTTTAGACATATCCATGATCTAACATATTTCCCACAGGGAATTAAATACATTTTAACATGGGTGGTCTTAGCTTTTGGGGTGGGGGTGATGACAACTTCAACGACCAAAATTGAAGTCATTTGGTTAGTGATATGTTTTGTGACGTCATATTGTTATAAGGACAGCTGTTTAGAGGAATCAAAAACATTCTCATTGGACATATCCATGGTCTAACCTAATTCCCACAGGAATGTATATACAATATTTTTAGTATATCATGTCCATCCCTTAAATACTCTGGAAAAGCTGTATGATAAAAATTCATAGGTAATATTTTTTAGAATTTCCTACTAACTAACTAAGTAAATTAAAATATTTACTTGACTTTACTTCTAGTTTTAAAAATCATAAGAATAATAATTTTATTGATTTTATCAGACGTTCCTAGGCTGATTTACGAGTATTTTAACTATAAATATTTAAAAGGTAGCACTATAAATGTGTAAATTTTGCCTAGGTACTATATAATTTTGACTAAGAACAATTTATTTTAAATGATTACTATTTCATTTAAATAGTTCAATTTTACTATTATTAAACTGTATTACTAACTTTATCAGTGTTTTAAAACAAACCTGTATTTATAAATATAGTAACATAATAAGATTTGATTTCCCTTATGTCAGGACTTTTTGAAGAATTTTTTGAACATTCTTCATAGCCTCACGGATTATTTTCCAGTTTAGGGTGAGATAACATAAAATTAAAATAAAATATAACTTTTTTGATATTATTTATAATAATTAGCGCTTGTTGTTGCTTGTGGATTGTTTGTATTCTCCGTCATTCAATGCAGAACGCAATATACACAACGTCGTTACACCCAAACAGACACATTATTCACTTAAGGTTAGAGATTGTTTTTCCTTCAAGGATAAATAACAACATTTCGCTGCAGATGAGTTGGTAATTAAAAGTGAGGAGAATAAAATCACAAGGAACTCAAATCTTAAAAAGAAGTAAAAATTGCTCATAAAATTAGTGAATATACTCTTGTAGTTTATCATGTCCTCAACATATACTCAAGAGTATATTTTTCTCAACATGTACTCAAAAGTAAATAAATTTTATACCATACAAGAGCTGCGTGTTTTAATTTATTTATGTATTATGAAACCAAATTATAAGATTACAAAGACCAAAAGTATTAATTATATTAGGGAAACACATGTTTGCCAGCACGGCACCAGTTATATTAAATTGGGGGCACGCAATATGGTATCGTGAGCTGAATCCATTATGAGCAATCGAGGAAATGTTTTGGGACACTCTAATAATCTAATATTCCGCTAATAAATACTGCTAGTATTTTCATTGCAATTTATGTTGTTCAAAAGTACAATTTAGCACACAGAAATACAATAGGATTCACACACGCTAGAAAATAATTTATTTTATAATTTAGGGTTTTGTTTTAACTGAATATATTATCACTGCAAGTTTGGTTTCTACAAATGAATATTAATCAGGATTTTTGTGTATATTAAAAAAATGTACTAAATAATAGTTTTAAGTAAAAAAGTGACAGCAAATTTTGACGTCAACCAATCTATTTCAATACTTTTTTAATAGGTAAAATACTATTTGTGGCAGAAGTATTTAAAAAATTTGATAAATATTAGACAAAAACTACTCACTGACTCCTACTTAACGTTTTGCATTCCTTTTAGGATGTAATCACGAACTAAGAATAGGTTTTACACCCAAAATCAAAATTGGACCGTACCAAAAAAATATCTCCCAATTAAACGTGATTTGTGGTATTTTCCAGATTAAGGAACGTCAAATTACAACTAAATATATCTCGTACACAGCCATCGTGAATTTTTAGTCCTCCTCTAAAAATTTACGGTTAATTTCACAAAATTTGCTATACAAAAACAAAATATTTCTAGAGTAAACCGCACGAAAGTAGTCCGTATAGAGTCAGTGCGGTGTTGCCAAATCACCTTATTCTGTTATAACATTAGGTTACGTCAGCTGATAGGCTAAATAAAAAATGGCAACACTGTTGGGCAAGAGGGGGTGAGGGGGAAACCAGCTGTCCAAGATCTCATCGGACTACTTTTGTGTGGTTTACTCTAAGTGATTTTGAGTGTTAATTACAATAATACACTACACTTAGATGCCTTCCCATTATTTGGATGAGTAAGGTTTATTCTATAAAGCGTTTTAGTCTTGGAACTTGACATGACTGTCGCTAAGAAAAGTAGTCAAAAATGTTTGTTTAAATGAGAAATTTCTTAGAAAGGAATATTTATCATTTTAAGTAAAGTTGAATGCAATTAAATCTATTACAAGCGTTACAATTGCTGCTTCATAAATAAGTGAAGTGAGTGTAAATAATAAGAGATAATACGTTTACAAAGACCTATAAGACATTTTTAGTAAAAAATAAAAAAAGAGATACACCATTCTCTACCGAACTCTTGCTTTTTGTTGCAAGTTAAAAACTAAAAGTTTGATCAAGAATAAAATCAATATGGGCTATAAACCGAGGTGTTCGAGAGAGAATCGTCTTTTTATTGGACGTTTAAGTGAAAACCTTCTTAGAACCCTGATTTTATTCCCTTAACATCGGTTTTCTGTAAATTTCCTCCCATACTAACTGATTGCACCGTTTTCCTACAAAAACTCTGAATCTTAAATTGTGTTTCTGCTTAATTTTGCAGGTTATACCTCTTAAAAATAAATTAGTTCGAAGAAGGAACGAATTTTTTCTTGTCGATTGAAAGGAACACAGTTTTAAATACACCTCGATCTTTTCATTCTTCAAACCTTCCAATATTTATGTACTGACACTTAAAAAATATTTCCTAGTGAATACTCCATTAATGGTAGATTATGGATTAATGTATTCTCATTTATCCTATGGTATAATAACTTGGGGCTTATGCACTATAAACGTTTTACAAGATTATTTGTTTTACAAAAAGATTAATAAGAATTTTATGGAAATTAAATGTTAGGGAATCATATAAGGAAGCTTTCAAAAGTTTGCATTTACTCACCCTCCCATCAACCTTCACATCAGCTGACTTTTCCTATAGTCAGAAGTGATTACTTTTAGACTCGCAAAGCATAGTTTCGTTTTGTAAAATATTGTTTTAATCCCTAAAACTATGATTTATGGGCCAATTATTTTTGAATATGGCTCATAAAAAATTACAAGTTGCAATTAAAATATTTTATTTTTTTGGTATAAATTATTTAATAATATTTTTGTATATCACAAAAATGTCACTAAATTCACTATTCAGAGGTGACGGAATGAGCTATAATGTCGTTGTCACGGGACTATCACATGTGACATATTTTAATGTGACGACCGCGACATCACCACGTGTTCTGGATATTAGTCACATTATTTCACATTCTTCTGCTATTTACGTTAGTGGAAATGGCAAGCTATGAATATTTCGTGGGCATTTATGACTGTTAGAGGGTCAGATGAATTTTACTATGTCAATTAAACTTGGAGATGTGTTGGTACGAAGTGATATTTTCTGTTATACTTATATCTAGGAAGGATGCTTTATTGCACAAAATACGAGGAACTATTTTACATTTCCTCTATAATATTAAGAAAACTTTATTTTTTTGTTTCATGAACTGTTCAGCACATTAATTTATGGGGATTGCTAAAGGTGCTAAAAATAATGTGGCCAATTATAGGTTGGCTATAAGAGTTATTTTTAAAGTTAATATTCACAGTTAATAAATTATATATAGGGTTAAAAGCTATTCCCTTATTTTAATGTTTCAATTATTAACTATATAATTAATTTAATCATAATTAAATTAATAATTATATATTCATAATACGAGCATTTGTATATTGCACATCTCAATAACGGCTTTAACGAATTTCTTTAAATTTTGGAAATAATTAACTTACGAGTAGGAAAAAAGTTCTAGAGAGGTCTAATATCCAGAAAAATTCCGGTTTTTTGTAATATTAACTTTAAAACCTAAAAAAATTAACATTGCGCTTATGGAAAATTATATGTAAACAATAAAAATCAAAACATTTGTTTATAACCATTTGTAAAATATTTAAATAGTTTGTTAAAACTAAAGGGTAAAATAACTGTTCAAAATTAAAGCAGAGAAAAGTTTTTCCGAATTCCAAAATGTTTTGATAGAAAACTTATTCATTGTATTGCTTGAAGCCACTTTAACAAACTTAATTTAATGTAAATTAAATTTTTCCTTTTGCTTTTTAATCCTCATAATCATTTGACCACATTTTATTAATAGTCGTACAAATAATTATGATAGCTCCAACAATAACGTACGGTAAAACATTCTTAACCACGTCTCAGTAAAATTAGTTCATTGTAGATATGCTAGTTTATTGATTAACAGTAGATATTTTTGTGTTTATCCAGGTTAGTAAAAATGTTTGCGTTAATTTTCAATATCAACTAATTTTTTTAAGAAGAACTAAATCGTGTTGGATACATAATTAAAACAATAACTTCAAGTATTAAACTATTTGTATTATTAGTATTACATTTATTTCCTTAAAATTGTCTTACTCTATCCGAGCAAAACTCGTTCTCTAGGTACTACTTATTATATAACATTTACAAACAATGAGGAACAAAAACCCCAAAATGGTTCTGTATAATTTTGTTAACTAAAGAGTTATGTTTAGACTACAACTACTTAAATGGAACTATGTTATTGTAACTTTTTAAACCCTGCAACCACATAATATTAAATTGAAGGATTATAGAGCATCGAATGGTGGCGATAGAAATACGTGTGATTTCACTTGATATTATCAGTAAATATTTTTAAATATTTATTTTTAAACAACAATAAAATATATATAACATTTAAGATTATATTTAAACAATAATTAAATAATATTAAAGTTTGGTAAAATTTTAAATAGAATTTTCCTATTTAAAGTTAAATGAAAGAGTTATATTTGCTGCTTAAACATAATGATAATCAAAAATTTTTTTTTTAACATAAAAAAACTTTTATCAACATCGTATAAATAAAGGAGTTGCCTATCTCCATATGATTAACATGGGAAAAAGTATGATTTGCTCCATGATAACTAAACATTTTTTAGCAATGTAGTCTAACCACATAAGTTATCAATTCTAAATATTTGTTTAAGTGAAAAATTAATTTTTCTAATCCTCCATTTGATTAACATTGGAGTAAATACAACGTACTGTGTTTAGATTTTTTTTATATCTCGGTAACCGTTAAGATAGAGAAAATTTAAGGAACTTATTGTGTTGTTTTTAAGCTGATAATGGTGAATATAAAATTGTATTTTTTAAAAATTAATGTAAAAACGCAAAACCCCATTTTGGGGTACAAACCCCCCCAAACTCGTTCCCATTGACCGATATTTGGTTTACGAACTTACATTTGTAGAATACACGTCTCTACAAATTTGGTCTGTGGAATTTTTACGAGAGTTATGTTTTCACAACACATATATATATAATATATATATGTATATATTATATATAAATAAAAATTTTAAGGACTATTGTTTTTGGTCTCTGAATAAAGAAGTAACATGGTTCGGGCTTAAGCTTTGCCATGAGACAAATACTATCAATATAAACAGAAAAATCATGTAAACATGACAAATGAATGTTTCAAATTGAAAAATATAACTTTCTGTGTTTTACTGTTATCAAGCAACTGGTTGCTAATTTTCTCGTAGTTTTTGATAGATGTGAGAGAGTATTTTGTTTAGATGTAGCATGTCTTTTATCACTTTCTCAAAATTGGAAACTAAATACTAAGCATTAATACTTTAATTTCAATGATTCAATTAATAAATAGTATAAATTTTATAGCACAACTAAGCATAACACAAATTGTTTATGTTAATGTTAGTGATTTAAGTTTTGTAAAACTCTCATGACGTTTTTTTTAACTAGAAATTATGTAATATTTTGTATTTATTAATAAATCTGTAAACAATATTTTTATTTTGATACTACCACGCTTTTACTTTTAAACACTAAATTCTAACTGCAAGAACATTCAGTTTGAATAGGGAAAGAAACAAAATTTATCAACCCGAGTTGATCGCCTTTTTATAGGACTTGGGTGTTACAACTTTTATCCGCACAAATTCTGTTCCAAGTTTACTTTTAAGTGGTTTACTTCCACTTTTAAATCCGGAAGTATATTTTCATCGAATTATATTATACTTTTTATAGATTAGGGTTAGGTTGCATCTCCACCAATAGAACGTGTTCGCCGAACATAAAACGGAACACACTACACATTAAGTTCATCAGTCGTGTTCGACGAACATTTTCAACAGCTCTCGTACACACAAATAAATGATTTTTCTTGAAACTAAAATTTTCGGTGTGGTAGCGAACTGCAGCCAAATTTTTTCGCCAATACAGTACTCCCATCATGACGATGAAAATGTTCCAGTAGGTATCTCCACCAAACAAACATCGTACAATGTTCGGTTCATGGAAACACAGTATTATGTATACACGCACATGTATTAGTAATTATTTATTTAATCATTTTTAATCATTTATGGCATGGATTCTAACTACACTGCCCTCGACTATTATAAATCAACCCAAAGTAAGAGTTATAAAAATATAATTTTATAAAGAAACTACAAAATACATTCTAAACTAAAAAAATGCTCAAGGGTGCTAAAGTTTATTTATTTTTATAATAACAATACTTTGTAAACGTAGTTTATATATTGCATTTTCTTATTCATGTAAAGGAAAATTGATCAATTCCCAATTTAGAAGCTATTTAACGTAACTCGTACTTGGGATATTCTTCGACATAAAAACACGTGCCAAAACAGCTTAAAACACATTTTAGGCTTTTATTTCTAAATAATTTTCTGGAGGCCAAACCCTCTTTTTGTGAAGAACATTCCATACCCCTCTAAAGCGGTCATGAACCGTTAAAGCTTACGGCCCTGGGGAAAACTTGATGCAAACCAATTGGCTCTTTGAGAAATCTTAGTGAGAATCCCTGATTTATAGACTAAAAATATTTATAAATATATAAAATAATAATTTTCAATAAAAATGTTCTTAATTTCACCTTCTCAGTCATAGCTACAAAATTTACCCTAAACATTCTGTTAAAGTTGTACCGAGTATTGTAAGGGAATTATCACTGTATAGAGCGATTGTGACGTAACTAAACACCTGTTAATTAGCGAATCAGCTGATATAATTGGATGAAAGGAGTGCCATCTAATGACGTTGGTGATACACTATTGCTGACAAAGCTAAAACAATACTGCATTCAATAAAGTTATGTGGAATATTACAGTAATAGTTATTACCTTAGTTGCTAATAGTTTTTACTTTAAATGTTAAATAGATTACTATTTTTCATTTACTGAACATGAACTTTTTTACAGAACATTCTAACTAAGAAGTTTAATAATTTTAAAATTGGATATTTTAATTACAGAGTGTATTTTCAAAAGGCTAAAAAAATAAGTTTCTCATTAGAAAAATTAGTTTTTCAACTAAATTTTCTTACTCCTACGTACTAATGTTCAGAATAACTCTTCTTACTTCCTCCCCCTACACATAGTATATTGGGAGGAATAACTATTGTTTTCGTGAAAATTTTCTAATTTGAGTTTAGAGTCAGTGGACCCTATTGACGCTCCCTGAATCCAAAAAAGTGGTTTTTCGGATTGATGTCTGTTGAGTACAAACCCCAAGGCAGCACTGATCGTCCATTTTTTATGAAATTTGGTACACGGGTTTAATTTGGCTATATCTCCAGACTTTTTTTAAAGGTAATTAAAAAAGGAAAAACACCTAAAACCTCCTAAGAAATAAGAAAAGTCAAAACTTTTGAAAATCCTCTCTAACGATTTTGATTAAAATTTCATAGTTTATAGTTATTAATGTCTTAAATAATATTACTTCACTCGTGTGGCTGTAAGACTAACGGTTCAAAAGTTATGGGCTTTTAAATATAAAAAAACTATTTTTAAATTTTGTGATCGTTATAATTTTATAATAATCATTTAATAGTTTACGATTTTATTAGTATAGTAACTTGTCACCTTCAAAACCGACTTTAGTTTAAATTAATACCAGTCTCCAGTGGCATCACGCTTTGCGGCACTGATCATGTTCCTGATGGAAGAGCGTGCACGCGCGCCCCTGGCGGCCTCCCCAGGCACTAAATTATAAAGCCAATTTGATCGAGTTTTTAGTAGCTTGTTAGTCGACTCACGCGATCTATCTTTCTCAGTTTTAAATCTTCTGCATAGTCACTTTATAAGATTTGCGCTACCAGGGGTTGGGTTTCTGGATTTTCTAAAACTCGTTCGGTTTTTCATATTTGTCTAACTGGTTAGTATTGTCAATATAAATTTTTTATTTCATGCCGTTATTTATGAGATGTTAGAATGTATTACAAAACATATTTATATCATCATTTATTATTAATTATTCCAGATTACGTCAAAATATGGTGGTGCATTTTTGTGGTTTACTTTAAATCTGTCATTTTTCATCTTCTTGTATTTTGCAATTATTATTGACAAGACATTATGGACATATCAAATGGATTAGATTGGATTAGCTCATTGAAATGGCGACCATACTACAATGTAGGTATTTTGAACCAAGTATGAATTAGGATTGAGTGTAAGATGATTGTGGCGCGATATTGTAGTCTTGTTACTGACTAAGGCTGACATGTTCCTTAGACAGGACTGTTAATTAATAGCCCAACAGCCGATGACAAATATTGGACCTACAGTTTAACGTTGAATCCAAACCATGAGGATGGTCTTTGTGGATTAACGTATTATTCAATAGTGTGGACGTTAATCCACACAAGAGAACACTACACCCACCAACCATCTCTCACAACTATCCACAATTCGTGACCTCCAAGTAGCTGGATTACAAAACGTCGCCACCGTCCCAGTCAGTTATATATTATGTTTAGCAATTTGAATTCTAAGTAGTAAATTAAAAGTTTTATTTTATTTAGAAATGATACAATGATTAAATAGATCTAAATTATTCTTAGTTTTAAATCAAATATCATACATAAATTGACCCTTTATCGAATATGATAGAACGATTTAATTTTTAATAACTGAACTAAAATATGAAAAAGCCTTACAAAGAATGCAATGTATAATAAGGTGTAAAGACAATTATTAACGGTTTATTGTTTGAAAGAACTCAGTCCGTACCCACGGTGACATCTTTATCCTTTACAGGGTAAAGTGGCTGTCCGGAGCATCAATGGTGTCCTGGAGGGGTTCTGAGATTACTCGGAATCGTCAAAGGGTCAGTTTTGTCTTCTGTTTGGTTGGCAAAACTCCACCGATCGTTATCACCGTTCAAAACCAGACAATATTTAAAGGAAAAATATTTTACTTTATCTCCTTTTACATCCTTTTCAACTCTTATCTTGCTATTCTTTTATGTGACTTAAATATTGATAGAAAACGTGCAAAATCAGGATACAGGAAGCTGTGTCTATTGTATTGTCATCCATCCTAGCAGCCTAAAGGATTTAAATACTAAATTGACCGGGACGTCCTGTATAGACTAGTGACGTCCTTTAATCCAGCCACGTGAGGTCATGAACTGTGGATAGTTGTGAGCGATGGTCGGTGGATGTAGTGTTCTCTTGATTAACGTCCGCACTATTGAATACTACGTTAATACCCAAAGACTATCCTCATAATTAGAACAATTCGTAATTTAGAGGTGGTGGTTCGAATTCCACGTTAAACTGTAGGTCCCTTAGTTGCCATCGTCTGTTGGGCTATTAATTAACAGTCCTGTCTAAGGAAAATGTCAGCCTTAGTCAGTAACAAGACTACAAGATCGCGCCACAATCATCTTACACTCATTTCTCTTTCATACTTGACTTAAAATACCTACCTGGGTAGGTTGCCATTTCAAAAATCTAATCCAATCTAATTTTGTTCTGACAATTTACACTTTTACTCTGTTTATGTTCTGTTTTATTCCTCTTGTACTCCTTCCATTAACTTTTATAGTACTCTATATCAAAATTAGTTGATTTCCATTGAGTGTTGCCGCTGGTATGTATGTGGGACTCTATTATTACAAAAATGTAGATGTTATGTTATACTCTTTCCCGAACACAGGTTCAATAGTCTTGTGAGGAAAAATTTCCTTGACTTACAAAAATATACTCAAATTTATCTTTATTTTTATGGAAATAAAATGAAAGTTGATTCGTGTGTTGTAAATAGTTTTTAATAATTGTTCATAAATTTATTAGGAATAGATTGTAAAATTAATAATGTTAAAAAATATTGTGTTTATTTATTGTTTGGGAATTGTTTTGTACACTACAATCAATCATACATCCGGTTAAATGCTACACACATTATTCACAAATTTGTGATTTTCAAAAAAGTTGTATTTTTTAGACGTATGTTCATTTTTCTCAATAACCACAAAATTTATGCTTTTCAAATTACTCTTTGCTTGTAGGTATAACTAAGATACGTGGCTGGAATTAATATTTTGCCAAAATTTTGAAATCGTGAAAAATAAGAAAATATTTTAAATGTTTCCCCAAAATTTAACAAAATTGGACAGATTCCATAAAAATTTAAGAAGGGCTGATATTTCAAATAACATTAACTGAAGTAAGCTATCTGTATTAGTTTTTGAGAAAAAGGAACGTAATTAAACATGTACAGCCTAGTTTCAACTGTTTAGCGGAGTTTTACACGTTTCCAAATTCATACTTTGGCAGTTTTTTCATTAACTTATACACCCGGCCGATTTTCCTCCTCGTGCCATCCAAGAAGCTCAGTCAACTCACCGCTATCCACTGCGCCATCGATGGCGTGCAGGGAGGGTTTTGTTTACACCCTCATTGACCCACCTCGTCCGTCTATTGTGATTAACTCACTATACTCTCCTATCTTCACATCTCCCTTAGACAAATTTACATACCCCTCATGGCTTCTTCACTTTTCGTTAATGATTCAGATACTAACTGATAATTTTTACAATTATTTCCTAGTTAATTTCAAATATTGTTGAATTGTTATGTTAAACGCGTTTCAGGGATGGTATTTGTCTATGGAGGCTATGTTTCAACAATGGAAATGATTGTGTTTATGGAAATACCTGTACTGATGACGTGTACATAAGTCTATGAACACAAATAAAAAATCCAATAATTAAAAATTATAAAACGAAATATTTTTTGATGGTGAATTCACAGATTCCTTGTCATGTTGCAATTTTTATGGCATTAATGGTCAAAATGTGGTCAAAATGTTGACCCACCTTATGTTAATCAGAGATGTTTTCTGAAATTTTGTTTAAGAGTTGTCTTAGATATACATTATTAAATTAAATCAAATCAGCACTGTATTATAATTAATTTACGTAGACAATAAAAATTTAAATTAAAGTAAAAATGTTAGTGCTATATTAGTAAAAGTAGTATTGCCAAGGGGGGCCTTAGGTACTTGACTTGCTGGGCTGTTTTGCCTTAGGTAAAACTACAGTGAAGTATGATTTCATTTTAGTTAGGTTGCATTTTTTTGATTCCAAGCAAATATGTTTGTATTTGTATGGATTCACTAATAAAGTTCATTTTCACTAATTTAAATAAAACTATGAGTCCTAAAATAAAATCTAATTTTTTCCAATGCGTCTAATTTTTTAGCTTCACAACGTTTCTGGAGGTGGAGAAATTCCTCCCGTTTTCAAGTGACTACCCCATAGTTACATATTTAAAGTTTTAGTTTCAGATATTCTATTACTATTGTCGAAAAATTAATTTATTAAATCAAATCAAAATATACCTACTTTATCTATTATCTACGTCAAACACGAAAAACCCAACCTCAAGAAACTATGTGTTGTTAAAAACACAGACTAGCTGGAATAAAAAAAAATATTTTAGTAATTAATAACCAACGCCATTACGAATTTCAAAAATTCTGTAATATAAAACCAATACGAATGACGTCACTGTAACAGCCGCGTACCACGTATGTTCAGGCTATGTTTACATTATATCGGTAGTGTAAACATGTTGTCCTGGAGTATTATAATCTTGTCTCCAGTTAAATATCATTTCAATTTTAATAGCCTGATTATTTGAATATCTTAGCTTTTTTACTCCAGATACTACAATATTTTTTCCACAGCATCTGTGCTGTATCTTCACAACGTTTCTGAAGGTAATGAAACTCCTTCAATTTTTCAATTGATTACCTAATAATTAAATTTGAACAAAGTGAATCCTAATAACAGGTAATTAAATATTTTCAGTTATTAATATTTACCTATCTGTTACGTACAACATACAAAACAAAATACGTCAAGTGAATCCTCAACACTCCGCCTCCGAGTAAGCGGACGATCAGAATGTATTGAAGAAACTTCATCAAAAATGTTATTTGAATCGTGAAATAATGGTTTATTACTATGTTATTCCACAAAAGACCATCCTCATGATTAGACCAATTCGTAATTCAGAGGCCGTGGTTCGGATTCCACGTTAAACTGCACGTCTCTTAGTTGCCATCAGCTGTTGGGCTATTAATTAACAGTCCTGTCTAAGGAACATGTCAGCCTTAGTCAGTAACAAGACTACAAGATCGCGCCACAATCATTACACTCAATCCTCATTCATACTTGGCTTAAAATATCTACCTTGTGATATTGTCACCATTTCAATAATCTAATCTATTCCATTATCTGTTACAGTATAAAGAACATATCTTAGTTTAACAGCTTAAAACAAATTTTGAGTCCAGTCATTCGAGTCTGGACTCTAGCCTGGAAAATCTAGTTTAAATGTTACTTCTAGCAGCGTTCTCATAGGGAAAATCTTAAATTACACCACAAACTTATTGCATAAGTAAAACTAATTTAACAAAAAAACTGGTTTGTATAGTGAAATATGTTATTGAATAATGTTATGGAGTAGCGGGTACATATCAGATCTCAAAAATCCAAGATGTGAGTTTTTTACAAAAAGTCAAACAATTTTAAACTGTTCAATTTCAAGTGGTAATTTATTAAATAATTTACAATAGGAAAAAATATAGCTTCTTCAAATATAATTTCCTATTACCTAGCCCATTACATTTTTGAAATGGCGACCTACCCAGGTAGGGTATGTTACAGTATTAGATTGTGTTTACGCTAATATTCAGGGATAATATTTAGATGGTGTGATGAAAATCTTTGTTCATGTAAGATTTTTGGAAAATAAAAAGCTAATCATTTTTTCTTAAAAAATAAATACATAAACCATAATGGTATGGCGTGTTTTAGCGAAATAAACTCAGTATCTTGTATTGAGTCAGAACAAAGTGCATCTAACTATAGAGATAAAAGTACAAAAGAGGCCTAAGTTTTATAAACGTTTAAAAAGTTCTTTGAACAAACATTAACGAAGATTTAAAACTGAGAAAGATAGATCGCGTGAGTCGACTAACAAGCTACTAAAAACTCGATCAAATTGGCTTTATAATTTAGTGCCTGGGGAGGCCGCCAGGGGCGCGCGTGCACGCTCTTCCACGACGAACATGATCATGGATGGCTTAACTAGGTAATCTCGACCTAGAAGTATTATTGTAAACACATTACATAGATTAGATTAGATCATTTAATTGGCAACCATACTACAATGTAGGTATTTTAAGCCACGATGTTTCCGATTAATTTTAGCTATTTTTTATCAAATTTCTTCGTATTCGCCTTTCAAATATTTAGTTCAGATGAAACAGAAAAACTGCTAACTTTTCAAACTTCACCTGGGCCTGTCACTCAGAGGAGGTAAATATTAGAGTGATTCATTTTGCTATGAGAGAGAAAATAAAATCAAAATCAAACAGATATTATAGTTTTTAGTTTTAGTAAGTATGTCTCATAGTTTGTAGACATAGTTAATCTGTAATCTTAGAAGAAAACTGTAACCGTACAGAAAAAGTAGTATACAACTTAAATTTCTAATTTTTACGATGCATGTTTTACCAACAAATATTTGTTATGCTTAGCAAATACTGCCATGGTGTTTACACGTGTTTGTTAATCAGTACCAATATAATTTTTTATATTTTTACATCCAATCCTGGAGATGAGTGTTAGCGATTTTTGAGACGCAAAAAGTATCGGAACTGACGTTATTGGATTATGAGAACAGCTATTTAAAGGAAATGAATACAAAGTCCCTTCAGACGTATCCATGATCTGAACTATTTCGCTAAGGGGAGTAAATATAAAAAAATAAAAAACTAAAAAAAGCAAAAAAAAGTATTCCAATAAAATTATATTTTATTTGTAGTTTTAGTGAAATCTTTCAAAGTGGCAGGGACTGTGGATAAAGGTGTAAGAATCGTGTATAACACATTTCAAGCATTCATTTCCAATAGTCTTTGAGTAAATACAAAATCTCTATTCTAAGATTAACATGGCGATGATAGGGACATCAGTTTTACCTTGATAGGATTTCAAACCTTTGGAAACCCTTAGTTAAAGGTTAACCATGAATATATGTCCATTGTTTTCCAACAATGGTCAATCAATGCTCCATATGCTCGGGCGTAAGCTTATGTTGTCATTTTTTGACGCTGTTAAAAAACACGCCAAATTCAAGAGCAGAAAATTCCTATGTTTGTTTTTTTATAGCTACCACCAAAAATTAAATAAATACCTAAAACCTTAGAGCAGTATGGCTCATTTAATACAGCTTTTATAGAAAAATTTTTAAAAAACCGGGCGTAGAATTTAAATAGCTTTATATTGGCGTTTGAATTATTATTTTAGTTCGTCCAAAACCCCCATATTATGAATGAACCCCGTCACACGTAAGAAACATAATATTTCCAGCGCGCCGATAGCATTCCCTACAGCGTAGCCACAACAATGTCTTGTCAACGCTGAAAAAGCGTCTGTCTTGTCACAGAAAAACTATTGTTAAGAAAAACTATCGAGACTTTGTAACAGAACAAAAAAAGATTCGTAGTTTGAAGTGAAGAGATTTAATTATATAACAGTCTTGACTCTTATCAATACTGTATTACTCAAAGCTATTTACCTTTCGAAAATTGCCTTCAGGAGTTTAATCAAATATATTAAATTGTACACTGTTAATTACTACAATTAACTGTGTACAATTGTAGTAATACCCCCGTCGCAGCAGACCTGCGTACACAGCGATTTTCCAATAAATAATGTAATAATAATATTATATGTCAAGTTTTATCAATATCTGTCGATAAATATATGAGTTAGTTATTTGCCTATTCTTCATAAGATTTACAGGTTTGCCGCAGTGAGGAACACTGAAAGTAGGAATTTCTAGCATAAACAATTTTGATTTTGACCAATTATACCAAGTTTCATTAACATCTGTCCATAAATAAAGGAGTTTACCTATTCCCTGTACGATTAACATGGGAAAAGAGTATGCAGGTTAGCTGCCATGATAAACACATAAACTATGAT
The DNA here is from genome assembly GCA_023375725.1 of Nephotettix cincticeps. Classification (NCBI taxonomy): domain Eukaryota; kingdom Metazoa; phylum Arthropoda; class Insecta; order Hemiptera; family Cicadellidae; genus Nephotettix; species Nephotettix cincticeps. Next base: position 5,515,309 of record CM041785.1, read on the forward strand.
TTTTAAGCATAAATGGATGGATCTCAACCACATGAAGCTATTTATCAAGTTTCATCCAAAAATATTGATTGATTGATCTTCCCTATGGGAAATACTGCAGTTCGACACGTTAAGGCAACTTACGAAAGGTAAATAACTCTGAATAAAGAAGATATTTAGCTAGGATATTTTCTTTTTAACTATTTCAACTGCACCCCCTACGTAGTAGTCCTGTTCTGCTTACCCCAAGCCATGCAAGTCGGTGATGGCACATGATGGCAGGTGCGTGTCTCACAAGACAACCCCACCAGTAAATCAGGGGCTGTGTAATCTGCATAAAATATGCGTGGTATACGACCCAATTAAACAATCCTTGCATTAATACCCTCTAAGAGCATGGATCTCATGTATGTTAGAAACAGTTTTGAGTCTAAATAATGACTGGGACGGTGGCGACGTCCTGTAATCCAGCTACTTGGAGGTCACGAATTGTGGATAGTTGTGAGAGATGGTCGGTGGATGTGGTATTCTCTTGTGTGGATTAACGTCCGCACTATTGAATACTACATTAATCCACAAAGACCGTCCTCACAATTAGACCAATTCGTAATTTAGAGGCTGTGGTTTGGATTCCACGTTAAACTGTAAACACGTTGCCATCGGCTGTTGGGCTATTAATTAACAGTCCTGTCTAAGGAACATGTCAGCCTTAGTCAGTAACAAGACTACAAGATCGCGCCACAATCATTCTACATTCATTCTTCATTCATACTTGGCTTAAAATACCTATCTGGGTAGGTCGCCATTTCAGTTAAAAGTATAAAGTATAATGAAATAGACCGCATGCAGCACGCTGGCGTAAGTAGAGTGAATTTCATAGAACCTATATTATTCCCAAAACTTGATATTTAGCTTCATCTGGTTGATATCCATCCATTTATACTTAAAAATCATATTTTATGTGTTTATAATCACAGCAAACATGCTGTGATTACACTTTTCCCATGTTAATCATAACATGATGAAGGGGTAAACTCTTTTATTTACGGACAGATGTTGATGAAACTTGGTATAAATGCTAAAAATAAAAATAGTTTACACTAGAAACACCTACTCCAAGTGTTCCTCACAGCAGCAAACCTGCATACTCTTTCCCATGTAAATCTTATGGAGAAAAGGCAAATAACTCTTATTTATCGACAGATATTGATATAAGTTTCATACATTATTATTCTAATATTATTGATTTGGAAATTCGCTGAGTACGCAGGTTCGCTGCGACGGGGGTATTATCTACTTAATGTAAGCAGTTTATAGTTTTACAACCCAGATACTCAATTTCAACAGTGTATTCCTGTATTTGTAAGGGCGTCGCTGTCAGCTGACTGGTAGCAAAATGCCTTGCCTGTAAATCCTATTACATCAGCTGATCTGCTTGTTATCATATGTTTAGTCTCGTCATCAGCAGCCTCTGATCAAAGATGATTCCTTCGCAAAGCTAAAGGGTGTTCCACTAATTCCGTAAATTGTTTTTGTCGTTTATATAAACAACATGCTTCCATGAAACATAACCAAAGGAAAGCTAGATCTAGTACTTATGTATGTCTAGTGTTTCAGCTGATTACAATAAGTTACTAAAATAATCTAGTAAATATTTACGTTTTATTTTTTTATAAACTTCAAGGAGATATACATTTTACTACAGAGTCATTGCGTACATTTCTATTTTTGTGCTAACACCCTTCAAGAACAAGATCGCACTCACCACGTTGGCGTGAGTAGAACGAATGTAAAAACACATACAATATTTTATCAAATTGTCAATAACTAAGTGAGTTATACAAATTTATCTACTCTCCGTATGAGTTACAATGAAAACGTGGTTTCCTGGCTAAAGAAACATTAAATTTGGGATTTTTTATTGATATATTCATAAAACGTAACTAGATGGACTTGAATACCAAATTAATTTTGGAATAAATTTAAGCAAATAAGTGAGTTATTGATTAGTAGTTATTCTCCATAAGAATGATATTAGACAACGTGCTGTGTTTACCATTTTGAATATCTCAGTTACCAATTTACCTAGCATAAACATATAGATTTATAACACTAATCTGTGTGTTTTTCAGCTAAATTTAATGATGAAGATAAAAGTTTGATTCTTTGAAAAGTTATACGTAAATAAATTGAAAACACTTTTTTATGGTACAACTCCCCCCCCCAAAGTGTGGTTAGTTTAGTCCGATTGCGTTGTCAAACGAACTTATCCAATGTATTACAATAAGGAACAGATCCACAGAGCTTTATAGCAATCAGACAATAATTAATTGAGGCCATTATCATGTCAACATATACATACCTATAAATATAAATTTTTGAATAACCCCCTCAAAACGTGTTCAGGGGTTAAGCTAAGAACTATCATGGTCCCGGGTTTAACTGTCACCGTGCGGTTCATGTGAATTACTTTGTCTTGCTCTTGTCTTACTTTGTCTTGTGAATCACTTTGCCCCAGGAAACCCGCTGATAATGAAAGGAACATTATGTCCGTACAAGTAACTCTAGATTCACTCACCTATTTTTCTTATTCCTCTTTGATTACGCAATTTAAGTTTTTTTTTAATTTCATGTCAATTAAGTACAGACTATCTACTTCAAACAAATTAAAACATATTGTTTGTAAATTGATTAGCAACATAGATCTCATCTTGAAATTCACACGGAAAAATAATCAAAACACAATATGATTTTAGTGACGTTCTTAGAGAGATAGTAGGTTCAAAATATTTAAGAAATTGCATAATAATCTTAGTGAACTAGCCAGAGTACCCGTACTTCGCTCAGGAAAATGGTTCGAAAGAGGTTATCTTTTCTCTTCGACATGAAATAAACTAAAATGTGTATTCAAAATAGGTATTTACCGATAGTATTTTATACTAAACACGATCTCAAAAGATTATAAACACGAGTGTGTACAACATGACAAAGTACCACCTGTTAAGTAATGGAGAAAACTTAAACTATACTATTTTCGGCAATAGTAATTTTGATCCAGAAGTTTATCTTTAAAAATGAACTTCATTTCTTCTTCTTCACGAACTGTCAAAATGTAGTGTAAACGGATGTTGACATTAGAAAATATAACCGTTGAAATAACCCAGTACGGTCACGGCAGCTATTTCTTCTTCTTCCCGAACTCTCAAATTGTATTGTTCACAGCTGTTGACATTCAAGTAATTTTGAATGTCATTCAAAATAACTTGTTGATAAAAAGCTTGTTACATTTAAGTTACTTGCCACAACAAACTAACATACATACACCACCTCTTCTTTATAATATTATACATAACGAATAACTGTACTCTATGTCGAAATAGAGGCAGTTAGTGATTCAGTTGGCAGGCCTGCGTGTCCGACCAGACAGTGCTGCCATCTTGTGGCAATAAATCCACCTCATTGCGGCAATCACGTCACTGCTGCACCGCTTTCTTGTTTTTAATGCGATGCTTTGTACGTATTCGTTTTACGGAAGAAAATTCCTTTTTGTAAAAAAACTTTCTGTTCGTAAAAATAATACTTCGCTTACTACACACTGTTTGCGTCCAAACACACCATCGGAGGAATAATATTTGAATTATTGCTACAGTTTACATAAACTCAGAGCCATTTATTATTTTGTACACTGATTATTAACTGTTCAAGTAAAAATGTTTGTATTTACTTCCCTGTGGGAATTAGGTTAGATCATGGATATGTCTAAAGGAAATGGTCTCAGTTCATCTTAACAGCTGTTCTTATTATTTTATACTAAAATTCAATACAGTAGATCTGGTAGTTTCTATGGAAACCTGTTACATGTTTTCCATCTTAAAAATCGCCAACACCCCTCCCTCCAGAGCTAAGACATATCCAAGTCAAAAATAATTCTGTTTTATCAATGAAGGAAACTAGTTTTATTATTATTTTAAATAGCACTCTTGTAGCAACAACCCTTTTTTATCAAGTTTTCAACTATTTAGGAATTGTTTGTGATGACAAATAACAAAAATAACATGATGAAAGAATAAGAAAATGACATTAACTAGTTTTGTGATGATCATGGGTTATTCTAATTCAGCATAATCTGTTGTGTGAAAACATGAATGGATTAAGCAAACTAATTCGTACCGTGTATCAAAAGAAGGAAAAGCTAGAATTTCATTTTGACAGAAAATTTATTTAAAAGATTTAGTAGCTTTTAAAATTAAATATAACGGTATATTTTCGGTATTTTCCATTATTCGTACGCCACTTTTTAAATAGTGGTTTGATTGTCTTCTGGTGTAACAGAACCAGTGGTTTAGTGGTATTCTGATGGCTACTCACTGTGTAGAAATGATATTAACTATATAAAAATATCAATAACAAAGACATAGCTTTAAGCACTATTTACGTTGCGTAGGCTAGTATCATAATAAACGCGATATTTCCGTCCATACAGCGCTCTGCGGAGTTAAGTTGGGTTGTTTTTTTATATTTTTATATGGTTAATAATATTTTTAAACCGTCAATAACCTCTGGAAACCCACTGATCTTCTGTTAAATCGATATATTTTCTTAATTTGGTGTAAACAAATCTCTGTTTTCTAAAATGGTATACGTATAACGGAAAAGATCCTTCGTTCTACCAGAGAGGAACGGATGGCACCTTATGGGACTTAGTGAAGACGATAAAATCTCAGGACAAGTGTTGCCATCTGTCGGATCTAGCGGTGAACTAGGTCTCTGTGACACCGTCAGGTGTATATTAAATCATTTGCGACACTGGCGCTATCTGAGGATGGCAGTACCTACTACGTCAATTGGCGGTACGATGTACCGTCTTCATCATTAACATGGGCGTGCACAATCTATCCGTTCATCTATGGTTCTACTCAAAGCACAAATTAGGAAGAAACATGTATTTATCAATCATAAACAATTTAATATTATTCAATTTCATTCCAGAAATAAATCTGCACAGTGAGCTAAATTTGGAACTATAATCCATTTTGAATATTTGCCATGTTTGCAAAGTGTCACCAGTGTTCGTATTGTGACGAATGTTTTTCTCTCATAAATACAACCGGATGAGGAAGCAGTGACGGTTGATAAGCTGATAAGCGGTTGCTGTGATATCACACGCCGAGCTGTTATCTCTCCCTCGCACTCGTACTCGCTAATCTCTCAATTATTGCGTTTGCAATCGACAGTGAAATAGTTTTCGAATGTTACATTGCCACGTAATTGGTATTAGGCTGCACTAATTGGCAGTATTCAATGTCATGTCTTTCGGGACTTTTAGTAATTTCGTACTGGATTGTGCATTATTCTCTTTTTCTTATTCTTGTTTTAACTTTTACTGAGTGGTGGCCGCTTTCACAAATATTTTGGTTGGGGTCAAAAAATAGAAATTTTTCCTATTTGTTATCATATTTGTTTTGGCGTCTATGTATCAGTTCTATAACGTCTTATTCAAAATTTTGATCATTCAACCTAAAGGTCATTTTCACTAAACATCACATCACAATCTAATCCACTGAATATATTTCACTAACCTTAACCTCCCTAGACTTACAAATACTGCCTGAGCACGCTAAACAAGAACACCAGGATGACTCGGCCGGCCGTTAGAACAGTTGTTTTGAGATTAGTAATGCCAACACACCAAATAGAAATTTTATAAATACTTTAAAATTACTTTCAAAATACTTAAATGACATTTAAATTTTTTGACGTATATATACGTCAAACGCTCGTGAACTCCAGATCGAGTTGCGTATATATACGTCAAAAGTTCGGGAAGGGTTAAACCCTTACCGTTAACATGCGGTGCAAGTAAGCGAAATACTGTAGCAGTTTAAGTCACATTGGATACCCAGAGGGGAGGCTAGACACTCACGATCTTTCAGAAGTTCTTGCACTCAGGGGGTAATCTTATACTTAAAACGCCGACAAAAATTACGTGAAAGAGTCTAGTAAAAGTATTGAATTGTATGACCTATTGCTTTACTACTAACTTTGATCAGCTGATTCATTTTCCCACTAGTTTCGATTCAGCTGTCTTTGAATTTCTATGACAACGTGTTATACCGTAGCTATCTTTCCGGTAAAAGTTAAAATATGTTCTCAAGGTGTATCAGTATAAAAACCCATTGTTTGTTCGGAAATAAGGTTTTATATAAAAACAGCAAGTTTCCAATTGTAATTTTAATACTGAAATAATTTCAGTTTACGTAGTGCGACGAAAAATTATATTTAAGTTACGAAAAGGTAAATTTGTTTACATTTTTACGATAAAAAATCATGCCAGGTTATATAATTACGTTAGAATTTAATAAATAATTGTCTTCCCAAGTCTGTAACCATTAACCTGTTTTAGGTTGCTTATCAAATTGAAACCTCTATTGAAATACGGTGTATTAGTAAGATGATGAGATAATCAGAATAGACGGAGGTAGGTCAATGAGGAAGTAAACAAAACCCTCCCTGCACGCCATCGATGGCGCAGTGGTCGAAGCAAACTTACAGGTGCAAAAATGTAATGATTCGTTATCAGCTGTGTACGAGTACATCACAGTCATTTTGGTTTCTAAATAATGATCATTTGTGTCTTTAAAATAAATGACCTACAAAAATGTACGTGAATCCACCCCTAAATAACATACCACTGTAGCAGCAGACCAGAAAAGTAAAATAATTTCCATTTATGTAGAAATTACTATGTAACGAATACGAACTCAGCTAAGCAGCCCATAGACGTTGTATAAATTTACTTGTTCACAATACAACAAAGTGAATAGAGTTGTAAATATATTTTTCAGCATATGAATGAAGCTAGATACCAAAAAACTATATATACAAAGTTTTATCACAATATTTCAAATAATAAGAAATGAAAATCAATTTTTCTTTATAAGAATAGCATAAGGAATGAGTAAGTTGATTTGCTGCCACGAGGAACAAAACGTTTAAATTTTTCAGCTTGATTAGATCCTAACTATATGTAGCTGTTTACAAATTTGTTTGGTAAAATAGCGACCTACCCAGGTAGGTCGCTTACCAAGGTACTTGTTACTGACGACTGAGGCTGGCATTTTCCTTTGATAGGATTGTCAATTAATAGCCCAGCAGTCAATAGCATATCTAAGGGACCTACATTTTAACGTGGAGTCCGAACCACTGCCTCTGAATTACTAATTGGTCTAGTTATGAGGATGGTCTTTGTGGATTAACGTCACAAATGACAATACAATATCCGCTTACTATCCACAAAATGTGACCTCCAAGTAGCTTATGGTCACGACACGGTCCCAAAGTTTTATAAATCGAATGTGAAAACTCCCAGAGACCCCATTTGAGGTAAAAACCCCACGTTTTTCAGTTAATAAAGTTTTTATTAGGGTAAAAAGTAAGGAAAAAATTATAAAAAAATATTAACGCTAAACGTTAACACTTGTAAAGTTTATACGCTCATAATTTTCACGTGAAGTAAATAAAAGTGTAGATTGAGTGGATAATGTGTAATACGTCATTGAAATATCCTGCTTGGTTTACAACCCCCGTGTTTACCCGGAGCCAGGTGTGTCGTGCTAGATACGAAACATCCTCAACCCCTGTTGTTACAGTAAACACCCTATTATATCCTTCAAAATCAACCCTTCTCCTTAACACCTCTTCTAATTTACAAATATTTCAACATTTCCTTTTTTATTATATTCAATTTTTAACTTTCTCCCAGTTATACGATAGTATAAGGAAAAAGTATTATTTTCGTCAACATTTTTAATTTAAGTTGTAAGTGGATGTATCTGTTTTGGGGTCTCCTGAATCCAAAAAGTATGTTTTTACGTGATGTCTGTCTGTCCATGTGTGTGTCTGGATATGTACAGAATCACAGCCAATCCCGTTGGTAAGATTTATATGAAGTTTGCCAAGTATGTATATATTCTCCGTATCTCGGTTTTTTCATTTTTTTTATTTTTAAGGGTAGTTCTTCCCCAAAACCTTAAAAAAGTAAAAATGCAAATTTCTGAAATAATTGCTCTAATGGTTTTGATTGATTTAATAGTTTATATTGAATTGAGTATTAAATATGACACCACCCGAAGGCCTATAAAAATAATGGTTCTAAAGCTATGGACTATTAAATGTAAAAATTAGTTTTTTAAGGTTTGACTACCACCATTAAGACCAGCTTAAAAAACTGAACAAATAGGTATTTTGAATTTTTTGTCTACGACTAACGGTTCCAGAGAAAAGTTATATTTACACTCAGTGGTAAATGCAGTACGTTGCCTTAGAGCACCCAATGTTATGGAGGATATTCTTAATGGCTTCTCTTGCTCTTATGGAGGATATTAAAAAATCAATTTTTTCCTTATTCGTCAGAATGTTATCATGAAACTAGATACAGTGTAAGGATACATCACCCAGCAAAATCCATAAAAAATGTTATTACTCGTTACTGGACGTTGTTGGTCATGCCCCCAAAAATTTCAACATTAATCTGAACTTGTTTTTTCTTAAAAGACTAAATGATTGTTCTCAAAAATTTTTCAAAAATGTTCGAATGATATTTAAATAAATATTAACGAATATAAAAATGTTGTTAAAGGTATATAATTTTTCAATTGACTTCAGGGAAACAGTATGTGTCAGTCCACTGATACCGTTTATTTTATTGACTATGAAAATGTATTAACATTTTATAAACAGGTAATATATTATATATCGTATGTTGCACATTCAAACAAATTATAATTGATTAATTAATTTAACAAGTAATAGCTTTTATGCAATAAAACGAACGAATGTCAACAATTAGAATGTTTAACAACAATCGAATAACAAAGATAAACCACTAAGTATTAACAAAAATGGCTGTAATAGAATAAATAGCTAACAAAAAAAGCCAAAACTCAGTATTTGTAGAGTTTAACAACTAACTTTTTATGTTTATCTGGCCAAAAAACATATTGACATGGATATGTCTTAGCTCCGGGGGGGAAGGGGGTTGACGATTTGTAAGATGGAAAACATGCAACAGAATTTCATGGAAACTACCATGAACAGCTGTTTACATGAAGTGAAAACACTACCATTAGACATATCCATGATCTAACATTTCCCCCAGGGAAGTAAATATAAACATTTTTCTCAAAGACACTTCCTTCCCATCGTAGGCCTATATAGATCTTTTTCAAAGAAATTAGTAACCCCCCTTAAAGAAAAACTATGTAAAACTAGACTATTTGGAAGACTTAATAGCTGTATTTTCATTTACTCTATTGAAATACCATTAGCTTTTTCGCAAACATTAATGGGTCATTTTGGTGTACGATCGTTCTAAATCAGCGCCCGTTAATGCTACATTTGTCGTAAATGACTTCAACATCAATAATTTCACTCTTCATTACTCATCTGCGATAAACACTGAAACATGCATCTATTTTCATTTTTATGTATTTTTTATGCTATATTTATGAATTTTTGAAGTGTGGTTTGCGGCATTTAATTTTGCGAAAAGTACCTAAAAGATACTAAATATTTAAGACTGTGGACCGTTTCTAATCATAGGATGACAGTCGGTAATAAAAAATATTTGTTTTTACTTCCCTGGGGGAAATAGGTTAGATCATGGATATGTCTAAAGGGAATGGTCTCAGTTCATCTAAACAGCTGTTCTTATTTTTTTATACTGAAAATTTAATACAATAGATCTGGTAGTTTCTATGGAAACCTGTTACATATTTCCCATCTTAAAAATCACTAACACCTCCCCCCAGAGTTAAGACATATCCATGTCAATAGTATTTTAAGTCACAAATTCAGTTTACAAAGTTTTACTCTTGTAGGATAATCAATAATTAAACTATTTGGGAAGCCATTCCAGAACATTTCACCACCCCTGTATGTATCATATGTATACTGTGGCCAGATTATTGAACTCATTTTCCTCCAGGAATGTATTTTATACCAAAATATTTTCGACTGGTACAGCGTCGTGTCCTGTAATCCAGCTACTTGGAGGTCACGAATTGTGGATAGTTGTGAACGATGGTCGGTTGGTGTAGTGTTCGCTTGTGGATTAACGTCCACACTATTGAATACTACGTTAACCCTCAAAGACCATCCTCATTATTAGACCAATTCGTAATTCAGAGGTTGTGGTTCGGATTCCACGTTAAACTGTAGGTCCATTAGCTGCCATCGGCTGTTGGGCTATTAATTAACAGTTCTGTCGAAGGAACATGTCAGCTTTAGTCAGTAACAAGACTACACGATCGCACCACAATCATCCTACACTAATTTCTCATTCATACTTTGTTTAAAATACCTACCTGGGTAGGAATACTATTTCAGTTAAAATATAAAAAGTTTAAAGTACAAAATATATCCATTAGACTCTTAATGTTACAAAATTACTGTAACGAAGCTAAACATCCTTAAAGCCAGTAAGCGATGCAGCCATCGCGTGATTGCCGCATCGAGCATATTTATTGCCACAAGATGGCAGCACTGTCTGGTAAGACACGCAGGCCTGCCAACCGTCTCATCCTAGGCCAGCCTTAGTCTTGCTTCGTCTCCAATTATGATTTTTATTTCTTCCATTCAAACAAAGGAAAATTGCATTTTATGCTATCTTAACCCTATACCACGTTCTTAGAGTGTTTGTCATGTTAAAAATTGGTCCTTATTCTGAAACTAAACACGGTCTGTGAAACCGTGCGCGGGTATTGTTGTAACCTATCGTAGGTAACGTAGGGTTATTATTATTTTTATTATTAATTATCCTACTTAAGACATTTATTAATCCTTTTTACAAAAATAATTGTACAGACAAGTCAAGTACGGTTTAATACAATTTGTATTCTGTCAACGGCTGCTTTTGGTTGCTTCGGGTTGCTTTTTAACCGAACGTGGCAAATCCAATATGCAATTGGAGAGAGTATAAGGTAAAAATGAGTGTCCGCAAACACATTACAATGGGGTAGAGCAAAGACAAACGAAGCAGATAAGGTAGACAATACAAGCTTCAGCGTTGAGAGGTACCGCGCGCCGCTGTGTTATCTTGTCATTGTTCAGCAATGTGCAATGGAGCGGCTGTTCGATTGTGGACTGTCCTGTATATTGAACCAAAGCGATGACTGACTTGTCCATACATTTTTAATTTATCCCTCTTATACAACAGTATAGGTGGGCTAACCTGTACTTTCAATGTTCATCACGGTAGCAAACCTGCATACTCTTTCCCGTATAATTGTTATGGAGAATAGGCAAACTCTCGTATTTATTGACAGATCTTGATCAAACTTGTAATGTATTACTATTGATTTGGAAATTCGCTGAGTACGCAGGTCTGATGCGACGGGGATACATTTTATTAGTCAATTTTTCGATATTTTTAAGGAATTTCTCAACACTGACGGATATATAACTACATATTAGATACGAATGAATGGATATGGTTGATAAGTTTAAAAGTAACTATTTAAATTAAGTCGAGCTCAGTTCAGAGAGAAAATATAAACAATAAATATAAGCACTTAAAGTGTGTCAAGTGTTTATTGGGAAGTTCCATTTACTAACATTTTTCAATTTGGTTTATTTTCATTGAATACATATATAATTTACACAGTGGTGCCGTTTTTACCTCTCCAGCTATAAGCTATTCGAGAGGAAATCTCTAAACTATTGCATTATATTTATTGGTCAATAATACATAGTTTCTCAAAAAATCTAAAGATAAATAATAATATTAATGATAAGAGGAACTAATAATGACAACAATAATAATGTTAATAACAATCCTACGGGAGAGCACAATTTACAATGAAGTATAAAAATATATAGCAAATAAATATAAATAGAGCATAGTATAAATATTTATAAACTAATAACAAAAATCTCAACGATATTTCATTTAAAAAATAAACTATGTAAACAATTAACCAACCATAAATAATCACTTACATTAAATATAAAAATACATATATCAAAAACAAATTTATCGTATTCCTCTATGCCCTGCCCCCACTACCGATCGAATGCAAACAGCTGGGCCGATGTTAGAATTAAAGAAATGTGCACACATTTAAAACAAGAAATAGGAGCTGAAGGTGAGCAGTAATCAACGCAAATTATGTCCCAATAGATCAAACAAGGGGGAGGTTAGAGCTAAAATATTCAGTAATTCAGTAGTTAGTTTATTTTTGTTCAGTTAATTTGTTTATAAGGCAGTGTTAATACTGCACAACCTTTTAATGTTATAAACAGTTCCTTTTTTAATACATTTTTATCTGAGCAAAAGCACAACTTTAACAACAATAGTTTTGGAATTTATTTGAATTATGTATTTATATTTTTATTTTGTCTGATCCGTAAAGTGTGTAGTGTTTTGTCTGGATGTACAGTGCCACAGCCTATTGGTATTTAGATGAAATTTACATGTATGATATAAATAATCTCCAGGCGTTTTTTTTCATTTTTTGAAGTTGATTTTTAAGGGTAGTTTGTTAAAACCCTTAAAAAACGTGAAAAATCCAAATTCCTCAAAAAGCTTAACGATTTTTATTAAAATTTGACAGTTTATAGTGTACAAAGTACTAAATAATTTGACACCACCCGCATATCTGTAAAAATGACGGTTCAAAAGTTATGGGCTTTTAAATGTCAAAAAATCAAATTTTTAAATTTTTAGCGAAAACAATAAAAGTAAAGTACAACTTGACTGGCACCATTAAAACCAGCTTAAAAAACTAAACAAATTAGTAATTTGAATTATTTGTCTACGACTAACGGTTCCAGAGAAAAGTTAAATTTACTGTCCACGATAAACGCAGTACGTTGTCTGAAAGCGCCCAATGTTATTCTTATGGAGAAAATAAAAAAATCAATTTCGTATTCCTCTATGCCCTGCCCCCACTACCGACGAATGCAAAGCTTGGTATGAATTAAAGAAATGTGCACACATTTAAAACAAGAAATAGGAGCTTGGTGAAGTAGCAAATTATGATCAAACAAACTAGGGGTTAAAATATTAGTAATTCAGTTAGTTTATTTTTGTTCAATAAATTTTTGTTAGTTAATTGTTAATTTAATAAGGCAACCTTTTAATGTTATAAACAGTTCCTTTTTTAATACATTTTTATCTGAGCAAAAGCACAACTTTAACAATAAATAATCCTAAATTTTGGAGTTTTATAAATACATAGAATTTTGCTTAGCATTATCATTGAATTCATTTGATTTTTTACTATTTATTATTTGTTACAGTGAAGTGAAAAACTTTATAATTCACAAAAATCGTACAATGAAGTAAAGACTTGATAACCATTTGTTAACATATTCTATTTATTTGTTAACCCATTTGCAATTATGTATGGATTGTAATCGTAAAATAGTGAACTACATTAATTTGTACTTACTTTTGAAGCGTATATTCTGATAGGAAACAGCTAATCGGAAAATTACCTGCAAAATAAAAAAACAGGTGAAATATAAAATAAATAAACACAAAATTACCTGTGAAACAGTTTAGCAAAGTGTGTAATTGTAATGACAATACTATTTCACTAAACATAGATATTTATATTTCTTAACACTATGGTCCACCGTTAAAAGATTTTTACATTGTGTACAGTGACTGAATTTGCATGCACTGAATTGAATGGTTTGTAGAGTTTCAATTGAATTAGTTTCAAACCCCAAACACACAGGCCGTGCAATATAGTAGTTATCTAAATTGAAACAAACACCCCAAACCCTTAATTAAATAAAGGATTTGGATTATGATCGGTTATTGTAGACGAAATTTAAAGAATTGGAACTAAAAATCCCCAACGACTATAGTGATTGGGGCAAAAACACTAAAACCTGATTTTTTAGTACAAACCCCCTTCCAAATCACTCGTTCCTATTGATCGATATGTCTGGTTTACGAACTCGTCCGAGTAAATGTAGGAATATGTAGGGAATATTAGCTTCTTCCCTATGGGAAATTCGCTAAAACACACATAGTAAGTTGAAAATTTGCCCAATGTGAACGAAACACGTCTTTTCGAAAATACGCCACCGAAATACGCATCTGTCGAATACACATAGTGTAGACTCAGCCTAAGAAGTTCACAGAGCCGGTCTGTTATGTAAATGCTTCACAACAGGTGTTTTAATATCCATGATTCCTTTTTCATCAGGACTACTTTAGTGACTTAAGGGTGTGCATTTTATGAAATAAATAAAAAAATGTTCCCCTCGAATTCTTTGACGCACGTAAGCTTCATGGAGGACACGGACGTAAGTACGTGGAGAGGGGATTCTCCCTTGACGATAAATTATAAAGCCAATTTGACCGAGTTTAAGGGAGCTTGTTATACAACACGCTATTTATCTTGTTACGCTTGAATCGAGCACAGAAATATTTTAAACATTATAAAACTTCTGCTGTAGAATACATCACAATAATGTCAACCTATATCATCCTAATGCACAGTCGTAGGTTACAAAAACACGTTCAACATAATGTTGAAACGATTTTTTACTTTCTTCCACTTATACGATAGTACATAGAGAAAGTATTGTATTCGTCAAAATTTTTAAATTTCAGTTGAGGGTGAATATACTGTATCCTTTTGGGGTCCCTTAAATCTAAAAAAGAGGGTTCTGACGTGATGTCTCTCCGTCCACCCTGTATGTGCGTGTGTCTGGATGTGTACAGAGCTTCAGTCTGCCCAATTGTTCCGATTTAGATGAAATTTGGTATGTATGTATTCATTGTATCTCCAGGTATTTTTTTCAATTTTTCTAATTTTTCATTTTCAAAAGTAGTTGACCCATGAAAACCCTTAAAATCGTGAAAAATCCAACTTTCTCAAAAATTGCTCCACTAAATCAGCCTGAAACTAAACAAATTAGTATCTTGAATTATTTGTCTACGACTAATGGTTCCAGAGAAACGTTAAATTTACTGCCCATAGTAAACACAGTTGAAATACATTGAGCACTCTGAGAGTGCCTAATGTTATTTTAATGGAGAATATTAAAAAAATCAATTTCTTCCTTATTTCCTAACCGTTTTCCAAGAAATTTGGTATGCAGCGTAAGGTCACATCACCCAACAACACCCATTCAATAAAACTTGGTATTACTGGGGGGGATGCCCCTATAAAATTCTGACCATTAATTTAACTTTGTTTCTAATCTTTGTATTTTCAGAAATTGGGTGATTATTTTTAAAACAATAAATTATTAAATGATTTTTCGATAAACTTTAAAAATGTGATAATTTTATTTAAGATCGTCGTTTTTATATTTCGCAGACATTTATACAATATATTTACGAAAGGAAGTATGTATCAGTCCACTGATACCGTTTATTTTTTTTAACAAGGTGAGGAAGTGCATCGATTTAGAATTCACATGGTGTATGAAGCATTGTATACTGACTTTATTTTTAATCTACTTGTGCAAACCTATCACGAGTAAATATCAACACAGTCAATCTGAAGTGATGAATTAAACATTTAGGTTTTAAAGCTAAACAACGATAACTTCGTTTTTAATTTACCCAAACATTTGTTTTTCGAATAAATTAAACACTAATAGTTTCCTATTGTGTCAAATAAAAACAAAGTTTTAAACAAAAAAGAAATTTTCACATGTTTACTCCCAATGCTAAAAATATGTTTTAGAATAGTTATGAAAAACAACAATGCTAAAATCATTGTTTAGAATCTATTAACTTTTTACAAACCATTTTTGGGAACAGTTCCTCGGAATTTGGGGGCAAAAGGCACTTAGAGATGACTATTTTGTGGAAGCAGTTTATGTGATTTAATATTCATATTCATATAACACTGACCCAACCACAAGTGGGTATTCAAAATAGATTAGATTAGATCATTTAAATGGCAACCATAACACAAGATAGGTCTTTTAAGCCAAGTATGAATGAGGATTCAGTGTAAGATGATTGTGGCGCGATCTTGTAGTCTTGTTACTGACTAAGGCTGACATGTTCCTTAGACATTACTGTTAATTAATAGCCCAACAGTCAATTGCATATCTAAGGGACCTACAGTTTAACGTGGAGTCCGAACCACTGCCTCTGAGTTACGAACTTGTCTAATAATGAGGATGGTCTTTGTAGATTAACGTAGTATTCAATAGTGCGGACGTTAATCCACATAAGAGAACACTACATCCACCGACCATCGCTCACAACTATCCACAATTCGTTACCCTCCAAGTAGCTGGATTACAGTAAGCACCATCCATTCGAGGATGGGTTCTGTGAAGTTTAGAGAAAAGGGCTTCGACTCAGAGGGCATAAAAGGGTGCACTGTCAGGTGTAGCAACGTACGCCGGGTAGCACTAGTCGATAAATAAATATTCAAACATCTTAGTTTGTTATGAAAAAGACCCAACAAATATCACCTTTTACTAAACTGGGTGGATTCAAGAATGTCACACGTGCCAAAGAGGAAACGCCCTAATATATAGTATAAAATGTTTTTGCCGTACGTGCTTATCCAGGTTTATAGGTGTATTACTTGGCATGACACCGATGATGAAATTTACATTATACAGAAGTGATGGTGGGTGGTCACGCACCTTTCGCATGAGTCCGTGTCACTCTTCTACACGTTACACCCTGTATATTACAGTATTAAAGACTTCTTTGCAAATTTCCCATAAGGAAGTAAGTCTTCGTGTAAAGACTTAACTCGTAACTATTTTTTGTTCTTTTCATTCATGATTAATTTATTTATTTGTGTAAATTTGTTAACACTTTAAGCCCCAAGCAAAGCAAAGGTTAGTTCACTCTCATCCCTCAATATTTTTAATAGCTTGAGCTAAGCTAGGGTAACAATTTTGTTCACACCATGTTAGTGCTGAGCCTCGCGTGTATCATATTGATTCACTCTAAATGACTTTATTTGTAAATGTGTAAGCCGTTCCGACTCACTTTAGTATTAAAAATAGCTGACCCGGCGAACTTCGTAACGCCTATTAGTAAATAAATGTTAACTTTAAGATTGGCAATGTTCTGAAGTGAAATAACATTACGGCTTCGTTGTAAAAGATTAAAATATTCTGGGTCGTGGCATAGTTAATAACAATACTGAAACTAGAAGACATATTAATAATTCCCACAAAACAAATCTAAGTGGATTGATTCAAAATTATTCAATCCAACCTAAACCCAAACCAAATCTAATTGCAATATGGCTTTTATAGGAAAGTTTAAATTTTCTGAATCGAAGCATTGTTTATAATCGCGTAATTTAACATTCATTAATTCCACTCACACAAAAAAATAACTAATAATTAATTACAAACATCTGCCGAAAATGACAAACAATGACGTTGGATGTCGACTGTTGAAAATAAAGCAACACAAAATCAGCTGTTAATAAAATATTCAGATTATTGATGTATGCATATGATCAGACTACATAAAGTCTTTTCCTCATAAGTTTAACATACACAAATTGTACAGGCCAGTGGGGCTTAGCCCTAAGGTTAAATACAAAATTGAATATGCCTATAGCCTACTCCGAGCAGAGACGAATGAAAAAATCAATGATCATTAAAATCTGTCCAGCCGTTCTCGAGTTATAAAATATATAACTAACACGACTTTGTTTTATATATTTAGGTGTCTTACTTTGTCTTTGGACCACAGAGCAGAGTGGTTTAATGGTTGGCAGCAGTGGGATTGGTACACAATGGACCGTTGTATAAACATAGTTCATAGCTCATCAGACGAAGTCATTTTTTGCTTATTTAAAGCTTTTAAAGGAGAATTTAGGTTTGATCAAGTATTTAAAAGTTCAAAATGCTTTAGCCCAACCATAGATAAGAATTTTCTTTCATTATGTTGTTTTTGGTCCATCGATATTCACAGAATAATTTAATTGTTCTGATCTCTTATACTCTTGCTTCTTTCGAATGCGAACGGTGGGCAGCCTAATAAGAGATTTGGATTCAGGTGTAGCACTCTTTGCGCGTGAAAACCTGGTCTCTCTCGTAGCGACTTGAAAACTGATTACTGTATCTCTGGTGTCTCTGCTTTTACCGGAAACGGTCCCTAGAGAAAGAAAATAGAGATCATATTATCTTTGATCTTCCCGCAAGAGAACGTGAATAAGAAGAAGTTACATACGAGGTTCCACCTTGACGTAATATAACACCCTCGTTGCAGCAGTCCTCTGTACTCGGCGAATTCCCAAATCAATAATATATGACAAGTTGTATCAATATCTGCCAATAAATTAGAGAGTTTGCTAACTCTCCATAATATTAACACGGAAAAGAGTATGCAGGTTTGCTGCTGTGAGAAACACTGATAGTAGACATTTCTAGCAAAACAGTTTTTATTTTGACCATTTATACAAAGTTTCATCAACATCACTGTCCGTAAATAAGGGTGTTTACCTATTCTCTATATGATTAACATGGGAAAAGAGTATGCAGGTTAGCTGCCATGATAAACACGTAAGTGTTTGGATCTCAACCACATGAAGTTAAATGTCAAGTCTCATCCAAAATTATACATTAATAAGTGAAATATTAATTTTTCCTTATACTCCATAAGATTAACATAAGAGACCCAAAATACAACGTAACGTACTGTGTTAAGATTTTATACTATCTCAGTAACCATTGGAGTGAGAGCAAAGCTTTAAAGTACAAAATTGAGCTGATTCTAATGCTATAAGATGAAATTCATATTCTCTATGGAAAATTCGCTAAAATATTCTTCCAAGGCGAAAATCGGCCTAAATTGGATGAGAGTTTAGTAGGTTCAAGTCACATACGCCGGGGAGTGTACAGTCCTATAATCCAGCTACTTGGTGGTCACGAATTGTGGATAGTTGTGAGCGATGGTCGGTGGGTGTAGTGTTCTCTTGTGTGGATTAACGTACGCACTATTGAAAGCTACGTTAATCCAAAGACCATCCTCATAATTAGACCAATTCGTAATTCAGAGGTCGTGGTTCGGATTCCACGTTAAACTGTAGGTCCCTTAGTTGCCATCGGCTGTTGGGCTATTAATTAACAGTACTGTCTAAGGAACATGTCAGCCTTAGTCAGTAACAAGACTACAAGATCGCGCCACAATCATCTTACAATCAACTCTCATTCATACTTGGCTTAAAATACCTACCTACCTTGTGGTATGGTCGCCATTTCAATAATCTAATCTAATCTTATCTAGTTTTTCGTCCCTGATAGTGCATTTTTCCTAAAATAAAGGATTGCCTGAGCTTAATAAGTATTTTTTATTGATTTCAGTTTATTTTTATCATAATAGAAATTTAAAAATACCGAAATGGTATTATATTTTTAAGTTATAGCTGATGGGTAAACTAAATGACAACCTAAATACGTATTTAATGTTGGTTCATTTTCAAAAGACTATCAAATTTGTTTGGTTGGTGAAAAGCAAAACGTCTGTCATATTAATCCGGTAACTCCATTTTGTAATAATGGTTAACACATCCTCAGCGTCAAAGGAATCATTATTTAAGCACGGCAGTGGTAAAAGGTTGTTTTACTGTCTTTCATTTCCTCGAACGGTGAAATTTCCTGAACTAAAAAGCTTTTGCTTGAAACCAATTTATCTTTTACTGCCCATTTTTAACAATCATCTTCCTTCCGACAGATTTTGTTAATATACTACGATAGCTTTTACGAAAACGACTTACTGTATCTAGAATATTGTTTTACTTTTTTAAGTTGAAATAAGAGAAACTTCCCCTTCCCATTTCAAGTCTGAGGAAGTGTAGGAGCCCCCCATGGCGGGTACTACGTTGTGAGACCTCCTCCCGGAAGGAGAGCCCCTATTTCGCAGTATTCCTAACTTTTAATTTAACCCTGAGCTTCCCAAATTACTTTTATGCAACTAATTACTTTATACATTTATAAGTCAAGTTTTTAACCTGTAACGATCGTAGTTGAAAGTAGACGGAAATGGCAGATCTAATTTTATTATCAACAATAAAACCACTGTGAATTTATACAAAGTGTGGCAAAAAACTACCTATTTTCTTCCGCGCACTGTTCAGCGGCAGGACGTCTAGGGGAAGTGGGAATAGCATTGTTGCAAAGCCAACATGATGCCATTGTAGTCGCTATGGAGCAGAAGTCGCCTGTGCAAAGGGCGTTTGTTATTGAAGCATATTTGAAAAGTGGCGATTCAACCATTGCTACCCAGCGGCTGTTTCGTGCAAACTTTCAGTTAGGTCGAAAACAGTTAGGAGAAATCACATATTCCTGAGTAAAATTTGGTTCCAACAGTATAGAGCAACTGCACACACAACCAATGCTGTGAGGAGATTCTTACAACGGAAGTTTTGTGGCAGAGCAATCTTACGTTTCCGGTATACCTCGTGGCCAGCACGCTCTCCTGATCTGAGCGTCTGTAACTTTTTTTGTGGGGCTACTTAAAATCTAGAGTGTACAAAAGTAAGTTTCGTACATTTGGAGGACTAAACATACCATAAGAGATTGCCATCCTCACCCCTGAAATGCTAAGTAAGGTGTTTGACAGTTTTGGTGCGAGACTGGAAGAGTTCTTATTCAAACAAGGACACCATTTGACGGGCGTAATCTTTAAAACCTAAACTGGTAAATTTTGATGCTATTATGTAGTTTTTCGTTAATTACAATTAATAGCAGTCTGTAATAACCAATTAAACCTATTGTACCCTTGATCATCTTTGAGTTATTTGTAATTTAAATTGAGTCGGTTTTATCCGCACCCTGTATAACATATTTCTGCTAAACTTATATACCAGGTGTTTTTTCTCTGGTGTATATTATAGTTCACACTATTGAATGATTTTTCACCTGCAACGATTATCCTCAGAGGAAATCTTTTTGTTCGGATCCCACGTTAAACTGTGGGTCCCTAAGAACGGCGTTTGGCTGTTGGGCTATTAATTAACAGTTCTGTTAAAGGAACATGTCAGCCTTAGTCAGTAACAAGACTACAAGATCACACCACAATAATCTTACACTGATTTACCATTTCAGAAAAGTAATAATAATAATTGACAACGTGTTTCCAAATTTGTTTTTCTAAAGTTATCATCTGGAAACTCATCAATATTCTTCTCCCTCACTGACCTCGAATGACGTATTTTATCGAATGATTCTCAAATTTGTGTCCAAACCGGGAAAAGTTGGCGTAAATCATGTTCCCTCCAAATTTAATTAAACTGAGCAGCGAAAACACATCAATAGCGCGTAGCCACCGTTCAACGCCCGTTCAGTTTAATTTATTCCCTGATCATATCTCCTCGATTCTATCTTGGATTTGATCTCTGGTTCAGTTAAATATCATTTATGAATTAATAATTACTGCAGATTACTACGGGTTTTAAATATAACGGTACTTCCCAATTTAAATTTGTGGTTAAAACTTGTTTTAGTAAATTTCTGATTGTATGTTGTAAACGTCGTACTTTGTATTCGCAAACTTTTATGAAGATAAAGAAATAGCAAATTTGCACCAAGTGTTTCTTATCAAGCACTAGCCAAAGTACCCGTTCTTCGCACGGGTTAAAAAAGGCTGAAAGGTGTAGGCTCTACTCATACATTTAAGTTATTGTTAATTAATTCTTCATTGTTTACAAAATGACAAAACACGAGTGTCTACAACATTTCAAAGTAACATCTGTCAAATATTGGGAGAGGATAAGGATTAATGTAATAGAGACAGTCGTCGGAAAAAAACTTAAAATCTACCATTCCACTATTTCAAATAATTCACTAATTTCGATCCAGCAGTTTATCTGAAAAATCAACTTTATTTCTTCTTCTTCCCGAACTGTCAAAATATAGTGCAAACGGATGTTGTCATTAGAAAAAGTAAACATTGAAACCTAGGACGGTCACGGCAGCTCTTTCTTCTTCTTCTTCCCGAACTGTCAAATTTTAGTGTTCACAGCTGTTGACATTCAAGTAATTTTATGTTTTCATTCTCTAAAAATGTAAACATTGAAACTTAGGACGTTCACAGGGC
The DNA here is from genome assembly GCA_023375725.1 of Nephotettix cincticeps. Classification (NCBI taxonomy): domain Eukaryota; kingdom Metazoa; phylum Arthropoda; class Insecta; order Hemiptera; family Cicadellidae; genus Nephotettix; species Nephotettix cincticeps. Next base: position 5,537,345 of record CM041785.1, read on the forward strand.
GTAGCCCGAGAGGATTTTAAGGAAATGAGTATGCCTATGTGTTGCATGAGTTTAAGATCTACCTTTGTGTAAAATTTCAAACTGTTTGGTTCAGTATTTTTTGCGTTTACTTGCCACAACAAACCCACAAACAAACCCACAAACCCACAAACAAACATACAGAAACCACCTCTTCTTTATAATATTATAGATTACGCTAAGGCTAAGCACACGTAGGTAATTTTTCTATCGGCCAATCTGTGCAACATAGATTAAATCAATAGAAGCGTGATTTTTTAAATCGGCACGATTCTCGATCGATTGTGTGCGCGCTTCCAATCTAATCTATTTTCACAGATTGAATAGTTGAAATGAAATAGTTGTCTTGAAATAATCGCTCGTATGCGTTAGAAAAATTGATTTTTATAACTAGAAGCAATTAAATCAATTCACTTTGATCTATATTATTTCCTTACTCGCGTTTATAAAATATTATTCTGTGAATTTAAACAGTAAATTTAATTACAAATGCAAACAATTAAAATTAAAATGATATTGCTCTACTCTATTATTAGATATTTCTTAAGTAATCTTCCAATATTCAGATAATCAAAGAGATTATTGATATTCAGATTATGCTTAGTAACGTTATGGAGCTATAAGAACAGCTGTTTAGAGGAACTAAAAACATTTTCTTTAGACATATCCATGATATATCCTATTTCCCACAGGGAAGAAAATACAGACATTTTTAATACTGGTATTTACAATCTGGTTTTCATTATTGAGAATTGTTCGGGTTATTAGTATAAAATGAATGATTGAGATTATAAGTACCGCATTGAGAAGATAACATACAAAATATACATTATTAACAATCATTATTTATAGTCTACACTGTAATGCTAATTTCAACATTTGTATAAATGTAATTGAACATTGACGCACTTTAAGTCAGAACGTATTTTGAAACATAACAAATTTTACGATTAATTTAATGTTAGTAGTATTTATAGGAATCCATGTAACTCAGGAGCAGTGGTTCGGACTACACGTTAAACTGTAGGTCCCTTAGATATACCAAGTCGGGCTATTAATTAACAGTACTTTCTAATAAACATGCCCGTCTTAATCAGTAACAAGACTACAAGATCGCACCACAATCATACTTGGCTTAAAATACCTACTAGGGTAGGTTTCCGTTAAGTTAAAAGTATTAAGTATAATAATTCATTTACTTCGTTTAAAACTTGAAATATATGCAAGTATTATACTGTTACATATTATATCAAAACTGAATACTTAAATTTAAGGAAAATAATTTTAAATCGATCACGACACTTCCCTTAATGCATTTATTATTGCATGTAATTGTATCACAGTTTAATCAAAATCTATCAAATGGCCGATTATGGGTTGGTTTATAATGAAATTATGTTTATTTGCGTAAACATATCCGAACTATCAAATCCAGCACAGACCAGCTGATGCAATAGATTTTGGCAGCTCGGCACAGCGGTTACGTTGGTTTTAATGCGAGATTATTTGTTTTTGTTTTAAGACGATTTAGGCATAACCCACAGGAAAAATGTTTTTATTAACTTCCCTATGGGAAATAGCTTAGATCATGGACATGTCTAAAGGGATATTTTTCAGTTCATCTAAACCTAATCATAATTTTTTGTCGCGTTGATTGCTAACACCCCTCTACAGATCTAAGACATTTCATGTCAAAGTTCTAACCTAGGCTTGTTGTGCTAGCCATTGGAAACATAAGTGGGCACTCCCATTATTCACCTTGCCTACGATAATGGTAGTGAAATAATTAGATTAGATTAGATTAGATTATTGAAATGGCGACCCTCCCACAAAGTAGGTATTTTAAGCCAAGCATGAATGAGAAATGAGTTTAACATGATTGTGGCACAATCTTGTACTATTGTTATTGACTGAGACGGATATTTTTATTAGACAGAACTGTTAATTAATAGCCCAAAATTCAATGACATATCTAAGGGACTTGCAGTCCAACGTGGAGTCTGAACTGTCTCTGAATTACGAACTGTCTAATTATGAGGACGGTCTTTGCGGATTAACGTAGTATTGAATAGTGCGAACAGAATATTTCATCTTTCCTAAACACAATGTTAACACCCTTCAAGTTATTATAGATTAGATTTTTAAATGGCAACCGTACCACAAGGTAGGTATTTTAAGCCAAGTATGAATGAGAAACGAGTGTAAGATGATTGTGGCGCGATCTTGTAGTCTTGTTACTGACTAAGACTGCCATGTTCCTTATACAGGACTGTTAATTAATAGCCCAACAGTTAATGACATATCTAAGGGACATACAGTTTAACTTGTGGTCCGAACCACTGCCTCTGAACTACGAACTAACTAATTATGAGGATGGTATTTTCCAATGGACTTAGTTTCAATAGTACGGACGTCACAATTCGTCACGTCCAAGTAGCTGGATTACAGGACACGCCATTGTTCGGGGAACAGATGACGAATTCCATTGGGGATGTGAGAGTATTTCCTCATATCACCCATTCAAGTATCAAGTAGACCCACGACCCACGCCCCACGCCACGTCGCTGACACCCACAAATCGGACACCTTACAACGGACCCTCGATAGCACTGAGGGGCTTCTAACAGCGATCTCTACGAAAGCTCTGATTTGTTTAGATGTCTTTGTGACAAATTACGGATTCATAAACAATTTTTTATGTCTCTAGAGTCTCGTGAATAGTATGTTGACAGCTTTAATTTTTTAAAGATTCGTTAGGTCATCCAGTTTAAATTTCAGACACAAAACTATTTAGTTTCGTTGAAAACGCTCGGCCTGAATAGCTTGTTTGCTTACTTTAAGTTAAATTAAATAAAAAGTGTTTTTGAGAAATTGTTTTGGGCCACGTTTGAATGTATTTTCGGTCACCTGGGCTATAAACGACATTATTAAAAATTTCCTTTTTGAGACCAAAAACTACAGAATCTTGGTTTATAAATTAAGGCTAGCAACCCTAAATATTTACCAGTACTCTCAAATCATCAAATCAAATATCTTTTTTACATCATCATCATACATATAGTGTCAAAATTAGATTACATCATGTCTATGTTTAAAATGATTCAGGCAAAAAAACTCATTCAGTTGTTTGTAGCCATTTCTCAGGTTTTGGATAAAATTTTGCTTGTTACTGTTTCAATACATTGGTAAGGCGTTAATTTGACCAATGTTTTTTTCTTTTCTGTAGATGTAAGTCTGTATGACTGTAGTTATTTGCATTTCTGGTGTTGTATTTGTGGAATTGGGACCATTTCTAATTGATTTGGTTTCTTGATGTGGTTGGGTTATTGATTCCAAAATGTACAGTACTGACAAATTGTTTCAACTGTGTCTACCTGACATTTTTCTATCAAATGATGATGATTTTCCTATTAATTCTCCAATCTCATCAATTTTATTAACCTTAAAACACCCAACCATATACATTTCCAATAATACAAATTGTACATTGTTGATTGAATTATTTCAATATTAAATGAGCACATCATGTTTTGGGGTCATCCTTCGTCAAGCATAAACATATTAAACATTTACAAAAAATTTAAAATAACAAATTATGAAATATTTATCTCTAAGATAACATAAATATTTGGTTCCCTGATCTGAAGCTAATCTATTCAATAAAACTTAGAAATAACTATTTTTCAGTGTGAATGAAGATTAGTTAAACAGATACCTATATACTTACTTTTATACTTTTTAACTGAAATGGCGACCTACCCAGGTAGGTATTTTAAGCCAAGTATGAATGAGGAATGAATGTAGGATGATTGTGGCGCGATCTTGTAGTCTTGTTACTGACTAAGGCTGACATGTTCCTTAGACAGGACTGTTAATTAATAGCCCAACAGCCGATGGCAACGTGTTTACAGTTCAACGTAATTGGTCTAATTATGAGGATGGTCTTTGCGGATTAACGTAGTATTCAATAGTGCGGACGTTAATCCACACAAGAGAACACCACATCCACTGACCATCACAACTATCCACAATTCGTAACCTCCAAGTAGCTGGATTACAGGACGTCACCACCATACCAGTCCCAGTTATAATTTTTATTACTAACATAGAACAGTTTTATTGTAAGGGGTAGAGTTGACTACAATTTTATACATTTTGAAGACCTTTTATAACCAAAAATCCTTTACAAACTGTAGCTAATATTTTATTCACATACAAGCACTTATAATGAAGTTATAAAACCCCGTGAACAATAATCACGTTTAATTCCTGAAAATTACGTTTATTATGAGCCGGAGCGACCGAGTAATTCCGTAACGTTGTTTAATGTTGCAAACCATTTTTAGTAATGAAGGCGTTGTTTAAAACAGAGATAATTCAATGATCGTGGAATGTAAATGAGCTTTAATTTATTAAATGACAACATGTGACGCAGTGCGCTCACAAGGGGTGGGTTGGGGTGCAAGGGGGTAGCAGATGTTGCATTTTGTAAACCACTAAAATATTGAAATATAAGCGGTGTTCTTTTGTGAGCTTATTCATGGAATAGCTTTGACCTCTTGAACTGTAAGTGTAAATTCACGGAATTTAAAGAAGAAAAAGTTTCAACAGCTACTTTGTATGGTTGTATAATGCAGACAGATTGTACAGGAAGAGTTTTAATCATTTTGTACACATCGGCATATTCACTCTTTTCACATATTTATTTATTTATATTTTCACTCTAAAATCTCGTAAACATCTGGAGGTTAATAAGGTTTTTACTTCCCGTTCAACTTTTTTTTTAATCCGTTCAAAGGACGGGCTTACGATGACGGGGATAGTCATCTATAAAAGAAGTAAAATTCTAGAGTTAGATTAAGCAATTTGTAAATAAATTATTACTAAACGATTGAATCATTAAGGTTTCTAATACGTGTGCAGAAATTGATACAAAGTTTGCATATACGAGGGGTTAAATGCAGTTGCCTTTCAGGTTACGTGTAAACACACCCTGATTTTTTATTTTATGAACACCTTGCATTTTAAAACTATTTAAACTAATACTAATCTTAAAACTAATGCAATAGGTAAACCAATTTCCAAAACCGCGGACGTCACGCTGCCTTCGACGACAAGCTTTTCCATTTCCCGCCACAAATATCGTGGAAGTCGTCACTCCCGTCATATTGTTGTCGGATTCTTCCAATTTCCGGTCCTAATTCCTTTAACTCCAGCTCAAAGCTTACACAAACACACATCAGTAAATACCATTTCCCCAGTATTAAAATTTGAGCAATACGAAATTCCATTACAATGCAAAATAAACCAATGATGGAAAACTGGTGGAAGATCTTCATTAGTGGTTAATAACTCAATGCACAAAGGCGATTGGGGCCTTGGGTCCAAAGTCAAAGCGTTACATAATTTTGGTAGGAGTTTTCCCAGGAACGAACCACAATATGGTGACTATCGTATTATGAAATGGTTAGTATAACCACTGTACCTTAATTTAGTTAATTATCCTGGTAACTAATAAATCGGCTGATCTTTGTCAGTAATAAATCCACAAATATTATACAATCCATCACGCTTCCCTATCACACATGTTCACCTTAAATTACCCTCCTAAGTGGTTCGCTTTATTATAAATATGAATTCAAAAAGGAATGTATGTTAAGGTGTCAATGTAAAAAGATAGTAAGGCTTTGATTATTTATTCAAGACAACTCCAAAAATCTTTGCCATAGTCGAGGGCTATTTTTACTGTTAGTAGTACTCGTGAAACCTTAAAAACTATGTCTAATAAATGCTTTATCCAACAACCAAATTTACTTTTTGGATGTTTATCGACTATCTAAATTTTTCTTTCATTGGCCTTCTAATTTATCTTGCAAATTAATCAGCTAATCTTAACAATGAAAAAACTACTAGGTATCATTGCCAATCATCATCGATATATTTTTATCTTAAGTAAAGCTCCAGATTGCATAAGACTCAGTGACTGGGACGGTGACGTCGTCCTGTAATCCAGCTACTTGGAGGTCACGAATTGTGGATAGTTGTGAGCGATGGTCGGTGGGTGTAGTGTTCTCTAGTGTGGATTAACGTCCACAGACATACAGTACGTACAGAAATCGAGATAAGACCCTTTTCGGATTTTTAGTTTAAAATGTAAAATTAACAAAACATATTTTCGCATTTAACAGGTAAAACTTAAAATGTATTAATATTGGTGTAAAGAGACGTTTCAATGGACTAACATATAATTTCTCCCTAAATTAAATCTATCGTATTCTTTAAAGTTTATCTAAATAATATTTCAAATTAGTTGTTTCAAAAATAATTATCCAATTTCTGAAAATAACAAGAGAAAACAAGTTAAAATAGCTATTAGACATTTTTTAGGGGGCATAGCCCTCCCATAATACTAAACATTTTTGAGTGAACTCCTTTGAGTGATGTGACATTACACTGCATACCAAATTTCATGGAAAACTGTTGGGAAATAAGAAAGAAACAAATATTTTAATATTCTCCATTAAAATAACATTGGTCACTCTCAGACAACGTACTATATTTACAGACTATGCATGATAAATTACCTAATTTTAATTAAAATCGTAAGAGAAATTTTAATAAAACTCATTTTTCACGTATTTAAGTGGGTTTTAGGGCTAAACTACCCCTAAAACTATAACATTCTCTATTATACAAACTATATTCCATCTAAATTGGACCAACGGGGTAGGCTTTGGCTCTGCACACATCCAAAAACCCAAACGGACACATGCACATATAAACAATGAACAGACAGACGTCACGTCGAAATCTACTTTTTTGGATTCAGAGGACTCCAAAACGATCGAATCTTAACTCAAATTCAAAATTAAAAAAACAATAATTTCTCCATGTACTATCGTATAAGTGGGAGAAAGTAAAAAATATTAAAATTTAAGAAATTTACAAATTAAAGCTTTAATTTTATTAATATTTATGAAACGAAGCCAAAATGTAGAACATGAAGGAAAATATGTCAACAAATCAGAAGCAACCTATCCTGGAAACATTAGCTAAAATCAAGTATTGTTGACGAATTTGTGCAAACACCTCTGGAATGTAAATATGGGCGGAAACAATTCCATCCCTGGACACACATGTTAATGTAATAGCCACTAGAGCTAACTGCCCACATGTTCGTCCTTGTTTAAAATTCGTCCAAATATTCTACGCTGTTGATGCTTTCATGGTGCTTTATAATCTAATGGCATGCTTTAGTGTATTGCAGCAGAGCTGTTACTTTATACGTAAATCATGTTGAGATAAACTCTCAAAAGTAATTATTTCTCTATCAACGTCGATATTTATAAAAAATACTATTTTTTGTTTTCGTTTGATTTTACGTTTATTTTTGACATGGATATGTCTTAGCCCTGGGGGGTTGTTGGCAGTTTTTAAGATGGAAAACATGTAACAGGTTTCCATAGTAACTACCAAAGTTATTGTATTGAATTTTTAATAAAAAAAATAATAACAGCTGTTTAGATGAACAGAAACCATTCCCTTTAGAAATATCCATGATCTAACCTATTTCCCACAGGGAAGTAAATACAAACATTTTTCGTTTTAAAAAGGACCTTTATGTGGATACTTTGGATATATTTACTTAGTAGTTCAATTAACTTGGTTTCAGACCAACTGAAAAACTTTTGTATTTACTTCCCTGTGGGAAATAACTTAAATCATGGATATGTCTACAGGGAATGTTTTCAATTCATCTAAACAGCTGTTCTTATTCTTTTATACTAAAAAATCAATACAATAGCTCTGGTAGTTTCTATGGGAACCTGTTACATATTTTCCATCTTAAAAAATCACTAACAGCCTCCCAGAGCTATGACATATCCATGTCAAAAACTAAGGTGAAAAACTAAATGCTTCTCTGAAATTAGGAGGAAATAATGCACTGATTGATAATAATTTTAGTAATCCTTGAAATCCTTTCGACTTTTAAGTAATAATTAAAGTATAATTAAAAGTATTATTAATAGGTACGACTATTCAATTGTTGACAGCAATTAAATTGATTGATTATCTTTCTAAATAATTGAATAATTTGTTTTGTTTTTCTTAAAATAAACCAATAAAATACTTTGATGTGCCTCATTCTTTTTCGTTCATTTTTTCTCATTTGAGTTGAAATCCACAAATATATTTATATCCTTTGTTTGCGTTCTTAAGCCTTTACGTCAGGTACCTTAGTTAAAATCTGTTAGTCAAATTTGTGTCAAAAATATCCTAAAACACAAGGATTGCATCAATCAAGTGGAACGATAAATATTATTTGTATTTCTAAAACTATTATTTTTCATTTAAAAATCACACCAGTTATAAGTATGAAATGTCATTTTGCTTATAGTGTTCATAAAAAGTACGAAAAAATGTCAATTTCATTTTATATTCTACATGGCACAACTTCAGAAAAACCTTTGGCTTAAATGTTAACGTCATAAGCAAGTATATTTGACACAATATTGTATCGTTATACACAAAGTCTCGGTACTTATTTTAACTGTATCATTCATACAATAAAGGAATACTTAGGTTTCACTTATACTTCATCTTACACCGCACCCTAAAAAAAGGTTAACCTGTATATAAGCTTACGAATCTTAAAAGTAGATGATCTCAAATAGAATTGTAAATGAGAAATCATATATAGTACATGAAGTGTTTTGTATTAGAATATAGTTATTCAAGAACAAAGAAAAAGCATTTCAAAAACTAGTTTTTATATTATGCATATAGGAGATAACAAAAACCTTTGTAGCACGTAGCTCAAATCATTCACATCATAGACATGATATTGTGATATCAATGTTGTAGTTTTGTAGGCGTTTTATAGCATAAATATTTTTATTTTGAAAATTTATACCAAGTTTCAGGAACATCTGTCCATAAATAAAGGAGTTTGCATAATCTTTATATGATTAACATGGGAAAAGAGTATGCAGGTTAGTTATCATTATAAACATGTAATGAGTTTTAAGATATAATGGATAGATCTTAACCTCATGATGCTAAATATCAAGTTTCATCTAAAAACATAGATTGATAAGTGAAACATTAATTTTACTTCATCCTCCATAAGATTAAAATTGAAGTCCCAAAGTACAACGTACTGTGTTTAGATTTTTTAATATCTCGGCAACTGTTAAAAATAAAGCAAAACGTTAAGGAACTAAATTGTGTAGTTTTTTAAGCAAATTCTAATGGTGTAAGATAAAATTACATATGTAAAACGCAAAATAAAACAATTTCTTAGTACAAAACCACCCCAAACTACCCGTTCCAAATGACCGATATGTCCGGATTACGAACTCGTCCGAGTAAGCTTAAGAATACATGTCTCTACCAAATTTAGTTTCGTTAACACAATTTTTAGCTTAAGTCTTGCCATGAGACATACGGCAATAAGTTCTTCCTATGGGAGATTCGTTAAAAAATGTAACCAACGTACGTATGATTGAAGTAATAACATATATTGAAAATCCAAAACATAAATTACGTGCAACTAAGCTGTAGAAAACCGATCATTCGTAAAAGTCTCAAGCCAAATCTTATAATTTTAATGTATATCGATTCACTGTAAGCAACATTTGCAAAGCTATATATTCAACTAGGCAATAACTACTAGAACATTTGTAGTGGATATGGTATATTAGGTATTCGAAAATTTATTGGTAACATTGTTGGAATGGTATGTTATGATTGTTTTTAGCTTTGAAATAATATTTTCCACAAAATTTAAGTGCTTAAAGGTTAGTTTATTCTAACTTCATTATACCTTAGTAAGGTTAATACTAGGAAATTTTCCAAACTTGTTTTAGTGTTTCTTAGTTTTATAAAAAGGGTTTATAGTTAAAATATATTCCAAACACGTATTAAATAAGGTGAATTCAGGGGGGTCGGTGGTCAATTTCGGTAAAATTTTATTTTTTATAGAGAATTTTGTTACTATCATTTTAGTGAAAAGACTATTAATTTCTGATGACAGTAACCATAGTTACGGGCATTTTTGTAACGCTCTTCTTTGCAACAATTGCCCAGCTGTTACTGTAACAATGCTAATTCCCCGAAAATCGTGTTTTCCCACAAAAGGTACACTATCTCCTAAACAGCATAAGGTATTTCAGTTCTGTTTTTTAGAGTTTTGTTTCTAATAAATTTACTTTTAATGAGCATAATAAATTACCATGGGCTTATTTATACAATTTTCATTAACTTGTAAACAATTTTCTATATGTAATTTTAAAGAGTTTTTTCAAAATAAAAAAATTGTGCTGGCATGAAAGAGGTGTATATAAGGAATAAAATAAAAAATCATTCAATTATATTGCCTAGTTACTGAGAAAATGTACCTCAAAGTTACATTAAATTAACATGGCGGAGATAGGAACAACCGACTCCCCTTCAACTTCTTTACGGTATCAATCAATTCCTGTCCTCAAAAATCCCCTTAATTTACACTCGTTTCGTCCACATCTTTGCGAAACAGTTTTAATTAAATTTGTCAAACGAGGTTAGACATCTTGAAACGCTTACGAGTTGGAACGTAAACACCGTAAAGCGTTGTGGAAATATAGAACGACCTCGGGGGCGTTGCATCAACACAGCTTCCTGTTATAATTCGCAGGTGACGCTGAAATTTACGAGGGACAAAATCAGATCGTTCGTATATACGAGGTGTTTGGCAAAGTTCGTATAAATACCCCGCCTGCGTATCGCATCTTTATGTAAGTGTTAACGTTTATTTACGTGAGTTCGTGTCCTATAGGTTGTCCGCTGTGTGGAGAGCCATGTATCTTTCGACACTCAATTAATTTACGTACAAGAGAACTTTGGCGATCTGCCGCATCGTTGGCATACTAAAAAAACTATTTTTTGCATACAAAAAATACTTAATGGATTCGAAAAGACTGACAAATTTGAAACAATTGAGTTTAGTGATGTTGGGTTATTGTTCATTTTACTTACAAAGTTTATCTTGTCGGTGACGTCGCGTCTTCGGACACCCGCGGATCACTCGGACGTAAGGTTCGCGTACCGGAGGCGGGCTCTGACGGCCGACTGACGCGTCGCGACGCCGACGCCAGTTCCGCCACCGCTCGGGCGTCTCCGCCGACACTCGCCCGACGTCCCACTCGCGATCAAATTAGAGTTTGTTTATCGCAGTTATCCGCGTGTTCTCAAACCACCGATGTTCGAATTGCTCCGATTTATGATTATGGTTGTTTAAAAGTTAACCGCGCGGTCCGCGGTCGCACAAGTTACCAACCTAACTCGTTGCTTCCTCCCGCCCGACGCGAATTAGGGAAAATTAGCTTCGCGAAACGGCATTACTGTTGCTGTAGTTGAAACAAACTACTCATCTCGCTTAACAAATATTTACATTAACAAACTTTAACTTATGAAAAATCCCTTAAATCGTATTTCACTATTGTGTCTTAAATGAATGAAATTTTACAACGTATAACTCTAAATAGCTCTCTGACTTGTCCAATGTAACTTATAGCTTAGATTGGTTTTAACAAAAAAGGTTGTAATATTAATGTGAAGTATTATTTTTATCCAAAGTGAACAACTTCCTTTACATATTGAATCCCCGCTTGCCTCTATGGCACCCAATGAACTCGAGTGCCTAGACTGAATTCCTCTCTTATATATATTGATGCACTAAATGGTTAGATTAGATTGAAATTGCGACCATACCACAAGGTAGGTATTTTAAGCCAAGTATGAATGAGGATTGAGTGTAAGATGATTGTGGCGCGATCTTGTAGTCTTGTTACTGACTAAGGCTGACACGTTCCTTAGACAGAATTGTTTATTAATAGCCCAACAGCCGATGGCAACTAAGGGACCTACAGTTTAACGTGGAATCCGAACCACTGCCTCTGAATTACGAATTGGTCTAATTATGAGGATGGTCTTTTGCGGATTAACGTAGTATTCAATAGTGCGGACGTTAATCCACACAAGAGAACACTATTACCATCGACCATCGCTCACAACTATCCACAATTCGTGACCTCCAAGTAGCTACATTTCAAGATTATAGTTCAGTAACTCATACTTGTCCGATAACACAGTAGGGTCCTGTATGGGTTAGGGGGTTCCTTTTGCCTCCTAGGGTTTTCTAAACTGTCTTCTCCTGTTTTTTTAATGTATACAATTCGCCTCTTTCTCGTACTACCTTATTTAGGATCTTATACTCATACTAGTATTTTGACATTAAAAACTAAAAATATGTACAACATGTACAACCACCTAAAATTCATGATATAATAAGAATATAACGATTTTACTACAACTAATAACTATTTATTACTTTTTAAATTAAAATAAATACTCATATGGAGTAAAGTAGTTGTGGTTATCATACATATAAATTAAAAAAAAACAATACGGTATTTTTTAACTCACAAATCAAACGAATCCCCTATAGATTACACATGCCTGTATTTTTTACAACTATTACGATAAATAATAATACTGTAATACCTAAATTACATGACTATAAGTGAGTATTACCATTATAGATTCCCAATTCATAACTCATATACTATGTTACATGAATAACATGTACTTAATATAAACAGTAGCGTAGTACTGCATCCTGTACTGTTTGATGACATGTCAGTCCAAAATTGTTGTCTTTAACGTGAACGCTGTGCGAGAAGCACTTTTATACTGCGAATTTCCATAGGGAAGAAGCTACGTAGGTCCTCATGGCAAATTACCAGACTATCCAGAGACCAACAATAGTCGAAAACTAAATAAAATATATAAAATTGTATTTGTGTGTGTGCTGTGTGTGTCTGTGAACACGATAACTCTCGTAAAAAGGTCCATCGAGACAGGTAACAGAATTTTTCTACAAATGCTAAAAATTCGTAAACCATGGTCAATAACTATATGTTTGGGGGGGTTTTGTACCCCACATCTACTCACATAATTTTTAAAAATTTAATTTTTTTTTACATTGAATCTTAAAAAACTACACTAAGTTCCTAAAGTTCTCTATCTTATAATATATAAAAACTAAAAATATGTACCAATGTAATTTATACTTAAAAAATAAAATTAATTTTTCACTTATATCTATATTTTTTTAAAATAATACTCATGTTAGTTAATCATACATATTGAAAAAATATTTTTTTTACTACAAACGAATCCCCTATCATAAATTATATTTATTTAACTTTTGATAAATATAAAATGAAAAATAAAAATGTATATTATTTATGTTAATAGAATACTATACTCTATTTTACTATGAAATAGAAAAACTACTTTAAACAGTTTGATAACTGTCATTTTTTATTTAAAAATTTTGATTTGTAAATTCGTGCGAGACGGAGTGCTCTTCTTTTTATTATTCACTGACGTCATTAGTTTAGGCATGGATATGCCTTAGCTCTGAGGAGAAATTGGCAATCCGTCAGACCATAATTTGAAACAGAAGTGACGTAATATGGTTATAAGGATAGCTACCTAGAGGAACTGAAAACATACCCTTTTTATATACACGATCTAAGCTGTATTCCAAAGGGAAGTAAATACGAGTACATTTTTTACTTTCTTTTCTTATACATAGTATATGGCGAAAGTATTGTTCACATTGAAAGTATTTGTTCAATATGTGAAAGAAGTTTGAATAACCTGGACAATTTTAAAGGCTTTTTAGGCTGAATGTGAAACCTGTGTTCAAAATAATTGATTAATGGAACCCCGGTTGACCCGGTACCAAAAGATTTCTTCTAAGAATTTATGTTTCTGTTTACAAAATTAATTAATTACAGCCCCGATAAACATCTGTTTCCAGGTCTAGATTATACAGGAAATCCATTAAAGTAGAAATACCAAACATGTTTGCCATTTGAAACTTAAAATCATGATTTTCACAACTTATATTATTTATCCTAAACAATTATTCAGCATTTAACATGCCACATGAACTACGTACAAGTGTAATTGAAGCCATGTATGAAGACCCGTCAAATCGAATATAGTTCTTAACCCAGGGCAGTATCGAGTATCGACGAAACGCCACAAGCTATTGGTCACAGAGTGCCTAGCACAATGACGTTCAGTCGTCGTAAGCCGTTTACGGTCGCCGCAGCCTCACAATGGACGGATCAGTGTCTGGATTAATCAATGGCGGATTATGGGACTGGCTCCAGCTGATAATTAGCTTCCGGTACAGCGCCGCCAACCCTGGTTACCGTCACTGGCGACAGGTTGCGCCACCGGAAACAGAACTACCACATCTACAATTTTTATACTATTTTGATACATTTGAATGAGAACTGGGTGTAAGTTGATTTTTTCACGTTCTTGTAAGTCTTGTGACTAAGACTGACATATTCTTTAGATTGTTAGATCGGGCTTTACCCCGAAAGGTCAGCCATCTTTATTTTTGTTGTATCGTCTCTGATTACAATACACTTCGTACACTGTACTATATCATTGTTAGGTTAGGTTAGTCTAGGCTAGGCTAGATTAGATTAGGTTAGATAAAAATAACCATTAATTAATTATCTCAAATGAGTCTGTCGTTAGAATGCATAGGTTCAGGAGGAAGCTAAAATTGATTATACGCTGTACGATAGTTTTTTAGAACACCATAATTTTACGCTAAAGCCGAGGGATGGAAAGAACATGCTAGAGTGTGTGTATTGGCTAGTAGTAATAACTGTAGTATGAAATTGACATAAATCATAGCCTAAGTCTAGAAATAGAGGAAAATTGAGTTGTGCTAAGAAGGTTTCCGTACTCATAAATAATTTTTTTGTTCGCCTTAAGTAATTTTTTGTTGAATAATATTGAGTTGATCGATCTGGCATTGATACCCGAACTGCGGCGATTGTCGCGGCGTTTGAGTTTATCGATCTGACATCGATACCCGAACAGCGGCGGTTGTCACGTCGGTTGAGTTGATCGATCTGGCATCGATACACGAACTGCGGCGATTGTCGCGGCGTTTGAGTTTATCGATCTGGTATCGATACATCTTATTGAGACTCTCACCCACTCAATTTTACACTTTAAATATTTGTATAATCAGATAGAGTAAATTTTATTTCCTATTTGAACAAAATTTCACTTTAGCCTTTTTTGTTCTTTATCCCTTGGTAAAAAATAACATATTTTAGTAGAAAAACATTAAGCAAGAAATGTTTTGTTTCAATCACCGAATGACGGTTGGGAGATATGTTGGGGTTGATTGAATCGACGATCTGACGTGCACTATTCATATTGCCGATTTGGAAAAATATTCGGCGATCTGACAGGAACAAACACGCTAGGTGACCGATGTTTGACCGATGCTGAAATACCACATCGGCAATCTGTCGCATCGCCGATTTGACGGAACCCATCTAGAAGAGCTGGAATTAAACATTAAGCAGCGAACGCGTCGCGACGCACCCGGGGGGGGCGCGGGGCGAGTAATGGGGGCTCAGAAAGGTGAGAGTAAGCGGGTTAGGTCCGAACCGCTCGCTGAGCCGATTATGCTAATAAAACAAAAGTGCGCTTACACCTCATCGCCAAGTCTAACGGCCGAGGGAATTTTAAATGTACTTCAACTACGTCTTCTCGTTTTTAAAGTGAGAATTCGCTCTAGAATTCTTCAAACGAGTGGTTATATTATAAAATGTTAACAATACTTTGTAGCCTAAACTCGTAAAAATTTTTACGATTATTCGGGGTTTTACTTCTTTTCTGGGACCAATGTTAAATATTTAACGTCCTTCAGCCTATTGAAAATAAATACCTCACATTAATAGTCGTTAGTAGCTTAATTGAATTCATACACTGAAACAGTGATACAATAAAACCTCTCTTACCCAAAATAAAGGGACGGGAGTTCTTTCGGATAGACAACGTCATTTCCACTCCAACAGGTGTTAATCCTGTAATCCAGCTACTTGGAGGTCACGAATTGAGGATAGTTTAGATTAGATTAGATTATTGAAATGGCGACCATACTAAAAGGTAGGTATTTTAAGCCAAGTATGAATGAGGATTGAGTGTAAGATGATTGTGGCGCGATCTTGTAGTCTTGTTACTGACTAAGGCTGACATGTTCCTTAGACAGGACTGTTAATTAATAGCCCAACAACCAATGGCCACAACTAATGGACCTACAGTTTAACGTGGAATCCGAACCACGGCCTCTGAATTACGAATTGGTCTAATTATGAGGATAGTCTTTACGGATGAACGTAGTATTCAATAGTGCGGACGTTAATCCACACAAGAGAACACCTCATCCACCGACCATCGCTGACAACTATCCACAATTCGTGACCTCCAAGTAGCTGGATTACAGGACGATGCTCCATCCCAGTCTATTGTAGTTTTGAACTGTTATTAAAGTATTTAATATACACAGTTAAAAACTTATTGGTTGTTTTGGATGGTGTGTACGAAAATCATTGTTTATTGCTACAAATTTTGTAGGAAAAACACTTGTTACTTCCAAAGATTTAAATAATTTTAAATACCAGTTTTAAACAAAGGAATATTAGTTTTAAATTTTTCGAAAATGTATACGGCGTTTGTCTTTCTTATTGAGTGTCTCTCGTATTATTTTTGTATTAGATTGATTATATGGTCGTCTGAAAACTATACAAAATACTCATGAATCCACTTAAAAAACCTTAAACTATATTAACTTTCCAAAAGAATAGTGACAGTTTTGAATATTGGTCGATGATTTTGACACGGGGTTACCCCAATAAATTATATGTTGTAGGCCTAATACGTATTTTATTTCGTGGCACTTCAATACAAATTGAATTGAAACACAATTTACTCCCAATGATAAGTCACTGTATGAACCCGTCTTTCACTGAGTATAAAATATTATTCTTTAAAATATTAACAGGGAATTCAGAGTGAGAAGTGAGTTTTTGCAGCACAACAGGTAGGCGCCAGGCGGGTTCCATTAATATTGCAGCCACGGCGACAGTCATAATAAACTTTTCACTCAACTAAGCCCTACTAATGCGATGAGGGGCAAGATTACATTGTTGCATTACTTTTGACGCGCTTCACGTAATTAAGCACCTCTTCAGCCAATTAATTACGTCCATCAGAGTCTTTGCCCTTCTTTTGTCAAAATGTCCTCTTTTGTTATTAAAAGAAAAGTTTAGAATTGTTTAATATTTCAAAAACTGTTAAAACACCTACATGACCAAACAAAATGTTAACTTGGTAAAATGAATAACTTTATCGAGTTAACTCCTTTGTCTTTGATGTTTACCTAGATTTCTTAAGCTTGTATTGCATGCAGTTAACTCATTTTTTTGGTTCTTTGATTCCAATTTAGCCATTTTGTTTCCGGTTCCGGGGAAACACCCCCACTCCTATTCAGTTGTCTTTGGAGTCTTCGTGACGAGTGGACGTGTTATGTTCCTTATGTGTGTAATTGTTTTTTTTTTGTTTTGGTTGTAGGTATAAATAAAAAACATATATTACATTAGATTAGATCATTTAAATAGCAACCATACCGCAAGGTAGGTATTTTAAGCCAAGTATGAATAAGGATTGAGTGTAAGATGATTGTGGCGCGATCTTGTAGTCTTGTTACTGACTAAGGCTGACATGTTCCTTAGACAGGCCTATTAATCAATAGCCCAACAGCCGATGGCAACTAAGGGACCACAGATAAAAGTGTAATCCGAACCACGGCCTCTGAATTACGAATTGGTCTAGTTATGAGGATGGTCATTGCGGATTAACGTATTATTCAATAGTGCGGACGTTAATCCACACAAGAGAACACTACACCCACCGACCATAGTTCACAACTATCCACAATTCGTGATCTCCAAGTAGCTGGATTATGGGACGACGCCACTGTTCCAGTCAAAATGGAAATAGCTGGAATTGAAAATTAGTTAATAAGCGTGAAAATAAAATAAAAATATTTTAAAATTTTTCTCCAAAATTTAAGAATGTTACCTAAAAAAAGCTATGCAAATTTTAATAAATGCCTAAAGTTTAATTTGATAAATTCCATATATTTGAAAAGACAAATCTTGCAAATAAAACGTGTATTTCATAGTATGCGGACATACATTAAAATCCGAACCACCTGACAACGAGGAATAACAGAACCGCCGAGTCAAACAAAACAAAAAAACAAGAAACTGAGATGAAAACCAAAAAAAGAAAAAGAAAAAATGGAATAGCAAAAAAAAAAAAAATAAAATAATTAAAGCCAAAAAAAAGCAAAAAAAAATCAAAAAAATAATATTGAAAAGACAAACAGAGAAATAATTAGAAGTAGGGGGGATAGGCACGACTGACCCAGAAATAATTTCCTATTACATTTTATCATACTTTATTGGACAAAAATATTTTTTGAATACTTTAAACTTAATATATTTTTCAAAACGCTGTGTTACCAATGTCATGAAATGTATCAATGTACTCGTGAGTATCTTAAACACCCCCAAAAAATGTAATTGACATAGGTGCTATGGTTCTTTGGAGGAAAAGGTGAATTGTGTTAACAATTAGGGAGGTACCCTTACCGGATCCTCTTAAACTACTTGTATTATAGTACTGTCTTTCAGTATAATGATCCTTGAAGATATTATTGCTATTAATTAGTAACCGGTTTTGTTGGTTGCTATTATACCTTACGTCTTTGATGTTTTTTTCACAAAAGGCAATGTTAAAGCTGCTAATCTTGACTAAGTACAGTCTTGCCTCGACAGAAGGTACAGTCTCATCAAAGACCCGCCTCCACCATCATCCCCACCCCCACCCATAACAATAAATGAACTTGTCCCCTACATTAATCCCCGGACTCCTACATATCTCGAAGGTTAGAATCGTCGGATTTGTTTGTTCCAAATAACTATATTTATATTTATAAAAAAGATAGTATAAGAAGAAAGTATCGTTTTCGTCAGAATTTTTGAATTTGAGTTTCTGGTGGATGAATCCATTTTTCCCCTGAATCGAAAAAAGTCTTTAGAGTGATGTCTGTCAGTCCGTGTGTGTGGGGATGTGCAGAAGCCTAGAGACGAGACTATTGGTTCAATTCTCATGAAATCCGGTACGTAGGTAACAATCCACGGTATCAAGTACAAAGTTTTTTTTTATTTTTCTCAAAAATACTCAAAAAAGTTCGAGATTACCTGGAGAAAGGGAACCCCTATAAAATTCTAAAAATTATTTTAACCTTTTAGCGAATTTCCCATAGGGAAGAAGCTATTACCGTAGGTCTCATGGTGAGACTTAAGCCCGGGACCATGTTATTTTTTCTTCTTTAGGTGCCCAGAGTCCAAAAACAATAGTCGTTAAAATTTATATATATATATATATGTATATATATATATATATGTATATATATATATATATATATATGTATATATATGTGTGTCTGTTAGCACGATAACTCTCGTAAAAATGGTCCGATCGAGACCAAATTTGGTAGAGACGTGTATTCCTACAAATGCTCGGACGAGTTCGTAAACCAGACATATCGGTCAATGGGAACGGGTAGTTTGGGGGGGTTTTGTACCCCAAAATGGGGTTTTTTTGCGTTTTTCACATGTAATTTTTAAAAATTTCTAATTTTATATTTCACCATTGGAATCAGCTTAAAAAACTACACAATTAAGCTCCTTAAAGTTTTTCTCTATCTCCAACGGTTACCGAGATATTAAAAAATCTAAACACAGTACGTTGTATTGTGGGGCTCCAATGTTAATCTTATGGAAAATAGGGAAAAATTAATATTTCCCATATTAATCAATATTTTTTTATGAAACGTGATATTTAGCTTCATGTGGTTGAGAACTATCCTTTTATGCTTAAAAATCATAGTTTATGTGTTTATCATGGCAGCAAACCTGCATACTCTTTTCCCATATTAATCATATAGGGAATAGGCAAACTCCTTTATTTATGGACAGATGTTGATGAAACTTGGTATAATTGGTTAAAATAAAAATTATTTATGGTATAAATGACTACTTTCAGTGTTCCTCACAGCTGCTAACCTGCACACTCTTTCCCATGTTAATTTTATGGAGAATAGGCAAATAATTCTCATGTTTATGGACAGATTTTTTTTAAACTTGTCATATATTATTGATTTGGAAATTCGCTGAGTACGCAGGTCTGCTGCGACGGGGGTATTTTCTCTTGTTAGTACAATTAATATGTCTTAGCTCTGGGGAGGGGTTAGCAATTTGTAAGACGAAAATTTTAAACATACAAACAGCTGTTTAGATGAAATGAAAATATTCCCTTTAGACGTATCCATGATCTAACCTATTTCCCACAAAGAAGTAAATGCATTTTTATTTTCAGAAATTGGATGATTATTTTTGAAACAATAACTTATTAATCAATACCCAGATAAACTTTAAAGAATATGATAGTTTCGATCCAAAACCGTTTTGATTACCAGCCATTCTTATCTGCCATTTTGTATTTTTTACAAAATACTTCTTATCTTCGAAATTTATCAAATTAAACTTGGTCTAACTTGAAATTGCAAAGTGGAGGCATTTTTAAACTTTTGATCTAAATTTATGGTAAAACAGTAAAAGTTTTAAATGGCCGCCATTTTTAAATTTAAAATTGAACTGAGTTTCATACTAAGTTTTATAAAGATTGGCTGAAATTTTTCAAAGGTAACAATTATTTAGCAAAAACAAAATGGCGGATACCTAGTAAACAAAACGTTTTTGCAAAAAATCTTGATTTTCTCTTTATTTCGATCCATACAATCTTTTCTCCGAGTTTGGAACTTCACTTACAGGACACTCTGTATATATGTGTCCCGTACATTATTTTTGTCTCGGACTACAGGACACTCTAGCGGCAACGGAAGGACACACGGGAAAGGATTGGCCGCTGTCCTGTATCGGAGATGGATCTGCTGATGGAATTATTTACCACCGGATGTTTAATTCATCCGTTGGACCGATTCCGCCATCCGTCTTTGCCGCTCTTGTCCCATGTCCCGTGTTCCGTGTCCACTGAACTGGGCATTGATCTCGATACATCTACCTGACAGATACGGTAAAAATCTCCTCTCCTCTCCACTCTCATTCCAAATCCTGCTTTAACTGCCTCAATTTTAATTTATTGCCATGGGGGGAGGGGTGGTGTTGGCAATTTGAACGACCAAAATTTGTAACAGTCAAATCAGTTGGTTAGTTACGTCACTGTTCGGTTATAAGAACAGCTGTTTAGATGAACTGAAAACATTCCCTTTAGATATATCCACGATCTAACCTATTTCCCCTGGAGTATCAGCTGACAATCAGCTGATTGTATAAAATTGCCGAAAACAATATGGAAGCAACTCTTTCGTTTCTACATTTTTTGGTTTGCACAGACTTTAACTTTAATTTTAAGCAGTCTGATTAAAAAATGTTTCTATTTACTTCCCTGTGGGAAATAGGTGAGATAATGGATATGTCTAAAGGGAATGTTTTCAGTTCTTCTAAACAGCTGTTCTTATTCTTATATATTAAAAATTCAATACAATAGCTCTGGTAATTTTTGTTCAATTTTCATCTTGCAACTTGCCAACACTCCCTCCCTCCGATTTAAGACATATCCATGTCAATATACGTAGTTCATAACACGGGTCTAAAGCGTAAGCATACAGTGTCCCACTAGGAGTTTTAAACGTTTAATTTTATGTTACGCGCCCATTCATGCACCGAACTTGTTTAAATTTTACACAGTTTACCATGTAGGTTCTAAAAATATTCTGGGAAAATTTCAGCTGCCTAACCTTCGTAGAAAAAAGGCGGCATAGTGAAAATTTTACGGGTTTGCTTCATATGAATACTACTTTCATGAGTTATTTGTCTGATTTGTCTGGTATGCACGAGTTTTTAATGAACATGTCTTGCCCCATTTGACGTTACCAGAAATGGATCAAGCAATCTTCCAACAATGGTGCTCCTCCTCATTTCGCAAAGCATGTCAAGCAATTACTAAATGACAAAATTCTTTTTATGGGGTTACTTGATGGAAAAAGATTTATACCCATAGCTTCAATAATGATGAGGAACCAAAACGATCAAAGAGGAACTTCTGTGGCGACGTCCTGTAATCCAGCTACTTGGAGGTCACGAATTGTGGATAGTTTAAGAGATGGTCGGTGGATGTGGTGTTCTCTTGTGTGGATTGAATACTACGTCCGCATAGACCATACTGATAGTTAGACCAGCTCGTAATTCAGAGGCCGTGGTTCGAATTCCACGTTAAACTGTAGGTCCATTAGTTGCCATCGGCTGTTGGGCTATTAATTAACAGTCCTGTCTAAGAAACATGTCAGCCTTAGTCAGTAACAAGACTACAAGATCGCGCCACAATCATCTTACACTGAATCCTCATTCATACTTGGCTTAAAATACCTACTGGTTGCCATTTCAAATGATCTAATCTAATCTAATCTTTGTAAGAGCTTACGAATCATTTTATTAAGCGCTGTTATCAGTGTGTTGCTGTGGATGGGTTACAATTTTAATAATTTTAGACCTTAAGGTTTTTCATTAGGCTATGTTCTAGTTTTTTTTTATTTAAGTGTGATATTTCCCTAGAATGTAAAATTAAAAATATTTTATAAAACGAAAAACACCTTTCTTAATGTTTTTAAAGTATCGTTTTACAATATGCCGCCATTTTGTTTCTACGAAGGTTAGGGAGCTGAAATTTTTCCATATTTTTAGAACTTACTTACTAGTTTAAAAAAGTTCGGTGCATGAATGGGCGTGTAATATAATATTAAACGTTTAAACCTCTTCAGGACACTTTGTACGTTGGCTGCGGCATCCACAATTCCATATGTTTCATATCCGCTACGGATGACAACGACAAAGCTGTGTGACTGAGTCGCGGGCCTAAGCCAGGTGATTAGGCCCATTACAGCCCTCGTTACTCTCAGGATTGCACGATGTTCCCGCTTCATTACTGGCTCATTATATCACTAATATCAAAGACATGTTCACTATTCAATCTCTCTTGTGCCTCGCTTCTCAGCCAAGTGCGATTAAACTGAGTCTAATTCAACTGTTGTAACTTGAGGCCATGCTTATAGATGCTACTTGGAGGTCACGAATCGTGGATAGTTTAAGAGATGGTCGGTGGATGTGGTGTTCTCTTGTGTGGATTAACGTCCGCACTATTGAATACTACGTCCGCATAGACCATACTGATAGTTAGACCAGCTCGTAATTCAGAGGCGGTGTTCGAATTCCACGTTAAACTGTAGGTCCATTAGTTGCCATCGGCTGTTGGGCTATTAATTAACAGTCCTGTCTAAGAAACATGTCAGCCTTAGTCAGTAACAAGACTACAAGATCGCGCCACAATCATCTTACACTGAATCCTCATTCATACTTGGCTTAAAATACTTACTGGTTGCCATTTCAAATGATCTAATCTAATCTAATCTTTGTAAGAGCTTACGAATCATTTTATTAAGCGCTGTTATCAGTGTGTTGCTGTGGATGGGTTACAATTTTAATAATTTTAGACCTTAAGGTTTTTCGTTAGGCTATGTTCTAGTTTTTTTTTATTTAAGTGTGATATTTCCCTAGAATGTAAAATTAAAAATATTTTATAAAACGAAAAACACCTTTTTTAATGTTTTTAAAGTATCGTTTTTCAATATGCCGCCATTTTGTTTCTACGAAGGTTAGGAAGCTGAAATTTTACCATATTTTTAGAACTTACTTTGCAAACTGTGTAAAGTTTTAAAAATGTTCGGTGCATGAATGGGCACGTAATATAAAATTAAACGTTTACACATCTTCAGGACACTTTGTACGTTGGCTGCGGCATCCACATATGTTTCATATCCGCTACGGATGACAACGACAAAGCCGTGTGACTGAGTCGCGGGCCTAAGCCAGGTGATTAGGCCCATTACAGCCCTCGTTACTCTCAGGATTGCACGATGTTCCCGCTTCATTACTGGCTCATTATATCACTAATATCAAAGACATGTTCACTATTCAATCTCTCTTGTGCCTCGCTTCTCAGCCAATTGCGATTAAACTGAGTCTAATTCAACTGTTGTAACTTGAGGCCATGCTTATAGATCGGTGGGTATTGTCGTTGAATAATAAAGTTTATTTTAATAGGTTGTGGGTCAATTAATGTAAACAAAAACTTTTCCAAATCTTCTAAAATAATAAAAATTAGCTTCATCATTGTGGATGTTTCTTTTTTGTGGAGAAGCGTTACAAAATGACCTTCTTAATTTTTACAGAAACACAGACAGAAATTGCGAAAGACTTATTTTGCGTTTTCTAGTTGACTGGGACGGTGGCGACGTCCTGTAATCCAGCTACTTGGAGGTCACGAATTGTGGATAGTTGTGAGCGATGGTGGGTGTAGTGTTCTCTTGTGTGGATTAACGTCCGCACTATTGAATACTACGTTAATCCGCAAAAACCATCCTCATAATTAGACCAATTCGTAATTCAGAGGCAGTGGTTCGGATTCCACGTTAAACTGTAGGTCCCTTAGTTGCCATCGGCTGTTGGGCTATTAATTAACAGTCCTGTCTAAGGAACATGTCAGCCTTAGTCAGTAACAAGACTACAAGATCGCGCCACAATCATCCTACACTCAATCCTCATTCATATTTGGCTTAAAATACCTACATTGTGTATAGTTGCCATTTCAATGATCTAATCTAATCTAATTGAAATTGGTTTAAAGAGGGTTAAATGTGAATAAGGAAGTCAATAACCTTTGTATGGTAGTTTTACTTCAACTTTTCATTTTCATTAACTTCATATAACGTAAACTATATACAAATCAGCGAGCACTGTGTTCGCTGACACATTGTAGAAAAATTTTATGAAATTAAGTTTTATATAAGACATTTTGGGAAGTTATCTTAGTTAACTAATTTTTATTCAGAAATTCGCTAAAATGATTAAAAATACTTCCAATTACACTACCATTGTGGTTGAGGATTATGAATAATTTTAAGTTTCATAAAAATTCACCCCGATAATAAATTTATAGGAATAATAATTTTTTTATTACCCAGTTAAATTACTAATCAGTGAACCGCATGTTGTACATCGCGTATTGTTGATGCAGTTTAATTATCTGATGGCAGGGGAGGTCCAAATGTCACACGGCAGTGGCGCTCTTTGCTCTAACATTTGACAAAATGTCAACAGACAAAGGGGCATTAGCTGAGCCAAGTGGTCATTTGTGTAGCCTCATCGCACCTCCCAACTAGTTCATAACGCACATTGGGTTGACTGAAATTATTTTTTATCCAGCTGAAAGTTTTACTTCCACGTAATTCTATCCATTTTAACACGATCCCCTTATATATGGAGAAAGAATTGTTCTCGTCAAAATTTTTGAATTTTAGTTGTTATATCTGCTTTCTAACAATTAAGTTAAATTTCTAACAATTAATTTATCTTACTTTCAAAAATAAAGTGTGTGTTTTTCTCATTGTTAGTTTGGATGATTATTTTTGAAACAATAAAATTTAAATGTGAATTTAGAGAAACTTTAGATAAGGTTTTAATTTTTTTTTATTTAATTAAGGGAGAGAGTATGTCTACTGATACCATTTATTATCTCTGTGATAGATGGTTTCTTGAATTAATTAATTTATTTATTGATTAGTATCTTGATTTTGAGAAGAAAATTTTACAGTACATTTTTTATTAAGGAACGTGTAAAATGTTATCCAGTTATAATAATTATGTCATTTACACCTACTTCATTTCTCAGCATTTTAAGTGAATATATGTTACATCTAAAGTAATTTTCATTATTCTAATGTGGAACGTGGTAAGAAATCAAAGTACTACACTAAAACAGCTGCTTGAGTTGAAATGTTTTTATTTTGAGAAAAAATATATACTCTATCTTACTCTAAACCTTATATTGTATTACCTAATTTTTTGTGGAAAAAATCTGTAGAGTTCAACCATATTTTATTTTCAATTTATGTTCTATGAAGTTAACAAAACCCTCCAGGCGTTCCATAGAATACCCCATGGAGTGTTATGTGTTTTTTATGTGTTTATATTTTTAGGTTTTATATTAACTGTATTGTATTATATATTTTTTTAATTCAGCATAGAATTAGATACAAGGACATAATACGGTTAAAGCATTTATCATATCTTGGTAGGAATTAAGTTATCTCAAATACATAAAAATTATAATTATTTTTTTCTTAAATAAACTTTGCAAGTTCTCAAAATACATAAATGTGTATTGTATTACAATTCTGAGGTATCCAAATTGTTGTAAATTTCACAACGAATAAAATATATATGATTATAAACGCAAAAAACATGAAAAATAGTTTGTGATTAAATATTTGACATGAATCGTTAAAATTCTATTATTTCAAAGATTAAACATAATCAACCAGAATTTCAAAATACCTTCATTTACAAAGTGACTTTTGTTCCAGGTATTCCTAGTGAAAACAAAAAAGGAAAATAAAATAAGAAAAACAAAACAATAATTTTATTTTTCACAGTTTATAGAACAAATGATGATTTGTGATTTTTTTTTATTAGGTCATCTATGTGTTCCAGATAAATTCTAAAGAAACATAATAATAAAGACTAAACAAAATTAATTTTCTACATATATGTTTGTTCTACATATATGAATTTTGTGTAACAAAATTTGTGACATAAAATTGCACACACAATATCTGTAAAAGTAAATGAGTTTTAAAATCATAATTTGACAAAAACATACAAAACAATTACATTAAGAGCATATTGTTTTTCAAATGTTCATAGTTTTAGATTCCAAACCATAAAATATAAAACTGTATCCTTTAATTTTCAAATTCTTCCTAGAATAAAAGTTAAAAAATTAACATGACTTTAAAAAGTAGTGAAATAAAAAGTACTGACTGTTGATAATAGATTTATAAAATTTATATTAATGAACGTGATTAAAATTGCCATTCCCTGCAACTTAGTCCATATACATGATAAAATTTTCAACATGTTGACTAAAAAAAGAGTTCTTACTGAAAAATGTTCCCTGTTCTTACTAACAAATTATAAATATTAATTAGATTAAAAATCTATATCTAAACAGTGAGTTATTCACAAGCTTACAAGCAAAGTCTAACCATAGTACATATAAACAGCCTGTGGCTTTGCCAAAATGCTGTGAATAAGCCAGTTTATTTGATCAGCTGTTTTAGATTATTTAATTCATTTGTTTATATTGTTGATTTCTCAGTGTTTTCCTTTCATGTCAATAACAAATAGTAGTTCTCTTTTTGTGATAATTGTTAGTGTTCACTAATTATTCATTTATTCAATTATAATTAATCATTTGATACGTGTACCTATAAATCCTATAATGGCAACAAGTACAAGCCCATTGACATTGTCAGGTTTTAACATATCTTCTTGAATCCCTCCTTTAAGCTGGTGTGGACAATATCAGACTAACGGATATAACTACAATAATTAATCATTGTTAACAATTTGGAGCCGACACCGGACCCTAGATCGGGCTAGCTTGTTTTCCCATTGGCCGACGCCCGACCCTAAATCGGGCTGCCCTATTTAATACCGTAGCAACAAATTTTTGGCGTATATTCGGGTTTTGGTAGTTAAAATATATTCTTTAGTCATTAATCTTCATTTTTTTATTAACTGAGTATTTACAAAAAATAATGGTGTGAATACATTTTCGGTTAAAACTACATTGAATATAGTATCGTTTTTTTCTACAGATAATGCACTTTCTGCCGAGGTATGTTTCGTTTTGCTTACTCTATGCGATAGAGTTCTTTGTTAGTTTAAACATCGGTCTTCAGTTGCGTGGTTATGTCGCTTTGTTTACAATAGTTGTGTTACACACTCTCGTCGCGTTTGTATGGTGTTCTGATGTTTATTTCACAATTTTAAAATTTATAGCAGTGACTTAAGGGTATAAAACTATATATTTTTATTTTCCTTATTAAATTTTGAAAAACTTGGCTATCTTCAATTTTTGACTGGTATATATTTACTGTGTTTTATGGGGGAGCAAACTTTGAGAAATCTTTTGATATATTTTTTTTATCAATTTCAATTGGATACACCCATCAACCAAAGTAAAAATAAAACATATTACTATTATCTTTTAGATAATTAAATGTAGATTAAAATGGTGTATAATATGTTACAGTTACTATATTTTTACTATTTTATGTGAATTTTTTATTAAAAGCCTGCAAAAGTGCCAAAAAGAGGTGAACCTCAAGGGGTCAAATAGTGAACTGTTGGAGGGTTAATCTTTGCACATCTTTGGTTTTCTTTTAGTCTGCCGCGTATTTACAAAAAAATAAATATTTTTCAAACAACGTTTCATTCGCTCGCTCAGAGCAGACAGTTATTGCTACTAGCCTTTTTGTTTTCGAGTTGTTTTTATTCACGATACGTGCAAGCTGTATTATTACACCACTGTTATTTAGTTTATTTTTATAGTTAGTCATTTTAGTTTTTCGCCCTTAGTGATTTATTCAATATGGGTGACGATCCATTGAAAAGTGATACAATTCGAGACGTATTGCTTGAAGAGAGTATCAATAGTGATGACGACGAAACTTACATAAATCTTTTACAAATATCAAATAACAAGTATTTCATGTTGACTATGAGGAAATTTGCTAAAATTATAAAAGTCTGCAGTCTTCACTACATAATGGCAAATATGTGTACTATGGCTATTTTATGATAAAAGCTACTTAATGACTGGAATGAAATACAAGTAAGGCACCGGGTGTTTCTTAAACTATACTTTGACTAGTGAATTTCATCATTCTCCTCAGATCGGAATATCTGAACTCCTTGACCTGGCTGGGTGGCAAAAATCAGATTTTCTATTTTCTGTCCAACCGCTTGAGGATTGTCTGCATAATACTGGCCTTTTACTGTCTCGATAAACTTCTCCACATGATCTTCCGTTGTGAGGGCCACGATGCAGCCTCCCCAGCTGAAAATGCAAACATATCTATAGCTATAAACGTTTTGTTTTCACATTAAGAATTAAATTGGTAACCCTAGTACATCTATATATAATTAAAGTCAGTTTGTATACTCTGAATTTATATTCTTATTATTTTTAAGTTATCACAGCTAAATAACTATCTCAATTTTCACGTTGGTTTACTTCACTTGATAAACAAAGACAAAACATTATATGTATACTTGTATTTTATAAGGTTTTTTGTTTACTTTATATTAAAATAACAAGCCCTCAAGAACCGAGTTTTAAGCAATATTAGTCACATTTTTCCAAGTTTTACTGAACATTTGACGTATTTAAAAGATTAAACAGAAAGAAATGCAGTAACCAGTTGTAAAATTTAAAAAAACATATACTACATTATCATGAAGTATAATTTTGTTTTTATTAATTTGATTACGATTTCGGATATAATTAGGTAAAATAAAGACAATAATATTTAGTATTAACTTGTAAAAATGGTCCGATTGAGACCAAATTTGGTAGAGACATCTATTTCTAAATTTGCTCGGACGAGTTCGTAAACCAGAAATATCGGTCAATCGGAACAGGTAGTTTGAGGGGGGTTTGCACTAAAAACTTGGGTTTTTTGCATTTTTCATATGTAATTAAAAAAATGTTTAAACTTTATCTTTCACCATCAGAATCAGCTTAAAAAATTACACAATTTAGTTCCTTAAAGTTTTGCTCTATGTCTAACAGTTACCGATAAAAAAAAATTTTTTTCGTATAAAAAATTAAACCAAAATTTGTCTTCATACTCTCATTTGATATAGTATGATTATAACCACTCAATTAGGGCCTACCTATTTCAGTGAGAGAAACAATATGTAATTACGTACGTACCCAGCACCGGTGAGACGAGCTCCAAGCGCACCCGCACCCATGGCCTCCGTGACCAGCCTGTCCAACTGTGTGTGACTGCACTCGTACAGGTCACGCAGGCTCGCATGACTCTGTGACATCAGCTGACCCAACATGGCCAGTGAACACCCGTCCCTGCAGCCCGTCTCAAACTCAGCCACACGCTCCGCCTCTTGATTACAAAACAATGAGAACTGTGCAACCATCAAGTGAAATAGTAATGTTCATGTTACGCATTATATCGACACGGTGAAGTTTAATATTTGTGGGAATGCTGTTACCTCATATTTCTTATAAGATTTTGTTAGTAAGATTGTGAAGCGATCAGATTATATCTACTGAATCACCCAGGCAATATAATTAGTAAAACAAATTTTTATTTGTACATAATTAAAAAATATTATCTCTAGTTATTTCTGAATGTAAAACCAATTATGATGGCCTAAACTGTACAATACTTGTTCAATAAATTATAAGATAATTTTAATATCAACAGACAATGAATAAAAAATAACTAGGCTGATTTTTCACCTAATCTTTGATATTGTGGATTATAACTAACACGGTTAGGCCCATTCAATAAAAGCTAGATATAAAACTAGGGTTAACACTTAACGAAACCCTATTGGTGGTTACACCAACCGAAACCATTGGTCTGAGAGACCCCTATACCAGTTTTTTAACTCGTATGGTTACAATTATGCCTTTAAAAAAAGTATTTAGAGTCTAAAAAATATATAAATATCGTTAAAGAACTAAATAACCTTTTTTTAACAGTTTATAGTGGAAATAGTAGTGTACAATAACAATACAATCATATAACTTGTGAACCTAATTATTATTTCTAACATCGTCATAGGAAGCAAAGATCTCTTTTCAAACACCAGAAACCGTGTAAAATAGTAATTATTATTATAATATAAAATAAGAACAAAATAGATAAAATTTGTGTATACATACTTTTATGTTGGGCCTACCATACCTTCGGCACGGGAGATCGACTATTCACATAAAGATGGAATGTCAACGTCAAGGGATGCCTCAAAACTAAACAAAAAGTGGTTTGGCTGCTAATTGGAGAGATGGTGGAAAGGTATTAGCATGATGGAATGCACTGGTCAAACAGTTTCGCCAATAGAAAAAACCCAAAATCCAATGGGGCCTGTGAGACCGGGATTTCAGCATAAGTGTTAAAATGATTATGTATCCTTTGTTAAAGCCTGGCAAGATAATCTAGTCCTAATACTCCAATTGTAAGTTGATCCATGGCATGTAGATTCCAATCTCACCTTGAAAAACGTGAAGGGCCCTCTGTCGAAGCTTGAAATGCTGGATGTTCTCAGTGTTAGGCGTCAATGTAATTTCATTCAACTCTTTTTCTGATACTTCTAATATTTTACACACCTGGAAAAGACATTTTGCACCTGAAACTGGTGTGTTTTAACAGTTGGGTTATATCTCCTTAATATTTATTAAAAACAAAATATTATTTACTTTTTGGGACTGAATGTTAATTTCTTAAGATACACATCTAAGAATAATATGACTAAATATATAAACTTTATTGTTTCCCTACTTGATGAAATCAAAGACATTTTACAAATATAGCTTTTAAATACCAACACATAGTTATTTTATATTACAAGACAACAAGGAATTAAGGAAATATTACGATTTAAAAAGTTTCTACTGTCCCTTGTTAAGATAAAGATCTCTAACTTAAATTAGGGTATCCTCAAATTGAGGGTTTTTAACAATTGTCATACCTCGGCCTTGGAATATAAATCTTCATTAAGGACTTCATCGACTAGCTTTATACACTGACTGAGTGTTAGCTTAGATATGTTTTGGAAATATGCAAGCCTTAAACAGTCTTTCCAAGGGAAGCCTTCATGTTTCGCAAGAATCTGAAACAGAAAAAATGTATATATTTCTATTACTTTAACAAGAAAATAAGCTGTTATGAGTAAAACTAGGATAAATAGAGTTTTGTTTCCCAACATAACACGTTGTTTTAGGAGAATGAAGCACCATTAAAAAATGTGTCATATACAGTGGAACTTGGTTATAACGTCATTGAAGGGACCACACAATTAATGACGCTATATCCGAGTTACGCTATAAAAGAGGTTACATAATTTTAATTTAAAACCGAGGAAAAATAGGGAAACACATTTTTTACATGAAATTACGACATTTAATGAAGGTAATTTGAAATACACTGTACGTTTATGTTTATGACCCTCATATGACTACTCTACTATATAAAAAATCGAATTTGAAAATATTGCAATGAAGTTCGGCTTGGTGAATTCAACTGTTGGTTCGATTTTAAAAAACAAGCCCGAACACACGTCTGCTATCTTACGTCCCTCCTCACACGCTCTTATAACTCACACCTTTTCTTCAGCAAAACCTTTCTCTTAACACTTGCCATTATTTTTCAATAACAAACTGTAAAAGACATACACTGAACTAACGATATCTACACGAACTGTAGGTACGTACGAACGGCATCACAGTGCTTTGATGCGACCTTGATGACTGGCGACAGCGGATATAGGGTAGGGGAGGGGGTTGGGGTGGTTAGCGGTAAGACAGCAATAAAATGCCGTTTCTAAAAATAGAATGTAGCTAAAGAATAGCCGTAGCCCTCACGTTGCACCACCGACCGAACTTTTTCTATTTAGCTATATGTTGCCTTCATCTCGGCCTGATTTTCTTGACGTTATATACGGGGTTTGAGAATTTACTGACGATATATCCGAGGTTTTTTCCTATGTAAATAACATATAGTTTGGCGGGACCTAAAAATAAATGACATTATATCCGAGTTGACGTTATAGCCGAGGCCGCAATAACCGAGTTGCACTGTATATGTCATATATTTATTAACTTAACATTAAAATCATTGTATAGCTGAATAACCTTTACTTTTTTAACTAAACATTGGCCTGATAAAAAAGACTTACTTCATATCATATTACTTCAGATTTATATAGACTTTATTCCATCTTAAATTCTAAGAAAACTTACTGGAACTGCTTCCGCTTATGAAAATACTATCATTGGAATTTGTGTACTGTACTCTATTTGAAATAAACTTCTACTCAAAACTATAAATTATAGGTACCTGAATAAGAGTTTTTAAAGTTTTAAAGTATATTTAACAGTAGTGAGCAAAGCCACAGACTTATGTTTATACTTTATTCATAGGCTACATTTATTTCAATTTTACATTCAAAACTGCAACAATAAAAATCATGAAAATTGCTAACAGGGTCCCTGCTGTTGAAGGGCACGGGATAGTTTTCTGTGCAAACACTTGATTTGATGTGGTTTTTGAAGGCTACAAAAGGTAGCAGGACTATTCAAAATCGTAACAAAATAATAATACCCCTGTTGCAGTATTATTTTAATTAAAACAGTTACATATCTTATAAAAATATTTTATCTACATCTTAAGACAAAAAGTTAATCAGTTTCTATTCATTGAATAAAACCTATACATCTATATAGAACATGTCTTGCCATTGCTTATATAATAAATTTTGGGTTTGAGCTGTTAGGTTTTGCTGATTTATTTTTATTCCAGTAATAACTTTCTTCACTTCTTTAAGTTAGTAAAAAACGATTATAAATAAAAACTACCATTTCTGCATGAAAAAAGGCTGATCAGGTCGGCACTGAAAATTTTAAATAAATTATTGCTAAAAAAAATTGGTGCTGACTTTTTTTCTTTCATTAATTTTCTTTGCGTTGTTGGCATAACCTCATTTAAGCGGCAACTGGCAACACCACCAGATTTTTTACTTACTCTGTGTTTTTCTTATCATTCCACCCACCTCCTGCCCAACCAGGTTGGTGTTTTTCTAAGATAATGACTGGTAATTTAGAGACCGATGTTTGAAGAATAAGAAAGCTACCACAACGCTATCTATGAGGCGTTGGATGTGTTTCCTCGATTTAGTTCAATGCTGCTAGGAGTGCAACAGTCGCCTCTATCCGCAAATTGGTAAAATACTATACAGCTTTAGCTGCCAGCCCAATAGGGTCGGCATGTTAATCTAGCTGACCTGGTTAGACTGGTGTGGCAGTTCGTGTTAAAAGACAAATCAGGTCTCTTTATTTAATCGTCGGAAGATATATTGGCAAAAGTATTTCGTATGAACACAGTAAAGCTAGAGCAATAATGCCTACCTGAGCAGCCAACCGACACTCGACCACTCGGGTGTTGAAGTCGTTGCTAGCTGCTTTGTTCTTGACAGCCAGGCTGTGGGCGACCACAAATACGCCCCCGGCAGGCAGCGTCACATCCCTCGTTCTCAGCGGGTTGAACTCAATCAGCTTGGCACAACCTGCACCACCACCAACCATAATAAAAGTACGTATCTGTGGGATAACCAAACAGAATTTAATTCCATACAGAATTTTTTGTATTTTTTCTTAAAAAATTCATAATCCAAATTGTGAGACAGCTACCTTTTCACTTAGAGGATATTAGACTGATTTTATGGTATTTAGTTTTGTTATTGACAAAGACCAGCTGATTCATTTGCCGGGCTCGTTAATTAATTAATTAATAGCCTAACAAACAAAGTCAACTGTATCACACATCACAAAATTGTGTTATGATTTTACTCAGGATCGAATGAGCGGCCTTCAGCAATTAGCATGAAGCAGGCACTATAACCACTAGCTAAATACAACCGTTATATAGTTAGGTGATTATTTAACATCTCCGAACTAAGCATTTATAGTGATTATTTTGGAAAGGGGAAGAAAAGTATTCCTGAGGGGACAACTGAAGAATCGAGATAGCTTACAGTTTAAAGAAATTTCAAAAGTACGAGTTTTCATTGTTGTGGTTTGTTGGCTTTGTTCTTACGAGAAAAAAGAACAACCAAATTACTACGTTTAAAATAAGAAACTAGTCTTTTTGGGGGGGGATCAAACAACTTGATACATTCTATTCAATGGGAAAGATATGGTAGACTTACCTTTGTTAAAAAAAATTAATTACCTTTGGAAGCTAGAAAAATAATAGCCTGATCCATTCCCCCTCCCACAGTGCCGATGTATTGTTCAGCTTCCGCACTCAAAGCTGCCAACTTTGTCCTTGACAGCTCCACCTACCAACACAGACTACAAACTTACTAAACAATAAACAAACTAATGTATAAAACTAAAACTTAGCCAACCATACATTACGGTTACAAATAATTAGCCATTAAAATGTAGGCTCAAAACCCCATAGGATAAAATTGGATATAAGATTTTATACCTCATAGCCTGTGACGAGTCTTACTGGCTTTACACAAGCCTGCACAGAGCTATTCATTCACTCGGTTCATTAATTTTCAAGGGAAAGTTCCAAGAATTTCAAGCTGATTTAGAAGAATTTAGCTGAGAAAATTGGTCAAATCTTACCAACTTAGACAGACCATAAAATATCGCAGTGGCAACATAAATATATGCTGATAATTAATAAAATATTAAAATGTGTATGACGGGGATTAAAATTTAGGAAGGCAGTGAGAATTGGTCAGAACCTCAACCTTTAGGCAAGTCACAAGTCGGACAATATATCTCTCCGTCAGAAGCGTAAATTCTGGTGAGGAGCACGCCAACCCATAAGTGATGAGACTTGCCCAGTGATTAAGTTCCTAGCTTATTATAAATTACAATTGATACCGATACTTATAAATATCACTGTTTAAACAATCTTACTTTATAATTAACGTTTTCTCTAAAACAAATCCTTCTATATATATAATTACTGATTTCGTTAAGGTAACTTCAATTATTTATAAAGTATAAGCTACAATGACCTCAAATATTTTAACCATTGTGTTTTCAATAGTTCAAAGGTTAGAGCAATGATCCTCACTACGTGAGCAGCGTAGTGAAGTCATTATTGAAACAAGAGCACTTGGAAGTAATTATTTTTATGCAGAAAAGTATTCAGTTGCAGTATTACTAGTATATTATTGCCTTTGAAGAGATATTTTCCCTATCTGTGACTGTTCACGAGATAAGATAATTGTTATATTGTATTTTCACAAAGATTAATTACCTAAGCTTCATTCAATAAATAAAACCCTACAAATCTCAATTGGCCTGATGAATTTTACTGTTTATTCAGTAAAAAGTTTAAAACTAGGCCTGTCAAGAATGCAAGATATGTAAAACGGACGGTAGTCTACATTAACTAGCAATCAAATTGACCTTTTATGGGTCAATTTGATGATAACTTAGATGACCTTCTAACAACATTTGTTGAAAAAATAGCTTCTGTACAATTTTCCATTAATAATTAAAAGTGTAGGCCTAATGGTGGAAAAACTACATAAAACAATTTTTATTGGTCATACTTTTAATCATAACTTTTGGGTGATTGGGGTGACAGATTGGGACGATATGCTCATTCTGAAATCATCCTATTTTCTATTTTACATTTTTGTCGTTTACCTTAGAAAATGTAAATTAGGAAGAAAAAAATTACTAAGGACATTTTTTATTTCACAAATTATGAATTATTATAATAAACCTGAAATAATTCAATATTGTATAGTTTATTTTTTGTATGTAAAAATGGGCTCATTTGGAAAAAAATTGAATAACTAAATACAGGTCTTTTGCAAATTTCCCATAGGGGAGAAGCTATTACCGTAGGTCTAATGGTAAGACTTAAGCCCGGGACCATGTTATTTTTTCTTCTTTAGGTGCCCAGAGTCCAAAAACAATAGTAAAAATGGTGCGATCGACACCAAATTTGGTAGAGACGTGTATTCCTACAAATGCTTGAACGAGTTTGTAAACTAGATATATCGGTCAATGGGAACGAGTAGCTTTTTTGGGGGGGGTTTTGTACCCCAAAATGGAATTTTTTTAAATATTTCTAATTTTATATTTCACCATTGGAATTGGCTTAAAAAACTACACAGTTTTTCTCTATCTTTAACGCTTACCGAGATATAAACAAATCTAAACACAGTACGTTGTATTTTAAGGCTCCAACGTTAATCCTATGGACGATAAGGAAAAATAAATATTTCACTTATTAACCAATATTTTTGGATAAAACTTGATATTTAGCTTTATGTGGTTGGGACCCATAAGTTTATGCTAAAAAATCATAGATTGTGTGTTTATCATGGCAGCAAACCTGCATACTCTTTTCCCATGTTAATCATATGGACAATAGGCAAACTCCTTTATTTATGGACAGATGTTGATGAAAGTTGATATAAAAGTTAAAAATAAAAAACTTTGATGGTATAAATGCCTACTCTCAGTGTTCCTCATAGCAGCAAACCTGCTCACTCTTTCCTTTGTTAATCTTATGGAGAATAGGCAAATGATTCTCATGTTTATCGACAGATTTTGACCAGACTTGTCATATATTATTATTATTATTATATTATTGATTTGGAAATTCGCTGAGTACGCAGGTCTGCTGCGATGGGGGTATTTAATCTTAAAGACTGTTCACCTCATTGGCTAATGCAGTAGCTAGAGCGCCTGCACACACAAGAGCACTTGAACTTGATAACCCTGAACCTGGAGGAATATTGCCCACCACAACCATTTGTATCGAAACTGGACAATGGTTTTCTGCTGGTTTGTTGGTCTTCAACCACTCCATAACTCTCCTCACTCCACAGAGCACATAACTCACCCATCCGGTCGTGGTCAGACTGAACCTGAAGGACACACACAAAAAAATAGATCAAATATATTAAGCCTACTTGAATTTGAATATACCTAAATAATTATGACCAATAAGAATATACATAGTTGATATTTAGCTTTATGTGGTTGGGACCCATAAGTTTATGCTAAAAAATCATAGATTGTGTGTTTATCATGGCAGCAAACCTGCATACTCTTTTCATGTTAATCATATGGACAATAGGCAAACTCCTTTATTTATGGACAGATGTTGATGAAAGTTGATATAAAAGTTAAAAATAAAAAACTTTGATGGTATAAATGCCTACTCTCAGTGTTCCTCATAGCAGCAAATCTGCTCACTCTTTCCTTTGTTAATCTTATGGAGAATAGGCAAATGATTCTCATGTTATCGACAGATTTTGACCAGACTTGTCATATATATTATTATATATTATTTATTGTAAATTCGCTGAGTACGCAGGTCTGCTGCGATGGGGGTATTTAATCTTAAAGACTGTTCACCTCATTGGCTAATGCTGTGGCTAGAGCGCCTGCACACACAAGAGCGCTTGAACTTGATAACCCTGAACCTGGAGGAATATTGCCCACCACAACCATTTGTATCGAAACTGGACAATGGTTTTCTGCTGGTTTGTTGGTCTTAAACCACTCCATAACTCTCCTCACTCCGCAGAGCACATAACTCACCCATCCGGTCGTAGTCAGGCTGAACCTTAAGGACACATACCAAAAAGAATATATAAAGTATATTAAGCCTACTTGAATTTGAATATACCTAAATAATTATGACCAATAAGAATATACATAGTGCATGGGCATAATCGGCCTAAAGAAGAAAAAATGTGTTACTTTTTTGGTTGAGTCAACATCATTTTTCACAGATAATAGAAAAATACTTTTAAGGAAAAAGGCCTACAACCCAAAACAGTTTGTGAGCATCCATGTTATAAATCCAATGGAAACAAATCCTATGTTTGGACAATTTTAATGAAAAATTATTTAAATTTAACTTTATAGGCACCCTCTAAAACTGTGTGTCAAACAAACCAACATTAAATGATTGATGAGTCTTTGCTTATTCTTCATTGAGACGTTCGAGTTACGTGTAATTGTATTCACACTTCTCTTTTAAAAATATCAAAATGATTTCAGACTGTGGATGTGCATGCTAAAATTATTAATTAATTCTGTGATGAGTAATTCTGTGACATAGATCAACAATTTAGGATTGATTATTTACAGTTACAGTTTGTCGTCCTTGGAATTTGCTGCTCAATTGTAATTATAATTTTATAATTATTTTATTAAAATTTTAATGATATTTCCTGGCTGATGAAAACTAACACTGAAAACTTACCATCTTACTTACTTAACAACAACAAATTCTTCTTAAAAACAAATAGCTTTTACATTTCACATATAATATTTCAAAATTATGCCTCTCACTATAGTAACAATAGGATATTTGATTCTCCATCTCATCACGTATTCAAAATTAAGCTAAAGGATTGGTTATTGACAATCAGCGATGAGGAGGCAGTCTCTTATATCCACTGACTACAGCGGACCCTCCAACAATTGACAACCATTTGACTGACTGACTGACCCCCGTCCGTCGCCCTCCATGCAGCTCAGAACGATATTGGTTTTTTGGTATCATCTCACTGTACTAGAATCATATCCATTTTAATAAGTTATTTTCTATGTTTTGCTTTTTCTTTATATACATATATTTAACTGTGGAAGAATAGTTTTCTTATGGAATTTTTCTCCACTTAATTCATAATTTACATACATTTTTTCGACTTTTTACAAAATTTAAATTTAAAAAAATTTTACATACATTTTGTTTTTAATAAAAACAACCCGGGCCTACGCACAGACAATTCTAGGTCCATGTAGGTCATTTTCTACTTTTTAAGTTATTTTCATTATTTACTTACCGTATTATGTCTACAAATGTATTTTTTGTTTTTTTTTTTAATTTATTTTTGATACCGTATCAAATATTTGAAAAATGTGCACAATTTAATTAGTAATATATTTTATTTGTTTTTTGGAATAAATTTGATTTGACTTTGAATTTGACCTTGACGAGAGAGGCAGGACGTTTCCTGGCCGGGTGGCAGAGTGGCTATTGTGTCGCCTTCAAAAGTGAAGGTAGCCGGATCGAATCCTGCAAGGGTCGAATCTGGACCTAGTTGCCATTTCGTCATCGGGCTATTAATTAACTATGCATTCTAACAACAGGTCAATTTAATGTAGTCAAAGACCAGCGTTTGGACCGTTCCCCCCTTTGTCATTTTTGTTACTATTCTAAATTTGTTTGGTTATTATATTCTAATTTATATTATGTATATAAAGACAGTATGCTACATGTATGAAAGTGATAAATGGTCCTAATGTTTGGCATCAATTAAAGAGTATATAATTCATTCATTCAATAGTGCCTATCTTCTTGTTCTTTGTATTGTCTGAAATTCGATCTAGAATACACTTAGTCTAACACTAACCACTGGCCTACAGTAATATATCATATATTACTCACTCGAAATTGGATGTTTTATTATTATATTCTTTGTAAATATCTTCTTCAAGATTGTGTATGGAAAAAAAACAATCTTGCAATGATGGTCTTCTGAAGTATCTGAAAGCCACCAGAATATCTTGTTCTAAAGCCATAGGACATACTGAGTAGCCGCAATAATCTATGTGTTCCCCGATGAGATTCACTCGTCCAGGGACTCTTAAGTAAAATAGAGGTTCACTTTTATATTGTGCATTAAACTTTTTCTTGAGAAATTCAAATCGATTCCTTAGCCTCCCTTCCTTGGGAAACTCATTCTGGGTAAAAAATGAAGTTTCAATATCTCCATTGTGATGGTCCTCCATGGCAAAAGACTAAAAAGGTAAAAAGTAACACTTGTCAAATAAGCTTATCAACATAGGCCTATCACAAAAAAGTACCTAAAGAAAATGAGTTGTTAACAAGATAACTTAACAGTAAGTGTCTTGGACTTTGGTGATTTTAGTAATTTTTTGTAGGATTTTTGTTAGTATAACACAACAAATATCAGGTTTCAATGAAGACC
Source organism: Nephotettix cincticeps (assembly GCA_023375725.1). NCBI lineage: Eukaryota > Metazoa > Arthropoda > Insecta > Hemiptera > Cicadellidae > Nephotettix > Nephotettix cincticeps. The sequence goes on from CM041785.1 coordinate 5,578,093, forward strand.
ACAACAGTGATTTATTTATAATTATAGTAATCATATTCATAGACAATTATAATTAGCCTATAGACATCATGCAATAAAGACTCTTAACTTAGGTACAACTAAGATTAAACCGACTCCAGATAAAATATTAACCTAGGGCATAGTGGATAGAACTTCTATTGAAAGCCTAATTAGATCATATCAACCTACCGTGAATTGTGTATAAAATACCTAATTTTATGAAACTATTACCGTAGATCTTATGGCAAGCCTTCAGGCCAGGATCATGTTACTTTTTCGTATTGAGGAGCCTAAAGATTGTTGTTAAAAACATTATATATATTATATATATATATATATATATATATATATATATATATATATATATCCTATCCTATATATATAAACTTAATGTGAATTCCTACATTGTCTCAGATGAGGTTGTAATCAAGACGTAGTGGTCTATTGGAAATGGGTATTTTGGGGGGATTTCGTACCCCAAAAATGGGTTTTGTAGCATTTTTCGCATTCAAATATTAATTTTTAAAAATTCAATTTGTAATTAAAAAAATTCAAATAATGTCTTTTACCATTAGGATCTTCTGAAAACTACACAATTGAGATCCATGAAGTTTTGCTCTTTCTTCAATGGTTACCGAGATATTAAAAAATCTAAACATACTGTAGTATGTTGTTTTTTTAGGTTTTAATTATATTAGGCCTATATTATATTATGGAGGATGAGGAAAAATTTACATTTTAATAATTAATCTATATTTATGGATGAAACCTGGTATTCAGCTTTATGTGTTTGATATCCATCCATTTACGGAAAAAATCATAGTTTATGTATTTATCATGGCAGCTAACATGCATAAGTTACTCTTTCCCAAGTTAATCTTATAGAGAATAGGTGAATAATTCTTAAATTGATCGACAGATATTGATTCCCAAGTCAATCTTATAGAGAACAGGCGAATAACTCTTAAATTTATCGGCAGATGTTGATAAAACTTGTCATATAATATAATTACTATATTATTGATTTGGAAGTTTTCCGAGTACTAAGGTCTACTATGATGGGGGTATTTAACATGTAAGAGCTTTCCTGTGTTAGTAGAGTTGAATAAACAAAACAGACAAAACTTCAAAGAATATTTTTTTATGTTTTTAAGTCAAAATTAGTTTTCATTTTTCTGGATAATCATATAACAACTCAGTGAATTTTTAACTTAATATGTCCCTTGACATTAATATAATCTCAGCAAATTAAATCTAATCAGTAGCATGTCACATCAAAACATGAAGTACCTAATAACTACCGACATATTGTACTTAAATAGATTTTAAAATTTCAATTAGCGACAAAAAACAATATTAGAGTAAGATTTTCTTCGCTGAACATCAAAACAGTTCTACAATTGAAGTGGTCTTAACCAATTTTAGACAAAAAATTAACAAATTAACTTATACAGTAAATAAATAAGTGTATTGCTCATATAGGTATAAAACAACAATTATTGCGTTAAAATTAGTTAATTAGTAACTTACTTGGTTAAAATTCTGCTGTCCAAATATTTGATGTGTTGAGTGTTTACTGTTGACGTTTCAGTTTTAAGTTGAAAGTTGACAATTCAAACAGAAACTGATTCAATTCAACTCCATCTGATAATCTTTCCTACAAGCTATCCAACACTAACAAAAATATAGGCAGAGTTTCTCTTAATAATTAATTATAACAAAGGATATTATTATATATATTCTTTGATTAAAGTAATATAAATCGGTAATATTTTCTTTTTTGTGACTTGATTTTGAAGTTGATAGTAACATTTATTTCAATATGTTAAGTAATTTACGAAAATGAAGAAAATAACTACCATACCTATGGAGAGTATCTTTACTATACGATCATCTATGGTGGAACCTCGCAGTGATAGTTCCAATTAATAAGAAAGGGGATAAACTAAACACTGTAGCAAATATCGAGGAACATCTCTAGTCAGCAACATCCTACAGTGCTATCCAAGATAATTTACAATAGACTAGAAGAATATTCGTAGGAGATAATTTATAAACATCAAACAGGTTTTAAAAAACAAAATTCTACTACTTTTGGCTGTCCAATAGTCAAAGCTACTACTGATCTCATATTAATATTTGATAACCTAATATTGATGAATAAATTTTATTATCATACAATTTCTTTTAAAATATTGGGAATTTAACAAAGAAGTCCACTTACTTTTTATTGGATCTCAAAATGGCCTACGATAGCATCAACAGAAAGCAAATGTGGAAACCCCTCGGGGAAATAGGAATCCCAAACAAATAAATTACAAGTTATCTCAAATACCTACTGAAGATTTAAGGTGCAAAAAGTACAAATAAACAATGAACATTTAAATGAATTTGATGCAGCTACCGGAGCACGACAAGGTGATGGACTTTCCTCATTACTATTTAATTTAGCTTTGGAAAGTGTCATTAAAAGGGCAAAACAACTACAAACTGGTGTATAAATTGGGGAAAAGGCAAACATTAGCTTTCGCAGATGATGTTAGCAAAGGTTGAAATTGGACTAAGAAATCTTTTGGAGAATGTATACATATCCGGACATAATAGGCTAAATCTGATTTGGGCTGGCCATGTAAAGACAAGAGAAGAAGAATCAACGCTAAGAATGGTATCGGAAAATCTACCTCAAGGAAAGCGGCCGCTAGGACGACCCACGCTAAGATGGTAGGACTAGATGCGAGGAGATGGAGGAAAGCTAAGAGACTAGGTGAATTGGGTAGAAGACAGGGAAAGATAGAGACTTGGCGAGGCCAAAAACCTACTGAGGTTTGAGTGGCCACATAGGTAAGGTAAGGGTAACACCAAAACTTCAAAGCAAAAAATATTTAAAAAAATCAGATTAATTTACGTGTAAGGCAGATACCTTATAATACCACAGAACAGTAAATGAGAGTAGATTAGATACTGCAATACGATTGGCATATAGGCATTTGAAGCCAAAATTGGCTATATTGGGCGGGTCAGACATAGTAATAAATTAATATTTTTACTGCTACATGCTTACTACTCATTAAATTGTAAACATTTTTGTGTGTTATATTATACAAAAATTGCATTTTGTTATTATAATATTATAATTTAACTTTTTTTTTTTTTTTACTTTCATAGGGAAGAAGCTTTACTGTATATGGAGAAAGAACCAGTTACTTCGGATGCCGCAAGCAAAAACATATTCAATTTTTAAGTTATATAGGTTTAATTTAAATTGATAATGAATTAAATTGTTTTAGCACATAATTAAAAAGTGTCAATTTGTAGAGATTTTAATTTACAATGCTAAAGTTCGTAAAACTATGTCAATGTAATGTTTAGGTATTTGCAAAAATTTTTTGCGTTTTTCATGAAGTTTAAAAGTTTATTATATTTTATAATAATTGTGAATCAGCTAAAAACACACAATTAAGTTAAATAAGATGATTAGTTTTATCTATAAGTAAATATTAAAAAAATTAACACAGTAGTATGTGGGGTAGTAACTATGGAGGATAAAAAATTATATTATATAATGAATTTATGAAGCAAAACAATATTTAGATCAGTGTTGAGATCAATTTTTATCAAAATCAATAATGTAAACAGGCAGCAAACCCAACACTTTCCCAAAATGTATCATATAATAAGGCAAACACTTTATTTATGGCATATTTTGATGATTGTTGTTTGATATTTTATTTCAAATAATAAATTTCATATGTTTACTAGACCAAATAACCATGTCCCTCTTCCTGTTATTTATAATATACTATTTTGTATATGTAAATTTTATAATTTATATATTTTTTATTATATTATTTTTGACAATTCGTGTAGGTCTGAGCAGTTTTCAGCCCTTGCCGCCGTCTCGGATCGCGAGACGACACAAACACGAACGAAACTAACTGCAGTTGCCGCAGGAGCAGAATGTGTCAGTGTTTAAGTTAGAAGGTTAGAATTTTAAATTGATCAATATTAAATTGTTTTAGCGTTTTATACTGTTCAAACAAGTAGTTTACTGTAGTAAATTTAGCTTTAATGATATATCATACGTAGAGCATCCTGTTCTGTTAAATGTTTTTGTAATTTTAGGCTAGTTGCTTATTGAATACTTGCCGGAAGTTTCCATAAGTTTAAAAGTTTATTATATTTTAATAATAATTGTGAACAGCGGCTAACACATTCATAGCTTCAATAATTTAAATGCTTAAAAAGAATTGTTAGTAATCAAGTTAAGTAATTTCTAGTAAATCAATATTAACATACAGTGAGGATGTTTTATGAAGGCAGTAGTAGGTCTCCTGCAAGGTAGGACCGCAGTATTAGTGTCCAGCTATCAATAGGTTTTATGATATAAATATGTCTTTCAGAAGCAAGATCAAGCCTCTAAATTTAAAGTATTATTCCTGAATTGCCTAAATATTTTAGTGTTATCATCACATCAATAACTTGCGAAACGACAGCTTGAGCCGCCAATGGAAACACTTTCCTTCTTAATAATGTTTTCAAACCTTACTAGCTCCACTATTTGTATTCATTTACTCCCCACAGTATTTGATGACTTACTGTTCCTTTGTTCGGCATGGATCGTTTTTCATTATGTGTCTTTATCTTTCAAATAATATCATCCCACTGTTCAATATGTTTTACTAGACCAAATAACCATGTCCCCTTTTCTTCTCTTATATTACCTTCGTATACTTATTTCAGTGTCATAAATGTCCAACGTGTATCAAATGTATATATTGTATAGCATAAGTAATACATGACTCTATGGGTGATAAATAGGCTGACTGCCCACGTCCTGTAATCCAGCTACTTGGAGGTCATGTGGATCGTTATTAGCGGTGGCCGGTGGATGTGATATTTCCCGGTGCAGATTTACGTTCAGCTCATACTATTGAAAACTATTTTGATCCTCATAATTTTATAGGCCTAATAATTAGAAATAACTTTATTCATTAAATTTACAAATATACAAAATCTTTTGGTCTTATTACTAATTTAGTTTTTTTTTATTTAGCTAAAACAAATTTTAAATGGCGAATAATTTAGGTCCCCCAAGGCAAACTGTCCATTCATTAGACCTGTTCATAATTCAGAGGCAAAAGTGGTTCGGATACCACGTTAAACTGTAGGTCCTTAGATGCTATCGGCTGTTGGGCCATAAATTAACAGTCCTGTCTAAGGAACATATTAGCCTTAGTAACAAGACTTAATGATCACGCCACAATCATCTTAAATGGTTTAAAACACCTTAAAGTATCTTAAATGAATAGGTCGCTACTTAAAAAGATAATAGTATTAGTACCATTAAGCTGGCGATATCAGATAAATGACCATTTAAAAAAAACAATCTATCCGTCTTCTATGTATGAAAAACCTCTTTTAATAAATATTTTTTAACTTTCAAAGAAGTAAATTTCCTCAGTTTTTATATTAACTGAATCATTATTGTCCCTATTTACTTTTTTAAATTAAAACTTTGTTTTTAATGTTGTATTCAATAACCAGAAACACAGACTAAAAAAATTAAGTATAGCAAAAAACTAATAATCAATAGTATATTGATACTAATAAATAGATTTTATGTTACTTGTAATTTGTTCAAGTTATAATATGGTGCTAAAGAACGAGTGGGGAGCTCAGTGATAACACACTCATTGGCACAGACAAGGATTACCATTTTCATTCCAATCACAGTAGTTTATCATTAGTTAATTAGTTAATTAACTGCCTATCTAAAGTTATTTGAACGTAAGGTAGTAACAAGAGCATGGTGTGTTTAAAATATTTTTGATTTGATGAAATGCTGGATGCCCAATTAAGATGACATTGCATTTGATGAAACATTGTGTTCATAAACATGTTGAACATGTAACCATTAAACTAATTCATTTTTTATCACCTACCGATTAAGTGTTGGCTATAACGATGGATTCTTTGTTTTAGTGAATAAGTCTACTATTCTTCATTATGACTGCAAATAACAACACACGTAGAGCTTCCTGTGGGCTGGACTTCACCTTTGTAGCTGATGTTAAGTCAACACTTGAAGCTGCTTCATCTAACTGGTAAAAAATTTAATAGCTTTTCGTCTTAGCAGGTTCATAATAAATGTATTTCGGAGCTCGGAAAACTCAAAGCTGATTGCTCAGATTGATATGGCCCTTATTTATGATTAATATATAGTTTATTCAAATACTTCAACATTAGGCCTAGACTAATTCATTTTAATTAAGTGGAAACACGTTTTAATGGTAGAACTCTGAGATTGGTTTGATATCTAGATATTAGTAGATTTTTAACTGGCAATAGTCTATTGTGAATACTATTTAGGACTAGTTACTCTAACTTAACTAATTTAAGTTAGTGAAATATGGTATTTTTGTTTTCAGTTTCGATTTCATATGTATCCCAATAAGCCATCCCCGGCTTAAACGAGAATTTCTCAGTGGCCGCTGCAAAGATAGAAATGCTCCATTTGCAAGATCAGACTTGGTTCTTAGTTCCGAAGGTAAGTTTCATATCTTTTGGTCTGTAGTTCATAGGTTATTAATTGCTATTTATTTACAGAATCATAATTAAAAATTCTGCTTATTTATGTGTTTATGAGTGTTTATATATGTATTTACTAGCTGACCCGGCAAACTTTGTACCGCCTAACAGCATGTTAACTTTTAGATTAACCTAATTAGATCTTATTTATTTAATCAATTTAATTTCATCAGTTGTCGTCATCGAATAGATAGTAATAATGAAATATAAAAGTAAACTTTACATTAAACATTACTTTATTGAGGATATATTTATGTTTCTCTGGCTGCTTCTCTTTCTCCTTCTTTTTGAGAAGACGAAGTCGGGTCATTCCACCGTGGTGCTGTTCCTCGTTCTTCTTCAGAGGATTGATTCGCAATGTTCCGATGTCAAATAGCATTACGGTTATGTCATGAAAGATTCTTCTAGGTCGTGGCATTGTTTATAGTAATTCTCGCATAATCTAACATTCATTAATTACGTTTACTTACAATTACGTTCAATTACATTCATTCTAAAACTTGCACAAAACAAAAAAACAACTCGTAATTACACTGGAATAAACTAATTAACCAGTAATCTATTATGCTTATTTTGAAAACAATCACGAACATTCGCTGGAATTTACGAACAAAGACGTTAGCTGTCGACTGGTGAAAAAGCAACATATAATCAGCTGTTAATAAAATATTCACATTATTGATGTATGGGGGCGCAAGGGCATACACAAGGGCAAGCACAAGGGGCGTTAGGGATGACTGAATGCTAGGTCGGTGCTAATGTCGCTTACGCATATATGATTGTTTCATGGAAGCTTCCTGAGTGACGTGTTAAAGATAACAATTCTGTTTTTTTGTACTTTTTAAAACATTTTAGACCTCCAAAATGACATATTCTATAAGATTATGGGATCAAAAAGGTGGCTATAAAAAACATTTTCTGTAATATACAAATTTGTAATATTTCTATTTGAAAATGTCACAGGTTATATGGAAAAGGTCTTTTATTCATCCAGGTTCCCATAGTATCGGCTCAAGTTTTAGTACTTTTCTCACACTACTTGCATAAAAAACAAAAAATTTCCGAATTAATCACCCTTTAACTTGAAAAGTTTACACTAAAACTTTAAAAAAATTATACCAAAGCTAACAAGTGATCCACCGATCACTAGTTAATTACGTTACAATCACATAGAGTACAATAATTAAATTAATTAGTTCAATAATTAAAACATATAATAATTAATTATATGTATATATTGAATGTTACAGAGTGGTCATATAATGTAGTCGCCAAGTGCAGCCAGTACTTGGACTGCGACAGTATTAATGAAGACATAAGGAAGCTGAGCGAACAAACGCTCCTGCAAGAGCTGACGTACGCCAGCCACCTCGCTGTCAGTGTAGCGCATGTCACCTTGACAAGGCCTACCAACACGAACCTAGCTCGGATTATAAACTCCAAAATCAATGGAGGAATAGCTTGTCCAGTGAGTAGCTCATAAGTTGATGTAATTTAATTATTTCGATGGATGGTGTTTCATTAGTTTTTTATCCTTTTATAATTAAATTTTTAATAGTACAGTAGTCTACCAATGCTGTGTGAACTTTTGATTTTTGAGTGGTTTCTGTGAATTTACTACATTAACATTGTGATTATATAACGAGGCTGAACCTTATTAAATTAAATATTACAAAACTTTGTATTTAAGTTTTCTGAGTTTCGAGAAGTAGAAAGTAGTTTGCTAAATTTTTCGTGTACATTGCTTACTTGGACTACAGGAAGTTACCAGTTTTGCTAGTTTGTTTGTTCAAAGTATATCGTTATTGTTCCAACGTAAAAGTTTTTATATTATTTTTTTATGATACATAAAAAATGAATACCAGATGCTTTATTTTGTAATTATATGTTTCAGATATGGGTACAAGTACCAATGGTTAGTGCTTCGATGCAGGCCAGTTATTACCGGAACAAATGTGATAATCCAGACACTGATACATGGGAATGGTACGACTGAAAATAAATATTCCCTTTTCTTATTGATAGTTTGAAATTAACTTTATCCCTTTGAGCCTAATTAATCTTTTATTTAGTTAGAATAACTGATAATTATATATTAACTTTATCCATTTGAGCCTAATCAATCTTTTATTTAGTTAGAATAACTGATAATTATATAGGTTAATTCATATTAGTGTTAGTTGAATTGTTTCAAAGATCGGCAAATACTACCTAGATTCAGTTGCCCAATCAGCATTATAACTTTTTAGCGAATTTCCCATAGGGAAGAAGCTATTACCGTAGGTCTCATGGCAAGACTTAAGCCCGGGACCATGTTATTTTTTCTTCTTTAGGTGCCCAGAGGCCAAAAACAATAGTCGTTAAAATTTATATATATATATATGTCTGTGAACACGATAACTCTCGTAAAAATGGTCCAATCAAGACCAAATTCAGTGGGGACGTGCATTCCTACATTTGCTCAGATGAGTTCGTAATCCAGACATATCGATCAATGGGAACGGGTAGTTTGGGGGGTTTTGTACCCAAAAATTGTGTTTTTCATATGTAATTAAAAAAAGTTTTAAATTTTATCTTTCACCATTAGAATTAGCTGAAAAAACTACACGAATAAGTTCCTTTAAGTTTCTCTCTATCTCTAACGGTTACCGAGATATTAAAAAATCTAAACACAGTACGTTGTATTTTTGGGCTCCAATGTTAATCTTATGGAGGATAAGGAAAAATTAATATTTCACTTATCAATCTATTTTTTTGGATGAAACTTGATATTTAGCTTCATGTGGTTCAGATCCATACCTTTATGCTAAAAAATCATAGTTTATGTGCTCCTCATGGCAGTAAATCTGTGTACTCTCCCATGTTATTCTTATGGAGAATAGGCAAACTCCTTTATTTATGGGCAGATGTTGATGAAACTTGGTATAAATGGTAAAAATAAAAATTGTTTATAGTGGGAATGCCTAATTCCAGTGTTCCTCAGAGCAGCAAACCTGCACACTCTTTCCCATGTTAATCTTATGGAAATGGGCAAATAATTCTGTTGTTTATCGACAGATATTGATAAAACTTGTTATATATCATTATTATTGTATTATTGCTTTGGAAATTCGCTGAGTACGCAGGTCTGCTGCGACGGGGGTATTTTTTTGCTCGTTTTATAAATAATTAAAACATAAAAGATTTGGTTTCACAGACTAGAATATATAGTGGGTTTATTTTGTTCATTAATTTCATCCTGTTACAAGTTATCGCTACAAATTTGGGTCTTGAATTTTTTCAGGTGGAACTCCTTCAGATGCCTGTGTCGGCATGACAAGAAAGTCAGTCTAGTCTTAGAGATGACATCAGACCTACCTTCAAACGAAGAGGTGAGGAGAAATGTTAAATTAATGGAAATTATAACAAACTATCAACATATTTACAACATACTTGAATATTTTTACAGTTAGTTTACAAAGTTAAAGATTAAAAATTCCTTTTAAAAATTGATTATTGTAAGGTAGAAAACTGAAGCTGCGGAAACTTGTTGAAGTTGTTGATTTCTTGCAGCAATGTGATTTCTAGTGTTTTCTTTTTTGTAAGCAGATAACCTGACCTCTAACAAAAGACAGATATAATTTTTACTCATGTATTGTTTTATGTGTTTAGAATAGTTTATCACACACACATATACATTATGAAAATATAACATAACAATTTTTATTATTTTTAATTTATTAGCCTACAATTATTTTTTATGTTATTATTAGCTAGTGGTTTGTTATGTTAGTTATCTGTTATATTCATTGATATATTATTTATTTATTTATTGATACATAGCCTAAGTGAAATAATATATACATATTTTAAGTATGGTAAAATTTTATAAACGGTTTGAAAAAATAGTAATTGTAAGGAAAGTTATGTATTTAAATTAAGCTCTTAATTAGCTTTAAGCTACAGAGTTAAAAATGCACACTACATCATGTACACAAACTGCTTGCTTGAGAAATAATATTTTTTAAGTATCTGTTGCAGCACTTTAGATTTTTAAATAATATAAAATTGTTGGTTCAGGTAGCAAGATGGCTGGGCGAGCCGGTGAAGTGTGTTGTAATATCCACCAGTACCTTCATGACCAACAAAAAGGGGTTCCCTGTGTTATCCAAGGCGCACCAGGCGGTTCTTCGGGCGTTCGCCGCACTCAACGTGCAAGTCGTAATCTCTGGTACCCTCAGACATGACAGTGTTAAACACTACGTGCAATATGTGGACCATATTTTTCAGGTATTTACTATTCCACAGCAAACTTTGTATCATTCTGGCGGATTCTCATTCGTTCATACTTGTTGTAGAACAAGTTATTAGCTTAGTCTACATGTTTTGAAAATTACAATACTGTAGTCGAAACTACAGTAAAGTAAGACTAAACAAGAACGTGTAAACTGAGAAATGTACCCTTTTTAATCTAGAAAAGGTAAAGGTTAAAATTTTTTACAATAAGGTTGTTTTTTAAGAGCCCCATGGACTTAAAAACTTAAATATATGTATAGGTATTTTTTTGTTAAAATGGGGAGAATATTAAACCGTACGCCCTTGGTCAAAATGCTTAAAAGTTATATATTTTACAGAAATATTTTTCCAAATTCATATACAGTGCTGGTGTGAACAAATTTGAATAATAAACACAATTAAATCTATGAAGCAAAGTTGAATGAACTGCTGGAACCAATATTGTGCCAATCGCTCACTTATTACTGGGTCGTTCATGTGAACGAATGGTGATCTGGAACAATATATAGCCTAGAAACAAGCCTAGTAGGTGACCGTGATTAATATTTGAGGTTAGGTTTTTACCCAGCAATTTACAACTTAAGTTAAATAGGCTTATAACTATTTGCCTGGGACTCAAATCTTCCCATTTTATGGAATTCATCCCCATTTCACTTGCTATAAATAAAATCCAATTAAAAATTTCAATTTTTTTAATTTTATGTTTTTTTGTTTTGTATTCTAGCTGGGTTAACCCAAAGGTTCAGTTTAAAACCGAACCAATTTTTTTATTACAACTGTCTACCTAGGCAGTGCGTTTTTTATTCCTCATGATATCCGACTTTTTGGCTGTTCCAACTATAGCCCAGTCCCATCATAACGGGATATGGGACTGTGCTGTGAAATATCCAACTAAGGAAGATGTATTTTGTTGTATCCTCATGCTGACAGTTCCTGTTGGTTGATAGATGATGAGCACAGTTGACCCACTCATGTCGTACGGACAAGGATTCGAGGACTATCTGCAGATTCCCCTGCAGCCGCTGATGGACAACCTGGATTCCCAGACGTACGAGGTGTTCGAAAAGGATCCGGTCAAGTACAGCGAGTACCAGCGAGCCATCTACCTGGCATTACTGGACCGTGTGCCACCTGAGGACAAGGATACCGTCACTCAGTACGTATTGTTTTCTTTCTTAACCTCATTTTATATATTTATTTTTGAACATATCAAATTTCAGTTTATGAACAGTCTTTAATTCTTTTCCTGTCCATCATCTCATCATTACCAATACAAAGTGACTTTATAATAACAAAAGTGTCAAGGAGACATATGACAAAATAACAGTGTTGAATTTGCTGTAATAAATGGCTCGTTTTGTTTGTCCAGTGACCAATCACTAATCTAATATTTTGTGTGTTTAGGATAGTGATGGTGGTGGGGGCAGGACGTGGACCTTTGGTCAATGCATCCCTGAATGCGGCTGCAAAAGCTGGCCGAAAAGTAAGGGTATATGCAGTCGAGAAGAACCCCAACGCTGTTGTCACGTAAGTTTAGTTTTGGTAATAGTTGCCTATATTACATTACTAGTCTGGGAAATACATGTTAACCATACGATTGTTGTTGGTCGGTTGCGAGACAAAATCGAGTGCGGGATCACTACGTGAGTCCGATAAATATATTTTGGTCTAATTGTGTACACCATTTTACTAAGCTGTTAAAATTAGCTAGATATTCTCGTTGCTTAAAATACTTCATACTGGATTAAAGAGTTTGCAGGTTATATTTGCGTTTATAAAACTAACCAAAAACTGTCATTACAATCTTTTTTTTGATACGTCACAGTCCATACAGTTCCTGAAAACAGCTGTTTCCCTAACTAATACCTTTGACTATACATTATTAATAGACGTGCCATTCTTATGCGCAAGCTGTAGTGGCTTGAGTGGTTCCCGAATCGGCGTGGGGAGTTAGTGCTTGGATCCCGGAACAGGAGCGCTGTCGTCTGCTACCCCCCTCCCCCCTTCGGCCAACCTCCAACCAATCATAAGAGCGAGAGAGGGATGTGCGCCGTGCGCGCGCACTCCTGAGGGCGGGGCCAAGTGAGCTTACAGCCTTCGCCACTAGGAAGCGGCACTACACTCTCGGGCCTTCCGAAATTTTGTTGGCGACAACTTTTAACCATGAATGACACGTCTATTAATAATGTATAGTCAAAGCTAATACATGCACAGTAAGCTAGTAATATGATAGTAAAAGATAGTTAGGCCCATGTGGTGTTTATATATTTTTTCATACACAAGAAAGTAAACCCAAAGAGTAGTTCCTAGTTATTTTGTTGAATACATAAAATGTGTGAAGTTTTTCGTCAGTTCTTGATATTTGTTATATATATATTGATCCTTTTCCAGTCCAGTTTTGACTTTAATTAATATGAGTTAGCACGTATAATCAATACAGTTAGATAAGCAAATATCTATACACATAATACTTGTGGATGTTTCATATATGAAATTTTATAGACTCCAGGCACACAAAGAGGAGTTCTGGAAAGACTCTGTGACGATCGTATCCTGTGACATGAGGGATTGGGAAGCACCAGAGTTAGCGGATATTCTTGTGTCGGAGTTGTTGGGCTCTTTCGGAGACAACGAACTGTCGCCCGAGTGCTTGGACGGAGCTCAGAAGTTCCTTAAAGGTACGAGAGCTGTTATGGAATCAAATCCTTAGTTCTTTAGGTATCCAAAAACAACTAATTGGATAGTCTGTTTACCTTTGGATGGTGTTATCACTTTGGTGGTGTTATCAAAAATATTTAATTTTTTTTTAACATACTGTGGCTGTAGTACTTCAGGGTGCCCGTGGTATAGGGCCTAATTAATTTAGTCTTTAAATGTTATTAGCAGGACTTGTTGGTCTCAGTACCTGTCTTGTTACTGACTAAGGCTGACATGTTCCTTAGACAGAATGGTTAATTAACAACCTAACAGTCAATGGCATATCTAAGGGATTTACCACTGTGGTCAAATTATGAGGACGGTCTTTGCAGATTAACGTAGTATTCAATTGTGCGGACATTAATCCACACAAGAGAACATTACATCCACTGACCATCGCTCACAACTATACACAATTCGTAACCTCAAAGTAGCTGGATTACAGGACACGCCACAGACCCAGTCTATAAATCGTTACATCTATACTGTGTGAATTGCCCTGATATTTATTGTTGGCGCTGAATTGAATCTATAAATAAAAATCAAACCAGAACCTATGATGGGAAGGGTGAAAATTGATCAATCTATCCTTTATTATTAAAAAAACACAATAATCCAAAATTCCCAAAGTTTCCCATGGGATTTGATTCATCAAGGTTCAAAGTTATCTAAGTGTTCGATTTTAGCTCTGTCACTAACCTATGGTTCTATAATGTGCTTTCCAAATTTCGCTAAATCCGAAAAGAACATTGGGAAAATAATATTTTGATTTTTCCCACTAAATGAGCAGGGACCGTGATTTTCAATAGCGCTTTAAGGGTTAAAAATACGCTAATAAGGAAAGATCAACCAAAAATTATCTCTTAATTTGCAGATGATGGCATCAGCATTCCGTGTAGTTATACTTCGTACCTGGCTCCTGTCCACAACCCGAGGTTGTACGGTGAAGTGTCGGCGAGATACCGAGACCCAACCAAAGTCTCGGAGACATACAACTTTGAGATGCCTTGGGTTGTTCATCAGCAAAACAGATATTCTTTGGCACCAACACAGCCCTTGTTCACATATCACCACCCCAATAGAGGTACTTTATCAATAATATAAATACAGTGGAACGTGGATAATTCGAACTTCTGTAATTCGAAAACTTCTTTAATTCGAAGTTTTGACTTGGTCCCTAGAATGTTATATAAAAACAATGTTAAAATATCCTGGTTAATTCGAATATTTTTTTGGATAATTCGAATTTTTTGCAGCGTAAATCTATAAAGAGAACAAGTCATTGTGTGCGATTTTCCCGGAAACGACGTTCGGGCTTCCTTTCCGTAGACTATTTTTAGCTACATCCCTCGCCAACCCTCACAGCACGTACACCTGCTGTTGTTTGGTCACATGATACCCCTCCCCCTCACCAGTCCACTACTGATCATAAATCACAACATTGACATCTCTAATATGTCACTACACGGCGCCGGCGCAGTTCAGTAACGTGCGTATCATTGATGGTGGTTTCCGATATTCGTCGTCTTTGTTTCGTTTTGGCATTTGTGACTTCGTCTGCGTTCATGTTAACACGTCGTGTGTATGAACTGGTTCGATTCGTCAAAGCGAACCTACAAATCTTTGACGTCGCAAGAATAAATAGCGGCAATCAAGGAGGTAGAGAAGGGATTTAAGAAAAAATTTGAAATAGCTAAATTTTCGGGATCCCTCCAAACACAGTATTGACATTTAACAAAAATTAGAATTTTAATCAATAATATATCTTCATTAATAACCTAACTTTTTTAATATACAATGTTAAAACATGATGTTTTACTGTTTATTTCAACCACTTTCAAAAACTTTTCTAATTCGAATTTTTGGATAATTCGAATTTTTTTCTGGTCCCTTGAGGTTCGAATTATCCAAGTTCTACTGTATCATAATTAATATGGGTTTACTCAGATGCCAGACTTATGTGTGGTTCATGTTGTGTACTTACAGCAGGACTACAGGGAATGTACAGTGGTTTTTTTTGAAGATCGATTCTTGTAAATAGTTTTATGCATTTCCTAACTTATTTACATCAAAACTGGTTTTCAAAGGGTATGAATAAAGTATAACAATTTACGGTGAACAGCTTTGTGTTGCATGTTTCAACTTTCCATTAAATCTTGAACAGGCTCTTCACAGTTCAAACGGGAGAGGGTGCATGCAGAGTTTTATTCCGCAACGCTAAATCGCACAAATTCAACCCATCTTACTTGTTTTATAACATAGTATTGTATTTAATTGTCAAATTAATTTATAAAGTACAAGGTTTCGTTGTTAATTTAATTAATTACTAAATTTGAGTAATAATTTAAGTTAAGAAAAATCTCCTTGAAAATAAATTTGTTATGTTTGTAGATCCTATCATTGACAACTCAAGGTATAAAGTACTGACGTTCAAGGTACAGAGCAACAGCATGCTCCACGGTTTTACAGGGTATTTTGAGACGGTTCTCTACAAAGATGTGATGTTGAGCATCGAACCGTCCACCTACTCCAGAGGCATGGTCTCGTGGTTCCCTATCTTCTTTCCAATCAAGGTAATTCACTGTTTATCATGTTTTTATCTTATGATTCAAATGATTCTTGCTCTGAATGAAATGAGTAAAGATATAATGTTAAAACCTTTTTTGTCTTACAGATAAATTTTGCTTATATATGAGAGGGGAATAAAACATCCAGATATAAAATTTTAAAAAACCACTTTAATAATATCAAAACTCAAAAAATCACGTAATACAGTACAAAGTGGTACAGTACTAGAGTAATACAATTTTTCCCCCATCGTAATGACAACCCTTTTTCTTTTTCCAGCCATAATAATTTATTCCTACCCGAAACTAAAACGAACCGTTACAAGAAAGACAAGGTCACTGAAGCAAAACAAAGGCAACACTGACCACGGAGGCGGATGTTGTCACTACAGTACACGTGATGCGTTGGCTTGGCTATTGGGGTGGGTACGGACAAATGGGGAGGTTTATTGTTTCGTAAGTCAGTGACCTTGCACCAGATAGCGCAGAATAGAGACATTAGCGCTAGAGACTCAGGCACTCTCGGGACTAGGGTGACTCATCGTTTCCCTATTGCGCTTTTGAACATTACCGCTGTCCACATGGCTTCAACCCCGCGTTCGGCGATCGGCGCGCTACTAACCGGCCTACAAACATCGTTCGCGTCTACTGGTTTAACAAACATTGACCTCCTAGAGTAATTTTAAATTTTTGCATTCTTTCAAAATCACGTCCGGAAATGAGAGATCCGGATATGAGAGGGTTTACTGTAAATGTGTTTTGTAAGTTTTTAAATTGTAAAATAGTAAAATGTAATAAGAAGCAAATCTTTAAGTAAAAAATTTATTTAACACAGCACCAATTAAACGAAAATATATTGTTTTTGAAAGAAACATTTTACATTTGAACTGATCTGTAAGTGTCAGAATATCAGAATGCTAAAACAAAGCAAACGCAGTAGCATGGAGTTATTCAATGAGTTCAATTTTTCAGGAGCCAATAACATTGAAGGCCGGTGATGATGTGGTGGTGCACTTTTGGAGGCTTCACAACAAGAAGGACGTGTGGTATGAGTGGAGTGTCAGCTCGCCCGTTCCCATCCCTATCCACAATACTAATGGAAGAGCTTATAACATTGGGCTGTAGTTAATAGCTGTAACCTTATTTCAGCTGTGGTCTCATGTATTAAACTTTACAAATACCTGAAATAAAAACTTTCTTTTGAGTTTTTTTTCTTTGTAAAAAAAGGATACTTTTTTCAATAAAATTTTTTCAGCAAAATGTTGTTTATGTACGCCCTGTGCTTATTTTCAGGAAGTGGGATTCTATCAGGTTATCGTCATTTTATTTGAATACTTGGGAAACCTAATTGAAATCATTGCTTAGCTTTTAAAACAATTCAAAGTTTGGAATTTTGTTTTGATCTGCTTCATCAGAATAAATCCATATTTCAGAGAGAATTATAATAACTGGCATTAACTTATTAACAGTCAAATCAGTTATAAATATATCAAAATTCTTTCTCAAACTCCTAATATTTTGATGTATTATAGAAAAATCTTGTTTCATATTTCTTATTTTATAAAATGCTATAGTAAATAAATACCATTCCTTTTTAGATTTTTTTCGAGAGAAACGCTTGAATTTAAGTTCATATTTATTGATTAATTTATTAATACAGTTTAAAGGGGAAAAAAGAATAACCTATTGGATCATTTTAAATATACCGTGCATGCAGATTAAATTACAAATTGTCCGAGTCATCTTGACATGAGATGTGCACCATAGCCGCAGACTCCTCCTTTTGTAGAAATATCTTTCCTCCCCTCACCCACAGGTACTTGTATCCTTTGTCCATCTTTACCTGTCACGCTGCTGTTAACAGCCTCCGCAGAGCAGGTGAGAGTGCCTCGTTGATGTACACGGGCTGGTCCATGGGAAGGTTCAAATGTCTTGTATACCGGTTACTCTTAACTCGGCGTATGCGCAGAATCTCCTCCTTATCAAATCTTCTTGTCAGGTCCAGCATCTCTTCCTAAGCGATTACAGGGATCAATCAATGTTTCAGTTTCATCAAAGTCTAAAACTTTCCCCACTTACTTCACAGCTGACATGACATCCTCATTATTGTCATATGGAATACCACAAATCTCTACGGCATTAGCATGAGAATATTGTTCCATATATTCCACTCGCTTTTCTTAATCAGAATTTGTTTTTGTTCAGTTTTTTATTTTTCTGTTCAACATCATTGATTATCTTTAAGCTATTATCAAGTGTTTGATTTTGCTCTACGGTAATTTTTTTATTTTTCTCCAACTTTTTATTCAGCACTTCATATGAATTTTTAAAATTAGCTTCTTGTATTTCTATTTTTTTACAATTTCATCTATTTTATGTCATTCAGTGTTGGCTTACCTTCTTCCGCCTGACCTTCAAATCTTAGGCTTTTCTTTCTAGTTTCACTGCAAGATTGGCATCACTAGGGCATTCTCTCGGCTGAGATGTACTTCACATCAGCCTTACTCATCTTAAGACACAGGGCATGGAACTCACGTTTACAGTCACTGCAGCTTACTTTTAACGATTTTGATGTAATCTGCCTCACACACCCCACAACTTGCCATGTTTTCACAACTATACAACTCAAATAGACACCTTTAGTTTATTGATTCACAAGGGAAAGCACTAAAATAAAACTCGGCAAAGTTTTGTTGAAGCATTCTTTGTACCTAAACTCGACTGATGTGGACTTGTATGCACCTCGTATGTATGAATGTATATGTAACTCATACTGTCAGGTATATACCTTAGCAACACAAACAAATATCTAGGTTGAAGTATAAATAATACAAGTGATTAATCAATTAATAAATTATTACGTCCAATGGTAAATAATACTCAGCTTTATTTAGCTTATTTAAAATATAACGTATATTTATTTGTGTCAGTTAACCCTATTATTCATTAATTTTTTCATTTATTTTTATTTAATTAATATTTTTGCTACTAAAAATCATACAATTGGATATAGATGTGGTTGATCTCATAGTGTCTTAGAATCATCATGCCATCACGTGGGTGGGGCAATTGCCCTCAGCCAGGAATTTAAATTTTATTTAATAATTCGGGCTTAAATGTAGGCTTACAAATCATATTTTTGAAGGCTATGTGTAAGCAAACTTATATTACATTGCACTGTATGTATATTTATTGCACAAATTCATTACTGGCACCTATCACTATACAAGACTCTGCAATATTCTATCTCTATTTTACACCCAACTGGCCGACTGATAGGAGGACTCTCACGATGACAACGATGGTGGGTTCGCGTCACCACGTAACATTGTACAACGGGTTAACGAGCATTGTGCGATTCATAGAAGGCGCATGACATTTCGCCCCGGGTGCAAAAAAACTAGGCGACAGCCCTGGACATAAATATACTTTTTAATAAGACCAACTTAAAGAGCCCGTTTATGCACATGCATTCGAACGGACTAAAAAAAACGAATGTTCATAAAATAGCATTAACAACAACGGACGCCTGTGTATCAATCCGCTCATTTGCATGAATTTAGGAACGTCCGTTTTTTATCGTCCGTCAAAACACCTACGAAAAAGGGCCCTTTTAATGGATAATAAAAACGGACGTTTTAAAATAAAACAGATAAATTGTGAGCTTTTATGTACAACTGTCGCCCGTCTTTCACGTTTGTATTGTACGTTCAAAAACGTATGCAGTATACGTACTTATGTCTTGACTGGGATGGTGGTGACATCCTGTAATCCAGCTACTTGGAGGTCACGAATTGTGGATAGTTGTGAGCGATGGTCGGTGGGTGTAGTGTTCTCTTGTGTGGATTAACGTCCGCACTATTGAATACTGCGTTAATCCGCAAATACCATCCTCATAATTAGACCAGTTCGTAATTCAGAGGTCGTGGTTCGGATTCCACGTTAAACTGTAGGTCCCTTAGTTGCAATCGGCTGTTGGGCTATTAATTAACAGTCCTGTCTAAGGAACATGTCAGCCTTAGTCAGTAACAAGACTACAAGATCGCGCCACAATCATTTCTCATTCATACTTGGCTTAAAATACCTACCTGGGTAGGTCGCCATTTCAAATGGTAATCTAATCTAATCAATTCACTGTCAGTTATGTGACAACTGTGAAGACATAAGTGCAAAATAATAATTAGTCTGAACTATAGAATGCGGGGCTGAAACTATGGAATATAATCCAATTTTAAATTGATACATGTTATCTAATCCAAAAACGCCTGGTGAAACACAATAATTGTGAATGATTTCTTCAAGCTGATGTAATAGTCACAATTTTGAACTTATATAATGTTCAGACTTATGGCTTATCTAAGTTTTTTTTTAACTTAGCAAAAGTTTAATATTTAGATTACGCCCAATTATTATTTCGATTTTACATTAACTTTTAAAACTATTTTGTTAAGATTGGATTATCATATTAGAAATATGCAATATTTTATTCCTAAGCAATATATAAAAAATCAACGAAATACTATGTAGCTACGAGATTTACAGAAGTAATCAAAATAGGTTATTCCGTTTTGGCAAAATATTGGTCTCTGCGGGGGGTCAGGTTATCGTAGGTTATCGTTACTTTGTGCTACATGAGGATATTAGGTGACCGAAAATACAAAGGGCAGTGTCAAGTTGAAATTACACTATTGTCTGTCGTCTGCGAGGACAGACTTATTTTTATATAAAAATGGTTTGTTTAAGGTTAGGTTGTATTTTGTCTAATAGTTTAGCAAATGGAGTTTTCAACACAAACATTTCTTCGTGTTTATTAAGAAGAACGCCAAGACGTCAAAACCTTGGGCAAATTAAAGCCATATGCAAAACCGCAGCTAACTATTCCACACAGTCAGGTAACTATTAATTCCAACTATTGAAATTAGGCCTAGTTTCATATATAAATTTTGTGCTCAAATATTTTATTTAATATGTTTAAGAGTCTGCAATTTTTACTATGTTACATTCACAGTTATGTTCATTATAATTTCAATCTATCTGTCTGATCAGATATTAAATTTTTCATTTAGGATACTCAGTGAACACATAATAAACTAATGCCTAAAAATAATCTCTACATCAAAAATATAGATACTTTGCAAAAAGATTTTGCAAAAATTAAAATTTTAATCATATATATCACTGACAAATATCATTATAGTAGGGCTAAATATATTCTGATTTATCAATGTGTCTTAATTTGAAAATTGATGTTCGATGGAGAGAGACATACAAGTTTACGAGGCTTTAACAATGCTTTTAAGGGCCTGAAAATCCAAGGTGGCAGAGGTGTACTACAGACACTTAACATCATAACTTTTTGTAGGCATATCAAATTATATCATGTGAAATGTAATAAAAATTGTGTGTTAAGTATCTCAAGCAACATGAATTGGATTATTATTTAGAAAATTTTCTGAACTTGTTACTTGTCTAAAAGTAAATCCGTCTTTATGTTTTGTTTTTGTTTCTTCGATTGAGCTAAATTGTAATCTTTAATAGTTAGTTGTAGTGATTTCTGTATCATTTGGGAGTTGTTTTAAGTGTATAACCCTAACCCTCACTTTGACTCATTTTACTCATACGATTTAACTTACTCATTAGACTTTAACTTTCATTTTGCTCACTTTAAGCCTGAAGGTGTCAATCAATTGTTGCTTCGGAATACATTTACAGCTCATCTTTAGCCACTGATTTTCAATTGAAATTAGCCCATCTTGTGACGGTTGTCCAAATTTTCCATACTAAAACATTATATTTACAAAACACAGTTTTACCATAATGACACACTTAATAACCGCATTGGTACTTTCAGTTGGTTGCACATCTCAAATGTATGTTTTATTAATATTTTTGTTTGTGTGGAAAAATCTGACAACCCTCGCAAGATGGGCATCATTTTATTTGAAAATTAGCGGCTGAAGATGAACTACAGTAAACTACAGTAAATAGTGCAAAAGATGTTCTACAGTTAGAATTGATTGGCACTTTCATTCAGACTCAAAGTGAATAAAATACTCTGTTAGATTTAAATTCAGGCGTCAAGACCGTATCAGTAGGCCTATATAATGTATTTTAAGTGTTAAGGAAGTAGTGATAGCTGAGTAGCCTATAATGCTTGCTTTATTACCACATTGATTCTAAGTAAAATAATAATGAAATTTGGTAATTAAGCTGAATTTTCGAAAACTGAAATTTGGGCTCTTTGGAGCTGAAAGCTCCAAGAAAGAGCTTGAAAGCTGTCTTCGGTTATTGGTCTTATAATGATACTGATAAGAGAATCAGCTGAACTTTGCCATTGTATAATCTTAAAATATGCAATCTTGTCTGTACAGTGGTTTTCAGTTTTCACGTACAGTAGTTTTCTAATGCCAACTGGTCGTCCGGTCTATGTTGGTTGGACACTGGCCATCTGAGAGTTTCTGCTAGACAAATGAGTCAGAGCTGTTTGTGTATTAAGACGTAGCCAGTTGTACAAACTGTTTAATCAGTAAGGTTCTAAACCACTTTTTGTTTTAAGTCCATATTTTGTTGATGTTTTTTATGATCGTAGATAGGCTGTATACACCAAAACATGAATGGATTCAAGTCAATGGAAATATTGGGACTGTTGGGATTTCACATTATGCTCAGGTAAGGGAAATTAACTGTCGGATTAATTTGGTTGCCTATATCAAAATAAGAAATCCTGCGAGAAATATATGTGGGTAAACTTTAAACTATAGGCCTAATTTAACGAGGTAAATTTGTTTATGAAGTTGCTTAAACTCGGAACAAAAAGAGCATGTTCTGGCTGTTCGTGCATGGGAATTGAATACAGGATATATTGGTTGGTAGTCCTCTCTGCAACCAATGATCCATGGAGACCATTCTGATCAGTCGTCAGTGCGCCACTCACAGAGATGGCCGATTTCCGAATCCAATTACAGATCCTGAGCGAAATCTTGACATAATTTTTTAATAGTTCAATGCTGGCCCCAGTTGGTCTATTAATTGACAATCCTGGCAAATGAATCAGCTGATTTTTGTCAGTATCAAAGCTACATGTCATTGAATTCATTACGTACATGACACTTACTGTTTACTCATAATCACCTTAAAATATCCATTTAGTTTGGGTTTTGTGTTTTTCAACACCTCTCGCTATTTTTAAAGTTTTGATGGGGAAAGGTCTTGTTTACTACCTAACGTCGACCTGTTGTTAAGAAGCATCATTAATTAATAGCCCAATGACAAAATGGCTATTGGGTCCAGATTTGACCCTTTGGCGACCTTCAGTTTTGAACGCAGGCACTATAACCCCTCAGCTTGTTAATTTGATATTAAGTATAATTGTATGAAAATTGGATAGGATATTGCAAGTGCTCGTATCATATCTTTGAGTCTGTTTTAAATTGAATTATTCAGTCTTATTATTTACTCCACAAATTATATTTATGATTATTATATTTATTTTTTACCTGCAGGACTCCCTTGGTGACGTAGTCTTTGCTCAGCTACCAGAAGTTGGAGAAAAAATTGAAAAACATGGTAAAAGATAATTTAATAATAGTAGTTTTAATGAAATTAAAATTACTAATGTAGTTGTTATCCTAAATATCCATTTTCCTACTCAAATTACCCTGGAAATAATTTTACTCTTCAGTTTAGTATATAATTGTTTTCTTTATATTTTTAAAGTTGAGAGTTCATTTTTATATTTCAAACAAACTGCAAAAATCTTCAAAGCTCTGCTTTTATAACCCATTCCTGTCTGAATTTCCGTGAGACACCTTAGGCCCTCCTGTCTAAATTAATATGTAGCCTTGTTCACTGTGACTGCTTAAGAACATCGGACACTAGTGAAAAATAATAAATACAATGATTAAAAGAAGATGCCAACACTTTCTATCGGATGAGAAATGAAATAGCACACCTAACAGGAAAAAAAGAACTACGTCAAAATATAAGCAGGCAAAGCACTTGTTTGC
This sequence comes from Nephotettix cincticeps, assembly GCA_023375725.1. Classification (NCBI taxonomy): domain Eukaryota; kingdom Metazoa; phylum Arthropoda; class Insecta; order Hemiptera; family Cicadellidae; genus Nephotettix; species Nephotettix cincticeps. Next base: position 5,602,226 of record CM041785.1, read on the forward strand.
TCAGAACCACTCAGGTCGTTCAATGCACGTCTTTAGTCATTTTTCTAGCAAAATAAGAGGATGTATAATGTACATCCTTAGACTGGGTTATAATAATTTAGTAAATAATAAAATAATTTTTCTTTAGTCTTTCTTCTTTAATTTAAAGTTATATTGCCTTCTTAATTCCTTTTTACTGAAGTATCCTAATATTTTTTAATGTAGCTGGATACAAGGTCTAGTGTTTCAACTACCTAAACTGTAAACACGTAGTCAAAATTACAAAAAAAACTTAATTTCAATATTTTTATATATTATGGCTCTAGATTGATGTAGTAACAAACTTAACTTAAAATATTAGTTCTATTTACTTTTCAATACAGACTGGTCTCGGGGCTGTAAAGGGTCAACAACTTAAAGTATGGAAGATAAAATATTGTTTGATTCTAAACACATCACCATATCAGTTGCATCAAATGTGACACTTTGTGAAATACATCATTATTAATTTTAACATACCGGTCGAAGACCTATATTTATAACTGGTAAATCTTAAATATAATTAGTGTTAGTTTTCAGTTCCGTATCATTATTATTGAATTGATTTAGATACTTCAAAATCATAAAGTAAATTATAAGACCATCGTCATATTGGGGTCCTAGCATTCACCGTCTCGTTTCAGCCGAGGTAGGAGCTTTGGAAAGTGTGAAAGCCGCCAGTGAGCTGTATTCTCCCGTCTCAGGCACAGTTGTGGAGAAGAACACTGCCGTTGAAGATACCCCTGCTCTTATCAACCAGTCCTGCTATGAAAAAGGTTTGATGCCAGACTTTGTATTATCCTAGCCGCACAAAGGGAAAACTTTTATATTCAATCATATAGAAAAAATCAGTTGGAATTTGATAGCTTTTTGAATCATAAGGGTCTAGACTGTGGCCAAAATTATATAAATGTCAATTTGGTTTTGTTATACACTTGAACAGCTTACTTAGTATTAGGCTATAATAGCCAAAATAAACTTGATTGGATTTTTGGTAATTCCTTAGACTAACCAAAGTACACATAGAAAGCTAATCACCATTGTAACTTCCCTCAGCTGGTATATAGTCTAATACCTAATGTCATAAAATATGGGATCTTACTGTGATTTATCTCTGTACCTCAAACTTATGTGGTGTTTGTGTGGTAATTGCTCATCATGGCAGACAGTATGAGGTACGTTTTAACCTTCTCTCGGTCAAACGCCTCTGAGTGCCTTGGCTCTCAACCCAGGACATGTTGCTCTTTAGCCATTATTTTAGGAACTACTACGGCTTAATACGATGTGTGCTGCATTCCAGAGGATTCATTGGGAACTATATCAACCCAATAGCGATCAAAGTATATCATTAGCATATAATTAATTTCTTACATATGTTGACAAGTAGTTGGAGCTGAAATGGCGGGGTTGCGATTGTCTGAGATTGATCGTGAAATCAATGACGATGACTCAAGTGATAGTAATTTATCCGTATTAGATACTGTGGATTTTATGGATAATTACGCTAGTGAAAATGATGAATTGGAAAACACCTAAGACAACAAAAAAACACAATAACAAGCTGAGACGAGATATTTGCGAGAAGGGGCCAGCGTATTCGCCCAGCTGTGCGTTTTCTACTGGATTGGCCGTGTCCAATCAAATATGTGTTACTGTTTTGTTTTTGTTTGGTTTAATAAATAGTAAACTAATAAAAACAGCTCTCTGCACAAGCGGCACACGATACCGTGTGCGAGCATAAATTCTAGCGCAACTGCTAATTTAGTAGGTACGGAACTGTCGTTAACGGGAGAGGGTTTAATGCACAAGGACCGAGTGGAGGTACAAAAATCTGTCTTCATTGTTTCCATTAGCATGAGAATTCTACTTCTACTATAGTTAGTCTATACTAATACTCTGTAGAAACAGAGTCATGCAGGATGGTGACTTCTAATGTATCTGTGCCAATTTTATATATAGTGCTGCCTAGGTAATTTGTCATTGACTTTGCCTAGGTAATTAATTAAATATGTCCTGTATTTTATTAAAGGTTGGCTCTTCAAAGTGGAACTAAGCAATACTGAAGAGTTGAAAGAGCTACTCAATGAAGAGAAGTACCAGGAGTTTTTGAAGACTGACCAGGAAGCAGAAGCTCATTAAAGTCGTCATTGAATTGTGTTCATTTAGTTATAACTTTTGTAAAATATAATTGAGATACATATTTATAACAGTGGTCTGCTGTAATAAACCCTTATTTTTAATGAATTTTCAGCATTTAGTTGCTGAAATTCTTTTGTTGGTTATTAAGTTTTATTTGTTCTTCCCTTCCTCTTTATTGCCTTGAATCTTTTAAGATTTTGTGAAGAGTTTGCAGTTCCTTCACCATCTTGGATTTTTGGTCCTTTAAGACAATAATAAAATCTCTGAAGCATGTCTATCTTATATTATGAATTTTCATAGTATTAGAAATTTAATATTGAGACAGTATTGGAACTTTACACTTTACATTGATGAAACTTTACATTGAATTGTTTTGCTCTTTTCAACACTTTTTGTAATATTTTGACATTTTCTTCTTTTGAATTACTAGAAATACAAAGGTCATTAAAAACACCTTTTATGTCCAAATGTTCAAACAAATAACTATAATTGGTTACAAAACAAAAGTTTATAAAAAGTTGTATAATGTAAATGCGGCTTAGACCCTTAACTTGACCTTGGTACTTACGTCAGAGTTTTCTTTTCCTAGCCTTTGGTTGTACCAAACCCTATATTGTTCAAGGCGTACAGACAGTGATTATTTGATGGCACTTCCTCGTAATGATACCGCACTATCAGCGGGCTCTTGTGGACTTGGTTGAGTGTGAACTCTCTACAAGATTACCCTCCCACACCTTACAGGTGCTGTCCCCTCGGCCCAGGACTGCTATTTCGGGTTAACCCTTATTCACAACGGTCCATGATGAATGATGGATCTGCCACCTACAACTCGCCATACCCGACGCTAGGTTCCCTGAGGGAATCCTCGAGTATAAGGGCAAGATAAATGTCTTTATGTTCAATTTGTTGTGTCAATGAGCTAATCACTTATCACAATAATTATTATTTTAATAAGTGTAATAAAAGAGCCAACATAATCAAATTGGCAAAAATGCAATAAACATCTTGGTTTTAAAGACTGGGTCAAAATGTTATGTATTTTACAATGATTAAAATTACAAAAATTTCAACTCCCTCTATACCTATTCATTTTGACATAGATGGCAATAGCTTTTTTGAAAATATTTTAAACTTCACAGTCTAGACAGTGGCGGCTCGCCTATAAGGACTCTCGGACGCCGCCCCCCAAAGATTTGAAAAAGGAAAAAAATAATTGCATACTTATTTAGTTATAACTATAGATCCAACAAACCAAAATGTTTTAACAGTGCGCCCCCCCTAGCATTTCACTCACGAGCCGCCACTGAGTCTAGATTAACTACCTATTAAAGTTGAATACTGGTAGAAAAACAGAATAGTAGGAAAAGTAATCCAAATTGCATTGGTAATTATAAAAGTTAAAAGTCACACATAAATAATGGTGAGAGATAAACCTGATTAATTGACACATTAATCTAGATTTACTTTCTTTAAAAGATTTTTTCTACAGTTAAGAACAAAACTACAGTTTTTAAAAGTTACATAAGAACTCTTAAATCTTGAGATTTGGTCCAGAGAAACCATTCCAGAATTGTCCTAAAATTTTGGAGGGAATTTAATCTGGATGGAAAGGTTTTTAATATTATAGCTTCAACAGTGGTCAAATACTCCATTAGGAGGATACTTCAAAATCAGCTATACAACAATTCAAGTTAATCATAAAATAACATGTATTTCTAAAATTATTCTTTGCCATGGAAGAATTTTTAACATGTTAAAAGATGTTAATTAAAATTAATTATATATTGTTTTATTGGGTAAAATGTTGAAGTTATTTATTTGGTTCTTTTATAAATTAAAATTACTTGTATACATTTTTAACGATATACACTCCTTGAAAAACGTGTAAAAAAGATAAAACCCCTAAAATTTACTCAAATGCAACACGCTTTAACAAATCGGAAAAACTAATTTTAGTTTACTTATTATAGTGCTAGTATACAAAGCCAAATAAGAACCCTGAAATCTAGACCTCCTTGATCTAATATTATCAATGGATTGACAGGGAGTATTTTATTGAAATTTTACATCGTCGTCTGCTACGTTAAGTTCAGTATACTTGGCAGACAAATCAGGTCTTGGAACCGATCAGTTAATTAATATTCTGCTGATAATAAAACATTTTCAAGTTATTTAATGCATCTTGAATAGTGTATTAATGGCGGACACAAATAAGAAGTTTCAAGAAGGTTTAGAACTTATAAAAGCTGCTGAAAAGTAGTAAGTATGGTCGTGCGATTTTGTGATACTTGATAGTATACATCCATTTAGTTATTTGTAATTGGTTTTTATCTTAAATTCATCTATGTTTATTCATCAACAATTCAGTTTACTTGCATAATACGTGATCCTAGATTTATCTATTCATTTAACTGGATTACACCACTCTACCAAGGTTTACATCATGATAAATGTGTAGGTGTGTCATAACTCAATCTCAAATATTTGCATAAAAATTATGCAGTTTTGCAAGGCTTTATAATCATGCTATTAAGAAAATAAAGCTAGTGTTGGATATAATTTAATTTGAACCCTCTTGAACATTACTTTAACGTCAATTTGTTTTTTTAGTTTGTGTTTTGATGTTTAAGTATCATATGTTTAAAAATGTCTGAAAAAATTTGTTTTTTCATTAGGCTTGATTCCTAATTTCATTTAAGCTTTATTCTCATTAGGCTAATATAAAATCAAAGTGGGTATCAGTAAAAAGGGAATAAAATTAATGAATGTGTGATGTTATGAGAAAATGTAATTCGTATCTTTAATTTGTATCTGCAAATGTTCTTTGCTAACCTTAATGTAAATATAAATAGAATTGAAGGCTTATACAGACATTGTACAAACAACCCACCTAGCCTAGACCCTATCTGTTAATTCCAGCTAGCTAGTTTTCAAGTCCTGCCTACCTAAGTTTTAGTTATAGATGTAGTATTCTATTACTATTGTCAAAAAGTAAATAAATAATATACCTTATCTATTATGGATAGTACACAAACAAACAAATACCAAAAACAAACTAATTAACCACTACACTCTGCCTCTGAGCTAGCAGAATGACAACAAGACAGCATCCGTACAAAATGGGAGTTATGACAATACATTGCCCCAAAATGTCACTTGAAAACAGGAAGAGTATCTTCACCTCCCGAAACCTTGTCTAGTTAAAACACCGACACATTGGAAAAGTCCAAAAAATAATGTTAGTGAGTTGAAATAATTTCACCTTCACTGATACAATAAATGTTTACCCTAGTCTCCTGAGCAAATCAGGCATATATTCTTTTGATACGGTAATCATTCTTTTAGCATAATTCAGTATTGTTATATTTTTAACTTTCTACAGCATCATTATCCCTCCAACTTTATTCTGGATTTAATGAAATTATTGTGAATTTCAGTTTAAAAACATCTTTGTTGAAATGGCGACCAGAGTATGAGTTGGCAGCTGAAGAATACAACAAAGCAGGTTAGTAGGCCTATCATTTTTGCATTTGCTCATAAACAAAATTAACATAAATTTCACAAGTTTACGTCATATGCTACATTGAAGACTCAACAGTAAGTAAGAAAGCTTAATCCTATTGTTTCATCAAAATTATTGTTTCATTCCTCAGGGATCAATTAGAACTTTTCATTGCTTCAGACACAGTAAGACCAAGACTGCCTAGGCTTTCGTGTTTAGACTTTTTACTAAATCAAAGTGAGTGAAAGGACCATAGAAAAGTCGCATGCCAGTTTACCATGAATGTTTCTTATCTTTGTTGTTTTGTTTCAGCAACATGTTTCCGTATTGCCAAGTCCTTTGACCAGTGCAAGGAGTGTTTACTGAAGGCAGCAGAGTGTCATAAACAGAACCGATCGTATCCTTGGTTTTTAAAACAATTTGGTTGTTTAGCTATAAGTAATGGTATATGTCATTGTATATATGTGTACTAGCCCAACTGTTAAGTCAGTAACTCATCCCCTGTCTAAGGTCGTACATTACACGTCCTCGTATTTCGCTAGACAAATGACTAAATACCTGCACTGTACTTTCTGAGCAAACAATGTGCTTTGCCTGCTTATCTTTTGACGTAGTTCTTCCCCCCCCCTTAGGTGTGCTAGTTCATTTCCCATTTTAAGATAGATAGTGTCGGCTTCCTCACTAAATCGTCGTACTTAGTGTTCAAAGATCCATGTTGACAGCAAATTGTTGTCTCATTCACACAATATTTTCATCGATTGCACTTATTGATGAGAATACAGTAAATTATTTTTTTTTAAAGATTTGTCACTAAATATTTATTACTGCATGTAAACTGGAAATAAATGTGCCATGTGAAATAAAGGAATCATTTTAAAACAAAATAAGACTTGATGAAGCACCAGTACGTACTTGTTTCTAAGCTTACCGCTTGGAACTGGTGAAAAAGTGTAGTAATAATTATATATCTTGCTAAATTGATTATATACACAGTTACAGGGGAAAGAAATCAAAACATATTTATGAAGGGTACTGTTAAACCTATCAAACTACTAGTGACCGCAGTCATAGTAAAAAACGCTCAGTTTAGGCAGGAATGGGTTAAACATTATTATAATAATTACTGGCCAAAGAAAACTGCAGGTTGGGGTCGTACTCTGGTAAACTATTAATGGGTTTTATTATTGTAAACATTCTAGATATATCTGAAGTACTCGTAGATATTGGTCAAAACTCTTGATTGATACTATATAATGATTCAAATAACCTACATCTGAACATGAAAATGCTTGCATATCAGTTTTCAGTGGAAAATTTTCAGTTACTTTACAGATAGAGTTTTAGAAGTTTGGAAGCTTTAGAAGTTTGGTCAATACACTATGATGAATGGCATAGTAAGAGTCATAAAAGCCCTTGGAACATCCATGGAAGTCTCTGGATCATTCCAAAATGAACTATTTCTACATTATGATTTCTTGAATCTATTCTGAAAATTATTTACATCAGTATTTGTTTTTACTTTAACTCTTGAATCAGATGGTTCCATGCAGCAAAGTAAGTATATTTAAAAATTAAGTTTACAATAAATTCTTGATTTTAAACCCTTATTAGTCTTTTATTAGTATTGAAATCTTGATCCAATTCAGTGTATTGTTATCTTTTTCCCATCTGCAATGAAAACGGTTTTGAGGTTGTTTTGCTGGCTGGCATGATAACATTAGAGGCTTTTAAAAGTATAACATTCAAAGTTTACTTTAAAACATTTTGTACAAAACGCTTTTCTTAGTTTAAAATGAGTTTGTCATGGCAGGATAAATTTTTTATAAGCTTAATAATTCTACGTTGGTTGTATTACGGAAACTCCTGCTCCTGGTAATCAGGTTTTTGTCTTTTTAATATTTTTTTGGCGTCTGAGAGCATTGACCTACAGTGCTGGAGACGTACGTTTTTACTAGAATCTGTATTGTCCATTATAACCTCCAAGTTCTCGTAAGTTGAATATTAGCAGTGAAAATGTATTTGATTAGGAGTCACAGTACATTGTATTTTGGGGCTCCAATGTTAATCATTTGGAGGATTAGAAAAAATAATATTTCACTTATTAAGCTATATTTTTGGATGAAACATGGTATTTAGCCTTATGGGATTGGGATCCATACATTTATGCTAAAAAATTATAGTTTATGTTTTTATCATGGCAGCTAACCTGCGTACGCTTTCCCATATTAATATAATGAAGAATAAGCAAACTCTCTTTAATTACGGATATTATTCGAACCTGTTATATACTATTATTGATTTGAAAATTCCCTGAGTAGGCAGGTCTGCTGCAGCGGGGGTATACTAACTCTAACCACAAAACCATGTTTTTGAGGGAGAGTGCAAAATTAATATCTATAAAAAATGTTTAGGAATACAACAGCAATTTTAATGGTATTCATTAGACCAATAATGTTTACGGGTTTAACGATTCTATTAGTCATTACTGAGTTATAAATACTATACTAATGGTTCGTGTATTGGACTTCCATGCAGGAGGTCACGGGTTCGGGGGTTTGATCCCCAGGATATCCACAACATTTTAAGGGTTTGGACCTTTTTTCCCTTAATAGTGTTTGACTATCCTCATGTGAAAATGTTGGCGTAGACGTAACAAAAAATTGAATTAATTTTTTTCTCGATAATATGTGCAGTTTTAACATGAGAAAACTCAGAAAGAAATATATATAATCCATTTGTCAATAGTACAGTGCACCATACTTTAATGGAATTTGGATTTCTTGGGAGGACATAACTAGACAGATCTGATAGGTTCGTACCTGTCGCAGGTGTATAGAGCAGGCGCTGTTGGTGAGCAAGGAGGTGGGTGACCTGAGGGAAGTGACACAGCTGGCGGAGCGCGCCTGCAGTCTGTACCAGCAGCATGGCTCGTGTGATGCAGGCGCATCTGTACTGGACAAGGCAGCTAAGATTCTGGAGCAAACACAGCCTGAGGCGGCCTTGGCTTTATACCAGAAAGCCGCAGACGTCTGTATGGTCAGTGATGGTTTTAGTACTAAATTAACTACAATTATGTAGGTTTAACTGTTTGTTTTAGGTTAGCTACTGTCATTGAAGCTCAGGGTAACACACTGGCTCAGTAAGTCAAATACATCTAGTAAGCCATTTTTTTATACAAATCCAGTGGTCTTGCTCGTCTATATCAGTTACTAAGGTAACTTACTGCCTTTAAAAAAGCATTGCACGCGCCACAGACTCATGTTGTGTATTTTTATTGATCAAAATTAAAAAAATTCTTGGCTAAATTTGAGGCTCCAACGAATCTGTGACAGTTAGGAGATTAAAATAGGTTGCTTGAGATGGTATTGCCTAAGCTTCAACTCAAGTACCGTAAAAACTTACGGTTATCAAAAATGTTATTGTAGTATGTTTATAAATAAGGAATATACATAAACTTAGTTATTTTACATAAGAACAACATTGAAAACAGGATATGATATAGAATAGATGGGAATTATAAATTGCGAAAAACCCAGCTGATGAATATCTTCATCAGGGTTTTTTGCAGTACTAGCTACAAACGATGTATTGTCAGTCGGTACTCAAAGGGTTAAGATTCTTTAGGTTGGAGAAAATATATGGACGGATACAAGATGAATCTTGTCCATATAATTTCTTATTTATTGTATCTTATTTTAAAATACAATAATCTTTTTTTTCACATTGTATTGATGATGCCCAAATCTCTGATCCCTCTAATAACACAGGAAGGATGATTGTGTGATATAATTTATCTTTTGTGTTTTTTAACAAATGCTTTGGACATAAAAATATCAACACGTTACCGGCTAAGCCTGTTTTCTGAAACCCCGGTTGCCATACTGAAATATAATACCATACCGAATTAAAAAAATGTTATTGGACTTTTATCAGTCCGTAATTATTAATAAACATTAAAAAAATATACTACAACATCTTGATTACATTATTTTATTGATATTAAATTGCGATAAAGATTGATTGAACACAGAGGTATTAGGACGATAAATTGTCTTTTGGAGTTTTAACAAATTTAAACACGTATAAAAATTATCACCTGAACAAAGGATGATGTTTTTTACACTGCGCCTGCCGTTGATCTTGACTTATAGAGTTGTAGAGATCTATTTTTGACTTCCTCAGCTGTTGAAGGTGTGAAAATGGTCGCCTGCTTCCGTGGACGCACATGCTGCCACCAGCACCTGAGATTAGATTTCCACTGTCGGAAAGGAAGTTGTGTATACTTATATTTATGAAGTGATTGTTTACATTCCTTTTATTATATTTTACTCTAATACAAAAAAATCACCTGGACGCAAAAAAAGTCATGGGAACGCAATTGCTGCCACGAGCTGATAAGACACGGTTTTGCTTCACCCAAAGTCAGAAAAACAAATTTTGTACAGTTTTTTGGTGTGAAGTATTAAAATACATTTATATATACTCTATTTACAATGCGTTTATACGATTGTCTGACTCACTGTCAAACAGTTCCCGGGGCTGCCGCTGCCGCGCCCGTAGCAGCACCGTCCAAGACAGCCTACGCTAACATACTATATATACATAACATACTAACATGTACTATTGACTAGTGCTGGCACAAGTTTCAAAGTTCTAGCTCTTATTTTGTAGCAGTAATATGCCATGAAAACATACACTACTAGATGGCAACTAATGCGTTCATTAGGGTGGTGAATGTGTACCTCTGTGACTGCAAAAATGTGTCCATGTAGCTGCGAACGTGTTATCTAAGGACCAGTGAGTTGGTGTTACACCAAGGTATTTGGTGTAACACTTTTGCATTTAGGATACATAAATGTACTAACCTATTACGTGAATGTGCATTGTTATATTACACTTCACTGGTTTATTTTGCTATTATTATTAAAGACAAAAATAAACTGTGTCAGTACAATATAGAGGTTAGACCTACTTATAGACGTATAGTTATAGTTTATAGGGTATAGTATAGACATAGGCTTACTCTAAAAAATTAACACAATAATGATACTGCGAGGAAAGCCATGTTTCATACAAATTGGTTATGTTTTATGGCATTAATTTTTCTACACTGTTCTAATGTTGTTAGCCGATTGCATGTAAGTTATTTTTATTTACTTCCAGGGAGAGGATAGCACTAGACAAGCTGCAGAATATATAAGCAAAACTGCAAGAATCCTTGTCAAACTTCAGTTGTAAGTTAACTCATTAAAGAATCTAAGTAGTGTAAAATAATTACAAAATGTGAGATTTTTGGTCACTTTTTAAGCTAATTACTAAGCTAAAGAAATTAACAAAGAAGCTTAAACCAAAGAAAGCCTTTGCATTTAAAAGTTAAACTTTCTAATAATTATATAAATTAAAAAATAAAGTGGGATTCAATTTTATTTTATTATTACTATTTGTAGTCTTTGTGATTGAAACACCACAAAATTTATCTGGAGTGATACATTTATCTACAATATTGCCGAAACTGAAATATTCAGATAGTGAACCAATCTAGCTTAACCGAACCGAGAGTGCTGTGTACCTTACAGTCAAATAAAGATATTCAATTTTAGATGTTTGCTAGCAAGGGCGGACTGGAGTGGGCCCTGGGCCGGTGTCCCCTCCCGATGCAAGGAGGGCATTTAATTTAAGAGGGCCTTAAAAGTCCGTCATGTGGTTTATTGGCGCACGGGCCGAGATGTCACACGCCCCCTATCAATCCCACAATACTCGTTGCATTGCGGGTTGCCATAGTCAGAGTCCTTAGGTCAACTGTCAGTCGGTCGGGCATGGGGAGATACATTTGCAGGAGATAGAAAATGGCAGTGACTCAATTTAAGGCTATTCAATTTTGTAAAAATATTTAATTTGCAAAAACATTGGAAGAAATACTTTTATTCCACACCCTAGACCCTTCTATAGGTGCCCTTATACCCAAGGTGAATACCCTCAAGTACAATCCAGTCCACCCATGCTTGCTAGCATAGTGAATAAAGTCTTAACTTCGGTGGTCACGTGTGGGTTCAAATCCTAGAGTACCCGCCTGGGTTTATTATTATAGTGACATTAATATTAAGTAGAGAATCATGACCATGGAAGGTTTATGAAAGGTTTAAAACAATTGCTGAAAAAGCATTTATGCAAAATCACTCTATACTCTGTAAAAATGGCTTTGTCTTAGAAAAAAGCAAAAATATCTGGATTTAAACTGAAACTAAATGATTTAATATTTGAAGAAGATATCTGTACTACTAATCCGTGGTTCCACGGATTCCACGTTAAACTTTACGTCCCATAGATATGCCATTGACTGTTGGGCTATTAATTAACAGTCCTGTTTAAGGAACATGTCAGCCTTAGTCAGTAACAAGACTACAAGATCGCTTCACAATAATCTTACACTCAATCCTCATTCATACTTGGCTTTAAAATACCTACCTTGTAGTCGCTATTTCGATAATCTAATCTAATCTTTAAAATGATGGCAGATATGACAAGGCGGCCCATGCCATTCGTCAGGAGATAGGCCTGCACCAGCAGTCTGAACACTTGCCAGCCATCGGCCGCTTAGCTGTCGCATTGGTACTCGTGCAACTTGCTCGTGGTGACACGGTGGCAGCTGAGAAGGCCTTCAAAGAATGGGGAAACTGCTGTGAGGCACCTGAGGTAGGAGGTTTTATAAATTTTATGCTAGTATAATTTTTTTCATGGAGCACTTAAATTTTTTAGAAGAGACTCGATTATCTGGGTTGAATAGTGAGAGAAAAGCCATGTAAAACTGAAAACCTCGGTTATTTTGATTAGAAAATACAGTGGAACCCCTCAAATCTGAACTAATTGGGCTTGAAGTCTGTTTGGGTTTAGAGGTGTTCGGATTTCCCAGGAATATTACGCACTTATTTCGTCACTGTATTCGCTGTAATCAAGGCATATGTAACGATTGGGATTATACAAGCTGGGTGAGTTAGTGTTCGAAAAGGCAATGACCTTGGCGGGTAGATGTAAGTCCTGTGACATGTTTGCTAGGCGAGCGTGTGCTAAAAATAAATCGCTCTCCCCCTAACCACCCCTACTGTGATACGTATCGCACCTGTCTACTGTCTAGTGAGCGTTTACCTTTTGATTAGTGTGTATCGCTAACCGCCGAATGACGTAATGTGATGCTGGCTTGAGATTGCGTCTGCATGAAGATTTTCTTCACTTCCGTCAGTTAAAGATAACAGACTTTAAGTAAAAAACTTATGTTTATTTAAATCTTGTATTGTATTTTTTTGTGATAAACCTTGAAAAATAAATTTGTGATTAAATCGATTTTTTAAATTTCAGCTATTAATTTTTTTTGGTTTTCATATCACTGACGAGTGAAACATCAGAGCCTTTCGAACATGCTATGGTTGGAAATGTTGGCTTGGGTGGAAGTTGATGGCATTTGTAGGCTAAGTAGAGATTGCAGTGGACATAGGTTTTGCTTTTATGGTTAGTGGTTATAATGGGGGAGGGCGTGGGTGTTTTTTAAAATTTTAAATTTGTTTTGAATTAATTGATTGATATAAAGAGACTTTTGGATTTGAATGGGGTAAATGGAATGGGTTAAAATTGTCGTCATTGTACTTAAAGTTAATAGTTTTCGTCTGGTAAACTATATTATGAACAAACATCCTTAGATGTGATTTTTACTTTCATTTTATGCTATTTTTATACTTATCAGATTAACAGTTTTCAGTAATTAACGGCTTCTCTCCTGCCAAAATGTTTAAATATACACTTCCCTGTGGTAAATAAGTTAGATCATGGATATGTCTATAGGGAATGCTTTCAGTTCATCTACACAACTGTTCTTATGATTTAACACATTTGCTGCGGCGCCCAAAACCCTCATTCCTCGCTCGGAGCGGCTAGTGTAGTTTAAAATCAACCAATAGGAAAATTCCAAGTGACCCATACAGAAGTAGATACTGCTTTATAACAAAGCTGGTTGTAGTTCTCTCAGATCCTAACAGGTGGCAGCACAATCTACATCGCCAGTTCCACCATCTTGATTTTAATCTAAATGTCACCACTCGGATCCGAGTGGTCTGGAGCAAACGTGTTTAATTTTAGTCTTTCAAATTGGGAACACCCCCCCCACTAGAGCAAAGACATATCCATGTCAAAAAGCCAGTAATAACCGAGGTTCTGAGTTGGTTCAGAGGGAGTTTACTGTAACTGTCGAGTGACTTTTAAATAGAGCAATCAAGTCTAGTGTACAGTATCCCTACATGGATTCTAACTTTGTTAAAGCACTTTAGAATTTTTTTATTGTCTTATTTTTATTACAACAAACTTATTTAAACAAAAAAACTTACATACATACATATCCTGTCCCGTTCCGATTATCTTCGGGTCTGGGTGTTTACTAGGCCTCTCCATCTTCTTCTGTCCTTCCACAATTCTTCTTCCTCCACATACTGCCATTGTACTCCTCTTGCTTCTACATCCCGTTTCACCTCGTCGATCCACCTTCTTCTGGGTCTTCCTCTAGGTCTTCTTCCATTCAATTGCAGCTCGCTCATTCTCTTTGGGATTCTTACATCTTCCATTCTCTTTACGTGACCGAACCATCTCAATCTCGACTTCTCTACTCGTTCTCTCAAACTTTCTTCGACTATTCCTCCTCTCAGCTCTTCATTCCTCATTCTATCTAATCTTGTTTTACCTTTAATCCCTCTTATAAACTTCATTTCCCCTGCCTGAACCCTACTCCATTCCCTTTCTGTTATGTTCCAAACTTCTGCACCATAGGTAACTATCGGTATATAGTACGTTTTGTACATGGTAACTTTAGCTTTCTTTGGTATATCCTTATCCCATACTAGATGTCTAACACTTTGGTAAAATCCTGCGCCTCCCCAGTCTCGTTGTTACCTCTTGCGCCATCCTTCCATCGTTCGAAATCACCGTGCCTAAATATGTAAATTTCTCTACCAACTTAAGCGGTTTCCCTTCTACTTTTAAAGGTTGTTCCAATTCCCCATCTCTTCCAATCACCATCACTTCACTCTTTTCCTTACTTATTCGTAGTCCTCTCTCTCTCATAACCTCTGTCCATTTATCCAGTTGTCTTTGTAACTCTCCTTCATTTCTACCCCACAACATTATGTCGTCTGCAAACATTATAGTTCCCACATTTCCTCCAGCACTTTTTATTTCTCTCCACATTTTTTCCATTACCACATTAAACAGTATCGGTGACAAAATGCTTCCCTGTTTCAGTCCTTTCCTTATATCAAACCAACCGGTATACCCTGCAACTGTCCTGACTCGACACTTGTGAATCCTATACACTTCCTTAATCCACTCAATGTACTTTTCTTCCAGACCAATACCTCTTAAGCTATCCCAAATGGCACTTCTCTTCACTGAGTCATATGCTTTTTCTATATCTATAAAAACACAAATTATTTTCTGATCAAATTCCCAATGCTTCTCTATCAGCTGTCTTACTGCAAAAATTAAATCAATTGTACTTCTATTTCTTCGAAAACCATGTTGTTCCTCACAAAAAAACACACAAAAAAACACAAAAAAACTTATTTACAACAAAATGAAGTTGTAGCAATACTGGTTAGTCTTTTGGCTATTCAACATGAACAGCTTCTGTTGCACCTTTGGTTCCTCCTTGTCTCTTAAAGAGCATTAAACCTCAGAACTTGAATGTCTTGTCTGAATCTGAATCCCTTGTTTGGTGTGCTCTGGGATGGATAGATGTCTGCTTCATGCCTGTCTGGTTATCTGACAGTGGCTCCTGGAAGCTGGACAGGCTTAGAGTTTCCTCTCCTTCCCTGGGTGACTCAGACTGTCATCTCCTGCCTTACTGATCCTCAGAAGTCCTTTTATTCCTGTGGCTGTACAAAATAACAACTAAACTTGTCTATTAATGGTGTACGTGTCAGGTCCAAACACTGGAGATGCTGCTGACTGCGTATGACGAGGAGGACCCCGAGGCAGCCATGAGGGCCCTCAACTCTGCTTTCATCAAGCACATGGATGTGGAGTACTCCAGGCTGGCTCGTGACCTCCCTCTCCCCAAGGGTCCGGCCGTCGCCCCACCCAAGGCGTCGGTCATACCTGGGGCGGCTCCTTCCTACGTGTCGCCCAACGCTAAGAGCGGTCAAGGAGATCAGGAGGTCAGTATTCTTCCAGTAGATGAGGTCACAGATTATTAGAGGTCTGCAGGTACCTGAAAATTTGGCTAATTGCGTGAACCTGAGTGGTCAGGCGAGCTCGGCACGTCTCGGGTTTCATTCGGGTGGGCTTTTATTAGATGTTGGGTCGGGCGGGTACCTTCTACCCGAAAAGCCTCGGGCTCTACAAAATACCTGATATGACGTTAAATCCAAGCCAAGGTAATAACATTTTGTCCAAAATTTATGACTCACGCTACGTTCACGCAATATTATCGAATACAGATATTCTTGATCGAGATGTCAAACTTCAAAGTGATTTTTACTCTCTTAATACATCCGATTGCACAACTTCACTCACAGTCACCAGGATTTTTGTGTAAATCAGACTACCAGTCGTCTCCCTGCTGGCTCAAAATTATTGTGCGTTCGCAGCTTATTATCGCATCCACATGTAGCAGCTTACGCAATCAGGGAACCGTTCCTCCTTTTAATGCAACAAAATAGTCGTACCAATATGAAGCTTGAGCTAGTCATGTTTCAAATAGTGATGGTATTAATTGTGATTTTTCAATCACAGTGAAAACCATGATTACTCACCTGCTGGAACCGTGATTTTAAACTGTGATTCGTGATTCTATCATGTGATTCGTTCTTTTTGCTCTGACAGTCTGTTGGCGATGTTATACGACCAATACAGAACTGTGATTTGCCAAAGTGAACTCGCTCTTTCGGATTTTTCACTTAAATAAAATAAAAAATCATAATGTTAAGGATATAACTGAATAAAAGAAATAAATAAACGGTTTTATTTTTTTTTACACAAGACGTTCTAATTTTATTCATTAATACAGCGGAACCACTCAAATCCAAACTAATTGGGACTGAAGCCTGTTCGGATTAGGGGTGTTTGGATTTCTCGGGAAATAATATTACACACTTATTTCATCCTTGTAGTTGTGCGGTAAGCGACGGGAAATGCGGTGATTGGGGTTATACAGGCTGTGTGTGTTCATAAGGGCAGTGACCTTGCCGGGTGGACGTACATCCCCTGACATGCAATTGTTGCTAGTCCAGCCTGTGCTAAAAGGGCCTATATGTGAAATAAATAAGTTGATAAATGCAATGATAGGTTTTAGAATTGCATGGGTTCTGACTGGGATGGTGGTGTCGTCCTGTAATCCAGCTAGCCTACTTGGAGGTCACGAATTGTGGATAGTTGTGAGCGATGGTCGGTGGCTGTAGTGTTCTCTTGTGTAGATAAACGTTATTGAATTATATGTTAATTCACGAAGACCATTCTCATAATTAGACCAGTTCTTAATTCAGAGGCAGTTTTTTGGATTCCACGCTAAACTGTAGGTCCCTTAGATATGCCATTGACTGTTGGGCTAATTATTAACAGTTCTGTCTAAGGAAAACGCAACCTTAGTCAGTAACAAGACTACAAGATCGCGCCACAATCATCCTACACTCATTCCTTATTCATACTTGGCTTAAAATACCTACCTGGGTGGGTTGCCATTTCAATAATCTAATAATCAATACTGCTAAGTTGATCAATCAAAACTTATTTAAATAAACATTTTGCTTGCTAGAAAAATCCAAAGCCAACCTGAATTGTAGTCTTACAACACCCAAACCCGACCCGAATTTTAACTTGTAATACCCGAACCCGCCCTGTCCAAAATTTTCATTTAGCTTATGATACTCGAACTTGACCTGACCCGAAAATTTATGGTAATCTATTACCTGACCCAAATCTGACCTGACAGTAAAAATCACTACCCGCAGATGCCAACAGATTATTCTCAATTCTATATAATATGTGTCTATATATTTTTATTCAAAAATCGTTCAGTGATATATTGCTAGAAGAAGACTCATCAACTCACTGGTTTTGTGACTCATAATGGTGGGGATTCCCAAAATGCTATGGGAAATTTTAATGACATAAAACAAGACAATACCTTATTTTAAAGTTAATTGTAGCCCCAAAATCACTGAAATAAACACATTTTAGCTTGGTTAGTGCTGATAGTGTTCTAGATGGTCTCGACCAGAATTGAAGTGTTTAAGTTAAAGCACTTAATTTACACGTGATCAATTTTATTTTAACAATGATCTGTGCTAATCCATGGGTCAGATTACTGGTTTTTCTGGAAAATACTTGCAATTATGTTTTGCACTACAATAATCAGACTTAAAATAGGCCGGTAATTTATGTGTTGGTAATTTACTTTATGTTAATATTACTTTTACAAACTAGAGGACAAGTCTACATCGTTGAACAGGTGTAAAATACTAAAGTATCAGAGAAAGGTAGAGTAGTGTTTAAAAAAAATTAGAAACACGCTCCTTTTACACTACTTGTTTTACAGACTAAAAAGGTTGATGTAGAAGATGGGAAGGCAGGCAGTGATGACGAGTACGACGAAGGGCTGTGCTAAACGTCTACGGGACAAGATCTCACATCAACGCAAACACATGGGACTTTAGGTCCGCCACCTTACAACATAAGTGTCATTGCTGATTTGCTGATTCTGTATTCCTCTTTAGAAAAAAATTATTGTACAGATTACATTTCCTATTGTTATTCTTGTTTATAATTAATTATGTAATATATAAATATTTCATTATCACTCTTATCTATGTATTTTATACTTCTATGAATTTTTATTGTTTTTTAATTTTTTTGATTTCTCATTTTCTAATGTACTTAATAGTATTTATAGTATACTTAATAATAAATTTTTACGTAAAAAATTTTTGTTATTATTTAAATTACTGGCAAAAATAGTAATTTTATTTATGTTGAAAATTTCATGAACATTTTTTTATTCCATTGGTTTGATTGGAATTTTATTAACTTTTTTTTAACAATGTCGCAAAAATTACATTATAGAAATTCAGCCTTTGTTACATGGATCAATAAGCTATTTTGTTAAACACTGCTAAGTTTTGATCTTGGTGAAATAATGATAAAATTAAAATTCTTCCTAATGACTAGCTTACTTATGTTTTACCTGTGATTTAGTTCTAATTTTTTATCATTGATCGTTCATTTGTTCAACAAAGATTACGGAAAGTGAAGCCTTAAACATTCGTTTCTGGTTTGGTTTTGGTCCGCTCTGTTGGTGTTGATGTGTGATCTAACTTTTCATCTTGTCTACTCTGTGTATATTTCTACTTGTTGATACATTCCTTTAAATGTTTATAGGTTGTTATTCCTGGCTGACCACCATTTAACTGCTTTTAAAGTTGTATATTTACATAAAATATTCCACATGCAAAAGTTGATAGATAATGCAATGGTTTATTAAAACACATCTTTCAAATTTCATTCTCCTCAGTAGATAAGTTAATGGTGTATCTGTGGCAAGTAGGGAAAATGTTTGTTATCTGGTAAAGAGTTTTTATGATTTTTTGACAGTATTTTGTATTTAATTTGTCATTCTTTTATATTTTTTTACTAAACTAAAACAATTTTTTAGTTTACGTGATAAGTGTCATTTCATATTTTTAAATGTTGAAATGTTTTTTATTTAAAATTTTCCCAACTAGATTAGGTAAAAATTATGTGTCCTATATCAGTGTGTTTACGATAAGTGGTCTCTTTTGCATCTGTTGATCTCAAAATTAAAAGTTATCACTGTCCAGGGTTTGTCCTTTCAATATTGAATGCAGTAACAACCAGAAATAATCTCTACCTATCTGGTAGAGTAATGCATCTTAGTTTAGTATTTATCCGTTGAGTTTACTTATTAAATGTAAAAAGAACTTAGCGTTATGTGAAGAAATCAAATATTACCTAATAACTATTTTTGACTTCATTAAATTACAAAATACTTGTGAAATTTATTCATAAGCATTATTAGTATATTAATTGTCAATAGATGAATAGTTGTTTTATAGAATTCGCTCATTTAAAAAAGAAGTTTTGGCCTCAATAACTGTCTGATGAATTTTATGCACTAAGCTTAAGATGACTGTAGTTTTTCCGCGGTTTAATACCCTAATAGACTTTATTTTAATTATTAGACGCAGGCCTAAAGTGAATAGTAATTTACTGTCAATTCAACTTTTTTCAGTTAACCCTGCCAACTTGTGTGATTTTATAAGACTGTGCACTTAAGTGAGTTATCATTATCAATAATAACTCTGAGTAATTTGTTTGGATTTTTATGTTTAGGTAAAAGTATTAAAATACCATTCACTCATATCACACCTTGTAAACATTTACTCTACGTTTTTTTAAGTAGAGGTTCAAATTAAGTTTAAGAAAGAGTCTATGTAATAAGATTGTTTACTACTTACGTTTCTTTTAAAATAAATATTTCAACAACTGGTATTAATGTAAAACAAATCTGTCAAAGTTATATTAAAAAAATTATAATAATATTTTTAGGAACAGGTATTTTCAAGGTTAGTAATGATGTGTTACTATTCCAATGGGACAAATACTACTGATCAATCAATTTTTTGTTTATAACTTTTATATGTAATTTAGAGATTGAGTTTTTTTCATTTATTTTTTTCTATTTTCGAAAATGAAAATAGTTTCAGAATGGCCTACAATCGTTTGCTGAGAACTGGTAAAGTATGTAATAATTAGATATTGCTTGTATTTGTAATTTTCTTAAAATTTAACCTATTTTAATGCAGATTTTATAGAATATGTAGCTGTGTATATTGCAAATGTGTGTGCTATCATGGTTTTTAATCTTATGATCATAATATTTTGTACCCACACAATTCAATGATTATACAGTAGAAGCTCTCCTAACCGACTCTTATGGGGACCGAACCAAGCTCAGATAACTGAAAAGGTCGGTTAAACTGAATAATATTTGAAAAAGAGCTAGCGGTGTTTAAATCAATAAAAGTGTGTAAAATTATATATATTGTACTATAAACATTGAAATGTACGTTTCAGTCACTCAATATTCTTTCAGAACAATCCCTTTTTAATTGAGACGTGGTAAAATTCAATTATAAAAAAACCCTTTCTCTACCAAAACTAAAAAAGTTGGTAATTTTCTCCAGTTTTCCAATTTTAACAAACATGATGTCAACAGCTTGAGACATTTATAGCTGTTCAATGTACAGTGCAGCCAACTGTAATACATTTTTAGATTCTACGCGCGAGAAATTCCTCCTTCGTCGTCGTCATCTTCTTCCTTCTCAAGAGTTTCTCCCTCATCCAGCTCTTTGAAAATTATACTCTGGACAATTTCTTCATCTGTTAGAATTTCGTTATGTTACGATATTAGATAAATTAAAAACTACAAAATTATTTAAAACTATTAAATAGTTTGAAAACATAGTAAAAGTAAACACTGCCTGCATGAAATATTGAAAACAACAGACTGAATGTGACTTGCTACGGAAATATATGTTTGACCTGTTTTAACATGGAAGATTTTTTGAATTGTCATCAGAACTTTGGCTGCTGCAGCGGAAGTATCGTGTAATCCAATGAAAGGTCAATCCTCGGTTAGTTAAGAGAGCTTCCACTGTAACTGTTTGTGTTCAAGAACTGACTGTTAAAATTATGTGCTAGTTTTGTGTTTCTTTTTGCCTAAAACTACTTGTTTTGAGTTCATGAAATAAATAGTTATCCTGTTATCATTGTATTTCATCACTTGCCTTCCTGATTTCACAGTGAGCAAATCTCATTCCATTTGTGACATTTAATCCTTCCCGGACGGTTGACAGACATATCCGCCAAAGTCTGGCAATAAAGGACGGGTGGTGGATATATCCGTTTCTGGTTTTTTATATTCCATAGTAAGGTAAGTAGTAGGTCCCGAGTAAAAAATTATGTTGACAATGTGAAGTGTTCCGTTGTGTTTATTTAATGAAACCAGCATAGGGTAACGTTGTTTAGACTTCAACAATGTTACCCTACCAATGTTATCAATGTTCACCGCGTTGGGGCAGTCCCACACGATCTTGGATTCGAAGGTACAGGAGTCCAGTACCTTGTGGGTGGCTTGACTGACTGAGAAAATGGTGATGTTCCTATTCCTAAAGCCTCTGTTGAGGTTGTACAGAGAATATTTTATGATGGCTATCACACATGATGGAACACCGGGGGGTAATCCCCCATGTGAACGCAGAGTTTTAGCTTGTCTTGCATCCCCAGTATCCCAGTTCCAGTTCCATTGGAGCCATCCGTGTTCCATTATAACTCGCAGGATTGAAGAGCTCTGCCGCCTTCTTGCCAGTTGACCCTTGGTGGAATCACCACAGAAAAAGACTTAGGTACCAAAGGCGTTTCTAGTGTGAAGGAAATCAGGAGGCATGTCGAGTGCCTCACATCTAACTACCTTCTCAATCCTGGTGTGTCCAGCTGAGGGTACATTGAAGGTCATTGAGAGATCCTTACATCAGAGGCGATATGCACATTTCTTCGCCACCGTTCTGATGTGAACATCTATGGGCAGGATGTTGGGCATGCAGTCCAAAGATGCTCCTATGATGTATGACTATGATACACATGCACCCACTCTAGCTGGGTGGTTCAGTGGTTAATCTGAAGGTGTGAGTTTCAATCCTAAGCAAAATCTTGATACAATTTTGTGATGGTTTGGTACTGTATCCAGTTGTCCCTCTCCTATCTCTATTTATCAGGTATGAAGTTGAATAGAACTACGTCATCGGAATGCATGTACAGTTCCACCACACACCCTATACAAAGGTAAAAGCTTCTAAAAATAGCCTAAACAGTTTTAAAATACCTGTTAGTTCCTCTACAAAACTTATTGTAAGTACAGAAAATATATTTATTTCTATTACTTTTTGCTTTTGATTTTATTTTTAATATACATGTGGTATTATTTTTATTCTGATAATCCCTCCCTCTTACGCCAAGCCCTATTTACGGCACAACATTCATACCGACAAACATCACTTCGAAAACCACTTTTTTAGGTTCAGGGGACCCCAAAACGAATAAATACAGCGAAAAATGATAAACTATTAAATTTTTTTAAACTGCCCTCTTAATTAGTTTATGAAGGAAGAATTTCTTTCCAAGCTAAGAGTGCTAAGAGAGTCTAAGAGTGCCCAAAGTTTATGGGGGATACGACAAAACAATTTTCATTTGCCAACTGTAAATCATAAAACATCTTAACACTTAAGAGTCTTCCTCACCTTTTTTGGAAAAAGGCTAGTAGTGCAGTAGCCTCCCGTCAGCCGGCCGGCCTTTGAGATAAAACCCTCTCCCTGGGGGGGGGGATTATTTTTGTCCTTGGCTTTGGACGCTGTTTTTCATCAGATTATCTTTAAACTTCAAGAAGCTTGTTCGTTTTGGGGGTTTGGGTCTGTCAAATACTTAACTTGTGTGAGAAATAAATTTTCTGGGATTTTTAAACAATCTTTTTTTGAAATGTATTGTTCATAGTATCTAAATATGATAGTGTTGTTAGATTAGATTAGGTTAGACCATTGAAATTGCAACCATACTACAAGGTAGGTATTTTAAGCCAAGTATGAATGAGGATTGAGTGTAAGATGATTGTGGCGCGATCTTCTAGTCTTGTGACTGACTAAGGCTGACATGTTCCTTAGACAGGACTGTTAATTTATAACCCAACAGCCGATGGCAACTAAGGGACCTACAGTTTAACGTGGAATCCGAACCACGGCCTCTGAATTACGAATTGGTCTAATTATAAGGATGGTCTTTGCGGATTAACATAGTATTCAATAGTGTGGACGTTAATCCATACAAGAACTACTAAATCCACCAACAATCGCTCACAACTATCCACAATCCGTGACCTCCGAAAAGCTGGATTACAGGACATCGGTCTTAGTCAAATTAAACGTCAAGTTAAATGCATATGATTTATTTAAAGTTCCTTTTAAGCACAATGAAAGACAAATAACTGCTACTGTTCAAATGATGTGAATAAGAAAATGTCACAAAATCATAGATTTTCTGTGAAATCGAAAGGATACAGTGTAGTTAGTAGAACAGTAAAAGAGTTTATACAATTGAATTACAGAAGCTGTGAAGCAACATTATTTTCCTCTTGAACAAACAAACGATTGAAACATAAAAGCTGCCCTCTGCGCCGGCATTTACTTTGGGCCCTTTGCTCAATGATGTCTTTATTTTCCATTTCAAGAAACATACAAAATAATGAATTGCCAACTGACAGACACTTTGAAACTATTTACAGTTAAACTTTAACGATGTTGACTTGAGAGTAGTTTGTTCCATTAGGATCAAAATCAGTAGAGGAACATTAAAACAATTCTTTAGGTGAAACTTTTATTAAACACTTTAAAATTTAAGTGATTATATTATGTTATTTATGTCTATAGTTTATTTTATATTGAAGTATTTTATAAAATAGATGTTTAATTTGAGTCGTAATTCTACTAATATTGTATTATTATTGTCTATCTGAAATGACGACCTACCCAGGGATAGGTACCTATATAAAGCGAAGTGTGCATGAGAAATGAGTGCAAGAAGATTGTGGCGCAATCTAGTCTTGTTTCTGAGGAAGGCTGACATGTTCCTGGAAGAATTGTAGGTAGTTGTGAACAATGGTCGGTGGGTGTAGTGTTCTCTTGTGTGGGTTAACGTCCGCACTATTGAATACTACGTTAATCCGCAAAGACCATCCTCATAATTAGACCAGTTTGTAATTCAGAGGCAGTGGTTCGGATTCCACTTTAAACTATACGACTCTTAGATATGCCATTGACTGTTGGGCTATTGAATTAACATTTCTGTCTTAGGAACATGTCAGCCTTAGTCAGTAAAACTACAAGATCGCGCCAAAATCTTCCTATTCTCGTTTCTCATTCATACTTCGCTTAAATTACCTACCTTGTGAGGCGATTGCCATTTCAATAATCTAATATAACCTAATTTAGATGTATGCATCTTAAATATTATTTTACAGTTTTAATTTAGGGGGTGTCCGACGCTTGATAAGGCCCAGTTAAATTGTCATATATTAAGTACATGTATCTCCTAGTCTACTGTTCATAAGTCGCTAAAATTTTGAACAGTTGTTATTCAATATCTAATAGTTCGTTGAAACGAGGGTTATTAAAATATAACGAATATATATATATATATATATATATATATATATATAAATTTGCTTCCAAAACATATATTTTCTAATAAAATAGTAGACCACAATTATTGTGAACCAAACATAACAATTTTAGTTCCAAAGCTACAATATGCAATACAATAGTGTGACAAAAATTTCATCATAATACCTTCAACGGTTTTATAAACTACTTAGGTAAATACCCAGGCCAAGGGAAATTAAGGGGTAATTAAGGTGTATATGTGAGGTTAAGTATGATGAATATAATAAATGGAACCCGCAACCTTCAGATTGTGAAGCGGCAATTGTGCGTGCCCCTTTGGTTATTGTTAAAAATAAAAATTTATAGTTTCAGCATTTTTCATTTATGTTATGGAAAATGTTTTTGAGGAAAATACATAAAATGCTCGTAAAAGTAAATTTAAGCAAAATATGTTGTAAATCAGAGACAGTTTGTGAAAAGTGGCAGAATATCGAATTAGAGTCAGTGAAGTGGAAAATGAAGCTTGTTAAGTAACTCACTCTTTTGTTATACGATAAAAAATAAATCATTTCGAATGGAAGGAAGTGAAATGTTTAAGCAGCGATATTAACTGAGAGGTTTTTTTAAACTAAGTCAATATAAAATTAAGTAGCCTTCACTATTTTATAATTAAATATAATCTGTTTTATTTGTATGAAATTCATTATTGGTGATGGTGAATGTATGTTATTTACATTTTTATTATGGACATTTTCTTCGCAATAAGTAAAAAAGTTTCACGTTTCATGATCTGGAATCTGTTCCCATCCTCAGGTGAGATAAAACCTAAAACATAACAAAGACTAGTACATAGTCCAGACTAAGCCAGTATAAAGTTGAACGCAAAAAAGTTACAAGCAATCATAAAAACTTACAAACAATACCAAAGTCCAAAAGTCACTCACATAAGAAACGAAACACGTCTACTCGCCACAAAATAAGAATACTATGTTTTGTTGCACAAAATATAATATTTTTCATTACTCTACACACGAAATTACACTTTCTAAACGTAAAATGAGGTAAGAAAATAGGTTATTCCCGCTACTTTCCATGAATTTGTGGGGCAGGGAAAGTAACCACTATGGGATTTTGCGATGCAGACTGATCAGCTGTTGCATTAAAACTCAGCGTTATAAGTTCAGGGTTTTCTTGATACTAAGTTGAATAAACAAAAATATTCATGTTTCTTACTAGTTTTTTGATATCGTAATGATAAATAATGTTCAATACTCGTTTCAAAATTGCCTTTTCGGGGCTTGATGGCTTTTACCATTAGCAATGTTAAAAGAACAAAAATTGTTGTTTAAAACTAACAATTGAAATAAAACAAACTCTAAGTAAGTGATAAAAAATATATTAGTCATTATAATTTAAAGTGTGATCCATGAATTCATCAACTCTATAGAACTTGTGGTGAAATATTTTTTTTAAATTTTCTTTGAAATGATGGGGAATTTTATAGTTGAGGTCTACAATTATATGTGGAAAATGTGAACTATTTTGTTCCTCGTAGCAGAAAACCTTCTTAATCTTTCCCCATACCATTCTTAAGCAGAATCTAAATATATAAAACAAAGTCTCGTCAGTTACAACACTTATAACAGTTATTTGAATTATCTAAGTAATTTAACTTTTTAATTTGTCTAATTTAATATATATAAATTTTTGTATATAAATACAACAATATATTAAAATTTACATATCCAAAAAATTATTTCTAAAACATCTATAAAATAAATAAAAACCAACATAAAACTAAATTACATAAAAGAAAACCAAAAAACAACCACAATAAACAACAACAAAAAAAAAAAAACCAAAAACAAAAAACAAAAAAAAAAACAAAATAACCACAAATCACCAAAAAAAACAACAAAAAATCACAAAATTTGACTAAATAAATTTAAATCAAAAAATATACTTTATCTAAGAACATATAAAAATATTCTTTAAAATTAAAAAAATAAATAAATCAACCAATTTAATATATATATAAACCAAAAATTATAATCTAAAATATTATATTAAAAAAATAACAATCTTAACATATTCTAATCTGTTCATAGAAGTAAAAACAATAAACATAACAAAATTCGAGTAACAATTAACAAAAATATACTACACAATTTTTTTGAGCACTGTAGTTATGTTTATTTACAACTATATATTAATTAAATTTACATTAACAACTATTTTCTTTTACTTATCAAATTTATTAAATCTATTATTTACTAATCATCTCCTCTGTATATTTCATCAACATCTTTCCAAAAAATGTATTTATATGTTCTGTATAAAAATATGAATTAAGTATAGAAAAAAACAATTAAATTACATTCCCTAAGGATAATATTTCGAATAAGGAAGAAGTTTTCAGTCTAGCCAGATACCACTTATTATTAAAATATATAATCCCAGTTCTATGACCTACATTTTCATCCTAAATCAGAATCTAATGTCAACAGTTTTTTCAAATTTTACTAAAAAATTCTCTTCATTTAAGATTTATTATGATATTGTATATTATTGTATATATTGAGTATATTGTAAACAAGGTTTCAGGATGTGTCAAAACCACCGTCTCATCAGATATTCGTCGTCTTTGATATGATAATCTCCAACATCTCAAATTGATTCAGAGCAACCCTAAATTAATTATTCCATCCTCTCAACGCGTATTGGCGGGGAATTGATTCCTCAGCATCATAGTGCGATCTCATCTAAATTCAATGTTAGATTTAACTTTGTTATTCAGAATACAGTACCTAAACATAACACTCCCCTCCACCCGGCTGTCAGATGTGTTTCACGATCATCTATAATCTATAATATTATAAAGAAGAGGTGGTTTCTGTATGTTTGTTTGTGAATTTGTTTTTGGGTTTGTGGGTTTGTTGTGGTAAATGTAAATGTAAAAAGTAAATGCGAAAAATACTGAACCGACCGGTTGGAAATTTAAAAAAAAGGTAGATCTTAAACTCATGTAACACATAGGCATATTAGTTCCCTTAATATCCCCTCGGGCTACGCCCCATGAATGTCCTAAATTTCAATGTTTACATTTTCAAAGAATGAAAACATAAAATTACTTGAATGTCAACAGCTGTGAACACTAAAATTTGACAGTTCAGGAAGAAGAAGAAGAAAGAGCTGCCGTGACCGTCCTAGGTTTCAATGTTTACATTTTCTAATGACAACATCCGTTTGCACTATATTTTGACAGTTCGGGAAGAAGAAGAAATAAAGTTGATTTTTCAGATAAACTGGTGGATCTAAATTAGTGAATTATTTGAAATAGTGGAATGGTAGATTTTAAGTTTTTTTCCGACGACTGTCTCTATTACATTAATCCTTATCCTCTCCCAATATTTGACAGATGTTACTTTGAAATGTTGTAGACACTCGTGTTTTGTCATTTTGTAAACAATGAAGAATTAATTAACAATAACTTAAATGTATCAGTAGAGCCTACACCTTTCAGCCTTTTTAACCCGTGCGAAGAACGGGTACTTTGGCTAGTTCAATATAATACCAGGAATACTCAGCTGTTTCAGTGTCCGATTCGTCAATTATTTTTGGAAAAACATTTTTCCAAAAAAATATCAAACGTCTAAAATATTTTTGTACGTCTTCACAGTTCACACAAAAGTTTTGACCACTACATGTTTCACCTAAACGGCATTTTCAAGTGTCGATGCAGGGACATTATATTCCTTAATGGCTCGTCATTTTTTGAAATACGAAACACAAATACACACACATTCATACACACAACACAAATACGGTAAAAATAGATCTCTCTGTAAGCCTACTTTTAAAACGACGATTACATAAAGATGGAACACCCCTTATTGTTTGCTATTAAAATATAATCACTCCCTCTATAAACAGCTGTCGTTATATATGACGTCACTAAGCATATGCTGTCACTATATCAATTTTTTTGTCTCGCAAATTACCAACACCCCCACAGATTTAAGACATATCCATATGTTACAACCAATGTGTTTGTTTCCATTATAATACTATTTCAGTAGCACTCCCCTAAAAATTGTTAGAGAATTGTGTGTAAAAGTGTGTGTAAACTTTGAGGAACAATATTAAATTACTTTAGAGATAAATTTTCTCTCTAGATGGAGATAGAGTGAGGAGGCAAAGATAAAAGCGGGATACGTTCAGCGCGTCGATTACTGAAGTATTTACGTGTTTCTAATGTCATGGCTACTCACTCTTCTTGAACTCTAGTTCTTCATGTTAAGAACTCTCCATGCTCATATTACACTTTAAAGTAATCCTTTCCCATTATTCATGCGCATTTATAACAAAACTATTTACAAATCTTCATCATCGTTGGAATTGTCATCAATGTCTGATCCGACAATGTAACAAAAATAAAACCAAATACCCCCGTCGCAGCAGACCTGCGTACTCAGCGAATTTCCAAATCAATAATACATGACAAGTTTTATAAAAATCTGTCCATAAACATGAGAATTATTTGCCTATTCACCATATGATTAAAATGGGAAAGAGTGTGCAGGTTAGCTGCTGTGAGGAACGCTGAAAGTAGTCATTTCTACCATAAATATTTTTTATCTTAACATTTATACCAACTTTCATCAACATCTGTCCATAAATAAAGGAGTTTGCCTATTCCCTATATGATTAATATGGGAAAAGAGTATGCAGGTTTGCTGCCATGATAAACACATAAACTACGATTTTTGAGCATAAATGGATAGATCTCAACCACATGAAGCTAAATATCAAGTTTTATCCAAAAATATTGGTTAATATGGGAAATATTAATTTTTCCCTATCCTCCATAAGATTAACATTGGAGCCTCAAAATACAACGTACTGTGTTTAGATTTTTTTAATATCTCGGTAACCGTTGGAGATAGAGAAAAACTTTAAGGAACTTAATTGTGTAGATTTTTAAGCTGATTCCAATGGTGAAATATAAAATTAGAAATTTTTAAAATTACATGTGAAAAACGGAAAAACCCCATTTTGGGGTACAAAACCCCCCCAAACTACCCGTTCCCATTGACCGATAAGTCTGGTTTACGAACTCGTCTGTTTTGTAGGAATACAGTCTCTACAAAATTTGTTTATGATGACCATTTTTACGCGAGTTATCGTTAACAGACACAACACACTTTCATATTATATAGAATAAATATTTATATATAAAAATTTTAACGGACTATTGTTTTTGTCTCTCACCTAAAGAAGAAAAATAACATGGTCCCGGGCTATCTTGCCTGTGACCCGGTATAGTGTACTTCCCTATGGAAATATTTTAAAATAATAACATTGGAAAATAATAATAAACAATAGTCATAATTCAATGTCATTATGTTTATATGACTTAATTTAAATTTCATCTTGAAGCTTCTATTGATTTTAATCCTAGTATAAAAAGAGCAGCAATCAATTTAACTTTGTATCCCTTGTTGTTATTTTCAGAAATTGAATAATTATGTTTAAAAAATATTAAAATTTTAACTATTAAATGATACTAGCAGTAAGCCCGTCCTTTGTACAAGTTGTAGGATTTAGTTTAAAGAAGAAAGATTATCATACCAAAATGTAAACCTGAAATCCTAAACATATCTGTACAAAGAAAATAAATCAATACCCAGCTTTATTTTTTAGCATTACAGTACTTGACAATTAAACCATTATTAAAAAAATTAATACGTTTTAATATAGTATGATTTCAAAATGGGTTTAAACTAATATTGATTTGACAGCTGTTTGTTTTTCTTTCTATTGAATCTTTAAACTACAAAGACAGCTGATTATTACCAGTAGGTGTTTCATTGATAATTGAAAGCAAAATGCGATTAATATCGAAATGGCTGTTAATCACTTTTCAAGCGGCATAATTTCAAGTTTTGATCATTCTATGGTGAAGATGCATGAAATATTTTTCATTGATATCAGTTTTTCGCTTAGTAAGTCGTATGCTGGTGGTCACAGAAACAGACACATTTGGGTAAGATGGACCAGCAATTAAATAACTAAAAAATAAATAACTGAGCAATGTAACATACAAAACTCAAACAAAGTTTATTAAAGATTTTTGTTTAATTGGGACTAGTCATTAAGTATGTCAGTCATACAGTATTTTATTTTTTCGTGGACTAATATGAAGGAAATACGTAAGAGATAAAATAGGCCGAAAATGTATTTTTGATGTTTTGAACAAGAAAGCTGACAACAAACTGAATGTAAATAAATATGTAAACAATCAAACATGTGTTAATAATTTACATGTGGCTTTGCCGCCACATCAGCCCCCCACGGAGAAAATTGGGTGAGGGATCCGAAACTTGACACGCCTCCCGGAACGAGTCCTGTAGCTGTCGGCAGAGGATGACGTGTTCGGTTTAGTGGAGGCGAATGGAGTGTTGGTGAATTTGCCCTGGGTGTCATCCGAGAGGACGAAAGCCGGCTTGACGCGGTCGACGCTGACTCTGATGTTTTTGTCTCGAATGAGCAACGTCATAGTCTTTTCGTCACGCCCGACTATCGGGTAAGGTCCTGAGTACGGTGGTTGGAGTGCGCCCCGGATGGAGTCGTCTCGCAGGAACGCATGGGAACATGTGGACAGTTCTTTGAAGACGAACGTCCCCGGTTTAGTGTGACGTGAGGCAGGTGTTGGTCGTAGCCGTGACATCAGTTGTCGAAGCTGGTTGACGTAGTCGGTTGCATCGGGAATGCGTCCAGGAGAAGGTGGAATTAGAAGTTCGCCGGGCAATCGGAGGGGTTCGCCATATAGAAGTTCGGCAGGAGAGGACTGCAGATCTTCTTTGATAGTAGACCGAATTCCGAGAAGTACGATGGGCAGTGCTTGGAACCAAGACATGTCAGGGTGGCACATAATAGCTGCCTTAAGCTGCCTGTGAAAGCGCTCTACAATACCGTTACTGCAGGGGTGCCAGCTACAGGTTCGAGTTCGCGTGGTTCCAAGGGCAGTTCCGAGGGCCTTGAAGAGTTCGGACTCGAACTGACGTCCTTGGTCTGTCGTGATACATGACATTGAGCCGAAACGAGAAATCCAGCATTGTAGTAAGGCGTTAGCTGTATCCTCTGCTGTAATGCGTTCAAGGGGCCAAACTTCAGGCCAACGTGTGTAGCGGTCGACGGCCGTGAGACAGTAGCGATAGGGTCCGGCAGGTGGGAGGGGTCCTATTATGTCCACGTGAACGTGAGAAAAGCGAGCAGAAGGTGTTTGGAAGTTTCCAAGTGGTGAGTGGACATGGCGAGAGATTTTTGATCGTTGACACTGAAGACACGAACGAGCCCAAAGACGGCAATCTTTACGTATGTTGGGCCAAACGAAACGGTCAGAGATGAGGCGTGTTGAAGCTCGCGCGCCGGGATGACTCAGATTGTGTATTGCATCGAACTATAGTAATTTGAGCACTTTTAAAAATTGTGTCTAAAGTTACTAGAGAATAGATTATTAGCGAATTTCCTGTGGAAAATTCACTTGACCAGCTGGGTAACATTTAAGCCCAGAACAGTGGTATAAGCTCATAACTCAAACCCCTGAACACATTTTGGGGGTTCATTCAAAATTATAACGAATTATAATTATATATTATATACATAAATATGTGTTGACACGATAACTGTCGCCATAATTGTCTGATTATTATAAAATTCGGTGGAGTTGTTCCTTTCTGTAGTATATTTGACGAGTTCGTTGGGCAATGCAATTGGAGTAAATTAACTACACTTTGCGGGGGAATTGTACCTCAAAATAAGGGTTTCAATTTATTTATGTATAATTTTTTTTTAAATATTTTTTTCATTAGCTTAAAAACGAAATAATTAGTATTTTGGATTATGATTTAGGTCAATTGGTTAGTGAGATAATCAAAATGGTAAACAAAGTATATTGTATAGTATAATGGAGAGTTATGTTAGGTTTTATCAATACATCATAGAACCCCCAAATTTAATTTTTCTTATGGCAGCAAGCCAACGTATCCAATGCCTATGCCATTCTTACGGAGAATAAATAAATTGGAATAACTCCCTTAGTTATTGACATAGTTTGATAAAATTTTGTAAAGGTTTTACTTAGTGAAAATCCTTAACATTTTACATTACTGTTTTTACATGAGCTGTTTTACATTTGTATGTAAAACACCCCTTATCGGAGCAAACCTGCATACTCAGTACTATTCGATTACTATGATGGAAATAATATAATTCTGACAAAAGCAGTACTACACAAAAGTAAAATACAAAATATTTTAAAAAGGTTTTAGGAATTGAAGGAGGGAAAAATAGTATGATAAGGTAAACTATAATTTTAAACATAAAATGGTCAGTAAAAGTCAGAATCTGACTTATATTCAATCGAATTGAGTACAGTGTATCCTCTTCGTAAAGCTAAAAATTATGTTACTGGATTGAGTCAATCAAATAAAAGAGATATAACTTGTTGATTGGTTTCTTTCAGAAATATATTCATACCGAGGATACACTTTATACATTGAATGAGTATAACCAAATCGAACCGTGTCACCCAATATATGATTCCTAAATACATTGCATGGAGCAAAGATATACAATTTCTAAACTGGTATGTATTAGAAATTTATTTACTAATACTTTTAATACGGAACATAGTACAATGGTATGAATGCATAACGTCTGTAGACTATAGAATCTAATTAATAGGGAGAAGTTGCTTAAAAGCTATACCATGCTTTTAGTAGAGAAGCTCTCAGGAACTAATGTGCTTAGGTAACCGTCCTTTGCACCATTTCAAGCGGTAATTGTTTAAGATCAAAGTGATTATTGACCTTCAGTCAATTTAAATTAATAATGTTTTAAAGGGTCTGAACCAACAAAGTTTGGCTGAACAATTTTTTAAAAATTTAATGACATTGTCAAATTATACAATTATAAAAATACTAGTCTGTTGCCTAATTGAGTTTAGGATTCAACCCTACAAATACAACATACAAACTGAATGAAATATTGATTTATGTGAAAACCAATTCATAAAACTAAAATAAAATTGAATGCTGTATGAAATTTGAATATATTCGTACTTTTTTCATGTTGATAAATTAACAACACAATGTTCTATGGCTGTTTTATAAGTTAAAAATATAAAATTGCGACAAAAAGTTAGAAAATTAAGTTAATTGATTCGAAATAAAGTAAAACAAGAGTTTCCTAAATATTGGGTTTTTGTTAGTTTGTTCCGTTACAGTTTGATTCCCTTTTTCGCTTCGGAAAACACTTCGTAATTACTGCTTTTATTGCTCAGTGAACAGAGTTTTCCTCAATAATAACTTAAATTTTGATATGGATATGTCTTAACTTTGGGGGGTTGTTAGAGATTTTTAAGACATATCAATGATCTATCCTAATTCTCACAGGGAAGTAGATATTACAAACATTTTTCTATTTGATTACATCAATGGGATCAACATACCTTTATGAGGTATATTTTCACCATTAACTGAATGTCAATAATTAGTTACCACATAAAATTAAATTATAAAGTTAAATTCAAATTTTAACTTAGTATTTACATGGGAAAGAGTATGCAGGCTTGCCGCTTTATGGCATAATAAAATTTTATTTTTACCATTTTATAAAATTTCATTTAACATATTACCAAAGTCATCAACATATGTCATCAACATATATGCTGCCATGATAAATACATTAAATATTATTTTAAGCATAAATGGATGGCTCTCAACCATGTGAGGCTAAATAAAGTTTTATCAAAAAATATAGATTTATAGGTGAAATATTAATTTTTCATCATCCTCCATAAGATTAACATTGACGCTACAAAATACAATGTACTGTGTTTAGACCTTTTTTTAAATAGTATATTTTTCCACTGTAACCTATAGTACAACTTTTTCAAGCAAGGTCAAGTGTATTGACCGAGGTGTGTCAAAGTCCGAAAAAGAGGAAGGTGAAAAGACCATTTTGGTCTGGGTGACACACTACATTGTTCATACTCTAACTGCGCATTACTACAAAACCCTAAAGTTTTACGGTATTTACTTTACAAACTCAGAAAATTGCTTCCACCTTTTTATTGATATTTCAAACGGAAATGATTATTATATATTGAGTATTTCACGGTTAAAAACTATGAATATATGAAATTAAGTTATTGTTATTAATTTTCATTGTTTAAAAAAAATGACAAAACATGTCTAAATTAAAGTAACATCTAAAAATATGGGAGAGATAAGATTAAAAATTTAATAGAGACAGTCAAAAAACTTAAAACACCATTCCACTATTTAAATAATTGTTTGCAGCAGTTTAAAATATATTGAAAAATCAACTTTATTTCTTCTTCTTCCCGAACTGTCAAAATTTTCCGAAAAAGAATGAAGGGATTTCGAACGGCCGTTGCTTGGGGACTATTCAAGATAACTAAACGATTTAAACGTCAAATTGGAGAGAAAAGAACTAAGTTTTGTTTCCCGCGTAGCATTAGAGGGAGCGTTGACCTCATTACCGTGGGAAGTGCGCGACACACTTAACAACAGGTTTCCAAATGGTTGGATAGGCAGGGGTGCGCCTATTCCCTGGCCTCCCAGGAGTCCTGATTTGACCCCTTTGGATTTTTTTTTGTGGGGATACGTAAAGAACATTGTCTATGCTGAGAAAATTCGTGATTTGCAACATCTTCGTTCGCGAATTTCGGATGCGATCGCAACTGTGACACCAGAGATGCTTCACAACACTTGGCGAGAAATCGAATATCGCTTCGATGTATGCAGAGCAACAAATGGAGCTCACATCGAAACATATTAAGGCTAAATAATTAATCAAAAATTCGATCCAGTATTTATCTAAAAAATCATTAATTTTTCTTCTTCTTCCGAACTGTCAAATATTCAAACGGATGTTGTCATTAGAAAATGTAAACATTGAAACCTAGGACGGTCACGGCAGCTCTTTCTTCTTCTTCTTCCCGAACTGTCAAATTTTAGTGTTCACAGCTATTGACATTCAAGGAATTTTATGTTTTCATTCTCTAAAAATGTAAACATTGAAACTTTCACAGGGCGTAGTCCGAGAGGATTTTAAGGAAATGAGTATGCCTATGTGTTGCATGAGTTTAAGATCTACCTTTGTGTAAAATTTCAAACTGTTTGGTTCAGTATTTTTTGCGTTTACTTGCCACAACAAACAAACATACAGACACCACCTCTTCTTTATAATATTATAGATTGTTGACCCAAACGTCAGCTAAACTCCACCATGGACGGAAAAAACGTATTTTGTACCTCATAGAATCTGTGGTAAACAAGTGTTTTTAAGCAGTGATGAAAAATTAATTTAAATCTAAAAATTAAATAGATTACACTTTAGTTATCTAAATTTCTTAAAGCTGTAATATTTAATATGCTTTTTCGGTATGTTAAAACATTTTCAACTTTTTTTCAATTTTAAGGAATATGCCTACATTAGACAACTAATGAAATATAAAACGTACTTTCAATATACCATGCAATATACCCGATATTATAATTGCAGTGATATTACTTTCAAGAACAATTCTACCAGAAGCGAAACATTAATCTTGTCACAACGGTCTTGCGCAACTACATTAATATAATCTGGAACTCTACTAGTATCTGCTCAGGGGTGGTCAGTAGTTAGCCGGTTATCTAGGGGTAGTTAACTGAAACTTAACTCATGAAGTTATCCAGTTGTAAAGTCATTCAACATCAAATACACATTGTCATCTATTTAAATAAAATAGAGCTTTGTCTGTACATTGCTCAGAGTTATTCATTTTTTAGTTACTTTTACGTTTCGTGCGTTAGAAAAGCCAAAACAAGTCTTATCTCAATTCGTGTCTGTTTGTCGACGCTCTAGGAGGCATTTTACGCCGTCTTCTCCGAAAAAAAACGGGAAAACTGATAAAAATGAAACTTATTTCATGCATTCTCTACATTCCAGAGAAGGGTTTTCAATGATTGAAATTGTTTGCCGCCCCTTAAAAAGTAAATCACAAACATTTAAAATCCCACTTTTTACGCCGCAATATTAGTCGCATTTTGCTTTTAATTATCAATGAATCACGTACTGATAATGATCAGCTGTCTTTGTAGTTTAAAGATTTAATAGAAAGAAAAACAAACAGCTGTCAAATCAATATTAGTCTCTATATATAAAATTGAATGTATGTCTGTATGTATGTATGTATGTATGTCCTTTATGCGTTGCCAAACTACTCATCCGATCGCCATGAAATTTTAGGAAGTTGCTCTACATGTGTCCGGGAAGGTTTTAGTGAAAAAATATTTTCGAAAACCCCATAAGTTTCCATTTTATGACGTTTTAAATTTCTAATGTTAACCTTATGGAGAGTAAGTTTGTTTACAAAATGTCTACAATGAAAACATTTGATTTCTTAGCTACAGCTGATTGGTTTACTTTCCATTAGCAATACCGTATGCTTTACTATCCAATGCCATCTGAATCATTCATTAATGTTAAACTATGAAGTAAATGTGTACTGTAAAAAATGAACAGCTTTATTCACCACGTTAATAGTTAACGGTTTTGGGGGATTATGTATTTATATTTTTTTTCTGTCTGATTAAAGTCACGTGTTTATATGATAATTACAATGTTTATATTATTACGTTTATTATAATAATCAGCTGTTGTATATCTTTCCTATAAAAGCCGTATTACAGTTAGGTTTCGTTTGGGTTTGGATTGGATTTGAAAATTGTGAATTAATCCACTCAGATTTATTTGTTTTATGGGAATGATATTAATATGTTTTATCGTTTCAGTATTGTTATTCACTATGCAGCGACCCAGAATATATAACCTTTCACAATGAAGCCGTTGGCCAAACTTAAAGTTAACATGTATTTACTGTCAGGCGTTACGAAGTTCGCCGGGTCAGCTAGTTAGTTTATAATGGCCATTGATTTTAAATCCTTTTTTAAATCATTATATATTCAAAAGTTATTTTAACGAATTAATTATTATAATAATGGTTTAATTGTCAAGTAATGCTAAATAATAAAGCTCGGTATTGATTTAGTTTCTTTGTACTGATTTGTTTAGGATTTTAGGTTTACATTTTGGTATGATAATCATTTTTATTGAAACTAAACCCTACCACTCGTACAAAGGACAGGCTTACTGCTAGCTGTAAATAAATGTTTTGTTTCTCGTAGAATATTAATTAAAAACAGTTTAATGTCAATATTTTAAACATTGATTATTTTTATTTTTTTGATTTTTTTCCTAGGCAGTCACGGTCTGCTAAAAACCCTTAGCTAAAAAAATGGAGTTCAGCACTTCAAAAAGTGCTCCAAAGCTTTATACTGAAGCTAATATACTGAAGTGAGTTAAGAATGGATTATCTAATATAAAAAATTAGAAGAAACTCGACAAATAACAGACAATATTTCAAAGTGATAAGGTGCATTATTTTATGATTTGATTCCCTTGGTAAAAGAGTTATTTATTTAGAATTTACATACAAGATTGCACGATGTTCAAGCTAATCAATTGATTTGAATGATAGAGTGAATTCACAGAAGCGATAAATCTCTGATTTACATATCAAAGGTTCACTAATTACGAATACAAGTATTGCTTCAGAAAATCAGAATTATTTATTTTTACGATGATTTTTAAAACCTGAGGTGAATTTAAATAATTCTCATTTTAAATATTCACTATTTCTTGTATTGAAGAGGCTTGTTATTTAACTTAATTCTTTTTACATCATGTGCTTTTACGAAAAGATAATAAATAGCAATTAAATAAAAAATCGTTAATATTTTATATTCTTCTGTCTTTTTCAATAATTTGTACTTTTTTGTTCACTGGTTTCCAACTAAGTTTTAACAGTTAGGCCTAATCAAAGTTTGATACACTTGCATTATTTTGAATTTTATATGAGGTAAACAATGCAAATTATTTGGCACAGAAATTAACCAAAGGAAAAAATACTGAACCATTATTATTTTTATTTAAAACAAATATAATGTGGCTTTATTTAAAATACTGTTTTTGTTGGCTAATACCATAAACTTACATCGAACTTACAACTTATAATTAGACCAGTGTATTTCAGAGGCAGTGGTTCGGACTCCACGTTAAACTGTAGGCTCTTAAGTATTCCATTGACTGTTGGCATATTAATTAACAGTTCTGTCTAAGGGACATGTCAACCATAGTCAGTAACAAGACTACAAGATCGCGCTACAATCATCTTACACTCAATCCTGATTCTTAAAATACCTACCTTGTGGTATGGTACTATTTCCATAATCTAATTAAACGTCAACCTTTTTTGACATGGATATGTCTTAGCTCTGGGGGGGTGTTGGCAATTTTTAAGATGGAAAACATGTAACAGCTTGTATTGATTTTTTAATATAAAAGAATAAGAACAGCTGTTTAGATGAAGTGAAAACATTACCTTTAGACATATCCATGATATAACCTATTTCACACAGGTAGGAATAATCATTCCTACCAAATGAACAAGTTGGTCTTTGGTATTAAGAAAATCTACACATGTCATCAAATCTAGTGCGTTCTTTGTCCATTCATATTCTTATTATAAAAACTAGGATGTGTTGAATATAAATTTGACTGTAATTTAAAAGTAGTTTCACGTTTAGTGTAATTGTAAAGGCAAGCGACAGTTCCAGTGCGCTGGGTTCACAACACTTGGATGCCTTTGATTCGGATCATCTTTATTTACATGCCTTTGAGGAGCGTTAGCGAATCAGAGTGCAAACGTGCTCAAACACTCCTTATTATAGTAGCGATGCTTCCAGGAATCAAAATATTTATAAAATTCTTTATAATATACTTACACAACCTCATACTTGAGACAACTGAGTCCAGTATCACACCATCACAAAGTTGTACCAAGACTTTGTTTAGAATCAAATTGGGGAAATTAATCATGAAGCGAGAATTATAACCACTGAACCACACTGTCAGTCTTTTATAGCTCTTACCTTTGTCAATAAAAAACGTTTTATATTCTCTCAATGACTATAAAACTATTTTAATGATAATAAATTAAAATGTCTAAAATGTTGACGTTAAAAAAACAAGTTTGATACAAATTCGTTAGGACGAATTCGTGCTAGTTAATTAAGTGCAAATATTTTAGCGAATTTCCCATAGGGAAGAAGCTATTACCGTATGTTTCATGGGAAGACTTAAACCCGGGACCATGTAATCTTTTTGTTTTGAGGTTTGCCCAGAGGCCAAAAATAATAGTCGCCAAAAACTAATCTTATGGAGGATAAGGAAACATTAACATTTCATTTATCCATCTATATTTTTGGATGGAACTTGATAATTAGCTTCATGTGGTTGAGATCTTACTATTTATGCTTAAAAATCATAGTTTATGTGTTTAATGGCAGATAACCTGCATAATCTTTTCCCATTTTAATCATATGGAGAATAGGAAAACTCTTTTATTTATGGGCAGATGTTGATGAAACTTGGTATAAATGGTCAAAATAAAATTGGTTTATACTAGAAATACCTACTTTCAGTGTTACTCACAGCGGCAAACCTGCATACCCTTTCCCAATATAATCTTAAGGAGAATAGGCAAATAACTAACTCATATTTTTATCGACAGATGATGATAAAACTTGACATAAAATATTATTATAATATTATTGATTTGTAAATTTGCTGAGTACGCAGGTCTGCTGTGACGGGGATATTTTAAAATTAAGGCTAAATTTATTTCTACTCAAATATAAACGTTATTCCGTTGACGCAAAGCTCTCAACTCGGCGTTTTTATTGGACGGATTTAACGAGTTAGCGTGTATTGAAAACTAATTAGTTGGCGTAATGAGTCTCATTAAAGGTTATAATTTAGGCATTTTGGTTTAAAAGAGCTTTATCATTAAACTTCAAAAGACTACTGGTTGAATGTATAATAATATTATCAACTTTGAAACATGGAGGCTTAAAAAATATTTTAGTTAAAACAAAATTGATAAAACCAACAAATTTAGTAAAGATCAGAATTGAAAATTTTCACTTTACTTTTATGAACCTGTGATACAAAGTACAAGCTCATACCTTTTTATTTTTTAGGTTCGAAAAATGCCTATTAATGATCTGAAAGTGCCTTATATAATATAATATAACGAATATAATAAAAAATCGATTTTAAATTTTCGTTTAATAATGCTAGTTGAAGCATGGTTGTAAATATGTATTTCTTATCGTTTTCTCTGGACAAAAATAAATTTAAGTCAATCCATGACCTTACAAAAGTACTTTAAAAATAATTGTGACGGAAAAGGTGATGCTTCATATATTGTGTACGCTTCATTACGTAATGAAGCATACACAACATATATTCAATACTTGGACATTAACTATACATTTTATCCATTAATAAATTTCCAATCAATTTAAATTTATTCATGGTTTTTTATTCTAAGAAACTAACTAATATCATTTTAGGCTTGAGAGTT
Source organism: Nephotettix cincticeps (assembly GCA_023375725.1). Taxonomy (NCBI): domain Eukaryota; kingdom Metazoa; phylum Arthropoda; class Insecta; order Hemiptera; family Cicadellidae; genus Nephotettix; species Nephotettix cincticeps. Next base: position 5,643,708 of record CM041785.1, read on the forward strand.
TTTATATGCATTATGAATTTTAGTTAACATTGATAAATACTATACAGTATGCTTTCTTAGAACTCTTTAGTTGTATCCATACGAAATTACAAAACGAAAACAATTACAGAAAATGAAGTAAAACAAATTAACTGGCGTTATCAGACTGTTAGTTAACAAACTTGTTATCCCGGTTGTAATTGCTGACAGACCCTTAGCCAATGCCGTGATTTTCTACAGTTGTCAAATAATTAACTCAACTTAACACTCAGCTGAGTTTCTCGTTTTCCAAAAATAATTAAAGGGGTTTTTATTAACGAAAATCTCATTACTGTACTAATTTTCAAGGTGCGTACGACTTTTGACCAAGAATTACAAATTTTATGATTCAAATTGACTTAGTTATAATTTAATTAAAGAGACAGGCGATAAGAAAATCTAAATAATGTAACAAACCCTGAAAAAATAGAGTGGGCCTAATATATAATAAAAATCTTGTGTTTCACACATTCAACCGGTTGAAAACAATGTGTAGTGGAATACATAAAGGCATACTTTAATTGAATTTAAATGTATATTGTTACTGTTCCTGATGTTAGTAATGACTGTCTCATAAATAGAATACAATCTTTTATACCTCATCTATTCAGATATTTATTGTTCAAAGCAATAATTAAAATTCCTTTTACTCTAATCTCATGAACCTCAAACACTTCATCTTGATCAGAATGAGGATGCAATTTCAAGATTTTGTCTAAAATTCACAATAAATCGATAGGCAAGAGTGCTTGGCTATCCATATATTTCCAAAATAGTTTACTTTTTGTAACAGTTAATCTGCTATTGACAGTAATCATGTTCTATTGCCAGGAAACCTTTACTACAAGTAAACGTGTACTATTGACAGGAAACCTTTACTATTTACAATAACCTGTAAACCTGTACTTTTCACAGTAAAACTGTACGATTTACAAAAAACTTATACTATTGAGATTAAACCTGTACTATTGACAGTAAACCTTTACAATTGTGCTATTAACAGAAAATCTATACTATCGACAGCAAATCTGTACTATTGATAAAAAATCTGTACTATTCACAGTTAAACTTATTATTGACAGTTAACCTGTACTATTTACAGAAACCCTTTACTATTGACAGTAAACCTGTTATCGATAGGAAACATTTAGCATTTACAGTAAACAATGTACTGTTGACAATAGACCTATACTATTCACAGTAAAACTGCTATTGGCAGGAAACCTTTACTATTTGCAGTAAGCCTGTACTATTGACAAATAGTAAACCTGTACTATTGACTGCAAACCTATATTATTGACAGTAAACCTGTACTATTGACAGTAAACCTGTACTATTGACAGTAAACCTGTACTATTTACAGCAAACCTGTACTATTGACAATAAACTTCTACTACTGATAGTAAACCTGTACTATTGACAGACACCTTTAGTTTTGACAGTAAACCTGTACTATTGACAGTAAACCTGTACTATTGACAGTAAACCTCTACTATTTACAGTAAACCTGTTATTGACAGGACATCTTTATCATTTACAGTAAATAATGTACTATTAACAGTTAGTAAACCTATAATATTCACATTAAACCTGCTATTGGCAGGAACCCTTTACTAATTGCAGTAAACCTGTACTTTTGACAGTAAACCTATACTATTTTCAGGAAACCTTTACTATTGTTAGTGAATCTGTACTATTGAGCAAACTGTGCCCTTGAGAGCCCATATCAGGTTTCATTATACATTTTGATCCTAACTAATACATAATAAAGACCCCCTCCGGATCAGGACCTAACCTAATCAGGATCAACATCCCCTCCAGTATAGAGATTACATCCAGAGGAAAGAAAACCAGGCTTGATCTACCACATTCAGTGAGGAATCTGTCAAAGTTAGTGTTTGTGAAAAAAATAAATGGGTAAAATGTCAGGAAGTATGCGAGAAAAAAAATTTAATGTAGCCAAAATCCCAGTAACTTTTTTCTTCCGTGTAGTTATCAATATTGTTAAATAATCTTTACATCCATTTTTATCTTATTTCAACGAAAAGAATTTGATAAGAATCTGATCCATTCAAAAGATAGCTACTTACAAATAGTTTTGTTTACCGTGTCTGCAGAACAATCCAATAGTATGTTATATTGATGTCAGCTGACTCATATTATTCTTATTCGTAGATAAGAGACCGATCCATTAATGTGGATATTTTAAGGAGAATATGAGTGAAGGGTAAGTGTCATGAGTGTAATGGATATCATGACTTGTAGGCCTAGCTTTGTTACTGGAAATACCAGATGATTTATTAATCAAGAATTAATTAATTGATAGCCTGATGAACAGAAGCAACTGGGTCAAGTATCAAATCGCTCAGAGTTTAACCAGTTAGTAACCTTCAGATTATGAAGCAGGTATTTCGTATTACAAAAATATCATCAGATCAAACGTCTGCTGAAACCAACTTTAATTATTTATTTTATATGATATTGCTACTACTTTGAAGTCAATTAAAAATCTAATTATTTCAGAATTACTTTAATGTTACAAAATAAATTATAAATAGCTTCAGATGGTTGATAACAGAAATAAATTTGAAATAAAATAGAAAAAATCTATGTATAAACATAATAACACAATAAAAATACGTATAAAATAGGAAATATCCTACATTGACCTACAATGGTCTATCCGTAGGCCCGAGTTGTTTTTTATTAAAATAAAATTTATGTAAAAAAATTTATTTAAAAAATTTAAATTGTGCTAAAACAGTTCATATACGTGGAAAAAGTAAAAAGGTAAAGATAGAATATAAATTAAGAAATAAATAAAGTTACATCCATGATATTTTAATAATTTTAAATTATATTCTAATATGACTTAGAACAAAGGTTTTATTGTGAGTTTTAGATAGAAATTTTTAATATCCAGTTAAAGAATATTCTCGTTTAAAAAGGTTTTTAATATTTCTGCGCACTCTACGTTCTACTCTTTATTCATTGTAAATTTAAACTTATAACATTAATATATTTTGAGACTACTCCGTACTTTGGTCTTGAAAAAGAATGAGTCCTTAGAGTAGAGACTCAATTTTCTTTTCCACAAAAACCGGAATCATTTTGTAGAATTGAAATAGAACTGAAGATACGTGACCAGTTTCCATGCATATTTCACTACGTCTCGTGTTATGTTACTTCCAAACCTGTCGAGCAAAATATGTAAAGTTTGTTCTAGCTTGAATAAAATATCAAATGACTACGTAGACTTACGTTACCACGACCGGCTAAACGTATGTCTCAGTCGTGGTTAAGTGTAAATAAACGTGAAACAATTTAAAGTAATTTAGATTTTATTCAGTGTTTTATGTAAGGGTCTTCAAACGTATGCTTTCGCGGCCGGTGTCTACAATGTCAAGTTGTTTTTTGGCGTCAACTGCGTCGTCATTTACAATAGTTTATATTGCCAAAAGTTTCGCCCCTGCTGTGAAGTGGTATACTCAGTGGCTAGGCTGAACTGACTTTGCACGAATATAGGTGACAAATGGTCACGTACCTTCAGCAAAGCCAAGTTAGCCTGGCCACTGAATGCCACTTCAGTTGATTTTTGACATCATTTCACTGTTGAAATGATGTCAAAAATTAATATTAACAAGACTACAAAATCGATTATTGAAGATATATTTCAATAATCTAATCTACCAATTCCTTGAATAGTTGAATAATTTTGAAAGCTTTATGATATGGAGGATAAAAATAACCTATTGTTAGGCCGACTATAATAAGAGGAATATATCTTAAATATTATCTGTAAAATATTTTTTTTAGATTATAAAATACATACATTTTTAAGTTGATTTTTTACATATTATTTTATTGTGAAAAAGTGCTGTGAAGTGGCACTCAGTGGATATGGCTTTGCTTGTATAGTCTTTGTAATATATTCGTGCAAAGTCAGTTGTAGCGATGAGTGGATTTCTCTCTTGTGTGGATTAACGTCCGCACTATTGAATACTACGTTAATCCACAAAGCCTATCATCATAATTAGACCAATTCGTAATTCAGATGCCGTGATTCGGATTTCACATTAAACTTTAAGTCCATTAGTTACCATTGACTATTGGGCTATTAATTAACAGTCCTGTCTAAGGAATATGTCAGCCTTAGTCAGTAACAAGACTACAAGATAGCGCCACAATCATCCTACACGCAATCCTCATTCATACTTTGTTTACATTTAAATTGTAGTATGGTTGCTATTTCAATGATCTAATCCAATCTAATCAATGGTAAAATAGTTATGACGTGTTAATTCATTGAGTGTTGGATATATTTATCACTACGGAAGAAACACAAAGGTGTAAAAGAGATTGTAAAAACAAAATTGTATCAGTATATAAAAAAATATTTGTTTACATTCTACATTAAATTCATTAAAAATAGATAAACAAATTACTATTAGTAATCAATTAAAGGAAAAGCTACAATAAACAATATTAAGGAAATAAAATTGATATTCACTCATTTAATTCTAAAATTTATGTTCCAAATATATTTACCAGACTTTCACAAGAGCATTCACTGAACCGTCCTTATATGAGGGTTGCTCAGTTGAAGCTCTTACAGCTGATGTTTACCTCAGCAATCAGCTGTTCAAACAGCGCGACAGCGCCTAAGGTGGTAGGAAATTGAACATCGAGATAGAAACACAATATTCGTAATTTTTACTAAGAAAGGATTTGGTATGGATTCCTGGCTTGTTTTTCTGTAGTTATCGAGTCTCTACTCTAAGGACTCATTCTTTTTCAAGACCAAAGTACGGAGTAGTCTCAAAATATATTAATGTTATAAAATTTAAATTTACAATGAATAAAGAGTAGAATGTAGAGTGCGTAGAAATATTAAAAAAAATTGAAGGAGAATATTCTTTAACTGGATATTAAAAATTTCTATCCAAGACTCACAATAAAACCTTTGTTCTAAGTCATATTTGAAAATAATTTAAAATTATTAAAATATCATGGATTACAAAATTGTTTTGACATATTTTAGAAATTTAAGTAAAAAAGAACTCTTGAGCACCAATTGGACGGTGGCGAAGTCCTGTAATCCAGCTACTTGGAGGCCACGAATTGTGGATAGTTGTGAACGATGATCGGTGGATGTGGTGTTCTCTTGTGTGGATTAACGTCCGCACTATTGAATACTACGTTAATCCACAAAGCATATCCTCATAATTAGACAAATTCGTAATTCAGAGGTCGTGGTTCGGATTCCACGTTAAACTGTAAGTCCATTAGTTGCCATCGGCTGTTGGGCTATTAATTAACAGTCCTGTCTAAGGAATATGTCAGCCTTAGTCAGTAACAAGACTACAAGATAGCGCCACAATCATCCTACACGCAATCCTCATTCATACTTTGTTTAAATTTAATTGTAGTATGGTTGCTATTTCAATGATCTAATCTAATCTAAAATAGTTATGACGTGTTAATTCATTGAGTGTTGGATATATTTATCACTACGGAAGAAACACAAAGGTGTAAAAGAGATTGTAAAAACAAAATTACATCAGTATTAAAAAAAGATTTGTTTATATTCTACATTAAATTCATTAAAAATAGATAAACAAATTACTGTTAGTTATAAATTAAAGGAAAAGCCACAATAAACAATATTAAGGAAATAAAATTGTTATTCACTCATTTAATTCTTAAATTTATATTCCAAATATATTTACCAGACTTTCACAAGAGCATTCACTGAACCGTCCTTATATGAAGGTTGCTCAGTTGAAGCTCTTACAGCTGATGTTTACCTCAGCAATCAGCTGTTCAAACAGCGCGACAGCGCCTAAGGTGGTAGGAAATTGAACATCGAGATAGAAACACAATATTCGTAATTTTTACGAAGAAAGGATTTGGTATGGATTCCTGGCTTGTTTTTCTGTAGCTATCTCACTCAATGATTTTGAAATAATTACAATTTCACGCATTAATTTTATGTAAGTATAGACTTTGATTACAATATGATAATAATATAAATGTCTCTTAGGCTTTTGCATGTACTAACTAAACTTAGCTTTTGCGTAACTAAACTAGTGAAACGCTAATAATATTATAGGTTAAAAAATATAGTTGTTCAAAGAATTTAAATTATTAAAGTACAAGATAATATACAAGATACAAATTTACGTATCTCACATAAGTAACAAAAATTAATAGTTACGATATCAGCTGTGTTTGAGAGCTTCATACGATATGGAGGTTAAGAATTATTAATTTTCCACTCATATTTACTAAGCTGTTACAACTTAATTAGGCTATGTAAATGTTATCTGAATAGAGCAAATTTTATCGAATCGTTTAGATATTGATATGCCTTAGTTTTGGGGGGTGTTGGCAATCCGTCAGACCAAAATTTGAAACGATGACGTCATGTGGTTAGTGTCGTCATCTACTTATAAGAGCAGCTGATTAGAGGAACTGAAAACATCTGTTTTGACAAATCCACGATCTAAGCTAAGCTATTTACCAAAAGGAATTAAATAAACATATTCAATTATAAAATATGATTCTTTAAAAACTGCATGGCTTCTTTACTAGGTATTGGGGTTTCTGCTGAACCAAGGCCTGGTGTATGAGGTTGCAGGTCTGCATCCTGCACACGCCGGGACATTTCATCCTTGATAATGCTGTTACCGTATGCAGAAAGAAAGTAACTAAGCACCGACAACACGAGTGACTGAGCCAGCTGCAGCTTTGCTGCCTCTGGTAGGATGTTCCTGTATCAGTACAGACCTTGCAGCCTTCCCAACGCCACCTGGGAAACATGAGTGATATGGTCAGAAAAGGTGAGGCCACTGTCAAGTACCACGCCCAAGGTTTTGACAGAGTCACTCATCAAATTTTCGCCTTCAACTTTAACGTGCATGTCTCGGTTTGCGGATACTCCGGTGTGTAGAAGCAGCTTTCCCTCTGAAATGCCTCCAAAACTAACACTTAACAAAGATAGATTTTGCTCGTGTTTTAAAACACAAATTGAATTTGAAATGAATATGTCTAAGCTCTGGGGGTAGGGATGTTAGCATATTGGAACGTAAAAAGTGTAGTGGAAATGTTATTCTCATTACACTTCACTTTTAGAAATATCCATTAGTAAATACAGTGATTTTCTTCAACTTTATACATTTGTAAAACCATGCATCAAAGGTTTAAAGGTGGCAACAATGAGTGTTAGTTAAATTTATGAGAATAAAAAATAAAGAACTGCTATTTCAATGTTCGTTTTCTTGAATAGTGTAGGTGTTAAAATCAATTAAATATAAGCAAAAACTCTAATAAAGCGTTTGTGGACATCCGGTATTATTAAAAAAATTAATAAACATCACTGAAAGAAAAATTCTTTTTGATTAGCTTATACATTTATTATTGCATAATAATATTAAAACTACGCTATTGATATTTGCTTTTATTAAACATTTTCGTTCCTATCATTTGATTGGAAAGTTTCATCAAACGATGTCAGAGCGGAGTAATACAAGCCAAGATATTTTAATTAAACCTGGACAGCGAAACCAACCTGATTGCTGTGATGATGACACACTTTACTGGGAAATGCTGCTATCTAAATGCAAATTACTTTATTGCCACATGTTTCTTGTCACTCAGAGAAAAAGTATTGAAAAGGTTAATTTACATTAGAATTCCTTACAGGAAGCTAAGTACGTTTAATTTTACAGAAATAATATCGCTTGTAATTTTTAGTGGATTACCTATAGTAATACGCATTCGCTGAATTTCGAATTTCGATGAAATTTAAAACCAATAAGTAAAGTACAGCCCAATCCGTTAGATGGCCTAGAGTGAGTTGCACCCAAAATTGGGGATTTTCACAAGTAATTTATTAAAAACTAAATTCTTCCATTTTCATTGTAATTAACCCAAAAAAATTAGTATTTTGAATCTTTGCTCTACGTCAATAGATTACTGAAACATGCAAATTAATAAACTCAGAACGCTGTTTTGGGAATTCCAATGTAAATCTTAAAGATAAGAAATTTTAATTTATATCTTGCTTATTATTGGATTAAACTTGAAACAACCTTGTATCCAGCTTCATTTACCGGGAGTGGCAGAACGGAATCCCAAGTTTGGATTACAGTATTCAGGATTTAGTTGGAGGGAGCAACAATGGTCTTAATATCCGCTGTTAACTTTATTTGCCACTACGATTTTGATCGGACAACACATTTAGCGATGCAAAAAGATTTTGTCATGGATATGTCTTGGCTCTGGGGGGGGGGGGGGTGTTGGCAATTTTTAAGATGGAAAACATGTAACAGGTTTCCATAGAAACTACCAGAGCTGTTGTATTGAATTTTTAATATAAATGAATAAGATCAGCTGTTTAGGTGAACTAAAACCATTCCCTTTAGACATATCCATGATCTAACCTATTTCCCACAGGGAAGTAAATACAAACATTTTTTTGCGTAACATTTTCACATTTTCTTATTCCGTGAAATATCCCAGTTTATAAAGTAAAGACGGTCGTGGGTTAAGAGGTTGCATAAAAGTGTTTTTGAGAAAGCAGAGACGAAGCAGCTCGGAGAGAACACCAGAACATGTTGAGTTGGTCAGTGTTTAAGAGCGGTTGTTGTGTAGTCAGTCACCTTCTCGTTCCACCAGGAGACTTGCCATCGCATCACGGATATCTGGCTGTACTTTGAGTCAAATTACGAAATAAGAATTATGTTTTCATCCTTAACCAACCATAACTATCCAGAGCTCGTATAATTGAGGAAGTCAACACCATTCCACGGGAAATGTATGTCCAAGCCTTTGAGAGCTTCAGAAAGCGTCTTTGATACAGCGCTTTGATACTGATTGCCAACATTTCCTATACATTATTTTAAAACAAAGTAAATACTATAGAAAACACAATTTGATGTAAACTATCAAAAACGTATGTGCTAAATAAAAAAAAACTTTAGAAATAGCTATCAGTGTAACAAGAGCTCAAACGATGTCAAATCGCACGAGAGGTTCATATGGAACTTCGAGGGCGGCCATGACAGTTTGCACTCGTATCACACACAGGATTTCAATAAAAAATTCATCAAGTTTATGTTTGATTTTCCAGTTTGGATAAATGTAAACATAACTTTTAGGTTGCTGGTAACCTCAGTTTCATTGGGCAAAACAGGAAGTTAGTGTTGTAGGAACGTCTACCGTCTATCAGCTGACTGAGCGCTTAGCGCATGCTACTGGTCAATTTCATATAGTTTTGGAGTGTTCCGCGCATGTGATTGGCCGGTTACTTATCCCCCCTAGGGTGGTAATGAAATCATATACACCCTAGTGCGGATATGTACTGCTTATACGTTGTAGGATAAATAAATATTGTTTAATTATTATAGCTTATTGAATAGTATATGCTAAAAACCCAGAATTATTTTGTTTCTCGTAGATCAAAATCTACTTAATTCCCAATGTTATTGTCACGGAGAAGCAAATTCATATCACTTCCTTAATTTTTTTGTAATACTTTGATAAAACTAGTTTTACAGCTGGTTCCACACATAGTTAAAGTATACTCATATTTATAAAAATACGTAAATTTAATACTATTTAATGCAAACAGTTTCCTGCCTGGAAAGTGAGTGAGGCTGATTCCTCACTTTCTACGTAATTCTTCTTAGGAGTAAATACATTAAATTGATATAACTTCCTTGTCTATAATAATGGTGGTATTTGGTATGCATCTTAATCTAGTGATCACGCTTGGTTCCTATCATGTCAAATCTCTATATATAAAATTGAATGCACCATGCCCTTTCACGGGAATCGAAGACCCCAGAGGAAGGGATAGTGCCAATGGGGCTTCGATGTCCAAGACCAAAGATTGGGATTGGTGGAGAAGCGTGGCCGGGGTAGCTGACGGGGAGAAGGGAAGTAGAAGGTGGAGAGTAGTCTGGGAAGAGGATCAAGGGAGAAAGGTCTTGGAAAGAGTGTCTGTTGGAAGCCCTGGATTGAGCAGGGGCGATATCTCAGAAGGCTAGTAGTAAGCACCTGTTAGGGCCCAACAACCTCTGTATTCTAACCTCACCTTCCGGTAAAATTCCCAGCTCCTTCCACATCCCCAAGACATCATTCCAACGTCGGCCTTGCCGGCCCGCGGACAGTCATATATTTCAATTCCAAACCTTTTACAGCCAACTATACACTACTATACGGCTACTAACTATACGGCCTTACTTACTTACTTCCAGGGCCATGCATATCTAAGTAGATACTTGGCCGCACAACAAAGCCCCTCCATATCTCTCGGTCTTCTGCATCTTCTTCTGCTGCTCCTATCCGCTCCAGATTCCACCATTTTTATCGTGGCCTTCCTCTTGGCCTTCTTCCTTCAGGATTCCTGATTAAAACTTGTTTTAGGTTGTTGTCTTCACTCCCTATAAGAATGTGCCTATCCCATCTAATCCTTCTAAATTTATACTCGCAAACTACACCTGTATCTTTATACAAATCTCTTAATTCCCTGTTGTGTCATTTCCTCCACTCTCCGTCTTCAAAAGTTGGCCCATAAATTTTTCTAAGACCTATACGGCCTACATACTTTAATTCATATAAAATACAAGTTTTGTATAAAATCCTTGGTCGTATTCAAAACATGTTCTACCAGGTGTCCAAGTATTATTTGGAACCAAAATATGAGATGGGGTCAAACGTGACAGGACTACCAATGGAAGAAGTTCCGACGCAACACAACGATTTCCTGCAAACTGAAATATTTATCCTTCCTTGTTTTTGACTTTTCAACGTAGCATAATAATATGTGAATTAATATATTTTTAAGTAGTAAAGTATGCCAAAATTATCTATGCACAAAATTGATTCCGATTTGAAAGTTTGCAGTGGAATTTCGACAACCAGACGAAATGGGGATTTTATGTTTTCATCCAAACTAGGAAAAATATTTCATAGTAATATTAGATTATTGCAGATAATAGAGTTTTTCTTTAAATTAATAAGCATTGTTATTTAATATTGTTAACTGTCATCATTATTTTAAGTAAAAATTGGTTACAAATAATGTTAAAACCTTTTTAATTATTTTTTAAATCTAATAATTTTCACATGAGAAATAATATTAAAGCTTGATACTCAGATGTTAGAAGTTGAATGTTAAATTTAACTTGATTCATTTTATTCTCAGAGCTTAGAAGGTGGGATCAAAAGTTGTAAGGTGAAACTTTTTTATGTAAATCGTATAATAAACTAAAATTTATCGTGTACGAAAATCTTAAGAAGTTTAAATTGTTATGGCTTGAAATGTTGATAGAATTAGAAGTATCGTGAAAGTAACCAAACTAAACAGGTTGATAAATGACTCTCGCCGTCATCTTGTGGTTTCAGTTCCCCAAGGCTTTTCGAAGTATCGGTTAGTTTAATTAATACTAAGCTGGAGTTTAAATTAAATGAGAAATCAATATATTCAGCAATTATTTATATTCATTTATCAACGGATTATATTTACGATAATGTTTCAACGTGTTTCACTAGGAAAAAGGAAACAAATTATAGAACCATATACTCAATAATCATACACGTTTATTGGTGTATAAAGATTAAGACATCTAGACAGAAAATACTTCTGATTTCGCGAATGAAGCTGCAACTTAATTTAAATCAGAGATTTTATAAAACGCAGCACTTTGGTCTTTGCTTCTCAAACGCTGGTGCGGGATAAAAATAAAATATTCAATAGACTTCTGTCGATATTTGTGTGTCAATCTGTCTTGATAAAAAAACTTCTCGTAATCCAATTCAAGTCTTCATTGAGTAAGACCTGTTGATATTAATTGCACTATAAGATTAGCATTTTTATACATCTTTATTATTCAGGAAGTAAATCATAAACATTTCATTGGATGATTAAAGACTGCAATATGTAAGGACAAATGCTGCAAAAATAAATGTAAATAAATTGATATTTGATAGTCCTTACCATTAAAAAACTAAAAAATAATAATGTAAGTTATTGACTGTTGCAAAGTTTTGTTTAGTGTAAACAGTATCAACCAATTTTTAAAAACAAAGAGCTCTAAGTTTTTTTATAAAATAATAAAATACTACAGAGTATAGTAATCCAAAACGTTGAAAACTGTGATGATTTTTCGAAAATAGATATTTCAGACCCCCAAAATAACGTTGCCTTATTGGAAAATAATATTTTAGATCTATTTTACGAATATATTGTTCTGTGTGCTAATATAGCTTTTTATAGCTTCACTACATAAATGAAAAATTGTATTTTCTAAATTGATATTACTTTTTTATATACTAGCGTACATGGCGCACAAAATCGTGCGCTCTCAAGGAGACAATCTGTCCACCAATAACTATGTTTAGAATCTAAGTTTAGATTTTCCCAACAGATTTTCATTTTGGTTATGTTTTGGTTTTGTGCAAATAAAATCTGGTGTATTATTGCCAGCTGTACGATGATGTCTTCATTAAACGAAAAAAGAAAGAACCATGTTTAACTGTCAGATTTGATTTTTTTATTTAACCACTTCCTTAAATAAACAGCTGATTTCTCGATCGTCGGTGTTTATATGGGGAAAATCGCGACTTTGACCCCATTATTTTCCATGACCACGGTGAATTTTCAAAATTTGTTTAATTGATGGCAAAACTACATGCTAAGACCTTTATAACGTCACCTTGGACATGGTGATTGGTAGCACCACCGCTCCAAAACAATTATCACAAAAATATGCCTAGTGTATTAAATATATAAGATGTTAGATTATGTAAAAAATAGGGGGGATTCCTTTTTTACGCTTTGATCCAGTTATACTTCTTTACAGTCTGTAACCTCCTTTAAATTTCTGGGTTATGGTTTTAAAAATCTTTTTTATGGCAACTTCATGTTGAAAAATTGCTTCGCTGGATTAATTCAGCCTTTTTTGCCGTTAAAATTCTGAAACCATCTTGTAACTTAGGGATTCTTATTGATGCATATCTGGGTTATTGTAAATGTTTTCTGAGATACGGAATTGCAATATGGAGGAACTGTCTGCTGAATAAGTTTGATTATTATTCAGAAAAAGATTTTGAGAGTTATTTTAGGGCTTTGCCCACCGCATCCTTGTAAAAGAACCCTCCAACATCATAAAGTACTCACTATGTATTCATTGTACATCCAGGATGTTTTGTTTGTAACGTTCAACAATATTTCATGTTATAGTAGAACTGGTGACTTTCATAGATTCAATACCATGCTGAGTTTTCCTCTTCATAGAACTTCAGCTTCTGATAAAGTACCACTCTATTCTGGAGCAAGGTTCTTTAACAGGTTGCCAATGGAAATAAGGGAGATTCATTCTTTAGCCTCGTTCAAACGTGTTTTAAGATCATGGCTAATTAGGAAGGCATTTTATTCCATTGATGAGTTTTTAACTATATAATTATTTCTCTCTCATTATTATATCATTCATTTTCATTTTATCTCAAGTTATCTTTGACATTTTTGGAAATACTATTTTTGTTCGTTCATTATTTTGTATTGTAAATACATATATAGATATTAAGAAAGTATAATGACGATTAACCAAATTTATAACATTTTGGTTTAACAAATATTATGTGAAAATAAAGAATTTGAATTTGAGGGTACCTTAATTTCTGAAAAAAGAAATAACCATTCAGACTCTGAAGGGTTGAAATAATTATAAAGTGATATTTATTTATTGTTATGTCAGTACCATTTTTAGCAATAGAAACAATTTTTCTTGAAACTAAGTAACGTGCTATAATTTCTTAAACATGACATTCTCGACTTAACTAAAAGAACTAAAGTTAATGTCCTGTCTTTTGGTATCACTCAAAATTAAAACAATAGATAGTATTAATATTTCTTAATGGAGTTTAAACCAAAATAGTTTTAGTAATTATATAAAAGGGAACCTAGTTGAAGTTTAAATATTTTCTGGTTCTAGAGCATAACTATATATTTATTTTCTTTAATTCATACATCGCAATGTGAGTCAAAATTAGAATATAAATTAAATACACCCATGGTTCAGAACAAAGTTGGACTATTGTACTGGAAAACCCATAGATGGAAGGAATACGTTCACAATTTATAGACCCGTTGTGAAACCAATGCCTTCGAATATCTTAAAAGTACCGCTGTATAAATATTTAGTTAGGTAAGGGCTGCCACTCGGCGTTATGGAGAGGGGTTGTCACCTTCCCTGGGAGGAGCTCTGGTGGACTACAATAGTCACACGAGCCATGCACATAGCTAGCTATACATACTTAAACCACACACCTTTCCCTCACTACATAAGTATACACATAATATACAAATAGGTTGAAATTAGTACCACTCACAAGTACTTGACTGGGACGGTGGCGACGTCCTGTAATCCAGCTACTTGGAGGTCACGAATTGTGGATAGTTATGAGCGATGGTCGGTGGATGTAGCGTTCTCTTGTGTGGATTAACGTCCGCACTATTGAATACTACGTTAATCCGCAAATACCATTCTCATAATTAGACCAGTTCGTAATTCAGAGGCCGTGGTTCGGATTCCACGTTAAACTGTAGGTCCCTTAATGACATCGACTGTTGGGCTATTAATTAACAGTCCTGTCTAAGGAACATGTCAGCCTTAGTCAGTAACAAGAGTACAAGATCGCGCCACATTCATCCCACAATCATGTCTCATTCATACTTGGCTTAAAATACCTACCTGGGTAGGTCGTCATTTCGAATGGTAATCTAATCTAATCTACTGGGTAGCTGTCCCTTTTTCAGGAACAATTTTCATACACATCAATACATCACGATAAGCGAAAATCTCACACAAGGTAACATCATTATTCTAACAGCTGATAAATTTTAAACTGCATCAATATTTTAATGCATGTAAAACGTGATGAGGAAACGGTTCTTGAGATGAATTGGACCCGGTGACGTCAAAACTTGATTGTGGTTCAGTTGGCAAACAGTTGGATGACGTGGCAACATTGCGGCAACACGGTTGTCATAGTTGGCCTACCCAACCCAGTGCTCAGGGCATTCGGCAAACACCACCTTCATTAGCTGCCACCACTCTCTATGTTGATATTTGGGATTACCTACTACATTTCTCTAGCGTTTATGACCGTGAATACTGTTCAAAGGTTGTTTTAATTTAGTTTTCTAGTAGATAACAATGTTTGAGTTTTAAATAAAAGTGCAATACAATATTCATTACCTCCTTTTTCCCCTCCTATGTGCAAGTTCTTTGTTCCTTATGGATAACCACATTTATTTTCATTATTGAAACACTGTATTGACAATGAACCAATAGAATAGAACCAGAATAAAAAAAATTAATACTGAATCTAATGTTTAAGTATTAAAAAACTCAGAAATCGGTTTAAAATACATAGTTTGACAATTATAGAATATAGAACAACAACAATACACAACTAATGTACAAGAATGTAGAAATTGTTGACTTTAAAATATATAAAGCAACTTTTATAACCTAATTTTAGCATATTCAACCAGCTGGTTATTAGATGCTAAGGTTAAGTTACAGTACAAGAAATCAGCTGGTTAATAGAAAATGATTTGCATTTAAGTTTATTACTGCATTTGATTTACGTTTTATTTTAAAATGGATGTATTTATTTTCCTTTGGGGAATCTAACACGTTTTCAATTTTACAGTTCTCCTCTAAACAGCTATCCTAATAACTATATGACGTCTTTGGGGGGCTGTAGAAAATATTACATACATTTTTTATATATCCGTGTAAAAATTTTACGAAAAATCTGACATCGACAGAAATATATATGTTTTAAACCTAGCGAAACCTTTTGTTTCAGAAGAACCTTTTTTAAGAATAAAACTAAACAATAAATAATTATATATTCCTTCGACTGTAGATGAGTAGTATGTGTGTTCGAATGATTTACTTTTGTCACTATGGTAAAACACATTATTAACGAAATTGTACCATTAAACGAAATGTTGAAATGTCTACAGTTCACCGTATATTTGCTGTTAAGGCGACGGCAATCAAAAGTAGTTACAATCTAAAAGTTATTATGTGGAATCTCTACTGGGCTGCTGGTTCGGGTTCAAATCCACTCGTTAAGCAAATTTTTGTTGTCAGTTTTGATTGGCTGATCTACACGTAGGGGGTTTTTGGAGTTCGTAAAAACATTGTATGAATTTAAGCCTACTAGTATTCATCAGTTAAAAAGTTAAATATTATGAATTAAGTACATTACATAGAGATGGAGAAGCAATATACGGAGCGTATTCAAATAATCCTTTCAAGGACCGTGACAAGATATTACACTGTTCTCGGATGTCATCACATACGATGAAGAGATATCAGGTTTCTCACAGTTTACATAAGAAGCAATATGGATATGCCTTTAAGCTAACTCACAAGACTCTCTTAGGTTTGGCCACAAATCGTGCAAGACACTGACTATAGATTTTGAAGTTTGTTATTTTGAATAATTATATTATTGTTACGAATTGACGATTACGAATCTTTACTGTAGTGTTTGATTAAATACCCACCGTTAATTCTTGTCACCAGTGAGGACTCGTCTGGGTTCCAGGTTTTAACTTTAAGATATTAAAAATGAAGCACATATACAGACTCTGTTAGTCGTTCGTGATTTCACAAACAGAAGACCTCTTTTAGGCAATACTAAATAATGATATTGGTAAATGAATTTGTTGGTCTTTTTAAGTTAAGTACATAACCTATGTCAAGAATTTTTTACCACACACAAAAGCCGTCATCAAAAAAAGCATATAAACTAGACAAATTGGCCGGATCGATACCAAATATAACCTAAAAATTGTCAATTGTATTTAATTTAGTGTAACTCATAGGAACCAGTACTCTTTTTCAAGAAAAATTGGGGGAAACATCTGGTTCCCCTTCAAAAAAATAAAATACTACAGTAAAATATTGAATTATACGGTATCGGTGTTCTTGTTTCTGTACGATAACTGAAAATATAACTGAATAGCCTGAGTGGCTGAATTGAACATACATTTATGTGGACGAATGGATATTTAAACAGAAACAACATTACCCTTAAATCGTTTTTAGCTTCAGGTATTTATCAGGACAAAGCTAAAGCTACTTGTTGAAGCAATATCCGGGTTGAAGTGTCTCTTCCGGTCATCCTGGTATCCGTTCTTCGTCCTCAACTTGGCAATATATATCCTGATGTTTATTTTATTGCGAATGTTCACCATCCCACTTTGTTAATTGTTTCGAAATGTTCTTTGTGATTATTTACTTTATATGTATGTGCCATGGGATATATTATTACTATACCTGAAAATATATATCCACTCAAGTAGATATTTTAAGCCAAGTATGAATGAGAAATGAGTGTAAGATGATTATGGTAGAATCTGATTACTGACTAAGGCTAAGGTCTAAGGTTCCTTAGACGGGACTGTTAATTAATATCCCAACAACCAATAACATCTAAGGGACCTATAGTTTAGCGGGGCATCCGAACCCCTTTTGCTTCTGAAATACGAAGTGGTATAATTATTATGAGGATAGTCTTTGCGTTTGAACCTAAACTTAACTCCGCATCCGAGCTAGTGGGTGACACAGGATATCGTGCGCTCAGAACGAGAGCTGGAGCACAACTGTCGTGCTGTTGTGGTTATTTGTTGAGTTATCAATATAGTTTTTGTGTTGTGCATGAAATATGAGTATAGTATTATTGACAACATGATATAATAATATCTGTACCTTTAAACATTCTATTTTTAATGTAAATTATTAGGTAATCACTTGAAAACGGAAGGAGTTTCTCCACCTCCAGAAACTACTATAACATTGCGGATTTTTCAAATAATGTAAATTCACTCATTGTCCATCCAATCTGGGATGGTGGCGTCATCCTGTAATCCAGCTACTTGGAAGTCACGAATTGTGGATAGTTATAAGCGATGGTCGGTGGGTGTAGTGTTCTCTTGTGTGGATTAACGTCCGCGCAATTGAATACTACGTTAATCTGCAAAGACCACCCTCATAATTAGACCGATTCGTAATTCAGAGGCCGTGGTTCGGATTCCACGTTAAACTGCAGGTCCCTTAGTTGTTGCCATCGGCTGTTGGGCTATTAATTAACAGTCCTGTCTAAGGAACATGTCAGCCTTAGTCAGTAACAAGACTACAAGATCGCGCCACAAACATCCTACATTCATTTCTCATTCATACTTGGCTTAAAATACCTACCTGGGTAGGTTGCCATTTCAATAATCTAAGTATCTAAGTAAAACCTAAGAAATTTATTGATTTATGAATATTTGAAAAATATATACGAGTATAATTTCATAAGCGGTCTAACCAATAAGAATATACTTTAACTATGAAAACCTGTCGTATGAGACTCATATGAATGGAACACGTAATTTGGGCAAAGGATACGAATTAAAATAATCAGAAATACAATAGAATGTCACGATGTAGAATATATATCTTAGTCACTTTTGCCGCCAAAACTCCAGCTCAGCTGATGCATAAAACATCAGCTGTCACAACCACTTAAGCAGCCGCACCGATCATCTCTCATATTTTGTTTCCAAGGTGCTTACATAGTCCGCGCATTATTCACAATACTTATACGAATAAGATTTTATTTATTTAATTTAAATTATTTACTAGAACAAACTGTTTTTACCACAGAGTTGCGAAAAAGTTCGATTAAAATTGACGGATGAACTAGGGATGTTAATTTTAACCTTACAATGAATCAGCTACTTTTCAATTGTAGGTAAACAGTATCAGCTTGGTTGAGGTTGCTTCAAAAAGAATATAAATGGATGTTCTAATTCATTTCAATTGAAAAAAGCTGATATGTTACAATAAAACAAACAAAGTGAGTAAAACAAATATTGTTAGGGAAATAGTTGTTTTCCATACACGTGTTGAGGTCAAAAAGATGTACTCGTATTTTCCGTCATAGGTCGAAAAATAAATCAACTTGTATAAGCATGAATTATTCTTAGGAAAATAATTAACTCTTCAAGTGCTATGACTTTTTCATTTTTATGAAACTCTTCTTAAAATACCAAGTATACACAAAAATACTAAACATGCCTCCCCTTATAACCACTAACCATAAAAGAAAAACTGGTGTCCACTTCAATTCCAATTAAGCCTACAAATGCCGTTAATGTCCATCCAAACCGGTCACCGTTCATTTAAGTTGGGCCCTCCACTCCACTATACCACACATTTTCAAGCCGAATTGCGATTGCTCATGGTTGGCATTCGAGCCCTAGCACTTCCGAATACACTCGTCAGCACAGTGCTCTAACCGGTCCAGCCACCAGTGCATAGGAGTAGAAAGTGCTTACTTGGCTATAAAAGCATACTCTAGCGGGAAAATAACGAACTCAAGCGTCAGAACAGGAACTACACGAGTAGTTTCATGTATTAGCTCGGAGATGGCAGCACCGTGACGGTAATTGTTGACTTCGATAGCGCTATACAATTTCACCTCTCTGACATCTCACAGTGAGATGTTAGCACTTGGAGGGTTAAAGAATCTGTGTCAGCTGTTCGTTTGAAAGAGCAAGTAAAAGGTGAAAGCCATTTGACTAGAGCTGTAAAGAATAAATAAACCAATACTATAATACGGGCAAGGTTTGTATATTTGCAGAAGAATCTCGATAACGGATTTAACGAATTTCTTTAAATTTTGGATATAAGTAACTTCCGAGTAGAAAATAACTTCTAGATAGGTTTAGGTCCAGAGATATCGCAATTTTCTTGTAATATTAAGTTTAAACTCTATGAAAATAACACTAAGCTTATGGTGAGTCAAATATAAACGATACAAATCAAAACATCTTTTTATAACCGTTTCACAGTTGTTGATTGAAGATGGTGGTGAACAATATGTGAATAGAGGTTTTGCATAAATATTTATTTTATGTTGTAATAAATTAAAAATTATCAAATTAGTAAACAATTTGTAAAAACCAAAGTGTAAAATAACTGTTCGAAATCTTTCCGAAATCTAATTTCCGAAATATTTCGTGTTTTGAAAGAAACTCTATTTAATGTATTGCTTGAAGCCTCTGTTACAAACCAATTGTGTAAATTAAATTTCTCTTTTGGTTTTCAATCCTCATTCCGTTTCTAATACAAGTGGTTTATCATTGATCACAGGCTAGTTATAACTGTATGGGTGATAAATATATAGTATATTATGATCAGCTAGAACAACCGAGGTTGGCTAAAACACCTTAAACGACATTTGATTTTATAAGACGCGGTAGCTCATTGCTAGCGCGGAGGATTCACGTGCGGAAAGTAATGAGATCGAATCCGTCCGGGGAAGCTGTTTTATTGTTCAGATTTTATGCAATTTAATAAAAAAGTGTTTATTCTATATTAATTAAGGTGTATTAAATAGGTTTTACGTAAACCATATAACTGTGTTTACATTGAGAAATTGATATGTTTTAATTTTGCTAATTAACTTATATAATACATGTCTCATTCCATCCGAGCAAAGCTCGGTTACTGTAATGCAACTCGTAGAAAGATGAAAAATATTGTTCATCATTCAGATCAAAAGTCTTCGTGACAAAATGTAAAACTTTATTATTAAAATAAATAGTTTATCATTTAATGTGAAAATTGTGAATTAGAGACTCTCATGACCAATAATGTTACTAAAGTATTCCATGACATGAGAAAATAGAAAAAGAGTTTTTGGAAAAGCCACCACAACCAGCTGTGAGTTAAAGGCAACTGATGTCGAACCAGTTTTATTGCACCATGTGCGATGTAATCCAACCACATTGGTCGTTGATATTGGAAACATTCTACGTTCCAACGTCAACTCTTGTTGCATTTTAATTTTGGCTAGTACATGTAAACTAAAAATGAAAAAATGTTGACAGATTTTTGTATACCTTAAAATAAATTTAATATAAAGACAACAAAAAATAAAGTATTCGGTCCTAAGTATGAAAAAGATACATTTAACTTTTTTTACATTCTAAGATTTAAAACTAATTTCTATTTTTACACTTTTCAGATTTAGCAACTTCTAATTACATAATTTCTTAAAAATTTTTAATTTGATATGAATAACAACATATTATTTACTAAAATGAAGAATTAGCAAGATGTAAAATATTGTGTTTACTTTAATAATATTATACTAATTTGAGAACTATAATATTTGACTAAATTTTAATTTAGCAGTTATAAAAGCCATATGAAATTAAAAAAACATGGAAGTAATTTTATTGACACCTTGGTTTCTTTTCATATTCTTCTATGGATTTAATCTTGCACGTGGTTTCTGAATAGGGTTTTTTCGTTAAGATACAAATAACTTATAAAACTGAAAATATCCTATCCGATTTAACATTGACTATTGCCTGGTATAATATTTAAAACGAGATTATGAATAATTCAGGATTACAGAGAGTTACATTTATTACCCATTTAGGTTTATTTTGGACAAAGAAAAGTAGTTAAAAAAGTCGAAACAAACAGAAAGGCGTTACATTTCTTTAAATTTAATTTCTTAAATTGAATATAAATATAATCGACCCTATTCCGTTAATTCACTCACCACCACCAGATTTTTACATTAGGATTCCATTAATTTACCACCAATACTATTTAGACTTAAAGTAGGTTTAATATCAAACATTTTGGAGTATAAATTATTAGAGGACTTTTAGGTTAGGTTAGGTTAGGTTGGGTTGGGTTAGGTTAGGTTAGGTTGGGTTAGGTTAGGTTAGGTTAGGTTAGGTTGGGTTAGGTTAGGTTGGGTTGGGTTGAGTTAGGTTAGGTTGGGTTGGGTTGAGTTAGGTTAGGTTAGGTTGGGTTAGGTTAGGTTAGGTTAGGTTGGTTTGGGTTGGGTTAGGTTAGGTTAGGTTGGGTTGGGTTGGTTTGGGTTGGGTTAGGTTAGGTCATCTAAGCGATAAGACTTTTTACAATCCTACAGATAAAACCCTAACGAATCACTTCTAAATACTTATGACGACATGTTTTCCTGTTTTGTAATATTGCAAGTGGTATTGAACTAACGGAATCAGCCAAAAAAGTATTTGTGAAATTAACGGAAAAGATCCAAATAATCCATACATTTACATTTGTAAGATTTTTAAATATTTTTCGGATTCAAATATAAACATATAAAACCATCGAGGTAGTTTTATAAAAATATCAACACACGTCCTCATTTTTCCTATACAGCTCTGTTTTATATGCGCCTGTCTAGAGATGGAGATTGCCTTTATTTGAAAGAAACCGCATTTGAGACACACTGAATTTCACAAGTGCTGACATGTCAAGGAATATACACCACTAACAAGCTATCTCTAAACGATATCTACCAGCTACGAACTGAATAACGACATTCCTATTCCTAAGAGTATATCTACCTTACCAGATAATTGTTCCTGGACTATATACAAGGTGTGGCAGATAAACCTGACGATTTTTAAGTCATTATAACTCCAGTATCTGTAAACATTTTTTAACATTTATTATACTTTACGATTCTCAAAAACATCCAATTTCATACAAAACTATCCTTTTATCATTTTTTGAAAACAGAACACTTACAGATTTAAATTTAAAAATCACGTCACTCAGGTAGTGATTATTTTATATACATGTTGTATACAAAAATTAACAGCTGTCATAAACAATTTGAAAATTTCTCAAACTGTAATTTGTTCATATAATATAAATATCACTAATTAGCTAATTGTAGTATATGAAGCAAACATATACTGTGCAATATGAAAAGTTTAAATAACCAATTTAATATTTTTCAGATTTTTGGGAATTATGTATTATGATTAAAAATCAAATGTTTATACATATTAGGTTTATTATAATAATCAACTGTTGTAGGCCTTTATTTTTTTATATTTTCTTTTTGCTATCTTAGATATATAAATGGTTGATATTGTGTATTATTAACAAATATTTTATTTTTTGCACTGCGTGTGCGCGCGCGTGTGTTTTCGCGTGTGCTTGTTAAAGTGTGTTTACAAGTTTACAAAGGTTATAAAATGATCAAAGGTACTCTGGTATAGTCTGTCTCTATTTTTCATATATGTTTTAATGTTTTAAGTCCACACGAATACACTCAACTTGTAAAAAAATATTTCGGCTTAAAATGCCGGGATAGGTAGAAAATTCAGAAAGGTAAAAATAATTATACTATATTTTATATTTATTTGTCAGCGAATTTAAACCTAAGTCTGTTTTGTGCATCGCTGTGAGGCACGACGTGTAACACTAGTCGTGATATAAATGTCCTTAATAAAATAATAAAATATTTGCAACTATGAATGAGCTATCCTTTGAAGCAGAGGACGTGAAATTTGATTTGGTCTTTGACTGGTCTTTTCTGAGGGTAGCTAGTATCAGAGCAAACCTCCTCGCACGGCAACCAGGTTAGGCCAGTTAACAAGGTTAGCCGGGCTACGCTCTTTCTCCATTTATTTTGTATTTTAAACGACTCGGTAAAACGTAAAGCGATTATATTCTCAAACGGTCTGAAAAGGTTGTAAACGAGTTTTTACAAAAAAATTAAAAGGACACCTAAAAAATTTTTACAACCTTTTTTCATTTCAAACTGTGTCTAAGAGGAAGTGAACTATTATTTGATATGTAGACTAGCTTCCCGTAATAAATTTGGAAGACGACTAATAGATTTTAAACCGCAGTTAAATCTCAATATCTTTAATTACTATAAAATCAGAGTATGTACCTATATAATACACCCCATCATTTAAAATCAAATTAAATTTAAACTGTATAGACAAGTAGGTGAAGGTACTTTATAAATTAATTCTGTAATAATTTTCCAATATTTAAATCAGTTATTTATATAAGTTGATATATATAAATTTATGATTATTTAAAATGACAGGTGTATTTATTACATACTGTAAATCCACGTGTGGTTTAGGAATAACAAAAAGCTCCTACAGTTAAGATATAAAAGCTTCAAAAAGCTATTAAATTAAAAAAGCAATTCTAAGATCTAGCTGTATTTTTTTAATTTTTGTTTTTATTTTACACTTTATTTATCTTAACAGTAGTGAAGAGACACGACAACCAAATCAAATCGGGAAAGACATTATTTAGAAAGTTGTTCTCATTTAACTGTGAGAAATACTCAGAAACTTTACGATTCAATTTGTATTAATGGAATTTATGTTATTGTGATGAGATGTGAAGTCACTATTAGAAAAGGTTTGATTGAAGTGAACGTTTAAGGTTGAGTTGTAACAAAGTGCGCATTGAGCAGGTTTTATTATTTGTTAAAATCAAATTATTTTTCGGAAAACTTTGACGAGATTTTGTTGAGATCCTTATGAATGCTTAGGAACCTTTTTCAGTACAATTAATTAGTTATGGATTATATAAAAATCATCTGTTCACTTTGTTTATCTGTATAAGTTAAATTAGATTTACAGAATTAAACAAAAGAACAGCGGAACAGTGTTCCTGTAGCGCGTCAGCCATGTGGCCTTTTGCGCACCCCTGTTGAATGTCTCATGGACCTTCCAGGCTTAAAAGCCTGATGAACTGACCTAGTCTCCCGACCGGCTCCTCCTGGGGAAGGTGACAACCCCTCTCCATGACTCCGAGAGTGGCAGCTCTGACCTCGGTAAGCTTGGTGCAGTCATACAGAAGATGATCGGCAGTCTCCTCGGACAGCCCACACTTCCTGCAGATTGGGTCTCCAGAAAAAATGCCTTGTTCAACGTTACTGAAAGACAGACAGATATAAATTGAGATAAGAATAAATTCGACTTTTCTGTGCCATGAAACGTAAAAATAACAAAACATATCATAAATATAAGCAATTAACAGAAAAGACTCTAACTTTATTTATATAGAATTTTCGTGTTAGTTATTCCCATGATATAATTCTAGTTTTAATCCTCATATGTGTAGTTCAATTGTGTATAATCTCTATTACAGTCAGTGGTAAGCTAAAAAATCACATGTAAATAGACCCCAATATCATAAACACAAATAAATAATGAAAGCAAAACAGTAACAGAAATAGCAACAGCACACCCCGCAGTGACAATTAAGAACAAACATTGGAGTAATTGAATTACAGTAACTCAATCTATATAAATACGTTCTAGTTTTGTCCGTATATCACTTGTAATTTTTAAAACCCTGAAAAGCATTGGTTCTTCATCTCCGTAAAAATGAGATCTCTCACAGTTATGAAACCAGTTATCTTATTTTTACTTTCTCCCCTTATACATAGTATATGGATAAAGTATTGTTTTCGTCAAAATTTTCGAATTTGAGTTGAGGGTAGATATATCCGTTTTGGGGTCCCCTGAATCCAAAAAAAGTGGGTTTTGACGTGATGTCTGTCCGTCCGTGTGTCTGTGTGTGTGTGTGTGTGTGTGTGTGTGTGTGTGTGTGTGTGTGTGTGTGTGTGTGTGTGTGTGTGTCTGTATGTGTACAGTGCCACAGCCTACCCCGTTGGTCTGATTTAGATGAAATTTGGCATGTATATATATATTCACCGTATCTCCAGGTGTTTTTTCATTTTTTTGAATTTTTGATTTTTAAGGGTAGTTCACCCCTAAAAACCCTTAAAAAACGTGAAAAATCCAATTTTCTCAAAAACGGCACTAATGATTTTGATTAAAATTTGATAGCTTATAGTGCACAGAGTAATAAATAGTTTGACACCACCCGCATGTCTGTAAAAATGACGGTTCAAAAGTTATGGGCTTTTAAATGTCAAAAAAATTAATTTTTTTTATTTTCAGCGAAAACAATAAAAGTAAAGTATAACTTGATTGGTACCATTGAAACCAGCTTAAAAAACTAAACAAATTAGTATTTTGAATTGTTTGTCTACGACTAACGGTTCCAGAGAAAAGTTAAATTTACTGTTCACGATAAACGCAGTACGTTGTCTGAAAGCGCCCAATGTTATTCTTATGGAGAATATAAAAAAATCAATTTCTTCCTTACTTTCCAACCGTTTTCCATGAAACTTGGTATGAAGTGTAAGGTCAAATCACTGAACAAAACCAGCTCAAAAAAGCTTGGTATTACCGGGGGGGGGGTTCCCCCATGCAATTTGAACAATAAATTATTAAATGATATTTAGAATAACTTTGTAGAACATGATAGTTTTATTGTTTTATTATTGTCTTTTTTTAAATTTACTTAAGGGAGAAAGTATGTGTCAGTCCACTGGTACTGTTTATTACCTTTAGTAAAAAAATTTGCTTACTTGAACCACGCATTACTGAAATAAAACAATAGCCTCTCAAAACCTCAGTTTTTAACGATATTCGACAGATATTATTAGTTTACAGTAGATGTAATCTATAAATAAGTGGTTTAATAGAAAGGAAATCAGATATATAAAAATAAAAATTAATATTATTTTGTTTGGATTGATAATTGATTTTAAATTAATTGCAACATCATACAATATTAAAATGTTAATTCAACGTGCAACTCATTTTAATAACGATATAAATATTCTAATCTATTTATTTGTGTATTAATGCTTAGTAATTAAGCTGGGAATTAATTTTTCTTATTGTATTAACTTGTTAAGGATTTATTCCTTCTTTGAATAGAATTCCAGAATCCGTAAAAGGACGGCCATACTGCTATTTGTTAAAATGGGGTCGGACCCTTTGAAAAAATCTTTTATCGATATCATGTTTTTATTTTATTTTATCAGATACATATTTAGCTTTAATTTAAAACCATTTTAACAAGATGTGATCACCAGGAAAATTTGTATAGTTTTTTTGTAAAGCGCTGTATTGATTGATTTTTAACTAATGTCTGATTTAAAACACTTCTCCTGAAAAGTGAGTGTTTTTCAAATGTATTTTTTCTGAGGAACCATAAGAGATATCTCAATGACTTTGTAAAATTTTCGACCACCAAGTAATGGACTAAGCTGAGAGTAGGGTTTGTTAATATGTGTTTTTTATATAACATTTTATATAAAAAACGTGGTAAAAAAGTAAAGTTTAAAGTAAAATTATTAGCATAATGTAATTATATTACCCTAGTCTCTGTTTGAAGACAAAATTATGTATTAAAAAAATTAAAAATTAAGTCTGTAGCTTTTATGGTTTTTAAGAAAAACGTACATGAGGTTGTCAAATTTAACATAACATTTAACATTTAACAAGGGTCTGACTCCTCTTTTTAATCAAAATCAGGGTTAATTTGTTCTATTCGTGTCTTTTATACAAGAGAAAGAACGTTCAAAACTCTATTTAAACTGTCATGAAAAAAGATTAGCTTAAAACTCTTTCTATCTTATTAACTAAAGATCTCAGTGATTGCAAAAACATGTCGTGTCTAAGGAAATGATGAATCATATTACGACCCCCGCTGTGAGCCATTTTGAGTCAAATCTACTTCATCTCTTCACTATTCAACAGAATTCCATTAAAAGTTAGCTTCAGTTAAAAAATATTACTTTTTGTAAATGAGATATTTTATACACATGAAAATGTATCAATTTTATTACTATAATATACCGGATGTCCCACGAAGAGGTTTAAAACGTTTGTCTTTTCATCACTTAGTCATTTATGCAATGACCATCTTGGAACTTTACACAACTTATATAGTACGTTTGGAAAAATTTCAGCTCTCAAACCCTTGTAGGAACAAAATGGTGAAAAAATTGTGTTAAATTAAAAATTGTGTTTTAGGCTTTGTTAAATATTTTTTTCGTCAAATTCTTAAATTGAAATAAACAATTCATTTAAGCTTTCAGGAAGAGGGTAAGTTTAAGGGATTGGATAACTATTTTTGTAAAAATAAATATTTAAATGATGTTTTTTTATCAAAATTATAAGTTAATATGATGGTTGTGATCGTATGATGATGATGTATGATTGTTAATTAATAACATATATGATACTCGTGGTGTGTCACTAATGTACATCACAAGCTTCAGCAACCCGACACCAGACGGCGCGTCGTGTACCACTGATGTCGTTAGAACTACAGAGAAAGAGTTTTCTCAGAAAATACAATGCTGCTCTCTTGCAAAGATAGAAGAGGGTTTATTTTTGTTCGCTGACATTTCCACCGAGGTTTTCCACCACCAGTTGTTCACTTTAAGATCATTCACTATTGAAATATTTTTATTTATCATAGTTGTCCCCATTCCTCTATGATTATAACAAGTAAAATAATGCCAGAGAAATAGTTTTAAAAATCATCGAAGATTAATATATACAAGTATATAAACAAAAATCTGCCATAACAATTATGTTACCATCATTAATCTTATGACCGTGGGGGTTAAAAGAAAAGTATACTGATTTTAATATTCTTTGATATTAGATGCTGATTAAAAAAATTAATTTTCTTCCACCTATACGGGGGCGTAAGGGGGGAAATATTTTTTTCGTCACAATTTTTGAATTTAATGTTTTTTAGGAAACATCCGATTTGGTATCCCCTGAACCATAAAAGTAGTTTGCAAAGTTTTGTGCGTGTGTATGTGTGTACTATATATATATTATAGTACACATAACGAGAAAATGGTATTGTCACAACCTATACCATTAGACTGATTTAAATACAATTTGGTATGACGTGTTTATATACCGAATCTACGGGCGTTTTTCATTTTAATTAATTTTTTTAATCCCCTAAACTCTAAATAAAAAAACAAATGTCTTACAAATGGCTGTACCGATTTAGATTTCAGTTTTATGATTTACTAGCCAAAGTACCCGTTCCTCGCACGGGCTAAAAAGGCTGAAAGGTGTAGGCTCTACTGATATATTTAAGGTATTGTTAATTAATTCTTCATTGTTTACAAAATGACAAAACACGAGTGTGTACAACATTTCAAAGTAACATATGTCAAATATTGGGAGAGGATAAGGATTAATGTAATAGACAGTCGTCGGAAAAAGCTTAAAATCTACCATTCCGCTATTTCAAATAATTCACTAATTTCGATCCAGCAGTTTATCTGAAAAATCAACTTTATTTCTTCTTCTTCCCGAACTGTCAAAATATAGTGCAAACGGATGTTGTCATCAGAAAATGTAAACATTGAAACCTAGGACGGTCACGGCAGCTCTTTCTTCTTCTTCTCCTTCTTCTCGAACTGTCAAATTTTAGTATTCACAGCTGTTGACATTCAAGTAATTTTATGTTTTCATTCTCTAAAAATGTAAACATTGAAACTTAGGACGTTCACAGGGCGTAGCCCGAGAGGATTTTAAGGAAATGAGTATGCCTATGTGTTGCATGAGTTTAAGATCTACCTTTGCCTAAAATTTCAAACCGGTCGGTTCAGTATTTTTCGCATTCACTTGCCACAACAAACCCACAAACAAACCCACAAACCCACAAACAAACATACAGAAACCACCTCTTCTTTATAATATTATAGATAGATAGATAATGCATTGGGTCCCAAATAATACGATATGACCAACATATCTATCAAGAATCAAGGTTCAAAAGTAATCGGTTTTTAAATATCGAAAAAAATCGTAGGTTATTTAATAAGCTTAGTCTAAGGGTTTTGTGATGGGACTAAAATCGATAACAATAAGAGACCGTTGAATCGTTTATATATTTTATATTACTTAAAATCAACTAACCAAAACATTTCTAAATTGTTAGTTGTTGTACTAGGTTCATGTAATTGACATAACTTTCACTTTTCTTTTAACGAAAAATACATTTTGGTACAATTATCCAGAATTAACAATGAGATAAACGTAAATGGATCCTAAAATAGACATTGCCAAGTAGAGATGATCCTTTGATTACACATTTAATACCTTAAAATATTGTGTTTAAAAAAAGGTTATCCATCATTATCAAATTGTACTAAATTGTTATTTACAAAATTTCTCGATAACTAATTAGTCTTTTACCTATGTATAAATAAATATATATAGAAAACTAAATATAGATACTTTTGATTTAAGTGTTTGGCAGATAAAAATAAAGGTGAAATCTGCTAAACAACATTTAATGACAGACTATTCCTAATGTATAAATTATTTTATTGATTTTGTAGGATACTCAATTATCTATATTTTATAAATAAAATTAGAGGTTTATCTGTACATTGCTCAGAGTTATTAACTTTTTAGTTTTTTTACGTTTCGTACGTTAGAGAAGCCGAAACAAGTCTTATCTCAATTTGTGTCTGTTTGTCTGTGACGCTCCAGGAGGCATTTTACGCCGTCTTCTCCGAAAAATGGGAAAACTGATAACAATGAAACTTATTCCATGCATTCTCTACATTCCAGAGAAGGGTTTTCAATGCTTGAAATTGTCTGCCACCCCTTGAAAAGAAAATAACGAGCATTTAAAACACTACTTTTTACGCGATATTAGTCGCATTTTGCTTTCAGTTATCAATAAACCACCTACTGGTAATAATCAGCTGTCTTTGTAGTTTAAAGATTTAATAGAAAGAAAAACAAACAGCTATCAAATCAATATTAGTTAGTTTACATTGATAATTGAATTTAAACCTATTTCGAAATCATACAATATTAAAAAGCTATTTTAACTTATAACTAGTTATTATAATAATGGTTTAATTGTAAAGTAATGCCTGGTAATAAAGCTGGGTATTGATTTATTTTCTTTGTAAATTATTTCTTTCAGGATTACATTTTAGTATGTTAATCTTTTTTCTTTAAACTCAATCCTGCAACCCGTACAAAGGATCGGTTTACTACTAGTTATTTTATATAGATAATCTAATCAAGGATAATAATTATGTAACAATATTGCAGTCGTTATTACAAACATCGTGTAATAAATATAAACCAAACTAGTTTCAGATATAAGTATAATTATAAAATTTTCACAAGCAACTTTGATTAATACGTCCTTCTTAATTTAAGAGAAAGATATGGGTTTTATATTTTGCTAATTTTGAGATTCAACAATAATATATTCCGTATAGTCATCTATTGGTATATACTGAACTTACGACAAGACATTTTTACGCAATTATTAATATCATTATTATTATTTTTAAATATGCATACAATAATGCGAATGGTGAATGATTTATTGAAATTTTTAAACGGTTAACTTTCCATAAAAATATACTTAAATGAAAGTTCACTTTAATACATCTCACGATTTCCTTTTAATTCTAACAGACTGAAAAATGATGCAGATGATGTACTCTAAAACAACATCTCATTATTTTTCAACAATACATGACCTTTTCACCCAGGTAAACCGAAGTTTGTTCGGTGAACAAATTAAACTTCATTCTACGACTATCACGTTTCAGGGAACGTCAAGGAGTTTCAGATGTTTTGTGGATTTCAGTCAACTTTATTAAGCTCAGTCGTATCGTCCACAAATTAAAATTACCACAAAGTGATCTTTACCTCCTGTATTTACCGTAGATGGCGTTAATTCTATCCGTCATGATTGTAGAACTACTGACTTTATTTCGTAAATAAGCCTAGTAATATTATATTGTATAATTTTTCATTCAGCATTTTACATTACCTTTACCTTTCTCTACTCACCCTTACCTCATTACCTTACATCATCTTACCTCACCTTACCTCATATTAACTCACCTTATCTCACCTTACCATCTTACTTCCTTGGACATTCGAACCAGAAAAGGTTTTTGGCCTCACCAACAAAAGCTGCCTCCACTGTTACCAAATTATGCCTTTAATGCATGATTTTTAATTTTTTTGGAAAAAATATAAATGGGCTTTGAATGCCCTAAGATAAATGTAAAATATTAAACAATATGGTGTGCTATATTTCCAAGAAAAATAATAAAATTTTCATTTAAAAATTTAGATTTTTTATAAGTTATAATGATATATTATATTTACCTGAGCCTTTTTCTCGAAGATAACATCAATGGAAGAAGAGCAAATTTTTCAACTCCGAAATCTATATTTTGAACTATCTAATAACAATATAAAAATGATAAAATGAGCCATTGTTTCTGAGAAACTGATTTAGCTTTAATAACCTAACTTAAAAGTAAAAATAATGCATTTAAATGAAAGATAACTTTCTGTAGCCAGTAATACATGATGTGGCAGCAGAATGATACATAGAAGTTCGCAACATTACCACTAGAATGCGTTAGAATGTCATATAATGTTACTGTCCCCCATGAGTGACACCATGTATTAAAATTTTGATTAAACCTAAAAATGAAAATGTTTTAAAATATAAACTTTAAATGAAGAAATTATTTTTAAGGAATATAATGTACAAATAAGTACATAATACGTAAACATATTTAATCATACATTTATACAAACATTCAAAAATACAAAAGGGTACATTTATATACATAGAGAGTTTACAAAGGGCAGATTTGGTAGGGCAGACATCAACATATAAACACATAATACTCATGGTAAAAAACATAACGTGTACCCGATAACCCGAACGATTGGTACTAATCTAACATGATACAATAACTAGACAACCTAACAGACCTTTTGCGAACAACAGTATGGACAGGGAGGTACGGCGACGAAGGAGGTAAGGGTGACGGTGGAGGGGGAACAATGTCTCAAGGTCACGAACAAAGACAAATAATGAGAAAATGAAACTCTTCTTTGAAATAGGATATGTGAAAACATTATTGTATTGTCATTTCCAGAATAAGAAAAGGAGCATACAGCGTCCATAGCTAATCTTTTATCCAGCCATTGTAAAGAAAGAATTCATGAGGATCGGAAGAAAGAAGGGGTCAGTCTAGGTCACCCAGGGAGGAAGAGGTATCAATTCCAAGTCCGTCCAGTTCCTTTGTCCTAGTGTCACAACCGAGTGCCAAATAACCAGACAATCATGACGCAGACACCAATCCATCCCATAGTGAACCAACCAAACCAAAAGGGAAGCTATTAACTTTGGATAGAAATGTTAAAATCTCATTTTGTTGTACCCAATTACGGCCTCTGAAGTACAATTAAACAGCTGTATATCTATTTAGGGACTAATATGAATATTTTTGTAATAAGTGAAATTATTCAGTCACTGACACGTAAGTTTTAGGTTGGTGAGATAAAGTGACGAACGTCCAAATCAAAAAGGATGAATCTATAGAACACATCTATGAGAAAACTGAAAAATATTAATTTCCTTTTAATCTTGTTTGATAAAGATTGTAAAAAAATATAAGAACATATACGGACATTCCCTTAGTTGCTTAAACGTGAAGTTGAGACATGTGTACCCCTTCATGAATGAAATAGGTGTTAATACCAACACAAAGTATCGTAAAACTTAAATTACATCACATATGTTAATAACGTAACAACAAAAGTTACTTAAAGAAAGATTGAATATACGAAATAAACATCGTTGAACTTATTAATGGAGTGTCAATTGTAATACATGGTGAAATACATTTAAGTATGTAATGAGTAAGGATAATAATGAAATGTATTTATAAGTAAAGCTTATACATCTAAATATTTATAAAGTTTAATAAATATACGTACACAGGGATATGTTTTGTTAGGGAATCAAACAGTGTAGAGGGATATTATTGACTTAGAAGCATCGTTTTAACCGGTATTGTTTATTCGGCCTCCACTTTAACCAACCTTGTTGTTCACATTATCCGGTATACTTTTTAGTTATTTTTCTATAGTAACTTATAGCTTTCATTAATACATAACCACACAAAAAATGTAATTTTCAACACATCTTCACTAAAATAGAATAATAATTATTATCTATATTTCGAATTTTTGTGGAGGTTTAAATTAATTGCTTAGTATAATTTCCGGTTAAAAGGAATGCTTCTGAAGTTGAGAACGTAAAATGGGCTATCAAAATCTTGAAATAACTAGTAAAATAATTTGTAATGCTTAAAAATACACACGGGCCGACTAAGGAGGAATCCAAAAACTTATAAAAATATCAATAACTGCAATTCCTTCTACAATGATACAGAAATATGTGCCAGCAGTCCATTCCGACCTGGAAGTATAATCAAGACTAGACTAGTTTGGTCCAGAACTACATACTTATCAGTCACTATGCCACTATTGCTACAGCTACTCTACACTATTGCTACTGTCGCGCTGTGTTGCTGTGGCTTTCTTGTGCGCCAATATAAGGGTTACGTCACGCTTTGGGCGTACACAGCGTCACCTCTAAACCGAAACATTAAAGGTGTAATTGACACTAAAAATTGCAACACAACTTATTAAATCTTTCGAAAATAACATACGTAGTTAATAAGATATTTAGTGAATCCACAAATTTTGCTTTTGGTAAACCGATTTTGTTTATTTCAGGCGGGAGAGGTGAGATCCATGACAGCCCAACTAAAGGTGATAAAATTAAAGCTCCCTTTCCAAGCACTCCGGTCGAACACCAGTGCCGAAGTTGCAGAAATGCAATTATGTACATCACAGACTATGTACAAAGGGCAATGACCAGAGAAGAAATGTCAAAAGATAACTTTTGTGTAGTATTATAACTGTGATGATTTTACTCTTCCGGTGTTTTCGAAATTGTATTTTGATAAAGTATTCATTCGAGATAAAATGTATTTTAAAACTTATAGGGAGAGTAGTATGATATTGATTCATCGTATTTTTTTAATCTCCAAATCACTGAGATTATAAAAATTTGGTTTAAACTACATTAACTGCGTAAGATTGAAGTAGTATCGAGTGGCTTCTAGTTTCAGCTCGATGTGGAATCACTGAAAAGTCATACAAAGGCTTGAGTTATTTCTTACTTAATACAAATGGTGGAACGTCATCATAAAGGAAGACATAATATACACATATAAACACGAGCCACATGGCAAACATACCACATTGTTACATATTACAATGTTTGTCGTTTGTATCGTGTTTAACCCTCCAAGTACTATGACTTTACTTAATTTTGCTATGCAACTCTTCTTTAAATACAAAGTATACAAAAAAAACACTAAACATACCCCCATATAATCAAAAACCATAAAAGCAAAGTGTCCACTGTAATCCCAATTAAGACTATAAATGTCGTTAACATCCACCCAAGCCAGTCACCGTTTATTAAAGGTGGGCCCTACACTCCACTATACCACACATTTCAAGCAAAATTGGAATCGCTCATGCTCAGGATTCTAACCCAATCCGATTGGCTTCAACCGTTGTACTCGTCGGCACAACGGTATAACCACTACACCAGAAGGACCACAGTCTGAGAAATCGCTTATTTGGCTATGAAAGCATACTTTAGCGGCAAACTAACGAACTCAAGCAGCAGAACAAGGAATTACACGAGTAGTTGCATGTTTTAGCTCGCAGATGGCAGCACCGTGACGGGAATTGTTGACTTCGATAGCGCTATACAATTGCAACTCGCTGACATCTCACAATGAGGTGTTAGCACTTGAAGGGGGAAATGTGTATTTTGTGTCTTTCTGTAGTGATATGACACCATTCGTAGGAAGTGAAAATATCTGCATGACGAGCTGCAACTAGTTACTATATTTAGCTTATTTAATCCCATGTAGATAATGTAATTTAAACCAGATTGTATGATATTACTATTGACGATGCAATAATGCTTTCTCCTGGAGAATCAATTATTATTCTTTTAATTGATGTTATAAAAATACTAATTTAGTACAAAAATGCTTCCAAAATGTAAACGAGAATCATTGAAACTATCTAATACTAACACACAGTTTTACAAATGTATTTAATTATTTAGACAAGAATTTGAAATTTTCTATAGAAAAGTAATGCGACTACCAGTTTAACATTGGCACAACATAGCTAAAAGTTACTGAATTTAGATACCAAAATTTCATTTATTACTCTACGAGTGCCCAGTGATACAAGATCTTTACTAAATCATTGCAAAGAAATACAAAATAAGTAGACTTGGTCATTTTTACCGACCTATGCAGCACAGCAATAGGATCTATGATCTTTTTAATCGTGCTTCACAATTATCTCATCTATTATCATTATCTTTTGACACTTTTTCCTATGGCCATTTGTAAATGGACAGTTGTAGTTAAGAAAATATCTTTATTCAAATTTTTTTATAACTGGAGAATATAACATATATAACTTGTCATCTTTATTAAATTGAGTTAGAATTAATGAATGCTCCAAAATGAAATGAAATTTCTAAAAATTTGTTACTTTTAAGGAAATTGGCTATAACTTTGAAGATATTTTCTTCCTACAAAATATTTAGACACACTTTTTAATAGCTAATTTG
Source organism: Nephotettix cincticeps (assembly GCA_023375725.1). Taxonomy (NCBI): domain Eukaryota; kingdom Metazoa; phylum Arthropoda; class Insecta; order Hemiptera; family Cicadellidae; genus Nephotettix; species Nephotettix cincticeps. The sequence continues at coordinate 5,680,037 of CM041785.1, forward strand.
CAAATTCATAAAATAATATAGTTTTGATATCATTAATCATTAATCCATTAACTCTTTATTAACTAAAAATTAACCTCAAAATGTGTTAAAGTATTGTCTAGGATGAAATGAGTCAAAAATCATATTTAAATCAATAACACACATTTTGTGAAATCAGGCTTATCTTATTAATAAAGTGTGTCATCGTACTTGAGAGCATTATACCAAAATATTTACATAATTTTTCTACATTTAATATCAATAGACGATGATTGTCCCAACAATCAATAATTGGAGTAGATAAATTTATCAAAATTTCCACAAATATATTTTATAAATACTGATATGACACCAAACATTGTGAATCACACCGATTACAAAATTGGTCGTAATATTTTTTATCATATATTCATCTGTATAATATGTTTTTTAATCATGTGAAAAAATTTTATCTCTAATCTGTCGTAAAATTAATTAAAATAAAAATGAAACACCGCATTTGTAAGCAATTAAAAATAACTACACTTGGAAATCTGGTGAAATTGTTTCTTTGGTCAACAAGATAACGTAAAAATCATATTTCGTCCCTTAGATTACAGAAGCTTTTTAATATTAAAATGCCAATTTTGAAAACTTTGAAAAAACCATAAAATGTGTTTAGTTTGAGGAGGTTTTGTATATATCTTCTTCTTTTTATATATCATACGAGAGTTTTTATCATGCAACAGGTTTAATGACACTCATGAATAACGGTCACGTAATAATTTTATCCACAAAATTTCTATTGCTCAATTTTTACGAATATTTACTTTTTAGCTATTATTTTGAACATTTGCTTCTGCAATACCTCAAATGCTGTGTACGGTTTGAAACCATTGCATTATGACTTCATAACGATACAAATTCTAGACCAATCAGACCTCAGCATTTGACGAAAGTAATGTCATTATGGATATAATGAAATGCAAAATCAGCTGATTTATCTATAACGATAGTAGTTTTAGTGGCTAACCTCAAATGCGAGTTTTGAACCATTCACAGAATAAGAACAACGTAATTCGCAGATCAGCTGATTAATCCAAGAATTAAATACTCACTAATTATTTTTTATATCCAGTATATTGGCAATGGCCGTAGATAAATGAAATATAAAAATCTTGTTTTTAAAAGTCTGAAATATTATTGGTCGTAGATAAAATAGTGTATGCAACGATTGTATTATGCCTTTAAGCCACGCATGAGATATTTACACTCGTTATTACATTCGTGGCTTTAAGGCATTCATAATACAATTATTGCATACACTACTATTAAGAGCTGACTCGTTAATTAAAATAAATTGTCTAGTTTGGAATTTTTATGATTCAAGTCATTATTTCATACAAAATATTTTTGCGAATGAGGTGTAGTTCAAAATGGGTACAAATTCTTTTGAACCCGTGACCTATTGCACCTTATCTAAAGGCGCCAACCGCTAAGATGATATATTCGTCGTGAAAAATTACTCTAAAATTTTATGAATACAAAGGTTGATACTTGACCAAAGGAACAAATTCCCACAGAAACTTACGAAACATACCAATACATTGTATATTTTCCTGTTCAACTCATTTATTAAAAAATATTAAACTTTTATTTTAATTAAATCCATTCATGTAATTATTTTCATACAGAATATTAAAAATATAAAGAAAACAAGATGAAAAAACCAATTACGTTACAGTGAAGGTTTGTAATGAAACACTTTTTAGTTTTTCCTTTTCTTATTTGCAAAATAAAACATAATTCATTCAATAAAAAAACTTGAATGAATTATAACGTAGTTGTATGTGTGCACAATAAGATGGTCATTAAAATATTGTTTGAATAATGGGTTATTGAAAAACTACTAGGAATTTGAAAAATGTAAAGTAAACTAAAAAAAATATTTATGTATTCATAAAACGCTTATAACGGCACTAGTTTTACATACAATATTTCTTTGTTGAAACATTTTTTTTTGTTTTTGAACGATATGTTGATCAGAATACGTTATCTTGAACAATTTCTTCTTAAGTTTGATGCAATTTTAAGACCTTAAGGGTCTTAAACAGGGAATTGAATGAAAAGAGTGTTTCAAGACACACATTCACTGAAACATCTTAATTTTATACGAATACTAAATTTTACTCTGAAGTTTAGGGTTCTTTTTGTAACATCATATATAAACAGCAATACATTAAGTAATAGCTACAGGATGGCTTTTCACAATAGAATTTAATGGGTAAAATTTACATCCAATTGGTTGCGAATTACTAATACCCTTGAACAGTTGGTCGAACTCAAGGTTTGGATGCAAAAGGCACATGAAATTAATCCCAACTCGTGCTCAATAGGTCTAAGGTACATGAAATGCATGCAACGCAGAGTCGCACAACGCACATGTGACCACAACTACGATATCATGGCGTGTGGCATCAATTCTACATGTGCAGCAATAGAAACGTCTATGAATCTAATGTAAACGAACTAGGATCATATTATATACAGTACTCCGGCAACTTACAAGTTAAACATTGAACAATAATTGTATGATACAGTCATTCAGTACATTGTACCGGCGAAGACAGGTTTACAGGAGTTCTTATAGTAGCTTTTGTTTGCCTTTTTAGCACCTAAACGACATGAAATTGGCTCCACAGTAACCACCATAGTAACACCAAAATGTTTATTTCAATAAAAAAAAACAAAAAATCATATACATTTCTGAAATAGTGCTACATTCTCTACTTCTAAAGGAAGAAAATTTACACGCAAATATTTACAAAAACGTTTTAAGTGTTGACAAAAATGGAAAGATAGCAAATAAAGTGATATTGGGCAAAATTAATTATTTAGATATAATTAATTAAGTAGTATTTGGTTTAATATTTTGCTTTTCTAACCCTCTAACAAAAAATACCTGAAATATAGTAGGGGTTTATACCAATATACTGAAAAAGGAATGTATAATTTGGTGGAAAAACTATTCATCGGTAATTTTCTTATAAGTCTATAAACACCGCGTCAGAATCAAGGAGAGTCCGACGCCTAAATTTGAAATTTTTTGTTATTTTTTTTGTGCTATTTATGAAATTCAGACTTTTCTAAACGTTTTGAAACCAAAAACAATGAGTTTCCAGAAATTTAAGCCATATATTTATTTTTAAAATTGGAAGGTTCTTTACAGTTTACTAGTAGCTGCCGCACCACTAACCCGACTGAATTCTCGATTCCCATAAAAAATATTTTTTTAACGCAGGTATGCAGTACAGCTTGGTAACCGTTAAAGGTAGGTTTGGTATTAGAATTATTATGTTTGGTCCATAATTGTTGCTTAAGAGGGAAAACCCCGTTAATATATATGAGAAAAAATATGTTTTGGAAAAAACCCATGAGTATATATGTATTCACTATATTTTCATAATTTTAGTACCTACAAGCTATTAGATATTAAATAACAGCTCTGCAAAATTTTTGCTACCTATTAATAGTAGTTAGGAAATATACAGGGTGTTCATTAAAGTAAGGGACAAACTTCGAGGGGTGGTAGTACTCATCAAAATAAACAAAAAACTTCCCATAACCATATGTCGAAAAATCCTTTGTTTAGTCGCTAGCCACCATTTTGTTTTTTATACAAAAAACGTTTTATATCAAGAACCATTTAAGATACAGAAACTAAACTTTGCACACATATTTATTGGCCAAAGAGAGAAATATTCTCAAAGTATCATTTAGTTTGCTTTTATATTTTTATCTCATGTAGAATTTATAAAGTTAAGGGTATTTTGTTATTTTAATTAAAAGATTGTTAACCACCACCATTTTGAAAATATTAAGCAAACCGAATGATACTTTGAGAATATTTTTTCATTAACCAATAAATATGTGTACAAATTTTGGTTTCTGTATCCTAAATAGTTCTTGATATATAACGTTTTTTGTAAAAATACAAAATGGTGGCTAGCGGCTAAACGAAGGATTTTTCTACATATGTTTATAGGGAATTTTTTGTTTATTTTGATGAGTACTATCACCCCTCGAAGTTTGTCCCCGACTTTAATGAACACACTGTATATACCTAAATTATGGTAGTTTATCATGGGGCCTTATGGAGTGTCGGACTCTCCTTTATCAAATCCTATAACCAATTCCAATTCGTCCATCTTTGTGGAGTCTACATTTAAACATTTCACCTGTATTGGAGTCACTTTTAGAAAAGATAAAGTATTAATTATGTTACAAGTTGTGTATCAAGACATTACAGTATCTAGTTGAAAATCCCCCTTTAGGACGACTCATTAATACAAATGTTCTCTAATCAATCTAAAAGCGACATCCTAAAGGCACGGCGGATTCAGCGTATATTGGAGTTACTGTTACATATGTCTATTTGCGAACCTCTAGAAAGAAATATACACAGACAATAATGTTACTAATGTTCCCAAGTTCACTATATTAGTGAACTTAAATACAACTTGGATGCGTTCAAATGCGTAACAAAAAATTATATCTATTCATCTTTGCTCAGTGAAATTGGTGAAAAATATATAGTTTTAGGTCGTATCCGAAAACGAATTTTATTTCACCACCTAAGTGAAAATTTTTGAGGTTTAATTTCTTTTGAAATTCAGTGTTCTAGATTTTATCTGCAGGAGAGAACTGAATAATGTTACATAAATTGTTGAATATTTTGTGTATATTTCTTTCACTCTTTCTAAATCGGTGAACTTTCCAAATAAAATAAATTAATTCTACAACTTTAACATAACTAAAATAAATTATCGAACTATAATCTCTCGGTCTACAGAATGATACAGTCGATAATACCTACTTCTAAATTTTACGATCTAATAGCCTATGTAAACATAAAAAATTTATATTCAAAGGAACAGTAGATATTACAACTGGTTCAAAAAATGATTTTCTTTGCACTTAATGGCGTTGGTATAATTTTTAAGCTAAAATTACAAGTTAAACAGTTGTCCACTGGGTTAATTTCGCACAGTATAGTAGAAAGTACAACTCACACATACGTGTAGTATGAAAATAAACTGTGCCTCGTGAGTCTTGTATCTAAATAATACGTAAAAATAGTGTTTCGTCCAAGATAAACTGTGTCTGCTACTATGAAATTATACATCACATGGAGAAATTACCTCGTTAAAATACGGATAAATATTCTCTGAATCGTCCTAAAGGGGACAACGCTAATCCATTACTAAATATAAAGCTTTCACCACTGTCTCTAATATTTACAAATCTACCATCCAGTACGATCTCGAGTAGTGATACTGTACAAAATCTGTGTGACAAGTAGCACCAGGTTATTGCAAAGTCATTTAGTCCATCGAGTAAACCATTAACGGCGCCACAGAGTAGCGTCGCGTGTAATTGATGGTGAGGTGAAAAGAGGTTTTACCTGCGGGCTTCCCCATTGTAAACAGCTGATTAATAACCCACTTTGAGCGAAAATAATGGCTGGAGTCAGCTGGAAGTGAGCGCGAATAATTAATTGTGTGTATGTAACGTATTGCTTCAGTACCTTGCATCGTTTAGGCGGCTGCCACCGTACGCTTTTTACCGGAACATTTGTATTTGAGAAGCATCCCTAATTTTAAAAGAGTTTAAATGAATAAACTTAGGCTGTTTAATTCTCTTGAAGTATTTTCAAATTTAATTAATTTACTGTATTTTAATAGTTAACTCTGAAGACGAAAATTACAAAATCCTTAATCTTTGATAAATAATGTACGTTCCGGCTACGCAGTTTCCACTCAATATCTACAAGACATGTAGGTTTTCACAGCTCTTACTCTTAGAATCCCTCGCCCACACCTTACTGAGGAGGCCCTTAACCTTGAGCGACGCAGAGGTACGTTGCCCCCGGTACTTTCGGAACCCAGGGCCGCCGCCCATGGGGGAGCGACTCCGGCGACGTGCGTAGTGGCTCTCCGGAGGGTTCTCAAGCTTGAGTCTGATCTGGGTCAGTATGCCAACCAGCAGCTCGTCCACGTTGTGGTTGATGCCCACAGAGGTCTCTATGAACTTGCAGTCGTACGCCGTGGCCATCAGCTTTCCGTCTGCAAATATTAAACCATCAACTTCGTTATAGAAATCACAGCTGCGGAGATATAATGATAGAGAATATTCTCATTCCATGAAGATATAAATGCAGGTGGTTTTTAAACGTATTTGAAATCCTTAATACAGGGTTATTAAAAAAGAATGGGGCAAAACTAAACAGTAAATACGTCTGCATGATTCCATGATTTTAAACAGCTGATTGTTACAACAATGGAAAGGTTTTGTCTATAAGTCTGCTTTGACAACGTTATGTTTTTATTAGTTGCTTGGTTGAGTGCCCCAAATCCTGTCAACAAATGTTTACTACAAAACAAGAAAAACATTTTGTGTCTATTCTCGTACTAATGCTATTGTTAGTGTTCAACGGAACTATGGTGCCGTACTTTGGTATAGGGTTTAACAAAGACAAAGTGTACTACCCTCCTACGCCATAAACCCCACAAGATATAAAACATTAAATAACATTAGTCGAGCGACGGTAACTCACACTGTAGCAGTGTGAGTTGTGTTAGAATGTGTTAACGGTGGATTTCGTTTTGGTGAAGGATTTATTCAAAACTCAAATTATGTTTGAGTTTTGAATAAATCCTTTTCGCTGGTTTTTGCCTTCTTTGGACAAAATCTTCTTTTTTAATCTCATAAAATGTATAGAAAACTACATATTTTATATTTATTTAATGATATCATTACATCCACTCAAAGAATTCATGAAAATTATTTCTCTTTCATTTAACTACAACCTACTCTGTCCCTAATCACAGTTCCACCACATGAAACCTCATGTTTACATGATACAATATAATGTACACACGAAGGTGGTCGTCGGAGTGATTAGTGATGAGATGGATGCGCTCTCTAGGGAACACTTCGGTAACTAACCGGACCAACATCCCACCACACCGAACATCTGATAGCCTTTGTGTCGCCTGTGTAAAGCTACCTAGACAGCCCAATCACTCAACCTTGTCAACCTTGTCAGTGCACATTTTAAAATATGATCGAGTATTTTAAAACTAAAATTAATCCTTCAGTAGCAGTTTTTCACCTGAATTAGGTTAGTAAATCTATAATTATTTTGTCGTCATTTAGAAGAGATTTCACATATCACTGTCGTAGAGCTGAAACAATAAATCTTCTTTTAGATACCACAGGTAATTTGAAACATAATAACACCTGTTGATAATATAATCAGCCTATGTCTTAAACTGGACACCTATTAAAGAATATAACAAATACCTGACAAATCCAATCATATGTGGTTAGTAGAAATTAATTATAAATGTACTAAATATATTTTCAATATTTGTTGATTAAATCAAAACCTAGAAGTATGGGGGTAATACAAGAGATTGCATTACAGCACACAAGACCCCACAGACATTTCTGTCTATTTAATTTTAAATGGTTTGTGTCCTAGGTAGGTATAAAAAATACCTACCATATGATTGTCAGTAAGATCAACATCTTAATTAATAACTAACAGTAAGGGTATCTAAATAGTATCGTGTTGACCACTGTAATTAAAAGGTCTAATTAAGGATATTTTGTTTCATTAAATTGATTTTTTTTTGTTTTATATAGAGAGTTTTTACACTATCATTCCACCACAGTAACAAGTACATGTTTTTTTACAAAGAGCATGATACTTTCTGTATCTCGTGTCTTTAAAAATCATTAACTATTTCATTCTACCTAACTATCAAATGTAAAAACATTTTAAAATTTTTAAAGGTATTTTAAAATATAAAATGGTAACAAATACTCTACTATTGTCAATTTTTACAATTTTATTATTGATTTTTATACTAAAATTAATTAAAATTTTCATACAATAATTAATTAGTCTTAAAACATTTGATGTTTTCGTGTCTATTTACTTTTGTTTTATTTAAAATTTTTATATTTACATAATAAGATATCGTATCCTTCCCAGTTCCATTATTAATTAGTTTTTCTCCAAATTTTTACAGACGAATCAAGTTGATATCAGAGAATGGATGTACCTCACTAACCTAGTTAGAAATTACGTAAATTGTTATGATCAATTGTGCCACTGCAAGATATGAAATTGTTAAAATAAAATAAATATACCCGTAATTTTTGCAACCAATACATATGAGAACTTTCAAATTTTTGGTTTTAAACTTAAATTGGTCATATATTCGATACTTGTATTAATTGTAATTCAATAGCGAACGTTACAATCCATACAAAGAACACTAGACCCACTGAACATCGCTCACAACTATCCACAATTCGTGATCTCCAAGTAGCTGGATTACAGGACATGCCACGGTCCCACCTATATGCCGCCCTTATTATGAAAACCTCCCTTTATATACCCCGGTATTGGTACCTAGAATGACAAAGAACCGAAGAAGGTGTCTAGTTTTAAATCCAGCTATTGCATGATGTTTCAAAGTCACACCTTGGGTAGAGACGACGCGACTGCGCACCAAGTCCGTCTTGTTGGCCACCAAGATCACGGCCTTGCTCCTGATGGCGTCGTTCTTCCACAGAGTCTGCAACATCTGCTCGGCCTGGTGGAAGCTGCCTCGGTCTGCCGTGGAGTAGACGACGCAGTACGCGTGTGGTGACGAGTAGTTGGACAGACAGTCTTCGGGCTGGAACAGACGTGTGGTGAAAAGTGAGAAAGATTAAGGGACATACTTAAACCACACTGAGTTTCGGACGTGATGCTGCGTAAACAGAGACATTAGTTTGTTAGAGAACTACTTTTCTGACGCGGTGCGGTTGTGTGTGTCCCTAGACGTAGTTTGATCGTACTGTTTTCATTCACGTCCGACGCTCGGTCGTGTGTTTGCGCGGGCTCAATGCGATTAAGAGTTTCCCGGCCCACTTTGTTTCTCATCTGTATATTTCTCAAGTATAATAATACACACAAATATTCATATTTGTGAGATATGTTAGCACAACCACTAAGTGAGGTCTTAAAGTGAATATGGGTGTAAATAACTTGACGTCTTGCTATTGTTTTCCAGTAATGTTTAGCAGCTTTGAGTATTTTTAGACTTAGCTAATTTTAGCGTATTTAAATCAATACATATTATATCATTTTTGATTTTAACTCTTTAAAAAAGTAATTATTCAAGTTATTGACCGCTATTTTGAAATTTAACCAGTGTTTTTTCACACTTCTGTTATTGCTTATATAACATAATATTTTAGAAACTCATGAGCTACCTACTCCAACCTCCAACAAAACATTACTTACTTGTATACACAAAAGCTAGAAACGTCAGTTGATGAAAAATCATAGGATTTAGAAGCCATATTTAAATACTAGCTGACCCGGCGAACTTCGTAACGCCTCACAGTAAACACATGTTAACTTTAAGATTGGCCATGTTCTGAAGTCGAATAGCAATACGGCTTCATTGTGAAAGGTTATATATTCTGGGTTGCTGCATAGTGAATAACAATACTGAAACGATAAAACATATTAATATCATTCCCATAAAACAAATAAATCTGAGTGGATTAATTCACAATTTTCAAATCCAATCCAAACCCAAACGAACCCTAAATGTAATACGGCTTTTATAGGAAAGATATACAACAGCTGATTATTATAATAAACGTAATAATATAAACATTGTAATTATCATATAAACACGTGACTTTAATCAGACAGAAAATAAAAATATAAATACATAATCTCCCGAAACCGTTAACTATTAACGTGGTGAATAAAGCTGTTCATTTTTTACAGTACACATTTACTTCATAGTTTAACATTAATGAATGATTCAGATGGCATTGGATAGTAAAGCATACGGTATTGCTAATGGAAAGTAAACCAATCAGCTGTAGCTAAGAAATCAATATTTTTAATGTAGACAATTTGTAAACAAACTTACTCTCCATAAGGTTAACATTAGAAATTTAAACGCCATAAAATGGAACTTATGTTTCGATATTTTTTTCACTAAAACCTTCACACGTGATTCTCCTAAAATTTCGTGGCGATCGGATGAATAGTTTGGCAACGCATAAAGGACATACATACATACATACATACAGACAGACATACATTCAATTTTATAAATAGAGATTGTTTACCTTCATCGTCATGATATAAAACTTCAATCATTTAAATTTAGAGAGTAGAACAATAATTTTACGAGCAAGTAAGTTAAAGTGTTTGTTCATAAAAAGATTAAAAACAGAAATACAGTAAAAATAATCAATTGTATTAGTTTATTAGACTGTTTTAATTTGGTCCGAAAGTTGAATTTGACATCACAAACTTAAATATCTCGAGGTTTGTCAAAGGACTTTAGCTAAATTCGGTGAAACGCCTGCTGGAACTGTCACTTCAACTTGCGGTAGCGCTTTGGCTCAGTCACGTTCATTAAAGGGGTGGTTTGAAAGAATTTCCACGTTGGGAAATGACATTTTGAAACGTTAAAAACGACCGCAATGTCGAAGTGACGTATAGACATGAAGTGAGATAGTATCATTTAAAAAAGGACGTAATTTTTTACTAGGTTTAGTTTATAGTTGTTAGCTTTAAACTGAGTGACCATAATATAAAAAAAGTTCATAATTTTATACTTGAAGAAATGTTTTACATCTTGTTATTCTTTAGAGTTATAAATTACATTCCAGTAACATTGCTTTGACCTCCAACATGTTGGTAGGTAAGTATAATAATAATAAATAACCCTTTCAGTACCATGCGTTATTCCTGTAGCGTGTGAAAGAAATACCAGGTTAAAATTAGCAGTTTTTAGCCGTTCAAGAAAAACTTTCATTTTTTTATTATTTATTTTTGAAAATGGATACTTTTGGTTTTGTTTTTATCATAAATAGGGTACCGTAAGTAAATAAATAATAAAGTTATGTATCAGATGAAATAAATTGACTTAAAAGAATATTAATTATTCGTTAAATAAAGTATGAAAAAAGTTTACTAACATAATATTTTATAGTTTTTTTCTGTTTGAAGTTAAAAAAGTCAGTATAAAATAACCTCCACTTAAAACTGAGTATTTTTTTATCTCTAATTAGTTCTATACATATAAGTAAAAAATTAATTATTTATGTTCAAAATATTTTTTTACGATTGGTATCGAAAATATCGTGAATTTTGGTTTTCACATAAGTTACAGAAAAGATTAGTCACACTCAAAAATATGTTTACTAGACAGAGAATTTAAATTAAAAACTGTGTAAACGAATAAAATGATTCGAATCATTCTGATTTTCTAATCAAAATCTGTTTCACTGTCCGTGTTGCCAAAGCCTAAACTTGAAAACTAATAATTCCCACTCATATTACTCTCTGTTAAATTACTTTCACCCTTTAACTAAGAATTGTTTTACCATCGACAGGTGAATTATTACGCTTCATAACCACGAAAGAAACTAAACAAATAATAATAGCCTCAAATTGATTGGGGATATTGGATATCTGGTCTAGTAAATAAATAACAGACGTTGGCGTGGACCTCAGTCAAAAATACTTGGAATAAAATTTTAACTTAAATATTTATATTTAACTAGCTGACCCGTCGAACTTTATTGTACCTAACAGTAAATACATGTTAACTTTAAGATCGGCAAAGGTTCTGGAGTCAAATAGCATTACTGCTTCGTTGTGAAAGATTAGATTTTCTGGGTCTTGGCATAGTTGCCCATAATTATTTTATTCGTGTTTGTTTACCTTTTGAATTATGTTTTGCTCAAGTTTTGTTTAATGAAGTGAAAAATCAAGAAATAAATGTCCTTCTGTTTGATGATTGCCTAATGTATGCCGAAACTATAGTTGCAACTTCAACTACTTAGGATTGCTACAGATAGAGGTATTTAAACCATTTAATTTATTCTCAGCAATCCGGAGGCTTCATAATATCATAATCAAATTTTAATTTTTGCAACGTATATTTTACTGATGTTTAAATTAAATACATAACTTCTGTTTTCAAGACAAGTACCCTATTACTTGCCTCCCTCCTTCATCATACTGTTTCATCTCCCAAAGGAAATGGAACAGTCTTCATGGGAGCTAGGTTTGAATGTGACAGGTTTATATTAGCAAGGCTTCTTGTTGAAGTGTTTTGTAGAACAGAGAAGACGAAGATTTCCTTATGAGTGGTTCTTTCGTGCATTATTTCAAAGACAAATTAGATGAAATAAAGCTGTAATATTAAAATAAATTTACTATTTTAATAAATACAATATCATTATCAATGTATACGATATCATGGTAATTTATTGGTTTCAAAAGAGGTAAACAGAGACAATGATTATTGTTGGAGGTAAATATGAATGGTGAATGGTGGGTAAGAATTATCGAGACAGTTGTATATTACAGTAGAATATCGGATCGAAAAGGATACAATATTTGTTTCCATATTTTACGTATGATAAAGTATGATACAGTGCCAATACTCAGTACAACGTTTATGGAATTTTCATTTAAAGCAATTAATTTAATAGTAACAAGAGTTAGTTATTTTTCTTTCCTAAAGATCCTCCTGGTGGCGAAGCGACGTGAGTCACAAAGGCTCTAAGAGCCGACGGTTCTTGCAGGACAGGAGTCACAGGCCACTGGTTTTGATGCAGCAACTTTTGGTTTATCAGACTACAGAGCTACACTGGGCCCCTGAGACTAACTTTATATGTTATTTAAATTTTTATTTTGGACTTTTCCTTGTGATTATTATATAGAGAATAGGCAAACTCCTTTATTTATGGACAGATACTTATGAAACTTGGTATAAATGGTCAAAATAAAAATTACTGTTTATGCTAGAAATGCCTAATTTCAATGTTCCTCACAGCAGAAAACCTGTATGTATACTCTTTCCAATGTTAATCTAATGGAGAATAGGCAAATATCTCATATTTGTCAACAGATATTGACAAAACTTGTCATATATTATTATTATTATATTATTGAAATTCACTGAGTACGTTGGTGTGCTGCGACGGGGGTATTGTGTAATATATACGATATCAGTACTAATTATTAAGCTGTCTTTACTGTATCAGTAATTACTTACCGACATCTCGGAGGAGGGGTGGTCAATGAAAGTCAGCTCTGACTCTTCTCCATCCAGCAAAACCGAGACTGACTTCTCCCCATACTCGTCATCTGGACAGATTCGACATTGTTACACAGATAATAACACAAATCCCATTAGGATACATCTCAATACGCACACATATGGTATATATGTGTGGCTGTATATATGCAATTGAGAATTAAGTCTTGGGATGACTTATGAACGGATAGTAAAGTAGATAGTGCACGCCCATGTTAAGAATGAAGACGGTACATCGTACCGCCAATTGACGTAGTAAGTACTGCCATCCTCAGATAGCGCTAGTGTCGCAAATGACGGCGTCACAGAGGCCTAGTTCACCACTAGATCCGACAGATGGCAACACTTGTCCTGAGATTTTATCGTCTTCACTAAGTCCCATAAGGTGCCTCCTCTCCTTATAATCCGTTCCTCTCTGCTTATACTTTAAACGTTAACAGAGATATCACAACACAATTTAGAATTACTGGTAATAGAATAGTCCTTTTTACTTTCTCCTACTTATACAGAAGTATAAATGGAAATTATTTTTTTCATCAAAATTTTTGAATTTTAGTTGAGAGTGGATATATTAGTTTTAGGGTCGCTTAAATCCGAAAAATGGGCTTCGACGTGATGTCTATCTGTCCATGTATGAGCGTCTGGTTGTTTTAGATGAAATTTGGTATTTATGTATATTTTTACCGTATCTCCAGGTTTTATTTTGAATTTTTGATTTTTCAGGCTAGTTCACCCCTAAAAAACTTTAAAAATGTAAAAATCCAATATATTAAAAAATGACACCATTCGCATGTCTTTAAAAATGACGGTTCAAAAGTTATGGGCTTTCAAATGTTAAAAACCCCAATTCTCAAGGTAAAGTATAATTTTTTTATAAAGTATAATTTTTAACTACCACCATTAAAACTAGCTTAAAAATTAAATTAGTATTTAAACTATTTGTCTGTGACTTATGGTACTTAAGGGAGAAGGCATGTGTGAGTCCACTGATGCCATTTATCTGTGTACATTATGATCGGATTTCACATTCGGAGCAAGTTAAAAAAATACTAAAAGTGAGCACATATAGATAAGTGCATCACATAAAGGCCTATACTATAGAAATTGAATGATTGAAATATATAATTACTGCAAAACCGACCTTGTTTGAAGTTGATAACTTTTTATTTTTAAAACTACCAATCATACAGTAATTTAAATTTGTTATTAGGAATTTATTGCCAAACTATTAAAATAACCATAATATAACCACGTCGGTTGTCTAAAGCCACAATTTAAACCTTTAAAAGACGATTTAATTACAAAGAAATATATTTTGTAGTTAAACATAAAAAAGAAACATAGGCTAAGTGTATAGTATACAATGGAGAGCTACAAACATTTCTTACAAAGACAAAGTGTCCAAAGAAAACCAACAACTTGAGAAGCAACTTCATAAGTTCTGGGAAGTAGATCAAGACAGATTTTATTTCCTTCGATTCCAATGTAATTTTCAACAAAAGAAATATATTATAATACTGAAAATGCAATTGGTGTGCAAAATAAATAAGGGATTTCCTTGTGTTTGTTTGAAAACGTATTTTTATTTTTGGTTCTATTAATAAAAAATGAAAATATATTTTTTCTTAATTTTGCTTAGTAGTGACTGCTTCGATTATGATGTTTGAATAATATGATAAAAAACTACAAAGAATATAGAACTAGAAGAAGTATATTGAATAAAAAAATCTCTAACCCGTCTTAAAAGAGTCTGAAAATCTGAAACTTTGAACTCGAATCACCCTGTGGAATTTAGCTGAAAATTGGTAAATTATAATTACTATATAAATAGTTTATAAAATATATATTAAGTCAATATATGTCAAGAAGATGTACTTTGGTTGGAGATTCTGTAAAATAGTTAAAAAAACAAACTAATTAAAACATTTAAAAATTTTCCTCTTGTTGAACAACTCAATCCATCAGCATGCGTTGAAACGAACAGAAAACTAAGTATTCAACTTTCCTGCTGCCAAACAAACGGAAAACGGACTGACAGTGATAGAACGGCTGTAGGCCTGCATTGTTCACTGACAATTGTGTTTTCTAAACTGCTGGAGATAAATTCTAGTTTAACTTGTTAAAGAAGGTTGTAAACTGGATTCAAAGTTTCACAAATAGTCTGGATTATCTTTAATGGGAATATAATAATGTAAATGAAATACTTTGTCGTATAGCACACCATTACTCGATTCTCTAATATGCTAAACATACTCATTCAATGCCAAAAAACCAGTTTATCCAGTATTAATTAATTATACTTCATAAAAGTAAAGGTATTCATAAGTTTTGTTTACATTTATTATATACGAACTTCGTAACGCCTAACAGTAAATACAAGTCAATTTTAAGATTGGCCATGTTCTAATTTGTGGCATAGTGAATAACAATACTGAAAAGATAAGACATATTAATAAAATTCCCACAAAACAAATAAATCCGAGTGGATTGATTCACAATATTCTAATCCAAACTAAACCAAAACCAAACCTAACTGTAATACGGATTTTATAGGAAAGATATACAACAGCTGATTATTATAATAAACGTAATATGTATTAACAATCTAATTATTTGGCCAACATATAAACACGTGACTTTTAATCAAACGGAAAATAAAAAATATAAATATATATCCTCAAAAACCGTAAACTATTTACGTGGCAAATAAAGCTGTTCATTTTGTACAGCACATATTTACTTCATAGTTTTACATTAATGGATGATTCAGACGATATTGGACAGTAAAGCAAAATGCTAATGGAAAGTAAAACAGCTGTAGCTTAAGAAATTAACTTATGGAGTTTTCGTAATTTTTTCACTAAAACCTTCACAGACACATGTAGAGAACGTTCTTAAAATTTTATGGCAATCGGATGAGTAGTTTGGCAACGTATAAAATACATACACATACATTAATTTTTATATATAGATACTAAAACACTTATGTATAGAGTAGAGATGTAGTGTGTGTAGTGTTCACCTTCCATGGACGAACCTATAGATGTGTCGTACGCATGAAGATACTCCGAGGTCATGAACTGGTTGATAAGCGAGGACTTTCCGACTCCGGCGGAACCCAGCATGACGACGCGGTAAGGTGCCGTGATGCCAGGGCAGGAGGCACAAGAGCTCTCCCGGGAGGAGGCCAAGGAGGTGGTGGCGGAGGTCCGGGCCGACCCAGGGTAGGAACCGCCGCCGACTACAGCGCCGCCTGTCGTCAGGTGCTCCGTACTACGACAGGGTAGAAGTCTCAAGTTAGGTTTGTCCAGGGAGCTTCGGGCTGACCCGGGGTAGGAGCCACCGCCGAATACAGCACCGCCTGTCGTCAGGTGCTCCGTACTACGACAAAAAGAAGTCTCAAGTTAGGTTTGTTGATGGGTCCGAGGTAGGAGTCGCCAACGACCACGGCACCACCTGTCGTCTGGTGCCCTGTACTGCGAAAAAGGAGACTCAAGTTAGGTGGATTTGCTAGTTTGTAGTTTTGTTGTTATGTTGAGGTTGAAGCCATCACTGACAACAGCGCCACTTGTCGCCAGGTTCTCTGCACTATAACAAAAATAAGTCTCAAATTAGGGTTGTCAAGATAGGAGTGTTTGTCAGGTTGTATTTATAAACCCGAGCTACCAGTGGGAGCCACCACTGATCACAGCACCACCTGTCGTCAAGCACTCTGTACTACAACAAAAAGAAGTCTTAAAAGTCTTCTAGAGTTGTCAAGTTAGATGTTTTTGTTAGGTTGTAGTGATGGGCCCGATGTAAAAGCCGCCATTGACCACAACAACGCCTTCTGTCAGGTGGTCTATACGATAAGGTAGAAGTATCAAGTTAGGTTGGTGGAGGGAGAACTTTAAATAAAATAGTTACGTAACAGCAAAGGAAGGACATTTCTTACTGGTTATGTAAAATCCTAAAAAATAAAAATACAGATAACGCAGTGATGTTATGTTAAATGTTTTAGTAAGAATAAAACCACCTATACAACTCAAAAAGTACTTTAAAAAAAGAGAAGTTGAAGTTAGAGAAAGCTTAATATTCACTTGAAGATGCTACTTAATACAGCGTGTATTGAAGTGTTGGCTACGGTATTGACTCCAGGTGTACTCGTAAGCTCTTGAACTGCAAGTTGAAATGTGGAAGTAGTTGAAGTATGTTTGTCGGCCAGTCAGCTGTTCAAACAAATATGCGGAAACAACTGCGCTTTAATCATTTCCTCTCTGAAACGTTTTCATCTGAAGCTTTATGACATTTCCTTCGAGCGCTTTTTTCTTAGCTCAGGTTGTTTATAGAGATTGAGTATACCCAATAAAGTTAAGACAAATTATATTAATTGATTGCTCTCTTATACATAAGATTGAATTTGGTAGGTAGAAGATTTAGCATTTGATAATTTGGAGGTTCTAGACCTGACACCCATCAAAAGGAGGGTGTCTGATTAGCCTTTTCTTTCAGATCATAGAATCATAGAATTTAGTCTGAATGGGACGATCACGGGTACTACCCATGGTAGAAGTCCCAGAATACGAACAGGGAGAAGTATAGGTCTATATTAAGTTGCAATATGGACCAATTGAGCTCTAAGGCTTCTAGTAACTAGGTGGAAGAGGCTGTGGAGAATTCGAACACAGCCATTATGGACACAAATGAATCTAGTTGTGGGGTCAAAAAGAAACCAGCCAGTAGGGATGTCCCTGGTGGAATAACCGACTATCAGGGCTAAAGGCGGAAGCTAGAAGGCTTTTCAATAAAGCAAAAACAGACAGAGGGTGGCAAAGGTATCTAGGTTACAAGAGGCAGTCCCGTTAGACATATCCATGATCTAAGCTATTTCTCACAGGGAAGTCACTTTTCCTGTGAGAAATTGTGTGTTTTCCCTGTAACGTCTTCATCACAATCTGACCGATAATTAGAGGTAATACGACTTTAAACAACCCTGTCAAGTACTTGTTAAGGGTTCTCTACCAAGTTCGGAGCAACTCTCAAACATGAAGTATGCTTGTTAACCCATTACAGCTTGCTAGGTCAGAAGGTCATGTTTACGTATATGATTAATAATGATGTTATTTTAATGTATCAACTTTTACAAGTAATATTTACTTCAGTTAAGATTGAAGGGTGGAATTGATTGTTTTGTAATTGTGAATCAATCGAATTGTTGGTCCAGGCGTACGTATCCACAGGGTCCAGGCAAAACATGTAGTAGACAACATCTAAATGTAAACTGTGATTGACGTAAGTTTTTATTATATCAGCTTGGATAATCTATAATATTATAAAGAAGAGGTGGTTTCTGTATGTTTGTTTGTGGGTTTGTGTGTTTGTGGGTTTGTGTGTTTGTGGGTTTGTTGTGGCAAGTGAACGCAAAAAATACTGAACCAAACAGTTTGAAATTTTACACAAAGACATATCTTAAACTCATGCAACACATAGGCATACTCATTTCCTTAAATCCTCTCGGGCTACGCCCTGTGAACGTCCTAAGTTTCAATGTTTACATTTTTAGAGAATGAAAACATAAAATTACTTCTACATGTCAACAGCTGTGAATACTAAAATTTGACAGTTCGAGAAGAAGGAGAAGAAGAAGAAAGAGCGGCCGTGACCGTCCTAGGTTTCAATGTTTACATTTTCTAATGACAACATCCGTTTGCACTATATTTTGACAGTTCGGGAAGAAGAAGAAATAAAGTTGATTTTTCAGATAAACTGCTGGATCGAAATAAGTGAATTATTTGAAATAGCGGAATGGTAGATTTTAAGTTTTTTCCGACGACTGTCTCTATTACATTAATCCTTATCCTCTCCCAATATTTGACATATGTTATTTTGAAATGTTGTAGACACTCCTGTTTTGTCATTTTGTAAACAATGAAGAATTAATTAACAATATCTTAAATGTATCAGTAGAGCCTACACCTTTCAGCCTTTTTAGCCCGTGCGAAGAACGGGTACTTTGGCTAGTTTCTTATAAAAAATACTTTTTGCCACTGGAATAAAATAACTTAAAAACATCCGGATGTTTATCAGAGTAAGGTACTATCTCACCTATGGCTGGAGTTGCTACTGGCCACACTGTTGTTGCTCCTGGACCTCCGACTCTTGAGCGAGTCGCCGCGGTTGACCACTCCCTTCCCCGTGATGCTGAAGTGTCTCAGTCGGTAGTACTCTTCCTCGACGCCGGTGTTGGGCATGGAGGCCACCCGCGACCGCTGCTGAGGCAGGCACAGGTAGTTGGGGCGGTGTCGCGAGGCTCCGGGGGGTTGGATGTTGGAGCGAGAGCCTGGAGTCTTGACGGACTGAGACCTGCTGTGGTGTGGGCTGCAGTACCTGGGAAGCCACAAGGAGGTCGACTCGTTACGATACTATTTTTCTGGTAAATTTTGTATTTTTATTTTCTTCCCTTAGACTTAGTATTTTTTCGTCAAAATTTTCAAATTTGAGTTAAGGGTATATCCGTTTCGGGGTCCCCTGAATCCAAAAAGTATAATTTGAATACCACCATTGAAACCATCTTAAAAATAGACAAATTAGTAATTTGAATCACTTGTCTACGACTAACGGTTCCAGAGAAATGTTGAAAAAAATTTACTTTCCTTGGTAAAGACCATGTAATAGTCTGATAGCGCCAATGTTATTCTATAGGAGAATATAAAAAAAACATTTCTTCCTTATTTCCAAACCGTTTTCCATGAAACTTAGTATGCAGCGTAAGGATCACTCAACAAAACCAATTCAAAATGCTGGGTATTACCGCGTGGTGTGTGGGGGGTCCCCCATAAAATTATAACAATTACTTTAACTTTGTTTCTCTTGTTGTTATTATGTTTTATATATTTATTATATCTTGATACACAAGAGTATGATAGGTTTTTTTATAGATCGTTCCTTTTAAATTTACTTAAGGAAGAAAGTTTGTGTCAGTCCACTGATACCGTTTATTTTGACCATTTATGGCTTAAATTGACATCCTGGTGTATAATAAAATATTTTGTTTCGTTAGTTCCCACTAAGGTATAGGTTAAACGTGAAATTATTTTACAATTATGCAACGGAAATACATTTCCTGGTATAAAGTTCAGCACCAGATCGACGAAACATTAATTACTGTGACGATAAAAGAGAAAAGGCCGTCAGCTGTCAACTCGTCAGTTTTCCCTCGTTTTCTCATTTTGTCCTCGTCATCAACTTCGAAATTTATTTTTGGTTCAAGTGATTTAAATGAACTCAACTGTTTTAGATTTATTTTAATACATAGTATGGGATATTATAAGCACTAAGAAAAACTGGATACTTGTCATATCCAGTCATAATTTAAATTGTTCATGTACAATTACGAGATTTAAATTCTTCATTTACCTGCATCGATACATGATTTATTATTAAAAAATAATAACTGCATTGGTCTGAAATTTTATTACCATGCTATAATATAATTCTATTGTTTTAAATAGTTTTACGTACAATTTGATTTCAATATTATTTAACTAGGTTTTAGGTTAAGTCAGTCAAACCTTTATAGTTTTTAATTATTGACTTTGATGTACTATATGTGTTTTTATTTTTGGCTTCTCATTTGTGTACTCTAGGAATTTCTCAATTTTTTTATACGTAAGGACAGTGAATCAACCGTAATATTTTGTACGGCTAAGGGTAAAAATGTCCAAATATTCTCTCGAGTACTTAACATTTTTTTAAATTAATACAAATTAGGAACTTGATATAAATGATTACATAATATGTTTGATGCTTACTTCATGCCCGAGTCGTGCATCTGTTGTATGGTGATGTTGTTGGTGACGTCAAGCAGTTGCTTGAAGTCGTTGTCCATCCTCTTGCTCGGCCTCCTCTCCACCTCCGAGTGTTCCTGGCTGATGCTCTCTGACCCGGAGAACTCCGGAGAATTCCCTGTGATCGACGCCTGCTGGACCACTATAGTAGCCAGAGTCCCTCTGATCAAAGGTTCTGGAGTCGAAGTCGGCGCCGCCTTACACGAGTCATTAGAAGCATCTTTTTCTGTCTTCAGCTTTTTACTGACTGAGGGTGACTTCTCCTTTTCTTTCTCCTTTTCTTCATGAATTTCAGGAAACGTGAAAATCGTCTCGGTCTTCGGAGGAGGTGACTTGGGTGTTTCATACGCAGTCTGTATCGCCGTGGGAGAGTCAGGTACTGGAGGGGATGCTGTCAACGCCGCAGGATCCTCTTCACTCTCAATGGTCATCTGTTCAGCGGCGAAACCAGAAGAATTCCTTCCGTGCTTCCTCCCTCTCGGCTCATCGTCAAAATTATTCTTCGCATACCTTTTCGAAAGAAGTTTCAGTCTTTTGTTGGTAGAAATATTGTTTTTGTTCTGAGGTAAATTCGCTTGGCGCATTTTGATGTTGTACCACTCCACGGCCGGGTCCGACGACTGCAGGTTCGGTAGGGACGTTTCTTCAACGATCGTCTTGGTGTTCTCCACAGGTATCTTGGTGTGCTGAAGGAGTATCATGTTGGCGTCCTCCTCCTCCTCGACACCGTGGAAGATGAGCTTGACGTCCTCGCACTGCTTGGGCTGCTCCTCGGTGCTGGACGCTGAGAAGAACTCGTCTTCCTTCTCCACCGACGAGCTCGGCGTGTTGCTCGGCCCCAGCATGTCCTCTAGCAGGTTCGTGGTTATCCTCATCGTGTCCTCGGGCGGGTGGTCGAAGCTGTCCTCTGTCTCACCACTATCGGTCACCGTCACCATGGTGATGACTGTGTTGGACGAGTCTGTGCTCGTGTTGTTGAAGTTGGTCCCGACTGACTCCACGGACACAGATCCGCTCCCCACCAACACCACCTGCTCAACCACAAACGGTCAAACAACAGCTGTGTACAGCACATATTAATACTTTTAACTTGATATTTAAATAGTAATTATCATACAACCTTTTACTTTCTCCCCTTATACATAGTATATGGAGAAAGTATTGTTTTCGTCAAAATTTTCGAATTTGAGTTGAGGGTGGATATATCCGTTTTGGGGTCCCCTGAATCCAAAAAAGTGGGTTTTGGCGTGATGTCTGTCCGTCCGTGTGTCTGTCTGTGTGTGTGTCTGGATGTGTACAGTGCCACAGCCTACCCCATTTGTCCGATTTAGATGAAATTTGGCATGTATATATATAGTCACCGTATCTCCAGGCGTTTTTTTCATTTTTTTGAATTTTTGATTTTTAAGGGTAGTTCACCCCTAAAAACCCTTAAAAAACGTGAAAAATCCAATTTTCTCAAAAACGGCTCTAACGATTTTGATTAAAATTTAATAGTTTATAGTGCATAGAGCACTAAATAATTTGACACCACCCGCATATCTGTAAAAATGACGGTTCAAAAGTTATGGGCTTTTAAATGTCAAAAAAATCAAATTTTCAAATTTTCAGCGAAAACAATAAAAGTAAAGTATAACTTGACTGGTACCATTGAAACCAGCTTAAAAAACTAAACAAATTAGTATTTTGAATTATTTGTCTACGACTAACGGTTCCAGAGAAAAGTTAAATTTACTGTCCACGATAAACGCAGTACGTTGTCTGAAAGCGCCCAATGTTATTCTTATGGAAAATATAAAAAAATCAATTTCTTCCTTACTTTCCACCCGTTTTCCATGAAACTTGGTATGAAGTGTAAGGTCAAATCACCGAACAAAACCAGCTCAAAAAAGCTTGGTATTACGGGGGGGGGGTTCCCCCCATACAATTTGAACAATAAACTATTAAATGATATTTAGAATTACTTTGTAGAACATTATAGTTTTATTACAGATTGTCTTTTTTAAATTTACTTAAGGGAGAAAGTATGTGTCAGTCCACTGGTACCGTTTATTTGATGAACATTTAGCATAGGCATAAGAACATATAGGCTTACCTTGGGCATAGAAGAGGACGAGTTTCCGGTGCCAGGCTTGCGTCGGTACCCGCCACCCGCGGACTTGAAGTGCAGCCGGCGCAGGGCGCTGGAGGCGGTGGAGATGAGGTCTGTGGTGGACTCGGCGCTGCCTATTGACAGACATGGGGAGCCAGGAGCGGAGTGAGCTGTGGTGGTGATGGGTTGGCCCGACCGTTGCAGCAGAACAGCAGTCCTCTGCTTGGCTGCCCCTCCCAGAGACAGACGCCCTAGACCCTACACACAGAGTCGACGATCAAATCTCAGAAAAAACACCTAAATGGAATGTATGTTAACCTACAAATTTGCATATTGGTCTTACAGTTTCAAAAATACATCCTTATTCCTCCAATGATGTTATATGTTGGTTTTTGAAGAAGTAGGTCCCAGAAAATCTGACTATGCACACTTTCCTGCAAAATGCACTGGAAATAAGGGATTATTAGAATGGTAAAGTTCGGCCAAGGGCAGTCTTCCTAATTCTCAGAGAACAAAATCCCATTTTGTTTAGCTATAGTAAGTATTGATTTTTGAAATGGATATGTCTTACCAGTGGGGGTGGGGTATTGGCAATCCGTCAGTCCAAAATTTGTAACGGAAGTGCCGTCATGGTTATAAGAACAGCTTTTTTATTGAATCTGTAGTTATTCCCTTTAGACATAACCATGATCTAACCTTTTTACCACAGGGAAGTAAAATAAAATCATTTTTTACTAATTAATTTGAGAAACATTTTTAAGGTAGACATGCGGGTAATATTACTTGGGTCTATATGCCCTATAAAAACCATGTACTTAATGAAGCGGTGTTTGATGAATTTAGATTTTTCACGTGTTTGTAAGTTTTTTGGACCCCTCTTACACTTAAAACCCATAAATGAAACAACAATTCCAAATATGATGGATACGCAGATACAATTGGCATTTTTGTACCTAATCTGACTCTAATGTTGTAGTCTGTGGGTCTGTCTACATTCAAACAACCACAAACACAGACGTACATATTCGAAAAACGCTTTTTTGTGATAAGTGGACTCCAAAAGATATATTAAATTGTAAAATTGTGTTTGAATAATATTTTTTTCTTATATGAGAGAAGATAAAAGGTTGTTATCAAACACGTATAAATTAACGAAAACTTATGTTTCTACTAAAATAAATCAGAAACCTTTATATTTGTTACAATGACTAACAGTCAACCCTATAATTACTTATAATCATAAACATAAACATGACCTTCTGACCTAGCAAGCTGTAATGGGTTAACAAGCATACTTCATGTTTGAGAGTTGCTCCGAACTTGGTAAAGGGCCCTTAACAAGTACTTGACAGGGTTGTTTAAAGTTTTATTACCTCTAATTATCGGCCCGATTGCTCTTTGGTGGTTTTAAATATAAAAACTTCAAATTAGTATTTTTGTAACACCGTGCGCCGTTGGCATGGTTTAGCGGATATACCACTGTGCCGTTTACTGACAACGTGAAAGATCAGCCAGCTAGCGTTTTACCAAAGACCTCGCTAACTCTGCAACTGTCTTCTGACTGCCTTTTGTTTTGACGAAGAACTCTGCCGATGATTAATCTATTACCACCTAGATATTTCATAGCCAAACCCCTCACTCTGAGCCTATCCGCTACCCTCGCGTTCGAGCCCTGCCTCCCGCGCATGCACTGGGACCGAGTCGAAAACTCAGCAACCTCTCGGTTGATACAGTTGGTTATTCAATATATAAGTATCTGAGCGGACGTTGGACAGCCCTGTTTTACTTACACTCACGGAGATGCCCGGCGAATGGTCGGGTGAGGTCTGGTTGTTGCTGGTGCGCTGCCGCAGTCGGGCCAACGCGCTTCTCAACCCCTCCGTCCTGTCCTCTAGCACATCATGTCGCTATCTGCAACAAAATGTGTCTAATGTAGCAAACAATCTATACAGACTGGATTACCAGACCAATAATGTTAAAAATAATGGCGCCGTTTGGTGAACTCACTTGTGACTTTTAACTAAACTTTTGTAATGAGATTTTTTGTAGATGAATGTTTTTGGTTAGTTTATTTAATAGTATCTCGTAAATCTAGGCTTAGGATGTTCCCACGATGAGATTTTCCCCAAGATTCAACAACACCAAAACTCCGCCAGAGTGGGCCCCTGTCGCCCACAATCTCTCTCCTAGAAGCTCTTGCAGAACCGACACTACTGTTCATCACGAACATTCCCAGAGTGTCAAGTGGCCGTGTCCAGTGGTCGAAGAAATGGCCCTCCTTGATCCCTGCTCAAACCCAGAAGACTTTCAACTGGACATTGTAGACTTAGACACATTCAGATAATGTAAATTGTTTCAGAGAACTTAGGACTTAGGAGCAGATATGCCGTAAAAGAGCCTGACTGAGTGCGACGCAGTCTATCTTCTGGAAATTAAATAGTGAAAGAAGTTTGAGGATGTACCTCATTTGGAATTCTACCAACCGGGCTTCTATGTAAAGGTGCTGGAGGTTCAGATACAGGAGTCTGTTGGGAATGTCCGTACACCAGTAAAACTAAATTTGCCGTAAGAATTTCCGTAAAAATACTGATTAGATTAGAATGGATAAAACGTAACTTACACAGGTATCTACAACGTCAACTACAGATTACTTCGCGCCGTACAGAAGTCGGTAGGCAACTTGAGTACAGTGTTCCAATTGCATTGTTTTCTAGTAGGCGCTATGTTGCTAGAATACGTGCTTTTATTCTCTTATGGGTTATAGTGAAAGTTAAATTACCAACTATATTTATTTTGACACTTTTATTAAATACTTTAAACATTGTTTATAAATCTAA
Organism: Nephotettix cincticeps; assembly: GCA_023375725.1. Classification (NCBI taxonomy): domain Eukaryota; kingdom Metazoa; phylum Arthropoda; class Insecta; order Hemiptera; family Cicadellidae; genus Nephotettix; species Nephotettix cincticeps. Next base: position 5,705,952 of record CM041785.1, read on the forward strand.
TATTATGTTGCATGCAAATTAAAAAAATAACATACAGAAAATTAATTTAAAGAACCAACTATTGTCTATAATATTGTTTAAATTTGTTGATCTAATTTTTATAGTATTTCAACATTTAATACACAATTTGACGGAATTTAACGTGAAATGTTTACGTTAATTAGGATGCCTTAAAGATTATTTGTGAACCCCACATTTGAATGGAGGAAGGAACATTTCATCGACTCTGTAGAAAATCAATACTCTGTTTTAGAGAAGACTTACAAATTGTTTTTTCAACTGACTATTCAACTTGAACCTAAAACCTCCCTCTTTACATGGGTATGTCTAAGCTCTGGGGAGGGGGTGTTAGCAACTTATGGGGGACGCAAAAATGGTATGACGTCATATGGTAAAGAGCACAGTTGGAGGAACCGAAAAAAACTCTTTTCAGACATATGTATGAAATATCGTATTTCCCACAGGAAAGAAAATACTGTACATTTGTTTTCCAAAAAGAATTTTAAATAATTGATTATTTATATGATAATAACAATAAAGAACTTATGTATGACCAGCCAATCCGGCAACTAACACCCAGAAATTAATCTAAATTTACAATTACCCATAGTAAATATAAAAGGTTTCCATCCCGTTGTTACCTGACATATCTTGTATAGAATTTTTTCATTGGTATCATTATGGTTGAAGCTACAGAAATTACAGTTATAAAAAAAATACCAAATTGAGGCTTTACAAAAGTAATATTTTACCTATTTTATTATATGGATCTAATATACGGTCACTTAGCAAAAAATCTAAATATAAACTAATAGCAATTAGGATGTAGACTAAATTATTATATTCTTTAGAACAAAGTTCTTGGAGCACTTTTTGAACCAATACGTAAAGGTACGTGGAGAATAAAGATTCACATGGAAATAAAAAATCTCTACCAAGATCCAACCAAGATCATGAGATTGAGGTAGGCTAAGAAGCCGGAGCCTCCATTTTAAGAAGAGCTGGAGAAAATGTTCTGCTGTGCAAACGACCACTGGTGTGTTCAAAACTACGGTGTATAGATCAAGTACAAAACAATATATATGAAGATTAAATGTCTTATGATGTCTCTTTAGAATGTAGATAAGCTTTTTTTGAGGCAAAAACCCTTCTTGGGATAGAGAGAACCCGAGGGTATATGTGTATGATTTGTATCAGATATTTGTATCATCATGGTAACTTTTGTATCACTACGAAATTAGTCGATAAATGGTAAAACGGAAAAACTGGGTTTCGTGGTAACAATGATTTATGTGCTCGAAGAATTTGATACTGGGTATTATCCGTCCTTACACCAAATAATAACAGAGCTGGCTTGATGTATGGGGTCGATATCAAGGTCACAAGCGCTAGCGGGAATTGTGTCGACGGGAACTCTAACAGCTGGTGGTAAGGTGATAGCTACCGGCTACTCCCTCCCCACAACCAGCTGATTAACACTACCAACATACTTTTATATAAAACTAGCTTCGGCCACTGACCAGACTACCGTGGTTGTTGTTGGAAGTCCTTAGTAATTAGAATTCAGTTAATTGCGGTGTAGGTAATGTGCGTGTGAAACTTCATACAATTATAAACTAAAATAACGCAACACTGTAGCAAAATGTGGAAGAACACAGTTAAAAAATGTAAACTCGCATAAGCTTAAAACCAAAATGTAAACAAAAATTAAAAACACAAACAAATGCAATTGCTTTAATCTGTGGAGTATATCTCTAACTAACAGATATAGTAAAGCAATCAGCTGTTGAAAAGAAAATATATAATGTAAAAAAAGTTCTAGTTCCACAGTATGGGATCCTTTTTAGGCTTCTAGGGAAAACACAATTGTTTTACAACAAAATTGATGATCCACAAGCCTTCTCCATGAAGTTTTATCTAACTTTACCACTTTTCATAGCAAATCTTCCAACGGTCCGAGCGCATAAACTTCAAACACAAAAAAACATATAAATACGAACATCTTATTTATAGATATAGATGATTATTAAAATACTCTATGACTGGGACTATGGTTTCAAGCAATGACCTATGGATACGATATTCCCTGGTATGGATTAATGTCACACGATTGAATACTATGTTCTTACGCAAATACGTTATTCATAATTTAACAAATCTATAAAATCCCATGTTAAACTGTAGTCCTGTTTAAGGGACATGTCAGCCTTAGCCAATAAATTGTTATTGGCTAAGGCTGATCAAGGTCAACGTGACTAAGGCTAAAGTGTGTTCGTTAAGATCACAATACAATCATCTAACCCTCATTTCTCGTTCATACTTGAAAAAATACCTACATGGGTGCATTGCCATTTAAATGGAAACTAGCAATTGTGAAAATAAATAAAGTTTGCAACCATTAAAGGATCTTCTCATTTATATTCGTGAAATTATATAATTACAAATAAAAAAAAATACTTTCAGATTTCACATACCTGGGAAAATTTAAATAAAAAAATATTAAAACAGTTGTTTATAAATTAAGGAAACTACACTGTATGATTTTTATTTAAAATACCCTTCATTAAAAAAATAAAATCGTTAGATTTCCTTGGTTTATTTTTTCCTGAAATGAATTTATACTATAATTTATAACCTGAAAAAGCGCAAGTTTTTGTTTTGACGTTTCAAATAATTTAAAACGAATCAATCACATTTTAATGATAGACAAGACTGACGTAATAACCAACGTATTTTTTGAGCAATTTGAAGTGTGAACAAGGATCTAATTTTTGATCCAATTATTAATTATCTCAACAACGATGAGTTACAAAGTTACAGTTGAATGTTTCATTATAATCGTTAGTATTGTTATTTGACATGATTTACAATCTAATTATAGGCTATTACTGAATACAAGTTCCTATTTAGAAATTAGAAACTTAAAATATCATTGAATTTCTATATTTTTTGTTTTATTACAGTTTACATGTAGGCAATACAAACATCATTTTCATTTAAATTCTTTGCTAATGTTATTTAGATTTTTTTACTGTGGACGTTTTCCATAACGATTTTAAGTAAAAGAAAGTTTCACGACGTTTCGGGATCTGGAATCTGATCCCGTCCTCAGGCGAACTAATGTTTAAAACATAACACAATTAATACATAATCCGGACTAGGTCGGTATAAAGATGAAAACAAAAAATATGAAATTTTGAAGTTAAAGTTTATCTCTTTGCTAATATTAGACAGCCAATTTATTGTTAGTAAAAGTAAATTATACTTTCGTAAGAATAGTTTTATAATTGTTATTAGTTTCTATCAGATTTACGTTCGATCCAAAATGTTACCCGAATATTACTCAAACTACTTTTGTGTATAAAATGTAATGAATTATAACATCCATAATAATATACAAATGGTTATATAAACACGTTTTATTAATTTTTAAAATTTCGCTTAGTACTTGACGCATCAAATCCAACTCATCAATACTAATTTAGCCAGTATACTCCAGAGGTATTTGTACCGTGATGTTGGTATTGCAGTGGCATTAGTTGGCACCACTGGACCGACACAATCAGCTGTTCGCACCAGTGGCTACAATCAATGCCCTATAATAATTTACAAACCCATCTGTACTCCTTATTCAATGTTTCAATGTCTTTTATAATGGCAGACGAGTTATTTGTAAACCATTACGAATAATTCGTTCTTATATTTTTAGAAATAACTGTGTGTAGCCCTTCTTACGGCAGAAATGTTTTTATAATTTGAATCTATTTTTCCTGAGCTTTAGGTCTATAGGGGTACAGTACGTATTTTTCAATAATAATTGATATCATACATTTACTTAGGCAGACTATGATATGATAACAGAGCTTCAATAGTTTTTTCGTACATTACCAATATTGAATATTTTAGTATGAACTATAATAGATAGCTAGGTATAATAGATGGATTACTTTTACATTATATACCGATTTCAGAGGTTATCACAATTTATGTCTGTGTGTTTATATTTATGTAACGCTTAAGAAGGGATACTTGTAACTCTTAACTACGAACACAGATCACCCACTGCAATAAACTTATTTTCATTGTAGTGGGGTTTCAAACAGACCTATGCTCTATCCAAATAAAATAATTAGTTCTCGAAAATCTAGCTTTGAGAGAAATCGTACATTTCTAAGTTTTACTGATATTTTTAAATTAATTTTTACAAAAATAAATAACTTAACAAGCTGTCAAATTAAAAATAAACCTTTAATTAATAGTCAATAATATTATGTCTACATCGGTAATTTATTTAAAACCTATTTAAAAACTATAATAATCTAAAATGTTATCTTAATATTCATAAAATTCTACTAATGTTGCGAGATCTTTAATTTAATATAAATTATATAATCTCATACTTTATTAAGTAATGAAGCTGCGAATGTATTTGATCTTAGATTAGATTAGATTATTAAAATGGTGACCATACTTCAAGGTAGGTATATTAAACCAAGTTAAATGAGGATTAAATGTAAGATGATTGTGGCACAATCATCTTACTGACTAAGGCTGACATGTTTCTTAGACAGGACTTATATTTAATTGTTTGTTACGAGTTCAGTATTATATTTTGTTCCAATATAAGCAATTTGTTTCGAAACACTGAATAACCAATTCCATTCAATGAACGGACATACTGTAAAGTTAAAAGTGTTTAAGAAGATGAGATTTTGTAGTAAAAAAAAGATAATCAAAAATTGGAATAACTATTTTAGTTCGTTAAGAATCTAATAATCTGTTCTAATTTGAAATAAACAGCACCTATTTGTGTTTCAATCAATCAATTAAGTCTCACAACATGTCAACACAACGAAAAACTACATTTAAATTTCATCGTAAAAATGATTACATTGCCATTGTTTTACTAATGCAAAAATTTTGTTTCAATTTTCGCTGTGTCATAGTTTAGTTTGAGCTTGAAACATAAATTAGTTGATAAAACATTTTAAAATTATCTTATGGAAATAGTTATAGTAAAATTGCTTATATTAAATCTTAATATAATACTGAAACCGATGGAGTTGTGTTTATCCTGAAGTAGAATCGGGCTGTAATGCTACAGCTGATCTTAACCAACAGCTGATTGTAACAAGCTAACCGGATGAGCTGGCCGACAGGCGAGTTCCATTAGTGGGCATGTGATCTCCGTTGTACTGGCTGAACGGAATCGAATAAACCCTTTATGTATACATTTGGGTAGGAAAGATAACTAGAAAAGCCGAGACAGTGAAACAGTGTGTGATTATTTAAGTAGGGTGGTGGAGTGTCTTGTAATCCAGCTTTTTAAAACATCAACTGCCCTTCACATTGGGTCTAGGACCAATGCATTAAACACATAGAGGTTCCTTTGCAGCATAAGGAACGTATAAGAGCTAGAGGTGACCGCCCAAGATATGACAGGAGTCGCCAGTCTCTGTCCTCCAGCATCCTTACTAACTTACTGGGCACTAAGGTACTTAGAGGTCACAAACTGGTGTTGGTTAAAAATCATACTACTTAATTCTACATTCATCCGCAAAGGAAATACTCATACTTAGACTAGTTCGTAGTTCAGAGGGAAAATTGTGGTTAGGAATCCATGTCAAACTCCAGGTCCCATAAATACCATTGGCTGATGAGATATTAATTAACGGACCCATTTAACCCTCAAAGCACTAAAATCTCACTCTGATATGTCAGCAAGGTGCAATTAATTGTATAGCGCTATCGAAGTCAACAATTACCGTCACGGTGCTGCCATCACCGAGCTAATACATACAACTACTCGAGTAGTTCCCTATTCTGACGCTTGAGTTCGTTATTTTGCCACTAGAGTATGCTTTTATAGCCAAATAAGCGAGCTTTCTAAGACGGTGGTCCTTTTGGTGTAGTGGTTATACCGTTGTGCTGACGAGTAAAACGGTTGAAGCCATTCGAAGGGACGAGGGGTTGGATCTCAACCATGTGGAATCCCAATTCGGCTTACAAATGTGTGGTATAGTGGAGTGGAGGGTCCACCTTAAGTACTTACTTAAAAAAACATGCTTCGTACTTAAAAGATCAAATTTATCTTCAATGGAAATATTTAAGTTCAAGAATCTATAATGAATTTTGTTATAATAAGGTATTACAAGGTATTATAAGGTATTAATAACGGATTAATACGGTAAATTAGATTGAATATTATATATTTTATGTATTTTACGTCTTACAAAGAAGTGCAAAACAGATGCTAGTAAAATATGTTATTAAGAGAAGTGAGACTTCTTTTTAAATAAAATTTAATTTTTGGAAGAACTTAATTTAGTCACCTAGTATTTAGCTTAATGTGATTGAGATCCATTCATTTATGCTATACAAAATTAATTTATGGGATTATCATTGAATCTAACCTGTATGATCTTTACTCATGTTGATCATATAGAGAATAGGCAAACTCCTTTATTTATTGACATACTAGCCAAAGTACCCGTTCTTCGTACGGGTTATAAAGGCTGAAAGGTGTAGGCTCTACTGATACATTTAAGTTATTGTTAATTAATTCTTCATTGTTTACAAAATGACAAAACATGAGTGTCTACAACATTTCAAAGTAGATCAAACTTCGTATAAAGTCAAAATAAATATAGTTTATTCTAAAAATGTTACTTTAAGTGTTACTTACAGCAGCAAACCTGCATACTCTTTCCCATGTTAAGCTTATCGAGAATAGGCAATCTCTCTTATTTATTACGGATATTGATTAAACCTCTTTTATATTATTATTGATTTGGAAATTTGCTGAGTACGCATGTCTGCTGTGATAGGGGTATAATTTTAATTACGATAGTACAATAGCTCTTACAATATAATGGTTGTAATGAGTAAAATATTAAAAATGTAACTCGGTGATATGACTTTGTAATTATTCGCTTACTAGTATTAATACTTTAAATTACATTGGTATTTAAACTTGAAGCCATCATGTAAAAAAATATTTTTGTATGAGGTTGGCGGACACTGATGTCTTGGTACCCTCCCCCACATCCGATACAACCAAAAATTCTCAGCATTCCTCATAGATGAGGCGAAATGTCAACATCTTCACATTTAGAATACGAAAGACGTCATATAAATTTTACTCTCGTAGTAACCTTGGACCTTCGACTTCCCTTTAAAGTTGTAATTCTCTATTCACGGTTCCAGAAATAATGTTTTGGCTTATAATACATAAAGTAGGATGTTTTAAAATAATACGTAATGAAAGGGTTAAAGGTGGTGTTTCACCTTAGGGGGAGAACTAGCTGACCTTTAAAGTCACCACATGTTATTTTTACACTCTAGAAACACCATAACGCATATAAACGTCAATGGTAATCTATTGATAATCTAGAGTAGGAATCGATTATTAACCTGACGCTTCATACTTTTCATTCATGGCAATCTACCCAGGTAGGTAGTCAAGTGTGGATGACAAAAGAGTGAAAAATGTTTGTCGGGTGATCTTGAAGTCTAGATACTTATTAAGGTTGACATGTTCCTTAAGCATGTCTGTGAACGAACAGCCCTAAAGTCATTGTTATCTAAGGGACCTACACTTTAAAGTGGGATAATAACCAAAACCAAAATATTCTGTAAGGATTTCGAAATGGTCTAATTATAAGAAAGGCCTTAAGAGTCTGCATCAGTGGTAGCCATCTTGGATTTTAGTCCCGTAAGAGCATTGTTAAATTCTGGCGCCTATATCTCCTTGACCTATTGTCATAAACTAACGGAAGAGGTGTCAAATTAAAGGTATTACAGTCCTCCAGGGCACCACTTTACAGAACTTCTTATTTTCACTCTCAATAAAAAGATAATAATGATTTATTTTATAAAATATTCCTGGATTTTTGTTTTTATATCAAGTTAAATTTTTGAACATATTGAACATATTGAAAAGGTTATGCCCTTGAGCCACATCTCATCAATGTACTTCCAAAGTTTTACATTGATACTTTGATAATTAACGCCACTACACACGCCAAAGTGAAGGTATGTTCCGCCAGAATTTAACATAGCCCTTACGGGACTAAAATTCAAGATGCCTACCACTGATGCAGACTCTTAACGGATGATCACAGTGTAAAGGACGCAGACCACACTAAGGAATATTGCATAGTTGCCTTCGCGAACTATTCACAGTTCGTGACTTCCAAGTACAGTAGTTGGAGTACAGGACACGCCACCGTATCGATTGATCCGTTGCTTGTTAATTTATTTATCGATACTTTTTAGAATTCGATACACGAACCGTTCATTCCACGATCGATCTGATGAGATTCCACGATTCCATAATGCAAATGTAAAATTAATATCTCACTTATTCATTTACTATTTAAGAGGAATGGTTACACCTCTTTTAGTGTACTTATGTTACATCAATACTACATAAGAAATCGAAATGTTAGATAAGATTAGATTTTTGAAAAGGCGACCATACTACAAGGTAGGTATTTTACGCTAAGTATGAATGAGGATTGAGTGTAAGATGATTGTGGCGCGATCTTGTAGTCTTGTTACTGACTAAGGCTGACATGTTCCTTAGACAGGACTGTTACTTACCGATGGCAATTAATGGTCCTATAGTTTAACGTGGAATCCGAACCACGGCCTCTGAATTACGAATTGGTCTAATTATGAGGATGGTCTTCGTGAATTAATGTATTATTCAATAGTGAGTACGTTAATACACACAAGAGAACACCACATCCACCGACCATCGCTCACAACTATCCACAATTCGTGACCTCCAAGTAGCTGGATTACAGGACGTCGCTACCGTCCCGTCCCAGTTATTTGAAGATCTATCAATACTACATACGAGTTCCTCATGCTTTTTGAAAAAATAGGAGAAATTATCTAATCAAATAAGAATCTGTATGATGAGCTTCAATTTATACAACATCAGATAACAATTGAAGTAGTTGAATGTTTCAGTACAAAGGTACTTCAGGACAAAGGTGAATTTTATAATGTCTTGCATACGACTTTGTCTTACAACAAACCATGTTATATTTATCAAAACATATAGTCCGTGAATTATTAATTGAAGCTAAACCAGTATATTGACTGGTATGTCTTGAAATCCTTTAAAAGTGAGTATTCTTAATTTGCCGTATTTATCGTTATGATAGTTGGCACCACTGTGACGGATCAATCAGCTGATATGCACCAGCGACTGTCACGCATGTCACATGGTAATTACTCAACTACAATTCTCACCTGTTTGTTCTGTCATCAGAGGGAAACATTACTGTTGCTAATTAACAGGATTGTTTCAAGTAATTTTTACTTTCTCCCCTTATACGATGGTATAAGAAGAAAGTATTGTATTCGTCAGCATTTTTGAATATGTCTTTCTCGTGGATGTATCCATTATAGTGCCCCAATAAAAAATTGGCTTTAGAGTGAAGATGTAAAGAACCCTAGATACGAGACTAGTTGTTCAATTTTCATAAAATTTGGTATGTATGCAACAATCCACGGTAGCTTGGAACGTTTTTAAGGGAATATTACCCTAAAAACCCCCAAAAACACGTAAAATGAAAATTTCTCATAAACGGCTTTAATGATTTTGATGAAAATTATATGGTTTATAGTCCTTTGTGAACAAAACTATACCACCCACATTTCTCAAAACATCGGGGTTTAAATGTTATGGGCGTTTAAGAGTAAAAAATATATTTTTTCTGCGAAAACAATAAAAGTTAAGTATAATTTGACGACCATCATTACAATCAGTATAAAAACAAAATTTTAGTCTAGGAAGAACGGTTCCAGAGATAAGTTAAATTTAATGTACGTGGTAAACTCAGTACATTGTCTGAGAGCGCCCGATGTTATTCTCATGGAGAATATTAAAAAATCAATTCTTCCTTATTTCCCAACCGTTTTCCATTAAATTCGGTATGCAGCGTAAGGTCATATCACCCAACCAAATCAATCTAAAAATCTTGGTATTACGGGTGGGGGGGACCAGTCCCCCATTAAATTCTAACAATTAATTTTTTTTAGTTTTTTCTTGTTGTTATTTTCAGAAATTGAATGATTAAAACATATTTGAAACAATAAATTATTAAATTGTATTTAGATAAACGTTAAAGAATATGATGGTTTAATAAAGATTATCGTTTAAATTGACTTAAGGGAGAAATGGGAAATTGTATGTCAGTCCACTCATACTGTTTATTTATTATTTGTCAAAGCTTTAGTGGTATGGTATAATGATACAACAGCGTTATGCATTAATCGGCTTTACGTGGCGTAAAAGTCCCAGTAACTGAAACAATGCATATTAAAGGAGGTAAAACAACATTACACAGCAGCTAATGGGATTAGAGATTAAAACATTGAGCTCATTTAGGTTTATTATCAATGTTACAACTGGCTGTAACGTTGAAAAGCTAATAGAATATTATAAACAAAAATATAAAAAAAACTGTAAAATTTATTTTATAACGTAAATTATTCTTTAAACACTTTTACCTTATTTAAAATAATTTTATGTAATTTTGTTTATCTTTTAGCGAATTTCCCATAGGGAAGAAGCTATTACCGTAGGTCTCATGGCGAGACTTAAGCCCGGGACCATGGAGATATTAAAAAATCCAAACACAGTACGTTGTATTTTGGGGCTTTAATGTACATTTATGTAATTTATGGAGGTGAAAAATTAATATTTCCCATATCAATCAATGTTTTTGGATTAAAATTGGCATTAACCTTCATGTTGTTGATACCCACCCGTTTATGATTAAAAATATAGTTTATGTGTTTATCATGGCAGCAAACCTGCATACTCTTTTCCCATGTTAATCATATAGAGTTTGGGTAAACTCCTTTATTTGTGGACAGATGTTGATTAAACCTGATATAAATGGTCAAAATAGAAATTTTTTACGCTAGAAACACCTACTTTCAGCGTTCCTCACAGCAGCAAACCTGCATACTCTTTCCCATGTTAATCTTAAGGAGAGCAGGCAAATAATACTCATATTTATTGACAGATAATGATAAAACTTGTCATATATTATTATTATGTTATTGATTTGGAAATTTGCTGAGTACGCAGGTCTGCTGCGACTGGGGTATTTACTATTATTTAGGTTTTTATTTAATTATGTAGTTTAATTTGTTTATGCATTCTTATATTAAGTAACGATCAAGTGTTGTTCGGTAAAAAATATAAACGTATTTTAAAAGAAACTACTCGAACGAAAAGCCCTTTTCGTTCAATTTTATAAACTTTCTAGTTACAGTAAATTAAGCTATAATCTACAGAGTGTTTCAGAATTCCCTACCAATACTTTAGGGCATTGTTCCTGGGTAAGAAACATTTCTAAATATCATATTTAAATTGTCTGGAAGTCCTTAGTTACTCACACAGCCTCCATTTTGTTTTTTTCACTTATAATATTTTTTCTGAATAGTGGTTAAACGTTCGGAATTGAAACTTTGCACAAACATTTATGGCAAATAGACAAAGCTACAAAAAATTATGACAATTTCTCAAATTCATAAAACAAAATGGCAGCCATTTAAAATTTTGTTTCTCAAATAACTCGTGAACCGTTGATTTAAAAGAAAATTTACAAGAATAACCTTTTTTAGGTAATGTAATTACAAATCGATTGACACCAAATTGTTTTAAATTAGACAAATATTAACTGAGTTATGGTATAGTGATAGGTGACCGCTAGAGCTTAGTTGCAGTGCATGCCAAGGCATGCGACTAAAGTCTGCCACAATTTCAATGACAGTTAGCAGGCGGAGACTGTTGCATTTGAGACTATGAATTTGAGAAATTGTCATAATTTTGTTGTAGCTTTGTCTATTTGCCATAAATGCTTGTGCAAAGTTTCAATTCCGAACGTTTAACAATTATTCAGAAAAAATATTATAAGTGAAAAAACAAAATGAAGGCTGTGTGAGTAACTAAGGACTTCCGTACAATTTAAATATGATATTTAGATATGTTTCTTGCCCAGGAACAACGCCCTAGAGTATTGGTAGGGATTTCTAAAAAACCCTGTATAATAAAGATTGTTGTTTATTACGCACTTAACGTAAACAGTTTGTTAACTAAAAACTCTGGGATATTGTAGTTAACATGGCGAAAATATCAACTCTATTTATTTTCAAAAGTAGGCCTTCAGCGGTGCCAACAATGTCAAGTTGATTTTTCGGCGTCAACCGCGTTTTCATATAGTTTGTACTTCCAAAAGTTTCACCCTTGCTATGAAGTGGCATCCCCAGTGGCTACGCTCAGTCCCAGCCAGGCCATTGTCTATATCAACGAACTATGTCCCATGTCTTTTAAACTATCAACATATAATAACCTAACATTTCAAATTTACAATTTTGTTTTCTTGAAATTAGTAGGAGTCATAAACTTCGAAGAAATTCCTTCAACTGGGTTATTGGTGTAATCCAGCTACTTGGAGGTCGCGAATTATGGATAGTTGTGAGCGATGGTTGATGGGTGTAGTGTTCACTTGTGTGGGTTGAATACTACGTTAATCCACAAAGACCATCCTCATAATTACACCGTAGTAAACTATAGGTCCCTTAGTTTTTGCCATCGGCTGTTGGACTATTAATAACAGTCTTTTCTAAGGAACATGTCAGCCTTAGTAACAAGATTGCGCCACAATCATTTTACACTCAATCCTCATTCATACTTGGCTTAAAATACCTACGATGTAGTATGTTCTCTATTTCAATAATCTAACCTAATTAAAATAGGAATCGAAGAAATTTAAGCCAGATTGTGCTAAAAGTTTTCACATTGACGTCAGAAGCTGCCTATACGACACGAAACATTTACTAATTGAACGCCTCTAGCTATAAACCGCACGCTGTGCACTTTGTGGTATCACGACACAGCTGTGCATGTTGCACAATGCGGTGGAACTATGCTAGATACTCCTGAATAATGAGATAACTTGTGTGTTGGATCATGTACAAGCATCAGTTAGTGCTACGCTATCACTAATGCCATGATCTTGTTTCAAACGACTAAACTATGAGTAAACTGTAAAGTTTATTATTGGTTTGTAAACCTTTATTGACTCACTACTTGTATTCACTTGGCATGTTTGAAATGTTGTTGTGAGAGGTTATCTGGGGTCTGGATTGAATGAACATAAGAGAAGATCCTAATAAGTTTATTGGATATTTGAATATCTTATTAATCTTTTTAAAATGTTCTTATTTGTTTTAGATGTTTACAAAAGAATTACTTACTTTTATAAACAAATATTTATACACACAAATTAGTAGTGTACATTTTGTCTTTTTTTGGGTTTCTAAAAACTATATGTATACAAATGACAAATATCTTGGGAATTGTTGGGTTTTAACAGGTCATGTACTACCCTGATGAGACATCGCTCCTGCTCGGTCTAGGGGTTCCCAACAGAACACTCTCCCGAAGTCTTTCTTCCCTCCATCCTCTTCCCCGACACCTCAGACACCTTCCCCTTGTTAGCTTTCGCCATTTACCAATCCCAATCTATGGACTTAGAGATCAAAGCCCCATTGGCACTACCCCTTATGCTGGGGTCTTCGAATCCTGTGAAAAGAGCATGCTGACCGAGTATCAAATCAAATCTTTTTTATTGTCATGAACAAATTACAAAATTAAAGTTGAATAAAAAAACTGAAGGAAGAAAATACTTAATCCATAAACGTAAAAAAACTTATACGAAGCTTAAGAGAACAACGAGTTTGAAGAATACCCGATCGTTTCAAGTAACAGGAAGTTAGGTTAGGTTTTAAATATTCATTTAATATTAAGTCCGAGTAGAGGGTGTGTTATATTGGGAGGGGGATATTTCATATTGAATGAAATTATTTTCAATAAACCCGTTTTATAGTAAAGACTTTAGATACGCTTTGCCTCTCTTCTAAAATGTCAACTCTACATAGATTTATAAGTTTTTATCAGTGGTCTTAAGAAAGACCTTCTACTCTTCAATAAAATTTATGTTTCTTATACCATTTTGGACACTCTATAACAGTATCATATACCTAAAAATAAAATACATACACCCGGTTTGTATCAAAATATTTTTTTGCATTCTTATATTTAATACAAATACTAATTAGTTTATATTTATCATTTTTAATTAATAAAATATTTTAAGAAGTATTATACACATATGGATGAAACTATTGCTATGTACTAATTTAATAACATTACCACACATATTCTTAAACATGAACTTGTTTCAGTTATTTAATTACATATTATTACTTAATATTTACAAAAAAATTAGCAAATGTTTCGGAAAGCTAAGTTAAGCAAGGTTATTAATTAATAAATTTTACTATTACTCTAGCATATATAGCAAGTATTAATCATCCTTCTAACTGACGTGTTGAATCTATTTGAAACATAATATCTATAGCAAAAATGTCTTCCCACAGAACGAGAACACAATAGTGTCTTTCTCATGAATTCGTGCAAATTTAGGACCTGTAGTTGTTGTGGGAAGAAATGCTTGTAGGGAAAGAGGAATTGTGGAAAGTTCCTGGAATAATTTAGTGCTCTTGCGGACATATAAATTTCTAAACTTCACGAGGGTTAAGACATTGATCACGAAGAAATTCAATAAATGCAACAACAACGAGAAAATAAATTTACATTTTTTAAGACAGCCAAACCTTCCATATTCACACAATACAAAATATACAGTGTGTCCCATAAGTAAAGTGACAAACTCTGGGAAAGGTTGGTATGGGTCAAAATATAGAGAAAATTAAGAATACATTTGTCCAATAACACCTTTTTAACCAGACATTCACCATTTTGTATTTGTCCAACCAGAGAACTACCGTAGAAACAAAATTACACATTGGTACAGTTGTAAACTTCAAAATGGCGGTCATTATAAACCTTTACCGGTTTCATTTAAAAATTTTTCGGTTTTGATTCAATTAAAATTTTGAAATGACCGCCACTGAGTTATATTGAACCTTTATTATAAATTAATAAAAATCCTAATACATATAAGACAAAAATAATCGTAAAATCTTTAATGTTACTTAAAAATGTAGAATTTAACTTGTTATTATCAGAAATTGAAGAAACTTCTTTTCCCCCAATTACACTGTATCCTTAAAAAACACTTAACCACCACAAATACGACATTAATATATATTTTTTAATCACACCACATAACAATTTCGGAAACTATCGTGAAAAAATGACGTAATGAACTTTCTGAACTAATATATTGCTTATAATAAAGTTTAAGTAAAAGTCTTTCAACAACTTATTTTTAAAATAAATAAGTTGATGGTATTGTTGAATTGTTTTTTGATAGCCATCTGTACCTTCTGACCTTATTTTATTCAATGTTTCGGTTACCTATTTTATACTAAAGGCTGTAAGCTCACTTGGCCCCGCCCTCAGGAGTGCGCGCGCACGGCGCACATCACTCTCTCGCTCTTATGATTGGTTGGAGGTTGGCTGAAGGGGGGGAGGGGGGTAGCAGACGGCAGCGCACCTGTACGTGGGACAACGCACTAACTCCCCAAGCCGATTCTAGAACAACTCAAGCCACTACAGCTTGCTCATAAGAATGGCACGTCTATTAATATGTATAGTCAAAGATACTACCCTCAGATTCTTTAATCAAGGTCTGATAATCAAAACGAACAATATTGGACAAAGACACGGGTAGTAACTGTCTCAGTGAATAGGCCATGAGTAAGGGTGGGGGTTACCAATTGTAGGATGCGTTATTTATAACTTCCCAACCCCGCCCTTGTAGTAAATTATAATACGAATAAATGGTATCGGGGAAAGGACTCATGCCCATAATTTCACTCATAACTTGAATTAAAAACTCCCCACATTCAACTATCGTATTTTGAATGTTTTCTAAGATAACTTGTTTCGATATAACGGCTAAAAAATCAGTCGTCAAATTTGTTCCACTCTACTTAATACTAGCAGAAAATTTTTTGGAAATTCTTCCCCGGTCCAAGGTAATTTAAAAACTTTAAATACTCGTAATATAACAAAGTATGATTTTTAAGCATAAATAAATACATCTAGACCACATAAAGTGCCAAGTATACCAAGTTTAATCCAAAAATATTGATTGATAAGGGAAATACATATTAATTTTTCCTTATCCTCCACAAGATCAACATTGAAGCCCCAATGTACAACGTACTGTGTTTAGATATTTAATATCTCGGTAACCGTTAGAGATAGAGAAAAGCTTTAAGGAACTAAATTGTGTAGTTTTTCAAGCCAATTTTTATGGTGAAAGATAAAATAAAAATATTTTAGTACAAAATAGTAGAGTACATAGCCCCCAAAACTACCCGTTCTGATTGACCGATATATCTTTGACGGTGGCGACGTCCTGTAATCCAGCTACTTGGAGGTCACGAATTGTGGATAGTTGTGAGAGATGGTCGGTGGATGTGGTGTTCTCTTGTGTGGATTAACGTCCGCACTATTGAATACTACGTTAATTCGCAAAGCCTATCCTCATAATTAGACCAATTCGTAATTCTGAGGCCGTGGTTTGGATTGCACGTTAAACTGTAGGTCCATTAGTTGACATCGTTGGGCTATTAATTAAAAGTCCTGTCTAAGGAACATGTCAGCCTTAGTCAGTAATAAGACTACAAGATCGCGCCACAATCATCCTACACTCAATCCTCATTCATGCCTGGCTTGAAATACCTACATTGTAATATGGTTGCCATTTCAATGATCTAATCTAATCTGGATTACGAACTTGTTCGAATAAATGTAGAAATACACATCTCTACCAAATTTGGTCTTGATCGGACCGTTTTTACGACAGTATTGTGTTTACAGATACACATATATGTATATATCAATTTTAATGACGGTCCCAGGCTTAAGTCTTGCTATAAAACATAAGGTAATAGCTTCTTCCTTATGGGGAATTCGCTGGAATAAAATAACAAATTTGTGGTTTATGTACAAATTTAAATAATTACTTGTTATTTGACATGGTTTAAAACTAGGTAACTAGGTACGCTGTGAATTACTAATACTTAGTATGTTTAACAACCTGACCAGAAGTAATTTATCAGTGAGTACCTGACTGGTGAGTTATGAGTTGCATGATACGCCCACTGCATATTAAGTGGAAACCATCCTTCTATGTAAGCGTATTGGGGCTTGGGATATATCGGTACTGTAGCACTAAATATGAGTAACGCCTGTATAGATTCAAAAAATGGAATATTTTAGGGCGACTCTAAATTATTAAATGTAAGCCCTTTTAGTGATACACAAAAAATTAAAAGGACAGTCGTGGAAACTATAGGTATTTATCTTAACCTCTTAACCTAGGGTGGATTTAAAAATGCCGACCAAGAGGCGGCATTTTTATTGGATACGTTATTTTTGAATTTATAGAAATTCATTGAGGATACATGTCTGGGATTATATTTTGGATTAAAATCTTATCTTATTATAGTCTAATACAAGAACTATCTAGACATATTTTTCTGCCCAAGGATTTATGATATTATTGTGTAATACCAATATACACATATATTGATAGATTGTTGGGGTATTTGACCACAAGGAATCGATTGGAAAAGGTCTAAAGACTGGGGAACATCTGGGTTTCATCCTACAGCCCTTTAAAGTCTCTATGTTATCGAAGGACCTTTTTGACATGGATACGTCTCGGCTCTTGGGGGATGTTGGTGATTTTTAAGATGGAAACATGTAACAAGTTTCCATAGAAACTACCAGAACTATTGTATTGAATTTTAACCCTAGAACTGGCAATTTCGTAATTCACGACGCATTTACAGATTCAATAAGAAGTGGCAGGTGGAGGCATCTGTCGTCAGTTTAGTGAACTTGTTAGACACTAGCGCCTACGTGACCGTGTTGCCCTTTTTGGGGCAAGCAACCCCATTCGGAAGTGCTAGGGTTCAAATCCTGACCATGAGCAATCCCAATTTGGCTTGCAAATATGTGGTATAGCGGAGTGGGGGGCTCACCTTAAATAAACGGTGGCCGGCTTGGGTGGAAGTTGACGGCATTTGTAGGCTTAATTGGAATTGTAGTAGACACCTGTTTTGCTTTTTTGGTTAGTGGTGGCATGAGGTGGCATGTTTTATGCTTTTTTTATACTTTGATATCTCAAGAAGATATTAGTAATTATTTTTTATGTTACAGTTAAGAGTAAAAAGCTTGCCACTTCTAGGGTTAAATATAAAAAGAATAAGAACAGCTGTTAGATGAACTTAAAACATTCGCTTTAGACATATCCATGATCTAACCTATTTCCCACAGGATGTAAATACACACATTTAACATATAAACCTTTTTGACATGGATATGTCTTAGTTCTAGGGGGGTGTTGGCAATTTTTAAGATGGAAAATATGTATCAGGTTTCCATGGAAACCACCAGAACTATTGTAAAGAATTTTAAATATATAAGAATAAAAACAGCTGCTTAGATGAAGTGAAAACATTACCTTTAGACATATCCATGATCTAACCTATTTCCCTCAGGGAAGTACATGTAAACATTTTTGTAGCTGCAGTTAACCTAAGCAGCTGATTCAGGTTGTTTATATTGTTATAGTAAAATTTGTAAACACTGAGTGTTTTATTTATATGTTAGTTTGACGGAGAAGTTTTAAGGAAAAGTTATATTTATTTTGGTTTCATTTTCCAGAAAACATGATAAAGAATAGGTAAATTAAGGTTTGTTTTTTTATAAATATTAGTGTTAAAACTATTCAAGAATAATCTTTAGGATTGAAAATAATTAAAATCAAGATATAATACATGTCTTATTCTATTTGAGCAAATCTTGGTCTTCCATAAAACATTAATAAGATAAATATCTTGTGTAGCGGGTACTATTGGCAAAGTGTTCCAGTAATTTGGATCGAAGTAGTTCAAGAATGCAGTCGTGTAACATTACAAGTTAATTCATCCCATCGGAACGTGAATCCACTGTTGAACTTTAGCTTGGTCAATATAGTCAGATGGCTAAACTGCTAACGATTAAAATCATATTACTACGTCGGTCTAATCTCTGTAAATGGACTCAAAAACATAAAATTCGCAACCTTTTCATGGTACTTTTTACTTTAACTCTATAGTCCAATTCTGTTTAAAAGTATTTAACAGCCCTTTTTAGTATTGAAAACTAAAATCGATACCTAAACTTAAACTTTGTAGGCTTAATCTTTTCAAGTTTAATTAAAATATCATTATTTGTGCAACAGGGGATCCAAGTGAAACTTTTTGTGCACGAAGGAAACTATTAATCACCTGAGGCGTAGTCGAGGTGGTGACAATGTCCTAAGGGACGAAAAGGACATAAATCCCAAGATGGATACAACATTATTCCTCTACCAACACATGGTAGTAACACAACCTACAAATTAACTATTAACTAACCTGAATTATAAAAATATAGCCTCCAAGCAACCAATGCAAACTATCAGCTGACCGATTACTGTCAGCTGTTGTAATTTCTGATGGTTCATTACAGGGGTTTTCCCATTTTATTCTTATTAGATTACTTTTTCTCCCTTGGGGCTAAAGCCTATATACTTTTCCTCCCTTGGGACTAAAAGTATTACTTTAGTACTCTATTCCAGAGAGTAAGTACGGCTTTGCATAAAATCTGTAGAAAAATAGATATATTACACGAGTAATTGAAACATATTTATCATGAAACAAACCCACAAGGATAAAAGTTTACACTTTGCAATCATATAAAACTGTATTCAATTCGCTAGCCATATCACTGTTAACAATAATAATTAGGAATAGTTATTTTTGTGTACGTTCATTTTACTATGAATTTTGCATTATTGTTTTGCTTTACTGTCTGTAAATACCATATGACTGTCAACTGACTTATTTGTTCTTTCTCTACTGTCTGACTGTCATGACTTTTTTCATGGTTTAATGCTATTTATAATGCACAGAATATTGTTTATAAAATGAATGCAGGTTCACTAAAGTGGAGAGGCGTATATAATTAAAAAAGGAGTGCATGTAGAATCTAAATTTGACTTTATATTGATCAATAAAAATAATACTGATAACCATATTGAGATTGGATTGTGCCAATTTAGAGTTTATATTTAGGTTCTAATTTAACTTTTTGTCAAGGTAGACGCCTACTGTCTGGGTTTACTTTATGATTTATAAATAAATAAATATCTACCTCTACTGATGTTACCTATTATGTGTTTGTCCCACGGTTCTTCAAAAGTAACTGTTACGTAACTGATTACTCTTCAAAAGTAACTGTTATATAACTCATTACTCTTCAAAGGTAACGGTTACGTAACTGATTACTATTCAAAAGTAACTGTCACATAATCGATTACTCTTCAAAAATAACTGTTTCGTAATCGATTACTGTTCAAAAGTAACTGTTACATAATTGATAACTCTTTAAAAATAACTGTCATGTAATCGATTACTCTTCAAAAGTAACTGTTACATAATTGATAACTCTTTAAAAATAACTGTCATGTAATCGATTACTCTTCAAAAATAACTGTCACGTAATCAATTAACATTCAAAAATAACTGTCACGTAATCGATTAACATTCAAAAGTAACTGTTACGTAATTGATTACTCTTCAAAAGTAACTGTTACGTAACTGATTACTCTTCAAAAGTAACTGTTACGTAACTGATTACTCTTCAAAAGTAACTGTTACGTAATTGATTACTCTTCAAAAGTAACTGTTACGTAACTGATTACTCTTCAAAAGTAACTGTTACGTAACTGATTACTCTTCAAAAGTAACTGTTACGTAACTGATTACTCTTCAAAAGTAACTGCTGCGTAATTGATTACTCTTCAAAAGTAACTGTTACGTAACTGATTACTCTTCAAAAGTAACTGTTACGTAATTGATTACTTTTCAAAAGTAACTGTTACGAAACTAATTACTAAGATTATTTTTTAATCCAAATGCTATATTAAATTAATCCTTAGAGTTACTATACAAAATATAAGCACGAATGGAACTGTTGTTTGAATTATATAAACATTTAGGCAGTGTTGTAAAATAACACAAATTACGAATACTTACACGAATGGTGT
This sequence comes from Nephotettix cincticeps, assembly GCA_023375725.1. NCBI lineage: Eukaryota > Metazoa > Arthropoda > Insecta > Hemiptera > Cicadellidae > Nephotettix > Nephotettix cincticeps. The sequence continues at coordinate 5,727,101 of CM041785.1, forward strand.
TACTGTATTATTATTTAAAAATGCCGAATATATATTTAAGGATAGGACAGACTATTGATACGGGAAACAATTGAGTATCAGGGGATTGTGTTTGGGCATAAAGGTCAACTGGAAATATTCTAGAGCAAGAATAGATTATCTCAGTGTGGTATTTGTTTTAAATAATATTTCCATGGATTTGATTTCTAAAGAGATAAAAAGTAATAATTCTTTTTTACGTGTTTAATAAACTATATCTATTCGTTATTTGATTATAGATTGTTGAAAGCTATATATTTTATTAATTGTATTTAATTACATTTGATTAATGATTAACATAGGGTAACATGGGGTATTTATGTTTCTGAAATGAAACAATTTTTATTTTGAGGTCTAATACAGGGTTTTGGGAAGATAAAATAATCACATTGATATTTCATAAATATGTATAAAATGTAGATTCATATAATGTATAACCCAAACATTTATTTACAATGTTTATTGAAAATTTCGGAAAATAAAAATTGTTACCTATTGATTTTTTGATTTATTAAACTATGTTTTAAGATACAGTATTTATTTTTGATAGTTAATTGTTATACATTTAGGAAAGGTACATTATCTTACTGTAAGGTAATCAGGGAAGTTTAATAATTAAAAAAGGTTAGCAAACTTTTCAAACTAATGTATTGAGTGTTTTTGTACAGGTTTCTATATAAATAATAAATGATGTGATACGTTTTATAGCTCTCGTGGTGTACTTGAAACAACGAAATTCCTCTGAGAACGCTGCTAGTTTATAAAGTGGTTATTAGATATTTATATACTGGAGTTTTCAATTAATTGTCGGAGGTAAACCTTCTCTCTGATTGGCTGGCGCTCGGAGTATCCCCCCCGGACTATATGTGACCGTAATGGCTGATAATGTGTTCAGTACACAATCGTTCGTTCAATCATCCGATCTTCTACGCCTGAATGGAACTATAGAATATTTATATTCATAATTTGTTTTAATATACACGTGTTGTGATTTTTCAATATTAAAATTAATATAAATGCGATTTATATAAACTAACTTTATGTTTCTAGAAACAATGTAATCATCACCCTTGTTTGTTTGGCATTACCATAAACATTAAACTTTTCTTACACGTTTTATAGTGGGCAAAAAAGTAAACGGAGATACTACTGAAAATGCTAAGTGGTCAAAAAAGCATTCGAGGATGCTAGGCCTATAGATTTAGTTAAAATTGGCACATCACTAAGAAAAGCTATCTATTTCCTTAAGAAATAGATGTAATTTGTATATACGATGACTGTACTAAGCATTGTTATGGAATAACGAATATAAAAGGGATTTATTTTTAGTTTATGTGCAAACAATGTGTTCGCCATCACTTGCCATGGCAGACACTACCGAACAAAAGCAAGAGTTTCGTAATTTAAATAGATGTAAATTTATAGGTCATAGTAGATGTAGAAATAATTTTTATTATTATTAAACTTGTATTAAAATTGTGTAATTTTGTATTTGAAAATAAAATGCCTTAGTAGTTCACCATTCTCCGATTCTCCCTTACGAGGTCCACTCACAGAGGAAGCAGGTTAGTGTGATGTCCTGCAACGTCCTGAGAAACATCCTGCGAAACATCCTGTGAAAAATCGGAGTGATCTCAAGAGCCCATTAATGTGTGAGTGTGTGTGTGTATGTGTGTGTATTAAAATTTCATAATGTGCATTTTATTTATAACTTAATCCATTTTAGAGGAGGCATTTCTTTAAACAACTTTAACACCTCCATTTAAAAAAATTGCTAAAGTTGATTCCATAGAACATCTGTGAATTTTGGCAAGATATTGTTGAGTCAAATAAAGAAGCATTTAGAACAAATGCCAAAAGAAGTAGTAGGTCTATGCTATTTTTTATGTACTTAATGAGTGATTAATGTTTTAGCATAGGTTTAGTGGATTAGAAAATGTAGTCACTCAATACCTATAAATTAATTAGTACTTTTATAATAGTACAAAAGGGTTGAACTGGTAAAGATTGTTATGACCAGTTCATATAATTTAATACAATTAACTATCACTAGCTTCAATGTGATTTTAAAAATACTCTCTCAAGACATAAACAAGGTAATGTAAAGTGAAAAAATCGTTCAAAAGTGTAATAACAAACAAAATAAATTACTTCAGTGTCAAACATTATTAATTTTACTAAGGGTAGTAAAGGAAAAATTTAAATATTAACACTTTGTTTTTCAATATAAATTGGTGAACCGAACGATTTCAAATTGTTTACTGACTTAACATTTTAATACGTTAAATACTGTAGTATAACCAAAGATACGATTGGTATGAATTGATTAAGTGGCTTTCCAACGCATTAAAATGCAAACGATTTCGATTAATCAACGATGCTTAGTGAAAATTATATAAAATGTTGCTTCGCTCAAGAGATAAAGATTGATATTGATTACTTTCAATCAATCTCTGTAATTGATTACGCCAATCTGTTACACTTTATATACGCAGCGCTCCAAAAATCTAATCCAATCATATAATTTATAGCCCCTGAAAGTTAATTTACTTTGAATTAAAATAAAAAGTTGTTGGCTAATAATTGTATAAAAAATGTTTGCTGGTAATTTACCTAAATTAATATTAACAAAAGACTTGTTATGTGAGGTGCGCATAACGTGAAGTATGAGCGATGGCCCATAACGTTGGATTTACCGTAACGAGACTTGTTTATCGTGTTCATAAACATATTTTACGACCCCCAATACCACGATATTTTTTATTGGAGCTATAAAAATATACACGACTAAAGTCATATCCATTTCCATGCGCTCCACGAGAAAATCTCCATTTTATCTGAAAAATATACGTTTTGAATTTACTTCCGTGTGGAAAAGAGGTTCGATCATGGATATGTCTAACTGAAGGTTTCCAGTTTTCCTAAACAGCTGGCTTCATAACCAAATGACGTCACTAACCATATGACGTCACTGTTTCAAATTTTGGTATCTTAAATTGCCAACACCCCTAGAGCTAAAAAATATCCATGTGTAAAATTCTACAACCTTTGTTGTGGATTTTGAAAACCTGATTTTAACATTTTTAAATATAATTATCTTTTATACATAGAAAAGTTTAAAATAGCCATAACCTTAACCAAACACAAAATGGATGAAAATACTGTAATTCTCTCCTATCTTCTCCTAAATAAGTGTACATTTGATAAAATTATTCATATAAAACAAGTACCTAACACTAAAAGACGTACAAATATAAATACGTAAAACGTACACAAAGCTATGAAAATATAATATAATTCTGAACGTCCTGAAAAATGTTTGATACTTCTCAGCGAGTAGTAGATTACAGGAGATCAGTAGTGGTAGATAAGATATGGCTGAAGGAAATGTTTTTAGTTCTTGTTAAGAGCTGTTCTCATAACTATATGAGGTCACTTCTGTCACTAATTTTGTGTCTCTCAAATAGCTACCACTCCCCTCCTCTCAACAAAGCTTAGACATATTTTTTTCAATAAATTCTCTGATATGAGTTCCACAAATTTTTGGTTTGAAGAAATTTAGCTTTATGAATGCCACTCTATTCAATATATACTACATTTGCTTAGCGTCATATTTCATTGCAGTAATGCATATATACAAGTGATCGACAAAACTTATTTTAAAGGTCTCAAAATAAAAAAAATCTATAAAAGAAGTTATTTTTTCGTATTCGGTATAAAAAGTGTAAAATAAAAAAAATGTTCATAGAGCACATATAAAACTAAAATCATACTTAATTACTAAAAAACATTACGAAAATTAAATCGAGCAAACGTATTGTGTTTAGGCAGGAAGTTCCAATGCGACAACATAGTGTTTCCGGTCAGTGTGGATGTGGTGGTCGTAACTAAGCCAATTTCCCCTCAATGTCGGACGGACGTCAGCGAATGACATTATGCAACACACTGACGACGCATTAAAGGAAGCTGTTATATTTGAATGTTAATTGCTCCTCTGTGTTATTAACTATCTTTATGTTTTCTGTAATACCACTTCATAGGGCCAAAGCCTATGATGGAGCAACCGAGAAGTGTGGAGAAGAAGAGGGCTCACCAGAACACGCCGTCCTTACATGTCCGAAACGGAAAGATTTAAGGGCTCAAATCTACGTGGAAGTAGTGAGGGAGAAGATCCAACAGCCTCTAGTCACGAATGTATAAGAGTACCATCTGTATGAGAAGCAAAGGCGTCGCCATGGAAAGAAATCCATAACAGGCAAAATGTCAAAACCCGATATTGAACGTGAGATGTCCAGTATGAACAGATAATGTAAAGTATGGGGACTTCAGCGTTCCAGCGAATCATCGGGAGAAAACTTTGGACAGGAAGGAAGAACCAGAAAGAATGAAGGCAAAAAAGATAGAAGATAAAAGAGTAACTGAACGGGAGAAAAGAAGAAAGAAATAGAAAAGATTTTGAGGAAGACAGAACCCGAGTTTATACTAGGTATGAGGTAAAGAAGAGACAAGGGAGCCTGATAAGGACTGGGACGGATTTCAAAACCCAATATTGAACTTGGGATGTCCAGTATGAACACATAATTTTATAGTGTGAAGTACTGTGACTCCAAGGCGTTCCAGCGAATCATGGGGAGAAAACCTTGGACAGGAAGGAAGAACCAGAAAGAATGAAGGCAAAAAAGATAGAAGATAAAAGAGTAACTGAACGGGAGAAAAGAAGAAAGAAATAGAAAAGATTTTGAGGAAGACAGAACCCGAGTTTATACTAGGTACGAGGTAAAGAAGAGACAAGGGAGCCTGATAAGGACTGGGACGGATTTCAAAACCCGATATTGAACGTGGGATGTCCAGTATGAACATATAATTTTATAATGTGAACTAGTGGGACTCCAGCGTTCCAGCGAATCATGGGGAGAAAACTTTGGACAGGAAGGAAGAACCAGAAAGAATGAAGGCAAAAAAAGATAGAAGATAAAAGAGTAACTGAACGGGAGAAAAGAAGAAAGAAATAGAAAAGATTTTGAGGAAGACAGAACCCGAGTTTATACTAGGTACGAGGTAAAGAAGAGACAAGGGAGCCTGATAAGGACTGGGACGGATTTCAAAACCCGATATTGAACGTGGGATGTCCAGTATGAAACAGATAATTTTTATAATGTGAACTAGTGGGACTCCAGCGTTCCAGCGAATCATGGGGAGAAAACTTTGGACAGGAAGGAAGAACCAGAAAGAATGAAGGCAAAAAAAAGATAGAAGATAAAAAGAGTAACTGAACGGGAGAAAAGAAGAAAGAAATAGAAAAGATTTGAGGAAGACAGAACCCGAGTTTATACTAGGTACGAGGTAAAGAAGAGACAAGGGAGCCTGATAAGGACTGGGACGGATTTCAAAACCCGATATTGAACGTGGGATGTCCAGTATGAACACATAATTTTATAATGTGAACTAGTGGGACTCCAGCGTTCCAGCGAATCATGGGGAGAAAACTTTGGACAGGAAGGAAGAACCAGAAAGAAGGGAGGCAAAAAAAGATAGAAGATAAAAGAGTAACTGAACGGGAGAAAAGAAGAAAGAAATAGAAAAGATTTTGAGGAAGACAGAACCCGAGTTTATACTAGGTACGAGGTAAAGAAGAGACAAGGGAGCCTGGTAAGGACTGGGACGGTGGCATGTTCTATAATCCAGCTACTTGGAAGTCATGAATTGTGGATAGTTATGAGCAATGGTCAGTGTGTGGGATATTCTCTAGTGTGGACTAACGTGACACATTATACTAAGTCCATCCACAAATACTCATAACTAAACCAGTTCGTAATTCAGACGCAATGGTTAGTACTCCACGTTAATCTGAAGGTCCTTACATGTGCCATTGACTGTTGGGCTACTAATTAACAGGTCTGTCCAATCAAAGTGTCAGCCTTTGTCAGTAACGAGACTACAAAATTTAATAACTAACATCTAAGAGACCTACAATTTAGGAAATAGAGAAATAAGTTTGGAAATTAAAAATAAAATAGTCTAAAATATTGGGGGTGTAAATGGAATTCAACTTGTTTAAAGGGATAAATTATATAAATTTCTATTTTTTCATATTAACTTGAATTCAAACATTTATAAAATGTTTGTTGAACTAAAGTTGATGTAAAAGTAAGTAAACAATATAAATTTACTTGACAGGTTTGTCATAATCAATTGATTGTTTACAAGCCAGTTTTACTCGTTCGAGCAATTGATGAATTGTCATCAGCAGGCAAAGCGTCCGTTACGTAAACACTGGAACTGTTGCATGGAGAAAGCGGATTTGGAATGCTACATAGAGTAATCCTTCATTAATTTGATTATGAATAATAAACGATATTTAATGAGGAATTGAAGTATTTTAATTGTAAAAAGGGAAATAGAAAATAATAGGTAAAGATCATAACTAAATGTTTGATGATAATGACAAAGGTTAACGTATTACTACTTAATTGTATTCGTCATAAATACAGTTTAAAATATAAAACAATATGGAAAACATCAAAGATTTTAAAAATATTTCAGTTTGATTGAATGACGTGACCATATGACGACGAATGTAAACTATTCATACAATAACTAAAAAAAATCAAAAATATTACTATATATAGTTAAATCAGATATAAATTTTATATTAATAACCTCATATCAAATAAATAGTAACTTAAAGCATTAGTAGGTTATAAACAATTAGAGATATTGAAAAACACGCAATAACAAAAATGTTTTATTTTAGAGAGTATAATCCAAAAACAAAATAAAATACAGAGTGGTACATGAGACATTTTTAAACTAGCCACCCCATTTTGGAAAACGGTGGCCATATTGAAAAAAATACTGAAATTGTATTCCTGAGTAAAACTTAAAATTTAGCAAGTGTGATGCTAAGTCGTGAAATTAACAAGATAGCTATTAGATAACTTAAAAAAACTCACCTTGCATACATATAATATATTATATTAATTTATTAGAGCTGCACTACAATAATGAACCACTGGATCAAACATTATTACAGCCAGCGTCCAATATGTGTTTACTACTCAGCACAACAATGTTGTATCAGAGGATTAGCACACTCCAACTAATGCCATCACATCTCGGTTAGGATAATATGGATCTAGGATCTAGGATCTAGGATCTAGGGCAATGGTCAAGCCATCAGTAACTCACGAGGTACAAGTCTGTGCGTCCTACAACTCATGTGTTGTTAATATAAACTGCAGGAATATGAATTGAATTTAAATTCTTTAGGATGCAATATATATACTAATTTAAGACAAGTAAACTACTTCCCATGTGGAAATATTTCCAAAACAGGTTAACATGTCTTCAGTTACTGTTAAAGCATTGCGTACAGTACTTTAGGATATAAAGATACTCAAGTTATATTTTTGTACTGTATGAAAATAATGAAATAATCCATGACAATAAATTATGAACTTAGAATGTTCATCTTATTGTTAGCTTCTATGGAATTATACTTTCCCATTTTACGTATTTTTGCAAGATTTTAAATTACTAATGTATAAATGAAATCAGAAACCTTTTCCGATACGACTTTTTTATTCTCTTAGACAAAAATACAAACATACAATAAACATATAAATAAAATAAACCTTGCTTGGTCATACTAAAATAATAAAAATAACCTTAATAATTCCAAAAATAAAAAACTCAAGGTACCAAAAAGGAACAAAATAAAAAATAAAACCTGGTTTAACTGATAAAAAATATCAATTAAAAACTAAAATAAAATAGAATTTTTTAAAAGGTCAAGCCTGAGTAGAAGTTCCAAATAATCATTTTAGTTTAAAAAGAAACTAAATTTGAATCATAAATAGATAGTGGGGAAAATACATACCATTAATATAAGTCTAGTTAAGGAAAACTATGTTGTGTATTAGATTTGAGCATAATCTAAATTAAAATATCTGACAATAGCGAGTCTAACAAAGTCAATATTGTCCAAATGTTTTCAGTTCTTCTAAACAGCTGTCCTTATAACCATTTGAAGTAAACCTTTATTGCAAATTTTGCGTGATGTAAATCCTTCTCCACCGAGAGAATGGACATGTCCATGTCAAAAATTGTGGAAGTGATACTATAAACGCAGCTTAGAATAAAACACACCAACTGGAAGTAAATGTAAAACAATATATGGTAACAAACAAAGATCCATCACTTTTACGTAAAGGAAATTTAGTACCTTGTTTTAATTAGGCTTCGTATAGGCACTAGAGGCACTCTTTAGACACTGACCATGAGTGGCTCAGATATTAAACAGCTGATAGTCTCGTGTTATCTAGAAGCTCGTTAATCTGGGCGTGTGGTTTGTGTGATAGTATACAGAGCATTACTCTATGGGCACCGACCAACAATAGTGTGGTTATTGAATTTCTGATGGCTTTGAGTCATTTACAAGCTCACTAATCAGTTTTGAACCACTCGACGTGTGTCGTGTGGGGGTATATAGCAAACGACGATATACTCAATGTACAACGAACAACAATAATGATGTGAATATTGGTAAAACAACTATGGATATACGTGAAACACTGTACGGTATTACAGTGTGATTTAGAATAGAACCTACTTCTTTATCCTAAAAACCCTTCTATAATTTTTTACTTATCAGACGGAGTTCCCTTTTATTGCTGCTTATAAATGCAAATAAATGGTACCAGTGGGCTGGTACATACTTTCACTCCTAAGTAAATTAAAAACTAACACTATAAAACTATCCTATTATTTCAAATTTATCTAAATATTATGTATTAAAAGTTTATAGTTTCAAAAGTTGTCATCCAATTACTTGAACTAAAAACAAGAGATTTTATTTGGGTGTCACATCACCCAAATAAAATCTCTCACACTGTATACCAAGATTCATGGAAAAACGGTCGAGAAGTAAGTCAATAGTGATTTTAATATTCTCCATAAGACTAACATTGGGCGCTCGCAGGCAACACACTGCGTTTACCATGGATATTAAATTTAACTTTTCTCTGGAACTATTAGTTACAGACTCACGGTTTTACGATACAAATTTTTTAAGGTTTTTAGCCGGGTTTAACGGTAATAGTTGAAGGTTTATTAAGAAATGAATTTATTTGTTGCCAAAAAGACTTTGACTCTTAAAAGCCCAGCACTTTTGAAAAAGTCTTACAGACATATTTTTCATATTTTTTGGGAATCTTAACAACTATAAAACATGCGAATTTTAGGAAATTTTTAGTTTTTACATTTTTAAAGGTGGTTTTGAGGTAAACTAAAAAATGATCTAGAAATACATCCAAACTGCACCTGTGTATCAAATTTCATAAAAATTGTATGATCAGTGTTGTCTCGGGGTCTGTACATAGACAGAAATAAGTCCAAAAAAACATGTTTTTGGATTTAAGGAGCTTTAAAACTGATGTATCTACTCTAAACTGAATTTCGAAAATGTTGACAAAACAATGCTTTCACCATAAACTATGTACAAGGGGAGAAACTAAACTGGATCTATACGAGAACCACTAGGAGACATCTACATCTAAAGACCAAACATAAAAAGTAATTTTTCCTACAACTACACGATAACAGGTACATTTTACACTGTTGACAGCACGTATCACACCAGGATGGATATGATTTCATTACCACCCTAGTGCGGCAAAGTAACCGGCCAATCAGAAGGGCGGAACGCTTCATATCTATATGAAACCAACCAATAGCTAGCTAAGCTCTCAGTCAGCTGATAGACGGTAGTCGTTTCTACAAGGATAACTTCCGGTCTTACGCAATGAAACTGAGGTTACCGGAAACTCAAAAAGATTATGTTTAAATTTAACCCAGCGGGAAAATCAAACATAACCTAAATTACTTTATTACTGTAGGAAAATTCTTGTGTGTAATACGAGTGCAAACTGTCATGGCCGTCCTCGAAGTTCTGGCAACACTCAGCTGACGCTTCATGCTGCCACATGAACCTCTCGTGTGATATTACATCGTTTGCGCTCTATTTACACAAACAGATATTTATGTATGTCCTGTTGTTGTTCTGACCAGTGAGCACTGAGCACTAAGCTCAAAGCATTGAGGTTAGAGACAGTAACCGTTACACTAACCTAATTATGTCAGCCATGTGTATATGTTGTATGTAAATCAGCAGAGCTATAAACTATTGCTAGTATCCCAGTAGTATAAGCTCAAGCTCATTCACAAAAACTGTTGGTTTCTAAGAAAGTTTTTTTCAAACAACAATACAAATACTTTGAAAAAGTGATCGATATTTCGATAACACAATGTTTCGATGATTTAAATGATTTTAACCTAAAGCATTTAAATTAAAATATGTGCTTGGTTAAACTTTACTCAAAAGGAAGCTTGAGTAAAGAGTTTGTAAGAAATTTAAACAAAATCTTAAATTAATAGGATCAATAAATGTGCGGTTGACTAATGGTGTAGCTAAATGTATAAATTGCGAATTTATACATGTTTGCGAATTTATACGAATATATACATACATGTTTGCAATGTTTGCATGTTTGCAATTTACTGATTGTAACTATGTATGTATGTTATACTAAGAGAAATTCAATGTTTAAAATTGTAAGAAGGGATATTCTTTAAATACCTGAAGTTTGTTTTCATTTTGTTAAACACATGCGTTTTCTTTTGTATTTGCCTACTATTGTTATTGTGAAGTGGACGGATAGAATGAGAAATGAAGATGTAGTAAATAAAATAAAAGAGAAAAGGAAACTGATAGCAACGGTAAGGAGAAGAAAATCATGTTGGTTGGGACACATACTTCGAAGAAATTGTCTGCAAACAAAGATTTTGGAAGGATGGATTGAGGGAGCAAGGGGAAGGGGGAGAAGAAGGATTGGAATACTGGACGATATTAAGAAAGGAAGGAGATTCCAGCAACTGAAGGAAGATGCTCAGGACAGAGAAAAATGGAGAGCGTCGTGCAGTTGAAACGTGTCAGTATGACAGATCCACAAAAGAAGAAGAACTATAGTTAGTTATAAGTTTGCTATTCTTGTACTCTTATTATTCATTATTTAGTTTGAGTTTATTATGTTTTCAAAATGGCTGTTTTGGGCATTAGCCTGTAGCCATTGTGTATGCAATTTAATAAATTCAATAAATATTTAATTTTGAAATGGTGGGAGTTGGTGCCCCACTCTATACCTTCTTTCTTTTGGTCTTATGCTCGCTTCAAGGGGGGCTGTTCACTGCCTTTTCTCGCTAGTAAGAGGGTTAACATACTGCATGTTATCTTTTTTAATTCCTATGATTTCCTTTAGCCTAGCCTTTAAAAATGTATTAGGAATTTGTATTTTTCTTGTAATAAACGATGATAAAAAATTTAAATTTTAATCAAAATTTACTTTCAAATAAGATTGTTTATAGCTAATTTCAAATAATAGAGACTAAATATAAGCTCTTACTAGAAGCAAGAACATTATCAATTACACACAAACATACACATTCATTCAATACATACATTACATAATCATTATAAAAGCAAGATCACGTTTTCAATATGACTAAATTCATGTTTACACTGACTCAATCAAACAATAATTAAACCCATTCAGTTAATTTTCCTATCAGTTCCGGAACCATTAGACTCTATCAGCGTAAACCCGATATGAGAGATTGGTATCTCAGTAAACATTCCTAAATGTTCCCGACGTTGTACTCGATAATATGATCAGTTCAACCGAGAAGTATGTTTCTATTTCAAATTGTGCTTTTAGCCAATGTTCAAGTGATGCTGTTTCCACAACTGTGCTGCTCATTTTCGTTTAGTTGGGGGCGTAGCGCACACAGGACCTGTACTCCAGTGCATATGTTAGTAAGTTTATCTAATACCTTAATATCTTTAGTAAAACCAAATAATAGACGTTTTAGATATAAATGTTGAAGAGCAAAAGTTGTTATTTTTCTTCCTAGGACTAAACCTATTATTATGATGATTTTTGAGCCCTAAGCCGCAAAAGATCATTGTTGATGATACTTTTGATTGGAGATTCGATTAAGCTGGACAGTAAGCCTATCAAATGATCACCAGTAAAAGTATTTAAAACTGCATGCATTTATATTAGCTAGTTGTGGAAGACTAACCGCAGTACGGACGTGATCAGATTAGAAAAGATATTCTACACGCCTACGTATACATTGCTTGATAGCAATTTATCTGTGGGTGTAGTGTTCTCTTGTGTGGATTAACGTCCATAATATTGAATACAACGTAAATCTGCAAAGACCATGCTCATAACTAGACTATTCAGATGCACTGGTTTGGACTTTACGTTAATCTGTGGGTCCCTAAGATACGCCATCGGCTGTTGGGCTATTAATTAACCGTTCTGTCTAAGGAACATGTCAGCCTTAGTCAGTAATATATATTTTAAAGAATTTGGTTTTTACCCATTTTTTGTTCCATACGCCCAGTTACTTATTCATTTTAAAACTGACAGTCTGTGCAAAAAAAGACATCTGGGACTTCTGATATTTTTGTTTAAGTTGGTTAGAAATTCGGTGGACTGTGGAGAGTTGTTGGAGCGCCTCCACTTCCTTGTGCCAAGACCCGTATCCAGAGTCCGTACGCTGTTTAGCCCACACTTTTATAGTACAAGCATGGGCAGTCAGAGCCCCATTAATACTCGTACTATGTTGCGGCTTTATAATGGTCTGTCTGATGATACTGATATATTTTTTTCAACCTTGAAGTCTTACACTGCGGGGATAAAGCAATTCGTCTCAGACATTTTTTATGAATGATTAATTAGTAATTGTTACTGATTATTGTATTGCTGTCCATTTAGAGTCTTTTCTCCTGTCTTATTTGTAGTTTTTAAAGCTTGAAGTCCCAAAGAATAGTTTTGTACTGTCCTGTGTTGTAAAAACTTATTTATTTTTATTTGTCTGCAATTATAATTTATTTGTATTAGAATATTGTGTCGTAAATAGGTTCAATATTTAATTGTGATTCCTAAAATGTAATAGCCTATATTTTGTAAATTAATTAAGTTACGAGCCATTGTTCTATAATGTTTATGTATGTAAGATGCTGCAATGCCATTGGAATATAAATTCTGTTTTGTAGCATTAAATAAATAAATAAATAAACAATACTACAAGATCACGTCGCAATCACCTTACACTCATTTATCATTCATACTTGGCTTAAAACAACTACCTGAGTAGGTTACCATTTCAGTTATAAGTAAAAAAGTATAAAGTAAAGTACTATGATTAAATAGTACAACTTAAGTAGCTGGGAATATAATCAAACACAATGTGCGGTATTGTTTGTCTGTCCAGTGCACCCATTCGGAACAATGCTGCTCTGGAGTATGTGTCCATCGTGTGTACATGAGGGTGATCAAGATCAAGCAATGCACCATGCTGGACCATCTGGAGTGGCTAAGCCCTGAGGAGCAACTGACATACCTACAGAGCGAGGCAGTGCGGGACAACCTCACTAGGTTAGTGTATGTCCACATTTGGTTTACTTGTGAAAACACTAAAAGTAGTATACTTAATCACTAGGACCAGGAAAATGAATGATTTTAACGAGCACAGGTTTAACAGCCGTTAAATGTACGAGTATATATCAAATACCCCCGTCGCAGCAGATCTGCGTACTCAGCGAATTTCCAAATCAATAATGTAATAATAATAATAATATATGACAAGTTTGGTCATAATCTGTCGATAAACATAAGAATCATTTGCCTATTCTCCGTAAGATTAACATGGGAAAAGAGTATGCAGGTTTGCTGCCATGATAAACACATAAACTATTATTTTTTAGCATAAACTTATGGGTCCCAACCACTGGGTGGCCTAGAACTCAAAATATCATCAGAATAATAGGCTTAGTCCTAGGAAGGAAAAACATTTGCTCTTTAACACATATATCTAAAACAGCGTTTTTTGAAGAAGTGTGACGAAAAAGCTTTTTAAGTAAAAATTGTTCTAATGAAACTAGGAAACTGTCCAGCAACCATTTTTGTAGCTTTAGAACTTCATCTTATTTTTGACAAGGATATGTCTTAGCTCTGGCTTCTATTTATAAGCTAGGAAACTGTCCAGCAACCACTCTTGTAGCTTTAGAACTTCATCTTGTTTTTGACATGGATATGTCCTTAGCTCTGGGATGTATTAATAATCAGTCAGACCAAAACTTTTAAACTAATGTAACGTCTTCTAATTATAAGCTCAGCTGTTTAGAGAAACTGAAATCATTCCATTTTGACATATCCATGATCTAAGGTATCTCTCAAAAGTAAGTAAACACAGATTGAATTGATTCTAAATGGTTTATTTAAATCATACTACACTAATTCAATTTTTCTATGCAAAAAGAAGACCGAACAGGTTGTAAAATAACCAGCTGATATTTCTGCTTTACGTTTTTGACATGAATATGTCCTTGCTCTGGAGGGTTTATTGGCAATGCGTCAGACCAAAATTTGAAACGGAAGTGTCGTCTTACGGTTATAAGCTCAGCTGTTTAGAGGAACTGAAAACATTCCCTTGGAAATAAATACATTTTTCAAAACATTTTGATTCAGTGGTGTTGTCGTTGATTTATGAATCTAAAACTTAACATAATGAAGTTTTCTTCTATTCCACAGACTCGGAGGTCGTCTGAGGATGGTTCAGAGTCCAGAGGATATTGACCCTAGGCACCCTCTCTCACTGATAAGGGTTCTGGACGACAGTACCACTCCCGTCAACCCCATCATCACTACTACGACTTTGGAGGTGGGTTTTGATGATAATAGAATAGATTCCAACGTGTTATTTAGATAATGATGATGAGATAGGTAAATTGGGGTTGTCACCTTCCCCGGGAGGAGCTGTTCAGGAGACTACGGCAGTTCATCAGGTTTTTAAACCTGGAAGGTACATGACACATTCAACAAAAAGCGCAAAAAGTCACATGGCTGACGCGCTATAAGAACACTGTTCCGCACCCTTTGTGTAATTCTGTAATAGGTAAGTTTGAGCACCAAATAAGAATGAGTCGTGGTTTTTAAAATAATATAAAGAATTAATTGTTGCATTTTGAATACAAAACCCAAGATGAATAAGACACTGGATTTTTATTGGACCCTGAACTGGTTAAGCCAATACAAAACTCATTGTTAAAAATGCAATATTGGGGGATTTATATTATTCAGTTTTTTTAACACATATAGAACGATGCTTAATGATTTTAACTAAAACATAGTTTTACGACGTTTTGGGATCTGAAATCTGATCCCGTCCTCAGGCACACTAGAACCTAAAACATAACACGGTTGGTATATAATCCGGAATACGCCGGAAAACATATAAAGCTTTAAAAAATAAAAATTTTAAATCAGCAAAAACCCTACAAACAAAACTATGCACCAATAGTCACGAACGCAAAAATACACTTCCCCTATTAATATGTTTTTTATTGCTTTAAAACTTTTTGTTTTCAGCTTTATACTGGCTTAGATTAGATTATGTATTAATGGTGTTGCGTTTTACATTAAATCTCGCCTGAGGATCAGATTCCAGATCCCGAAACATTGTGAAACTTTGTTTTAAAATCGTGAAGGAAATTTTACACAGTAAAAACTAAATAACATATACCAAATGATGGCATAGTATTTTTACAAAAATAATAAGTTATGTCAGTTTACGTATACTCCAACATAATAACATGGAAAATGATTAAGTAGATTTGCTGCAATGAGAATAACATAAAACTAGGTTTTTGATATGCATTGGTCTTCTCTTGATGAAGCTGTGATACAAGTTTTATCACAGTATTACAAATAATAAGGAAGATATATTTCACTGTTTATTCTTATTTTCATGGGGATCGAGTAAGTAGGTTTGCTGCTAAGAGGAAAGAATATTAGATTTTTTAGCATAAAT
The DNA here is from genome assembly GCA_023375725.1 of Nephotettix cincticeps. Lineage (NCBI taxonomy): Eukaryota > Metazoa > Arthropoda > Insecta > Hemiptera > Cicadellidae > Nephotettix > Nephotettix cincticeps. The sequence goes on from CM041785.1 coordinate 5,743,058, forward strand.
TACTAAATCTAAACTACATGAATCTGTATATCAAGTTTTATTGCAATATTTTTAATAATAAGAAATATATCAGTTTTAAATTTTCCCAAAATACTAAAATTTTAGCTCCTTAAGACAACTTATTCTGTTTAAAGTTTCTATATCTCAATAACCGCTTGGCATAGAAAACAGTTTCTAAATACGAAATATTTTAGTTGATTTCAAAGGTGTGGAGTAAAAATCCCCAAATCCCTATACTAGGGTAATAGCATAAACACACCTTGGGACTATTTGAACTGTAGAACTATTTGACTGGATTTGGAACAAACTTGATTATTGCAAATTTACATTCCTGTACAAAATTGCATCGAGATTGGACAATACAATTTCCCGACGGTATTGGCTACTGGGGGCTTGAAAACAAAAAAAAACTTGGCCTGAGGTCTGGGTCTCTTTATGACGACTACAGTATTTGCTCTATTTTCTTTAGAAAATTCACTAAAAATAAGATAAAAATAACTGTTGACGTCTCCACTGACTTGGTTTGTGAGTTTGGGATAAGTGCATAAGTTTATTGTGTATATATTCAGTTTATCTCGAGCATTTTCATAGTTATGTGTTCGATCCCAGAAGTTCGTCATGATAAACTTACAAGTAAAGTCAAATAATCTATATATTTTAGAATTTTTAAATACATTATCTTAAAAAAATCTTATACGATATGTTGAGATGTCAAAAAAGTTGAATAAACAAATTATAAACATACCGAAGGAAATACTTAAAAAGTAGCTTGCTTTTTCTGTGGAATGAAAAAGTTACAAAATGTTAGAAATAAAAATTTATGTTTGTTTCAGGGAAATAATAGACTGTTTGGAAACACGTCAACAACTTAGTGAAGTGTCTTAAAACCTTACTATTAACGTAACTGGTAATGTATTTGGAAGGATTGTGACTAATTTTAATAGATTGTGTATTAAAATATAAAATTTTATCTATACTCCCAGTTATGAATTACTAAACAAAATTATTCTTCTAAAATCGAATGACTTGTAACGCTTCGGGGTAACGTTCTTTTCTTAGAATTTTGTTTGAGAAATGAGATCAAACTATGTTAAAGAAATGACAAGTTATGTGAAATGAAATGTCAAATTACTATTGTTGTAAGAATGTCTTGAATATTACTTATATTTCATATTTACTATCCATTTATATATATGTACAATCTAAGACGTTAAATAAATATATTTTATCTAGAATTTCGATGAGATCTTCAAAGTTAAGCAATTTTTCCATCAATTTCACAAGAAAACTCTTCGTCAGGCTTAGTTTACTGTAAAATAAATTAAAAATTGTTAAACACATTTTGTTTTTTAGGTATATCTGTACGTATATCCTTGTTGTATGAATTATATATGTTGTAATAAAAAAATAATAATACATTATCGTATAAATAAAGTTGAGTTACGATTATGGTGTGATTAGAAAACGAATAAAATGTCATCAAAATCTGAATAAAACTCCATTGATAGGTTACGTACATAAGCCACCACGTAGCTTCCAAATCGTAAAACTTTGTATCAACGAATAACAACCCCCTTTTAACAGCTCAAAGTCGTTAAAACTAATGTTTTTACGACTGAGGGAAAAGAGGAAATGGAAATGAGAATCTGTAGATTACAATTTGCAAGACCAAAATTTGAAACAGTGACGTCATATGAAGTGACGTTATAAGTACAGCTGTTTAGGGAACTGAAAACGTACATTACTCTCATATCCATAATGTAACCTATTTCCCACAGGGACGTAATACAATCATTTTTGAGTTGGATGAAACGACTTTTAACCGTGGTAGACCAGGCTGGAATCCTCATGAGATGATTTTTGTGAAATTTTATCACATTGTTGTCACTCCTGCACCACAGGAAGACAACTTTGATTTGTTTTTCAAAGTATTCACACTTATTTATATCTAGTTGTATTCATACACAACATTTGTTCTGAAAATATATTGACTAAAATATTTAAATATTATTTGAAAGAGCATTTTGCGTTTATTTTACTGTATTGGCTCCGTAGTTAACACTGCAATGGAAAACATTTTTCAGAATTGTAGCGGGAACAAACTACAGTACATTATAAACTGAAAATTATAGAAACTGAAAAAATGTGGTGTATTTTGAACCTCTAAAGATAACAAATTGTAAAATACAGAAAGGAAATTATTACAATTTTTATAAATTGTGTAGCAGGATTGTTTCTTTAGTTTTAAATTTTCCATAAAAAAATTTAAATAATAAGCAAAGTTGTTGAGTCTGAAATACAAAATATTACTCAAACGAGTGAACAGGTTTCCTCCTGAACTTTTAACTTTATTTGACAAATTTTCTACGTTCACAAGTACTGTATTCGTTCCTTCCCTCATACTATATATTATACAGATATTTATAACTCTATTTTTTTTCTTTTAAAAATTATAAATGAAACGTTTCTTCAATTCTGAAGAAGAAGTTTTTGGACATAACCAGCTCCTCCGTGATGTATCCATTTTTAAAAGAACCGTAACATCCCTAAGTGGTACAGAAAGTCTCTAAGAAACCACGATCATTTAAAAACTAACTGATAAAATTGTAGTAGACAATATTCTCCATGCCTACGGGCAAAACACACAATGAGATCTCAATTTTCAAAATCTAAAAATGTTCGATTACCTTCTAAACCTTCTTTCAAATGGGTGCATAGTAAGACAACACACACTACTAAACGTAACCTATATTCTTTATATCTATGCAATTTCGTTCAACTCTGCTTCAAATGGAAATGTAAAACTAAAATGACAATGTTGAATAATATAAGCAATACTTATTTTATCTTAAGTACAGATGAAATCACTATTCATACAAACATTAATTTCTACTTGCTTTTTTCTTTTTCTTTGAGAGGTATAGGATTATTGTATCTAAAGTTTGATCGTGTGGTTAGGGTAAATATAGTTTTGCAAGAATTAATTAAACTTTAAAACAAAGAAACTTTATTATTATCATATTATGTGGTTAAATATTTAAATTATGTAAAAGAACTAGTATTTACGTTAAAATTGTAGCCTGTGGAAATACAAAATTGTCTTGTAAAATTCAATGTTGGAGGTCCTACAAGGAAAGTATATTAGAATAACTTACATTGAGATAAATATTCTAAAACTATTTTTAGTATTAATGAAACACATAACACATCTACACAGTTCAAATTTAATTATTTAATTTAATAAATATTTGCTTACAAATACATAAAACTTAAAAGTTTGTGCCTACTACGAGAAGTTATAGACAAAAAAATCAGTTATAAATTTAGTTTAAAAATTACTAACAGTTTGTTTTACTTAGCTAATTGATTCAATCAGGTTGAAAAAGTTAATTTTAAGGAGTTAAACTTTAACAAAGGAGAAGTTTATTTGTCCAGATCTGAATAATACTTCATTATTCAAATAGTACATGCAATAAGCTGTCGGACAACAATAGGATAAGCCTCTGGAATGATTGATATTACTGTAGATAGAGGAGTGCTTTCACATGACAGCACGGATATTATCTGAACCATTGTTATCATTTGTATTATAATACTAGCTGACCCGGCCAACTTCGTAACGCCTAACAGTAAATGCATGTTAACTTTAGGATTGGTCATGTTCTGAAGTGTTCATATTCTGGGTCGTGGCATATTTAACCGCAATACTGAAACGATAAGACATATTAATAACACTCCCGCAAAATAAATACACATTTTTGATTAATTTACAATTTTCTAATCCAACTTAAACCCAAACCAAACCTAACTGTAATACGGCTTTTATAGGAATGAATAAATTTTCTGAATCTCAGCATTTTTTATAATAATACTCGCGTAACCTAACATTCATTAATTCCACTCTCACAAAACAAAAAATAACTAATAATTACACATTAGGACAAAAAACAACGTTAGCTGTCACTTGTTTTATAAATTTAGTTATACAACAGATGATTATTATAATACATGTAATATGTATAAACAATGTTATTATTCGGCCAACATAAAAACACGTGACTTTTAACCAGACAGAAAATAAAAAAATTAAATTAGTAATTAAAAAAAACTAAAATTATTAACGCGCTGAATAAAGCAGTTAATTTTTACAGCATTTATTTACTGTATAGTTTTACATCAATGGGATGGCATTGTATAACAAAGAATATTGCTAATGGAAAGTATACCGACAGCTGTAGCTCAAGAAATCATATTTTTTGATTGTAGAAAATTTATAATCAAACTTAGTCCCCTTAAGATTAATATCAGAAATTTAAAACGCTATCAAATTAAAGCTTATAGTTTTCAAAATTGTTTCACTAAAACCTTCCCGGACACATATAGTTCAACTTCCTAAAATTTCATGACGATCGGATGAGTAGTTTAGCAACACATGAAGGACATACATACATTCATTTTTATATATAGAGATTAACGTCAAAATAATATTTTCATTATGTTTCTAATTAAATATTACCATCATATTTTCTAAGGGTGGAATGGTAAAGATATGTGTATTAAGTGTTCGGAAAAATGATATATTTATTGTAATGTATCAACGGGAAAACATGAATTCAGTGACTGGACCTTGAACGGATTACATCGGATGGAAAAGAGTTGAGAAAAACCAAATATTGGTCAGTCAATTTGACTCTGATTTATCCAATATTTTGGCTGTGAACCATTCCCTACTAAAATATTCTTTTCTGCTACAACCACAACTGTTATGAAAACTTTAATTTGTGTATTAGTTACTTGTGTATTATACTTTTATAATATGTGCTATTATATCGCACTATATTACCTATAGTTTAAGCTTATACTGTATAAAAACTCTTATACATTAAACATTTCCAATACTTTTATTGCTCAGTCCTTAATGTTGTTTCAAATTTTTTAATAAACAGTGAATCTCAAATAACATAAATTTAATGTAAGGTGACAACACTGAATCTATTAATATTCGGCAGATGAAACAATGTCGTAATAAAGGTTGAAGCTCTGAAATGGAATGGAATATAAAAATGTAGAACATTTTCTATCCACGTACATAATAAAACCTTTATATTCTAATTTAAATTTATTTGGAATAATCTATAATATTATAAAGAAGAGGTGGTGTCTGTATGTTTGTTTGTGGGTTTGTGTGTTTGTGGGTTTGTTGTGGCAAGTGAATGCGAAAAATACTGAACCGACCGGTTTGAAATTTTACACAAAGGTAGATCTTAAACTCATACAACACATAGGCATACTCATTTCCTTAAAATCCTCTCGGGCTACGCCCTGTGAACGTCCTAAGTTTCAATGTTTACATTTTTAGAGAATGAAAACATAAAATTACTTGAATGTAAACAGCTGTAAATACTAAAATTTGACAGTTCGAGAAGAAGGAGAAGAAGAAGAAAGAGCTGCCGTGACCGTCCTAGGTTTCAATGTTTACATTTTCTAATGACAACATCCGTTTGCACTATATTTTGACAGTTCAGGAAGAAGAAGAAATAAAGTTGATTTTTCAGATAAACTGCTGGATCGAAATTAGTGAATTATTTGAAATAGCGGAATGGTAGATTTTAAGTTTTTTTCCGACGACTGTCTCTATTACATTAATCCTTATCCTCTCCCAATATTTGACATATGTTACTTTGAAATGTTGTAGACACTCGTGCTTGGTCATTTTGTAAACAATGAAGAATTAATTAACAATACCTTAAATGTATCAGTAGAGCCTACACCTTTCAGCCTTTTTAATCCGTGCGAAGAACGGGTACTTTAACTAGTTTTGAAATAAAATTACAATGTGTAAGACCTATATAAATACTATATAAAAACAACATAATGCCATCTCAATGCTGCTATCTCTTTACTGGCTTGATCAATGAAATATGAATTATAAAAATTGTTGTAGATTAATAAATCGGTTTGAATCCATTACAAAATATTAATACACCTAAAATAATTAACATGAATTTAAGTAATTTAAGCATGTCAAGGCTGTTTAAATAGATTGAATGCAACCATTTTTTGGTGAAATGTTTATAACGTGGCTGACTGAAGGTTGGATGGATGGATTGTGAGGTTTCAGTGGGCTGAAGGCCCACTGCGGCTGTTATAGGACTACGTCCTCTTCAGCCAAGGATAAGTTTTGAGGTTAGGTTTTGGTTGCGGGTTGAGTGAGGTTTTGGTTGCGGGTACTGTGGTTATGGTCAGTGAATGGATGGTTTCGGTTTAGGAACACATTAAGCTATGGTGGGAGGTTGGCTAGGTGGTGGATGGTGAGGCTAGGACGGTCGGTGAAATAAGGATCGAAGAAGGGTTGTAGGATGTCAGAGGTTCGGGCTCGGTCGAGGTACTTTGTGTTGAGGTGATGGAGGAAGTCACGGAGGGGTGGGATGGAGTGGGCGTCGTATACCGAGGCATTGCGGGCCCAGGGGGGGAGATGAGAAGCCAGGCGTAGTGCCCTTCTCTCGGTGGCTTCCAGGCTGGAAAGGAGTCGATCTGGGGCGGTAAGTAGTAGAGGATGGGCGTAGGTGATGACTGGACGGATTATGGATGAGTATAGGGTTGCTAGGGTGGAAGTGGAGCAGGGGCGGGTGCGGTTATTTAAAATCCGGAGGGCACGTAGACGGGAAGTGGCACGCTTTTTTGCGTCTAGGATGTGGGAGGAAAAGGTAAGGCGGGAGTCGAGTTTTACCCCGAGGTAGGTACATGTCTGGGTAAGTGGGAGGCGGACATTATTGAGGAAGATCGGATTGGATTGGAATTTACGGAAGCGGCGGGCACGAAAGTTGAAGAAACAGAGTTGGGTTTTGGATGGGTTGATTAGGATACGCCACCTGTTGCAGTAGGATAGGTAGTCGGAAAGGGTTTGGTTCATGCGGCGAATTGTGACATTGTGGTGTCGGTGGGAAATCCAGAAAGCCGTGTCATCAGCGAACTGAGCCAGGCCACTGTTGGTGTCGGTGGGACCACGTGGGATGGGGGCGGGGAGGTCACGAACACAACAGACATGAGATCCAGTTTTTATTAAACTTATTCCACAACAACGAAGTTGAGATGCAAAGACCCCAACGTCTATAAGGATTTTCTCAGAATTGGGGCATCTCTAGACTGGGCGGGAGATCAGCAGCATTGGTGTCATCTACTTGGTGAGGTCAATAACCTTATGAAGTTTATGTGGTGAGGGATAGATAGGATAATATTCAATATTACTATTGCTATGGTAAATGTACCGTAATCAAATGGTACAAATTAAATTTAGACCTTCGTAAAAATATAACGAAAAACATCAACAATAGACAACTTATTCCATCCTTGAAATAATCTTCAAGAGAGAGAGTAATCAAACATACGGTGAGTAATATAATAATTCATTTGAAATTATATTATACTTATCATAACTGTTTAATATTAAGATACTTCCTTAACAACTCCCAAAATATTTATTCTGTCCTTTCATAGTTTATTTTTAAATTAATGTTAACTATTACATGACTTTCATGATGTTAATTGGATCGAGGATAAAAAATACAATTTTGGTTACAATGACGAATTACATTTTTCGTCTTACTGCAAAAAAAATTCGTCACAGCAGACCTGCGTATTAAGCAAATTCCCAATTCAATAATTATATAACAAGTTTGATAAATATCCGTATGCAGCATTGATGCTGCAAGGAACAATTAAATTAGGCATTTTTACGATAAACCATTTTCATTTGGACTTAAAACAAAGTTTCATCACTATTTGTCCATAAAATTGTTAACGATTTTTTTTGTTTCTTAGCACCTCAAAACGAAAAAGTTAAACCTACAGTAATAGCTTCTTCCCTATAAGAAATTCACTAAAACTAAAATTTTACAATTTATTTTCTTTACAGCTTTCCTAATAAAATAGATTTGCACTTTTTTAATATCAAACGAATGGCTGGTTCGGATTTATTAATTATTTTCTTAGACCTTATTCATGATTTAAACATCATTTCTTGTTCGGTATACAACCACAACGACGTCTTTTTTACCTAAACCATGTAAGGAAAACGGCTGTTTTCAAGCAGGATGACGAAATATAGTTTGTAGATAATTTATTTGATGAACACAGAACAACAATGAAGCACAAAGGAAGTGGTTGATACGAGGTGATGCCCATTTATGCAAGACACAACCGGGTCAATGGTGGTTACCATACCGACTGATCTGGGACGTTCTGCTCTTCCACAAAACCACACCGGGAAATTATTCATTGATCAATACTGTTCAACAGGTATTTCACATAGGTAAGCAAAATAATGGTATTTTTGAAACTCATATTAGCGAATGATTTGTAATTATTTATTTATATTATTTAATCAGGTGAATGTTATGAGTAGAAAAGCTAAGGTTATAAAACTGACCACAATCACCCTTCACACATTTTCGCCTAAAATGTATTATCAAAGTGAATTGGTGTCTTAAACAAATTTTTATATTGTATTTATAATAATGTATACACGTTATTGTAAATTTATAAGTATTGACAATGTTTATCACGTTGTTCCCCTACAAACGAAAAACAAACTGTTTCTCATTATTTTTACTTCAAATAACACCCATGATTACTGTTTTAAAGTTTTATTTTTCGGATATGTCGCAAGATTAAACAGTTTCACATGACAAATTTCAGGGAAAAGATTTCTCTCTGGTTGATAAATAATGTATCCAGGTAGTGTGAAATGACGCGCTCCAATAAATGTTGAACATACGAGAAGAGAGACCGGATATCCTCTTTATTCTCACATATTTCATTCACTTCCGTTTTGACGCAAAACTGCTTTCTTGATATTGTACAATTTGAAACGGTTTTCAACGAATATTTCATCTCAATTCTGTATAACTTCTCTCAGATTTTAAAGATTTATTTTATAAATAAATCATATTTTATAGGTATAATACTGAGCAACACGTACCTATCATATTATACAATTGTCATGACTTTTAATGACATTTAAAGACTTTTAATGAAAGCTATTCCACCGTTGAAAACATAAGCAAACACTAACTCCTACTTTGCCTACTACGGTAAATTTATTTCGTCATACTACTTCAAAAACAACACATGTTTTAGATACATGTGATGAAGGGTAAAAGTTGTTCTTTTCTTCCTAGGACTAAACCTGTTATTATGATGATTTTTTGAGTCCGAGGCCGCAAAAGACCATTGTTGGTGGTATTTTCATTTTGAGGTTAGAACTCGAGTGTAAATAATCGATAAAGTAACTGCAACATTAACTATCGATATTTTGTGTATTTCTGACGTTCCGGATATCGTTTGTAAGATTGATAATCGACTACTTCTTTGAACTATCCAATGAATGAGATCGAACTATCGATAATAAAAAATAACTCTGACATAACCTAAACAACAAATCGGGAACCAAGAAATAACTGCTACAACGTAAGTAACATAACAGCTGATTAGTCTAAAGCGACTAAATGGTCGAAGAATATCTAAATATATAAAACAAAGATGTGTTGGTTACAGCATTCATAACTCGAGAACAGTTGGTCCAATTTTAATAATCTTAGATTTTTTGGATTTGCCTTTGCTCCAAACATGCTATAGGCATATATATATAGGCATATTGTATTTAACCTTCCACACTGGCCTGTAAAGTTTGTAAATGTTATAAGGAAAAGACATGATGCATTTTTATCATATGCATTCATCAACAATGTGAATATTTTATAAACAGTTTGCTTTATTTTCACCAGTCGACAGCTAACGACATTGTGCGTCATGTTCAGCGAATGTTTGTGATTGTTAAAAAATCTATAGATAATTTGTTCGTTTTGTTTGTCCACTATAACTAATTATTAGTTTTTGTTTTGTGTGAATGGAATAATTAATGAATGTTAGATTACGCGAGCATTATTATGAACGATTCAGAAAATTTAATCTTTCCTATACATGCCTGGTGTAGTTAGGTTTAGTTTGTGTTTAGGTTTGATTTAATAATCTTTAATCAATCCACATATATATTTGTTTTGTGGGAATGTTATTAATATTTTTTATCGTTTTGGTATTTTTATTAACTATGCCGCAACCCAGAATATGTAATCTTTTACAACACAGCAGTAATACAATTCGACTTCAGAACATGGCCAATCTTAAATTTAACACTATACTGTTGGGCGTTACGAAGTTCACCGAGTCAGCTAGTTGATAAAAAATCAGGTAATAATTTATGTTTTACGAGTTTATTTAATTTTATCAAATCTAAAGTCACGACAGATATTATAAACAAAAAACAAATTCAGACACATTCAATTATACAATTCATTAAAACGTGTTACCGGCAATACCTTGTTAATTGATCATTATTATATGAAACAGACTATTTACAATAGCGATATCAGTCATGTTTTTGTATCTGTAATATTTAAATTTAAATAAACCTCTGTTCCTATTCATATGTATTAAAAATCCAATACAATAGCTCTATGTAGTTTCTATGAGAGACTGTTTCAAATTTTCATCTCACAAATTGCCAACATCCCCTCCAGAGATAAGAAATATTCATGTCAAAATAAATCACTTTGTAAACTGCATATTTACAAGTATATTGTATTTTAACTATTCATATTGTTTACTACTTCTATTCAGTTTAAAAACTATTGAATCCTGATTTAGATTATGCAGGCTTTGTTATGATAACTATATTTATGATCAGAGAAAACAAATTGCTGTGCTGTAATATCATTAATCTGTCACAACACAAGAAACGCCAAAGAAATCTACGAATACAATGGAGAGAAATATGATCTACTGAAATTGATGTATTCAAAGCCAAAGCAATGCAGATATCAATAAAGTTTACCATAATGGATTGTGATTATTACTATTTATGTAATACATTAACTCACGTTGTAATTAGGTCAAAGTGTTTCTAACTAATCAGTAATAAGCCCGTCCTTTGGTTGGGTTGAATGATCCAATGTTAATTAGAAAAATACTTATTAAAATTATAAAAAAAAATTATCCTGGAACCTGGAAACAATTAAAAATACATTTAAAATCTTTTTGCACAATTATTTAGTATGATTTTTAAATGGATGGATTGAATTTAATTAAAAGGTTTTATCATTTGTAAAATACGATATATTTGAAGATAAATGTCAAACCCCTCACTCGTCACTAAACCCTCCACTTCCCAATTACCTAGGAAGCTAAAATTCGGTATACTCGTTCTTTAGGCCTAAAATAAGAAAATCAAATAGTTTTTGTAATAATTTTCCCATAAATATCTATCCTATACGTCTTCAAAGCTTCCATGTTAATCTTTTGGGGAAATAATTTTGTTATAGATTCCAATATATTTTGTCTTAACTCTTAAGGCATAAACAGCAGCTGTTTTTATTTGAACCATTGAGCAATCTAAATAAGCAATTTTAATTGAATAGTATGTGAAAATATTATTTACTTTTGTTGGAAGAAATAATACATTTTAAGTTGCTTATTTCAAGTGATTACAACAGTTTACAAATAACAGACATTGCTTATTCAAAATATCAGTTTTAGTCATTTTAGTTTAGCATGTAATGAAACACTACGTTCACAAATACTTACTTATGCTATAACTACTAAATGTATAATGCACTTAAAATAATATGACTAAATATGTTCTATTGCTAATAATACATAATAATACATTAGTGAAGTTTGCTTTTTCATGTGATTACTGTTTTTGTCTTAATTGCAATCAGGAGATTTGTTCCAAACATGATTTATCAGGTGATCGTTTAGCTAAATAATAATTATAGGACTGTCAGCACGTAATTACCAAATCCAAACTACAGCTGTCCTCTGGGCCTACTCCATTTATACCGTAAACAATGCTGTGTTTAGCTACAATTTCAGTTTGTCATCGAATAGCAAGTTTGTTCGATTGCAATGCAAACTCGATTGAAATACACGTTAAATGAAGTTTGCCTTTTTACACTTAGTTAAAACTTTTTTTCGCCAGTTTTACTAGGCTTAGTTAACTTTATTTTAATTTTTAGCAACTTTAGGTTGTAGGATAATATGGTACGTTATTATTTAACATCATGAAGTCTCTTGTTTACTTTACATAGGAAACTGAATTTGTTTAGTTGCCGAATAAGAAAGCTTCAAATTAAAACGGCAAAAAATATCGTCTATAAATTCCAAAGGTTTATTTAACTAATGTTGTTAAATTGTGTAGTATATTTTCTGTACAGTTTTACAAAATTTTTTAACCCAGGAACTTGCTTCTTTTAATTTAGAGATCCCCAGATGCTAATTACTCGATAAGTTTTGTAGGCCCTACAAAATCTATAAATTTATTAAAATTTAAAAATATAATACTAAATCTAAATACTGTATGTGTATAAAATAATAACTCGCGTAAAAAATCCATTCTCAATTTAATTCTGTACAGACATTTACAATTATTCGACTAAGTTCAAAATCCAGTGAAATCACCAAATTCAAAGGGGGATCAGGTACCCTAAAACGGGGGTTTGAGATTGTGTTTTCACTTGTAATTTATTAAAAACTTAAATAATTATGAAACCCCAATGGTAATCTTAATGGGAAAAGATAAATATTTATATCTAGCTTATTATTTCTTTAATTAAGATAAAACTCGGTATCAGCTTTATCCAGATAATATCAACTTGTATAGGTTTAGAAATATAACATTTTGTTCCTTGTGACAGAAATTCAACTTATACTTTTCCATTATTAATCTTCGAGAAAAGGTAACTTATTTGGTTAAGCCTAGTTAAATTTAACAGCATTAATTTATAAATCAATGGAAATACATTATGTAATAGTAATACAAAGATATTACCCAAGTCCCTGTACTTATTCTACAGGAGTATTTCCTTATCTAATAGTTAATTTTTTTTAATAAAAAGAGGTAAGTTAAAACTCCCTAATGAATGAAATAACATAAAATTATATCAAAATCCTTTGTTCATTCTGTAATACGAAAGAGAGAAATTATATATTTGTATGTACAAAGGAATCATACGTTATTAATTCTCACCTTATTAATTTACGAAACACTCCATTGAGCTCTGGTTAATAATACTGATGGACTCTAATCCACTAGAGAATTATGTAAATGCTCTATTTATGAAGAGGGAGAGTTTCTATCACACATAAACCGGGTTTATGGTTTTAAAAACCTTATGTTTATATCATGAAACAGTGCATGCATATATCTTGAAAACTATTTTCTAACAGTTTTTAAATCGTTCCCATTAAACTTATAATAATCAGTGGTTCCATAGTAAACTTTGAAAAGGATTGAGTGAAATAATAAATCAGAAATACAACGATATTATATAACAACAAATAGTTTTTAGAAGGACTTGAGAAATGTTTTAACTCAATACTATTATTTCTTAAGGATTTAGCATTACGGATGGGTTACCTTGATCTTTGAATATGTCACCTTTATACTTTTAACTGAAAATGCAACCTACCCAGGTAGGTATTTTAAGCCAAATATGGACGGGAAATGAGTGTAGGATGATTGTGGCTTTTAGTCTTGTTGTTGGCTAAAGCTTACATGATCCTTAGACAAAAATGTTAATTATAAGAAAAAATAAAATGGTCAAGATAACATGTAGTTGTACTCGCATTTGGTCAAAACATTTAAATAATAAATATTTTATTTGTTTACGTCGTTAGGATTAAGAAAGTTAAGATACAACATTTATTCTATATACAGATGATAATTGATTTATACTTATTAACCATTTTAATAATTTTAATCAAAATAAATTATATTTTGAAGTATCTGTACTATATCTAAAATGTAAACCTTAAATTTACTGTAGCTGACCTGAATACGGTGGAAATCATTATTCCTTTGTTTTACAGTAATTTTTTCGTAACAAAGTTCACTCAAATAACATAGGTAATGCTGGAGCTATTGTAAACGAGAAGATTAAAGCAATGCTCGTTAATACACATTCATGATCAAAGGCTTCACAAATAAACGGTCATTCATGTGGTTCACTTGAGCCATTTTGGGCAGTTATAATTTTGGTCTCGGAATTTTAGGTTTCAAAGTTCGTTGTATTAATTATCTATTACAATTGTTTTGTAGCCTTTACACTTTTACAAACACTTTTTACAAACATGAATCGAATAAATTGTGTTTGGATTTGTACATTAAATTCTGAAGGATTAGTTAAGTTCCAGCAAAGGTGGATAGGCACGCCACCCTGATGAGTACAGTTACTGGAAAGAATAAAATTATAACATGATGTGAAAGGAAAGACACGGTCAGTCTAATGTACCTAGTTCACAGGAAAGTAAAAAGAACCTCCAACCGAAATTAGATCCGGGCTTGGGTAATGCAACACCCTAAGAGAATTCACAGAAACTTGAAAAATCCCACAAAAAAGGATACACTACGCCAAGGAGCCCTCGAATTTTCGTTGAAGGTGATCTTAGAACGGTACATCCCACGCCTGGAAAACCACTAGATAATTCCAAGTAAGCATGCCTCCTACAGGACACCCTCCTAGGACGGAACGGAGATAAACCCCTCTACGAGAATTCTGGTCAGGCTGGGAGTTCTGGCTCAGCTGGTATTCAGGTCCCTAGAGAGGCAATAAGGAGCCAAGATGATAAAGATTGAATAATCCCATCACTCGGGATCGCTTAAGGTCTTACCAGAAATTGAAAAGCTGCTTTTTAATGAAACCTAATTCAATCCGTGGCTAAAAATGTGTTTACTACAGTCATGAGTTTATATTAATTACTGACATTCAGTCATTAAGTTACTTAATAATCTGACGATATTGTCTATAAACAAATACTCCATGATTTTTCCTTACTCTCCTATGGTATGTAGAGCAAATTATTTTCGTTAAATTTCCAAATCTGAGGTGAGAGTCTAAATATATATTTCGAGTTAGTACAGCCGAGAACCAAAAAGTGGTTTTCGGACTGATGTCTTTGTAAAGCCCCCAAAACCACATTGATTATCTGATTTGTATAGAGTTCCGTATAGTAGGGGAAAATTTGACTACATTCCCAGACTATTTTGCAATTTTATCCTTAATACATAAAGATTTTTAAACGTGAAATATCTTGAAACTATTTTGATTACATTTTTATGGAACTAACTGTTCAAAGGTTTTAGAATTTTAATGTCATAACTAATTTGGATCCTACAACCAAACAAACGAATTAAAAAAAGATGAAATATTTCAAACAATACCATTAAACCCAGTTGAAAAACTAGAAAAATTCTTAGAAAAGTTACCTATCTTCACAATATATGTCTTCCTTTTTTCTCAACAGTTTTTTCATTCAACTTTGTATGGATCCCAAAAAGCTTAATTTTATAGAGATTACTATTAAAGAAAAAAATCATGTGTCAGTCTGCTGATACAATTTATTTGTCTGTTCTATAGCAGTGACGAAGATGACTCATATTATCAATCTCATCATACTCATTCCACTTTATGTTCAATCATATTCCCAGGACCCATAACATTGGTATCATGGGACCTTTCATCACTGCAAACTATCAAGTGCACATAAATGTCATACTATAACATATTTTCAATCTAAAACATCCCTACATATTGTGCGCTTAGCCTTGAGTAGATCAAATGGAAGGCGGAAGATGTAATTTGTTGAGGATTTGTCACAAGGGAAATCTTGGCCCCAGCATCTCTGTCTCCAGAATCTGGATGAAATCTGTGTTCTGAGGGTAATACTACAAGAATTTGAGACTATTGCATAACTTGTGCTTAACCTTGGTACGAGCAATATGACTTTTTTACATGAATTGAAATACCCCCATCACAGCAGAACTGCGTACTAAGCGAATTTCCAAATCAATAACATAATAATAATAATATATGGCAAGTGCTATCATCATCTGTCAATAAATATGAAAGTTATTTGCCTATTTTCCATAAGATTAACATATGAGTGAGTATGCAGGTTTGCTGCTGTGAGGAGTGTTGAAAGTAGGCATTTATTTATACAAGTTTCATAAACATCTGTCCATTAATAAAGGAGTCCTCTATATGATTAACATGGGAAAAGAGTATGCAGGTTAGCTGCCATGATAAACACATAAACTATGATTTTTAAGCATAAATGGATAGATCTCAACCACATGAGGGTAAATACCAAGTTTAATCCAAAAATATACATTGATGATTGAAATATAAATGTTTTCTTATAATAAGATTAACGTTGGAGCTTCAAAATGCAAGGTACAGTGTTTACATTTTTGAATATCTCGATAACCGTTGGATAATGAGCAAAACTTTAAAGAGCTAAATTGTGTAGGTTTTAAGTTGATCCTAATGGTGAAAGTTAAGCATTAAAAATTTATATTACATATGGAAAACGCCAAAACCCCAACTTTTAGTACACAACCCCTTAAAACTACCCGTTCCGTTTCAAAGATATGTCCGGATTAAGAAATGGTCCGCGCAAATGTAGGAATACATGTCTCTACCAAATTTGTTCTCGATCAGACCATTTTTACGAGAGTTGTCGTGTTCACAGAAAATCACATACGTATATAAAATAACAAGGTCCCGGGCGTCAGTCTTGCCATAAGACCTACGGTAATAGTTTTTTCCCTATGGTAAATTCGCTAAAAAGGAAAACAGCCTTTTTAAACAGGCGGTTATATATATTATTTGGGGTGGCGAGTCTTACGACGACTTTATAACTTTAAGACGAAAAGAGATATGACAAAATTTGATTTTTTATAGTACTGTTACAGTAAGCTATATTTTGTACACGATGATCAGGGACTGCCCATACCAAGCGAGTAAGGTTTAAATTGGTGAGCAAAGATGAATATGTACATAAAATTAAAGTTTTTAAAACTAAAAACAATACCGCAAACTCCACCTCAAAAAGTTAATAAAACGAAATGGTGGTGGTTTGAAAATTGTTGCCTTTTTGTTTTTATCGAACTTATGTGATCTAGTTTTAACCCAATTATACCTAAAATATGATACAAAATTTAACTTAAATGCCAAAAATGATGTAGGGTCGGAAATCATAACTTTACATTTTCAAACCACCTCCATTTTGTTTTGCATTAACCTTTTAAGGTCAGGTTTGCGGCATCGTATTTATTTCAACAAGACCTTTAATTTGATATACATATCAACCTACATACTTTAAATATTACAACTTATTCGCCATAGGCCATATTCCTTAGGCGACATCCGATCACCATGTACAAAAAGAAGAAACATACTATTACCAATAATGATATGCCTAATTTCGTTTTGATATCTATTTTTGTGTTAAGGTTATAAAGTCGTCCTAACACGTACTTGCCACCCTGTATTTTTTAGAATTATTTATATAAACGTAAAAATATATTTTGCCCATTGTATGTTTACAACCAGAGAGTCACAGAAATGCATGACTCGAATGTTTCAAAACAAGCTGAATCAACAACTTTATTTTGTCAACACAGCTTCCAATATTGGGCTATATTTACCGAAATGCGTGTTGTTTTTACAAACATACTCCCTTATTTACAACATGCTCAGGATTTTTGTTTTTTATCTCATTAGATTGATTTGACAGTAAATATTTGTATATGACGAAGGTAATTCTAATTTTATTAAAACAAATAATTTTTAGAAAGACGCATCAGCACATTGGGCTTTTTTGTAAAAAAAGTAGTTGTAATTTCAGATAGTCCGAAAATACTAAAAAAAGGTGAAAATATCATAAATTTAAAAATATACAGATTAGAAGTAAACGATCATTATATACAAAGAATCTAGTTACAACAGACCTGCACACTAATCCAATTTCACTTATTTAGGAATTACCAGTGATGATTTAATCCAAGCTTATTTAAGGATAAATTAGGAAGTTTTATACGAATATAAATATATGTATTGTATATAAGAATGACATGGAGGATAAGTAGGTAGGTTTGCTGTCCGGGGCTTAAAGAAATTATATTTTTCAACAGACTGTAGTAGACCATAGCTAGATGTAGTTGTGTAATATAAGATGCTTAGTATATATAGGAATATAATTGGGAATGAGTAAGTAGGTTTGTTGCTACGAGGGTCGAATTATACATTATTAGATCTCAACAATATGAAGCTGTATACAATCCATTTTGTTTTGCATTAAACTTTTAAGGTCAGGTTTGCGGCATCGTATTTATTTCAACAAGACCTTTAATTTGATATACAAATCAACCTACGTGCTTTAAATATTACAACTTATTTGTCATGGGCCAAACCCCTTAGGCGACATCCGATCACCATGTACAAAAAGAAGAAACATACTATTACAAGTATTGATATGCCTAATTTGGTTTTGATATCTATTTTTGTGTTAAGGTTATAAATTCTTCCTAACACGTACTTGCCACCCTGTATTTTTTAGAATTATTTATATAAACGTAAAAATATATTTTGCCCATTGTATGTTTACAACCAGAGAGTCACAGAAATGCATGACTCGAATGTTTCAAAACAAGCTGAATCAACAACTTTATTTTGTCAACACAGCTTCCAATATTGGGCTATATTTACCGAAATGCGTGTTGTTTTTACAAACATACTCCTTTATTTACAGCATGCTCAGGATTTTTGTATTTTCTAATTAGATTGATTTGACAGTAAATATTTGTATATTTCAAAGGTAATTCTAATTTTATTAAAACAAATAATTTTTAGAAAGACGCATCAGCACCTTGGGCCTTTTCGTAAAAAAAGTAGTTGTAATTTCAGATAGTCCGAAAATACTAAAAAAAGGTGAAAATATCATAAATTAAAAATATACAGATTAGAAGTAAACGATCATTATCAATAAAGAATCTAGTTACAACAGACCTACACACTAATCCAATTTCACTTATTTAGGAATTACCAGTGATGATTTAATCCAAGCTTATTTAAGGATAAATTAGGAAGTTTTATACGAATATAAATATATGTATTGTATATAAGAATGACATGGAGGATAAGTAGGTAGGTTTGCTGTCCGGGGCTTAAAGAAATTATATTTTTCAACAGACTGTAGTAGACCATAGCTAGATGTAGTTGTGTAATATAAGATGCTTAGTATATATAGGAATATAATTGGGAATGAGTAAGTAGGTTTGTTGCTACGAGGGTCGAATTAAGAGTTTTTTAATACATTATTAGATCTCAACAATATAAAGCTGTATACAATATAAGTTATAGCAATATTTCCTAGAGACGTTTTTACGAGAGTTTTCGAGTTTACACATTTATACAAACACACATACAGACTTATGTATCTAGGGATATCACAATGTATAATTTTAATAGTTCCAGATTCAGATCTCACCATGCGACCTACGGTAATATGTTCTTCCTTATTCACAGATAAAATAAAATCACTGATAAAAATTAGAAAAATTCTTAATTTTAAATTGCATCAATATACAGTTGATAGGTTACTAATATGTTACCAATATTCGTGTACAAAAATCATTTATTTGTATATATGTTTTGAAACAGTCTCAGTGTAACAAAATTGTTTAATTCAATATAAGTGTGATACTATATTGGCGCAATGTGTTACAATGCAATCTAATAAACGGTCAGTGCCCGAGGCACAGTCTGTTGGAAACGGTTCTGAACTACCACGTTGAAATTGTAACGCAGATAAATGAACCAGTTATATGTTTAATTTTCTAAAACGAGATACATCTAAAAGAAGTATTGAAATTAGGCTTTAATCGGCATTGTATCTTATATCATATAATATTTGAAAAAACCCATCACTTTTTAAAGTTAAAATTAGTTTTGAGAGGTATTCCTTTTATTGTGGCATGTATAAAACGATATAAATAGTTATTATAACTCGTAAAATACAAAAAAACATATTGATCTTACTTTTTCCATTATAAAAGAAAACAATAGAAACTTTGCAAAATTATAAGCTAAGTATAACTGGCACAGGATATTTAAGTAACTCAAAACAATATTTACAAATATTAAGTAACGAAAAAATATTAACACTTAAGGTACAAACTATGTGTACTGCCAAATGTGTGTAGTTTCAGCAGACGTAAAAGAATTAAAGGTGATATTTAAATTGATAATTTTTTGAATTGAAACGACCTCTATTTTCATAGAATTTCGGCAGCTCTTTCTTCTTCTTCTTCTTCCCGAACTGTAAAATTTTAGAGTACACAGCTGATGACATTAAATTAATTTTATGTTTTCATTCTTTGAAAATGTAAACATTGAAACTTAGGACGTTCACGGGGCGTAGCCCGAAGGGATTTTAAGGAAATGAATATGCTTATGTGTTACATCAGTTTAAGATATACCTTTTTGTAAAATTTCAAACCCGTCGGTTCAGTATTTTTCGCGCTTACTACAACAAATCCACAAACATATAGAAGACGTTTTTGTTTATAATATTATAGATAGATGATAAGAAAACATTGAGTTAAAGCGTTTCTTAGAGATTTTTACTTTTTATTTCTGTTAACAATATTTATATTACAAGCTGTCTACGGGCTGTAAACTGGATGGAAATGTTTTTTGGAAAAGAATACACAGAGAACGCAATTACTATGCGTTGTTTGAAATTGGGCCAGCGTTTACAGATGTCGGCTGGGCGAGGCGACGAGTTAGGACCGCTGCCAAATGTCCTATCGCCGCTCGATACGGTTCAAGCGTTCCCAGCCAACAATAGCTGAATAGTTAATTATGTAATTTTATGAATTATACGATATTTATTCAAAAACTCTATTTAAACATCCCTGTGAAAAATATAATAGTTCATAAAGTGTTTTCAGTTCCCCTAAATATATATTCAGGAGGACTTCATGTACGCGATATTACAATCGTGCGACCGCATTTTTCTCGTCATTCCTCCATGTTTTAGCCACCAATAAAAATAATCCTAAATATATTTTATTAATTTTCTCCACCTTCTTAATTTCTATAGGAGATCAACAATGTACTTACAGGGAGAAAACATTTCTTATATTTAAGTTCCACTATATTGTAAATGGCGTTGACCGTTGATCTAAATAAATAAAATAAAATAAACGAGAAAAATACGGTCCCAAGATTGTTATGTCGCGCGATTGCATGGACCCCATCTATTCTGGTAACCATATGACGTCACTTCCGTTACTCTTTTTGTATCTTGAAAGCTACTAATAGCCTCGCGGAGCTTAACAGGAATAAAAGTCCATTTCAAATTATCTTCATTGAAAACAGAAGTGTGTTTTTTCACTAATTTTCTATATTTCCTACAACTGATCAACTGAGTTTAAAGAAACTCTTTCCAAATTTTAATCTTATGTAAATAGAAAATAGAAAACCATAGCTTAGGAGCAACTTCTCAGAATAAAAATAGGGGAAACCCCTGGTATGTATATATTCTCTTAACACCTAAATTAAAACAAAAAAAATTGTCATTGAAAACGGAGCAGGCACTGTTTTCATTTATTGTTTCTTCTCAAGAAAAGCCGTTCACATATTAACAGTATGGTTCAGTTTTACTTCACAAATTGCGAAAACCCAAATAGAATTAAATTCAAGTTTATTCACATATAATATTGATACAAACACTTAACAGTTAAGATGGAATTTCATCGCATGAAAAAAATACAGGACGTCTATATTCTTAAACTACAAAATACAAAATAACGCAAAAATCCATAACTGGTTACACATGTTCATTTTCTGTAGGGAAATTTAATTGAAAATATTAAATGAACCTTTTTCGATGTATCGGCTGATATACACCATTTAGAGACTTTTCATGTGCACCTTTTCAGTTCCATGATGGATTGGTGATCGAGCTAAGATTTGCCATGAAACTTAATTTGTTGTCTTTTAGAAATTAGAAATTTGATATAACAAAAATACACGTAAATGTACAATTTCATCGTTTGGCTCAGTGAATAACATACTTAGAGAAGCAACTACTTTACTTTACTTCAGACATACTGCAACGTTTGATTTTTGTTATCAAATGTATAATTTTATTTACACTGCTCATTTTGTTTTACACTATGTCAACTAATGATATTTTTGAACACTGACTGGGAACTGCTGTATCATAATCAGGGTATTAGTAAAAAATCTATTAGTGATATAGTTTATTTATTCATTCATAAACATGGCTAATTTAAAGTTTGTAAGAGATTCTCGAATTAATGGACATCTTATTAGATTTATACAACTCGTCTCTCTATCCACATAACGTTTCTAGTAATGGTAAAACACCTCCTGTTTTAAAGTGATTTCTTTAATCAAGGTAGAATTTTAACTTTTAAAACTGTACGTACAAGAATTAGGGTATAAAAATATTTTTTGCTGTGAAAAACAATTTTATATGTAGAAAAATATTGGTTAAAAATATTTTTAGCCATTATAAATGATAGTTATTATAATTAATTCTAGTGTTGTAGGAAATAAATAAAGATACAATTTCACCTCCATATCGTTTATAGTTTCTGAGAAAATTGTACCTTAAGCTAGCGAAGATAGGGCCTTCCCACAGTTTTTAATCCACGTATAATTTAAACTTCAACTATACATTATTTTAATAGAATTTTCATTTCATTTGACAAGGGGGGTTTATTTAAGAGTGTACTATCTTAAATGAACCCCGTTATATATTTACATACATTTATATGTAATTACTTGCCAAAATTAATCTAAAAAAACATAAATTCAAAGTTTCTTCTATAAAACATTTACAGTTTACCATAACATTATTATAGTAACAGAGTCGTTTTGCAGGAAGTACCGGCTTATTACATCCGGTGCAGGCTAATATTGAGCGTGTGGCGAATGTCCCCGATGCGGCTCGGCTCGGGTGCTATTTTGTCAGGACAATGAATGTAGGCTTTATGTAGACCGAACTCTGCATTGGCCTTTCCCATAATAGGCCGCACATGTGTCCATATGGCGCTCTCCACTATTAAGGGTTTATTCAGCCTATAAATGTTCATGTTACCCGTTAAAAAAACTAAACTCATAAATGAGTCGAATGAAAGATGTTTTCACATTTGGAAGTAACAAAATTTTAAATATGTGATGCGCTTGTGCTAAATATTTGTGTAGGATGAATTAAAAGCTCACGTCTTCCAACACTACTTAATATATTTACGCTTATATTGTAATTATATACAACGGTAAATATATACAAAAGTTGTTGAATTGGCGATCGATTTCGTCCAGTCACTACGGACATCATCAGGCCCAAACGGAGACTAGTAAAACTCAGTTTAGGAGAGCAGTCTTACCTTTTGGATTATGTTGTTTTTTAAGTTTTGTTTAGTGTTTTAATGAAGCGAGAAATCAAGAAATAAATATCCTTGTGCCTGATGATGGCCTAATGTGGGCCGAAACTATATTTGCAACAACTACTATTTACTTCAACTACTAGGGTTGATACAGATTGAGAGGTATTTAAAGGATTTAATTTATTCTCAGCAATCCGGGGGCTTCATAATATCAAATTGAAAAACATTTCATTATTGGTGTGTCAAAAATTACTTTACACCTTACGAGATATGAATTTTGTTTGAATGTATTGTGCCTTTCTTTGATGAGTTTTTCTTATCTCCTTCACGAAATGAAATACTACATCAATGTTACTAAAAAGTATAATTTTCTCGTGTGACTCAAATAATATTTTAAACGGACCGATAATAAAGGTTAAAATCGTATTGGAACCTACTAATATTCCGAAAAGTTTCCTGGAATAAGGCCCCGCTCTTCCAAGAAAGGAAACACAGGACATAACTACTTTAGAAATAATTATATAATTTATTAATTGTAAACTTTGATCTGACACGTAGTTTTATCAATTAAACAAATTGTTATTTATTTTTGAAACAAAATGTTTGGATACCTTTTACCCGAGTCAAAATCCTTGGAGGTTCCAAACAATTCGGTGGCACAATACGAATTCAAACAATTATTTCTAGGAATACTATGGGATGGTGGCGACATCCTGTAATCCTGCTACTTGGAGGTCACGAATTGTGGATAGTTGTGAGTGATGGTCGGTGGGTGTAGTGTTCTCTTGTGTGGATTAACGTCCGCACTATTGAATACTGCGTTAATCCGCAAAGACCATCCACATAATTAGACCAATTCGTAATTCAGAGGCCGTGGTTCGGATTCCACGTTAAACTGTAGGTCCTTTAGTTGCCATCGGCTGTTGGGCTATTAATTAACAGTCATGTCTAAGGAACATGTCAGCCTTAGTTAGTAACAAGACTACAAGATCGCGCCACAATCATCCTACACTCAATTCTCATTCATACTTGGCTTAAAATACCTACCTTGTAGTATGGTCGCCATTTCAATAATCTAATTTAATCTAATCGATTGTATCGAATGATATCGATGGCTGTCCCTTATTAATAGACAGGCCAGTAAGGCGACACCCGATAGTAGGCCACACACCGTGCCGTATCGATCCACAGGACGCTCGAGCGTTGACCTTTGTAAACGACCGGGACAGGGAACGATAGTCTATACTTGGAAACTGGCTGTCAATTGTCACATCAATATCGAAATAGACACCAGGGTGTCGCCTTGGTCATCCGACCGGCGAGTGTCAGTCTCACTGGCGCAGATGTGATTACACGACTCATCGGAAAAGTCAAATCGATTCGGTGTGCAACATTGATCAACTGTTTCAGATTTCAGTGAAATGTGTGATTAAATATTAATACTAATAATAATAAATTAATTTAACATCTTTTGACTTATTGTAAAATGTCTGCATGACAAAGAATATTTAAAAATTACATGTAGTTTTATATAATTTATTATATATAATTTTATATGACCAGATCTCTGATATTGTGAAAGTACAATGAACATTTGCATTATTGAAAAACTAAACAAAACCTTTAAAATTTTAAATTATTAATTTAATTTAAATTCTCACGACTTAATTTGTTTAAGATTAGTAGTAAAACAGGTATGATAAACATCGTGAACTTAAGGGTAAGGTTACCAGGAATTGGATCATAGCTTTACACTACCGCTAATTGAATGGCTTTACCTAGTTGATTGCTACGAAGACCTTCATGGAAAACTGTCTTAGCTAAATTAGAAGCATCCATTTAATTCAAATCGTTAATAATTTGTATGTAAGGTATGATACGTATATAAAAAGTAATCACAAGATCTTAGTTATTCATAGGTAGCTGCTCAATAATAATCTGAGGGTTATAGAATAATTTCTTTTGACGTGCATAAGTCTTAGCTCTGGGGGGATGGTGATTTTTAAGGTGGAAAATATCTAACAGGTTTCCTTAAAAACTACCAGAGCTATTTGTATAGAATTTTTTAGACATATCCATGATCTAACCTATTTCCCACTGGGAAGTAAATACAAACCTTTTTTTAACAAGGATCTTCCAGCTGAGTGGCTTTAATGATGGATACACTTTTAACTTTCTCTCACTTATACGATAGTATTTATGGAAAAGAATTGTTTTCATCAAAATTTTAGAATTTGAGTAAAGAGTGGATATATCCGGTTGAAGGTTTCCTGAAAAAGTGGGTTTCGACTTGAAGACGGTGTCTGGATGTGTACAGAGCCACGGCCTATTTCGTTGGTCTGATTTAGATCAAATTTGTTATATATGTATTTATTCACCGTATAGCTTTTATGAATTATTTTTTAATTAGCTACATTTTGGTATGATACTCTTTTTTTTGTTTAAACTGAATCCTACAACCCGTACAAAGGACGGGCTTACTGCTAGTACTTTGTAAACAATCTGGAAAAACAAATTCGTAGTGTTATAATCTATAAGGTATTTCCTTTTAAGTAAAAATAGTAATATTGTGAGCCCTGTTCAACGTAACCAACAAGCAGATGATTTAGATTCTAGCGCAAGTTGTGGAAATGGAGGCAACACTATCTATCACGTTTAAATACTAATGTCTGTACTCCTCATTGCCTGATACCACATAAATGGATTGAAATGATGTTGCATAGCCTAAAATTAAAAGAGGTTTATTGTTGAATTCTCTATTGTCTGAGTGTAAAGAAAGTTTATTGATTAATGCTACATAACCTGAGTTTAGGGGAAGTTCATTGTTGTGTAACAACAGTTTATCAGGTTGAAAATGTTGAAAAAGGAGTAACGTGGCCAACAATGGGAGCACAGAGGCAAAGCTGATTATAGCCTGCTAGTGCATTGATCAAGCATGATTGATGATGGCTAGGCGTTGTCTTCTCTGAAACTACCAACCTTCTAAGTCTATTTTTAAACTAAATAATTTTCTAATTGCAATTTCTGAACGATACACTTAAGGAAATTTGATTTATAAAAACACAGCGTTATGAAATATTATTAATTCTAATTATTGTACACTTGAGTAATAGTTAAAACGAATAGAAAGTATCACATCAATGATAATAAATAATATTATATATCGTTTGCATAAAAAAATGAGGTATTGTTGAATTCTCTATTAAAAAAATGAAATTTCTCTTTGTAATGTACATAACTAAATTTTTATTGTTTAAAATCAATTTTATCAGTTGTAAAATAAAGGAGTTGATCTCCAATTAACTAGAAAGTATACATTGTATGATACATCATGATTGAAAATGATGATAGAATGAAGTACAAACTTCTCTATTTTAATAAAAATAATCTAATGTTTTCTATACAACACTTAAGGATTTGATATATAAGCGTTATATATTTATTAATTCTAATTTTTTGTACATTGAATTATAAAAATTAATGTTAAAACGAATAAATTTATATAATATAATTTTATAGTAGTTTGAAGATTTTAAAAAAGAAAAATTTTTGAACATTTTATTGTTAAAAAAAAAAAAAAAATATAAAAAAAAAAAAAAAATACAATTAAAATAAACAAATTTTCCTTTCAGTATAAAAAAATTTGTAACTATTGTTTTTTTATCACAAAAAATGAAAATTAGACATTTGTTAATTTTTACTTACTAAACTTTTCCCTATAAATTCCTTAGTCTGTCTGCAGTTCAATGTTTTATTTTTCGTTATGTGTTTCGTGTGACTTTGCCCCGTACCCAGACAAGTCACCACTGGTGACCAAGAATTATCTCTGCGTATAGAATCAAAAGGCACTACTACACAATCACTGCTGTTGCGTAACCACTGTATTTTTCTGTTCTACATGTTCAGATTGTTTGATGCCAGAGTAGGGAGCGGACGTAAAGTCTGAAAATATAAAGAAATGCTACTCCTGCTCCTTTTTATAAAAAAAGAGGAGGAGGCCAAGAAAAATGCACTTGCATCCGATATTAACTTAAAGAGAAACAAAAGGATTGTTTTATACTCTTTTTGATGAACTTTTAGCTGACTTAAACAAGTTTTTCAACTATTTGAGAATGTTAATATCCCCCTTCTTTGACATGCTTTCACTAATAAAGGTAGACATTACCAGAACACCAGGTGACGTCTCCAGGTGACCTAGTCTAATACGGGGTAATAAATTTTGAACTGTCATTTTACAGACAAGCGGGTGGTATCATATGATTTTATAAGAATTTTAAACTATTTTTGCGAAATTTGGGGTTTTCCCATTTTTAGTGGGTTTAGGCGTGAACTACCCTTAAAAATTAAAACCAAAAAATCAAAAAATTCCTGGAGATACAGTGAATATATACATACATACCAAAATTCATCTAAATCGGACCATCAGGGTCACCTGTGGCTCTGTTCAAATCCAGACACACACACGGACAGACAGACATCATGTCGAACCCACCTTTTCGATTCAGGGGATCCCAAAGCAGATATATCCACGCTCAACTTGAATTCGAAAACTTTAACGAAAACAATACTTTCCCATTTTCTTTCGTATAAGTGGAAGAAAGTAAGAATACTTCATTTACCTACCAATGCTACTTATGTTTTATTATTTTTTTCCAATCTTAATCTCATCAGATTTTATAATAACATTGGATATGCTCCTCATTATTATAATATTCAAGGTTTTTTTATTATTTTTTAGACTTACAGAGAACTTGATTCATTGAAGAGTTGTAATTAATTATTTCCAAAATAATAATTGCCTTTTCCGATTTCCTTTTTGAACCAGGAACCTCAAAATGGTTAGAATTGCTTTGACAGTTTACATCCACTAACAGTTAATTTAAGTGATACATTGCAAAAATGAAACAAACCACCACTGCAATGTACTCCTGACACCACAATTGATCCTACCTCTATTTCGGCTGTCAATAAGCAAAGCAATTAAAACACATGGTAATTTACGACTCGAGTGTTCTGAACCAAAAACAAATTGCCTTCTATTAAATGAACGTTGGGATGGGTGGAGTTGATCCAATTGATGTATGCGAAGTAATTTGTTCTCTGAAAATTTCTGTTTGATACACCTTTATACTGTGTGAAATATCTAAGAGTGTAGCTATAATGATTGACGAGATAGATACGATATTTTACGTGTATATTTTTTAACGTCAATTTACTATATCTACAGTAATCTTTTAAAAAAATATTTCACTTCAAGTTACAATATAACCTTGGTGTTAAAGTTTTATGACGTTAAACACAACATTTAACATATTTCAATTTCAGAGGCAAAATTGTGGTTAGAATTCAACGTTAAACTTTTGTACCCATACATGACATTGCTTGTTTTCATTAATAAAATGAGAAATTCGTTTTCACGAACAACAGGACCACTTTCACGCCAAATTGAAAGTTGGAAAGAAACAAGTAGGATTAATTTTGGTAAACAGGTATTTATTTTATACTAAGTAAATCCTATCAACTAATATGTAATATTATTAAGACAACAGATTGTCTTAATTTGTTAGGCTGCTACAGATAATATTTGTAAATGCATATATGTTTGACGGCCTTATAAAGGATTGGTATATACAAAATGGTGATTGAAGCTTACACAGAGGTTTTGATAATACATCGGACTATTAGTAACGACGTGTTATCACTCTTTGTAAAACTACTGTATTTTATCACTGACTAAGTACAAGAGTTTTATCAGATTTTTTGAAATACCTTCCAACAGTGGGTAACAACACCCCTCGTCGCAGCAGATCTGCGTACTCAGCGAATTTCCGAATCAATAATATAATAATAATGATATATATGACAATTTTTATCAATATCTGTCGAGTAATATAAACGTTATTCGCCTATTTTCTATAAGATTTACATGGGAAATTAGTATGCAGGTAACTTGCAGCTGTGCAAACTTTGGGGAACTAAATTATGTATTTTTCAAGCTAACTCTAATGGTGAAAGATAAAATAAAAAAATAATTAAATTGCCAATGAAAAACGTAAAAAACACCCCAAACATCCCGTTCTGATTGACCGATACATCTGGATTACAAACTTGTTCGAGTAAATATAGGAAAGCCCATCTCTACCGAATTTGGTCTCGATCAAACCATTTTTAGAAGAGTTATCGTGTTCACAGACACACATATATGTATATATAACTTTTAACGACGGCCCCAGGCTTGAGTCTTGCCATGAAACCTAAGGTAATAGCTTCTTCCCTATGGGAAATTCGCTGAAACTGAACAAAATTACTTTGGTATTTTTCGACAAATATTTTTTAACAGCGGGAAATTTAATAGATCCACAACTCTCTCAAGTAATTCTGTAAATTCAATGCTACAATGTTTTATGTTGATTTGGCTACATAGTTTCATACTATTACGGTTAAATAAATTAACAAACTAAAAAAGTGGGTCAAAGTCAATTGTGACAAACTTTTAATGAAACTGTAAGTTTTACTACTTAATTTACTTGCTGTATTCAAGTCAAACATCTAATAACAAGTTTAAAAAGGTCCTTGAGAGAGGTGGAGGAAGAAAATTGACAGAAATGAAAGATTTTTAACTCCGATATTCGTAATATTGGTTTGGAAATCATTAAAATACAATAAACTTTACTTTGTGTAAAATTAAGTTTCTGTCAAATGTAACTACTTATAAAATTTTATGTACTCTGCTTATTTAACATTAAATTCTTAAATGGAATTGTTTTATTAAAGACAATGACTGAGTGTAATTGTGTTTACATTTTAGAGTAGTATATAAGTACACACATAAATCACCATGATAGCTTAAGACAATATTAACCCCCTGTTAATACATTTTTTCGCGTACACATATATACCGGGGATCAAACCATTTTACTAGAGTAATCGTGTAAAATCTTTAACTACTATTATTTTTGGCCTCTGGGTACATCAAAACGAGAAATTACCATGGTCCCGGGCTTAAATCTTGCCATAAGACCTACGCTAATAGCTTCTCCCCTATAGGAAATTTGTTAACATGACATATTATGAACTAATAATAAGAGGTAAATTTTTCAACCACGCTAAGAAAGAATCTTTGATTAAAATCCAACGTAAACGTTGTATTTGAAAATAGATTTGTGACATCCTGTTATATTATAACGTATATCCATGATAAACTTAAGTTTTTTAATATTGAAAATGTATAATATATTAAAAATTGTTAACTAAAGCACCTAAAGAGGTAAAAATAATATATTTAAAAAACTTAAAACATGTTTATTTGAAAAACGTTGAGAGTATATAATAGCAAATAGAGTGAAGAGATATTCCTAACAAAGAAGATTGGATGTCACAGATACCTTTATGAGAAAGGAACTCTACAAAAAGATTTTTCTTGACTTTTGTGCTTTCCAATTCCTTTGTTTAGCGTCTTCAATCATAGTAAGCTTTTACTGACATTTCTTGACAGTAGAAAATAATTTTATCTACCAATTGTTTAAGATATGCTCGAAGTTGAAATTATTTTTTGATAAAAATTTGTGTTTTAGTGTTGGTATTTGTAAAGATTACTACTGTTTAGTAACTACTGAAAAATAAACTCGATTTAGATCGAATATGTTATAAACTATTTTAACGTGTCTGATCATGGACAAGGAATATGACTGGGATAATGGCGTCATCCTGTAATCCAGCTACTTGGAGGTCACGAATTGTGGATAGTTGTGAGCGATGGTTGGTGGGTGTAGTGTTCTCTTGTGTGGATTAACGTCCGCACTATTGAATACTAAGTTAATCCACAAAGACCATCCTCATAACTAAAAAAATTCGTAATTCAGAAGCCGTAGTTCGGATTCCACGTTAAACTGTAGGTCCTGTAGTTACCATCGGCCGTGGGGCTATTATTTAACAGCCCTGTCGAAGGAAATTGTCAGCCTTAGTCAGTAACAAGACTACAAGATCACGCCACAATCATCTTTCACTCAATTCTCATTTATACTTGGCTTAAAATACCTACCTTGTGATATGGTTGCTATTTTAATAATCTAATCTAATTCTTGATATTGATTATAACTAATTCATAGGACTTTTTAACTTCTCATTATTCTTTATGTGGTGGCTGTGTTGATTAACGGTTTCGTGACAACTGTCACATCATCCTCGTTTATCGATTCGTCTTGCTTAAAATTGACATAACACTTGAGACACTTAAAACACTTACACATATTACATTAAATATTACTTTTTGGGCCCTTAAACAAACTGCTGTCGCGGTGCTTACACGCTTTATCTTTGCAGTATCTTGCAGACTTATCTTGCAAGTGAAAAGATTTAAATTAACGTTTCAGACCTGTATTTTACGAGTATTTAGAAACATCTTTCATAGCAAAAGCGATGTTCTTAATATTAAGAGAGCAAAGATAATAAGTTCCTATTGTTTAGGAAATTTGCTAGTCATTAAGTAGTATTAACTGGAAGAGGAGACGACGGATAACGGAAGTAAAACCGGAATAAGCGTATTACCGGATGTCAACACTGGGTAAGCTCAATTCAGAGCCCCGCCTCAACTCCTTGCCTTAATTTTACTGTGCGTGATAAAAGTAAGATAATCTAAGTAAGATTATAGGAAAAAAGAAATAAATGGGTTTGCTGATTCAGTGAAATTATTTTTTACAAGTAAAATTTAGCTAAAAATTATATAACTTTTTTTTAAATATCGTATTCTATTTCATTTAAAATATATTTTGAGGATCAACAGTAACAAAAAAGAAAATTGAATTTCCTTTGCTCATCGTCTTTGAATTTGTTTGGGAGTACTGCCTCCTCCTCCTAAGATTCAAATATATTATATATTCTGAGTTTCACCCTAAATTGTTGAAAATTATTATTTGTTCTAAAAAAACATTTCGTACCCCAAAAAACCGTGTTTTCTGTTCTTTCTGAATTTTAGACTTTGCCATGATAGCATTACTAGAGGGTGGTACTAATAAATGAGGATAATTAAATTTTATAAAATGTAATTAGTAGGTTAACAATTCCGAAAATCTTAGTTTTACATTTAAAGGCCTATAACATTTACAGCAGCGGAATCAACAGAAATGCAATAGCTATATATATTTTTTAGACTAAAACCTTTTTAAACTATGTAATTTCACTCTAAATCCTTCGAACCTGTTTTTAGAAATTTTGATGTTAAAAATATCAGCAATCATAAGACAAGTAATACTACTAAAATTGTGTAAAAACTAGCTTATTACCATGTTTACATTTTACACAATTTTTAAAGCTATAAAAATATTCACTGAAAACTTTAGATGACATTTAGTACGTTTACATACACTGCAATGTAAAATTTCTTAGGAGTTAATGTCATTTTCAGTTTAAAAAATGAACTTCCTCTTGCAATTTTGAAAAAATATTTTATTAAATTGTACGCAACGCACTAACACAAGACATACCTAGAAAATATCATAACATCAATATGTTAAAGAAGAAGTCATGTATGAGAATTAATAATACATGTGAATAAATGTAAATACATACGACACAGAATGTAGAAGGAAATTGTCTTCACGGCGCACGTGGCAATTAGAGGAACCACCACATGCAATCGCAGGTTAACTCTATCTTGGAATTTCATTTGACCTTAGTCAGCACAGACCGTCAGCTGGAATTTATTGTTGGGAAATGAAGTTATTTGTCAAACTTTTCGAACTATTGGACCTGAAATATCCTTGTTGGCTGGACCGGTGGCATTGTATCCCACAAAGCCATCGGTCACCTCCACAAGTCGGACAAGAGTTTCGATTACGACGGCATAGTTATTGCGAACTCAAACTGTACTTCATTGAAGTTCTTTCAAAAGTACAAAGCTACTTTAGAGCACACTTATGTTTTTTATTCTAAATTCATTGTTGCGAAGGTTTTTTCTGTTGAAAGGTTTTTAATGTAAAAAGTGTTTATAAGGTTTTGGTTTTGTTTTGTTTTTTGTGTTTTTCTACGCCTCCCGGATTTTTTAACGTTTTGATGGGGAACTGTCCAAACCCCCGCTATTAGTTAATAGCCCAATGACGAAATGGCAACTGGGTCCAGATTCTATTCTTGTAGGATTCGATCCAGCATCCTTCAGTTTTGAAAGCAGGCACTATAATCACTATAACATACGTAGAATTATGAACAGTAAAAAATTTGAAGAGATCTGAAAAAGGTCGAAAGATAACACTATTTAATTACGTACATTGCCATTTATGTACGTATTTAGGTACGTCCATACCATTAGAATAAACTAAAAAATACATTAAATATTGGTCAGTTGAGAGTATAATCAATTGCTTTATGTGACAAAAGATAGGGGTTATAAAAACTGTAGACTTTTAGTTGATAATTTCAACATCTCAAAATAGTTAAATCAGCTGAAAACAACAACGCAACAAACAACAAATTTGACTGTGTAGGTGAGTAGTAATTGCTTGGACCGTAAACTTAATGTCTTTAGTTTGCCTCTAATTTCTGTCACAATAATTTTACACTAATACTAACTATTAAAACCTAGCTTAAAAATCAACATTGGCACAACATTGGGTAATTATTATGAAGAAGCTTGATTTAGGCTCTATTCATCGGTTTAACCGTGTTTTTATTTTATTTTTATTCATTAATTCTTTTATTCCTGTAGTTCTTGTATGTAAACTACTATATTGTTATATTTATCTTTTACTGTATTCAAAATCTTATAGTTCAGTTTAGAGTAATTATTAATTTTGTTTCTTTGACAGGAAGAAGACTACAGTGGTGTGTCAACCAAATAGACGGTTATTTTAGAACAATTGTTTTTACAAGTGTTATAGAATAATTATTTTTACTGTATAAAGCATTTTTTCGTTCAAAGAATTAACTTTCAATAAGACCAGGGTTTAGCCAGTTTTCTATGAATCTAAAAATCCAGATAACTGAATTTCATTAGTATAGAGAGATGTAATTTAAACAAAGGATAAGAGAACAAGTGCTACTTGATAAAATAAGTAAAATCCATCAAAATTAGCTTAACAGACCAGGTACTTTAAAAATTTTAATTTACATACGTTAAATAAGAAAAGAAAAGTTGTAACTCTTTTAAATTATAATTACAAATTTTACAAAAAAACAATTTCTATATATTATTTGACAAGTTTGCTTACATTTTTATTAAAATATACTGTCTTCACGTTCAGGAATCAATGTAGAATTTCTCTTTACAAACCTATCGTGCTACTACTGAATTGCATACACCATTCCTAACAGACTAAGACTTCTTTGGATATTTAAACCTAACTCGGATGTTTTCATGGACCTGTACCCTATCTGAGAATTAATTTCTACTCTTTGATTATTTATCCCTAACATATTCCCTCTTCAAAACCTTAATAATCAACATTGAACTCGAGTGGTGACATTAATTACATAACCCGACTCTGGTACTGGGATCATCTGTCCCTAGAGGAATGTTCCAGATCAAAGATCAGAGTCTCTAGCTCATTACATGGTAATGATGTTGTTACTTGTAGTTAACAGCTGTTGCACTAGTTAACTAGCCAAGTATTTGCACTTCCAAACGTTCATTAGTTTAATCCAAGTTAGTTTATTTGTGCGGCATTAAATCAATGATACTGAAGATATACCTCAAAAAACTCAACAAAGGTAGGCACCATAGGTGCCTTTTAACAATTCAGTGTTGGAAGGTAAAATATTTATTTTAATAAAAAAATATAAACCTGTAATCGCAAACAAATAAACAAAAAGGTAAAAAATATTTTATGCACAATTATTTACTGCTGATTTTAAATTAGAAATATTAGAGTGAATTAGTAAAAGTCATACGTTAAAATAAAAATTTTAAAACTGGAATCGTTTTATCATTCATATTCATTATCAGAGTAAAAATTGATACTAGTTTTATTTTTACGAATTTTTGTTTATTTCTATGACATCTCTTTAATAGATGATATGTTCTGTACAACAAAAAAACAATGTGTCTGATACTGCTACAAATTATTGATTTGATTGATATTGGATTTTGAGAGCTTATTATTTTTTTATTGTGGTGTGGGTCAGTTCAAAATATGTGATTAGATTAGATTATTGAAAAAGCTAGAATATTACGAGTTTAGCATTTCAAGCCAAGTGCTGACTAAGACTGACACGTTTCTTAGGCAGGACTAATAATAGCTAATTAATAGCTCAACAGTCGAAGGCAGCTAAGGGGCCTACAGTTTAACGTGGAATCCGAACCTGCCTCTGAGTTGCGAATTGGTCTAATTATGAGGATGGTCTTTGTAGATTGAGGTAGTATTCAATAGTGCGGATGTTAATCCACACAAGAGAACACTACACCCACCGACCATCGCTCACAACTACCCACAATTCGTGATCTCCAAGTAGCTGGATTACAGGACGTCACCACTGTCCCAGTCAAAATAGATCAAATTTCAGTAAAAATTAGGAAAAGGCTGTGTAATACTGCTAAAACTTGGATTTTTTACTAATTATTATTTTTTATAAGGCGTGGGTCATTTCAAAGTATATGAAGACGTTCTTATGTTATAGATAGAGAAATGTAATACAAATAACTGGCTTAGACTGATTCCAGTTCACCTGAGGACGGGGTCAGATTCCAGATCCCGAAACGTCGTAAATCTTTTTTTACTACACGTAATGGAAAATACCTGCAAAAATGAATAAATAAGTTATCATAAACCCACCATCACCAACGAATTAAAAAAAAGGTAATTTAGCGTTACAGAAATTTAGATGAACCATTTTGGCTTTACCAAAAGTTGAAATCCAAAAATATCATAATTACTAGTGATAAACAGACAAAACTATAATTTTATGATATGATTGTCTCAAGTTGCTACGTTTCTTGTGGAAAATTTTTAAATTTTCTGATATTTATAATTTGTGTAACGCACGACGATATTTTTGTGGTTAAAACAAAAATATGTTTTATGAGGAAGCGGTCAAAACCATTCGAGCAATCGAAGCTGTGCCCTCCTGAGTAATTCCAAAATGGCTAACCAATCAGCAATATCTGAGATTCGGGCAACCTGAACTACTATAAATATTGCATTTAATTTAATACTTATTTATTCAATCTTAAATTTAAATTTTGAGCTTTATTTTATTATACCCTACTCAATATTACATTTATTCCATTAATCTCTACGTTTCGCATTAAATTGTGAATTTCGTACTTTACCTATATACCTAACGTAAAACAATCTAGGTATAGAATTTATAATACAACAAAATAAAAAAGATACTTCAATACTTCTCTGGAAGAATTTACCTCCTTCACTACTTTAACTATAATATTGTAAATTGAAGTATTATACCGTGATTTTAGTATAACTAATTTTGGTTTCTGTAAAGTTAAGTATGCCTTGTAACAGAATGTACTGCAGGCGCCGTTGCGGTAAAGAGCATGGAACCTACCATACAAACTTGCAGGTACGGTATAACAAGGTTTAGACCAGGTCAACTTAGTTTAGACTGAAAGGCCAATTTCCTTAAGTACTTCCCTACTCAAGAGATAACTTGGTAAACGCCATCAGTTAGAGCTCTCACTCTGAGACTGGCCTGCAGACGTCTGCTTTGTAGTGAGTGGGTCTGCAAACGCTTCAACTATTCACAGAGAACACTTACGAATTATTTCGGTGAAAATTTTATATTCATTTAACCTCCATCGATATGAAAGGCTCCCGTAACCTACTGGTACAAGAATTTTAACTGGGGGGCTGCCATATCCTCGTCTGATAAGCCTACACGATTATAGGATGCATTATTGCATGAGCACAAAAGATATTTCGTCTTTTTTTATCTATAGATTTAATTACACAGAAAAAATTTTGTTTTTAAAAGGCCACAAAGTTTGAAAAAAGATGTTGGTGGGACCCACAGTTAAAAATTACCGGTCTAAAGAATTAGGCAATTGTCATGACTGTGAAAAATGCCACAAGCCCCGTTGGGGCATTTGCAAAATGTAATTCCACTGAATTTAAAAGCAATGTGACTGACAAAGTTTACCCAATAGTTGGAAAATTAACGAGTGAAACCCACGATGTGATTTACCAACCATTATGTAAACATTTTCCGAAAGACTATATTGGTCAAACATCAGATTCACTTCGAGCTCGTATGACTGGCCATCGTTTTGATGTGGTACATGAAGATCAAAGGAAACCTATTTATAACCATGCTTCTCAACACAACAAAAATTTTGAAGGCTGAGCTTAAAGCCCTTCACAAAATTAAATCACATCAAAATGCAAAAAGCGACCAACTGATTTTGAGAAATTCTGAATTACCACGCCAGTTAGTTCTAAAACCAAAATTTCCATCCGGTTTAAACTTAGATAAAATTATACAAAACGATTCAACTCAATTGAAAATAACTATAAAAATTACATGTATAAATATTTATATTCATTCCAACATTTACCAAATCATATGTAAAATATTGAAAATTTACTTTTAAGACAATCAAACGTTAAAATATTTATAGTCACTGTTTAGTATTCTTTCATTTCTATTCTCACAAATACTTGAAAACGTGTATGTATTAACTGAACGAAAATTCACAAAACTTTTCATTTTCATTTTTCATTTGTTCTATCAAATCAGTTAAATAATTGTATTAAGTCATTTGACAGATTTCTACAAACATAAAGATTTTTATATTTAATTATTTATGGATAAAAATACTTTCTAACACATCACTAAAATTGGTAAACACATTTTTTTAAGTTTTAAATTTATTTACATTTTCAAAATATTTTTATTAAATAATAATCTTCTAATAAAATTCTTGTATTTAGTGTACCGTTAATAACAACTTATTTTCCCTAGGAGCTACGACGTATCATTAGACTCAGATCTAGCTGAGAAAATACTTCGTACCATTTTTAAAACAACATCTCGAATACTCGGCATTATATTTATACTATGAACGGTTCTTCTATACATTGACGAGCGATGCAAATAGGAGTAAAATTGTTACTTGCACACATGGATGAATAATTCATTTGATCTCTTTAAGGTACGTAAAAATACATTTTGGCTTAAACATTTAGATAATATATCAGCTAAACAATTCTAGAAAATATGAAAATGGAACAAGAGTATAACTTACGTAGCATACGATAAGGGGGGTTGGCAAAATTCTCTTCATTATACCTGCAAAAGAAATTTGTTTTACATATTTTTAAAAGTATAAATATTTTCATTGTAAGTTGAAAAAAATAGTTTCACATACCACTCTAAGCGCCGAAAATGAAGCTTTTGAGGTAGAGGACTGAAATAATTTTCTAATCCAATAAAAGAGACTTTTTTATTATTCCCTCAAATAAAATATATAAGGAAAATGGTATTTCCCAATTCGAAACTGGAAAAAATTTTCTTTTGGAAAAAAACTTAGATATGTCTGAAGGGACTCAGTTGCTGTAAACAGCT
Organism: Nephotettix cincticeps; assembly: GCA_023375725.1. NCBI lineage: Eukaryota > Metazoa > Arthropoda > Insecta > Hemiptera > Cicadellidae > Nephotettix > Nephotettix cincticeps. Next base: position 5,781,888 of record CM041785.1, read on the forward strand.
GTTCTCAAAACCATATGACGTCATTCCCGCTACACATTTTGCGACTGGCATATTACTAATATGAGGGAGGTATCAAAAATTTTATATTTGTATTTTGGGGCTCCAATTTCATTATTCCCTCCGATTTCATTCAAATCAAATTTCATTCAATTTATTTCAATTTTAAATTTCATTTTGTTAATCTTGTGGAGGATAAGGAAAAATTAACATTTCCCATATCAATCAACATTTTTGGATTAAACTTAGTATTTACCTTCATTTGGTTGAGATCTATCCATTTATGCTTAAAAATCATAGTTTATGTGTTTATCATGGCAGCAAACCTGCATACTCTTTTCCCATGTTAATAATATAGGGAATAGGCAAACTCCTTTATTTATGAAGATATGTTGATGAAAGTTGGTATAAATATTAAAAATAAAAATCGTTTTGATAGAAATGCCTACTTTCAGTGTTCCTCACAGCAGCAAACCTGCACACTCTTTCCCATGTTAATCTTATGGAGAATAGGCAAATAATTCTCATACTTATCATCGACAGATATTTATAAAACTTGTCACATGCTATGATTATTACATTATTGATTTTGAAATTCGCTGAGTACGCAGATCTGCTGCGACAGGGGTATTTAATCTTATGACGGAAAGCGTTCTATCAGAACGTATACCGGGAGAGCACCATCTTAGGATGAAAATAGGGAAAATTTGTCATCAAAATTAGAAATTCAAATTATTAATTTTGTTTGTATGTTTGAGCTAATCACAATGGTGATAGTATAATAAATATAGTATATTTTAATAAATTATATAAAAATATGCATAAAACTCCATTTTGAGTTAGAGTCCCTCTCTAAGCCCCCAAATTTCTACATTAATATGTCTGAAAAAATTTTTAACCCGATTGGAGTTATTTACGTGTTATTGTTTTAAAAACACATACGGGTCTAGGTTGTGCCACAGCGAACACGGTAATAGATCGATTTCGTATAGAATGTATAGGAAAAGACAACAAATAACGTAAAAATTGTAGTTTCGTATCAAATTTAACGAGCCGCTCCAAATACATTCAAATGAAACAGCCATAAACGACGATGTGTCACAACCAAAACAACAGCATTGTTCGTGCAACTGTTTGATTGTTTGTTTGGTGACGACAGTTATCAATTGAAGTTTGTTGTTTACTAGCAAATGGTCTTGTCACATCGAAATTACCTGTGTAGTAACTAATCCCTACTTTACAAAACGTTTCTATTCACAGAAGATAGTAACAATACTAATAAATTCAGTGTAAAATACATGTTACGCTAAAATCCGTTACATGACCTATCAATTTCCTAAAAGTAAAAAGGAATTGCACACAGATACTTAATTTCGTAACGGATTGGTGTTTTGATTTCCAATTTTGAATGAAGATTTATAAAATATGATTCTTACTCCAGACAATTTTTTTGATAATTTTTTTAATTGCGACCTTTAACTTGTGTGGTTACTTTTCCTTTTCGTATTTTCTGTGATTCCTTTGACTGGGACGGTGGCGACGTCCTGTAATTCAGCTACTTGGAGGTCACGAATTGTGGATAGTTGTGAGTGATGGTCGGTGGATGTGTTGTTCTCTTGCGTGGATTAACGTTCACACAATTAGATACTGCGTTAATCCACAACACCATCCTCATAATTAGACCAATTCGTAATTCAGACACCGCGTTTCAGATTCCACGACAAACTGTAGGTCCCTTAGTTGCCATCGACTGCTGGGCTATTAATTAACAGTCCTGTCTAAGGAACATGTCAGCCTTAGTCAGTAACAAGACTACAAGATCGAGCCACAATCATCCTACACTCAATTCTCATTCATACTTGATTTAAAATACTTGCTTTTGTCGCCATTTCAATAATCTAATACTTCAAAAGACAAATTGAACGAAAACCAATTAATTCGCAAGCAATTTGTAGTAAAACATTTTATTTTATATAAACATAATATATCAATAATATATAATATTCATATAAGACACCGTTCCACTCCAGAGGTTATTAAGTTGAACTCGAAAAGAAAGGGTGTTTTCAGTGAAATAATAGATTTTATACAGGTTGGATAGTTACCAACAAAGACCAGTTAATTATTTTATATAGAATATATTTTTATGTTGATGAGTGCATATTATTTGATAATCAGTTGTAATAAGATTACGTGTTAAGTCAAGGTCTAGATAATTTTAAGGTTAAAGATATACCAAAAGGAAAGTTTTTGTTAAAAAAAGATATTGACAGAAAGGGGGTTTTAAGTAAAATATGATCGCAATCCATAACTCTAACGGTGAATATTTTTTCTGTGTTTGGTATTTAAAAGGCAATACGAGGGAGAGATAGCACAATGGCAACGTTCGTCCCCGGATCCATTCATTAATCTTGATGAGTGACGACTCAGGGCGTTGTCCTCGCCCGGACCGACACGTCAAAGTCTCCGACGATCACGAAGGGAACCGATATTTTACACAAAGGTTAATCTCAACCTATTGTGATTTTGGAAAACAAATACCGGTATACTTTTATGTATCGATATGTTACGTCATATCAGAGTCTTCGATAATCACGAAGGGAACCGATATTTTACACAAAGGTTAATCTCAACCTATTGTGATTTTAGATAACAAATACCAGTATACTTTTATGTATCGATATGTTGTCATATAAGTCTTGATAATCACGAGGGAAAAATATTTTACACAAAGGTTAATCTCAGCCTATTGTGATTTTGGATAACAAATACCGGTATACTTTTTATGTATCGAATGTTTCATTTAAGTCTTGATAATCACGAAAGGGAACCGTTTTTTACACAAGGTTAAAAATATTGTGATTTAAACAAATACCGGTTTACTTTTATGTATCGATATGTTATTCATTTAAAGTCTTCGATAATCACGAAAGGAGCCGATATTTTACACGGAGGTTAATCTCAACCGATTGTGATTTTGGATAACAAATACCGGTATACTTTTATGTATCGATATGTTTCATCATATCAAAGTCTTCGATAATCACGAAGGGAACCGATATTTTACACAAAGGTTAATCTCAACCTATTGTGATTTTGGATAACAAATACCGGTATACTTTTATGTATCGATATGTTTCATCATATCAAAGTCTTCGATAATCACGAAGGGAACCGATATTTTACACAAAGGTTAAAATGATGTGATTGGAATGAATATTATAGTACTTTTATGTATCGATATGTTTCAACATGTCAGTCTTCGATAATCACGAAGGTAACCGATATTTTACACGAAGGTTAATCACAACCGATTGTGATTTTGGAAAACAAATACCGGTATACTTTTATGTATCGATATGTTTCATCATATCAAAGTCTTCGATAATCACGAAGGGAACCGTTATTTCACACGGAGGTTAATCACAACCGATTGTGATTTTAGAAAACAAATACCGGTATACTTTTATGTATCGATATGTTTCATCATATCGATAATCACGAAAGGAGCCGATATTTTACACGGAGATTAATAACATCCTATTGTGATTTTAGAATACAAATACCGGTATACTTTTATGTATCGATATGTTTCATCATATCGATAATCACGAAAGGAGCCGATATTTTACACGGAGATTAATAACATCCTATTGTGATTTTAGAATACAAATACCGGTATACTTTTATGTATCGATATGTTTCATCATATCGATAATCACGAAGGGAACCGTTATTTCACACGGAGGTTAATCACAACCGATTGTGATTTTAGAAAACAAATACCGGTATACTTTTATGTATCGATATGTTTCATCATATCGATAATCACGAAAGGAGCCGATATTTTACACGGAGATTAATAACATCCTATTGTGATTTTAGAATACAAATACCGGTATACTTTTTTGTATCGATATGTTTCATCATGTCAGTCTTCGATAATCACGAAGGGAGCTGATATTTTACAAGGAGGTTAATTGCAACTAATTGTGATATTGGAGCACGAATATCGGTATAATATTACGTATCGCAGCATCTACGTCAACGTCAATTAAGATGAGATTCATACAAAGGTTAGTAATTATTGTAACGATATGATATCGAAGAATAAAAACCAGTAGACGTGAACTGATATATTATACTTAGGTTAGTTACTATTTATTGTGATATTCAAGAGCAATTAGCAGTAAGGTATACTTCTATGTCTCCAACAATTACGAAAGGAATTTATATTTTACAGATTTAACATAACCAAGTATGATATTGTAGAACAAATACTAGTATAGTTTTACGTTTACAACAACAACCTTTCTGGGTGGTATTTTTTTACAACGACTGGGACGGTGGCGACGTCCTGTAATCCAGCTACTTGGAGGTCACGAATTGTGGATAGTTGTGAGAGATGGCTGTGGTTGTGGTGTTCTCTTGTGTGGATTAACGTCCGCACTATTGAATACTACGTTAATCCACAAAGACCATCCTCATAATTAGACCAATTCGTAATTCAGAGGCCGTGGTTCGGATTCCACGTTAAACTGTAGGTCCATTAGTTGCCATCGGCTGTTGGGCTATTAATTAACAGTCCTGTCTAAGGAACATGTCAGCCTTAGTCAGTAACAAGACTACAAGATCGCGCCACAATCATCCTACATTCATACTTGGTTTAAAATACCTACCTGGGTAGGTCACCATTTCAGTTAAAAGTATAAAGTATAAAGTAAAGTATTTCTTGTCTGACAATCACGAGGTCAACCGACATTTTACACGGCCATCAAACGTAACCAATTGTGGTATTGGAAAACGGATTACGCCGGTATACTTACGTATCAGAATGTCAAAGTCTACGGCAATCTCGAATGGAACCGATATTTTACATGGAGGTTAACCGAAACCATTTAAGGTATTGAAATGTAAACACCTCTATACTTTTACTTTTTTCCCTTTTTATTTTTTATTTTTATCTATAAGGGTACTAATCGATTCTGATAAACCATACTCTTATATCTTGTTTTTTATTTGTTAAATTCTGGTTGTGAGACCATCGTTGCACAATAAAGTCGAACAAAGATGTCTAGCGAAAAAAGAATCTATTGAGGGGATTCCACGAAATGTAGTGTTATTTCTCTCCGCCATATTACCTTTTGTTCACAGAATGCTTCTGCTTTTCTGAATCACCTTACAGAGCATTACACTATAATTCCTTTAGTCCAGTTAAAATTACATTCTACCTTAAAGATATTAGTCTGCATCTTTGCCGAAGAATACTCACCAAAAAATTTAATAATTTACGTTTATGATTTGATTGAGAACATACAAGAAAAATAGTTCGATGAAAATGAAAAATAAAGCTTTTTTTAATTCTGATATTCTGTAGTGAGGGGAGAGAGGAACCATTCATGTCACAAGGTACCGGAACATAAAACTTATAAGAAGCTCATCATTATGGCTCTTAAGTTTAGAAAAATTCAACTTTAGCGAATTTCCCATAGGGAAGAAGATATTACTGTAGATCTCATGGAAAGACTTAAGCCCGGGACCATGTTACTTTTTTCGCTTTTAGGTGCCCAGAGGCCAAAAATTATAGTCGTTAAAAATTTTACACGATAACTCTTATAAAAACGGTCTGATCAAAACCAAATCTGGTAGGGACTTGTATTCCTACATTGACTCGGACGAGTTCGTAATCCAGACATATAGATTTATCGTAAGGGGTATTTTGGAGGAGTTTTGTACCCCAAAATTTGTTTTTTTTCACATTAAATTAAAATCTTTTTTTTAATTTTATCTTTTACCATTAGAATCAACTTAAAATCTACATAATTTAGTTCCGTAAAGATATGCTCGATCTCCAACGGTTACCGAGAAATTAAAAAATCTAAACACAGTACGTTGTACTCGTATTTTCCCATTTTAATCATATACCGAATAGGTAAACTGCTTTATTTATAAACAGATGTTAATGAAACTTGGTATAAATTGTCAAAATAAAAATTGTTTATGCTAGAACTACCTACTTTCAGTGTTCCTCATAACGGCAAAGCTGCATACTCTTTTCCGTGATAATCTTATGTGGAATAGATCAAAGATCAATAACAACAAGATTTTGATTAAACTTGACATATACTATTATTATTATATTATTGATTTGGAAATTCGCTGAATACGCAGGTCTACTGCAACGGGAGTATTTTTCTGTACTGTAAATTTGAAAATATAAAAGTATAATTAAAAAGTATTATAATAATTGTATAAATTACCTTGAATCTTTCATTTCACGGTTCTAGATCGGATCTTTTACACCGTAAACGTTAAATTTTATACAAGTAAGAATCAAATTAGTAATAATAAACATTACTTGTAAATTTTGTAATTATTATTTAATAACTATTCGTATGGAAAATGTTAATGTACGAGGAACTTCATAATTGGGAGAAAAAACTAACCTTTCATGTAATAGGAAACAGTTATATTTATATTTTTAAACGATAAAAGTTCATTCTGTACAATTTACTATTTATTAAGTTTAAAATAATATTTCCTAAACACGAGGAGGTGTTTTCGTTTGTTGGGTGCCAATTTATATAATTAACGTACGATGATAATTCAGATATTTAATCATTATTAACTTTAAACATGAAGTGGGAAATGAGGAAGCTTGTTAAATTTTAATCATGGAAACATTTCCTAATTTCCGTTTATTACTGAGAATATTATATATTGAATTAATATTCTTAATAATGAACTCCATAGATCATACAAAACAGTAACTGCTTAATTAATTAGTAGGCTACATATACAGCACTAACTATGAAACAATTATATGTAAGGAAATATTTCAAGTTAGTTATTGCCATTAAATAATATAAAAATAATGAATGATTTACTTATCAGAACTATAAGATTATACTATATTAAGGTATATCATCTATTATCAGAATGAAATTAGAATGAAGGTAGGTTTAATAAAACATCATAGATAAGAAAAAAGATTTTGTTTTACTGAAAGTGTTGTACATTTCTATTTTTTTTACTAACGGTTTTATTTTTAATTTCCTAGCATGTTGTATTGTTAATCGAATTACCATTAAATCATAAATACGTAAAAAATAAAACACATATTAATAAATTTAAATAATAATTAGTTTGAAATTTAGGTGTTCAGTGAGGGCTCTTACGCCCCAAATGGGATTTTAGGGTTGAAAAATATATAATTTTTGACATAAATATGTTTTAGGTCTGGGGGAGTTGTTGGTGATTTTTAACATGGAACATATGTAACAGATTCCCATAGAAACTACCAGAGCTACTGCATTGAATTTTCAGTATAACAGCTGTTTAGATTAACTAAAAACATCCCCCTTAGATACATTTTAGATCTAACCTATTGCCTACAGGGAAGTGAAGTAATTACAAACGCTTTTTTTAAATGTACTAAGTCCAATACAATTATTTCAATAAAAATACTAAGCCTGATGTAAGAATTGTAATTTTTATAAGTATTAGGTTCTCGTTGCGGAATAGTAACTGCCAAGTAATATAAGTTAGCTTCACAGCTTTATCTCGAGACTTGGACACCTCAACAATGGCGTGAGCACTAACTTTAATCGATGGTGTATATGGTAGAGGAAACATGTTTAAGGCTAAGCATTTTCCTAAATCGATTTAAAACTAGAAGTTAGTCCGTTGTTTGTAAGTGCTGCATAGCCTCAGTGTTGGGAAGCGAGATATTTGTTTGACAAAAAATAGAGTTTTGAAAATTCATAATGGCGTTGGTTATTAATTATTAAATTAACAATTAGTTGGACTTTTGCAACGCGTCTTGTGTTTAAAATCTACACAACGTTTCGAGAGTTGGATAAACTACTCCCGTTTTCAAGTGCCTAACGATATTTACATTTATTCAAACAAAAGGTTATTTCTACATATAAAAAAGAAACCGGTCAAAAAACACAACAAAAAATATAACTATAGAAAAAATAGTAAACAAAACACTTTACTTAGCCTATTTTGTACATTCGGAAAATTGCAAACGAACGATATAGTTATATTTTTTGTCGTGTTTTTTGACCGGTTTCTTTTTTATATGTAGAAATAACCTTTTGTTTGCATAAATGTAAATATCGTTAGGCACTTGAAAACGGGAGTAGTTTATCCAACTCTCGAAACGTTGTGTAGATTTTAAACACAAGACGCGTTAGAAAAGTCCAACTAATAGTTAATTTATCAATTTAATGACAAAAAATGTTTGTATTTACTTCCCTGTGGTAAATAGTGAGCAGGATTCACGTGCTGAAGGTTATGAGATCGATCCCCGACTGGGGACAATAGTTTTTGTTCAGTGTTTATGCTATATTAATTAAGGTGTATTAAATCGGTTTTATTTAAATGTTTTCATTGATTAATAAATGTGTTTTTATTTAGCTAACATTTTGCTAATTAACTTGCATTATACATGTCTTATTCTATCCGAGCAAAGCTCGGTCACCAGGTACTATTTGTTAACTGAAGGAAGAATACATGTAATATTCCTTAAATAGAAGGTTTACGAGAACCCTCTTGGAAACCGGAGAACCTTGTGGAATCTACTACACTCAACACAGCTTCGCTGTTCTATTTGAACCAAACCACTTTGCTTTATGTACAAGTGCACCAGCTCTGCAACCGTCTAACAAGAACTAAGTTCTTTAACTATTCAGTAGAACGAATTCTCGTAAATGAATGAGAGAATGTGTTAAAGTTAGACTCCCTTTTGTGTTTAATAGCTTTCTGTTAACTCTCTTTAGAGTAATTCTGGTACCCACTTTTCTGAGGTTTTCTGATATTAAATAATACCAACATCTGAAATGCATTTTTATTGAATTTAGTTTAATCTGCTATTAAGCTAAATGACAAATACATAGCTTTTAATAAAAAAATATCTTCCACATATTTTAGAGTTTGTTATAGATATCGATTTTATACATATGATTTTTAATCCTAAACCTTTCTTCCACATTTATGCTATCATAAAGAGAAACTAGTTTTCGTCCTCATTTTAAAATTTTGGTCCTCAGTAGCTATATCCATTTTCAGGTCCCTGGGCCCAAAAAAGTGTTTTGGGTTCAGGCATAGAATATGGTATGCAAGTGTTAAATGTCTGTACTATAACCAGGTGTTTTTAATTTTCTATTTTAAAGAGTAATTAACCGAAAAGTACTCTTAAAAACGTAAAAAATCTAAATGAATGGGTGAGATCAAAAAGGAAAAGATTTCACCAAATTGAAGTTTGAGAAACACGTAAAAACTGTTTCACTCATCGCCCTCATTGTATACCAACAGATTTGTATTGCGGACTTTTACCATCACGATTTCATGTATATTAGGAAGGATTTGTAATTGAATTTATAATAATATTAATAGAATTATAAGTATATTTAAATAATTTAATAATTGTTTAATTTGTTAGACATGTTTCGCCTGGATTTCAGTTTTTTTGGTGGTGGCCATTTTGTTTCCGGTTCTGGTGGGACACGCCCACTCTTTTCAGTTGTCTTTGAGTCTCCGTGACGAGTGGACGTGTTTGGTTTCTTATGTGTGTAATGTTTAGTGAATGATTTGTTAGTACGTTTTTTGACTGCTTTAAACTTTTATGTTTTCAGCTTTATACCGGTTTGGACCGGATTATGCGTTAATTGTGTTATGTTTTAGATTTTAGTTTACCTGAGGACGGGATCAGATTCCAGATCCCAAAACGTCTTGTAACATTGTTTTACATAAAATCGTGATGGAAAATGTCCGCAATAAAAATCTAAATAACATAAATCCACCATCACCAATAATGAATTTTAAACAAAGTACACCAACACATCCAAAATTTTAGTAACATCAATAAATTTACTAAACAAGAAATAAGGCTATTTAAATTCAATATTATTCATAATTTTATCAACCAAATTCAAAATATAATTACACTACATTTAAGAAAATATTGGACGTATGAAATTTGAACTATAGATTATTTCAATAGTGTTTATTGATTTAAAGATTTTTACCATGTATCAAATTGTAAATGAGGAAAGTTAACAGCTTTTAGATTTACAAAAAGTAGCTTATCAGGATAGGAGAAGGTATCCGTCCACTGCTCTATTCCTTGAACCCAAACTTTCAATTTACGAACTTTTCATAAACGATTTATTTACTACCTTACATAAATTGAAATATTCGACAATATTTTCTACTCTAGTTTCCTATAGTCATCACACTCGAAAATGCACAAAATTTATCAATATAATTTTTTAATCAACCAAATAAGATTTACACTACTACTAATCCATTAAACGCCTCCAGCATTTTGTAGCATAAATGAATTAAATATTTCCCCAGTACTAACATATTGAACTCCCCATCAGTTTCATCTTTAAAATAATGAAGCAGATATATTCTAATATTCCTGAGCATATATGAGGCTAAGACATGAAACTGCTGCCACAGCTGAGATTGAAAAAGAAAACATTCCAGGAATCTTTTACTGTTAGATCTCACTATACATTTCAACATTTCATTTCATATTGAAATAGCCAAGTGAAAAATACAGGAATTTTTTCCTTCTTTACATTAGTTTACAGATCTAGGTAGGAACTACAAAATGTCTATCTTAGTTTAATTTGACCTAAAAATGGAATCTTTTCCTTTTTGATCTGACCCATTCAAATTTATCATAAACCTCATTTTAACCCCATTTTACTGTCCAGAATAATCATTGAAAATATTTGTATTTAATTCCTGTGGGAAATAGGTTAGATATGTCTAAAGGGAATGTATTCAGTTCATCTAAACAGCTGTTCTTATTCGTTTATACTAAAAATTCAATACAGTAGTTCTGGTTGTATATATGGAAACCTGTTACATATTTTCCATCTTAAAAATCTCCAACACTCCCCCCTCCCCAGAGCTAACACATATTCATATCAAAATGTCGTTGATTTAATTTTAACTTTACCTAAAAGCTGTAGCGTATGTTTAGTTTATAACTATGGCCCTGATGTTAGTTTTAAGTTTTTGTTTTCACACATACAAATTGTTCCTATATTTTGACACAAATAATAGCAATATTAGTTCGTTTAGTATCTGGACACATTTTAATAATGCAGTTTTAATTATATTATTATTAATAGCTTTTTAAAATTTTAATTACTACTAAAACTTAATAGCTCTTAGTGAAGTTTCACAAAGCCTTTGACCGCAACTGGGACGTATCTTTATTGCTTCCTCACTTCAAACTGGATCTTGCTGAGTTTTATTGTTGAATCTCAGCTCAATATACTTCGTTTCTAAATTGTATATCTATTATAAAGTAATGGGTAATATCTACGACTCTAAACGTTATTGGCCTTAAACGTGAAATATTCAACTTTAAAATCAGTTTAGTAAGTGATTATTGTGAATTTCAATATATTTCATACTTCTGATGTATTTTTAAAAACATCAACTACCATTTTAAAAATACACAATTGTTTATAAATTTCCTAAAAGTTTTCCCAGTATCAAAGCTGTAAAATCTAACTGAAAAACCTATCTCCAAAAATTATTTTATCTTTGTGGTTGTCATAGTATACCTAATCATTATGTTCTATCAGAAGTTAAAATAAGTTGTTTCATTCGTTTTTTGGTTTCTCGTATTATCATATAATAAAATGCTACTGTATATTTAGTTATTTAATAGAAAAATATCTTGGGTGGAAAAAGTTTACTATTATATGTTGTGGAAATTGTTCGTCCAAAGTCAAGAAACGGGTAAACCTGAAGCTATTTGCAGAGAAAGGCGAACATCACTAAACTCTGGTCAGGAGGTTCTTAAGTCCCTACTTAAGTAGCTTATAAGGTATAAGTCCAATGCTGGACACTATCTGCAACCTCCCTATATACAACACTAATCAGCTGTTATAGGTGTAACCAAAGATCTGTTACTCTTCAGCTTTCTTCTTTATCACTACCAGCTACGTCTTACACAAGTGATACCAATATAATTTGTACTCTTAACTCCTCTCACCAATTAGATACGAAGAGTAGGTTTTAGTTTCGTAAAACTATTGAATTTGAATAATCAGCTGATATGTTTAGTTTGTGTATTTTCTACGCAGAAGCCACTTTTTATGTTTGGATAGGGAAATTTTAGACACACTGATCTCCTCTCTTGACTTCATCCTTTTATTGTTTAAATTATTATTACAGGCATTTTCAAAGGTCTCATATATACAAAACAGCTCAGGGAACTGCATGAACTCACGTGGTTTTTGTAGTTGTGTCTATAAGAGCGAGATGTTTGTTGTTTTATTATTGTTTTAAAAATTTCTACTGCTCTTTTAACATTTTTAGCATAATTTAAAACAGTTTTAAGCTTGGTTCATATTACTTTCTAATTTTCTTATGTTGTGGATTCCATCTCACCTGAAGACACCAGATCCCGAAACGTTAGAAACTTTGTTTTACAATAGTCTTGATGGAAATTGTACGCAGTAATGACTTAAATACGAGTAACACAAACCCAACATCACCAACAACAACTGACAAACAAAGGGTGGTCCTTTTTAACTACCTAATAAGGTAAGTAAAAACGTACAGCCCAATTACAAATGACGTCTGAGTTTGTAATCGAACCAAAAAACACAATTTCAAGGTACACCAAGATAAACATTCAAAAATGTATACAAAATTAAAATAATTTTTTATTGAATCATTAAAAACTGAACTCATAAAATACTGTTTGATAAAAGAGCACGTTGAGGGTTGTACTGGCGAATGATCTGGAAAATATAAATTAGATCCAAGGTAACGGCTCTTTGACCACTGTGCCGTAAACACTCTGCTGCGCTGCCTCGCTGTTCAAGCGACCTTACATTCAGCGTAAAGAGCACATAGTTTTAAATATTCATATTAAACAGTTATTCAATCAATACGTGTTTAAACACTGCTACTGTAAAAATTTCAGTTATAACTTTTGTTAGCAATACTGATGGGCGCCTGATTAATAATTAATTTCTAAAAGAATTGTCACGTTCATTTAAAAACTGTTCACTTCTTGCAAACTCCTTACCCGAATAGAGGTATAAAGGATTTAAGTATGTATGAAGTGACAAAATACAAAAATATCCTTACAGATACGATTAAAAATTTTAAGTTATATCGAAGAACCGAATCAACTCTACTGTTCCCCTAGGTAATATCAAAATTTTTGTGAATACTTCAATGCGTGATGTGACCTTACGTTACAAACATGTGTCGTGAAAACTGTAGAAAAATAAGGAATTAATATTTTACTAAGTAATGTCCAAAAGAATAAAACACTTATGCGCTCTTAGACAACGCCCCATACTATTTACGGTGGAGGGTAAATTTAACATTTCTCTGGAACCATAGTCAAAAATATAATATAATAATAATCAAACTAATTTATTTAGTTTAAGAGCTGAACACCTGTGCGAAGCAAAGATAGAGGTGAGCCAATACAATTCAGGGACGGATAGTGCTATAAAAAAAGATTAGCAGCACCGAGACTGTACAAACGACCACACAGTCTCTGATTACAGTCTCTACAGTGCCACCTCAGACACCGACTCTTTTATTGCTTACTTTAATGAAATATCACAATTTTTATTCTGTATTTTTATTCATAAAGTAATTGTGATCCTCCCATTTTAGTTTTAGAATTAGAAACTCATTTAATGGTGGTTTGCAGGCACCTAGTACAGTAAAATCAATTTGTCATTCAAATCCATTTCTATGACAAACCTAATTTAAAGTTTCTTTAATTTAAAGACAGTTTCTAGAAAATTATTTTTCTCTAAGTGGTTTTTTGGGAATCGGCTCTGAACAAGCTGAAACTCTCATCCGCTTTGAGTACAGCAACTAAATCACCCACAGTTTTTACTTGGCAGTTTTTATCAGTGTAATTCTTTTTTGTTTTTTACGGTTTTTAAATTAATTTCATTTATTATTATTGTTTGTTTTAGATTTAATTTTTGTGTTTTTTTGTCAATACAGGACCTGGACATACAATTTTAAACATTTTATAAATTAGCTTCGAATTGTAAATGTCACCTTTTGAAATCAATAATTCCCAGCCGTTCTAATTTCTTTTATATTATAAATGACACTGTCAATATTTGAAATCTGATTGAACACCTCTCATATTTGACACCACAATAGTTAAGGCTAGATAATATTTTAATCAGAAATCCATTAAACAACGAACATTTGTAACTTCAGATTTAATTGGAATGATGTGAACCCATAAGTCAAAAAGTTTATCTCAGGAGAATAGCTTTTACCTTTATCCAACAATCGGAACTTCCATTATAGATACTTTATGGTCCATAAAGGAAGCATCGTTTGACTCGACTCTATGAGTTACATCTGACGCCGATGTCATCGCAGTTTGCTCCGAGGTTTATTACAGTTTGAAATACATTCCCTTTAAGTATTTGTTCTTGTTTAGTTAGATTTTAGTTTGTTAATTACTCGAATTGTTACTAACTCAGGTAGGTATTTTAAGCCAAGTATGAATGAGGAATGAATGTAGGATGATTGTGGCGCGATCTTGTAGTCTTGTTACTGACTAAGGGTGACATGTTCCTTAGACAGGACTGTTAATTAATAGCCCAATAGCCGATGGCAACTAATGGACCTATAGTTCAACGTGGAATCCGAACCACGGCCTCTGAATTTACGAATTGGTCTAATTATAAGGATATTCTTTGTGGATTAACGTAGTATTCAATAGTGCGGACGTTAATCCACACAAGAGAACACTACATCCACCGATCATCACTCACAACTATCCACAATTTGTGACCTCCAAGTAGCTGATCTACAGGACACGCCAGGCATATGGCTCTGTGAGCTGGTTGACGGCTTAGTTTTTAAATTTTGTACTTACTCCCTTATACATAGTGTAAGGAGGGTTTCGTAAAATGTTTGGAATTTGAACTGAAGGAGAAAAATTTGAGGCTCCCTAAAGCTATGAAACGTGCTTTACGCACTGGTGTCTGCATGGCGACCTCAAGACCATATCGATAGTCAATTTTTTAACTCAATAAAAGTTGAATTTTTGAAATCAATAGCTGTAAATATTTTAGTTGATATTTTATGATTTATAGTCGTTGTGATTAAAAATAATATGACATCACTTACGTGTCTAAAAAAATCTTAAACTTTTAATTAAAGCCTAATATGGTCTTCAACATTTCACAAATACTTAAAAAATTTCTTTTCAGTTACACTAATTTATGTTTTATTAAGTGGTCATGAATGCATGAATTCAGTATTTTTATTAACAATTTTAATTTTTCCACATCTAGTAAAGTAATTATTGCAGTAAACAGTAATTAATCACACAAATAAACACAACATGACGCGTTTAGTAACCTTGTTATATTTTAATCAAGGAAATGATGTTTGACTGGGTTAACTATTGAACGTGTTGTCTTTTTAAATAATGTAGTAAATGCAAGACAAAAAACCAAAATAATAATCAATAATTGTAAATTCTTAATTTGAACGAAACAACAATATAAATTGATTGAAACCAATCCTAATAGAATTAATAGTGAACGAGTTCTAAAACTCGTACTTAGAGATGGTTATTAATTTCCGGAAGATATTGTTCCTTTAGAGGGGCAGCTGTAAACGCAGCCTACCCAACCCTCTGGAGAGGGTTAGATAGAGACGAATGGTGCACCAGAGGGGTTGACTACATGTCGTCACGAATTAAACTTTATCCCGAAGGGTTGAATGTCTACTTTTAGCTTCTTGTTAGGTAATAAATCTTAAAGTATTAGTTAAACTTTCACTTAGATAACAGCTGGCATAGTCATATTTTGCTACCATTATTTATAGCGAATTTCCTATTGGAATTTCCTCGTCAACGTAGTAAGACTTTTTACTTTTAACTGAAATGGCAACCTATTTAGGTAGGTATTTTAAGCCAAGTATAAATGAGAAATGAGTGTAGAATGATTGTGGTGTGATCTGTCTTGTTACTGCCTAAGACCAACATGTTCCTTAGACAGAACTGTTAATAGCCTAACAGGTATATATAGTTATTTAATTTCCATTTATACTGTTCTTAGACAATGATTATGGCAGAAGATTAATTTTACCAGTGATTCTAATATATAGGGTTGTTTTAGGTTGTATTTTTCAAAAAGGGTATTTGACATAATTATTTAATTACAATTAAATTCATTCATGAAAAGAGTTTGTGATATGGGTTGGTACGTAGTTTTATGGTTTCGTATTTAAAAGCTTTAATAGCAATGTTTTTACAGTACGGCTATTGAAATATGTTTGCGGCTGTGTATAAGAGAATGTGAAGCGATATCTTGCAAATGAAATTTGGATTTCAAGCTTTTTAAGGGGAAATAGGTTGACTAAGGTTGGCCAGTAATAGTTCAAAACATTCTCAACTGATCATTTACATTTGGCACCTTTTAAACACTTTTGTTATCAAATCTATCAATAAAGATTTTTTTAGTATACTTTTTAAACTTACAACAGTTTTTAAAAGATATAATGATATACTAATAAAGTGATAAATTCTACTAGTAAAATATTACTACATAAAATTTAAGTTATAAAACCCACACGAGTAAAAAAATGCATTAAAATTAAAATTTAAAAACATTTTCATATTAGAATTACACCAAAGTTTTGTCAAAGTTGAAGCCTTTTGTTTTAAAACGACAAACCTGTTAACCCCATTGTCATGCCACTTTATCATGTAAATTTTGGTGAATGAAGCAGGCAGGAAACCCTGATAAAGGTATTATAAAGGTAAAGTTTGTATCAAAGCATTCTGTGGACCTAAGTTATTTAAACTTAGGAGGGCTAATATTTCACTTCTACTAAAGGTTTTAAATTGTGATATAAAAATATATATGTTTACTTTGAATTTAAATTATACAGTATGTTCATTAAAGTCGGGCACAAACTTCGAGGGGTGATAGTACTCATGAAAATAAACAAAAAATCACCTATAACCATTTGTCGAAAAATCCTTCGTTTAGCCGCTAGCCGCCATTTTGTATTTTTTACAAAGAACTATATATATCAAGAAATATTTAAGATACAGAAACCAAACTTTGCACACATATTTATTGGGTAAAGAGAAAAATATTTACAAAGTATCATTTAATTTTCTTTTATATTTTCAAAATGGCGGCGGTTAAAAATATTTAAATTAAAATAACAAAAAAACCATTAACTTTATAAAATTTTTACAAAAAACAATGGTTATAGGTGATTTTTTGTTTATTTTCATGAGTACTATCACCCCTCGAAGTTTGTGCCCGACTTTAATGAACACTCTGTATATACAAACACTGAAAATATATTCCAATGTCTAGTTACCAAAATCCGATCTATTTCTTGTATTCTCTAATTGAGTACGAAGTGTCCAGTTTGTTTTGATGATCAATCGTATATAACATTTTTATATAACTATTTTAAGTTCACATATGTCTGATTAATCAAAGCCCCTTAATAGTAAGAAAACCTGAAAATAACATTTTTTTAAATATAATACTCTATACAGATTTTGTTAGATTGGGCTAGGTAGGATGTTACGATGATATGAAAAGCTTGTTAGTGACATTTTTAATTCCTCTTTTAGACAATAATTCACAAAACTCTAAATATATCTCATTTTTGAAGTGCAAAAAATTAAACAATATATTACACTTTTTCGAGTAGCCTTTTGGTTCTGTTGGCCAGACTTTCTTCTTTTAACTTTATTCCTGTAAAATATTAAAAGTTTTCTGCATTCTTAAATTAGACATTTATATCTTTGATCCTATTGTAAACATCTATTCATATAAGTGGTAAATCAGTGGCCTGATTCCTTAAGTAAGTTAAATCCTTAAGTCTTGAGGGTATTTCAAAAAGGCTTACAGACTTCAGAGCCTCTTATTTTGACTCTCATCTTAGCGGCCCATTACAGAACTGCGGTATCAAACTTGGACATCCTTTTAAATCTTGTTTTATTATTTTGTAAAAAAATATTCTTAGTCCAAAGCTATTATAGATTCATATAAAGACAGTTGAAAACTTTTTAAAATTTTAAGTTATATATTGGAGATTAATTTATAACTTATCAAAGTTTCATTACACAATTTATTTGCAGAACTCTCATTCACATTTTTTTATATTCAAGATTATTGTGTTCTCATAATAAACACAGATTTTATTTATTATATTACATTTTTATTTATCAACAATATACAAAATAAAATAAATAAAAACATACAACTTGTACAACAAATAATTCAAGCAACCCTAGTGTAAATAAACATTACCAGGCTTTTAAACCATGCCAAATTAATTCCAAATTGTTTTCGTGGTTTGTTTCCAAAATTAAATAAACATGGTTAAACTGTGACTATCTATTTAGATTTGTCGGTCGTAGATTTTTATAATTCTGGAGCCCAAATAAATATTTTAAAATCTTAAGACTTAATGAATGAACGGGTGATTAATTTATTACTTATCTAAATTTATTTTCTATAATTTATTTTCTTAAAACCGATAATCAAGGCACAAATGCTCCCTGATCAAAATGATGAAAATATAAATGTATGAAAGGTATAAAAATACTGACGGTCATATAAGTTCTATATAATGAGAGATGTAATTTCGTAAGTAAATTTAAGTTTATTTTATTAATAGCCAAATTTCAGTATTGTATTCTACATTACTATATTTTCGTACAGTTATAAATTTAGTTCTAATAAACGAAATAAAAAAATTCCTTCTTATTTTAGATTAAAAAGCTACGACAGTGCGCGAAATAGTTATTTGTATAATAAGGAGTTAAAGTGAAACTTTTTTCCTGAGGAACAAAAAATATTTCAATCTCGTGATGAATACAAATCTTTTCCTCCACCCTAAACATACAAGTAACTCAAGCTATGAATTACCCACTCAACCAACCTGAATCACTACAGTTTTCCAAGTTAGCCAGTAAAACCTCAAAGAAATCAAGTACACTATCAACTGGCCGTTAAAGAATTATTTACTACTGTCCGCTGCTGTTATTTCTGACGGTTTATTACAGGGTGTTCCCGGGTTTTCCCCATGTTATTCTTATGGGATTACTTTTTACCCCTTGGGACTAAAAATTATATACTCTTTCTTCCTTAGGACTAAGTGTATTAAAGTATTACTCTTCATCTCATAGGACTCTCTGACACTTTTAGAACCTAGGGAGGAAAAGTAGATTTTTGGTAACAAGGGAGAAAAAGTAATCCCATAAGAAAAACATATGAAAGATCCGGAAACACTCAGTACACTAATAGATATAGCTGAAATTAAGCCACATACAGTTTGTGGTACCACTGTCAGCCATTTTTTGTTGACATTTACCTAAATAAAATGGACAATTGGACGTAGGCTTAACACCACCCGATATCTAAAAAAACATTGAACTTATAGGAATCCAAATGGGAACAATACAATTCAAAACATATATTTATAAACAATTAACAGTTGTTGAATGAAGATGATGGCAAACAATGTCAGTAAATCAGTGCAGACGCCGTGGCTCTTTGCTACAGTAGAGGAGTTACGTGCGGAAGATAAATGACATTGATCCTTGACCTTGATCGAGGATGTTAAATTTTTTTCAGAGTATATACAAGTTAGAAAAAAATTTTTAAATTAATTGTAAAATAAAAAATATTCATTTTTATTTTTTGTTCTTAATTCAACAAAGCCGAGCAAAGCTCGTCATCCAGGTACTTATATTATTAACTTACAGCTACTTTTATTCGTGTAGTTTGAGGAAAATGTGTGCAACAAGGGATTAAAGTAATTTTTGCTCCTCGGGAATAAACATTTTCCTTCGTGGACAAAAAGTTTCACTTTAATCCCTTGTGATAAAAAACTATTTTCGCACCTTCTAAGTAGACTTTTTAATTCTTACTTAGATAACTCTAAATTTTATTAGATGTTCAATTTTACACTCATTGTGATCACTTCTTTTCTACGAGCCGCTCAAACAAGTCCGTCTAAAGTAGGTGTGACGAAGTTGAATATTTATCAGGTAATCTAAATGTAAATCCCATTCATGTACTTGGCAGACTAACTCAGGATTGCAATGCTAATCACATGAGATCTACAAGGAACTTTTTAACAGTTTGGGACTAGGAGCATGCCTGCCAAAATATGGATTTTAATACCGTCATTTTTAGTTGAATCGTTGTAAATCTACAAAAAGCTGGTATAACTGATAGAAATAAACATGTGACCGAAATAACAACTGATAGAAACTGAAACAACTGTTCTTAGTTAGTTAGTTTCGTATAACCTTCTGGCCAAGGTCTAATGTTAGAGTTTTCAGGTCGAACTACTGCCTCTAACGTGACCTAACGACTACTTAAGTAGCCGGGACCAACGGCTTAACGTGCCTTCCGAAGCACAGTGGCAGTCTGAGAAATTAAATTTCATGTGTTATGACCGGGAATTGAACCCGGGTTTTTTTAACAACTGTTCTTAAGAAAAGTATTAGGTAAAAGGAATCATAAATAATACAGGCGTTTAAATAGTTCTTGTGGGGGAAAATGGTCAATTTTGTATTTGTCTGTCATCAAATTGGAATAGTTAACTGTAAATTTATAAGATCTGGAATCAAACAGCCATCAATGAAATATTCAAAGGTATATATCCAGCAAAACATTAGTTTTACTGTACACATAATCCTTCTTCGAGGACAGTTAGTGAGGTTAAATTACATTCTTGAATTGATTGGTTTTGTCCTTTAGTCAACTTTTCAGGGTACTAATCTAAATAAAAGGTATTCCGGTACAGAATAGAGCTCACTAGTACTGTGTTAGGTTATTTTTTATTACCTAAATAAGATCAACTAATCAGGGAGCCCTGAAGGGGTTTTCCTTTAGGTCTCGTTCAATTAAAAGAACTAAGATAATGATTTGTGTCAGTATAAAACAAAAATATCGTCTATAAGCACTGCGCAGTGAAGGTCTTGTTCAGTATATTAAAAATACTAATTTTTTAAAGCAAATGTTTTTCTTATTCACAAAAAATATCATCATTAAATAAATTTCCAAACGTTGCGAAGATAATTCCACGAATAAACACACAAACAAACCACTGCCAGGGGCACAACTCATAACTCAAGTTTGGGACAACTTTGTAATCAATGTTGGAAAACTACACACTGTTCTGTTAAATGTAATTCTGTTCCAACTCAGGTCTCGTTTTGTATAATTGTGGCTTGGAATAATTAATATTTTTTCCTGAGAGAACCGTATAATTGCTGAATGCTCACTACACATTTCAGTTTTGTAGATCGTATTTTTGGTACAAACCTGAGCTTTAACGATTATTTACTTTCTCTATTAAGATTTAATGCTTTAATAGTTTATTCTAATGTTATTACATTTAGTAATTAAATAATTTTAGTATAATTATATAAATTACGTAAAAAGTACATCAAAGTATAACTACAGTCATAGAACTTTAAAATTCCAAAAAATTAAACAAAAAAATAACTATCTTATAATTGCGAAATGAGTTGATTAGTTTATCAAATATAGTATAGTAAAAGATTAATTTTTGGTAGACTTATACCTCATACATTGACGTATCTGTTATAGATGTCTAAGCTTATAATTAATTATTATTTATTTAATATTTTTTCAATTTGTTTATTTTCATTAATTACATATACAATTTACACAGTAGCCATTTTTTACCTCTCTAGCTAAAAGCTATTTGAGAGGAAAGCTCTAAACTATTGCATTATATTTATTGGTCAATAATCAATTTAGTTCCTAAAAAACCAAAAAATAAATATTAATATTGATAATAACAGAAACTAATAATAATAATAATAATAATAACAATAATAACAATGATCCTACAGGAGAGCACAATTTCCAATAAAGCATTTATAAAATATTAACAAAAATTCTCAACAGTATTACATTTGAAAATAAACTATGTAAACAATTAACAACCATAAATAATCACTTACATAACATATACACATACACAGATCAAAAACAACTTTATCGTATTCCTAGTTTAATATGGGAAATAGTATGCAGGTTTGCTGCTGAAAGATGGTATTTTTATCATAAACTATTTTTATTTTGACCATTTATACCAATTTTCATCAACATCTGTCCATAAATAAAGAATATGGTCTATTCTCTATATGATTAACATCGAGAAAGAGTGTGCAGGTTAGCTGTCATGATAAACACATAAACTATGATATTATTTAGATTTTTACTGCGGACATTTTCCATCACTATATTATGTAAAACAAAGTTTCACGACGTTTCGGGATCTGGAATCTGATCCCGTCCTCAGGTGAGCTAATTTCTAAAACATAGCACAATTAATTAACATACAGTATAATCCGGACCAAACCGGGATAATATGTGCTATGGGATATTATATGAATTGTGCTATGTTTTAGATATTAGTTCACCTGAGGACGGGATCAGATTCCAGATCCCGAAACTTCGTGAAACTTTGTTTTACATAATATAGTGATGGAAAACGTCCGCAATAAAAATCTAAATTATATCAATCCACCATCACCAATAATGAATTTCAAACAAAGAAAACTATGATACTTAAGCATAGAACAATTTTGATATCAACCACATAAAGCCAAGTTTCATCCAGTATCATAATAGTAATGTGGTCGGTTTCTTTGCAGTTTTCTGCGCACGTTATTTAAGGGTTGAATTTGAGGGAGGTGAAGCAGTCTCCTCGTTAAGTCAAACACCCAGCTGCTTTGATTCGTCATCTTGGGCTCATTACACCTTTGAGACCACGGCACTTCTCTGCAGTTTGGCCTCATAGAATGACTCCTGATTACTGATGAACTATTGTATTTATAAATTACTCATGTAGAGTATAAAAATCAGTGTGTTAACTAAATTACCATACAGCAAAAATAATTGAAGGAGAAATGAAACAGTTTGAAGTTCATAATAGTGATGGATTTTTAATTATTTATTTTAGATTTAATATGACTTTTCCTATAGCTTCTAGCTTCTTTAACTAGACTACGTTTCGGAAGGTATAGGGAACTCCTACCGTTGTCAAGTGATAAACCCTACTTACATATATTAGTTTTAAGATGTTTAAGGTTCGCTGTGTATGTGTTTAACCGTAAGGGTTTGAGTGCGTTTTCATTACATGTTAGAAACGTAAGAAAAATGTTATGTTTTAGTACGATGTAAGTAGGGGTTTTTACTTGACAACGGGAGGAGTTACCTGTACCTCCCGAAACTTTGTATGGTTAAAAACACGAGAAGCGATAGGAAACGTCCCATTAAATATAAAATAAATAATGAGAAATAGGAGCCAAATAGACGTTTTTTGAGTACTTAATTTTCTTTTGATTTATATTCAACTTATTTACCGCAAGTTCTGTTTAACCTTTATTACTTAACCCTAAAATTACCACTTTAGAAAAAATTGCAAATTACGAGCGTATTTATTGAGGAAAAAATCCCCTGTTTTCTTACAGATTTATACTGTAATATATTTGTATAACATCTTTAGAAAAAAATTAGCTTAAGGTAAGACTTTTGGGACACCCGAAATAGTTAAGTCTGCTGCATTTTTATATACATACATTACTTTAAGCTGTTTGAATTTTATTTATCGTACATATTTATAATCGGTTAATCTGGACCAAATGCTAAAAATATGATATATATAAAAAATTATATATATTATAATTTTTTTACTTTTATGTGAAAAGTTTATTAATTTTCTTGTAAAACACATTTAAAAACCTTTATTTTTTGTTTTATTCTTGAACTGTACATAATTATTTATAAAAAATGAGCTAGAAGCAATATATCTAATCTATCCTTGTGATTGGTCTACTCCAACGAAAAATATAACACGAAATAAACAAAAATACTAAATGAATACGTAAATAACATTTTTGTTTCTACTAAGTAAATTTGCCCGTCTTCATTCACAAAACACAAAATGGCAAACTTAAATCAATGGCTGAAACGAAAATACCGTTGTAAGACAATGGTTTTCCTTGTAACAGCGAGGGGGAACCCGAGACTTTTGAGTCGGTTATTCAATTCGTCAAGGGTGGGTGTCGGAGTGTGGAACAATTGTGAGGGGATAATGGGGTAGGTGAACAGCAAGGCGTAGGATGAGGGGAAATTCTCTACTCTCACTACTCCAGCGAGGATGATTGTAGAACATAAATGCTGTAACATAATAAATTAACGCGCAAATTGAATTTCGTTACCATTACCAAAGGAGATCCACGTACAAACTAAAAATATTTTAAGAAAATCTTTAAGTTTAAGAATGACAATTAGATTTATCCTATTAGAAAAAGTAGGCCCTTCACACATAACATGTACATGAAAATGAACATGTTAACATGTTCTTAACAACTCTAAAAATAAAAAAATCAATAAAATCTGTAAAAATTCTTAAAAGTTATTTGACTTTCAGTGATTGAGCCCATTAGTTCTTGTATTGAAGTGGCAGACCAGATATCCATAGGCCTAGTGAATGAGTATTGTGTTATATTAGATTTACCATCACAACCAGGTGCGGATGAGGGAAGGCGCCCTCAACCCCATAAAATTTTTGTGTATATTCCGGGGATTGAACCCGCGACCTCTTGCACCGAAGTCCAAGACGCTAACTGCTAGATGCTGTTAGCCTAAGCTAAAATTTAGAATCATTGTTCAACTTCCTTTTAATAATCAGTACAAAAAAGACTAAATGTGCTCCTACCTTAACCATACGATAGTAATAGAAGCATAACAGATGTCAACTGCAATCCTAATTGAGCCTAAAGATGCCGTTAACTTCCACACAAGCCGGTCCCCGTGAATCATATAAATTCATTCTTAAAATATTCAAAACAGATCACACTAAATTCAAAATCTTTGAAACCCCTAACATTTTTTACTTTCTAGGATCGAACCAATAACTAGGTTTACTAAGTTCTAAAAGAGACCTAATGATTAAAAAAACCTTTCAAGATCATTATTGATAGCGATATGGTATAAACTTCCCTGTAAGTTAAAATATTTCTTTTTTATTTACGAATACAAATCTTTACTTTTATTACATTATTTTATATTGTTGACTTACACAGATTGTTCCGATCGTATCAGAATTTCTCATAGCAAAGGTTTATTCTCGATTTATTACTATAAGACGACTTATTTCTAACATAAACATCGATATCCCGAGGTCAGTCGCCATACGATCTGCCTCAATGTATTTTTCAAATACTTGATGATCTTAAGACGAAATTAACTGTATCAGTGGACTGACACATACGTTCTCCCAAAAGTAAATTAAAAAATTACAATCTGTAATAGAACAATCATATTCTTTAAAGTTGCACACAAGAGAACACTACACCCACCGACCATCGCTCACAACTATCCACAATTCGTGACCTCCAAGTAGCTGGATTACAGGACGACGCTGCCGTGGAAAGGGAAACTCCTTTACTTATAGACAGACGTTGATGAAACTAGGTATAAATGGTCACAATAAAAACTTGTTATGGTTGAGATGCCAATTTCCAGTTTTCCTCACAGCAGCAAACCTGCTTTATTCCCGTATTAAACTCATAGGGGATAGGCAAACTCTCATATATATTGACAGACATTGATAAAACTTGTAATATTGTATAACTATTATCATAGTATTGTTTTGGAAAGTACGCAGTTCTGCTGCAACGAGGGTAATTCTATTGTTATATTTCCTTAGTTTAAAAGCTGAGTAATTATTCTTCAAGACTGAAGTTTGTTAACATAACCTAATAAGATTTCCTGGAACCTCATTATAATTACAGCATCACGTTAATTACTTCCTCTCTGGAGTCTAGAAGTAAACGAACAATAAGAAAAAGGTGTTTACGAAAACATTTTATATAATTACTCGACACGAAAATGTCCAATCAGGTTACATGAAATACTTTTATCATTATTGTAATGCATGATCGTTATGTTTGACTTTCATAGTTTAGTTATTTTTTTACGAAATATCACCTTTTTAAATGTGTAAGTTTTAACTGTATCAACTCTTCCACTAATTTTTTTGCTTCACTTGTAATCTAGGTAGTCAAACGTTGAACAATAAAAAGTCTAATTGTCTGGCTAAGTAGTTTTTGTTAAAAAAAAAACAATTAAAAGATAAGTCATCATTCTTTTACAACGAGTCAGAAGTGGTATTTATTTTTTGACAGCCTGTGATTCTAAAAAAGTATAGTTAAAAAGTCATGTGATAGAAATAATTAATACCGTAGTAAATTAATAACAAAATAAACGGTATCAGTGGACTGACACATACTTTCTCCCTTAAGTAAATTTAAAAAAGACAATCTGTAATAAAACTATCATGTTCTTCAAAGTTTATCTATATATCATTTAATAATTTATTGTTTCAAAAAATCATCCCATTTCTGAAAGTAAACAAGAGAGACAAAGTTAAATTAACTGTAAATGTAATTGTATGGGGAAACCCTCCCTCTAGTAATACCAAGCTTTTTTGAGTTGGTGTTGTTTGGTGATTTTACCTTACGCTTCATACCAAGTTTCATGGTAAACTGTTGGATAATAAAGAAGAAATTTATTTTTTATATTTTTCATAACATTGGATGCTTTCAGACAACGTACTGCGTTTATCATGGACAGTAAATTTAACTTTTATCTGGAACCATTAGTCGTAGACAAATAATTCAAATTACTAATTTGTTTAGTTTTTTAAGCTGGTTTCAATGCTACCGGTCAAGTTATACTTAACTTTTATTGTTTTCACTGAAAATTAAAAAAATTGATTTTTTTGTCATTTAAAAGCCAATACCTTTTGAACCGACGTTTTTACAGACATGCAGGTGGTGTCACTTTATTTAGTAATTTGTGCACTATAAACTATCAAATTTCAATCAAAATCGTTAGAGCCGTTTTTTAAAAGTTTGGATTTTTCACGTTTTTAAGGGGCTTTTGGGGGAAAAATACCCTTAAAAATAAAAAATCCAAAAAATGAAAACACATCTGGAGATACGATGAATATATACATACATGCCAAATTTCATCTAAATCGGACCAAAGGGGTAGGCTGTGGCTCTGTACACATCCAGACACACACACATGGACGGTCAGACATCAGGTCGAAAACTACTTTTTTTGGATATTGGGGACCCCAAAATGGATATATCCACTCTCAACTCAAATTTAAAAATCTTGACGAAAACAATACTTTCTCCACATGTATAAAGGGAGAACGTAAAAATTGCCATATAGTGATCATATTTTTTTATTTTTTGTAAACTGAAAAAAATAATAATGAGCTATAAAAGAGCAGGAGCAGGAAGGAGGGGGAGGAGAAAAACGATAAAACGGTTTGGAAAGATTGGACAGGAAGGGAAAGGGGAGAAAAGTCGTAATGGTTATCATCCTTGATTACCTTGATTACTGTAGGTCTCTTTTCCTTATCTTCAACATTTCTCTGGAACTAAACTTTCTATTTCATTCTAGACTTCAAAACTCAAAATAAAATAAAATTAAACTCATTATATAAAGTAACAATTTTAACAGTTTTTAACTTCAAATATGTAATGGGTATTTTTATTTTATAATCCTAATTCTATAAGGTAAAACTAAAGTTTATAAAACTCTTCTAAATAATCGTTTTTTAGCTTTTTCTTCAAGATCCAAGAAAGAAATGTATACAGGATATATTATTTAGTATAACTTTTCAAAAGCATGGAAGTATTACAAAGTATTGTAAATACACCAGGAAAATATTTTCTGTGCAGTTTTTTGTTTGTGTACCAGTGGTTTAAAGAACATAATTTTTAATATTGTGGATAGTTATGAGAGATGTTTGGTTTATGACCAACAATCTCTCAGAACTATCCAAAACAAATTTAAAATTTTTAAACTAAATCGTCATAGAGCCATATGGCTAGCGTGTTCTGTAGATCAGCTACTTGGAGGTCACAAATTGTGGATAGTTGTGAGCGATGGTCGATGGTAGGTGTAGTGTTCTCTTGTGTGTATTAACGTCCGCACTATTGAATTCTACGTTAATCCGCAAATACCATCCTCATAATTAGACCAATTCGTAATTCAGATGCCGTGGTTTAGATTCCACGTTAAACTGTAGGCCCATTAGTTGCCATCGGCTGTTGGGCTATTAATTAACAGGCCTGACTAACAAGATTAACAAGTCTACAAGATCGCGCCACAATCACACACACTCAATCCTCATTCATACTTAGCTAAAAATACCTACATTGTAATATGGTTGCAATTTCAATAATTTAATCTAATCAGTTCTCCAATATATCAGTGTAGTTTTAAAATTACATGAATTCAAATTAAACTTAACTTTTTTTAATAGTTTAGAAGTCAATGTATTTGAATGTTAATAGTTTTAGAAGTTTAAGTTACATAGTTAAAAGGTGCAAAACCTTAAGTTGCTCGTACACGATTAAAACAAAACGCTCTCCATGCCATCTAGCGGGAATGTTGTTAAACTTTAATCGAGCACACACTTGGAAGCGCCTTCATGTTTACCTTTAGTGTAACTGTTTACATATTAACTTCCGCTCAACGATGTTTACAATCACATTTATCATTAATTTAAATTATGTTTCATTCAAATTTTCAACAAATCGTTTACAATGTCACGTATTTTAGCTATCAACATCCATTTCAGTATTAAATTTCTACCCCCAACAATGTTATAGATGTTTATCAAAATATTTAATTAACCCTAATGGGATATTAACTGAAATAGTCCATTAACAAAAATTGTAATTGTTTAATGTTTACCAAAATTAATATTTTGCAATTACAGTGTGTGAGTAGGTCACTGTAAATGATTATTATTTTTTCTAAGCTTTAACCCGCGAGAAGTCTTGTTAATAACAGTTACTTGATGAGTCCCTTGGTGAGATTTTTTTCTCGCACGAAGATCTTGTTTTAAAACTATAACACATTATACATATGATTTTTATTGGTACATTCGTAGAAATATTATTACATTTAGTTGAATATGTGTGTAAATACAATATATTCAGAATGTAGAAGTATGAAAATCTAGTTATTGTTAGTTATGAATTTTACTATGAATAATTGAATTAAAAACAAGTTCTTTGTCCTCTGTATTTATTCTCTATGTCTCTTTTAGTCATCTCCTACACTAATATTGTAATCCTAGCAGGCGAATTGCCCTTTTATTGTGTGTTCCTTAGTCAGTTTTCAGTGTAGCGGTTTTCTTTACAGGGCAAAAGTCATCTTTTGCCTTTGCTTCTTCACATTTTTTGATATTTTTGGAGGTCGTGAATTATTGTGGAGTTGTGAGCGATTGTCGATGAGTGTAGTGTTCTCTTTTGTGGATTAACGTCTACGCTATTGGATTCTACGTTAATCCACAAAGAACATCCTCATAATTAGACCAGTTCGTAATTCAGATGCCGTGGCTCGGATTCCACGTTGAACTGTAGATCCCTTAGTTGACATCGGTTGTTGAGCTATTATTTAACAGTTCTGTCGAATGAACATGTAAACCGTAGTCAGTATCAAGATGACAAGATCGCGCCACAATCATCCTACACTCAATCCTCATTCATACTTGATAGTTAGTATGGTTGCCATTTCAATAATCTAATCGAATTTGAATTATCCCTACTAACATATTATTCAAGCATTCCATTAAACTATTCTGATTTTAATCTAATCCGACGAGGCTTAATTTTGAAATTTCAGTTTGAAGCTAAACATGTTTTAACATTGCTCTTACTAGAGGAATCTGCAACATGCTCAAATGGTTGGGTACTGCAGACTCTTGAGAGTTCCAAAAGCTAAACATTTGTTGAAACTTATTTTCCGTTCATCAGCTTAAACTAAGTGAGACCAAGCCTTTCCCAAAACTCAAAAATCCACGGTAAAGATGCTGGGTCTGGCATCGGAGGGATTTTATTTTATACCCAGTAGCCATTAACAAATGTAAGGCAAAAGTATAACAGTAAGTATTCGAGGTAAAGTATACGATTGACAAAACAAGCTTAGTTACAATTTGATAGTTAAAATTAAAGTATAATTAATGCATTGTCGATGTCCATAGAGAAAATATATAAATAAACAACCAACTCAGTATGCATGTAAAAAACCCAGTACACAAAGAATTGAAACTTAATTACGTTACAAAAATTATTCATAATTTTGAGAATATTTTTTTAAAATTATATCTCACAATCATGTAAAATATGACCTTAGACGGCATATTTAAAACAACAATGTCTAATACTTGATTATATAAAAATAATATGACTCGTAGTATATTGATAAAATAATATAAACATAGTATTTCATTAAATTCAAGTATGTATGTATGATATAGGAAGCACATTTGTATATGATTCCTATTCGCAAGAAATATTTTAATGCAACTGAACTATAAATGTGGTTTTGTGTGAACAAAAGAATTTAGTCGGTATAGATTGAGTATTAGATTACAAATATCTATTGTTTTGTCTAATCCCTAAATCCATGCAGTTTCCAGTTTGAATTACATATTGTTGGTTTCTGGGAAACAGACAAACATGAAATCTAATCCGAACATATACTGTGGGTTAAAGCACGCTTGAAATAGAAGTGGATCTAATAACACAAAGGGAAAAGCTTAAACCTATTGGAATAATATGCGATTGATTTTTCTATTTTATTTTAATAATTTTCATTAGCAAAAAACTTGCATATACAGTGGAGTGTAGAAAACTTAATTTACCGGTATTTTATTCTATTAACTTAAATAAACATTTGTTTATTTAGAAACCATGATGAACGATGCAAAATGTTTACATGTGTTGCGTTTTTGTTAAATGAAAGTGTTATCGAGTGCTTGAATGATCGATGGTGTTTATCAATTTTTAACCTTACTCTCTCACGGCCATGTGATGAATTCGTCGTTTTTTATAATGGTGGCTATCAGTAAAACGTGAAAATATTAATAATATTTTCTTAACCCTATGAAATATTACGTAAAATCACTTACAGTAATGATTTTTCGTTATTTAAGAAATATTTAAAATTTGTTGTGCACAAGATCACCTATATTCCAATACGTGATTTTTATAATCTAAGTTGATTAGGACGAAGCCCTATAATCCAACTACTTGGAGGTCAGGAATTGTGGATAGTTGGGAGTGATGGTCGGTGTGGATTAACGTCCGCCCTATTGAATACTACATTCACTCGCAAATGCCATCCTCATAATTAGACCAGTTAGTAATTCAGATGCAGAAAAGCTAGACATCCCACGCTAAACGTCCCTTTTATGCAATTGGCTTTTTGGCTATTTATTGACAGTCTTAAGGAACATGTTAGCCTTAGTCAGTAATAACATTATACGATCGCAACATAATCATCTTATTCTCATTAATACTTTGATTAAAATACGTACCTGGATAGGTGGCCATTTCAGGAAGGTAATAATTTCTCTTTGCGTCTTCCTCATTTGCTACATTTAATACAAATCAAGCATAAATGTGCATTCCTTTCAGTGGCATTATTCATTTTGTATATTTCTTTTAATTTTCCACACTGTAACTCATGGAAAATGTTCTGTTTCTTTTCAACTCACGATCGGCAAGGTTCATTAGCGTCATGTTTGTTTATTTGTTTTATAAAGTCTTTTTAGTTTATTTACAACTAAGGCGTATTATTAGTTTTATAAGAGCATTATAGTTTATTTTCTCCTTGGCTATTATGGTACGTTTCTTGGAATTGGGAGACGACAATAATGTAAGTTTAACCCGAATTTCACCACTTAAAATAGGTTTAATATATAGTTTTTTCTGTTTAATCTACTATTCCTAATATAAAATAAGAATTTTGAATTAAAAAGTATTCATTTTTGGAACGGTTGAGGTAAAAAAGGAAACCGATAAGGGGTTAATTTTAATGTGGTTTTTGTAACTCTTATAGATTAATTGGATAAATTTTCTAGAATGAGGAGAACAAGAGAGAAGATAACATGGAAGGGGGGAATGAAAGAGAAGGGATCGAGGGATGATGGTGAGGGAGAAGGGGTTCGTGCTAAACATGCTCTCACGCTTGTCACATAGATTACTCGACTGAACCTCATGTCTACTTACACGCCTCTTTGTCACCCCTCTAGTACATTTACTCTTGAATATCAGTGTACGTTCACTCAGGCAATCATACAACACCCCGTCGCAGCAGACCTACTGTTCAGTTAACATAAATTACTTTTAAAATTATAGTATAAAATACAAATACACTTTATCTTATTCTCAGGGACTTACCTCGTCTTCAGTAAAAAATAGTATCAAAACTATTGTCCTCAACAAAAAATGCAAATCACAATACTCAGGTAAATCAAAATTATCCATTTGTCAGAAAATGTGAAAATTGAATGTATTAAAAAAGAAAAATTATTAGAAATCAGCTTACTGATTAAAAATAAGTAATGTACAGAGAAAAGTAACAATGTACCGTTAGAAGGAAGAGTCATTTAAGAATATATGTAAATTGTTAAATTTTCTTCGTCATTTATAAACCAATATCCTTAAATTTATTGTCGTTAGATTTAAAATGCAATTTTCAAATAATAAAGTGTAATAGGTTTTTATTGTAAACGGTTTCTGATGATTAAAGAGAGCCGACATTTTAAAAACGATAGTTGAAAAAATAATATCTTACTGCAATTGGACATTTAGGTGGTAAAGCTACACACAAAATTTTATTTAATTTTAAACCGCCACTCTTATATTAAAATTTGCTATATTAAAAAAAATGGTAACTATGCGGGTAAATTAAGAGTTTTAAATTTTTTGTCTATGATTTAGGAGCAATATCTGGAGATCTCGGTAAAGAGTTCATGCATACTCTGTGCATGACGTATTTATACATTAATTTCAAAGAAATTATGTTTTTGTCGTCTGAGGACAAGAATAAAAAAATGTCCCGGGCCTCGGTATTACCATTTGGGTGTTCTTATGAGAGCGAAGTATAGTTCAATTTCATGTTGGCTATTTGCTAAAAATATTATATAAAGTCTTGTGTACTCAAGAGAACAATATTTGCTGCTTTTGCATTTAGTGGTGACTTAAGACACAATACCAAACTACAGTACTACGAATGTGTACTCCGTCATCGTTAAAGTGTAGCCCGGCTAGCTCAGTCGGTAGAGCATGAGACTCTTAATCTCAGGGTCGTGGGTTCGAGCCCCACGTTGGGCGCAATGTTTTGCTAGGTTCAGTTATTAAAATAAATCGATATTGTATATCTCACAATGAGGTATCATTCGTTTGCGGATCCCATCGTAACTTTTTGAGTTTCCCCAATAATCCCCAACATTTGGGGAATTGATTTAATTTTTTTACAGATTAACCTCAATTTAACCTAGTAAACCGTTATTGAGGGAGTAACTTATCTACTATTTGATAAACCTGTATATCTCACGAACCGTTTGATATAGAGCAAGGATTCAAAGATTCCTGTACATAAATTTATAGGTCATAGTAAATGTAAACATAATTTTTGTTTTGAAGTACAATAAACGTACTTTTATTGGAACAATCTAATTTTAAAATTGGAAGTCATTTCGGATTTAAAAATAAAATGGCTTAGGTGTTCGCCATTCCCCTACTCACCCCTAATTGAGGTAACATAAAGTTTGAACTTCCGGCTTCATCATTTGCAGCACGGTTTATGTGACGCACTGAGTCCTGTAGACTAATACACATGGAAGTACAACATACCTTAGTTATGCTGCTACGTTGTATAATAAAGTCGTAAACCCATATGAGGCTATAAACTTCGCAGGAATTACGTAACGGCTACAATGTTAACCCGTGTGAAATATTGAGATTTTTAAATGTAAATGTTCAAGCTATAGCACTTTTACACTACAAGTCGAAGGTCGAAGATACCCTACACAGTCCTGGAAGAAGAAAGGACGTAGAAATAGTAACAAGTAATAATGTATAACCTATAGACGATTAGTTTATTTTAAGAAGAAACAAAGACCTAGTGACAGTTGTGACGAGTTGATAGAGTACGTTTGATAAATATTTAAGAATTTATTCACGTCGTTAGGCGAGCTAATATCAAAAATTAAGACATAATCTGGACTAAGCCGGTATAAAGCTGAAAACATAAAGTTTAAAGTAGTAAAAATAACTTACAAACAAACCATAACACCACGTCTGGAGATTCAATTTCTGACGAATTTGACGAATGAACGTGTCAATAATTTCTTATGTGTATAATCACTTTATACCGCGAACAGTGTTAATCTTGATGGAGAGATTAGTTTATGATATATTGGGATTACATCGAAATTTATAGAGAAATAAAGTTAACGTGTGTAAGTGTTTAAAACTCTATAAAACATTAAAATGTTTATTTTGTGTTCCATAGTTTCTAAAAATAAAACTCGTCATTGGCTCCAAATCATATCAGAAACAAACTACATCTGTAAGCATCTTATTTGCATCACTGTAAAATTCTGTTCGTGGTACGATTCTAAATTTTGGTCATTTATTTAAACAATGTAAAACAAAGCCAGAATTGTTTATTAGAAGTGAAAATGTCAATAAATATTTAAAATGTATTTTATAAAGCAAGTTTCTTTACCCTCTCAAAAAATTGTTGCAAGATTCTTATAACAAATTTTAATAAAATAAATAATCAATAATAGAGATGTAATAATAAAAAATAACTAATATTAATAAGCCATAAATTAATGAATATAGCAAAATGAAATACACATGTCTTCCAATAGGAGCTACAAAGTATCAAATAAGTAAACATTCACTAACTATTACAATAAGAGTATAACATATCTACGAGATTAAAAAAAATTTTTTTCAGTTTTTTGAGTCCCTACGAATGAACGTGTTAAGTTTCTTTGTTATAATGTCACTTTATACTTTATGGTTTATTTTTAATTGTGTTATTTTTAGAGTTTTTCTTGAGGCGGATTTACTTAATAAATATTTAAATTTTTTACATAAATGTGAAGTGTACGCATATTATATTTTTAAATTAATTTTTTTGTTAATAACTTTTATTAAGCAATTGCAAATCTAACTTATATTAAAGCTAAGATTAAAAGAATTTTCTTTCATGCAACTGTAGAACAATACAAAATAAGAAAAGAATTATTCAAAAACGTAGGTTTTAAAGATTAATTAAAATTATTATAAATTTTACACTGAGATATTCACAAATATTTATAAAATAAATACGAGATAAAATATAGTTTATCGTAGTTATTAAAATTTTTACTACAAAATATGGTAAATAGCATTTTAATTCAAAGATGTTGTTAATTTGTTAATAAAAACTTTTAAAGTTTTAAAAGTCTTTTTTTACATTTAAAAGTTGTGTAAACCTGGAACAGGGAAAAGTTCACAATTGTTTTCCTTGATAGTATTTTTTAAATTTTTTTTCTGTAACTTTTATTAAAACAATTGAAAACTAAATTTATTTTTTATAAACGAAAATTTATAATTATTTTTATACAATTTCATTAAATATAAAGATTTTTAAAATATTTTTAAAATAAAATTTTGATAAAAATATATTTATAGATATTTTTCCCCTATAATGTATTTTAATTATAATACCATTGGGAATTAGTTATACTTAAAGCTTTGTATATAAATCTAAAACCGTTATAGCGTAATGCAACTAAAAGACCCAGTTATTAAAAATTGAAGAGACAATAAGTAATACTTTTAAGACTATAAATATTGTTATATTTTTAATCAATTACGAACGATTTTGTTTTCTTTACGGCGACAAAACTATGAATATGATTTGAAGGAGAATCATAATATAATCACACATGTGGTTTCATGATCACATTTATTTATATAATAAGGAGTATTAAATTGTCCATAATACTTTGGAAAAAGTTCTATACAATACCTAAATTCCAGTGAAATCAATTTTGGAAGTTATAAAGTAGCTGAAAATCGAGACTTTCCCCACCTTCAGAGAAATTACAACGAAATACAACCCTAATGATGTGTTATTTCAAAGTTCCAAAGTTCATTACGGATATTTTCTTCTGCTCATGACATCTCAAGGTTTCACCATGAGATGTTGAGTTTTCTAGAAGATATAAAAATAATACATTATTAACTATTAAACTACAGGCCCTATTTATTTTACGTATATAAATTGATAATACATAGCAAAACGATTAGCATAAAAACTAACATTGAAATAAAATGATATTTATGATCAGGGACATAAAATGCAACTCTACAAGACTTTACGATGCATGATAAATGTAGCATTTTATTTAGGATCAGTTATATTGGAAAATGGTAAAAATATATATAAATAGGAAAGAAGAATGTTCCTAAAACAATATAGTGTATTGAAGTATTTATTTTTGTTTTTGATTTAAAAACTCGCTATGTATATACTATGCACATATGTGTATACTGACTTATAAATAGTATAAAATAGTTACTGTATTTTAGGAAACACACATGCAAATACAGCTTCATACGTAGTTTTGAAACACTTTCCAAAACCGCGTTGATGCAATATAATTAAAAATGCGACTAATGTACAAGACAAAAAATAGTTTTGTCCATTGTCCTCAAAGATGAGTGGATATATCCGTTTTGAGGCTTCCTGAATCCAAAAAAAACTTGTTTTCAGATTATGAATGTCTGAGACCATACTGATCGTCCGATTATTATGAAATTTGGTACACGGGTGCAGTTTTTCTATACCTCCAAACCATTTATTTTTATTTTTCAAGAGTAGGTCGCCCCTAAAACCCCATTTAAAACAAATATAAATTTCTCAAAATCTACTCTAACAATTTTTATATACATTTCTTAGTTTAAAAGTATTAAATATGCGGATGATCAAGCGGTGCTAGCAGAATCAGAAGAAGAGTTGCAGGAAATGATGAATTGTATATTAAGATTGGCAACGAATTTGGAATGAAGTTGAATAAATGAAAAACTAAGGCAATGAAAATAGGCAGAGAAGAAGGTCAGGTTAACATAATCTTAGAAGGAGTACATATACAACAAGTGAAAACTTTTAAATACTTGGGAAGTTTGGTCAAATGGAATGGTAGCTGCACGGAGGAAATAAGAAGCAGAATATCGTTAGGGAGAAGTGCTTACGTGAAAGTAAAAGGTCTGTTAACAGCAAAAAGAATACCATTAGAGTTGAGGAAAAGATTTGCTAAATGTTTTGTCTGGAGTGTGGTGCTTTATGGATGTGAGTCATGGACAATTAAAAAAAGGGAGGAGAAATACCTGGAGAGCTTTGAGATGTGGTTGTGGAGAAGGATGCTGAAGGTGAAGTGGACGGATAGAATGAGAAATGAAGATGTATTAAATAAAATAAAGGAGAAAAGGAAACTGATAATAACGGTAAGGAGAAGAAAAGCATGTTGGTTGGGACACATACTTCGAAGAAATTGTCTGCAAGCAAGGATTTTGGAAGGTAGGATTGAGGGAGTAAGGGGAAGGGGGAGAAGAAGGATTGGAATACTGGACGATATTAAGAAAGGAAGGAGATTCCAGCAACTGAAGGAAGATGCTCAGGACAGAGAAAAATGGAGAGCGTCGTGCAGTTGAAACCTGTCAGTCTGACAGATTTACAAAAGAAGAAGAAGAAGAAACTAAACTTAACGTAATATGTTTTTAATTTTTGCCGAAATACATTTGTGTAAAATGATTTAGCTATCACCATTAAACCCGGCTTAAAAACTAAACTAAACTACGAAATGCTCGTATTTTGAATTATTAGTCTAAGACTAATGGTTTCACGACATTTAAATTATTGTCTGCGGTAAACACAATATGTTATCTATCTATTTATAACTTATTGATCAACCGTTTTGGATGAAACTTTGTAAGCAGGGTAAGGCCCCATTACCCATCAAAATCGACAGAAAAATTAGTTTTTTATTTTAGGACAATTAGACTATTTTGGAAACGTTACATATGTCCAATTTTATTTGAATAACATTATAATAGTTTATAGTTTATTAAGGAATGCATTATTAAGATTACCTTTCATGGGAGAATGTATGTGTCAGTTCACTAATACTGTTTATTTAAGCCATAGAGTAAATTAAAAAAATAAAAATCGAAAACTGTCTGCTAGTGCCATGGAACACCATTAGGCTAGCATGGTTAGAGCTAGTCTATTATTCTGTTTAAGGACTACGTGGATTACGTCACCATTATGGTTGAGACCTTGTATCCTGAGTTGATGGATTATAAACCCGCAAGCTTTACTAGGGTCATTCGTCCTCTGTACCCAATGAAAAATATTTATAAAAAATATTAACATTATATAAAATATTAGCCTTAAAATTGTATAAATGAGTTACACAGTAGTGCCATTTTTTACCTCTCTACCCAAAAGCTATTTGAGAGGAAAAATCTAAACTTGGTCATTATTCTTATTGGCCAATAATTAATTTAATTTCTTAAAAATTAATAACAATAATACAAATAATAATGACCTTTAATGAGGAAGAACACAATTTCAAATGAAGTATATACGTATACAGGGTAGTTATAAAGTCCCTGCACCCCTTTTTATTTTTTATTTATTAGAAGAAATAAATAAACTTTTGGAAGCTTATGCTTTTGAACAAGCTCTTGGCTTTGCATTTTGGGGAAACTCAGAACTTCCAAATGTAAAGCCCAATTGAGATATAATTCATTTTAAAGGCCTTAAAGTTGAAAGACGATTAGCAAAAATTCGGGGTCTCTACCTCAATCCAGTGAAAAATGACGGCATTTTTAAAATTATGACCCTGGGATTTATTGTAATAGGTACATATTTTAACTTTTGTAGTAATTAAAAATGTTGAGAGGATCCTAAGGTCTAAGATGTAGGAGTCAACTTCCGAATTCCTTATGAGTGCTAAACTACTTATAATCAGTAGTTTTCATGAAGATTATTATCAGTAATTTGCAAACGGTTACATTTTCGCCAAACGTATCAACAGTAAAAACGTCTTAAAATTACCAGTTCTATCCAAAATTACCATAAAATCTAGGGTGTTCTGTAAGACATTTTCAAGTTGTCGGACACATTGAAAAATTGTAAACATATTTTTCGGATTATAAGTTAATTTCAAAATACTCTAAAAAATTAATGGGAGTCCCCCATAAGAAGTATCCTGTCATGTGCAAAGTATAAAAGATAGCTATTGGTTCACTTTACGTGGGACACCCGGTATATAATGTTAGACGACTCTTTTTTTTGCCTCTGGGCACCTAAAAGCGAAAAATAACATAGTCCTGGGCTTAAGTATTGCCATGACACACACGGTAATAGCTTCCTCCCTATGGAAAATTCGCTAAAATTAAAAGAGTAATGTGGATATTTAGTGGTATCGATATCAGAACATCGCTGTGAATGTGAAATGGCGATCATCGACACGCTATGTCGCCCAAAAGCGCGATATGAGCCGTAATGCTCCTCCCCATTAACATACCCATTACACCGACCTAGGTCGACGTCATTTTTACCTCTTTGTTGCCATACTCGTATTTTTTTATACATTGAATTCAACTAGCTATAATCTACATTTATTTTCGTGTGAAATATTTTATGGATTAGCTTCTCCAGCGAGAAATGTCCTTTGTTACTTTTCATTCAACGTGAGTTGTTGATTATCATGCTTAATTATCAGATATGGTGCTCTCCACCGTAGTTTTATGTGTGTCTAGATTAGCTTAGATTATTGAAATGGTAACCTACCCAGGTATGTATTTTAAGCCAAGTATGAATGAGAAATGAGTGTAGGATGATTTTGGCGCGATCTTTTTACTGACTAAGGCTGACATGTTCCTTAGACAGGAATCTTAATTAATAGCCCAACAGCCGATGGCAACTAAAGGACCTACAGTATAACGTAGAATCCGAACCACGGCCTCTGAATTACGAATTGGTCTAATTATGAGGATGGTCTTTGCGGATTAACGTAGTATTCAATAGTGCGGACGTTAATCCACACAAGAGAACACTACACTCACCGACCATCGCTTACAACTATCCACAATTCGTGACCTCCAAGTAGCTGGATTACAGGACGTCGCCACTGTCCCAGTCAACGATAACTCTTGTAAAAATGGTCCATTCGAGAAAAATTTATGGACGTGTATTCCTACATTTGCTCAGACTAGTTCGTAATCCAGACGTATCGGTCAATCGGAACGGGTTGTTTGGGGGAGTTCGTACTCAACAATTGGATTTTTTGCGTTTTTCATATGTAATTAAAATTTTTTTAGTTTTATCTTTCACCATTAGAATCAGCTTAAAACCCACACAATTTAGATTCTTTAAGTTTTTCTCTATCTCCAACGGTTACCGAGATATTAAAAAATCTAAACACAGTACGTTGTATTTTGTGGCTCCAATGTTAATCTTATGGAGGATAAGGAAACTTTTATATTTTACTTATCAATCTATATTTTTAATCATGATATTTAGCTTCATGTGGTTGAGATCCATCAGTTTATGATTTAAAATCATCGTTTATGCGTTAATCATCGCAGCTAACCTGCATACTCTTTTCCCATGATAATCATCTAGAGAATAGGCAAACTTCTTTGTTTATGGATAGCATTGGTATAAATGGTCAAAAGATAAATTGATTATGCTATAAATGAGTACTTTCAGAGTTCCTCATTGCAGCAAACTGCATACTCTTTCCCATGTTAATCTTATGGAGAAAAGGCAAATAACTCTCATATTTATTGACAGATATTGATAAGTTTTTATATATTATTATTATATTATCGATTTGGAAATTCTCTGAATACGCAGGTCTGCTGCGACGGGTGTATTTTAAATTTACATGCAGTATCAGTAACATCCGATTTGGCAGTATTAGTAACATGTGTGGTAACATTGGCTATACAATCGTGTGACTTGTGATATACGTTTAAATATATCACTGGAACCTTGTTTCAATTGAAGGTATCGTAGAACGTTGTCAGTTAGCTTCAACACGCCAACTTTTTGTTTCATTTGGCAAAAGTTCTACCCGTAAAATTGCAAATTGGCATTTGTCCATTAAAAAACTTTGTTTATCTGAAACACTTATGCAAATATAAAGTTGTGTTTGAGCGTTGCGTACTTGAAAGAATATTTTGTCATAATAAATATCAGAATTGCAATAATATTGTATTGGATTTAGCCACGAGATATTTATTTCAATACTAGCAGTAAGCCCGTCCTTTGTACGGGTTTTAGGATTTAGTTTAAAGAAGAAAGATTATCATACCAAAATGTAAACCTGAAATCCTAATTAAATACATTAGAACACTTATACCACTATCATAATTAGTTATACATTAAATTAACTTTAATATAGTATGATTTAAAAATGGGTTTAAAACCAATGACCAATATAAACTAACTACTATTGATTTGACAGCTGTTTGTTTTTATTTCTATTAAATCTTTAAACCACAAAGACAGCTGATTATTACCAGTAGGCTATCATTGAAAACTGAATCAAAATGCGAGTAATATCGCGTAAAAGTGGGTTTTTAAATGCTCATTATTTACTTTTCAAGGGGCGGCGGGCGATTTTAAGCATTCATAAACTTTCTCCGGATTGTAGAGGATACATGAAATAATTTTAATAGTTCGTTATTTGATCGTTTTTACAAATGAAACCTTTAACAATCTAAATATGTTTCCCTTCAATTTACTGCTAACAGGAATATACACAGCAATGGAATGCGTTAAAAAAGGATATTAATTATGTAGAGGCTCCACGTGTGCATGCAAAGTTGCATGTAGCGCAGTAGCTTTTATATCCCAAAGGATAATAAACCAATTTATTCAACAGGTCCTTTCGTCAATTTGGTTGCATATTTTAACAAAAATAGGACAGTTTATTTCGACATTAGAACCAAAAGTGAAACTTCTAATTTACTAATCTGAGAGGTTATGTTAGCAAATATATGTGTTTTTTAACATAGTAGTATAGAAAAATATAGAAAAATATCGTGGAATGTAAGAAAGGAATGGCTACAGCTGTTTATACCAGAGTAAATGTGGTCTGAAGATTTGACTGAGTGGAAGAGGAAACATCTCCAGTAGATATTCCCTTTATACGCTCAGAGGTTGGCTACCCTGTCGGCGCCGAATCTGTCTTAGTTGATTTGAGTGTGTGGTTACAACAGACAATAATGAGTTGTTAGCTGGGTAAAAGTCAAGATTTTGAATTCCTTGTTTTAAATTTTATTAGAGTACGATTTTGACTTTTTTATTTTTTTCAAATTTTGTAAGCGTGAAACTCCCTTTTTCAACATTTCCAAGTATTTTTTTTTAATTTTTAAACATAAATGTAACATTGTAAAACATTATATACATTCTATGTTTAATTAACTATTCATTCAACTTGTTAGATTAAAATGTTGAATTCCTTTTTTCATCTTTTATGAGCGTGAGATTTTGATTTTCCTTTTTCAACTTTTCCAAGTATTTTTTTTTGTATTTGTAAACATAAATGTA
This sequence comes from Nephotettix cincticeps, assembly GCA_023375725.1. Classification (NCBI taxonomy): domain Eukaryota; kingdom Metazoa; phylum Arthropoda; class Insecta; order Hemiptera; family Cicadellidae; genus Nephotettix; species Nephotettix cincticeps. Next base: position 5,824,475 of record CM041785.1, read on the forward strand.
ACATTTTAAAACAAATTGCTATGTATAATTAACCACGTATAATTAACTATTTTTTAACATTTAACTTGTTAGAGTAACATTTTGATTTTTTGACTTTTGTATGCGTGAGTAAGCCTATCTCGTTTTAGGGAGAAAGTATGTGTTAGTCCACTGATAACGTTTATAAAATAACTAAATTCTTCCCATTACCCAATGAAATATGCATTTAAAGAGGCTAGCGTTGCGTCGATGGGAAAACGCATTTTAGGACTGATTGTTTAAAGATTTCACCACTTTGGAAAATAATTGGGAAGAACAATTCTAAAGCGAGGATCTCTGAGTGAAATTGATAGAACTCTTTTCCGCTCGCTCCACACTGCACAATGGAGATAAATCGTCTTGATTGTCTCTAGTTAAACTCTGCGCTTTCTTTACTTTAACAAAAGCTGATCCGAAAAGAATAATAAAGAGCGTTTAAAATTTAAATTTCCGTTCATCTTAAACAGGGAAATATTAAGACTTAATATACAGGGCGGTTATAAAGGCCTTCCTTCACCTTTCTACATTTTATATTTAAAGTGATTTATAAATTTGGGTTGAGTCCAATATTCTACCTGTAGATATCTTAGAAATAATACAATATTTTTTTAATTTTTCTCGTCACTCGTCACTCGTCACTCGTCACTCGTCACTCGTCACTCGTCACTCGTCACTCTCGTCACTCGTCACTCGTCACTCGTCACTCGTCACTCGTCACTCGTCACTCGTCACTCGTCACTCGTCACTCGTCACTCGTCACTCGTCACTCGTCACTCGTCACTCGTCACTCGTCACTCGTCACTCGTCACTCGTCACTCGTCACTCGTCACTCGTCACTCGTCACTCGTCACTCGTCACTCGTCACTCGTCACTCGTCACTCGTCACTCATCACTTGTCACTCGCCACTCGTCACTCGTGAAACTTTGTTTTACTTAATGTCTTGATGGAAAATGTCCGTGATGAAAATCTAAATACCATCTACTTCATCTTAGTCCAATGGATATTATGAAAATATTACATTTTTAACTGTAAGTGCGGCACTGTATTTAAAGGGAAAATGCACTATTATTTGACATGTCACATGTTTTTCATAATAAATTTTGAAGTTGACTACTAAATCCTAGACCTTAGACAACTCATTTTTTTAATTACTACAAAAAAATGTAGGCTACATTTACTGGATCCATTTTTTAAAATCACTTTGAATAAACAATTCAAAAAGTAACGGGATTGAAATGTATAACCACCCCTCATTATCTATATACAACTTTTCAAACCAAAATTTCTGACCATAATAGATTAGATTATTTTCAAGCTAGTTTTACGTGCTTGATCATAAAAGTATTAAAATTATCCACAGTTTTACAGATTTATAAAAATTACAGATCAGTTAGAACTTTTATTTTCAATGTTTCTTGTTCTAAAAATCGAAAAAAGTACTAAACAGAAATCATTCATTTGTATATTTAATGACAGAATTCATCAGGCGAGAGATGAACCCTCCAGGGGTTGAAAAAAGCGAAGTTTGCGTTTTATTGAATATTGTGACACAGGTATAGTGGGAGAGCAAAATACACTTTTCAAACTGTCAATGACAACAGAATATGCCGTCATCATTTGTTTTGTAAGGTCAAAAGAGTTTATTTCAAACCATGATTGTGGTGACCATTCGTCAATATAATACTTTCGTCCTTTATAAACATTAAAAAACTTCATCCCAGTAAAAAAACTAAAATTACGGTAAAATTGGCGTATTTAGCTTTAGATTTCTCCTAGAAGTCATGGTTCAAAATACCTAATTGTGTTTTTTGAGCTGAATACAATGGTAAACAGAAAAATATTATTTTCATAAATAAATACATAAATAAATTGTAAACACCATTTTGGGGTATAAATCCTACGGAAGTGTTTGGGGTAAACTCCACCCAAAAGAGTAGTTAATGTAGTCCGATTGCGTTGCCCAACGAACTCGTCCGAGAATTTACAAAAAAAAACAACCCCAAAAATGTTTATAATAATCAGACAACAATTGCGGCCGTCGTCGTATCGACATATATTCAGTATATTCTTATATAGTTTTGCATGATCCCCCAAAACGTGTTCAAATGGCTGAGCTATGAAATTCTATTATTGGTTCTGGGCTTAACTATCAAAAAAAAAAATTATACATACACAAAATTATAAAAAATAAAATTTATTTGATTATTAAATTACAACCTTTAATTATTCAAAATAAATAGAAATAGTATATTATAAAAAGTCTTCTTATAAATGACATGTTTTAATAAATATACAATTAATAAAATGGTCTAATTTACTATCTTATACAATTTATAAAAAACTCTTTATTTACCTATTTTAAAATTATTATTCCCTTTAATAATTTTATTAATTAACACCTTATAATATTATCTATTAAACATCAAAAACATCATACAATCTCAACCACACTTTTCAATACCTTTGGCTTTAAATTCAATATTTCAATAATCTAATCTAATCATCCTTCACTCATATTCACAGTAAAATACCCATCTATATTTGGTTGTGTCATTTATAAGAATAAAAATAAGCTTTTTTATAATTATTAAAAACGTGCTTCTCAGTCTAACTTAGATTCTCTACAAAATCAAACTATAAATCTATTACACATTAGGCAGCCATTGATATATGGAAGAGATATGAAACGCGACTCGATAACCGTTGAATAAAAATATTCGTAAGAAGTGTCTAGTAAAAATTATACGCTTCAAATTGTTTTCCACATATTCCGTGTACCCTCTAGAATACTAGAACGAAATATTTGATGAGATCATGAAACTTTAATAATTTATACAGTGTTGTGACCACATGCAATGGTGCATGGCCCAACGCACTAATTTATCATTACAAACAACAATAACTGTCTGGCAACTGTTGCAGTCAAAACGTTGGAGATTATAATAAGTAATCTTAGATTATATTTGCTTTGATGTGTCATTGACCTTTGTTTAGCTCATAACTTTTGTCTTTTGTTTCACATTTAGGAGCTTTAAATTGCTATAAATATTTATCCCTAAGGGTCTTATGGCGGCAGACATCTTATTAATTACTATCCCATTTTGTTGCTTTAATTTTAGTATTTGAAATACGAAACGTAGAGTTAATTACACCGGCTGATTCTGGACACGCAGTCTGACCTTGACTGGTGTATATCCTTTATACCTTTATGATACAGGTGCCTAGAAGGAAGGAAAGACGGGACCTAAGGGTGTGCTAGGTGGATAAGTGTTTTTCTGTACTGTGTATCATTGAGTAAAAGGTTGAAGGCTTCTTTGGGGGCATTGTCATTGTTAGAATAAGAATATGAGGCTCCAACAAAGTTGGTCAACACCACTGTTGGCGTAGGTTATCCAATAAACATCCACAAAAAATAATGGATTCATCAGGATTGGTAAGGAAATAAAGTCAATCTAGAAGGGAGAGGCAACGACTTCAAGGCCAACAGGCCTCCAGGACCCGATGTGATGCCTGAGTGCCAGGTGTCCTCCAGTCATGCACACACCAATCCAAGTGAACAAACTATTACTGGAATTTAGACTGGGTATCTAGGTTCTACGTTAATCTGTAAAGACCATTCTCATAATTAGACCAGTTCGTAATTCCGAGGCAGTGGTTTGGACTCCAGTTTGTCATTAGGCATCGTAATGTTTGTTGCTTCACCATATATACGGTGACCAATAACCACTTGTTGGAAAAAGTCGACGTAAATACAACGGTCAACACTTGGAGGGTATAACCACACTATGTGTATTTTACCTGTATGTATAGTATTCTCCATTCAAATATTATATTTTGACGCCATTTTAAAAGTTGAGTTTTTTGCTCAGTGTACTAAAATAGTCTTAACCTTTTAATATATATTTTTTTAAGTAATCCTAACATTATTGTAATATAATATATTTGAAAATGTAAAATAAGTAAAAAGATTAGAGGACTAGGATACTGCAAGGGTGACGTAGGCTCGAGTCTCCTCGACTCTGGGCTTTGATATTTGTACTGAACAATTACCACTTTGATAAAGATATCTCCATCTACTGCCTGTGTTCTGTGCAACTGAAGAAGGCAGAGAAGTGAACCGTCATAATCAACAACTTCTAACCGAATACCGCGTGTCTCAAAGACCAGCCCTCTGTTATTTTTCATTAGTGGAAATATTTAATTAGACCAGTTCGTAATTCAGAGGCCGTGGTTCGGATTCCACGTTAAACGTTAAGTCCCTCAGATTTGCCATTATGTGTTGTGCTATTAACTAACAGTTCTGTCTAAGGAACACGTCAGCCTCAGTTAGTTAGATTAGATTATTGAAATGTCAACCATACCACAATGTAGGGTTTTTAAGACTGACTTGTTCCTAAGACAGGACTGTTAATTAATAGCCCGACAGCCGATGGCAACTAAAGGACCTACAGTTTAACGTGGAATCTGAACCACTGCCTCTGAATTACGAATTGGTCTAATCATGAGGATTTTATTTGTGGATTAACGTCTAATTCAATAGTGCGGACCTTAATCCACACAAGAGAACACTACACCCACCGACCATCACTTACAACTATCCACAATTCGTGACCTCCACGTAGTTGGATTACAGCAAGATTGCAAGATCCCGCCACAATCAATCCTACACCCATTTCTCATTCATACTTGGCTTACACTACTTACCAAGATATGTTGTCATTTCAGTTAAAAGTATAAAATATTAAGTTCTAAAGTTGCATGCCCTTAAAGAGACAAGGAGCAACCAAAGGTACAAAGGGAAGCTGTGTACTTTAGCTTACCAAAAGACTTAGCAATATTGATACAACTTCCTTTTGTTGTACCAAATTATGGCCTAGGAAGTGCAAAAAACAGCCAGAAAGCCTCTTAGGACCTCCCTGGGGGGAATGTTAATAATTTTAGAACTCCTCACTCAGATATGCAAAGATTACAATTATTTTATTTTTTAATTCGTCGAATAAATAGCAAAATATGGACAAGTTATGCGTGGAAATAACTTTTAAATTTATATTCAATATAAATATATAAACAATATAGGCATGGATATGTCTTAGCTCTGTTGGGTGTTGGTGATTTTTAAGATGGGAAATATTAAACAGGTTTCCATAGAAACTACCAGAGCTATTTTATTGAATTTTAATATAAAAGAATAATAACAGCTGTTTAGATGAACTGAAAACATTCCCTTTAGACATATCCATGATTTAACCGATTTCCCACAGGGAAGTAAATACAATTTGCACTTGCACCTCTCTCCAATTTTGACATGGATATGTCTTAGCTCTCGGGGGGTGTTGGCGATTTTTTAAGATGGAAAACATGTAACAGGTTTCCATAGAAACTAGCAAAGCAATTGTAATGAATTTTTAATATAAAAGAATAAGAACAGCTGTTTAGATAAATTGAATCCATTCCCTATAGACATATTCATGATCTAACCTATTTCCCACAGGGAAGTAAATTCAAACATTTTTACAGGGTACACTGTAGCTTTTCATTAATAACGTTTTCTCTCTTTCTCAAATAAAAGGATAAATCTGTATCCGTTACATTCATAATCCGATGTGATTGCGGCTGGAACATCGCTTGAATTAATTTAGTTATCGATGAGTGTTCGATATAAACCGATAGCGGGGAGGGTTGTTCCGTGGCTGGGTTCAATTTAGTAATTAAAATTTAATCGAGTAAAAATAAAGTCAGCAGCTTTGGTTAAATATTATTTTCATGTAGAAAATATAAATGACGCTTAGTAAGTTTCATTCAAGTATTGATTTGGAAAAGTTATATCTAGATAGTGTTTGCCTTTTTAAAATAAAATAAATATTCCTAAACATTTCTAATGTCCTAGTGTCCTAGCACAGTTTTGACATGGATATGTCTTAGCTCTGGGGGGTGTTGGCAATTTGCAAGACTAAAATTTGAAACAGTATCATCATTTTATTAGTGACGTCATATGGTTATGAGGACAAATATTTGGAAAAACTCAAAGAATTCCCTTTAGATACATCCAATCTAACCTATTTTCCACAGGGCAGGAAATTCCATTATTTTTACACACTCGTATTACAGTCTTTTGATTACAATTAAGGGAGGATTGAATACTTTTAGAATAGTTTTCTTTTTATGTTTCAGAGGTTTAGGCCTATTAGAAGTAAATCAACGACTATGTGGTCATAAATGAGATAAAGGAATGAAGCAGGGTAAGGGATAAAACAATACCATAAAGGACTGGGATGGGAGGTCACGAATTGTGGATAGTTGTGAGCGATGGTCGGTGGGTGTAGTGTTCTCTTGTGTGGATTAACGTCCGCACTATTGAAAGCTACGTCAATCCGCAAAGACCATCCTCATAATTAGACCAATTCGTAATTCAGAGGTCGTGGTTCGGATTCCACGTTAAACTGTAGGTCCCTTAATTGCCATCGGCTGTTGGGCTATTAATTAACAGTCCTGTCTAAGGAACATGTCAGCCTTAGTCAGTAACAAGACTACAAGATCGCGGCACAATCATCTTACACTCAATTCTCATTCATACTTGGCTTAAAATACCTACCTTGTAGTATGGTTGCCATTTCAATAATCTAATCTAATCATTTTGGGTCTGTAACGACAAACAAATATTAAAAAAAATCTTAGTATATATTAATGTAAGCAATTAGTTTATAGTGTTATGTGTACATCTAGTAATTAGTGTATGTTAAATTATTACATAGATTGTATCTGAAATACACTGAAAAACTTTGGGATATTGATTCTGAGGTTAAAACAAACAAAAACATTTCCTTCGAACATATGGCCTATTCCGATCCTTTCTCCGTCTGTCAAAGTGTATGTGTTTTTTCCATAACATCCTATAACTTTAAAACGACTTGTACAACCATTAAACTAAATACGTGTATGAGTACTAATAGGACTTATTATTTTGCATAGTATCGAGTTTCTACTCTTTACTAGTTCCAAATAGCGGCCATTTTAATTTTTAAAGCTCAATAACTCAAAAACAATGTTATTAAAAAAACAACTAAACACAAAAATCTGCAAAAATTTTCTTTGAGACAATGTAAGATTTTAATAGGATCATAACACAAAAAACAATATAACTGTCAATTTAGGCTATGATCAAAAATTTGGGTTAGTAGTACGCAAAGGAAACTATATTTTACAACTTGTTTGTCTTTGGTTCTTCTTTTGTAAATTCCATTGTTTTGGATATTGTGCTTTGAAAATTAAATTGACCACCATTTTAAAATGGTACAAAGTATAAATACTAATAGGCTCTATTAGTATTCATACATGTACCGAGTTTGAAGTTGGTACCTCTAATGGCTATAAAGTTATAGCGAGTTTTGTAAAAAACACAAACACGCTGATAGGCAGAATACGGTGCGACATAGACAATATGTTCACAGGACATTTTTGATCTCAAAAAACATATTTCAAAGTTTTACTGTGTATTTCAGATACACTCTGCGTATATTTTAAATAACAAGTTAAAACCTATACACCCCAAATTGCCATTTCCGTTCAAGATGAAGATAACAGGAAGTGAAACAAGCAACCGGGATCGTTCAATCCAATTTCCTTCCTTCATGAAAGCAATAGTCAAGCAACTTCCTTCCATCACAAGCACTCAGCGTTCTTGTTTACCCGCTTTAACGATCTGCGACAACAGTCAATGTCAAACCTCATATACAGAGTTTGGAAGCTTTTGTTATTTTAGTGTAGCTAAACGTAGGCACACAGTTTTACTTTTGAACTCATCAGAAACTATGAAAATTTACTTTGTTAAAACATGTATCATCTGTATATATAAAATTCAAAGCCCTCACTCACTCACTCATCACTAATTCTCCCACTTCCCTATTACCTAGGTGGCTGAAATTTGGTATACTGGTTCTTTAGGTCTAAAATAGGAAAGTCTAATAGTTTTTGTGACGATTTTCCCATAAATCTCTACCCTATACGCCTTCAAAGTTCCCATGTTAATCTTATGGGGAAATAATTTTGTTTTGGATTCCAACATATGTATCTTACCTTTTAAGATATAAACAGCAGCTGTTTTTTTAACCAATGAGCAATCCAAAGAAGCAAGCATAAAATAGTAAGTAATTAATGGTATCTAATTACTGTATAAATATAATATTTCTCAGTACAGATTTTGGGGATAATGTTTTATGATTTAAAAAAATGTTTATATGTTGGCTGAATTAAAAATATTTATAATGTTTAGGTATACATATTATGTTTTAATGTTTTAATTACACATGAATACACACATTTCTTACAATATTTTGGCTTAAAATACCTGGATAGGTCACAAATTCTGAAAGCTAATAATAATTATACTATGTTTTATATTTGCCAGCGAACCTAAACCTAATAAATCTGTTTGTCTATCGCTGCAACGTGTGACAGGTAACACTAGTATGTTTTTAATTATGTTTTGCAATTTGTTTGTTTAAATTTATTGGACTTGTGTGATTTATACTACACACTGTTTAGTTAGTAATTTTAATATATCGCCTAGTTTATCGTAGAAGGAAAATGCATCACCGAATGAAGGAAGATGCATCAATATATTTATACTTCCGGTGTCTAGGCCTGATAAGATTTCTCGAATCGTATTAAAAACTACTTTCAAGAGCCAATGAACAAAAAACAAGGAAACAAATAGGCAGGACTGGTATATAACTTCTATCTACGATTAATATTTTTAAAGAAGAATTTTTAAATATATATTTTCACGTAAATTTATGTTGAGTACTTAATAGTATACATGTAATTATTTTACAATATTTAATGTATTGTTTGTACGAAAGTTTAATATTTGTAGAATTTTTTGGCGGAGTCCCATTAGAACCCTAAAAAATATTTGGTAATGAGGACAGAAAAGGTTTTTTCTTACTTCAACGTAAATTTGTGCCGTACTTTTTTCAACAACAATGTCATTACAATATGATCACGAATCACAACAAAATTATCACACTTGTATAAATCATTCCCAATATTATTTTAACTGTCAAATATTTATAAACTCTTCACTATAGGCCTTATCAAATCTACCATTAAGGATTTGACGTATTTGATGAAAATTTAATCAACTTTATTTTATTTACTATATTAAAATTCAATACCTATTATTTCTAGTTTCGTTAGTTCCATCAAAATAGCTACTAATTTAGTTTAATTTTCACTTTGATAATATAGCTCAATTTTAAATAAAAAAAACTATACCTTCAAAAGAAGTCATAAAAAAGAAATATAGGTTATAAAATAAGAAATATTGGTATTGATTTTCATAAAAGTTTACTTTCAAATTGAAACAGGAAAACTATAGCTTACATTCTGAAATCGTGTTTGATTGTGTAAAAAGGATGTTTAATAATTTATTTCTTCCGATGATATCAACGGACCAATGGATAAATTGAAACGATTTATATTCCAATGAAACTCGGTAGTGAAACTCAAAAATTAAGAACGGATATTTTACTTTCCATTATTAGCTTCAGTGAAAGAAACTTCAGTCAAAACAAAAGGACTTAAGTTTTTGTTTTCCGAGTATCTTTTGTGTGATATTTGCGAGCTCATTCTGTATTCAACACTTGGACACCCTTTGAGGTAAAATGATAACTTCTAGTTACACTAGGCAAAGGAAAGCTAAGGTTTTTGAAAGAAGGGTCAACATTTTTAACAGTATTAATTTGAGAATCATGTTTTAAAGAAAAAAAACTGAGTATAAATGTATTTTTTAGCTATATCTACTAATTCGTAAAACTATTTTTGAAGCTATTAGAACATATAGTTTTTAAATATATATTATACTAGACAATGTATATCTTTGGATTATTTTCAAATACTATAAAATATATATTTAGTTCAAAATAAACGTTAAAGGATGTTAATTTGTCATTACAACAGTGATATGACCTACTTGAGTCTCTATTGGAGAATATCCAAAAATGATCAATTTTGAGTCGGTTTTTTACAAAATATAAAATTAAAAAATTACCATTTATGGGAATATAAACATTTTTGTTATGAATAATAAAAACAAAAAAATCATAATCTCTATATTTATTAGATCTCTAGGGATACACAACTGCCAAAAGTGATCATAAAATAAATAAAAACTGGTTTTATTGTTAGCGAATTCCCTGAACTCCTGACCGATCACATATATATCCAATCTTGATTGTATTTCATCTTATATAAATAATAGTTCTTCTTAAATATAATATTAGATTAGATTAGATCATTGAAATGGCTACCATACTACAATGTAGGTATTTTAAGCCAAGTATGAATGAGGATTGAATGTAAGATGATTGTGGCGCGATCTTGTAGTCTTGTTACTGACTAAGGCTGACACGTTCCTTTGACAGGACTGTTAATTAATAGCCCAACAGCCGATGGCAACTAATGGACCTGCAGTTTAACGTGAAATCTGAACCACGGCCTCTGAATTACGAATTGGTCTAATTATGAGGATTGTCTTTGCGGATTAAAATCCGCAAAAATAGGTTATCTTTGGTTACGTAAGTTATGAGAAATTGTTTTAGGGTCAGACGAAGGGAGTTACCCACTTGTCTCTCGTCACCTCTTATTTGTCACCCTAACGAGACGAACACTTCACATCTATCGTGTTATAAATATTCATCACTTACGTCATAATACAGCAAACTTGGTTTGATCATGTTACTTCAAGCAACAATATCAATTAAGTTGTATCAAGCCTTGGTTTTTTACCCTGGTTAATTTATAATATTGTATCAGTTTTTTATTCACCCATGCACGTTTCTCAAACAAAAATAAGTGAAAATGTATTTTAAAAAATTAGTTTTTATAACATACACAAAAATTTTAATGTCTATTATTTATTCTATGCCTTTTTTTAATAGAAAAAGTGTAGGAACTGTTTAAAAACATTCATCAATGAAATTTGATAAGTGGCGTGTAAATATGTTCCATCAATTAATAATTTTATACCTCAAACAATAAATATTAGTTCACCTTAAGGAAAATAATTTTGGTGCAGTCATTCAATGGTGGATTATTTAATGATACGTTCCAAATAATAAGAACAATAAATTAAGAATATAAAGTTGACGCTTCTAGAAAAAACTGATCGAAAATAACTGTTATTTTTAACTAATTATAGGGATAAAGTAGGTAATACTCAGTATCATTTCATATATGAGGTTTTACTATACGAAAGTATAAACAATTTAATTGGATTAGATTTGATTGTTGAAATGGTGATCGTACCACAGGTTTTAAACTTGATTTTGGCACGACCTTGTAATTTTGATACTGACTAAGGCTGACATGTTCCTTAGACATAACTGTTAATTAATAGCGCAACATGCAATGGCATATCTAAAGGGCCTACGGTTTAACGTGGAATCCGAACCACAGCCTCTGAATTATGAACTGGTCCAATTATGAGGATGGTATTTGCGGATTTACATAGTTTTTAATAGAGCGGACGTTTATCCACACAAGAGAACACTACAGCCACCGACCATCGCTCACAACTATCCACAATTCGTGACCTCCAAGTAGCTGGATTACAGGACGTCGCCACCGTCACCGTTTTTGTGTATATATTAAGTTTATCGTTATTTCTTACTATTACTGAAAGGTGTCTAAAACGGCTTACATATTAAAAAATAACACATCATACGAAGCAGACGACGGAAATTTTAGACGAAACCAAAAAACAGTTTAAAGCTGTCACTATAAAAGTAACCGATTCAATAACATAACAGGAACAACAATATCGATTATTCTATGCCAGATTACTCCTATTTACTGATATATTTTGTACGTTATTATCGCCTCTTTATATTCCACGTTATTTAAGTTTTAAATATTCTTAATATTTTATACTAGTCTTAAAACATAATCGTAAAAATACTCTTTATAGTTTATAACCCTAGTATTTTCTTTAGAAAGTCACATATCATATCAGATAAAATTTAATATAATAAAGTTGGAAATAAAAATTACATTTTGTAGATCTCTCCCATATAAGTTTCGTTCCAGGTAGGTAAATCGTTTTAACAAAAATTATCTTATACCAAACTAGGCCCTAGGATTACCAGGGTTTATTGGTAATAATGAATATTGCTATTTGTGTAACTAGAGCGCAAATGACGTCATATCGCACGAGAGGTTCATATGACAGCCAGAACTTCAAGGGCTGCCATGACAGTTTGCACTCGTATTACACACAAAGTCATTTAGGTTATGTTTTATTTTCGCGTTTTGAAATGTAAACATAACTTTTTGGTTTCATTGTGCAAAACCGGAAATTAGTGTTGAAGTCTACCGTCTATCAGCTGACTGAGTGCTTAGCGTATGCTATTGGTAAGTTTCATATAGATTTGGAGCGTTTCGCGCACGTGATTGGCCGGGTACTTATCCGTCCTAGGGTGGATATGAGATCATATCCACCCTAGGACAGATATGTACTGCTACGTTCTGCCAACAGTGCGAAATGTGCCTGACATCGCGCAGTTGTAGGGGAAAAATATAATACATCTAATAGCGTTCATGAACAGTGGCAAGTGTAACGTGTCATTGTGACACGGTAATAAATAGTCATGATATCAGATCGCGTGCGACAGCTGCGACCGACGTCCCTATTGATAACTTATCACACGACACACGGTAAACGACACTTATTTGTACGCTGTTGTTGACCAGAGGCAAGTTCAAACTGAATCCTAACAAGACAACATTTTCTTGTTTTCAAACGAATGAAAAAAGGAATTCAAAATTGTTTAGAGAACCATAAGGTGGAATTGGTTAATGTGGTTGACTTTCTGGGAAGAAGCTGGATGCCACACTCGACTGTATCAAGTCCTGAAGATCGAAGGTAAGGTAGCGAAAGGTCAATTTGTTATTCGAAACCGTCACAGACTTACCAACACTGATCTTCTTCAGAGTCTGCATCAGTGGTAGCCATCTTGAATTTTAGTCCCGTAAGAGCAATGTTAAATTCTGGCGGAACATACCTTCACTTTGGCGTCTGTAGTGGCGTTAATTATTAAAATATCAATGTAAAACTTTAAAAGTACCTTGATGAGATGTGGCTAAAGCGCATGACCTTTTAATATGTACAAAAATTTAACTTGATTTTTGTTTTATTAAAAAACAAAAATCCAGGAATATTTAACAAAATAAATCATTATTATTTTTTTATTGAGAGCGAAAATAAGAAGTTCTGTAAGGTGGTGCCCTGGAGGACTGTAATACCTTTAATTTGACACCTCTTCCGTTAATTTATGACAATAGGTCAAGGAGATATAGGCGCCAGAATTTAAAATTGGTCTTACGGGACTAAAATCCAAGATGGCTACCACTGATGCAGACTCTTAAGACCATCTACTTCTGTCTGGTCGAGTCGCACATCTTTATCTCTCTGTGGGGTGCCACAGAAACAAATCTAAAATGAATATTTGTTGCTCAAACGAAAACCATTCGATGCATGCTGGGGTGCCTTTTCGAACTCACTGCAGGGAACGTTTCATTGCACTAAAAATTCTCACAGTTCCCTGTATTTGTATTTAGAAATTTTTGTTTACATACAATCTAAGGGTTTTGTTTGGTTTTGGTCTTTCAACACCTCTCGGCATTTTTTAACGTTTCGATGAGGAACGGTGCAAAACCTAACGTGACTACCTAACGTTGCTAATTGATAGCCCAATGACGAAATGGCAACTGGGTCCAGGATCGAACTTTGTGGGATTCGATCCGGAAACCTTTAGTTTTGAAGGCAGGCACTATAACCACAGCCTTCCAGCCAGTTTAATATATACCATACCCAGAGTTTAGAGTATACCAATAATAGACATAGTTATAATACTATATTTATGAATTTTTTTGCAATGCAGCAAATAAACCGATTTTTTTAGAAGAAACGAAAACATATTGACATTCAGGTTTAAAAATCTTTCAAAAGTCCCCCACCGAAATTAAACATTTAACAACAGTTTATAAGTTAAAGAGTAAACTTAAAATGCTTTTTATTTGTAAGATGAGTCTTTTTTTGCAGCAAAGAGAACTTGCAATCCAAAGACAAATCAAGACAAAGGAGAACAATCACAGTCCAGCACACAGACAAATGCTGAGGCAAAATTGAAGATTGCTTCAACTTGGTTAGGCACCTGACAAGTCCAAGCCTGTGTAGGCCAATCGTACGCACCTCAAGGTGCGTTACAAGGTACCTTGAACCTTAAGGTACAGAGGTACAAGGTAGAGGGAATTTCAAGCCGGGATCGTATACAGCCCTCAAGAAAATGTATTTTGGGTGCATATCAGCCGTGGTTTATTGCAATATCCACCACATGGAACGTGAGCAATGGTAATAAAACGGTTTTTGTACAATAATAGGAGTGAAACAGAAAGAAAACGAGACTGCACGTAGCGCGCCGGAGTGAGTAGAGTGATTTTCTTATAACTTGTATTGGTCCCATCATAGTAATTGAATCTGAGATCTGGTCACTTACCAAGAAATCGGAAAAGAAACTTATAGTGTTTGAGAACAAAGTCCTTCGTTCAATACTTGGACCAGTTTATGATCAAGGTACATGGAGGATAAGGACCAACAGGGAATTAAGAACTCTCTATCAAGATCCTGACATCATTGCTCTAATCAAAAGCAGAAGACTGAGATGGGCTGGTCACGTTAATAGAAGGGAGCTGGACTCCACATTAAGAATAGCTTTAGAGCATCTTCCACGAGGCAAACGACCACTGGGGCGCCCAAGACTAAGGTGGTGGGATCAGGTGCAGAAGGACATGCAGAAGCTTGATGTTGCACCAGACCTCATGCAGGATCGAGACGGATGGCGTGCGGCTGTTGGCGAGGCCAAAAACCTTTTACGGTTTGAATGGCCACATAGGTAAGGTAAGGTATAGTAATTGAATAGTACCGAGTATGCAGGTTTGCTACAATAAGATTTGTCTTACGTGGTAATGTGCTTATATTAAGGAACTTCACTAACAACACATACAATATTTGATCAAATTATGTTAATAAATAAGCGAGTTTTATCAATTTATCTATTTACCGTAAGAGTTACAATTAATATGAAGGTTTTCTGCCGTAATAAACACTAAATTTGGGAGTTTCATGGGTTGTGCATGATAAAAGTAACTGGATCGACTTTCATTGCACAATTTGGAATAATGTTTAAGTAAATAAGTGAGTTATCGATTCTTAGCTATACTCCATAGGATAATCATTACACAATGTACTGCGTTTACCATTTTGAATATTCCAGTGACCTAGAGTCATGATTAAAAATAATAAAATAGTTTTTTTTAAACTGAATCCAATGGTGTAAAGGAAAATTAGTTAAAAAATATACATAAATTAATTGTAACCGAATTTTTTGGGTAAAGCCCCCCAGGCACAGCTCTAAGATTTTGAATTTTTGTAGGCTTGGAGGGGTTAAGGGAGAGTGTTCCCAAGAAAACAGGGGCCCTTCCCCACAATTTGTTTCAATTTTAACCGCAAAACTGTGAGTTTTAATGTCATTTTTCATTCAAGGCTTAGGCACATAAGAATATAAAACGAAGAGTCATTTATGAAATATTTTTAATTTTGCTCAAAATAGAAAACTTATTTAAAAAATGTAGCTTATTTATTTTTAATAAAAGTGTCAAAAGGTACATAAACATTAGTACTGCATTACATTTAGTAGATATTATTTACAGTTACAACGAATGAATAAGAGTGATCATTCTAATAGTAATTTTACCACTAATATGAGAATAAAAATATTTTTTAATTGCATTGCAATGAACCAAAAAGATTCTACGAAAAAACTATATGTTAATGTGTTCATTTTTATAACAATCACAGCCTTCTTTCTTCTTGAGCAGCGAATTCATCAATAACAATACACTAAAGAATTATTAGAATACTAACAGGATATTTGCTAAAGGTAAAATATCGAATAAGTTTAACGAATTTGTTATTTATTTATGTCCTAAGACTAACATGGTTTACCTTGTACGTATACAACCGTCGGCAACATCACCTGAAACATCATACATGACATGAATGGATTAAATAATTTTAGTATAAAACTATGGGACAAAATTTACTTCACTTAACTGTTATCCAAAATATGCTATTTAATTTCCAATTAATCCATAGGGAGAAAAATTTTAAATATTATAAAACATATCAATGATTATAGATAACTTTTCACCTATGTACACTATTATTCTTTATTTTAAAAAAATTAGCAGATATATCAACCCAAAGAATGAAAGTCTGTGATGATATGGATAAATCTTTAGGATTAACCTTTTAAAAATATAATTTCCAACTTATAGAATCGTGTAGCCGTTAGACAGGAGACAATCAAAGCAGAGACAGACAACGGACTGTAATTCACCAAGCAATCACTTGCCCAGCTGACGACGCACCTGATCCTGCTGTAAATCGAATGGTGATCAATGTTTGTCAATTACGACATACTCGCACAGTTCGATACACATCAATACGATATACTCGTACAGTTGTATCCACAAAAGTACGATATACTTGTACAGTTTGATACACATCAATACGGTATACTCGTTCACATCAATAAAATTACTCGTACAGATACATACATACTTGTACAGATCGATACACATCAGTACGATATACTCTTCAATATGATATACTCGTATAGTTCGATACACAACAGTACGGTATACTTGTACAGATCGATACACATCAATACGATATATACTCATCAATATGATATACTCGTATAGTTCGATACAAATTAATATGATATACTCGTACAGATCGATACACATCAATACGATATACTGGTTCACGTCAATAAAATACTCGTATACTCGGACAGTTGGATACACAACAGTACGATATACGTGTACAGATCGATACACATCAGTACGATATACTCATCAATATGATATACTCGTATAGTTCGATACAAATTAATATGATATACTCGTACAGTTAGATACACATCAATACGATATACTGGTTCACATCAATAAAATATACTCGGGCAGTTGGATACACAACAGTATGATATACTTGTACAGTTGGATACATATCAATATGATATACTCGTACAGTTATATACATATCAATATGATATACTCGTACAGTTAGATACACATCAATATGATATACTCGTACAGTTGGATACACAACAGTATGATATACTCGTACAGTTAGATACACATCAATATGATATACTCGTACAGTTGCATACCCAACAGTAGGCCTACGATATAATTGTACAGTTCGATGCACATTGATACGATATACTCGTACACATCAATAAGATAAACACGTACGATTGGATACCCAACTATACGATATATTCGTACAGTTTAATATACTCGTATAGTTTAATACTCATCAATATTCGTCAATATGTTCGTAGGTAGGCCTATATTCGTCCAGTTGGAACACAATGGTACAATATACTCGTACAGTTCGACGTACATCAATAGGACATCGTAAGATTATAAATACAACGACAAAAAAACTATTATATAATCTAGAAGCTCAATACACATCCATTCGATATTATTAATACACAATTTTTCATATAAGACAATGCTTTGGAATTTAAACTTTACTGAGCAATACTTTTTATTCATAGATTTTGCTAAATATACACCTGGCTAAAATTCAATGCTAGTGAGTAAATTCCAAGATTAAACCTATATAAATGTTACTAGAGTGCATGTTATATTGCATGAGAAGCAATAAATGTACGTAGCAAGTAAATTATTTCAGTTGTTTTTCCAATTAAAATTAAAAACTGGGGCGGTTTTGTAAACATTATTTGGTGATAGCAAACCTCGTTTTCGCGAATGCTCACATCGAGTTGGTAAAAGACCAGTCGCTTATTTCAGAGATGAAACTTCATAATTCAGTTTCAACAAATAATTTTTTCAATTACTGCTGGTAAATAATTCGTCTCACTCTTAAACATTTTAACATGTTTTTATTTTATACTTTGTTTTAATTTCTAAGCAACTAAATTCGGTAATTAAGAGTAATTTTAACAGGATTATTTTCTTCTTTTATATACTGTAGCATATTCAAGCTGGATGAAAATTTTTATTTGTAAATATTAACCCAAAGCTTATATCTCTAAAAGGATATTAATTCTGGACTTAAATTGTTACAATGGCAATTCTTAGTCAGACATAAAATAAGTATACATTTTTTCTTCGTCAATAGAAAATAACAGAGAGTTAGTACTTTTGAAAAAACGCAGCCTATATTGTGACGGTCAATGTCGTGTGTTTTCCTCTGTGTTTACCACTTGGAGGGCTGGAAGATAACTGCAGAGTGTAATGACAGAGGGCGCCTTGGGCGGAATTACCCACACTGTCCCAAGGGCGTCGCGACTCGACAGCTGCCGCCTCGACATTGTCAATATGAGTATTGCTAGCGCTTCTCGGGGGATGAAAATCTTAAAAAAGAGTCATCTTGGAAAAAAGATATTGATTGACTGACACAAAACTAAATTTAAATACCCCCAACGCAGCAGATCTGCGTACTCAGCGAATTTCCAAATCAATAATATAATAATAATAATATACAAATACGATGGTAGGTAAAGAAAGATATACTTTTATCATAAGATTAACATACAATTCTAGTGATCTGAACCAGCTACAAAGGAACATACTTTATGTTATTTTTAATTATATCAGCAAGTTTTCCGTCACATTTCAGTATTGAAAGTTATATGTTACCACGTAGTGTGGAAAAACAGTAAGTTTTGTTACTTTGTCTTCAGTGGTAGACGAAGTCAAATACAGAATGTCGACCATGCAATGGAAAAAGACCTTTTTGGACGAAAATTAAATGATTCTTTTGGTCATATTGCAAAAAACATATGATTACAAACTGAGAAACATGTTTGATTCTAGAATCAAGGTATGACATCATTGGGAGGTAAACTGTAGACATTGATTTGACATAAATTAAGGTCAGATTTTTTACAAATTAACATGCAGCTAATTATAATCATCGGAAAAGAGGAAAATGTATTTCTTACTTTTCGGAAAGAGCTTATATCATTAATATGTCTGAAGGGAATGTTTTCAGTCATTTCAAACAGATGTCTTTATATATGACGTCACTTCCGTTTCAAATTTTGGGCTGACGGATTGCCAATGATCCACCTTCCCCCAGAGCTAAGACATAACCATGTCAAAATGAACATAATATACTGTAATAAATAAATCAGAATGTTTCCAGCCTCATTTTGGTATTAAACTTAATGTGTTCCCGTATAAATATGACTTAAATGTTGTAATACACTCATAACACTGGTAGTACCCAATCACTGACCATTATGTTTCAATTCAGCTGATCATAATGGGTTATATATTTTTGTATTTTGATTTTTTCTTTAATAAGGAGGGGAAATTTGTACCCATACTTTTACCGCAACACATATTTTAACACAGTTTAGAACTTCTTCTTCGATTACAACTTCGTAAAACTGTTTGCTTGGATTTTTATTTTTAAAATAAACAAAATTACACTCAAAGACGAAATTATAAAATGTGAAATAGCTTTGAAATGCAACGAGCGTCGTAGCGATTCACGAAGGGGATTGAAGAAGTGTGTTTGTAATAAAACTAGATTAAACCCAACGAGGAATAGATTACTGCTTTCTTGTTTGCAAGCCCCTTGAGTGGCTCTGGAAATAAATTTAAAACGGAATGATTTTCGCTCAGTAACTATGTCAGAGAATCATTTATTAGTTTGATTAAACTTTTCTGATTGTCAAAGTATTTTATACTAGCTAAATGTATGAACCTCTTAAAATAAACTTATATCCTGAAGGTAACCTAATTAAATGTTTTTCGTGATATGTGTTTCAATTCAATTAAAAATCAACGTGAACTCAATTGGTTTTATTTATTTTACAATTAATTGGACTTTTCCTATCGCTCTTGTGTTTAAAACTAAACGTTTCTGGATGTGGAGAAACTCCTCCCGTTTTCAAATGATTACCTAATAATTAAAATTTAAAATTGAATGTTCAAGTTACAGATATTTATTATATCATGTTGTCAATAATAACTTAACTATCATGCACAATACAAAAACCTATATTGATAAAGCAACAAATAGCACGAGACTCGGAGCTAGCGGGCGACACAAGATAGTGTGCGGAACAAAATTTGTTCCGTTATCTGTAAAAAGGATAATTGCCACGGTCCCACATACCTGACTGAGGTGTCCTGAGTCTTGAGGTCCTGAAATCCTGCGACACCAATGGTGGTGGAGATGTAACTAATTCAACCAATGACATAACATCTCGAGTAATATTTAAAAATTTATTTATATATTGATTTATTTTAATAGTGTGTGAGTCGGTTTAAAGTTATCAAAACCTTAACCAAAAGGCATAAAACGTCAAATACAAGTTTAACCATAGTGCTTAGTTTTTTAGGAGAAGACAGGAATTGTTTTAGTGTTACAGGACAGGCAGACAGAAATTTAGATGAGACCGATCTCAGCTTTGTGAGCAAAGTATAGACAAAATACACTTGTATTTTAATAGATAAAAATTTAACTTTTAACATCAGCATATATTGAATGTATATCACTGATTCAAACTAACCAAATCTAAATAAATACTAACATTATTTAATTAGTTGTTAAATAGCTAACTTAGTTTATAATTTATCCAGTTGATTAACAAAGTTTAAGTTTTACCAGGCAAAATAGTTCTTAACAAAAATAATACGATATTCAACAATTAGGACGAATCGGTGTTGCTAAGTCAGCTGATTGGATAAAACAAATCAACTGTGTACAGAGCATTTGACCGTAAAATATTAAAATCCATCCAGTTTTGCTGGAAATGTGAGTGTTCCCTATCATTCCTATTCATTTATTGATTTTTTCAAGCTTTAATGTTCTAATTCAATAATTTAAGTTAAATTTATCAAACTTTCAACCTTGAATATGATTATTGAATACACAGAGAAAATGAAGGCCTATTATAAATGTATTGCTATATAAAACGGTTTTTTTATTATTAAAACCTACCTTCATTTTTCTTCTTGATCGATTTAACTTACGTATACGGATATTAATAATAATTTTTTACTTAAATGGTTATGGTTCTGTTTGAATGATTCGCAAGTACTCTGAATATATCCTTTAGTGGATAATGATAATAGTGCAGAAGTATTTTAAGTTTATAGTAACAAAATTTTATTTATATCTTGGCCTCATTTTTTGGTTTTTATAACGAGAAAGCCCTATTATACTAAATTAGCTAATTAACTATTTTCTATTTTTTCAATATCTCTGAAACTCCCGTCAAATATATTTAAGCTATAAAAATTACTTTTACATAAACATGCATATCCCTTTATTTCGATAACTTTCCAGCAATTGTTGATAAATCAGTTAATGTTCACTCATAAAAAAATTAATATTACTTTTAAAATGTCAATACAATTAAGCTCTAACGATAATTAATTATTGGTGACTCCATAAGCAACTGAGCTGGATATAGCATTATGTCAAGTGGAGGTGATTTGGAACAAATGATGATTTTATCCTAGTTGTTAGTCATGCTCCAATCATCTAATGGCTGAAGCAGGGATGAACAAGCTCCAGTTTTGAGACTGACGAGGTTACACAGAGACGGAAGGGCTGGGCATGATACGTCCCAACCAACCCCTTAGAGAATAATTCATTTGAATCTCGGGAATTTCCGTCATGATTTCAGTCCTGTTTCATTTTGTAAGTCTTGTTCATTTTGTTTTAACTGAACCATCGCTTAAAAAATCACGAACTTCATTTGGTACGGTGATATATAATTTACCTTGGCACTGTTCTGTTGTTTATTTTATTCTAACGTTTACCTTTGATCCATAACAATCTCATAAATTTTATATTTATAAAATAATATTACTTTTCTCCGGAACCATTATTTGTAGAAAAATAATTCAATATAATAATTCCTTTATTTTTCAACTAGTTTCAATGGCGGTAGTCAATTTAAACTTTACCTTTATTGATTTCGTTAGAAAACTTAAAAAATAGATTTTTTGACATTTTAAAGCCCATAGCTTTTTAACCGTAATTTTTACGGATATTCCTTTTTTGGAAGAGGCAGAAGAAATGCTTTTTGCACACAGTTAGCCTGTAGTGTGGGACTCCCCTGAGAAGCGGGGTTACCCACTAAAAAACCTCGTCTACTCTTCAGGATTCAAACCTGAAACCGTTTGTCACATTACAACGGGCTAGGTCTAAATTTGGCTTACGCCCTTGGGGCTTACTCCATGTCCAGGTACTTGTTTAGTTGATTTGGGCCTCTTCGCGGTCCAGATCGCTTTTCTTCTCTAGAACGTACGAAACACCCGGACTGGTTGTATATTTTATTCAAACGTTCACTTTTACTCCATAAACCTTTTATAGATTTATATTTATAAAACAACTAGCTGACAATTTCGTACGTGACAGTATATATTTAACTATAAGACATTTTGAAGTCGAATATCAATGTGGCTTCATTGTGAAAGGTTATATATTCTGTTCATTTTTTACAGTACACCTTTACTTCATATTTTAACATTAATGGATGATTCAGGTGGCAATGGATAGTAAAGCATATTGCTAATAACCAAACAGCTGTAGCTAAGATCAAATGTTTTCATTGTAGACATTTTGTAAAAAAACTTACTCTCCATGTTAACATTAGAAATTTAAAACAATAAAATGATTAGGGGTTTTCAAAATATTTTTCACTAAAATTGAACTTAGAGAACTTTAAAAATTTCTTGGCGATCGGATGATAGTTTACGCATAGGACATAGATACATAGATTAGATTAGATTTTATATGATAAAACAGAAATTTTTGTTTTTAAACAAGTATGAATGGAAACGAGTGTAAATATTGTGGCACGATGTAGTCAGCTGACGGTGACATGTTCCTTATAACTTATAAAAACTAATTAAAAGAACTGCTGAAAACCAAGATATTGTAATCCGTAACACGAAGAATTCTATGGTGTCACAAAATAGGATGGTGGAAGAAAAGCCATGCTAGTTTGAAAAAGCGCTACGTTTGCAGCCACATGTTAGTATAGGTCACATTACCACATAGTATGACGAAATTAGTTTTGATTTTGAATTAGGTTTTCAAAATTTAGTACTACCGGTTACGCTTTGGTATAATAAAAAATAACAAAAATTAATTAACAACATTAATGCATAAATGCATTGAGTATTCGTCGCGTGAGGAGCCGACATATATCTGCGAGATTCGAGATATTCCCCCTCCCACTTCGCTACAAGTCCGACACATGACTCACCCCTACAATAGCGACAATACAGCGTGAGAAACTTGTTGTATGGATCACCTGTACTATCGCACGAAACACAACACTGCCTTTATATACAGTATTTTAATCAACACTCAGAACCGCCCTCTAAAATCTAGTTTAACTTAGTAGCTTGTTTAATCTATAGCATAGAGATATATTTACCAGCATAGAGTATAAAAAAACTCTTTAGAACCAGCTAAAGTGAAATCTTATCATAATTATTTTTAATGATAACCTGCAAAAGATTTAAATTAACGAGTTTCTACCTGGTTTTATGGAACAGGTAAACTATATTTTAAACTAACTACTAAATTAGTAAGGGAATTGGGAAAAGAGGCTCCTAACCACAAAATGTCTTTCTTTTATCAGCTCGCAACCAAGACAACATCACAAACATCAGAATTTTATTTACATTTTATTTTGGATCGGAAGGACAGTAAATTATTTTATATTTTAAAGAACGTCACGTTTTATTACGTATTTTATTTTATAATCATATAAAGAGATGCTGCTATGTATTTGGATGAATCTTAACTTCATTATGAATGAAACATATTTACTTTCGTTTCATCAGTCGATCGTAACTAAACTATACATTTTTGGGAATCTCTATCATTAATGTACTCTTTGTATTCGAATTGTCTCAGGTTTGATCAACGTTTTTAATTTTAGTATCATGACTAATATTTGAACTGCCGCCTAACAATATGTTAAAATCGGTAGTAAATTCCAATACACAAATTTGTTTGCATTTTGTTTATGCGTGCAAAGAAAACTCTTTGGTGTACACTTAATAACATAATACATAAATTTAAAATAAGAAGGCCTTCGTTTACGATAAAACTGATAAGTTTTACCTCTTATAAGTTACTCCATGTGATTCAGCAATATAACAATCCAAAATTTCATAGTTATTTGAAGTTATTCCACTTAACACTGCTCTGAAAATTCAAGAAAATACGGTTATAGCACTTGCTTCACAATCTCGTAATCTGGCTTCCCGGTTAGATAAATTGGACCTCGCTGGATTTCTTTCCGTGAAACAAAAAGTCTTGTAAAAGTAATCATTTAGGATTATTTTTTAAGTAAAAGATTACGTCAAATTAATCACATTCTCTCGTTCTCTTCCTTAACTACAACAAATACTTTTCTTTTATTCAGATTGTTTCAGTCTCTGACCATTTAAAGAGTACGGTTTAGTTCTAATTCATCCATATTCATAATTGTTGATAAGTCACCAACATACTCTAGTATGAATTAAGAAATTAGTCTTATAATCCATAAAAAATCATGAATTGTGATATCTTAGTGAATATTGATTCACCTTAAAATATTTAACTTCGATACACTTAATAGCTTATGTTGTTCTTAAACTTTCCAAATTACACTAAATGACTTTTATGAATAAAATCATATAGGTTATAAATATGTATCATTCCTTCAGCTTTGTTACTCATAAAGACAAACTGGTTAATAAATCCATTAATTTACAATATCTCTTTACATTAGACAACGTTTTTGTGTCAACCATTTTGAATATCTAAGTGACCGATTGATCTAAATTCAAAATACTAAATTTTGTGTTTTTTAGCTGAGTCCGATGATGAAAATAAAAATTAGATTTTTTAAAAGATTGAATAATTGGAAATCCCTTTTTTGGTACAAACCCCCACCCTCAAAGTGGAGTTAAGGTGTCCGATTTCGTTGCCAAACCAACTTATCCAAGATAATACAGAAAGGAACAACACCACTAAAATTTATAATAATCAGACAATAATCGCGGCCGATATAATCTTAACAAAAATTTATATTTTTACATATACATACATATTTCATTATGAAATTTACAACTTAGGTCTGCTAATAATAATTTATAAGAAAAATTTAATAAACTTGAGTATCCGTTAAATAGTGTACCAATCACCAAAATAGGTATCCAATAAAAATATAATTTTTAAAGGGTGCTCAAGTTTATTAAATTTCCTAGTAAAACATACGTATTTTTATTAGTATTAAATTGCTTAAGGAAAAAAAATTTAAAAACCATCAGTAAAACATTTACTGGTATACAATGAAAGTTTTGAAAAATTATATCAAGTCAAGCCAATACGCCAATTAAATGAACGAAATGAATGAATTGTGAATTGCATTACACAAGAATTGAGATACGGAAGCACACTAAAATGGTTTTGAAATCCTAGGTTCCTTGTGGTCTACATTTAAGGTAATACAGTAATGATCAGCTGGAGCAAAAATTTTTTTATAATTTTTTTAATTTATTTTTTTACTTTTTTATAATCACCTGAAGTAGGAGAAAGCGAAATATATAGTGATACGTTCAGGGGGTTGAAATATGAACTTCTATCATGATCTCGGGCTTAACTGTCACCATACGAGTAATGTGAATAGCTTACTTTATCACAGTAAATCTAAATATATAAAACAAAGTCGTGTTAGTTACACGCATTATAACTCGAGAACGGCTGGACCGATTTTAATGATCTTTGATTTTTTGGATTCGTCTCTGCTCCAGTCGTGCTTTAGGCATATTCAGTTTCCATAAATTCAATTAGTTTCCATTTTATAGCGTTTTAAATTTCTAATGTTAACCTTATGGGGAATAAGTTTGTCTACAAATTTGCTAAAATCAAAACATTTGATTTCTTAAAACAGCTGTTGGTTTACTCTCCGTTAGCAATATGCTTTACTGTCCAATGCCATATGAATCATTCATTAATGTAAAACTATGAAGTAAATATGTATTGTACAAAATGAACAGCATTATTCGCCACGATAATAGGTTACGGCTTTTGGGAATTATGTACTGTATTTTTTGTGTATGATTAAAAGTCACGTGTTTATATGTTTGCCAAATAAAATAATTACAATGTTTATACATATTAGGTTTGTTATAATAATCAGCTGTTAAATATTTAAACCTTTCACAGCGAAGCCGCAATGCTTTGACTTCAGAACATGGCCAATCTTAAAGTTAACATGTATTTTCTGTTAGGCGTTACGAAGTTCGCCGGGTCAGCTAGTTTGTTAATAAATTTAGTATTAAGTATAAGCTACGTCACATCTGGATGGTCATCCGTATCCCAGAGCTGTGAGTGCGGGTTAGCCTTTAGAGACCAGGGTGTGTCGTAAATCAATTCCTGAATCATCTTGTCACCGAGCTTTATGACCAGGCTTGCTGTCTTGTTTCGTTTTAAACTTATGAGATCTGCTTCACACAAAAGGGCATAGCCCTTCACTTCCAAGCATGTCATACGTACGCATCATAAAAATATATTTAAATTAACATGAAAGTGTTCCATTAAGTTTTAAAATATTTTTTAGAATGTGAAGATTTTATAATATGTAACTTTTATTTTCTACCCCGAAACACACTTTTTATTGCATTTTTTTGCACAGTAATAATAATTTTTTTATTTCAAATTGTGCAAGCAGAATTGGTAACTTAAATTTTTATGCTCTACAAAACTAAAAAATTCACCTTTATTTTCATTTGTAAAAAAACTGAGTTAAAATAAAACTCTATTCTTAAACTCACTTTAATGGCGTTAAAGTGAGTAAACAATTTAATAAACGCAACTAATTACATTATCAATTACACATTTTCTACAACTAAAACAATAAAAATTATGCAATTGAGATGAAATACATTGACATATCTTTAAGTGGAACTCTCTCTGCAAGAGTACAAATGTCAACATTTTCAGTTACTTCCCTGCTTTCGTTCTTCTCAAAAGGTTCACCCTCGATCCGTTTATATCGGACTACAAACCTTTTTGTCACTAAATTATAATCCGAATGTTACCAGTCCCTTTAATTTGTATAGATCTAAATAAGCTATTGACAACTTATTGCAAATATCTTTTATGTTTCGTGATTTAACTTGTATTATCATTATTTTAAACCACAAAATCAGTTCAGGCTATCATTGCTCAGTTCTAATGATTAATAATATTATTTACAGGATCAATTTTACAGGATATACAATTATAAATTGGCTTTGTTTAAAAGGCTTAGATATCTTTAACTAAACATAAGGTCAAGGTTTTGTAGGTTATATATGTATCGTTTAAGACAATTCTTAGCGTTCTTAAGTCAGCGAAGTGTTACAATGAGTAGTACAGGTATCAACAAATTTTACTTTCTATGAAAATAGTTACTATTTTTTAACTTTCCTGGAGAAACCTGAAAGCGTTTTAGGAATATTTAATACCTTTAAAAAGTCACGCTTAGGTCTGGAAGCATAATTTTATACGTGGTTACATTTTACTTATCCATAGTTTTAAAAGAAAGCAATGAAACTGATTTATAAACTAATTAAAAGAATATCACAACTGTGCCAAATCATAAGAATGGATTTCATTCAAAGTTGGTATGAATCACGTAGTTTCCCTGGAGCTATTACACCGGCTGAATTGGGTCCAATAGGCTTTCACTACTGAAACCACACAAAGTGAATCTGGCTTCATAAATCCATGGTGAGGAAGTTCCAGATTTATAACGCTGATAAATCCTCAACAGTTTACGGTGAGCACATCACCAAACTTACCTTCCTTGATATATGATCGGCCTGGTTACGATTTAAGTATTAAATTTAACTGTAACCTAAAAAATTGACAGTTACGAGAAAAAGGCATATATTTGAAGAAGACGTCTAAAATACAAGTATACCATTTCAAAGGTCAAGTTTTCTGTACTATGGTCTTTCTTCCACCTCAAAAATTATTCTTAAAAGGGAAGACGTTTTAATTTCTTAACCAATATAGAAAAAATCTATTCCTACATTAGTAATGAAACTTCGTTCACTTTAATTTAAAAGAGGACATAACATATCAACAATCGATGAAGACCTCAAGATTATCAAACTCTGTAAAAAAGGAAATGGGATGAAAGCACGGGAAGAGTTATTTATTTATAAAGAAAAATGTAAAGATAACAAATTAATAAATGAACAAAACTACATTTTGGTTTCCGGAACTCAGTCAGCCAATAAACGCTACATCCGACGCCATGACAGGAACTTCCAGCAGCCAATAGTATTTAAGCAGGGACGCCATTTTGTTTCATTCAGTCTCCGTTTGGGCCTGATGATGACTGGACGAAATCGATCGCTAATTTAACACCTTTTGTATATATTTACCGTTTTATATAACTACAATAAGTGTAAATGTATTAAGTAGTGTTGGAAGACGTTAGTTTTTACTTCATTCTTTACCCCTCCAGGTGCTAACCGTGAGATGTCAGCAAGGTGCAATGGTACAGCGCTATCGAACTTAACCACTACCGTGGTGCTGCCATCTGCGAGCTAATTCATGCATCTACTCGTGTAGTTCCCTATTCTGACGCTTGAGTTTGTTATTTTGCCACTAGATTATGCTTTTATAGTGGTTATAAGGGGGGCATGCTTTGTGGTTTTTTGTGTATACTTGGTATTTTAAGAAGAGTTGCATTGAAAAATATTAAATTTACTGTTTGTATATAATTGCAATATATGTGTAAATGTATTAAGTAGTGTTGGAAGACGTGAGTTTTTACTTCATCCTTTAATTTAACTCCCAATTTATCTCTATGCAACTTTTGCCTTTTTAACATGGTTGTAGCGTAAAATATCGAACGTAAAATAGCGAATACGAACGTTGAACATTATTAATTATTTTACATGAATGTGTGTAGTATATTTTTTAAATAAAGATATTATTTGCTGATTACTGTAGTTTATTCTTATTAAATTTAGTACAATATGAGGCAATCGATGACCACTCACCAAAATGAAGTCAGACTTACTAGACTACTTGAAGTCAGAACCATAAAAAGGTAAAGAGTCATTCATAAGAAGAATTTTAAATTATAACAATATTTACTTTTCTTTTTATATTAGTGTTTATGTGTTTGATAAACAAAATACTAAGCTTTCAAATTAAAGAGAATATTTCTTGATTAAAAAAAGTTGATCCCAAAATTTGTATTTAAACCCCTTAAATTTTCATCTCACCCCATACAGATTAACAATTTCTGTATGAAAAAAGCCTAGGACTAATTAAAATTTTACAAACACTTTTGAGTATAAAATTAAACACATAATATGAATATAAGCAATGATGGTGATACAATATTAATGTTATTTTGAGGGACACCTACTACCTTCGAATTTATACTTATGGAACTTCGCAATCACATTATTGTTTTCATAACGACAACTTGAGCGTTAAATTTATAAAACAAACTCACATATAACGTATATTTGGGTACATATTTTATTAATATGTAATTACCTGTTTATGATCCAAATATATTAAAGTCATAAAGTCATATTTGTACGTTTGACGTATTATTGAGTAAACACAGGAGATGAATTCGTGATCAAATTTAATACGATCTGACTAATGAAGCGAGTTATATTAGTCAAAACAACCACTTCAGTGTAAACTTGAATTGTTAAATGGAAAACTCGTGTTGGCAATTTATAGTGTTCACCGCTTCCACTGGCTCTAAACAACATATTGACCTTCAAATTAAAATTTATTGCCTAAAAAACTTATGTTTCTATCCATGTTTAAAGCTTATAATAGAAAAGAACAGCTATAACTAGTTACAATCTATGAAATAATCTTCCATTTCCATAATTTTTCTTCTTTATGCTTTTAATATGATGTATAACAAGCTCAGAGTCGTTTAAAAAATTTTGATTCACCCCCAAACTACCCCTTTTGGGGTAGTTTTTTACCCCAACAAACTACCAACTTTTTTCTTTTTTGACCAAACAAATATTTCATGAGTGTTATGTTTTTATTTCCACAGATAAAAAATAACAGAGGGTGGGCCTTTTGAGACACGTGGTATAGGACGGTTCGAAGTTGTTTATTATGATGGTTCACTTCTCTGCCTTCTTCAGTTGCACAGAACACAGGTGCTAGACGGAGATAGCTTTATCAAAGTGGTAATTGTTCCGTACAAATATCAAAGCCCAGAGTCGATGAGACTCGAGCATACGTCATCCTTGGAATAGCTCAATCCTCTTATTTTGTAACTTATCTTATATTTCCAAAAATATTATATTACAATAATGTTTGGATTACTTTAAAAAAATTATAGTAAAAAGTTAAGATTATTTTAGTACTCTGAGCAAAAAACGTGATCTCAACTTTTAAAATGGCGTCAAAATATAATATTTGATGGTGAATACTAAAAATGAAAATACACATAGTGTGGCTATACCCTCTAAAGTGTTGATCGTTTTCGTGTTTACGGCGACTTTTTCCAAGTGTTTATTGGTCACCGTATATACGGTGAAGGTGCAGGCCTTACGTGTCTGTCAATTTACCTATATATGGTCAATACACATTATGATGCCTAATGACAAACTGGAGTCCAAACCACTGCCTCTGAATTACGAACTGGTCTAATTATAAGGATGGTATTAGTGGATTAACGTCGTATTTAATAGTGCGGACATTAATCCACATAATAGAACATTACATTCACTGACCATCACTCACAAATACCCACATTTCGTGACCCCCAAGTAGCTGGATTACAGGACGACGCCAACGTCTTAGTCTAGATCAAAACGAACATATTTCGTAGAACGACTGATCAATCAAGCACGTCCACACTCACTTCATCATTTTCTTCTCATCACACTAATATTACCACCATATTATGCAATGGAGGTATGGTGAGTTCGAATTTCCGCTTACGTACCGATGGCTACCCTCCTCAAAATTCCTCAGTCAACAATAACTGTAAAAAATTCCTATATGGATCCTAATTCTCACTTATTGGTATCAGAAAAGGTACTGGAAAAGCAGCATAACGTTTTTCTTATAGGTAATAACTTCCCAGAAGAGAGTGGTTTCTACCATGTGTTGATTGCAACAAAGGTGCCAAGATAGAGATTAAGGGTTGGAAAATACCACACTTCGTTGCCTGAAGCTCATTTTCTGCTCTTTAGGTCAAAATGAACCTAATTCCTTCCCATTTACTCGTATTTCCCGTGTCTGCACCAACTAAAGTAGGAGAACTTAACAACACAGCTTAAGTTTCTCTTTATTTTATAACCAGTAAAAAAATTAAGACAGAAATACTGAGTGCAACAATCGCTATGCTATTATATAAAGTTTTATAAATCAGAATCTTTCTTTTGAATAAATTTTCAAAAAATATATCCATGAATAGGTCATAAATTAAAAGTGATAGAATGTTTTGAACACGTAACTGCGTCTCAATAAAATTCCATATTCGCATATTGATTCTCTGATTGTGTTCACATTTAATATTCAATGCCAGATTCTTGTTCAATACCACTATTGTGTTTTCCGTAAATGATTTCATTGTTCTCTATCTTTACATGGATTTTAATAAAGTTTACTTGGCGATATTTTCCTGTACAGTCATTTACTGATATAGTTAAAACAAAGAGGTTCAAATATTTAGATCAGGGTGGATAATAAATGCCTCCAAACTGAAATTTCCTTTTGTAAACTATAATAATTTGCATGATTATTTTTTTAATTTTCTCTTAAAAGATTCATCATTTCCCATAATACTATTCATTATGAAAGTGAAACCTGAAATAATGGTTGATACTGAAAATTGAATACAAAACATAAATACGGACACTTTCACCGCATTAAAGACACAGCTAATATTGTTCCCAATTTACAAAAGACTTTTTTTGTGCTAGCCTTCAAAGTGGATGAAATAGAATACTATAGTTAACACAGTAGTATTATTCTGATAAATATGCAATAATTGTTTTTCCCGCGCTCTATTACAAATGTTCAAGACTTTGGAAGCTATCCTCCCAAAAAAAAGAACTCTTGGGAATTGTTTTTGAAATCGGCGATGAACTTAAAGTTAAACCATACACCTAAAATACTTTACGATTTCTGAACCATTTTATATTTAAGTACTGTATACTATACTAAATTTCCTTAAGATGGTGCGAACGAAAGAAAATCGACTTTCTTAAAAACATGTTTTAACGTTTGTTTGTTTTTGTATTATAAATATGCTTTGGCAAAATTTTTTGAACTACTGGGCGATAAATTCGGAAATTTTGGGATTTTCATGCAAGGATTGCGGAAAAACTACTTACGCTTTGAGCTGAAATTTTGGTAACGTGCATGAATAACGGACATTTTTCACGTAACCTATGTGAAATTTTTGAATAAAATCATTAATTTCGTATATAACAAAAAAATATTTTTAAAGCCACTTTTTTACCCGATAATCTTATAAAATATGTCATTTTGAAGGTCTAAATTGTTTTAAAATGTACAAAAACAGAATTCAATCTTAAACAGGTCACTCAAACTTGCATGAAACAATCACATATGCGTAACGAATATTAAGTTTCGTATCTAATTCAATTATTTTCAAGAGCATTATTTTATTCATAGTACACATACTATTATTTATAGAGGAAGAAAAAAACTCAGAAAACAATCTCTAGGGTTTAGATCTAGATAAAAATCACAGTTTCAAGGAATCCTACAGTGAAACACTTCGATTACGGCTAGTGGAAAGTAAATAAATAAATAAAAATGTCTTTATTTAAAGCGTCTCTCAATTACAATTACAATTGATTTTCAGAGTTACTCAAAAGTACAGAGATTCAATTACAATAAATACAATATATATAAAGGTGAAAACTAAAAATCATCAACCTCTGTTTTAATTCGAACCAGAAGGCTAGGACCCCAAACTGTTTAGGGCCAAGGGAAGGGCATTATAGATAGACCTGAAGACCAAAATAGGATAATCCTCTCCTCCCCGCCCCCAGTCAAACTTTTGGGAAATGGAGCAGCGTGTTGTGCCGGGTCTCACGCTATCTATCTCCCCGCGAGGTACAAGCCTCTCCACCAAGTATTGGGGTTCCTGCTGAACCAAGGCCCGGTGAATGAGGTTGCAGGTCTGCAACCTGCACACGGCACCCACCGGCATCAGCCGCGCGACGTCCCGGAAAGGGGATATTCGCTGTCGTCAACGGATGCCGTACACGTTTTTGCAGCCGGGACATTTCGTCCTTGGTAATGTTGTAACCGAATGCAGGAAGGCAGTAGTTAAGCACCGACAACACGAGTGACTGTGTCATCTGCAGCTTCGATGCCTCTGGTGGATGTTCCTGTAGCAGTGCAGACCTCACAGCCTTCCCAAGTAGGTATTGCAAATATATCTCTTCGTTGAGCTCTCAAAGGTAAACCCTTTCACGACGTAGATGAACTCAGGAGTGCTCGGCGCTTGGCCAGGCGGTGGCGTGCGAAAGGGACGTAACAAGGTTGCTTGCTCGGCCCTTTGATGTTCCGCAAGTGCCTGGTGGATGCACAGCCTGCTCTACCTTTTTGGTACTTTGGTGTGTCCACCAACACGATAGTATAAGTAAAGAGGGTTGCTTTAGAATAAATATTAGTAAATAGTTTCCTTATTTTTCAATCGCTTTGTAAGAAAAATGGTATGGAAAGGTTACACGGTAAAATTCATTCAAAATTTGTTAATATTACATTGAGGGATATGATTTTTCAAACCCTCAGAGGTTTCGAAGGTTGGAAAATAATTGTATTTTACGAACCATATATTAATTTTTAATTTAAGGCCTTTTTCAGTAAACTCTAACAAATGAAAAAAACAACACAGCATTTTTAAGTGCGGCCTAGTAGTAGGTAATCTTTCAGCTTTGGCTTCTCATAGCGATTCTTTAAATCACTTTCCCCGAAAACGAACTTTTTTATATGTTTACCTTTTAAAAAAACATTATGTTGTTTTAATTTTATCTATACACATTCCTTTTTTGAGGATTGGTATTTTACATTTGAGTGTTGTTTTTATTAATAGAATGTTATATAACAAAGTTAAGAATTTTCGAACGTTGAAAATTAAAGATATAAAATCAGATTTTATTAATTTTATTGATAAATATTGTGTACAAAACTCTTGATTAGTTGGAGGATACATTTGACTTTATGGACGCGAAAAGTAAATAACTGAAGGGAATGGGTTGTGTGAATAATTTATTGTTAGGCCTAGAACAAAGATAAACATTCGGTGAAACCCAAAATACCGATGTTCCATTGTGTTTATTTATGTGTGACATTATATCCATTTTCCGAGGAAAGCTCAAATCCCCCAACTGTAATGATTATTATGTTTAGTTTGACAATATATAACATTCGGTTACTATACATTAAAACTATGTTTAATTCATTTAAAAAATATGTTTCATTGAAATTTATGTAGATAACTGAGCTATTATCGTCGTTCTCATGGCAAAGGCAATGGACAAAATTTTAATTTAGGGTCCCCAAACCGAAAACACAATTCATTCGAAACTATATTATACGGGCATAATTTTTGGGTTTGACTAGGCATACTGCTTTACCCGAAGGGGGTTTTAGAGAGAGATTTGTACCCCAAAATTAATCGGGTTTTACGGGTAATTAAAAAGAAATGTGGATTTCCTTATCCGCTTTGGGAATCAACTCAAGACCAAACTATTTAGTTATTTCAATATTTGCTCTATGTCACACGGTTACTGAGAAATAGAGGGTTTGCTAAAATTGTAGTGACCCTTTCATAACTGCTGAATAGATTAAGAGAGCAAATATAGCACAGATGATAATCAATGAAAACAAAATAGACTCTTTGGTGTACCACAGTTTTACACGTACCCCCAGTTGAGTTAAATAAAAAACATTGAATTGTTTATACGGGTTGAAGATATGTGAATATGTAAAACTCGTTGAGGATGCAGGTCTGCTGCTGTGAAGATGTTTCAAATATTTTCTTAAATAGTATACACTGATGCTTTTTTAGAAGCGAGTAAAAATGAGGAAAACCCAATGTTAATGGAAAAATGTCATTTTATGAAAAACAAATAACAAGTGGGTCGAAGTAATAACTTCTTGTTACGTTTCTAAAGGATATAAAGCCTTGATATCCCCAAGAATCTCTACTCGGAATATTGCTGCAGAACAGTTTTATTTCATATTAAATCCCGGTGTTCCTGAGGAAATATTACACAGTATTTTTGTTTCCTGTGTTGCAATGAAAAAGGAAACCGAATTAAGAATAAGAATATTCATGATTTCTACCAAGAATATATTTTATTTTATCCGTGCTTCAATTTAGGGATTTTGATCCTTATAATATATCTTCTATAATATCTTCTTTATATTATATAAACATCAAAGCCCTTACTCACTCATCACTAATTCTCCCACTTCCCAATTACTTAGAAGGCTGAAATTTGGTATACTAGTTCTTTAGGCCTGTAATAGGAAAGTCTAATAGTTTTTGTGATGATTTTCCCATAAATCTCTACCCTATACGTCTTTTAAGTTCCCTAACATGGTAAATAATGGGGAAATGATTTTGTTTTGGATTCCAACATATGATGTATAAACTCTTATAAACAGCAGCTGTTTTTATTTTAACCATTGAGCAAACCAAAGAGGCAAAAAATAGTACTTAATAGCATCCAATTACTGTGTAAATAGAATTTTTCTCGCTACACAATTTGACGATTATGTTTTATGGTTAAAAATCAAAAGTTTATATGTTGGCCAAATTAAAAATATTAATTACAATGTTAAAAAATTGTTACAACAATTATTAACAGTGATTAAATAATTGAAATATTTCTTAAACTGTAATTTGTCCAAATAATGTAAATAATTAGTAATTAGTTTTACTATCCAATGTCATCTAAATAATTCATTATTATAAAACTATGAAGAAAATATAAACTTTACGAAATGAAAAGTTTTAATCACCACTTTATTTTTTTACAGATTTTTAGGAATTATGTCAACCAACGCAACAATTTTCAATCAAAATTTCCAGAGTATTCTATGACACCCTATATAAATGAATTTATGGTCAACCTCATGTATGACTTATTATATCTTAATTGAACTTTTTATGCCCTAGATCTTATTTGAAAACTAATTAAGTTTCATGCGTAAAAGCCTAAAAAACACGTCCTCTTCCTATGACAAAACCCAGTAAAAATAATAATTTTTTAACATTATTCTACCCAGCAAGATTGTATTTTCCTGAGATTCTTGGTGAAATATTAAATTATAGTCCTCAAATTTACCTTGTTTCAACCAAAGTTTCAAACAAAAATCGGTGAAATATTAAATAAACCCAACAAGGAATTTTAAGATTTCGAAAGTTTCATCTCTATACATAAAAATAAGTGTATGTATGTATCAAAAAAATGTAAAAAATATATCGTGTGAATAAAATGCATTTTGTAAATATATTTTTCTCAGTTTTTCACTATGAATATTCAGTTTAATCCTATTGCTGAAAGTAAATGAATGTATATTATAAAAGTTTTTAACAACTTATATATATTTAACAAAAAATCTATTAAATTTCTAATAACTTATTCATTTATTTTCAATTATTCTTTTTTTTTTTACCTTTTTTCCCTAGTTTTAACTATTTTTATACATTTTTCTCTATTAAAATACATGTTTTTTTTATTATGCTTAATTCTTTTAATTTTATTATTTTTCTTACTAGTTTACTTTTTTCTTCACACTATTACTTTTTTTAATTTGATTTGTTTCCCCCTTTTAATTTTCAATTTTGTCCTATTTATCTTTAACATGTTTTTTCTGTACAAAAGTCACTTCCCATTGCTGTATTTTTTCCGCTACACTTTATTGTTTTTTCATTTGTTAAATAAATATTTATCCATTTTTTTAATTATCCTTTTACCCTTTAATCGCATTTGTTTAACTTTATTTTTTTCTTGTTGGCCTTAGCTACGCTTAACTTAGTTTTCAGCATCGATACCGTTTACTTCTTTTAGCAAAGCCGATTTTACTGTTTTAATTATATCCATTTATTATATCCTGTGATTATGATAAAATATTAAAGCAAAAAGTTTTTTTTACATAAATTTTTGGTTTTTTAAGCTCAATCACAAGCGAATTTATTTCTATCAAACACGGAAGTGAAATTTTTTTGCTTTTATTCGCACAATAAGTAAACCCTTAAGTTTTTAAAATTGTTAAACCTGATAATTTGCATTTTTTTTTCATAAAATAATATATATTATTTCCACCTTTGTTTTCAATCAAGATGTCAAACTTATAAACAGCTGGTTTAATTTGTGCTTCATAAGCTTTAATGTAAATTATTAGATTTTTTAAACATAAAAGAAACACGAATTTTGGACAAATATTTTTCGCTAAAACCTTTCCGGACACATATAGAAATTCCTAAAAAAAATTGATCGGCGAGTTTTGGCAACGCAGACATAAATGCATATATATATATATATAAATGTATAATGTATTATGTATTATGTAATACATATTATGTGTAATGGTATAATTCATCTGTAAGTGTATAATGGTGTATAGTATTGTAAAAAAGTATAGTTACGTAAACCATTTGGAATCAAAATATACCTTATTTCGAATGAGATTCATCGTTTGCTGAATAAACACAACTGCATCGCGGCTAGAATAAATGACTGTGCCCTCTTGAAACACAGACTGTGTTGACTTAGCAAATGAATTCTCCTCACCTTGAATTCCCCAGAATAACAGACTGTTTAATATTTAGTAATAAGAGTTTTGAACTTTAAACTAAGTATTTACTATACAGAAGAACTTTTATTTTTCTTTATTTTCTAACAGAAATGCAAAACACCACAGCTACACAATTCATGTTCACTTTATCTTCAGGCATTATTGTTTCGGTGTCCCACCGCCCACAGTCTCTTATCCCCCAAAACCGATCGGCTGTGCTAGGGCCCGCTCTGTCTCTGTCCACGGCCCACTTACGGTCTCTTTTTACGGTCTCAGCACCGGCCACCTGTTTTATCCCTCATTAACAATTAAGCTACCTTTTAGTTTAATTTTATATATATAATTAAAAATATTGACATTGCCCATTCTTCTTCATGCTAAACAACGTTAAGTGAAAATTTTGTATTTTAAAACTAAAATAACCCCCATCGCAGCAGACCTGCGTACTCAGCAAATTTCCACCTCAATGATATGGTAATAATACAAGTATATGATAAGATAGATCAATCAATGACTGTTGATAAATTAGAGTATTTTCCTATTCTCCGTAACATTAAAATGGGAAACAGTATGCAGGTTTGCTGCCTTGAGGAACACCGAAAGTAGGCATTTATACTATAAACTACTTTTTTTGACCATACACCAAGTTTTATCAATATCTGGACATAAATAAAGGAGTTTGTCTATTCTGCACATTATTAACACGGGAAGAGTATGCAGGTTCGCTGCTGTGAGAAACATATAAAGTATGATTTGTTAGCATATACGTATGGATCCTAACCACATGAAGCTAAATGCAAAATTTCATCCAAAACTATTGGTTGAGAAGGGAAATATTAATTTTTCCTTGTCCTCAATAAGATTACCATTGGAGCCCCCGAATAAAATGTACTGTGTTTAGATTTTTTAATATCTTTTACATACATACTTACAGTCACTCAATTTTATATAGAGATGAGAGACACTTACAGCTATCATGTATTTTGTGAATTTTAATTCCTAACAATCTTTGTATGAATAAAGTCACAGTCTGAAATTAAAATCAGCTCAAATATTATTAAAAATTTAAAATTACTTATACATTATAATAATTTCTGTTTTATGGATTTGATAAGCTGATATTGAATCTCAGTAACTGATAACATTTCCTTTCCTCTTTTTGTTACTTGCTTGAATTAAAACCTCAGACACGCCGGAAGTGCGCTTTCAAACCTTATAATTAAATTTACTTATTATAACACTAATTGGGGAAAGTTATATGTATTACGGGACTGAAATGCGTTTTCTCCTATGGAGACATTTTACTAGGCAAACAAATCACGTTTACCTTAATAATAACATATAAATAACAATTTTATTACTAAATTCTAAACCCTAGACATCAGTAAATTATCTTTATTTAACTGACTGGGATGGTGGTGACGTCCTGTAATCCAGCTACTTAGAGGTCACGAATTGTGGATAGTTGTGAGTGATGGTCGGTGGGTGTTGTGTTCTCATGTGTGGATTAACGTCCGAACTATTGAATACTACGTTAATCCGCAAAGACTATCCTCATAATTAGACCAATTCGTAATTCAGAGGTCGTGGTTCGGATTCCACGTTAAACTGTAGGTCCATTAGTTGCCATCGGCTGTTGGGCTATTAATTAACAGTCCTGTCTAAGGAACATGTCAGCCTTAGTCAGTAACAAGACTACAAGATCGCGCCACAATCGCCATACACTCAACCCTCATTCATACTTGGCTTAAAATACCTACATTGTAGTATGGTTGCCATTTCAATGATCTAATCTAATCTAATTTATATTCAAACTCAATGTCAAAGGTATCTGCTATGGTATTATAGTTAGTGTACACGCTTCATAGCCATAATAATCATAACTCACATCACATATATTGTCACATAGCATGTATTACGTAACAATGCAATTATCCTGATGTTGATGTTGAATTCTCATTAGAACTATTCGATTTATAACTCATTTCCAGTGATGTAGAATATCATTGTTATACCTGTACTCTGTAAAGACATCAAGATAGAATGAAATGTTCGATAGGAAGAGCCATCAGCTTCATGCATCAACACGAGACAGCCCACCCTGAAGAGTTCGCCTGATAATGCATTATTCATGTCATATTAAAATATTTGTCGATGTGTATACTACACAATTTACTTCCTTAAAGTTTTTCCTTATTTCCAACGTTTACCGAAATATTAAGAAATCTAAACACAGTACGTTTTTTTAGGGCTCCAATGTTAATCTTATGGAGGGTAAAGGAAAATTAATATTTCACTTATAAATCAATATTGTTTATTAAACTTGGTATTTACCTTCATGTGGTTAAAATCTTATGCTTCAAATGCTTAAAAATCATAGTTTATGTGTTTATCATGGCAGCTAACCTGTATACTCTTTCCTATGTTAATCATATAGAGAATAGGCAAACGCCTTTATTTATGGACAGATGTTTATGAATCTTGGTATAAATGGTCAAAATAAAATTTTTTTTATGTTAGAAATGCCTACTTTCTATGTTCCTCACAGCAGCAAACCTGCATACTCTTTCCCATGTTAATCTCATGGAGAATAGGCGAATAATTCTCATATTTATTGACAGATAGTGACCAAACTTGTCATATATTATTATTATTATATTATTGATTTGGAAATTCACTGAGTACTCAGGTCTGCTGTGACAGGATATTTAGTTATTTTAATAATAGTTTAAGTAAATGTGATTTGACACAGTTAAGAATATATAATAAGTATATGTAACTCTTTGTTTGAAATTCATTATTGGTGATGGTGGATTGATATTATTTAGACTCTTATTGCGGACATTTTCCATCACGATATTATGTAAAACAAAGTTTCACGACGTTTCGGGATCTGGAATCTGATCCCGTCCTCAGGTGAACTAATATCTAAAACATAGCACAATTAATTAACATATACTCCGGACCAAACCGGTATAAAGCTGAAAACATAAAAGTTTAAAGCAGTCAAAAAACTTACAAACGAACCATACACTAACCATTACACACAAAAGAAACCAAACACGTCCGCTCGTCACGGAGACCCAAAGACAACTGAAAGGAATGGGCGTGTCCCACTGGAACCGGAAACAAAATGGCCGCCGCCAAAATCCTAAATCCAGGCGAAACACGTCTAACAGGATTTATTATTATTATCTCCTTCTTTGGGTTTTACATAATATCGTGATGGAAAATGTCCGCAATAAGAGTCTAAATAATATATGTAACTGTGTGAATTGAATTTTTGTACGAGTGTTTCATATGTATGAATGTATGGATGGATGATATAGAATAAAGAAAAAATAAATCCCCTCCAAAAATGTAGGTTAAGTAGAGTAATGTAGATTCTAATTAAGGTCATTTGATAACGGGGGGAGTTTCCTTACCTTCCGAAACGTATTGTAGTTTAACACTTGGCGCGGAAGGAGAAGTCTAAATTATTAAATAAATAAATGTCATAACATGATACTACAAAATATTTTAAGCGTGTTTATATATGAAACTTCTCCATCAATTTTATTTTTGCAATAAAGACTAATAGTTACCACTGTGGCTGGTATGAACACCACAATGGTCATTAAAAGTGGACAGCTACACAAGCAAATGGCTTTCGGGTCAATTAAAATCTGGAACGTTATCTCCCGTAACAGGTTAGCTATTTTACTGTTGTTGAAACAAATGCAAATGTTTTATAAATGATTTAAATATTGTACAATTACAAACGTTAATTTCAAATTAAATACAAAATAGAAACTTCCAAAATTACTCGATGGAATTAAACGGTTGTTTATTGATTATACGTACAAACAGTGGTTACTAGACATATAAAATCTGTTAATTGTGAATATTTTTGACGATATACTCCTGAAATCATCAGATGCGTTTTGCATTTTTTATTTTTTTATATTTAGTTTTAACAAAAAATATGCAAAAGTCTAATAATTTATCAAAAAAGTAGTTTTAACAAGATAAATTAGTTACGTAAATGTAAACAGCATTTACAAACGCAAAACACAATAAAACGTGAGAATTCTCTAATTTTATAATGAAAATAATATGAACATTTCATTTTTGTTCATATTGAGCAAGTCTTAAAACACTTCCTGTTGAAGTCTTGAAACACAGATTTCGTTGAAATATTTTTTCTAATTTCATATTTTAGTTCGTAAATATTTCTAAGCCTAGGATTTTTTCTACCCATAACGGTATTTTTTGTTACAAAATCATCCCACAACGGTTTGTGAATGATTGTTCGTAACCAAAAAGAAATTTTTAATAAAAAATCTAAAACTTTAAAATTTTAATTTTACGTGAAATACCCTATGTTTTGTAAAGGTATATGAAAAACCCGTACTAACAGTTTATTTCACACATTAATTTTCGTCCATACTAAAAGAACATACTAAATTTAAGTATAGATTTAAAATTACACCACAAATACCATATAATATACCATGGAAAATTAAACTATAAACCA
Organism: Nephotettix cincticeps; assembly: GCA_023375725.1. Taxonomy (NCBI): domain Eukaryota; kingdom Metazoa; phylum Arthropoda; class Insecta; order Hemiptera; family Cicadellidae; genus Nephotettix; species Nephotettix cincticeps. Next base: position 5,866,985 of record CM041785.1, read on the forward strand.
TCTTTATGAAGAACACCGTTGGACTTATGCTCAATAACATACTTATAGATGCAACTTTTAAACTAATCTTTGAGTATTTTCGGGTATGATATATAAATCTGACAAAAAGGTTTACAGTCTTTACCATACTAATTACAAATTTAAAACATAAGTTTTTGTATTTACTTCCCTGTAGAAAATAGTTGCGATCAGGAATATGTCTAAAGGGAATGTTTTCAGTTCATCAGTTATTAGCCATATGACGTCACTGTTTCAAATTTTGATCTGAAAAATTGTCAACAGCCCTCTCCCCCAAGAGATAAGACACATCCATGTCAAAATTGATATAACATTTACTAAACCAAAGATCATTATCTTTGGTTGCAAATCTTGTATGAATTACTGTGACATGTCGTTTAAATAGTGTGTTTGGAAAATAAAAATATATTATGAAAAATTCACATTAGATAAACAAAACTATATGAAACTCTCTATCAACACCATATTACGTTCATTTCGTTACTGAAATAAATGAATTACCCCAAAAATTGGGTTCGTCCCAAGAGAAAACCTACATCCAGGATCCACTGTTTTTCTCCAACTCATTAAATTAAAGTAATTCCAATTGCAATTATAACAGTAAATCCGATTCCAAACTTTTCCATCTCTCAATTTGTAAATTATAACTCGATCATAAAAATTTTAACTTATCCCTACAAAAACTAATTCCTAATTTAAATTGTCCTAGTTTAAATTGTTAAGTTATTAACATAATTAGTCTTTTGAAATGCTTTTCTTCTTTTCACTAGTTAATAGCAAAGCATTTTGGGGGGTTTTGTACCCCTAAAATGGAATTTTAAATTTAATTATGTATAACTTTATAAAAAATCAAATTTTTCTAAGTTATATGTCTTAGCTCTGGGGGAGGTGTGTTGGCGATTTTTAAGATGGAAAAGGTTTCCATAGAAACCACTATTGTATTAAATTTTTAATATGAAAGAATAAGAACAGCTGTTTAGATGCACTGAGGCCATTAGACATGCCCATGATCTAACTTATTTCCTACAGGGAAGTAAATACAAACACATTTACCTTTCAGCTTTAAAATCCACGATTTAGTTTAGTTAGTAACAAGATTACAAGATCAAGCAACAAATATCTTACACTCATTTTTCATTCATAATTGGCCTATTATACCTACCTGGGTAGGTTACTATTTCAGAAGGGTAATAATATTAACGTTCGCAGAGTTTCTTAACAGCCTTTTCGTTAGTTAACAACTATTACACAGTTTAATCATCTGTATCATTATGGAAATCCGGTGAATTTCTGTCAACCGATTTCCAAAAACAGCTTTATCGATTACCAAACCGCCCTAAATGTAAAATGATAAAACACACCCCATTAGCTGAGGGGAGGGAAATGTGGGATTGGTAGTGTAGTTGAGGGTTGGTGGGAGGGTTGGGAGGGGAGGCAACAAAGGGAAGCATGGTCTATCACCGCTCTCAGCACAAAGACTACCTGGATGGCAGCCGGGGTGGCTTCCAACCAATATTTAATTTATTTTGCGTCACTTCGATAAGTTTATATTTTTATCCATTAGAATCCATTTTACATAATAATTATTTCGTAGCTCAAATATGATTATATTGATTTTCATAACACGGTGAAATCGATCCAGCAGAAAAGTATTACACCTTTTACCAAAAGTTTAAACCTTTGTGTTTTATTAAATAGGATAATGTGCTTCAGCTGTAGACATACAGGTTTGTTTTAAAACTCTTATTCTATTTTGGATTATCTATATTAATATAAAGAAGAGGTGATTTCTGTATGTTTTTGTTTTTATTGACATGAATATGTCTTAGCTCTGGGGGGGTGTTGGTGATTTTTAAGATGGAAAATATGTAACAGGTTTCCATAGAAACTACCAGTTATTGCATTGAATTTTTCATATAAATAAATATGAACAGCTGTTTAGATGAAGTGAAAACATTACCTTTAGTCATATCCATGATCTAACCTATTTCCCACAGGGAAGTAAATACAAACACTTATTTTTATCGTAGAAACTAAACGCGAAAAACTCTGAACCAACCTGTTTGAAATTTTACACAAAGGTCGATCTTAAACTCATGCAACTCATAGACTTAACTTCCTTAAAATCCCCTCGGGCTACGCCCCGTGAGTGTCCTAAGTTTCAATATTTACATTTTCAAAAGATATAAACATAAAATTTGTTGAATGTTAACGGCTGTAGACACAAAAATTTGACAGTTCGGGAAGAAGAAAGAAGGTTAATTTTTAACAGATAAAACCACTGGATCAAAATTAGTATTGCCAAAAATGGAAGATTTTAAGTTTTCTTCCAATTTTTGTCTATACTACGTTACTCCTTACCTTTCCCAATGTTACTTAATAGGTATTACTTTGTCGTGTTGTAGACACTCGTGTTTTGTTACTTTGTAAACAATAAAAAATTAATTAATAATCTGTATTTACAAGTTTAGTAAACCCATCAGCCTTTTTTTGCCCGTGCAAAGAACGGGTACTTTAGCTAGTTTCATATAAGTAGTGTAATACATAAAGTCTTCCTCTGATTTTAAGAATTTGTTCGACGAACAACATCAATGCTTTGGAAAACTTATTTGATTTTAAGGATTAGTAACTCCTAATTCCATATGATTTTAATTAGTTTGATTATTGAAATGTCGACCATACTACAAGGTAGGTATTTTAAGCCAAGTATGAATGAGGATTGAGTGTAAGATGATTGTGGCGTGATCTTGTAGTCTTGTTACTGACTAAGGCTGACATGTTCCTTAGACAGGACTGTTAATTAATAGCCCAACAGCCGATGGCAACTAAGGGACCTACAGCTTAACGTGGAATCCGAACCACTGCCTCTGAATTACGAATTTTTCTAATTATGAGGGTGGTCTTTGTGGATTAACATAGTATTCAATAGTGCGGACGTTAATCCACACAAGAGAAATCACACCTACCGACCATCGCTCACAACTATCCACAATTCGTGACCTCCAAGTAGCTGGATTACAGGGCTACGTCACCGTCCCAGTCAAGATTTACAAAAGTAACGATACAATGGAGTATAAACAAAAAATAGTTATAGTGAGTTAACAAGGAAAATCACATTGTGTTCACCTGGTGTAAAATATAAAGAGGTGATATTCATATTTGTTTGGGAATATAAAGTGTGGGCGATAAGGAACGAAATGAGCACCCGCGTACCGATCAAGACACAGTTTATGCCGTACAGAAATCACCTGGAATGTGCTTAGGTGCACTAGAGGCGCATACATAGAGGTTTATCGACATTGTATATGGTTATGAGAAACTTAAGAAGTAATTTGTTGTTCTGTGTATCAAACTTTATCCTGCTAATATTTATTTAGTGTTATTCGGTTCCTTAATTATGAAATGCCTTTGTGTACTCCTTTTGACTTCAACAAGTTTATCTACGACCATTGCAAAAAGTACCTATAAAGATACTGAAAGTTACATCATTAAAAGACTCATTATTAACCGGAAATTGTAAACCGTTGCATTATGAGTTCATAACAATACAGATTTTTCATAATATGTAATACAGGTTCTAGACCAATTAGCATTTGACGAAAGTAATGTTATTATGGATATAATGAAACGCAAAATCAGCTGATTTCTCAATAAAGATAGTGCTTTTAGTGGATAGCCTCAAATGTGAGTTTTTTGTATCATTCACAAAATGAGTGATTGAAACAGTGAGTAGTTCAATTTAACTCTGGAATAGATGAATTCAAAAGATAATGTTGTAATTAGCAACCTACTAACTACGAATTCTAAAAATTCCTAGAAACAGCTGACTGCTAGTACCGAGTCGATAGAAGTAGTAACCTAGCAATAGCCAGTAGAGGCATACCTTGCATCGTAGGTAAATCAAATATACAACTCTTATTTTTTTAAAGCCTGGATATTGTTGGTCGTAGATAAAATAGTGTGCCTTAAAGCCACTTTTGAGTATTTAGAACACTCGCTTCGCACGTGTTCTAACTTACGTCTTAATCGTGGCTTTAAAGCATTCATAATACAATCCTTGCATAAACTACTATTAAATACCAGACGTTATGGCATTCCTGCGTTATGGTAATCTTTCATTGACTTAAGACATCACAAAGTCAAATGTGATTATAAATTTTTATAAAATTACTTTCTTAAGTAAATATTATACTATGGTCATTTTCAGGAAAAATATACATCAGTATTAAAAGCTATAAATCTTAATATTTAAATAATTTTATTTTTGCAGAATTTAAGAAATCGTTATACTAGCTTTTCAACGCGTAAAGTTCAATATGTTTTTATATTTTTAAAAGGTTTTGAACGAACTATAATGCCTTCTTCCGCCACAAAAGCTCTTTTAATTACAGAAATGTTTATGAAAGGTAACTCGGAATAATGGAGGTGGTAACGAAAAAGTAATTCCAGCCGTAAATATAACCTGCTCTCTGGTGGGAAACACTTCAAACTAACTACTGATCACTTTACGATTAGCTCTAAAATGTCAACCAAATTAAACGACAGTGTTAATTAATTATGAAATTATAAATAGGTTGATTCAATAAAATGTTTGTATTTACATCCCTGTGGGAATTAGGTTAGATCATGGATATGTCTAAAGGTAATGTTTTCACTTCATCTAAACAGCTGTTCTTATTCATTTATATTAAAAAATTCAATGCATCAGCTCTAGTGGTTGCTATGGAAACCTGTTACATGTTTTCCATCTTAAAAATCACCAACACCCTCCCAGAGCTAAGACATATCCATGTCAAAAGCAAAATTAAACACATGACAAGATTAGTTTACGTATCAACTCATATATTCCCGGGTTCATTGTGCAGAGACTATATTTATACAAAGGAGTGAAGCTCTGTTTCTAGAATACGAATATCAAAATGTTATCTCCTTATAAAGAGTTTAATATTTTCGTTTTTTTGTGTTATGTATACTGTTTACTCATAAGTACACTTAAAAGGTTTTAAAGTTTCATATTTTGACTCATAAATATTCATTTTGTTAGAAATTGTGATGATTATTCAAAACAGTCTAAGGAAATGATTAATTATTTTTCTCCATTTCATCTAAAGAAATTAATTTGAATTTCAATTACCCCAGCTTAATTCGATATAAAACTTATAAATACTTTTCTTTTATAATACTCAAAGTTTCTTATGGTAATATCAAATCTCCATTATAATGATCGGTAAATTTTCAAGGGAATAAAAAAAAGGATTTAACATAACAATAACGAAATCGTCCTTAATTTCGTTATGCCTTCTTGATCAACTATGAGATATATTTGTATTTTCAACAATAGTTGATAAAAACTACAATTAGAGACGAATTAAAATGTAAAAAATAGTTACACAAATATAATGAGTCAAAATAGAATGTATTCCATTTCATTCCACAATTATTATTCTATACACATAAATCTTTGAAATAGGTTGTATTTTAGCATATATCTGTTGTTATTGTGTGTGTTAGAATATATTAAGTTATATGGATCTGTGTAAATTTCAAAGAATTCTGTTTTTTTTCGTCTTAAATAGTATAATATAAATGTGGTATCTTTATGCTATCAATAGTCAACCTTACAAACCACATGTCATATGTACAGGTATGTAAACACTGTATGTCAAAATACGATTCAAAAATATGATTGTAATGATAAAGGTTCACATTTGTCGATTTAATGAGAAAGTTTCAAATGCATAAATGAGTGCTCTATGTGCCGCAAACGAAACTGTGCTTATATAAGATATATTTTCTGCTGTAAAAAGTAAAACATACATTTTTTCTTAAAAAATATCATAAAATGTGTACACGTCAAATCAAATCTGTAGAGCTTCAAAACTAGTTACATGCATTACGATTTTATCATTAACTTCATATGACAAATGTTCTCATAAAACTCACAATGAACCATTTCATTTAATACTAGCAGTAAGCCTTTGTACAGGTTGTAGGAATCAGTGTACAGAAGGAAGATCATCATACCAAAATGTAAACCTGAATCCTAAACAAATCAATACAAAGAAATAAATCAATACCCAGCTTTATTATTATTAGTTATACGTTAAAATAACTTTTTAATATAGTATGATTTCGAAATGGGTTTAAATCAATGACCAATATAAACTAACTAATATTGATTCAACAGCTGTTTGTTTTTCTTTCTATTAAATCTTTAAACTACAAAGACAGCTGATTATTACCAGTAGGTTATTCATTTAAAACTGAAGCAAAATGCGACGAATATCGCGTAAAAATTGGGTTTTTAAATGCTCGTTATTTACTTTTCAAGGGTCGGCGGACAATTTTAAGCCTTTAAAAACCTTCTCTGGAATGTAGAGAATGTATGAAATAAGTTTCATAGTTATCAGTTCTCCCGTTTTTTCGGAGAAGACGGCGTAAAACGCCTCCTGGAGTGTCACAAACAGACAAAAATTAAGATAATACCGGTTTCGGCTTCTCTAACGCACAAAAAGTAAAAATAACTAAAAAATGAATAATTCTGAACAAAGTACAGACAAAACTCTAATTTTATTTATACAGATTTTCAACGATACAATACTTACATATAAGCAAGCTAATTCGTTTAGGAGAACAAAAAAGGAACAAGGAATGAACAAACAAAGAATGCGAAGAATCAGAAGATGAATAATGAGGAAGAGAAAAACAAGGTGAAGGTACATTGTTGACGAATAAATTACTATGGAATCCCAGAGGTAGTTAATTTGAGATTGAGTGTCACTGTAATGGGGGCAAGAAAAAAGAAGAAGCAAAAACATCGAAGATGAAGCGTGTTTTATCTCTTCCAGCTGTTTCGAGACTTCGGACGCGTCAGGCGTTTTATTTATAGAACATATTATTTTTAGTTGAAATTAAATGTTAAAATGTAAAAACTTTGATGGGTCTTTTAACTTATTATAGATATATCAAAATGAATAGTCTTAGAATAATTTTATGTTTTTAACTGAATGCGTCACCACATCAAGCTGTTGAAAATGTGGGTGATTAAAAGTGTCAAGGAATATAAGAATACATCAAGAAAATAGAAGTAAAGAGCTCAAGGTTTTTGCTGTACTTAAAACTGGCTAAAATTTTCGTAACATCATAAATTTAAAATTAAAATTTCAAATAAAAAAGCTATCACAGCTATGAATTCCAATATTTACTTGAATAAAATTTAAAAATATATAGTATTAAAAGTTATTTCAAAACCACCAGAAAACGTCGTTGAATTATACAAAAATCTGAGCTGTTTTATTGTTTGGAACAAACAACAATGATCTTTTAGAATATAAATTTATAAAGAACAATAACACTTTTGTTCCTTTCAAAACAAGGTAAAGCCTTGTGCCATCACTACATATTCAAGGGTGGTCTAATTAAATTGTACAATACAGTAAATTTTTTCCTCTAGGGGATATTTTTAGTGTAACATTTTTCTCGAGAAAAAATTCTCACATTACTAAAATGTTTGTGAATGGTTTTTTCAAAAATATTAGCGAGCTGTATAGCACATGATGGATTTATTGACTTGTATAAATGTGACAAGAAATATGGAATAATTAAACTGTATATCAGGGTGTGTTGGTCTCTTGTACATAACTATGAGTATTAGTTATACTCGTATATAGTAAATACCACCAATTAAAGAAAAAATAAATAATTATAAACGCATTATTAGTTGACTATCCCAGCTGGGGGCTGTATTATCTGTTGCTATAATCTCGACGTGATAGACAGTTTATGATTACCTGTCAAAGGTTATATGAGATGGTGGATCATACACGGGCTATAACTAAAGGTAGTCCACTTTTTTGGAAGGTTAATGTTTATAAATTTTGATTAATTAATTTCATTAAATTATTTTCCCTCAACCTGCTATGTAAATTCATAACTTTCTCTCTAGAATAGGGTATTAAAGTAAAACCTTCACACGGGACTCTTTGACATTTTTAGTACGAAGTTATGAAAATCAATCCCATAAGAATAACATTGGTAGGATCTGAAACTGAATTGCAGTTTCATTATTGCATTTATTTTGCATTGCATTAATTGCTTCATTATTACATAATTGAAAGGCAGCTTCTTAGAACGAAAGGCCATATGTAGGTAAATTGGCCTGGTTAGGAGTAGTTAAAACATATATAATTAGCGTATATAAATTAGATACCAATATTTTTCAATGTTTTTTGTGGCTAAATTTTTTTTAAATCATACTATGTTGTATACTTATTTCAGATACTTTCAAACTTACAGTTCAGAACTTTCAGTTCCTACACGCCTTATACTTGAGCAATTTTGTATATATTCAACCATCATCAAGCCATACTATTCATATAATTTTAAGGGTTTTGTTACCATTGCCACAATTGACATCTTAAATACACAATATATCTGACAGCTACCTTTATAAGGGACATTAAACTGTTTTGAATTAAATTCTATATCTAATACATCAATAATTTATTCAAATACAGAAACATCCTTAAAATGATATTTTCTATCAGAAACCACCATAAAACATGTTTTCCTTAAGAAAAAATTTACAACCATATTGGAAGATGGTAAACATTTTTTTAAAAGTTGATATAATACTTCTAAACCTCTTAGAACGATCTTAGTTCCACCTCTGGAATCTTAGTTAACGAAATCCAAACTGTAGTGAAGTTAAAAAATTGTAAAAAAATGTTATATTAATTTAGCTAAAATATATTTTTTTAAGTCGTACAAATACATTTAAACGCCCTTTATCAGAGAAGTAATGGTTTTAGTGTATTTAGCTATGTGGTTTGGGTACATAAAATAGCTCAACGAGATCCTAAATTACTAAAATATACCACAGTATTTAATGATTATAGTGATATAGTTTAGTAATTAGCGAAAGATTATAATATTGTTTTATCAAAGTATTGTGAAGAAAACTTCAAGTATACGTTAAAAAGGAGATTTTTATAAAAGTATAAATAGTCAGAATATTTGAATATACATGATAAGTTTAAAAGTGTAAAATATACAAACAAGAACACCAGTTAACTTCCAATATTGTCCCCGTATGAAAATATTAAATTCCTCACTTATTGGTGGGACATTTTCCACATCCTTTATTCTGCTTGCATTCCAAATACGAGATGAAACTCACGTTAAACATTTTTATATTTACCATTTCAATTCATGGGATCAATTTTTTTTCAAGAGGGTTTATAAGATTTTGGAAGCTAACCGGCAGTAAGCCCGTACTTTTGATAGGCTTCATAATTCAAAATTATTTAGAAGCGAGATACTTATTATGATAAATTTGCAACCTACAATGAAAAACAGTAAATAAAAAGAATAAGGAATTACTAACTAATAAATTTAGAATTAATTTAAAATTACTAAGTTAAATACTGAAATGTCATCCTGTCAAGCCAGATATTTTAAGCCAAGTATGAATGAAAAATGAGTGTAAGATGATTGTGGCGAGATCTTGTGGTCTTGTTACTGACAAAAACTCACATTCCCATTGTGCAGGATTGTTATTTTAAAGGCCCAACAATCAATGGGATATAAGGAACCTACTAACAGTTTAATGTGGAGTTCGAACCACAGCCTCTAAATTCCAAACTGGTCTAATTATGAGGATGGTGAGGATTAACGTAGTATTCAATAGTGCGGACGTTAATCCACACAAGAGAACGCTACACCCACAGGACATGACTCACAACTATCCACAATTCGTGACCTCCAAGTAGCTGGGTTACAGGATGACGTCACCATCCCAGTCATTTTGCCAGTAAAGAATAAAATAGACAGTATAGTTTGTAGAAATTTCAAAATCACTAAATCTCTAAACTCTCTATCTTTGGTTTCTAATTTCTCTATATTTGGTGTATTTTATTTTTATGAAATGTCCATCAAGTTACTGATCTTGGAGGGATTTTTCTGAATTGGTTCCTCCTTTTTGCACGTCTATTTAAGGATATTCCGAGTTTATTCATTGATGACTACACAATGATGTTCGTATTACAATCTTATTCATGTAACATTGGCATTGAACTTGTACAAATTTGAAAATTGATAAGAACACTTAATTTCTAAAAACATTTAATACATGGCGGAGAGAAAAAGACACGTGTGATATTCCGATCAACTCTTTCGTCATGCTGAATGCTACTTCATTCAGCTGTCAACCCTGTGCTTGATATCGTCATATGTTGTTTATAAACGAATTTCGTTTCACAAACATTCAAAAGTGTCATATGTAACACCTATAACGAAACATCTTTTGAAAAGCATTACAGGTTATAAGAGGCAACTTTATTTTTTCTTTTTAGAACCAAAAACATTCTTATATATTTTATATGTATTAGTATATAATAGCGGACGTAATCCATGGTTAAGACCAAATTTAGGAATACTACAAGTGCTCACATTCGTAAACACATACTCAAGAACTTAGTATTTGACCCCAATGATCGTTTTTTGCCAGTAAAGAAAAAAATTTTAAATATTTCAAAATCACTATCACTAATCCTTATTTTTCTCTATCTCTCTTTACCGGTATTCTAAACACAGTACTTGTATTTGGGGCTATTTATTTATGAAGTTAATATTTCCCATATTAATGCTTTTTAGATATTGATATTTAATTCATTGTTGAGTCTATTGTAAAAAATCATATTTACATGTTATGGCAGCAAATGCATACTCTTTTCCAAATTATCATTGAATACAAATTTTTTTTACAATGTTGATAAATATAAATGTTTAGATAAACATTTTTATAAAAGCATTTCAGTGTCACAGCAAATACTCTTTCCATGTTAATTTATAAACTAATTTTTTTTATAATATTTTTTATAAAATTGTCATTTTAATCATTATTATTTAAACTCTTGTACATCTCCACTATTTATTTTTTTATATTTTTTATTTAACAATTTAAGGTCATATACTCTTGACTAATCATGTATATCTCAGAAACCATTTTACATAGACCAAAGATTAAATTTACCAAATTGTTTTTGAGCTAATTCTTTTGGAGCTAAGAAACCCCGTTTTTATATCTGAAAAACTATCGGTTTTAACCATAGTAATACATTTTATTACACCTATTAATGACACCTATTAATAACATATCAGAGTTATAATTAAATATCAGAGTATAAATAACTTAGTTGTTTTGCGTCTGGGAACCTTAAAATGAAAAAAATTGTTCCTTATTCTTGGCACTACCACTAGGGTGAAGAAAATAGCTCAATTCTATAGCATATTCACTAAAACAGGCAAATTCAAGGATGATATAATTTATTATGCATTAAATAAACAGAAAAAATCAACGAAAGTCCCCAAAAATCGCTTGAGAAATTTAAAAGTGAAGTCTCTTTCCAGAAGGTAAGAAGCGAACTTAAATATTTACCTTTTAGAAGCTTTTAGGGAGCTCTCAGCAGGCAATTGCATTTTAGCAATATTATTTGCTCTTAGCATTTTCAGACATGGTGGTAAAATAAAGCTATATTACTAGAGTTGATAGCAAATATTTTATGAATAACATTTTTAAGGGGGTTTGGTATCTCTTATATTAGTAATGCTAACGTAATTTACTTTTTCTCAATTACCAAAGCAACGATGAAAATGAAACTTTTGTAGGTTATTTAGGACATCTTTTGTAACACCTAAACCCTTTAGAATTAAATTATTTTTTTATTTATAAAATTTATGGCTAACTAAATCAAATCCTATACTAACAATTACTAATACATGCAATGAACCAGGGAAATTTTCAAGGGTTTAATTTGAACAGTCATTGAGAAAAAGTACATTATAAGTAAAAATAGCATTGAAAAAGCGAATTTGAATTTACATAAGATGTTACTCAATACAATTCTAAAGCATAAGAAGATCCTCATTTAATGTTATTTCACAAGTCATACATAAACATCCCATGTTTTGTTTGATTAGGGGACCAAATTTTTTCGGAAAAGTTTTTTAATGACTCATAAGGTCATCCAGAGCTTAAATTTGTAAAAAGCAGTTTGTTTATTTAGATTTTCCCTCAACCAAATGGCCTCCAACTCTAGAAATATACATTGAAAAGCAGGAAAGAAATGTTTGGTTTTGAATCGTCCGTTTTTCCGATGTATTGAACTCTTGAAATTAGGGTATCCTCTCTTTTACTAAGACAAAATGTAAATTTCGTATGTTGTTTTTCTTTAAAAGTTCCTTGGCGTGGTTTTGTATTTGAAATACCTCACAAGACTTACACAGTTGTCTCAAAATACGTTTGATGTAGTTTTATATGAAGAGATTCTGACTGTTCTATGAATTTAAAAATCAAACTCTAGACTAAATGAGGTACATTTGGCTTGTATGATATAGTTTTTGGAAGAGGATATAAATTTCGAATTAGGTTTGTATTTCCTACTAAAAATAGTTCCATTATGAAGTATACTGTTGAAAAGTTTCAAATAGAATATCTTAAAAACAAAATATAAACAAAATATTTTCATTTACTGAAACAAAATTGGACGTCTCATAAAATGCCTCTTTTGGGATTCCAGCTATATACAAAGGTTTCAGTTAAAGGTTTCAATCTATGGAGTTTCAAATATATACAATAATTATTAAAGTCAAAAAACGATGTAATTAAACAGCGAGTACAAGGAAAAATTTACAACAAAGACACTTAACCATAATATGTATGTGTCACTTACTTATTAAAGAATATAGGTAACATGAAAAAAATAAAACTACTTTTTTTCAAATGAATGATTGTTCTTTAAACATTAAATTTAAATCAAAGTCCAATTACTGCTTCAACGCATTGGGTTCAAAGATTTTCTATACCAATGTGGTTCTATAAAACTCAACTCCTATATTAAAAGTATGGCATGAATTCAATGGCATTAAAAGGAGTCGGTTAAAGTAAGTGTTTTCTCACGAAGCGCAGAAAATATTTATGGCCAGGTGAATTACATTCTTGCTAACACCTCCACCGTTTCATCTCCTTCTTTGAATTTTTAATAAAACTTTTAAATATATTTTCGAGCAAAATTTATGTGAGGACTACTTTTGTATTCTTCCGGTTGTTTAACTTCCCGATAGTATAAAATTAGAGTGTAATATATTACTTAATTCATTTTTACCGTTCAACATAGTTTAAATGCTGTTCGAAACTGTGACAGGGTCACGGTTTTTAGACTTTTTAGGTTAGTTTATAGTTAATAGTTTTGTTTTAGTATGTTTTAATTTTGTACAAATAGTACATCCACAAGCACGTATGTTTGTAAATAGCTACCACAAGCGATATACTGTTGACCTTAGGGTTAGCCTTGCTTAGTCTGACACTTCTTCAAGGGTAGTTAGGTTTAGTTTAAATAGTCTGGGAGAATTACATTCGGGGTCAGTCGGTGTAGGGGAGTTGACTCTGGGGAACAGCAGAGTTCCCCTGGGCAGCAACCTTTGGGTGAGTGTTTGGTTGACACGGTTTTATTAGAGTAAAGATTTTGTTTCATTTCGGGGATTAACGTCATAAAAAATGGATTTACATTTCTATTATTTGAGGGATTGTTTTGCGTTTTATATATAAGGGGTAGTATATTTATTGGTTTATACATTTTGAATATCGCTTATGGTAGCTGGATATGCCCCAGGGAATAGTTATACTTATATATGTTTTGGGAGTCTTTAATTTTGTGAATTGTAATATTAAGATTTGTTAGAGTAGAAATAAACTGTGAATCAGTCTATCAGTCACATCGAACATATTCATTTTTCCATAGAGCTACGTCCGCATTGTATTCGAGCGGGGGTCTTTTGGTTAGTATATATGTATCGTTAGTGTGACTGGGACAGTGGCAACGTCCTGTAATCCAGCTACTTGAGGGCATGAATTATGGATAGTTCTCTTGTGTGGGTTATCGTTCACACAATTGAATACTACGTTAATCCGCAAAGACCATCCTCATAATTAGACCAATCCGTAATTCAGAGGTCGTGGTTCGGATTCCAGGTTAAACTGTAGGTCCCTTAGATATGCAATTGACTGTTGGGCTATTAATTAACAGTCCTGTCTAAAGAACATGTCAGCCTTAGTCAATAACAAGACAATATCTCACCACAATCATCTTATAGTAATCCTCATTCATACTTGGCTTCAAATACCTACGTTGTAGTATGGTTGCCATTTCAATGATCTAATCTAATCTGCAAAGTAATAAAAACAGATTTCTAAACCAACCCCCAAAATGAGGAATTTTTGAGGTAGTAAAAATTTACAGAAAACCCCATTGAGTGACATTTAATTAAAGTCTTATTTCAAAAGAATAGTAAGTATGGAAACTGAAAGCTACCTTAACCCAGATAATCAATTCAGTGAAATATATTTTTAACGAATGGTTTAGAAAGGTTATCACTACTCGTATATATAAGGGAATTCATTGAAGATGCAGGTCTGCTGATAGAGCCATCTAATAACCCTTTTATAAGGTTTGAAATACCCCTTATTGGGTTTACCAAAATAAATATATTTTGTTTTGTTACATAACACAGACAGTCAGCCGAGTGAATGTAGGTCGTACGTTGCTCGATGACATGCGCCTGTCTAAACATGATGAATCCTCTACTAATGGACCTTTTTACCGCTTCTCCTAGTACAATTTATCTTAGTTACGTTTTATCTTCCTGATGTGAAATCAATAGACAACAGAACTGTGGAGAACATGGCTACCTTTCCTGGTTAAAAAATATGGACATGTTTTAGCGAATTCCTGTGGGCAATATAGTCGTTGTTTGTGGGGCCTTTTTACTTTGCCTTGTTATAAATACAGTATATTGTATTATTTTCGTCAGAATTTTCAAATTTAAGTTGACAGTGGATATATTTTGATGTATTTCTAGCATAATTTCTTTACTAAAGGCCTTAAAATGTGAAAAATACAAATTTCTCAAAATGTGCTCTTACAATTTTTATTGAAATTTTATGGTTAATAGTTATTGAGGTCCCAAATAATACTACACGACGCGTATAATAACAGTGAAGATAATAGGTCAAAATGTATTGACTTTTAATTCTATATCTACACATCCATTGTGAACTTGAAAATGGTCACTAAGTTTTTTTTATGTTTGCACCTAAAAATTCTTGTAACACATATTGGTTTACCATGTATGTATTTTTAAAAATATAATCATTAGTTAGTTTGCTTTGGTGATTACAATGTTTATCGTGTGAAGAGAGAGTGATAAAATTTTAATCCAGAATTCTATTTTTTTTAAATATAGTACAACATTTTTGTAATTTGTTTCACATTAAAAGAGGTATTTACTTATAGTATTTTATACTAAACACAATCTCAAAAATTTATTAACACTATCTATAACATCACAAAGTACCACCTGTTAAGTAATATTGGGAAATGATAATGAATAACGTAATATATTCTTCTTCCCGAACTGTCAAAATCTAATGTAAACGGATGTTGACATGAGAACATGCAAACATTGAAACTAAGGACGGTGTCTACAGCTCTTTCATCTTCTTCCCGAACTGTCAAACTTTAGTGTTCAAAACTGTTGAAATTCAACTAATTTTATGTTTTTAAGAGTTTAAGATCTACCTTTATGTAAAATTTCAATCCGGTCGGTTCAGTTTTTTCACGTTTACTTGCCACAAAAAATGTTTGTATTTACTTTCCTGTGAGAAGTAGGTTATATTATTGATATGTATTAAGGGAATGTTTTCAGTTCATCTAAACAGCTGTTCTTATTATTTTACTCGTATATTAAAAATTCAATACAATAGCTTGGTAGTTTCTATGGAAACCTGTTACAGGTTTTCCCCATAGGTTTGCCCCATAGCTGAGACATATCCATGTCAAAACATACAGAAACCACCTCTTCTTTATAATATTAATAGATAAC
Organism: Nephotettix cincticeps; assembly: GCA_023375725.1. Lineage (NCBI taxonomy): Eukaryota > Metazoa > Arthropoda > Insecta > Hemiptera > Cicadellidae > Nephotettix > Nephotettix cincticeps. The sequence continues at coordinate 5,882,942 of CM041785.1, forward strand.
TATAACTGTATAAAGTTCTTCCACATAATTTTAGGGCCGATTCCGAAGGTCATTTAGGGCCAAAATACTATTTCGGGGTTCTAGGGTTAAGTAAACAATTTTTTTAACGTTTGGAAATACAATAATTGTATAAAACAATTTGAATATCGCCTTTGAAACCGGTTTAAAAAGTAAATAAATTAGTATTTAGAATTATTAGTCTACAACTAGTAGTTCCAGAGGAAATCCAAATAGTTTTCTGTGGTAAATACAGGAGGTCGTTTAAGGGCGTTTAACGTTATTCTTATGGAGGTAGTTAACAAATCTATTTGTTCCTTGATGCTCATGAATCATGTTATGTAGTTCACAATGACACGAGCAAAAAGGTTCGCTATTACCACGTGGGAGGTCTCCTATTTTTCCAAGTAATGGTGAGAGATTGTCTGAAAGAAACTTGATAGCTATTTTTCTAACAATAATGCAACAGTTTATTACGTTTATGAATTATTAAGTTTATTTTTAAAATGAAAAAGTAGATCTCAGCACACTGACACCTTTTATTACATGTATGCCTCTTCAGAGGCGCTACTATGTGCCGAGGTACATGGCAAATGGAGATGATTATTTCATCCCATTACATGGATTAAAGGGTTCAGAGGTGTAATGTCATTTAGAAGAATAGCTCCAGAGGGATATTTAACGCTGTAATGTTGGCATTACTTTCCATGTCAGGACATGCGAGCTTGTCGTAATTAATGGTATTTACCCCAAAAAGGAACATCTTTACTAAGCGACATGTAATTAGGAGGTTTCTTTCACGTTTGTGGGAATGTACCAACATAAAGATAGGTATAGTAGTGTATTTTTTTAATTATAAAAAAATATAAACGAATATTTCTATTCTACAGTTTATTTTGTATACGATTACCTATCCTATCTTATAATACTATACCTTAATATTTTATGTAATTCACAATTGGGTGAGAAAATGCTAGGTTGTCACGGTGCAAGTAACAATGAAAGGCAAGAAAGCCTTTCAGCTATCCAATTAAAATATTTCCTTTTCACCTTGGTACACCTCTTAATCTTGTTCGGAAATAGCAAAAAATGTTTTAATGATATTTAATGATATTACAAGTAAAGGAAAATTATAGTAATTTCTCATGTATTCAGCATAAGATGTTCAACTTATTTATGCTATTGTTTAGTTAAAACTGATTTTTTTAAATTTCTAAAAATTTTAGAAATTTTAGAAAATCCAAATTTTATCTAAATTAGTTAGTATCTAAATTTTAGTATTTAATACTAACTAGACCATCCTTCTGTAAATGATATAAAATCGAAACTGTTTTTTTATACCGAGATAGTTTTTCTTGTATCAACGCAAGAGAAATTTGTTCATTGGTTTAGAGAGAAAATTTACCCAAAATCTTTTTGGGAAAGTGGTCCAAACCAAAATGGACATGCTGACATTTGAACCCGTGACCGGTTGCACGAAAATCCGAGACGCTAACCACTACACTTGGAAGTTATAAATTCCCCTTTAACCTGTCTGTAAATTATCAATATTAATTTCATTTTTAAATTATATTGTTTATTTTTTTATCATTCACAATTCAACTCCATTTAATGTTTTTGTCGAATAAGACCAGCTTTCCTGGAAATAACCATGGTATTTATTACCTCAATTTATTAGGCTACTAGGAATGCATAGAATACTCAGACCGGATACATAGAACAGTGATCCTAACTCTTCAACATCTGCAATCGAATAGACTAATTTGTACACTGCTTTCAAGAACTTTATTTCGCGTATAACTAAAACTGATGACAAAGTTAAACTAAGCATTCTACTTATATATTTATCGCCTTCAATTTTTACTATAAATAAAGAATGCAAATCTTATTCAGATGCAATAGACATATTAAATACAACTAATATCAAATCTAGAAAGGAATATTTGCTCAAAATCAGTTAGCAACAAGATTTCAACCCCCAATGAAACCTTTTATTAATATTTTAGGGTTTTGCAACAACTAAGCCATAATTTTAAAGCTGTTTCAGCGTAAGACATTAGAGACGCTTTTATTAGGGGATTACATTCTTAAGAGTCAAGTAGACATTTATTAGGGAACAGTTCTCTCGCTCTAAAACAAGCCTATGTCCAAGCTTTGGCTCTTGAGATGGCTGAAACTCATTCTGATTCTTGTAGTAACAAAGAGTGTAAGATGATTGTGGCGCGATCTTATAGTCTTCTTACTGACTAAGGCTGACATGTTCCTTAGACGTGACTGTTAATTAATAGCTCAACAGCCGATGGCAACAACTAAGGGACCTACAGTTTAACGTGTAATCCGAACCACGTCGTCTGAATTACGAACTGGTCTAATTATGAGGATGGTCTTTGCGGATTAACGTAGTATTCAATAGTGCGGACGTTAATCCACACAAGAGAACACTACACCCACCGACCATCGCTCACAACTATCCACAATTCGTGACCTCCAAGTAGCTGGATTACAGGTTGACGTCACCGTCCCTAAAAGGAACTAACAATACTGTTCATAGATAGAAGGGCGTGAGTTTAATAATTTATCGGCCGATGTGCGAGATGTTCCGTGAGGTTCCAGGCAGTCGCGTGCTCCGAGAGCATTACCTGTGTTGACCGATGGTAACTTCCCTATACTTACCTGGTCAGTGAAATATTTAATGAGCAAGCAGCAAGAAGCGGCTCCCACAAGGTTCAAGAACCCTCGGTTTATTTTGGTATTTAAGAAGCTCTGGAGTAAGTATAATAGAAAAAGAACAAGTTAACTCATGTTACTACATGTTCTGGGGGGTGCTGTTAGTGATTTTAAAATAGAAAATATGTAACAGGTTTCCATATAAACTACCAAGGCCATTTTAATGAAACTATATAAATATGTTTTTGTAATGCTCAATTATTAATTTTTAGTTATTACTTTTCGTGCAGAAGCCGAACTCTTATCTCAATATTTGTATTGTTTGTGACGCTCAACATTTTACACCGTCTGAAAAAAACGAAAATGATAACAATGAAATTATTATACATCCCTATATACCAGAGAATTTTTGAGGCTTAGTGCGTAATTGAAAAGAAATTAACGACATTTTAAAACTTAATACTGATATTCTTTTTTGCTTCAAATGCATAACAGGTAAATCAAGTCTTTGATTTTAAAGGATTAAGTACCTGTGACATTTGCTCGTATAATAAAGACATTTATTATAAAAATTAATTAGAAAAATTAAAACACATTTATCACTCAATGAAAACATTTATGTGGATGGAACTCGCGGCCTATAGTTCTTGAGGCCGACACGCTACAACTCGGCTACGGCGTTAGTCAATTGAGCGATGCCGTTTAACGTCTTTTAGCCTAAGCCGATCATTTACTGTTTAATTGTCCATACTGTTATTATTAGCCTGTTATCAACTGATTTTGTTATAAACGGAATGAGGATTGAAAAGCAAAAGAGAAATTTAATTTACATCAATTAATTGGTTTGTTACAGTGGCTTCAAGCAATACAACGAATACGTTTTCTATCAAAACACGGAAGATTTTGGAAATACTTTTTTCTGATTTTATCTCGCACAGCTATGTTATCCTTAAGTTTTTACAAATTGTTTAGTAACCTGATAATTTTGCATTTATTTAATTCATAAAATAAATATTAATGCATAACCTCTATATTGTTCTTTGCCGTCTTCAATCAAGAACTGTCAAACGGTTATAAACAGCTGTTTTGGTTTGTATTGTTTACATTTTATTCTCCATAAGCGTAATGTTAAATTTTTAGATTTTAAACTTAATACAGTAGTTACGAATCACATTAGATATCTAGATTATTTTTAGAAATTAGTATTTCCAATTTTACATGTCTGGGGTTTTCGAGTGTTATTATATATACAAATGTGTAAAGTTTATAGAAATCAAACAGTTGTTGACATTGATTTTTTCAATATAAAAGAATAAGAACAGCTGTTTAGATGAATTGAAAACATCCCCTTTAGACATATCCATGATATAGCCTATTTCCCACAGGGAAGTAAGTACTAACATTTTTATTTTATTTATAGATTCAACTTACATTAGATCAAAACAAACCTATGAATAATAATATGAAAATTACTATTAGACACCCTATTTTTATAGGATTAAATCTTTTATGAATATCTTCTGTTAAGACATTTTTTGTGACGCTTATTAAGTATTATGACTATTACGTAAAAGGTTTTTTTTCAAAACTAAAATTAAGAAATGAATTCATTTTTTAAGAGTATCACTAAACAACCCTACACAACGTACAGATTTTACCATAAAAAGTAAACTTTTGTATAAAGTAATAGATTAGTGAGTAATACAAATATCCAATTAATTGTTATGATAAAAGTGTACTTTAAATAAAGTCGTCGAATTAATAATTTCAGTGATTTTTTTATTATTACATAAACGGGGCAGTTTCTAAGAACATCTATCGACGAATAGAAGACCAAACCAATTTCATTTGAAAGATACATTTTTGACATGGATATGTCTTAACTCTGGGAGGGGTGTTGATGATTTTTAAGATGAAAATGTGTAAAAGGTTTCCATAGAAACAACCAGAGCTATTGAATTGAATTTTTTATATGAAAGAAGAACAGCTGTTTAGATAAACTGAAAACATTCCCTTTAAACAAATCCATGATCTAACCTGTTTCCCACAGGGAAGTAAATACAAACATTTTTTTCTAAATTCCTCGAACTAAATTACAAACAAAAAAGACATTTCATCTTTAATTCTGGCAAAGAATTCTACCCTAATAACCTTAACATTTAAAATATATAAATTTAAAAAATTACATTTTAATTGAACCTGTGTAATTTTTAAAAGAGAAAGATGGACACATTATGTTATATAGTTTTCCGTTTAATTGTTTGAAGGTTCACAGTTAAATGTATAAAGTCTTGTCAACTAAGTTTTGAAGGTATAAAATCGTGTGAAAATCCGTGTACAAGTACAGTAAACGATAATGATGTACAAATGCGCCTTCAGTAAGGCTAATGCTATCCAAACACACTATATTGTGCACATATAGTAAACTGACAGAACAAACAAACAAAGTAAAGATTGTCACGTCATCTCAAAATGTCTTTGTTTGGCTTAAGTTTTGAGGCATCGTAGCAAAGTGTACTCATATTTTTAGTATTACATGTAATTTCACTATAGTATAGTAAACAAATGAAATTTTTATACTACGAGTTTAATTTTGTTGATAAAATAACGAAATAAAAAAAATTAAAACTAATAAATAACAATCAAGATAGTGCATTGAAATGGTTAAACTTATACATTACCTATTTTATAATTTTAGAGCACAACCTCTAATAAAATGATTTTCAAACTTTTAAGATAGCTCACTTCTGTCAATAATGAAAATAAAAGCACTGATAAAACTACAAAGCTGGATGAAGACACTAATCACAGAGTACAGGACAGGTGTAACAACTCACGAGATTGCATACCCTCAGGGAATGTTATCGTTGTAGTGTTGGCAATACATTTTCCTCAACGAGAAACACGCCAACATTAATGATTTCCCTACACTTGAAGGGGATTTGATGAAAGATAACCTAAATGTGTTCCTAAAAACTTTTATCCTTAAGAAATATGTCATTATTTCCTTTGAATTTAAACTAATATATCACATGGTGGAAAAAAACAATACTTATTTGAAATTACTATCGAAAAAGATTACTCAATTGTTGAAAATAAATAAAATACGTTTATATAATGCATGCTGTATTTGTGTACAAAATATTATATGAAACGTCTTTTACCGGTTTTTTTGTAGATAATAAACCAGTAAAATAATTAATTTACGATAATCTATAAGCTTGTACAGGTTTGAACAAAAATTAACGAATATTAATATTAGTTTGGTTGTAAAAACAAATAAAAAGTCTCTATGAATATATAAAAATTGTTACTAAACTGCGATTTTAATGTTTATATCCGATAAATGTGTAGTTTTCGAATCAGAAAAAAAGGCAAACCAAAAATAGTTTAGTAGTGTCAAATTTTAGTCTTCAGAAAACCACAGTGTCACAGTCGCAGATGAAAGCTAAGTGGAAGGGATGTATGAGTTTCACTTTCGCAGGGTTCGGTAATCTAAGCCCAAAGAGCCTCCTCTAGGGCGGCAAAATCGATTACTGGGTCGGCTTTGCTGTGATACGCATGAGAGAGGAGCTTTACAATCTCAGTTGTTATTCTTATTCATGGCCATGCTAATCTCATCAGTCAGATTAGCATCAACTTTTATATATACTGATTAATTTATTTTCAAAAGTTTTCGATACTGTAAATATGGATAGCTCGTCATGGAATCAAAAATACTGGATAAACTATTGCGTCCTAAAATATTGATATTTCGATTCTTTCGAAAACTAATTTGATCTTCATAAATCCCGTTCTACGCTATCGTCTTAGAGTTGCATTTTCTTGCACAAGAGTACAAGTAATCCATAGTTTAGTAGTTTAGAATTTACTAGCAGTCAGGTTAGTATTTTCACTGTTTTATTTACTTCTCTGTCTAAAAAGAATGTTTTCAGTTCATATAAACAGCTCTTCTTATTGACTGGAACGGTGGCGACGTTCTGTAATCCAGCTACTTGGAGGTCACACATTGTGGATAATTATGAGCGATGGTCGGTGGATGTAGTGTTCTCTTGTGTGGATTAACGTCCGCACTATTGAATACTACGTTAATCCGCAATAACCATCCTCCTAATTAGACAAATTCGTAATTCAGAGGCATTGGTTTGGACCAGAAGTTAAACTGTATGTCTCTTAGATATGTCATTAACTGTTGAGCTATTAATTAACAGTCCTGTCTAAGGAACATGTCAGCCTTAGTCAGCAACAAGACTACAAGATCGCACCACAATCATCTTACACTCAATCCTCATTCATACTTAAAAACCCCCTACCTTGTGGTATAGTTGCCATTTCAATAATCTAATCTTATAACCAAACTATGTCGTCACTAAATGACGTCACTGTTTCAAATTTTGGTCTCGAAAATTGCCAACCTCTACCCAGAGCTAAGACATATCTATGTTAAAAACCATCGAGCCCTGTCTAAATAAGGACAAATTTCTGTGAATTTCAATTACAAACACTTTATAAATTTTCACTTAATTTATTTTGTAACAATGGAGTTACACCGTGATTTAAACAAAATTCAAGTACACAACCAAGTATAAAAGGCTTCTTGGCTTCAACTTCTATTTACCTCAGTGAATAAAAGAATTTCCCTCTCTTACATTGCAGTTATTGAATAAGAATTGGTTCGAGAGATTTACCGGCTTACTTCATTTCAACATAATTTCGGGAACAAAATGCACATGCAATCTTCTTACAGAGGATCAAAACCATTTTATGGTTTTCTAATAAGAGAAATTTATAAAACAAATCATAACCACTATATTGACTGGGACGGTGGTGACGTCCTGTAATCCAACTACTTGGAGGTCACGAATTGTGGATAGTTGTAAGCGATGGTCAGTGGGTGTAGTGTTCTCTTGTGTGGATTAACGTCCGCACAATTGTATACAACGTTAATCCGCAGAGAAATCCTCATAATTAGACCAATTCGTAATTCAGAGGCCGTGGTTCGAATTTGGTTAAACTACAGGTCCCTTTGTTGCCATCGGCTGTTAGGCTATTAACAGTCCTGTCTAAGGAAAATGTCAGCCTTAGTCAGTAACAAGACTACAAGATCGCACCACAATCATCGTACACCCATTTCTCATTTTTACTTGGCTTAAAATACTTAACTGGATAGGTTGTCATTTCGAAAATCTAATCTATACAGTTTTTTTAATTAAATTGCATATCTAACTAATAAAATCATCTAAAATAAATCTTCTATATAAGACTTCTAGACCTCATGTTTAGTAATCTATTCATAGAGATACTGCTTTAATGGATGGTACCGATTACTAAGTTTTTTCACGTTATAATTTAATAAAATGTATTATTTTATGAAACAAATATCAAGACATGATTAATTGTTTTAAAAAAGCATAGTGTAAACACTGTGTTTGAAGATATTTCAATAAGTTTAATGTATAATCAAAACTATTTAAGTTATGAATTTGTGGTGAAATTTAAATATATAACTGTACATAGATGCAAAAGAACTAAATAGAATATTTTTGTCTGTTTTCCAATTCTTCTAATAAGCGATGATGATTACATGTATAAATTTACCAGAATAAATCAATTTTAAGGGAAAATAGTATAAATATAAAATATGGTATGAAGTAGAATAAAACAAGGACTTTATTTATAGTTCCCTTGTATTTGTACACTCTATATTATGATATTTGGTATTAAATTTAAGTTTTTAAATCTACTAAAATATTTTGAAATGATTGAAAAAAATACTAAATGTATACAAACTTTTGAGTTACAAATATATTATGATGATATTGAGAATCACAATACAAAAACATATAGCTTAACTAACTTCTAAAAAAATTACAAACTTTACTAATAATATTTCATTATTTACACTACTTCTCTTCATATTTTTAATTACATTCATAACTTTACAGAGACAATGTTTGATGCTAGAATTAAATATTAACGAAACGAATTAAGAATTTTTTATTAGAGAGTTTGAAAATGTTATTTTGTGTACAATAGTATCTCTTGGAATACGAATTCAACGTCTACAAAAGATAAAAAATTATCGACCAAAAATAAAAATATAACGCATAAATTCACTTCAATGACAAAACGGGTTATGGCTGGCTGGAGCATGTTCTGCTAGAGAGACGTCAGTTAAATCCAATAGTCTTCTTCTGCTCTTCTCGACTCAAAAGCACGAATCTGATTTGCCGAGTCTTTACAGAGATATCGATACAGCTGGAAAGTGAGATATTAAATTGCTTCTGAATCTCAATGTGACGAGCCTATTAGAACGATCTCTTACAAAACAGTTGTGATGAGCTGAACCTAAACTGCCTACCAAATACTTTTAATAAAGCTAATAAATTATTCTTTAATGTAAGTAAAATTTTTATTTATAATGTAAACAAGAGAGATAAACCGAAATGTAAGATTCTAAATATATCTATAATTTTTTTTAACTTTTAAAATTACGTAAATATAATAGATTTAAAAAATTACAATTCCTACAAAAAAGCAACAGATAATAGATTATGTCAAGTAACACAAAATAAAGCAACACAAAAACTACCCAATTAACAACACACTAACCATAAAAAATCTTTCATTGACAGTTTCTCCCAAAATCCTTACATTAAATATTTCAAAAATGTTACACTCACATAAACCATAAATCTTTCAATCACATAAAAAGACGAATTTTCACTCAAATTTACTCTAAATCTTACAATTTCATAATCTTTTCAATTCTCCACGAAAACAATTACTATAACACTACTAATACGTTCAAAAAACATAATTATTGTTACAAAAGGTTAACAAATAATTCAATATAGGTTAATGTGTGTGTGTAAGTATGTAAAAAGTTACATAATTTAGTCAAAGTTTTGGGAAAATTATTGTTGAAGACGCTATCACCATTGAAGTAATTCTTGGTCAATACTACGTTTTTTTCAGTTGTTATTTTTATTTTATTTTATTTATTTTGTGTATTTCTACGCCAGTGGCATTTTTAACGTTTTGATGGGGAACGGTCCAAACCCCGGTCTTGTTACTACCTAACGTCGACCTGTTGTTAGGAAGCATCATTAATTAGTAGCCCAATGACAAATGGCGACTGGGTCCAGATTCGACCCTTGCGGGATTCGATCCGGCGACCTTCAGTTTTGAAGGCGGGTATTATAACCACTACACCACCCAGCCAGTTAAAAAAATCTTCCACTTCTCTTTTTAAACTAAGTTTAGTTTTCTATATTATGAATAGTTATGACTTATCATAGTTACGTTTATTACAGTGACAAACAATGAACTGCTATAATTTATTTCTGTACGTGTATTTTTGAATACTTACCGTATTTTACATGGCTTGGCCTGGGCTCTAGGGAATGTTGGCGACCCAAAAGTTTAACGAAATTGATGTCGTATGTTTATGAAAACAGCTGTTTGGAACTGAGATCATTCTCTTTATACACATCCAAGATCTAAACTTTTTCCACGGGATGAAAATACTGTACATTTTTTCTTTTATAAACATACTTTTGCGATACATTATTGCATATTGTTTTTTAATTTACACAAATATACGAATCGTCACTTTAAGTGGTATTCTTAGCTGCATTTATTTAATAGTAGCTATGTAGAAAAACCACAGTACTGAAAGAACAGGAACTAATGTTTCCATTTTAACTTATTAGCTACGCGAAATGAATCTTTAACTGTATTAATAAGGAATGCTTAGTTGATAACTAACTTCAAACTTTTGTTAGGTCATCAACTGGTAGTTCTCAATTTTTCCTAACCATCCAATCTTTAATCGAAGTTTAATATGTGGGGTAGAATTTGTACGTGGGAAATATTGTTTTAATTACCGGGGAGTGATTTGATTGATTGTATATATAAAATATGATATTTTCTGCTGTAATCTAAGAAGTATTAAAAATGATTAATCTCACATTATATGGTTTAACTTCTTTCGTTAGGAAAAACAAAAAAAATCCAACACTACATTATAAAAAATCAACTAACGTCAAAATAAATCCTAAAACATCGTCTAATAAGTTCAATTAATATTTATTATTCTATAAAATTTTTGTTTTTAAGGATAAACTGATTGTTTACTACAAGTTTACAAACTGTTAAACCCGTATACCTTTATAGAATAGTTAAATTTTAAGATTAAAACTCCTGATTGAACATTTTATTTAGTAAAGATGCATTTTAAGTACAGACTTTACTATTTAAATACTATTAACATACATAATTATGGCACAAGTTCAATCAATTGGGCTGTATTCTGTAGCAAATTTAATGTTTATATGTTTTTATTCAATTACATTGAAAACATTACAGAGAAACATAACATATTCATTTGGTACAGAAAAGAGGCCAGAACGCACAATAACGAATTGGTGACAAACAAAACTTCGATTCTACCAGCTGGAACTTTGTTGTTGAAGCCTCGTAACGACGTGACATTAGCCAGTGACGCTGATAGCAAAGTTGCGTGACGTTACATTTATTCGCAAATAAAAAATATCAGCTGTTTTCATCCTCAAGTCATTACAAGTAAGAGTCGAAAAAGCTATCACGTCATCATTTGACTGGGACGGTGGCGACGTCCTGTAATCCAGCTACTTGGAGGTCACGAATTGTGGATAGTTGTAAGAGATGGTCGGTGGATGTAACGTTCTCTTGTGTGGATTAACGTCCGCACTATTGAGTACTACGTAAATCCACAAAGACCATCCTCATAATTAGACCAATTCGTAATTCAGAGGCCGTGGTTCGGATTCCACGTTAAACTGTAGGTCCATTAGTTGCCATCGGCTGTTGGGCTATTAATTAACAGTCCTGTCTAAGGAACATGTCAGCCTTAGTCAGTAACAAGACTACAAGATCGCGCCACTATCATCCCACGATCATCTCTCATTCATACTTGGCTTAAAATACCTACCTGGGTAGGTCGCCATTTCAGTTAAAAAGTATAAAGTATAAAAAGTATATGTTTCTTAGTGTAGATTACGCTTTTTCAAGTCAAATAAGTAATATTATACTAAAATGAATGACAAATGATCTTCAAAAACCTTTGAAGTTTATAAAAACTCTTTCCTGTAGTGAGACGTAAGACAACACCAAGCGGGGGAGCGCGCTGGTCTAGGGGTAGAGCGCGGGGCTTTGGTGCCCAAGGTCCCGGGTTCAAATCCCGCCAATCACCAATGGCTTTTCACTATGTGATAATGTCGCAACCCACACAGGGGTGCGCAAAAAGCCGCCACGGCTGAAGTGCCTTGGGAGTAATCCGCCCCTTTCAATAAAAAAAAACACCAATCGGTCAAATTCTACAACAATGCATCATGGGATTGTTTATTTGTAGTTTATGTCTTTCCCGCGCAATAGCAGCACTAAATAGATACAAAATCGCTGTATTCCATATTACCCAACTATTCCAAAACACCCTCCGCTCCTCTACACTGAAGGACGTGCCTATCATCTTCTGGAGCCTCACAATCCTCCCACATGTATCATCTACCATCTAGATGTTCTAGATGGTAGATGATAGACAAACCACCACTTATAGCCCAAATTGGACTTCATCAACATAACATGAATGTACGACAGGGTTGTGGTAAAACATTTATATTCAAACTCCTGTTTGACCTGATATTAAAAACACAGCATGGCTTCCCAAACTACAAAAACTATTAACGGCGTCAGCCATCATTTGCATTTTTACGGGTATGTTAAATGTGCGTGGGGGTTGTTGGACCTCCGCTGGAGATTTTATCTGCGACGTTAAGATATATATGCCGTGTTATTATGTACCCATTACTTGGTGCTATATTTACACGTTTTAGAAGGAATAATTATGGTGGATTTTACGAAATGTGTTTTTAATTTATCACTTTATGGTCTAACCTTTCACAAGTTTAGTTAAATATGTTTTTAACGTATTTCTCAACTCAGACAGTACTAAATTGTATGAAAATGTTTACTTATCTTTAGTTTACTTTAATGGAGTTTTTAAATTTAAATCTATTATTATTATCGTACTTTTAACCTAAATAGGATTTTGTTAAGGTGCATCTAAATTATGATTTGTGATATTTTAGACAAATCCATATATTATATTTCAAAATTACACTGCAAATACCACAGGATTTCAAAAACATAGGATTATTCAGAATGATATTGATTTTTATTTACACAAAAACGGTAAAGGTTAGAATCTCTGTTTTTGAATCACTAACCAAAAGATATTTCTAAACTTTTGTTGTGTATTTTTTACTATTCACACATACACCATTTTCCTTTTGAATATATTTTCGGGTTTCCAGTCAATCCTAAAACAATATATCAAACTTTTTGTGACGTTAGAAAACTTATGTAAAACTAAAATAATCATTAAACATTAGAAGGCTTATTCTTATCTAAAATTTAAAAAGTAATTAATTACAAATTTAAACTATCTCAACAAATTAAATTTTCTAGTAAAACTTTTAATCTTAGCGAAAAAGTGTCCATTTTTAATTTGAGAAAACGCTCTCATTATATCTAAGCTGAGATACAAATTCATAAATACATACATAAATTCAGGAAAAAAGAGATGGAAAGAAGCTAACTTTACAAAGTAACTTTTACGGCTAAAATATTTATACACAAACTTTCGATCTGAATATATATTCAGAGAAAAGCTTAAGGTGGAAGTTCTAACTGTTCTGTATTAAATGTGACATGAAAAATATAAATTTAATATGCACATTCACAAAAGACTACGAAATAAAAAGGTATAACCGTATTTACAGTATATTAGATTAGATTAGATTATTGAAATGGAGACCACACCACAAGGTAGGTATTTTAAGCCAATTTCCTACGCTTTGCTTTAAATGAAATACAAATCATTGCGTGGCAAAGTAAATAAGCAAGCAGTGTAAATAAATTCTTGAAATGAAACTGGAATCTTTTAAGGGAGCTCTATAGAAGCTCTTAGCTTAGGATTAGCTGGTAAATGCTTTACTTTGTGGTCGACTTCCAAAGGAAGTAAGGTTCTCTGAAGAAGTTATTTGAAGCAGTGCTTGGCAATTCAGGACTGTATACTTCCTAAACTCAAAACACCTGATTTTGATCATTCTACATAATAGAAACCGATCAAAACTTAAATCCGCTTACTGTAACCAATGATATCATGTCTCTTGATTTTTTATATTTAAAAATGAATATTATAAGTATCTGAGTTCAATGGCTATTGTAAATTTAATATTGACCTTCCAAGTGGCGATCTATACGCCCGTGTCGAAAGCAAGGAAAAATCATTATTAGCGTCCATTTAAATAGATGATACATTTGGCGATGTATAGTCAGTGACTACCGTCACGGTGCTGCCATCTGTGAGCTAATACATGAACAAATGTCTTGTGGAGTTCACTGTTGTGCCGCTAGAGTATGCTTTTTATAGCCAAATAAGCGCTTTCTCAGACGTTGTTCCTTTAATGTATTGGACTAAACGCATGACGAGTACTACGGTAAATAGATTGGAAGGATGTGGGTTCGAATCCTGACCATGAGCAATCCAAATTTGGCTTTCAGTTGTGTGGTACAATAGAGGAGGGCCCACCTTAAATAAACGGTGACCGGCTTGGGTGGATGTTGACGGCATTTGTAGACATTACGTAATAGTGCAACTAAAAACTTTTAAAGGAGCTCTATAGAAGTTTTTATTTTAGGATTAGCTGGTAAATGCTCTACTTTGCGGTCGCATTCCATAGAAGGAAAGTTTCACGGAACAGGTTATTTGAAGCAGTGCTCAGCGATTCAGGGCTGTACACTTAAACTCAAACTACATCAATTTGATCATTCTACTTCATAGAAACTGTTTGATCAAAACTTAAACTTACTGTAACTGATATTATGTGTTGTCTCCGGAAGGGTTATTTTTACAGTCTCACACTTATACTTATACGTATATGGAGAAAGAATTGCTTTCCTTAAATTTTTCGAACTTGAGTTGAGAGTGGATATATCCGTTTTGGGGTTCCGTGGGTCCAGAAAAGTGGATTTCGACGTGATGTCCGTCTGTCTATGTGTGTATGGATGCGTAAAGAGCCACAGTCTACTCCGTTAGTAGATTATTTAAAAAACTTTGTATGTATATATTCACCCGTTTTTCCTTTTTTTTTGTTTTTGAATTTTTTATTTTTAAGGGTATTTAACCTCTAAAACCCCTTAAAAATGTGAAGAATCCAAATTTTTTTGAAAACGGCGCTTGTGATTTTGATTAAAGTATAGCATTTTATAGTGCATAGAGTACTAAGTAATATGATACCGTCCGAATGTCTGTAAATATGTCAATTCAAAATGTATGGGCTTTTATAAGTAAAAAATCGATTTGTTTTCCACAGCTTTTCGCAAAACAATAAACGTAAGGTATAATTTAACTACCACTATTGAACCAGCTTAAAAAAAACTAAATAAATTAATATTTTGAATGATTTGTCTTCGACTAATGTTTCCAGAGAAAAGTTAAATTTACTATCCATAGTAAACGTTGTACGCTGTCCGAGGGCGCCCAATGTTATTCTTATTGGGAATATTTAAAAAATCTTCCTTTTATTTCCATGAATCCAACCGTTTTACACGAATCTTGATATACAGTGTACGGTCACATCACCCATATTCAAAAAGTTTGGTATTATAGAGAGGAGGTTTTATGGCCCCCTAAAAATCTACAATTTTTTAAACGTGTTTTCTTTAAAGACTTTATTGAACGTTGTCGTTTTAAATTATTTTAGGGATAAAGTTTGTGTCAGTCAACTGATACCGATTATCTATATTTTTAAAAGAAACATTATAACCATTTGAGTTCAAATGTTATTGTATTATTGTATTGTATTATTAAAACACATCCGTTGTAGCTTTATATATTCACATTTTTGGCCTTAAATAAGTAAGAATATATTATTTTTCCACACTACATCCATGAATAACCAGATTAATTTTTTTTGCACCAAGTGACGTTTTTTTCTTTCCTGTTTACGTAATTCATTAACGTTATTTTTAAGAAAATTATTCCTCACCAAAATATTTTTGCGATAACGTTATCACATTATGTGCTATAAAACATACCGCGTTAACTATAATTATTATTTACGGAAATAATAAAATAAAATGTGAACATAAATAATGAAACACATGTACAACCTCACTTTACAAAGAACTAAATAATTAAAGCTTGATTACACCACTTCACGGAATTCTAGAGGTAATGTATTCTAGACTCGGGAACAATTAAACTTTATACTGGGATTATGAGATTTGGACTTTATTGTTCCCTTAAACTTTGTTCATCCCTGTATTTCGTTTTTAAATTAAGCTCCATTAGCTTAATTTTCATACTGCGGTTTTTATAAATTGCGTATTTATTCTACGTTGAACAGGTTAATGCATATACTAGCAGTAAGCCCATCCTTTGTACGGGTTATAGGATTCAGTTGAAAAAGGATTATCATACCAAAATATAAACCTGAAATCCTAAACAAATCAGTACAAAAAATAAATCAATACCCAGCTTTATTATTTAGCATTACTCGATAGTTATACCATTATTGTATTTAGTTATACGTTAAAATAAAACTTTTTAAATATGGTATGATTTCGAAATAGGTTTAAAATCAATAATTAATATTGATTTGACAGCAGTTTGTTTTTATTTCTATTAGATTTTTAAACTACAAAGACAACTAATTATTACCAGTAGGTTATTCATTGATAATTGAAGGCAAAATGCGACTAATATTGCGGTTTTTAAATGTCCGTGATTTACTTTTCAAGGGTGGTGAACAATTTTTCAAGCATTGAAACCCCTTTTCTGGAATATAGAGAATGCATGAAATAAGTTTCAGTGTTATCAGTTCTCCCATTTTTTCGGAGGAGACGGCGTAAAATGCCTCCTGGAGCGTCATAGACAGACAGTCACAAAGACTTGTTCGGCTTCTCTACGCACGAAACGTAAGAATAACAAAAAATGAATAAATCTGAGCAATTTACAGACAAAACCACGTTACGTTTTTGTTTTGAGGTGCCCAGAGGCCAAAAACATTACTCGTTCAAAATGTTTACAACCCCTCTCCCACTCCCGCGATAATGTATTTTTTGCAATGGGACCCTACACTGAGAAACAAAGAGGAAACTGATTTTTTTAAATATTCTCTATAGAAATAACATTGGACGCTCTCGTACGTCCAGTACGAACGCAGTATGAAAACGTACTGCGTTTACCATGGACGTAAAATTCAACTTTTCCCCGGAAGTGTCGGTTGTAGACTGATGATTCACAGTATATTTTTTAAGCTGGTTTTAACGATGATAGACATATTTTTTTTATAAAATATTATTTTACCTAAAAATCGAAAAGTGATTTTTACCATGTAAAATCCCATTACTTTTGAACCATTAGTTCTACAGACACTATATTTCATATTATGTGGTATCTTAATACCTATAAGTCGTGAAATAGTGGATTTAACTTTTAACATTTTTTTAAGAGTTTTTACCGGTAAAATACTCTTACAAATTTAAACCTCAAAGACGTAAAAATTGGCCTGAAGATATAGCTAAAGAGTATCGGAAATCAGTGTGGTTTTGGGACACATACGGACAGACAGACAAATAAATATCAGTCCGAAAACCACTTTTTTGAATTCAGGGATCCTCAAAACGGATATATCAACTCTCAACTCAAATTCGAACACGTTGACGAAAACAATACTTTCTCGATATACTACATTTAAGGAGAGAAAGTTTTGTTGTTTAAAACGATAGAACTTAAATTAATATAGCTTTAAATTTTTACTTCCAACGTATTTTCGATTAGCATTTTTAATAACTTAATTTTAAAGACCGACTTCAAAGCTTAAACGAAAACTTTTTAACTACAAATTATAGTTCGTAAAATGGGTTTTTTGTGTCGTAATTTGTTAAGTTGAATTAGACAATTCAGACCTGTGATAAGAGAAGAGGTTTGTTAACATAATTTGTAATTATGTTACCTTATTACAATCAGAAGTTTAAACATCCATTCATTTCTAAGCTCTAAATTTTAGTCAAGTAACAAAACCCCAAACTAATTAAATTTTAAATCCTACCTTTATAACAGAATTAGGGGGAGGATTCTGTGAGTCGCGAAGACACAAACACCATCACACGACAGCGGAAGTTCCGGTCGATCACTCGGCATGCTGCCAGCCCGGCGTCGCGTCCACTACTGAATCCATACACGCTGCTACCAACCATGTCGCCACCACCGTCAGGGGTGCTAACCTAACTGCTATCAGCACTAAATATCCCTACAAAGGCGAATTGATTCCCTGGCTGCCTGTTTAGCCAAGTAAAACAGAGTTCTAGCATGCCATTATTACTTTGAATTGTTCTCTTTGACAAAGAGTTAAATAAAGCGTTCCAGAGTAATTTTCATTTCTTTTCATCAAAATCCTTACATTTTTCAGTTTACGAAATTGGAATATCTGGTGAGTTATATAAAGCATTCTTTTTCGGTGTTTCATATTGGTGTTAAAAATTAATTTTTAATTATAATTAATAATTCAGTGAATTATATTAATAACAAGTTTCCAATTGTATTTAATAAAATTTTCTTAATTATTTAAGTCATTTTCTCTTTAGTTATATTTTTTATCATCTACTAATGTGACGATATTGTTACCTGATACATTCCATATACAACCAATTATTGTGAAACATTCGTATTTTATTACATCGTAGCTTCTTATTGGTTAATCGTTGAAACCGTAATGTGTTTTCTGTTTCTCGTGTTGTACAAAGATTTGGTAAATTATTCATGGTACGTAGAACAGGATATATATATAGAGATTACTAAGTCATAACTTTAAGCTACACAAACAATGGCTTAAAGAGTGTTTTAAGATTGTTTTTATCAATCTTACAAATCACAGTATATTTTAAAATTTAAACAACGAAGTTTCCAGCGCATCAAAAATCCCAGGTGGAAGAAAAACTGCAACATTTCATTACAAACTAGGAATGTCGGTCGTTATATGAATCACTTGTATTTCCCAGCTGGCTCGAAACGGAGACACGCCTTCATTTCAAAGAGAGCAACACTAATACAGTGTTCGTATTGCGTCAGAAAATGGAAGGCATTTGATAAAACAGGTCCTTCGAACGTTGTATTATTCTTATGAAAAGCAATCTACTACAAACTAAACCACGCATAAAATCAAATTTCATTTTTTAATGTTAATAAACTGGTCCAAACATGTTTGTATGTATTTCCCTGTGGGAAAGGTTAGATCATGGATATGTGTGAAAGGAATGTTTTCAGTTCATCTAAACAGCTGTTCTTATTACAAATTTTGGTCATTTTAATTGGTAACACCCTTTTCCCCAGAGCTAAGACATATCCATGTTAAAAATATATTAAATTAAATGTTGATAAATGTTCTGAGGAAGTTATCAGAAAGCCGATTTGAAAATATGCCAATTAATATTATTTATTGAATAGCAACAAGCCCGTCTCTTGTACTAGCTGTATGTTCAACGTAAAATTACTTCTAGCTGTGAGGGAACGCAATCCCGTCAATACTCAAATTTCAATTCAGAATCAATTCTAGAAAATGTATGAGAAATTAGTATTATTATTAAAATTAGAACACTTTGCTATACAGTTTCAGCTTTAAGGTTCAAATCTTATTTCCAGTCAAATAAAAAAAAGTAATCAAACCCATTTCGTGTAAAAGGGTCATTATTCTTATTTTAAGATTTTGAAGGTGAATATGAGTGAATACTGATGTGATGGATTATTGATATGGATATGTCTTAGCTCTGGAGGGGTGTTGGTGATTTTTAAGATGGAAAATATGTAACAGGTTCCCATAGAAACTACCAGAGCTATTGTATTTAATTTTAATATAAAAGAATAAGAACAGCTGTTTAGATGAACTGAAAAAAATCCCCTTAGCCATAACCATGATCTAACCTATTTCCCACAGGGAACTAAACACAAACATTATTTTACTTTGTTACTGACAAAATCAGCTGATTCATTTGCCCGGATTATTCAAATTAATATCACAAAGATCAAAAGCGACTGGGTCAAGTATCTTGTCGAACCATCAGTAAAATATGTCAAGAGGTAGCTCTAGACCGAACGGGTGATTATGAATCTGATACTACAGGGTGTAACTGAAATGCACCGACAAACTTTAGGATATTTATTCTGAGGTCAAAACAAACCAAAAATGTCCTGTGAACATATGTCCTATCTCGCTCCGTTTTCCGTCTTTTCCCCAGAGCTAAGACATATCCAGGTTAAAAATATATTAAATTAAATGTTGATAAATGTTCTGAGGAAGTTATCAGAAAGCCGATTTGAAAATATGCCAATTAATATTATTTATTGAATAGCAACAAGCCCGTCTCTTGTACTAGCTGTATGTTCAACGTAAAATTACTTCTAGCTGTGAGGGAACGCAATCCCGTCAATACTCAAATTTCAATTCAGAATCAATTCTAGAAAATGTATGAGAAATTAGTATTATTATTATAATTAGAACACTTTGCTATACAGTTTCAGCTTTAAGGTTCAAATATTATTTCCAGGCAAATAAAAAAAGTAATTAAACCCTTTAGGTGTAAAGGGTCATTATTCTTATTTTAATATTTTAAAGGTAAATATGAGTGAATACTGATGTGATGGATTATTGATATGGATATGTCTTAGCTCTGGGGGGGGTGTTAATGATTTTTAAGATGGAAAATATGTAACAGGTTCCCATAGAAACTAATAGAGCTATTGTATTTAATTTTAATATAAAAAAATAAGAACAGCTGTTTAGATGAACTGAAAAAAATGCCCTTTAGCCATAACCATGATCTAACCTATTTCCCACAGGGAACTAAACACAAACATTATTTTACTTTGTTACTGACAAAATCAGCTGATTCATTTGCCCGGATTATTCAAATTAATATCACAAAGATCAAAAGCGACTGGGTCAAGTATCGTGTCGAGCCATTAGTAAAATATGTCAAGAGGTAGCTCTAGATCGAACGGGTGATTATGAATCGGATACTACAGGGTGTAACTGAAATGCACCGACAAACTTTAGGATATTTATTCTGAGGTCAAAACAAACCAAAAATGTCCTGTAAACATATGTCCTATCTCGCTCCGTTTTCCGTCTGTCCGTGTGAATGTGTTTTTACGGAACTTCCTATAAATCTGGATCCACTTAAGGTACCAACTTTAAATTTGTTATTTTATGAGTACAAACAGGACCTATTTTTTACATAGTATCAAATTTCTACTTGGTACCATTTCAAAATGGGGACCTTTACAAATTTTGCAAGTTTAATAATTCAAAAACCATGTAATTTACAAAAGTAAACTTAAAGACAAAATATAAAGAATTCAATTTCCCTTAAAATGTTAAATTTTAATAGGATTATAACACTAATAACAATGAAAATTCAATTTTAGTAATGTTACTACTTACCCAGATTACCCATTAAAACACAAATCGACAGTTGTAGCTTTAGAAAAACGTATTTTCTTCGTTATTTCTGTTATGACTCTATTAAAAGTCTTTTTTCATTCTTTCATTTTCTTACGTCTTTCCATGGGTTTTGAGTTATTTAGCTTTGAAAATTTTTAATGGTTGCCATTTTGAAATGGTACAAAGTAGAAATTCGATACTATGTAAAAAGTAGGTCCTATTAGTACTCATACACTTAGATTTCACTTACACCCTGTATAATTAGTGAACCGCAGCCACTTACTATATTCAAACATTAATATACTCAAAATAAATTAAAGTTTATGAATTAAAATGCATGTTTAGAGTCGAAGAAAAAGTTATTTAAAACCTTGCAAGGAAACTTCGTCTGTATTACGATCTACCCCTCTGTAAAGTGGTCTACCTGGGGAAAAGTTCCTGCTGAGAAACAAAATTACACAACACTCTTGAATCTTTGAAATTCGCTTTAGCGTTTGGTATAGCGCGTTGATGTGCAAGGAGTCGTTGTCAGTGCACTACCATGTATTAGTGTAGCGTGTAGTGTGTACCATGTACTAGGGAAGAAGCTATTACCGTAGGTCTCATGGTAAGACTTAAGCCTGGGACCATGTTTTTTTTGTCTTTAGGTGCCCAGAGGCCAAAAACATTAGTCGTTTTGTGAGTGTGTATGTGTGTGCCTGGATGTGTTTCTCCTTTTGCTGTTTTCAGAAATAGGATGATTATTTTTGAATCAATGAATTATTAAATGAAATTTTGATAAACTTTAAAGAATATGATTGTTTTATTATAGATTGTCTTTTTTATTTTACAGTCTAACATGAAAAGATTTTAATTTTAATTCATTGTTATTTTTAAGAATTTTCTTTTTTCAGTGAAATACAACACTTAATATTTATTTTCCTGAAAAATTAGAAAAAATAATAAACAAAACAGGCTTGCACTAGCATTTTCATCAAATAATCGCATCTTTTTGTTGATTTCCCGAAACTTGATTTTTTTAACTTCAATGACACAAAACTCAACATGAAAATTTTACATTGCATTTACAATGCTATAAACTAGTTCGTATCATGAGTATTTTTAAAAATATGTATATTTATTGATTTATAAAATATTTTTGGTGAAAAAATTAAAACTTTCTGGAAGCTTTTTTTACAAAAAAATATAAAGTTTTTTGTTGAATTACAAATATAAACATCTAAAAAAGACCCAATCTTTAAATTATATTGTTAAGGCTCAATCACTTTCCAAAACTGAGTTATGTGTCTTTAAGTTAACATTAGCTTCTTAAGGAAGTCGGACTACCCTTTAGGGAGAAAGTATGTGTCAGTCCACTGACACCGTTTATTTAACAGAACATTACGAGTGTATGTAAATAGTTTCACAACTACGGTTCTCGGTTGAGATCTTGGTAATCAAAGTTGGACAAGGAAGCAGTGGTCGACCAGGTAGCTGGAACTGACTACTGTCAGGAACAGTTCTCTGGGAACTACTCGCGGTCAAGTTAACCGCTCCTTAAACTTTAGACTACTCAGGTAACGGACCCTTAAGGGTGTTAAACCCCGGAAACAGTATTTCTAAAAACGCGTCACTGCCCGTGGCGTGTAATCTAAACCCTCGGTTTGTTTCCAGTATGTAAATTTGTACGTAGCCGGCCCGATGCGATTTATGCTATCGTATTTTGACATGGATATGTCTTAGATCTGGGGGGAGGGGTGTTAGTGATTTTTGTAACAGGTTTCCATAGAAACTACCAGAACTATTATTTTATTGGATTTTAAATATAAAAGAATAAGAACATCTGTTTTTATAAACTTAAAACATTTCCTTTAGACATATCCATGACCTGACCTATTTCCCACAGGGAAGTAAATACAAACATTTATTTTGACATGGATATGTCTTAGCTCTGAGGGGTGTTGGTGAGCTTTAAGATCGAAAACATGTAACAGGTTTCACAGAAACTAATAGGGCTATTGTATTGAATTTCTAATATAAACTAATAAGAACAGCTGTTTAGATTAATTGAAAACATTCCCTTTAGACATATCCACGATATAACCTATGTCCCACAGGGAAGTAAATACAAACGTTTTTGTCCCACATTCTCATCCCAGAACATTTTGAACTAGTCGATCAACCGGAACTATTTTGCACATTACTTCAGGCTAGACCTAGTGGGTTGCGACATTATCACATAACGAAAATCTATTGGTGATAGGCGGTATTTGAACCCAGGACCTTGGGCACCTAAGTCTGCCCCTAGCGCTCCCACTGTTATCGTGTAGAGTGTACTCGCTTCGCTCGCCAGGGGCTCCGCCCCCAGGCCCCCTTGTAGTTGTCGGCAAAATCACTTGTCGTAATCACCTACCACAATGGAAACTCAAACACGTATAAGGTTAAGTAAAAAATTGTAGACGATAAAGCTAGTTTTCAAAAAATTTAACACTCTCTAAAAATGGAATCATACGGTGCTCGCCGTTTTTAAAGAAATGGGCATAAAAAGTAAATTTTCATAAAATGTAACGCTATTTAAGGTTAGAAAAATCAAGATACGAGAAAAAGTCATATGACCAAAGTTGACTCAAAAAATCTGTGGCATATTCTACCATCAGTATAGAGTGTATTTAAATAGTAATAATATTTTTATTGTCATCAAAACAAACAATTGTCATTAGCAATGTTTAAAGAACAAACTATTTGGTTCAAACTAACTATTGAAATAAGAATATTACAGACATGTTAAACTAGTTTAATCTGTTTAACCCCAAATTGAATGCATACAAATACCGGGTGTCCCACGAAGAGGTCCCTATTTTAGAGTTGGTGTGACGGACGTGTGGATCGTGCTACGGACCTGGGACTCAACAGTCCTAACATACACATGTGCAAAAGAAATACCCCCGAGTATCAGTTAATTCTGACACATTAGGTAAAAATGATGGGATATTAGATAAATAGTACCTTCATGTCATAGGAATATTCATGTCAGCCTTAGTCAGTAACAAGACTACAAGATCGCGCCACAATCATCCTACACTCATTTCTCATTCATACTTGGCTTAAAATACCTACCTGGGTAGGTCGCTATTTCAAAAGGTAATCTTAAACACGCTAAATGCAAAGCTCATACACTGGAATATAATTATACATTATCTCAAATGTTGTTTCACAGAAATTTATTTGGTCTATCAAAACTCGATGGAAATAATCGACTATATTACTATGCATAACATTTTTAGGTTTACTTTTGCTCTTAAACTTTTCCAAGAATATTTAAAACTAATTATGATATATATTTGCAAAGGGATTATCGAAAGTGCTCTTTAGACTTCCTTTTAATTTTTTAAATAACAAAAATAAGTTTTAGATAGTTTTTATATTTACGGAAATTCCAGGTTTCTTGTAAAATTGAGTTTAAAATATAAAAAAATAGCATTGCAATTACGGAGAGTTGAATGTAAACATATTAAATTGAAACATCTGTTTGTAAACAATGCAGATAGTCTTCGTGACTGTTTGTTGATTGAAGATGGCAAACATTGTGTCTGTGTAAGAAGTGATTGAAAACTTCAAATTTTATATTTATAAGTCTATATCTATTTACGTAAACAGTTTAACGTTTAGCATTATTTTTAATTCTTAATTAAAATATTGAAATATTGATATTAGTTTTTCTGTCGTTGGAACTATTTTTTTTAAACCCCTTTATGTATTTCACTGAGAAACGCTCGGTCACCAAATACTGAGTATTTTAATAGATTAATCATAAATATAAAACATACCTAATTTATTAGTATACAAATCGAGTTTTCCATCAAAAAATTAGCGAATTCCAATCCATAATCCTCACAAATCTAAAACCAGAAAATGTAGTATATCTGTAGTCCTTTAAGTTTGTGTAATTAATTTAGCATATACGAATTAAAATGTGATTGAATTATTGACTGAGAGATTTGATTGAGATGGAAAACACGAGCAATAATATTTCCTATCCAAAGGGTGTTATTTTATCAGTTCATCTCCAAGAACAATATTGTTTTCATGGGACTTATTTTAAGATATTTCTCTTGCCTGAAGGTTTTGTAATTTTCTATCCAACGCTTTTTATCATATATCTTAAATTGAAAATGTTCCAAACTTTAACAAAATATTGGGTTTACGATCTTGTCATGTAACTTAATTAAATGTTATTCAAAAATTAATATCAATACAAGGTGTATGTTTTGAATTCTTGATGATAAATCAATAGGCAAGTTTATTAACATATACAGTATCAGGATCCTATAGCTACTTATTTTCAATGATCCTTAACTTTTCATAGAGTACTTTTTTAAATAATTAAAACAATACTATGCTAAAACACATTAAAAAATTATTGCATTTCATGGATATGTCTAAAGGAAATGTTTTCAGTTCCCTAAACAGCTGTACTTACTAACCATATGACGTCCATATGGCATCACTGTTTCAAATTTTGGTCTCGCAAATTTCCAATCCCCCCAGAGCTAAGACGTATATATGAGTGTTTGATATATGATCAATGTGATCATGTAAACATACGAATTAATGTTAGTCGAGTCAAATATTTGAGGGGATATTGATTCGAATATTAAATAAACAGGTAAAACTAAATCGCTTTAGTTGGTAGCATTGGAACAGAATCCGATCCGGCCTAGTCAAATAGAGGGAATAGCGTTCTGGTCTGATTTGGGACAAACAAAGGATCCATCACTTTCAATCATTCCAGATTGACTCATTGAAACGTCAGTTAATATTAATTTTTCACTCGCTTTGCGATTAAATTTTGTTCCGGAATCCATTTTGTTTATTGGTGTTAATTTCTTTTATATTTAAAGGTCTTTAAAAACTGTTTTCGTATATTGATAACGTTTTTATATTGATAAATTAAATATATACTTCCAGATATCTTAGACACAATGTAGTGGTAAAATATTTTGAATGATTTATGTAATCCACAATTTAGATTACTACTAGGTTGCTTCAGCACATCAGCTGTTTGGCCCTTTGCGTACCCCCTGTTGCTGAGAGTCTTATTTTCCTTCCAGACGTTAAGGCCTGAAAAGCTGCCATAATCTCCCGATCAACTCCTCCCAGGGAAGGTGACTGCCCCTCTCCATGGTGCCAAAAGTAGCAACCCTTATTTCAAAAGCCCAGTGCAGTCATACATCAGATGATCAGCAGTCTCCTCGGACTGCCCACACCTTCTGCAGACTGGGTCTCCAGTGAGGAATTCTTTTTGTAATTCCATTGAAGCAAGATGTTTCCTCATGTGTCCATGTCCCGTGGTGAGGCCTACAATGAGTCTGAGTTCTGACCTACCAAACCGTAGAAGATCCTCTGCGATCCTCGAAGAGCGAGAGCTGAGGGACAATTTACTCCATCTCAGGAGGAGAAGCTCCACCCATCTTCTGTGGTGACACTCACATGCCCACGTGTTGATCTCTCAATCCACATCTAGAGACACCGCAAATGGATTCGTCCGCAAATAGGATAAATAAGAATTTAATAAAAAACACTATCATTAACTGTAAGAGTTTGAGTTTGTACATTACAGCATACATTGCATACAATACATTGCTTGTAATTATAATATTTTTGGTTATTTCTATGTTTTATGACCCCAAAAAGCTGAAATGGATCTTATCTCAAGTATTGTCTATCCGTCTGTAACGCAAAACAAGGCATTTATTTGTGTTCGTCTTCTTCATGATAAACTAGAGAAGACACAGTCATGAAACTTATTTTCCTTGTTCTAAACCGTTTTGAGAAGGTTTTTGTCTACTTTAAACTGACCCACGCATTATAAAAATAAAATAATTAGCTCTCAGAAGCCTAGTTTTAAGCTTCACTAGGCAAACAGGGTGCATATCTCAGTAATTTTACATTCGATTATTTTGAATTTTAACATTTTTAAATAGTAAAACCTTAATTTAGACCAAAATGTCCACGTGATGAAATGTTTAATTCTAAAATAACTTTAAAAGGTTGATTGTTTACAAATTATTAAGAATATAAAGCCATATTAAATTTAATTCCATTTTCAATGAAATCAAAGCTATGTAAATCAGTCAATAAATAATGAAGATTGAATACTTTTACCAATAATATGTGTGTACAAGTACAACGGTACCAGCTGCAACAATGACCCCTTCTTGGTGCCAAACAAGCGGAGGTACAATGAGAGTTGTTGGTTTATTTTACCATGATAATAGTCTTAATGGAAAGAAATATCCACCATCTATCAAAAATCAATATTATTTTGTTTACATAACTGATTTTAAACTGATTTTAAAATCCTACTATATTAAAATGTTACCTTGACGTACGGATACTAACATAATAATACAAATTTAATCCAATTTACCTAATTGAAAAATATATATACTTATACTATTTAACTAAGCTTATAATTTATTTATTATTTTGTGCTGTGTTTAAGATTTCAGGTTTAAGTTTTGTCGTTATAGTAATTTTTTTCCTTAACACAGAATTACAACTAGTGAAACTACATACAGGCTATGTTAATGTTGTACTATTTTTCTTATAATCTGCATTAGAGACATTTCCTCAAAATTAATTTTAAATCATGTGATTTATTAAATTATGGTAGGTACAGAATTTTCAACCAATTTCAATCTGGAAGCTTAAAACTGTGAGTCAAATAATTAATTGTTTTGTGAGTACCTTAGGGAAGGTAAATTGATATGCAACGTAATTATATGTTAAACAACTGGAGTCGATAAAAACTATTTTTAGTCATATAATTTTTACTTAAAACTTAAATGGAATTTTTGACATGGATATGTCTTAGTTCTGGGGGGGGGTGTTGGCGATGTTTAAGATGGAAAATAAGTAACAGATTTCCGTAGAAACCATCAGAGCTATTGCATTGAATTTCTAACTGAAAAGAATAAGAACAGCTGTTTAGATGAAGTGAAAACATTACCTTTAGACATATCCATGATCTAACCTATTTACCACAGGGACGTAAATATAAACATTTTTGACATGGATATGTCTTAGCTCTGGGGAGGGTGTTGACGATTTTTAAGATGGAAAACATGTAACTGGTTTCCATAGAAACTACCAGAGCTGTTGTATTGAAGTTTTAATATAAATGAATAAGATCAGCTGTTTAGGTGAACTAAAACCATTCCCTTTAGACATATCCATGATCCTATCTCCCACAGGGAAGTAAATACAAACATTTTACTATAGAATTTTCCAATCCAATAACTATATTAAATTTTTTATTCGGTAAAAACGATAGTTAAAAACCTACTTTGTACTTATAAAAACCAAAGCTTTAGTATAGAGTTCAAATGAGATTTGAAACCTATTTCGTCAGCTTATAGAGATTGAAATACCAATAATCTATTAATATAATTAGGCTACATAAAATGCATTTCTAACCAAGTCAAAATGAATCCTCAGAAACGTTCCAAACCGTAATACGTTATTTTTATCAGAAATATATATTTTCTCCGATGGAGTGAAGTAGTATCCAAAATATTATGCAAGACTTTCATCGATGCTAAGGGAAGCACATGCAAATTTCAAGTTACAAAAGCCGATTTGACGCCTGGTGATTTATAGGTAGGAGTTAAGTGCTGAACGCAGTTCATGTTTTATGGATAGATCGGCCCCGTTCCCGCAAGAAGCTCCGCGAAATGTTGCTAGCTTTGTGTTTTGAACTCATGGTGTGAGGTTTTGACCAGTGTATAGAATATGGCTAGAATATGGAATATGGCACTGAAGGATATGGCGTCGTGGGAAATATTTAGAATACTGAAGGGCATGACTTTATGGTAAGTATATACAATAACTAAATGGCATGGCGTCATTGCAAGTGTATAGAAGAACTGAAGGATATGGCGTCGTGGAAAATGTTTAGAATACTTAAGGGCATGACTTTATGGGAAGTGTTTACAATAACTAAATGGTATGAGGTCGTTGCTAGTATACAGAATAGCTGAATGGCATGCCGTCTTGGAAAACGTATAGAATAACAGAACTTTAAGGGAATGACGTCTCAGAAAATGTATAGAATAACTTGAGGGTATTACGTTATGGCAAGTGTATAAAATAACTAAGGGGCATATCTTCTTTGTAAGAGTATAGAATAGCTGAAGGGCATGACGTTGTGGAAAATGTATGGAATAACCTTTTTGGCAAGTGTATACGATAACTATAGGCCATGACGTCACTGCAAGTGTATAGAATAACTGAAGAGTGTGACGTTTTGCCAAATTTATAGAATAACCGAGGGGTATGACTTCATGACAAGCGTATAGTACAACTGAAGGGTATGCCATCGTGGTAGGTGAATGGAATAATAATGGATAGGTAATAATAATGATCTAAACAAAATTTTTAACAAAAATGTTCGTAGATTAAGATAATAATGACTTAAAAAAACTTTCAAAAGCAAGATCTCTAACACATAACTATCTCAAAGCAGTCTTTATTTTACACTTTCCCCTACCTTTAAGAAAGTGTAAATAGGAAGTATTGTTTTCTACCAAAGGTTTGAGTTTTCAGTGGATCCATTTTAGGGTGCCCTAGACACAAAAAAGTATTTTTTCGTTTACCTTTTAGTGAAAGGAATTATGTGTCGGTCCACTGATCCCGTTTATTTTACTTTTTACTTACTGTTTATTTGGTTTATCTTAAACACTAAAACAATTTCTCATAGTACACTCTGTAAAGTAAATCTAAGCTTCTCAAAATCAACCAAGTTTCCAAGTCTGCAGAGTAAGTTGCGTAATCAAAATACTGGGAAAAATATTTTTAAACTTGTTTCTCAGCTTACGAAGAATTATTCTTTTGATTATTGTTTTATGACCAGTTAAAATGTTTTTTATCACTTAACCCTCCAAGTGCCTCTTTATTTTTTCATTTTTATGCAACTCTTTTTAAAATACTAGGTATGAACAAAAACACAAAACATGCCCCCCTTATAACCACTAACCATAATAGCAAAACAGGTGTCTACTAAAATCCCAATTTAGCCTACGAATGCCGTCAACTTCCACCCAAGCCAGTCACCGTTTATTTAGGATAGGCCCTCCACTCCACTATACCACATATTTGTAAGCCTAATTGGGATTGCTAATGGTTGGGATTTGAACCTTCGTCCTTCGAAATGGCTTCAACCTTGGTACACGCCAGCACAGTTACATGTATTAGTTCGCAGATGGCAGCAGAGTGACGTTAATTATTGACTTTGATAGCGCTATACAATTGCACCTGGCTGATATCTCACAGTGAGATGTAAGCACTTTGAGGGTTAATTTCCTAGCTAAGGTTTTCACTGCAAAAAATTGTATTAACATTACAAAACTGCATTGGCATTCAGAAAATACATATAGAAACTACGTTAGTTGCCAAGCTTTGCTGGAAAATAAATTTCATCAGCAATAATATGATATTTATGGTTTCAATTTCTCCATTTAGTGACTGCAATATCAAAATTCCAAATTAAATAATTACTTTCTCATTACATACTTTTTCATTTTCTACCAAATTTACTTTTCACGTTTTAATGCAATTTCAATGAAATTTAAAAACCTACGCCAGATTGATAAAATGCATTGAATAGGGTCATCATTAAACGCTTATGAAATACCTATTTGTAAAAAAGGATTTTATTAAATGTATTCAAATAACTTGGATATAAACGTTTTGAAAGAGAGCTACATTTAAAAAAATCCCCTCTAAAATTTATTTTTGCTATCCTCATGGGTGTTTTGGATGACTAATTAAATTAGTTTAAGTGATCAATTGAATTTCTTATTTTCTTAAACGTATGTATTAGCTATTTTTGTGTATTTTTCTGTACTTAATACCTGTACTAAATTCTGGCACTATTTTAAAAGTAAACATAACAATATTTCTAGTTGACAAATCCAACAAGACAAGTTGACAAGTTTACAAATCCTTTATAACCCTCAGGTAATTGTCTTGGTTTTAGGTTCATCGATTGCAAAATAGATAAGTAATTCAAAGTTTCTATTTACTTTTTAATAAAAAACATAAATAATTAAAGAAATTTTATATATTAAAACAGTAACAATTTTTAGTTTTAAAACAGGGTACTTTTATTTATCTATCACTCCATACCTTTCAAATAATGGATTACATTGAACCTACGATTGGTAATATCAAATTATTTCTTTATTTGATAATTGAAAACACAATCTAGGATAATATTTGTGATTTGTGGTGGTAAGTTTGTTTTTGTCTTGTCCATCTTATTCCAGAGGGAATGCTTGAAGATTTGGGTCAAGCAAAACTGGAACAAGCTCTTTGATACAGTGGGTAATGTTCTCCCAGGTTTGGGTCAAGCAAAACTGGAACCAGCTCTTTGATACAGTGGGTAATGTTCTCCCAGGTTTGGGTTAAGCAAAACTGGAACCAGCTCTTTGATACAGTGGGTAATGTTCTCCCAGGTTTGGGTTAAGCAAAACTGGAACCAGCTCTTTGATACAGTGGGTAATGTTCTTCCAGATTTGGGCCTAGCAAACTGGACCAAACCCTTTGAAACAGTGGGTAATGTTCTCCCAGATTCTGCAATGAAATCATTCCTTTTCTCTCTCTCCTTTATAATTTTATAAAAAGTAATACTGTGGTATAATAAACATATACGTATATTTGTGAGATCGTAATAAGAAGGGATATACGTTTGATTTTAATTTCACATTGCTAATTAATATTTATAAGGTAATATTTCGTCAGGGAAACCTGGTTTCTCCACATGTTGACTTCTCCCACGAGGAAGTTTTGCAATTTTTTATAATATTATTTTTTTGTTACTTTGTAATTTAATATTTTGTTATTGTCACATTTGATGTAATATATTATTATTTTATTATTGTTATGATTCTTACATAGAATTATTTTTCATTGTTTTATAAAGTTGATTGGGAACTGACATGAAATTTTGAAAATTTAGATGAGTTTTGTTTCAAGTAATTAATTATTGTTTACTTTTTAACTACTGCCATCTACATTACATTGAAATTTTTAGTTTGGATTGAAATTAAGTATATTATTAAGTTAATGTTTTAGTAACAGTACAACATTTTTAGAAAAGTCTTCTAGATAAAATATCTGAAACGAATGTTTCAGTGTAGCAAAAAGTATTAAGATTGAAGCGTCAGAGTTAAGATTACATTTTGGCAAAAGTGCTCGAATAATTCAAGGGAAACCTAAAGTTTGCAACTTTGTTACCGAACTTATAATTGCTTGTACGTCATTTCCTTTTTTATTTTTAACATCTTTCCTTGTATACAGTCTAATTAATGAACTCAGCACTACCAAATAGACTAGATCAAGTAATTGAATCACTTTGGAAATGGAATATTAGGGGTATAATGTACGTTAATTGTTTGCCATTACCAACTAAATCATTTACCAGTTAACCAAATACTTGGGAAGTAAATAAAGACAAAGGTTGATATAACTCTCTAGTCTTGATGGTATTTTGTCAAAGTTTACAGATCACACTATAGCCTTTGACGTGACCGACTGTTTAAGTAGCCAGGAATAATGGATTAACGTGTCTTCCTATTCCAAAGCACGGTGGTAGTCTGAGACACAAACTTCATATGTGTTATTTTCGAGAATCTAACCCGGTTCTACTGGATGGTAGACCAGTCAGCTATCACAATAACTGTCCTATTTCTGAAATGTGAAAACCCCATAAAAATATGAGAGTGAGAGATCAAAACGGATTTATAAGATAAAATTTTTGGTTTGTTTCTATTCAAAACAATAACACATTTAGTGGAGATTTAGTGGAGACGTGTATGCAATTTCACGTCAGTCAGTTAATCAACAGATATCTAACTCACCAACTGTTAATAATAACATTGACAATCAACACATTGTACATAGACAGTAACATTGACGGTCAATACATTGTACATCAAAAGTAACATCTTCAGTCAATACATTGTACATCAACAGTAACATTGATAGTCAATACATTGTACGTAAACAGTAACATTGAGAGTCAATACATTGTACGTAGACAGTAACATTGATAGTCAATACATTGTACGTAGACAGTAACATACACAGTCACTACATTGTACATAGACAGTAACATTGACAGTCAATACATTGTACGTAGACAGTAACATTGATAGTCAATACATTGTACATAGACAGTAACATACACAGTCACTACATTGTACATAGACAGTAACATACACAGTCACTACATTGTACATAGACAGTAACATTGATAGTCAATACATTGTACATAGACAGTAACATACACAGTCACTACATTGTACATAGACAGTAACATTGACAGTCAATACATTGTACATCAACAGTAACATACACAGTCACTACATTGTACATAGACAGTAACATTGACAGTCAATACATTGTACGTAGACAGTAACATTGATAGTCAATACATTGTACATCAACAGTAACATACACAGTCACTACATTGTACATAGACAGTAACATTGACAGTCAATACATTGTACGTAGACAGTTACATTGATAGTCAATACATTGTACATCAACAGTAACATACACAGTCACTACATTGTACATAGACAGTAACATTGACAGTCAATACATTGTACGTAGACAGTAACATTGATAGTCAATACATTGTACGTAGACAGTAACATTGATAGTCAATACATTGTACGTAGACAGTAACATTGATAGTCAATACATTGTACGTAGACAGTAACATTGATAGTCAATACATTGTACGTAGACAGTAACATACACAGTCACTACATTGTACATAGACAGTAACATTGACAGTCAATACATTGTACATGGACAGTAACATTGACAGTCAATACATTGTACGTAGACAGTAACATTGACAGTCAATACATTGTACATAGACAGTAACATCGACAATCAGTACATTGTACATCAACAGTAACATACACAGTCACTACATTGTACATAGACAGTAACATTGACAGTCAATACATTGTACATGGACAGTAACACCGACAGTCAATATATTTACACTGACAGTAACATCAGACGGTCATACATTGTACATCAACAGTAACGTCGACAGTCAATACATTGTACATAGACAGTAACATTGACAGTCAATACATTGTACGTAGACAGTAACATACACAGTCACTACATTGTACATAGACAGTAACATTGACAGTCAATACATTGTACGTAGACAGTAACACCGACAGTCAATACATTGTACACTGACAGTAACATCGACAATCAGTACATTGTACATCAACAGTAACGTCGACAGTCAATACATTGTACATCAACAGTAACATCGACAATCAGTACATTGTACATCAACAGTAACATCGACAGTCAATACATTGTACATAGACAGTAACATTGACAGTCAATACATTGTACATGGACAGTAACATTGGCAGTCAATACATTGTACATTAACAGTTACATTGACAGTCAATACATTGTACATTAACAGTTACATTGACAGTCAATACATTGTACATCGACAATAACATCAGACGGTAAAATCGACAGTCAATACATTGTACATTGACACTAACATCAGACAGTAACATTGACAGTCAATACATTGTACATTGACACTAACATCAGACAGTAACTTCGACAGTCAATACATTGTACATGGCCAGTAAGATCAGACAGTAACTTCGATATTCAATATATTGTACATGACAGTCAATACATTGTACATCGACACTAACATCAAACAGTAACATCGACAGTCAATACATTGCACATGGCCAGTAAGATCAGACAGTAACTTCGATATTCAATATATTGTACATCGACAGTCAATACATTGTACATCGACACTAACATCAAACAGTAACATCGACAGTCAATACATTGCACATGGCCAGTAAGATCAGACAGTAACTTCGATAGTCAATATGTTGTACATCGACAGTCAATACATTGTCATCGACAGTAACAGCAGACAGTAACATCGACAGCCAAAACAGAGAAAATTAAATGGAATATTGTGACTAATTTAAACTAATTATGACGTCATGTAAATGGTATGTAGATCTTCTCTGTATTCTCCCTCCTTCCAGCTCGTACTAGTATCTATTAAATGTATCCTTCATGTAACTATGAATGCAGCGGGTGTGCGTAGTCTCCGTGAGACTGGTCTTAACATTTTGAAATTGGCAAAAAGTCCAAGTGCGAGTGTTTATTTTGAAAACGTTTGTTGTCCTCCAAACTGCGATAACAGACTTTTTATC
The DNA here is from genome assembly GCA_023375725.1 of Nephotettix cincticeps. Lineage (NCBI taxonomy): Eukaryota > Metazoa > Arthropoda > Insecta > Hemiptera > Cicadellidae > Nephotettix > Nephotettix cincticeps. Next base: position 5,918,436 of record CM041785.1, read on the forward strand.
GATCCTAGTTTCACAATTTCATCCTCAAATACATTAGCTCTCCGTTTATTTTCTCTTCATAATGAATTGTTCCATACTTTGAGTAATTTTAACATACACATAATTACTATGTGTAAAATGTTAACTAAATTGCCTAAGGACCGTATTCAAAAACTTTGTCATATTTAAAAAAAGTGCATTTAGTTACAAGTGAATCTGTAATTTTTCTTTAAAGTTTAGATTTCCATGTGTAACATACTCTACAAACTTTCTCTAGCGATTGTTAAGAACTCAGCCCCACACACAGGCTGTATCCGATGAGGGGACTTTTCTTTTTATTTACGGTTTATTTTCTGTTGGGATGGTTAAATTTGAATTTGAAAAACATTGTTGAATATTGAGTTAAACACTGTTTTTGAAACTATTGCAAAATCTCATCTTCCTCATCTACTTTACAGTTAATATCTAATCACAAGAATATGTTATCTTTATATACCCCTTATCTATGGAGATGGTAAACACACCTGAGCTGATATTGCAATTATTTTTGTCAGACTTCATAATTCTTAAATCAAGGAATACTTAAGATACGAAATTGAAGAAGTTTTCCATTTGTTATTGTGTATTAAACTGTATTGTATTTAATAAAGCAATAATTACAGCATTAAGATTTTTTAATTACCTTTCTAACAGTTTCGGTTATGAAAGGATCTTGGTCTTGTGCGGTCCTTAACAAACCTTGAAAATAAATAGCATTCTCCTTAAGTCACATAAGTCCTTAAGTCACTCCTTAAGTCCTTAAGTCCATTTAAAAAAAGATATTTAGTAAAACAATCATAATTTAAAAGTTTATCTAAATATCATATAGTAAATCATCATTCCAATTTTGGAAAACGGTTGGGAAATAAGGAAGAAATTGATTTTTTCTTCATTAGAATAACATTGGGCGATCTCAAACAACGTACTACATTAACCATTTAAAGTACATTTAACTTTTCTCTGGAACCATTTGTCGTAGACTAAGTTGTTAATTTCCTTCCAGAAAATGTAAAGTTTCAATTGGGTTATAGCATAAATAACAAAGAAAATTCCATTTTAGTAAAACTACTACCTACCCAAATCGTCCATTAAAAGCCCAAATCGACAGTTGTAGCTCTAAAAAAACGTATTTTTCTACTTTATGTACTTTATGCTATCACCCAATAACATGTACATTTTTTCTAAAGAAAATTAAATTACGCAACTGTTTTGTATTTATTTTTTATTTGTAAATCACATGGTTTTTCATTTATTGAGCTTGGAAAAATTGAAATGGCCACCATTTTGGAATAGTGAAAAGTATAAATTTAATGCTATGCACAAAGATAGGTTCTATTAGTACTCATACACGTACCAAGTTTGAAGTTGGTACTTTAAATGGTTCAAAAGTTATAGCAAGTTATGTAAAAACACATACATGCATTATTATGTTAACAAGACATTTTATGTTTTTTACCTCAGGAACATGATCACAAAGTTTTTCCGTGCAGTTTAGATACCACCTATATTCTAGACCAAATTTGGTATCTAAATCTCGTCCTAATTTTGTAATTTTGTAGGCCTAATTCAAATTTCTAACGAAGAATTATTATTTATTAGGAAATACAAATCAAAATAGTAAAACTAGGATACCGGTTGTATACAAATACACAGGAACTGTTTTGATTATTTTTTATAAACAATCGACACATCCTGAATATATACACTACATCACACAGTAAAAAAAATACTTTTTCATTCAACACAGAATTTTTAACTATGCTAGAAGGATTTGCTTATGTAATATTTTGGGTTTGAGTATAATACTAAATGGGAAATTAAATAAAAGAGATGTTTATGGTTTTGATGTTTCTGATTGCCAATGTAACTTGATCAGATCTGCAGCCTTCTCGGCGATCATGATGACGGCAGCGTTGATGTGCGCACTGACGATGACAGGCATAACGGAAGCGTCCACCACTCTCAGTCCCTCCACGCCCACCACCCTCAGGGTGGGGTCCACCACCGCGGTGGAGTCGCCGGGAGGCCCCATCTTACACGTGCCGCTGAAGTGGTACGTAGTGCCTGTGAGATGTCTCATCGCGCACTCTCTGTACTCGTGAGAGGCAAACTTGAATTGTTTACACCCCGCCACGTTGATTTCTTGAAACTTCCCATCCACTTTTTTAAAAGGACTAGTCTCAACAAGTTTAGATATAAAATCGTACGTTCTTAGATACGTTTTAACATCTTCGTGGTTAGTGAAATAACCTGGGACGATCTTAGGGTGTTCGTAAGGATTGGTGCTTTCCAACGAAATCCTCCCCCTACTGCGAGGCCTCAACATGGAAGCAAGTATGATGATCGTGTGTGCTTTTTCATTTACCTTCATGTATTCCTCCTTTATATCATCCTTAAAATTGAACATGTTTGAAAGAAACGTGATATACTCTTTGTTATTTTTAGGGACTTCTTGATGGAGCAACTCCACGTCCGGGTGATCATTGTCTGCATTTATCGTGTTTATGTAAGCGGCGTAAGGAAAAGATCCTAGACTGGATAGACCGTTTTTGTGTTTGAAGAGAAAATTGAACGTATCCTCAAAGTTAGGAGGAGACGTTGAAACTGGTAAATTAGTTGTCACAGCCGCCATCATCATTAAAGGGTGATCTTGCAGATTTTCTCCAACAGGCAAGTCTTTCACGATTGGGATGCTTAGTTTCTGCAAATCTGCTTTTGGTCCAATCCCTGAGAGCATCAGAAGTTGGGGGGAATTTATGGCTCCCGCAGACAACATGACTTCTTTGCGCGCTCGAACTTGTATTATTTCACCCGATTCTTTAATCAGTTCTATTCCACGGGCTTTATTATTTTCAATTATTATTTTAGATACTAAAGAGTTCTTTGACACAAACATATTGCTTCTGTCTTTAGCTTGTGTCAGGAAAGCTGTAGCGGAACTACATCTCCTATAATCCTTTAATGTTCCTTGCATTTTTGTAAAGCCTTTCATATTCTTTCCGTTGACGTCTACATTGAAAGAGTATCCCATCTCATGCATGCCATCAGACAAAACACGGATAGGCTCTTTGATATCTTCAACGTCCGGCCAAGCCTCCACGCTCAGTAGTCCGTCCCTCCCGTGGTAGTCCTCCGCCCCCTCATTCGCCCAGACCTTAGGATCCTTCATATTCTCAGATTTTTTAAAGTAAGGAAGAACGTCCTTAAAGCTCCACCCGGTGTTGCCTAATTTCTCCCAGCCATCAAAGTCCTTGCGATGACCTCTCGTGTACATCATGTAGTTCAGTGTACCTGACCCTCCTAAAACCTTCCCTCTGGGCCATTTACATCGGTTGTTCACCATACCTAAACAATACCCCCTTTCCCCTTCCACGGGGTATGTTTCGTACTGCCAGTCCACCTCTGTATTCTGCATTTTCATCACTAACGATGGAATTTCAGAGACGATCGGAGGGTCTCCACCGGCTTCCGTTACTAAAACCTTCCAACCCTCTACCTCTGTCAATCTGTTCGCCAATACAGACCCCGCTGATCCTGCTCCTACAACGATGAAGTCGAACTCCTCTCCATCTTCAAGGTAGTGATGCTCCGGGTATTTGCCAGGATTCGTGAGTTCCTCCTCGGCTTCTTTTATTTTAAGATGCAGGTCTCGTATCAATGATTCAGCAGGTCCTTTGTTGACATCGGAGTAGAAGTTATATTTACTGCAGGTTTGTTGAGAGTCATGATACAGTCCTTTATGACGTAAGGTGGAAGCTCTGTCGTCTACCTCTGGGCCTCCAGCGGCCTCTTGGAGAAACTGCGCACTGTAAGCAAACTGAATGTTGCCAAAAGAGTAAATATAGACACTAGTTGAATAATAAATATTATTACCTACAGACACCTGAACTCTGATTAGTCTAATAATGTAAGGAGCCTGATTAATCTACTGGAATATGTAGGGTCCACGATAAACATAAAAACAAAAATGTAGTCAATTCTCTAGCAATAGATAAGCTCACACTCAGCCACTGGCACAGACAGCACCTAAATGCATTGTTTTGGTTCTATACGTGATGAAAACAAGAAACATTCAGTTCTTGAACCAGAATATATGTTTACTAAACTGTCCTAAAGGTTTTAAAAGGAACGCTATACTGCTCAGTTTACCTAAGTAATTGTTCTGAAAATATACTAGTACATGTCCAAATATAGTTATTTTGGAACATTCAATTTTTATTCGACCCCAATTCATACAAATCTACTTCCAAGCAATAATTGAGTTTTCTTATTAGCGAATTTCCCATAGGGAAGAAGCTATTACCGTAGGTCTCATGGCAAGAGTTAAGCCCGAGACCATGTTATTTTTTCTTCTTTAGGTGCCCAGAGACCAAAAACAATAGTCGTTAAAATTTATATATATATATATATATATATATATATATATATATATATATATATGTGTGTGTGTGTCTGTGAACACAATAACTCTCGTAAAAAAGGTCCGATCAAGACCAAATTTGGTAGAGACGTGTATTCCTACAAATGCTCGGACGAGTTTCGAAGCATCGGTAATGGGAACAGGTAGTTTTTGTTTTGTACCCCAAAATGGGGGTTGCGTTTCTCACATGTAATTTTTAAAAAAATTTCAATTTTATATTTCACCATTGGAATCAGCTTAAAAAAACTCACAATTAGTTCCTTAAAGTTTTTCTCTATTTCCAACGGTTAGAGATATAAAAAAAATCTAAACACAGTAGTTGTATTTTTGAGGCTCAATGTTAATCTTAAGGAGGATTAAAAAAAATTAATTTTTCACTTATTTTCTAATATTTTTGGATGAAACTTGATATTTTGCTTCATGTGGTGAGATCCATACATTTGTGCTAAAAAATCATAGTTTATGTGTTTATCATGGCAGCAAACCTGCATACTCTTTTCCCATGTTAATCATATGGAGATTAGGCAAACCTTATTTATGGACAGATGTTGATGAAAGTTGGTATAATGTTAAAAATAAAATTTTTGATGGTATAAATGGCTACTTTCAGTGTTCCTCACAGCAGCAAACCTACTCACTCTTTCCCATTTTAATCGTATGGAGAATAGGCAAAAATTCTCATGTTTATCGACAGATTTTGACCAAACTTGTCATATATTATTATTATATTATTGATTTGGAAATTCGCTGAGTACGCAGGTCTGCTGCGACGGGGGTATTAGTTTGTAAATTTATATTTGGTATACAAATCAACATTTATAACTGCTTATATGTTTATATTTGCTGGTATATTATTGTTCGTGTGCGTACATATACAAACACACCTTCAAAAATATTCTTGTGTCATGGTACACTATGCCAAGTATTAGAATTCTTTTTTGAAATGGTAACAGAGGCTCGATTTTTGAAGCCTGTAAGCTCCAGGGGGACAGGTAATGGGGTATTTATTAACTATCTGTATAGTGTTTTAAATGAATTATTTAAAAAATAATTTCTTAGTTTGCTTCTAATGTGAATAAAATATTTATAAAAGTTTCCAACTAGTCTTCTACAAGTACATTGACTTTTACAAGTAAAGCGGAACTTCGCTTATTCGACATTTAAGGGATATCAAATTCGAATTAAAAAAGTTTAAGTTGTTTAATAATTTTTATTTTAGAGCGTTAGCGTTTTAAAATTGAATTTTTGAATTGTAGAGGTTAGCGAGGATAAAATTCGAACTAGGCTGTACTTCTTAAGCTAATTCTCAAAAAAATCAACTAGAGAGTAAAATAAATGCAGTAAAACACTTTTAACACGATAACAACTGTCGGTCTAACCTTTGATATTTATGTTATCAATGCTGTAACGAAGTAATGAAAACAATGTCATTGACGATCCGAAACTGGATGACTCATGGAAATCGTAATAATTCACCTTTTTACTGGCTTGTTTATTTAATTACTCCGAATTTCAGATGCTTATGAAAAACAACTTGTAGAGGTTCGTAGGAGTCGAATTTTATAGCTAGGGTACCAAACCATGGGAAATTTAGTAGAATTCTAGAGGGTCAAGTATGAGCAAATTCAAATTTCAGTGGCTAAATTATGAGTTACAAATATTTCAAAATTATCAAAGTATATTTTTCAAAATATATTAGAGCTTTTCTTAAGGGAATAGAAAGCTGTAGCTTTTTTTAATCTCTTTGAGTAGTAAATTAAAGTTTAAGTACAAGGATATCATTAAAATATTTTCCAATAATTGAGAAATAAGGAAGAAATTGATTTTGTATTTCCATTAAGACAAAAGACTAATAGTTAAAATTACTATTAGTTAAGATTTCGTGTAGGGTTTAATAATTGTTATAATCAAATTATTTTATAATTTTATTGTTTTTCTGGATAACCAAAAATATGTTTTTTATAACGCCCATGAATTTTTAACACATAAATGGGTTGTGTCATATTGGTTTTTAGGGCCGTAAGTTTACTAAACTAAAAAATTCAAATATAAATATAGACATTTTTGAGGTTTTATTGTGGTAAACTTTCTTCAAAAAAATCCCAAAAGATAAAACACACCTTAAAAGTCTTAGGGTCGAAATACAGACAGACAGTTCGAAAACCTCTTTTTTGACTCAGGGAGCTTCAATATATCCAATACTAATATATCCACTCTAACCTCAAATTATGAAACCTTAACGAAAACACAACTTTGTACAATATTTACAGGGGTAGAAAATATGAAAGTATTCTTCGTAACAAATTGCAAGGTCAAAATATGGTTTTAGTGAAGTGTACATGGTGGAAAGCGTGTGCCAAAACTACGTACCTGACGACTAGAACCAGTGTCACTAGCCAAGGGGCCATCTCGTCACTGACTGAAGATAGATAGACTGGCTGATATCACGGCCTTGACCGTAACACTGGGCATGTCCGTTGATACCGCCTATCGGTTCTCCGTAGGTTACTAGAGTACATTGCCAGACTTCCTTCTGTTATCAGTTCAGTGGGAAAATCTCAATTAATAAATAGATTTATATTAATTGGATGGTCCAGTTCTGCATAATCAACCAGAGATAATAATATTTCATAATATCTCAGTAGTCCGAAATATAATTCACAGGGAAATTCGTTTCTTTTATTTGAGTGAAATTCTGAATGTATACTGAAGCGCAATAAATTAAATATAAAGAAGTGGAAATGCCTGTGGTTGGTGATAGTAAATTATGGCAAAATAATTAAGGGCATGCAATACCTTCGTAATCTTAGATTTTTACTTTCTCCCCCTATACAATAGTGTAAGGAGAAAGTATTGTTTTCGTCAAAAATTTTCGAATTTCAGTTAAGAGTGGATGTATCCGTTTTGGGGTCCCCTGAATCCAAAAAAGTGCGGTTCGACGTGATGTCTGTCCGTGTGCGTGTGTGTGTGTGTCTGGATGTGTACAGAGCCACAGCCTATCCCGTTGGTCCGATTTAGATGTAATTTGGTATATTAGTATATATTCACTGTATTCCAGGGTTTTTTTTCATTATTTTCCTGTCCATAACTATCCACAATTCGTGACCTCCAAGTAGCTGGATTACAGGACACGAGTCTTTATGTTATATTGCTTAGGAACACAGTTTCTAAAAATTATTAGTTTAACATTGGCAGTATAGGACCTTCTCAGTCACCTTAAGAAGGGGACACGAGCATTGCAGATGGTTTGAAGAATCAAAACATAAGGATTAACGCATAAATCATATTAGCAGGGATTCGGAATTGAATGTGATAGAAAATTGTAAATTGGCTCATTTCAATAAACATTTAAGTTATGCCCACGATTTAAAAAAAGTACAACTTTTACGTCAATCACGATAGTTTATTTTAACATGTTTCGTTTATAATTTCAGACTGTAACATGCCATTATGAGTCCAATTTTCCATCGATATAAAAAAATTAGAGTTTTGCCTGTACATTGCTCAGATTTATTCATTTTTTAGTTATTTTTACGTTTCGTGCGTTAGAAAAGTCTTATCAGAAACAAGTCTTATCTCAATTTTTGTCTGTTTCTCTGTCTGTGACGCTCCAGGAGGCATTTTACGCCGTCTTCTCCGAAAGAACGGGAGAACCGATAACAATGAAACTTATTTCATACATTCTGTACATTACAGAGAAGGTTTTTAAATGCTTAAAATTTTCCGCCGACCTTTAAAAAGTAAATCACAAGCATTTAAAACCCCACTTTTACACGATATTAGTCGCATTTTACTTTCAATTATCAATGAGGCTCCTACTGGTAATAATCAGCTGTCTTTGTAGTATAAAGATTTAATAGAAAGAAAAACAAACAGCTGTCAAGGAAAAAAGAGAGAAAAACAACTGGTTTACATTTCGGTATGATAATATTTTTTCTTTTAAACTGAATCCTACAACTCGTACAAAGGACGGGCTTAGTGTTACTAGCTTATGAAATCCTGTTTAATTCAGATTTCGAAAACAATAAATTCGTTCTAATACAAGAATCTACGAAATCTTATTTCATTCTTGCACGGTTGGGGAAACCCGGCTCTTTAAACTATTGATAAATGAAGAAGTAGTGATTGCAAGAAATAATATTTACTTCCCTGTGGGAAATGCCTTAGATCATGAATATGTATCAAGGGAATGTTCTCAATTCCTCCAAACAGCTGATCTCATAATAATATGACGTCACTTCCGTAATACTTTGCGGCCCGCAAATTGTTAACACGTCCCCCCAGAGCTTCACGTACTAAAGGATTACAAAAATACCCCCGTCGCAGCACACCTGCGTACTCAGCGAATTTCTAAATTAATAATATAATAATAATATATGACAAGTTTTATAAAAATCTGTCCATAAACATGAGAATTATTTGCATATTCTCCATAACATGAACATGGGAAAGAGTGTGCAGGTTAGCTGCTGTGAGGAACAGTGAAAGTAGTCATTTCTACCATAAATAATTTTTATCTTAACATTTATACCAACTTTCATCAACATCTGTCCATAAATAAAGGAATTTGCCTATTCCCTATATGATTAATATGGGAAAAGAGTATGCAGGTTTGCTGCAATGATAAGCACATAAACTATGATTTTTAAGTATAAATAGATAGATCTCAACCACATGAAGCTAAATATCAAGTTTTATCCAAAAATATTGATTAATATGGGAAATATTAATTTTTCCTTATCCTCCATAAGATTACCATTGGAGCCCCACAATACAACGTACTGTGTTTAGATTTTTTAATATCTCGGTAACCGTTGAAGATAGAGAAAAGCTTTAAGGAACTTAATTGTGTAGTTTTTAAGCTGATTCCAATGGTGAAATATAAAATTAGAAATATTTAAAAATTACATGTGAAAAACGCAAAAAAACCCATTTTGGGGTACAAAACCCCCCCAAACTACCCGTTCCCATTGACCGATATGTTTGGTTTACGAACTCGTCCGAGCATTTGTAGAAATACACGTCTCTACCAAATTTGGTCTCGATCGGACTATTTTTACGAGAGTTATCGTGTTCACAGACATATATATATATATAAATTTTAACCACTATTGTTTTTGGTCTCTGGGCACCTAAAGAAGAAAAAATAACATGGTCCCGGGCTTAACTCTTGCCATGAGACCTACGGTAATAGCTACTTCCCTATGGGAAATTCGCTAAAACACATACTTATGCAGTAAAAATAACGCGAATAATGTTATCATATTCACATTACTTAAAAAAAATCGTTTTAGATTTTTTAAATTGAAAACACGTTTTCAAAAATATACTTTTACTTTTCAAACCGGTCTCGCACTGTGGTTGTTCTGATTAGCAGGAACAGGAACAATTCAATCTGGCGTTATCTGATTTACAGTTCCAGAACTTGTGATCACGCCTGTAATTGCAGCCCTATCGTGTTTGGCTAAAGTAAAGCTTTAGATTACAATCGCTTCAGGATAGGTTCAGTAGCCTGCAGGGAGTATACTAGTATACAGTGTGTTCCATTAAACTGTGTGACGGCCAAAAATATACAGAGTGTAACTGAAATGCACCGACAAACTTTGGGATATTGTTCCTGAGGTCAAAACAACAAAAAAATGTCCTGTAAACATATGGACTATTTCGCTCTGTTTTTCGTCTGTCAATAAGTATGTATTTTACGTAACTTGCTTTAACTCTGGAACCACCTATTTAAACGTATGTTGTTTTGTTGAATTATAAGGAAACATTTCGAAACGACTATAAAACATTCACATATTTAATGTTGTATGTAAAAGATTTGAAAAATCAAATAATTTGTTTGTTGAGAGTATTTATTAAAATGTTTACTGAAAAATTACTAAACGGTAATTGTTAAATTTATACAGAGTAAAAATACTTACTCGTTAATCTGCTATGTTGAAACGTGGATGTCAAAAATTGAAACAGCTCCGCTGTCTCATGAAATTTTCTATTTTCAAAATTCATCATGAATTTCATATGTAGTGGTTAGCTGGTGAAGTGAACTTGAACGGAACGGAGCGACACATCTCGACCGTAGAAAGCTTGCATTTTTATACAAGTATCGGAGGTCACATTTTCTCTTCCTGCACCGAGCAGTTCAACGATAATAGCTATGTACTCTATTCATGAGATTTATAAAATCTCATAATATTAAATTATGATAAGATTAAATTAGATTAGATAAAATACATAGCTTTTTACATATATATAAATGGCCCAACAATTTAACAGACCTTGCTATATATTTATTCATTTGTATATATCTCTTCGTTTTATTGTTGTAGAAAAATGTATAACATGATGGATATGCTCACTGCCGAATCCACGATCGAAATCAGACCCTTTCTAAAATGTAATGAGTTGGAGATTGACATGAGTTATCCTGTGAAAGAGTTTTAAGATAGTCGAGAACAAAAACAAGAAGTTTGGAAGCAAAAGTGTTTTAGCGGTTATTCAAACAAAGGAGTCAGGAGATGAGATGTTTGAGGATGTGTGGCTACCTAAACGATTTTTAGCTGTACTTACAGAAAGGAAAATAAAATCCTAAATATAATTCTTCTCCTAACTTCTCCTTAGTATATAAGGGTATAAGACACAACAACACATTTTTATTGTATTCGTTGAAAATTAAAACCTGTTTTTATACCAATGACTGACTTGATTTTATTTCTACCTTAGTTAGTATTGTAGTAAACTTATAGACTAGCAAAATGACCTGTTAAATTGTCGACATTAAAAGTTTACCCATTATATACATGTTTTGTTGAAAAGTACTATATGAACTGCAGAGAAAATTTCTTAAAAACCTGGAAATAAGATTATGATGAAATGAAATGTATATAAACAAAATTTCTTTGATCCAGCTAAGTTTGAAACTATTAAATAAGTAAGTAAGTATTAAATGATCTTTTCATAGATATAATAAACGCAGTACTGTGGAATCTGTACATGCGTTCTTAAAAATAAAGAACCTTTTAAATTATGAATATTACAAGTTTACCATGTATATGTTTTGTGTTTACCGAGTATATGTCTGTGTTTCGTTGAGAAATATTATAGAAACTGTAGAGAGAATCTAACAAAAACCTACAAATGAAACTGGAAAATCGCAGTACTGTGAAATCTGCCCATGTGTTCTTCGGTGGCGACGTCCTGTAATCCAGCTACTTGGAGGTCACGAATTGTGGATAGTTGTGAGCGATGGTCGGTGGGTGTAGTGTTCTCTTGTGTGGATTAACGTCCGCACAGTTGAATACTACGTTAATCCACGAAGACCATTCTCATAATTGACCAATTCGTAATTCAGAGGCCGTGGTTTGGATTCCACGTTAAACTGTAGGTCCATTAATTGTCATCAGCTGTTGGGCTATAATTAACAGTCCTGTCTAAGGAACATGTCAGCCTTAGTCAGTAACAAGACTACAAGATCGCGCCACAATCATCTTACACTCAAATCTCATTCATACTTGGCTTAAAATACCTACCTTGTAGAATGGTTGCCATTTCAATAATCTAATCTAATCTACGACAGTTGATATCAACAAAATATTACCAACGTGTATGAGGAAACGTATCAGGTCCAATTGAATGTTAAATTAGTTGACAGGAAGTGTTTGACATACAAAGGAGAGCTCCCAAGGTTTGGTAGTGGATCTGGTACATTACCAAAAACCAGTTCCCTATATGGAATAGTTCAGAAAGTTTGGCTGCCAGGACGGCTCGACTGATTTGCTCTTGACCTTGAGACCAGAACCAACCTTTTCCGGAACCAAGCTGCACCATCGAACGATTCATCGACATCATCAATGATCACATGCGCAAGACATACAAGTGTTGATGTAACCAGGTTAAATTGTACCCAATTATGGCTTCTGAAGAGTAATAATCAGTCAGAAAATCATTTAGGGACATTTAACCACAAGTTATGCATAGCTTATTAACAAGAGTGGGGTATATATAATCAATACATTGACAATATTCTTATAACCTCACGTTCAGTGGTACGAAAAAGTTTTCAGGTAAACAAAAATGTTAGCGAAGGGACTAGACTGTAAACTTAAGTAACATATTATGTTTATTATTCAAAACTAATAAAACAAATACACGTTTCTGCACTCAGAGGTTTCATGCACTTCTTCCTTCGACCAGCCCTTTCGCTGTGTGGTATAAAAATATGGACTATTTTAACTTCTAACATGATTTTGTGTTCCATTTTATAAGTCTACTACCTGTATATAAAAATGAAATGAAAATTCAACAGTGCTTTATTGTGTGAAGGAAACAAAATTGTCGATACGTTTAACAATAAATTGTATAACTACAATTAGACTGGGATGGTGGCGTCATCCTGTAATCCAGCTACTTGGAGGTCACGAATTGTGGATAGTTGTGAGTGATGGTCGGTGGGTGTAGTGTTCTCTTGTGTGGATTAACGTCACTATTGAAAGCTACGTAATCGCAAAGACCATCCTCATAATTAACCAATTCGTAATTCAGAGGCAGTGTTGATCACGTAAACTGTAGGTCCCTTAGTTGCCATCGGCTGTTGGGCTATTAATTAACAGTCCTGTCTAAGGAACATGTCAGCCTTAGTCAGTAACAAGACTACAAGATCGCGCCACAATCATCCTACAATCAACTCTCATTCATACTTGGCTTAAAATACCTACCTTGTGGTATGGTCGCCATTTCAATAATCTAATCTAATCTAATCTACAAAGTATTAATAACTTCAAACCAATTCTTCACAGGACTTTGAAATGTTGAGTATAAGTATACTCACTGACAATTTCAATTTTTCCTCTTAATGATACTAATTTTCATTTAACTTAAGCCTTTCCTTCTTTTACAAAATTTAGGTTTATTGTATGTGTGTAAAAATATATTATAGTTGTATAAATATTTGTTTGTTTTCACATTACTTTACACATTATAAAATTAATTACTAGTAAGACCATTACGAATTAATACTATTATAAACCAACCTGCCACCAGTTCTTTGATTTTAAAATGTTGTATATAATAATTCTAGAGTTATATATTTTATTAGAACTTAAATGATCAATGTATAAATATTTGTATGGTTTACAAAAATTTAAGAATATGTGTTTAAAAAATATATTCAAACTATAAAAAGTTTTCATTAGTTAATCCAGTATAAAAGTTTATAATTAGTAGTGTTTCTGGAATAAAACTGGTCAAGAGCTTTATGGGGACAAACTCAATTCAAACTCTTTAAAAACTGAGTAACACTGGCGACAAATACTGTTCTGTTCATGACATTTTAATTATTTTGCATTGCACTCTTACTCAAAAACCCGCGGTCTTTAGTGTAACCTACAAGTGACTATAGCTTTCATTTACCTCATGTAAAATTCTCTACATTAGTTAAAAATATTGGCTACTTGGGTGTAATTTCCAGACAAATTTTATAGATGGATTTATAAATTGTTTTTAATTCTTGACATATACCAAACCAAAAAAATAATATATTTCCTTAACATACCTGACTCCTTTACACATCTTTTTTGATCAAAAACTAAAATACAATCATACCACATCAAAAAAATAATATATTTCCTTAACATACCTGATTCCTTTACACATCTTTTTTGATTTATTCAAAAACTAACAATCAATCGGTAAAAAAATATTTTAAGGAAATTAACATTCTCACAGTTTTTGGAAACGTATTCAGTATGTGTGTAAGCAAGGAGCTTAGGTATAGAGGTAGCTCATCAATATAATATGTGGAAAAACATGATTCTAAAAGTAAGTTATCACCTTGAACTTACTAGAAAGGAAACTTCTTGTGCAGGCAATTTTTTTAAAAAACCTCCCTGTATCATAGAAAAAATAAAAAAAATCCAAATTTTTTAATGATTTGATAGCTTCTTCCCTATGGCAAATGGTGTAGTAATTTTAAAAAGTAATTTATTTGTTTGAAATTCATTACTGGTAATGGTGGATTTATGTTATTTAGATTTTTAATACAGACATTTTCGATCATGATTTCACAATCATTATTTCAGTGGCGACTTTTTTTGAACAGTAGATGTGTTTTTTTGTTTCTTGTGTGCGTAATTGTCAGTGAATGGGATTGTTAGTTCTTTTTACTGCTTTAAACATTTTTGTTTTTAGTTTTATACCGGCTTAATCCGGATTATGAATTACACCTAATCACGTTATGTTTTAGGTGCTAGTTCACCTGAGGAAAGAATCAGATTCTAAATCCCAAAATTTGTTTTACTTAAAATTGTAATGGAAAATGTCCGTAGTAAAGATATTATAAAGTAATTGAATCAATAAATTTGTTAAATTATATTTTATTAACTCAGTTCACTGACAAGAGTTTATTTTGTAATCAAAATTAAATCATCAACATTCAATTTGTTGTGCAAAATTTAAGTTGGAATAAATCAAATCAGTTGATTATTAAAAAGGGTAAAATAAATATTACACATTTGAATAGTGTAAGAGGATATTGCCAGAAATATTCATTTCTGGGATAAGATACGGTAGCGGGCTTTGCGCCTAATTGCAAATCACATTAGGAGTTTGATAACATGGTTTTGAAATGCTTACATTTATGAAAGAGATGTAATGAATGCATTTACACATGTATCACTTCCTCATCAGTAGCTCTAAATGATTTATCATGTCATATTGAATATCTTTGATTAAAAAAAACCTCTCCCTATTTTTAAATATATAATCAAGACTTTTTTACATAAATAAATCACTTTATCTTCTATGGTCAATTGAGTTGTATTCATTTATATAGCAACATACAGTATTATCACAAGTAAAAGAGAGATACAATACTCACCGTATTTGATACACACATTGACTTGAAAACTGTACATTTAAAATTTGAGAAATGTCGTGATGAACTAACTCTTCAATTCATCAAGCAGTTCACCATTCAAGAATCATTCACTAGTCTGAGTTTTCTACATATCTCGCACTCATTGCTATTGTATTAATGGTAGGTAGTTTTTGTGTTTTTCTACAGATTTTGGCTTTTCTACCTTCTTTTTAACGTTTTGATGGTAAAGGGTCCAAACCCTGGTCTTGTTACCACCTAACGGCGACCTGTTGTTGGGAAACATTGTTATTTTTCTAGGCTAATGATGAAATGGCTACTACTTCCAGAAGACCCTAGCGAGATTTGATCCGGGGATCTTCAGTTTTGAAGGCAGACACTGTAACCACTCAGCCCTTGCGAGATTTGATCCGGGGATCTTCAGTTTTGAAGGCGGGCACTGTAACCACTCAGCCCTTGCGAGATTTGATCCGGGGATCTTCAGTTTTGAAGGCAGACACTGTAACCACTCAGCCAGTTAAGAGAAAAAACTGGGCTTTTGGATCAAAAATCTTAGCACTCACAAATAAACTATAATTTTAGTAGTTTTAGACATAGGCTACCATGATGTTTTCGCATATATCCTGCATTTTGCAATCCAAACCTTGGAGGAGGCCCATTACTTTGCTCTATTTTTTTCAGTTAGCCATTAGAAAAAACAACCAATGTTTGAAATTGGTGGTAGGCAACTCCTGTCAGATTTCATATTCACCTTAGGTCCTGGCTCCATGGTAATAGGTAGTTTAGGGATTACAAAAAAATACAGTTATTACCATCAGAAGCCTTCCTTAATCCTTAGCCAGTTATTGTAGCCCATTGAAACAGTTGTGGCGCAAAGTAGGCTTCATGTAGTTTTCACTAATAAACACCACTTAAGTAACAACCAGCCAATGTATAGCAGAACTTACAATATTATAAATCTGGGTTTCAAAGAGAGTGACTTTCTTCACTCAACAGTTGTGACTTATTCCCACTTTTTGATGAGTCAATTTTTGTTTTCAGTTTTTGTAAAACTGTAATTCATTAAGTATTTATTAAATTTAGTTTACTACTCCAATGTTGTATAAAATATTAACATACCAATGTTGACATTTTACACATCATTAGAATCACAATAAAATATTAGGTGATACTATGTGGTACTCTAATCATAATTTGAAAACCAGTAGATGTTTTAATTTCAGTGAAAAGTTTTTCTATTTCTTCATATTATTAACTTTAATAACCTGCTTCCCTATTTAAATTCATGGATTAATTACAATAAGATACCTACATTACTTCTTTTCTTTCCCAATTTTATGACCATACATTGATGAACATTGTGAAAAAACTTTTTAGAATCTTACTCAAATCTTTTTTTTTAGAAAATTTTGTGGTGGATAAATATTCACCACAATTTTCAATTTTATGCATATCGAATTTAGGTTTGTGAACGGGCTGAAATAAAACAATGCTTGTGACAAAGCACAAGGGGCAAAGGCATCTTTTATGTTATTGTAATAAAATGTGTGTTGTACATCATGTTTTTTTAGAATATTTGCAATTTTGGTTTATAATTAATTCTTAACCATCTGAATTTTAAACTATACAAATGAAACTTGATCCCAAATAACTGGAATCAGATTTCAACTGTCTAATTGTGTTTTATAATTGAGAGGAAATTAGGGTGGAAAAATAACTCATTTTGATATAACGGATCCTTTATACACCTCTTTATCTTACAATTGCAAAAAAACCAGTTGTTGCTGAATTCAAACCTGTCTGTAGAGGAACAAAATGATGGAACACACAAACTATGCCATATATACATGGAACATAAAGTAAAGTATCTACAAACACGAATATTTACACACAAATGCGCAGTCTAACTCCTTTCACACACACATACGAACGCCATTGCCAGACCAGGAACTGCAAGGAGTGAGTCTGCCCACCAACCTGGCCCACGGGAATATCACAGTTGCTTCAATTCAACGACTTACTTTATGCCGTTATTTTTTCTTTAATACAAAATACAAATTAATTTACAAAGTTATAAAAATGCATCGATCGATAATTAATATAAACCCTAAACACGCACACGGAATTCTATGGGCCAGGCCATACGTGTGCCATTGCCTAATCTACGATATCTCATAACTAGTTAATATATGCGGTATGGCTAGATCTTAGACATATCGTGAACACTCTCTCACGTTTAAGGCCTTCGTAGTACTAGAGTAGATTTTCGACGAGAATTTTTGCATCACGCTATAATCGACAAATTCCAATTAGTATAAATAACGCACAATTTAACCTAATAGAGAATGTTCACTTGAAGGTACTCGGTAATACATTTACATGTTCGATTGGAATAATAATTACAAAGTTAACATAATCTGATGATATACAAAATCCACATGTTTAAGTAGTCATTAAGTACCTAGAACTTGCTAATCGATTTACAAAATGTATGAATTTGTGTATAATATATAACATCCTCCAATAATTGAATCTAGTTATTTTTGTGTTGGTTTGATATAAACACTGCAGAGGATTAAAAATAAATTACTAAGGAACAAGTGGAACCATGACTACTGGAAAAAATAAATTAAAAATTAAGTTTTAGTTTGCTTGAACAATTGGACAAAAGGAAATAACATTTAAACATAGTAAGAAACAGTCCAGATCTATATACTCTATTATGCTCTTACAAGATTTAAAAAAAGATTTGTTCGGGAATGTATAGTGTAATAAAATGTACAGTAAATTTTTTAAAATCTCCTATGGTATCTACTAAACTAATATTAAAATCCTTGTTTTAAACCCCTTATTTTAATCCCCACTTTATTATATTCATGGCTACTTCAGACTGTGAAGTCCAAGATTACAATTTCAAATAACGAATTTAATGAATTATTTTAATCATCTGATATTTTCAGTACTTACTTCAAATACCCCTTCCATTTAACCAAGCACTGACAAATTTTGGAAATTCAGTATTGTATAAAATTAAATTATTTTTCAATATGTTTCACTTTCTCCCACCTCTTTATAAGAATTAAGTAAAATACTTGTGTAGGCCAATAAGAATAAAGTTTGGTTTTCGTAAAAATTTTCTAACTTGAGTTTTCAGTGGATATATCTGTCTTTTTGAAGCCAAAAAAGTAAATTTTTATCTGTGTGTGTGTGTTTGTGTGTGTGTGTATGGATACAGAGCCACAGCCTACATTGGTGGTCCGATTTAGATAAAATTTGGCATTGTATACATGCTGAATCTCTATGTATTGTTTTGAATTTTTGATTTTTAAGAGTAGTTCACTTGTAAAACCCATAAAAAATGTAAAAAATCCAAATTTCTCAAGAAAAGTTCTGATTATAATTTTCACTACAATTTCAAAGTTTATAGTGCTTAGGACCCCAAATAATTTGAAACCACCTTTATGCCTGTAAAATGACAGTTGAAAAGTTAAAGGCTTTTAAATATCAAAATGTTACTGAGGTGTCTCAAACAAATTTGATAAAACTTTTTGTGAAATGCACCATGTCATTGAAATGAAGTATATTACTGAAAAACTCCAATTTAGTCATGTAAATAATAGTAGTATAAGAAGAAAAGTCATAGTCTATTCCAAGAAGAAATAATTGAAGTAAGTTCATATAATTTAATTTAATACCTATTCTTTATTCTATAGTTAGCCATAATGAAATATTTCCAATTTGAGCTAAAATGGATTTTCCTCTTAAATTTATGAAGCTAAACATATGGCTGCTGTATAGTATAGGGACAACACAAATCAAAATAAAAACTAACCATTAAAACATTCAATTGACACTTTATTTTACCAAATGGAATTTTCAAACGTCTAGTTAAAAAACTAATTACAAAAAATAATGAATTAAATTACAAATTTTTTGAAAGACATGTGAAAGTTCAAAATAAAATACACATAGGGTATCGTTTTACGCACATAAATGAAATTATTTCCTAAAACTTTGTTGAGCGCACAATGTTTAGACATAAGATGTCTGCTCAACAAGAAGAGGCCCAACAAAGTTGTTGGTAAACAAATAACACATTACAATAAAATTACATTTGGTAGAATTTATATTTATAAATTAAATAACAAAATACAAAACGGTGTTTTACACAAAACAAAATTAATGGTCCTAACCTCGTATTTATATATGACCCTATCATGAGAGTCCCTGAAGTTTTATACATTTAAGATTAATTTACAAGAAAGTAGGAGTACCACGACTGAAGTGTTATTACAAAGGAATTGTATACTTCCAGTAGTATAACAAAGTAGTATAATACAAACACATTTCAGTTTGGAGGAGAGAGACGTTTTAAACATTTACATCATCAAATGTTCACACAAAATGTATAATTTAATAGCACCATATACAGTTCAAGTATCAGAGGGTTTATTTACAATGAAACGATTCGTACAAAAAGCAATAAGGAGGTAAAAAAAACTTAAAGGTACAAGAATATTTAAAAAATTTTCAATATCAAGTAGTTTCATTGTAATTGAAATGAGACCGTTAACAAACAACATAATTCATAAAAATGGTTGATGGTATAATATTAAGATATGAACAAAATTTTCAATAAATTAATTCATGATTGTCTGTCGTCAAATTTGATAATGTGCAGGGTTTACCGAAGTTAAGAATATTGCTCAGCACTCATGTAGTGCAATTAATTTATAATTAAAATCTTAACTGACATTTATAACTTTGTGTCTCTTGTGTTGGGTTAAAAAGTAAACATGTCTTCACGAACACTACAAAATCCCTTTAAATATAGTATTATAATGAATATCTCTCTCTTATTATTATACCTAGTGTATTTACTGAAGCAATCAAGATATTTTATTTTAATTTAATCTGTCATATATGATAAGTTTACCAACGATTTTAAAAGGATCTAAAGGGAATTTTGCTGAGTAAATTATTTACATAAATAACTTTTTAGCTTGGAAAAAATTTTCATCTCAAATTCCTTTTACGTATAACACTTGTGGAAAGCTTTCTATTGCTAAACTAAATTGATGTATAAAATTAAAAGTATTAAGATACACCTCAAAACATTTTTCAAAAATTTATATTTATATTGAATTAAACTATGGTCATATCATATGAGCAACGTTAACTATTATTGATGGTACAATGAAAACTCAAGTAAAATTTTATTTGTGCTTTAGGTTGTGTGTTAGATTACAGACTGGCCAACATAAACCGAAATTGACAGTGGCAAACTTTTGGTATATTAAACTGATAAAATTTACCTTCATGAGATAGAAGTTTGAAGTCCGAGCAGAGGGTCAACAAAACTTGAAAATATATATTAGATTAATAGTATGTACAATAAAATTAACTCAAGCTGTAATTAAGTAGCACAAACAATTAAAGGATGAATTCTATGTCTTAAACTAAACTATCATCCTCATTGAAAACACAATATTTATTTTTTATGCTCTAATTTGACAACAAGAAGTATTTATTTTGGTTTTCTACGAGAAAAAAACTTGTATATTGTCCTGAAATGATTTAAAGGACTTCTCCTAAGGATGTTTTTTAGGGATATTTACTTTCAATGTTTCCTACACCCAATCATCCTTAAAATGACTCTAATTTCAAACATTTGGTTTGACTTTAAAGCTGACCCAGCACCACCTGAATACTCATAGTGGATACATTTCAGGGTTAGGTTATAGACAGGTACAATAGTTAAATTTCTAATATTTTTACGACATTAAAAGTTATATTCAAATTAATTAAATTATAGAAAACATAAGTTCCAGAGGCTTCTGTTTCGTTTTACCTTGATTTCTAAAATAATATAAAAAGCTAAAACCAGTTTGAGAACTTTGCATATAACTATACATGTTAGTACCATTTTCCTGGCTCTTGGTTCAGTTTTGTAAAATAAATAATTAAAAATACTACTTTTCAGAACTTTATTTAGATAAACTACTATTCCTTCACTACTGATATCTGTTATCATTGTTTTTAATAGCATCAATATGTGCTGAGAAATAGGTGTAATGAGTGCTACTGTTTATTTTTTAATTCTGAAATTGTGTTCTTTAATATAACTTTCAAGTTTTTTCCATAAAAATTTTCACTAATATTAAACAGTTTTGCTGCAATAGAAATTAATCACATACCTACAGTCTTCAAAGTTACCCTCCACAAATTCCACTTGTAACAATTAAAAAGTTTTAACAACTTTCTTCCACGTATTTATCCAGAAGAATATATTATAGATTTACAATTCACTTATCGACTAGACTAATCTTATCCCAAAACGGATATTGTGTTAATGATTTTCAATGAGGTAAATAATCGATCTTGAGTCACATACCTTAAAAGTATCTAACCGATTTACTTAAAATACTATACATAGAGGGGTTTAAACAGAAAATACTTTACAAAAGCTCCTCACAAGATTAAATTAACACAGAATATGATAAAATAAAGGCAAGAAAAATTAACGAAAATGTAACCTTGAACGGAACCAAACTGAAATGTGAATGAGCTACTGCGTAATATTCCTACGATGAAGAACACTTAAGGAAAAAGTTGTATGTAGATATGTTACACCCTTTACGAAACATTTATCAACAAGATTTAGAAAATGCATATAAAAATATATAAATAAATACAGAACAATAAAAGCCAGCTGCAAACCAAATCTTTGGTAATTGCTTTTTCATTTATTTAAAAAGCATCTGACAGTTTATTATTTTGTAGAGATCTGACTAGTTTTCAACTTTCAGGAAGGATATAAACACATTCAACTTTTTACTTATCGCCCGTTTTTTTTCATCCTACGTAAATATCAATCGAAAAACCAAATATTGAATCTTTGCTACTCTTTAGAGATTATACTCCGATAACTAGTGTATAAACATTTTTTTAAAGAAACTAGATAACATAATACACAATTGTTACTAAATGTATAAAAGAAAATAACAAGAGTTAAAAACCGACTTGACCGTTGTAATCGTTCTTGTAGTATTACGACTGTAACTTCCAATGTAGAATTAAAATATAAACAAGCTACTGAGTCATTGCCTGTAGAAAAGTACGCACACTGAAAAAAGGTCCAGTTCAGTTTCGCACAGTCGGAGTTGTACGGCGAACTGCCTTTCGGATCTTCCTGTTCTGGGGTACAGCTGGACCCGTAGAGTTTACCGTTGGTATGGCTCTGACAAAAAAATAAAACTTATCAGTTAGTACACTATTTTTGACTATACGTTAAAAATAATACAAAAGGCAAAAGTTATATCATTGAATTTAACACTGATGAAATAAATAGTTTTCAAGCTCGGAATTATTGTGTTTCAATTGCTTTTCTAATAATACCCTTTTTTTAAGTAGTAGCCTTATTTCACCAGCACTTTGCTAATTTATACGAGGGTGACCTAACTCAATACTAGAATGAAAACTGATGGGCATCACTAGAATTGTTTAACCCTCTAAGTGTCAATTACAATAGATCATAATGTCAAACGAATGTTGACAAATTTGCAGAGTTGTTTTCAGACACACAAAAGAATCATAAAACACCATAAACTTTTATAATGTTGTATATTGCCTTAAGGAAGATAAAATAGACTATTCAAAAACGTAATATATGTTAGTCTTAGCTTCTTATCATCCTTAAAGGTTCAAATCCAGGTATTCTTAAAATACTCCCGACGCAGCAGACCTGTGTACTCAGAAAATTTCCAAACAATAATATAATAATAATGATAAATGACAAGTTTTGTCAATATCTGTCGATAAATATGAGAATTATTTGCTTATTCTCCATAAGATTAACATGGGAAGGAGTGTGAAGGTTTACTGCTGTGAGGAACATTGAAAGTAGGCATTTCTACCATAAACAATTTTTATTTTGACCATTTATACCAACTTTTATCAACATCTGTCAGAGCGAATTTCATAGAACTTATATAATTCCCATCATAGTAATCAGATAGTAATGGGTGAGGTTTTTAAAACAGAGTGTGGTTTAGAATCTTGCAAAGTTGGACCTTATAAAATACAAAATTTAAATTAATTTTATGTGTTTTATTAATTTAATCACATGATCCAAAATCATGAAATTCAAACAGATTTTGATTTTGTGTCAGTGAAATTGAAGGGCTTCTAAAGTTTAAAAAGTATAATACAAATTTATTACCTTTACAACTAAAATATTTTGAAACACTTTCATATGCTAGGAAGGTTAGGAGGAAGGTTATTGTCAACAAAAACTTGATATTAAAGATACTTATTGAACTTTAAGATGAATCATCATGTCAATAAATTAAACTGGATTACACGATTTCTCATTCTGTTTTGTGGCATGATTTGGTTTATCATTCTTGTAAGACACAAAAGGTCAGTGTGTCATATACTAACAGTACCTTTTCCAGCTGTTAGAAACTAATTTAGCTTTCCAGCTGGAAATGTAAGCTGAATATTGCTCCAAAGTACTCACGAGAACACTGGAGCTCCGGTGCCCTGAGTGAAGTTGAAAGTGGGTTTGATGTTAGGGTCGAAGGCGGGAGGGTTGGCGGCAGCAGGTGTGGGGGCAGCGGTGGCCCCGAACATGAATGTTGGTGCAGAGGCCTGCTGTTGGGTGGCAGCTGTGCCCTGCTGGTTAAACACCCACCAATATAAACTTATAAATATCAAATAATTGTATTTAAAAAAGAATTGCCATAATCCATTTATTACGCTATACTTTCATGGGTATTATGGTGACAGTTTTATAAGCCGTGAATGTTTCTTTGATCTAGTTTTTGCAACTTACTTATTTGGAAATGCACTATTTATACTATCAAAGCGTAAAAGCAACTATCAAAAAGAATTTTTGAACTTAACGAGTTAAAAAACAAATAAGACGGTCAACAACGGAACAGACAAAATGGTGAAATGTCGTGTATTTGGTAGGGGTTTGCAGTTCAAACAATTTTCATGTCGGTATGGTACAGTACAAAGTTTTGTACATCGTTTTTCGGTACTAACTGAGTTGGTAATTTGAGAAGGAAGGAAGGATTAGCATATATAGTCAATGCTTTCATTGAGCAGATTTGAAAGCATTCAAATCAGCATTAAAAAAAACCATTCAAGCATTGCTTGAAAGCATTAAAGCATTTAAATCCGGAAATCCGGATTTAAAGCCTATTTATTAAGAATAAATAAAATTTTTATAAAGTACTGAATATGTAAAAAAATACTAGATGGTAAAAACAACATATTTTCTGATAGTGATAGGACAAAACACAAACATTGTAAAAACATAAGCTTTAAAATGAAATATTGTTCCTTATTTTACTGTCGAAAAAGTAAGATTTATATACCCTTGGCATGTATACAGCTTTAACATAACTATACAAAATTTATTTTTATCAAATTTTAAGCTAAATAAATAATTTTAATACTTAAAAACACATGTATTAAAAGAATGTAATTTAATATAAAAAACAAATTAGTTGGCACACAATAAAATCGGTAGAAAATCAGTTAGGCCTACAAAGTAAAAATTAAAGGATAGTTTAAAAACACATTTTATGAAAATGAATTGAAAATTGCAGTTCAAGGTTATAATTACCAAAACTTAATATTAGTTCACGCGGGACTATAATGCAACTATTGAACTGTTGAGTATGACCAACAAGATTTAAACTTTGACGGGCAAAAACCAGAAGAGAAAACAGTATGAATTTTAAGAAATTTATCATTCGTTAAAAAATTATAGAGAAATACATACCTGGTTGGAACCAAATTCAAACACTGGATTGGAGGGAGTCTGAGGCTGCTGAGCGGCCTGTGATCCAAAATTGAACATCGGCGCCGGTGTTGCTGATTCTCCGAAAGATGGGGCTTGTTGAGGCGTTGGAGCCCCGAAAACTGGAGTCGGGGCACTAGCCGAGGCATTGAAGGGCGAAATACCCGGAGCTGTCGAGCCAAACTTCGGCTCAAAGTTGAAAGTGGACGAGGGCGCAGATGCGGTGGTCGTGTTATTAAACCCAAACAGCGATGGAGTCGCAGTGTTTTGTTGGGTCTGGCCGGACTGGAACCCACCTGCATTGAAAACGAAACCACCACTTGGAGTAGGTTCCTTCTGCGGTGCAGTTGAACCGAATGTAAACATGGGTGATGGTTTACTCTCCTGTTGTGAAGGTTGGAAAGAGTTTGTTTGTCCAAACGTTTGAAAACTACTAGTAGATGTATTAGTAGTTGTTCCAAAGGCAACTGTTGTTTGTGCAGCAAAAGGTGCTGGTTGATCTTTATTGCCCAAATTACTAGTTCCAAATGTGTTTCCACCCCCAAATGTAGAGTTATTGGATGGCGGTGCAAATGACCCAAAAACGGGTTTGCTTTCTGTGACAGTAGTGCCAACACTGGAGGTTGACGTTTCATTTGTTTGTGTAACTCCAAAACTGATGGGCTTCTTTTCAGAGTTGGAACCGAAACTGAAGACATTGTTGGGCTTTGGAGTCATGACACCGGCTTGTGTGCTAACTGAGGATATCGATGTTGCCCCACTTCCAGACGATACGGTTTTAGTGTCCCCAAATTTAAACACGTTGGAAGGTGAACTCGATGATAAAGTATTGGTGGTTGATGATGGTAAATTACTTCCGAATCCTTCTTGCTTTGTGCCAAACATGAATACTGGCTGTGACGGTTTCACAGTAGAACTCGTATCGGACGATGTCTTGACATCGTTTTGGGATGATTTGTTTGATCCAAACGCAAACATGTTGGATGTATTAGCTGGCCTCTCCAGCTCTGATGATGAGGATGTTTCAGTCTTCATACTAAACATAGGAGTTGCAGGTTTGTTACTTTCATTAGGCGCTGTAGTGGGGATAGCAAATGAAAGTTTTTGGGTTTCAGCTGGTTTGCTGGTTTCTGCAGACGGTTTCTTCGACAAGTTGCCAAAAATATTATTTGATGAAGGCAAGGTTGCTGGGGATGTTATGGTGGATTCAGCAGTTGGGGCACTTTTAGGATTGAACAGAAAAGTTGCCTTTGAACTAGTGCTACTCGTAACATCATTTGAACTGTTATTTTCAGTTGTGACCGGTTTAGGAATACCAAATGAAAATGTTGTAGGTATTTGAGCACTATCTGAGGTGTTTGATTTTGGCACTGACAAGTTTGTATTCAATGACGTACTTGTCTGGTCCCCTTTAGGAATGCCAAAGCTAAAAGTGGTACCGACTTCAGAACTACTTGTGGAAACACCAGATGGGATACCAAAAGAAAACTTAGGGCCAGAAGTTTCTACGCTTTTCGGAATTGCTGCACCTGGTTTTGGTGTTTCGCAAGCAGCACACTTAATTTTATCGGCAGCATTATCGATCATACATTCATTACACGTCCATGAACCAGAAGGTTTCTTAAAAAGATTTCCAAAACCATTTGCAGATTGTTTAGCTTCTGAAGATGTTCCAGATGAAACTGCTGTTTTTGAAATTTTCGCCCCTGGTTTTGGTGTTTCACAGGCTGCACACTTGTCTTTATCAGCATTGTTATTTATCATACACGTGTCACATGTCCATGAGCCGGAGGGCTTCTTAAACATATCTCCAAAGCCACTTCCTGATTGTTTACTCTCTGAAGAAGCTTGTGGTGTAAAGGGCTTGGCATCACTAACACTGACCTTTTTATAGACTTTTTCTTTATCAGGTTTAGCTGATTCACAGGCGACACATTTAATGGCTTCACCTTTATTCTGAATGAGACACGTTGAACATTCCCAAGTACCAGAAGGTTTTTTATAGAAGTTTCCAAAACCACTTGTAACACTAGGCTTGACATTGTTCTTACTAGTATCGGGTGTTTTCAAATTTTTATTCGTCTGACATGATACACAGATTTCTGAGCTTGAGGAATTATTGTTTTTACAATTTGAACACTCCCAATTGTGACTTGACTTTTCATTTGTTTTAGTTCCAAAATTGAATTGACAGTCTGAGACGGGTCTATTAGCGTCCAGACTGAATTCTGCAGAGGATGTTTTCTGATCTGAGACCAGCTTATTGTCAACTAAAGTATTTTTATTCTTGGCGTCGTCCTTCTTCTTATAATCACCTAACACTACACCGGTAGATGTCCTTGTTTTGAAAGATTCACTGTTACTGTCTTTGTCACTGATACTTGCACTGCTGCGTAGAGGCTCACTGAACTTGAACGTTGAAGTGGGAACATTGATCGGTGTCACAACACTGGTAACTATCATAGGTTGTGAGAAGACGTACTTGCTACCGATGGAAACAACGGGAGCAGTAATAGGGGCAGGTGGGGGTGGTATGGCGATGTCGATTTTAGGCAGTTTGTCTACTGCTAAAACTGCTGTTGGTAGTTTCACTTCAGCCACAGGTTCTTCTTCATCCAGTTTTTCTTTCGTTTTCACCTTCCCTGTGTGTTTCTTCCCATCAGGTTCTTCACGTCTGCAGGAAAATTATGACCATATAAATATTGTTAACAATGTTGATTCACTAATATATTAAACCGACACAAAGCGTTATGGTTTTGGAATTTATTAAGACTCATCAACAAACAACTACTTATGACAATGACTAAGAACATGAATATACAAAGACTTTTTCCTGTAATAATGTGCGAGACCGAAAAGGCAACACTTATGGATTAGTTATTTTAAGTTATTATTATTAGTTATTAGTTAATTTCGCTCCAGTATCCTTTGCCTTACTGGGTCATAGCATTACCATTGACCCATGCCGTTGTTTTAAGATGTAGAACGAGTGAAATACGGTAAATATACTTTTTTTGAGGGAGAGGCGGAAGAAATGCTTTATGCACACAGGTGGCCAGCCTGTAGTGTTGGACTCCCCTAAAAAGCGGGGTTACCCACTATAAAAACCTCCTCTACTCTATAGGTTTCTAACCTGGAACTGTTTGTCACATTACAACAGGCTAGGCCTAAATTTTGCTTACGCCCTTGGGGCTCACTCCATGTCCAGGCACTTTTTTAGGTGATCCTGGCCTCTTCGCGGTCCAGATCGCTTTTCCTCTCTAGAAGGACACCCCGGACGAACTGTGACAAACAATCCCAGTTTCCCGCGTCCTCAATAATCTTGTGGCATACCGTATCCATCGAGGAAACACAAAGTTTTCGTGCAGCCTCCAGGCGGGGCCTTTCCCAACGGGAGCAGCGGAAGAAAGAGTGCTCTGTATCGTTGGGAACACCAAGGCAGTAAATGCAATCTGGTGAACCAGTTTTGCCCATCCGATACAGGTACAGAAAATATACTAAATATACAGTAGAATTTGGATAATTCGAACCTCAAGGGACCAGAGAAAAATTCAAATTATCCAAAAATTTGAATTAGAAAAGTTTTTGCAAGTGGTTGAAATAAACAATCAAATATCATGTTTTATTTAACATTGTATATTAAAAAAAGGTTAATGAAGATATAATTGATTAAAAATCCTAATTTTTGTTAAATGTCGATAATGTGTTTGGAAGGATCCCGAAACTAGCTATTTCAAACTTTTTCTTTAATTCCTTCTCTACCTACTTGATCGCCGCTATTTATTCTTGCAACGTCAGAGATTTCTAGGTTCGCTTTGGCGAAGCCATCATACACACGACATGTTAACAAGAATACTGAACTGCGCCATGTAGTGAGACTAGAGATGTCAATGTTGTGCTTTATGAGCAGTAGTGGACTGGTGAGGGGGAGGGGTATCATGTGACCAGTCAACAGCAGGTGTATGTGCTGTGAGAAGGGTTGGCGGGGGGTGGGCGCATTGATCTAACTAAAAATAGTCTGAGGACAAGAAGCCCGAACGTAATTTCCTGGAAAATCGCACACAATGACTTGTTCACTTAATAGGTTTACGCTGTAAAAACTTTGAACTATCCAAATAATTATTCGAATTAACCAGGATATTTTAACATTGTTTTTATATAAAATTCTAGGGACCAAGTCGAAATAAAGAAGTTTTCGAATTACAGAAGTTCGAATTATCCACGTTCCACTGTATTAATTTTTCTATTAATCATTTATACTTTTCATCAACACCAAAAGAGAACTTGTAAACTTAGAAAGTTTTAAATAAAAATTCTCTTACTTACTGACCAGCTTTCCAAACCGGAAACTGGCTCCTATTATGCGAGTAATTCAGACCGAACATTTCTATTTCTACTTGTATGCTCGTAGTGGTACTAACCTGATGGTGTACTCGGCCGCCACGGGCGTGCTGACGGGCGCAGTCTGTGTCGCTGTCTGTCTTGCCTCCAGCGTGCTCTGCTGCAGCCGTTCCCTCCGTTTCACACGCAGCAGGTCTGGAGTGGACGGGATGTTCAGTTCTGCGTAACGTTTCTGGGACTGTTCACCAATCATGGAATGAAACGTACGCTTTGAGCCCACCACTGGCATCTTCTTTGCGTCTATCATCTGCATGAAAATGAATATATGTGAGTTTTCTCTCGTTAGTGATTCAAAATTTTCAATCACTATTTTTTTCTTAAGACATTTTTTAAACTATGCAAAATTTACTTTTACCCAAATCAAAAGTTAAATGCAAGTACTCAAAAGTACTAAAGTTGATATCGTTAATCCTGCTGACTATATTATGATTTACGTTATTAATGTGCAGCAGCTGCTTAAGAACTAAAAACTTAAGAAAAAGGAATTAAACTATTTAACCTCATCTTTTTTTTAACTCTCATATCCAGGTAAACATTTTCTCAGGTATGTGCCTGAAAACATTAAAAAAACATAATTTGTCAAAGTTTTAAAAAGATGTTAAAATATTACATTATAAACTTGGCCGTTTATTCGTTGGATGAGTTTTCCACCTCCTACATCAAAGGATGCAAAAAAATTATAAATAATAGATGCATTTTTAATTTATATTTTTTGTTTAAGTTTTACTTGCAGTACTTTTGATTTTCGGTATATCTATAACTCTATTCACTGTATCACCCATGTATATGAATTTATGAATAAAGAAGTTTGACTATGACTATGAAAAAGTGACTCCTTCATTTATGAAGAATAGTGTTGTCAATGCTATCATAGAGGAAGGATACTTAGACAACATAGCCTAATAAATGTGTTAAATACACACTAGGTTCATTATGTATAAAATAACTTAACTATAAAAAAAATTACTAAAACAATCCCAAACTTAACATTCGACGTTATGACAGCAAAATGTATTAACCATAAATAGTAACCACAACTAAACAGTTACAACAAGACTCACCGGTGTTGAAAACTGTTCCAACGCATCCAATATCCGTTTCGCCGTAGAGCTAAGCGGAAGACTGGAATCTTGGGAGGAGGAAGGTCGCACAGTAGGTCCGACACGGCGCACGAGTGACGCTTGCCTCTGCGACGTCTCTACCATCCTCGCGTAGTCGCACGTCTGCGACGACCCACCGTACATCGTGCGACCTGAGTAGAACGGAGAGCTGCCCAGTCTCGTCCGCATGCTCGCCTTTTGATTTTAAATAATTATTTTAATTAATTACATGTTAAATTTAACATTAAAATACAATACTCAACTACCCGTAAACTCAAAATTGAGTGACTACAAGCCATATTCGGTAGCAATGACACAAGACATTGGATATAGAAAAATATAAATCTGTCACAAGCGAGGATAGAATACTGACTGTGAATAAATCTACGACAAAGAAAAAGAATGAACTGCACCAAACGTTATGTTGACTCCTTGCACATTTCCTTGCTTGCAAATACCTATCATGTAAAATTTTCACTTGGTTAACCTTAGAGTGTATTCATATTTGAAAATTCATTTCTTACAGGGAAATCACATTCCGAAATGCTTTCCTAAACTTAATTTACATATTTTACTACCTAGTCTAACTTACATTTTTTACATCACCTACTACCCTTTCCTAAACTTAATTTACATATTTTACTACCTAGTCTAACATACATTTTTT
This sequence comes from Nephotettix cincticeps, assembly GCA_023375725.1. Classification (NCBI taxonomy): domain Eukaryota; kingdom Metazoa; phylum Arthropoda; class Insecta; order Hemiptera; family Cicadellidae; genus Nephotettix; species Nephotettix cincticeps. The sequence goes on from CM041785.1 coordinate 5,949,726, forward strand.
ACATCACCTACTACCCTTTGCATCATTGAGATTTTCAGTCCTAATTCTAAACCTTCTAAAATATAACTTATGAGATAACTTATCAGAAAAATCACTATATTCAAATCTGTCAGTGTGTGAGAGTCTTACCCTCAAAGGTGAATTGAAAGTGGTTGGATTGAAGGAGGGTCTTCTTCTGTCCAGAGCATCGACGGTGGTGCTTCCAGGAAAGGATCTTCCATACCTGCTCCCTCCTAGCCATCAATACATTAATTGTTAAGACTTTATACACAGCAATATTTCGCATTAACACCCACATGCTTTTTGCGACCTTACAAATATCAAACTTCTTCGACCTTGCCAACTAAAGTTTACAAATTTGTTGTATAGCCCAAATTATACTGCAATAGTTATGTTGGGAACAATTTTTATAATTATTATTAATAAATCAGAAACCCCAATGGGTATTTTAACGTGACTAAGAGAGAGAGAGAGGTGGCACAGATGTGATGACATTGGTAGTGTCACGGATGTGATGACATTGGTAGTGTCACAGATGTGATGACGTTGGTATTGTCACGGATGTGATGACATTGGTGAATCAAGTGGTAGTGTATGATTATTTAAGATTAGAGAAAGTATTTAAGAATTGAATATTAATAGTGTAAATGATACAATTTAATACATATGAAATGAAAGTTAGGGTGAGGTATTTCTCTAAAGATCATTTTAACCCTTCAACTCCGTTGGACGTAATGTGCACACGGTGCCAACGTTGCGCCCGCCACCAGTTGTCATTCACTGCCCGCATCCTTAAAGGATCTTTTAGAACTATTTGGCGCACCTCAATAATGGAGAATGTTGTATACCTTTCTAGCATAATTGTTTTTTCCATTCTGCTGTCTTTGAAAGAAGGAAAATTTTAAAAATCTCATATGGAAGAGCAGACAAAAACATTTTGTTTGCTGTTTGTTTACTGTTGACTGACGTAATGTGAGAAGGCAATGTTTTGTGTTAGTTTGACCGTGTTTTGGACTGAAATATTATTAGTGATTACCTCCACAAGTGTTTTATTTTTTGTTAGCAAAGTGTAATGTCGTAATAGTGAAGTTAATATGGAAAATTTGTTTCAAGATGACATTTTATGGTAAACTGACATTGTGAATATGCCTAGAACTAGGTAACTATTAAATTAACAATTAGTTGGACTTTTCCAACGCGTCTTGTGTTTAAAATCTACACAAAGTTTCCAGAGTTGGATAAATAAACTACTCCCGTTTTCTGGTGCCAGACGATATTTATATTTATACAAACAAAAGGTTATTTCTACATGTAAACAAGAAACCGGTAAAAAAAACACAACAAAAAATATAACGATGGAATTAAATAGTAAATGTACGAAAGTACAAAATAGGCTAAGTAGAGTGTTTGGTTTACTAATAGTAAAATAGTAAATGTACGAAAGTACAAAATAGGCTAAGTAGAGTGTTTGGTTTACTATTTAATTCTATAGTTATATTTTTTGTTGTGTTTTTTTACCGGTTTCTTGTTTACATGTAGAAATAACCTTTTGTTTGTATAAATATAAATATCGTTTGGCACTTGAAAACGGAAGTAGTTTATCCAACTCTCGAAACGTTGTGTAGATTTTAAACACAAGACGCGTTGGAAAAGTCCAATCAATTGTTAATTTAATAATTAATAACCAACGCTATTATGAATTTTCAAAACTAGGTAACGTTTCAATGTTTTCAATAAAATATTAGTTATTAATAGACTTAGACGATAACATTACATTGTGGTTAGAGGAACAGCCATCAGTTACAGCTCAGGTTTTCTGGTAGTAAAGTTAGTTAGGGGGGTGGTCTAAATCCCAAAATAATGCCGTCCGGGCTTGTTGGAAGGGCTCTTAAAATTTCAGGCTTGAAAGCTTGATAAAGTTTCAAATAAATTATATAAAATTTAGTATCACAAGCCTAAAAAACTTATTCCCATTTCTTAAATCTCCTTTGTCAGTTTGGTTATCACTCACCTAGGCTACGGCCAGAAGACTGAGCTTGAGGGACTAGTGAAGAGCAACCACTCGTAGATTCACTAGTTTCTGAACAGTCATCACCTACAACGGTCATTTGATGACAAAATGTCAACTTCTGAGAAAGGCTGAGGAGAAGGGGAGGATATTTCAGGACACAAACACAACCAGATAATGGAGTTCAACTTCATAAACACAATAATATAAAGAAAACACTAGAAACACCTAAGCCGAGTTAGCTTGAGAAAATGTTAATAGTACAATTAATCATAAAATAAAAATCAGGACAGTGAAAAATGACAGGAAATTAGAGGGGTCCACAAGAAAGACAGAGAAAGATCAGACATAAATCACAGTAAAAGAAAAATTTAAAATTGTTATTAATAAACGCCTCAGTTATCACACAGTGCCACCACAGGCAAGATAAATATCTAAAAATTACTTCATGAATATTATTTCTTTAACTAGACTTACAAATGATGACATAACAAAATTATTTAAAAATTATTCATATCAAATTGAAAACCTAAGCTTACAAACACAAAACAAAAAATGCCCATAAAAACAACCAATTTAAAAAATGACCTTAAACCAATGAGAAAAAAAACTAATATTAAATATAGGCCTACAAGTCAGCTTAAAAAAGTTTAACAAATATTCCTAACAACAGGTCGACGTTAGGTAGTAACAAGACCGGGGTTTGGACCGTTCCCCATCAAAACGTTAAAAATGCCACTGGCGTAGAAATACACAAAATAAAAATAAAAATAGAAAATTAATTAAAAATACTAATTTAACTCACCGTTGACTTTAGCTGCAATTTGTTGGCTTGGTACAGCAGGAGTGGAAGCAACGAGTTCGGGTCGAGTATCCCGTGAACTCGGTCCTGCGATAGGCTCCCCCCCTCGTACCGCAATGGGACTTATGTCTTCTGCATCTGAAAGAGTAATAGGATAAAAAACGTTCATAAGGTACTCAGGAGGTCTACGTAGTAATAATGTATAATACATTAAACATTATTAAAGATATGTTAAATAATAGAAAATTATGTTTATACGTAATTGTCTCAACAATACAATAAGTCTTTTACATTTCGACGGGCTCAGTAACGATAGGAATGTGGGATCCACAAATCTATGGTTGAACTCTAGGTTGGATATGGGGAGAAGTCGGTGATCGGGACAGTTGAATTAGGAAGGTTTTACTGGAGGGCAAAATCGTCACCTCAAAAAAACTGTGGAAACTAATTTAAGCTATTGAAAGATCCACTGAAACACGTTAATACTATTGGTTGATTCTTCACCGATTATCACTTGGCCTTTGACCAACTTTCTATAACCCTCCCAAATTTTAGGAATAAAACCTACACTTCATTCTCTTAGCGTGTAAAATGATAATCCACCCTGAAGTTATATGTATAGAAAGACCAATTACGAGAGCTTAATGATAAACTATGACTTTCTTCTTATTATGGTTATTTGCAGTAAGACTTTTTCCTATGGTCTTATAATTAATGAAAAATAATTAAGGACCATTTAACTTTACCAGTTTCCAACTCTTTCAATATTTTGATTAATATTAATTAAAATTTCCTAAGAGTTTCACTTACTATATTGATTTTTAAAATCTTTGATCAAAATCTTCTGATTCACTGGTGAATTGTATCTGTTGGTCCTCGGTTTCTTGGCGGCCGGAGCATGGTGATCGACGGTGTCAGCGAGATTCAACTCCGCCCTAGACGTGGCAGGCGGACGGGAAGTTATTGTCGAAGACAAGGAATGCCCAACAAACTCTGTCGCATTTGGTACCTCTGAAGGTGACATCCACCGGGAAAACCATGATGAAGGTTGTGGCAGGAGCTCTGTTACACGTGACGCCACTCTCTTTACAAATGACTGGAAAACCACAAACGGTTAAAATAATTGTCACAAAATTCATTACACAAAACAACAAACATTAAAATATATAACAAATAAGGATCAAAGATAATGAAAATTTACATTCAAAACGATGATCCAGACATAAAACATTATTCATTACACTGTACCAAAACCAGCTGCTTTCAACATTAGTTGGGACTACAGAAATTAATGTTTTTCCGACCTAGGCTTGGTAAATCAGCTGGAGATTTTATCCACACTAACAGTAGGCCCTCTGTTAACAGACCCCGGATCAATTGGCGCCCGGTATAACCGCCTCACCCACACGAAAGACCCAGATTGGTTTACACGCCCTGAATTTCAATAAGGCCCAGTTCAACTGCCTTTTTCTAGGAATCGCAAGACTTCCGGTCATACGATTATCGATTTACTGTAACCAAAAATTCCTTTCTGTTGTTTTTTCCAGTGAAATCTTGGGTAATTCATTAGATGATTTTTGGCCAAATATTGTCAGTCTATCGCTACTCTTCATCCATACAGTACACATTCTGTATATACGTTTGTTAAGTTTAGTTCGTTTGACTTTGTGAGCAAACCGTGGCAGTACAGTGTTGTGAATGGACAGTACTTATTGAGGCGTTTTTTACTGTGTAATGAGTGTTTAAGTGAAAATGACGTCAGTAAACCGCAAACGCCATGTTGTTACTATAGAGCAAAAACTTAATGCATTGCAAAGTCTGGATGAAGGCGAAAAAGTAAGTGAATAGCTGATGAACTTAATGTAGAAGTAAGCAGTGTTTCTACTGTATGTAAAGATGTGAAATGGTGGTGCAATATGGAATCTCTCTGCATTACAAATTCAGTAGTGATCACTTATTACACTATAGTTCATTGTTAACTGAGCATATTTCATACTAAAAATGGGATGTTATTAATATAATATCAATAATATGTGTAATTATAGAGTATATTACATATTAAAGTATTCAATTTATTTTTGGTCTGAGGTCTGGTTCCAATCATGTTTCTATAATAAGAATATTTTAATATTCTTTTATTGATGAGGCTTGACTACGAGAATTTCACAAACTTCGTCTGTTGCACGTCATAATCAATCATAACGAACCTTCTTATGTTTCCAATAATATCACTTTCATTTCTGATGTAAGTATGCTCAACACCCAGAGAGGCTCTCAGTAGTAGAGAGGACTTGTTCTAACTAACTTTGCTTCTTAAATAAAAGACATTTTTCATTTCATTTATTTTAAAATTTTTGGGGGTAGTCCCGTTAAACTCTTTTAGGTTATCGGACCTATGCCCGGTCCCGAGCAGGGCGGTTAACAGAGGGTCTACTGTATTTGCCTACTTAATTAGTCTTCTAAATGAAAAGTATTGTTCATATATTAGATTAAATGTGTTATTCTGTGCCTTGATCAAACCCACAAACAGCTTATAAACTCGATCGTAGCCCGGAAACAACCACTTTCCATCCTTGTAATGAAATATACTATTTTGTTCCCCATAAAAATAACAGCAATACCAGAGGGATAAACATAAGAAAGGGCAACAAGGAGGAAGTAATAAAGTCCCCCACATTAACATCTATCCATGTGGGGAACAACATTTAATGTTTTTTTTTAATTCTTATTCATATGACCAACCTTTACGTGGATATTTTTACGTGTATATGAAATAAGGATGAGTATGTATGAAGATATAGGTATGATAATTAACGGATATGATGACATGGCTAATTTTTAATGAGTGTTTCCAAATAGAAACCTCGGTATATATAATTTTGGAAAAGATTTACACAGAACTGAAATTATTTTTGATCAGCGCTTACCATTTTCCTATAACTTAGCCTTTAATTATAAGGTATGTTTTAAACTAAAGTCACTCTGACACTACAGACGATTTGACATCAGGGCTTGTAACAGATCTTGAGGTTTGAAAAAATATTTAAAAAAACCAAAAATAGCCTACTGTGCAGTAACTTAATCCAAAAATTTCAAAATATCTAAAAACAAAAAATCTGAAAAAATCTCCAAAAAACAAAATATTACCAAATTATAAACAAATAGCCTATCCAAGAGCAATATATATATAAGTCACCTTTTACAAGCCCTGTGACATGATAGAGGATTGCACCAGGTTGAGCAATATTATCATTCTCTAATCACAACTCATTCAATAGACCTAATCATTAAGTTGCAATCTGTAACATCTACCCTACGGTAGTAGCCTACGGTTAACACCTACAAACAAAATAATTTACTGATAATTTATTTAGAGGGGACTGGAACAAATGGAATTATACAAACAACCTATATTAATTCAGGCCTATAGCTAGTAGGCCTAGGCATACTAATTTAGATCATTTAAACTATGCTGTACAATATTGGACTTGGATTGAAACTGAAATTACTATTGGACCGGATTGAAACAAATGGAATCATATAAATGAGCTATAAATATTTATATTTTGTTTGTAAATATTGGCTTTGAAACGTGAATTAATAAAATAACTACTATGGGCCTAATCTAAATGATTTTAAAATCTATTGATTTCTATTTTCAAAGAATTAATCAGAAATACTAAAAAATTAACTGACATTGTCTATCCAAACAATAGGCATAGAAATACTAACAAATTAACTGATATTGTCTATTTAAACAATAGGCATATCCCCATGATATCACTTCGTGGAGTTAAGTAAGGTTGTTTAAATAATTAGAATATTTAAGTTATATAATACAATTTTAAGTTAGGCCTAAGCCTATGTCTAATTATAAATATAGGCCCTAATCAATAATATATAAAAAGCCTTTTTTTAATAAAACTGACACACAACGTTCTATAGGCCTACAGATAAGTTTGGTTGGCTATTATCATGTTGTAAAAATAGCAATGATATACTGTTTTATCACCAGCTGATGTGTTGGATAGTAAAATCAGTCACCTTTAAATGTGGTTTTAATATGATATAAAAATTGACACCACATTAAAAAATCTAATATATTGATAGTTATTAAATTCCATATAAATTGATAATTTATTACCTAAGACTTTAAGTTTTATTTTAAAACATCATACAGAGATTATGGTTTCCCAGTACTCCAACCAAGGATATGAATGTAACTTAATGACTGACTTATTAATGAATGTAATGAGACATTTTGCCAGCTGAATTTCATTTCACCTAAATTTGTAACTCTTACTTTCCATCCCTCAAAAAAGTAGACTTACAATACCTACGGTTAATTTTGACTCATCTATGTCAGGTAAAAATGAATTTACAGAGTACTAATCTAGAATAATTAATAAAAAATCATAATAGTTTGTGATATGACTAGGTGTGATATGCTCGGATGTCCAGCAGTGATGGCCAGACAACATTGTTTATTTGCTAGGATTATTATGTTATGAGTGACTGCCGTTCTCTCAGCTCGGGCAGCCTGCCTGAGAGGCCGGTCGGCTATCTGCTTTCGGGTGTAAGCCATATTGATAACGTTTCGCCACCAAGTCAAAATAATGTATACGCATTGGGTGTAATAGTACCGGTAGCATTTAATTAGTTAAACGGTACGACGAATTAAATTTGAAGAATTTATATGCAATTAATTAAAAAGGCCTAAGTAAAACTACTGAACAATATTTATTACGGTACAAAGAATTAAATGTCTAAAGGTAATACTTAATTAATCAAATAAGGACAATTATAGAACAATATTTATTTTAACAGGCATTTCAATCAATTTAAGTATTCTGCTTTCATTTAAAATAATAAAAATAAATTAATGTTATGAAAACAATAAAAATATACTAAGTTATTACTCAACAGTTTAAAACGGTCCATTTAAAAATTTTTTTATAAAAAAAACAAACTTTATGTCTAAAGGTTTAGGCTATACATCAAATAGTCAGGACTTACTCAAATAAGTAAAATAACTGAAAAATATTTATTTTTACAAACTTTTTAAAGAGTTAAAATATTATTCATACATTTTAATTAATAACAATAAATTAATGTTATGAAAACAATACTTCCTCAAACGATATTTTCGAAACAACAAATTAAATGTCTAAAGGCTATAGATAGTTAGAGGCTATTTAAATGAGTAAAATAACGGAATGATATTTATTTTTACAGACTTTTACAAAACTTAAGCATTATGCTTGCATTTTAAATGTTAAAAATAAATTAATGTTAATAATACAATAATTCCATGAATGATATTTTTTGATACTAATTTAATGTCCAAAGGTTTTATATATATAACTTATATAGGCCTATATCAAATTGAGTAAAACGACATTCATTATTATAGACAAAGGCAGTCTCGATTTCAAGAACATAACTTACATCTGATTTGTTACAGTAGGCCCTATAAATGATCAATAGTGCAACAACATCTGTAATGAAATAACAAAGCAAAGAACATGTGACCATCTATGCTTGTCATCCGAGGTGTTCACTGCATTTTAATGCGGCCAGCACCACTGGCCGCACGAGCCACGAAGAAAGCAGATATGAAAATCAAGCCAAGCTGACAAGAAAATAGCCGTGTTCAGCATTGCTGGCCACCCAATTTCGGAGGACAAAAAAACCTGATCAGAGCACAAAGGGTTAAAGAAAATGCTTTCTTTTCAAAGCAGGTCTACCTTTCCCATACTTTTTACAATGACACGTAGCCTAGGCCTAAATTGTTAACAGGAAAATAGCCTTAAGATAATTCATAAAATTTAGGCTTACTCAGTTGAAGTAAAATAAAATTCAATGTAGGAAATTATTATTACAACTAGGCTATATTAACTAATGATGAAATATTGAAATCTAAAATTGCGCTAGGCCCTACTTGTATTAGGTACCTAGCTAATAGTGCTTCTGAGCAGCAAACGTAGACCTAGGTTGAAAAATATCTGAACTTAACCAACTAAAATTAAAAACTCAAGAGTAACCTCAATTGTTTGCTCAAGTAATAGGTACAAGATATGTCTCAAAACAGTTGAAATTTTAAATGCAATTAAGCATGATTTACTTTTCTCAGATAACGAGCCTAATAATCCAAACAATTTTTTAAAAACGAATGTTATGAAGCAACATCACTTCTTTTACTGTACCACCAATTAGGCTACACAAAAATCTAAATAGGCTATACACAGTTTAAGAGTGGTTATCATCCTTCAAGGTGTCCTTCCTATTACATGATTATCTTCACATCAAGGCCTAACTTATATTGCTCTTACACATGTTATTAAATTTCTATTCCCGTAACTTCCCATATTCTGGTTTCAGTAAGTTTACTCTTAAGAGTATTCCAATTTGTCCAAGTTTTTATTTTACAGCCCTAGGTCCTAAGCACTAATAATAAAGCCCATGAGGCTAACTTTGTATCAAGTCTGATCATAATTACTTAGTCTATTTTGTCTAACGCCATTACCTACCACCACATCAACTTATAATTGAAAAGCTGTCAACCTTAAATCGTGAGAGAACAGCTCTGTCACGATCTTACAATAGGTTAAGCATAAGTATTAATGTTAACTTTGAGAAAGTTTACGGTTGTTTGATATATGACAAATCGCAGTTTATTTATGTACATCATATTTTGAATTACAACGTGTGTTTGACTTAACGGATGATATAACGTACAGAAAACTCAGTTTTCTCAGTTAGAGGTCGACTATGGCAGACACCACGAGCAAACCACACTTTGGCGCCGATATCGATGTTAAAAAATGTACTTACGTTGGAAACATCGTAAGGCTTGGAAGCATCAGAGGATCTACCCCTAATATTGTTACTTCCTTTAGCCATGGCAAGTCCCTATAATAACCACACATTAAATTTAATCACACCATCACCAATAAATTTACACTACGATTTAACAGACTTAATAAAATGGCGGCGCTCAACGACAAGTAGTTGGGCCAGTTTGTCTACAGGTTGCCCAACATGACCTAAAAACTAGGTTGGTCTAAACCATTACTACGAAACCATGCGTTAAGTACTATAAAAAGTATCTCATTGTAAAGTTTTTAAAAAAGGAAACAACTCTTCAAATTTGTATTTATGACTAAAATTTGTACTATTATTCCAACTCTTAATGAATATATCTGTGTAAATATTGATTACAAGATTCATTTTTATAAATTTATACTAATAAAATTAGAGTTTTGTCTTGGAATTATAATACATTTTGTTATTTATGTGTTTTATAGCCCCGAAAGGCCGAAATGGGGCTTATCTCAATTATCGTCTGTCTTTCTGTAATGCTAAACAAGGCATTAATGAAAAATAGAGCGCACACACAGTAAAGTTATGAAACTTATACTTTATTCTAGACCTTGTAGAGAAGGTTTTTGTTCACTTTAAACTTTTTTTAACACAGTGTTTCTAACAAGATCAACATAAAGTGTTTTACCCTGGCTCCTCTTTACTAAGGTTAGATAATAGATATTGTCTAAAAGGAAAGTTAAGAGTTCAGCCGTTCTTATAACCAAACTATGACGTCACTAACCAAATGACGTCACTGTTTCAAATTTTGGTCTTGCAAATTGCCAACACCCCATCCCCCCATAACTAAGACATATCCGTGTCAAAAATAATTTTGATATGGAATTTCAAATAATTTTGTATTGATGCAGAGAGTTACGTCATGTTATGTTTGTGTAGAGAGAATTGAAATTATTCAGTCTAGGTTGTCCTGTCTTCCTTCCTTTTCAACTTTCTGACTTTGGGATATATTAGGAAAATTTGGCTTATAGTCGGAAAATCAGACTAGATTTTATACATCGTAGTATTTAACGGTTACTTTTTAAACGTTTGTGAATTGTTTTGATTTCTAGGTCTCTGTGAAGCTAAGTAATTCTGACAAACCAAAGGCATTTGACAGTAATTCTTAATAATTTGTATTGGAATCTTGTTTAAATTTTATTTTGGTGGTTTTAAAAACGGTTCCCCAAATTTGGCAACCACTTATATGGGGTAGCTTAAGAAAATGGATTAATTTTTGAGTTAGTATAGTAAACTTAGTTTTATATTTATAATTTCTATTTATAAGACGTTTTTAATGAAAAGATTTTTCGAAAACTCCATAAGTTTTCATTTTATGGCGTTTTAAATTTCTCATGTTAACCTTATGGGAAATAATTTGGTTTAACAATTTTCTACAATAAAACATTTGATTTCTAAAACTACGGGCGTTGGTTTACTTTCCATTAGCAATGTGATTTGCTATTTAATGCCTTTTGTATCACTCTTCATTTCAATTTAAAAATATAAAGTAAATAAATACTGTGCAAGATGTTTTACTTGCCAAGTTGATACTTTAAAGTTTTCACGTCTAATTGAATGCCATAGCCTATTTTAATAAATGCCACGTTAAAAAATAAAAAAATACATGTTTTATAAAACAAAGTCTTGTTAGTTACACCATTTTATAACTCGAGAACGTCTGGACCGATTTCAATGGTCTTTGATTTTTTCGGATTCGTCTCTGCTCTGTGTAGGTTATAGAAATTTTCCGTGAGATCAGCTGGTGTTTGTTTGTAGCATGCTAACCAAAGTTTTTTCTTACTTAAATACTAATTTTTTTAATAGTATTTGTTCGTTTTTTATCTTAACTTTTTTGTATAGTGTAATTTAAGTATTTTAAAGGGGTTTTCAGTGGTATTCTTACATTACTAGAGACCAAGCCATCGTGAAATGTGTTAAAACTGTACCTTTCTAACGTAAACAAATACAAGTTTACATCCCAAAATCGTTCAAATAAACAAACATCTATTGCAGCCATCTCAATAGGTAACACAGACAACGAAGTTGAATTTGTTACACCAAACAAGTGTAAAATGGCCCATGCACAAATCACACAACCTAAAAGGTACGTCATTGACTCCGATGAACTAATCAAACAAAATTATTTTCAACCTTTATCTGACCACAACTCAAATTTTAAAAAATTGTCCGAAAGAAGAAATGGAAGAAGTCATTGAAAATTGTAAACTAGAGAAACTTCCCCCTATATTTATCCATGCATGTAAACAATCATCAGCAAATTATCAAAGACTTTTTTGTGGCAGGTGGTACTCTCGCTGAGTACCACTGAGTACACATACTGAGTACCCTCGCTCCTGCGAGGGTTATGTGGTGACTCCACCGTTAAGCGGTGTATACCCAAACTAAACCCACCTTCCCTCATCTGTCCAGACGTGTATGAGCAACTTACATACGGGCGATAGGACTTCATTTGGGCGAATCACAGTATTAGCTTTTCAGCTGTAGCTGCTGAATTACCTCTGGAGTGGCTAGAACAATCAAATCAGAACGGGACCGGAGCAAGTGAAATAACAGATGTTAATCTGTTATATTTTTAACACAATATATATTATATTACAAATATATTAAACATAAACTTAAATTTTGAAGTGTCGACGCATTGCTGTATCAGGCTTTGGTTGGGTTAGGTTACGTTGTTCCTCTACGGCTGATCATCCAGGATGGCGATGGGCCTCCAGACCTCTGCGACGTCATGCCGTCTACAGAGCTCCCTGATGTGTTCTAGGCTGGACTAGGCTGCTTTCTGAAACGGTCCATGGACTTTTGTTCTGTTAAATGGATCAAGAGTTGGGACTCCAAACGTCCCCATACTTACGGAGTTTGATGGACCATGTTTATCGTGTGATTCGTCTCAGCGACTTCGTCAGGATGACCTCTAGGCGTTTCCTTTTGGTCGTGCTGACAAAAATCCACCACGCTACTGAAGCATACATGATACACGAGCGTACAAATAGAAGGAACATGTGACCTTCGTCCTGACCGGGATTGGGCTCCTCGCTGCAAGAAGTGGCAACATCAGCCCCAGGATTGCCGTTGCCTCAGCGACTTTCCTGTCAACATGCTGTTTGAAACACAGGCGTCCAGGGTGACACCCTATTACTTCACAGTCGCCTTCCACAGTATCTCCACTCCATCTAAGCTGGATCTTGGGTGGAACTACTCTCGGCATTTTTCGCCACTTCCTGAAACTAAAATGGCTTTACTTTTATCAGCGTTGACTTTGATGCGCCACTGACGGAGCCATGGTGATAGGGCGTCCATCTGTGTCAGCATCATCCTCGCGGCGTGGGCAGGGCGACAGCTTCTACAGTTCTCTACCGAATTGAAAGGGGAATCCCTGAAGGTAAACCTTAATTTTATCAATGATTTTAGATTGCTGTCGGCGTTTTACGATCAGAGTAATGTTAAATATCACACTTTCCAGACCTGACAAGACAGAAAACTCGGAGTCCGAAGAAATGTTCGTTATTCTCTTTTCTCGGAAGAAGAAATAAAATCTAAACTTGAATCCCATGGTTTTCCAGTACAAACTGTTGTTCGGCTACTACGTAAAGACAAAACTCCTATTCCGATGCTTTACTATTTCTATTGAGCATGTCGAACCTAAAAGGAAATTAAATTTTAGGACATAGCCCAAAGGAAATTCTTGCTTATTTTGACCCAATAAACCATATCTTTGGTAAGTTTGGTAATGGACGTATGTCTAATGTAGCTCAAAACTGGGTTATTCGATTCTTAAAAATGAGTTGACCGTATCATTAATCATTTATCATTAATCAATCTTGAAGGAAAATGTCCGTAAAAATATTTTTTCAATAAACAAACTATCACTAACAATAACTTAATTAATCAGACTTTTAGACCACCATTGTATAAATTCAGAACCAAATACCGCAAAAGGAATTTTCAGAAATAAACTTTGCATAAGTAGTTATTAAATACCGGTGTGGCATTAAATGTTTTGACACACTAATTTTATTTATGACGAACAAATAAACCTAATTTTACTATATCAAAAAACATAAGTATAACATTTTTATATTTTTGGCAAAAATGCTTGATGTCTCAACTAGATAGCTCCATGCTTAGGAACTAAGTGATTAAGTGTCGAAAAATCTTCTTTATTCATACATTTTTACTGAATAAACGTGATTTATAACAAAGTGATTTTATACGAACACTAGCTTTATATGCACTTTTTTCTAAAAGGTTTACTGTGTTCTCTAGAACATTTTTCCTGTACCATGGTATTTGTCCTTGGTTTTAATGTTTTCACACACAATCGTATTTGTGCATACACACTAATTGTAAAAACATTAAGGCCATTTCTTTTTCCAATCATACATGAGATCGTGAGTCAGAGGTCAGATGAGGTCTTTCACTTCAAACGTTTTAAATTATAATTGTAGACGGTCAAAAGCATAAATTTAATATTAAATTTCCTCCTTAAACCACGATAGGATTGGATTAAAACAGCTGTAATTATTCTGGTACAGAGCACAGCTGATTCCCAGAAGACGATGTCGTGTCCACTAGTACTGCAGCAGGTGTTGGGGGGTCCCAATAACGCATGCTAGTGACGAGTAACTTTCTTCTTGACAGGAAGACGGGTCAACGCTCTGCCCAACATCCTTGTCCACAGAGTAATGTGAAGTTGAGGCGGTGGCCTTGGCCGAGTATTACTCTATGGAGACCAACATCCTGTTCCTGTTACGTTAACAGGTGGGTTGTCGGATGTTGACCCTAGTAATCATCAGTGGGTTATGTTCTCAATATCTTCAAGGAAATCCCACTGAACGATCCTTCACAGAAAACTCCGCCTGAATGGTTCAGAAAGTAAATAAGTTTCTCCTTTCTGTTCCAATACAGGTACAAGATTAGGTACTATATTTCAACCATTATCGTAAAACAGAATAAATTCGTATATTATAATGAATGTTTATAAATCAGTGAAAGATTTATGCAATACTTAATTTGAGTCAACTATATTTTTTAAACTAACATCTTTGTACTTTTATGTTTGAATCTATATTATTGTGTCTACAATAATGGAAATATTACAATGCATTTTCCCCGGACTAACTTTACCGTAGTAAAATTTAGTGTAAAAATCTTTTATTATTAATATTGTATGAGACTTTGTACGAAATGCTCTAAAATCTGCTCTAAAATCAAGTAATAATACCCTAATTAATAATGGTAAGCTATTCAATCTTTCAAAATTTTCATACAGTCAAATAATATCTCTGCATCGTTATACTATAGTTTAATACAAATATGGAATTTCCATTTTGTTACGTTACTTGTTCACTGATATATTCAGGTCTTATAGCATAGAGTACATTAGAGTAAATTGGACATTATATTATAAGTCTGAACTACAATTTATGCAACATCACGTTTGACATCAAACCTCGTTGAATGACATTACTAATTAAATATGTAGGCCGTCCTTTGGCTTAACCATGCTTGGACAATCAAAACCACATAACGGAAACGACGCATGATAATATTCGCGCTGATGATGATGGCAAGCCGCAAAAATACCTATCAAAAAAGGCAGGCTTGTCGCGCTGCATGCAAACCACAGGTGGGATATGTGTCAGTGAGCCAGCCCGCCAGCCGGTGCGCCTGCGCGGTGATAGGTGGTGTGGTGGGGGGAGAGGGAGTGGTGGGGGGTCTCGGCACGCAAGCGTAGAACACGCGCCAGTGCGA
Source organism: Nephotettix cincticeps (assembly GCA_023375725.1). Taxonomy (NCBI): domain Eukaryota; kingdom Metazoa; phylum Arthropoda; class Insecta; order Hemiptera; family Cicadellidae; genus Nephotettix; species Nephotettix cincticeps. The sequence continues at coordinate 5,965,175 of CM041785.1, forward strand.
AGCGATCTCGCGAACTGTTCGGTCGTGTGAAACATGTCACCGAGATCAGCAACGCTGTGCTTCTTGCTTGGGATTATATGTGCCCCTTTTGTACATGGTGAGTTCTGACTAATCACAAAATAATATACATTAATAATTAGTACTATTGCATAATTAAATAATACGAATAATTAATTGTAATAAACAATTTGCCATTTACATAATTTTTTAATGGGTAAAGTTTGCTGTCAAATATAACTGTTGAATGCTGCTACACTTCAATTAGCAAACATAGTTAATTGTATATTTACATCAACAAATACACACAAGATGAATTAAATAATAAGTGGTTGATTAGTTTATGCGAAGATATAGAAGGCAATTGGCTAGGATTATTACAATGTTTTTTCCTACAATGCTAGTGAATTTGACAAATAAACTTACTTACTTGGAATTAATTCTTTCATCAATGTCCGTGTTGCTGTATTAAACTTACGTAAATGTGAAAAAATCTCGTATAAAATATTTGAAACTGAAAATAAGTTTAAGAACTAAGATTGATATATTACGCAGGTTTAAACTACTAAAGATTTTAGGGTAGTGTCTCTCCAATGTCTACAATCGTCGTCTCTGATACTCGTTGTCCACTGAACGTTTTTTTCCAGTCTTAAGTTTGAAAACATAAAATTGTTGCGGAGAGTTACATAGGTTTACAAACATTTTTGATTGAAGCCTACAAAATAATTGAATCAGTAAGTGTATAAAATACCTTAAAATTGATTTACACAAAAGTGTTGTATATATAAAACAATAATATAAATTTATAAAATAACTAGCTGACCCGGCGAACTTCGTAACAGTACGGTCATGTATGTTAACTTTAATATTGACTATGTTCCAAAAATAAATAGCATCACGGCTTTGTTGTGAAAGATTTAAATACTCTGAGACGTGGTATAGTTTAGAAAGATAATAAAAATAGATCAATAAATATACAATACTATTAACATATGACATTTAATTAGACACAAAGTAAAAATAGTAAAACTGTTCACTTTGTACAGTATTTATTTACTTGATAGTTTTAAATTGACGATTAATACAGGTTGTAGAACATTATTTGTAAACAAATTTAGTCCTTATAAGTTTAACATGGGGACTTTGACCCTCTGTAGGGAAGAGCCCTTTGGGAGTTTCGAAAAATCCTTCATTAATACGCATCTAGACCTGAAATAGAATCTGTGAACAGCATCTGAAGTTCTATAGCCTTCTTGTTTCGTAGTTCTTGAGAAACTACGATCAGTCAGTGAGTCAGATTTTTTATATATATTGAAAAATAAAAGAATTTTGAAGGTTTGTCTACCGTTATTAATCATAAAAGGCGAAATGTATAAGCGCACATACCATTAATTTATGCAGAAGTTATACAGAAGTATAAATTGTATTAAACAATTTTACAATTACAGTTGTACTTTGGATCGTTGCAGAATATTTAATATGCAGGCGCGAACGCAATATGTATCTAGATTCAATATTGCTTTTAGCGAATTGAAGGGGCTTTTGTCGTTTAAAGTTTGATGTTTACATTGCTGTATCATGATTTTAAACAACTATTTAATTTTTCATTATATACTTGTGCTGTAATTTTTTATATTCTTAATAGGATGATGTATGAACTAATATGAATTTGTGACCGAGGTCCTACATATTATTATAATTTTATACTGTATAACGTTAATATACAGTACTCGTGTAGGTAAACTGAGGTACTGGGCGTTCCAATAAATATACAATTAAAAACATTTCAAATATTTTTACATTACTATAATAAACCACGTTGGTTATTCTTAAGGGATTTTTGCGGCCTTGAACTCATAAACTCATCATAATAATAGGTTTAGTCCTTGGAATAAAAAAAAAGGTTTTGCTCTTCAACGCATATTGTATCTAAGACAAATTTTTTGAAGCAGTATTACTTTTTTTCAAAATTAAATATTTTGTGTACATAACCTTCTTTCAAATTATTTGAAAACCAGCTGTTTAGTGGCTTAGCCCGAGTTTATTTCCATTTCAAATATCTAATAAAATAAAATCCTGGTTTGGAGAAGGGCCTTCTCCTTTTTGCAAAAGTGAAAGCGCCGATGTCTCATTTACCCGGATACAAAATAAAAGCTATACGCAGATATGACGCGGAGAAAGTATTATGAGGAGATCCGGCGAAGGTAGGCCCGGCTGGCTGATTCACATACCCCCCCCCCACTGTGGGATATAACTTTACTCCCCTTTGTCTTTTCTTATATATTCTACACTATTTCTATCCGTACTTACTGTAAAAACTAGTTTTACCTATCATATAATTCAAATTTATTTTACAAAACAATGGAAAACCTCGCAAAAAATCAGTATTTATGTATTACCAAAAGGCACAAACATATAGACAAAAATCTTGGAACTCTTACAAACCCGTTTATATCTTAGAAATTAAACTAAGCAACTAATATTAATGTAGCCACATATAACATGTATGGAACCAAAATCAACCATAGATTTTGGTTCCATACATGTTATATGTGGCTACATTAATATTAGTTGCGTATAATGTATGTATACCACAGATTATTATACATGGCTCAAACATAATTCGACTCGTATAGTCCAAGACATCTTATTTCCTGAAGTCTAATAAACAAAGGTTGTTTAGGAACTCAAAACTCATTTTCCCCTTCGATCTGAAACTAGTACCTGCCCAAGCAATCACTCCAGTTTTCACTTATCGGAGCCCAAGGGTCGAAGAGTAGAACCTAGGCAAAGATACTACCTCGTTCGTTCCTTCGCATTTCCTGATTTTTATTTCTTAAAATTTTGTTTTTAAATGTGGACTCATGAAAAGGAAAGTGTTTCTAAGAACAGATGGTATCGAATGGTCGCGGCTCAGTACAGGTGTTCCGGTGTTGTATGTAAACAATACTCTATGTAGGTTGTGAGACGAGTTTCCGCTCCATATCCGCCGTTCCGGTATCCTACCACCATTATCTCACACCTGTTTCTGTCCCGCCGGTGAGTTTGTCAACCCCAGACACAGTGAAGACCCAATGCACTAATGTTTTATTGAAAGAAAAATCCCAGTTTGTATACATCTACAAACTCGGGATTTTTTTCTTGTTTAGTATAGTATCCCAACAGTAAAAGTCATTGCAATTTCTTACTTCTTAAAATTTCATTATTTCAAAACTTACATTAAATAAATGAAATGTAAAGAAAAAATGTTTAACATTAATTTTTAATAGTTTTACTTTTTAAGTGCCTCGTAAAGCTAATCTCTTAGGGTTAAGGGTAAGAAAAAAAATGAATGTGTCTATATTAATCGATTTGATCGATAAAATGGGTACACTTCAGTTGAGAAAAGGTTGGACATTTGAAATTATTTGTAAACATTGATATGTTAAAATAGAACACGTGTGTTTAATAATTATTACAGCACAACATCATGTGGAGTGCACATAAAACATAATTGTCTAAATTAGAAGACGCGTATGTGTGTTATTTTGGTTCACTATAGACAATTAATTACAGGTACTGAAATGATTTATTTATGATTTTAGCTATTTAAAACATACCGTAGAGTATTGTATGTAGTAACTGTTTTCTTTCATACTTCGCTCAACATTTTTTGGTTATTTTACACCTATTGTACGTATTATATAAAAACTGCTTTGCCGGATAACTACTCTTTGTCACTAACCTTCATCCTCTATGGAAGCACGCGCAGCCATTGTCCGGATTCGCCGCAAGAAGAGTGATTATTCGCCTTAACCACTTAATAGACTTTTTCACAAAAACTAAGGAAGTTGCTCAAGTGTAAAATTCAATCGAGAGTCCACAGCAAACCTGCGTCGTAAGCAGAATTATAACGAGCTTGCAACAAAAATCACCCTCGTAGCCTATAGCAGTTTTTGCTGGTAAACATTTTATAAATAATTTTTCTTTATCGTTTACATTTACTGAAAACTACTGTACTTACATAACAACAAAAAACAGGTACGTCTCCAACAGTCCCCTTTATATTAGATTAGATCATTGAAATGGCGACTATACCACAAGGTAGGTATTTTAAGCCAAGTATGAATGAGAAATGAGTGTAAGATGATTGTGGTGTGATCTTGTAGTCTTGTTACTGACTAAGGCTGACATGTTCCTTAGACAGGACTGTTAATTAATAGCCCAACAGCCGATGGCAACTAATGGACCTACAGTTTAACGTGGAATCCGAATCACCCCCACTGAATTACAAACTGGTCTAATTATGAGGATGGTCTTTGCGGATTAACTTAGTATTCAACAGTCCACACAAGAAAACACTACACCCACCGGCCATCGCTCACAACTATCCACAATTTGTGACCTACATGTAGCTGGATTACAGGATGTCGCCACCTTCCCAGTCAAAGATAGATTTAGATTTAGTCGCTTATACAGTACATATATACAGTATACTACTTTATTTACTGTTTAATCTACCAACTGTAAGACTTAAACTAACCGACTGACGTGTTCTGTAATACAGCTACAGGAGGTCACGAATTATGGACAGTTATAAGCGATAATCGGTGTGATAATCCCTGGCGTGGATTAACGTCCACACTATTGAACACTAAATTGATTTGTGAAATACCATCCTCATAATTAAACTAGTTTGTAATGCAGAAGAAAAAATTTGATTCGGTCGCGTAGATTTCATTGCTGTTTGATTATTAGTTATTAACATAATTGTCTAAAGAGCATGTCGGCCTTAGCCAGTTATACGACTTAATCACAGCACAATCGTTTTAAACTTACCTTTCGTCCATAGCTTTGCTTCAAATGTCTGCGTAGGCCATCAAATGTAAACGTAAAGTTTATTATGAACGGAACACTTTTATTCGAAGATAATGAACATTAGGGCCATTCATACTATGGTCGACATTCCCTCACATTAAACATGAGAGATTCCTACAGTTGTAACCTACTAATTAGTTGATTGGAATAGTTCATTGTGCTTTTAGCGTATTTCCCATAGGCAAGACGCTATTACCGTAGGTCTCGTGGCAAGACACAGCCCCGGGATCATGTTATTTTTTCGTTATTAGGTGCCCATAGGCTAAAAACTATAGTCGTTAAAAATTATATATGTATATGTGTGTGTGTGTGTGTGTGTGTGAGTGTGAACACGACTCTAGTAAAAATGGTCCGATCAAGACCAATTTTTGTAGAGATTTCGTCCAACTTTTGGACGAATTCGTAATCCAGACATTTAGGTCAATCGGAACGGGTAGTTTGGGGGGTTTTGTATAGAAAAATTGGGATTTTTGTGTTTTTCATATGTAATTACGAAATTTTTAAATCTCATCTTTCACCATTGGAATCAGCCTAAAAAACTACACAGATAAGTTGTTTAAAGTTTTGCTCTATCTCTAACGGTTACCGTGATATGAGCATGTTACCTCCTAGCTACACAGAAATTAAAATTATTCAATTGAAAAATTATATTCATGTGACCACGAAAGCTTGAGAAACATAGTTAAACTTGTAAATATGTAATGTTAGGCTGTTACGGGCTTGGAAAATCTCAAAGTTCAATAACTACAACTAAATATTCCGCACGAGGGATGTTCCGAATAAAACAAGTGCAGATTATTGTTGGCCAGAAATTAGTTCCGTATCCGGAATCAGGTCTAGTTTCCGGTAATTACGCCAACGGCACCAGGTAGTGTTAATTAAAGGAGTTGCCACGAGACCATGACCGCGGCTGACCACCCGAGAGTGGTTCTACGACGGAACCACCTGTAGCCGGTACCATGTGTTGTGTACAATTATATTGCATAACTGCAAGCACAGCTGATCGTTCCAGGGCGTTGATGATACTTTTGTTACAATAAGTTTTCGATAAAACGATTAAACTTTTCGTCAACGTACTATGGCAAAATTTTTCTTTACTCTCAGAAATAGAGTATTAAAGTACTACTTTTCACCTCTAGGGGGTTTCTGACACTTTAAGTACCTAGGGAGGAAAAGTAATTCCATAAGAATAACAAAAGAAGGAACCGGAAACGCATACACCAATAGATATAACGAAAATTGAGTAAAATACAGTTGTTTGTAGTGGTACCACTGTATGTTGCGTCTGCAGTGTTTCCTGAGCGTCAGCCATTTTGTTTGTTGATATTTACCTAAATAAAATGGAAAGTGGCAGTAACGACGTGGGTTTAACACCACCCAATATTACTGAAGTAGCCAGGAATATCAGAAATGCCAGTAAAATCCCGCGTTTCTCGTAATGTTAAGTTTAAAATCTAAAAAAAACATTGAGTTTATGTAAATTCAAATGTAAACTAAAAAAATCAAAACATATGTTTATAAACAATTGACAGTTGTTGAGTGAAGATCGTTCACATTTAAGTTACGACTAGTCCAGGGGAGCGCGCTGATATACAGGTAGAACGCAGGACTATAGTCTCCAAGGTCTCGGATGTAAATCGGGCAAATTACATTATCTAGGTAAAATATATCTCCATTTTTTAAATTACCTTCTTTTTCGTAAGTTATTTTAAGCTACCCGTACTTGTGTGCTTCTTCGTCACAGGCAAAGAAGAATTTGCCCAGATAGCCTCGGTTTTAGACTTTTATTTTCAATCCCGGTTTTTACTGGGGGCATTCTATACCATCGTATTTGTTAACCCCCAAAAAGTGATCACTATCTTGCGGCAAAACTTGACGTAAATTGGCTCTCCGAGAAATCCTAGGGAGGACCCCATCTTAGACAGTCCTAGGATGAGAAGGTGAGACATTTAAAAAGAGGTCTAACTATTTAACCCAAGGAAATTTAAATACTAGCACAACTTCTTTAAGGTTCCTAGTTTCTACCTTCCTTAGAGTCTTCTTACTTGTAGGAATTAACATCAAATCAGGGAAAACAGCATTTGTTCGGATGCGTAGTCTGTGCCTCTTTGTCGGCTATCTGCCCCTGGAGACCCCGTCACCAGGGGCAGACTTTCTCCCTCGCACGCGACTCCTGGCTGACCTCTGGGAAAGCCAGGGACTCCACTTATAATATATTCGCGGTCATTCGCCACACACCTCGGTAAAAGTCACTTCATGCATTCCAGTGCGACGGTTAGGCAGCTTTTGGAGTTAGAGGTCAATTCCTTAACAGGGATTAATGTTGGTATCCTTGGCTAAATATATTTTACTTTCACCCAAATTATAGAATTTAACGTTAAGAAGGGTTATGTTGTAAATTCCTGAATCAAATTGAAACTTCAAGGTTTTATATTAGTTTTTTTACGTTTACTAACGCTATAAACTGGCTGGAAGGCAGATTGGTTTAAGTGCCTGCCTTCAAAACTGAAGATTGCCAGATCGAATCCCACTAGGGTCGAATCTGGACCCAGTTTCATTTGTCATTGGGATATTAATTAATTATCCTTCCTAGCAACACATATAAGACCAGGATTGTGAACCGCTCACAATCAAAATGTTAAAAATGCCGAGAGGCTTATAAAACACAAGATAACGCTAACTAAAGCTCACAAACTACTGTTTTATATATTTGATCAAGTAGACCTCTCTGATCACTCAGTTAGTATTTCTAGCTATGTATTCTGAAAGAGTTTCGTCCATTAATTGCTTTTATTGTATCTAAGTACAGTAAAACTACTCCTATATCCTATTTCATCCTTCTCTATCTTGCTTTCATCTTCAAGATTGAGCTAAAAAGAACTCGTAAAGAACTTTAGATTTGGTTTTCTCTCTCTTTCACTTATGGCTCATAACGCATGATGAATGAAGAAATAAAAAAATAGTCATGAATTACATCAGATATTAGAAACCTAACAGTGATTGTTGACTTTGATTTAACGGATATTGAATTTTACGAACCTCCGCTGGTCTTTCTACTCGAAAATATTGCTTTTGTGGAATCTCAAGGCGATTAAATAAGATAGTTCAGCTATGTAAGCGGGAATTTAGGTTCTAACACAAACGGCTACCACAGAGATTTGACGAAATGAACTGATGTATACAAACACTAAACCAAGCAACATCAAAAAATCCAATACTATCAAGTCACGATTATAAAAACGATAAATTTTCACTTTCACAAACCTTTCCTCAACACGACATCACATCTATGAAAGCCATCCACCGGCGTCATGGATTCTGTCGTGACAAATAGTCCCAAAGATTCCGAAGACGGTGTCTGACAAACATACTTAACAGATGTTCCCGGTCGGAAGTCCGTGATAAATCTACAGGGAAAGTGACGTCGTGACTTCTCCCACACTTTCCGACGCTATTGATCCAGGGTGTACCGGAAGTTTGCGGAAGTCAGCTGATAAGGTTCCGGAAGGTACTATAGGTTTGACCACTTGTAGTCCGACGTTAAATTACCCATGATGAGATCTAACATTTGTGCTCTCTCTTTTTGTTCCCTTGTTCGGAGTCTGTTTCTTTTGGGTTTCATCTACTGTAGATGTCATTAACTTGATGAGAGCGAATGTTTTCTCCAAACCTTTACGTCTAGAATGCTCACTGTTGGTTATGTCATGTTTCTTTTTCATACTGGTCTTTGTAGATAGTAAGGAATTAATGTCAATAAAATATGTGATGGCAATGAATAAGAGATTTGGTGTGACGTTTTCCACAATACGCTCTTAGAGACTATTAGAAATTCAGATGTTGTTAAAACTTATAGAGAACTCTGAGACGACTTCAGAGCTTTCTTTTTTCTCAGTAGTCCACATTACAAGGTCAATCATAGGTCAAAGTGATGTTCCCTAAAACGTATTTGGAAACATGACAGAATTTTTTTCACGAACAATAACCCTTCATATTATTTAGATTTTTATTGCGGACATTTTCCATCACGATTTTATGTAAAACAAAGTTTAACGACGTTTCGGGATCTGGAATCTGATCCCGTCCTCAGGTCAACTAATATCTAAAACATAAGGGGCATTAGATTTTTGTTTTAAGTATACAATTGTAAAAATAATGTGTTTCTTGCTCTGTAAATTTAACTTTGTACTGCAATTTTTCATGTATATTAGGAAGGATTTGCATTTGAATTTAAAATAATAATAATAATAAATAAATTTGTTAGACATATTTCACCTGGATTTCAGGTTTTTTGCGGCGGTTGTTTCCGGTTCCGGTGGGACACGCCCACTCCTTTCAGTTGTCTTTGAGTCTCCGTGACGAGTGGACGTGTTTGGTTTTATTATGTGTGTAATGTTTAGCGAATGGTTTGTTTGTACGTTTTTTGACTGCTTTAACTTTTATGTTTTCAGCGTAATACCGGGTTATATGTTAATTGTGCTATGTTTTAGATATTAGTTCACCTGAGGACGGAATCAGATCCCAGATCCCGAAACGTCGTGAAACTTTGTGTTACGTAAAATCGGGATGGAAAATGTCCGCAATAAAAATCTAAATAACATCAATCCACCATCACCAATAATGAATTTGAAACAAAGAATTTTTATATTAGCCAACATAACACAGGATGGAACAAGGAAACTGAAATTAAAATTGTCCGAAGCGTTTCGTTCCCTCATAACAAAAGTGTGGTTCTCGTCACTTTCTTCCCCAGAACCCACGCATATCAGCGGTGACATCTGGTAATGAGAGAGAGCCGCGTGACGTCACAGTATAGGTCGTGCTCGCGCGATGACTCGCGGAATCATCCGCCCACGGCCGCCGTTGTAGGTCATTGTCGCTCACTTTCCATCGGAATTTCACTTAATCAAATTTTCCGAAGACTTTAAGATGTTGCTAGCAGGTATAACAAGGTAATCGTTTCGATCCTGGTCATTATTTTCAATTCAATTCGCACGATAAATGCCAATCCTGACAGTTGTAATTTTCTTGATTAAGGTGCCGAGCAGGTAAATATGTAAATGTTGGGTTGGGATCACTAATCAATATTTGATATATTAGATTATTGAAATGGCGACCATACTACAAGGTAGGTATTTTAAGCCGAGTATGAATGAAGATTGAGTGTGAGATGATTGTGGCGCAATCTTGTAGTCTTGTTACTGACTAAGACAGGCCTTTTTCATAGACAGGACTATTAATTAATAGCCCAACAGCCAGTTGCAACTAAGGGACCTACAGTTGAACGTGGAATCCTGACTGACAGCTGTGAGATTGGAATATTTCACAATTCTGCAGGCTATATAATCTATCAGCAGGTTGTAAAGTGAAATATATTGAACTTTTTATTCATTGTTATCCCAAAATTCATGCATATACTTTTTTCGGTGTTGCGGTCACAGAAAGTTTTTTTTCCATATTATTTTTCGTGAAAGCAATATTTTTTGGTTGTTTTTTAACTGAAGTCTCATATAATTAATCTATTTGAATTAAAAAATTTTAATCTGTAGTTTTAATCTGAGTTTTGTCTGTACATTGCTAAGAGTTATCCATTTTATAGTTATATTTTTAGTTAGGCATTTTACGCCGTCTTCTCCGAAAAAACAGGAAAACTGATAACAATGAAACTTATTTCACGCATTCTCTACATTCCAGAGGAGGGTTTTCAATGCTTGAAATTGTTTGCCACCCCTTGATAAGTAAATAACGGGCATTTAAAACCCAATTTTACGCAATATTAGTCGCATTTTGCTTTCAATTATCAATGAATCACCTACTGGTAATAGTCAGCTGTCTTTGTAGTTTAATGATTGAATAGAAAGAAATAAATCTGTCAAATCAATATTAGTTAGTTTATATTGGTCATTGATGTATAACCCATTTCCAAATCATATTATATAAAGTTATTTTAACTTATAACTAATTCAAATGATGGTATAAAAATGTTATAATCTATTTAACTGTAAAGAAATGCTAAATAATAAAGCTGGGTATTGATTTATTTTCTTTTTACTGATTTGTTTAGGATTTCAGTTTTACATTTTGGTATCATAATCTTTCTTCTTTCAACTAAATCCTACAATCCGTACAAAGAACGGCTTACTGCTAGTTTTCAATAAAATATTGGCCAAATAAAAATATTAGACTAAATTTTTACAAAATTTTATAATTTTAAGACGATTTTTACCAATGTTTCTGAAAATATTTGACCTAGCTTGAAGTTTGGTATTTGACCTTGTGCACGAATACCTTGTCGTTCTATTTTACGGCCACTAACTGGTTTACACCATAAAAAGACATTTTAAATTTAGAGCCCTTACTGCGCGTTCGTCGTTTGGCGCGGATCAGAGGTTAATGAAAGCAATTTCCCTCCAGATCAATTACCGAACCGAGGCAGCGGCCGCTGGGATGATGGAACAGCCGAGCTTGATGTTCCATGTCCGCGGACGATGGTCTTCCTGGTATCCCAGGATTAGCCAAATAAATGGAAACCATCGCATCCAACGGAATATCTCAAAACTGTTATCTAATTTCTTCCTTGATTGTTGAAATACCAAAATATAATCAAAGTGAGTGTTAAGATAGCATTAAAACTGTAATGCAAAAGCATAATATGTGTTTCATAAGGTTTCTTGTATTTCGCATAACCTTTTTATCGTCTCTTTAAAATAACGCATTTTAAAGTAACTTGACATAAGTTTTTTTGTATAGCGATGACTTCAAAGAAATGTTTTAAAGTTGTTTTATAGTCTACGTAGTAAATTTACAAATGATTCTCAAGAGATAATCAAGTAAATTTACTTTGTATTTCATTGTAATATTAGTTAATTTTTATAGTTAAAAACGTTATATTAAAATACTAATATACAGTTTTATCTTTATAATTTTTCCGATATTTTAAAAATTCGTAGGCCAATTCATCGTAAAGAATCTTTAAAATTAACAATATATTTTGTTCTACAGTATTTTTTTTTGTAATTTTTATCTTGTAAAGCTATTTTCACACTATATGTTATGGTTTAGTTAATTTTCTTATGTTACTGACGATATACAATTTATTTATTTTTTGACATGGATATGTCTTAGCTCTGGATGGTGTTGGCCATCTGTGACACCAAAATTTTTAATAGTGACGTAATTTGGTGAGTGACGTCGTAGTTTGGTTGTAAGAATGGCTGTACACGAATTGAAAACATTCCCTTTAGACATATCCATGATCTAACCTATTTCTTACTAAGGGAAGTAAATACAAACATTTTTGGTTTAGGTTTGATGTAGAGTCTTAAAAATAGTATCTTTGAATTTAAGTAGGAAAAGAAAGACTTATTTTTACTAGAGATTTGTTTGTATGAATACAATAAATCGATTGACAAAGTTTGTTACACTTATCATGGAACTCTTGGAACATTCATGGAAATGTTGACCTCTTAATTATTTCGTTAAAATAGAAAGTATTTAACAGCAACATAGCACGCACTTCCTTACAGGTAATGATACTTTTTTACTTTCCACTGAAATGGCAACCCATCCGTAAGCCAAGTAGGAATGAGAAATGATTGTAGGATGATTGTGGCGCGATCTTGTAGTCTTGTGACTGACTAAGGCTGACATGTTCTTAAGACAGAACTGTTAATTAATAGCTCAACAGTGAATGTCATAAAGGGACCTACAGTTTAACGTGGAGTCCGAACCACTGTCTCTGAATTACGAACTGGTCTAGTTATGACCTTAATCCACACAAGAGAACACTAAACCCAACCATTACTCACAACTATCCACAATTCGTGACCTCAAAGTAGGATACGCCACGGACTAATCCTTAGTTTTCAGTGGAAATGGAAACTATTTGTAGAGAGACTTTAACGATGTGTAGGTCTGAAGTCTCGCTGGTTCTCTTTGCTTTCCTGGCTTTCTCGACCGTAAACACAGGTCTGAGGACCTTCCCAGTTACACTTTCCCTTAAGTATGTAACGAAGTTAACCACGCTCAACTGAAAAGCACGCTTGATTAGTTTAACAAACTCTTTGTCCTGCTTTACCTTTCATTTTAGATGGGAATGAGCACAACTTCACTCAGTCAACTCAGTCTACACGTAATAGTTTGGCAAAATTAAATAAATTCTCGTACTTCCTTTTTTATTTTAATTATTAAAATAGCTTAACATGTTTAACATAACTTCAACAACTATATTTCTTGTTTATTGAACTCAGTTTTTCTACGCTTGAGATATTTTTTATTGAGTCGCAGAGTTGTTAAACAGAACCTATACCTTGCACTATACCTAAACCACCAGGCTAGCAAGGCACCCAAAACAATTTATCGTTCAAAATGTCTCAACATGCTGTTATCTTCGACAATAATTATTTTTAAATTCTTTATTTAGTGTAGATCATTTTTTAATGAAATTAAAAGCGATGACTCGACATGATTTTTAGAATAAGAAATGTATATAATCAAGCCAAAATTTAATAATTTATAGGACATTCTTTTACCACGTATTATTAAACCTCTTGTTCCATTCTAATAGAATATTCTTGATTAATTTCAAACTAATCCCAGTGCTCGGCTCCTCACCTTCATGACCTGGACGTTGGAATGTAACCTTGCAAGAAAATATTACGCCTGCCTTCGCGCATGCAAATTCCCCAATATTAATGATGGGTCTTTCTTCTTCTGATTTATCCGTTTGACTTTTGACTCCCCGCTGAGAGGATGATTGCGCCGAACCCCTTTATCAGCACCTTCGTTTATCCGCACTCTTATTCATCCGCATTGCATATCCATATTCTTAGATTACACACGGTATCACTTTGTGGGTATATGGATATTTCTTAGCTATGGAGTGTGTTTGCAATTTGGGCGACCGAAATTTTAAACAATGACGTAATTTGGTTTGACTTAATAGTTGGTCATAAGAACAGCTGTTTAGATGAACTGACATCATTCCCTTTATACATATCCATGATCTAATCTGTTTCCCAAAGAGAAGTAAATGCAAACAGATTTAAGTGAGGGGTGAGTTTGATGGACTCGATGACATATGTAGCTTATAAGCTACTCACATCGGTCAGCTGATTAATTTGCCACGATTAGTAATAGCCTAATGAACAAAGGCAACTTGGCACAGCATCCAAATATCAAAACGACTCCTGTGAATTTATTTTTGATTCGCAATCATTATCTTAAGCGTATACTACAATAGATATCTGCTCAACCACTTCCGTGTCCAAAATTTTCAAAAAGCTAGACTACGAAGTACGTTCTAGAAATTATGATTAATATATCATAATAACAGAGCTATAGTAAGAAGTTTTTTAGAACAAAAAATGAATTTATGTTCCTTTGAGAAATAGCTTAGATCATGGATATGTGTTAAGGATACTTTTTTAGTGCCTCAACAGCTATCCCTAAGGCGTCAGTTCCGTTGCAATATTTAAGTAACGTGAGTTAGTAACATCCCCTAGCACCTAGACATATCCATGTCAAAAGTATATTAATGGGTTGCAGTTTGATATTCCCTGAACACTTACTAACATAAAAGGGAATTGACAAAAACAATATTCTTTAGGGATAGTTTCTGATGAAGAAAAGTAAGAGGAACCACCAATCAAATAGGTCAAATTCGAAATGAAAAATACTAATTACTTCATGGTTCAAATCACATTGATGATCTCCATTTTTGAGAACATGATTGAATATTGTATCCTTTTTCAGTTTATACTTGTTTGATTTTATTTGACTGATATTTTTAATAAACTGATATCATGACTTTGGAAATAGTTTATTGATCCATTGTGTTCAGCATGTGAAATCAGTTTGTTATAATAGTTTCTTTGATATTCGATTTTTGGTTTCCTCCTTTTCATTTTATATTTGTAACTTTCACGATTAAATTAGGGGTTGATTTGATCGATTTAATGAGTTATTATTTTGAATATATAATAATAATTGTAAACATAAAATCAATGATAAATATCCCACCTTTTTACATAAAATATTATAAGAGAAACGATGAACTTTAGACTAGTATTAATTTTACTTTTAAATACGTCCCACAATTTCTTGAACGATATGTCGAAGTATTACGAGCCACAGTGAAAGCAGTTTGATTGATATTCTTTTGTAATTTATCGCAGCAGTTCCGATCATTAGAGAATGTCAAAGGATCTGATACGAAAATTATCCATGCGAGATCGTTGTGAAAAATTAATTTTATACTAACTAACGCTGAAAAAAGCATCGTTATTTTGTACATGATTATCTCGTTAAAATGAAACTAATAGAGCCAGTTGAAATTTCAGTGATTAATTAATACATCGGTAAAATGATGTAAGACAAAACGAATTTACTATCTTGAAATTATTCCTTAACGATAAAAACACAAAAATACAAATGTATTGCTTAAGTAATGTAATTGTCTTCTAAGAAGTACTCCAAGTCTCGTCTGCATTATCATTAGGCAAACTTCCTGCATTTGCTGGCAAGTAATTGCTTACTTTTACTATCTAGTGTCCTCATTTCACTTCCGTATGGGGTTACGGTTCTTCTAGATAAAAAGTGCAGAAAGTATAACTCTATACGATTGGCAAAACTTAAAAAAATCATTCTAAGGTAAATATTGGATTCAAAAATACATTTTATCATTTTTTGTAAAATTTAGTCATTATGAAAAGGGCCATTACATCGGTGGGGATTAAGGTCATAAGGAGGTGATTATTTTTTATGAACGAGGATTCTAACAATTGAACGAAAAATCAACAAGATTATAAAGGTTTAAGAACATCAACAAACGTACATAAGTTCTGTCAAATTCTGTTGCAAAATCAGCTCTTTACCCTAAAACGCTAGAGAATTATCTAATTGATTTTGAGATTGGAGATCTTATTTGAAACACCGACCCTAACTACGTGCGTAAGGTGAATTTGAAAGAATTTGCATGCAGACGTATGGAGAAAAAATCGCTCACCATGTGATTAAATTTAAACATCTGCATGCAGACGTCGGCAGACATACGGACGTCTGTGTGCGTTGTAACATCTAATAACATGGGGAGCGATTTTTCCTCCGACCGTCTGCAGACGTCAGCATACGTGCGTCTGTTGCTGTGTGCATTGGCCTTTAATGTGGTGAATTCAAGTTTATGAGTTTTGTAGTATGTCAGCTAGATTAAAATATCAAAAAAGTATCAACGTTTAAGACTTGTAAGTGATACCTAATTGAACTATATATCAAGTTTCTTAACCTCAAACAATGTAGAAGAATTTATACCTCTGAAATGTTACCTTCTGGATCTATTTGCTATTCTTATCAAGTGCTAATCATAGCAGACAGGAACTATCGAATCAGCTGTTGATCCAGAGTTGGATTGTCAGTGAACCACATCGTAGAGGAGTCAGTGAAAGGAACTACCTGGCCGCCACGGACGGTGATCAAGTAGGCGGCGCGGGCAGCACGAGCCAGATGTTCCAGCAGTCCTGTAATTGGGCTCATTGTCATGTAAACTCATCTGAATCCGCTCATTTGGTTAAAATTTCAATCATTGAAATCTGCTCTGTGGATCCTGGGTCAGCGTAACGGATTTTCGATCTATTACGAATTTCAAACATTTTAAGAAAGAAACGTGGCGCGATCTTGTAGTCTTGTTACTGACCAAAATTGGCATGTTCCTTAGATCAAGATTTTAATCCTAACAGCCAATGACATTCACGTTAAACTATGCCAATGGCATACTTTTTCCTCTTATTTACGAACTACGAGGACGGTCTTTGTGGATGAACATAGTGCGGACGTTAATTTACACTAGAGAATATGACATCCACCAACCTCGCTCATAACTATCCACAATTAGTGACCTCCAAGTAGCTGGATTACAGGACACACCACCGTACCGGTCTTAAAATTTAAATTACATATCGAAATAATGTTATTTTGTATTTTCAATTAGCAGTGCTAAGTCTTTATTCCAGAGTCTTGAACAACCTCAGGTGTCGCAGTCAGTAGAGGAGTAGTAACAATGACGGCTGACGTCAGTGAGCGCCCATAGAGCCAACGGTCGTGCCACTTCAGGGTAGCCAACCTAACCTCAATCCTCGCCGACACTTGTCTCGAATAATTACGACGCATCAGCTGGTCGAGTAATGACGAGTAACGAGGTTCACGTCCAGGGCGGGATGCAGATTTGGAGCCGACACCACACGGCTCTGCTGGAGGTCATTGTTGGAGAGTGCTGAGTCACTTGAGAATGAGGATTCGAGCGGCAGGTGGCGTGGCTTGATGGATGATTGTTGATTGATTGGAATGAATACCATAATTAACTTAGGTCACTAGGCCTTGATTGGAACACACCCAGGTTATATTCACACCTAAGATCATTTGATATTTTCACCCTTGCCTTGTACAAGTTTTGACATGGATATGTCTAAGCTATGGAGGGGGTGTTCACGTTGTTGTGTAACGCAAAATAAAGTGCAGTGGAAGTCGTTTCCATAGAAGCTATCGTATTGAACTTTTAACTGTATTTTAACATTCCCCTTAGACATATCTATGATCTAACCTATTCGCCACAGGGAAGTAAATACAAACATTTTTCATTGGTTTGTGACTCATAATGCATTTTAATACAACAATAGAAAAGGTATAAATAACATATTTTAGAAATTTTTAAGTAGGATCACTGCATCTAATTTTTTATCCTGATATAGATCGAATAGGATAAAAAATACTTAAAAGATTTTCATTAATCGTACTTGAACTTTCGCCTCTATGAAGATCACTCAATATTTCAGCCATTCTAGTAATTCATAAATATGATTGACATGGATATGTCTAAGCTCTGGGGGGGAGGTATTATAAGATTTGTGGAACGCAAAAAGTGCAGCGGAAGTGTTTAGATCCCGTTTCCATAGACACTCTTACAGAGTTATTGAATTTATTTTTTTAGATGAACTGATAAATATTCTGATTAAAGTTTTGAACTAAACTCATAAGCACTAAAATACTAAACTGCCCTTAAATAATTTACACCGTTCAGTACAAAAACACACTGATGTTTTGGAGACAAACAAAAAATTATGCAGAATCTTAAGTACACACCGAAAATCTAGGAAACTCGCAGGTCAACAAGGAAATTACTCGGTTCAAGCATACTGCAGTTATCTAGTAATCGTGGTCTACGTAAGCCAACGAAATCAGCTTCTTAGCAACCGCAGTAATTAAGAGGAAGGAAAGTGAAGACTTTCAGATGACGATCCACCGCAGCGATGTGACTGAGACTGAGGATGGAAATCGTGGGAGACACCCGACGCTTGTCACTAATAAACGTTTCTTGTTCTTCTCAACAGCCATATTTCTCCACATCCGTTTCCTTGTTTTAACGGAAGGAATTTGGGAGGTTCCACCAGCTCATCTGAATCTCCTCCTTGTTTCCCACAGAATTCATTAGTGCGTACTGTACTTTACATTATTGTTTGGTTCTATAGATTGGATATGCTATTTTGTTTTGAAATCCGGTGATTCTAAACCCACCCATGAGGAAAGATTACCTTCACTGTAAAAATATGGGATCTAGTTGCCATATATCGCATTGGTCCTTGTCTTAGAAATCTATGTCCTATATGTTCAAGATTTTATTTATGTAGAGATTATTTAAAACTGTTTCATTTTCAAACCTAATCTATTGCGATGTTAGGTGACATTAATGAACCACGTGTTTGAACGTAAAAAGAAGAATTACACAATTATGAAAGTTGATCCTTAGAATCACCGATCGCCTAATCTTTTTCGTAATATAGCTTATACTCCATCAAATTCCTATCCTATCGTTGAAATTACCGATGGAGAGGACGTGATGTTGAAAACTTCTCAAGTGGGCCTTCGACACAGTTTGTATCTCATAACCGTCTAACCTTTATTTTGAAGAAGAAGAAGAAGAAGCATCCCCAAAGCACTTCTTAACTGACTTTCACGGAAACACTAGTCGTAAACGAACAGTTCTCTCGTACAGCTTCCCAGAACGATGTCATCTTTCCGTGCAACATAGCGTGGAACTTTGAAATACATCGGGTACAATTAGACCCTGTGTAAACATTGTAAGTGGATGCTTTCCCCGTCCGATGAACTGAGACTGAAACACTGCGCTAATCTAGTCAACCGCTCTCGCCTCGTTGCCAGTCTGGACGCCGTTGATAATTTCATATTCGACACGTTGATTCTTCACACCGCTGGAATGACCGTGACATTGGCATTGTACTTGATGATCACTTTCTGCAATGACTCTGTGATTAGTTATTTGGATATGCATGCAATTACCTCATAGAGCTTCAAAAGCGGATCTACCAATAGCCAACCACATGTGAAGTGTAGTTTTGACCGTGTAGGCCTAGAGGGTAAGTGTGAACGGAAGAATTTATCTTAATTCAAGTTATTTGGTTATCTAGATTGTTTTGCTACTGAGCGTGAATTCTAGAGTACTCCAAACCTTTAATAGGAAAAACTTTTGTAATTACTTCGTCTAGCACGGGTGTTCAGTGTAAATGATACTTGTCAGCGTGAATGACAGGCTGATCGAAGTAATTCTTTGGGGATGAAAAGCTTCAACCGGGATGGTTCTCTGTACTTGTGAAAGCTAAGTATTAGATTCTTCAGCTTCTTCTCAAATTCAGCTTGGAGGTCAGCTGTTTGGAGATTTGAGGACACTTTTGAATGATGTTCGGTAGATATGGTATTTTCTTGTGTGGATTAACGTCCGAACCTTTGAATACTAAGTTTATCTGCTAAAGAATACCTCATAATGAGATCAGTTCTTTATTCAGAAGCAAACATTGTTCTGACCCCACTATAATTGTAGATGCCTCAGAAGCCATTGGCTGTTGGGATATAAACTAATAAATGTTTGTATTTACTTCCCTTTGGGAAATAGGTTAGATCATGGATATGTCTAAAGGGAATATTTTAAGTTCATCTGAACAGCTGTTCTTTTTCTTTTATATTTAAAATTAAATACAATAGCTCTTGTAGTTTCTATGGAAACCTGTTACATTTTTTCCATCTTAAAAATCACCAACTAAGACATATCCATGTCAAAAATCCCAACTTATTCCTCTGTGGCCACAAGAGATTCGGTTTTATCAGCTGTTTAACTAAACAGCTCTTTTGTTCTATTGTGTAACCAGAACCAAGGTAACTAGAAACAAGAGAAGAAATGGTCACGTAAACAAAAATTACGTCATCATTTGTGTCAATAATGTTTATGATTACTTTAGAACCGCGACGTCTCCTGTAATCAAGCTACATGGAGGTCGGTGGGTGTAGTGTTCTCTTGTGTCGAATAACGCCTATTGAATATTACGTCAATTCACAAAGACCATCCTCATAATTAGACCAGTTCGTAATTCAGAGGCCGTGGTTCGGACTCCACGTTAATTTACTGTTGGGCCATTAATTAACAGTTCTGTCTAAGGAACATGTCAGCCTTTTCAGCAACAAGACTACTAGTGCTACACACTTACACTTATTTCTCATTCATAATTGGCCTAAAATATCTATCTGGATAGGTAGGTATTTCAGAAAGGTAAGATAAAAAGGCCAATGTGCAAAGTTTTCCAGTCTTTTTTCACGACCTGAACCCGTTTGCCAGTCAAGATTTCTCTCCAAGAGCATGCGCCGCGTACGGTAACACCTCGGATCGTGCAATGAATGCATATTGTTACTTTAATGCAGAGTCAATACCCGCATCCATGCCTCGTTTGGGCACGCTTCCTACGCTGAAAGTTGCCAAGAAAGCTACCTCCAGGGAAATCCGTACGTGGCGATTGTCGCAAATATTTAAAAAGAGTGAAAGTTCATGTCAACCTCACTATTTATTGATTGACATCTCTTTATGAAGCCTTGTTGCCTTCCTAACAATGGGCTATTTAGGAATTTTTATAGGAAAGGACCCTGAATTCCTCTAAGGTTGTAAGAAACCTCAGAACAAAAGATTCAACGTGTCTGTATTATTTGGCATAACAAGTATATCATGTATATTATTTTTACTTCTTTTAGTTCTTTGGTTCACTTTATTTTGTTGAATTTACTGTTCGATACAATGCAAGACAAATTTAAGGATGAGACAGTACAATAATTATAAACATACTTTTTCCATAAATTTCTTCATCCTAGACTTACCAAGACAACATGGTCGTGGACATTTATAAATACAGTTAGGACCTATTACACGTATCTTCTTCACCAGTCTTTTTTAATTAAATAATCAATACAATTTTAGTTCAATCATTAAATATTTGACAATTAATACTACGACATAGAGACTTTATCAAACATAAATATGAGGAAAATCTTTTTTTATCGAAAAACAAGTTTCTTTGTACTTTTTACGGACATTTTTACATACTCAGTTATGACTGGGATGGTGGCGACATCCTGTAATCAAGCTACTTGGAGGTCACGAATTGTGGATATTTGTGAGCGATGGTCGGTGGGTGTAGTGTTCTCTTGTGTGGATTAACGTCCACACTATAGGATACTATGTTAATACGCAAAGACCATTTACATAGTTAGACCAATTCGTGCCGTTGTTCGGATTCCAGGTTAAACTGTAGGTCCCTTAGTTGCGATCGGCTGTTGGGCTATTAATTAGTCCTGTCTAAGGAACATGTCAGCCTTAGTCAGTAACAAGACTACAAGATCGCGCCACAATCATCTTACATTCATTCCTCATTCATACTTGGCTTAAAATACCTACCTTGTAGTATGGTCGCCATTTCAATAATCTAATCTAATCTAGGTACTTTAAGCGAGGTATGAATGAGAATTGGGTGTAAAATGATTGCGATCTCGTAGTATTATTACTGACCAAGGCTGTTATGTTTCTTGGATAGGAAGATGCAAAAAAGGGTTGTATATATTATTAAAAATTGAGTTATAAAATTAAATTTCCATTGAGTTGAAAAGGTGGCTAACCCCTAGAAGATCAAAAGCGTTTAATGTTCCTTCCACACGAACACTTGCAACTATAATCTTCTCATCGCTCAGATGTCACTGCCTCCATGATCTTCTCATCAACACAGACCCACTCAACCGTGGATCATCAAGGCACTGACCATGTGAGTGATATTTCATTGCTTCAATCTTCCCGCCAAGTCGTCATGTTCCCGCCGTAAGCAACGTGGCTCCATCTCTTACAATGGAAATCGAAACGTATTTTAGGTTTAAGTATTCTCTGTAGTTTACTTAAAGAGATAAAGTTTAGCGACGAAAGAACCAGGGATTTTGTAGCCTTTATCTATTCTATAGTCAGCGATTCCTCGTGTTACAGGGACTTCCCTTTTAATCTTTTTTTATGAATAAAAAAACTTGAAAAGTAGGTCTATATTTTCAATTTCGACTGGGACGGTGGCGACGTCCTGTAATCCAGCTACTTGGAGGTCACGAATTGTGGAGAGTTGTGAGCGATGGTCGGTGGATGCATTGTTCTCTTGTGTGGATTAACGTCCGCACTATTGAATACTGCGTTAATCTGCAAAGGCCATCCTCATAATTAGACCAATTTGTAATTCAGATGCCGTGGTTCGGATTCCACGTTAAAACTGTCCATTAGAGCCATCGGCTGTTGGGCTATTAATTAACAGTCCTGTCTAAGGAACATGTCAGCCTTAGTCAGTAACAAGACTACAAAATCGCGGCACAATTATTCTACATTTGAGCAAAAGACTTAAATTTCGAATCACTATGTTTCAAGTAAGCCTCAAATTTTAACTAATTAAAAATTCAAATTAATGTTCAATAATGTTATAAAGCGTCTTCCAGTATTCATATTTTCCGTCATTTAGATGATTGGAGCTTCAAAACTTTGAGAAAGGGTGGACGTATTGATTTTTTGAAACAGTAAAAAATGTGTACCTAAAATTGGAGTGCAGGAAAATTCCAATCACATAGCCTAGTTCGTTCTTTATATTTACCAAAAATTTAAACATTCGTTAACGCTGGATATCCCATAAAAGTGTAACGCTTTACCAATTAGTTTTATTGAATTTTTAAAAAGATGAAGACACTGCTCTAATGAAATACGAAGACATTGACGCGCATGCGCCGTGCTGACACGATGTGCCAGAACCCTCAATACGCAGACGTAGCCCAGTCGCTACTAATCGTTCGAGAAACCGCGGCCACTTTCCTCGACAGGTTCGCAGTCCTTGACCTACCTCAAGTTCTCTGTCACGAACATTCGTGAACCTCCCATTGATACTGTCTATTGGTTTATGAAGGCTGATTGTAAACACGATACGCTGTGCATTTGGTAGTTGTTGACCTTCCACCTTGAAAGTTCCGTTCAGGGGTTGCCGGAACGTCAGTTTTAATAGGTGTGCCACTTTTAACGATAAGTGTTTGTACGAAAGTACAATGAAGGCTTGTAAAACACATAAGGGTTGATCATTACTTTCAACAATGGCGACGGTGGTCGCCATGGGGAATAGATTACAGAAAGGAAAATGTGGGACAGCATGGGTCAACTGACCAGTCGGAGGGTTGAAAGCCATTCATTAGCAACGACTTCTTTATAAGATCACAAGTAATGACGGTCTACTCTCTTCTACTCGTCGTATCAACAACAAGACTCTTTATGAACATGACGTTCTACTCTCTGTTTGACCAATTGAAATTATGAACATATAACCAAATCACAAGGACGGAACGCTGATAATCTATACGAAACGAACCAATAGCATGCGCTAATCTCTTAGTCAGCTGATAGACGGTAGTCGTACCTACAACACTAACTTCCGGTTTTGCGCAATGAAACTGAGGTTACCGGAAACCTAAAAGTTATGTTTACAACTATCCCAACGGAAAAATAAACCATAACCTAAATTCCTTGTTTATTGTAGGAAAAATCTTGCGTGTAATACGAGAGCAAACTGTCATTACTTCCCTCGAAGTTCTGGCATCACTTAGCTGTCGCTTCGTGCTGTCATATGAACCTCTCGTGCGATATGAAATAGTTTGCGTTCTAGTTACACAAATAGCTATTCTGAGTAATTATTTATTTTCGTTATATTTGGTAAAATCCATGAATAAGACTTTCCCCTCACACCGACACAGTTTTGGGCATGACAGGTGTTAATTCATTTCACAAACGCCGACGCACCTATTAGCACACAAACGTCAAGTTTCCTCTTCACAATCCAAAAAGAGAACAGAATCTTAATTGCAAACCGGCTGAAATTTCTCCAGATGACTTCTGCCTCTTGCCATGACTCTTCATAGTGTTAACCTTCTCTGATTCTATTTCCGGTCTGATATGGGTCGGGTCCGTGCAATCGTTTCGCGACGCCCCACAAATGGTTTGGAACTCCACTGTAACATACGCGTAGGATGACAATGTGACTTGGCCCCAATTGAATCAGCATTTCGTCCGATTAGTCAAGGTGCTATCAATTTCTCATTAGAATTAGTCTTGCTTCAATATTAATGGAAAGTGACATTCAATCTGAAAGTTCAAGGTATTTACACCCATAATTAGAAACTTATTTTAGACGTTCTTTGTCGTATCTTGGACCAAAATTTTTCAATCATTTTCCGTCAAATATCAAAACTATAAATTCAAACAAATTATTTTTTAAAGCAGTATTTGAGTGGTTACTAGTAAAAACAATGTAGCCAATGAACTTAGTATTAGTTTAACTGTATGAGTGAGTTGCGACTTAAAGCTGATGATTGATAAAGTCGGTAGTATCTTTACCGAATCAAAGGTCATTACTGGTATTGTGTGAGTATGTGTATGAAAGTGAGAGTGTACTGATGGTATCTGATGACCTCTCGCGTCTACAAATTCAATTTCGTTTTTCCGTTTTCCTTTAATTTCTCAGTGCAATTTATAAATTTATTTTTTATTCAATAGCGGAACATTTTGATTTGATTTTGTTCATATGTTCAGACATGAAACTGCCTATGTAATAATTTTGTTTTATTTTATATTTGTTAGTTATTATTTACTGTTCTATAGAGCAACTGTTTACTTTTTTGTTTTAAATAATTTAAGTGACCGTGAACATCCAGACTTTAATTAATTTATGTTAAACATCACAGGGAACATTTTTTTATGTTAGAGCTAGACTGAATTTTGTTAATACTTTGTACTTGTTTTTAGTTTAATTTTCTTCGCTGGCCACAAATGGTTTAAGTGGCCAGTATATTTCCTGATTATGTAATGTTATTTTATGAAATTTCTTGAAAGGAAAATTATCAATTCATTTATTCTTGCTATACATTAATGGAAAAATCTGGAAAAATGGAACTCTAATAACACATAAGGTTAATTAAAACATATTTCATTAGTTTCTACTCTACCTCTTTTTATCTCTTAACTTGACGTGGGCACTATCAAGATTTTTGTACCGTAGAAGAGGTCAAGCCAATAACTAGCTGTAGTCAAATAACATGCATTAGCGGAAGAGAGAGCACAGGTAGACTTTCTTGTGGTCCAGCACTGAGGACATCCCCCTGTCAGCCGTGCGGAACTTCTCTTAAGACTTTCATTGCTTTCATTTCCACATGACCGGTCGCAGTCGTTAGAATTATTGCAATTATCCGAAATTGCAATATTAACCATTAAAAGATACGGCAATTTAGAAATTTTTGATGGTTCCAATCAAGGTAGATCTATAGAGGAAATTGTAACCATGACTTTTTTCAAATTTGAAGCTCGAACAAACGAAACAATATCGTTATTCTGTGTTGGAACGTAGTTTATGAACCATCTTTCATATTTTTGTAAGTAGAAAAAACTTTAGTGGACTGGCCGGATAGACTGTGCGTTTAGCTTTTTTATCAACGTTTCCTGACTGGAAAAATCTTCCAATGCCTGTTGGTACTAGAGAGGGTATTCTAGTTTACAAATATACTGGTATATTAATTTCCTTAAATATATTGTAGAAACAGAGAGTACGCAAAGGTTTTTTAAACATATGAGATCCAAATGCCCCATCCATCATCCAAAGAAATTTGGAGGTCAAGAATTGTGGATAGTTGTGAGCGATGGTCAGTGGGTGTAGTGTTCTCTTGTGTGGATTAACGTCCCCCAATTGCATACTACATTAATCCGTAAAGACCATCCTCATTATTAGACCAGTTCGTAATACAGAGGCCAGTTTGGACTCCACGTTTAACTATAGATCCCTTAGATATTCCATTGACTGTTGGGATATTAATTAACAGTTCTGTCTTACATGTCAGCCTTAGCCAGTAACAAGATTACAAGATCGTGCTACACTCACCTCATTCATACTTGGCTTAAAATACCTGGACATGTTGTCAGCTCAGTAACTAACTAACTGTTTTATATTCTCAACTCATTTAGTTTTTGGTAAGAATGATGACATAGCGTTTATAGGGAACAACATTGTGGTCTCTGTGATTAATACCATGTATTTTTTATTCTTTGGTGAGAGACCCTAGTCGTTAAAATTTTTCATTTATATTCTATGCAATTATTACTATATATTGTGTCTGAACACGAACTCTCCAGGCGATCGAGACCAAATTTGTGCGAGGTTCGTATTCTACAATGCTCGGAGAGTTGCGTAAACCAGACATATCGGTCAATGGGAGGGTACTTTGGGGGGTTTTGTACCATGGGTTTTTGAGTTTTTGTAATTTTTTAAAAATTTAAATTTTATATTAAATTGGAATCAGCTTAAAAACTACACAATGTTCCTTAAAGTTTTTTCTATGTTAACGGTAGAGATATAAAAAAATCTTCACAGTACGTTGTATTTTAAGGCTCAGTTATCTTATAGGATGAAAAATTATTTTCATTATTATCATTATTTTTTGATTAACTTGATATTTAGCTTCATGTGGTTGGATCTACATTTATGCTTAAAAATCATAGTTATGTGTTTATCATGAGCAAACCTGCATACTCTTTTAATTTAATATATGGGGAATAGGCAAACTCTTTATTTATGGACAGATGTTGATGAAAGTTGGTATGAATTTTTTGATAAAAATTATGGTAGAAAATGACTACTTTCAGTGTTTACAGACTAACCTGCACACTCTTTCCCATGTTCTTCTGAAATAAATATGTTTATGGACAGATTTTGACCAGTCGATTATGTATTATATTATTGATTTGGAATTTACCTGGGTCAGGTTCCAATATTGTTTATTTTATTGTTGGTCTCTATTATTTAAGTATTAATTCGAAACGTGTTTCACCTTTGTGTGCCTTACTTTGTACATTTCACCGTAATATTCAATTTGGCAACTCCTCGTGTTTCAGGAGCGAGGACCTGCAGGTTCCCCGGGGCACCTGCTCACTCTTCGGTGTTCTTCAGCAACACGACGATGACCCCAGGCACAGTGGCGACGTACACCTGCGAGAGGGGGTTCGAGCTGCTGGGGCCGGCGAGGAGAATTTGCGGTGCCGATGGCCAATGGACTCCTGAGGGCATACCCTTCTGTGGTGAGTACCAGGACTTTGAAGTTTGTGGGAGTATGTTAAGGTTAAATATTTCTAAGTCTTATTTGAAGAGGAACTATTAAGACACTGTCTGTTAATCACGAGAAGATCCCTGGGCCAAATCAAAATACATGAAGAAGAAGAAGAAGAAGATATTTTTAGGGCAGTATGTTAATCACATAACAGTATTAACATGTAATACTGTATTTTTGAACAGCTGTATGTCCTATGAACGGTATGTTAATAATATGTTTACTTCCCTCACCGTTTCAAATTTTGGTCTAACGGATTGCCAATACCTTCCCTCTCTATTATAAAAGTAATTTATCTTACTCTATCAACTCTATCAAAGACAGCTCAGTTCAATTTTACCTTGATCCAAAATTGTCCGGGAAAACTTCAAACACGATCGATTCCACGAAGAGTTCCTGAAATGAAATCACGAAGTAATGAAAGTGAACTGGTAACGGAATTGCATCGAGACAATCCCTTACGTGCCGGGGCCGGTGCAGACGACGTGTGCTGTGTGTATGGGAATCTTTCGGAGAGCAGGGTTCGTGCTGCCGCTTTAGCCACGCATGACTTCGGCATTCACAATTTCCGTAAAAACCGTGCAATAGATTTGTGCGGTCAGCCGCTGCCGCGTTCGGCGTTCGAGCAGATAATCCCTCCTGACGACCGTACCGGTATTTGATCCCGCGGTGTTTGGAGATGCTATCTCTGGGGTACCGCAAGGTTCCAGTTTGGGACGGATTTGTTTTATAGGTTGCTGATTAAAGATTAGTTCAACGATAAGAATTGAGGTTCTTCGGAATGTGGTACGGTGTTTTTAAGAGTTAAGAATGTTTTGTGGATTTAAAATGTTATACCTCCCTTTAGTCTATGTAATTCAATTCATCAGTTATAGAAAAGCTGGAATTGCATTGATTTGAACGTTGAAATTTACTCTGGATACTCTGGTAAGGTATTCAAACAGTTTATTTATTTATATTTATTATCTTGGGAAGTGGTTACATACTTTCAAAAGTTCAAACTTTCACTTTTGGAATATATAACCAGTTTCCCAGTTGGAACTCGACAAATATTTCCAAAATACTCAACGAAAACCAAAACCATCAAACATCACTCTCCATTTCTCCTCGCTTTTCAGAAATGCGCATTTCACCACTCGTGAATTTACCGTTATTGAAGCGGTTCGACAAATCGTTTCAGAGAAATCCAACAGCTTTATCCTGGCGATCACCGCCAAAGAAAGCAGTGACGTCAGTTGTAATGCGAACAACTACCGCTAGATTGTGTATTACCAATTCGGCGCACACAGAGTAAGCTTTGGTCCGAAGGTGAAAGAGGCGAAGAGGCACTCCTGTGCTACGCCCATTTCACGTACAGCTAGGGCCAAAGTGCACATTTGCCACTGCCAGGAATATGTTTTCTCCCCGACTTGCATAACGGGATATTGTGCAACCACAAGGTAGGGGACGTGAGGAAGGGTTTTGGCAAAGATAAGGACTTGGTTGTCCACACGTACACTGTTACACTCATGTCTTGTTTGTTATGTCTTCCTGTTACATAACTCCAACTAACGTTCATTATGTTACGATTTCGCGCTTGCTTCTAGTTTAATTACAACCTTTTCGTATCATATAACTTTTGGATCCAATATAAAAATGAGTAATATATGAAAATTCAATAAAATATTATGTTTTTTTTACAACGAGCTGACTTATATATTAATCTGGTATCTATTATACGAGTTAGTTTTACTCATTAGTGAATAGTACAATTAATTCCAAAAATACTCCATAAGCTTAGCAACATTTTGTATTATTCGCACTACCTATTACAATTTTTCCAACCATATACAATAAATTAATCTTTTCGTTGAGTTTAGGATGTGTGTAAGATGATTGTGGCGCGACTTATAGTCTTGTTACTGACTAAGGCTGACATTATTCTTACACAGAACTGTTAATTAATAACCCAACGGTCAATGACATATTATCTTAGGGACCTACAGTTTAACGTATTGGTTCAGAACCACGTTTCTGAGTACGGTCTTTGCGGATGAGCAAGGTATTCAATAGTACGGACGTTAATCCATACAAGAGAACACTACACCCACCGACCATCGCTCTCAACTATCCACAATTTGTGACCTCAAAGTAGCTGGATTACAGGACACGCCACTGTACCAGTAAACAAATAACACAACCAAATTTCTGTATACAACATGTGTGTATCAATATACGGATCCTGTATACAGACGTGTATATATCCTCATTAATGGCTTAACATGTACAGTATGTATTATTTTTTAACTTAAAATAATGGTTTAAAACTGTGATTTGACTTCTTTTATGATGAAAATTCTTTTGATGACGGAAAGGGTATAATTCTTATCTTTTTGCTTTTTGTTGTTTCTACACCTGGGGTTTTTAATTAGTTAATTATTTACACAAACACTTTTTAGGAAAGAGGACCAAACAAAATAAGCATCCTGGGTGGAAATAAGTCTAAGACATTAGCCTGTAAGCTAGCAAGATATCAATTATTGAATTTTACCCGGAGTAAATTAGTAAGACATGAAGATGATTGTATGAATGAGAGGATGAGCAGGAACAATGCTAGAGTAGGGAAGGTAAGGGAACCAGGCTGGATGGTTAAGTATGTGTGTCAGCTGTAACGGAAGCAACACGCACTGAATGTGGGAATATGTAACTCTTACTGCCAAAACAGGCGCCCACCATTGTCCCTGGCCTAGTTACCGGAGACGCCGCACCGCCGCGGCACTGTAGCACCGCGGCTAATGCGTGAAGTGACATTTTTGGGCTAGGCGATAATCTCTCACCTCGCAAACTCGATATCCCATAAAGTTAAATGTCCTGATACATATGTTATAAAGGGTTATTGCAGTATGATTCGAAGATTTGAAGATGCCCAGAAAAAATAATATAAAAATACCCCCGTCGCAGCAGACCTGCGTACTCACCTGTGAATTTCCAAATCAATAATGTAATAATAATACCAATAATATATGACAAGTCAGATTTGTTGATAAATATGAGAGTTATTTGCTTATTGTCCATAATATTGACGTGGGAAAGAGTACGCAGGTTTGCCGCTGTGAGGAACATTGAAAGTAGGCATTTCGAACACAAAACTTCCATTAGTTCATCAACATCTGTCCATAAACAAAGGAGCCCATTATCTACATGATTAGCATGGGAAAATAGTATGCAGGTTAGCTGCCATGATAAACACATAAACTATGATTTTTTAGTATAAATGGATGGATTTCAACCACATGAAGCCTAATACCAAGTTTTATACAAAAGTGTTAGTTAAAAAGTGAAATAATAATTTGTCCTTATCCTCCAAGAGATGGGCATTGGAGCCTTAAAATACAACGTATTGTGTTTAGATATTTTAATATCTTGGTAACCGTTGAAAATAGAGCAAACGGAACTAAAATTTGTAGTTTTTTAGCTGATTCTATTGGTAAAAGGTAAAATGTGAAATTTTTAAAAATTACATGTGAAACCCCATTTTGGGGTACAAACCCCCCCCAAAATACCCCTTTCTATTGACCAAATTAGATTACGAACCCGTCCGAGTAAATATAGGGGTATGTCTGTAAGGATACCAAATTTGGTCTTGAACGGACCATTTTTACAAAAGTAAACGTATTAACAGACACATATATACTATGAATGTATAATTTTTAAAGACTGTAGTTTTTGGCCTCAGTGCACCTCAAAATGAAAAAAATAACATGGTCCCGGGCTTAAGTCTTGACATGAGACCTACGGTACTAGCTTCTCCTCTATGGGAAATTCGCTAAAACTTCAAACCCGCAGTAGATTTGATTGTTCAGCTGAAAATCATATATCTTAAAGTCTTGTAAAAGGAAATATGTCAAAGCATTTGTGACCATGTTTTTAGTACATATACGAATATACATAAAGTTTTACATTACATAAACTACGTTCCGAATCACTGAATGTGGTAAACTATCTATAATAAATCAAAATTAATTAATTACCCTGGTAGTGGGCCCAAACCAGTTGCCTACATCGGGTCGATTATCACACGACAATGTGATTTAATCTTCATTTACATAATGATGATTTAGGACCACTAAATAACCGACTAAATAACCGGACGAAAAATTATTGTATTTACTTCCTTGTGGGAAATAGGTTTGATCGTGGAAATGTTTAAAGAAAATGTTTTCAGTTCCTCTTAACAGCTGTCCTTATAACGATATGACGTCACAGTTACAATATTTGGTCTGACGGATTACCAATATCACCCAGAGCTAAGACATATCCATGTAAAATTATAAATCACACTATAAAACGTTGATGAATAAAAATTTTACAATTTAGTTTTATATCATATTAGAATAGTAGTTAAAAAATATTCGATTAACGCTAAATGTTTTTGTGTATTGGTATTCTACTAAATGTCTCGGGAACTTTTAAATTTCTTTCTAGCTCAACGTTGTCATTAAAATATGTTTTTATTAGCCGTCAATAGAGTTAAAATATGCTAAATCCAGCTTTAAAAACCTGTATGTCCATTTCCAGTGTTGCCTGTCAGTGAGGCATGCTGTGGTAAATATTATTCTTTGTTAAACTATAATAATCCCAACTTATTCCTCTGTGGCCAAAAGAGATTCGGTATATCAACTGTTACTAACAATGTATTGTTCTATTGTGTACATAACCGACTAGAAACAAGAGAGAAACTATAATTATAAAAAAAATTTTTTGTATTTTGTTTTGTGGTTTGTGTGTTTGTGGGTTTGTGTATGTGTTTGTTTAATCCATATGACCAGTTTGAATTTTACACGAGATTATAATCACATTCATCTCATTTCCTTAAAATCCTCTCGGGCACGTTGTGAATACAATTTCAATGTTTACATTTTTAAAATCTAAAATATTATTAACAGTTAATACTAAATTTTCATTTCGGACAAAAGAAAAAAAATGATATCCTAGGTTTAATGTTTACTTTTTCTAATACAAAACTTTACTATTTTACATTAAGAAGAAGAAAATAATATTTTTGTAAATGTATCATTAGTGAATTATTTAATAGTGGAATGGTATTTTAGTTTTTCAGTGTTCTTTACATATCTTATCCTCTAATATTTGTCAGATGTTATTTAAAAATGTTGTAGATTCGGTTTGTTTTTATCATTTTGTAACTGAGATTATTAACAATATTTTGTATCAGTAATAATTGTAACCTAGAAACTAGTAAAATAATAAATTTAAACAAAATTTACGTCATCATTTGTTTTAAGAATGGTTATGCTTACATTGGAACCGTGGCGTGTTTGGTAATCCAGCTACTTGAAGGTCACGAATTGTGGATAGTTGTGAGCGATGGTCGGAGGGTGTAGTGTTCTCTTGTGTGGATTAACGTCCGCACTATAGAATATTACGTTAATCCACAAAGACCATCCTCATAATTGGACAAGTTCAATTCAGAGGCAGTGGTTCGGGCTCCACGTTCATTGACTGTTAGGCTATTAATTAACAGTTCTGTCTAAGGAACATGTCAGCCTTAATCGGTAACTAGACTATAAGTTCGCGCCATAATCATCTTACACTAATTTCTCATTTCAACTTGACACATACAGGTTAAGGAAAAAATGTATGCTAAAAATGATAGTTTATGTGTTTAGCTTGGTAATTAACCTGCATACTCTTTTCCCATTTTAATCATTATAGATAATAGGCAAACTCCTTATTTTATAGACAGATGTTGATGTGAACTTGCTATAAATGATTGTTTACGGTAGAAATGCCTACTTTCAGCGTTCCTCACAGCAGCAAACCTGCATACTCTTTCCCCTTATAATCTTACGGAGAATAGGCAAACTGTCTTATTTATTGGCAGATATTGATCAAACTTCTCACATTATTGTTTTTAAATTCGCTAAGTACGCAGTATCTGCTGTTTTTATACGACGGTGCTGTATTTTGTATATAATTAATTAGGATTTCCTCTTGGTTTTGGACTGCTTTCCCAAAAGTGTTTATGTAAAATCATAACTACATAATTACCATTTGAAAGACATGTTTTTTCTTTATGGTGAGGTGATAAAAAATACTCTCACCTTGTTTTGTAGTTTTTTACAACGGGGATTGTCACTAAAAAATACCTAAAGCACCCCAGGAATCCTCCTACGTTTCGCAGGACCAAAAGAAAAGTCCTGCTTCATCTGGATCCTCTTGTTGCCACGCCGAACCACACTGAATGTGACACCAAACTTGTTTTTTAGTGACAATCCCCGTTGTAAAAGACTACAAAACAAGGTGAGAGAACCCTAATAATTTTTTATCATACATAATTACCACTTCTAAAAAATGTTAAATACAAAATCTCGTAAATGGAACATAATAGTTTATTTTACCATTCGTAGTAAATCCACAAATAGCTGAGGAATAGTATAGAAGTTAGTTAGGATTGAATCTAGAGTAATCCTCAACGAAGATCTCCCCACCGTCCTCACCCGCGCTGCTGAAGGTCCCCGGGTGACCTTGTCCGTGCCGTTATCCACAGGTGTCCGTTACCCGCCCATGCGTGGCCCAGATCCTCGCGCAGGCCAAGTGCAAGGCCTCCCGAGGGTGTCACAGGTCGTGGGAACCGCAGGAATAGCGCTCAAGAATTTAACACTCATCTCCCACAAGAGCAACGTTAAATTCAAGACAAGAAAACCTTGTACTGGGTGGAATTTTAAAGGGTATTTATCATATCTAGTGAATTATCTGTTTAGAAGATTCTCATTTACTCAGTGAATACACGATAAACTATACATAGATATATTAATCAGATTAGATTAGATTATTGAAATGGCGACTGTACCACAAGATAGGTATTTTAAGCCAAGTATGAATGAGGATTGAGTGTAGGATGATTGTGGTGCGATCTTGTAGTATTGTTACTGACTAAGGCTGACATGTTCCTTAGACAGGACTGTTAATTAATAGCCCAACATCCGATGGCAACTAAGGGACTTACAGTTTAAAGTGGATTCCGAACCACGGCCTCTGAATTACGAATAGGTCTAATTATGAGGATGGTCTTTGTGGATAAATGTAGTATTCAATTCAGTCATCTTCACACTCAATCCTCATTCATACTTGGCTTAAAATACTTTGTAGTATGGTTGTCATTTCAATGATCTAATCTAATCCTGAAATGATACAGAGGTGGCATGTCACATTAAACAATGAATTTCCAGCATTTATTTATTTATACTTTTGTAATTTTTCTACTGTTGTACAACCGAATACTCACGTTGAACCGTGAGTATTCGGTTGTAAACTGCAGCGTGGCGGCTGGATGAATAGGAGAACGACAGCTAGAAAACAAGCGAGTTTCCGATTGGGTGACTGGTGTAACGGAGGAGATATTGAAATGTAAGCGATGCGCGGCGAGCGGCGAATTGGCCACTTGACATAACGGTGAACACCGGAGCGCCGAACACCCGGTCTGGCATGTGCCTCCTCGCACACACGCGCGTGCACACACATGCACCTGCATACAAGTGCATGAGAGACGTGTTGCAGTCGCTCAACGATGCATATTCCCCCCTACGTTGGGTCATCTAAATTGGGATAGTGGCGTCATCCTGTAATCCAGCTACTTGGAGGTCACGAATTGTGGATAGTTGTGAGCGATGGTCGGTGGATGTGGTGTTCTCTTGTGTGGATTAACGTCCGCACTATTGAATACTACGTTAATCCGCAAAGACCATCCTAATGATTAGAACAATTCATAATTTAGAGGCCGTGGTTCGGATTCCACGTTAAACTGTAGGTCCATTATTTACCATCGGCTGTTGGACTATTAATTAACAGGCCTGTCTAAGGAACATGTCAGCCTTAGCCACAATCATCGTACACTCAATTCTAATTCATACTTGGCAATACCCATCTTGTGATAGGGTCGCCATTTCAATAATCTAATCTAATAATACTACTAGGAATAACACTACTTATATTACATATTATTATGTACTCTTATTACTATAATGATCTACTTTTTATATAAAATATTGCTGACAAAATTTGGTGGAATCCCATTGTTGGAAAGCATGAACTTTGAAAAATATATCAAGGGTAAAGCAACTAAATCAGTGAACCAAAAATAAGTATTAAGGTCAGGTTTAGTAAGTAACCATATTTAGACCATACATTGCTTAAAATACCTACATGGGTAGGTTGCCATTTTAGAAAGTTACTAAAGATAAAGGTACATCGGGACGGTGGCGATGTCCTGTAATCCAGCTACTTGGAGGTCACGAATTGTGGATAGTTTTGAGAGATGGTCAGTGGGTGTAGTGTTCTCTAGTGTGGATTAACGTCCGCACTATTGAATACTACGTTAATCGGCAGAGACCATCCTCATAATTAGACCAGTTCGTAATTCAGAGGCCGTGGTTTGGATTCCACGTTAAACCTTAGGTCCCTTAGTTACCATCGGCTGTTGGACTATTAATTAACAGGCCTGCATGTCACATTAGTCAGTTAACAAGACTGATCGACAATCATCTTACACTCAACCTCATTCATACTTGTAAAATAACTACATGTAGTGATCTATTACATTTCAAAGGATTCACTATAGTCATAACATATACCAATAATGCTCATACATATTATTCTTTCTTCTAAGTCTTGGCTTAAATCAACATATTGTTGCACACGTCCAAGTCACAAGTCAGGGATCAATGACAAAGGTTTTACTGCATTACTTTACTTAAAGTTTAGACTTTCGAATTTGCCCAACACGTTTCGCTCGTTGAACACCTTTAGCGTCCCACGTTTCGTCACGCCTGAGTGACGTCTCCCGTCCCGTCCAAGTCGTACCCCAATATGTCTGTATTCGCTAAGTACCTGAACCGTTCTTCGTCGTCGAGTCGTGTCTCCGTGGGAAGATCCGGAGGAAAGGCCTGACTACTGGGCCATGACGTAGCAAGGACACCTGGACGATCCCCCAATATGCGACACCCTACGAGGAACATTGTCTTTTGTGTGTATTTTCCTGGCATTTTCCTTGTGACAAGGTTTTACATAATACTTTAACCATTAAGGCTGAGGGTATTTAATATAAATACCGTCGCTATTAGCACATGTAGCACTACGCTCATGATAACAATACCTATTCCACAACCTTGACTTATTGGTCCAAAGTGATATCCCATCTATGCCGACAAAATTTTAGCGTTAGATTTTAAATGGCACCAACTATACATTTAAGCCAAATGAATGGTTGATTCGATCCCCCTTCACTACCCACTACCCAATGTCTGGGTCCTTTTCTTTTTGCTTCTGAATGTCCCTAACGGTGTATTAATGAAAATGTGATTGTGATAGAGTTAATTTTTTTCATAACTACGAACCCATAGGCTTGAATTACCATAGGTTAAGAGGGATGGCTTTGCAATAAAGCGAGTATTCATAGTAGCGGATTAATCCCACAGGCACACTACATCACGCTGTTTCGATCCAGCAACCTTTGACTTATTGGTCCAAAGCGATATCCCTGAGCTGCCGTGCCGGCAAGAAGTAATAGCCGAACAGCCAATGACATCTAAGGGATCCACTGCTTAATTTTTAAAATTTAGGTGTGGTAACTCTAATTTATTCTTGTAAACTACCTGCTCTATTTTTTAATAAGGCCCAGTTTGACATCACCCCCACCCCATTAACAACTGTACCTCCCCTAAAATTATTATAAACTTGTTTAGATTTGGACAAACAGTTTTGTATGAAGCTAACAATAACCAATATTCCCTTTTTTGAACAAAATAGTAGAATAAAAAATAAATAAAGCCTTCTTTACTTTTTCATTCATATACAGTACTGTAAACTGTAGTAATAACACATATCAATACGTAAACAGATTGTTTTAAATAGTTTACGAGAAACTATTGCTTTATTGCTATATTATACTCATACGATGTTATATTTTCTCTGTTAGGTAGATTGCGAGTTTATTGAAACGCAATGAAAAATTTCGTCGCTCCGAGTCGAGTTTTGCGTTTTTATCCTGAAAGATGGCGGACTTGGTTTCATTTCATGTAATGAACAACAAATAGGGATGTATATTTGTCTTATGTTGTCTTTGATCACAGCTTACAACCGCCTGTTTGAGTGCTTAAAGATTTATTTATTTATTATCTGCTTGCGAACCACAGTTTTAAAGTTACGTACTTTCCCTTGCGTTCACACTTAAATTATTTAACGCAGGAACCAAACGAGAACTTTGTTCTGAACTACGAACTGGTCTATTTATGATGATAGTCTGCGGATGAACGTAGTATTCAATAATGCGGACGACCATCACCAATTGCTATCCGCAATTCGTGACCTCCAAGTCGCTGGATTAGCTCACGCAACCAACCCAGTCTTTATTCAGCTTAGATAGGTGAAACGAGGTCTTAGGCTATCCAACTTTCTTAGGGTATCTGAAAACCTTTGCGTTTTATAAACTAAATACAGTAAATCGAATTCTTCCAGACAATCTATCAATCTGAACTATTTAGAAAACCAACTTATTATCTGTATGAAGCTACTTCGTTTGATAACTAGGAAACAATTATTTTAAGACTTAATTTGAATTTGCTTTATTTAGTGCAGCTTGAATTATGAGCAACAAAATATTGTTTCATATAAAAACAAATGTTACTGCACGCATGGTAAGTTCAATCTTATAGCAATTTTGTGGGGCTCGATAATCGATTGTGATAATCGATAGTCAAAGTCAATGTTATCGCTATGTGAAACCATTCGGAATGGTGGTGCAGAGGTCGTTTTCACCCGGTGACTCAAGGCTGGGGTTAGCAATGGGGTTTGGAGGTTACGATGACCCACTACCCGATCACCACTTTCACGTCTGCAGGTGTCTACCGCCTTCCTGGCATTTCCTTTCCTCTTTCACCGTTGAGTTTGACTAGTTCACACCTTCTCTATCTGATCAAATGCCTGTCAACGAATTAACTCAGTCGAGGTCATGGACTATGCGAATTTTCAAAAGTTAGACACTTTTATCAGATTAGATTATTGAAATGGTGACAATACCACAAGTTAGGAATTTTAAGCCAAGTATGAATGAGGATTGAGAGTAAAATGATTGTGGCGCGATCTTGTAGTCGTGTTACTGACTAAGGCTGACATGTTCCTTAGACAGGACTGTTAATTAATAGCACAACAACCGATGGCAACTAAGGGACCTACAGTTTATCGTGGAATCCAAACACGGCCACTGAATTACGAATTGATTTAGTTATGAGGATAATCTTTGTGGATTAACGTAGTATTAAATAGTGCAGACGTTAATCTACACAGTAGAATACTACACCCATTGACCATCACTCACAACTATCCACAATTCGTGACCTCCAAGTAGCTGGATTACAGAACACGCCACGGTTCCAATGTAAGCATAACCATTTTTGAAACAAATGATGACGTAATTCTTGTTTATGTGATTATTTCCTCTCTTGTTTCTAGGTCTTGGTTATGGTTACACAATAGAACAAAAGAGCTGTTTAGTTAAACAGCTGATAATACCGAATCTCTTGTGGCCACAGAGGAATAAGTTGGGATGCTTATAGTTTAACAAAGAATAATATTTACCACAGCATGCCTCACTGACAGGCCACACAATTCGTAACCACCAAGTAGCTGGATTAGAGAAGCTCTTCATCTCCGTATCGAAGAATATTTTAATACGAATATTGGTTTCAGTTTGTTTTTTGTTTTGTTTTTTGTTTGTTTATTGTTTTTCAGTTGTTTTTATGTGGGGTTCCTCTCTAACAGTTTAATCGTATCAGGGATTCAGTTTTTAATGAATTTCATTCAACAATGTGTTACAGAGAAAGTTTATGTTGAAATGCGTTTCAATATGTATTTTTGCTAAGCTTTCTTCTAACATCATGAAGTGGTATAAACAAGGGAACAGAAAATTATAGTTATGTTTATAAACATATGGAGAAGTTAATTTTATGGAATAAACATATTTGGTGTCGTGAGCAATTTTCGAACAAAATTCGTCAAAAAATCAGCCAGTAAACATATAATTGAATGTGTATCCTAAATTAACAAAAAATAAAAAGACTCAGTAAAGATTTGGCTAGGAAACGTTTTGAACAAACTATAATCTAGTAATGCCTAACGATTCAATAACAATGAAACTTTTACCTTCCACCTCGTGTTTAAGTTTTATTCAGGAATACAATTTCAGATTTTTCAATATTATATTTTTATATTAATATATTTTTTGGATTTACCCTCTTAAAATAAAACATTTTTGTTATTGGATGTTTTTCAATGTCTCTACTGGTTCAGGAGCTACGAGGACTTGAAGTCCTGATTTTTTTTGCTATGAGGTTTTTACCTGATCAATTTGACCATTTTAATATCGTGCTTTGGCAGGACACTTGAAATCGAGCTGGTTCAAAATTTAAAGTGTGGTGCTAAGTCGTGTAGTTAAAAAGTTAATCACTTCTAAAAACTCACCCGGTATACTTTAACACCATGACTTGGGTGCCTTGGTCGCCTAGTGGTTAATGTATTGGACTTCGGTGCAGGATGTCACGGGTTCAAATCCGGAGATGTCCATTTGGGGTTGGACCGCTTTCCCAAAAAGTGTTTGTGTACAATCTCTCTCTGACTACTACAAAATACCTCTAGTGTAGAAACACACAAAAAAAGCTAGAATCGAGTGGTAACAGGTTGTTCCTGACGCCGTGAGTTGACAGTTCTTTACAGCGTGGCTGCCAGATGTCCAAGAGCTTGTGCTCTGGGAGCTCGTTGGATGACTCCAGTACCGTTGTGTTTTACTGATCCCAGCACAGCGAGCACTGTCATCGTTTGTAATGTCGTATTCATATTTATAAATACAACGGGCTTCTCTGGTGAATATTTTAAGGTTAATATGAGTGAAGTGTGATTGTGATGAATTTTATGACAGATTTACACGCAGCTTAATCTATATACCAGAATCAGTATACCAAATATCGGCCTCCTAAGTAATTGGGAAGTGGGAGCGAGTGAGTTAAGGCTGACGTACTTATGTACAAACTAGCTAACGCCCTACAGTAAATATATGGCCGGCGACCATACCATAAGGTAGGTATTTTAAGCCAAGCATGAATGAGAAATGAGTTTTTGATGATTGTGGCGCGATCTTGTAGTCTTGTTACTGACTAAGGCTGACATGTTCCTTAGACATGACTGTTAATTAATAGCCCAACAGCCGGTGGCAGCTAAGGGACCTACAGTTAAACGTGGAATCCAAATCACGGCCTCTTAATTACGAATTGGTCTAATTATGAAAATGGTCTTTGTGGATTAACGTAGTATTTAATAGGTGTAATGTACGTAGTAATTTAAGAAGTTGATTATATTGTATTTAGATCGTTAGCTTATGAACAATTAATTGAATTGCAGTTGAAAATTTCATTTTGATTTACCTTTTTGTTTTATATTGACATGGATATGTCTTAGCTCTGGGGAGAGGGTGTTAGCAATTTGAACGACCAAAATTTTCAAACATAAGAACAGCTGTTTAGCTAAACTGGAATATTCCCTTAGACATATCCACGATCTAACCTATTTCCCACAGCGAAGTAAATACAAACATTTTTATTCCAATTTTTCCATATTATTTACCTCCAATCCATCTGTTCTTCCTCTCTGCCGCCCCAATGAGTTCATCCGTTCCACCAGAACATTTCATTCTCAGCCCCGTCCTCTATTCCAGAGCAATAATGCAACACGAACTACATCGTGGTGAGAACACTAACCGAGTTTGTTATTACCATTATACGTATCGTAATTGCATCTAAGCCTCGTTCTCACAAGGTCATTACGTTCCTTGTACTTAATGAGATTGATACAACGTGGTTTTGATCTAGTCGAGTTTATCGAATTTGCAGTTCCTTTCTAGTTAAATAATTTCTAGGCACTGGGACGGTGGCGTTGTCCTGTAATCCAGCTACTTGGAGGTCACGAATTGTGGATAGTTACAAGTAATGGTTGGGTTTAGTGTTCTCTTGTGTGGATTAAGGTCATAATTAGACCAGTTCGTAATTCAGAGACAGTGGTTCGGACTCCACGTTAAATTTGTCATTGACTGTTGGGCTATCAATTAACAGTTCTGTCTTAGGAACATGTCAGCCTTAGCCAGTAACAAAACTACAAGACCACTCATCAATCATCCTACACTCATTTCTGATTCATACTTGGCTTGAAATATC
Source organism: Nephotettix cincticeps (assembly GCA_023375725.1). Lineage (NCBI taxonomy): Eukaryota > Metazoa > Arthropoda > Insecta > Hemiptera > Cicadellidae > Nephotettix > Nephotettix cincticeps. The sequence goes on from CM041785.1 coordinate 6,006,814, forward strand.
TACCTGGGTAGGTTGCCATTTCAGTGGAAAGAAACTCCGTGCTATGTTGCTGTTAAATACTTAATATTTTAACGAAATCATTATTAACCTAGTGTTCTCTTGTGTGGATTAACGTCCACACTAATGAATAATAAATCCGAAATGAAAAACCTCACAACAAACTGTAGGTCACTTAGATATTTCATTAAAAAGTCACTAACAAGACTACAAGATCGCGCCACAGTCATTATACACTCAATCATCATTCATACTTGGCTTTAAATACCTACCCTGTGGTAAGGTCACAATTTCAGTAATCTAATCTCATGTAAAAGATTGGCATTTATTGGAGAAAAAATGAGAATTTATTTTTATTGTTCATGATATACCAATTCAGAAGCTAATAAAATGATTGTAACATTAATTAAAATATAAATTGTCTTTGCTAATACTGACGCCGGACTTTGGGAGACGCGGGTGACAGCGTCAGTGCATAAATAGTTACCATATTTTGCTCATTAGAACTAGAGACGTCGGGTGTCATTACTTCCTGTCACTTCGCGCGTAAAACCGGCCTAAAGCTGACATGTTCTTTAGCCAGAACACAGTTTAACGTGGAGTCCGAACCACTGCCTCTCAATTACGAACTGGTCTAATTATGAGGATGATCTTCGCGGATTAACATAGTATTTAATAGTGCGGACGTTAATCCACACAACATTCATTGGTTTTCCTTACCTTTTTGGCCCATTTAAACATGGCTGTATGCTATGCTTCTGCGAATACATACGGATCTTCACGTAGATTGCACACATTTCTTCTACCGTTGATTACCACAACTTCTCTAACGAAGGAGAAAGGACGCAACTCAACCCTGTTCTTGCTGCATGATTCTTCTCACGTGTGGCATATCCCACAGTTTCCCTACTTACCATAATGCAACAATATCTTTTGTTTATATCCAAGGGAATTTACCGTTAGTGTAAGTTTGCAGTATTATTTTACAAATGATTAACACTTGTAATAAGCCCGTCTTGTTCGGGTTGTACGATTCATGACAAAATATAAACCTTAAATCATAAATAAATCAATACAAATAAATTAGATCATGTAGAACATTTATGTAATTATTAAAATTAGCTATAAAAGTGACATTTTAACATAGTTTGATTTAACATAGTTCGCCTCAGGACGGAATCAGACTCCAGATCCCGAAACGTCGTGAAGCTTTGTTCTATATAATATCGTGATGAAAAATGTCCGCAATAAAAATCTAAATAACATAAATCCATCATCACCAATAATGAATCCAAACTCAAACTTCTTTACTTGATGGATAAAAAAAATTACATTAAATAGTTTTATAATTGTAAAAAATAACAATTAAAACATAGCACAATTAACACATAATCCGGACCAAACCGGTAAAGCTGAAAGCTGGAAAGCTTGTGCTATTTTTTTAGATATTAGTTTACCTGAGGACGGGATCAGATTCCAGATCCCGAAACGTCGTGAAATTTTATTTTACATAAAATCGTGATGGAAAATGTCCGCAATAAAAATCTAAATAACATAAATCCACCATCACCAATAATGAATTTCAAACAGAGAATTAACCTCTATGTTATTTTTTCCTCTAGTTTTCCATTACAGCTGACCAGGTTTTGTTCTTGTTCTTCACATTCTCGTGCGGTGTCGGCTGCACTACTGCAGGACGATGAACTGTCATTACTGACAGACATTCACTCACAGCCCTGCATCGTCACCTTGACTGCTCTAAGTTACTGCTATAATTGCTCTGTAACTACTAAACCTGTTTTTTACTCCTACAGAAATCATTTCCGTGGAATTTTTAGAGCTGTCTATTTTCTGAGGTGTAATTTTAGAATTGTTGAGGTATTTTAGTGACTGTGTAGTGATTATAGAGTAGATAGAATTTCGTTAAGATGACTCGGAACGAGTCCATTTGTAGTTGGGTTATTATTTATATATTACCTATCAATAACAGGCCAACATCAATATTACTACAGTAATAATATAAGGGTTTGTGCAGCGCTGGAAAAACTTTAAAAAATTTTATTTTTATTCATAACCTTAAATTAATACCCATGAAGAACCAATTTATAATGTACAGTATTTACTTCTCTTTGGGAAATAGCTTAGAATATTGATATGTATGTCTAAAGGTTATCTTATAATTTCCTCTAAAGAGCTGTCCTTATAACCACATGACGTCACTTCCGTTTCAAATTTTCGTCTGACGGATTTCCAACACCCCCTCACCTGAGGAAAGAAATATCCATGTGAAAGATATTAAGGTTAGTTTATAAACACATTATGTGAATCAAAACACTGTACAGAAATTTCCAACATCTGGTGTTCTCAGCGAATTGACGCCATTTCAGAATTCCTACCAAATTACTCTGAAAGCGAATTCTCATCAGACAGACGATTGGATTTCTACGACCATTAATATCTTGATCGTCGGAATGGTATAACAGTAGAATGACCGTCCAGTTATTGGCGTACCGTTATAGGAAAGCGTTGAGTTGTTAAACTGCTTAATTGGTGTCATTTGCAAGTCTAGTGTAGTTGGCCTAGGGGATTGTCAATTCTAAGACAAATATTTGCAAATGGAACCTCTTAAAAACTCGTCTTGTGAGTTGTGGAACGACTCCAGATGTCATCGTAATTCAGTTCTGGTATGTTTATAGTTTTGCACAAATGAGTGTTCTTTCTCATGTATTGTGACTCTTCCAGGTGTTTTGTAAAACAGATGTGCCCTTTATTTATACTTGCTTAAGGTTTATTTTACTTCGCTGTATTCGTTTTCAGGTAACAAAATAATGAATTATTATTGCATACAATAGGCCAGTATGAAATAAATTATTAAGTAAAAAGGTTAACGAACCGTGAGTAGAAGTAAACTCACTTGGCAATCCTTAAGACCAGAATTTGAAACGGAATTTACTTAATTTAAGGACAGTTTTTTTAAAGGAACTGAAAACATTCCTTTTAGACATATCCATAATCTAAGCTATTTCCCATCTACTGTCCCTGGATAATAGTTTTTCTACGAAATATTGACGTCATGTGGACCAGACGTGTGTGGTAACGGTGTACGTTGACTTGCGAACAGCCTCTTAAAAGCTATTTCCCATCTACTGTCCCTGGATAATAGTTTTTCTACGAAATATTGACGTCATGTGGACCAGACGTGTGTGGTAACGGTGTACCTTGACGTGCGAATAGCCTCTCAATATTGTATGACGTAGGTGAACAATTTCATGGTGATCCAAACCGTAGTACTTACTTTCTTTTTGCTTTTTTCGTGGGTTAAAAAATAACCCTAATAAATCTAGTGAAAGTGAATAATTTTACCTAATCCGGATGTCCCTTCACCCTAACCAGCCAAAACCGAAAGTTTCGCGTGTCGATCCCAAGGTGGTTAGGTTACAACCGCAAACACGGAACGAAACACCCAAGTTCCTCTTCCCGATCGCACAATTACCAAAGATTAGATCCGAACCCAACAAGCCTCTGTTTTGTTACTTTCGCACGAACGTAACATTGATGAATTTTGCGGTGAAGTCGTGACAATGCCGAAAACAAACGTAGAGTAGAGGCGAAAGTTGGTGGTTGGGACGGCACCACGGCTCCACGGCATCGTCGACTCAGGTGTGGCGTTGTTGGTAGCAGGTTCGACGCAGACCGGTCCAGGGTATCGGATATGGTGTGTGACCGCTAGCCGTTGGCCGCCCCTCCTGCCGGCTTGACCACACAACTATTCTAGATTCGTTTGCATATCTCAGTTATATTTTGTAAACCACAAATTCTTGTATTTGTCCTTATCGTCTGAAAAAACTAATTTTCCTATTCTGTAAATCGCACCAATTTATTGTTCTAAACTTACCTTTATAATTAGATTAGATTAGATCATTGAAATGTCAAATATACAAAATGTAGGTATTTTAAGCCCAGTATGAATGAGGATTGAGTGTAAGATGATTGTGGCACGATCTTGTAGTCTTGTTACTGACTAAGGCTGACATGTTCCTTAAACAACTGTTAATTAAAAGCCCAACAGCCGATGACAACTAAGGGACCTACAGTTTAACTTGGAATCCGAACCACGGCCTCTGAATTACGAATTGGTCTAATTTTGAGGATGGTCTTTGCAGATTTACGTAGCATTCAATACTGCGGATGCAACTATCCACAATTTGTGACCTCCAAGTAGCTTGATTACAAGACGTCGCCACCGGCCCAGTCTTGTCGTATTTGTGTAATTTGACCAGCTTGTCATATTCCACATTATACCGAAGGTCTCTTAGATGCCATTGGCTGTTGGGCTGTTAAGTAACGGTCTAAGAGACCGTCAGCTTGGCCAGACTACAAGCTTTGACTATCCATTATTAATAATGGAAAGTCAAAGGAACAAAATAGTACCACAATCATCTTACTTCTAATTCATACTTGGCCTAAAATATCTACCTTATTCGGTTGCCATTTCAAATGATGATCCAAAGGTAAAATTAAGGGGGAATCCTACTTTAACATTTATAATTTTAGATTCAATAACTTTAGAAGGAAAATTATCACAAATAAATTAGTATAGCAGTTAATTTTAGTAATTTTGTGTCTTACATTATTACTTGAATATTTAACTTGTGCACTTAACGTCTTGGACAGTTTAGTACGTCTTGAGTTCGAATCTCGAGATGTCTGCCATACTTGGAGGTCACGAATTGTGGATAGTTGTGAGCAATGGTCGGTGGGTGTAGTGTTCTCTTGTGTGGATTAACGTCCGCACTATTGAATACTACGTTAATCCGCAAAGACCATCCTCATAATTAGACCAATTCGTAATTCAGAGGCCGTGATTCGGATTCCACGTTAAACTGTAGGTCCCTTAGTTGCCATCGGCTGTTGGGCTATTAGTTAGCAGTCCTGACAACAAGACAATAAGATCGCGCCACAATCATCTTACACTCAACCCTCATTCATACTTGGCTTAAAATACCTACCTTGTAGTATGGTCGCCATTTCAATAATCTAATCTAATCTAAATAACTGTGACGACAATGTCGTTTAAGATGTTCAGTTTTCACGCTAAACTGCTGGTGTTTAGAAACCAAGTAATTAATTAGCAGAAGTGAGAAAAACGTAAATTGGTTACGCGCGCCATTTAAGGTTTTTTGTGGATTTGCCACCGAACCGTCACTAAAGGGTGGTCTCGGACGGCAGATAACGAACGACACACGCTCGAATTTATAAACTTACATCGTAGCTTCATTAATTTAAGAGTGTTGAACATTTTTATTATTAATTAACTGCCCTTAATCCAAACATACACCAAATCCCACAACGCGAATTAATTTATTTACTCAACTCTCCTAACCGTTTTCGAATCTAAATTAAGTGTCTTCAAAACATTAGGTTTACTCTCATATTTTCATGCCCTGAAAAGTCATATCTCAGTTCTGAAAGGTTGAATGGAAATAGTGCATACTAGGTTAAATTAATAATGAATGATCGATAAGTATTAATAGTTGCTGTCTCCAACAAATAAATTGTATGGCATTATTCTTCTCAATTGATTGTATTCAACAAATTGCATCTCAGATACTTTTATCATAATAAATCAGCTGTTGTTATCCTGTAAAAATGTAAAATGTGTCTATAATAAACTCAGCATTAACTAAAAACCACAATTTTTTAATTTGTAAAAATTATTTACTTTAAAATTTTATTTTTGATAATCATCGTTTAAAATGTTGTACTGTAAAGTATTAAGTGGAAGAAACGCCAGAAATTTATTCATACTATTCACTAAATAACAAGTTAAATAGGTTGTTGACATAATTGATCGAACGAACTCAATGTGATGCACCTAAGACAAAGGTCGTCAACATCAGACCTTTTGCGCCCTAGACCTCAGCGAAGGTCATCATCCCATTTGTTCCGCCCTAGACCCCGGGCAGAGGTCGTCAACAGCAGACGTGTTGCGCCCTAGACCTGAGCGAAGGTCGCCATCACACTTGTTCTACCCCTAGACCCCGGTAGAGGTTATCAACATAAGACGTGTTGCGCCCTAGACCTGAGCGAAGGTCGCCATCACACTTGTTCTACCCCTAGACCCCGGTAGAGGTTATCAACATAAGACGTGTTGCGCCCTAGACCTGAGCGAAGGTCGCCATCACACTTGTTCTACCCCTAGACCCCGGTAGAGGTTATCAACATAAGACGTGTTGCGCCCTAGACCTCAGCGAAGGTCGTCATCACACTTGTTCCGCCATAGACCCCGTCAGAGGTCGTCAACAGCAGACGTGTTGCGCCCTAGACCTCAGCGAAGGTCATTATCACACCTATTCCAGCCTGGACCCCGGCAGAGGTCGTCAACATCAGACGTGTTGCGCCCTAGACCTCAGCGAAGGTCGTCATCACACTTGTTCCGCCCTAGACCCCGGCAGAGGTCGTCAACATCAGACGTGTTGCGCCCTAGACCTCAGCGAAGGTCGTCATCACACTTGTTCCGCCCTAGACCCCGGCAGAGGTCGTCAACATCAGACGTGTTGCGCCCTAGACCTCAGCGAAGGTCATTATCACACCTATTCCAGCCTGGACCCCGGCAGAGGTCGTCAACATCAGACGTGTTGCGCCCTAGACCTCAGCGAAGGTCATTATCACACCTATTCCAGCCTGGACCCCGGCAGAGGTCGTCAACATCAGACGTGTTGCGCCCTAGACCGCAGAGAAGGTCATTATCACACTTGCTCCACACTAGACCCCCGTCAGAGGTCGTCAACATCAGACGTGTTGCGCCCTAGACCTCAGCGAAGGTTGTCATCACACTTGCTCCACCCTAGACCCCGGCAGAGGTCGTCAACATCAGACGTGTTGCGCCCAGACCTCAGCGAAGGTCGTTATCACACTTGCTCCACCCTAGACCCCGTCAGAGGTCGTCAACATCAGACGTGTTGCGCCCTAGACCTCAGCGAAGGTCGTCATCACACTTGCTCCACCCTAGACCCCGGCAGAGGTCGTCAACATCAGACGTGTTGCGCCCTAGACCTCAGCGAAGGTCATTATCACACCTATTCCAGCCTGGACCCCGGCAGAGGTCGTCAACAGCAGACGTGTTGCGCCCTAGACCTCAGCGAAGGTCATTATCACACTTGCTCCACACTAGACCCCGTCAGAGGTCGTCAACATCAGACGTGTTGCGCCCTAGACCTCAGAGAAGGTTGTCATCACACTTTCCATAGACCCAGAGAGGTCAAAATAGAAAAGCACAAAGGAGTTTTCCTAGACCCAGTCAGATTCTTTATCAAACCTATTGTTGCGTCTCAAAGGTTTATCATTTAAATTAGACCCCGGCAGAGGTCGTCAACATCAGACGTGTTGCGCCCTAGACCTCAGCGAAGGTCATTATCACACTTGCTCCACCCTAGACCCCGGCAGAGGTCGTCAACATCAGAAGTGTTTATGTGATTGTTACCAGCAGCTCTGTGTTTGGTCCATGTCATCGTTTACCTATTACCTTACTAAGTGCTTCTCTTCTTTATCTTTTTCGGGTTGTTTTAACTAACTTAATGGTGATTCTATGCTAAAACCTAACCTTAGCTTACAAATTGTTTGTTTAACGACAATGACTTTTTGAAATATCAGTTTTTTATTCATTTTACGTCAAGTAGTACTTGCATAACACAGGGTTTAAATTTGTTTGTATTATATTGTTTATTTAGTTGTCTGTATTTTAAAGAGAATTTTTACGCTACACTACTCACAATTTAAATTTTACAAATAACCTTTTTCTAACATTTTCTATTTTATTCTTCGACAAAAACTTCAAGTATTTTTTCGTTCAATATATTGCTATCGAAATGTCAGATGGAAAGGAGAAAATCGATCGACCGTGTGGAGCGGCAAGACAGAGACCCAGACCCCAGTGTCAAAGACCAGTTTCGGAACTGAATGGTCTAGATTCCTCGATCTAGATCTCCCAGTTAAAGCGGAACTTTGCATTTATTTTCGCTTCAGTTTCATAATAATAAAAATCAACAAAGAATTGCTTGAGCTTACAAATATCGGGCTGTTTATTGAAATTATTTTTTCAACATAAAATATCCGCAATGCATAAAGCGTAAAGACATGAAATTGTGATATTTTATGGTGTTGTGTTTACATCTAAGGTTTCTAGTTTTGACTTCACGTCATAGTCTATCAACAAGAAATATGTTTGTGTGTAGTTGATATCAAAATCTATTTCCGTTATGTTAAAACAATTCTGTAGTCAAAATATATATAATTGAATTAGACAGCTTATTTCAAGATCTGTTGTGTTATTGGATACAACACAGTAAGGTACCGTAACGGCTAGCCAGAGATGTCATCTCATTATCTGAAAAGTCTTCCGATACCAGTTTTAAACCAGGAAAGTTTGATTGTGGTTTGACTCACTCGCATTGCGCCTTGGAACCCTGAAACCCGTTGGTAAATGTATATTTTTTGAGAAGGTGGTACTACCAAAGAATATATTCATTCAAAGAAACCTGCTAGTGTATGACTCACACCCACTAAACCTCCTCCTCGTCTCTTAGGACTAGGCTGGAACTGTTCAGCACATTCAGGCTAAACCTTTTATTATCACACTACTAGAGCGTTTTTCGTTGGGTTGGTCACATTGTCTGAGGTCAATCTTTCAACAAACACTTTTGTATTTACTTCCGTGTGGGAAATAGGTTGAATCATGGATAGGCCCACGTCTACAGTGAATAGTCTCAGTTAATCTAAACAGCTGTTCTTATTCTTTTATAATAAAAATTTAAAACAATAGCTGTGGTAGTTTCTATGGAAACCTGTTACATGTTTTCCATCTTAAAAATCACCAACACCCCCTCCCCCAGAGCTAAGACATATCCATGTCAAAAGGTTCAATGAGAGGGTCAAGCAAGGGTTCGACCAACGTCAACCTTTTTCGACCAAGTATGAACGGGACACAGTGCTAATGTTCTAGATGTCCCTGGAGCATTTTTTGACATGGATATGTCCTAACTCTTTGGCGATTTGTAAGATGGAAAATATGTAACAGGTTTCCATAGAAACCACCAGAGCTATTGTATTGAATTTGTCATATAAAAGAATAAAAACAGCTGTTTAGATGAAGTGAAAACATTACCTTTAGACAAATCCATGATCTTACGTATTTCCCACAGGGAAGTAAATATAAACATTTTTGTTAGCAAGGAAGAGGAAATGTATTATGCACGTAGTGTAGTAATCCACTAAAACCTCCCCCTCAGCTCCGAGGGACTCCTGAAACTGGTTAGGACATTATCAAGGCTAGGCCACCGTTTGTTGGCTCAAAAGGGACTACTCCAGGAATTTATCCGTCGCTGAAGCCGATCAAGATCAGACATCTTGGCCTTCAGTATCTTCATTGCTCCTTGGAGCATAGCTCTTACAATGTCAGTATTACTCCTATAGTCCTATTGTGTCGGTAATACACACCCATCACACTAAGTAAAACTTTCCTTACTCCTTACAACACGAGAATAAAAAGAACACATCGCGTAAACGTAACTGGTAAAGGGGTGAAGGATGTTTTATATCCACCATAATGCATCAGTGTTAGATAGATGACGGCATATCATTGTATTGTTTTGTAGATAGTCATCCGATCAGTCCTGTTGAGACCCTGGGTCGCATTACGTCTACTCCGGACATCTGATCGATGTGTAGGCGCTCTACCGTGTCGCGCGCTCTTGCGGACTACGCTGTCACCGATTGACGCAACAGAATCAAACTGGACAAGTACCAAGTGGTGTGTATCTGGCTATGACGTTAAAACGTTACCCAACCACGTCTTTGGATAAACACGCCAAAATCATTACAGATTTATATAATCTATGTGATCGCCATATCGAACAAGGTCGGCTATTTCAAAATTAAGATCCCTAAGGATATCAATGACGACTACTTCAGGAGGATAAAAAACCCAAAACCCAAACCCAAAAAGGACGAGGGAGATATCTTTTTTTGTTAAGAATAATTAAATTAGATTAGATTAGATCATTGAAATGGCAACCATACATAATGTAGGTAATTTAAGCCAAGTATGAATGAAGATTGAGTGTAAGATGATTGTGGCACGATCTTGTAGTCTTGTTACTGACTAAGGCTGATATGTTCCTTAGACAGGGCTGTTAATCAATAGCCCAACAGCTGATGGTAACTAAGGGACCTACAGTTTAACGTGGAATCCGAACCACAGCCTCTGAATTACGAATCGGTCTAATTATGAGGATGGTCTTTATGGATTAACGTAGTATTCAATAGTGCGGACGTTAATCCTACACCCACCGCCATCGCTCACAACTATCCACAATTCGTGACCTCCAAGTAGCTGGATTACAAGACGTCGCCACCGTCCCAGTTCAAAGCATCTGACAAGAGGAAGACCGACCAGAAAGAGGTTGACAAGTAGGTACAGGATGTCATCTAGGAGATGAAGGATGCCAAGCTCGTCCGCAGATATCTGGTCAATATTTTGGATATGTCACATTTTGAAAGATTATGAGGCTCATAGAGAAGTTCTTTGAGTCCCTGGCAACGCCGGTTAGGGTAAACGCGCACTAGTATGGCTAAGACCAGGACATGGAACGTGCGGCCAGGATAACATGGAATTATATAAAGCAACGCACACTAGTCAGACGAAGACAGGACGGACGCACGGCCACAGCTGTACAATATGGCCGCACAGACAAGCTTTTCGTTGCGACCAGGCTACCATCAGCTGTTACAGGACAACGCACACTGTTTGCGACCTCGTGGATTTACTTGGTCTTGGTCGAAGTTCTGGTCATACTGTGTCAAACCAGTACTGGTCTTAAAGGTATTTTCCATACTAGTGCGCGTTTACCCTTACCCTCGTCTCTCTGACGGAAATTCTGATTGTACAGCCAATGGAAGAACGTGGTTGGTAAAACGTCTCTAAGCAAAAATCCATCCAATTTAGGTCCAGACTCAGCTCATGAATTATAAGTGCACTAATATATTAGTGATGTAGGCCTACAGACTTGATACGTGTATCTTAGTACTTACATTAATTCCATCCTCGTGCCAGGAACATAAAAGATTTCGCCGAAGTTCTCCACAAACCCGAAGCTGGACATGACATTTGTAATGTAACTGTACCTGTAATTGCCCACTAAAGGGCACCGGGCCACCACGCTCCTCAATTAGATTTAAATGCGTTTACAGATTCCTACGATTCGTCTGGTGATTTTTTACTTAGTACCGTTGTGATTTCACAACGACGAAATTGTTGCATTAAATATTTTACGTCCTTGAAAATTATTTTAAACTTACAATAACTTTTAGGATTTTTAGGGAATTGACTTTTAGCGAATTTCCCCTAAGGAAGACGCTATTAGCGTATGTTTCATGGCTAGACCTAAACCCGGGACCATGTTACTTTTAGCGAATTTCCTATAGGGAAGTGAGTGTATCTGTTAATACGATGTATCTGTCTTAAAATGGCCCGACCAAGACCAAATTCGGTCTCGGTATTCGGACTTAAACTACTTTGGTCATTTACTCGGACGAGTTCGTAATCCAGATATAGCGGTCAATGGAAAAGGTTAGTTGGGAGAGGGCTTGAACCCAACGGTACAACCAGTATAACCACAGGTCCTTAGTGGAACCAGCCAGATTTGCAAGGGGTGCTGCGGCGTGGAAGGGAGGAAGAGAAAGAGAAAGGGGAGGAGAGGATCAATTAGTGGCGTCCTCCTTTCCACGACTTTCTCGCTCAACTTTCGACTGCGACAAACTTGGTGTTAACCGGTTACAGCAACCTGCACCCTGTGCCGGCGGGCCGGCTTGTCTGGTATGCAAGCGGTTTTGTTTTGGCACGGTTTTCGTCTCTAGAGCATAGAATCCACATGGTCAAGTTCTCACTTCATACAGTGTAGTCCGCCAACCCATCTGGTATGCACACTCTTCTGTTTTGGCACGGTTTTCGTCGCTAGAGCATAGAATCCACATGGTCAAGTATGACTCGTACATCTTTTATACAGGCTATTGATTATAATGTATTAGGCCATGTTGTGGAATATTCGTATGAACTCGTTGTGATGACTGGATGAACTTAAACTGAAAGTACCTTGCACAACAACAATGGATAGTTGAGCAGGCTTCTCACAGATAGCTTTTGGAATTTCTGGAAGAAAGTTCTTTAAGAGAGCTCGAATACTATTTTACATCTTTGATCCTGGTGTTGTAAAACTGTTTACAGCCATGAACATCCGTGGTACACAAAGTTATGCTGTATATCCGGTCACTTAAAGGTTACGAGAAAAAACGGTAGAATACTCTTGCAAATACAAATTTAAATGTACAAATTAATAACTAATGGTGTTCAAACTGCTTAAAAAGGACCAACGAAGTTCTACGGGACCCACTCCATGTATAATTCTAAGAGCTTAAAATTTAAGCTATAATAATAAAGTGTACAATCCACAAGGGAGTTAGATGTATGTTAAATGGAGTTAGGTAAGGTTTTTTAGTTAGATTTTAATAGCAGCGACCTGTGTAGCCCACCGTTTGGGTCTCTCAATTAACTTAAATTGAAGACGTTTTCTTGTTTTAAAAACATATGTTTTGTTAGGACTACCACTCCACCGAGTATTCATATAGAGATGAATACATCTCTAATTCGATAACCTAAGTACTGGACTCTGTTTCTACTATTAAACAATGATTTGTTTAGAATGAATTTCATTCGCTAAATTTAACATTCTAATAAAAAATGGTCATACAAAGGTTAGCTCACACTTGAGGTCTCTCTGACGTATCTATTATCACTTGGAACACCTTTTACTTAGGTTAAAATATTGACAGTAAATTCAGTGAAAAAATAACATTTTAGTTTATTTTTAGGCTATAACCAATTTTTAATACTAGATTCAAATCTCCTCTCGTCAAATTCGTTCACACCAAAATCAAAGTACAAAAGCAGTCATCTATGCCGCAAATAACATCTACTTTGTAATTTACGTACAAATAAAAAGAGTTTAGAATAAAGAATTCGCAACAATAACATTTCCACTTTCACCGACGCAATGGAGAGAGTAATTCTAATCAAACCCATTTAGTAAACAAAGAGCTCTTAATTCAAACATCGATGGGCCAGAAACACTTTCTACCCAACATTGTCTGGCATTGTAGTCTGCCAATCGTGAGCCAGGACGAAGATACCGCCGCCGGATGTAGAAGGGGGGTCATCCTGGAAAGGGTGGACGGGAAAAGTATGGCTAGAAAATTTATTCCTGCGAAAGGTTATAGTTCTAATACCATTATGAATCCACGGTGTCTCCGCCATCTTGGATTTGTACTCCCTTAAGAGAGCATCTTTTAAGAGCCTTCAGTGTGCCGCCATCTTGATTTGTACTATCTTAGGAGCATCTCTTAAGAGTCTTCATTACCTCCGCCATCTTGGATTTGTACTCTCTTGGGAGCATCTCTTAAGAGCCTTCAGTGTTCCGCCATCTTGGATTTGTACTCTCTTGGGAGCATCTCTTAAGAGCCTCCATTACCTCCGCCATCTTGGATTTGTACTCTCTTGTGAGCATCTCTTAAGAGTCTTCAGTATTCCGCCATCCTGGATGTAATCCAAGATGGCGGAAGGATTGAGTGAAATAACGCAGGTACTGCGTTATTTCACTCACGCATCGTCTTGACGTCGTTTTGTACAAGAGAAAATTTTTTTGTCATTTTAAAGGACACTGTAATGTCTAATGATCTTTTAGATGAGATGTTTAATTTCATTTTTTTACTCACCAGATACGTGAAAAACCTTGTTTTAAAATTAGCTACATTATTGACGCATTCTAAAAAGGTTTATTGACATTTAAATCGCATATATTACAAGACGGGCATATTTTGTTTTTAAACCAACCCAATACGGTGGCGTCGTCCTGTAATCCAGCTACTTGGAGGTCACGAATTGTGGATAGTTGTGAGCGATGGTCGGTGTGTGTAGTGTTCTCTTGTGTAGATTAACGTCCGCACTATTGAATACTACGTTAATCCGCAAAGATTATCCTCACAATTAGAAGCGTAATTCAGTGGCCGTGTTTGGATTCCACGATAAACTGTAGGTCCCTTAGTTGCCATCGGCTGTTGGGCTATCAATTAACAGTCCTGTCTAAGGAACATGTCAGCCTTAGTCAGTAACAAGACTACAAGATCGCGTCTCAATCATCTTACACTAAATCCTCATTCATACTTGGCTTAAAATACCTACATTGTAGTATGGTCGCCATTTCAATAGTCTAATCTAATCAATATGTCGTACTTTTGAAACTCGTGTTTGAAGGGACGCATATTTCATAGTTTTTAACATCAAACGGGAGTAAAAATCCAAGAAGGCACTGCAGATTCCTAATGCAACTACCAAAATACGGTACACTACTTTCATTGGTGCATGTCACCTCCACTCTTCACTCCTTACGGTCAACGCCATTTTTCACAGTGTCAGACAGAAAGCACACTTGGCATTGACTGTTGGAAAGTCAGCTGTGAAAAGATTCCATAATGTACGTTCGGGCAAAGAAGAATAAGAGGAGGAAAACATTTCAGTTGAGTGAGTCTGTAATACAGCTGTCATAGAAGACATTGTAGTTGTTGGGTAACCGAGTCAGCGGTCGCACTGTGTCAAATCTGTTTCTATTGTGCTTCGTAATGGATGACGTTACAGTTGAGCAAAAACCGCAGAGGGCGCTCATGTTGTGGGCAGTTCTGTAACCCCTTGGCGCCCAACCCTGGGTGAGAGTAGGGGAATGGCGAACACTTAAGACATTTAATTTTTAATCCTAAATGACATAGCTAATTTTAAAACAAGTTTGTTCTAGTTAAAGTATATATTTTGTAATACAAAATAAAAATATTTTTTACGTTAACTATGACCTATAAATTTATATTTATATACTGTTGGTCCTACAACGATGAAATAAAATCATTTCCACGTGATTCACCCTGTATATTTCTAATTACAAAACTCTAGCTTTATTCGTCATTTCCCGCAATGGTGGGTAATGGCGAACAAATCTGTCGCCATATAAACAACAAAGTAAATCAATTAATTGTTTGCACAAAAACTAAAAAAAATCTTTTAAACTATTTATTTCATAACAATACATAGTGAAGTCATTTTGAATACAAAGTAGATATCGTGGGCGGAGTTGGAAGTTACACGTTGGGGGAGGACATGGAGTTAATTTCCTAGTTTTCGTCACTATATAGCCTAAAAATAGATAAAAACATATACTTAAAACTAATATAAATCCACACTAAAACTCATCAAACTATCTGTGTCAAATAAAAATTTATTATAGATATAATAAAATTGGTAATAACAATTCATAAACTTTTAAGAAGTCTAGGGGCCATCGCCACCCCCATGCCCCCCTTAACTCCGCCCATGGTAGATATGAGACTGGGATGGTGGCGTCATCCTGTAATCCAGCTACTTGGAGGTCAAGAATTGTGGATATTTGTGAGAGATGGTCGGTGGATGTAGTGTTCTCTTGTGTGGATCAACGTCCGCACTATTGAATACTGCGTTAATCCGCAAAGACCATCCTTATAATTAGACCAATTCGTAATTCAGAGGCCGTGGTTCGGATTCCACGTTAAACTGTAGGTCCATTAGTTGCCATCGGCTGTTGGGCTATGAATTAACAGTCCTGTCTAAGGAACATGTCAGCCTTAGTCAGTAACAAGACTACAAGCGCGCCACAATCATCCTACATTCACTCCTCATTCATACTTGGCTTAAAATACCTACCTGGGTAGGTCACCATTTCAGTTAAAAGTTTAAAGTTTATACAGTATGCCGTTAGAATAGATCGTTTTTCTTAGTGATGTGCCATTTTTTACTAAATTCATAAGTCTATCAGCCTCTAATGCATCGTTTGACTACTTAGCTTTTTCATTTTAGCTGTCCATTTTATTTAGGCAATGTCGACAAATAAAATGACAGACGGTAAAAAATAGAAGCAACAGACAGTAGTACCACCATAACAAACTTAATGTTGCTGAATATTTCGCATTATATATTGGTGTTTCCGGATCCTTCCAATATTATTCTTATGGAATTACTTTAGTCCCGCGAGTGACGAAAAGTTCTACTTTTAGTCCCATGGTACAGAAAAAAAGTCCGAAGAGTATTGTAGTACTTTAGCATTCTATTCCGGGTGTAGAAAGTAGGCGGAGGAAAATGTATTAACATTGTAAAATAAACCCAAACCTCACAATACTTGTCACAAAATTAAAACTTTTTCTAAACAATCACACGTACATAGTGCCGTTAAGAAAATTTAAACATTTAAAAAACTACAGAACCGTTACCAGTCCAAGCCAAGGATAATTTCTGCATAAAGTAGTCTGTCAGTAAAGACCGTGGCCTACTCCACGGCACGCTACATCCTTCCTTTTTGTCTCCTTAGTTGCTTCCTCTCCATATCACCGGCATCTCTTACTTAATACTCATATTCTACCTTAATGTTTTTTAGAGTTCCTGATAAGAGACAAACCTTGAATACGTATCCGCAAGAAGGGTGTTTGAAGGATTTTTAATGCGATGTCACTAATCATGGAGTATGAAGTCTATTGATAAAGTAAACTTCCAAGAAAACCCCTTCCTAAGGTTTACTGAATATTCTGTAATTATTTATTTGTAATTCTAGTGAAATATACTTCTCAAATATAACTATGTGCGAACATATAAAATCCAGCTGCAATATACTAATTTGAAAGAAATTCATTTTTTATCAACACCCAGTTGTTTTTGTCATTCCCCGTCCCACTGGGGCGGTGGAGAGTTCTGTAATCCAGCTACTTGGAGATCACGAATTGTGGATAGTTATGAGCGTTGGTCAGTGGGTGTAGTGTTCGCACTATTGAACACTAAGTTCATCTGCAAATACCATCCTAATAATTAAACCAGTTCATAATTCAGACGCAAAGGTGGTTCGGATTTCACGTTAAACTGTAGGTTCCTTAGATATGCAATTGACTGTTGGGTAATTCGGTTGGGAGATTCGGTTTTATCAGCTGTTAAACTAAACAGCTCTTTTGTTCTGTTGTGTAACCATAATTAAGACCTAGAAACAAGAGAGGAAATGGTAACGTAAACAAAATTTACGTCATCATTTGTGTCAATAATGTTTATGATTACTTTGAAGCCTTGGCGTCTCCTGTAACCCAGCTACTTGGAGGTCGGTGGTGTAGTGTTCTCTTGTGTCGAATAACGCCCGCACTAATGAATATTACGTTAATCCACAAAGACCATCCTTATAATTGGACAGGTTCAATTCAGAGGCAGTGGTTCGGACTCCACGTCCATTGACTGTTAGGCTATTAATTAACAGTTCTGTCTACGGAACATGCCAGCCTTAGTCAGTAACAAGACTACAAGATCGCGCCACAATCATCTTACACTCAATCCTAATTCATACTTGGCTTAAAATACCTACATTGTAGTATGGATGCCATTTGCAAGAACAACCTCATAATTAAACCAGTTCATAATTCAGACGCAAAGCTAGTTCGGACTCTAGGTTAAACTGTAGGTCCCCTAGATATGTCATTTACCGTTGGGCTATTAATTAACAATTCTGTCTAAGAAACATGCCAGCCTAAGTCTCAATTATACTAGGCTTAAAAAGCCTACCTGGGTAGGTCGTCATTTCAAAAG
Organism: Nephotettix cincticeps; assembly: GCA_023375725.1. Lineage (NCBI taxonomy): Eukaryota > Metazoa > Arthropoda > Insecta > Hemiptera > Cicadellidae > Nephotettix > Nephotettix cincticeps. Next base: position 6,024,554 of record CM041785.1, read on the forward strand.
GTAAAGGTAAGTTATATTTTTTCTAACCCAGTGATCAGAAAACAATATCGGATTAAAGTAGGAGTACCGACATAATTTTCTAGTAACAGCTATTTTCACGTCAGAGGTGAGAGGGGAGATAGCTATCGAACAGTTTGGGCGGGATCGCTGCCGAAACGGCGACCGTTGGCGCCAAAACGAGAGCACGAAGCGGAGGAGGTGATTGTAGGGGCGCGGGAGATGAAGGTGGAAGATATATCTCCGGTCTCGGGAGTGGGATCAGCTGGAGGCTGCGGAGGAATGCGAGAATCGCTGGACCCTCCGGCGTTGAGTATCTTCACCTCTGACGTCATCAGCGAATACCTCTGTAGCGATAGTATTCATTGTATACTGACATACTCTTGTATTTCTACCGCTAATGATCAACGTAAACTAAATTTGATTTTAAAGTGACAGCTGATAAACGGACACGACAGCAATTTCAATAAACCGTTTAAAAAGGTTTAATATCATGCAAAAAGTATTTTTATGACACACTACTTTATTTTAAGAAAACAGGGGTAGTTGAAAGTGTACAAAAATCTCTTTTAAAAGGTTTCATGGGTGTTCTCGTTTTCGAAAGAATACAAATTCCTTCTGTGGCGTTAGAGAGGCCCATTTCGGCTTTTTCAGAGTTTAAAACGTAAAAATTACCAAAATATCATAATAGGCGCCACTTTTGTAGCCACCATTACAGGCGACTACCTGTAATGGTCGAAGTGTCAAATCTACGATGTCGTCGTTAGCTAAAGAATTAAGGAAACATATTTTTATCTTATTTTACGAATAGGTATAGGCCTAGTTATCTTGAAATTATACACATATTATAAATGATAAAAAATAAATGTTTACATTACAGGTCTAAGTGGGGATTGGTAACTCTAAATCAAAATACGGTGGTGTTAAAATTACCTGAGCTTAAAAGTGGTACTCAATCACCATTTAGATGAAATTTGTACTGGAGATTCAAAATTAATTAATCAGCACGTCAATTAAATAATTGTCACCAGCTATCAGCTTTAGACAACTTCTAGAAACATCGTAGCCAGTCACCCTTATCATTAGTATAAGAGAACACATTCTACTTTTCTAGACCGGTCATTAAATATTTTAAGTCAATAATCTTTTAGTAAAAATTACTGCAAGACTAAATTTCTTACGTAAAAAAGAAAAAATTCCTAACCTAAAAGAGCGTTTAATATTCTACTCCGCTATAAAACAAAATTCAATAAACCATTACGCCCTTTCATATTCTCAAAAAATAGAAAGTGTTCAAACTAATATTTCTTCAATCTGATCCACGACGGAACAAGAAGATTCGCGGCATTGTCAGAAGGGCGGTCGTGGCTGAAGAACAAGGATGGTCGAAGACGATGAATGGAGTTAGAATAATGATGTAAGTGTCAGAAGGCCTAGTGGCCCACTCAGTAAGTAGGTTCAGTGAAAGCTGGAAGCTGGAAGTCACAGTTGCCAAGGAGTCACTGGTTCCGTGGAACTGATGCTTTTCACTATCAACGTTATCAACAGACCGGCTCCAGGCATCATGCTGCTCTGCTTCCCTCTGCAACCTGGAGTAATACTATAATTTCATACTGGTTTAATAGACCAGTATGAGTATAATAGCGAGCTCCGTAACTCTAAGAGCTGGGTAATTTGATTATTAAGAGTCTGCATCAGTGGTAGGCATCTTGAATTTTAGTCCCGTAAGGGCAATGTTAAATTCTGGCGGAACATACCTTCACTTTGGCGTCTGTAGTGGCGTTAATTATCAAAGTATCAATGTAAAACTTTGGAAGTGCATTGATGAGATGTGGCTCAAGGGCATGATCTTTTCAGTATGTTCAAAAATCCAGGAATATTTTGTTTGTTTGTTTTGTTTTTATATCAAGTTAAATTTTTGAACATATTGAAAAGGTCATGCCCTTGAGCCACATCTCATCAATGTACTTCCAAAGTTTTACATTGATACTTTGATAATTAACGCCACTACAGACGCCAAAGTGAAGGTATGTTCCGCCAGAATTTAACATTGCTCTTACGGGACTAAAATCCAAGATGGCTACCACTGATGCAGACTCTCAACTCTAAGAGCTGGGTAATTTAATTATTAAGAACCTAAAATACCTCGGCCATCTTGAATTTTAGTCCCATAAGATCTGATACACGATCGTGTGTGAAAAGATAGATTGCATGTTTACTTATTAACTATAAGATATAATTACATGATAGTTTTATTTTCCGGAATCTAAATAAAAAAGTTAATTTTAACTGAATTTTTTACAAAGTTTAAATCAAATACACTTACATAACAGTGTTTATGTATTGACATGGATATTTCTCTGAGAGGGGATGTTAGTGTTAGGAGATTTGAAGAACGCAAAAAGTGCAGCGGAAGTGTTAACGAAAGTGCCGTCATATGGTTGGTGAACAGCTGTTTAGATGAAATGAAAACATTCCCTTTAGACGTATCCAATACCTAACCTATTCCCTACAGGAAAGTCATAACAAAATATTTTTGCTTAGTTCCTAAATGTAAAAAAATAAACATTACAATCCGACATCGATTTATCTGTTAACTTATAATAAAATGCACTTGGAACTTCATTGTTGTAATAACCGAGAAGGCAACTCACTGCCCCTGAACAATGAAAGTCGTCTGTAATCATATGTGGAGGGAATCTCTGGGGGGAGGGAAGGGAGGGGTGAAAGTGCAGGTGTCTCCCCCTAGGGTGGCGTTTTTGTGGGGCGGCCGCCCGTGAAGTCAGGTGGGCGGAGGGAGGCACCTTCACCACATGCCACATACCGTACCTGGCTCGTCCACTCCAGGACTCCAGGTTACAACAAAACATTCTTAGCTCTGGGAGCATTGGTAATCCGTCAGACAAAAAAAACGGAAGTGACGTAATATGGTTATACTGTGACGGTGGCGTCGTCCTGTAATCCAGCTACTTGGAGGTCACGAATTGTGGATAGTTGTGAGAGATGGTTGGTGAATATGGTGTTGTTCTCTTGTGTGGATTATTGAATTCCACGTTAATCCGCAAAGCCTATCCTCATAATTAGACAAATTCGTAGTTCAGAGGCCGTGGTTCGGATTCCATGTTAAACTGTAGGTCCATTAGTTGCCATCGGCTGTTGGGCTATTAATTAAAAGTCCTGTCTAAGGAACATGTCAGCCTTAGTCAGTAACAAGACTACAAGATCGCACCACAATCATCCTACACTCAATCCTCATACATACTTGGCTTAAAATGCCTATATTGTAGTTGGTTGCTATTTCAATGATCTAATCTAAAGACAGCTTTTTAGAAGAACTGAAGACATTCCCATTAGACATCCATGTTGTAAGCATCTAACTTATTTCCCACAGGGAAGTAGATGCAAACAATTTGACATAGATATGTCTTAACTTAAGGGGCGGTGTTGGAAATTTGCGAGACCAAAATTTGGAACAGTAACGTTATTTTGGTCAGTGACGTCGTAGTATGGTTAAGAACAGCTGCTTAGATGAACTGAAAACATTACCTTTAGACATATCCATTACCTAACCTATTTACCACAGGGAAGTAAATATAAACATTTTTAGACTAGAAACTTTACATATAAAACTTATTGCTGAGATCGTGACTACCCGACTTCCCAAATGAGACACTTAAAAAACTCTTCAGATTGTCCACAATAAGTGTAAGTGTAAATTCTACATTATTGTTCATCATGGAGAAGGTGTCGACTGTCGAGTGACCGATAAAGGATAGTTCACTGCCCCCCTACTAGGCGGCGCTCTCAGCTTTCATCACAGCTGATATCCGGGCAGTCAGCTGATACAGCAGAGTGTACGGGCAGGCGAGGGTGTTTATCATGAAGCCTGAGTGCATTTCATAGTATCTAAGTTCCTGTTTCATCCATTACTCAATCTATTTCCTCGTCCGACTTCCTAGACGACATATTGTTCTCCCTGTAATGTGTTTGATAAGGCTTTCTGATGTGGCTGACCACTGAGTACTATATTTTAAAACAACGCTGTAGTTTGATTTCTTTTTTCATCATTTGGATGGAACTCATTTGTTATGACCTAAACAGTTATCCGTCCCTAGACCTCTACATCCGTTTCATTTGGAGAACATCTCAACGTGGAGTATGTTCCTAAATGAAATAAATAAATAAAGTTTTACAGTGGCTAAGTCAGAGCAACATCAGTAGAATCAAATAAAAAATAACATATTTTCAAAATTATTTATAATTTTTCTTTAAACTTTAGTTCTATTAATTGTACATAAGATATAGGGCAATTCACAATTTGTTTAATATTTTTAGATTATATTATTCGGAAATTTCTGTATTGAATTGTACAGATAGGTTAGCAGACAACTAAGGAAATATTTCGTATTTCTGTAGCGACAGCGTTGCATTTCAGGAGGCGCGAAAAAGCTTTCCTACAAATCACGAAGGCACCAGGTTTTCTTATTCTAATTTTTGAGGCTCCAACACAAACTACGTGGGTTTAAAATGCATGTTGGTGAATGATGAGAGTGATGGATTCTAGGTAGGTTTGTCACTAACAAAAATCAGCTGATTCATTTGCTAGGATCATTATAATTACGTTGGCGTGTCCTGTAATCCAGCTATATGGAGGTCACGAATTTTGGATAGTTGTGAGCGATGGTCGGTGGGTGTAGTGTTCTCTTGTGTGGATTAACATTCGCACTATTGAATACTACGTTAACCCACAAAGGCCAACCTCATAATAAGGCCAGTTCGTAATTCAGAGGCAGTGGTTCGGACTCCACGTTAGATTTGTCATTTGTCAAGATCGCTCCACAATCATCTTACACTCATCTCTCATTCATACTTGGCTCAAAACACTTGAAAAAATTGTAATTTCAGTAACTAACTAGCTATAAAATCCTTGAACCACCTAACTAGTCTGGATTTACAACTTTGATCAGTTCTGTACGTCTACAAAGTGAGATAGTATTGTTCGCCGTGTCCGACGACACTGACAGTGACAGGGCGAGTCGAATCTCTGGTACGCGAAGCATCATCTCAGGCCCTCATGCCCTCATCAATGCTACTTTCCCCGTAAAATAATCGGGAAAGTGTTGAATATGTCAGGAAACAAGCGTGACCTGGACGTCACTTGCGCCCTCCGATAATAAGCCATCGGCCACTTTCTATTTATTCAGGTCGGAGAAGACATTCTGATAATTTTTTATTTTTATTATTACCTTTTGCGACCTACCCAGGTAGGTATTTTAAGCCAAGTATGAATGAGAAATGAGTGTAAAATTATTGTGACGTGATCCAGTAGTCTTGTCACTGACTAAGGCTGACATTTTCCTTAGGCAGGACTGTTAACTAATAAACTAACAGCCAATGACATCTAAGGGACCTACAATTGATGGTTTGGTTAATAAATAGCTTTTAATTATATTTTATGGAGCTATTTCATAAAATATAAAACAAAAACAATTGTTTTTAATACGGAAACATAAAATTAAAATAAAATATAATCTGTCTGCATCAGTGGTAGGCATCTTGAATTTTAGTCCCGTAAGGGCAATGTTAAATTCTGGCGGAACATACCTTCACTTTGGCGTGTGTAGTGGCGTTAATTATCAAAGTATCAATGTAAAACTTTGGAAGTACATTGATAAGATGTGGCTCAAGGGCATGACCTTTTCAATATGTTCAAAAATTTAACTTCATATAAAAACAAAAATCCAGGAATATTTTACAAAATAAATCATTATTATTTTTTTATTGAGAGCGAAAATAAGAAGTTCTGTAAGGTGGTGCCCTGGAGGACTGTAATACCTTTAATTTGACACCTCTTCCGTTAATTTGTGCCAATAAGTCAAGGAGATATAGGCGCCAGAATTTAACATTGCTCTTACGGGACTAAAATCCAAGATGGCTACCACTGATTCAGACTCTTAAGACAACATCACACTTTTATTTAATTCGCAATATAGTACAGATTTTTAGACAGGTTGGAATTAAAAGTAAAAAATAACTAAATGTAAAAGAAAAACCTTTAGTTTAATAATGTTAGGTAAGTATACACAAAAATATATTACATTGAGGCAAAAACGATCATAAAGACAACCTTAAGGAACGTACGTGTAGAACAAACAAAGCTGAATATTAAGAAAGCTCCAACTTCAAAAGCACCGGCACTGCCAACACAAATCACTTTATAGCTCCTGCTTTCAACAGTAAGCACAGACTACGAACGTGCATGGCACCGATTCTCCTTCTGTCAGGTTGGCAAGCCTTCGCCGGTCGAATACTGAACACCACTCCCAACACGCCTATTCCTGGATATCTCCTTATCTGTAAACTTTATTGGCTTTTACTTCAGGAGAGAAATCTGCTTTTCACTCTTCACTGCGAATTTATACAGAAAATGACATCAGGGTAAAGAATGACATTACTCACTCACAACATGTAAGAGGTTCATACGACTGCATGAGCACAACTAACTTTCACAGTTTGAGACAAGTGTACATCTATTATGCCCATCATAAGATTTACCTTCATAATCTTTTAAAGGTATCAATGGTTTCTATGGACAGTTTCATCACGAACACAGAGTGGGCCAAAAATACGATCATTGAGTAAAATAACGTTTTTTATAAAACAAGATTTTTCATGAAGAATCGATCATTGCATTAATGAAAGTAAATGTCTGCGTATTTCCAGTGTAAATCTTCTTATTTGCTTGCTCAGACAGTTTTAATGAAGAAAGATGTTACATAATTTTTAATGAATAGAGTAATTTTGGGCCAACCTCAAACTGAATCCTAGCAAACAATTAAACAATTCAGCATACGGGTTAAATCCGGTATAAAATTTTATCTAAGGAGAAGTAATAATATAGTTTTGTATCTACATAGTTACATTAGTAAAATATGTTTGTATTTACTTCCCTGTGGGAAATAGGATAGCTCGTGGATATGTAAAGGGAATGTTTTCAGTTCATCTAAACAGCTGTTCTTATTCTTATATATTAAAAGTTCAATACATTAGCTCTAGGAGTTTCTATGGAAACCTGTTTCAAATTTTCATCTTACAAATTGCCAACACCCCCACAGTTAAGACGTGTCCATGTCATAAAGTACATAGATTTGAAGATGTAAACCGATAGAAAGACAGCGATACCAACTTTCCACTTTATTGTTTATTAATCTGATATTTTCAAAAATTTTAACTGAAATGGTGACCCACCCTATGTTAAGCCAAGGATGAATGAGAAATGAGTGTATGATAATGTAGCGTAATCTTGTAGACCTTTCACTAACTATGGCTGAAATGGTCTTTAGACAAGACAGTTAAATTGATAACCCTGCATCCAATGGCATCTAGGGGACCTACAATTTAACGTGGAGTTTAAAACCACAATTTTAGCTATGACCTTCGTGCTTGTCTAATTATGAGGATGGTCTTTTGCGGATGAACGTAGTATTATACAGTGTAGACGTTAATCCACGCCAATATTGCATCCACAAGCCATCGCTTACGCGAACAATTAATTGTGACAAGGCAATTCCAAATTTTGAGGTTATGTTACATTATTGACTCGTCTGAATTTCTACCTCAGATTACGTTTTCAATGTCAAAATCACTTTCACATAACTCTCGGAAAATTCAATGGCGCCCTGTAGACTGACACCGTAATTCTACCCGAGTGACAACATAACCTATACATCAATGTTGCGTGCAGCCGCATGCGCTTGGCTTTGTGTCATGTGTCAATAGAAAGCCACAAGCCGTGACAATGGGTGCCACTCCTGGGGAAAGTCCCGTCTAAGAGAAGGCTTTTCACGTTTACGCAAAACGGATGTCACCAGGATATCAAGCGTAGATAGGTTGTGGAAAGACGTTGTTTCCGTTCCTGGTAAAAGGTAATATATTTTACCCAGCTGCTGAGAACGTTTACCCAGGGCCGGTGCGAGGTGATCACCTGGGCGCTTGCGACTGGCAAGTAATAAGTAATATTTAGAGCCATGGCAAAAGTAATAATAGAATTTTTTCATACTTTAGGCCTAGACGTAGGCTTACAAAACGTATTTTTGACGGCTATGTGTAACTGAACTTTGAATATTTCATTTTACTACATGAATTTATCAAACAAATACATGATTAGATTAGATTAGACTATTAAAATGGCAACTTACCCAGGTATCAAGTATGAAAGAGAAATGAGTGTAGGATGGTTGTGGCGCGATCTTGTAGTCTTGTTACTGACTAAGGCTGACGTTTTCCTTAGACAGGACTGTTAATTAGTCGCCCAACAGCCGAAGGCAACTATGGGACCTACAGTTTAACGTCAAATCCGAACAACGGCCTCTAAATTACAAATTGGTGTAATTATGAGGACGGTCTTTGCGTATAACATGTTTGACCTATCACTTCATATCTTTGCAAAGTTCATGCTGGATTAAACGAGTCCCAACAATTTTCTGTCACTATTTTGCCCTTGGGACTCGCAACGTCCCACAATGGGACAACAAGCATTGTGGCTTAGAGGGGTGCCTGACAACAGCTCGCTCTGGGCGCCAAAAAACTACATGACAGCCCTGCGTTTACCTCAATTTCCAGTCCAATTCAAATTTAAGATTACTTTGGCACCAGTAACGCGAAAACGTTGTTTACAATAAACAGTCTATCGGTGTATTCATATAAGACACCAGCCCACTCTGGAGGTAAATATGATGAAATGAAATTGTGATGGATTTTATGATGTAGCTTTACTATTGAAGGACGATGGCTTCTTAAGGCGGGTTTACACCAAAGTCGACAACTAAATGTGACTGTTCCCAAATAGTACCTGCTGCCATTTGAAAATTGTCATGGTGAACTACTTTTGACGATAAGACGTAATTATTGACAGGACTGTCTGTGTGATCAAGCACTGCACAAGGGTTCCCCAAAGATATTGGGTGGGACGAACTGACCTTCAGAAAAATTATGCTTGAATGGTGAGCTTAGATGTGATGGGAGTGTCAAAAATTGTTTAATAATGACCAACAATGAGGAACATTGTAGAGGTGGTACAGTTATCCACTAGTAGCTAGAGAAAAACACACAACAACTTTCTTATCTTTACCGAAATTTGGTGTCTCTTCACTAAATGACGATTAAAATTAATAAATATTTTTTTATATCAGTGCAATTAATTGCCGCTACTTGTGGAAAACTTGATCGCCAACTTTGGTGTAAACATGGCTTTAGCAATATATGAATTATTCAGATTTTGCTTTGGAATTCAAGCAAGTTTCTTAGTACCTACATTGAAAAATATGGATTGGGCTTTAAAACTTGTATTTCATTACGATAAGTTTTTTAATAACATACCGGTTGTCAAATATCAACAATTATTGTTTCTTAAATTACGACTAAAACTGAACTGACTTATTATTACTAAAAGTAAATGTGATACTGTAAATGTATTATTTTTGACAAAAGAAAATGTATTTATTGATTGGATTCTACCTGAATAAATCTCGGACAACTTGTATAGGTAGTTTATCTGCTTCAAAATTCTAAATGTGCATTGATTTAAATATTTGTGGCTTCACATCTTTGTAGAACTTTCTCTGTCTTTTATTCGCTTGTAATCCGATATTTAATTAGCAGTGACTTATAACAGTTCTGAAAGTTTGATATTATATTTACCTGTGAAACCACATTGACCACACATCTTAACCATTCCGATTTGTAACTTAACTCGTGTTGAGTTTGGCTAGCTCTATATTTATATTTACCAGAATTGGAAGTGAGTTCTTATGTTACCACATAACTTATTTCATTTTGTTTATTCTTTTTGTAGAGTTAGCATTGTTTATATCTAAAATTCAGTTTAAATATATTGGCTGTTCTAATGAGGAAAACATAGATTAGATTAGATAATTGAAATGGAAGCCATACTACAATGTATGTATTTTAAGCCAAGTATGAATGAGGATTGAGTGTAGGATGATTGTGGCGCGATCTTGTAGTCTTATTACTGACTAAGGCTGACATGTTCCTTATACAAGACTGTTAATTAATAGCCCAACAGCCGATGGCAACTAAGGGACCTGCAGTTTAACGCGGAATCTAAAACACGGCCTCTGAATTACGAATTGGTCTAATTATGATGGTCTTTGCGGATTAACGTAGTATTCAATAGTGCGGACGTTAATCTACACAAGAGAACACTACATCCACTGACCATCTCTCACAACTATCCACAATTTGTGACATCCAAGTAGCTGGATTACAGGACGTCGCCACCGTCCCAGTCAAACATATACATAAACAGTCAATCAGTCAAATAGTCATAGATAACATAATCACTTCTTTAATCAGGTAACTTTTAATTAAACTAATAAGACATGCATCTTTTGTAACGGTCTAAGTGATTAATTAAAAAATGTTCTTTTGAACCTGGCTTGAATCTGTATAGAATTTTAAAATCTTAACTTCGATACATAATAATTCACCTTCCTTTCAGATTTTTGAAGAGTAAGTTAAATTTAAAATATTGTATAATTCACTACATCCTAAAAATGCTGTTTAATGATTTGAAAATTTGGTAGTTGTTGTAATATCAGTTTTGTATCTTCAAAGTAGCATTATAAATCACTCCTTATTCGTAGGCACACTTAATGCAGGCATCATAAGCTCAATGAAAATTGTTCAACAAATTTGAACATAGTTTTACATTTTAAAGATCTACAAAATTTGACAGGTATTATTTTTGTTGAGAGAAAACAGGTTGTTTTGCCATTCCATCCATCCCTCTCCTCTATTATGTCTTTTGATTCATCCAACCCTAGACCATGAGTTTTCATCAAACTTTATTGTACTTAACAATCCTCCATGACATTTCATGCCTTGTCATTAAACATTTTCCATGATATTTCAGTGCTGAATGTGGCAGCTGGAAAAGCGCCTATGCAGATCAGCTCAGAGCAAGGTGGAGTTCCACAGAAAGCCATAGATGGCAGCACCAGCTCTTTCTTCAACGCTGAGACCTGCACTCTGACAAGGCCGGAGAGGGTTCCTTGGTGGTATGTCAACCTCCTGGAGCCGTACATGGTGCAACTTGTCAGGCTTGACTTCGGGAAAGCCTGTTGTGGTGAGTAGAACCTGACAACTTTGAAAGTTTTCCTAACTTCCTAAACTAACAAACGTTATTCTCATTCCTGAAGCGACAACCTACTTTGGTGGTTATTTTAAGATGATTAATGAAGTGGATTTGATGAGATTTTTAGCTTAGTTACTGTTCTTGTTGAATTAAGTTATTTGCCTCAGCAATGTCTGGTAGGAAACAAGAGTCAAAGGGATTTATTGTTATAAAACTGTTCTACACCATCTGCAATTGTCAGTATTACAATTATATTCCTTTCATTGCAATTTATTTTATTTCATTAGGTCCTTTAATAGTATTCAAGCCACCCTGAATGTTAAATGTGGTATATAGGAAGGAGAACTTGCTATTTATTGGTTTACTGTATTGTGAAAGGATCAGGGAGGTACTTATTTATTGGAAAGGTAGGATTGGTATTCTACACAACTTGTCAAGGAAGAGTAAAGTAAGTATTAACAATCCAATCCAGTTCCTGGCTTGACCACAGAATAGCCAACCTTCTAAACGTGCTAACCCAGTCTTCTGTTTGCATCTGAGTATTCATTTGATAATCAGTATTCTTGAATTGGAAGTGAGAAACAAACTTTTAATTCATACCTGCTTAGCATTGCATTCATTCGATTTACATTCTTTCTTTAACAGATGAGTTTTAATCTTTAATAATTTCTTAGGTAAGAACAAGCCAGCAACAATCGTAGTGCGTGTTGGCAACAATAGGCCTGACCTTGGCACCAACCCTATCTGCAACCGTTTCACCGGATTTCTGGAGGAAGGCAAGCCTCTGTTCCTTCCATGCAACCCTCCGATGCCAGGAGCTTTTGTGTCAGTTCATTTGGAGGGAGCGTCTGGCACAAACCAACTCAGCATCTGTGAAGCGTTCGTCTACACAGATCAGGTGAATTGGGCTAGAATAGTTTCAGTTAAGTTTTAAGAATTGCTAATTTGTTAAACTGTGTTCTTCTGAACTTCTTTAAATAGCTTAATTTATTAATGAGAAAAATATGCTCTTTATCCTCCAATTTAAATTTCCTTTAAAGTAAAGTCTTGCTTTGGCTATAAATGGAGTCAAAAATATATTTAATTTGTTCTCAATGTTCTATTTCTTTGAATGGTATTGGCAAACATTAATTGAAATAAAACTAATTAGTTTTGGAAAGAAAAACAAAACATTAATTAATTTTAAAGTCTAATTATTGTTCCTATGAAACAATTTTGTCTAAATATCCTTTCACAGGCGTTGCCAATCGAGAGGTGTCCTCAGTTCAGAGATCAGCCACCAGGCAGCACTGCTACCTACAATGGAAAATGCTACATCTTCTACAATCGCCAGCCTCTGAATCTACGTGAGGCGTTGGCCTTCTGCCGCAGCCGAGGCGGGTCCTTGGTGGACGAAAGCAATCCGGCACTGCAGGGCTTCATCAGCTGGGAGTTGTGGAGACGGCACAGGTAATTCATTACGGTGCAGAGTTATGTATGTTATCCTAATTTCAACATCCGAGATTATCACATCTTATCTACTGTATGTTATTTACAATTTGACTGATACCTCTGTTTCATTGAATTTTAGAGAATATAGAATTTTCAAAATATCAGAAACATAAAGCAAGGAGAGCAGTCAAATGGAAGATGATCAACCATGATGAGCCAAAAACACCAGGTTTTGAGCATAGCCTAGGTTACTTACCTGGCCCTGTACATACCGGTTTTGGCTCAAATACTTGAAATACATACAAGAAGTTTTAGACTCAAAGCTACCAGACTACCAGACTACTTTTAGAGAATATTAGAGTAAGCCAGGTGTCCAAGCAAGGTCATTCAATTTTTCCATAGAGTAAAACCATAGACTATTGATGGAGACAAGTTATGCCATATAGCATCGTTGACAACCCTTACAATATGTAAGAGTTGAAGACAGGTATTTGAAATATATCATGGACTGTCTATAAAGTTGTACCATAGCAACACAAACACCACCAAGTTGCAGCACACATTATCAGAGTTCAATTATGGTACAATCCATTGTTTATATGACATACCTTACCAGCCGAATGGATGTACAAAATATTGTACACAGTTCTTACAATTGCAATGGTTCATCTATGGCTTTGGTTAGTCTATTGTTTAACCTCTTGGATAGCCCCTGTCGGCTCTCTGACAGTGTGAAGAGATTCTCTATCAACTTGTTTCCTTCTTTTCTCTCATGGGGGCTTCATTAACTGCCATCTGAGCCTCAACACATTGTCTCCCCGGATTTCTCAGGTAGTGGTTTATCTAATTAATTACTGACCACCTGAAAGGGTGCACTGGAGCAAAGGTGCTAACTGTCATGCTCTCGTGGTTTCCCAGGCAGAGAATTTACTGTCCAAGGTTGTGTACCTCAAATGAAAAGTTCAGGGCTCCATGGGGTAGACCCTTGGACCCACCTTCTTGGACCTTATCTGGTGGACTTGGGAGTTGATGGATAGCAGTGTGACTCCTACTAGGATATTTTATAGCCAGATATGGCTTTTTTGGAGGTTCCTTTTGCTTCTCTGAGTATTAGGTGCATACTTTAAACAAGTCATGACTCATTCTAATGATTCCATCTTTCTGGTGGCTGTACAATATTCCACAGGAAGACATACCAAGGTGGTTTTGCTATGTCCTCCTAAACCTTCAGAAATTTAGCATCTAACCTCCTGGATGGTTAGCCATTTAGTCCTCCAGGCCCTCCAAAGTCGTAAATTAGATGCTCATCTCCCTGAGGACCAGATACCTTTGGAAGGGATGCCCATCATTCCAAAGTTCAAACTCTTAAAGTCCCTTGATGCAAGTAAAGCACCACACTCAATAGTCGAAAAACTAACCAACTCTGACAGCTTCTATCCAAAGCACCTCACCAACATAAAAACCAAAGAGCAAATCCATTTTTATAACAAAATGTGTTTTAAAACAAAATTTTTCTTAAACCCTATTGTTTGTGGCAGGAGTGACACTAGCAGTCAGTATTGGATGGGTGCAGTGCGGGATCCTCAGGACCGTAACAACTGGAAGTGGCTGGGGGGAGAAGATGTGACTGTCAGCTTCTGGTCACTGCCCGGTGGGGACGAAGACTGTGCTAGGTATGACGGCGCCAAGGGCTGGCTCTGGAGTGACACCAACTGTAACGTCAAGATCAACTACATCTGCCAACATCGTGAGTCATAATAGGTTTAAATCTCAGAACATGTGTGTTTAACGATTCCAGTCTTATAAAGTAGCTATTGAAACGTTATACCCCTATTGAGCCAATCACTAATGAGAACTGCCAACCAAAACTTTTGTTTTACTCGACACCTTCTGTTACACCTTCTTACAAACAAGCAAATATTCACAGTTATAAAGTGTGTTTATGAAAAAAGCTTTGCCACCTGAATCATAAAACCGATATGATTTTGAACCTTTGAAAGAACTATTATTTCAAAAGATTATTTCAAATTTTGTTGCATAGTTAGAATGTTCACCAAAATTGTATGTTTTTGATGATATTTTGAAGCAAATAAATAATCAAGTCTAATTTCCAGTTTAGAACAAACACAACCTGAAAGAGGACAATTTATTTTAGCTAACGCTATTCTTATTCTTTCTCATAGTTCCTCTTTGGTTTATGCTTTACTGGCAGAGAAGCAATCCTTCCTCAAGCAAAAAAGTAATATCTGATTACCTAGAAAGCCAAAATGTTTGCATACACAGCAACTTCAACTGTTTAAGAATGATTTATCCAAAATATATTGTATTTACTTCCCTTTGCAAAATTGCTTAGATCATGGGTTTTCTAAAGGGAATGTTTTCAGTTCCTCTAAACAGCTGTCCTTATACAGTAACCATATGACGTCACTAACCACATGATGTCACCGTTTCAAATTTGGTGTGATTAATTACCAATACCCCCCAGAGATAAGATACATGCTCACGATCATGTACAGCTAAGACATGTCAAAAAATCTCCAAAATCTCCTGCCCTTTCAGAGAGTCTTTGTAATTGTTTAGTATGGGGGAGAGTCGTTTTGTTGAAAAAAAATTGGAATATAAATATCGTGTCTTGAAGAAAATGCCATCTTAAAAAAACTCAATTCAAACTTATAACTCATAGTGCTCTTGATAAAGGAAGTCTTCGATTATTTATAATTGTTACTTGCTAATGTAACAATTTAACTATAGGGATCCACTCCTCCCTCCGACCTAACTTGAGTCAGTCTGGCTGGGCTCATATATCTCTTCCAACGAGCTTTGACAGAGAATTTCTACTCATATAATCTTATGATTCTATAACACTGTTAGTTTATATTTCTGATGGAAATGTTACTTTATGAGTAAATGAATCCAAGGTAAGCAGTACAAACCCCACTAAATTTTTGGATATCCAGGAAATTTTTTAGATCAACCAAGTTTTTGGCAGAACTACATTGAATAATGTAAATATTGAACTTGGACGGTAAGATATTTTAATCCTTTTGTTTGTTTACAATAATTATTTGGTTTAATTTTTTTAACACAAATAATAATACTAACTATGAATCCAAGACTTAGAAAGATATAAACATAATTTTTATATATTTCCTCTTCAGGTTAGAGCACTCAGTTAAGTCATCTGTTTTCCAGTTAGAAAAAAATTTCCATGATTATAACTACCATTTTTTTAAATCTAGAACCCAAGGCATGTGGTAAACCTGAGCAGCCTCCAAACTCCACGATGGTAGCCAAGAACTTCAACGTGGGTGCTACGATAGAATACAGCTGTGACGAAGGACATCTGTTGGTTGGACCTAGCTCCCGAGTGTGTCTTCCTACAGGATTCTACAACGAATTCCCACCTGTCTGCAAACGTAAGAATGATTTAAAATATATTTACAGGGTTTCTGTAAAATTGTTGAATATCAATGTCAAAATGTCAGTGAAATTCAAGGCTTCATCAAAACAGGCCTAGCAATATTATGATAATGGTTGAACTCATTCAAACAAAGGAATTCTTACCTGTTAAGTAAAGGTAAACATTACACTGATACAAATAGAGAATAATATAGAATATACATGTATACGTGGTGATTTATGAAGAAATGGAAAGAATTGAAGGATGTGTTCTACTAGTGAAAAACATTTATATAAACATGGGTTTGGAAATGCTTCATTAGTGAGTTACGGCTAGCAAAAGAAATTTCAGCTGTACCCCCATAAAAATGACAACATACATTTTTTTGCGTTAAGTCTCTAGTGTAGCGTATTTTATGTAAAATGAATTGAAAAATTAAATAAAACTGATCCCGGAATTGTAAGTTGAGTTGTTTTTTGAAAAAAACAACTCCTTCTGTTTGAAAATTAAGGTATTTGATCAATTCTGAATATTTTACTGTCAATAGAAATTCCTTTTTCAATGTTAACTCTATTTACATTATTTGTTTACAACTAGATTATCTACACGTCTCTACCAAATTTGGTCTCGATCGGACCATTTTTACGAGAGTTATCGTGTTCACAGACACATATATATATAAAAATTTTAACGACTATTGTTTTTGGACTCTGGGCACCTAAAGAAGAAAAAATAACATGGTCCCGGGCTTAAGTCTCGCCATGAGACCTACGGTAATAGCTTCTTCCCTATGGGAAATTCGCTAAAACAAAATGGAAGATGAGATGTTGACTGGGTTGTAAAACAGATTACCGATACATTGAAAACTAAAGTGCTATTAAAACTTGATGCAGTTTTACCTAACGACATCATAAAAAGAGATAACAAATGTGATTATAATCCGTCCGACAGGTGTGCAGTGTGGCTACCCTGCAGATATAGCTAACGGAGGCTATCAGCTGTTGAATGATAGTGTCGGTTACATGAGTCAGGTGCTCTACAGCTGTGAGGAAGGCTACACGTTGTTGGGTCGTGCTCAGCTGACTTGCGATCTGGATGAGAGATGGGACGGGCCACCTCCACGATGCCAACGTGAGTTATATTGTAGTCAATGTAAAGTAACGTTTAACAGCAGTGAATTCTTCTCAAACTGATTTTAATCATTTAGATTAGTTAACCCGTGGATGGTCCAGGGATGAGCCCTGTGAGCACTTTTCATTTTAAGTTTCTATCAAACATTGAGTTTGTAATATATCGGCCTGAAAATTGGTGTGCCTGTAGTTGGGATGTTAATTGACATTAAGTCAGTCTTGTAATTTTGTTTTGTGAAAAGTTACATTGCAGTAAGCACAACGAAAAAGCCCTTTAATATAGTAATAAATTATGTTTTGTATATTTATTTTTTGTTTTGTTATAATACTCCTGTGTATTAAATAAATAAATTAAAAATAGTTAAATTTATTAAAAAATGTTTGGGTTGAAAAGAGTTATTTTAAGGTTTATGTATAACTAAAGATTAGAAAAATAGTTAATCAAAAGTGGTATGATATAATTTGTTCGATATTTGTAAAGTATAAAACGTTAAAAAGGTGAGCGTGGCACTCACCCCTTGACCATCCATGTAACTCATGTGATCTGGACAAACCATGAATTAACCACCCCATTTCCACTGGTTTGGAACATAATAAGTTCAATTTTGTTGGAATTTAGACATTTCCTGAGCCATCCTTAAATTTTGGCCATGCATATACTTTTACATTCAACATATGAATGGACGATTTTCAAGTTTATTCGAATAGTTTTTCTTGTCTAAAATTTAATCCTGGAGTTATTTTATAATGTTTGTATTTCTTTATGTAAAAATACTTTATTTACCTATGACTGCTGTTGACATGGATATATCTTAGCTCTTGGGGGGGTTGGCAATTTGTGAGACCAAAATTTGAAACAGTGACGTCATATGCTTAGTCATATGGCTATAACGACAGCTATTTAGAGGAACTGAAAACATTCCCTTTGACATATCCATGATCTAACTTATTTCCCACATAGAAGTAAATACAAACATTTTCTTTTAAACAGTGGAAGCACTTTGTTTTTATCATTCAAAAAGGGTTTGGCGTGAGTAATCCAATGAAAGTTGCATTATGATTGAATTAAGGAGATGTGTCTAAATGGTTGTGGGAATAAATTTAATCACCGTTTGTGAAATCGTGAGAACTCATGTAATGAGACTAACAGCTGAGAAATAATATTAGAGGTGTTCAGTGTTTATGCTAAGTAATTCATAACTTGTACTATTTTAATAATTTCTTGACAACAGTAGCAAAAATTAATTTTATAATTAAAAGTTGGGAATGGAAACACTCCATGCAAGACTGGTGGAACTGAAGCTATTTTTAGAAAGTAGATGTTTTGTGGATGATCACTATTTGGATAAGAGATTTACAAATAGGTGTAATCATTTGAATAAACCTTTGAACTAATAATATGCCATTTTTAATGACATATAGCAATGGTATATTTTATTGTTTAAGGATTTCATACTTTGAATTTGTATGTGACAAATAAATAAAGATCTTTCTCACACTCTGAAATTTCTATTTTCCTTTAAAAATCAACGCTTTAAATTCTGTTCACTCTGATATATACTTCTGCACTTTGAAACCATTCAGTAAAAGGAACATTTACATTTATTTGTTATCTTTCTGAAGAATCTGCAGACAGATAAAGTGTAAGAATTCCACATTTTTTAATTTTAATTTTTACAGGTTAAAAATATTAACACCATTTGTGAATTTTTCCCAATAATACTCTGAATTTGATTTGATTGGAAAAATAATAAACTCATACAAATTTTGTTTCATAATTTCCAACACTGAAATAAGTATCATCGATTTCCAGCAATCAAATGCAGTGACCCTCCTGAAATAGAAAATGGCGAAGTATTCATAGACAGCAATGTAACTGTTGTCGGGACTGTTGTGGAATACTCCTGCGTTTCTCGCAAATATCGGCTTATTGGAGCAAAACAAATCATTTGCCTACCTTCCGGCAAATACGACAAACCTGCCCCTGAGTGTAAAGGTAATAACAAAAATGCACCCTTCAATTCTACAATCTTTTCTTTTGTTTATATTTTCTCTACTCATCTGTTTGTTCTTTCAAATCTTTGTCTTTCTGGTCTATATAACATTTCACTCTACCAGACTTTGGTTTCAAAATTTTACATTTTTGAATTAAATGGAAAGAATAAACTTTTATAAATATTTTGGAGATTTAAATTTTTTCTTCTAACCAAGACCAAAAACAAATCGTTAAAATTTTTTAATATATATATATAATATATGTAATATATAATTATGTTACTAATTAAATAATAAAATATGTTTGTGACACCTATTGTAATAAAATCCATGAGCCAAATTTGGTATTATTACAAATCTCACAATTGTAAACCAGACATATCGGTCAATGGTAACGGGTAGTTTGGGGGGTTTTGTACACAGAAATGGAGTTTTTGCGTTTTTCACATGTAGTTTTTAAAAAATTTCTAATTTTATATTTCACCATTGGAATCCGCTTAAAAAACTACACAATTAAGTTCCTGAAAGTTTTTCTCTATCTTCAACGGTTACCGAGATATTAAAAAATCTAAACACAGTACGTTGTATTGTGGGGCTCCAATGTTAATCTTAAGGAGGATTAAAAAATTAATTTTTCACTTATTATCTATTTTTGGATGAAACTTTTTTATTTAGCTTCATGTGGTTGAGATCCATACATTTGTGCTAAAAAATTATAGTTTATGTGTTTATCATGGCAGCAAATGCATATACTCTTTCCATGTAATCATATGGAGATTAGGCAACTCCTATATTTATGGACAGATGTTGATGAAAGTTGGTATTGTTAAAAATAAAATTTTTGATGGTAAAAAATCTTTCAGTGTTCCTCACAGCAAACTACTCACTCTTTCCCATTTTAATCTTAAAAGAATGCAAATAATTCTCTTGTTTATATTTTTACCATTGGTTTTATTTTATATTTTTTATTGGAAATTCCTGAGTCCATTGCTCAAAATTTTAAAATTCCAAATGGTTTTTATTTATAAAGAATAAACTTTTATCCAAATTGGTGATTTTGGTAGATTTAAAATTATTCTTATCCACCTAAAAACCACATGAATCAGATTACCAAATACTAACAATACTAACTAAAAGGTTGGAATATAGACATAGTACTAATATCACTTTATGGGGAAAATTTATTGGGTTACTTATTAATTGAATAATAAAAATACTGTTTATCGTACTTTTTAACCTATAAATTGATTCATTTCTAAGCAATTATTATTATTCACACTCACACCTTCGCAACATTGTAAGTATGTTGAGGTGAATATGAGATATATTATGAATTTTATGACAGCATGTTTGTAACTGACAACTATCAGCTGATTCATTTTCTAGGATCAGCTGATGAGCCATTTGTATTCTTGCATAGTTCAGAGGAAAAAGTTGTTACTTTACTGAGCATAAAAAAAGTATTTCCAATCATAGTGGCAAGTCTTTTGTTGCAGATTAATCCCTTTATGATCTTAATGTATTTTACAATGTAGTTCTTTTTTTATGTAAAACATGTTTTGTGCATTTTACATCAGTATTATTTCACTGAGTTAGCATTTCCAGTAATTGTCACTAACCATGTTTTATATCTGCAGGATAAGTCCACTGTGTTATATTTGTCTTAAGTAGATTTTTATAACTGCAAGAGGTTTAACTACTTTGATAATTTAGAACATTTGTTTATTCTTAATATGTATGAAAGAAAGTTGTAAATCAATAGAGGCCTATTCACTATCCTCAATTGTTATTGAACAGAGATAAAGCAGAACCCGATCGTTCCGTTGGTCACAGCACCCAAACCTCAGACAACAACACGCATCCCTCCCTCCAGAGAGCGGCCTCGCCCCTTCTCCCCTCGCCCTACCACGCCTTCCACGACCCCCACAGATGAGGATAACGAAACTGAGGAAAGCAAGCAGAGCGAGTCGGGTCGAGTACCTCAGATAGTCGTGGCCTCGGCGCATCCGCAAGACAACGAGATACCGGACTCGGTCCATGTCCATAACAACTTGCTGCACAACGGCGCAGACTTGCCAACTCATGAGGATAGGAGAGAGACCCTCGGAGCTAAGCTTAACCTCGGTAAGTTTTATTTGTCAAGGTAAATTTTTCCTCTATGTAATCATCGTAAAATTTAATGAGATGAATTAATAAATCATAAATATCTGATAGCATGAGAAATAGAAAAAAGGTGGTGATAAATAGTTTTAAAAACTGCAGATCCCAATATATCTGAATTATCATATTGGTGGATGTTGGGAAAAGCTATCGATTCTATGTCAGATACTATTGAATCATTGTTTAACTACTAATAAATTTGTATCTTGGTCCAACATTTGCTAAACTGATAGATCATTATCATTTTATCGATTTCCAAACATATGACGGTCTTGAATATTGGATAGGAGATTGCTTCTTTTTGTTACAATAATGCATTTCTATTCATAAATAATTTTGTGAAAATTTTTTAAAGTTTACTTTCTTTTACAACTGAGTTTTATTTCATCATTTAAATATAAAACACTGTTATGAGAAGCAAATTTATCCCTCCATATAAAAATAAGGATTAAACCATGTATCTCTTTCCTTATAAAAAATATATCTAACTAAATATACAAATACTGATCCATTTCACAACAAAAAGATAAAACTTCTTTGAACATCTATGTAAATGTTTTGTTTTCAGGTGCCATCATTGCTCTCGGAGTGTTTGGAGCATTTGTGTTCCTAGCTGCGGTAGTCACCACTGTTGTCATTCTGATCAGGAGGTAAAGTGATTTTGTTTGATGTTTATTTTGAAAATTTAAAAATAAGACTTTGTTGTGAAAATAATAAAAAATTACTACATGTACAAGGGTTGTCTTAAAAGTAAGTTTCACTATTTTCACATATCCATGTGCCTGAAAGAAATGGTCAGAAATTCCTTGGGAACTGTTGCCCAGGTTTAGTCACAGTATTTTAAAATTCATACCAGTAAACTAAATAATGCTTACTTAATCTGTCAACAATTGTATTTATTTTTAGTTTATGACAAAAAGAATTCGCACACACCCTTCATCCGGCAACAGTCAACAGATACTCTCGTACAACGCTGGTAGAGAGATGAGGACGTTTGATTAGTAATTCGAAATGTCACTAATCCTAACAGCCGCAGTGAACATATTAATCGTACTACGAATTGCAATGTAGATAGAGTGAAGTCATCCGAAGGGAATAAACATTCATCATTGTCTCACACTTAACAAAATTCATTCCCAACTCACTTCAGATGTTGAAATCATCAGTGCACCACTTTTGAATCAGTTTTGTTAATCTGAATTGTCAAGTGTCTGTCATGTTTGACAATAGTTTTTGGGTCGAGTGAAGGGGACGGAAGGCCACATCATTGTTTGAAGCTCCTCCATCAATAAATGATTGGCGCCAACGAGCGCCATGGGCCTTGACATAACGCCGTCACACAATTCACTTCACAACTACATAATTCATGATGAATTTGAGTCAAATTTTTACTTTTTGTCATTAGAACCAAATAACACTACACCAGAGTCCTGAAAATCCGAACTAATTGGGACCGAATCCTGTTCAGATTACCAAGTTGTTCGGTTTATCCGAAGATGCAGTGTAAAGTTGCATTAGAAGTACAATCAAATCCATTATTTTAAACCCGAAACTGTGTATTTAGACCAATTAACTTGTCATATCACAGTTCACATATACGTTTGTCCACCACATGTTTTGCCTGAACGGCATCAAGTGTTCCTGCAGGGACATTCTATCCATTATGGACTCGTCATTAGAAATATAAACCACAACACACACAACATAAAATCGTGATGGAAAATGTCCACAGTAAAAGTCGAAATAATGCTGTCAGTAGGACTACTTTTTACGCGGACACGGAATAATACGTTAATCCGCAAAGACCATCCTCATAATTAGACCAATTCGTAATTCAGAGGCTGTGGTTCGGATTCCACGTTAAACTGTAGGTCCATTCCGCAAAGGCATGCTCATAATTAGACCAGCTCATAATTCAAAGGCAGTGGTTCGGACTCCACGTTAAACTGTGGGTCCCTTAGATCTGCCATTGACTATTGGGCTATTAATTAACAGTCCTGCCTAAGGAACATGTCAGCCTTAGTCTGTAACAAGACTACAAGATCGCGCCACAATGATCCTACACTCATTTCTCATCCATACTTGGCTTAAAATACCTACCTAATTGCCATTTCAATAATCTAATCTAATCTTCAATTATAATTAGGGGTAGGAGTAAGTGGTACCTCCTTAGTGTCCAGCTCATAATTACTAATTGCATCATGGCAGCCACATTGGTATTTTATGGCGCTGCCACTACAGCTGGGCTAAAGTTCCCTGTGATTTTCAGACCATATGCCAGGCACACAGTTATAAGAAAATAGTATAACTTATTTTTGACATGTCCCTCATACTAAGGAACAGAATGTTACTTTAACCTGACAAAGTGAAGGGAGTTTAATATTAAGTGCTGATACAATTAAGTTGGAAATGTCTTGAACATTCTGATGAAGAAACTGTTTCTTCAGAATACTTGGTAGTTTGATGATCATTCATATTTTACATTTTAATATGTAAGGAAGTTCAGAATGAGAAAAACCACTAGATTTTTACGATAAGAGTATTAACTAATTTAAAATTCCACTAGTTATTACCATTTTAGTATTTAAACATTACAGAAAACTCATGTGCGGAGTTAAAGGTTGGGGGGGACACAATGTTAATTTCCTAGTTTTCGTCACAGTATAGCCTAAAAATAGAGAAAAAGAAACATTTACTTAAAACTAATATATAAAACTACAGTAAAGCACATCAAAATATCTGTGTCAAATAAAAAATTATAATAAAACTGTTAGGATTGGTAATAAAAATTTGAAAGCTTTCAAGAAGTCTGAGGGAGCATTGCCCCCCATGTCTTCCCTTAACTCCGCCCATGAGAAGATTCCATAGGGGTTAGGACTTATTTTGTATTTCCAAAATGGAAGAGTCACATTCTTCCACTATACATCCAGAAACATATAAATTAAATACAGAAAGAGTTAGGAATAACAGAATCAATTTAAATTCTTAAAGTCTCCTGAGACATCTAATCATAATTTTTCTTTCTAAATCAAGGTTTATTATAGAAATAAAGAAGTACTGTAAAGTTTAAAATAATTAAAAAATTATTGTCCCAGTAATAAATTACTTCAATTACCCGGAAAAGACATATTTTAGAGAATTTCTGCTCTAACCACACCATTGCACACTTATCTCTGACTTTTTCTTTTGGCTTCAGGAATCTATGATTTCATACTCTTATGCATGCTCTGTGCGACCTCACCTCTAGTTTCCAAAACTATCTTATTTGCATGGGTTTTATTTCTATTCTTTATCACTTTCATTTTCTTTTCCTAAATAGAGTAGAAAAGCCATAATAAAAAATAATAATGATCATTACAAAGAAATTTCAAGTTTGAATAAAATTGAATAATATGAACAAACTACTAGATAATGTTTTGTAATATTGGAATGTAGATGTTTTATAACTACTATAATGTTTATTTGTTCTTAGGTCTTTCCTTTTTCTGAAGTTGTATACTTATGATAGAGGTTACTCTGGAATAATCTATTTGTGCAGTACCAAATATAATAATAGTTCAGTTAATAAATTATATTTTATTATTTGTACCTTTTATTTAGGTAGGCTAAATAATTTTAACTCTTATTCTTCACAAACCTCCACGAATTTGAAGTGTATAACTTAAATCTTAAAGTTTTTAACAAAACTAACACTAACTCTAAAATATTCGCTTCGACCTATGAGAACCTAACCTAACATGACTAACGCTAATCGGTTGTGGGTTGTGTCGTTGGTTACAGTGGGCGGGATGCAAAACACAAGCTTCCCCCTGCGCGTGCCATGCCCTCGCGCTGGTACACACTGCTAGCTTTGCCCTTCCCCGATCAACAAGTCGGGCGGCGAGAGTTCCCCCGAGCGTATAGAAGTCGGGCAGGATATTTCTCTAACCCGATCTGATCTGACTGATCCACCCGACTTAATAGTCGTGAGCTTAGTACAAAGTACAAGGTACAGTCAAGAGTTGTCTCACTGTACATGGGTGCACACTGTAGTCGGGAAGGTTTCGTTGTACAGTACATAGTAGTGTTGATGTTGATCCACTTAGATTTGTTTTACAAACAGTTCTGCGGGGGAAGTTTGTTTTTTAGTGTTGAATCATGCCTTCTTTAATGTTTGCTGCTGTTAAAATAAAGTTATTCTCCTCTTCACAATCACAATGTATAAATAAATAAGCACTATAAATTACAATTACGCACACTCTGTATATATTCAACTAAATAAGTAACAGACTAGTAAATAAATATATAACAAAGTTAAAAGTATTACGTAATGCCGAGTGAGTTTACGGCTTGGTATTTGTTTAAATAGTTTTTCCTTTTGTAAGACTTTCTCCAAGGTACCATCATTATTACTCTATATTTCATACAAATAAGGTAACTAACCAGTAAAATACCTTTGGATGTACTCTTTTAGACTGTGACAATTTCAGCTACGCCTTTACTCTAGTCCATAGTTACATGTAGTGGTCTGAGGTAATTTATATAAGTAATGCATGGTAGAATTTTTTATATTATGGTGTAAGTAGCTGTTTGTAATAACATTTTTAGTTTATAGCCTATGTATAGTAAGAGTGTAACAAATTATTTTGTTGCTATTTCACATGCACCGTAATCTAGCTATATCTAAAATTATCTGCTAATTTGTTTTAATCAGAAATCCTTCTCCAGTTCCTTAAAAAAAATCAGTTTAAAATTGTTTTTTCCAATTGAAAAACAAATACAGTACTATGGGAATGTTGTAATATATTAGTAATTCCAGATATTTAGTTTTAAATTTTCTATACATATTAAAATCTATTTTAACATTTTATTTATATTCACACAGTGTGTGAAAAAACATACTGCATTTAGGAGTGAAAAAAAATTGTGTTAAAAACAGCAAACATTATTTTGACTTCCAGTTTTTGGGTAAATCAAAAACAAAAAATACCATTAGCTAAAAATAAGTGAAAATCATATTTGAAGAATACTATAATATTCCTGGCATTTCTATTTTAAAATGGCCTTAACAGTATTCTAGCAACTCAATTTCTCTGTCATAGAATAATAGAGCTTTATCGATAAACATGTGAGAAGAAGATATAAAGTATTTATTTTACTTGACTCTTCTGCAGGAACCGAAGTGCCAAACATTACCGCCATCGTGCGTCACCAGACTGCAACACCGTAGCGAGTTACGACTCGTCTAGCTCCGAGTCCCGTGGGGGCCTCAACCGCTACTACCGCCAGGCGTGGGAGAATCTGCACCAATCAGCCAGCAACAAGGTAGCGAACCATCCTCCTCTCCGACGCAAGGAGACTCTGGACAGGGAGGGGGTGAGGGACGGCAGCGAGCTGGTGGTGAGTGATGTGTACCCGCAGCAGCGGAGGGAGAGAGAGAGGGAGACGCAGGAGAAGAAACGTCATCACCACCATCATCATCACCAGCACCAACACCAGGGCGAGTGGAGGGGTCACCAGCACTCCCGATCACCACACAAGTCTCGCTACTGATCACTATCTTACCTTCCTCCTGCAATACTTCTCATTCTATGAATAATGCTACTGAAACTTCCATACATGATTAAACATAGCAGTTCATACAGAAATGCCAAAGCCTTTAGTACTTACGTATTAGCCACAGGCAGTTATACTTATACAGTGTGCCGCAGCAGTTATGTTTTGATTAACACAAATATTTTAGTAGGAGTTTCTTCGGTTAGTTACGAATATAACAATACAGATGAGATTTAATTTTGCCAAAGGTCATTACTGGTCATTATTGGGTCAGTCAGTTGGGTCAGTTTGGGTCATCAGATGCTCCAGCCTCGGATGTATTCTTCCCCCACTACCACTACTGCAAGGGAGTAGTATTTTTTTATCTTATGGTTGCTACTTCTGTCTCAGAAATAGTCATTTGCTCACTGTGTTCTGTCATGCGACTGTACTGGAGCGGGGAAATATGTATGCAAAGGTCACTGTAGTGTAACGTGCAACATCTAAAACGAAACATTAAATGAACAATTTTGTATAAAGAAGGCAAAAACCAAAAACAAAACGTAAATTTAAAAAAATTCTTAAAATAATGTACCAGTAATTTGTTTTGATATTCTATTCTTATGAAAGTTAATTAATGTTATTCCTTAAAAATATCCTTGTAACAATTTTTTAAAATATCCTATATGCAAGTGCCCACTGGTTTTACATACATTTGTGTGAAAAACACCATCAAAACCTACAAAATAAATGGGCGGCAAATTGCCACTATGCGAGCGCCCTTGCTCCACGGAGCCGCGCGAGCGGATAAAGGTTAACCTATATCTACAGAGCGCTGTATGACTCATCTGGTATCATAGTAAACTGAGGAATCTCCAACTGAAATATTTATGATAACCAAAAAGAAACATAACTGTTGCAGTACACTGAATAATGGTGGCCTTAGGATGAGTATGTAAGTACTGAACTGGAAGCATAGGTATTTCAGATCAAAATGTCTTAAATTGAAATTAGTTTATACAGTACATCAAGATATTTTTTCAAATTATAAATTCATTGTTTTCAGATTGTTTGTAAAGCCGAACATGATTAAATTTGTTATGTATTAAGCAATCGTTGTTACAAGAAGGTATTAATTTTGATAAAATTGTTATGTAAAAAATACCTTAATTAATATTAAACTTTTTAATTTTAGGAGGCTGTCTGTTTAGGCCCATAAGAATTATGTAAATTTTGTGAAGACATTACTGAGTTCATGATAGGTATTAGTAAAAATATAAGATATAGTTGTCTAATAAAAAGTAAAGCATTTATCTAAGGAATTGCCTATTAAATTTATTTATTTTTTATTAATATTGTTATTATTTTTGTATAATAGAAAATTAAACAATGGAACCATGTGATTCTAACTAAACAGTTAACCTTAAATTTGATGCCAAACCCAACTTTACAGGCTTATAAAAGTTAACTTTATCTTTATTGTAGTATGTAATATTATCACAAAATTAATGTTGTACTTATGGGACTAAAATCCACGATGGCTGAAGTATTGAAGACTATAAAATGTTTCTAGATGTGAAAAGACTCTGCAGGATAAAATTCACACATGGACCTGTGCTAATTACTTACAAACTGTAGGCTATGCAGTTGAATACCATATATACAATATGCAGAACCGATTGTATTTATTTATGTTGCCAACAAAGCAATACCTAGTGATAACTGGACACTTACTGAAGTAGAGAAATATACCAAATTTTATATTCAGTAGTGTGGTAATAATCTTTATATTGTGACATATTAGCTTAAAAACAAAATGGCCTCAAGATTTATTTATTGGATAACAAAGTGTTATGCATACAAGAGCTAATATTATTACAATACGATTTGTAGGTTTTATTTAGATAATGCCAAAGCAAGAATCTAATATATTTTTGTATCGTCTGTTTTCTTTTTTTCTGCATTTCTATCTTTGTGTTGTTTTTATGTATATACTATTATATTGTTACATATTATGTTTATAGTTATAAGGTTAGCAATCTAGTATCATCTAAAAAGTTTCAAATTAATAAAGCAAAAAGGAACTTTCATAAAGTGATTTTCATAAAAAAATTTACAAAGGAGAAAATAAAATTAATTATTATCTTTGGTGGTAGAAAATACTACTGGTGTGTAAATTAAATCGAAATTACTTAAGGAATGCCTTGGCCATACTTTTAACTCAAAAGTGAGGTTGATGCAAATCTTAAGCAAATATTCTCTGACATTTATAGATCATCTATAAATGAACAGAGAGGGTCAATAAATTTATCAACGAAAACAAATGACTGAAATGAGCTAAGCTTTGTAGATACAGAATTTTAGTTTAGTTAATATCATCTACAAAGTTTATTAAAATCAGATTTCTTATGTACATAAACCATCTTTTTAGTATAATTCTTAATTATTATGACTTCTATTGTAATTGAATTAAGTTCAGTTTATAAATCGTGCTTTTGTATGTATTTATTGTAAAATATACATGTTACATAAGTCAATGATTTTTTAATTCAACCCATAAACATATTACTTCTGAACACGATTTGGGATGTCATTAAATAGTAATAATACTTACTTACTCCCAGGGCCATCTATATCTAAGTTGACATTTGGCCGCACCAACAAACTGTCTCCATGTAGTTTGTTCCTCAGCATCTCTTTCTGTCGCTCCAAGTCTCTCCATGTCAGTCTTAACCTGTTGCCACCATCTCTGTCTGGGTCTCCCACGGGGTCTTCCTCCTAGAGGGTTGGGTGTTGAAACTTTTTTCAGCTTGGACTCTTTTCCTCTTCTGAGTATGTGCCCGGCCCATTGTAATCTCCTACATTTTATTTCACTTACAATGTCTGGTTTATTGTAGAGGTCTCTGATTTCCGTATTATGTTTCCTCCTCCATTCTCCTTGCTCGTACGTCGGCTCATATATCTTTCGCAGCATTTTATTTTCAAACACTATGAGCTTTTGTTCTTCTTTCTTGATCATTTTCCAAGTTTCAGACCCATAGAGTAACACTGGACTTATAATTGTCTTGTATAGTCTGAGCTTTGTTCTGTGAGATAGGGACTTTGAAGAAAGTAGTTTTTTGCAGACATACATACACCTGTTTGCTGAGTTTACCCTATTTTGTATCTCTACACTTCCAAATTTTTACTTGAGATTGTTACTCCGAGATATTTGAACTCCTGCACTTGTTTGAATTCATGCTCATCTATTTTCAGGCTGCCCATCCTTTCCCCCTGGTTTCTTGTAAAATGTATAAATTTAGTTTTGGAGTCATTTATTATTGGGCCCATTTTCTCAGCTTCTTCTATTATCAATTTGGTAAGAGTTTTCATGTCCTCTATATTTTCTGAAATAATTGCCACATCATCTGCAAAAGCCAACACATTAATCTTCGATCCAACCTCTACACCGACATCTTGCTGTGCTAGTTTTTGAAGCGCTTCTTCTATGCCCAAGTTATAGTAATAATAATAATAATAATTCCTTTATGGCTATTGTACAATACTATATAATTGCATAGCAAATCATTAGATACAAAGGTGATATAATTTGGAAACATAATAATAAAAAGCTACATAACCTATTTGGATTCACCCAGAGACACCTACGGGGGCACAGTCACTTTACCATGTGTGGTCCATGAACTCGCTCACATGGTAAAACTCTCCCTGAACCAAAAAGTGCTTAAGGTGACTCCTGAATCTCCTCGAGTTTCCTTCCAGCCTGATATCTTCAGGAAGGTTGTTTAAGAGCTTAATCCCTGCTTAATATGGCAGGTTCATGGCAGCTCTGGATCTGTTCTGGGATAGTCTGTACAACTCTCTACCTCTCGTGTGGTGGTCGTCGTGTGTGTATGCACCTTGAATGGTCAAGCACTTTTGCAGAAAGAAGTTGTTTCAAGTATGTACAGACTAGCCAGAGTAAGAATCCCCATCTCCCTTGTAGCTTGGCTATTATTTGAATGGCTTTTTTTGAAGACGGAACAACATTCGGAAATCCACTTCAGCGCAACCACCCCACTTGGCGATGCCATATGACAGGATGCACTAGGCCAAAATATGCCATTTTTAGAATGTCATCAGAACAATACTTTGACAGTTATCTCAGATCATATGTCCAAGAAGACACTCTGACACAAATACCATCAAGGTGAGGATGCCATGTGAGCCCACGATCAAGAATAATTCCTAGGAATTTTGTGGACTCGACCTGTTCAATGACAGTATTATTGACCATTACAGTCAGGTCTTGTACTTGGGTCCCTCGCCTCGAGTGGCATATCCAATTGGTTTTATTGGATTTATTTTCAAATTGTTTTCTGAAAAACACATGAGTTTAGTTGAATAAAAGTTTCAATTTCCAATTTTTAAATTAAATTTGCGTTACAGCAGAGAGTAGTGTTGTCTGCATATTAAATTGATTTGCTAGATGTTGAAGCAGTTGACGTAGACTAAAAAAAGAACTGGTCCAAGTATTGATCCCTGCGGTACACCATACTTAAAAACGTTAGGTTGAAAACACCTAAATATTTAAAAGATCTACTTCCTCTAAGAGAATTATAAAAAAAGTGATAAAAATTAAATTGTCTTTGGTAGTACTACCCTTGAGTAAAGTGACATCTTTCTGCACCTTTTGCATTCTACTCAATACAGGAAAACAACCTTTTGCGGTTGAATCGATTTTTACAAAAATGGGGTGAAATAACATTAAATTAGACTAGGCCTACTTATTAGTAGGCCTAGTGTAATTCATCTTTAATGATTTTCATGGCAGCTCTGGATCTGTTCTGGAATAGCCTGTACCTCTCGTGTGGTGGTTGGGAACGTATGCACCTTGAATGGACATGCACTTAAATTTGCTGAAAGAAGTTGTATTTATCATTTTTTTATGATAAATTATTTTATTTGAATGCTTCAAAAGGTATTAAGGGACATCTTTAACATAAATCATCATCATCAAGGGACATCAAGTCATAAATAATAATTGTTTTTATTCAACTCAAATATGACAAGTTTAATTATTAGTATTAAAAGTAATTTTATTCTGTCTGTGTAAGTTAATTTATCGTTCAATCAAGTACTGTATAAACGATACATATAAAAATGGGTTCCTTCAATTTCTTTGCTACTGTTTTCCGTACGTGAATGTACTGCGGTCAATTTCAAAGATTTTTCGGGCGACGAATCTTTGCGAATACGATTGATTATTTTATTAAATGTTAATCTTCATCATCAGATATGTTTTAGCCAAAATAATAATATGCAGGATGACAATTAAGTCTTAGGACGACTTTACTATAAAACGTAAAGGGTTGTGACAGTTAAATTTGGCATGTCATTATCGGTACAAAGCCTGTTATGAACGTAAAAATTATGAACTTCAAAGCACCAGATGTTTTGGATTGACCTTTCGAGATCCGGTTCCTTTTTATATTTCAAAAAGATTTAATACCAAATAATATGACTTATGCTGCAACTAACGAATTTCCTCTAACTCCTTTTAAGTCGATCTATTAGGAGTTAGAGAATTCCAAGCTGGAGTTACCTTTGTGCGGTTGTAGTTTGACCAAAAGCGTTTTATCTTTGCCAGAAGCTATGATGAGATCAACAGAGAGATGGTTTGGTTCGAGAATAAAGACGGTAGGTCTACTGTATTCTTTCTTGCACAAAGACACGTGACGTATGGTAATATGGACGATGAACAAATAGATACAAGGAGTTGTCGCGGAACTAGCGAGGTGGCAGAAAATGAACATTTAGCTACAAGGAGTTGTCGCGGAACTAGCGAGGTGCCATACGATGAACAATTAGCTAAAAGGAGTTGTCGCGGAACTAGCGAGGTGTCAGACGATGAACAATTAGCTACAAGGAGTTGTCGCGGAACTAGCGAGGTGCCAGACGATGAACAATTAGCTACAAGGAGTTGTCGCGGAACTAGCGAGGTGGCAGAAGATGAGCAACAATTAGCTACAAGGAGTTGTCGCGGAACTAGCGAGGTGCCTGACGATGAACAATTAGCTACAAGGTGTAGTCACGGCACTAGCGAGGTGCCTGACGATGAACAATTAGCTACAAGGAGTTGTCGCGGAACTAGCGAGGTGGCAGAAGATGAACAATTAGCTACAAGGTGTAGTCACGGCACTAGCGAGGTGCTAGACGATGAACAATTAGCTACAAGGATTTGTTACGGCACTAGCGAGGTGCCTGACGATGAACAATTAGCTACAAGGAGTTGTCGCGGAACTAGCGAGGTGCCTGACGATGAACAATTAGCTACAAGGAGTTGTCGCGGAACTAGCGAGGTGCCTGACGATGAACAATTAGCTACAAGGAGTTGTCGCGGAACTAGCTAGATGCCAGACGATGAACAATTAGCTACAAGGAGTTGTCGTGGAACTAGCGAGGTGCCTGACAATGAACAATTAGCTACAAGGAGTTGTCGCGGAACTAGCGAGGTGCTTGACGATGAACAATTAGCTACAAGGAGTTGTCGCGGAACTAGCGAGGTGCCTGACGATGAACAATTAGCTACAAGGTGTAGTCACGGCACTAGCGATGAGCCTGACGATGAACAATTAGCTACAAGGAGTTGTCGCGGAACTAGCGAGGTGCCTGACGATGAACAATTAGCTACAAGGAGTTGTCGCGGAACTAGCGAGGTGCCTGACGATGAACAATTAGCTACAAGGAGCTGTCGCAGAACTAGTGAGGTGCCTGACGATGAACAATTAGCTACAAGGAGTTGTCGCGGAACTAGCTAGATGCCAGACGATGAACAATTAGCTACAAGGTGTAGTCACGGAACTACCAAGGTGCCTGACGATGAACAATTAACTACAAGGAGTTGTCGCGGCACTAGCGAGGTGGCAGAAAATGAACATTTAGCTACAAGGAGTTGTCGCGGAACTAGCGAGGTACCATATGATGAACAATTAGCTACAAGGAGTTGTCGCGGAACTAGCGAGGTGCCAGACGATGAACAATTAGCTACAAGGAGTTGTCGCGGAACTAGCGAGGTGCCAGACGATGAACAATTAGCTACAAGGAGTTGTCGCGGAACTAGCGAGGTGCCAGACGATGAGCAACAATTAGCTACAAGGAGTTGTCGCGGCACTAGCGTGGTGCCTGACGATGAGCAGTAGTTATAGCTAGAAGGAGTTTGTCGTGGCACTAGCGAGGTATGAGCAGCAGATAGCTAGTAGAGGTTGTAGCGACGCTCGTGAGATGCCTGACGATGAGCAACAGTTAGCTAGCTATAGGGGCTGGAGCCGTGCCAGCCGCGCTTCTGTACGAGGTCCACGCCAAATTTGAGATTAATCACGCCAGCGGCCAGTCTTGGCTTTGCTCGGGGCAGGAAATCAGCCCATTGTCGAGGCTAGCTAGCCGTGTCGCCGTAATTAAGTGGCTTTTGTGGAAAATACGTAAAGGTCTGTGAGTTGTTTTGAGGTGTTACATTCTCAAGACCTGTGTGGTTTATGTGCAACAATAAATATCCAAAATATAATATGACAGGCTATTTATACCTATTTATGTTAAGTTGGAGTACTTTTTTATATGATAATATGTTCTTGTTTATGGGAACCTAATCCACAAAGTTTTACAATGTAAACCCAATGTGGAAATTATGATCATTAAGAGCCATTATGCCAGAACATTATTAAATGGCCACATATAGAAAAAAATACTCAGCGTTTCCAACAAAATACATAGATATTCAAGTTGGTACAAATCTGTCGATAAACGTGAGTTATTTGCCTATTATAAGATTAACATGGAAAGAGTGTGCAGGTTCGTTACTGAGGAACACTGAAAGTAGCCATTATACCATCAAAATTTTATTTTTAACACTAATTTCATCAACATTGTCATAAATATAGGTTTTGCCTAATCTCATATGATTAACATAAAAGAGTATGCAGGTTTGCTGCCATGATAAACACATAAACTATGATTTTTAGCATAAATGTAGATCTCAACACATGAAGCTAAATATCAAGTTTTATCCAAAAATAGTCTAATGTGAATATTAATTTTTTTAATCCTCCATAAGATTAACATTGGAGCCTCAAAATACAACGTACTGTGTTTAGATTTTTTTATATCTCGGTAACCGTTGAATGATAGAGAAAAACTTTGAGGAACTTAATTGTGTAGTTTTTTAAGCTGATTAATGGTGAAATATAAATTAAAATTTTTTACATGTGAAAAACGCCATTTTGGGGTACAAAACAAACTAGTTTATGACCGTATGTCTGGTTTACGTGTAGCATTTGTAAATACATTCTCTACCAAATTTGGTCTCGATGACCTGTACGAGAGTTATCGTGTTCACAATAATATATATATATATACAATATATATATATTTAACGATATGTTTTTTTTTATAGAGAAGAAAAAAAATAAAGGTCTGTTATTTCCATGAGACATGTAATACTTCTTTATGAAAAAAAATACTTAAAAACAAAATGTACAAAAATAAGTACAACTCTAGATTCCGTTTACAAAAATTGTGTACGTTTATTATGTATGTGTTTATTATGTTCGTTCATGACGTTAAATTACCATTCTCTGTATTTTAAAACTAACATTTCATTTCAAGAATTGGTAGCAGTGTAAAAAATTAGTTTATCGCACTGTAACGCTATGTGTATCTAATTCTACGTGCTATCAGAAATGTATTATAATTACTTATGTAGACTTCACATTACATCATATATGGAATTTAGGTACTAATAACTAAATCCATGGTAACTTGATACGCTTGATACCATAATTCCAAGTCCATTAACTCTGAATGATTTTGATAGAATATTATTGCAGATACAGTTCTTGCTAGAAAGTAAGTATCAAGAATGTCGTGCGACTTAGAAATACAATGCGTCAGCATTAGCGGAATTCGAGTTACTGCATTTTCAAACAAGCTTCTACCAATATTCTGCCATAACCTAAATGTTGTGAGAGCTTTTATTATTCTGTTTTGCCAATGACAGGCTCAGCTTAAGAGTCTGCATCAGTGGTAGGCATCTTGAATTTTAGTCCCGTAAGGGCAATGTTAAATTCTGGCGGAACATACCTTCACTTTGGCGTGTGTAGTGGCGTTAATTATCAAATTATCAATGTAAAACTTTGGAAGTACATTGATGAGATGTGGCTCAAAGGCATGACCTTTTCAATATGTTCAATATGTTCAAAAATTTAACTTGATATGAAAACAAAAATTCAGGAGTATTTTACAAAATAAATCATTATTATTTTTTTATTGAGAGCGAAAATAAGAAGTTCTGTAAGGTGGTGCCCTGGAGGACTGTAATACCTTTAATTTGACACCTCTTCCGTTAATTTATCAAGGAGATATAGTCGCCAGAATTTAACATTGCTCTTACGGGACTAAAATTCAAGATGGCTACCACTGATGCAGACTCTTAAACTATTCAGTGAATGTCAATGTTATTGTTATGGAGAATATTAAAAATCAATTTCTTCCTTAATTCACAACCGTATTTCATGCAACTTGGTACGCAGTGTAGGATCATATCACCCAACAAACCCAAAAACGTTTGGTATTACCT
Organism: Nephotettix cincticeps; assembly: GCA_023375725.1. Taxonomy (NCBI): domain Eukaryota; kingdom Metazoa; phylum Arthropoda; class Insecta; order Hemiptera; family Cicadellidae; genus Nephotettix; species Nephotettix cincticeps. The sequence continues at coordinate 6,060,946 of CM041785.1, forward strand.
GGGGGGAGGGGTTATGTCCACCAACAATTATTTCAATTTTTAAACAAAATAAGATTAACACAGGCGTACACAGTCGCATTGAGTTTCTGGATTTCAGTTTTGTAACATCCTATAACCAAGTAGGATCTACTTTAAGGATGATAAAAGGTGTACACTTTCTGTTAATGTACAGAGAAAATATGGATGAGAACTTTGGTTTGGAGAAGAGTGAGTAGTGAAACCCAAGAAGATTTTTAAATCAAAAATAGGCCTCAACGTTAGTCAAAACCTTTATCTGTCTCATTGCCAAAATCAAGCTCTCTCGGTCCAGTGGTTTGAGCGTGATTGAGCAACAGGAATGCCAACTCATAAACTTTTAACTTTATAATATTGGTATGGTTTATCTATCTGTTAACCTGTGGTAAATCATAATAAGATATTTCTGAAATTCTTTCAACATCGGCGCTCAATATTGCTCTTGACTTGAGGTATATCATCTAATCTATTATACCAAACCATTCAGTACGTGTCGTTGCCTTATGGATGAGTATGGATTTAAACATTTAACTAACAGGTCATATAAAAATAACAAACTCAGAAAGAGCAATTATTGATTACAAATAATTTACTCAATGAAATATTACAATTTTTATTTTTATTTAATAGCACGTGTACAATTTTACAGCTTGTCAAAGCTATTTTGATTGTAGTGTTTAGATTTTAGTTATTAAGAATTTGTTGTAAAATGTATGCACTATAATAATTGGGAATTAAATAATTTAATGTTTATAGTCTAAGTTAACAAAATGCAACAATGGTTAGCTAAGTTTTATGGATTGCTTAATGAATTGTTAACTTGGTGTAAAATACGACCGAAGCAGCATATCTGTACGGTACTCGTAAGCGAATTTCCATTGATTAAGGATTTAATTGTGACAGTTGAAACTTAAGTACTAGCCCAAGGATATTTTAATTTCACATTCAGAGTAAATATCTTCCCATCTTCAGAGTTTCACATCTTCTGTGAAATAGTTTAGTTTTATAGAATATATAGTTAAGGAATGTAGTTTTGTTATAGTCTCCTCAAAAAGAGTCAAAAGTAAAAAAGACTCTTCTAGTAGCACCCTACTAAATAGCTTCTTCCAAAATCGCTAAAAATGATTGTAAAAGAAATCTTCCCAGGGTTTTCGATGGTTCCTAGCTCATCCCTTGATCACGTGAACCACAACGTCCTCTAGCGACTGGGACGGTGGCGACGTCCTGTTATCCAGCTACTTGGAGGTCACGAATTGTGGATAGTTGTGAGCAATGGTCGGTGGATGTAGTGTTCTCTTGTGTGGATTAACGTCCGCACTATTGAATACTACGTTCATCCACAAAGACAATCCCCATAATTAGACCAATTCGTAATTCAGAGGCCGTGGTTCGGATTCCACGTTAAACTGTAGGTCCATTAGTTGCCATCGGGTGTTGGGCTATTAATTAACAGTCCTTTCTAAGGAACATGTCAGCCTTAGTCAGTAACAAGACTACAAGATCGCACCACAATCATCCTTCATTCATTCCTCATTCATACTTGGCTTAAAATACATACCTGGGTAGGTCGCCATTTCAGTTAAAAGTATAAAGTATAGTGTACCAAAACACTAGAACCCCTTGTTCGCGTGAACCTCAACACCCTCTAGTGACTACCTAGTGTACCAAAACACGCGCAAGACCGCGTGTCAGTCACATTGTTGGAACTGGGCCAAGGTGCAGCACAAGTCCAATTATAAACATACAAATCGTACCGGTCGAACATTAATTATACCAGGTTATTCGTCTCGCCTAGATGTAAATTGGTTAATAGGAGATGAAAAGGTCCAGAGTCCGATGTGGTGGGGGTGGAAGGGGTTGGAGGGGAGGAGAAGGGGGCGTCGGATCAGTCCGTGGCCAGCGATGGTACCGATAATTCGACTCCTCCTTGTCGCAGGTCAGTTCTCACATTCTCATTTACGTCACCAATATTTCCTGAATAAAATTGTGCTTTGAAATTTTATTTTATATTTTCGAACTCGTTACTATTCTAACAACACTGCACTCAAGAAATCCTAATAGTATAACCTTACGCATCCTGATTTTTCGTGCTTTACTATAAATAATTAAAGTACACTAAAAAATCCAAACATAACCTATAAAAAACAATGGTTATAAAATAACCGCTTGTTTCGGTTTTGGTTTGCACATTCCTATAATTCCTTTCAAAGAAAAAATATTGCATTACTAATTAAACAAGAAAATTTGAAAAGACAATAGAAACGTACAAAAATTAGGTGGAAAAAAAGAATAAATAGAAATAAAATAAAAATTTATCAAATAATTAACATTATATGTAGTGTATGTCTTCTTAAAGAGCATTTGGAAAGGGTTTTCCTATCTAAGCGAGTTTTAATTCAAAAATTTAATTCTCTAATAATGTCTTATATGTTCCGCCAAGCTTCCTTAAGATAATTACCACATATGCGCCAATTCCATTTAAAATTTGTTGGTGTTTAAGTGCCCCTAAAAAGTTTTCCCCAACCAAAATATGCAAAAATTAAGTAATTAATAATTTCTTTAATGTGCTAAAATAGGAAATATTGTTATAAAATTAAATACTATTTCGTTTTCAATTTATATTGCATAATGATCAGTTGTAATTTTGAACCAGGGTTTAAAATTCAAATCTATTAGTTCGGCTTTGGTTTTGATCCTCCAAAGTATAATGTCAATTTCGTTTAGAACGAGAGTTCTCTTATCGCCGAGTTCAAGGTCGAACGAAAGTAAAAAGAAAAATATTATAAATCTTAATAGTATAATTCATGCATCCGTCTGTTCATAATATACTGTATTTACTACTTTAGATGTATCGCTTAAATTCGCCATTTTTCTGGGTCAATCTTTTGTTACATTCCCATCCAAGAATTGAGTTTTAAGAACAGCGTTTAAGAAGATTTTTCAGTCCACAAGAATAGAGTTTTCAAAATCTTACCAACCATATCAGTTGATCGGCTTGTTTTGGTTAATGTATCAGTATTATAGATAAATAATCATATTAGTTAATTGTAGGGCAGAGGTTATGTTTCTATTTATTTGTTTTTGTAATTTTAAATCAAATACGATTTTGTAAATTTATAATACCAAAATGAATAAACGTGTTTTTATAAATTGGAGAAAGCTTATAAATTAACACTGGTCTTGCTCGTTAACAATTAAATAATGGAATTCTGATTGCAATTTGTCAAAAAATATTTTGTTCAAACAAAGTAGATCATGGAGTATTTTCACTTTCCTGAGAATATAAACTATATTTTTTACTAATCTTTACTCTTATTTTACAGTACACGTAACAAACTTTTAGGAAGTTTTCAGTACAAAAATTCAAAAGTGAATAAAATAAGTCAAACCATGTTAAAATATAAAAGGTATAACGAATACAATGTAATATTTTTGCGTTTAAAACGGAGTTTCTGAGCTTTGAATAATTTGGAAGGGGCCTAAACTCCCCACCCCCAAAATGAGATTGTCTACAGAATCATAACATCATAAATTATATCTAAATTCAAAATCTCATAATATATAGAATGTTTTACTTTACAAATATAATTTTTCTGTTTAACTTTTTTTTCGAAATTAAATACCATAATATTTATGGTGATTTGAAAAATTAACATAATTCCAACTTCTTATAATTTAGAATATTAAACGAAAACAAAACCTTTTCTAAATTAAACATGTACAGGTATGTAAGAGACAAGTGTTATTTATTTGTCATGTATTTTTACAGTGACTTTATCACTGAATGTGTAATATGACGTGATTTTAATTAAATATTTTTATTAAACTAAGCAAATGAAAATTTGTTAAACTTTTTATTCGTGTCCTTTTCATGTTTTAATATCCGCTTACTTGGGATTGCGTGATTGAATTAAGGAAATGAGTCTAGAAACCTATGTCACAACGTAAAGTTCTTTGAAGTAACCATTCTGACAAAAGAATAATTACAGACATTTATATATTGTCAAGATTACTCACGAAACTAACAAATAAGTTCACTTTCACAGCGACCAAAAAATACCTAAAATCTAACAGTTTCTACCACATCAAGCATAAGGTTTCTTAAACTACAAATATAAAATAAATTTATATCGATCTATTTAGGTAACAGTGAGCATTCAGATTTTTATTTTAATATGTTGAAAATCACAGGGAGCATTTTTAAATACTAAATCTAGACTGAGGGTTAATTTGTTATTTTATTTGTTTTTATACTGTATTGATATTCTTCACTGGCCACACAGCTGTATCAAGTATCCAATATATTTCCTGTTTGAAAAAGAAAATATTCTGTAATTTTATAAATAAAACATTTATTCATTTGGGATACTCTATACATTTAAAAGGTGCTCACAAATGTTATTTAAAATTTTCCAAACTAACTAAAAGTCAATCAATAGCTACTTATCCAATTGAGACATTTCGAAAGTTTATAAGTTTGTTCAAAATTCAGTTCAAAAACAATAGACCTTGTAGTTCCTAGCAGGGAGTTTTTGCCAACTCGAATTTGGCATCGAATCATCGATAGCTATTGCCAAAATCACCCCACGTAGGTTTTTTCTATAATTGCTTACTTTTCCTATGATAATTGGTTTACGCACTTCAATAATATTCTTATTACCAAAGATTTTTTAATTCATCAATTTTGTATTTCGCTTCATTTCTACTCTTAGTACAAATTTAAATTTACTTCTGACGGTTTTTTACCCTCCGTCTTAACTTTAAACGAGTTTACTGTATTTAGCAACAGATAGGCCTACAAATAAAAATACGAATGATAGAGTTGAAACTGAAAACAATTAAAATTATTATAGTGCTTTACCACAGTTGTTAACTTTTACAATGACTTTATTTGGAAAACCGATTACTAAATTCGACCGCATTAGAGTAGATTCTATTATTGTTATTCGAGAGACATAAAATTGATTTTTAATAGTTGTGTGTGGAAATTTACAGTAATAAATAAAGTATGACTGAACAGTGGCGACGTCCTGTAATCCAGCTACTTGGAGGTCACGAATTGTGGATAGTTGTGAGCGATGGTCGGTGGATGTGGTGTTCCCTTATGTGGATTAACGTCCGCACTATTGAATACTATGTTAATCCACCAAAACCTTCCTTATAATTAGACCAGTTCGTAATTCAGAGGCCGTGGTTTAGATTCCATTAAACTATAGGTCCCTTAGTTGCCATCAGCTGTTGGGCTATTAATTAACAGTCCTGTCTAAGGAACATGTCAGCCTTAGTCAGTAACAAAACTACAAGATCGCGCCACAATCATCTTACACTCAATCCTCATTCATACTTCGCTTAAAATACCTACCTCGTGGTGTGGTCGCCATCTCAATATAACCTAATCAATACGTCGTTGTACAGTAGATTAGGTAATTATTAAATTTCTCAATACCTCAATTGTTGAATTGGGACAAAGTTCAAACTATAAATCGGGTAATGATATTAAGATTCGCTTCGTCTGCACAAAGGTCCTCTATCATTATAAGGTTATCTGCTTCGACGAACAGTTACAATCGACCCAAATCATCAACTCAAAGTTTATCAATAGCAAATTGATCTCACACCACATTAGTCCTACTGATTATAAATATAATTACTATCGCAAACAAAGGGCTTAATTGAATTCTTGAAATCGTATATTTTCATATACAAACAACCTTTGTTATTCTTCCTCATCAATTATCAATGATCAATAATATGTGGAATCAATCAAACATTTATGTACAAAAATTTTTAAAAACTTGTCTGAGGAATTTCTTTTGATTGTTAATCGAATTAAGTAACTTACTTTGAAAACCCCGGAACATTCTGACGCAATTATGGTATAGTTTAAACACTAAAGTTTTTTTTAAGAAGGACTATATACGCCCGTAAATAAGAAAGCTTAACTTAGATTGGATTCCCTTAGTTGAACAAATTGAATTGGCGACCAAGTGGTAAGAAAAAGTTCTTAATCATGTATTTATTGCAAACTTTGATGAAGAAACTGTCAAAATGATATTTTGTCACCAAATCACTTATCAACCTGTGACATTAAATATAGTATTTCCGGTGAAAGATAGAAGTTAATATTTAAAAAAAATTACATAAGAAAACACCCAAAAAACTCAATTTTTTTGTTTACAACCCCCCCCCAAACTACCTGTTCCGATGTACAGTTATCAATGATACAATAATACAGTAATGATACAACAATATAGAGAAATATACTCTATTACTGAACGGCAATTTTAATGTATTGATGATGAAAATGTTGCGCCCTTACCTTCTTTTCAATTAAAATACTCATTTAATAGCATGAAGATTATTTTCGCAATTCTTACTGAAGTTTGTCAAAAAATTGATCCTAAGTCTACCTACATAATGTAATATTCCCATATCAGCAAACCTGTTTAGTGCATGCTAAGCGAATTTTCACGGATTAAGGAATGACTTGTCGTGATAAAAACTATTCTTATAAGTTTTGTTTTTATTTCATTTATATTCTTTTTATCTTTAACTGTAATATATGATGAGTTTTCATGAAACTTTAGTTTTCAAGTAAATCGATGGAAGTATTTTTAATGCTAAATAATATGTGTTTTAACTATATAAAGAGTAACACTAAGTAGAGAAATTAAAGAACAGTTTTATAAAATTGCCTATGGAAAATTGAGCTATTTACATGACCCGTATGGAGACAGGTCCATGATAGAAGTTCATAACTCAACAACACATGAACACGTTTTGGAGGATCATTCCATATTTTGTCTATATATAGGTATATTTATATAAATAAAATTAGAGTTTTGTCTGTACATTGCTCAGAGTTAATCATTTTAGCGAATTTCCCATAGGGAAGAAGCTATTACCGTAGGTCTCATGGTAAGACTTATGCCCGGGACCATGTTATTTTTTTTCATCTTTATCCCAGTGTCCAAAACAATAGACGTTTAAAATTTATATAATATAAATATAACATTGAATATAATATATATATAAATAATATGTTTATATTTAAATGTATACAAATATATAAAATATATATTATATATATATAATTATTATATGTGTCTGTTAGCACGATAACTCTCGTAAAAAATATCGAGACCAAATTTGGTATAGACGTGTATTCCTACAATGCTCGACGAGTTCGTAAACCAGACATATCGGTCGATGGGAACGGATAGTTTGGAGGGGTTTTGTACCCCAAAAAGGATTTTTTGCGTTTTTCACATGTAATTTTTAAAACTTCTAATTTTATATTTCACCATTGGAATCAGCTTAAAAAACTACACAATTAAAGTTTTCTCTATCTCCAACGTACCGAGACATTAAAAATCTAAACCACAGTACGTTGTATTGTGGGTCTCCAATGTTAATCATGAGGATAAGGAAAAATATTAATATTTCCCTTACTAACCAATATTTTGGATAAAACTTGATGTTAGCTTCATGTGGTTGAGATCTATCCGTTATACTTAAAAATCATAGTTTATGTAATATCATGGTAGCAATACCTGCATACTCTTTTCCCAAGTAATCATAGGAATAGGCAAACTCCTTATTTATGGACAGATGTTGATGAAAGTTGGTATAAATGTTAAAAAAAAAAATCATGGTAGAAATGACTTCATAAGTTCCTCACAGCAACTAAACCTGCACACTCTTTCCATGTTAATCTTATGGAGAATAGGCAAATAATTCTCATGTTTTATGGACAACTATAAAACTTGTCAATATTAAAATTATATGATTTGGAAATTCGCTGAGTACGCAGGTCTGCTGCGACGGGGTCACGCATGTCAAACCGACGACGTGATATTGAAGGACGGGTACTTGGCTAGTTAGTTTACGTTTCGTGCGTTAAAGAAGCCGAAACAAGTCTTATCTCAATTTTTGCCTATCTGTCTATGACATCGTCCGAGAAAACAGGAGAACTGATAACAATGAAACTTATTACATGCATTCTCTACATTCCAGAGAAGGGGTTTCAATGCTTGAAATCTTTCGCCGCCGATTAAAAAGTAAATCACTAGCATTTAAAACCCCACTTTTTACGCTATATTAGTCGCATTTTGCTTTCAATTACAATGAACCACCTACTGGTAAAAATCAGCTGTCTTAGTTTAAAGATGTAATAGAAAGAAAAACAAACAGCTATCAAATCAATATTAGTTAGTTTATATTGGTCATTGATTTTAAAAATCAATATCTTATTTACTTATTGTTCTAAAATTAGGTATGCAATTCTATCTAGTTAAGTTTTATCAATACATCCATGAAACCCCCAAATTTTAAGTTTCTTACGTCAGCAAACCTACGCACTCTTTGCCCATGTAATACTTACGGAGAATAGATAAATCGGTATAACTCGTTTAGGTATTGAAATAATTTGATAAAATGTTTAGACCTACGTATTTTGACATGGATATGTCTTAGCTCTGGGGGGGTGTTGGTGATTTTTAAGATGGAAAACATGTAACAGGGTTCCACAGAAACTACCAGTACTATTGTATTGAATTTTAAATACGAGAAATAAAAGAATAAGAACAGCTGTTTAGATGAACTTAAAACATTCCCCTTAGACATATCCATGATCTAACCTATTTCCCACAAGGAAGTAAATACAAACATTTTTACTTAGTGAACAGCCTAAACATAAGCACACTACCATGTAAAACAACCCTTATTGCAGCAAACCTACACACTCAGTGTTATTATGTCTGTAAAATTCGTTCTACTCACGCCAGCGTGCTGCGTGTGATCTCGTTAAAAAACTATATTATTACTTTCACTGCATCAGTCATAGTTTTTTTTACTTTCTCCCCTTATACGTAGTATATGGAGAAAGTATTGTTTTCGTCAAAATTTTCGAATTTGAGTTGAGGGTGGATATATCCGTTTTGGGGTCCCCTGAATCCAAAAAAGTGGGTTTGGAGGTGATGTCTGTCCGTCCGTGTGTCTGTCTGTGTGTGTGTCTGGATGTGTACAGTGCCACAGACTACCCCGTTGGTCCGATTTAGATGAAATTTGGCATGTATGTATATATTCACGGTATCTCCAGGCGTTTTTTTCATTTTTTTGAATTTTTTATTTTTAAGGGTAGTTCACCCCTAAAAACCCTTAAAAAACGTGAAAAATCCAAATTTCTCAAAAACGGCTCTAACGATTTAGATTACAATTTTATAGTTTATAGTGCACAGAGTACTAAATAATTTGACACCACCCGCATGTCTGTAAAAATGACGGTTCAAAAGTTATGGGCTTTTAAATGTCAGAAAAATCAAATTTTTAAATTTTCAGCGAAAACAATTAAAGTAAAGTACAATTTGACTATCACCATTTGACTAAAACCTGCTTAAAAAACTAAACAAATTAGTATTTTGAATTATTTGTCTACGACTAACGGTTCCAGAGAAAAGTTAAATTTATTGTCCATGATAAACACAGTACGTTGTCTGAAAGCGTCCAATGTTATTCTTATGGAGAATATTAAAATATCAATTTCTTCCTTATTTTTTAACCGTTTTCCATGAAACTTGGTATGAAGTGTAAGGTCAAATCACCCAACAGAACCAACTCAAAAAAGCTTGGTATTACCGGGGGGGGGGGTGTTTCCCCCCATACAATTCAAACAATTAATTTAACTTTGTCTCTCTTGTTTTTATTTTCAGAAATGGGATGATTATTTTTGAAACAATAAATTATTAAATGATATTTATTTAGATGAACTTTGGAGAACATGATAGTTTTATTATAGATTGTCTTTCTTGAACTTACTTAAGGGAGAAAGTATGTGTCAGTTCACTGGTACCGTTTATTTAATTTTCATGTATTTTTTAGTTAAATTTTTAGAGCAGAAATTGTTACGCGGTACACTGTTATTGATACGTTGTTATTCTTATTCTTTAACTTTATACCTAAGCTTCGTGAGTGTTTTATGGTGAGTATGAGTGTATAGTGGTTGTGATGAATGCCATGAATCTAATGAAGTGTGTCTTTTTTACTGAAAAAGATCAGCTGATTCATTGTCAGAATATTAATAGTTAAAAACTAAAAGAAAACTGTGTCCAGTATCGAACCTGCGTCTTCAGATTATGAAGCGGATAGAATCGCTGAACTACCCTACCAGTATATGTATTGGTATCACACATATAACCGTACGTATATTGTAATTCTCGTAAACATATATTTTACGTAATAAATTCTCAATTTGACTTGCCTCCTGGTTTCCTTTAAGGCTTGACGTGAAGCAAATTACAGACTGGCGAGTCTTTTAAATTACACAGCTTTATTTGGATCTGAATACGAAATAATCCTGGCCTTTATTATGCCACTAACGAGACACATTTTTATGTTACTATTAGGGCCTACTAGTATTACAATTTAAAACGGTAACCTATCTCGGTAAGTATTTTAAGACAACTATGGATGAGAAGTAAGTGTAAGATTATTGTGACCTGATCTTGTAATCTTGTTACTGACTAAGGCTAACATTTTCCTTTCCTTAGCCTAACAGTCAATGGCATATCTAAGGGACCTACAGTTGAACGTGGAGTCCGAACCACTGCCTCTGAATTACGAAGTGGTCTAGTTATGAGGAAGGTCTTTGCGGATAAACGTAGTATTCAATAGTGCGGACGTTAATCCATACCACGGATCTCACATCTACCTACCATCGCTCATAACCATCCACAATTTTATATTTTAAAAATACGCACTCTCTGTTTTCGGTAGGAAAATAACAGATATTCTCTCATGTTACGTTACTGGGTGAAAAATGACATAAATAACTATTTTAAAACATTTTAGTCAATATGAGGCAAAACTATTTCCTAAAAATGATAAGAATCCAAACACAAACACTATTGTATTATTGTACTATTTTCTTTATAGTGCCAATGTTGGAAAGAAAATTAAAAGGTTACATGAAGCCCTTCAAATTGAATGAGTCACTAGATAATTTAAACTTTTACTAAACAAAAATAAATATTACGAAACATGTTCAACAAGCATTCCACGTTAAATTATATTAAATATTTCTTTCCTGTTTTAGAATTCGAGCAAAATAAAACAAAAATATATTTTTGTGAACATCTTGTAAAAACGACATTACTTTTAATTTGTTGAAGCTGATTTTAAACTGGAATTCTGAACTGATCGTGATAGTACCTCCTAAACATGTTAAAAAGCTTACAATAAAATACCCTATCATATTACATTTCTCTACATAAAATCTGAGAATGGCAAGGTATGTTTCCTTTGTTCGTATTCAAATAGATTTGCATCGCAGAGGAAATAACTACAGTGCTTCGGAATGCCTTTTGAAGTAGCTGAAGTGAACCGCTATAAACTGTATTTGAATTCATTATGATATTCATTTACACCTACCCCCCTGATGCATATTTTAAGGTGAATATCTGTTATTTTACCTACCGAATTTGTCAGAATAGAATGGTTACCTCGATCTCGCTACAATCATTTGGGATAAGATATAATATTAAAAAATAAATCCAATAAATAAAAGCTAGAACAATGACTAGTCACTATTAGCGAATTTCCCATAGGGAAGAAGCTATTACCATTTGAAAACGGAAACCTATCCCGGTAGATATTTTAAGACAAGTGACAATATATATTAAAGAGAATTTAATGTGAGAATGTAAGTTTCATGAAAAACTTTTTTTAAGTTTGACCTGATGTCCAGCTTTGAAGAACCTCCACAAATGGTGATTTCGTAAAGTAAATAAATAGGTATCAACACGAATTATATTTCTCTGCTGCAAGTTAACATAGATTAGATTAGATTATTGAAATGGCGACCATACTGCAAGGTAGGTATTTTAAGCCAAGTATGAATGAGAATTGAGTGTAAGATGATTGTGGCGCGATCTTATAGTCTTGTTAGGTACTGACTAAGGCTGATATGTTCCTTAGACAGGACTGTTAATTAATAGCCCAACAGCCGATGGCAATCAAGGGGCCTACAGTTCACGTGGAATCCGAACCACGGCCTCTGAATTACGAATTGGTCTAATTATGTGGATGGCCTTTGCGGATTAACGCAGTATTCAATAGTGCGGACATTAATCCACACAAGAGAACACTGCATCCACCGACCATGCTCACAACTATCCACACAATTCGTGACCTCCAAGTAGCTGGATTACAGAATGTCGCCACCATCCCAGTCATAAGAAAACAAAGCAGTTTACGCTGTGTAGTAGTAAATTCCATTTTAGTAGTAAATTTTTAGTAGTAAATAGTTTTAGTAAAACAATTCGCTGTATAGTTTCTTGGAAAAGTAAGCATAGACTATTGTAATATAAGAAGTAATTCTGTTCATCTACTATCTGTATCAATAATAGACGAAGGGTCCACGCAAAAAAAGGGGAAGAGTCCAATTATTTTGGTTTTAATTTCATAGTAACGTTTAAAGAAAGTCGTTTTTAGCAATTCAATCTACGGGGGGTGATAGTTCCACAGATATTGAGTGAAACTAGTAGTTGTGACAGGTTACATTTTGGGTGGGAAACAGCTGATCCGTTGATTGTTTCCCTCTAGCCTTTGATCAGTCGTTTTGAGGTTAGGTTTATGTGTTTTTATATGTGCTGTGCTGTTTAGTTTTATCTTCAGTGGAAAATGGAAGATCACGTAATTACAAGTAATGGTGAGGCTAAGCTTGAAAAAAACCTTTAAAATCCATACAAATTTCGAATTCCTAAAATGAAAACAAGAAAAACAAACAAATAAGAAACCCCCAGAAGAAAAAAAACAGCAAAAGAAAAAACAACTAAAAAAGTAGACAAAACTCGAAAACAAAGTGACAAAATTTTAGAAAACAAGGAACAAAAAATAATGTTTAAAGGATATCAAGTTAAAACAACATATGCCATATTGTATTTTATGTATTTTTACAAAGAACTAAATAAAGATTATAACGTAAGGATTTTTACCACAAAATGAAGTTTTATTATAATAAAGGGTCGGGTGACCTCCCCTTTTTCTCTGTACTCAAATATCTGGACCATACATTTATAGCCTAAAAATATACAACAAATTTGTTAACATTATTTTGCATTCAACATGTGCCATATAGGTTACTGAAACGTATTGTTAAAATAAAACTACGTTTGTGTATGTACTAGCAGTAAGCCCGTCCTTTGTACGGGTTGTAGGATACAGGTTAAAGAAAAAATATTATCATACCAAATTGTAAACCTGGAATCCTAAACAAATCAATACAAAGAAAATAAATCAATATTCAACTTTATTATTTAGTATTTCTTGACAATTAAACCATAATTATAATTAGGTATACGTTAAAGTAGCTCTTTTAATATAGTATGATTTCGAAATGGGTTTAAAATTACCAATATAAACTAATATTGATTTGACAGCTGTTTGTTTTTCTTTCTATTAAATCTTTTACAAAGACAGCTGATTATTACCAGTAGGTGGTTCATTGATAATTGAAAGCAAAATGCGACTAATATCGCAAAAAAGTGGGGTTTTAAATGCTCGTTATGTACTTTTCAAGGTGCAGTGGACGATTTGAAGCATTGAAAACCCTTCTCTAGAATGTAGATAATGTATGAAATAAGTTTCATTGTTATCAGTTCCCCGTTTCTTCGGAGAAGACGGCGTAAAATGCATCCAGGAGCGTCACAGAAACAGGCACAAATTGAGATAAGACTTGTTTCGGCTTCTCTAACGCACGGAACGTAAAAATAACTAAAAAATGAATAACTCTGAGCAATGTACAGACGAAACGCTAATTTTATTTATATATATGTAAAATGATATATTATATTTATTTAAACGCCGTTTTTGAACAATTTGCTAATTTTGAATCTTCCCCCTTTTCCCATGAACCCTTATATTCTTAGCTTACCGTACTTCTTGAAGATCCGCTCTAACGGGTGGCTAACCGCTTTGATTGCCTACGAGTTTCAATATTTACTCACAGTAACAGCATAATTGGGTCATAAATACGTGCGTGGCGTTGTGAATTACTGTTCTCAACTCACTCTGAATTGCTCTCAGCCTTTTCAAATCTCTCGCCATTTCTAATCAAAACTAATGTTCATACCTTTAAATTTTAAACTAGTTTCTACACCTTGGACAAACCTAAAACGTTTTTCAAATTTTCAGAGTTTATTTTATCTAGATTATTATGATATTTAGTAGGGGTTACACATATTTGATAAGGTGGAATTTATGATATACTAGCTGACCCGGCGAACTTCGTAACGCCTAACAGAAAATACATGTTAACTTTAAGATTGGCCATATTCTGAAGTCAAATAGCATTGCGGCTTCGTTATGAAAGCTTTAAATATTCAACAGCTGATTATTATAATAAACCTAATATGTATAAACATTGTAATTATTTTATTTGGCAAACATATAAACACGTGACTTTTAATCATACAGAAAATAAAAAAAATATAAATACAGTACATAATTCCCAAAAACCGTAAACTATTAACGTGGAAAATAATGCTGTTCATTTTGTACAGCACATATTTACTTCATAGTTTTACATTAATGAATGATTCAGATGGCATTGGATAGTAAAGCATATTGCTAACGGAGAGTAAAACAACAGCTGTAGCTTAAGAAGTCAAATGTTTTTATTGTAGAACATTTGTAAACAAACTTAGTCCTCATAAGGTTAACATTAGAAATTTAAAACGCTATAAAATGGAATCTAATTGAATTTATGGAAACTGAATATGCCTAAAGCATGACCGGAGCAGAGACGAATCCAAAAAATCAAAGATCATTAAAATCGGTCCAGCCGTTCTCGAGTTATAATGCGTGTAACTAACACGACTTTGTTTTATATATTAAGATTTGTTGAATGTCAATTAATTTGAAGTGTCAATCATCATTAATGTATCAAAATTCATGTTGCTAAAATAATTCGGAAAAATATTTAAGCACAAAATTAAAAAGATTTTTTATTCAAACTTATTCTACAAACATGAAATGAACCGCCTTCAATGATAACATATGTCGTAAACTACAGCTATAAAGTTGGAAAGTTGATATTTTTTAGAACAATAGTGTTACACATTACCTGATTTGTTTAAGTACTTAAATGGAATTTTCCTCTGCACATTCAAATGTTTATCACATAAAGTTTCAATATAAACTCATTTTAACGTTATTTTATTTAAATAAATTTTGTTTTACTGAATACTAAACAATACTAAGTTCTAAAAGATTTATGTATTCCCGCTGAAACTGAGGGAATGTCGTCTACCCGCGTCAAAACTGAATTGCATTTGTAAAGAAAATTCAATGTAAAATTCCCTGACCCATTATGATTTTACTCTTTTGTTTGTCGAAACCTATAATCTGTTGTGTAAACAAATCGAATATCACAAAGATAGACTAGAAACAAACAAGGAAAGAGAGAAACAACAAACGTATACTGAGACTGTTTTGATTCATGGCGTGCGTGTAAAACAACTCAGGTTGGGGAGATGTTAGTTTTTACAAGTCAATCAAAATAGCGGAAATAGATTTGTAAACTCATTCCGTTTGGAATTTGTACTGCTCCGAGCCAAGAATATTATCAGTTTTATTTCTTCATGATAATAAAATAATGTTTTTCTACTTAGAGGTACAATTTTATTTTAATCAATTGTAAGAAAAAGGGAAATTGTTTGCAGTAAATTTTTAAGATTCAAGTCAACAACGATTGATTTATTTCTGCGTAATTCCTATACGCTCTTTGAACTAAGAAGCCATTTTTCTTTTTATAACTATCTTGATTATTATTATTTAGATTTTTATTACGGATATTTTCCATCGGGCTTTTAAGTTTCACAATATTTTAACATTAAATGTAAACGATAAATCATAATCCGTACTAAGCCGGTATAAATCTGAAAACAAAAAAAACGGTAAAGCAGTCAAAAGCTGTATTGTTTTTAAATTTTGTCAGCTTTAAGCCGGCTTAAGTACTAGTCGTGTAATGTTTTAGAAAAGATTTAAGTTCTAGCTCACCTGAGGACGGGATCAGACTCCAGATCACGTGAAAATCTGAAACTTCACTGTCTTGAAACTTTGTTTTATTTTAAAATCTAACCTATTTCGCACAGGGAAGTAAATATAAATATTTGCTTAAAGTTATAGCTTAGAATCTCCCATTTTCATTGGCATAGCAATTAAACCTAATTCAATTCTAAATTTGGGAAAACATTATTTTGAAATGTCTTATCGTTTCAGTATTGTTATTAATTATGCCGCGACCCAAAATAACTAATCTTTCACAACGAAGTTAACGAATGTTAACATGTATTTGTGGGTTTAGCCAATCCAAAAAATCCTAAATCTATTTTATTTATTTTCTCCACCTTCTAGATTTTTATAGGTTAGCAACAATGTATTTTCAGAGACAAAACATGGAGGAATAACGAGAAAAATGCTATCGCACGATTGTTATATTGCATGGATCCCTTTCAATTTGTACAAATATCTTTTTTGTTTCCTTCAATTAGCTTGCTTTATTTGCCATAGTTATTTGACTATAAAACCGACACGAAAATAAATATACAAATATTTTCAAAACTGAAATAGACCGGAAACTGAACGTCAACCCGGAAACTCCCGTCAAGCATTGCGGCGTGCCGTGGTCTTGGCCAGGAAGTGAGAAGACACACCTGGTCCTCATGAAAATGATCTCAAAAACAATGTCGATGTATTTGCAACCATCACGTAGGAAAGAGAAAATTGTAACGTGTTTTTCTATAAATGTTCTATCCTGGTGTAAAACAATATATTATTACATTGGCATAGAGCTGGAAACCCAATGACTATGAATGTTTGGAGTAGCGCCCGAGATTAAAAAATCTAAAAAATCTTAGTCTTAAGGGTTGGGAGTGCCAAGCATTTAGAGGGCAAGACCTCTGGATCCAAGAATCTAGTGGAATATATCCCAAGAATATAGGAGTTAGGAACATCAGGGAGCCCCAAGAATGTAGGAGGTAAGACTCTGGCACCTAATAATCTTGGAGGTAAGCTCATGCGGGCTCACTTAAATGAATATTAGTAGTATTTATTAGATTAGACTACCATTTGAAATGGTGACCTACCAAGGTAGGTATTTTAAGCCAAGCGTGAATGAGAAATGAATGTAAGATTATTGTGGCGCGATCTTGTTGTCTTGTTACTGAGTGAGGCTGACATGTTCTTTAAACAGAACTGTTAATTAGTAGCCCAATAGTCAATGGCAGTTCTAAGGGACCTATAATTTAACATGGAGTCGGAAACCACTGACTTTGAAAATGGACTTTGCGGATTAACGTAGTATTCAATAATGTGGATGTTAATTCACACAAGAGAACACAACACCCACCGACTATCGCCCACAACTATCCACAATTATTTGTGACCTCCAAGTACCTGGATTATAGTACACACCGCGGTCATTGGGGTCTTATTAGAAAATTAACACGGAACCACCTGGGTATGGCTCTGACTAGGGGCACAACCTCCATGTTTGGTGATAGCACACTCTGTGAACATGGTGACCTTCTTCAGGCTTTGTGGAAAAAGATAGGCTAAAAGTACGCAACTCCTATAAAAATCTTCAAACTTCTAACTCACCTTAAAATTCATAATGTACTATCCGGAAGAAACATACTGTAAGGGTAAAGGGTAGAGGTCGTCAGTCAAGCATCTAAAGAGATTAAGGAAGCAACATGCCAAGAGTAACACACACTTGGAGGGTGTCTTGCGTCACAAGTGTATCCACTTAGACTGCTTTGTTTACAATAATAGCAGGATTATGGTGCCTACAATGAAGGTGGAAAAAGTAATTTTGTCTTCGAAATTTACTTCAACAGTTTAATCGTAAAATAATTCAATGTTATCTACAAGTAGTTGGCTACGTAAAAGTAGATAAAATGCTTAAGCTAAAATCATTAATGATAAGCTTTAAATTTGCTTTTATAGATGAAACAATTTAATTTTTTTTCCAAAGATGATCAGGTATTAACATACAAAATAACTAATTTGAATTAAAAAGAAACTAGACTATTCTACTTGTACTTGAATTGTTTAGAATATAAATATATTTATTAATTATGTATTGAATTAACAACTTGATATCACATTGTATTTCATTAATAAGTCAATTATACTGTGTTTAAGTCAATGATAATAGAATTTCTGTTGGGATCACTGAATAATTTATATTTTGGCTAGTACATTTAACTATTTTGAGCCTTCAATCTCGTGTAACTTGTATTGGAATCAGCGGCATACTCAGAAAATAATTATGGAGGGGGCTGACTAGGGAACATATTTTTTCCAAACAATATGTAACTGTTTAATTAATTGTCTAGCAAGTTAATAAAAATCTTTTTATTTCATCGGTCTTACAAAACAAAACTGAGACTTTTTTGGATCTTCGTCATCATGGATAATACAATGTTTGAGTCAACTGAAATTTACCTGTGGATATTGTGGATGAGATTAGCTAAGTCAAGTCATTTAGCCTACTCTCAGACATCGTGTTTCTTAGGTATGTCTTAATTCTGCAAAGAGTGGAAAACGAGCGCTCTACTGTGCTGGGTGATAAAGTCTTGTATAGTAGTTGATAAATTTTCAGTGATGAAATTCATGCGCAGGGTATTGATGTTTAAAAAGATTGTTTTATCATAAATCTTTATCAAATCAATTGCATTGACGTGTTCTTTCGTTGGGGAAAATCTTACCAAACTTCCATTTCGTCTTTTGTTGTAGTGAAATGTACCTCCTGCGAACCAGTATTTATTATGCGATGTATCCAATTTTGGGAACATAAAAAACAGTAATTTTTTTCTTGAAGAGGGGTCTACAGTCTCTTTACCCCCTCCCCCTGTACATGCGTGGTGCGCCCCTGATTGGAATGAAACAGTAGATTAAAAATGAGAGTAAAACTTTTAATAATATTTACTAACTAATTTTAAGTTTTCTAATCAGGAAGAATTTTAAGTTACAATCATTAGTACACATGTCAAAAATGTCTTTTACTCAAGAACCCTATTATTGTAAACACTATCAAACAATTTGTTAAAAGTAATTACATTTAAAATATAGTTTCTTCAGGAAATAAAAAATTTAAAATGGAAATAAAAGGTTTGTAAGCTTTTTTGTTGAAGTTTTTACTAAACTGACAGGCAAAAAGAGTGGTATTTCCTTTCTTTCCACTAACTAATACAATACTCTTAAAGTTGAGTAATTGAAAATTAAGGAGGCAATTTTAATTATCTTACATAAAATTTAAAAAAATACTTGCAGTTAGTATAAAAGAAAGTAAAATATTATGAAAATTCACCTGAATTAAATTCCTCCAAAGGAAGAAACAACAAAAAGCAACGACCTCAAGAGCTGTTCAGCCTATGTCCTTTAAGTATCACTTGACCCAATTCTGCAAAAGAATCATGTAAATCTGTCCCATCATCTACATTTTCCTTATCTAATGTTTTATTCATTAACTGCTAGAATAACTGGCATAAGGGGAAAATGTACATTTTAATTATACTGTATTACCTAGTGTGAATTTTTAATAAAACAAACAAAATTACTTGAAAAAAATTATAATTAATGTTGTTACTCACAATAGGTTATTTATTTCCATTGGATTTATGGAAGGGCTATATTGTATACCTTATTTTTGTTATCAAAAACAACATTTTAGTATGTCAGATGTTTATTATTTTAATCGATAAACAAAATTAGGGTTTTGTCTGTACATTACTTGAAATTATATTTTTGTTTTTTTTACATATTTTTTTATTCTGAATAGTCTATCTGAATTTCTGTAATGTTGAATAAGGTTTTTTTAAGGTTCTGTAAATACGAGAGCACCCATAATGATAAAACTTATTTTAATTAGTATACCTTTTACCTTTTGGAAAACGTTTTTGTTTAATTTAAACTAAACAAAACCTCGAGTTTTGTCTGTACATTGCTCAAAATTATTCATTTTTTAGTTATTTTTACTTTTCGTGCGTTAGAGAAGCCGAAACCGGTCTTATCTCAATTGTTAAAGTTTTCAATTAGGAATAATTATACCTGAATATTGTGGTTACGATATTGCCACTGCACAAAGATTAATCTATTAAAGTGATTTAACAGAAAGAAATAACTAGCTGTAAAATTAAAATTTAATATTACTTTCTTTAAATTAATTTATTTTTAAACTTTTTTTAACCCTTCCCGTTTTACAGTCTATCCGCTATAAGTTTTTGGGCTTAAGAGACGGTGGGCTGATTTGTTGAAAACTGAATGCAAAATGTAATTAATATTGCGTAAAAAATAGGTTTTTAAATGCTCGTCATATACTTTTAAAGGGGTGGCAGACAATTTAAGGCATTGAAAAACCTTCTCTGAAATGTAGACAATGCATGAAATAGAATTCATTGATTTCAGTTCTCCTGTTTTTTAGGAGAAGACGGCGTCAAATGCCTCTTGGAGCGTCACAAACAGACAAAAATTGAGATAAGACTTGTATCAGATTCTTTAACACACAAAACGTAAAAATAACTAAAAAATGAATAGCCCTGAGCAATGTACAGACAAAACTCTAATTTTATTTATGTAGACAAAATTCCACAAATATAGAGGGATGTCTTAGGTATCAAACCTGTGTAATCACAACCTCCAATCAGTTAGTGATAAGTTAAGGAAACACAATGGCCTCAGTTACAGTAGACATAATATATTTATTGATCTTAAGCAATTATTAAGAGCAATAGATCTCCCCCATCATACTATCAAATCACAAAGGATAAACTTGCAAATAAGTCAAGATGAAACAACAAATAAATACATAAATAATTCAATATAACATGCATTTGCTGTATATTTAAGTAAGTATAAAGTGGCCAGTTGATTTACAAGTCAATAGAATGTTTTCATTTACAGGACGTTTAAATATGTGGAAACAAATTCATTATTCATTTTCACCAAAACAGAAGTCAAAGACAACCATTTTTGGTGTAGACAAAAGTTATTAAAGGCCACTGATGGTAGTTAAATGGGTTTTCTACAGTTTTGAGAAAACAAAAGTATAAATAATAATTAGTTTTACAGTGAAAATGTGCCAAATCAGTGCCTTTCACTACACATATATGGACCCTCAACTGTCATCGCTAAGATGGAACCAATTATTTAATAAGGAGCTTAAATCAAATCTCGTCCTTGAGGTTCAACAGTATAATTTGCACTGTCATTTATTGATAGATAGGGCCAAGAGTTTGGATACAGACCAGTTAACGTTTACTGTAACTGCCCATGAAAAGTTCAATAGTGGTTGGAATAGTTTTAGTGAATTTCTTATGGAAAAGTGAGCTATAGTTGCCCAAGGTCCCGGGTTCAAATGATCACCAAGCTTTTCGCTATGTGATAATCAACCCACACTGAAACTTTAGTGCCTTGGGAGAAATCCGCCCCTTTCAGTAAAAAAAAAAAAAAATGGAAAAGTGAGCTACAGTTAAGCACGGAACTATGATAGAAGTTCGTAACTCAACCCTCTGAACACGTTTTGGAGGGCATTTTAAAAGTGTTTTATATATATATAGGTATTATTTTGTAAATGAATACCATAGTACCCTTGCATCATTTTATTTTATTTCACACAACATGTTTCGAGAATTATCCCATTTTCAAGTGTGTTCAAAATGTAACCTCTAAACATAATTACATACTAAATTTAATTTTGGTTTAAGAAACATGTGTTGATTTTTTCATGCAGTGTGATAGGAATGATATGTAGGTTATATTAATATTATAGTTTCTTCAATTCTTCAATTTTTTCAAATATGGCAGTTAAATCAAACAACAGAACAACCCAAAAATCAACATTTGCAGAACACATACTTAAAACACAACATGAATACAAAACATTTAAAGACAACATGAAAATTTTAAACATCTCCAAAAAGGGAGAAAAGATGAACGTTTTGGAAGAATTTGAAATATATTCACACCACAAACATGAACCAGAAAACATATTGAACATAATGCAATTAGATAAAATCAACCCCATATTTGAAAAAATTGAAGAATTGAAGAAACTATAATATTAATATACATATCATTCCTATCACACTGCATGAAAAAATCAACACATGTTTCTTAAACCAAAATTAAATTTAGTATGTAATTATGTTTAGAGGTTACATTTTGAACACACTTGAAAATGGGATAATTCTCGAAACATGTTGTGTGAAATAAAATAAAATGATGCAAGGGTACTATGGTATTCATTTACAAAATAATAATAATAGTAGCCCTAATAGTGAACATTCATAAAACAAAAAAAATATATAGGTATATATAAAAGCTCGTATATGTGTCAACACGATAACGGTCACAATTATTGTCCGATTATTATAAAATTTTATGAAGTTGTTCCTTTCTGTAATATCTTGGATGAGTTTGTTGGGCAACGCAATGCGACTACATCAACTACACTTTTGGGGTGTTTTTTTACCCCAAAAATGGGGGTTTCAAGTAATTTATTTATGTATAACTTTTGAAAATATCTAACTTTCCTTTTACCATTGGATTCAGCTCAAAAACAAACAATTTAGTAATTTGAATCATGACTCTAGGTCAATTGGTTATTGAGATACTATTTAAAATGTTCACAGTACATTGTACAATGTTAACCTTATGCATAAATAGCTAAAAATCAATAACTCACTTATTTACTTAAATATTCTTCCGAAATTTGGTATGCAAGTCTATCTAGTTCAGTTATATCTATACATCCATAAAACCCCCAAATTTAATTTTTCTTACAGCAGCAAACCTACTAATTCATTGTAATTCTTATGGAGAATAGATAAATTGGTAAAACTCACTTAGTTATTGACGCAATTTGATCAAATGTTGTATGTGTTTTTACTTAGTGAACAAGCAGATATCATCATAAAATAATGCCCCATAAAGTGGAAAATACAAACTTATGATTGTTTAAGGTGCAACAAATAAGTATTTTAGAGTAAAACTGTCTGATATTCTTATTCTAAAATATTTTCTCCCAAAATATGTTTCAGGAGTATGTCATGCATGGAAGTACTCTCCAACAGACAAGCCTGAGGGTGAGTAAACACGTAAAGTTTTTAGAGGAGTAAGGGGGATGTCCTGTGTTTACAATTTTTAACACCCCTAGGAGCTGTATTGTTACACCTTTTGTATTCGCTGTCAAGCCTCATTTCTTTGGATAAAGCTAGATTTAATAGTTTATACAAGAAGATGAGATAGGCTTTTGGATATTATTAATACAAGTTTGTCAACTTACAATGACATTGTAAATAAAATAACTATTTATCTAATATAATTTTTATTCAATTTATTACGAATGTATGTACATGATGAGTTTATATTTTTGTTAAAAATTATACTTCAGAATGAACTATGATTGTATGAATTATTTTCAATTCTGGGATTAGTAATTTTATTCAGGACGTTAGAATTATTTATTTCAACTTAAAATGTTGTTTAGAGTAAGGGAGTAATGGTTGATAAATATTTTTTCCACTTTTTCTGGTTGATTTACATTTTTGTTTTGCATCTGACCATACATACTGTGGAATATGATGTATTATGTATCACTTTTGCACTGTTTTATATAGGGAAGCATCTGTAGGGTATTATATACAATTAATACAGATACAAACACATTTTTTCATATATTGATATTGTGGAGTCAAAATTGTAATACAGTAGAACCTCTTTTATCCGACCTCCCGATATCCAACCTAGTGCCCAACCTTCTATCCGTCACTCATTCACTCCTGTTCTTGCTGAGCCTGTTGAAACAAGAAAGACTTATTCTACAATTACCTATAAATATTTTTCAGTTATCATCATTCATTGATATTTAAATTAACATGTTAGAGGTACAATAAAGCTTTATTACAATATTATTAAGCTGTTTTTGTACCTTGGAAATACATTTTACTTGCTCCTTCCGATATCTGCCTTATGGCCGTTTCGAAAATGGCCCACTCCTGTCATGGACGGATATGGGTGGTTCTACTCTAGCTTATTCGTAGTCAGTTGAAATTTTGAACATTAAAACCCCCGTTTGCTTGATGAATAAAGTCATAAAGTTGACAAATATGAAGTTACCTCGATGAACGACTTGTAAATTTGTTCTGTTGTAAGATTTATTTTTTTGAAATTGCTGCCTCTGGCATAATCAGGACAACATACTTAAACTTTGAGTCCAAAATAGTCTAAAAACATTAGTCATTGTATCACTGAAAACTTACTCTGTCTCCATAAGAAAGAATTCTTATTTGAGTCCAATTACTTATTAGTAAAGATTTAAAAAAAGTTATGATTTGTTTTGCATTGATATATTTTTTATGTTTTTATGGCAGGATGGCCTGGACTGTGCATTGATGGGAAGCGACAGTCGCCAATAGACCTGGTCTCGGAAACGGCTGAACGTTTTGTAGTTGAGCCGATTCAGTTCTTTAACTTCAAAAGTCTGAACGGATCACTAGAAAACAATGGTCACTCCAGTGAGTTTATAAGTTACAAGTTATAAGATTTTTTATAATTTTCTTAAAGTTACTATTGCGATAAATTAAAATGATCGAAATATTCTAAATGTTTTTGTGAACAATTAAGTATTTATGGAGGAAATTTTGCAATATAACTTGATAACTAAAAGTTTTTGAGATAATATGTTCTATTTTGGCAACAAGAGATGTCACTTACCAGCTGAGAGAAATGTCACTCAGCTGATTTGTTAAAGGTGGAAAAAGAAAAATTAAATTACGTTACATTACGACATAGCGACCTATCCAGGAATTTAAGCCAAGTTATGAAAGTAAGATGATTGTGGCACTATCTTATAGTCTTGTTACTTAGACTGAAATTTTCCTTAGTCAAGACTGATAATAAATAGTCCAACAGCCAATGGCATAAGGGATCTACAGTTTAACATAGGACCCAAACCACGATTTTACCTCTGAATTACAAACTGGCACTGTATTATCTTTAGATAAATACACAGAGTCCAGACTTCGTCTCAAGAGACATTTCTACCATGTAAGAGCTAAAATTTAAATGTTAGCTTATAAACTAATCAAAGCAATTATTTTTTCTCTATTTTATACTTGGTAAAAATAAATATTTGTTCTTTATTTATGTTGAGTACCCATTGGGCTTGAAAATGCTTTTAAACTTTCAGAAGGAATCTATGACTGTCACGCCATATAACAAGGACAAATTTGTATGAGAAAATTTAGAATTAAAGATGAGCTAAGTTTAAAAGTTTCTAGCTAGACTACCACATCCGGTGATTCGGTCTGTTTATCGTATGAAAGTGTTTCTTTTATACAGTCAATAAGGTTGATAACATAATGTGTCAATTATTAAGAGCATAATGTTTAGGGAACACTAATGAAGATAGCACTTTAAGCAAGTTTCTAACGAAGAATGGGGTAAACAGTGTGCAGTTGTCAATGGAAATATGATAATAAGCAGATGTTTGTTATAAGCCAAAGGTGACAATACTGGGAAGGAGCCAGAATCGTCTGTTCAACAGCGGTTATTTCGGTGACAGTGAAGTTATATTTACACCTTGGCCTGAAGAAAATTGCACCTAGTCATAGGCTGAGGCTATAGGTTTTATGCAATGATGGATGCAATCTGTGGATCATTATGGAATTTATTATGAAGGCAGTAACTTTTAATAACTTTTAAGATTATACATATCGAAAAAATGACATCTTGAAGCAATATGTTTAAACAACCAAGTTAATACTGTACTCAATTTGGTATTGATCGTAATGTCAATCGCATTTTTTGTTTTTACCCAAACACGTTTTTTAAAGTCCATATTTTTATTGGTAATATTAATTACTAAGCTATTGTATTGAACTTTTATTATAAAATAATAAGAACAGCAGTTTAGATGAACAGAAAACAATCCCTTTAGACATATCAATGATCTAACCTATTTCCCACAGGGAAGTAAATACAAACATTTTTAGTTGTAAAACCAGTTAAATAAATGAGTACAATCACATGTTTTTATGTTTGTCCACAGTTGCCATCCACTTTGACGAGGATCACTGTGACTCGGGGGTGACCGGGGGCATGTTGCGGGGAATATACATACTGCATGAGATGCACTTCCACTGGGACTCTGAACACACAGTTAATGGAAATAGGTAACAATCCTAAAATACAAGGGCTATCCAGAAAGTCAATTGCGTTTTCATCTGTGTCCGCAACCGGGTGGAACTAGCGCGGCCATCTTGATTTCAAGGCGTTACACAAATCAGTCGCCATCTAACCGTAATTGTGCTAATCAGAGGTTTGAACTATACTCTACTGAGTAACTGTGGCAGTTTGAAATTTCTACAATGTTGTGAATCAATAGTTCATTTATTATCAACTGATCACATGTTTTTGTATATTGTAATGTTTTTGTTTTTATTATTTCCTGACCTGTTTTATAAGGTACCAGCTTTGCTGGGTGGGGGCTCTACCCCTCAGCTGCCGTGGTTGTTGTTGGCAGTCTTTAGTAATTAGAATACCTTTTAATGTAGTCACCACATCTATACAAAAATTGTGTTGGAGTGATGGTTAAGTTATAATGTACTATATGTCCCAGTGTCTCGCTTAGTAGATCTTAAAAGTTAGAAGGAAACATTTCCTATTGTTTTTACCCTAGGATCACCCATTTGGGCGCTAGAGCTAAAAATCTATTTGGTACCAGGAAAATCGAAATAAAAGGTGAAAACAGAAAAATAGTAAATAAGCGCAAATAATTAAAGTTTTAAGAGGTAAGGTTTATGTTCCAATAGATCTTTTTGTTTTCTTGTAAATTATTCCGTTAGGTGAGCAGAGCCCGAAAAGTTCTACTTTATCACCATTGAAACATTTCGCTGTAATACAAAACGCCCATATTTTATCTGGACAATAAAAACCAGAACTCAAAAACATACTGTAAAACTCTAAGCTTTTTCAGATATAGACTGATATTTTAATTTTTAATTGTTGAATATTAAGTTTTTTGTGAGTTAATAGCGATGTAGGGAATGTGCGTGTGAAATTTCTGACCATTATAAACTAAAATAACACTAGTAGTTTGTGCAATGTGTGTTGTGGACCGGCATATTTCAGGAACTACTGTGCTTTCAAAGATTATCAACTCTTCCACCGCATACTCAAATCTATCATTTTTGTGGAGTATGTTTTGAGGGAGTTTCAGGACTGAACAAAAGCACAGTTTCCTTAACTTTAGCTATTCAAAAACAATTTTGTAAAGCACTGATCTCTACATATCAGCAAATTTGTTTGAGAGACCTGTTATTGAGAAGTATTTGCTCTTACGAATCCTCCCTTCACCCAAAGCCACTGTATCGCGTATCGTCTGCAATCAAAGAAGGGCTACCAGAGCGGTCGTCATCATGGATGTTGTCACGGCCACCTTTGAATTCTCCCACCCTGCTGTCACTATTAAAAGTATCGCTGTACTATTTCTAAATCTTTCGATGAATTTCTGCAGCAGACAGGTTCCTTGTTGACAAAAACTGTATCACTGACCAAACCTCACACATGGCTGGCGAGTTGATAATCTTTAACATTTTGAAAGCACATCACAGAACCGTAAAGGTTAGCTACATAGCTGAAACTAAGCACAGTTGTTCCCTAAGTATGCTGGTGCACGACTCACAGATTCACTGTGGTATATTACGAACTACTACTGTCTAAAACAAAACAGAACTTAATTCCCGACCGAACCTTGTAGTTAAATGGATCTCATTTGTCAATAAGAATCCTAAATGACTGTCTGATTCACCCTGTACGATGATGTGAAGATGTGATTTGAAAAATACTCCTTACTTAAATAAAAGGGAAAGGGGATAGTATACAGAGAACAAGGGGACTTTCTCTACTCCTCTCAAAGACTAGACTCTGGACTAGTTTGGCTATCAAATTTTAGCCATCCAGTTTTGGTTGCAAATGGACAGTGTTTGT
Organism: Nephotettix cincticeps; assembly: GCA_023375725.1. Taxonomy (NCBI): domain Eukaryota; kingdom Metazoa; phylum Arthropoda; class Insecta; order Hemiptera; family Cicadellidae; genus Nephotettix; species Nephotettix cincticeps. Next base: position 6,089,014 of record CM041785.1, read on the forward strand.
AGTGAAACATCTCATGTTAACTTATACAAGACCAGATAGATTATACCCGAGTGTTAATTATTTTTTAGATTGAAGGACCGCAAGAATCCCACAAGAGGTTCCAATTATTTTTTATTAACAATAAAACTATTGTTTCAAAGGTTTCCACTGGAACTGCACCTTGTTCATTACAACAATAAATACTCTAGTTTCCAAGAGGCCATCCACCACCACCCACTAGATGCTCTGGCTGTGGTCGGGGTTTTGTTTGAGGTTTGTTTATTTTTATTTAGCAGAATAAGATAAAATTGTAGTCTTTAAATAGTAAGTCAAACACAACGACAATCAACTAAAACAAAATGTAATTTTCTTTGCAGGATAATCACTGCAACTTTCAAAAGTTTTCTACCTTTAAGTTCATAGATGATGAAGCAATTTTCATAAAAAAATAAAGATTTTGAAGTATCATATTCTTAATCACCTTTTCGTAGTAAATGTTAATTGCAATTAGGATTGTTGTGTTACTGAGTGTTGGGTGTTACTGTTACCTTATGTCTTGTGATTCTCAGGCAGTAGTTGCACTGGTTTGGACCGTTCCCCATCAAAATATTAAAAAATGCTGAAAGGCGTAGAAAGACACAAAACAAAACACTAATGCTATGTCTTTCGACAAGTCATTTCATCATCTCTAGGCTACAAAAACTACTATTGACCATTTAATCACGACCTCTAACTACCTTATCAAGTTGCAGTAATTTTTCAAACAATATGTTCTGTTGCTGAACACTTTTGTCTTTTAATGAAAAAATGTATCATCGGGGTGGGTTTTATTTGCTTTATAGCTTTGATTAATTTTTGTAGCCTGAAGATGACGAAATGACTCATCGAAATGTGTAGCACTAGTGTAACTACTGCAAGAGAGTCATAATGTAAATAACTTATTAAAAATAAATGTTAACATAATTCATTCATTTAATTATAGGAATCAGAGAACAGAACCGATGCGTTGGACCCGTTCTTGGACGTGGTGAAGGGGATTTCAGGCAGGACAGGCCTGAAGGACCGGCTACCTCCTCATTTTAATCCAATTGATTTCCTCCCAGAGGACAGAAGCAGCTTCTACAGATATTCAGGGTCGCTAACCACACCTCCTTGTGCAGAAATTGTTACTTGGACAGTTATGGAAACTAAAATGCCTATATCTTCAGAGCAGGTAAGATCTGAATACGCCATTTGATTCAAAAATTTGTATGGAGTATGACCTTGATCATTTTGATTTTTGTTGTAACAGTCATAGCTGAATTGGTTGAGTGGTCACTTACCAGGGTTTCATTTCTGGATATGAAAATGAAATTTGTAACCAAAACAAATCTATTTTTATCAACAGAACAATGTTATATATTTACCGTGTGAAGAGCCTTTAGTTCTTGGTATAGTCTGATTTCCTTAATACGTATTTCGCTTCGGGTGTGGCATCTTCAGCAGGTGGTTAAAGGCATTGTCAGTATTTACATATATATACACAAAAATAAATATTTACAATGTTCATCACCTGGATTTTTGTGGTGTTGCCAATTTGTTTGGGTTATTGCAGGGTTGCCAGATCGTTTCTATTTCATTCATGATTTGGAAAATGATGGAGTTATTGAAATCCTCCTTTTTGATGAGCAAGCTATCTTTGCCAAATTGATTGATTTGTTTGTAGGCTTGGTAGCCTTGATCAATAACTCCATCATTTGTCAATCATAAATGAAATAGAAAGAAAACAACAATCTGGCAACACTGCAATAACCCAAACAAATTGGCAACAAAAAATTGGCACAAAAATCCATGTGATGAACAGTGAACAGTGTAAACATTTATTTTGGTTTAGCTTAATATATGTAAATGCAAGTCATTAGTTCCTGAAACTGGGTAAAATAAACTTCAGAAAAATGTTATCTAAATTGGATCACTGGTGTTGGATATGACACTCTACCAATTCCTTAAAAAACACACAGCCAAAGACATAATTTTGAAAACCATTTTTTTGGGGATGAGGTTACCCCAAAATAAATAGGTATAACCACTAACAAATTCAATAAAATGGAAATTCCAAAATCCTACCAATAGTTACAACTACGTTTTCCTATAAGCAATAAAATGTTTTTCATTATCTGCATCTGGAGAAGTATTTGTTGTTCAAAAAAGGAATTATTCAATCACAATGTTCCTAAATATATTAAAATCTTTCATTTTCCAGATGGAGATATTTAAACTAGTAGACATCCCAGGGCCTGATAGTGATTCGTTGGATTTCAACTACCGCAGACTACAAGATCACAACAACCGTGATGTTTACCTGCTGTCAGACAACGGAGCTGATTCACTCACTTGTACACTGGGTCTCATAACAATCTCTTTGCTGACTGCATGGTTAAGATAAAGTGTTATGATGCTGGATCTCTTGAGATTCAGATACTACAGTAGGTACAGTACTGAAATATTTTGAAACATCAAGAGTCCCCTGAATTCCCTTTAGAATTTCAAAGTTAAGAACTATTTGGTGGTGAAAAAAGAATGAAAAGGTTGTACGAAGATTGTGGGCCAAGGAACGCTGGGGTACGATTAAGTCTGTAAGATCGGTCAACAGTTTAAAAATATGCCTTAAGGAGGTACAAACATTACTTTGTGGTATCAAATATAATAGTACTATGCACGATTACAATATTGTAACATAAAAATACAATTTTATATTTATATTGCCAACCCCTACAATCAACTAAAACATTGCCAAAATCCATGAACCAATAAATCTTACCATGAAAAGAAAAACAGATACTCAGGAACTTTTAAAGAATTATCAATATAAAATAATTATATTTCTGTAAATGTTACTTAATAGTTGATTATAATCTATAAAAATTCATATAAACTTCAGTGCCTTAACTGATTTTACTACATGTTTTAATTGATTGTAGAAATGGCAAAGAAGGGAAATGAGCTTTCAGTGTTTTATCTTCTGGTTGGTGAGTCGATTCTGTACTTCTCTCAAACCTAACAATATTAAGCTCAGCCAACAGTTTGTGAGGGCCTCATGTTTACTCATTTGGATTCAAGGCTTCCTCATGTCGATTCTTGCGTTGCACGTATGAAAGTGTAACCACAAACCTACTGGTTGGTAAAGTTGCTCCGACTTCAGCAGCTTGAGGGATTGCATCCCTTTTCTTAACAACTGAATTCCCATTTTGATTGGGCTACCAAACCTTTCTCAGATACATTATGTTAGCTACCCAAACAACACACATCCGTTGCTAACCAAATAAAATGTTTGTCACTTTTTTAAATGTGTCACTAAAAAATTTATGGTGATAATTACGCTTATGTTTTATTTTACAATTGTAATTGGTTCTCAAAAGGCTCAACAATTAAATTGTGAATAAAATGTTTTCTCTTCACATTTGGCGATATTTTAAGGATGTAGTACCATTCCAGGAGTGACCAGTCATTTTCAGTTATAGCAGTATTATCCAACCCACAGAGCTGTAGTATCCTCAATTTTAGCCAACCATTGCAATTAAATAACTTGCAATCTAAGTTCTAACAGATAGTTGATTGTGGATAAATTGTCACATGTAATTTATTGAGCATTACTGACGATATCAGACACATGTTTATGATTTTTTATTGTTGAAAATGATATTTTCAACGAGAAAACTGGTCAAGATTAAATTTCAGATAACTTGTAGGTTGAATACTACTGCTTTAGAGAAAATATAGTTGAAAAGTTACCATTTTGATTGTTTCATTGTTGTTATGTATAAATTTTCTTGTGATCTTTATGGTTAATTTTAATTTAGGTTTAGACTATACTCAATTCGATGTGATCAAATATTGTACATACAGTAGTATAAATAAAGTACAATTTTAACTTAGAAGTGCCAAAAACTTGTCTTTAGTTTTAAAAATGTTTATCTAGAATTCCAATATGAATAATGTAAACTTCTCTATTTTAAATTACTTCTCAGTTTTTTTATAGATTTATCACAAAACAATTACATTACTTTTGGGTTTCTTAAAGAATCTTGCAAACAATTTCACTAGTAATACCTAACCAATATGAATTTTTTATCAACATCCTTGTTTCTCTTTTCATGTTCTACCAAAGATCTATATGACTGTATGCCAAAGTATATGAAAAAACAGAGGTATTTTTTATAATTCGAATGTACCTATACCATAACTAATAAAGAAACTTTCTTATCAATAGCTAGTTAAGTATACTATAACGTAAGAAACAACTGTCCACAAAAATTTAATTCTCATACATGTTTTAATATTCTCAAATAATAATACCATGTCTAGTCATAAAACAGTTCATCTTCTGATGAGTCTAGTCTAATTTTTCTTCTTTGTGATAAAGAAATTGTTAAATAAATCACTTTTAGTCAATTATGTACCTTTTTAATGAAACCCACCATTTCACTGTGCATTATATTAATTCATTTGATCCTGGCAAATGAATCTGCTGGTCTTCAACAGTAATAAATCTGCAGGTCAGCAAACACATCACCCTCATTCTTCACTCTTTTTCATCTCAAAATATCCACTGGTTGGGTCAGTGTCTCACAACCTCAACTATTAAGAATAGCTACTAATGCAAAATTTGCCCCATTCAAAAAGTATCTCCCACATAGAGAGAGATTAAATTCACGTCTAACCCCAAAGTTTTATGTTGAGCGCATCATAGTGATATAAAAATAGTCAAGCTCTTCATTTATTTAATACGAGGGCTGTTTTTCTTTCAACCTCTGATCATCCATCTAACAAGTAAGAGATAGAGAGGGGCCGGATCTGCAAATCATGCGATTGCGCAGCTCCCCCACCACAACCTCTGTTTTCAGCCAAGGTCAGTACGCTCCATGCTCCTGCTAAATGTGAGCTACGAAGTGTAATCTGTTTTTGTGCAAGCAGAGGGATGTAATACTGTGAAAATCCATCACATTGTGAGCAACGTGTATGGTAACATCGTTATGAGTGACGGGTGTTCGGAAATGGTGACAAAAATTTTGAAAAAGGACAAACAGGCGTCTATAATAAAAGTGGACAAGATCCCAAGTATGTCGCCACTTCAGGCCTCGTTGAGCGTGTTGATCAGGCGGTGAGACCAACATAACCATGGTTTACAATTAGCGTACAATCTGATGACTTTCGAGACATTTCTGGAAATGTCTGGGTTGGTCATTTTTCAACGTCTGCTTTGTACGATTGTGACTCAAGACCTAGGCTATCACACAAGACAAACACAGAAGAATGTTGTTGTCTGGCATTGTTTTGATTCATGACAACATGACAACGCCTGACCATACAGTGCCAACCTGACAGCCTCCTCAAAAAATTTAAATGGAAAGTTACTAGACCTAGCACCAAGTGACTATCACCTGTTCCAAGAACTGAAGTCATGGTTAGGTGGTCAGCACTTCACTACTAATAGAGAACTTCAGGACGTCAAGACTTGTAGAAAAATAATTCAAGACTTTACCGTACTTTTGGTACTAAAACTATTATTTCCTATGCATTTTTTTATTTACAGCCAATCGGAAATTGAAAAAAATTCCTCGTATTTTGTAAATTAATTTCAGTTTTGTGTAAGCATAAATGCAACCTTTCTCCGCTTTTCTGCTATTTTAAATCGGCAAAACACCCCCTTACCAGATAACAAATCCACTAATACCCCCGTCGCAGCAGGCCTACGTACTCAGCAAATTTCCAAATCAATAATATGGCAATAATAGAACAAGTATGTGAAAAGATTGATCAAATACCTGGTGATAAATTAAGAGTATTTTCCTATTCTCCGTGAAATTAACATGGGAAAGAGTATGCAGGCTTGCTGCTTTGAGGAACAGTAAAAGTAGGCATTTTTACCATAAACTATTTTTATTCTGACCATATACCAAGTTTTATCATTATCTGGACATAAATAAAGGAGTTTGCCTATTCTCCATAAGATTAATTTGGGAAAGAGTATGCAGGTTTGCTGCTGTGGGAAACACATGAATTATGACTTTTTGGCGTTTTTTAAACGTATGGATCCCAACCACATGAAGCTAAATACAAAGTTTTATCCAAAATTGCTGATTAATAAGGGAAATATTAATTTTTCCTTATCTATAATATTATAAAGAAGAGGTGGTTTCTGTATGTTTGTTTGTGGGTTTGTTGTGGCAAGTAAATGCGAAAAATACTGAATCGGTTTGAAATTTTACACAAAGGTAGATCTTAAACTCATGCAACACATAGGCATACTCATTTTCTTAAAATCCTCTCGGGCTACGCCCTGTGAACGTCCTAAGTCCTAAGTAATATTTACATTTTTAGAGAATGAAAACATAAAATTACTTGAATGTCAACAGCTGTGAACGCTAAATTTTGACAGTTCGGGAAGAAGAAGAAGAAAGAGCTGCCGTGACCGTCCTAGGTTTCAATGTTTACATTTTCTAATGACAACATCCGTTTGCACTATATTTTGACAGTTCGGGAAGAAGAAGAAATAAAGTTGATTTTCAGATAAACTGCTGGATCGAAATTAGTGAATTATTTGAAATAGTGGAATGGAAGATTTAAAGTTTTTTCCGACGACTGTCTCTATTACATTAATCCTTATTCTCTCCCAATATTTTACAGATGTTACTTTGAAATGTTGTAGACATTCGTGTTTTGTCATTTTGTAAACAATGAAGAATTAATTAACAATAACTTCAATGTATCAGTAGAGCCTACACCTTTCAGCCTTTTTAACCCGTGCGAAGAACGGGTACTTTGGCTAGTCCTTCATAAGATTAGCATTGGAGCCCCTACATACAATGTCCTGTGTTTAGATTTTTTAATATCTTGGTAATAATTTTAATAATCTTGGTATAAAATACCTGTTCCGATTGAGCGATATGTCTGGATTATGAACTCGTCCGAGCAAATGTAGGAATGTAGGAAACGTTTCTACCAAATTTGCTCTCAATTGGACCATTTTACGAGAGTTATCGTGTTCACAGATACATATATATATATATATATATAAATTTTAAGGACTATTGTACTTGTTCTATGGGCACCTAAATACAAAAAATAACATGGTCCCGGATTAAGTTAAGGTACCATGAGGCCTACGGTAATAGCTTATTCCCTATGGGAAATTCGCTTAAAACTAAATCGAGAGATAAAACAGACATCAAGCCAGTGGCGTAGATACAGTTTTTTCATGGGGGGGGATATATATATATATATGTGTGTGTGTATGTATATATATATATATATATATGTGTATATATATACACATATATGTGTGTATATATATATATATATATGCTGCATACAGTATACTTTTAAATGCTGTTTGGTCGGCAATCTAGCCTAGCGATGTTGCGAGTTCCACGAATCATCATTACGTGCGCAGCTAAAACGAAAATTCTGTTATATTCTCTTTCATGCTCATTCATATAAATTTATGTGTGTGTGTGTATTATCATTGCTTGTAGTTTATATTTTATTCTCTTAACATTATATTAAATTGAGATGATTAATCAAGACTTGAGGACTAATTAATTAATAACGGATTTGACCATAAATATTACTGCAAATAAATACAAAATGGCAATATATATTTTACTACTTACAAGTTTTTTTATACCTATAATAAAATCTTGCGTGATTTTCTTGCCAATTTGTCAATCACTTCACTTGCACTGAGCGGTATGTTTTTATGCACTGCCAGGGACGCAAGGCCATTAAGCCTACATTGACTTGTACTATTTCTCAAGTAAGTTTTGATCCGTTTCAATGACGAAAACATCCTTTCTGGCGTCGCAGTGGAAACTGGAAGTGTACACAGTATTTTTAGGAGTTTGTATATGTTGGGAAAAACTTCCTTATCACATTTTAACAATGCCTGTATGCCACATTTAAATGTTAAATGTTCTCTGCGAACACGACTTTTCCAAAGCCTTAATTCTTGGTAGGAGTTACTCTCTACAAAGGGGGCGTAAAAGTTGGCCAATCCTTCGTACTGCTGTCTTTCGGAATCGTTTGTTTCAAATAAACACATAAAATTGCTAAAAACCTCTTCATGGTTTGTAAATCGTTCTTTAAGTTGGTTTATAAAATAATCGACATAAGGAATAAAAATGCATACTCTATAATAGTCTTCAATAGAGCTAGTCACAATGTTAATTCTATTTCGCTGTATTGTTGCTATCCTTTTTAACGCCTCTTCAACTCCAAAAGAACTTGCCAACGATTTACCGCTACTGTAAATTTTGTTAAACTGAACTTCATCTCGCTCTCTGATTTGACTCAATTCTTCAATTGCGCATTCAGCGCTTAACACACACTCCTTCAGATCCAGAGTTTGTTTTTGGTAAAGTTTGCTTAGTGGCAGTCCATATCCAAATATTTCATTAATAACTGATAAGGCTATAAAAAACTCAAAATCCATAGAATTTAGCAAAAGTTTTGCATCAGACGCTGTCGAATCCTGCCAGGTGCATATTGATTCTAATGCTTCGTGGACATGGGGAAGTAGTTCTATGAAGTCATTTATGGCATCATATTTTGAAATCCACCTGGTAGCACTTAGTCTCTTCAAAGAACGGGCATGGGGGGTTTCACTGCTGCTTTCAATGGCATTCACTAGAACTGATTTTCTTTTAGGAGTGTTAAAAAAAGTATACATTTTTTCAACAGTTCCAAGGCAATTTCTCACAGCTTGTACCTCACTGGCTTGGGTGATAGCCAAGTTAAGTGAGTGTGCAGCGCAATGTACATATAGTGCTTTTGGGTACATTTCTCTGACTGCAGCTTGCACTCCATAAAATTTTCCAGCCATATTCCCAGCACCATCATACCCCTGGCCTATCATATATTCACAATCTACGCCACAAGATGTTAAACCTTTTATTATTGTATCGGCTAAATTTCGTCCTTTTAGAGTCTGCCTCAAAAAACTGCAAAAAAATCCTCCTTAACTTCACAATTTTGGTTTATGTACCTAACACAAATTGCGACCTGTTCTGTGGTAGAAATGTCTGTTGTCTCATCAGACAAAACAGTAAAACACTTAGCATCATTAATTTGCTTCACCACTTTATTCAAAATTATTTCATTGCAACATTCTATTATTTCATTTTGAATGGATGGACTGGTATATTTATTTCGTTCGCCTGGTCCTTCAAGCATAGTTTGCAATTCTGTGTCACCCGCTGCCCTATATTTTAATATTGCTCTAAAATTACCTTCATTAATGCCAGCAAACTGCTGTTCTTCATTGAGCAATATATGTCCGCTATCCCTATGACCACGCAAGGCTATTTCTTGGCGACCACATAAAATGACCGCTTCAACTATAGGTTGCAATTTTTTTCGATTTTCTTTAATCTTTTTCTCCCGATCTCTATCGATTTTATCCACTATAGATTCGCCAAAATTACTAGATAGTATTTTTTTTAAATCAAGAGATTTGCATAAGCTATTACGGTGATATTCACTATTATCATGTTTGTTAAAACACTCTATTGCCTTTTTCCAATTGTCAAATTTATTTTTCACTAACTGACCTAGTGTCTGGCTTCCTACACCACCCGTATTGGCGAAAACTACACAATATTTACAATATGCTCCTTCATCATTTTCTGAATTAACAAGCCACTCATATTTGTCAAGCCACTGCTGCTGGAACCTTAGTTTATTTTTTTTATCCTTATATTTCTCAATCAAGGGAAACTTATAATTTTTCGGCGGTACCCATGAATCATTAAGTACTTTTAATTTATCATCATCACTTAATTTTTTACTTACAAAGTTAGATATATCATTAATATGTCCCTTACTTTGAAGTGGAGGAGATGATGGTAGGATTTCAGATGTTGAAGTTGAAGCTGTTGGTGTTTCACTATTGACAAACTCTAAACACGCTTTTTTCCTATCATGATCAACACTAAAATCACCTGGTGTTTTCCCAACACAGACACCGTCACTTAATACTAAATCACTTTCACGTTTCCTTTTAGGTACGAAAAATCCAGTTAATTTACATTGTTTTTTAGTGGCCATGTTATTTAAAACAAACAAAAGGAAAATACATGAAACATAACACGCATACCGAGCACAAAAATTAATGAGTAAGGGAAATAAATGGACTACACGTGTGATGTCGCCAACGTAAAGGTTCCGACTGTTTTGGTTTGGTGTTAGATTTTTCGGCAGAGGGAGGTTGTTGGCGGGAGGGATGAGCGGGGAAGCAGTGACCTTGTAGTTGTAGACTATAGCCCAACAACTTAGAAAAGATCCTGCGCAGAAACACTTTATTTCAACCGATCGCGCAGGCAGCGGGAGGGGAGGGCACGGCAGCGGTAGTGGGGATCAGTCGCCGCCTCGCCATCACATAGTGCGTTTACTGCGTGTCTGCGTAATACCTTTGACTATACATATTAATAGACGTGCCATTCTTATGAGCAAGCTGTAGTGGCTTGAGTTGTTCTAGAATCGGCTTGGGGAGATAGTGCGTTGTCCCACGTACAGGTGCGCTGCCGTCTGCTACCCCCCTCCCCCCCTCAGCCAACCTCCAACCAATCATAAGAGCGAGAGAGGGATGTGCGCCGTGCGCGCGCACTCCTGAGGGCGGGGCCAAGTGAGCTTAGTCAAAGGTAATACTCTTGCCGTTCGAGGAATCGGCGCCGGTACCTGCACCCCTACCCTAGACAGTCTTGACAATGGCTGTGACATGCACCCGTTTAGGCGGATCTCTAAATTATAATACTGTTTACTGCAACAGTGCAACGTGCAACATAAAATAGCATCAACACACCCTTTTTTGTATTATTTACTATTGGTAAGTGGTATTGCTGTATACATTTGCTTTCAAATTATTAGTAAACTTGAGTGTTATGGGGGGGGATATATCCCCCCCCCGTATCTACGCCACTGCATCAAGCGGTCAGCAATCACTCTCGGAAGCAATTGGATCGGATGTTATGAGTGGTGAAAATGAAGCAGAGGTGTCAGGTGGTATTGGTATGGTAATGGTATTGGGCATTAGATCACTCACCAGTTTAAAGTATAAATTTTGGGAAGGCAGGCAAGCGTTTGGTAGTACTCAAAAACTTCATTCTACATATTTTCTTGCTAATTGTAGTGTGTGCTGGTCATATGAACTATCCGCACACGGATAATCGAGAGTTTGGAACATAACAAGAGAGAGACCAAGCAAAGAAATTAAAATAAAACCCAAACATGGAAATAACAATTATTTATTGTACTTTGAACATAACATGGAAAATGAATAATAATAAATGAAACAATGAGTAATTTACCACACAAATCTTACTTATGCAAGCCTTAAGGCATGATTCCTCCAGCAATGTACTTGCCTTTCTTGGTTATTCCAACAAACAGGCAGAAGAATGTCAACATTAAAAAAAAATAAATATGGAAATTTTCCAAACATTTTATTAAATTTCAACTTGGTGACACAGGTAAATATGATAGTTTTTTTGAAACCCTTGAAAAATATGAGAAAATTGGAGGAATATTATTCCATGGATAAGTCATTGGGTTTGTTGGGTATGAATTTTACGTTCTTACTCTATTCCTCCTTAAACTCTGTGGTTATTTGCCAACTGTGACATTATTTTGCATGCGTTTTCGGACACCATTCATTTGTCTTGTCAAACTCAAGATCACAAGTACCAATAATTTTTATCAAACTTAAATTTAAATTGTTAATTTACATGTGATCAAAAGTAACTAATAATCAAACACACATGAATTAGTGTTAACAATTAGTTGAATATTCAATTAAATATTTTTTCAAATGAGTCAGAAACACAATATAATTAATTCATACATCAAATCATTAATGAATAAATGGGTAATGAAATATTCTAGACTGTTAATAACCCAACGTTTGAATCGACTTCAAAGTTTAATCCAGTAAGCCTGTGTTTGACTTTAGTGAACCTTGTTAACAGACTATAGTTTACACAAACATTGAACGTAAAGGTACAAAATTACAAAAAAGAAAAGAAAATTATTGCTCCAACTAAAAAACTTAAAATTATACATAGTAACGCTTTCTATTCAGCATATATACTACTTTATACTGTAATAATTGCAAAAATTGGCAATGTCAGTATATTTAAGGTAGTTAAAAAATAACCAATCCGAATTTATCATGGCAAAACTTCTATAACTGCTTTACTTTTGTCAAAAGTATTTGGAAGAGCATTTTGGTTTGAAGTACAGTACTAACCAACTACTTTCGGTCAAACAATACTGGTGGAGTAGCTGAATTATTAACTGGACTACAGTAGAACTCCAATTATCCGAATTAATGGAGACCGGGACCCATTCGGATAATCAAATATTCGGATAATCGGAGTTTTTTTTTTAAATTGCCATTAGAGAGAAAAAAAGCTACGTTTTGATATTGCACTATTATTTTCTTGAATTAAATGTAAGAAATATGATATTTTCACATGTTTTAAATTTAAATAAAATGTACTTACATTTTACACCTAAACACTAGCTTCGCGGGGGGAAGAATAATAGCGCACTTAGACTTTTTTTGGACAAATTTTTTTCTGAAAGTGATTCGGATAATCGGCGATTCGGATAGTCGGAGTTCGGATAATTGGAGTTCTACTGTAATTGCCTCAAAAAGAAACTTAACAAAACAAATTTAAACAAACTTAAGCTAAAGTGCTACTACAAACAACAAGAGTTAATCAACTCTTTTCTTTCTTACCTACTTTCTTATTATATAACCGGAATTGAACAAATCTGAGAAATGGAAAGAAGTAAGACAAATTGACACAATAATTGTTACGCTTACCGTATCAAACTTATTAACTCCTACGAAATATCAAAAACTGTGAGAAAACTCATTAAGAGTTTTTTGTACCCTAACAAAAATATCTTCTGACTATGTAGCTTATTCTAGGTAACTTAAATAGTTTTAATTTATCTACAAAAAGTAACAAAAATGTATGTAATTTACAATATGTACATATCACTTAAAGGTAATAGTATCACAATAGTAGGAAAAGACAAACAACTTTCAAAGGATATAAGTATTGGATCTTTTCAAGTCTTTTAGTCTGATCTGAAACAAAGAAATAGCAAATTTAGATCATAGATCGTATTCCTGCAGCTTTCATAGGTTCTTTGCAGTGATTTTGATGAGTTTAAAAGTTTTGATTACACAGTTTCATAAATGTACATGAAGGCCACCCATTTTTCCTATAAAAGTTAACTTAAAAAAACAAGATTTTGGGCACTCTAAGACAATGTACTGTGTTTTTTCTACTACATAGAATAGACTTAACTTTTCTCTGGTGACAATAGGAGACCTTTGTCAAAGGTCTTCCATTTGCCCATTGATTAATCTCCCTTTTCATACATTGATCATGTACATTTTTATTTTAAGAAATAATTTTAATGTCAAACTGCCTTTGTATAAAGAGTTAGAATAGAATAATCAGAGATTCGAATCAGTTCAGATATTATTCACGTACCGTTCTCACACATACAGATGTAATATTTAAGTACACATACGAACGGAGTGGTGGGTGTCAGTTTCAGGCAACTAGTAAATTTAGTAGCTACTAAAATAACCAACTTATATAAAATGGCATCAATCCCTTCAGTTACTGAAATGATAACAGTACACTTTTTGAGCACCCTGGCATCAATCCCTACAGTTACTGAAAATAGAACAGTACACTCTTTAGCACCCTGGCATCAATCCCTACAGTTACTGAAAACAGAACAGTACACCTTTTGAGCACCCTGGCATCAAACTCTACGGTTACTGAAAAGAGAACGGTACACCTTTTGAGCACCCCGGCATCAATACATACAGTTACTGAAAAGAGAACAGTACACCTTTTGAGCACCCTGGCATCAATCCCTACAGTTACTGAAATGAGAACAGTACACTTTTTGAGCACCCTGGCATCAATCCCTACAGTTACTAAAATGAGAACAGTACACTTTTTGAGCCCCCTACGTCACAAATATTACAGCCTCTGAATACACATGACAAAATCAAAGATGCTTTCAAAGGCATACCGAACGAGTTTGAACACAAATGCTCATTATTATTTGATATTGTCTAGTGATGATAATCTTAGGTACTGCCATCACACATTATACTGTATCAAAATGAAAATTTAAAAAATTACTTCTAGAGTGTACCAAGAGATTAAAATGTGTAAAAGCACATTATCGGTATTACATCTTGATATCCATCCTTTAAATTTAACATATTACTTACAGAAAATGAAGTTTTTCATTATTTTCTGTGACTGAAAGATGTTAACAGAGATAACTAATATTTAAATATACATATTTAATACCTAATAGGATTAGGGTTTATCTACTAAATTGTTAAAATTAGTAATTTAAAAAGTAGTAAAATTTCAAGAAGATGGAATTTTTTTACTAATTTAGTCCAATGATAGTTCACATGTGTAACCGGGAAGCATGATTAGATATTTTTAACCCTTTGAGTGCTGCAGCGTCGCTTTAATTCTGTGGTGTTTTAATTTCAAACAATAATGATTTATTATGCATGGATTTTACTTAGAATTTCTTGTTTTTTTTTAACTACAGTAATGAAAAAATATTGTTTTATATATACAGTAGAACTTGGATAATTCGAACCTCAAGGGACCAGAAAAAAATTCGAATTATCCAAAAATTCGAATTAGAAAAGTTTATGCAAGTGGTTGAAATAAACAATCAAACATCATGTTTTAACATTGTATATTAAAAAAGTTAGGTTAGTGAACATATTATTGATTAAAAACCCTAATTTTTGTTAAATGTCAATAATGTGTTTGGAGGGATCCCGAAACTAGCTATTACAAACTTTTTCAAATCCCTTCTCTACCTCCTTGATCGCCGCTGTCAGAGATTTGTAGGTTCGCTTTGACGAAGCCATCATACACACGACGTGTTAACATGAACGCAGACGACGAATATCGGAACAAACCACCACCGATGATACACACAGATGTCAATGTTGTGATTTATGAGCAGTAGTGGACTAGTGAGTGGGGTGGGCGCGTTGATCTAGCTAAAAATAGTCTGAGGACAGGAAGCCCGAACGTCGTTTCCTGGAAAATCGCACACAATGACTTGTTCACTTATACACACTATAGATTTCCGCTGTAAAAACTTTGAATTATCCAAAATATTATTCGAATTAACCAAGATATTTTAACATGGTTTTTATATAAAATTCTAGGGACCAAGACAAAACTTCGAAATAAAGAAGTTTTCGAATTACAGAAGTTCGAATTATCCAAGTTCCACTGTATTACTAATTAAACTCCAACCAAACCCCCCCAAAAAATTGTTGTAGTTTTATAGTTTAACCCTAGAAGTGGTAAAGTCATAATTCACAACGGATTTACAAATTAAATAAGAAGTGGCAGGTGGAGTTATCTGTCGACAATCTAGTCAACTTGTTAACCATTGCCTTCGTGACCGTGTTGCCCACTGGGGGCAGGCAACTGAACCAGCTCATGCAGCTCATTAAACTACCACTAGGGCATGTTTTATAGCCAAGTAAGCACTTTCTATGGCTAGGCACAGTGGCTGGACTGGTTAGAGCGCTACGCTGACGAGTGTAACGTTCTAGCCATTCGGAAGTGCTAGGGTTTGAATCCTGACCATGAGCAATCCCAATTTGGCTTGAAAATGTGTGGTATAGTGGAGGGGAGGGCCCACCTTAAATAAATGGTGGCCGGCTTGAGTACGGTGGCCAGCTTGAGTGGAAGTTGACGGCATTTGTAGCATTTGTAGGCTTGGTTGGGATTGGAGTGGACACCTGTTTTGCTTTTGTGGTTAGTGGTTATAAAGGATGGGGGGCATGTTTTGTGTTTTTTTTCTTTATACTCAATATTTTAAGAAGATACAAGTCATTATTTTTATGTTACAGTTAAAAGTAAAAATCTTTCCACTTCTAGAGTTAACTTTACTATGGATATGTAATAACTTATTTTCCTATAAGATATAGCTCACCATAAATGACATTATCGTCTTCGTTTGCTGCGCCTCTTCTTTACCGGTGACTGCGGCGGGGGTTTGGCCGGAGGGGGTGAAGCAGGCTGTCGAGTTTTCGACTTTGACCCTGGCAAAAATAGAACACACTAGAGAATTTCATAAAATACAGGAAATATATTATCTTAAAATAGTTAAAAAAATACAACACTGACTGAATGCCTTATGAAGTCCTCAGTCACCTTCCTAGGAATCTTAAGGACTAACACTAGGACTCTTATTATTGGGCTTTGATATTTTTATCCATAACGAGAATTGAAAAGTTTATACCAATAGCTGTAAATAAACAGACAGGAAAAATGAACTTTTAGCAAATCTTAATTTTTTCAAAAATTTTTTTATAAAACTAAATTGTTTTTTTATAGCCTACCTACATCATGATAATGCCTTTACAGAAATAACACTTTACCAATTAGTTCACTTGCTATTCCAGTTCGTTTATTGCAGTAAAAAAGTAGCCTCAAATTTGCTTTAATTTATATGGATAAAATTAGAATTTTGCACACACTGCTTGGATGAGTGAAAAATTTTTTTCTCATTTACATCCCAGGAAAGCCAAAATGAATCTTTTCTCGACTTCTATCATTAAACTTAAAGAAGGTGTGTTTGTTAAAGATTAAAGATGAAAAGATCCACTATTGTGAAACTTTTTCATTACTCGCAACTTTGGGAGAAAGATTTAAATTAGGGATTCCAATTTTTTCTAATTCTGATTCTTTAAAATTGATTCCTAATTCCGAATACAACGATTTCCACCCAACAAATGCAATGCTTTAAAATTTAAAATTAAGTACAGTAGAACTTGGATAATTCGAACCTCAAGGGACCAGAAAAAAATTCGAATTATCCAAAAATTCGAATTAGAAAAGTTTTATGTATGTGGTTGAAATAAACAGCTAAACATCATGTTTTTACATTGTTTATTAAAAAGGTTAGGTTAATGAAGATATTATTGATTAAAAATCCTAATTTTTGTTAAATGTCGATAATGTGTTTGGGGATCCCGTAACTACAGTAGCTATTTCAAACTTTTCCCTTCTCTACCTCCTTGATCGCCGCTATTTATTCTTGCAACGTCAGAGATTTGTAGGTTCGCTTTGACGAAGCCATCATACACACGACGTGTTAACATGAACGCAGACGAAGTCACAAATGCCAACACGAAACAATGACGACGAATATCGGAATAAAACTGCCATCAATGATACACACGCTACCGAACTGCGCCGGCACCGTGTAGTGACATATTAGAGATGTCAATGTTGTGATTTATGAGCAGGTGTACGTGCAATGAGAAGGATTGGCGGGGGGTGGGCGTGTTGATCTAACTAAAAATAGTCTGAGGACAGGAAGCCCGGACGTCGTTTCCTGGAAAATCACACACAATGACTTGTTCACTTTATAGATTTATGCTGTAAAAACTTTGAATTATCCAAAAAATTATTCGAATTAACCAGGATATTTTAACATTGTTTTCATATAAAATTCTAGGGACCAAGACAAAATTTCGAATTAAGGAAGTTTTTGAATTACAGAAGTTCGAATTATCCACGTTCCACTGTACTTTAAATTATGGGTATGCACCTTGAATAATTTTAAGATTGAGCAGAGCCAAGCTTTTTCGAGCCAATTTTTTTAAAACCATCAATAAATTCTTCTCCTCAAAAGTTTAACCCTTTGAGGACTGGACAAAAAAGAATATGTCCCCAAAATACAACTTATTTTTGTTAGAGTCTCCCAAAACTGCACGGTCAAAAGCAAAGTTGGTGGTTTTGCAAAGGATTGGTAAAAATATTATATCTTCCTTAGTTTTCACACCAGCAACATGATTTTTACATCAGATTGTCAGGAATTAATTTATCTATACTCATATGCAAATATAAATTAATAATTATAAAAATTAAAAATAAATAAACTGAGTTTTATACAAAAAAATATATTTTTACCGTGAGAAATATATTATTCTAGTTCTAAATATCATTAGTTACATGTGTTAAAAGTTTCAATAAATTCGGTGAAATATTTATAAAATTATAGGCGAGCGAGTGAAACATCGTCCAAAAAATATATTTTTTCGTAAATACACAGTAGACTAAAAGAAAGCCAAAGATGTGTAAAGATTAATGACTAAAGAATACGTTAAGTATTAAAACCTGAATATACAGCAAAGATTTGTTTTGGAGCTGACGCCCGATTTAGAGTCGGGTGTCGGCACTAAAGTGTTAATTAGAGAACTATTATATTCAATAAAATGTATGCAGAATGCTTTGGACTTGGGACTATTTACAAGCTTTATTTTTAAACTCCGATATTGAATAGTAACATAAAACTTATAACATAAACTCATAAGTAACTTACTTGAAGAGGAGACAGACTTTGCTTTACTCCGCCTGGGCTTGATTTCCTCATCTGACTTGTCGTCCGCGAGTTTTGAATCTTCCACACTTAACAGGGACTCCTCATCTGAATCAGCTGATTCAGCTGGTGTCACTGTCCTTTTTCTCACTTTATGACTGGAGGAATGCCGACTGGAGCTTCGTTTGCCTGAATAAACAATATTAATATATATTTCAAATGGGTACTAGCTGTGAAGTTATAACAAAACAAAAGATACCAATTTCCTTACTTTTTCTTGTGTTAAGATATGCACTTTAAAGGCCAATGCACAAAGCAACAGACGCACAGAGGAAAAATCCCTGCCTATGTTATTAGATGTTCAAGCACACAGACGTCCATATGTCTGCATGTAGATGTTTATATTGTAACAATCACATGTTGAGCGATTTTTTGTCCGTCCGTCTGCATATGTGCGTCTGTTGCTGTGTGCATGAGGATGGTTGTATCAACAACTTAGATGCAACAAAATCATGGTATAAATACTACAGTGCAATTTGGTTATTGCGGCCTCGGCTTTAACGTCAACTCGGATATAACATAATTTATTTTTAACTATAGGTAAACTATAGGCCAAACTATAGGTATTTACATAGATAAAACCTCGGATATATCGTCAGTAAATTCTAAAACCTCGTATATAACGTCAAGTAAATCGGGCCGAGATGAAGGCAACATATAGCTAAAGAGAGTAAGTTCGGTCGGTGGTGCAACATGAGGGCTGCGGCTATTGTTTAGCTACATTCTATTTTTAGAAACGGCATTTTATTGCTGTCTTACCACTAACCACCCAACCCCCTCTCACTACCCTATATCCGCTGTTACCGTCATCAAGGCCAATGTCAGTGACTCAGTCGCGTCAATGTTAGTTCAGTGTACGTTTTTAGAGTTTGTTTTCCGTTATTTTACGAATACAGTATTGAAAAATAATGGCAAGTGTTGAGAGAAAGGTTTTGCCAATTAAAGAAAAGGTGTGAGTTATAAGAACGTTTGAGGAGGGACGTAAGATAGCAGACGTGTGTTCGGGCTTGTTTTTTAAAATCAAACCAACAGTTGAATTCACCATGCCAAACTTCATTGCGATATGTTTTAATCCGATTTTTTTTATAGTATAGAGTAGTTCAGTCAGTCATAGACATGAACTTTTATATGTGTTTCAAATTACCTTCATTAAAAGTATTAATTTCATACAATAAATGTGTTTTTCTATTTTTCCTCGGTTTTAAATAAAAATTATGTAACCTCTTTTATAGTGTCACTCTGATATAGCGTCATTAATTGTGTGGTCCCTTCAATGACGTTATAACCAAGTTCCACTGTAATATCCTTGCAAATGCACTTTCTTTTTTACTATATTCTATATAAGTCTGATGTACGAGATATTTTGCAGCGAGCAATTATTTAGTTGGTAAGCATGTGAACATCTGACATAGTACACTAGAGCACAACTCTTGGAGGGGTTCGATTTCTGAAAATATTAAATGTTGTGTTAATAACTAATGTTAGATATTTCCTGATAAGAAAAATGGTACAAGAGATTTTTAAAGCATCAAATAATAAATTTTAAGAGGATATTTAAGGGTTTGAGAAGCTTTGGTGCGCTCCAAATAAAAAAAATAAGATAAAAATAAATCCAGATTTCATAACAGTTCCTTATGAAAGTTATATATGGCACCACATGAGTAACTTTAGCCTCTGATTTAGAAATGATTCTCATTCAATGTCCCTCATTGACATTAATTCTACATTTGAAGTTAAGAGTTGAGAAGATAAAATTTATAGGATAAACAATTAATTACTTGGGATTCGTCTAAGGTAAAAAAATAATCGATTTACCAGAGTTAAATTAAAAAAATATTTACCTTTATATAAATTGCCATTTCCAGATTTGTTTCAATCTTCACTTAAAACAATGATTTGATTTCTTCTAAATTGTTTTTAATTGATTAACTTTAATAAACTTTTAACATTTGAAAATTGGAAATAGTAATTGAGCGTTTATATGAAATTGCATACAATTAAGGCATTATATCACAATCAAAATTAAAAAATTGACAAAATCCAAAAATTCAACTTCTACTAAGACTATTTTTATGAAAGGCAAGACAATCAGTATTTTTTATTTTTAGAAACATATTTTTTACTAAGAACTTTAGGCTGTATTTTCCTTTTAAGTTTATTAATTTTTTCAATGTATGATTGTATTTTTTCCCAATGGTGACTTCCTTGATTCTGTACTTCCTCAATCCTGGATGTATGTTAATAACTTAACAGACGTTATTTTAATTATCTTATTTTTCCAGTATTTGATTATCTTTGTTTAAAAACTGTCCATTTTCATTTCCAAGCGTTAAGCATACTCAAAAAAATAAGAGAAAGTAATGCATATGTCAAGCTTAAATTTTAAAAAATGTATACAAGAATTGAATAATTTAATTTCAAAGTTAAAAATGTCTCTTCTTATTCCAGAACAAAATATTTTATACTGTCCATTATTCATTATAACTTTACTGGCTTTTTCAAAATTGTATGAGTGAAAAATTATATAAACTATATGAAATCTTTAGTAAGCTAAAAAAGTCTGTCTTTCCATTGAAATTGTGATCCTTTTATTTTAATATTAAAAGTATGTAATTTTTAGAAACTCCTCTATTCCTCTTTGGTCCTCAGAGACAACTGGCCGATCTTTGGGGAAACTTCACTTTGACCAACACTTTCCAATTTGAATAATGAAATCAAAGCAACAAAGCAAAATTAAAATGTCTTTCATATTCATGAAATCCAAACTGTTGAAGTCAATCATATTATTTGTTAAATAAATAATTTTAATATTTAAAAAAACTAGTTGTTTTTCATATTCTGGAATCGTTAATAGTCTAGCAATACAAATATTATTACTAAAAACCAACCATAAATATTCAATTTCTTAAGCACTTAAAACTTTTCCTACTGCAGCACTCTTATGAAAGGTAACAGTCCTGTACTCCAAAAGGCATAGATATGTATGGTCCCATCTGTGAAAAACCTGCTTGAGATTAGAAACAATTTTAAAATTGATCATGATGAAAAAATATTTTAAAAATAATAAAATAATATATGAAGAATATTTTTTAGGATTGTTGCAACATCTTCTTTAGAAATATTTCCTCCGAATTTGTTTCCAAGCACTGGTTTTTTCAATTGTTTTTCATGTATATCACCCCATAAATTCCTTATGTATTTTATGTGAAGGTTTCTTTGGTTTCCATTGTACATTGTAGTCTATAGAACACATTTTACTTCCATCTTCAATATTTCCCAGTTTTATTCCTTATTTTTGTTTTTGTGATATTTTTGAGTTTTAAAACATTATTTTCAAAATTAAAAGCAACAAATTAAGTATGTATAGTCTTTGTTATACTAAATACACAAAACAGTGTTTATTTAATAGTTCTCAATAACAGTCTTCAATGAAAAATGCAAAACCTGACTAAATGAAAAAAAATGTTATTCATTTTATAAACTTGAGGTTGGTCTTCTTTGTTAGTAGTACCTTTCTGACAGTTAAAATTTACTTAATTTAAAGAAAAAATTCTCAATTTCAAATCTTGAGGTTGGTCTTCTATGTAAGTGATTCTTTCCTGACAGTTAAAATAATTTTAAGTATTAAAAAAGGACAATATTCCCAAGATAGTGAAATTAATTCTTGATTAAATGTATACGGTCAATTCAGTGTTGTGTATGTAAGCTCATAACAGCAGAACTAGTTGATCCTTCATCAATTCAGCACACCAAATGGAATTCACTCTAAGCTTTACGAAAATCTTTCCAGGTTTTCATGTATATAAAAAAAAGAAAAATAATTCTAGTTTCACACCATCCTTATTCTGCTTAGCTTTTTGATATTGGTGATAGGTCCTTAAAAAATATGTCTATACAACTATTTACATGATTAAAACATGAAGGCACTGAATGAGAACTTGGCTTCTTGAGTGACAAATCATAACGTAACAAAACTTTAGTAAAAAAATTTGGCAAATGTACGTATTGAAGGTAAGTTCACAACTGTGATGTTTGAGACCACTGATGCAGGTCTAAGTCTTAAGTGTTTAACCTATGTTATGTCAGTCTTATTTGTTAAATAAAAAGATAGAAATATCCTACAACTAGTGAATTGTGGAATGAGCAACCATAAAAATTTAATGGTTGCGTATCAATGCTCTTTCACTCCAAAATTTTTAATAAGTGTTAATTAAGCAATCTTTCCTCCCGTTTCTGTTTTTTTAATTTCTTTTCTAATCTTTTTTGTTCTTTACGTAATCTTTTTTCCTCTTTTGATCGACGTCTGTGACATTTTTTCTTTCCACTTTTTGGAATGTCTTCATTTGTATTACAAGACGATGGTTTTTCAGTAGATATTGAGGATGTGTCATTTAGAACACAGTATTGCTCACCGACGGTTTTTATTTTAACTGAGGAAGATTGATTTGAATCTTCAACTGAACTAGGATTAACTTTTTGTGACGCTTCACCTGGAGGAAGAGAATTTTCATGAGGTATCTTTCCAACATGACTCTTTGATACAGATTTATCAAGTGTCTTTTCGCAGTCAACATTAGGATTATTGTTGTAACTAAAATCTTTATGAATACTTTTACATAACACTTTTGAACTATGATTTGAATCTTGTTCAACACTGAAGGCTTTTCGTTTTTTTGGAGGCAGACTGGCATATTCACTTTTGTTATAATTTTTTAAACAATTCTCAACAGTTTCTAAATTTCCTTCAGTTTCTATATCTATAGCTTCTGTATCAGAGTTGTTATTCATAGAGATGTCTTCTTTGCTTACGTCATCTATCTTTCCATTATCAGTTTCAGGATTGAAGGTTGATATATTCTTGTTCAGTTCTTCAGAGGATTGTTGTGCAATTGAATCTTCTATTGATTTCAATAACTTTTCATCTTCCACTTTGCTTTCTAAAATTTTTGACATCCTTAATTTGTCCACATGTTCTAATATTCTACCTGTCCGAATGTTGTGTAGCCTCTGGTAGTTTTCAACAATTCTAACATAATTGTTCACGCAATAAATACATGGACATCTCATATATCCATCGATTGACTGTCTGGTGACCTCAGCCCTAGGGTAAGGCACCGGATCAGTATCGAGAATATTCTCTACAGTAAGATATAAATTATAAAGCTGAAACTGTAAGTGTTCATATTTAGTATCACAATCAACTGTTTGAAAATGCAAAATATTTACAGGGGGTTCAAACGTACCTTTACTAGGTGATTTTTCTTTATTTAAAATGTGCTCATTCGCACTAACAACATCCCCCAAGGACATATGAACGGATAATTCCTTAATTTGACGGTGATCCTGCTGGACAAATTTCTTCTCACTCCTTTTATCCAAGTGAGGAGAAATTTTGTCTATAACAGGATTTTGTAGAGTTTTTAACTCCAGGTCTGAGTCAGGTGGACTAGATTCTAGAGTAGCTGATTGCAAGTTCATATCCAAAGATGTTGATGTATCCATAGGGCTTGGTTGTTGTGAGTCGCTTGATGGAGTTAGAGGTTCAAAATCTTCTTCGTTGTCAGATTTTGAATCTTCCATATGTTCCCTGAATGCAGGGATCTTCCCACCACTGACAAATCTTCTGCGGTTCTGATACCTGCTATCATCATCCGAACCCTCATCTACAGGAGTAGGGTCTGAGAACAGTCTTTGTAGGAACATTTCATTACAAGTATAACTGTCTTGTCTTCGGAGTAATGAAACATAGTTCTCATTTGTTTCCGTTGATGCAATTATGGACGATAAATACTGATTTTCCGGTGAAACTGAGGAATTTTCTTTTTGAGTTGATTTTTGATCACTCGATGATAAACTTTGACTGTCAAGCAAAGAACCAAGAGCGATTTGCTGTTTCTCTTGATCTCTTGTACAAGATTCTGTTTGTACTTCAATTTCGTCACTACAAAATGCAGTTGAATCTCTTGTGATTCCAATTACATTCATGATATCAGCTTGGTCTATTTTAACATCACTATCCAACAAGAAAAATGTACAAGCCGAATCGTGTTCCATATCAGAACTGATCACAACTTCTTCAGCCACATAATTTTCTTCCAAGATTCTGGCATCTTCAGGTTTTCCAATTTTAAAAGTTGTATTCGAGGGTTCGTCAAATAAATCTTTCGAAAGAGTGTCAGCCTTAAAATCTTCATGGATCCCTGAAGACTCAACAGTAGTTGTAGGAGCGGTGACATGAGAATCCACATTGCTGATGATAGGATTAACAACAGCAAGATCTGGACTTGGAACTATACCAGACGCAGATGAAGTTTCTACGGTGCATGACTGTTCACTTGCACTCTCTGCAGTGTCTTTAAGAACAGAGTTTGAGGTGGTGGGATTTTGAAATATTTTTATGGGAAGTACTTCAGTGACATTATTCAAGCTATCAGTGATCTCTTTGCACTGTTCTGGCTCAACAGTTGCACAAGGTTTTGATATTTTAGAATCTGGACTGTTCATTATAGCAGGTGGTGAATCTTCTATTTTGATAGAAGAAACAACAACAACCTCTTCTTCAGGTTTCACAGAACTTACAGGCTTAGTTAAATCACTTCTAATTAGATCCATAACGATATCTTTGTTTGAAATATTTTTCATAATATTATTATTGTTGACTTTAAGGGCTTTTCGCTTCTTCATGGAAGTTTTCAGCAAACCATTAGAGCCCTTATCCTTGGTAGTTTTCTTTGGTTTGTCCTTATGTTTGGTCTTCTTCAAATCAAAAATAACGTTTTCATCCTCTTTTGAGTCCATCATATCCATGAACAGAGGATCAAGACAATCATCTTCTTTGTCAACGAGATTCTTCCAGATATCATTCATCAACATATTTGGTTGGTTGATTGATTCCTGGAAAAATAAAATTTTATATTAGCTTTAATTTCAATCTTAAAGCTTTCAATGGGGAATTTTAAATGAGTATAAGAAAAGAAACAACGAAACCTAATCCACATCATTTGACAAGTGATTTAGCAGCATTTAGTGATTTAAGAAAAGCTGGAGAGTTGATATTCTGAATCATCAGTCTTGAAATAACTTCTCTATTCCCAAATACTAAACAAAAATCTATCCATCATGTCTAATTCGGAAACTATTTTCTTGGATTCTATTGGTCAACTTGGAAGTAACTGATTAGCTACCCTCTTAGCTCTCAGATATTCTATTTCATTATTTTTATTTAAGAATATGAAACATTAGTACGTAAAAGACAAAAAAGGGTTGCTTAAGAAGTAAAACTTACATCATCGTCGTCATCAAAAAAGCTATTAATCTGGAAATCGTCATCAAGTATTATACTTTTCTCTAAATCAAAATTGGGTGTCATTTTCTTCTCTTCTTTGAGAAATACCTTTAACAGATTAAAATAAATCAAATTTTGCACCATTTATATATAACACCTGGTATCCATAAAATTTTAAATACCCCCGTCGCAGCAGACCTGCGTACTCAGTGAATTTCCAAATCAATAACATAATAATATATGACAAGTTTTATCTTTATATGTCGATTAATTAAATATGAGAGTTATTTGCCTACTCTCCATAAGATTAACATGGGAAAGAGTATGCAGGTTTACTGCTGTGAGTAACGCTTAAAATAGGTGATTAGAGCGTAAACATAAATTGGTCAAAATATAAACTTTTGACCAATTATATCAAGTTTCATCAACAACTGTCCACAAATAAAGGAGATTGCCTATTCTCAATATGATTAACATGGGAAAAGAGTATGCAGGTTTGTTGCCATGATAAACACATAAACTATGATTGCATAAATTGATGAACCTCAACCACATGAAGCTAAATATTAAGTTTGATCCAAAAATATTGATATATTTTATAAAATTACATGTGAAAAACGCAAAAATCCCATTTTGGGGTACAAAACCCCCCCAAACTACCCGTTCCCATTGACCTATATGTCTGGTTTACGAACACGTCCGAGCATTTGTAGGAATACACGTCTCTACCAAATTTGGTCTCGCTCGGACCATTTTTACGAGAGTTATCGTGTTCACAGACATATATATATATATATATATATATATATATATACATATATTAAATTTTAACAACTATTGTTTTTGGACTCTGGGCACCTAAAGACGAAAAAATAACATGGTCCCGGGCTTAAGTCTTACCATGAGACCTACGGTAATAGCTTCTCCCTATGGGGAATTCGCTAAAAGTGAGGAGTTTCTTCACATCCAGAAACGTAGTGAAGTTACAAAACACAGACGTGTTGGAAAAGTCCAATAAAAGATATTGAATAATGATTTTATAGTTCATTTGAGAGTAAACCCATCAACTGGTGTTTGTGGTGGTCACACCCACCCACAAACTACCCGTTCCCATTGACTGATATGTCTGGATTACGAATTCGTCCGAGCTATTGTAGGAATAGACGTCTACCAAATTTGGTCCCGATCGGACCATTTTTAGTAGAGTTATCGTGTTCACAGACACATATATATAAATTTTAACAACTATTGTTTTTGGTCTCTGGGCACCTAAAGAAGAATAAATAACATGGTCCCGGGCTTAACTCTTGCCATGGAGACCTACGGTAATTGCTTCTTCCCTATGGGAAGTTCGCTAAAACAAACAGTTTTTTCTAAATTTCCTGTCACTAATATAAAATCACCCAAAATACTTTTTTTAAACTACCAAATCAGCCTAACCATCAAAATTTGCTTTATTGCAGCATACTTGCAAATTATGGGAATTTCCATTGATTTTGTAATTAATAATACAGTAGAGTCCCGTTTAACCGAGTCTCACTTAACCGAGGTTCCGTGTTAACCGAGGCTACTTAAACTTTTTTTTGTACTTAAACTTTTTCTAAGCTATACGACTGCAATCGCAGTTCCCCGCGGCCCGCATGTATGGGAACCGACTGTACGTTTCCGTTGACACGCTTACTAGCCTAACTGTACAGTAGGCAAGGTTTTTGACCGCCTATCCCTACCCCTCCTATTGTTTGCTCTCTCGTTTCTGTGTTTGTTTTGTTAGCTGTCACTTCAGTCTTCTGGTGTTTATTGTGTTGAGAGGTTGCTAACGAGTTGAGTGCGATACAATGAGTATGAAACGGAAACGAGTTGTCCTTTCGTTAGAGGAAAAACTTTGTGCAATTAAACGTTTGGATAAAGGTGAATCTTTGAAAAAAGTGGCTATAGTGATTTAAGTGTTGGTGAAGTGACTGTAGGGGATTGGAGGCGCAAACGGGAACAGTTGGAGAAATGGGTATCTCAGCGGACCCAGTCAACAAGTGACAAACACGTTGCAAAGAAGAGAAAGACTATGAAAGGTAGTGAACATGAGCAAACGTCAGAGGCATTATTTTTGTGGTTTCAGCAGATGAGAGGTAAGGGTAGTCCTTTATCTGGACCAATGTTACAAGCCAAAGCTCAGGAATTTTATCGTCGCTTTCAAGATGGACAAGAAGACTTCACAGCTAGTATCGGCTGGCTAGACCGTTGGAAGAAGCGATACGGTGTTAGGCAGTTAAATGTTTCAGGAGAACTTTTGTCAGCCAATACAAATGCAGTTGATTCATTTGTAAAAGATTTAAATGACTATATTAAGACAAAAAATCTAAGCCCTCAACAAATCTACAACTGTGATGAAACTGGCTTAAATTTCAAAATGCTGCCCAGCAAAACTTTAGCAGCTAAACAGGAACAATCAGCTCCGGGACACAAGAAAAGTAAAGAGAGAGTTACTGTTCTACTTTGTGCCAATCAGGCTGGTGATAACAAACTTATAACAAACTTAAGTTGTTGCTTATTGGAAAAGCGAAAAAGCCTAGAGCTTTTAAAAACTTAAACATGGTTCTTCTTCCAGTAAAATACGAAAACCAAAAAAAGCGCCTGGATGGATTCGTCAGTTTTTAAAAAGTGGTTTTTCAATGAGTTTGTGCCCAGTGTAAGAAAGTTCTCAGACGAAAATAATCTGCCCCATCAAGCTCTATTGTTATTGGACAACGCATCGACTCATCCAGATGAAAGCGAGCTGGTAAGCGGTGAAATTAGAGCTCTTTTCTTGCCGCCAAATGTAACCTCTTTAATACAGCCCCTCGACCAAGGGGTGATTGAAAATCTAAAAAGACACTACAGACAAAAGTTATTAAAACAGTTGCTCTTAGACTTAGAAAATGAAATGACAGTTGTTGAAAGTTTGAAAAAAATCAACCTCAAAGATGTTATTTTTTGGTTGGACGAGTCTTGGGATAATGTCAAACAATCGACTATACAGAAAAGCTGGAAAAATATTAGTGGTGTTGAAGTAACAAGTGATGCCTCCGAACCATGTGAAGATGATGAAGATGACCTGCCTTTAATTCATCTACTCAACAGGATTCCAGTTGCCAAGGCAATAACTGAAAATGATGTAAGTCAGTGGATGAATGATGACGAAGACTTCGAACTGTCAGACGAAGCAATTGCGTGTTTAGTCGAAGATAACAAGGAGAGCATCAACGGTGAAGACGGCGGCGATGGATCAGCCGATACAGAGCCAGAGGAAAAAATCACCCACACCGAGGGATTAGATGCAATCAAGAAGGCCCTGCACTACATTGAGCAGCAAGACGACACGACTCCAGCAGACATCATTATGTTGCGTCGACTGCGTAGTTTGGCAGCTAAGAAACGATCCAGCAAGATTAAGCAGAAAACTGTCAAAGATTTCTTTAAACCTTTATGACTTTTCACTGTTTTTGAGGTACTGTACTGTACTTTTAATTGTATGTAGCCTATCTTTCTACTTCCTGATCAGTATTTTTATTATGTAAATTTAACCTGTACAGTATATATAACATTTTTTATTACCTGATCAGTATTTAAAATTGAGAATGTAGCTTGTAAAATTATCTTTATGCAGGCCTACAATACAGTACTTCAGGGTATACACGAGTAAATAAAGTTGTTTTACACTTAACAAATATTGTATTTTTTAATTGTTTTCATAAATCCCTTATTCTAAGTAGACATTCCGTGTTAACCGAGAATTTGGTTATCCGAGGTTGCTGTGGTCCATATTAACTCGGTTAAACGAGACTCTACTGTAGTGACTATTCAGTTAAAATTATTTCAAACAATTTATCAGTCAATTGATTCACCAATATCAATTTATTGTTTATTAGAATAACATGGGAAGAGTAATTAATAGGTTTGCTGCCATAAAAACAAAAAACTTAAAACCTAGACATGGTAGGTATTTAACCCATCAACTGGCTATTAAACTGCCTGTATTGGCAGGCCATAATTTGATGTTTTGCAAGGGTATTTTTAAAAAATCATAAAAAATAGTAAATATGGTCAAAATCTATATTATAATATATCATTTTCTTCACAATTTACCCTACTTTAGAATAAAATATATTTTATGATGATATTTTTAATTTTATTTTTTTATTTATATTTTATAAGTGAAAAAACATTTTTTTCAAAAAGTGAAGGGGGGAGACCATCCTCCTAAAATAGTTAATATGGTATAAATTTTATTTCCAAAATATAAAAACTGTCACAAATTTTATCTAGTTTTTAAAAATTACAGTTTGATTGACTTTTATACATCCATTTGTCTATAATAACACCATAACCGAGAATTGGCCATTTTTTCAAAATCGGCATTAGCATAGCAACACGTTATAATAGTTGGTAAATTTACTCAATTTTTCATTCTCAAACAATATTTATCTAATGTCATTAGATTTATCTAAATAGTCTCTATCCATTTCAAAACATTTATATAAAACAAGTATAATAGTTGGTAAATTTACTCAATTTTTCATTCTCGAACAATATTTATCTAATGTCACTAGATTTATCTAAATAGTCTCTATCCATTTCAAAACATTTATATAAAACAAGAAATTCAATGATAAACAATGATAGGCCTACGTAGTCAAAAACACAACAGACTTTATTTTGATTTCAGGAAGGTTCTCACCACCTTCCAATTACATAACTAAATATAGATTATTTTTCAGCAAAACGAAACTAATACTTCACAAATATATAGTCAAAACATAAATTTACTTATTCCAAGAAATAAGTAAACAATTTTCAATCATAACCAAACTAAAACAAAAATTGCGGCGAACGTAAACAGAGAGCTCATTGACGAACGATGCATTTGAAAAGTAGCTTTGTTTTCTTTTTCTCATCTGCAGCTGAACAAAATATAATGCCTATTGAATGGTATATATCGATAGATCGTTTCATCCGTAATCGGATGATACCAATATATCGTCGACCAAACATTTATTTTACTATAAAAAGTGGAAAATACGTAGCGATGTTTGACCATCGCAAAAGCGACGGTCACCAGTTGATGGATTAACTCTCAAATGAACTATAAAATCATTATTCAATATCTTTTATTGGACTTTTCCAACACGTCTGTGTTTTGTAACTTCACTACGTTTCTGGATGTGAAGAAACTCCTCACTTTTAGCGAATTCCCCATAGGGAGAAGCTATTACCGTAGGTCTCATGGTAAGACTTAAGCCCGGGACCATGTTATTTTTTCGTCTTTAGGTGCCCAGAGTCCAAAATCAATAGTTGTTAAAATTTATATATATATATGTCTGTGAACACGATAACTCTCGTAAAAATGGTCCGAGGGAGACCAAATTCGGTAGAGACGTGTATTCCTACAAATGCTCGGACGTGTTCGTAAACCAGACATATAGGTCAATGGGAACGGGGGGAAGTTTGGGGGGGTCTTGTACCCCAAAATGGGAGTTTTGGGGTACAAATCCATAAGATTAACATTGGTGCAGAAAAAATTAATATTCCCCATATTAACCAATATTTTTGGATATTACTTTATATTTAGCTTCATGTGGTTGAGATCTATCCATTTATGCTTAAAAATCATAGTTTATGTGTTTATCATGGCAGCAAACCTGCATACTCTTTTCACATATTAATCATATAGGGAATAGGCAAACTCCTTTATTTATGGACAGATGTTGATGAAAGTTGGTATGAATGTTAAGATAAAAAAACATTTATGGTAGAAATGACTACTTTCAGTGTTCCTCACAGCAGCTAACCTGCACACTCTTTCCAATGTTGATCTTATGAAGAATAGGCAAATAATTCTCACGTTTATGGACAGATTTTTATAAAACTTGTAGTTCATTATTTTTATTATTATTATATTATTGATTTGGAAATTCGCTGAGTACGCAGGTCTGCTGCGACGGGAGTATTTCAAGTGATCACCTTATAATTTACACTAAAATTTAAATATTTAAAGTTACAGATATTAATTGTATCATGTTGTCAATAATACTATACTTACTTATCTATCATGCACAACCCAGAAGCTATATTGATAACACAACAAATAATCACTACACTCCGCCTCCGAGCTAGCGGGACGACACAAGATAGCGTGCGCTCAGAACAAGAGTTGGAGCACTACTGTCGCACTCTCAGTCGTCTAAAGAGACCTCCAGAGAGGGATGATCGAATGGGAGCATCCCTCAACCTAGTGTCAGACTGACTGCAGTGGAGGTAAATTGTTGGCAAAGCCAAAAGGCCAAACCTTCTTAGGTTTGAGTGGCTAAGGAGGTAAAGTACGGTAATAAATAAAAGAACTTTTAAGATTTGTCCTAATTATAAAATAAAAAATAAAGTATAAATAAAAATAAAAATAAAAATAAAGGGTAGTATATGTCACATCCAATGCAGGCATTGTAATTGATTACACACAAAACCATCAATGCTACAACAATTTAAACTTTGGATAAAATTTAAGTACTTAATTTGGCTAATTTCTCTCTTCAGACGATTTTAACCCGTTCAATGTGTGTCAAGCACGATTTTATATGAACAGCAAATTAGGCATGTGTTACCGAGTGTATACTTGCCAGTAGGGCTGTTTCCCTCAATTAAATAGTTGTAAATAGTGTTTTAACCATATGTTATGGTGTTATATGTAAAATCATTTGTTTCTAAATAGTTAGATAATTTTAAACTAAATTTTACAGCACTTATTGCAAATATAAAAATAATTAATGTATCAGTTAAAGCGACATTTTCTACTAATTTTTCCTTTTAGCTTTTTTTTGTCATACAATAATAACAAGCCAAATAAATATATTATGCTTAGTTTTTATTTATCTAATATAATAATTAAATGGACACATTATCACCAGTATTGTAAAAAAACAGAATTCTATGCACACAGGTAAAAGATGCATGAAAGCGGAAATCTGAAAACCTCATAAAACTGTTGTTATTTACAAATCGACTGTTTTATTTTGAAATAAATATATGTTTAAGTAATAATTTAGACAAGCATCACCCAATAATTTTGTTATATATTTTTGGTTCTGAACTTGAAAAATATATAAATGTAATTTTTGTTGAGTTTTATGTACATTAGAGACAATAAAACATCTGAAAAATATTTAAAAAATGTTGACACTTTTATTACAAGATTGATGATACAAAAATAATTTTTTCGTTGTTTGACACACATGTACAAGATTGATGATACAAAAATAATTTTTTCGTTGTTTGACACACATGTATGTCCGAAGGTTCAAAAATTACCAAAAAGCCCTGATGTTCTACCCCACTTTCAGCTTCAAGACCTAACACGTTATGGCCGATCGGCTAGGTAAACGCTGTGGTGACAACGCCTGTTATTTTTTTGGAGGTAAAAGGGTTAAGTTTAGAAAAACGATCTTACATGTGACTGACTAGGATGTAATAATTATCAATCTTCAAAAATCAAACAACCAGGTTTTTATCAGGAACAAAGTAAACACCCAGGGAGTTCTCCTACATCAGAAAGCGGCGATGAGGATCCTAACCTCCAGTGGTTTTAGGGATCACTGTAGGCCCCTGTTTGCTGAGCTCGGTGTGCTGACTGTATATGGACAATTTGTACTCGACTCTCTCCTGCTCGTCAGGAAGAATATTGACACGCTTACTAAACGTGACCAGCTTCACCACCACAATATTAGAAGCAGTGCGGATGTCCATGTGCCTCGTTGTCGCCTGAGCATGACGGCGAACAGTAATCCGGTTCTCACGCTCAAAATGTACAACCGGTTGCCTGTGGTGGTTAGGTGCCTCCCGGTCAGCCTTTTTAAGTTACGTGTAGGGACTTGGCTTAAACAAAATAGTCTGTACTCAATTGAGAAGTACTTTGCCAAGATATCTGTGAATATTTGAGAGCCCCTTGCGACCAAAGATTTAGTTGCCAAAGTATATTTTATTATGTGTATGTGTTAGTTTTTCATTTATATGTATTTTTGACGCGATCAACCAGTTAACTGGGCCACGATCAAGGATTTGGTAATGGTAATGGTAATGGTATGTCATTAAATCCATTTTAATTATCCCACCCACTCTTCACTCACATTCACCTTAACTCTTTAACCACGGCATAAGTTGTCGCGCCAGAGTTCAGTGGCACAGAGTTTAGTTACGCTTGCCAATGGCCCACCACAGGATTTTTTGCAGCATCGCACGGTTTTTTAACATTCGAAGAAAACCTACTTTAAAACGCATTTTAAAGCAAATAACCATTACAAATGTTATGTTTAACATTGTATTAGTATTCATCAAAACGTATATGATTATTTAATGCTTACATTTATAAATAAATAATTAAAACTTACTCCGAAATGGCATTTCCATGATCCGTAATAGTCTCCTATTAGGCATTTCAATAACTTATCACGCCCAACAAAAACAATCAATACCGTGTATAAGACATACACCGATAAAACTGGTTCAGCATAATCAACTCTTATTTTCTGACACCAAGCCATGATCACAACACGACAAAACAAACTAACCGGAGGGACATTTGATACTGCAGAGCAAGTGACGTGGACGTAGTTTCATAAAAATTTACTATAATACAGCTACAAATGGTCTGTCACTTCTCACAGTCAATGTAACAGTCATAGCTTGAAAAAAACTAGCATATGACATGTATTAATGAGAGAATCAGCTGAGAACGTCAAATGTGAGTTAACTTGAGCTTCGCGGTTGACGTAACAAGAGAATTGCACAAGAATTGTTGATGAGTACGCCCATCATGTGACGTGGCTAATATCAGGGATACGCACAGCAGGTTACTGCCATAAAAAGTACCCCCGGGAGTAAGAAAAAAATTATGGATTTCTTTATATTTATTTTATTACTACGATAAATGGATAAAAACACATTTCAAACCTATTTTGACATCTTTCATACTGGTTACATCTCTTAGAACATGTTTTGGATGTGATATATTTCAAAACAATGATGCGGATATAGCAGAAATCACACATTATTGGCTATTAAAAAGCAACCAATAAATAACGGCGACAAAAACCACTAGGTTACCCTACCAGATAGAAGGTCAGTTAAAAAACAAGTAGTGGATGCACATTATCACATTGGCGCTAAGCCAATTCTCGAAGAAAAATCAGCGCTACCAACCTGATAAACATAATTTACCGTGCATAATAAACTACGCAGTTATAAATTTTTCGTTTTTAAATAATATTATTTTACTTAAATATTTTCAGATGTAATAAACCATTATAAATTTTTAATTTATTGGTAATATTTTAAGAAGTATCAAATATCATCATATGATGTGGATCTTCATGAGGGAACAAACGCCACATGACAGGCGTACTCAAATGGGCTCATTTGTCGTTACTCCTCAACAGGTTAAAAGTTAAAATTAAGTATTTTCAATTAGGGGTGTGCACCTGGAATTTTAAGATCAAGCTGAGCACACCCTCAAGCTATCCCTGGGTATCATTTAACTCAAAACTGGCTAATTTGTGAATATGATTCAGAAAAAAAGTCTGGTATATCGAAATATTATTGTCATAAATTATTTGGATAAAAAACAAGCATTAAATTTGTCTATTATTTTTTACAACAAATCGCGTAAAACTATTATTATGGAAAATGAATATACACCAGAGTCTCAGCAAACCAATTGGGACCGAACCCTGTTCGAATTACTGAGTTGTTTAGATTATTCGGAGATGCAGTAAAAGTAAAGGTAAAGTTCATTAAAAGTACTAATCCTAATCTAATCTAAAAAAAGTCCATTATTTTAGACCTTATCACAGTTCACACATAGGTTTGTCCACTACATGTTTTGCCTGAACGGCATCAAGTGTTCCTGCAAGGACATTCTATCCGTTTTGGACCTGACATTAGAAATATAAAACACAACACACATATTGACACATAAATCGAAATGAACAATGATAAGTGCCGTCTGTAGGCCTACTTTTTACACAATCGGGGTCATTTCTGGGGAAGAACTCGAATGCTCGAAAAGTACTTTGCCGAAAAGCAATGATGAAGAGTCGGACCGTGAGAATCGAGTCTATTATGATGTACTATGAGTGTAGCTAAACATCACCCTACGTTATCTCGAGCAGTGTATGTACTGCTACATCCGAATGCTTGATATTTATGTTATGAGACGTTGGCGCAACTTTGTAATGGCTAACAGGATATCCAAAAGATAAGTCAAAAGATGATAATCAAATTCTTATGTTCCAAAAAGTATGTTATTGTATATGATTAACATTGAGTAGGCAGTAATGTAAAATTAGTGTAACTGTGGTATGGATCAAAATGTTATAATTGAAATTACACTGTCGAGTTAATTTCAGATCTTCATTTTAAAGTTTTGATGTCAATAAAGTTTATTTCGCGGGATAATAATAAACAGTATTCTTACATTATTCTTACAGTATTCTTAAACATACATTATTTTCAAATAGATACAGATTACTTTATTCGCCATCTGCACTTTTGTGTTCGAGCAAAGATTATCTATTTTGTGTATTGACGATGTTATCTAAAACGAAAAGTTTCAGTTTTAATGCTCATTTTATATGGACTATCAGTAATTTTGGATATTTATTGAATCCTACTGGGTTCTTCACGCGGATAACCGCGTCAGAGCCGGTTATCCGATTGCTTTGAAAGAAATATTTATTCTTATATACGCGGTTGCGACAATAAACTGAAGGTGCACGATAATTTTGGATCGGCAAGGCGACAATTGGTTTCCTGATCCGAAATTCATCAAAACAATGATGACTGTTTCTTCTTACAACATTGCGACGACGAAAATGACAAAATTAACTCTTTCTTTCGCCGTTCATCATCAGCGGAACAAGGAACACTTGGAATCGGAATCGACTATATACAATTATTTTGGATTCAGCTTCAAACTCTGAGAATCGGTGGAATTGAGAGTCTATATCGGGAATCAACTCAACCCTACACTTTAAATATAGGCAAAGATTTCTCGAATGAAATATTTTCACAAAATTCAATAGCCTCTGTACACACAAGTTGCTGCAATTTTCTATCTTTATTTTGCCCAACAGGCCAACGACATTGTACAAAGAGCATTGTGGGATTGGTAGGGGCCTCTGACATTTCCGGCCCCTATTAAACCACGTGACAGCCCTATTTATGAATATACGATGCAATTCGGTATAATTTTCAATGCTTAAAGGTTAGTTCCGTCATCCCAACCAATATGATAGTACTATGAAGTAAACATAAACAGTTACCTGTGCTTTTTTCTTAACATTAAAAGGAGACTGCATGAAAAAGAGAGTAATCCTATCCTTCTCCGACTTGGAAACGTATGGGTAAGGAAGAACGTTGGCAAATAGTCCAGTTTTTAGTTTCTCCACAAAGTCTGATGGAGGTACCAGCTTGGCAACTGCAGCATCGTTAATGCTGGGATAGCTGTCTTTACCTGCCAACTTCTTCCACAACTTGAAAGACAGCAAATACCTCACGTAGGTGGTTTCATACATCAGTCCAGGCTTCTCTTTCAACAGTCTCCTAAAAACATTACACAGTGAGTTTCACCAAAAAATTACCATTCTAGAAAATAATACATTTTATTCACTCAATGGCTCTTCAAATTTTTCATTCATTTCCTTCACTAATCCAGTAATTTTTTGGGTAATCTGGTCTTTTAATCCCGATATAGGGCTGGATTATCGAGATTCTTCTGTGTAAGAATAATGGAATTTCAAGCAATTTTTTTATAGTTTTCTAATTGAGTCAACCAGAAATGAGAATAAAAATGTTCCAGCAAGGTCTGTTAGTAATAAATATTGTACTCCCTCTATTATTTCCTAGTAAAATAACACCTCGTTAACCTTTTGAATCCCATCATAGTGCAGTTTGAATTTGCCGCGCTTTCTAAATAAATGTAAGAAGAAGAAACATTATGTCGTTTTTGGTAACGTTCTACTCAGGAAAATCTGTTCTCTTGCTTGATCTATTTCATTTTGTGCTAGCTGCAGCAATTGATAAACTTCAGTTGTTGTTTTCAGATTATTAACAGAAAAACTGTTACGTTATAGTGATAGAGTGATACGTCATAGAGATAATTTCAAAACCACTTTTGAAATATCTACAGTAGAACTCCAATTATTCGAATTAATGGGGACCGGGACCTATTCGGATAATTGGAGTTTTTTTTAAATTGGCATTAGAGAGAAAAAAAGCTACGTTTTGATATTGCACTATTTTTTTATTGAATTAAATGTAAGAAACATGATATTTTCACATGTTTTAAATATAAATAAAATGTACGTACAAGTTTAGAAATAAAAATCATTGTTTTTTAAACATCTCCGTCAATGTAAGCTGTTTTGCAGTCTTCATCCGTTTTCGGGCAGCCAGGTCACGCATTCGCTTGACGGTGAGCAGTTGCAAGTGGTTACACTCGGGCTTTGCGGGGGGAAGAATAATAGCGCACTTAGACTTTTTTTGGACAAATTTTTTTCTGAAATTGATTCGGATAATCGGCGATTCGGATAGTCTGAGTTTGGATAATTGGAGTTCTACTGTAATATAAATTTTGAGGGTTTTAGATTTTTTAGTAAACAAAAATTGTTTTGTCTTTTGATATTATTTTTAGCTTCACCAGTTTTGTTTTTATCAAAATAAATACATAATTAACTATGTTTACTCACTTTTTAATTTTTTTACACATTTTTTAGAAAATAGTTTGCATTTTGTAAATTAGCAAGAAAAATCTTGGCTGGGGAAATGTCTGGCTTTGTGTAACCTGGGATTCAAGATGTTATAAAAAAGGCATTAGAGAGAATGGGCTTTGTTACTTCTGAATACAGTAATGTCCAATTCATCCGGATTAATGTAACGGGATACCGATCCTGATAGCCGAAAATTAGGATGATCTGAAGCTATACTGAAAATATACAATTATAGACATCTACATTGCATAGACAACAATCGTGAATAGCCCCTGTAATATCAGTGCTGCAGACTGCTTATAACCTCTGTAAAACAACAGAACCGTGAAATATCGCAAGCGTCTAACGTGTTAAAAATTTGTTTTTAATTTTATTAAAGGTTAACAAAATTATTATTTTTTGTGGTACTGGTAGGAAATAAAACGCTCCACTAATCTTAAAACATCTTTCTTCCTTTTACAAGCACTCATGATCACAGTTTTAGTACGCACTTTGACCATAAAAATATTTCCAGAACAAACAACCACTGTACATCTAACCTAAAACACCTACATAATGAGAGTTCAGTATTGAAATAGTGACGCACATGCACTAAATGATTGTACATCTAATCTCAAAATCAAACAGCTACGCTTTTGACAGTTTGGTATTGAAACTTCCCCGCATGCGGTAAGTGCTTGTAGCACTCCGTGTGGAAACACCCCAATATACAGAGTGTGCGTTCATCATGTTATGCATTCATCATTAGTAACACTAGCTGTATCCAGCAACTTATGGGGGATTTAAATTTTGAAGAAGCTTGAGATAAAATTCACATCTTAACTGTTATTAATATTTTTTTTATATCTGATCCGTATGATCCGGAAGATGCGGATAAACCGGACTTTACTGTATCAAGAATCAAGAGCTTTAATGTCGTTGACCTTTTACAAGGAATAGACATAGTCAAAAATTATCAGGTGTACATGATACAGTTGAATTAAAATTAAAATTGGTGCACTGGAACCTATCTAAAAGTCTATATTTACAGTGCTACTAAGAAATTCATTTAAACAATGAAATTCAATAAGCCATATTCAAATTTCAATAAGCCATTCAATAATTTTATTTAACTTGAAATCTATTTAAATTAACTAATTTTGCTGAATGGTGGGAGTTTATTAAAAAATCTAATACAGTGCAACTCGGTTATTGCGGCCTCGGCCATAACGTCAACTCGGATATAACGTCATTTATTTTTATGTCCCGCCAAACTATATATATTTACATAGGAAAAAACTTCGGATATATCGTCAGTAAATTCTCAAACCTCGTATATAACGTCAAGAAAATCGGGCCGAGATGAAGGCAACATATAGCTAAATAGAGAAAGTTCGGTCGGTGGTGCAACGTGAGGGCTACGGCTATTGTTTAGCTACATTCTATTTTTAGAAACAGCATTTTATTGCTGTCTTACCGCTAACCACCCCAACCCCCTCCCCTACCCTATATCCGCTGTCGCCGGTCATCAAGGTCAGTGTCAGTGACTCACGTCGCATCAAAGCACTGTGATGCCGTTCGTACGTACCTACAGTTCGTGTAGATATCGTTAGTTCAGTGTATGTCTTTTACAGTTTGTTTTTCGTTATTTTAATTTACGAATACAGTATTGAAAAATAATGGCAAGTGTTGAGAGAAAGGTTTTGCTGAAGAAAAGGTGTGAGTTATAAGAGCGTGTGAGGAGGGACGTAAGATAGCAGACGTGTGTTCGGGCTTGTTTTTTAAAATCGAACCAACAGTTGAATTCACCAAGCCGAACTTCATTGCAATATTTTCAAATTCGATTTTTTATATAGTAGAGTAGTCAGTCAGTCATAAACATAAACTTACAGTGTATTTCAAATTACCTTCATTAAATGTCGTAATTTCATGTAAAAAATGTATCCCCCTATTTTTCCTCGGTTTTAAATTAAAATTATTTTAAATTAAAATTATGTAACCTCTTTTATAGCGTCACTCGGATATAGCGTCATTAATTGTGTGGTCCCTTCATTGACGTTATAACCAAGTTCCACTGCACTATTGATTTTATGACATTAGCTTGTTTTTGCTAATCTATGTATAGGAATATCTAGCTTGGATTTGGTTCTGGTGTTATAATTATGAATATTTTCCCTGCATTTCAATTCACTTAAGTTAGATTTGGAATAAGTTAAAACATTATATATATATATAAATTTACTACTGTCATTACTTTAAGGCTAATAAAAAGAGGACGACAGTGATCCAGAGGCCCAGCCCCACAGATTGTGTGTATAACTTTTTTTGTAATAAAAGAATTTTATGAACATGGGATGAGTGTCCCCATGGCAATATTCCATAAGATATGTGAGATTGAAAAAAGCAAAATAAGTGGCTTTTAAATATTTATCACTGACAAGTTCCTCCAATTTCCACATTAAAAAGTTTACTCTAGAAATTTTTTTACAAATAATTACAATATGTTTTTTCCAATTTAATGTTGAATTTATGTGGAATTCCAACAATTTAACTGCTCTATGCTCATCAATTTTCTGTGTCAAGCTTATATGAATATTTTGTGTTTTTTCCTTATTGCACAAAAGTTTATTAGCAAAGAACCAATTCATTGCGGCAGTAATTGCCTCATCGGTAATCAGGCTAAGGGTGTTAATATCTTTGTGAGCAGCCATCAAGGTTGTGTCATCTGCATAAATAACAGATTCCACAGCGACACTCCCAGGTAGATCATTAATTGAGATCAGGAAAAGAAAAATAACTAAATAATAACTGTAATAAACTAAAGCATAACAACTTACGCCATTATTGGACAGCAAATATCACTGTATTTCTTGATGAAAAATTTTGCTTTTAACACAGTGTCCAACATGTGCTCTATTGATTTATCTGGAAAATATACACACACACATTTCTGAGTATATAATATAAATAATTTAGTAATTTTGTGCTTATGTTAATTATATTAATGCAAAATATTAGGGCTTCTAGTAATGGTATTATATTATAAAAACAACAGTTACATTTTCACACACATGATAATGGAGGCACTACAAACCATGAAATTTCTATGAAGATCGCTAGTAATTTTTGAAAACTTTTTACTGGGTTTTCTCAATGTAAATCTATAAACTGACTTATCATACATTTATAAAAAATCCTGAAAATGTTGCTTTAGTCGGGATTATGGGTGAATAGAGCCTTGAAAAACCCTCCGTTAACACTTATAAACGAAACATAATTTTTAAAACGTTAAGAGAAACATAAGGTCAATTAGACCGTTACTGTGTTTTATTGGTGTTTAGTGTGTTTATTATTTTTTTATGTATCACTTGGCAATCACATGAGTAACAAATGATGTTTAACAACATTTTATGACTAATCATATTTACTACGCAAAATTCATGTGACAGAAAAAATGAAACTCCAAACTTCACGCTCCAAGATGACCAGCTCTGGCCTCGGGAAAAAAATCTGTATAGGATTGTTGCCCAATGCCAGAGCTGGTGGTCTCATTGCGGGTAATCTAGCTGTTATTTTATTTCTAGCAGGTGTTCTTTTGTTTGTTGCCTTTCACCACAACCTTTTACCGAAATTCAAGGTATGTTTGACCAATGAATGCCAGCTGGTAAGCGAAACACGCGGTAAATCTGACCGACCGTATTCACACAATGCGTCTAATACGTACGACAACGTCGCGCCAACTAGTTGGAAATGACCAAATAATACAGAGAGGGGTTTGGGGGGAAGGTACTGAGGGTGACAGCCGTTAAGGTCAAACAGTTTAGCCACTATTAGTAGTAAAATTATCGATCGGTCAATTTGGCCGATGTTTCGTTTTAAGTGTTAAGGTGTATTTTACTGAATTTCCAGATTGTTTGTTTATTTCACTGACTTTTTCTCACCGGAATTACTCCCCCTGACTTTCCATAATTATTTCTAGAATGTGGACACCTTGATAAAGGGGATATTGAAGCAGTTTATTGTATGAGTAACATAAGTTTTCGGAAATAAATACCTAAGAAAACAAAGAGAGAAGTGCAAATGCGCTCTGAGATCTTCTTGGGATGTTCTCTCCCTCTTCTGAAACAAAAAGGTATATTACAAATTAAAGGTGTCAAAAATATAAGTCTATAAATTAGAGGTGTGCGGATATCCGAAAAGTCTGCAAAAAAGATTGCAAAATAAGTATCCGGTAAAGTCCAATCCGAACTTTCGGATAGACCGCATTAAAATTGAAAGCAAAACTTTCCGTTTGAGAAGTTGGCAATACGGAACATCTTTGATCGAACAAAATGTTGAAGCAGATGACGAAATTATGCAATTCATATCCAATCGGAATGTATGAACGTTATTGGGCGGTCTGAGGATGCGGTATGATTATTCGATTCTTCAACTACGCATG
Source organism: Nephotettix cincticeps (assembly GCA_023375725.1). Taxonomy (NCBI): domain Eukaryota; kingdom Metazoa; phylum Arthropoda; class Insecta; order Hemiptera; family Cicadellidae; genus Nephotettix; species Nephotettix cincticeps. The sequence goes on from CM041785.1 coordinate 6,131,996, forward strand.
TAAGTAACCGTAAGTTCAACACGATATTGCATTTTGACATACAAAGCATAGCGTCATCGTGAACGTTATTGGGCGGTCTGAGGATGCGGTATGATTATTCGATTCTTCAACTACGCATGTAAGTAACCGTAAGTTCAACACGATATTGCATTTTGACATACAAAGCATAGCGTCATCGATAGTTGTAACGAGTATCAGATTGCGGTTTGATATTGTTCCGTATAAAATATCATTTCGGCTACGAAAAAACTTGAATTGTTGATTTAATGTTATTGGTAACAAACCATCATAATAGCTCGTTTTGCGACGGGTTTGTCGGTGTTTGTTCGGTGTTCACATAACCAACAAATTTTCCACTTGTTTTCATTGTACATTTTCTCTTTGTTAAATGAATTTAAACGTTATTAGTTTTACATTTACCTGCGCCTGCGCACAGGCCTTTGTTTGATAGCAGCTGCCCACGACATACGCCCCAGCCGATACGCAGATAGCCGATAGCATTGAGCCAACGTCGTCTGTCAAATCTTGATTCTTTGTTAATGGTGATTTGTTTTGACATGGAAATGTCTTAGCTCTGGGGGGGTGTTGGCGATTTTTAAGATGGAAACACGTAACAGGTTTCAATAGAAACTACCAGACCTATGTATTGATTTTTAATACAAAATAATAAGAACAGCTGTTTAGATGAACTGATACAATTATTCCCTTTAGACATATCCATGATCTAACCTATTTCCGACAGGGAAGTAAATACAAATATTTTTATCATTGTAATAAATAAAATAATTGAATCGTTAAATAAAATTGAGAATTAGTTGATTATTAGTAGAATGAATTGATGAATTAGTAGAAAGTTGATGTCATTTAATGACATATTGTAAGGTTTCTGTTGATTTAATTTGTGAATTGCCATATTAAAATTTGTTACTGGTACTTTAAAATGCAGTGAAGTAAACATTTTAGTTTTGTTGTTCATCCTATGAAGAATTTATGATTTTTTATGTACCATTTAATAATTTTGATAACATTTTATTGATTTTTTCCTAATTTATTCATAGATAAGTCTGATTTCACTTTGTTGTTGCGAGTAACCGAATCCGAAAACTATCCGATCTGAACCCAAACTATCCGATCCGGATTCGATCCGAATTTGAGCTATCTGATCCGAATCCGATCCGAAAAAATAATTCACTATCCGCACACCTCTAGTTTTTTTTTGTTTGAACTTTGATATTTCAAGAAGATATTAGTAATTATTTTTTTGTTCCAGTTAAGAGTAAAAAGCTTGTCACTTCTAGGGTTAATGTTGCAGAAACTCAAGGTGGTGCCAGGAAGTGGTTGGAGCCGCATGGGTGGGGGGAGTACTCATTCTTATCTTTAGAAGTCGTCCTACAGGAGGGATCCTAGACACCGCCATTAGATACACTCTAAACATGGTCCAAACCATCAAGCGCAAGTTAACACATGCTCACTTTCACTACTTTGCAGGCGAAGAGGAGGTCCGCCATGTGAATTACGGGGTATTCCCCGATCGAGATTATAAGTAAGTAAACTGACCTCTTACAGTAAAACAAAAAATACAATTTAGGAAAATGTGTTAACAACTGTTATTTTCTAATATAATATAAATTTAAATTGAATTAAATGAATCTAAATTTATCTAAAATTTTAATTTCACAAGCTTACTCTTGGTTAGATATTTATCTAACATTGTTCATTGATGAAAACGAATGGGACAACCATCAAAGTTTTGTTTGGCCACGTTAAAACTATACAATAATAATATAGGCTGTATTGTGACAGTTTATTTACATCGTGATACTCTTAACATGTTTTATTGTTTCAGAATCCACCACAACACTCCAAAAACAAAAGCGGCAAACTCCCCTTCCCCTACGAAGATCTTGGGGCAGGGAGCACCACAATTCAAGGTGCCTTGAAATGCCTTCATGAAAACCTTAACCTACCAAGACCATGGGAAGAAGAAGAGAGGTGCAAAGAAAACTCTCCAGATCTCTCAAAAAAACCTCCCCCCTACGAACACCTTGGGGGAGTGAACCACTCTAAAGGTGTGAAGAAAACCCCTAAGAAGACCTTGGGGGAGTGAACCACTACTAAAGGTGTGAAGAAAACCTCCTCCTACGAAGACCAATGGCGGAGTGAACCTCTGGCAAGCCTGTGCTCTGGCACACCACTACAATACTTCACTGTCTTTAATTCACCCCCACAGGCTTATGGTGATGGACAGTTGAAGTTTTAAAAAAAGCGGAAAATAAGAGTATCAGACGGCAGGATGAATGTACTCCTTGCAACAACAAGATATTGGTCAAGGGAAAGTCGAAAATGTGGAGGCTTTCTGAAGGGCTCCTCCAATTCTTCAAATGTAGCTTTGAAACCTTTAAAGCCTTTGAAAAAGAAATGCAATATAAAATGTTAGAAAATTTGAATAAATACATAAATGTTAAATATGTTTTGTTTTTTGTAAAACTTTAAGTTAATAAGAAGCCTAAATTTTTTTTTTGTTAAGATTTCGACATATAATTTACTTTACTTTGACTTATGAACACATATCACTATATCACAAAAATCACTATTCGCACGTTTTATAAAAAAGGTTCAGCAACTCCTTAATTTTACAGTAATTAAATTTTGTGAATAATTTGTGAATTTTTAATAGTTGTATTTAGTTTCATTAATACCTAAATATAATATATTTAGTAGTAAGCACTGAAATAGCACTCTGACAATATCCATGTGAGATCTAGTTTTTCTTTTTCGGACAATAATGAACAATACAAATTGCACTACACTAGGCAACGAATACTTCACAGTTAACAACAATTATTTTTATGTATCCATACAAAAAACAATGTAACCATCAATATAACATAACCTAACCTAACGGAACGCATTGTGCTTCTGAGGCAACCACTTCACAATCTCAACTATCCGTTTTCTGTGAGATGGGTGTTTATGTTGACCAAGTGATTAATGTCATTAGTTCTTGTTATAACATGTGTTTCACTTACTTATTTAAAAGTGTGCAAAATATTTTTTAGACTGCTGAAATGAAACACCTTAACTTACAACCCCAACTCCACCTAAACCATGGTGTTTGATTTTAACTGTGTAGATTGTCAACAGTGCCCAAAAATTCACAAAACCTACCAAACTAACCCATCAGCTCTACCTAACTAACCAATCTAATTTTAAAATCTGATTTAAGGGCCATTTTCCTACCTCTGCAATTAAGCCAACTGCGCTGTGTGCTCCTTGCTTCGCAATTGCTGAAACTATTGGTTGAATTTACATCAAATAAGACCGTATTCCTACCTCCGCAGTGCGCGACTATCCGCTGACTTCACTGCGTGCTTTGCGCTCCGTGAGTGGGACCACCACGGACCGTGCTGCATGGCTAACTGGCTAGACCGCCCTCTGTCACGATCGGTGTTTATTCATTCCATAACACAGGTTCTATGTAAATTATAATATTAATGTATCAAATGAGTTTGTAATTATATATCAGGCCTACTAGATGTCACCTCATGTAGGCCTATATCAGGCAGCACAGAGTTTAACCCTCCAGGTGCTATGACTATTTAAATTTAAGTACTAGGGTTCGAATCCCGACCATGAGCAATCCCGATTTGGCTTGCAAATGTGTGGTAGAGCAGAGAGGAGGGCCCATCTTAAATAAACGGTGACCGACTTGGTTGGAAGTTGACGGCATTTGTAGGCTTAATTAGGATTTTCCACCCAAGCCGGTCACCGTTTATTTAAGGTGGGCCCTCCACGCCACTATACCACACATTTGCAAGCCAAATTGGGATTGCTCATGGTCGGGATTCGAACCCTCGTCCCTCCGAACGGCTTCAACTGTTGTACTCGTCAGTACAGCAGTCTAACCACTACACCACAAGGGACCACCGTCAGAGAAAGCACTTATTTGGCTATAAAAGCATACTCTAGCGGAAAAGTAACGAACTCAAGCGTCAGAATAGGGAACTACAGAGTAGTTGCATGTATTAGCTCGCAGATGGCAGCACCGTGACAGTAATTTTTGACTTCTATAGCGCTATACAATTGCACCTCGCTGACATCTCACAGTGAGATGTTAGCACCTGGAGGGTTAAACAACATTGGTTGGAAAATGATTATGCGTTGCATTGAAATACTATCACGGACATCGTTGATGAGACAACACACTCAGCTGAATTATGAAGAGGTATGCTGCACAAAATACTGCAGAGGTTTGAAAACACCCCCTAACTGTGTAGATTAACCACAGTGCCCACCAAACCAACAAAACCAACATTATAAACCTACAAATAACCAATTTGTAACTTACTTTGAGGATTTCAACTCAATATCTATATAGAGAGCCATCACATCACTCATCTTGTCCAGGTAAGAGGCATGTTCTAGTGGCTGTAAATAATTAAAGACATTTTAAAATAGTAACTTAAATAAACTTATAGAAATAATTCTGTGATTTTAAACCCCTTAAAAACTTTAACTAAGTTAAATAACACAATTTTGAGAGACCAATTAAACATATACATGTACTATAAGCATATTTACTTAAAGTAATTAACAAACTGTACTTTCAAAACCATATGAACTGTGATTACATTGAGTACATAATAAATGTTTTAATTTAGCTAATTAACTTATCTAATACATGTTTTATTCTATCCGAGCAAATTTATGACGTACGAATATAATTAAACTTGAATTTCTGTATTATATTATAGCAACAGCATTTTTAGGTTATATTCTACCTTGAGGTCAAATGTCATTCTGGGGGAACACAATGTATGTCATCTTCAATTTACCTATTACTGAGAGGAAATCATTTTGGTTTATTAACAGCTGTTCGAATTATTCAATCAAATGATGAACACATAGGCCTACCTTATATTCAATTAATGATTAACACATTATTAGTAACATTAGGTTAGGTGATCTAACAAATTAATAATTAACCATCATTTAGGTGGACAGACTCACAACATTTATCAGTGAATAATAATTTGAATAACATTTCTTTGCAGTAAAATATATTTTTTTGAAACGTAATTCAGCTTCTAAAACCTCCAAGACAAATTTGCTTCATAAAACATACTTATATTCAGTAATGTTTTCTATTTTTAATATAATGAATTTCTTAATATTTTATTTAAAAACTAAAAACAAGTACAGTAAACCTCTAACTCGACACCCTGTAACTCGATAGTCAGCACCTTTTATCAGAACGCTTTATCCTACTACTTTAGCATTCGACTATTGAAAGTCGTGGAACAGCTGAAACATGCTGAGTTGGACAATTTTTATCTATTGCGTGCCTTTAGACTGTCTCAAGGTCAAAGACCCAGGCATGATTTAAAACTGCTGATAGCTCCATATTGTTTAATTATTCATAGAAGAATGTTGCCTAATTAAAAGAAAAAGAAATCTTAATTTAGCTTTTTTTAACATTTAGTTTTAATTCTTGAATATTTGACATTTCTTCAAATACTGTAAACTGAGAATGTAATGTTACTCATTTAAGTGTTGTGCTGTAATGTGTGAAACTCAGGTTTATTATGTATCAAATCATTAAAACCCATGAATAATTACAATTTTCTGGATAACTCGACAATCTTTGGATCCACAAAGGAGTGATGTTTTATGCCTACTGTATTCAATTTCTAACTATGAATTTTCAATATCCCCTAATTTCAATAGAAATATATTATAACAAACACCAAAAAAAGGATAACAGGTCTAAATGCATACAGAATAAATCAAATAACATTTAGCCTAGGCCTACAAAAAATGTAATTAACATAAACCCACCGTCACTAACAACGAAGTACAGTAAATGTAATTATTCACCTGCTTCAACTGTCCATAGATCATATTGAACACTAGCAGAAATGAAAAAATCCTCGTTTTTAGCTTGTGTGCTCTTTTGGGTCTTTTGTAGCATTCTTTGACACTGTCTTCAACATGTCTGTAACAAAATATATAGCAGCATCAAGTATGATTTCAAATTTTAGATCTCCCAAACCAAGTGGCAAAAGGTTGAAATTAAGTTCTTTAATCTTTGGACATCTTCAAGTTTGGTTGAATGATAACCTCAGCTCAATGTTTTCTACTAATTAAGGTTTTCTATTAATAATTATGACCCTATAATTGCTATTGAAGTAGTTAAAATTACCTTCCTAATTCTAAGTATTAATTAAGGTAGGCCCTATGCTTGCTGGATATAACTTTTAAATTGGAAAAGGATCTCAACCCTTGCCTTTGCAGATGACATAGTTTTGATGGCAGAAACTAAAGATTTGAAAGACATTAAACAAATTCTTATAAAATACCCTAAACTTAAGAAATAGGACTCAAAATAAATGACAATAAAACAAAATTTATGTCCTTTGGATATAATTGAAGTCCACATTTTTGAAAGAGTAAATTATTTTAAATACCTTGGCACCATAATCAATTCAAACAATAATGAATTTTTTTATATACAAAGCAGGATAAAATTTAGCCAATAGAAGCATGTTTGCACTAGATTGTTGCAAGGTATCATCATTAAAAATACTATCCACAAAAACAAAACTTAAAATATACCAAACATAATAAGGCCAATACTTCTCTGAGGAGCTAAATCATGGGTCATCGACAAAAGTGCAGGAAAAAAACTAAGTTACCTTTGAAAGTCAGTACCTTTGCAGGTCATATTTTAAGACATGAACCAGAAACTCTATTAAAACAAGTCTGGACAGAAAACCCGGTTAGAAGACGACCCCCGGAACAACCAAAGAAAACATGGAAGGATGAAGTGAAAGGCGACATGATGAGGATGCAAGTCAACGAGGAGGATGCGGAAGATCGGAAGAAGTGGAGGCAGACAGTTGGGGAGGCCAAATACCAATTAGGGCATAAATGGCCATGAGAGTAAGAGTAAGTATGCTTGCTGAATATAATAATTTTTGGCGACGAGAGGAGCTCGGTCTCAGTTCAAGGTATAAATTAAAGTGATAATGTTTTCTAGATAGGTTATTCATAACTTTTCATATCATATTTTTTAACTTAAGACTATATATTTTAAAAATTATGTAGGCCTAATTAAAATTGTAATCTTTCAAAACGGCTTCTCACTTTAAGATTTAATTTTAAAGTGGAAAATTCTCTAGTCCGGCTATTTCACTGCAAAACAAACAAGAATCTTTTGATTTAGCAAAACGTGAGATAAATATGTTTACACTTACTTCAAGAACGTTATAATAAGATCATCCAACTTTTTAATAGTTGGGTCAGGGATAATTTCCTTGCACTGGGTCGTTATTTTTTTAACCCAGGGAAAAATTTGACTTGCTTTGTTGGGCTGCTCCTCAGCATCCTCGCTGCTTTCAAAATCTCTCACTTTCAATTTCAGATTAGCATTTGTCCGCAGGATCTGGACTATCTCTGAAACTGATTTTCCACCTGTAACTAAAACCAAACATAATCAAATAAGCGCCATATAATCAAATGAGTAATCAATTAGAAAAGTAATAACCTCTACAAAAAAAAAAAACTCTCTGCATGCAACCCTACATAACTGTAAGTTTTAATCCTGCAATTTTTAATAGTGTATAGAGTTTAGTGGAAAATGATACTAAAAAGCATATAGGAACGAAAATAAAGTAAATAGCTTATAACTAATTTTAAAGAAAATAATCTACAATTACAGTATATATATTACGTATATAACAGGTGTCTATAAAACATCTTTACTTTCAATTTCAGAAATAAACAATTTTTGAGTAAAAAAATCTGTTATATTTAGATCCCATGTCCAGGAAAACTGGTTTTTGTGTAAAATTAATTTGAAAACATACAAATTTTCAATTGGGCTTTAAGAGATTCAAACCATTGTTAATACACAGTGTTGATGTCCTCAGTGACTAAAGATAGTTTAAGTTATAAAGCTTAATAGATAGTTTTTGGATATAGGTTATGATAAATGGGAAACGCCAAAAAAAGCTAATCAATTAACAAATTATAGAATGATGTTAACTGTTTGGAATAAAAACACAATAACATATACGCAAAGTATTTAGTTATTTTTAATGTTTTGCACAAATACGCAAGGGCAACTAATACAAATTTGTGTAAAATGTAACTTAAATAAACTTTAAATAAATATAAGACATATGGTGAGATCATTTAGAGGCAAAACAACTTGACACGAAACACACTACTCTTGAATGGCTGTGGTCCTCTAAAGGCACCACCAACACTGCCATACTCATAACCACATCAGTCAAAACGTTGTCTTGAGAGAGGTCAGCGATGTGAAGAAAAAAATCAAGGTGGTCAGGTAGCAAGTTTCCATGGCGATGTAGTCTCATCAAGGTGCTGTGAGCAGCATAGGATGTCGAAGCTGTAGGGTGGATGAACAATGATTTATTTCTCTGAAATTTATTCTTTGGAGATCGGGGCAATAAAGTTTCTCATTGATAAGTTTATACAAGAAGATGATGTTTTGAGAACAACCTCTGAATTCTAGGGACGGTAGAGCAAGAAAGTTTACTACCTCTTCTAAGGGCACATCAGTATATCTGAACACCATCCGTAAACCCACAAATCTCAGGAATCACCTCTGCACTCTTTCAATATCTTCAATAAATACTTTTGATGACGGGACCAGATGATACTGCAGTATTCCAGGTGAGGTCTCACAAGGCAACAATATAAAATTCTCAAGACGCCCGGATCTGTTAACATCCTGGAAATTCTATACAGTAGTCCGAGCGTTCTAAGAGATCGGCCAAAAATGTTTTGAATGTGATCATTCCAGTTGAGCGACGGGACATGTCACACCAAGATCACTAACTAATGTGGATTTAGAAAGAGAATACCCCTCAAGTGTATAGTCAAAATCCATTGGATCAGTGATTCGATGATCGGTCATGACGGCACATTTGTCAAGATTAAGGGATATCCTATTATTTTCACAACAGGAAACAACTGAGTTGGCATCGCTCTGAAGAGTCTGTGTATCACAAATTGTCAAAATCTTCTGATAAAACTAAGGAATTATAAATACCCCCGTCGCAGCAGATCTGCGTACTCAGCGAATTTCTAAATCAATAACATAATAATAATAAATATATGACAAGTTTTATAAAAGTCTGTCCATAAACATGAGAATTATTTGCCTATTCTCCATAAGATTAACATGGGAAAGAGTGTGCAGGTTAGCTGCTGTGAGGAACACTGAAAGTAGTCATTTCTACCATAAATAATTTTTATCTTAACATTTATACCAACTTTCATCAACATCTGTCCATAAATAAAGGAGTTTGCCTATTCTCTATAAGATTAACATGGGAAAAGAGTATGCAGGTTTGCTGCCATGATAAACTATGATTTTTAAGCATAAATGGATAGACCTCAACCACATGAAGATAAATATCAAGTTTTATACAAAAGATCCTCCATAAGATTACTATTGGAGCCCCACAATACAGTAGAACCTCGATTAACCGTCACCCTCGGGACCGAGACCATGACGGATAACCGAATAGACGAATAACAGAAATAATAATAGCGCCAATACAACTTAGCACCTAGACAGTGTTTGGCGTGGCAACATCGCAATTCACTGCTTTGCATGTTATAACGGCGGCATTGTAAGTCCTAATTATTTTAATGATTACTGCGCAGTACTTAATGTGAATTTATTTTAAATGAGAAAAAACAAAACTATGTTGGTTCAAGTAAAAAATACTTTATTAAAACATTTTATTAAGAACACAATGAAATATCAACTGTACATTTACGTACTTTTACTCTCAAAACGGACGTTACCGGTATTTAGTTTTTTAAATAATCCGTCATTTTCTTTTGTTTCTTTCCCCATCGAGCTTTTCAGACATTCATGTTTATAATTTTTCTGAGATGAACCACCAGCGTTTAGTAAATTTATTGTTTATTGTCAAGTTCCAAAACTACACGTTTCCGTTTCTCAGTCATAACAAAAGAGCATTACACACTACGTATAAAAACACTGTCAACAATAAACGGTAAAGCACGTAAAACACTAAGTAGGCATTGCACTCGAAATCGGCAATTACTTCAGTTCACTGTAGCCACGCACCATAATAAACTGAAATGAAACAGTAGCAGTGGAATGCAGAAGACAGTGTAAGGGATTAACCAGCTGGGTCACTACCCTTGCCGCCAATGACTCACGCACATATTGCAGGTGTGCAATACAGTTGTCATTACTCACCATAGGCCCTTAACAGTCCGGCTCGGCGCTGACGCGGAAACATAATTTTTTTGCGCTAGAGGGGTGGCGGTTAATAGAGACTGACGGTTATAAGGGTGACGGTTAATCGAGGTTCTACTGTACAACGTACTGTGTTTAGATTTTTTAATAGCTCGGTAACCGTTGGAGATAGAGAAAAACTTTAAGAAGCTTAATTGTGTAGTATTTTAAGCTGATTCCAATGGTGAAATATAAAATTATAAATTTTTAAAATTACATGTGAATAACGCAAAAAACCCCATTTTGGGGTACAAAACCCCCCCAAACTACCCGTTCCCATTGACCAATATGTCTGGTTAACGAACTCGTCCAAGCATTTGTAGGAATACACGTCTCTACCAAATTTGGTCTCGATTGGACCATTTTTACGAGAGATATCGTGTTCACAGACATATATATATATATATATAAATTTTAACGACTATTGTTTTTGGACTCTGGGCACCTAAAGAAGAAAAAATAACATGGTCCCGGGCTTTTAAGTCTCGCCATGAGACCTACGGTAATAGCTTCTTCCCTATGGGAAATTCGCTAAAAAAGAACAAGGAACGAAAAAAATATACTGGCACCATTCCGAACGTCAAATGAAACAGTGGTGGTTATTTAGCGCCAAACCCTCTCAGTACATAACCTCAAACCGAGAAACAGTAATAGTTTATTTACATCATACGATCAATTTAGTAATAACTGAAAAAGTAGAAGCCGATATGCCTTAAGTGGTTGTATTTTAAGGAAAAATACACACAAAATTAAACTGGGCGAAAAAATTAGAAAGAGTGAACCGATAACTGACACCGCTTCATTCCGTGCTAACTGGCGATAGTCTTCCTCCGACAAGAGCTGGGCTCGTACTGACAGCATTAGTTGCTATGCGACTAGAGACCGAAATCGATCGTGCAGCGTGTACCTGCCTACACCCTCACCACGTGGATCTACGCGGCCCCTACTAGATGTGTTAATCTACATTTCTAATTCAAACTATCTATCCAATTCACCCCTAATGTCATACTTTATGTCACTTAATGTCATACTTTGTCATATTTTAGGAATTAGAACCAGAATACTAAAAGCGGCGAAACTTATTGAATACCAACACTATAGAAACCAAAAGCACAATGAAACCACAATTGCTGTGTTTATCTGTGCTGGACACAACATGTATTAAAAAAGTTATAAAGATAGATACTGAAAGTCCCCTTCTTTGTTCTTTTATTGTCATAGGTTACCAATTCAATCTGAATCAGAGTGAAACTAAAAATAGAAGTACAGACGTCATTAACTGCGAAACTATTGATTTATTTTGATGCCCTGGAGTGTTAAATTAGGGTTGAAGCGTATATGGATGGTCCTCAGAAGCAAACTTTTTATTTAAGTAATTATGATTTTTATTAAATTAAAGGTAAATATGTCAAACACAGTATCCTACCAATCTATATCAAATCGATCTTAGACTTACTTTTTACACTTTCTAATAACCTTATAATAATGTTTCTGTCAGCGTAAGGACCCAATTTTGATGTTTCGTACAATTTTAGGCTGCATTATGACACTCTCAAACCATACCGTCTAGCTATGGGATCGGCGAGAATCGGGGTTCTGAGCGGGGAAAAAAATCACTCAAATACAATGATTATTTCACTCTCTAATAACACAATTAAGAATAAAAACACCACGGAACACAGTTTTTCCAACGTTTTCTGATCCAAAATACAACACTGTAACATACAGTCAACATTGAGGTTGGCAGGCATCTGGCTACTGGGCCGGGGAAACGGGAAATATTTAAGAATCAGGGATATTATTTTAGGGGATCAGGGATTTTTTGTCTACGGTTCTGGATTTTAGGTAGAGAGAAACGGGATATTTTAAGAGAATTCGGGGTTTAAAAGGCTTATTTTAGCACAGGTTTTAACAACGTTGGTAACAGCTGACTAGGTGAAGACTGAGGAGTAATAATCAAACATTATTCCACAGAGCACCAATCCTCATAATGTCACTTCACTATGCCGATGTAATTATGGGATTCATATCCTCGATTTTTTTAGACAACAAGGTTGACTGATGTTTGAAGTGTGATTTATAGTGGCCAAAAACGTTAGAAAACGTCGGAAAAACTGTGTTCTGTGGTGTTTTTATTCTTAATTATGTTGTTAGAGAGTAAAATTAGTGTATTTGAGTGATTTTTTTCCCAGCCCAGAACCCCGATTCTCGCCGATTCCCTAGCTAGGCGGTATGGTTTCAGTGTCATAATGCAGCCAAAAATCGTACGAAATGTCAAAATTGGGTTCTTCCGCGGATAGAAACATTGTTAAAAGGATATTATAAAGTGCAAAAAGTAAGTCTAAGATCGATTTGATTTAGGTAAGTAGGATACTATGTTCCAAATATTTACCAAATTAAAACCTAAAAAAACTTTTCAAGAAGGCATTTTTTCAGTAACTAGTGGTGTTAGGGTAAATTGAAATCCACTAGAGCAGCCCTAGTTTAATCTAGTGTACGCATTTGTGATTGTTTCATTCTTATTCATACACTTTACCAAAATTCGAGCTCAAAAGCATAACTGAGTAATTTTCCTATACTTTTTTCACATTACCACCCCACCCTAGACCCTACCACCGCCCTACCACTTTATTTTCAAATTAATCACCCTTGACTCGAAAAGTTTTCACAAAAAACTTTATAAAATTACCTATGCCGAAGGAATTTTATGATAGACCTAGAATCAACAAATAAACATTGAAAAAATTACTTATTTTATACAATTATCGGATCAAAAACTTTCAAAATTAGTGTTCTGTTGTGTAACATGAATTTTTTCTTTTGCCAAAATTTTACATAGCCCACATCACATAAAAAGGGTTTGTTTTTCTTACATTGTGCCAAAATTTGAGCTCAAAAGCATACCCTAAGTAATTTTCTTATACTTTTTCACATAGGCCTATAGGCCCCACCACTTAATTTAAAATTAATCACCCTTGACTCGAAAAGGGCCCTTGGCTCCTTTTTTACCTTTTTTTTAGGTTTGAACTTGGGATGGCCGAATATATTAGTATTAGGTTTTCCATATTAGTTTTTCAAAAGTAACTGATGCATAGAGAAACTAATATGCGATACCGACTAATACTAATATCTGTATATCATAAAGCTACATCACTCTGGCACATAATAATATATCTTTTAACTCTGTTACTCTTGATATTATATTAGGTTTACAAACATAATTTGTATCTGAGACATATTAGTTTTCTAAAAACTAATATCTCATGCGACACTCAACCTTCTGCTTGGAAATGTCAGATGCGTATTGCGTAATTCTGTCTTTCATGTCCAGACAGGATTTATCCATTACCTGGGTATTGGATATCTTTTAAAATTATCAGTCCAGTGTCTCCTGTCAAATTTACTATTATTTATAGTAATTAGTAATCAATTTACAGTTTATAATATATCTTATTTTATAATGTTTGACATTGCGATTTATTTTGCCTTCTAATTTAATTTTGCGATTTAATTTTGCCTTTTTCTTTTATTTTATTTCTAATTTTCAGAATTAATTGCTTTCTTTATTTGACGTACTATTTCAACTGCATTAGGTTATACGAAACAGACAACGCTTAATGTAAAAACTAATACCGGTATTATACATATCGTGTTTGTATCACCACGCATCCCTGAATCAGTTTTCAGAAACCTAATATCAGATATTAGGTTTTCGAAACTAATATTTCTTCGCAACTAATATGGAAGTAACTAATATCGTAGGATACCTAATATGGCACATCCCTAGTTTGAACAGGTTTGCGGCTCCCTCTCACCCTAAAAGAATTTATATCTACACTTAATTATTGATCACTCCTAATTGAAAGATAAAAGTATCTAAGCCTGTTTTGATAAATCAGGTCTAAATTCATTACTTTATTTTTTATTATCGGGGCTTCCGCGACCCCCCTGGAATTCACAACCCCCAGGTTGAGAAACCCTGGGTTAGACAAATAAGACATTGTTACTTCTTATTTTTCTTATGTTATTTTGAACTAAAGCAGTACAAATTTCTGGTAGATATAACAGTGTTATTGTCATAATTAGGGACGTTGCGATACTATCGATACCAGTAGGTGACAATACTTTTCTTTCGATACTTGTGGTATCGGTATTGGTATCGAATGAAGCGATACTTTATCGGTATCTGAAGAAAATATGCAGTATCAGTATCGAAAGAGTAGTTCTAATTTATAATGTATAAATATATATATTATTTAACAATTCACAATGTAGGGCTACTTTTAGTAATATAATAAATAATGAAACAATTAGTACCCTTTTTTTGAACTTTAATGGCAACATGTTTCGGCATTTATGCCATTTTCAAGCCATATTTAACCTAACCTATATTTAATATATTTAAAATAAAAATTTAAATATAGGTTAGGTTAAATATGGCTTGAAAATGGCATAAATGCCGAAACATGTTGCCATTAAAGTTAAAAAAAAGGGTACTAATTGTTTCATTATTTATTAAATATATATATATGTTTTATTCAATTTAAAGGTTGCTTTCTTTCAGAAGCTCATATCAATTTTAATAAAATAGGGCTGTTGAGTATAAACTTATTTCAATTTACCATTTAAAGTGGATTTACTTATAAAGTAGTAACCATCATCTCTAACATGGCATTCTGCCTTCGCTTCGTCGATTCGTCATATTACCTACCTCCCACCATTTACCAATTCAAATCATTTTTCTGTTGTTTGTTAATTGATAATATTGTTATAGTTCTCAGTTTACTGTTCTATGAGGTTATCAGTTTCAATGTGTTTTAGTTTTACAGTGTAGGAATATATTTTTATTGATAATATTAATTAATATAATTATAGATTATTGTAATTATATATTAATAGATGGATTAATTATTTATATTTAAATGGCCAATTTGCTTAAAACTCATTATAAATGCATACATTTTCATTCGATACCGTAATCATTCAATACTTACGGTATCGATACTTTTTATTCAATACTTTACTGGTGTCGATACCACAGATTCGGTACGGTATCGATACCAAGTATCGGAAGACTGATGGTATCGCAACGTCCCTAGTCATAATTAGAAGTTTTGACTTTTTTTGCATAGATTGTATCTATGCTCAATGACAATAAAACTTCTTGATTCTTGACGGAGCTGTAGGAGCCACAAATGATGAAATTGGGCATCCAGTACTAATAGGCTTAAGTTGGGAAATACCATAATAGCCTACACATTACATCTATACATTGCCAATGATCGTTATAGAATAGGACACAGGATACTCACTAAGGTAAATATTCCGACTACAGTATCCTACTAATCTATATCAAATCGACCTTAGACTTACTTTTTACACTTTCTACTAACCTTTTAACAATGTTTCTGTCCGCGGAAGAACCCAATTTCGACGTTTCGTACGATTTTAGGCTGTATTTTGACCCTCTCAATCCATACCGTCTAGCTAGGGGATCGGCGGAATCGGGGTTCTGGGCGGGAAAACAAGTCACTCAAGTACACTTATTTCACTCTCTAATAACATAATTAATAATAAAAACACCAAGAAACACAGTTTTCCCGACGTTTTTTGGACCGAAATAAGACACTCTATAACGTCCAGTCAACAGTGAGGTCGGCAGGCATCTGGCTACTGGGCCGGGGAAATGGGAAATATTGAAGAATCGGGGATTTTTTTGTCTACGATTACATACAATATTATTGATATTTTCATGTCGTTAAATATATTTTATACTATCAATAAAAAACCTAACTTAACTCCGCAGAGCGCTGTATGTCGGCGACTAACACACGTAGCGTTTTATCGTAATATCCGAGATATTGCCGACGTACAGCACTCTGCGGAGTTAAGTTAGGTTTTTATTGATATTTTCATGTCGTTAAATATATTTTATACTATCAATAAAAAACCTAACATATCTACAATCAAACAAGCTTTTCCAGTTCAAAATTGTAAATCACGAGAATCTCCCGTTACCCTAAAATTATCCCAAATTCCCTAAAATATCCCCGATTCCCAAATATTTCTCGTTTCTCCCAGCTCAGTACGTCGATTGTTGTAGACAACAAGGTTGACTGGTGTTTGAAGGGTGCCTTATTTTGGCCAGAAAACGTTAGAAAACGTCGGGAAAACTGTGTTTCTTGGTGTTTTTATTGTTAATTATGTTATTAGAGAGTGAAATAAGTGTATTTGAGTGATTTGTTTTCCCGCCCAGAACCCCGATTCACGCCGATCCCCTAGCTAGACGGTATGGATTGAGAGGGTCAAAATACAGCCTAAAATCGTACGAAACGTCGAAATTGGGTTCTTCCGCGGACAGAAACATTGTTAAAAGGTTAGTAGAAAGTGTAAAAAGTAAGTCTAAGGTCGATTTGATATAGATTAGTAGGATACTGTAGTCGGAATATTTACCCTCACTAAATATTTATACTACCATGGCCTGCATTCAGCAAGAATCAAAATTAATTGTGATGAGGACAGATAACATTTTCATTGGGCCCTTTTAACATTGTAACAGGAATGAGACCTTAAGCATATAAAAAAGGAGTGTTTATATTCCATAGGCAGTTTTTAGGTTTGAAAATCACAACAGTAAAAACCATTACCGTACGATTTAATCGGTTAGCAAGACATGTAGCATAATGTCTACAAAGATTTAATACCGTGATACATATTAAAACTTACTTGAACATTCTTCATTCAGCAACTGGAAATTTGACCCAGTACTATCGTCTGACATGATTCCTTGTTTGTCGTCAAATACTGACGAACAATCATGCAGCTTTAAAAATTTACGAATGGAGAAAATTTGATCACGACAATAAAGTGATACGCAGGTCCTTCAGACCCCAACTAGTTTCAACAACAACAAAATAATTCATAATCCTTTCAGATTCAAAATCTGCTTAGTTTGTCACAATTATAATCTGGAATGTCATTACTAAAATTCGAAAGACCCCACATGAACTATTCCATGATAAATGAATTCTTAAAATTCACACGAATACGGTTCAGTTGCCATTGCCTTTCCTCGATCCCGATACTTTTTTGGAATCTTCTTGGCTCTTCCATGGAGGGATGGCGGCCGCCAAAAATAACAAATCATAAACAAACAGATGAAAATGTCGAGAGGGAAATTTATATTAAGCTCAGAAAACACTACCTAAAAATTTATTAAAATAAATTATTAATTTAAATGAAATTATTAAAGGGTAATGTCTTTGCTTAAAGATATAAAACCATAGAGGAGAAATAGTCTTTTTCAACTTCAGGTCTCCACCATCGATCAACATAATTTTATATTGCTGGATAGATTGAGTAATTTTTGTTTATTATTAATGAAAATTTAATACCCTAACCACTAATATTTTAGACCGACTTTTTCTTTGCAATAAAATATATACTGGCTCGATGTTATCAAAACTTTTTCACAGACGTGTGTTTATAATGTACAAAAAATGGCGTTTAAAGTGCGGTGCCTCGGTCTCATGATAAAAATCAAACGTTCCTTACGTTTACATTACATACTTTCATGGATTCTCTTCTACCTAGTCGTGGAAACTGGTCAGGGGGGTTGTGATAGTCGTGTGTGTGTGTGTGTGTGTGTGTGTGTGTTTATGTGTGTGTGTGTGTGTGTGTGTGTATGAGCAAAAGGTTACTATAAAGGTACGATTATTATTAAGTATTTATTAATTTGACCTGTTGTATTTATAAATATTTTTTGTAATTTTTGACATGGATATGTCTTAGCTATGGGGGGGGGTGTTGGTGATTTATAAGATGAAAAACATGTAACAGGTTTCCATAGAAACTACTTGAACCATTGTATTGAAATTTAAATATAAAAGAATTAAAACAGCTGTTTAGATGAGCTTAAAATATTCCCTTTAGACGTATCCATGATCTAACCTATTTCCTATAGGGAAGTAAATACAAACAATTTATTTATAGATGCGCTCCTCCTAATCCTGGGAGTTAGTCTGGTCAATTATCCGGATGGCTATTTTGTAGAACAAATAAAATCCTTTTTGACAAGGCTTTCACCCGCACCTCCCCAGGAAATTATGCCGAAATTTAAGTGTGAGTCAAAAATGACATGATGACATGGTAGGCTGCTAATGTATGTTGATCTGTGATTTCCCCAATTCTTCGGAAAGCAAACAGTAATGAAGATAGTTTTTTGTGAAGATTGTCCAAATGAAGCTACCAGTTTAGGTTATCTTCAATAATTTATAGAACTTAGTTGAATTGAGTATGGAGATGTGGATTGAGTTTGATGGCAGGATTGTTTGTTGATATCGTTTGGAAAAATTGATATGTATGTACCGTTTTCGATTGATAGATGTTAAGATTTAGATCTTGGCATAAGATCTTGGCTATTTGCATGGTTTCTTCTTGACAGGAGTTTTGTGCTGTCTGGGAGTTCGTTGTACAACAAAGGGCCAAATAATACGAGAATACCTTCCTCCCAACCTCTCGATTAACCTTCCTAAAATGGAGGCGTCTGTCCTGCCGAGTACTCCGAAAAGAGACATCCCACCCATCAAGGGAGAGTTTGTCACATATAGGTGATGATAGCTCCAACAATAACGCCTGGGTAAAACATGTTAAATCACACTCAGGTTAATTGCGTCTTAACTCATTTCCTACGCGGCGGACTCGTGCATTGTGAGAACGATCCCCGACCGAGGCCGATAAATTTTTGTTTAGAGTTTATGCAAGATAGTAAAAAAATGTTTGCGTTAATTGTTTAATAAACAACTATTTTTGTTTTTATTTCATGAAAGCAACTTACAGCATTATCTTTTCTTACCGACATATGTAAAACAATAATTATTATTAAACTATTTGTATTATTAGTATTATATTTATTTCCTTAAAATTGTCTCATTATATCCGAGCAAAGTTTGGTCTTCAGGTACTGAAACATCAGATATGGGAAATGATTTAAATTAGTTTGTCATTGTGTCTTAGACACCACGTTACTAAGTATTTATGGACATTCATCTTGACAGACGACTCAACAGAAAACCCCATTTTTAGCACAAACTGCAACATTTATGTTCCGTAAAAATGACTTGGCTTATAAACAAAAATTCTATACTTTCTGTTGAAAATAAATTATTACACTTCAAAGCTGTCCTCAAACCTAATGAGACATGGATTTCTTTATGGGGAACCTCTAAATAAAATATAGACATATTTTTAAGATTTCAGTCAAAACCTTAAAAATTATCCTGTAAGTACAATGGTTTGTACTCTAAAATCCCACTTGTCAATGAAGGCAGAGGTAACAAGATTTAGTGAAAAATGTCAGTATACTTAGAACACAAGAACTCTGACAGCAGTCAACGTGTATTTTTGGTGACTGAATGTACACATTGTTATAGATCTGCCAACCCGGTTATTAACCTTGAAATCAGTGTTTTTTTAGTGCTCTTCCAATAAATAATTATTTACCTATTAACTCATGTTTCTGTTTACTCTATAACTTGATATAATATTTTCTTATTGTTTTAAATAAACAAACAGATTGTAAATAAAAATTTGTCAACGAATTTTAGGTAGAAGAAAAGCTTTACACTGAAGAAGAAAACGTTTTTATCGGTTTTAGAGGTGATGGGATTGATCCCCGGGATGGCCTCAAAATTTAAATGAGAATTTTCATCAATTAAAATAGTAAACTTTACAATTGCATAGCTTAAGCTGAGCTGACCAATGACAAAATTGAATTGAAAAATACCCCCGTCACAGCAGACCTGCGTACTCAGCTTTTTCAATTCAATAACATAATAATAATATATATGACAAGTTTTTATCATTATCTGTCAATATATATGAGTATTATTTGCCTACCCGCCATAAGATTGACATGGGAAAGAGTGAGCAGGTGTGCTGCTGTGAGGAACGCTGAAAGTAGGTGTTTATAGCGTAAACAATTTATATTTTGACCATTTATATCAAGTTTAATCAACATCTGTCCACAAATAAAGGAGTTTACCAAACTCTATATGATTAACATGGGAAAAGAGTATGCAGGTTAGCTGCCATGATAAACACATAACTATGATTTTAAAGCATAAATGTATGGATCTCAACCACATGAAGCTAAATTTAAGTTTCATCCAAAAATCTTAGATAATAAGTGAAACATTAATTATTCCTTATCCTCCATAAGATTTAAATTGGAGCCCCAAAATACAACGTACTGTGTTTAGATTTTTAAATATCTTGGTAACCGTTGGAAATAGAGAAAAACTTAAAGATTAAGGCTTTAAATTGTGTAGTTTTTTAATGTTATTCTAATAGTGAAAGATAAAATTACAAGGGAAAAACGCAAAAAACTCCATTTTTGGGGTACAAGCCCCCCCAAACTACCCGTTCCGATTGTCCGATATGTCTGATTTACGAACTCGTCCGAGCAAAAATGCAGTAGTACGCGTCTCTACCAAATTTGGTCTCGATCGGACCATTTTTACGAGAGTTATCGTGTTCACACACACACACACACACACACACACAACAACACACACATTATAAATAAAATACAATAAATTTAATTATATTTTAATATTATCTATAAAAAGATATTCCTACACGACTATAAAGAAATATAACCTCATAGAACAGTAAACTGCGATATAACAATACTAGCAATTAAACAAGAAAAATGCACCTTTATGCAACAGCTTCGAAGGTAAATTAGGAAGTAAATGACGAATCGATAACGAAGGCGATGACATGTTAGAATGATGGGCGGAATGCAAAATAAACTAAAATGATAAATTATAATCTATATAAAAATATTAAATGAATGAGCTTCTGAAAGAAAGCAACCTTTAAATTGAATAAAACATATATATTTATACATTATAAATTAGAACTACTTTTTCGATACCGATACTGCATATTTTCTTCCGATACCGATAAAGTATCGCTTCATTCGATACCAATACCGATACCACAAGTATCGAAAGAAAAGTATCGATACCTACTGGTATCGATAGTATCGCAACGTCCCTAACCTAAACAGAACTACTGAACCAAACCAAAGACTCCAGAGAGATTGATTGGATGAAGAATCTTAAGAGGAATCTGAATATTCTGAATCAGTTGACAGACAGAAGACCAAGACATATACCAAACGACCAAACACAGTACGCAGTGCTAACACGAGTCGAGAAAATAGTTACAGTACACAGTATCGCAGGGAAAGTTGATTCACAATTTCAATTATATTCCTAAGAAGTCCTGTGATCTAATTGTTCACATTTACTTAGTAAATCGTCAATATTAAAGTAATTCTTTTATCATCATCTCGATTTTTAGTTTCTATTAGGTAAATGGATTTAACAGGTAAGAAACAAACATTTCAGCTTTAATATTAGGTTAAAACAGGTGTTGGACATAATATAGCCTAGCCTAATGGAACAACAATAATTAAGGCCCCTAATTTTATTATAGACCAGGATATTTTGATATAAAATTTTGAACAACCTTTATCGGGTTCTGGTAGAGTATTAGGCCTATTATTATTTAGAGTTTGGATTACAATCTCAATTCAACCACCTTTTGTGGATAAAATATTTGAGAGGATTTTGTGTGATAAACTCCATAACAAATAACCTAATTCCCTAAAGGCGTCTCTCATATTCTGTAGGGTGAAATAAATCACCTAGGCCTAGGCCCTAATAATTTTATGTATGAAGAACAATAGTAGGTATGAATATCGCACACCTTTATGGAATTTCGTTAGTTCTACCAAGTTTTACAGTTCGTTATAGTAGGTTAAGTACCGGTAGGCTAACTTGCCATTACAGAAATTTTGGTTAAAGGATACTGGTACAATGTGGTCAGCTACGATCATTTTGTAATTGATTGTGATAGTCGAGGTATTATTTTTGGAAACCATAATCTATTACGAGTAGGATCGGATATTAATATTTTCAAGGATTTAACCCTCCAGCTGCCATTCGCCGGTATCCGGCGATAAAACCGGCGCGACTTCATCTCATAGCTGCTAACAGTACATCGCAAATGTACTTTTGTATACATCATTGTAAAGAGGAGATTATAATCTAGGTCCTTAGTATTCCCTATTTGAAATTTTTATACTCTATGCATACATCGTATGATTACATTTAGTTACAGGTGTTACGACGTTGCGCCAACAGCTGTCCGAGCCGTATGCTTTACGTTGTGTTAGAGTCGTGATATTGGGTTAGTGTTTCGTTGTGTATTTTGGGTGAATTATCTATAATAACATATGAATTATTCATAACACCTTTGTCCTTGTATTTAGTGTTATAAAGATATGTAGGCCTAATGCCATTCTTTACAATGTTTTTATAATTTATTTGGCGATTACTCTCATAGACTCCGGACCAGGCAGTAAGGATTTTGTGTACACATAAAGGTTTATGAACATGGGTACTTTTGTTTCTTTTTATATAGCTATATAAGGATATATATTCTTATTAGTTATACAATTTCAAACAAAATGGCTATTTCAGATTTGTTATTAAGAAATCATTTGAACAATTTGAGGGAGCGCAAACATGATAAAAAAATTTTTTAATAAAAACATTTTTTTAATGTTAATAATTATTTTTTGTTATATGTAAGGAAGTAATTTTTATTATTTTCTTGTAGCCTGTTTTATACTGAACACAAAAATATATAATATGTTATACTTTGCATAGTATCCAAAATTGTTATGGTTTTTTAAACAAAACCTGAAAAATGGCCAAAAATGAGGTGGCATTCCAGAGTGAAATGATGGGCAGCTGGAGGGTTAATTTCATTGAATTATTTAACAAAAATAATAGGCTGTAGGCCTAGACCCTAGTTTATCCGCTAAACCAGGTGTAAAAAAATATCAAACCATTAGTCAAAAATGAAAAGTTAACAGTTAAATCAGTTGTAGGGCCTACTTAGAGCAAATTTATCATTTTGCCTTGTAAGTTATATAATTAATTCAATAAAATATAAGTTATATAATAAATAAACAATTATATAGAATTATAAATAATGAAAAGTAAAGATACTGTCGTATTAAACCGACCACACCCATACGATGCATTGTACTTTCCTTCATCAGCGCTCTGTGGAGCTCGTTAGGTTTGTTATTGATAATATACATATCCATAGTACAATAATATCAATAACCAACCTAACTTTGCTCCGTAGTGATACCGGCACGGTAGCTCAGGTATAATGCTCTGGCCTAGTTAGTTAAAGGTTGCTGGGGTCGAAGTGGCTGGCGACTCCTGTCAGGTGTTTTAAGCCAAGTATGAATGAGGATTGAGTGTAAGATGGTTGTGGGGCATCTGCTAGGCTAACGGTTAGCGTCTTGGTACTCGTCGGCTGCTGCGGTTTTCTAGGTCTCTTCATCTAGAAGATTCCTGATTCTCCAGGAAAGAGAATTTTTAGGGGTGCGCAAAAAGTCGCTACGGCTGAAGCGCCTTGGGAAAATCCGCCCCTTCGAATGAATGAATGACTCCTGTCAAATCATGAGCGGTCACCTCTGGTGACTTATACCACTATGATACCTAGCTGTCTTAAATTCACCGCACAGGCCTAAGGCCTAAGGTGATGGGCAGTTGAGGTTAAAAAAAGAATGCAGAATGATGGAATATACATCGTCGATGTACAGGTTTTGCTAAAATATGTTGGTTTTCTTTAGTAAAATAAGATTCATATCAATAACCCACACAACTTAACTCCACATAGGCCTAGCGCTGTATGACGAAATATATACAGTAGAATGTTTGAATGTGGTTGGTACGACAGTACCTAAATAAATTATAATAATATAATAAACTTTAACTAATTTTGATTGTAATTTATATTAATGAATCATTATTTTGTATACATAATTGGATAAAAACCAATAAGGTTAGCCTAAAACCAGCTAAAACAGCCGACCACACAGCTATAAAGGGAAAATAAAATAATAAATGTTTAGTCATATGATATAATAGACATGTGACATAGAGATGTGCGTAAGGAAGGAAGGAGAGGGTGTCCTTCAGCCGCCACTGCCAACCGCCACATGTATTCTGCCAGATATTATTCTAGATTCATTCATTAGTGCTCTGTGGATTTACATAAGTTTGGCTATTGATAAGATACATATATTCATAGTACTGTATAATAATTTCAACAACCTTATCTAACTTAACTCCGTACAATGCAGAATGACGAAATATACATTGTTGACATACAGGTGTGGTCGGTATAATACAAAAGTACAAAACAAAATTAATAATACACTATCTGTTAGGGAAGCCTACGGTTTTATGAAATAGAGTGGATTTTGCACTTATCGTTTATCAAGCCATAGAGTAGAAATTCTAAAAGAGCATATATCAAATTTGCACTGTGTGATGAATAAATTTGTAACTATATATAGTGTTTATTGGTTATCTAGTATATATTTAACGTTTGCTTTGTTGTTCAACTTACTGTCATATAGCTAGTTTGTTTATATAAAAATTAACATACATGTTAATTTTTATATACAGGATGGCTCTTCAAAATAGCAGAAATATTGAGAAGAAAAACAAGTTTAAGAAAATCCAGTTAAGAAAAAAATTGAAGATTTTCAAATCCATTATAAATTATGGACCCTGTCTTTATAAAGTTTTGAGAAAAATACACCCAAGGTTGATTTTATCAGCCAAAACAATAAATGTGTTAAACAGTTTTGGAAATGACATATTTGAAAGGATAGCCAAAGAAGCATCATGTCTAGCGAAAATTAATAATCGTAAAAAAATTAGCACTAGAGAGATTCAGTCTGCAGTTTGCTTAGTGCTGCCACCAGGATTGGCACAGGAAGCCACAGCTTTTGGAAAGGGAGCTGTTCTTAAATACTTGGAATCAAAAAAGTAAGCATCAGTTTTTAAACTTTGATGGAATATGATTTTTTTACAAATTTTAATTTCCAAAAATTTAGTTTTAGGCCTTAATGTCATTCAATAAAGAAAATATTTGGTCTAATGGAATGGACTGAAAAAACTAATAATTAAGAATTTGACATTCTTAATTACTGTTTATGATGAAATATGAAAAATGTAAATTCAGTTTTGGTGGTACGATGTCTAAAATTGCCTTTTTTAATAGCAAACATGAAGTTCAATACCTACTTGCATGGAACAGGTAAATTTGTCCAAACCCAAATGGGTTTGGACCACTTTCCCAAAAAGAATTTATGTACTGTCTCGCTCTTGACTCTGGTGTAGAAAGAACCTAAAAAAATTAGTTGAAAACTTGATGAATGGTTCAAAACAATTTACTATATTTTATAGACAGTGGAACTTGGATGATTCAAACCTCAAAAACCTACTAAAAAAATCATCAAAAAGTTTGAATTAAGGATGTTCTTATAAATTAGGCCGGCTGAATAGAATAAATGCACATTTGGAAAACATTGGAAAACTAAGACACTAAGTACACACTATAATTGAATGTAAATTCATTGCTTGCCTATTTATGCAACAAAACCACGGTTAAATGAAATTTGAAATAAAGCACAGTAACATCATAGGCCTATTTTTTTATCTTACTTTACATGATCAGACTAAGAGGGCAGTGCAATGTCAGAACCAAGACTTTGGATAGGAGTCAAGTCGTCTGCATTGAAAACTGATATTTACAGTCTTATTTTGACAATAACAATCATAACTAACCTTAAATGTATTCAGCATTAGGCCTATCTGAACCTCTATAGTCTGCATTCCATTAGTGTCAACATGACTTAAACGTATGTGATTATATAGGCCTAACCTTGACAAAGTTCACATAAAAATTTTGAAATAGAAACTATAAAAAATAAGAAAATATTGAATACTGTTTTGACTGACATAGTACTGACCAAGAAATATGAAACACATAGAGTAACTGCAACTATAAAAATCAATGTATCGCCTTCCAAAAAAGAGGAGAATTTTGCTTGTATAAAAAAAATTGACCCTTAAAGCAGTACTGAAAATCAACGTCCCTGCTCGTTACGTTAAACTATAGGTCCATTAGTTGCTATCAGCTGTTGGGCTATTAATTAACAGTCCTGTCTAAGGAACATGTCAGCCTTAGTCAGTAACAAGACTACAAGATCGCGCCACAATCATCCTACACTCAATCCTCATTGGTACTTGGTTTAAAATACCTACATTGTAGTATGGTTGCCATTTCAATGCTCTAAGTGTAAAAAATCAAAATATTTGTTTTTGGATTTAGATAGCTTGAATGAAGTAGAAAACAGAAATTTGTTTTATTTTTATTTATTGATGATTTTAAGACTATTTTTAGGTATTAAAAAAGGAAAATTTTTTGACAGGGTGAGCCATTTAAGTTAATAATAATTAGTTAACAAATCCTATTCATTAAAAAATTAACACAATATATAGGTTATATATTATTATTGCAATGAAGATACACACACATCAACCAGTAGTAACAAACAAGGTTAGCAAAATTGAAAACAGCTGGCCGTAATGAACGCATATATGAGCGTAAGCAGCAGTATGGGAGCGAACAAATACTGGCCAAAGTGTCCTAGCAACTGATTTCAGTTACTAAATATTCCATCAAAGTCACCATTTTGGTTTTGTGAGTGCATAGAGGCAAATCAACATCACCATACACTCTTATCGGTTGTTTTGGGAACTACATGTAAATGTGGCAAAATGCTTGATTGCGTCTAAAGGCGTTAGCTGCGTCATGCGACCCTACCATGCTGCGTTTAAAGGCGCTAGCCACCCGGTATGGGTTGTCTCTCAGCCATTATGAGAAATTCTGTTCATTAACCCTAGAAGTGGCAAGCTTTTTACTCTTACCTGTAACATAAAAATAATTACTAATATCTTCTTGAAATATCAAAGTTTAAACAAAAAAAGCATGAAACATGCCCCCCCTCTTATAACCACTAACCACAAAAGCAAAACAGGTGTCCACTGCAATCCCTATTAAGCCTACAAATGCTGTCAACTTCCACCCAAGCCGGCCACCGTTTATTTAAGGTGGGCCCCGCTATCCGCTTTACCACACATTTGCAAGCCAAATTGGGATTGCTCATGGTCGTGATTCGAACCCTAGCACTTCCGAATGGCTAGAACGTTACGCTCGTCAGCGCAGCACGTTAGCCGGTTCAGCCACTCAGTGCATAGGAGTAGAAAGCGCTTACTTGGTTATAGACCTGCCCGGTGGGAGTCTAGTATACTAAGAGAGCAGGTTCGGTTGCTTACCCCCAGAGGGCAACACGGTCACGTAGGCGCTAGTGTCTAACAAGTTCACTAAACTGACGACAGATGCCTCCACCTGCCACTTCTTATTGAATATGTAAATGCGTCGTGAATTATGACCTTGCCAGTTCTAGGGTTGAATCTGCTTTCAAACAATGTTCTAAGTTCTTCCACTTGAGTTAATGCGTTGGATGAATTCGGTACCGGTATTTCTTCTTCTTCTGAAGGCAATCCAGAGATCTCATCTCCTGATCCTTCTAAGTTAAGGTGTCGGTCATCAGTATGTACACTGACACTGGCGTGCATTAGGTCCAACTCAAATCCGAAAACCTTTTGAAAAAAATATTTTTTATGAATATATCGAGTCGGAGATTAATTTTTAAATTTAATTTATCACATTAAAAATTCATATAATCGATAAACTTAACTTAATTTTTTTAAAGATTTAGAATTGGTGGAGTACAACATTCTGGGAACCACAGGAAATATTCAAATCAAAGAAGTTTGAGTTATCCAAGTTCAACTTTGAAAACTATTACACTAATCAAATCAAATAATTTATTTACTATTAAGTCCACATGAACAATAGGTTCAGTCAATACAATACAACTAATATATGGTAGAAAGAGAATTATTATTTGGAAGAAAAGTAATTGGCCATGAACGTAATTGTCTGTAAGAACCAAACACCATTAAGAAATTATATTTTATCTGCAAACAATTTCTGTACTGTTGTAAATTTTTTACTGAAATGTAAATTATATTCTTTGTTTATTTATTTTTTCTAATAATAGTTATTGATTCTATTTTCATTTTGTCTCATAGTATTTAATACTTTCTAATGATTTTCACGATAACATTGAAGACAGAGGGGAAGCCGATTCTTACAATCTTTTGCAGTCTACAAGTTTACTTTACCTTTCATTTAATTGCTTACAAATCAAATAATTTTATGAATTAAAACTCTTGGTTAAATATTTCACT
Organism: Nephotettix cincticeps; assembly: GCA_023375725.1. Classification (NCBI taxonomy): domain Eukaryota; kingdom Metazoa; phylum Arthropoda; class Insecta; order Hemiptera; family Cicadellidae; genus Nephotettix; species Nephotettix cincticeps. The sequence continues at coordinate 6,160,571 of CM041785.1, forward strand.
GTGAGATTCCAATTTAGCTTAAGGATCTAAACTAAATTGTCATTCTAGTAGTCTTTGATCTCATATGCTATTTATATGATCTCTCGCAGTCATAATATATGATTCAAAATTATTGACAATGTTCTATGACTGTAAACAGACACAATACAACTTGAAACCCGTCTTAACATGTCAATCTTTAAGGCCTGTTTACAAGCAGCTAGTGGCTAGTATGCAGGTTGATGACTAGAAAGTCACTTGTCGCTAACAAGCGATGATCGGAATCTTAACGAACTAGCACTTTATCACATACACATTGACAATTACTGGAATAATGTGGGTGCTTCTTTCATAATTCTGTTGTTGGATATTGGTTTTTGTTTTATTGGAGGTAACAAATGGCTGAAACGTCAAAAACTATCATAGTTAGAAATGCATGTGAGGAACTCTGGGTTACTAGTATATACCGAGAGTTGTAGTATAAAAGATATTAAATAAGTTAGTTAGTTTAGCATGTCCTAGCTGTTCTTATAAAAATGTACTTCTTCTTGGATATCTGTGTACTTTTGGTTTGTGATAATTATTTAGATTATACTACTCTCCTTTTAACCCTAGAACCGCTAATGTCACGATGGCGACAAATTTACAAATTAAATTAGAATTGTCAGGGAGTGGCATCTATCGTCAATTTATTGAACTTCTTAGACAATGTCGGCGATGTGAGAGGTGCTGCTATCTTGGAGCTACGACTTGGACTATCTCAAGGAGGTGTGCTCAATTGTCACTAGAGTATTTTTTACATTAAGTTAAGCACTTTCTCTGTAAGTGATACTTGGTGTAGTGATCTAAGGCGCCAGCTGATGAGCAAAATATTTTAGGCCAAACGGAAGTATGCGGATTCAAATCCCCACCAACGCAAATCCAATTTGGCTTGCAAAAGTGTGATACAGTGGAAAAAGGACCCACCTTAAATAAAACGGTGATTGGCTAGGGTGGAAGTTGTAGGAATTTTTAGGCTTAACACATTGGCTGCGCGAGGCAGGAACTGCCCCACAGTGATGGCACCGCTGGCGTGGGGTGGTAGATTCAGTCCTTGAGTGATGTCAACAACTCGACTTCGTGTGAGCTCAGTCTTGTACTGAGAATGTTGATATGTTTGCCGTGTTTGATGTGTGTTCTGCCACAAATTTTGGTGCCCTATATCTCCGTGGCGGCCATTCCGTGCTTTGATGATGCTTTCGTTTTGGCGCAGTTTAGCAATACATGCTAAACAAAATCCAGCAGTCAGCGTGCTAATTTGGATTGCAGTGGACACCTGTTTTGCTTCTTTTACCATTGTATGGTTAAGGGGAGCATGCTATGTGTTTTTGTTTATACTGATTATTTTAAGTAGAGTTGAAAAAATTATATCACTTTTTTAATGGAAATACACAGCGGTTCTAGGGCTAAATCACTTTTTTTTGCAAATCTGTCTTACCAATTAGTAATACTACAAATAACTAATTGGCCTACGAATTTTATATAATAACAAGTACTTATGAGATTGTATAATGATTTAATACTTTTGACTGGAGTGTAGTGGATTTTATTAGCCATTGGAACATTATTTTCTTAAATATTATTGTATAAATTGATACAATCATTATAGTTTGACAGTTTAAGAATTGCTATAGCGTTTTTAACAGTGTTTATGTATATTATTACATCAAATTCCTTGGTCAATAAATATTTTGTTTATACTTATGGATAGAGCAAAACATTGACAAAGAAATTAGCAATGAAAATGTTTAGGTTAACTATTTTTTTTATAAATTTGCTGTGTTATTTCCAGAGAAACTAAGCCCAAAGGGACTATAAGGATGGCTGAAGAAATTAAGAAAGAAACTTGGATTAAAGGCTTTTCAAAGTCAAAGAATATGGTATATTATTGGAATATACATACAAGAGAAAGTTTTTGGGAAGGAGAATGTGAAAGACTCCTTAAAGATCCCAATGTGATATTAATGGACAAGACTAAGGAAATGCTGAATGGGAAGGTAGGTTTTTACAAGGTAGTTTTTATGTAATTTCTCCAAACTGTTGAAATATATACATTTTTATGATTTTCTTAACCAGGAGGTTTGGTCAGTAAGATCCGTACAGTATCAACACACATGTCTTATTTCCTAAAATTTAAACTCATTCATTCATTTGAAGGGGCGGATTACTCCCAAGGCACTTCAGCTGTAGTTGCTTTTTGTGCACCCCTGAAAAATTTAAACTCATACAAAAACAAATTCCTATATACACGACATTAGTTTTAGATTAAAGATAAATACTTAATGAAAAACTTAATTGTTCCACAATTTACCTACATTCACAAAATAATTGCTTTAAGAGTGTAAACAAAATTACTTTCAAACCTATTTCCATTTAATTTTAGCATCTGCCGGATCATTATTTATATACAAAGTTTTGGCTAAAAAATAACAAGACTGGTTTTCTGTGAACCTTCTGTGGTGTGTTTTCTGTGGTTTTCTGTGTGTGTTTTCCATGCGAACCTCAAGTCAAACGCCATATTGCCAAGTTGCCTGACATACTAAAACAATAAAAAGTACCATACTAAAATAACGGTTACCATGACTTGTTGCGAACACTAATTTTCAATTTCAATTCAGTTCCTCCTCCAGTCAACCAATAATATAATAACCAGAAAACAAATATAGCGGGTTCAATATATAGTCCTTTAAGGAGCGTCAATATATATAGGTAGCGAGCGTCTGGACGCACCGCTGGTCATGTTGACAGTGAAGTAGAAGGAGGGGGGGCCGACGGCTACACTAACTGTTTGGAATACTATTCAGTTTTAAAAAAATTTTATATTTATGAAAATATTTTTTATTTCAGAGTACATTCACTGATGATGAAACTGTCTTAAAATCTGACTGCCAGCTTCAATCACTTGAAGCAAGATTAAAAAAAGAGTTTGATAAAAATAAAAAAGTAAGTATGACAGAATAAAATATATATACACAGTACTTCACGGTTTTCAAAGGTTTTATATATTCGAGGGGGTACCCAAAAGTAATTACGCTGCCAAAGGCGAAGCCTGTGTAGTACGCATGTCTGCCGCTACGTGTGTGTAGCGCATCTCATCCAGAGTTCAGTGCGGTCGCCGTTGGTGGACGTATTCGTCTGCAGTGGGTTTTTAGTGAACACTGTTTTGCCGTTATTTCGTTTTGGCAGACGTACAGGAACAGAGGCTCTGAAGTTTTATTTGTTGTTAGGGAAGAGTGCTGCAGATACCATAGTTATGTTGAAAACTGCTTACAAAGATGAAGCTTTGGGTAAAACTCAAGTACGAGTTGTTTTCTTGTTTTAAAAATGGACGAAAATTTTTTGGCTGACGGGACGATTTCTATTGGCTGAACTGTTGCTAGGTTCCAGGGTCATGACCATAACACCATGATTTGTCACCAGTAACGATCATGGAAAAAAATTTGGATCAATTTGCAGGTGTTGCATTGCTCGACAAGATTCCACTCGACGTTCCTTTTGATGGTCAGTCAAAACTCGACAGCACAAACTTGGCAGCCACTCTTATCATTTTCAAATCTTTACCCAAAATTCCCTGGACAAAGCTCCAACTAATTCCAGATGTCTGATAGCTCGTCAATGGTCTGTCATTGGTCTTCATGCATGAGCTCACAAATCTTCTCAACATTTTCGTCAGTTTCAGCAGTCGACGAACATCCTTCACGGTGTTTGTCAATCATTTACATGTCGCCATTTTTAGAATGTGAAAAGCACCTGTATTGAGATTTACCTAAAGCTTCATCTTTGTAAGCAGTTTTCAACATAACAGTGGTATCCTCAGCACTCTTCTCTAACAATAAAACAAAACTTCAGAGCTGCACGCTGCAAAGAGGTTCCTGAAACTTGGCAGGAAGGATGCCAAACTTGTCACAGGTATCGTCACTGGTCACGGTAATCTGAGGAAGCACCAACTACGCATGGGGGTCTTCAACGGCGACCCTCTGTGTAGGAAATGTCATCTGCAGGAGGAAACTGCAGATCATCTACTCTTTGATTGTATAGAGCTGGTAGAGGTAAGGTCCTCCACTCTGGGTAATTTGGTAAGGGGTAGTTTTCTGCCTCCTGACGAGCTCGTTGACAGGCTGCTGCAGTTTTCTAGGTCTCTTCATCTAGAAGATTCCTGATTCTCCAGGAAAGAGAATTTTAGGGGTGCGCAAAAAGCCGCTACGGCTGAAGCGCCTTTGGAAAATCCGCCCCTTCGAATGAATGAATGAATGAGCTGCACGCTGTTTATTTACATCCGCCAAAACGAAAAAAACACGATATGGCGAAACTGTGTTCTATAAAAGACTCACTGCAGATGAAAACGTCCATCCACGGCGATGGCACTAGTGGCACTTAACTCCAGATGAGCTGCACTACACAAACGTAACAGCAGACATACGTACAAAAAAGTCACGCCTTCGGCAGCGTAACCCCAGTTACTTTTGGATACCCCATCGTATGTATCTAAGAAATATTTTCCTAATAAAACTTTACATACCTATTACATAGGGATATAAATTTGAATTACTGGCCTTCTTACCAGGTAAATGATGACCAGTAGTGTACAAAATCACTAAAGAAATCAAATAATTGCATAGTTAGCTGTCACTGGTCTTTTTTAGATGAACTCTGCTAACAACTGTGAAACCATTACTAAACCGATTGTTTCACATCGATCACATATTGAACCAAAACTACAAGTAGCACCTGGTGGCAAAAAAAATTCGGATGAAGAAGACGAAGATGAACAGTTGAATTTATCTCTTAGTGTCTTCTATGAGAATTCTAAATCATCACCACAGTCCAGTGAAGGTAAATTGTGAATATTCTTTTTAATTTTGCTTATAAGAGCAAATTCTTTAATTCAATAATTAAAGAGACAAACAGGTCTTGAAGGGAAAAATTTTGTTTGAACGAAACAACACTTTTACTACTTTTCAACATAATCCCCTTGAACATTTATGCATTTGTTCCGGACCACAAGCTTTTTTACGCCAGCTACAAAAAACATGGGTTTTTTCAACTATCATTTCCACAGTGACTCGGTGGTCAGCACGAATTATGTCATTAATTCAATTTTCAAGTGAAAGAGTTGAAACGTCGGCCAAGCAGATGTTCATCTGTCACTGAGTCTCGGCCATTGTTGAACTGTTCTACCCACTTGTAAAATTTGCACAATACAAACAATGTTCACCATACACTTTAGTCATTCTAGAGTATATATTCAGAGGTTGTGTCACTTGTTAAACGGACCACATTGGATGGTGTTCTCTCAAAATAAATTAGCCCTAGAAAATACCCCCGTCGCAGTAAACCTGCGTACTCAGCGAATTTCCAAACAATAATATAATAATAATAATATACAACAAGTGGTCAAAATCTATCGATGAACATGAGAATTATTTGCCAATTCTCCATAAGATTAACATGGGAAAGAGTGTGCAGGTTTGCTGCTGTGAGGAACACTGAGAGTAGACATTTATACCTTCAAAAACAGTTATTTTTAACATTTATACCAACTTTCATCAACATCTGTCCATAAATAAAGGAGTTTGCCTATTCTCCATTTGATTAACATGGGAAAAGAGTATGCAGGTTTGCTGCCATGATAAACACATAAACTATGATTTTTAAGCATAAATGGATAGATCTCAACCACATGAAGCTAAATATCAAGTTTTATTCAAAAATATTGATTAATATGGGAAATATTTATTTTTCCCTATCCTCCATAAGATTAACATTGGAGCCTCAAAATACAACGTACTGTGTTTAGATTTTTTTATATCTCGATAACCGTTGGAGATAGAGAAAAACTTTAAGGAACTTAATTGTGTAGTTTTTTAAGCTGATTTTAATGGTGAAAGATTAAATCTAAAAATTTTTTAAATTACATACGAAAAACGCAAAAAACCCCATTTTGGGATACAAAACCCCCCAAACTACCCGTTCCCATTGACGGATATGTCTGGTTTACGAACTCGTCCGAGCATTTGTAGGAATACACGTCTCTACCAAATTTGGTCTCGATCGGACCATTTTTACGAGAGTTATCGTGTTCACAGATATATATATATATATAAAAATTTTAACGACTATTGTTTTTGGTCTCTAGGCACCTAAAGAAGAAAAAATAACATGGTCCCGGGCTTAAGTCTTGCCATGAGACCTACGGTAATAGCTTCTTCCCTATGGGAAATTCGCTAAAACTTGTTCCTCTACAAGATTGTTCCTCAAAGATGAGCAAGATGGTTCCTACAGGAACCATATGGAATCTATCATAGGAGTATGATTGAAAAACATTTTACTGATGATTTTTTACCCAGAATATCAATTTTTTTTAGAAGGATACTGTCATACTCAACTTTCAAGGTCTTGCTGAGGTCCAGCAAAGCCATTCCTGCAAATTCATTGTCCTCAAAACTCTTTAATAACTGTAGAGTATCGTGGTTTTAAGCTGAATTAACTATCAGAAAGAATTTCAAGAATCTGTCAAAATATTCAAATAAGTTTTTATTTTCACAGGTAGTAATGGAATGCCAAGACCAAGTCAGGAAATAGTTAATAACGACACCAAAAAGAAAAACTTGAAATCATTTAAAATTCCTAAACTGAAAGTGGACAGTTCTTCTGATCGTGATTCTGGTAAGTTGAATTATTTGTATAGTTTCATCGTGTGACAGTCGTTGTCTGAAAGCCGCAATCATTTGCCACGAAACAAGTTATCATAAGAAACTTCGTTATCACATAATGTGAAGTTATGTTGATACAATGGTAGATGGACTATGAATCTTTAAAATTCACGATGGCTTTGGTCATTATTTATTCAATAACATTTATTGGACTTTTCCAACTCGTGTGTGTTTTTGACTACACAACGTTTCTGGAGGTGGAGAAAGTCTTCCCGTTTTCAAATGATTACCTAATGATTTACATTAAAAGTTGAACGTTTAAAGTTAAAGATATTAATTATATCATGTTGTCAATATTACTATACTTATCTATCATGCACAACACATAAACTATATTGTTACCGCAACAAATAACCACAACACTCCGCTTCAGAGCTAGCTTACAGAAGGTAGCGTACGCTCAGAATAGACATAGACATATCTTTATTTGAATAAAAGTACATTAAAGTTTGTACATCTCAGTCGTCATTAAATATAAAATTGTCTTATTTCCTAATGAATAGCTTAAATTAACAATTAAAAATCTTAGGGATATAAAATTTGGATAGAAAATCCTGCACAGAGTAAAACTCCCCTTTAATTAAAAATTCTTTCAATAACTTTTTAAACCTGTTAGGACCCAGCCCACAGCACCTTTTCAACTCTTTTGGAAGGCTATTAAAAAAATATGGCCCAGTGAAATCAAGGTTCCTCTCAAATAGTGTAAGACGATGACTGGGAGTGCGTAAGTCACTTCCGTGCCTGGTTGGATAACGATGATTCTCTCCAACAGTTGGAATGGACTTCAAATTTGATAGAGATGACATTATTGCTCTGTAATGGGAGTTGGAGCAAGACTGCCCCCACCCCTGGTGAGCTAGTCTATGTGACCTTGCTGATACGGTATCTCGCTGTCTTTGATTCGCCGCACAGGCCCTAGGCCCATGATGACAGACAGTTGAGGTTTCTTTTTAGACAAAACTAATAATTTAAAAGTAAAGTAGTTAACAAGTAAAATCTTAGAAATAATAATTTGTGTTTATCAACTTATGTTTAAGTGAAGAATTTTAAAGTGCAATGCTAACCTATCGTAGTTGTACTTTTTGATATGAGAGCGGTGAAAACTAAATTTTTCGACGATTCGGCCACAGAGAAGTGAAAAACTCTGTGGAGAAGTAGGTACAGTAAAACTCACTAACCTCGACATGCCATGTAACTTGAGTCATCAGCTGACAGAACGCCTTTGTCTTACAGTACTAGTAATTTTGACTTTTCAAGGTCGCGAACCAGCTGAAACAAGCCGAGATAGATAGTTGATCATTTGCACACCTTTAGACTGTTTCAAGGGCAAAGACCCAGGCACAGTTGGGATGAGGTAAATCTTTATTGTTTACTTATTTGTGGAAAAACGTTGAATGAAAAACAATTATCAACTAACCCATTCGTCTACCTATTTTATGGTACCTGTCAACCCCTGGAATTCCTATTATTTTGGTACTTTTTGAGACTTTTACTTAAAACTGATACAACACAACTTCGAGCTGCTAGTAATATAGTTATTAGGAAATTAAATAAACTCCAGCACACTATAAAAATTTAATTTTTTTTACAGAATACATGACTCGTGTTTCGAATCTAGGTTCTTTTTTACATTGTACTTATAAACAAAAATTTTATAAATAAACAAACATTGATCATGTGATTTTTTTAATACATGTAAATTAAAAATTGAATTAAGGCTAGTTAATTTGATTAAATCGTAGATTATTTCTGTATAGTACTATATGAAAAATATGGCTTTCTTTTTTAAAGTTTGGTATGTTTAACATATTTTCAATTATATATATATATATATATATATATATATATATGTGTGTGTGTGTGTGTGTGTGTGTGTGTGTGTGTGTGTAACCCCTCTTTTAAAAGAAAAAAGAAAATAAGAACAGAAAGAACAAAAGCAAGCCATCTCTGTTAGGAAATTTTACACAGGAATTTTACAAAACTCTTCCTACACCCGGGCAAAAAGTCTCTTTAAATTTTAGACTGTTTCTGTCAGGCAAGCGGATGTTTGAAAAATGTGTATCTTACCATTGGGGATGACCTTCATAAGTGCCCCTTAAAGACTAATTTATCCTAACATAAGAATCCATAGCTAAATACTAAATAAATACAATTATACACTGTAACATAAATATTGAAAACCTTGCAATTACAGTAAAACCCTGGTTAACCAAAATAAATGGGGGAGAGCCGTTTTGGATAACAAATTTTTCGGTTAAACTGTTATATGCTTAAAATTGCCCATTAGAAAAAAAATTATTAACGAAGTCTTGAGTTAAAACACCTGAAAACACAAACTTGCTAATCGCAAACGGTACACTTGCAACACCCTTTATCCCTTATCCCTTATCCCTTTCCAATAAAGTTTTTAGACCTCAACCGCCCCTGCAGATTCTAGTTTTTAATCGGTTTTTAGTATCGTTCAATTTGAAAAATTGATTTATTGACTATATTTTCATGAAAATGACCAGAACTTGTACATGTTTCTATTCCTATTTATTCGTCACTAAAAATAACTTCATTTAACAGCGACGATACTTAAAAAACTATTCTGTTTCCCGTCAGCAACAGTCTTTTTACTCGCTATTATAGAACAGTTGATCAAATTTCATTAGTAAACATTTTAATAATAACTATAAATTAAAACCCAAGTGTACATATAAAAGGTTGTTATCAATAACAAACAATGTGACCAGCGACCGATATGAAACCAGTCAGACGCAGACGACTTCATAATGTAACCATGACGACACAGTTTCCACAACCATCTAGATAATAATTTATACGCATATTTTTTTGTCTAAATACTATAATAATGATGACTATAATAATAATGACAGGAATGTTAAGGATGTTATATATATATATATTGTAGTTTTGTCACAATGTCTTTGTCCTCCATGTTACCATATTACTGTTTATTACTCTGTGTCACTATCCAGGATGATCGGCATAATTTTCCTCTGTTTTTGTCTTTTGTAAAATGGCTACTGGCTAACATGTGAAAGTATTATTGTGTTCTTTTTCATAAAGTAATAAATGTTAAAGTCGTAAAGTATAATAGTTAGTTTTTTATTAATAGCCCCCACAAAAGGTTATGGGCCCAGTATTAGCCATGCAATAGTGAAGAAAGTCTAAATAGTCAGCAGCAGTAAGTTAAATAACGTATCAAGGTAACCTGAAAAAATGTCGAACGTCAATATAAACGTGCCGCTATTTTTGGGATCCAATTTTAATAATTGGAAGTTCAGACTATCTGCTATATTAGAAAAGGAGCAGTTAAGCTCAGTAATCAAGGAAAATTATGCCGATCATCCTGGATAGTGACACAGAGTAATAAACAGTAATATGGTAACATGGAGGACAAAGACATTGTGACAAAACTACAATATATATATATAACATCCTTAACACAAGGAAGACATCTAAAATCAAACACAACCCGATTACCGATTTTGGTTACCCGAGGTTATACTGTACATTTAATTGGATTGGAAAGAAATCAATTAAAAATGTATTGGTAAAACATAAATAACAATATTTCAGGGAGAGGATCCCAGACTGATAGCCAGCTTTTGACTTCGTCACCAACTCCTCAACTTTATTCAACAACAACCCAGGTGTGCAATGGAAAACCTCATCGTCCGCAAAGAACAACCCAGGTGTCCAATAGAGAACCTCAACTGCCTCAAAGAATGACCCAGATGCCCAATAGAGAACCTCAACTGCCTCAAAGAATGACCCAGATGCCCAATAGAGAACCTCAACTGCCTCAAAGAATGACCCAGATGCCCAATAGAGAACCTCAACTGCCTCAAAGAATGACCCAGATGCCCAATAGAGAACCTCAACTGCCTCAAAGAATGACCCAGATGCCCAATAGAGAACCTCAACTGCCTCAAAGAATGACCCAGATGCCCAATAGAGAACCTCAACTGCCTCAAAGAACGACCCAGGTGCCCAATAGAGAACCTCAACTGCCCCAAAGAACGACCCAGGTGCCCAATAGAGAAACTCAACTGCCTCAAAGTAAAACACAGATACAACAAGAGACAACAAGAGAACATCGAAGAGGATCTCAAATCAATTGTAAAGAGCCTTATGGGCCCAATCAGTTGCCTCAAAATATGCCATCGCAAGAACATTTAATATCACAGAATGCTAATATTGTCCAGCCTCCGAGACCAAGTAAGTGGCATTTATATTTTGAAAATGTATACATTTTAAAGAACACATTCAAAAGTATTGGTTTTTTACCATACTTTTTTTAATGTCCATGAGTTTACCCTTTCTGCATGAAACCGCTAAATTGTAGTGTATTGATGAATAACTATGGTTATGGTAAATAATGTGGCCTAGGCGGAGTTTGTTTTGTTCAGTGTTTTATTGGGTAAATGTTCCTTAAATCTTTTGTTAAATGATCGGACTGTTTGTCCAAAATAGAAATAATTGTCATAGTCATTACAGCTAATTTTATAAATTCTGGTGCCATCTGATTTGTTGTTGGTCTGAGTTGTTCTTTCTTTTGGATTTTTTCAAGTTTGTTTTAAGTTTTGAATCAGACAATGATGTGAAGCTGTTTTCTTGCGGAGGAGGCCTTCCAAACTGCCACCTATAAGCTGAGACGAGAACTAACTCATTGAGTTTGCTATTTTGCCACTTGAGTATGCATTAAAGCCACTCTTGACACTTATGCATATTAATTAAGCACTTTGTCTGACAGTGCACTGGTGGTTGAGATTCTAAGCCCCTCAGAAGTGCTCGGGTTCGAATCCCAACCATGAGCAAACTCAATTTGTAGTGGTTTAATTACCTGATTTGGCAATCCAAAAGCAAAATGCTGCGTCCATAGGATGTTAAAAAAAACTATAGTCGCAGCATTTTGCGTTTGGATTGCCGAATAAGGTATTTAAACCACTATAAGTTATTCCTGGTAATCTGGAGGCAACTCAAATAATATAAACTCAGTTTGATTTACAAATTTGTGGTACAGTGGCGGGAAGGCTCACCTTAAATCAACGATGACCGGCTTGGGCGGAAGTTGACGGCATTTGTAGGCTTAGTTAGGATTGCAGCGGACACCTGTTTGTTTCTTTTACAATTTGGATATGATTAAGAGAGGAAGCATACTTTTGTTTTTGTTTGGTGTTAAGTTATTGTTTAAATTCATGAATAGTATGAGAAATTCAAAGCACTCCCAAGGTTAAACTATGAATTCTCCTTCCTAGTTTTCACAAACCCATCTCAGACTTAATGACTGTACTATGCCTATTATAGCTATCTCTTTAATTCTACACTTTTCTTTGTTCTCCACTGCTCTTCTTTTATTGGCTCATCTATTGTTCAAAAACTTTTTATTTTCTAATGTTATTTCTTTGTTTGAAATTCATGATTGGTGATGGTGGATTTGTGTTATTTAGATTTTAACCACGGATATTTATTTTCCATCACAATTTTAAGTAAAAATAAGTTTAAAGACGTTTCGGAATATGGAATCTGATCCCGTCCTCAGATTAAAACTTAAAATAAACTTACTTACTAGAAACTTACTCAGTGAATTGTTTGTAAGTTTTTTGACTGCTTTAAACCTTTTTGTTTTTAGCTTTATACCAGCTTAGTCCTGATTATGTACTGATCATGTTATGTTTTAGGTACCAGCTCCCCGGAGGAGAGGATCAGATTCCAGATCCCAAAACGTTGTGCAACTTTGTTTTTAGTTAATCCTAGAACTGGCAAAGTTGTAATTTATAACACATTTACATATTCAATAAGAAGTGGCAGGTGGAGGCATCTGTCGTCAGTTTTGTGAACTTGTTAGACACTATTGCCTACGTGACCGTGTAGCCCTCTGGGGGCAAACAACCAAAACTGCTCTCGTAGTACCCTAGACTGCCACCGGGCAGGTCTATAACCAAGTAAGCGCTTACTATTCCCAGGCACTGAGTGGTCGAACCAGCTAACGCGCTACGCTGACGAGCGTAACGTTCTAGCCATTCGGAAGTGCTAGGGTTCGAATCCCGACCATGAGAAATTCCAATTTGGCTTGCAAATGTGTGGAATAGCGGAGTGGGGGGCCCACCTTAAATAAACGGTGGCCGGCTTGGGTGGAAGTTGATGGCATTTGTAGGCTTAATTGGGATTGCAGTGGACACCTGTTTTGCTTTTGTGGTTAGTGGTTATAAAGGGGGGGGCATGTTTTATGCTTTTTTTGTTTAAACTTTGATATTTTATGAAGATATTAGTAATTACTTTTATGTTACAGTTAAGAGTAAAAGTCTAAATAACATGTTACTAGTTCTTCTGGTTGTTTCTGCAATCCTGCATACAATGTTACTGGTCTAATTATTATTTTTTATAGATTTTAAAGGTTTATCTGCATTTAGATGGTGATTGGGTGAAGCAGGTTTGGGATCTGCCTCCGCCAGTATTGTTAGAAGGCAGTTCGTTGCCACCAGCGCACGTTCCAGCGCACGTTCCAGTGCCCCAGCAGCCCCTGCCTGCTGCCCCACACTACCCTGCTCCTTTATATGACAATCGTAGGTCGACAATCCATTAACTAACTCATTACTTTAATAATTAGGCATTTTCATAATACAGTAGAACCTCGATTAACCGTCACCCTCGGGACCGAAACCATGACAGATAACCGAATAGACGGATAACAGAAATAATAATAGCATTGCTACAACTTAGCACCTAGACAGTGTTTGGTGTGGCAAAATCGCAATTCACTGCCTTGCACCTTATAACGGCGCCATTGTAACTCCTAATTAATTGTCATGATTGCTGCGCAGTACTTAATGTGAATTGTTTTAAAAGAAAATAAAAATACGCCAGTTCAAGTTAAAAATACTTTATTAAAATATTTTATTAAGAAAACAATGGAATATCAACCATACATGTACGCACTTTTACTGTACGTACTCTACTGGTATTTAGTTTTTAAAATAATCCGTCATTCTCTTTTGTTTCTTTCCCCGTTTTAGCTTTTTAGGCAGCCATGTTTCTAATTTTTCTGAGAAGTAGCACCAGCGTTTAATAATTTATTGTTTATTTTCGAGTCCCAAAACCAAACGTATCCGTTTCTCAGCCATAACAGAAGAGCAACACATACAACGTATAAACAGCACTGTCAACAATAAACGGTAAAGCATGTAGGCACGTAAAACACTAGTAGGAATTGCACTCAAAATCGGCAAAAACTTCGGTTCACTATAGTAAGCCACGCACCATACTAAACTGAACTGAAACAGTAGCAGTAGAATGTAAAAGACAGTGTAAGGGATTAACCAGCTGTGTCATTTGCCGCCAATGACTCCGCACAGTGCAGGTGTGCAGTACTTTCGTCACTACTCATCACAGAGCCTAAACAGACGATCCAGCTCGGCACTGATGCGGAAACATAATTATTTTTGAGCTAGCGGGGTGGCGGTTAATAGAGACTGACGGTTTATCGAGGTTCTACTGTAGTTCACTACACTAAATTCCCGATTATCAACAAGCGCATTAAACCAAGTTGCGATTTATCCTCAATCAGCCAAATGAAAAAAATTCAGTAATAATTTTTAATTTGACAAATATTTTTTTTAAATATTATCAGACAAATTAAACAAGTTTTCGTCCATGAAACAAAAAATTTTTGTTTTTGTTGTTCAACTTATCTATTATTTCTGGTATTGTACCCAACACTTTTAATTGAATTATTAATCTCCAAATGTTAGACAGTCTCATGCATCTTCTAAAATTATGTGTTTGTGTCTGTTCAGGTAATGTTCCAGCTTCATTTAATAATCCATTGCCATATCCTCAGCTTGTGACTCGCCGAGTGAGATGTGGAAACTCACCTGCGGCAAGCACCTCGACCAATACGATTACCTCCAGTCCGGGTAAGAAGTTTTACTATACGGCAATGTCCGGTTAATATGGATTAATGTGGCAGAGTCCGAATCCAGATAATCTGAAAATATGACAGGTTACAGACACCTACATCGCTTGGACAATGATCGTGAATTGCACCTGCAATATTAGCGCTGCAAGCTGCATAACTAACAAAACGCAAATAGTTGTAAAATTTGACAGTCATTTTAAATTTTACTAACCCCTTAATGATTTCTTAAAAAAGTGCAATTTTTTTATTCAAAATTCTTCATCTTGAGTTAATAGTAGATTAAATAGTAAAAAACATTTATTTAATCTATTTTAAGTGTTAAAAGTTGAGTTAATCTTCTGCTCTATTTTATCATTTTCAAACGTTTAACTTATGTAGGATAGACTTATTTTGCACTTAAGACTATTTTATCTTATTGCACTAAGAAAAAAACTCATCAGAAAGCTGAAACTAATAAACTAACTCACATATTAACTACACTCCATACAACCAATAAAACCAAACAAGACAATAATGGATCTTTGTGGTCCCGAGATGGAAACAAACAACTGTGCAGCTGTTTCGGTTTATAGTAGCTTATGAAAACAAAGTGGTAAGGGAACAGTTCATGAGTCAATGCTAACGCATTCTAGTCAGTCCTAGCCGAGCTATTTACGTTTGAGTAAGGCCGTAATGCTTAATGCTCCCAAAAGTCAATTATGAAGTGTAATCCGTTTCCTGTAAGTAGAAGGATGTAGCGCTACAAAAATCCATCACAGAATGAGCGACATGTATGGTAACAACGTTATGAGTGGTGGTAGTGTTCAGGAGTGGTGTCGAAAATTTAAAGAAAGACAAACAGACGTCCATGATGAAGGTGGACAAGGTCACAAGTCTGTGACCACTACAGGCCTTGTTGAGCTTGTTGATTAGGCGGTGAGATGCAAACAAAAGTTTACAATTAGCAAATTGTCTGATGAATTTTCAGACATTTCAAAGTGTGCTGTGTACACAATTAGGATACAAAACCTAGACTAACACACAAGACAAAAGCAGAAGAATGGTTTTGTCTAGCGTTGATTTGATCCATGACAAACAGAGCCAACACGACAAAAGACATCCTCAAAAAGTTTAAATGGGAAGTTTTTGAACATCCACTGTACAGACCAAACCTAGTACGAAGTGAAGTGATTACCACCCGTTTTAAGAACTGAAGTGATGGTTAGATGGGCAGCACTTCGCTACTAACGAAGAACTTCAAGATGCTATCAAAACTTATCTGTCCCCACTGGCAGCAATATCCTTTGAGGAAGGCATCGAAAAGCTTCTGTCTCAATATGACAAGTGCATCAATCGATTTGACGATTATTTAGAAAAAAAGCACATTCTTTACTCTACTTTTGGTGATAAAATTATTATATTCTGTGCATTTTTCTTTAATTTACAGCCAGTCGGAGGTTGAAAAAAAACCAGCCCTCGTACTTAGCTACTGTTAAAGGGATAGAGTATGTGATAATTCGCTGATACAGCCAATAGTAGTAGCAATAAATTTTAACAGAATATAATTTTTTACCCTATCATTTTATTTTGTCTTTTAGTTCCTCAATATGTGATGTCTCAATCTAACAGTGCTGTGAGTGAACAGGCACACGATGAAGAAACGAAAAAAAGAATGTCTGGCTTAGGCAGAGGTGAGGAGGTTTCCAAATTGATATAATATATATAAAGATTTACAAGGTCTTATTTCAGAAGATCTAAAAGTGTATCTGGTTAGTGTAATTTTCAACTCAAACCCCATACTGTTTTAGTCTTACTGGAATCTTCTGTAATTAGCGGGATGGATGTTTATTTGTAGACCCTTGCCTAGTTAGTATACAGGGTGTTTCAAAATTCCCTACCAATACTCTAGGGCATTGTTCCTGGTTAAGAAACATATATAAATATCATACTTAAATTTGTTTGTAAAAAAGTATTTTGACTTTTACCACGGCTGATATAAAAAGTTTAGGAGTTTTTTTGTGAATTTTAATGACAGTAAGCAGACGGAGGCTGTTGCATTGTTGTGGCAGACTTTAGTCGCATGCCTCAACATGCACTGCAATTAAGCTCCAGCGGTCACCTATCACCAAATCTGCCATATCTCAGTTAATATTTAACTTATTTAAAACAATTTGGTGTCAATCAATTTGTAATTAAATTACCTAAAAAAATTATTCTTGTAAATTTTCTGTTAAAAGTTCATGAGTTATTTGAGAAATAAAATTTTAAATGGCCTTTTAACTTTTTACTTTAACCTTTTAAGCTTAACTTTAGCTTTAAAGCTTTAAACTTTAACCTTGGCCTTTTAACTTTTAAATTTTTTGTGAATTTGAGAGAAATTGTCATAATTTTTGTGTAGCTTTGTCTATTTGTTATAAATGTTTGTGGAAAGTTTCAATTCCGTATGTTTAACCATTATTCAGAAAAAAAATAATAAGTGAAAAAAACAAAATGGAGGCTGTGTGAGTAACTAAGGACTTCCGGACAATTTAAATATGATATTTGGATATGTTTTTTACCCAGGAACAATACCCTAGAGTATTGGTAGGGAATTCTGAAACACTCTATATATTCAAAATTTTTATTTCCATATCACGAATATTATTGATTTAAAAAATATACATAAAAGTGTCTGAGTTTGAGTTAAGGAGTCATTCAGCTAGTGATTAATTTGTTTAAAGAAATTAAAAATCCCTTGTGATCCTTTTTGTGATAAAAGAGTGGGTTCGTAGGTCAGTAAACAGGAGGTAGGGAGAGTAACAGGGCTCCCCTGAATTTTTTTTAAATAAAGCCTAAAAACATGCTTTTTATCTACCTGAAGCAAATTTTTTCCGTCATGACAAAAAAGTCAGAATGATGTTTAAATAACTTACAAAACAATGTTTATAAAATAAGTGTATTACTTAATTAGGAAATTTTCTATAAATTTAGAAGGTTTTTTGTAAAATGTTTTCGTAATCATAAATTTTAGTGTTATTCCAAACAGCTCGAGGCCCGCATATGGTCCACGAGCCGTGTAATCAAGATCCTTTTCTTAGAACAACAATAGAAAGAGAAAAATGAACACTGAAAACTGCTTTTAACATGGATGAACTTTTGTAATCTCTTTGTTTAAAAAAATTAATTATTTGGTGATTTATTAAAATTTTTACTGCGGATATTTTCGATCACGATTTTAAGTAAACAAAGTTTCATGATGTTTTGGGATCTGGAATCTGATCCCGTCCTCAGGTGAACTAATATCTAAAACATAACAAAATTAATACATAATCCGGACAAAGCCGGTACAAAGCTGAAAACATAAACATTTAAAGCAGTAAAAAAACTTTCAAACAAATTATTTACTAACCATTACACACATAAGAAACAAAACGCATACACTCGTCACTCAAAGACAACTGACTGAGTTTTTTACTGCTATAAACGTTTATGGTTTCAGCTTTATACCGGCTTTGTCCATATTATGTGTTATTTTTGTGTGATTGTGTTATGTTTTGGTTATTAGGTCACCTGAGGACAGGATCAGATTCCAGATCCCGAAACGTAAAATCGTGATGGAAAATGTCTGCAGTAAAAATCTTATTATAATAATCTGTGCAAAATTGAATAAATTAATTAGTAGGTAATTCATCTAAATAACTGAGCGCATACATATATTGTCTGTAGTAGTTGTACGTGGCAATGTATTCTATGAATTGCCTGCTTCAAGATGTATTATATCCACATTTCATTTTAAATATAATTTTTACAGCTAATGAATCAATAGTAAATCAAACTCCAGTGTCATTACTATCTCTGCCCTTGCCTGTAAGGACTGTTAGGTGTGGTTCTAGTCAGGAAAGCAACAAAACAAAAGTCAACGTGACAAAAGGTGAGTTTTTTTAGTGTATATCCTGTAAAATTTCATAATTATCTGAATTGCTGCATTGATTGTTTGAAATGAGCATTAAAACTTAAAATCCAAATTTAGTTTAGTAAATTTAGTATTTAGTTTTGGCCACAAATTTGCTAAAAAAAATTAAATCCTTGCCATATATTGAAGTAACCCAATTTGTATTATTTTGTCGTGCCAAAACATCATTGGCTGATCTGAGCTTAAAATATAATTATTTCCATGTGTATTTCAGTTACCGATATACACTACATGATATTATATTTTGATAGTTTATTATCAGATTGTTGGGGTTTTGCTATTATTCCACATAAATTAAAAAAAAAAACTTTGTAATGTAGACCTTTGTAAAGCTTACTATTCTGCAATGATGACAATAATTTTTGTGTCGGGATTTTAGGTAAGCAAAAAATATTTTTCACATTGGTTTTATTGTCTACACTTTTATAAATTTAACTTTTTCAATATTACAAACCATTTTCTGAATGATATTCACAAATTTTCTGATTTTGAATACTACTATTCTTCTTCTTTTGTGGATCTGTCAGACTGACAGGTTCCAACTGCACGACGCTCTCCATTTTTCTCTGTCCTGAGCATCTTCCTTCAGTTGCTGGAATCTCCTTCCTTTCTTAATATCGTCCAGTATTCCAATCCTTCTTCTCCCCTTTCCCCTTACTCCCTCAATCCATCCTTCCAAAATCCTTGTTTGCAGACAATTTCTTCGAAGTATGTGTCCCAACCAACATGCTTTTCTTCTCCTTACCGTTGTTATCAGTTTCCTGTTCTCCTTTATTTTATTTACTACATCTTCATTTCTCATTTTATCAGTCCACTTCACCTTCAGCATCCTTCTCCACAACCACATCTCAAAGCTCTCCAGGTATTTCTCCTCCCTTTTTTTAATCGTCCATGACTCACATCCATAAAGCACCACACTCCAGACAAAACATTTAGCAAATCTTTTCTTCAACTCTAATGTTATTCTTTTTGCTGTTAACAGACCTTTCACTACTATATACAATGACAATAATCATTACAAGTTCCCAAATGAGAAGAACGAGTGTGGTAACTTTTAAATGAACAATGTTTAAATCTCAATAAAGGCTCCACTCACACTATCCAACATCTTTTACAGTGTGTGTGTTACAATATGACATGCTCGACAGATATGTCAGGTCGGGCGCTCGGTCTGGTAGCACCACCCGACACAAGCTGTCCGTCTGACATATTGAAACATGTGTGTGAAACCATCCACCGGCTTGCCTGACTTGGCGTAATATTGTCAGTTGTAGCTTGGATGAGTGAGTTGTCTTTGTGACTTGTGAATTGCGATTTATTGCAGAATGGGTGTGATACAACACAGTGAGTAATAGTGCTTTGCTTTTAGTATGGTCACATAATGATAATAAACAGTTCTGGTCAGACTTTGTTGAACTGTACAGAGATCAAAAGGCGTGAGAGACCTGAAAAATAAGTTGTGTTCTAACAAACATGCATGTAAAGAAGGGTACGATATCCTGTTGGAAAAGAGCCCTGCACAAACTGCTATAGCCGTTTTAACATTTATCTCAAAACTGAGATACTCTACCTTACTTGTTTGGTAACATGCTCGGCAATTTATGGGAGACACCCAACTTGTCAGGTTGGAAATGGGTCCCACGTCAGGTCAGGTCCAAGGAGCATGATCGATATGTGGAGGGGGCTTTAGAGTAACATTGTAGTGCTTTAGTGGTTGTGAGGGCGAAAAAACTTTTATCAAACAACATTAATCTAATAAAAAATTGTCGGTAGAAAAATGCAATGCATTGTTGCAGTTCATTCCTTTCTCAAAAGAAATTTACACAGAATTCTATTTTACCTCACTCCATTCAGTTTCAGTTTTGATTTTCTTCTAAAACTATGAACATTAACCTATTTATTTATTAGGTTAACTTGACAAACTATATATGAAATTGAACATTAGAATTGTTTGATCAAAATGGAGTAAAGGCTTTCCTACTGCAGTGACATTTTCAATTGAAAATATAGCAATAAATTGATGTTTGATAAACTATTTTATAGTCATTGACATTATAAAAATCAATTTTAGCTACTAGTTAGAGTACCAGATCTATAGTTAATTAATACACAATTCCTCCTATCTGTAGTGCAAGAAGCTAGAAACTTGACTACTCCCTCTCAGAATGTCGTACAGGCTACGAGAGATGAAAGTTTGGATGAAGATGAAAATAAAACAAAATTGAATCCCTTTACTGGTAAGAACGATAAACAAGATATCTGTTATTGATAAGAGATTTATTTGATCTAAAAAGAATTATTTGATCATCTTATATAAATAAAAAAAATATTCTAAAAAGCACATGAAGGTAACAGTATTCAATGTAATTACCAATTAATGAATTTCTTTATCACTAATTATCGTCTTGATTAGACTTAAATAGACTTGATTAGAAATAATGCCAATGGTTAGCTATTCAAGGCAGAAGTTATTAAAACACTGCTATGGTGTTTTATTTTCAGGATTGCACCCTATTTAAGTTTTTCTGGTATCATATGAGATATACCTAATTATTTTTTAACATTGTTTACAAATGAATATTTTACAAAAAAACCTGAAGAATGTAACCTAGCCTTAACCTCTTACTTCAGCATGAATGCTTCCCATAATAAGTTTACCTTACCTATGTTGTCACTCAAACCTCAGTAAGTTTTTGGCCTCGCTAACAACAAGTCTATCTTTCCTCGTCTTCCATCCAACCCGAGAATCCAATCCAAAAAAATTCACTGTCCACAAAGCTCTAATAATAATAAAAAAATCCTGTGGCCTCTAAATTCTTGATCATTTGTCCTCAATTTACACAAGGGTAGCTTTTATTACAAGTTGCATCAATACATGTATATTTTTACCGTAACTAAACTTATTTGAGTTTGTTAGATGTTGATTTGTTACAGATATTCCTTCCATTTCAAAGAAAACAAGGAAAAAGATTGACATTTATGATGACAGTGACTCGGACAATTCAGGTAATTTAGCCTTTGAGATTGAAGTAACTTCTATTTCATGAAGCAAAAAAGATCGTTAATATCTAGTTTCTTTTTTCTTACTATCTTCTTTCTTGATTTATTTTCTTAGGATATAAATACATTTGAGTTTTGTTCTTGTGACACGATCTACATCTCCATTTCTGAGTTATTTGGCTACCCTCATTTACATAAAGGCAGCTTTTATTACAAGTTGCATCAATACATGTATATTTTTACTGTAACTAAACTTATTTGAGTTTGTTAAATCTTGATTTGTTACAGGTATTCCTTCCATTTCAAATAAAAAAAGGAAAAAGATTGACATTTGTGAAGACATTGACTCGGACGATTCAGGTAATTTAGCTCTAGAAATTGAAGTAGCTTCTATTTCATAAAGCAAAACGGATCGTTAACATCGCCTTTCTTGATTCTTTCTTTCTTCTTACTATCTTCTTTCTTGATTAATTTATTGAGGACAAATACATTTGAGTTTTGTGCTTGTGTAATGATCTATATCTCCATTTCTGAGTTACTTGGATTGAATATGCAAAGTTATTAATACTTTTGATCCTAATCCATTGATTACTAACTACGGTTTCACTTGCTCTTCAGAATTTTCACTCACGCCTTTACTCCTTGACTTCAGCATAATTCTCTTGAATATTCTCTATATCATAATTCTTAGATGGTAAAATATCCTAGCTGGTACCATTATTGAAAGGTAGAGAACAAATATATTCTATGCAATTAATGATTTTTTTTTAGTTATAACTTTTTTCATAAGATATAATCTTTTTAGATGATAGTAATTTCAAGAGGAAAAAAGGGTCGATGGAGACATTGATTAAATCCAAATTCGCCACATCCACTCCTTCTAATAGAATAACATTTGGAAACACTAGCCGATTTTCATCTTCAATTGGACAACAATCATCAGGTAAACTGCCCATATAAGAATTACATGAATTATATTCATACGAATTATGTTTTATGCAATGCAAAAAGTTTAGGTGTTCATTACAAATATTGGAATACAGGTGGAGTGACCTGTAATCCAGATACTTAGATGTCACAAATTGTGGATGTTTATGAGCTGTGGTCGGTTAATATGATATTCCCCTGTGAGGATTAACGTACATGTCATTGAATACTACGTCCAACAGCAAAGTCCATCCTCAGTGGCAACATGTGAAACTTTCACGAGGTCATCGACATTTTAAACAATCGACAACTTTTAGTCAATTTACTCAATCAAACATAACATTATAGTATAAAAGTTGGATAGTAAAGGAGCTAAATTATCTACATAATAAGATTAATTACATTTACAACGGTTATTGTTAAAAAAAATAATATAAGCATGAAAAATCATTTCCCACCCTCTTATGACAGCGTCAAACGTCAAAGAGAGCACGACCTTGTTCTCACCTTGCACGAACATAATGGTGGCATTCCCCACTCGAAAATTTGGATCTTCAAAATTTTCTAAAACCCTGTTTAAAAACTAATTTTGCAAATGTCATAAAAAACTGAAATACATATTTCTGATCTGGCAGATTTCGGAAATAATAAGCAAGGCCAACAAAACAATTTTGATTAAGTTTCACTTTACAGAGCCAATCATACTGTTCACAGCTAAAAACAGTAAATTGTCGGATATGAGAATGGTTTTTATCGGTTACATTTACTTAAGGTTATTTCCTTACTTAGTAAAGGACACGGTCTTCATTTTCTCACAACAGATAGTTTGTCCTCAAACTTTGATGTTATGAAAAGCTTTGATATCAGCTTTAATATGGTTTGTCATTCTCATCCAAAATTCTTCATCCACGGCCCATTCATTCATTCTTATTACTTCTTTGAAATTCATTCGTTCTTGTGATGGCCTGTCAATGTTATTTAGATTGTTACAAAAACTACTAAACTATTGTTTCTAATTGTAATGGAAAATGTCCGCAATAACAATCGAAACAAAATAATTTCTTGAAAAATATCATTATTTTATTATTCAATAAAACCTTTCTTGAGAGGGTATTTGTTATTTGAAGCCGGTAGCCCCGCAGGACTGGCAGGTTCGGTCTACCCAAATAGAATGTCAAATAATTAACAAATGCCACATAGGAAAATAGTCTAAGCAAATTACTAACATAGATAAAAAACAATAATATTTCAATTCTGTGGATAAGCTCATTGATCTTTAAATGAGCTTTGGTCATTCTCTTATCGCGTGGAAAATTGTTATATTAAATTAAATTTTGCATTTTATAAAATAGGCCCATTTGTCTATGATAAATTATTTTTTCTAACAGGACAAACAACATTTAAATTTGATTCAAGTAGTTCAACGACTATAACTGGGCGTCAATCATCAGGCACCGTGACAGGACCGACTCGATGCTCCTTGGACTCAGCCAGTGAGTTCTCGCCTTCATTTACTCGACTGTCTTCGAGGACACCTGCTGTGACACGACTAACATCGGAGACTTCAACATTGTCGTCGACTAATGGGCCATCACAATTACCTTCAGAGTCTTTGTCATTGGCTGTTAGGCCTAGGCAAATGTCATCACAATCTTCGGCTAGTGGGCCATCACGTTTATCTTCAAAGTCTACATCATCAGCTGGTAGACCATCGCAAGTGTCTGGGCATGATCCAACACAGTCATTGGCTAATAGGCCATCACAGCTATCTTCAGAGCCTTCGTTATCGACTGTCAAGCCACCAGGGCTGTCTGGAGATTCTCCAACACAGCCATCAACTGTTAGATCGTCACGATTATCATCAGAGGCTCTACCAATGTCACCAGTTACTGGAGTTCCATCCGTGTCTAGATTATCATCTTCCATTGGACCAACATTTGGTAAGTTTATTGTGATTTTGATCCTATTAAATTCTGGTTTAAGTTTTTGATTGGTGTATATTTCTTTACGAGTCATCTGTTCGAGAAAGGTTCTTCACAGTAGAGTTGACACAAAGCAATATTTTGTTTAAAAGTTGCAATTTCAGTTAAATAAGCGATCTCACGGTTTAGATGTTTACATTCATACAGCCTACTTAATTTTTTTTTGGATTTAATTAAAACAGATTTTTAAGCCTATAAATTATGTCTAAGTTTATATTAGTGGTATTGTTTCATTAAACTACAACCATTTAAGATATACAACACTTTAAAATGTCTAAAATGAAGGTGAATCAGTAGAGAGCTTGGCCAGTTCACACAAGCGACAGTATATATATTAGAGTAAAATTAGGAAATATTGGATGTATCCCCTTGTAAGTGCTCGACTACTCAAAGGTGCGTTTTCGACACTGTTTGGAGATCTTAAAGAAGATCTCTTAATGTTTTTGATTGATTTAGAATGAGCATACGTTCATGTAGTGAATTGGCAGATAAGTTTGAAAGATATTCTTCATAGCCATGATACTGTAATGCAGGCAAATGGTTAATGTTTTGTACACTGCGGTAAAGAATTATTATAATCTGTTAAAACTATTAATAAATATAATAAATTGAGAATAATATCTAAAATTATGTATCCAAGTATAGTATACAAAGAATATAGGACTACAAAAATTTTAGAATACATAAAGACAAAACAATTGAATTTATTGTATTTAAGTGCAAGAAAAAAAACTGGTGACTGCTGGCGACTAGTGGCAACACTTCTGAACGCTAAGTACTCATTGCCGATGTAATTCTTATGGAGAATAAATAAATTGGTATAACTCGCTTTAATTATCAACGTAATTTCAAAAAATTTCGTTTGTGCTTTTCCTTAATTGACAGCTTTTATTTACACCATGTAAGCCTACAGCAAGCCTGCATACTCAGTACTATTGGATTATAATGATGGGAATAAAAGTTCTATGAAATTCGATCTGATCTAAACACTTAGTGCATATTTTAGTGTGAGTAAAGAGTGAGTTTAGCTTAGTTACTTGGGAACTGTTCCGTAATGTCACGATCCAGGTCACACGTAAACATGTTTTTACACGGAACTGTTTATTAGCAACAATTAATTGTACCGTGATCATAACAATTGTATTGTCACCTGCTTGAGGTTCGACGTAGTTCCGTATTTTGCCAATAGATGGCAGGGTTATAAGTTTTACAAAATAATTTGTCAATAATGATGATTATTACAAAATTATGTATATAAAAAATATTTGTTTATGAGGCAACCTCCACAGGTCATTAGCCTATTTCACAAAGACAAAGTTGGCTACTTTTCAGTGGCTTACTTTGTTATTATATTGAAATAATCTGCTTAGTGAAAAATTGAATATCAGAGTCTATTATTTTTCGATGTTGGTAATTCGTAATATATGTTTACATAAAATTAGAGTTTTGTCTGTACATTGCTCAGAATTATTCATTTTTTTGTTATTTTTACTTTTCGTGCGTTAGAGAAGCTGAAACCGGTCTTATCTCAATTTTTGTCTGTTTGTCTGTGACGCTCCAGGAGGCATTTTACACCGTCTTCTCCGAAAAAACGGGAGAACTGATTACAATAAAACTTATTTCATGTATTCTCTACATTCCAGAGAAGGTTTATAAATGCTTGAAATCGCCTGCCGCCTCTTGAAAAGTAAATAACGAGCATTTAAAAACCCACTTTTACGCGATATTACTCGCATTTTGATTCAGTTTTCAATGAATAATCTACTGGTAATAATCAGCTGTCTTTGTAGTTTGAAGATAGAAATAAAAACAATCAGCTGTCAAATCAATATTGGTTAGTTTATATTGGTCATTGATTTTAAACCTATTTCGAAATCATACTACAGTGCAACTCGGTTATTGCGGCCTTGGCCATAACGTCAACTCGGATATAACGTCATTTATTTTTAGGTCCTGCCAAACTATATATATTTATATAGGAAAAAACCTCGGATATATCGTCAGTAAATTCTCAATCCTCGTATAAGTGTCAAGAAAATCGGGCCGAGATGAAGGCAACATATAGCTAAATAGAGAAAGTTTGGTCGGTGGTGCAACGTGAGGGCTTTGGCTATTGTTTAGCTACATTCTATTTTTAGAAACGGCATTTTATTGCTGTCTTACCGCTAACCACCCCAACCCCCTCCCCTACCCTATATCCGCTGTCGCCGGTCATCAAGGTCAGTGACTCACGTCGCATCAAAGCACTGTGATGCTGTTCGTACGTACCTACAGTTTGTGTAGATATCGTTAGTTCAGTGTATGTCTTTTACAGTTTGTTTTTCGTTATTTTAATTTACGAATACAGTATTGAAAAATAATGGCAAGTGTTAAGAGAAAGGTTTTGCTGAAGAAAAGGTGTGAGTTATAAGAGCAAGTGAGGAGGGACGTAAGATAGCAGACGTGTGTTCGGGCTTGTTTTTTAAAATCGAACCAACAGTTGAATTCACCAAGCCGAACTTCATTGCAATATTTTCAAATTAGATTTTTTATATAGTAGAGTAGTCAGTCAGTCATAAACATAAACTTACGGTGTATTTCAAATTACCTTCATTAAATGTCTTAATTTCATGTCAAAAATGTGTTTCCCTATTTTTCCTCGGTTTTAAATTAAAATTATGTAACCTCTTTTATAGCGTCACTCTGATATAGCGTCATTAATTGTGCGGTCCCTTCAATGACATTATAACCAAATTCCACTGTATATTAAAACGTTATTTTAACGTAGAACTAATTATAGTAGTTGTATAAATGTTTAATCTATTTAATTGTAAAGTAATGCTAAATAATAAAGCTGGGTATCGATTTATTTTCTTTGTATTGATTTGTTTAGGATTTCAGGTTTACATTTTGGTATGATTATCTTTCTTCATTAAACTGAATCCTACAACCCGTCCGTACAAAGGACGGGCTTACTGCTAGTTGTCAAATAAATCTTATGGTAAAACTAGTCTGTTTTGGCCTGAACTCTTGAAAATGTTTTTTTTTCATTTGTTCTTTTAGTTATGATCAACACAGTTGTAGTTTGTTGTTTTCTATAGTGAAATAAATATTGAAAAATTTTAGATTCTCTTCTGTGGTACAGATGTTACTTGATAATGGTTTTAAAGATGCTGATTTTGACATTGAAAATGGGTTAAACGCGTTATTTGAAATGTAAACTTTTGAAAAAGAATCCGCTGAATATTTATTAGATATAGAATATACAAACTAAAACTATTGTAAAACTATTTTTATCTAAAAATTAAAAGCCCTTTGTAATATAAAATTTCTCTTTATAAATCAAATACACTTTGATATTTCAAATTGTTTGTAAAAAATATAAAATGTTTTAGTAATTGTTTCTATTAAATTTATAATTTTTTTGGACAGAAAATTGAAAACCAGGTGTTTTTTTAAATACTACCAGAGGGCATGCAAGGCCGTCCAATAATAAATAGGCCAATGGGTTGGTTAATAGCAAGACAATTGGGTCTAGTATCGAACCATTACAAAATATTTTCTAGATTTTACTCAGGATTGAACCGACAATCTTCAGATTATGAAGCAAGTAATATAACCACTGCACTGTCCAGACAGTAAACTGACTCTGGATGGGAGTAGAAATGAAAGCCATTGGGCATGAGCTGATCCTGTCAATACCTGAGTAAAGACTACCGGTCTATACAAGCATCAGTGATTGGTTGTATTCCATTAGGAAAATTCATTATGGAAATGAATTTAGATACTCTATATACACTAAGGAAGATTCATCTATTTGTTTAGTGTTTATTCCAGATTTTAGGATTTTAATCTTTTTGCTTTTGCATGTAAGTGTGTAATTTATTTTTTACTAAATCTTTTGAACTATTTGTGAATACAATCAGTTATGTTTCCAGTTCTAGTTTTGCTCATTTTCTATTATCTATCCGAAAATTTGGGCATTTAACCCTTTCCAGCTTTTCAAGCCCCTACGGATCCTAGTTTTTATTAGTATTTTTGTGAAAAATTGATTTATTGACTATATTTCCATAAAAATGACCAATACTTATAATTCTAACTTATAAACTTAACCTATTCCTTCGTCACTAAAAATAACTTAATCTGACAACAACAAATTTTCCAAAAACAATTTACAACTGTTTTTTTACCTGCCGTTATAAATGAATCGATTAAATTTCATTAATAAACATTTTATAAATAACTGTAAATTAAAATATAAGCGTAAACAAACATCTTCAACAAAACAAACAATGTGACTGGCGACCGAAACAAAACGAGTCGGACGCAGACGAGTTCATAAATTAAGCAGAACGACACAGTTTCCAAAGCCATCTAAATAATAATATATTTGACTATTGTTTCGTCTAAATACTGTAATAAGGTCAGGAAGACACCTAAAATCAAGCACAATGCTTTGTCAATGGTCAAATCGATCAGAAATCATTATTAAACGACGGAATACTCCATGTCAGCCCACGGCTGACTCAGGATTGGAAAGGGTTGAGGAATTTTAATGGATACTTGCTGCACGTTCGGATTTGAGTCGCAGATTCGAGTAGACTTTTGGGATTTTCACACACTCTAATTCTAACCAATAGTGTTAATTATTTATTTGATGTTTTTTATTATTCACATAAAAAATAATAATAAATTTGGATGAAAATTTATATATTTATTTACATTTAGTTTACACACGGCTGAGTATGGCCAGCTATAAAGTAAACCACCTCAGGGTTGTGACTGTGTTTCAGTCAGAAATCCTAGCTATTGAATGCTGTGCGAAGACTTCGGGACAGACGGCTGAATGGGGCAAGAATTTTAATTCTGTCTGACAGCCAAGCTGCTCTTAAAGCACTGAAATCACATTCAGTTACATCCAAAGTTGTACACAGCTGCAAGGGTTCTCTCAAGGAAATTGCTTGGATCCCAGGATACGCAAGACACGCAGGGAATGAAAAATCTGATGGTCTAGCCAGAAAGGAATGAATGTCCTTACTTGTAGGGCTCGAACAATTTTGTACAGTCTCTATCTGCCAGTGTCTGGACACGCTTCGAGAATACTGTAACTGGAAGATGGTCACAATGAGGGAGGCGTGGGAGTCTCTTCCGAGCCTTCTACCGTCAAAATCGCTGATTGAACCATACAGAAAGGAACGGAAGGAGCTACTTTAAAGGGGACATCAGCTTATTGGTGGGGCTACTGACAGTTCATGGTCCACTAAGAAAAAACCTAATGATCATTGCCCTCGCTCAGACTCCTGCAGATTCTGCGAGGAGGAGGCTAAGTCTGCTTCTCACTTCTGGCTCGAACGTCCAGCTCTGAGCCAGAGAAGGCTGAAATTCTTTTGTCGGATCTTCAAGGATCCCGAAGAATTAAAACAACTGAGTGTCGTACAACTTCTAGGCTTCGTCAAGGGAATTGAGTTGTAGGACTAACTTCAACTAGAGTGCTACAAAAGATCTTAAGGTCGAGGTGGCCAAAGGGTAGTTATACCTTTGCCCTAGGGAAAAGAAAAAAAAAGTAAGCCTGCAGTAAATAACAAACCTCTTTAAGTATTAAATCTTCTATTTAGGTTAGTCTTAGTAACATAATATATTTTAAATGAGTTAAGTAATTTTTTCAGATGCTAGACAAGTATTACAGCGAAGGCGGGCAATGCAGAGAGAGGAACAGAGCAAGGCTCATTGTTTTAAACAAAATGATGACTCGATGGAGTGGGAAGATGTGGAGTCTACTCAGGTCAGTTTCATCAAATAATTTTTTGGACTAACCCTAGGTTGGTTAAAGGGTGAGCGCTCACCACCAGTTTGTGTTTGACCGGGAAAGGTTTAACAATTATTTCCACACAGTTTGGTAAAAAATAATGTTTATAGAACCATAGAATGTAGTTAACCCTTTAAGGAGTTTTAAAACGTCATTATTTTAGAGCTGTTAAGGAGTAAGGGTGAAAACACACCTCAAAAGAGTAACAACATTTTTTTCACAAAAATTACATTGCAACATGGAGTAAATATAGTTAGGAACGTTGTTTTAGGTTCAAAATGCCTTAAAATAAATATTTTAGAACTTTTTTCAATCAATTTTTCAATTTTCAAATCTTCAATCAACGCAACTAAAGAAAGCACAAGTGATGTTTAGCAAACGAATAACTCTCAGCTACTGAGATACATGTGTCAATAATAGGGAAGTGTAGAACGCTTTCACTTTTATTACCCGCTGAACCTTCAGTGCTAATAAATAACAGGTCTAATAACTTCATGCCGCGCCGCCACTTTTCCCCTGAAACTTCCCGCCGTGACCACCCCGCCTAAGAAACCCTCAGCAGATTACCCACAACCTACCGAATACACCAATACACATGTTCTGCGTATCTACGTTTCTTTAATTATCGATTTATAGCTTAAGAATCAATCTGTGTCAGGTTATATGTATATATACATAATTTCGTCAAATGACGTTTTCAAAACTTTTTTTTATAATTTATACTCTGGTTAGTCTATACATGTATGCTATTTAATCAAACAATAGTTGAAACACATTAAATATGTAATTTTCACATATGTTTCCAGGAACGACTGGGTCAGCACAGTTCGTTGGTTCAGGTCCAGCATGACACAGCTCAGATGATGGGTTCACTACCATTCAAGCCGTTAATTGTTGTTTGTGATACTAATGCTCTTATTCACGACATGAATTTAGTCGAGGATCTCATTGGAGGCACAATTCTAGGTACGTTTCAAGAATTACTAAAAATGTTACCATAAAGTTTAAACATTTTAGCTTGTCAATGACAACATTAATGACACTAAGTCACCATTTATAATTGGGCTATATTACCTTTTGAAACAATTTGAAAGTAGATACAGTAAAACCTCTCTTAACCCATTGGCTACTGAAAAAATATACACTTTTGAAGCTGATAGCTTTTGAAGCCGGCACCAAATTAAATGAGCATTATCAGGGTTTAAGCTTAATACTCAACAAACATGCAGAAAATGAATATTTACTTCCCATATATCTACCTGAATGTTTTATAATTTGGTACTACACTGTTTTAAATTTTTCACTGCTTAGTTACACTATATAGCCCTAAACAACTTTTTTGTTCTGTAACTGTTATCACTTGATGTCCAGTTCGACTGTTGAAGGTTAGGTCTACTAGGTTATGTTACGTCACTTTCATAACACTCAACTCGTAATTATCTTTACTTTCCAAATCACCGCTTTCATATAAAATGTGTCTAACAAAATCAGAACAATCCTCAGAAACAAGGAATGTATTGCTGTGAAATTACCATTGTTGTCAAACTGCATACTGAACAACGATGTGAACAAACAAACCGTAAACTCAAAAAAAAGAACGATATAAAAACAATCGAAAGTCAAAATATAGCGATGCAATATTTTGAATATAACAATCGAGAGTCAAATACCGTACTACAATAGTCAAAGACCACTAAATACAAGAATAAATCAATATTGGTCGATGACGGAAACCGCCCGAGATCTGTAGTTACGCGCTGGCGATCCCGTGACAGGCAATGCCCGTCTATCGTAGCCAATGTGTTAATCAAAATGAAGGGGGCAGGATTTATTTTGGCTAAAAATAATATATTGTCTTTTTAAGCTTAAGGTGAAAAAGTTAAAGGAATATTAAACAATACTCTTACAATACAATATAAATAGTTTAACCCTCTAAAACGCAGTGAGTAGTGAGTATCACACTACTGTACAAAACAACTGACACATCAAACCTGTGACTGGATGTGAGACACACTGGTCACACACCTACCAGCAGCACCCCTCCCACAATCCCTCACCTACTCCCCTACAACACTAGTTTGAGTTTAAGTAAAGCACTGATATGCACTGAATGTGGTAAGAAATCAATATTTTAATTTGGGGGGACTCACTTCTGATTTTTTATCTTTTGCCGGAAGTAAAAACTAATTCTATTTTCTTGATACTTAAAAAATCAAAAATAAGAAGTAAGATTTATTATGTTAAGGTGGGAATCAATTAAAAATAAATGAAAACACAAAAACTAAAAACACTAGTTCACTACAGTGGGACCACTCAAATCCGAACTAAATGGGACTGAAGCCTGTTCGGATATAGGGGTGTTTGGATTTCACGGGAAATAATATTCCTCATTTATTTCGTCACTGTATTCATGGTAAGCGAGGGAGACGTAGCGATTGTAGTTACATAGACTGAGTGAATTGGTTCGAAAGGGCAGTGACCTTGGCGGGTGGATGTAAGTCTTGTGACATGTCATTGTTGCTAGGCGAGCGTGTGCTAAAAATAAATCACTCCTCCTACCCCCATCCTTACCGGGGATAAGTATCGCGCCTGTCTACTGTCCAGTGAGCGTTTACCAGCTGATTAGTGTGTATCGCTAACAGCCGAATGACGTGATGTTCCATCGACGTTGGCTTGGAATTGCGTCCCTGTGAAGATTTTCTTCATTTCGGATTTCCAGGGTTCGGATTTGAGGGGTTCCACTGTAACACCAAAGTTTTATTTTAGTCGTTTATGTTATGTAAACATATAAATTTTGACTGAATTGTAAATTTTGATATTTTATTTTAGCTTGTTGCATTGACTGATGAAAACACTAATATTTTTCAGGAATACCTGTCAAAGTCGTCATACCGTATCAGGTTTTCAGAGAGCTAGATGGGATGAAAGAACATTCATCTCAAGAAGTGATGATGGGAGCACGGGCCGCTATTCGACTTGTTGGAGAATTCACTCATGCCGATGATTCATCTAAATTCAAACTCATGATCCAGAACCACACGATGCATAGGAAGAAGGCTAAGGCTGATTTTGATCTCGAAAAAAATGATGACTACGTACTCAACTGTGCTCTCCAGCAGAAAGAAATCAACAAGAGTGAGAAGATAGTGGTGAGTAAAATAACAAACTAGAGCTCTTTGGGTTAGTGATGTGTCCAAAATTTACGAAAGTTTCGGTTTCGATCTTCAAAACTCAAAACAGCCGCAATTTTCGCGTCATCGCGAAACTCGAAAACGTCCAATGTATCGCATCATTATTGTTGTTTTACCAGTAATAATATTCAATACTTTGATGTCACGAGTACTCTGTCTATCATCTGTTGTATTTATTCATTGGTGACGAAATTATGCAATTCATTTCAATATATAATAACCGAATCAACAGAATCCCTTATACCAGTATCCGGTTTAAATTCTTTGAGTTTTTGCTTCTGAAAGAAGAATCCTAATCAAAATATAAGCTACCAGCAATTATTGATTTACTGGTGGTTCTGAAACCAATATTATTTTTTGGCTATATTGAGAGTGATAGTTATACAAATGTTTATTTTTTAATGCTTCCGCAAAAAGAAGTGGTGACGTTTTAAAACGCCATTTGACAAAATTTGTTCAAATACATATATATACACATATAACCTATAAAACAGGTATAATCGATAATTAAAGACACATAGATATGCGGAAAATGTGAATTGGTGTATTCGGTAGGTTGTGGGTAATTTGTGGAGGGTTTCTTAGACAGGATGGTTTCGGCGGAAAAAGTGGCGGCGCCACATGAAGTTTTTTTAGAATCGTGTTATTTATTAGCACTGAAGATTCAGCAGGTAATAAAAGTGAAAGCTTTCTACATTCCCTATTATTGACGCCCATATCTCTGTAGCCGAGAGTTAATCGTTTGCTAAACATAACTCGATGCTTTCTTTAGTTACTTTGATTGAAGATTTTAAAATTGAAACATTGATTGAAAAAGTTCTAAAATGTTTATGTTAGGGCATTTTGAACCTAAAGCCCGTTTCTAACTATAATAACTCCATGTTGCAATGTAATTAAGTGAAAATTTAAAGAAAATGTTTACTCTTATGAGGTTTGTTTTGAGTTTTCACCCTTACTCCTTAACAGCTCTCAAATAATGACGTTTTAAAACGTCGTTACTCCTTAAAGGGTTAATTTTATTTTCATTACTATAACCAGGAATGTAAATAGTCTTTATGCATTTTGTAGCACTGGAATTATTGAATTATCCGTTATGGACACGTCATTAGAAATATAAAACACAACAAACACATTGATAGATAAAACAAAACCAATAATAAAACAGTGCCGTCCGTAGGCCTACTCTAAACGTGATCGCGGTTATTGCTGGTGATGAACTCAAATGTTCGAAAAGTAGTTCGCCGTAAAGCGATGTATAGAGTCGGACCATAAATCAAATCTATTTATGGTCAAATCAAATCTATCATATCTATTGTGATGTACTGTGAGTGTAGCTAGACATCACCCTACACTATCTCGAGCAACAGTGTAGGGCCTACTGCTACATCTGAATGCTTGATGTTTATGTAATGATCACAATGGCACAAATTGGCTTGTAGGATTTTTTGTTACGCCAAAAGACGATAATTGAATTCTCATGTTCCAAAAAGTAAGTTTATTGTATATTATTAACATTGTGTTTGTGATTATGTAAAATAAGTGCTTTGCTGTAGATAAAATTATCATAATGGAGATTTCATTGCTTCGTTTGTAATTTAAACTCAATAACCTTATCTCCATCAGGTTGTTTGGTTTAGCCAGACGTTCGGATTACCGAAGTTCAGATTACCGGGACTCAGGTGTATTTGATTATTTAAATTCTATTGAAGTGTTTTTCTCTTTTTTCAGATTTTATTGACAGGCGATAAACATCTTCTAAGTCATGCAGCTATGATGGAAGTTAATTCACAATGTCCAAGCTCATTCAAAAGATGGGTCCGAAACTACAAAGAGAGTATGTTTCACTTCAAAATTTCAAAAACCACTGTTTTTTTGTGTCTTCAAATTATTTTTATAAATTTCTGTTCTATAATATGACCAATGATGATTGATTTGCACAGTGATCTAAATGACAGCTGCTACTACAGCTGTTATCATAACAAGTCTAAATGTTCAAATTAAATGTTGACAAAAAACTCCATGTTGATAACTTTTTCTTAATATCCTTAGATAAAATATTTGCTTGCATAGTGTTCGATTTATTGTATTATATTTACTAAATAAATTTACATATATCACTTGGATGTGTAAAACAATTTTAAACCAATTATGTGTTACCTATTTATTATGAGATAAGTTAGATTACCTATCTCATAATTTCCCAACCCATGTCATGTCTAATTAATCTTTGATCTAATTTTTAGAAATACGTCTGCAAGCCATGGGGCGGGATGTTGGAAATCCAGAGGCATGTTTCAATACCGCACTGACTGGAGATGGAGACTCCTCTGGAACTGAAATGAAAATGGACGTGGACGCAGATCCTCTCCTCGCTTCTGATTCATATGAATCCTTCTCATCCGGTAAGCCTGGTAATATTTTTTTAACCAAATTGGTCTAGCTATTATCAGCTGTTAAGCAAAACTCGAGTACGAGTTTTCATGACTTCTTAAATAATCATTATCCCCTAAACATACTCCCTCTCCTTAACCATACAATCGGAAAAGAAACAAAACAGATTTCTGAGGGTCTTAAATTATTTAATATACTACACAAAGAATTCAAAATACACTCTGTCAGGGTGTTTAGGACAAGTTGATGTAAAAATCCCTTTTATAAATTGGAGGAATATTTTAAAATTAAGATGATATGTCTCTGATGTTTTTTGTTCTATAAGGTCTCTGATTTGTATTATAATGTACTTGTTATCAACACTAGGTTAGCTAAAGTTTTGTATCTGTCAAATAACTTGAAATCAACTGTTCCTGCAAATATATTAGAGTAGGCTATATTGAGTCTTTCAGTCTGTATTGAGTTATGGATTGGTGTAACTATAGGCCTCTGTTAAGGAAACTAGAACATTAACTGTAATACATTTTTTTCTATATATGTTTGCCTTGTAGAAATAAGATGTAATAATTGACAGCCTAATTGTGAGAAAGGATTCATACACATTTCACAGGATGTAGTTCTTTATTTGATTTACCAAATCATAGATCGACTAAGTTGGACTAAGAGCCATCTCATTTCGGGTCTTAAATTACACAATATAACACACAAAGCATTCAAAATCTCTCTGTCATGGCGTTTAGGATAAGACTTTACAAGTGGTTGTGTGAAAACCTTTTTATAAACTGGAGGAATATTTTTACAACAAGATGATATGTCCCTGATGTTTTTTTGTTCTATAAGGTCTCTGATTTGTAATATAATGTACTTGTTTATCATCATGATTACTATTAGGCCTATTTAAGTTAATGTTCAAAATAATGTAGGCATTGGCCTATTTGTTAAATAATTCTTTATTCTCGTTTAAACTCATTGTGACAATTTGACCATGTACATTACACTAAGTTGTGTTTAAGTACAATAAAGAAATTTGATTTGAGGCAGTTCCAATCAGGTCTACAAATGCCGTCAACTTCCACCCAATTCACCATTTATTTTACGTGGGCCTACCCACCACTATATATCTAATGATGCAATTGCTCATGGTCTGGATTCATACTCGTGTATTTCTGAATGGCTTCAAAAGTTCCACTCATCAGTGAACATGATAACCACTAGATCACAGTACGACCGGAGAGAGCTCTTTTAATTGGCTATAAGCATACTCTAGCGGTGAATCAGCGAACTCCTTAGGTTAACTCCAAGATGGAAGGTAAAGTCCTGTCATCTGGGAGCTATTTTTCGCTCGTGTATTATGACTGTATATTTTAAGATCATTGACGCTCTGTGCTATGTCTTGCCTGTTTGCTTCATGTTTGTTTTATTTTTTTTAGCTTGTGAAAGAATCTTGGTTCTTAATATGACAATGTCCATTTCATGTAATGTCTATTTGACTACGTTCTTACGTATTTGTTATCCGGGGTACACTGTGATACAGTCACAGATACGCATAATTATTATACCTGAAATAGAAACCAACATAGGCGAAATTCCCATAGAACAGAACTAGCATCTTCCCTTCCTCAAAATTTAGGGCCAAAAATAATCATAAATTATTTTCATTTAAAAATTTCTTAACATTTCTTGGTGGAGGAAAGAATTTTTAGCATTCCTTCTACTCCAGGAATGAGTTTTTGAAATGATAAAAATATGTCATGTTTATAAATTAGCTAAAATTTGATTATGTGTCTAGTAAATTTTATATTTTGTGTACATCTTTGATTCACTGTATTAGTACAATTTTTAAATTTTCATTTGCAAACATTTCACTTTGTTTGAAAACAAAGTGCGTGCACTGTTCACACACTTAAAAAAAATTATTATGGCTAAGAGCAAATCAAGTACAAAAAGTTATGCAATACATTTTATTTATGAATATGTGAAGTTTATTTAGGTCCAAAGTTTGAAATTTTCCATTGATAAACAAAAATAATACAACAGAATTAGTTTTGTTAAATCCTTATGGGATTTTAATTTTCTAATTTCAAAAAAATTAAATATTTCTAAGCATTAGTTTTGGTATTTTAACACATCAATATGTTGTTAAGGACCTATAAAATACTTTGTATTTGGTATTTTGTTTTTAATAAATTTCCTTTACGAGCAATTAAAAGATTATTAAACCCATGTCATGTCAAGCGCGTGAGCGCCTGGTCTGACTCCTGCCGCCTCTTAATGAAGGACACAAAAACGGAAGCCAGTGTAGAATGCCAAGTCATTACATAGAGTAACAGTATTTAGTCAACGATATCACTACATTTAACTTATCATATACATATATGACAGGTAATAATATGTTCTAGCTTGTTGTGAAACAGATCTCGTCTCAGGGAGGTAAAGATGACACCCAACAAAGTATGGGCAAACATGCAACATTACTTCGTATTACCAGTCAAGTTCTCTTCATGCTTATTGGTTTGCTAAACTGAATTCTTTAAAGTGAAATGTAACTTTACTGTTCTAGGTTGCTTTCAGACGGAAACATCTGTGGTGGTGGATAGAGACATTAAATTCTATGCAGATTCCTTGACTGATGACCTTTTACAATTCTTGAAGAGTGTAAGTAAACATTCTAGATTTTTTATTGGACTACTTTAATATTTATGGTAGGTTTTGAAAATCCTACTTTCAGTATAAAGATAGTCTTAACAATTTGGTAATTATTATAAATAGTGTTGCTAATGTTTTTACCTCACCCGACACATTTTCGCTATATATACAGGGTGTTCATTAAAGTTGGGGACAAACTTCAAGGGGTGATAGTACTGATCAAAATAAACAAAAAACTACCTATAAGCATTTGTCGAAAAATCCTTCGTTTAGCCGCTAGCCGCCATTTTGTATTTTTTACAAAAACGTTATAGGCTATGTCAAGAACTATTTAAGATACAGAAACCAAACTTTTCACACATATTTATTGGCCAACAAGAAAAATATTTTTAAAGTATCATTTGATTTGCTTTTATATTTTCAAAATGGCGGTGGTTAAAAATTTTAATTTAAATAACAACAAAACCATTAACTTTATAAAATTTTTACAAGAGATAAAAAAGATTCCAATTTTAATTTCAAATCGAACGGTACTTTGGTGAACGAAATCGGTGGAAGGATAAGCGAGAAAATGCATTTTTAATGTTAGATTACAGGGCTCACACGCCACCACGAAGAATTAATTGTTGTGCCAGCCGCTTTTTCGCCACGCCCGCGCCGCGGTGGCGAATGGACTCTGTAAGCTAACTTTAAAAGTTCAATTTCTCACTTATCCGTGCACGGATTTTGTTCATCAAAGTACCTTTCGATTTGAAATTAAAATTGCAATCTTTTTATTTTTTGTAAAAATTTCTTAAAGTTAGTGGTTTTATTGTTATTTAAATTAAAATATTTTTAACCGCCGCTGTTTTGAAAATATAAAAGCAAACTTAATGCCACTTTGATAATATTTTTCCCTTTGGCCAATAAATATGTGTGTAAAGTTTGGTTTCTGTATCTTAAATAGTTCTTTATATATAAAGTTTTTTGTATAAAATACAAAATTGCGGCTAGCGGCTAAACAAAGGATTTTTCAACATATGTTTATATGAATTTTTTTGTTTATTTTGATGAGTACTATCACCCCTCGAAGTTTGTCCCCGACTTTAATGAACACGCTGTTTATATTATCTACAACAATATTACAAAAACTGTGTATTATGATTATATATACTTATATATTACTTCCTGGTAAAGCCCCTCCCCAAAAGTGTCCCTACAAAGACCAGAGGATTATTTACCAAGTCTGCTTTCACTTGTTTCCACCATCTTTGTCTTGGTCTTCCTCAATGTCACTTTCCAACAGTATTGCCCTTAATATTCTTCTCAGTCTGCAATCCTCTTAATACATAGCCCTCCCATCCGACACTTGATTTCCCCTAATACACCTGTGCTATTGTAAGTTGAAAGTCTTTTTTTCTACAGTAAACCCTCTCATATCCGGACGTGATTTTTAAGGAACGAAAAAATTTTAAAACACAAGGGGGCCAATGTTTGTTAACCCAGTAGTTGCGAATAATGTTTTTAGGCCTGTTAGTACATACTAAAAGATATTTTAGTGTGAAAAAAATTTCTTCAGAATTAAAAACGTATGCATCGCTTCCAGGTGATTAATAAATGTAATGAACGAGTTTATGAAAACCTGAACAGTTATGCCAGCCAGCCTCGACAGAATTGGACGTTGGTCAAATGTTTGGGTGAAGTAGTGCGCCGCTGGGGAACAATAACTGATAATAACAGACTGTCTCCTACGATGAACTGCAACATCAGGCGGATTATAGAGCTGGTGAAGAAGTATAACAAAGGTCAGTTTAGACATAACTGTCCCCTTACTACGTGTTAAATATATCGTTCACTTTCCTCTGAATAGTTGTCTTCATAACCGAGTGCAGTGATAGAATAGTTATGTTTTTTCCCCAAAAGATTTTGTGTTACTATTTTTTTTTTTACGTTCAGATTGATGTACCTCGGTAATATTGGACAGAATTAGGAAATGTTGTTGTCAAAAGATACTTAGTTGCTGAGATATCTATAATTTTATAAATTAAAAATTATATGTTATCTTGTATGTCTCTAAAAACCAGTTTAGACATAACTGTCCCCTTAATACGTTTTAAATATATCGTTCACTTTCCTCCGAACAACTGTCTTCATAACCGAGTGCAGTGATAAAATAGCTATTTTTTTCCAAAAAAATTTTGGGTTACTTTTTTTGTTTTTTTAATGTGCATATCAATGCTCCTTGGTAAGATTGGAAAGAATTAGGAAATATTTATGTCAAAAGATACTTAGTTACCAAAATATCCAGAGAAAAGTCCATAAATTTACTGTCCATTATTAACACAGTACGTTATGTCTGAGAGCGTGCAATGATAATCTCATGGATAATGAAAAAAAATCATGTCTCCTGTACTTCTCAACCATTTTCCATGAAATTTGGTATGCAGCGTAAGGTCACATTACCCAAGAAAACACACTAAAAATAGTTTGGCATAATCAGGGGGGTCCCCAAGAAGTGACTAACA
Organism: Nephotettix cincticeps; assembly: GCA_023375725.1. Taxonomy (NCBI): domain Eukaryota; kingdom Metazoa; phylum Arthropoda; class Insecta; order Hemiptera; family Cicadellidae; genus Nephotettix; species Nephotettix cincticeps. Next base: position 6,201,586 of record CM041785.1, read on the forward strand.
CATTCGCTACAGTGCCCTAAACCCCCGTTCCTCACGCAGAGCGGCCTGTGTAGTTTAAAATCAACCAATAGGAAAATTCCAAGTGACCGATGCTGAAATAGATACTGTGTTATAACAAAGCTGATCGTAGTTATCTCAGATCCCAACAGGCGGCAACACAATCTACATCGCCAGATTCACCATCTTGATTTTAACCCAAATGTCACCCACCACTCAGATCCGAGTGGTCCGCTGCGCACGCCGGGACCCATAGCACTCGGAACCAAGTGGCCCGCACACAAATATAAACAATTTAATAAACAATTTTTCATTTCATATCGTACCTCAATATGAGGTTTGAAATCTGCACGATCCCTGGAAGTGAAATATTAAGTATATACAGAGTGTAACTTAAGTTAAATTTTAAAAAAATTTGTGTATTTTAAAATTTTGTAATAGAGTTTTTTATTTAGGAAAAGAGGAGTTCACCAAGGAAGAAATGAGAGAATATTTTACCTGCAGCCAGATTCTAGTCAAAGAGTTTGTTGGACTCTATAGCCAGGATTCAAATTTATTTTTAACTAGGTTGAATGTAAGTGAATTTTATAAATTATGTAAATTATGCAATTATGTAAGATCTTTGTATGGATTACATTCACTGGTTCAAGAGTGTGTAAGTCATTTACAAATTTCCCATAGACAACAGTTTTTAAGGAGTGGTTCATTTAAAAAATAAAGGTCTAATTATCAGGTAAAATCATTACGTGCAATAATTAATTCATAGAGAAAAATGATTTCTCTGAATTCATGAAGTCCTATCTGAACGAGAGGTGTGCGGATAGTAAGTTTTTTTAACAATTAGAAGTGTTTAAGCAGGCAGCTTTTAAGCTTTCTACCATTAATAATTTAGAGCGAACCCGTTAGATCCAAACTAATTGAAGTTAGTGTTGGAGCTTGTTTGGATTTTAGAATATTCATATAATATAGTGAAAAGCACTGTCAAATTGGTATAATCAATTAAATTGACTATTTAATTACATACTTGGCAAAAATACAACGTAACTGCAAGGACTTGCACAAAAAACTGATGATCGAAGTTTATTAAAATTCTTGAAAATATATAAGAACCCTTCTATGCATGTTTTTTTAAGTGTAAAAGATGGACGTTGTTAAACACATTGGACTACAAGGAAACAGACGGCTGCATAAATGCACTTGTTTGTTCTAATGTATTTAGAAACATGTTTGTCATCGTCCGTTTGAAAATGTATTAATACATATTGAGTACGATTTTCTACTTTTTATTTGAAAGCTCTATATTTTTTATTTACTTGACAAATTAAAAGTAAATCATTTTTGGGTTTCTCGTTTTAGGAAGTTGTCGAAGAATGGGAACAGAAGTCACAAAGCCGAGTTGGAAGTGTTTTGGATGAGGATGACCCGCAGCCAGCTGACGTGGCGCTGCAGAACATCTACAACTGCATGCGCTCCGACTTGTAAGTCCCGTAACTGCACAAGCATTTTTTAACACTCAAAGCGCTATTGAAAATCATGGTCCCTGCTCATTTAGTGTAAAAAAAGTCAAAATATTATTTTCCCAATGTTCTTTTGTTTTGAATTTATAACTGTAAAAGTTATTTAGTGAAATATTGATTAATGCTGGTGCAAAACCATACATTAATTGTTTAATTGATTGTGTTTTTCTCTTCATTACAGTGATAAGTGGAAGGAAATCATTCAACAAGGAATAAAGAGTGAAAAGAAGATTAATGAAGAAAAGCTCAAATCCTTCTACAATAAAGTGTCCCATATTCGGCATATAATTAAAGTGTAAGATTCTGTTACTGCACAGTCCTCTATTTAGTTATGGTTATGGCTTGTGAATGATTTTTGCTTTATTCTTATAATTAGCTTCCTTTTTTAACTCTAAAATTCATAATCGTTTGTAATAAACTGTAGAACTCCAATCATCCAAACTATATTGAAACCCACTAAAATGGTACAAAGGTAACCTTACCAAGCAGCGGTCACTATGCGCGGCCGCACTCTTTTGGTTGGTATCAAAACTTTCATCTGACGGTTGAAGTTGATTATACAAACTTTTTTCATAAAAATAATTCATGTTTTATGACCATATTTGTTTTGGCGTCTATATAGCATTTCTATTATTTCCTCATAAAAATTCAGATCATTCAACCTAAAGGCCATTTTCACTAAATATCACATCACAGTCTAATCTACTGAATATTTATCTCATCAAATGTAAACAAATACTGTCTGAGTGTGCGAAACAATAACACAAAACACGATGATGACTCGGTCGGTAGATAGAACAGATGTTTCGAGATCAGTGATACCATTCCACCAAATATAAATTTACCAAAGAAATAAAAAATTAACGTAACAATAATATTTATTAATAGCCACAAATATTATAACTAACTATAGGCAGCCAAGAAACAATTTTAAAATGCCATTTAAAATGTAAAATACCTAAATGACGATTTAATTTTTGGATGTATATGTACGTCAAATGCTCGTGAATTCCAGATAGAGTTGCGTTTAGATATGGCAAACGCTCGCAAGTTATTAGCATCTTTGGCGTATTGATACTAGGGTTGTCCACAAAGTAGCCTCCGTTTTAAAATAAAAAATAAACCAGAAGAGGTATAAAAATTGTATCATATACATCTTAAATCTTTCCATTTTTATACACATCTTTTCTCTTCTTTTCTAAATATTCACAAAACAAATTCAAGGATAACCTCTGCGGTGCAAGTCATTGCTTCATCGCTGGAAGCCAAGTCCTGGCTTTAGGAGGTTGGTCAAAAACGTCCCATTTGAACTTTTTCAAAAGTTAAGTTGTTCTTTGAGCTGTGTGAGGGCGGGCGTTGTCATGGACAAACACAACACCAAATGTCAAGAGACCATGATACATGTTTTGAATCGCTTGTTGTAGTCGTTTTAAGATTTCACAATAGGTTTTATATGTGATGGTTGTACCTCACTCCATAAATTCAACGAGCAAGATGCCCTTAGCACCCCGAAAAACTGTAGCTATCAATTTGCTGAAAAAGATCGCATGTTTTGAATCGCTTGTTGTAGTCGTTTTAAGATTTCACAATAGGTTTTATATGTGATGGTTGTACCTCACTCCATAAATTCAACGAGCAAGATGCCCTTAGCACCCCGAAAAACTGTAGCTATCAATTTGCTGAAAAAGATCGGTGAGCTTTTTTGGTTTGCTTGGCAAAACGGTATGACCCTATGTAAGCATTAAATAGCATAGCTTTAACATGAGCTGTCATAACGCATTGTACAAGCATAGAAAAAAATAACTGTTATTATGGCTACTTCTACGTCATTAACGAGTAAGAAAATCAATGGAATTACCTTATTGCTACTTTATAAAAGAAGTATTAACAACCCAAAAGAAAATACTGAGAATAATGACAATGAAAACCACCTAGACACTCATGCAAAGAAATTTTCAAAAACAAAAATTAGAAATACTTACAGCACCTAGCTTATAAATCACGAAGTGCTTTGTCAGGTGAGGATAATCTAAACTACTTAAAGAGAAAATGACCATAAATATAATACACGATCAAAGCTCTCCTCATATATCCCCAACATTCGACCTCATGCTATAGAGAAAGGAATTTATTACTAGGGGATCAAACTTTACAACAAACTGCCCAATAACATGAAAAGTACTTCATTGAGTCAAACACAGTTTAGAGATGGAATTAAACAAATGTTGATCGGAAAGGCCTACTACAGAATTAATGAGTTTTTGAATGATAGTAATATTTAAGCTGATCTTTTATTGTTACTTGTTTTTATTAGTCATTCTCTCTGTTACATTGTAATATAATTTATTTATTGTTAAGTTTTTTTGTTTTTTTTTTATGACATAGTTTATCATTGTTAATCTTATTAGGAAATTTGTATGAGACAACATATTTTAACTCTTGATAAGCTGTATATGTAGTTATAGATATCTTGACGAAGCACCTGTACATTGTATAAACCTTGACTGTACGTTTTGTGCCAATAAAAATGTCTAATGTCTAATGCTATGACCCTATTGCATTAACTGTTGTTTGGTTTCGGCATTTACATAGGCTACCCAAGTCTCATCTCCAGTAATGACCCTGTTCAAAAACATTTCTCCTTCAACGTCATACCGAGTAAGAAAATCAATGGAAGTGCTCATTATTTTTTTCTGTCACAATCTCAGGCACAAGACTTTGAGAAATTCAAGGAAAGTGGTAGAATATTTCCGAGATTATGAAGCGCCAGTTCTCACAAAAAATGAAACATTGACAAACTACACATTTGCTCATAATATTTTGGCCATACACCATACCCAATTCACGATGCATTTCAGCTGCTGTGTAGTTTTTTGACCACAAAAAAACCACACACTTCACACTTGGTAGGATTTTCAATTGCGGCACTCATGTTTTTAGGTTATAGCTCATAAACGCATGATCATAGGATGCTCTCTCCTGCACAGCTATAAGCATACTGAACTGCTGCGCATGCCGATATAATGATGGCAGCACTACCTCCACTAGGTATCGTCCACGACAAAACAGAAGTTACTTTGTGGATTGCCCTCGTAAATATGTCAAACACCTTGAAAAGGGTTAAGAAACTTGAGAAAAAATCTGTCTTTTCTATTTTTATTGCAATAGTGTTTAATGTTTTTGGGTGTAATATTGAATATTCGACTTATGAATAACCATTAACCTAAATATTTTCGTACAAGGTTCAACCTCGTTCCCCATTAATTCGGAAAAATTGGAGTTCTACTGTACTAAGTTACCTTTTTGGTATTTTCAAATTACAGTAGACTCTGAATTGAACTCTGACAAAAATTTTACAGGGCTAATGACTGATCAAAAATCCTGTAAATGGCTTAGGCAGGAAGGGATGCAATACTGTTGGCTTTTGGTTGTGGGACACTCAAGAATATGTTATATTTTTACTTCCAGTTTGGGCATGTAACTTGTCAATAAGTAATTCACTTTACAATTTCTTCCAAAACATTTATAAATTTTAAACTATGCTGGGGTTTGAAACGTTCCTTTTCAAAATGTTTAAAAATCATTTATCGTTGAAAATAACACACCAATTCCTTATTCCAATATCTATATTAAGATAAGATAAAAAGAGAACTAATGAATAAAATTAGAACATCATGAGTGTATCTCATGAAAAACCGTTTGACATAAGTGTCATGTGTAAGAGCGCAATGCAAACTTAACGAAACGATATTATCTCAAGCAACTAACTAAATTGCAACCAAATTACAGTTATACAAAGAGACATTTGCAATATCGGCTGCTTGTAAAACAAATCATTGCTATATTTATATAGTAACCAAACGTAATGATAAATATTTAGATATTTATTTGGCAGTTCTTTATGTTAAAAATAAAAATCTTGCATTTGTCTGAAGAATAATCAATCAAAGAATTACGAATCTAATTCAAACAACCAGATTGAATCTCAAAAGGGTTGAATCTGGACCCAATTGCCATTTTGTTTCTGTACTATTAATTAATGAAGCTTCTAACAAGAGGTTGATGTATGTAGTAGTGACTAGCTGATTCCCTGTTGTTTATGATTTTGGCTTTGAAAAGTACATAATAAAAAAACGCCAATTAAATCAATTAAACAATTAAATATCTTAAATCTATAAAGAATCAAAATTAAAAAACAAATTACTCAACCATAAATATTTTTCCCATTTGTTTATTTATCCTTTGTGATATTTTATTTTAATAGGTGTATATTATTTTTTACAAATAAAGGCACCCATGGGGGGAACTACTTAATGAAATTTTAATCATTTATCACCCTGAAAAATTCTAACATAATAATGTGGTGGTCAGGTAAAATCTGGGAAATTTAACATGGAATTTTGTTGCATCCTTGTATGTATTGCATTGTATTTCTATTTGTTGTGTTACTGATTTATATGTGTTCAATGTCAGTATTGTGTTTGTTTCATGTTTGTCTAATATACCAGTACTGTCACAGGGGGTGGTACTTGTAATACATTTCCTTTAAGACTCTACAGACTACGATCCTAATATGCCTGCTAGACTGGGATGGTGGCGTCATCCTGTAATCCAGCTTCTTAGAGGTTACGAATTGTGGATAGTTATGAGTGATGGTCGGTTGTTCACTTGTGTAGATTAACGTCCGCACATTGAATACTACGTTAATCCACAAAGACCATCCTCATAATTAGACCATTAAATAATATGACTCGTAATTCAGAGGCAGTGATTCGGATTCCACGTTAAAGTGTAGATCCCTTAGTTGCCACCGGCTGTTGGGATATTAATTAATAGTCCTGTCTAAGGAACATGTCAGCCTTAGTCAGTAACAATTTCTACAAGATCGTGCCACAATCATCATACACTCAATCCTCATTCATACTTGGCTTAAAATACCTACCTGGGTAGGTCGCCATTACAGTTGAAAGTATGAGTATAAAGTATAGAGTATCCTATATATAAGATCCTACGTTCATGACGAGATGTAGGATACTTAACAAGAACAACCCAGGCACGGAATAGAAATATAAAGAGATTGTACACCTGTGTACAGATAAGAAGTTGATATTTCTACTTCAAGTACGACATAAAAAAGTTAAATTAATACTGGAAACCATTTGTTCAGGTATAGTTCTTTTTTTCCATTCCCTTACTTTTGTGTTTGTTCTGTCCTGTCTGTTGATTTATGTGTGAGCTCTTGTGTTTTGTGAAGTTTTCAGCAGCCTTGGTGTCTTATCACTATATTATTCTGTAACGTGTGGTTAAGGCGGCAGCAAATATGTATTTTTTTTTTAAATATATATTTTTTTAAGAATCCTGTTTTTGAAATCATTGATTGTGTTATACTCTGAAAACAGGATTTTATTGGGGATAGATTTTTGAACTAACTGGCCTGTTTCAATCAAACATATGATTTATAAATCCAAATTTAAATAAATAATGACTTTTCGGTAAATTACGAGGGATATTCCAAAAGTAAGGTCTGCTTAAGAAAATAAAATACAAAATAAAGTTTTTTTTCCGAAACCGTTGTTGTATTTACATTCATCAAATCTTTTTCTTTTTTCCTACATAATTTCTACTCTTGTTTAAACATTTCTCACATCGTTCAACATGCTTTTGAATGCCTAAGTTGTACAAATCAGCCACCTATGAACTATGAAGCAAATCCTTTAGGCAGGGGAACAAGAGAAATTCATGGGAATTCCATTTCTAAATCTGAAATTGTGAATTGTCAATCTTCACGACTTTTTTGGTCAACTGCATTGACCAAATCATCTGAAATCACTGACTGTCTGCCAGAGCGTGGTTCAATGCATTTTCGCATCCTTAATTAAAAGTTCGCATCCATGCTGGCAGCTTACGCGATCAGGGAACCCTTCCTCATTTTGACGCTACAAAATAGTCGTGCCAATATAAAGCTCGTATTTGTCATGTTTCAAATAGTGATGGGATTACCTGTGATATTTCAATCACTGTGAAAGTCTTTTAAACTGAGATTCATGATTTTTCAAGTCATTCTTTCTTTTTGCTCTGACAGCCTGTTGACGATGTTATATGACCAATACAGAACTGTGATTTGTCGTAATGATCTTATTTCGGGATTTTCACTCAAATAAAACAAAAAATCATAATGATAAGTATATAACTGAATAAAAGAAATAAATAAACCGTTTTATTTTTTTAATATGTTCTGGATTTCCACATTAGTGGAACCACTCAAATCCGAACTAATTGGGACTGAAGCCTGTTCTTCCTGGGAAATAATATTACACATTCATTTCATCACTGTATGTAAGCGATGGGAGACACAGTGGTTGGGGTTAAACAGGCTGTGCGTGACTCAATAAGTTCATAAGGGCAGTGACCTTGGCGGGTGGATGTACGTCCCATGACATGCCATTGTTTCTAGTCGAGCCTCTGCTAAAATTAAATCACTCTCCCCCTACCCCCACCCTTACTGGGATGCGTATCGCGTCTGTCTACTGTCTGTGTCTAGTTTAGTGAGCATTTACCTGCTGGTAAGTGTGTGTTGCTAACAACCGACATGGCTTGGAATTATGTTCGTGTGAAGATTTTCTTCACTTCCAACAGTTAAAGATAACAGACTTGAACCTTGAAAAATAAGTTTGTGATTAATTTTTTTTAATTTCCAGCTATTTCTTTTTTTGATTTCCTGAGAACTGTTCAGATTTGAGGGGTTCCACTGTAATATTAAACAATTAACCACTTTATACTAAAATAGTTATTTTAGTCTAAAGAGCCCTTTGACATTTTATGAAAGTGTTCGATTTAATTTGAACAATGATTGTGATTGATTGAATTAAAAATAATAAACTAGGACAATATAAAACATAGGTCTAATGAACCCTTGGCTAAGGGTATTGACTCAGTATTTTTTTGTATTTTTTGTTCTGCAATAAAATACATTATAGTTTTTTATTTTCATCCTTAGTTTCGTATAGACTTGAGAAGATTATTTCCCCTTATTAATTAGTTACAACATAAATTATTATGTTTAAATAATTATTAATATGTTTAAAAGTGATATGTTTTTAAAGAATGGATTTAAAAAAAAATCATATAACAGTGAAAATTAGTACAGTAAAATATTTCTTCTGACATTGTATATCTTTTTTATAACTCCTTTCTCTATGTTTTCACTGATTAAATCCTGGAAAATACTTATGAATAAAATGATGAGATCAGTCAATGTTTCTACCGGCATTATTCTCGTGTTCCGTGTTGTACCGAATTTGTATCAAGAACCGAGGAACAACAAGTTGTACTGTACCGTACCGACTTCATAATTTCTTGTACCGCAGACCCCTAGTTTTTTTTCTATCCCTTATTAAATCCTATGTAATACACATTGATAATACATTAATACTAATTTAATAATACTAATAACACTAATTGACTAATAATAATACATTAATACTAATTGATAATACATTAGGCATTAGTTAATTTAAAAATAATTCTTCAAAGACTGTTATACACTAGAGCTGCTCCCCATAAAATTACTCAGCACAGAAATGTCTTTACTCTTTTCCCAACAAGTGGTTTCCAGTATTTATTTAATCGGTTAATGTTAATTTTATGGTGTAAAAATACGAGGGTTGTCAGTAAAGTAAGGTTCCCAGTGATTTTACTCAGTGAAAAACATGTTTATTTGCGTAAACTTGTACATATTTGGAAAGATGAGACTTTTTCCTATTTTTCTATGTAGTTGCCACTGAGGTCAATGCATTTTAGAATGGGGTGTACCGGCTTTTGAATTTCCGAGTCAAAGAAGTTTGCCGCCAAGTCGCGCAGATATCTGAGAACCGCTTTTCCAGCTCTTCTCGGCCCCCAAAATCCGTTCCACCCAGGTGTTTATTTATATCAGGAAAGAGGTGGTAGTCCCTGGGAACTAAGTCTAAGCAATAAGTCACTAGCAATAAGTCTAAGCAATAAGTCAATAAGTGAATTGTCTAAGCAACTAAGTCTAGGGTGGGTGTTTGACGATACCCCATCCAAAGTTAGCGATGAGTTCGTTGGTAACGTTAGCAGTGTGCGGTAGAGCGTTATCCTGATCCAAACGCACCCCCTTGGACAGCATACCCCTCCTCTGGTTTTGAATGGCACGGCGACGTTTTTGCAGTGTCTCGCAGTAGCGGGCAGCGTTAATTGTTTCACCGTTGGGCAAGAATTCGCACAACGATACGCCTTTCCTTGCCGGCACTTTGCGCTTGCTTAAATTTTCGTGGAACGCTCCTCGTCATGACGTCGGTACGCCCGTTCTTGAACTCCCTGTACCATTTGCGCACATGTTGTACGCTCATACACTTTCGCTCCATATTTTTCACACAGCTGGGAATGAATTTCCCCGGACGGAAGGTTTTTGGCAGTCTAAAAACGAATCATTGATCGCAGCTCACACCTGGCGGGTCAAGCTACATTGAGCTCTATCTTGTTCGGCTGCCAGGCCAAGACTGAGTTCCGCAGACACTTCGCTGTGGTGGGGATTTGGAGTGGGGGAACCTAGGTACACAACAAAACCACGCGAACCCCTGTCGCAGCACTATTGGCGACTGCAGCGCTATGGGAACCTTACTTTACGGACAACAATCCTAATTTTTTACTACTGTTTCGCCCTTACAAGGCAAGTAATAAACAATATGTTTCATTGAGAAGTATAAGGAAACAATTTATTTTAGGAAAGGGTCGATTTCAATATTTTTCTTAAAGAAATTACAATACAATGATGTTGCAGTAAATATCTATGTCGCACAGCTGGAGTCAACTTATAAATGATTTTATAAAGAAACTTAGTATTTAATTAACGTCAAAATACAGCTTTTAAAATATAGTTTTACAAACAATTTAACTCTTTTTACCCAAGAGAAATGTCAAGTATTGTTTGTAAACAATTATTTACAATATAATAAATTGCAGTAAGTAGTGATTGTACAGATTATTTTCTGCACTAGTATAGTAAATAAATGTTTTTACTCTCTCCCTTTATAAGTTGTATATCGAGAAAGTATTTTTTGTTAAATTTTTTCAAATTTTAGTTGAGAGTTGATATCCATTTTGAGGCCCCTCAATCCACAAATTGGTTTTCGGACTGGCGTCTGTCTGTCTGTCCGTGTACAGACCTCGAGACCATACTGATCGTCTTAATTTTTATGAAATTTTGTACACATGTGCACTACACATCTCCAGAATTATTTTTTTATTTTTAAGGGTAGTTTACCCCTAAAATCCCTTAAAAATATAAAAATACAAATTTCTCAAAATCTGCTCTAACCATTTTGGTTTAAATTTCATGGTTTTTAGTTATTAAGGTCCCAAACAATATGTCAGTAAAACTAATGGTTCAAAGTTAGGGGCTTTTAAATGTAAAAAATCATTGTTTTAAATTATGTGACCAAACGGTAAATGTGTAAATTTTGTAAATTTGCAAAATAGTTTAACTATTACCATCTCAAAAAGCTAAACAAATTAGTATTTTGATTCAAAAGTCCACGGCTAACGGTTCCAGGGAAAAGTAAAACTCATCTATTGGTGGCTGAGTGTCCCAATGTTATTTTTATGGAGGATATTAAAAAATCAATTTCTTCCTTATTTCTCAACAGCTTTTTATGATATCAGAGTCACATCAGCCAACAAAACCCACAGAAAAAGTTTTGTATTGAAGGTTGTAGTTTTTTTTTTTAATTTATTTGTGTCCCCCTGATACTGTTTATTTTAGATTGGATATAAAAGTAGTGGTACAGAATGTTAAAAAACAAATAAAGCATTAGGATACCAAAGGACATAACCAATGCTGGAACGATCATCACCGTTGTGTCTTGACATTTCAGCGCTCTTGAAGACCATTCTCCAGTAGATCTGTCAGCCAAGGATCAATGTATTATTGATTTCCTGAAGGCAACAACACTTTTCGTTGCAGAAGATGGGAACTTTCTGACTTTCGATCTAACTAAGGAAAACATATTGACCCTCTTCAAAGACAATGATATGAGGTAGGAGGAAATAGGCATTAATTCTGTGGAAACATTTTTGTTGTACCCGGATTTTACATTAGTGTAGTGTTGAAATTTTGTGTTTTGTTTTTCCAATTTTTTAATTTTTATCATTTATTCTTAACTGTGCTTTCTGTCTGGTATATGGTTTCTTTTGGTTTAAGGAATGATGGGAGTTAATTTTACAAGGTTTGTTTTTTGTGTTGAGGCCACTGCAAAATAAGTGCCTTTGTTGGTTCATTTTCGTAGAAAAATGTATGAAATTTAATGGTTCTGTTTGCAATGATGGTATATTACTAGAACAGAGCGAGTGAATTGTCTTTGCTGGAAAGACATTGTGTAGTAAGGTTTAAGAGATGTAATAACGCAATGAAAACTAATTAACACATTAAGTGTATTACTACTATTTTTTAGTTTGTAACTTTATTTTTATCATTATTATGTAAGCAGCCAGGGCGGAACACAACCAACCAACCATGTGAGGTTTTTTAAAATATCAATTGTTTGTAACTGCAATATGTGTATGTTTTTTTAAATAAAAAAATAATTTTATTTGATTTGTATGTTGTGTTTAGTTTTGTAACACAAAACACAATTTATATAAAATATTTCAAAATTAATTTCAGAATTCTCTTTAAATTGTAAACTGATTTTACAATGATTTAAGTAGTGCATTACCAATCGTATCCTCACATTTTTCTTAAGGAAGTAAGTAAAATCCAAGATGTTTAAGGTACTGTGTATTTTGGCTGAACATTTGGAAAACATGAGACATTTTATGAAATATGGTAGGTACCAATCCTTTAGCCTAATATTAGTTATTAACAGAGAAACTATTATAGATGTTGAATGTTCATGGTTGCAGGAAAGGAGTGAAGTCAATGTTAGACAACTTCAGGACACTTCAGAGTGATGTGAATGATCTGATAGAAGACCTGAGCAGTAGTGATAGTGATTGTGATTTTGAAAGTGCCTTTTCCTGAGCCAGCTCAAGCTCTACTGTCCAAAAAACCTCCAAAAACCAAAAGGTAATTGTGAATTTGTATGAACATCCTCATTTTCCTATTTTACTCCCATTGCCGTGGGCCCATTAGAGACAAGTCGTATTTGGTGAGACCGGGCTCTTCTTTCCGTTGGCTAGTACATTAAGTCCCGCTTTTCGTACACACTCAGGTGTGTTTCCGTGGGTTGGAATATGTGCCTCCATGTCCTCCTAAAAACAAAAAATCTCAAAAATCCTTTCAAATGAAAAAACCGTAGTTTGTACACAATGGCTCTAATAATTTCGATTTAAATTTCACGGTATATAGTGCTTTGGGTAGCAAATAATTTAACACTACTCGTATATCTGTAAAATGACTTTTCAAAAGTTACAGACTTTGAAATGTCAACAAATCGATTTTCTTTACTCTTCACATAAAAGTACACTTTCTAAATGTAAAATGAGCTAAGAAAATAGCTTATTCCCGCTACTGCATGGCAAAATTACACAACGTTAACTTCAAGTACAATTGTGGTGCACGGAAAGTAACCACTATGGGATTTTGCGATGCAGACCGATCAGCTGTTGCGTTGCATTTAGTCTTCAGAGGTTTATTTATTTATCTTTTTGTTTTATAGTTAAGTTAATCAAACTATTAGGAATGCAGTTATTAACAAAAGTGTGTATGTATCTCAACAGAAGCACAGAAACTCAGTGTTGTAAGTTTGATTTTTTCTTGATACTAAGTTGAGTACGCAAAAAAATATTCATGTTGTTTACAAGTTTTTGATTTCGTAATGAAAAATAATGCTCAATACTCGTTTCAAAAGTGCCATTACGTTGCTTAACCCTAGAAGTGGCAAGCTTTTTACTCTTAACTGTAACATAAAAATAATTACTAATATCTTCTTGAAATATCAAAGTTTAAACAAAAAAAGCTTAAAACATGCCCCCCCACTTATAACCACTAACCACAAAAGCAAAACAGGTGTCCACTGCAATCCCAATTAAGCCTACAAATGCCGTCAACTTCCACCTAAGCCGGTCACCGTTTATTTAAGGTGGGCCCTCCACTCCGCTATACCGCACATTTGCAAGCCAAATTGGGATTGCTCATGGTCGGGATTCGAACCCTAGCACTTCCGAATGGCTAGAACGTTACGCTCGTCAGCGTAGCGCGTTAGCCACCTCGGCCATCCAGTGCCTAGGAAAAGAAAGCGCTTACTTGGTTATAAACCTGCCCGGTGGCAGGCTCGTGTACTACAAGAGCAGTTTCGGTTGTTGGCCCCCAGAGGGAAACACGGTCGCGTAGGCGATAGTGTCTAACAATTCCACAAAACTGACGACAGATGCCTCCACCTGCCAATTCTTATTGAATATGTAAATGCGTCGTAAATTACGACTTTGCCATTTCTAGGGTTAATGGCTTTTCCCTGCAATAAGTTACGTTTAAGATTAGTAATAAAAACTTATATTATTTATTTTTTTTCATTTTCCAGGAAAGCAATAGTTAGATCATTAGTGAACATCAGTCTCAAACCATATTACGTGGAAAAACATGTGGCACGATACACATTTTATTGCTTTGAGTAGCCGCACATATCCTTGCATTCCGTATTCCGTTCTTGCACTCAAATATAGATTTGGATAGTTAGTCGGTGCTGGGATAGTTAGTTAGCTCTTCTATATTGTTATTTAGATTAATACTGCGGACATTTTCTCTCAGGATTTTAAGTTAAACAAAGTTTTACGACGTTTCGGTATCTGATTATGATCCCGTCCTCAGGCAAGAAACAAAACACGATTAGTATATAATCCAGACTCCTCTTGTTTTCTCTGTGTTCTATGATTCTAATGTTTAACCTATTCATTACCAAGTTTTTTTATCTAATGTTTCGAGAAAATAACTGGCTCTGTTCAACGACTAATGTAACCCATCAAGCAGTGGCATCCGTCAAGAACTTAGTAAACTACGGTGCTGCCCGCTATGATCTAAACTTGGAACTATTTCACAGAATTCACTATTTTGGCACTCTCTTTCTGTAACTAACAACCCAACCTTACAGCATTTTCAATTTTTTTATATTGATAATTTTTTTCCTAATTTTTTTTCAGAGTACAACGAAATGTTGCAGACTTGAATTCAGAACACGAAGTGTGTAAATTTGGTTGTATCTAAGAAGTGTTATTTTTATTAGCTTGGACAGCTCAAAAGTTGTGCTAGTACTATTTGAATATTTTTATACTATTGTTAGTAGTCCTACACAATTTTTATATTTTATTTATAAAATCTCATAATTTGTGATGTTTGCCTTAAGATACAGGATGTGTGAATGCAAGAATTTTAATTTTAATGTCTGTTATGGGATATTTAAATTCAAGAAATTTTTTTTTAATTTTAATTAAGAGCCAGAAATTTACTTTTTACCTTACTATTTCATGGATTATTTTAGATCATTGCCAGAATCGTTCCAGTCCTTCTGTCTGTTACAGATAAATAAATCCATAAGTGAAATTTAGTAGCCTAAGCCATGAAAACATAATTTATGTAAAAATTAAATTAATTTTGTTTGATAAACAATTTAAAAATAAATAATGGCTATAAACCATAAGAAAACTATTCTAATGGAAAAACATGTTTAAATGGGACTAATAAAATGTTTCTTTTTCCTTTCCTAATTGATGGATTTATTTGTCTCTATGGCTTTTAAAAGTATTTCTCAAGATTTATAAAAAAATGTTACCTTTTAAATATGTTACCTTTTAGCTCTAGGTTGTACAAATAATTATTTCAACATTCTTGTTTCACTTAGATAATTGTATTTGTAAGATAAAGTTGAAATAATTAGTTTTGACTTTTGAAGCCGTCACATTACTAAACAAACATTTGGGCTGGGAAGACGTGGACAAGTATAAGTTGAATTATTTATGTTTTAAAGATCTTTTATATGTAAAACCAAATTAAGGAAAAAGAAAATGTTTTTGTATCGTGATTCTTCTATTCACACACCTTTGTTGTTGTTTGTACGTTTTAGTACAAAGTGTTTCCTAATGAGATTGTATATTTTCCCCACTTTGGGTGTATTGTTAGGTTCTTGGAAATGTAAATAAAGACGTTTTCTCTAAAGGATGAAAAAAATAATATTAAAGTAGCCAGGAGAGAAACATACTTTATTTGTTTAATTTTCAGTTTTTGTACATTAAATATGCTTATATTTTTATATAACATTCAGGAATGAGAGGTCGGCGGTTACCCCATTTCGTTACTATGTTTTCAACTGATTTTTAAAATAGGTAGAATTTAAAATCCATGATTTTAGTTCCACTAAAATCTTAACCCAATAAAATAATTTTTTTTTAATATGTGATTTTACAGTTTAATCTACTAGTACCTGGAGACCGAGCTTTGCTTGGGTAGAATAAACCATGTATTAGATTAGTTAATTATTTAAATTAAAACTTATTTATAATGTACTCAATTTAATCACAGTTGATATGGTTGAAATAACAACGTTTTTGTGCAATAAACCATTTCAATCCTTTTCTCGTGTCCAAATACAAAAAAATCATTAATCCTTAGACGGAAAAAATTTTGCCTGAATAGTGCTTGTTTTAGGGTTAAGATTACTTCTGGTTTTACAATAAAGTGACAGTAATTAAAAAAAATAAAAATGTTAAGTTTTTACAGTACATATACATAAGTTTCATTAAGTGTCATACATACTCTGATATTATTGTTTCTTGTCGTGATCATCTCTCTTCATGAATCCTTTTTGTCATCGGCCCATAAAAAAATAATTTAGATGAAAATCTGGATGATTGGATTTGAAAAATAAGTCGTGATTCAGAAGTATAACATGTAAAGTCTAAAATATGGATCATGCCAAAAATTAAATTTCTAAAAAAGTTTGCTCATGGAAAATTACTAAAGTCAGTATAGAGCAAAATAAATGTTTTTTTCATTCAATCCCATATTATTGGAATTTGTAAAATGTATTATTGTTAAAATAAATATAAGAAAAAATGAAAAATATAAAAAACTTAAAAGTATAATTAATTTATATACTATCAATACTATTAATATTACTATCAATTATTTCAAAATTAAATAATATTTAATGTTATTTTTATCATCCTTTTTCACAGAGTTTGTTAAAATAAAGATTTTGAAACAGTTAAGTTATATTTATTTTGAAAATCAATTCTAAAGTAAGGAATGTTATTCTCACTAGAGGACTATGAACCCAGATTTGTTAATGAAGGTATACTGTCTGCTACGAGTGGGACAGTGATAGGTTTTGTATTGCGACTGCATGATCTTAATGTTCCTTGCTTAACCCTCCTAGTGGCAAGTATTTTATCCTTAAATGACAGCAATCTATGTAAATAAAATTAGAGTTTTGTCTGTACATTGCTCAGAATTATTCATTTTTTGTTATTTTTACTTTTCGTGCGTTAGAGAAGCCGAAACCGGTCTTATCTCAATTTTTGTTGGTTTGTCTGTGACGTTCCAGGAGGCATTTTACGCCGTCTTCTCCAAAAAAACGGGAAAACTGATAACAATGAAACTTATTTCATACATTCTCTACATTCCAGAAAAGGTTTTCAAAGGCTTAAAAGTGTCCGCCGACCCTTGAAAAGTAAATAACGAGCATTTAAAAACCCACTTTTTACGCGATATTGGTCAGTCATTTTGCTTCAGTTCTATATAAATAACCTACTGGAAATACTCAGCTGTCTTTGTAGTTTAAAGATTTAATAGAAATAAAAACAAACAGCTGTTGAATCAATAGCTAGTTTATATTGGTCATTGATTTAAACCCATTTCGAAATCATACTATATTAAAGTTATTTTAACGTAAAACTAATAACAATAATGGTATAAATGTTCTAATCTATTTAATTGTAAAGTAATGCTAAATAATAAAGCTGGGTATTCATTTATTTTCTTTGTGTTGATTTTTTTAGGAATTCAGGTTTACATTTTGGTATGATGATCTTTCTTTTTCAAACTGAATACTACTACCTGTACAAAGGACGGGATTACTGCTGGTTCTTTCCTAATCATACAAGCTGATAAAAAAATTCAAAAAAATATTTCGTAAAACTGTTACAAAATATACATCAAATTTAACTTTATAGCTTGTAGAGTATAAAAAAAATATCTAAAAAACTCTAATGAGGTTTTTATTAATTTTTTATTAATTTATTAATTTTTTTATTAATTAATAAAGAGTTTTTTATTAATTTAGTAAAGGATCTCATTGTATATGCGCACACAACTTAAAAAATCCAGTACAGCTATTTTGTTCAAAATTCAACTACAAAAAAGAAAATAGCAATAAACAAATTAAAAATAACAAGAAAATAAATTATATAAAAAACCTCTAGACACAGGCTAGTGTCATTTTCACATCTGGCTTTTAGCGTCAGGTGGTAAGGAAATAAACCTATTAGTTATTGACAAACTAAAATCCAGTATGAAACTATCCAGTTCACACTATGAAATTAAAATTTGAAATCCTCTTCCTTTTATTTATTCCTAATACTATATAATTGAGAAAAGTAAAAATTCGTAAAAAAAATACCTGCATAAATAGGAGCTACAGCATCTATGCCACTTGGAGGGTTAAAGTTATACTGGTTCTTAAGGCGGTGCGAACGTCATTAGGGACAACTGAAAACTGCTAGGTCGGCGCTAGTGTCGCTTCTTCGATACCCATATATTATTGTTTCATGCAAGCTTCTCGAGTGACCTGTTTAAGATGGCAATCCTTTTTTTCTACATTTTTTAAACATTTTCAGACCCTAAAATGACATATATTATAAGATTATTGGATCAAAAATGTGATTTAAAAAAATAATTTTCTGTAGTATAAAAAATTTATTTTCTTATTTCAAAATTTAATGTAGGTTATGTGAAAAAATTCTGTTATTCATTCAGGTTCGCAAAATTTCAGCTGAAAAGCTTAAGTAGTTTTCCCACACTCCTTGCATGAAAACTGTCAAATTTCCGAATTAATCATCCTGTAACTCGATTAGTTTTCACTAAAAACTTGAAAAATTATGCCAAAGCATATTTATGAAAAAATCCAAACAAAAAAATTATGTTTTCTAAAGTCAATTTTTTTGCTTGCACCAACTTAATATCCAGTATAACAGTATGAAATGACTTCAAGAAAAACTAATTCATGATTTAAGTATAATTTTTAGCAATCTACATTCTTCTACTGACATTCCTGTAAAGCGTCAATTGTACTGAATTGTTAGTAGAAAATATGAAATGAGCATGTGCATTTTTTCAGGATTATTAAAAAGTATTGTTCATAAGAATCATTTTGTATAATATCATTGACAATTCTAATTCTTTTGTGTCAATTGGTAAGAAAGAGTTAAAGAGAGACAAAGTTATGCAGTCGCATCATAGCAAGAATGATGTTCAGGTATAGTGGGAGACGACTTCTCTTATTTGGGAGGGAAAGGCAGTGTTCAGTTTGTATAATTTGTGTTAATTTAAATGAATTTTTATGGAAAGTATATATTCATTCCTTTTTCGATTTGTTATTCATATTGTTTTAAGCAACTGTGTAATGTTAAGCTAGTTATTTTAAGTTTGAAATTCATGTATGTCTATTTTATACTAGTATTTTTGCCATCATGTGAATAAGCATGATGCTGAATTATTTAAAGTTTAATTCTTCTTTAAGTGATTGTCATGGTTCGATTTTTTGGGGATTATTGAAATCTTCAAGATAATGCATCTTAAAATCACACTTTGTCAAAAGCCATTATTTATTTTTACACTATTTCACTATTTGTGGAATATCTTGAAATATCCTGAGAGGAGTAAAATTGATTTCACACATTTGAATCAACCTTTCATCATTATGAATTAAATTTGTAACCTAAAAAAATTGATCTTATTTTACTGATATTAATAATGTTTTACATTTTATAGTATCGTGAATTACATTATTTGTAAGTATTTAAGTTACCAAGAACTGGTGATTTATTTATTAAGATGTTTTCTTAAAATAAAGACGTTTTTTTAATATGTGTTGGTTTATTCAGTCACTAAATCTAAAATTGTGGGTTATGAGACTGAGCCTTCCTTAAACTTTCCTCCAGTTTTTCATTTCTTATAAAATTATACCATTTTAAGTAATTTATAGGTCAAGTAAAAAAATCTCAGACCCAAAGACAGCAAATAGAGAAACAACAGTCCCAATTACAGGCCATCTCTAACCTCAAAATATCAGCTGCTTTTATTAATACACCGGAGACCCAGTAACGAACATCCAGCTTATTTATTTATTGTCATTGTGACAGGACATAGTCTCATATATACAGTTACTAAGAATAACTACTATTAATCTAAGTTATTTATTTTAATGAATTTAAATTGTCTATGTCATTCAAATAGGGATAATAATCCCCATTTAACCCTTCGCGGTCAGATGGGCCAATTAAAATGGCCCTCATGATTTCTGTACCAGCTCTATGTTGGCTGAAATTGCTTTGTCTTCTCTGTTAGGGTGGGCCACAATTGTGGCCGCTACTACTTTCTCAGGTAGCTCGGAGCAACTTTTGTTTGTTTCGTGTCAGAGGTCGGATGGGACACTTTAGTGACCAGTGCTTTCTCTAAATGCTAGGTTAAGCCACTTTGGTGACCCCTCAAACTATTTGTAATAATATATATATGGTTTTTTTTTAATAACCGTCCAGTTACTATGGTAATAAATAATTTGTGGCCATGGCAACAAAAGTGGCCGTTCCGTCCACACAGGACAATAAAGTTAGTGTATAAATCAAGTAGCCATGGAAACAGCTGTGGGCAGGCCCATCCAGCCTGAGAGGACAAACTTTAAAACACTCATCTGACAGCAGAGTGTTGAATAACTTTTGTTTCGACACAGTAAAAGTTTTTTGTTTTTAACCAGGGTCCCCAACGGTTGTCGAGATATTAAAAAACCTCAACTTAGTACATTGTATTTTGGGGTTCCAATGTTAATCTTATGGAGGATAAGGAAAAATTAGCTTTGTACTTTAGCAATTTATCTTACAATAACTAACTTAAATCAAAAAAAGAAGGAAACTAAATAACATCAAAATAGCAATTTACATGCGGTTTTTATTAAAGTAAAAGTGAAATTTTACAGGGTTTACATGGATTTCAGCACATTACACCCAACAGTAAACTTACTTTGAATCGAAAGTTCATAAAAAAAATATTTTCTCAAAACTGAGCAACTTCACATCTTGTAGACTTAACACTCGCATGGTGTTAAAAATATTAAATATAGCTAACTCACTGCCACAAAATAATAAAAACAAATTAAAAAATCCTAAGCACAACATAACTGACACATTCATAATGTTATCACTCCTTCCTTAATAATAATAATCACATGAAATTGTAACAAAACCAAGGCATGAAGCTACCAAATTTACAAGATCTTAAATTTTCTTCTTATCGCTATCTAAAAGCTGAATTTTGTAAAAGAATAAATTCTTAGTAATGTGAGAAATCTTTTACCAGGATAACAACATAAATTAATTAAATAAAATTTATACTCTAAAACTAAAAATAATCAATGTCATTTGCTGCCATTTCTACTAAATGTGTGGTATTAATTTAATAAACATTGGGCATGAAGAAAGATAAGTATGTTTAATCTGATCTATTATGTTGAGAATGATGAATTCCCCTATGACATAAACAGATACAAAATATATATAATTTCTACTGATAGTAGTGATGATTTTTTCACACATCTGTAACAGTTCATAACAATAAAACTTGCGGCAGAAAAATCAAGTAAGTTATTTCTTTGATTTTGACATGGATATGTCTCAGCTCTGGGGGGGTGTTACTACTAGAGCTATAATATATGAATTTTTAATATAAATGAATAAGAACAGCTGTTAAGATGAACTGAACCATTCACTTGAGACATATCCATGATCTAACCTATTCCCCACAGGAAAGTAAATACAAACATTTTTATAAGGTTAGTTTCTTAAAGCATGAGTATCAATAGCCCTCATAAAAGATACCTACCAAGCAGTTGATAATTTTTGTTAGATAAGCCTATTTATGAATTCAAGTCAAAAAATACAGATTATGTCCCAATTCACAGATTTTACCAAACTATTATGTTCTAAAAATAAAAATACATCACTTTAATTTTATTCCCAATAAAACTTTAAAACATATGGCAATTATCTTCGTAACAAATCCCATGAATCCATATATTTAGAAAAAATTAAAAAAATAACAGACTAACTTAATCTAACATTATGGACATGAGTAAAAAATAATAACTTATAGTGTTCATCTAGAGTATATAGTATAGTGTATTTAATTAATATTGGAAATATTGTAATTTCAAAAATAGTCCATTAGTTATTGCCAAACACTGTAACACTCACCGTTAGCATTTTAAAGGCATTTATTAATTAAAAATTTGATAAACTATTAAAATATACACCTCATTTCAAAGAACGGAAACATAAATAAATAGTTGTAACTGTCCAAAGAAATTTAAATTAAGTTAAAAATCAGTTCAGCAGTCTAGGAAGTTCGCTGCCATGAGTAGTTCAAGAGCGATCTGTGGAGCTATGGGGAACTCTGGGATCTCTGTGGAACTGTTGGTGTATCGAACCTTGTAAGTAAAGTACATACACACTTTCTGCAACACATGTGATCTGAAAATATGCATTATTGTTACTTACTGTGCCTAGACTACAGTGTTCACATTGTTAAAAGATAGGCCTAGATGTACTCTTAACTTGTGTTACAAATATTGTCAACCAAAAATCCATATTCAAGATTTACATAACATTCTAATGGATTATTACTGAATATATATTTGACCCAAAGAGAATAGATATATAAGCAACTTTTAATGTCGAGGGTTGCCAAAGCATATGTGCTAAAGTCACTTGGAATGCTGTATACTTTGCTATTTCCTCGTAAAAAATTGTATTTGTGTCTCAGAGACATATTCCTATATGGTAGACATGGATTAATCTTTCAATCATTAAAATAATATTGTAATCCTTACTCAATACTTATTCTAATTTTAATTTCATTGTCAACAAAAGCAAACTGTGAAAGACTCACGGAATTTCTCTGAAGTGAATTTCATTTGTTTCATTCTCCGCGAACTGTCCTGGTCCACTCAACATAGCCTTGATTGTTCCAGACATGAGCGCATGTTCCCGCTTTACAATAAACTCATGTCCGTCAGAAGATATCAGCTTAACATACATTGCATCTGGCCCTTCACATCCTCCGTACACCTTCTCTTCCTCCTACCAACAGCAAACGGAAATTAAACCACCACCAATACAGTAAAGTCCAGATCCGGATTCCAAATCATCTGGATCGTGTTTTGAAAAAAATGATATAAATAACTGTTAAGATATGAATTTAATCTCGAGCTTCTGCAAAATTTTAAACGCAACCGCAGTACCTTGCTGGATCCGGCAAGTGTTGCTAGCGATAAATGCATAACAGGATGAAAGTACACTCTATATATTGGGGTGTTACCAAGAAGAGCGCTACAAGAACTTTGCGCATGCGGGAGTGGTTACCGTTTAACATTTCAATACTGAACTTTCAAAGCGTAGCTGTTTGATTTTGAGGTTAAATGTACAAGCATTAAGCGCATGCGCGAGCGGTCACTTTTTGATATTTAAAATAAATATGAATATTCTAAAACGGTGGCACAATTAAGACAGCACAGGTCATAGCCTAAATACAGACACTAACAACTACTGTACTGCTAGAACACGAATATATATATGTAGCCTATATATACAATGTACAGACAAAAATATATATATATAATTAGAGTTTTGTCTGTACATTGCTCAGAATTATTCATTTTTCAGTTATTTTTACTTTTTGTGCGTTAGAGAAGCTGAAACCGGTCTTATCTCAATTTTTGTCTGTTTGTGACGCTCCAGGAGGCATTTTACGCCGTCTTCTTCGAAAAACCAGGATAACTGATAACAATGAAACTTATTTCATACATTCTCTACATTCCAGAGAAGGTTTTTCAAGGCTTAAAATTGTTCGCCGACCTTTGGAAAGTAAATAACAGGCATTTAAAAACCCAATTTTTATGTGATATTCGTCGCATTTTGCCTCAGTTTTAAACGAATAATCTACTGGTAATAATCAGCTGTCTTTGTAGTTTAAAGATTTAATAGAAAGAAAAACAAACAGCTGTTGAATCAATATTAGTTAGTTTGTATTGGGTCATGATTTAAACCCATTTCGAAATCATACTGTTTTAAAAAGGTATTTTAACGTATAACTAATAATAATAAAGCTGGGTATCGATTTATTTCTTTGTATTGATTTGTTTAGGATTCAGGTTATTTTTTGGTATGATGATCTTCTTTCTTTAAACTGATTCCTATACAACCCGTACAAAGGACGGGCTTACTGCTACGATGTATTATAATTGTATTATATTAGGTTAAGTGTATCTTGTGAACATGGCCTTACGGTCCGAAACATGCCAAGATTTAATTAAAAGTAAAAAAGGATACTGTGTTTCAAATGTTTATTAACATAGTAACAATATAAATAAAGCTTTGCCAAAAGCTTCCAAAGAGCGCCATATAGCGCGATCTGGCCTAGACGTAGTTCCAGCGAGCGCTACGGGTAAGTGGGTGTCTTGCATACGTTAGATTTTATGGATTTGAGTAGATTTTAAGAACTCCACACTTCGGAATCGAAAATGTTTCTTTGAATCTCTCAAAACTTTTCTATTGAACCACAGACAGGTGGTTTGCAATGGTGGGGTGTGGTCCTCTGCTGCCATCACCAACTGTGGAGTACCAAAGCGATCTGTCCTTTATCCGCTCCTATTTTTAATATCAATAAATGAACAACTACAATGGCATTGTCACTCTTGAACTAAAGGCTAAAAATTCACTAAACCTAACAGATTGATGGCTTTCCACAGTTTGCTTCTAAATAATAAGATAACAAACAGATTTTTTTCAGCTTAGTCAAATACCTGAATTTCATGATGACAATAATGTTGTTAAATTTTTAGAAATGTATAAAAATCCCTAACGGGGATTGGCTTAAGGGTTTTCCAGGTTTGAATCCTCACCATGAGCAATCCCAATTGGGCTTGCGCAGTAGTGGGAGGGTCCACCTTAAATAAATGGTGACCGCCTTGGGTGGAAGTTGACGGCATTTGTAAGCTTAATTGGGATTGCAGTGGACACATGTTTTGCTTCTTTTACCATTGTATGGTTAAAGGGGGGAGCATGTTTTGTGTTTTTTGTTTATACGATTATTTTAAGTTTAATATAATAACAATAGGCCGATCATTTAGTTAGTTAATTCTTCCTTTTTTGACATTCGTCAGGCCAAAAATCGCTATTCAGGAAATTTCTAAAAACATCAATTTCTTGATATCCTAGGCTATATAAGGATTTTGAGGAATATATCATATATATATATATATTAATTATTAGTTATTAGTATATATCATATTATTATTATTATATATATATTAGTGTCTTATAAGGAAAGAACTGGAGGATCAATCTGTATCCCAATATTAATCACATTTCCCACTATAAAATAGTTAATTAGACCACTAAGTACAGAAAAAACCTTTAGTTTTACTTTATTCTTAAATTAGGACATAAAAATTCTAACAAAACTACTCAACAGTACACAAAAATCCCACAAAACATGGTCTTCACAACTAATTTACAATAAAAAGCAAAAATAACATGTAGCCTATAAACATACAAATTCTTTGAGAAACATTGTTTAAACGACAATGTAATTACGACAAAGCAGACTATGTCAGCTGATTAAACGTTGTTTTAAATCGGCTGTTTTTAGCCATAGGGTTGGCCATAAGAAGCATTTTATGTGATCTATAGGATTTTTAAGGAACTATCTTGGCGTGATCTATTCATATTTACGGACGGCGACTCGCTGTCACTTCACGTAATGGCAGACGGGACTGCAATGGCAGAACGCTGTTATTATATAGAATTGGTTAAGGGCAAAATCTATAGTGGTTCTAGGGTTAATATTAATATCTTTCCATTAAGACTCAGCAGTGTGTGTTTCAGCTCATGCAAGTAACACTAACTTTGCCATATTTAATGTATTGTTGTCTACTAGAATAAATAAATGTGATTCTTAAGAGTGAGTTATATGAAAAAAAGGCATATAAATATGCTACACAAAATTTGTTACTGCCTAGGACAAGCTAAGCTTATTATATTTTATTTACCAGGATCATTAATTAATAAATAAATAGACCAATGAAGGCATAATAATTACATGTAATAAATATATACAGTATTTATAGACTGGCATCATCAAAAGTAAGTGTTAGTGTTTTTAGCAAATTGACTCCAGTTAGAGTAACTTAATCTATAAAAAGTCAATTTGTTGTAGGCTTAATAAAACGCCTACTAATTTATTTTAAGAAAAAATTAGGTTTATGAATATATTAACCTATTTCATACACTTAAAATGGTAAAGACTAAAAAATAATAATTCCCATTTGTCAAGGAAAGTGTATTTGACACAAAAACCTTCAGAATGGTCTAAACACTTAGACAATAAGATGACTTAAAAAGGTCAATTGGTATAATTTGAGAAAGAGTCATACCTTTTTATCATCGATCATGTCTCCAGACATTGTGATAAAGTTCTGAAACAAATTAAAACATTAAATTAGGCTACATTTTAATTGCTAAGTCATTTCGTTCATACAGAGGTTATGTTTATGAATTAAACTACAGCAGTCAATGTAAGAAGTATTTCGGGTAAAGGGAGCATACAATGGCACTACCTAAGCAACACTATTAATTTAGAAAGTATGTAAAATAGTCAACTTTCACAGCGAATATTGCATAATTACCTATTTACACAAAAGATTTACGTCCTATATCCAGTGTAATATAAATCACAATTTGGTCTTCTTCTTCCTTGAATCCAATGATCTAATACCAACTCTAACAACCTACAATATGTTGTCGAAACAGTAGATCTCAAATTCTCTAGCGAGTCAGATTCCCACTATATTAGAAAATGGTCTAATTGTAGAGGAGTAATAAGTCCTCTAACAATACATCTTGCTTTACACTAATGGACAATGGAGGTTTACTGTATCTATGTATTGCCTATGCTATACCCTAACTATAGGTCCTAAGCGACGACTGGAGTGACTATAGCCACACGGCTTTAGTCGCACAACTGGAGCCGCTCGGCGGGAGCGGATAAATTTTTCAACCTCCAAAAAACTACCCTTAAAGCAATTTAATACGATACTTTGTGATTTCCAGTTTTTAAACCTTTGTAAATATAGTATATGTTTACCTTTATTTTCCTGTAGATTTAAAAACAATGATGGCCCTTTACTAGCAAATCTATCAGAACTTTTTATGCAACACATTACGAAACAAAATACACCTTCTCTGAAAACAACCCATATTTAAACAAAGTAAAATTCTACATGAGATATGTTGATGACGCATTTGTAATTCTGAACTCAAACCACAGGCAAGCCACCTCTCCATCCTAAATTACTTAAATAGACAACATGAACAAATTAAATTCAAAATGGAAAATGCAGCTAATGTAAATCAATCAACTTCATTTTAGACACCACAATAACAAAAACCAAAAACAAGACAGTAAATATTGGCATTTACAGAAAACCCACACAAACAGACCTTATCATTCCTGCAGACTCAAACCACCCATGTAACCAGAAAATATCACATTTAAGATCACTAATATACAGACTCACCAACATTACTACAATCTGCCGCCTGAAGAATACAACAAAGAAAAGCAAATATTAAAAAACTATAGCTCATAAAAATGGATACAACCCATCAATCATAGATTTAATGATTCAAAAAACAAGAAGAAAACCAGTATAACAACTAGAAAAAATTCCACAAGTTCGACAACTCTTCTACTAATACCAAACCTAAATATCTGGTTTCGGCCTGGAGGGATTGGGGATTATTTGGATTTGGTAGGTTCTGGGTTTTAGTTTTGGCGGTTTGGTTTGTGTTTACGAGGGATTTAGTAGTCAGTTTTTGTGGTTGGTTAACGGTGGGTGTTGGCGGTTGGTCTACGGTGGTGAGGTGGCGGGTTTGGGGTAGAGGAGAATGTAATGGGTTTGGTCGGGCGGGTTTGGTAAAGTTTGAGGTTGGAACGGTTTTGGGTTGTTGGTTGTTGAGCGGGGGATTTGGGATTGGAATCAGGGGTTTATAGGCTAGGGGTTAGGTTTTGTAGAGGTCGGGTTTTTTGGTTCGTTGGCGGGTTGGGCTTTGAGGTCAGAATTTCAGCGGGCTGGGTCCGGAATCGAAAGAAAGGGGGCGACATATCAGAGGTCAGACCTTATCGACATATCAAGTAAAGAACAACAAAGGGGCTCTTATTATAACGTGATATAATACTGTACTTTTATGACCCCTGTGTTTAGTCTTACTATAAATTTGACAACTTTGTTGATTTTTGAGGTTTTTTCGTATTATTAGGTGGGAACTGATTTTTAGCTTCTTGACTGCATACAGACTGTAAGAATTTTTCCCCATTACTGCTTGCTATCGTTATGTCAAATAAATGTAATGTTAAATTTGTAGTTTAATCTTTTTTAGTGTTGTTAATACTATTGGGATTCTTTGTTAGGGTGCGTGTACTAGGTGATATACTTAATATGCTTTAAATATTCCAGGCAAAGTCTTTGAATATATATAACCCGAGAAGGTAAATATGAACTTGACTTAAATACAAAGTGGACTACGTCTTCTAGAGGTTAAGTTCATAATAGGCCTACAAGTAGAAGGATTACCCTTCTTAAATCTTTAATTGGTTTTTAAATTAGAATTGGTATAGATCTAGTAAGATCTTTAGTATATAAGTACTATAAGTTACCTTCATAATTTGATACCATTTGTTTCTAAAGTGAAGTTAAACCTATTAAGTTATCAAAAATTTATCTAGATCTATCTAGGGTCTGAGGAATTACTGTATTACTTATTATTGTTTTGGTAAATTGAGCCATTCATGTTCATATTCATTGAGATACCACTTACTCAGGTAGGTCTAGGTATTTTTAAGTGAAAATGAGTGTAGGCCCTAATGGATTTTAGTAAATTTAATTTAAAAATTTAAGATCTTTATATTATCAAATGACACTACAGTTTATATTGTTTGAATTCTGACGATTGTTACATTGTAAAGAATCTTATTACAATACTATACATAATTGTATACAGTAGGTAATTTAATCCAGCCCTATAAGTTATCAGGATTCAACGAACCGAGTTAGTGAATGTGAATAAAAAATAATATTTAATTAAATAATATAGTTGAGTATCATAAGCTCAAGAAGATTGCACAATCAGACACAATGGAATTCAAAATATGATTGTAAAAGTACAATCAGCTCAGCGATTGAAAAGAACACCTTGTCCAATACACTGATGATACTACTCTCTGCCTCCACAAAAATACTTTTTAATCTCTTGAAGTAAACACTTTTATAAACTTGAACAAATGCATTAAACATTTAAGCTGTTTAAACCTCAAGACCAATGCCTCAAAAACGTCTTTTATCAATTTCCGCCTTCGAGAATCGAACACACAACCTTACCCCACACTAATGGTGAACGAGACAGAGGTAAATAAAGTATGCAGTACCAAATTTTTTGGGCATTTATGTTGACAGAGGTCTAACCTGGGATAGGGACGTTGCGATACCTCCAATCTTCCGATACTTGGTATCGATACCGTATCGAATCTGTGGTATCGATACCAGTAAAGTATTGAATAAAAAGTATCGATACCGTAAGTATTGAATGATTACGGTATCGAAAGCAAATGTATGCATTTATAATGAGTTTTAAGCAAATTGGCCATTTAAATCTAAATAATTAATCTATAATTACAAATATATAATTGCAATAATCTATAATTATAATAATCTATAATTATATTAATTAATATTATCTATAAAAATATATTCCTACACTGTAAAACTAAAACATATTGAAACTGATAACCTCATAGAACAGTAAACTGAGAACTATACAACACTAACAAACAACAGAAAAATGCACCTCTTATTGTACAGCGATTCGAATTGGTAAGGTTAGGAGGTAGGTGGTAATATGACGAATCAAGTAAGTGATGGCAGAATGACATGTTAGAGATGATGGTTACTGCTTTATTAGTAAACTCCGTAACCATTTACTATAAATGAAATAAACTGAAATAAGTTTAAATTCAATAGCCCTATTTTATTCAAATTCAAATGTGCTTCTGAAAGAAAGTAACCTTTAAATTGAATGAAACATATATATTTATACATTATAAATTAGAACTACTTTTTCGATACCGATACTGCATATTTTCTTCCGATACCGATAAAGTATCGCTTCATTCGATACCAATACCGATACCACAAGTATTGAAAGAAAAGTATCGATACCTACTGGTATCATACGTCATCTGGTATTTACATGCTTCATCATGTAATTCTGACGGCTTACTATGTCTATTTATCCCCATCTTGCCTATGGCATAGTTGTGTGGGGTAGCTGTGGAAATAAAAATTTCATTTGGCTGTTCAGAAATTTCAGAAAAAAAACAATTTGAATAATGGCAAATTTAAATAGCAGAGAGTGGAGCAAGGAGGCCTTTAAGCACTTTGGTTAGCTGACTGCCTATGTATTATGGAAACTTCTTGTTCTTCTTAACAAAGTGCGCTCTGACAAGAGGATGTGACATTCACACTTAATCTGACATTCAAATTTAATCCAAACCTGCTCAAAACAAAGCTGAAGTGCCTACTGGTGTCCGAAGCTATTTAATCGGTGGGCGAGTACTTGAACCACAGATGGGACTAGATCTGGGTATTACTAGGCCATAAATTTAACTCCCCTTATATATTATTGGCATTGCTGGGATTAATTTTCATTGTTTTCACTGTCCCCTGACTGTTTTCAATATTTTCATTGTGTGTAAACTTTTTTTGTAAATCTGTTGCATTCTATGCAATGTATACATTATCAAACAGAATAAAGAATGTATTATTCCACGGCAGAGTATATTAAAATGGCGTTCTACTTTTTTTGTTTTGCACTATGTTCATACCACTTCCATGTATGATTTCCTTTCAAAATGTAGATTTTTATATTCGTTACGGTTCAATTTTGTCCTAAAAAGTTAGGCAGTGCTAATTTTAATTAGGCTATATAATGATGATTGCACATTAATAAACCGGTGTCTAGCAAATCTACCACAACAACCAGGCCACCATAATAACTAACAACTCAAGTGAACTAAGCCAGTCATAGCTTAGCAAACATTATTATATAGATTATTATATAGAATAGATGTGTAAAGAATACAATTAACAATAGCTTGAGTAATAATTGATATTCCAAGATAACGATGATAATGAACCTGATTGGTATGGAAGCCACTGACTCGAGTCCATTTTCTTAGAAAAATTTTTTCAACTAATAATAAAAAAATTTAAAAAAAAGTAAACATACTTTATGACAATATCAAAGTAATCGTGTATATACTCAATAATAATTATGGCTAGCGATGGTTTCTCATTCAACTAGTTTTATTTTAAAGAAATTGTCATTTTAATGATTCTTTTGTGTTATAGAAACCTGTTGTTATGCATTAACCATTCGGTTAACATGTCCAGATAAATTCTTCCGGTTACTGATGGTTCTTGGAAGAAGAAAGGCCCGTAAACCTTTTCACAAGATAAAGCGCAAAACACGTTCACTTTAGGAGAATCGCGTATATGCTGTACAGTCTCTCTTGGGTTTTCTGTTCCCCATACTCGTACATTATGTCTGTTAACTTTTCCACTAATGTGAAAAGTGCATTCATCACTGAAAATTAGGCGATTAAACAATGTGTCGTCATTTTCAAGACAATGTTGCATCTCTTGACAAAAATTTTTACGTACAACTTTATCATTGTCATTTAAACTTTGTACTAACTGCAATTTATAAGGTGTCATTTTCAAACGTTTCCGCAGAATTTTCCACACAGTAGGTTGAGGAATTTGCAATTCTAAACTCGCTGATCTAGTCGATTTTCCTGGACTTCGTACAAAAACATCACGAACACTATCAATTTTTTCTTCTGTAACAGAAGGTCTTCCAGTACTCTTTCTTCTTACACACACATCCACTGCTTACAAAACGTTCATACCAGTCATAAATTGATTGCCTTGTTGGTGGTGGTTTACCGTATTTTGTTCTGAAATGACGCTGCACAACAGTAACAGAGTTTGTTTTGGCTAATTCAAGAACACAATAAGCTTTCTCCACTTGAGTAGCGGCCATATTGCTAAACTAAACTGGCTGTTGTAACACGGAGCAGCCAACAATAGCCAGCAACAGTTCTACCAACATAAACTTTAAGAAATTCCCTACAAGATTTTGTTACATACATACATACTTTTATTGTCCTAGTTCTAATGTTTTTTCTGGTTCTTCACTGTCGTGCTTGATATTAAGACTCCAAGGTAATAAAAAAAATTAACTTTTTAAAAAAACGTATCCTTCAATATTTATTTTACTGGTCTCTTGGATAGATATATTAATTAAATATTTTAGGTTATATTTCTTCTCACATATAATAAGTTACATCATCTGCAAAATGAAGGATATTTAAATTTGTTCCTATCGTTAAACCTTTACTTGTCTTTCTTACTGCCTGAAGTGCATCTTCTATGGCAATATTGAACAGAATTAGGGATAATCCATATTCTTGTCTTAGAGATCAGAGAAATCAGAGAGGGAAAAATGGTCTTGGATCTTTTTCTATCATACTAAGTTATCCGATTTGTAATCAGACTTTTAATACTTTGTTTCAGGATCTAAATTTTTATAATATTTTAATACTTAACAGATTTTTGTCCAGGGCTCCGGAGCACCATCCGGGTGCTTGCCGAGTAAATATCGGACACAATTGGTAATCATATAATGTTGAAAGGGCCATAAGCTCCAATCGTCAACTACAAATCCAATATTTAATCAAACGAGCGAAATCGGATAGTGTTAAAGGAGCATTATCCATGTTTTCTTTGTTCCTCTTATAGGGGAACAAAATCAAATTTCTCAATTTTATAATCAAATGGATTGAACCTTGCTTATATTGATATTACCATTGTTTTTTATACTATGATATTATCCAGCACCTAACCTAGCTTAATAAAAACTATGATCTTATTTAATTGGTATAAGTTATGAAACTTTCATTCTACCTTATAGGATGGGAAATTATTATAAAAACGTATTCTCAATTAGGAATAAATTTGTATCATTTATTAGTTTTCATTTTAATAATTTTTACCAATTTTAAAATTCTTAAGTAGTCTTATAAATTCAATGAAAACTATTCAAATCAAAAATTAACTGAAGCCACCAATTTATTAGACAAGTAAATAATTTGTTAAGTATTTACTGGTGAGAATCGTTATTAAAAAATATAAAAATATTTGAGGATTTGCATCTACTTTCAAAAAGGAGGGGCTGCCTAGCTAATGAGTTTAATGAAAAGCTAAGATCGTAAGTAAAGAAATGTAGAGAGAAATCCTGATAATTGCATTGCGGTTTAAAATTGAAGCGACTATTTGATTGCATCAGAAATGTTTGAATAAACAGATATTAATTTTTATTTAGTAATTCCACTGAGAAGGTTGAAACATCTTTTTTATGGCAGTGGTGTATACCACACACCAGATTTTCAATTTTTTTTGCTGGGCATAAGTCACTCAAAGTTCATTCTATTAAATAATAGGTATAAAGTGATAGAAAAAGCGGAAAAGTTGAAGAAACAACCATTGAAAAAGATAAAGGTATTGAGCAAAATGCCGGACTAGAACATGAAGAGTATGAGGGGAGGGTTTAAAAAAGCTAGGAAGAAGGAAAATTTTGAAGAAGTAAGAATGATTGAAAGTAGGATTGAAGTAAGAATGATAAGAAACACCAAAGGCAGACCAGCCCAACTTCTATAGATAGCTGCCAAGTTTCAAGTTCAAATTTCTAATTCCACTCACTATTCATTGTCAAAACCAAATTTTGAAATTATCAATTCTTATTGTAGTTTATAAAATACTAGCTGACCCGGCGAACTTCGTAACACCTCACAGTAAACACATGTTAACTTTAAGATTGGCCATGTTCTGAAGTCGAATAGCAATACGGCTTCATTGTGAAAGGTTATACATTCTGGGTCGCTGCATAGTGAATAACAATACTGAAACGATAAAACATATTAATATCATTAACATAAAACAAATAAATCTGAGTGGATTAATTCACAATTTTCAAATCCAATCCAAACCCAAACGAAACCTAACTGAAATACTCTTTTATAGGAAAGATATACAACAGCTGATTATTATAATAAACGTAATAATATAAACATTGTAATTATCATATAAACACGTGACTTTAATCAGACAGAAAATAAAAATATAATACATAATCCCCCCAAACCGTTAACTATTAACGTGGTGAATAAAGCTGTTCATTTTTTTACAGTACACATTTACTTCATAGTTTAACATTAATGAATGATTCAGATGGCATTGGATAGTAAAGCATATTGCTAAAGTAAGTAAACATCATTGAGCTAAAAATCAAATGTTTTCATTGTAGACAATTTGTAAACAAACTACTCTCCATAAGGTTAACATTAGAAATTTAAAACGCCATAAAATGGAAACTTTGGGATTGAAAATATTGACTAAAACCTTCCCCACATATAGAGAGTTTCCTAAATTTCATGGCGATCGGATGAGTAGTTTGGCAACGCATAAAGGACATACATACATACATACATTCAATTTTATATATAGAGATTTTGTAATTTTAAAAAGGGAGAACGCTATAGATATGTACTATCTATACGTACGACTATCTGTACAACTATAGATATGACGTGTGATTGCTGTGGCACAAAGCATACAATGGTACCAATTGAGTGGTTTGACATCTTGATATAATGCACATGAGCTCCCAGCTTAATCGTAAGATTTAGCCCTTAAGGTTTGTGGACGAAGTACATGACTGAAACGGCATTCTACCCAGGTAGGTATTTTAAGTCCAGTGTGAATGATATGAGAAATGAGTGTAGCATGATTGTTGTGCGATCTTGTTACTGGACTAAGGCTGACATGTTCCTTAAACAGGACATTAATATTAATAGCCCAACAGTCAATGACCTATCTTTAAGGGCCTACAGTTTAACGTGGGGCCTGAACCACTACCTCTGAACTACATCCACAAACAAGATAATCCAGGGAGTTTCGGTGATTACGTCAACAGTTTGTTTACCCTTAGCGGTTTGTAGTTCGTCTAATTGCCGCCGCCGCGCTGCTGTAGACCTCCACTAGCTTCGCTCCCGTGTCCAGAATCAATATTGGTGTCATCGTCGTCCACGTCGTATTGTGCGTTTAACATTGTAATTCATTTCTGAATCAACTTCAGTGTAGAATACGAATCTGTCAAGTGGAAGTGGTTCGTTCCTTTTATCTCATGGCATTTAACAGTTTACGAGTGCTAATGTTTTGAGTGCGAGTGATGCCGGTTTACCGCAGTGTTTACATCGTGGCTAGCGCACTTGCGAATCATTGAATTTTAATTTGCAACCGGTACACATTTTCTCTTGAAATTTACAACATTTTATTCTTGTGTGAAGCTATTTTCGTTTGTGCTGTTGAATGAATAAATTTATGTGAAGAATCGAGGATCTCATTTGTCACTAACTATAAAAATAAAATTTTGATACCGGCGGTGAAAGATAAACTCAGATTGGTTATTTTTTTAAATATTTATTTTATTGAGATTCAATTTTAATAATCACACTAAATCGAATGGTATTTATATTTAATTTTACTAATTTTTATTGCGGCAATTTTTGCTGAAATTGTGTTTTTCCGACGACGTATACCTATGCCAATATTGTTAAACGTAGAACAAAATTAGTAGTTCTACCTCTCTTAACGCGATTTATCAAATCCTTTTCGGCACAACCATTTTAGTATAATGCATATTTAATGTCAAAATATCTCTTTGTTTTATTGGAAATTTAAAAGTATGTATTGAATGTAAAGATTATCGAAAATTGTTTATTTACAATAATGGGTCGAACGATATGATTCTTAACTACAATTATATTGTGTATTGCTATTTAAAGAAGGTATAAAACAGATTGTTACTTGCGAAACGATACCTTCGCCTACTCAGCACAGATCGATGGTTCATTCAACTTAACAAATTTGCTGCTCAATCAAAGTCCAATTTTGGATGTGCTGATACTGTCAGTTACAATCAATATTTAAAATTTAGGGAATGTGGCATTTTGTAAATAACATGTAGAGTAACGTTTCATTTCTTTTAATTTTTAAATTATAGTAGAAATTATTATTTTAGTGTGTATAATTAAATACGAAATCACCATTTGCTTTAATGATTGGCTTTTCCCTTAGGGTTTAGTTTGAGATATTCTTATTGCCAACGTCAACATTGACTGTAAGATAGTTAAGTCTGTGAGATACATTTCCATACTACGTGTACGCGAGTGAACCGCGAAATGAATAGGAAGGGGCCGAGTGCATTGCTCTGGGTGACGCCGTGAGCGCGAGTGAGTGAGAGAGAGACATGTTGGCGTGCGATGATCGCTCATGATGTGGTGTCAGTCATGTATCGCAGACCAGCTCCTGTGTACAGAGTGTTCCAGTACCTGGAAACGTGAGTAATGTATGACAGTTTACATTGTAGATGAATCTGACGCAGTTACCAGCATCTTTGTTATCACTGTCTGTCGTAATCGTGTAAAAATCGTAACAAGAAATATTTTTTACCCTCTCCCCTTTTTCGAAATTTTCGAATTCGGTTGAGAGTGGATATACCCGTTTTGGGATCTCCTGAATCCAAAAAAGTGGTTACGACGTGATGTCCTGTGTGTGTGTCTAATTGTGTGCAGTCACAGCCTTGGTCCGATTTAGATGAAATTTGGTTTTTATGTTTATTTATGATTTTTAAGGATAGTTTAAAAACCCCATAAACCCCAAAAAAACAAATCCAATTTTTTTTTTTCAAAAAATGGCTTTAACGGTTTTGATTAAAATTTGATTGTTTATTGTGCATATGGTATTAAATAATATGACACGTAATTCAGAAGCTGTGGTTCGGATTCCACGTTAAACTGTAGGTCCCTAACCATCGGCTGTAGGGCTGTTAATTAACAGTCCTGTCTAAGGAACATGTCAGCCTTAGTCAGTAACACAAGACTACAAGATCGCGCCACAATCATCATACTAATTTCTCATTCATACTTGGCTTAAAATACCTCCCTGGGCAGGTTGTCATTTCAATAATCTAATTTTATAGGCGTAAATATAAATATACAGCAAAATTAGTTCGCGGTTTTAAGTAGTCTGTAACGTATATAATCTTGAGATATTGTATTGATTTTTGTGAAATACGAGGTTCTGAAGTTGCGAGTTTTTTGGAATAAAGAAACTTTCATACATTTTTCACTTTCCAGGTTTCAGATAAAATTGTGAAACGTCTTGGAATCCAGTGTCTTTCTAGGTT
This sequence comes from Nephotettix cincticeps, assembly GCA_023375725.1. NCBI lineage: Eukaryota > Metazoa > Arthropoda > Insecta > Hemiptera > Cicadellidae > Nephotettix > Nephotettix cincticeps. The sequence continues at coordinate 6,238,797 of CM041785.1, forward strand.
AGAAATTATTTCTTCAGTAATACGTATAGTTTTATCCCGCTATTCTCAGAAATGATCCGATGTATTGAATATTGTTTCACCTTGACTGTTTGGAATGTTTCTTGTGTAGCGATGGTCCCTGGTTTTGTTTCTTCTATCCGTGAACCTATGGTACGACAAAAAACAGTCTTGTCACTGTCGGAGTTTTGGTCGTTTGTCTAGTGAAGGGATATTGTTAATCCTTTTGATATGTGGTTTCGTTGTTTTTTTTTGTTTTTTGGTGTTTTTTAGTTTCAAGTTTTATTTTTTTTATTATTATTTTATTAGTTTTTTAAAGCATTACTAAATAATAATGAGTTTTAAATCTTGTGTAGATTTTGGGTTAAAAAATTAGAGGAATATAAAAATTACCTACCAAACAAATGTTAAAAGAAATCATAAATTTAATAACACTTCATTTTGATTATTTAATAAAAATTTATTTTTAAATCTTACATACATTATATTTCATTTCTCGTTTTAAGTAGTCTATAAATTTTTTTTTTTGAATACATTATATTGCGCTTTTTTTAAAAAATACAAAATACACAATTATTCAGTTTTTTAAAATAATGAAGCATATACGACGACTTTTAGTGTATAAAAATTGTTAAAATTAATAAAAAATTAATTTTTTATCAAATATTGTTTCACCTTGACTGTTTGGAATGTTTCTTGTGTATAGCGTGACAGTCAGCTGGTCCCTGGTTCCTTGTTCCGTGTCTAGCCGGTGAACCGGATACAGGTAAACGACAGCCAGTCAGCTGTCTGCACATTTCAGGTCAAGGTCGGAGTTCATTCTTAGATCAGGTGATAGTTGTTAAAACCTTTTTGATTTTAACCTTTTCAAACACATACGTGTGTTTTTCGTTTCTTGTGCGACCATTTTTCAAACGACGCAACAGCTTCATTCACGTGTGTTAATAGTCACACATAATAATCAGGTTAATTGTTACAGTAATATTTGGTACTAGCAGTAAACCCGTCCTTTGTACGGTTTGTAGGATTTAGTTTAAAGAAGAAAGATTATCATACCAAAATGTAAACCTGAAATCCTAAACAAATCAGTACAAAGGAAATAAATAAATATCCAGCTTTATTATTTAACTTTACTTAACAATTAAATAGATTGGAACATTTTTATACAATTATTAAGATTATTTATGCTTAAAATAACTTTTTAATATAGTGTGATTTCGAAATGGGTTTAAAATCAATGACCAATTAACTAATATTGATTTGACAGCGGTTTGTTCTTCAATATATTAAATCTTTAAACTACAAAGACAGCTGATTATTACCAGTAGGTGGTTTTTTGATTAATTGAAAGCAAAATGCGACTAATATCGCATAAAAAGTGGGGGTTTAATTGCTCGTGATTTATTTTTTAAGGGTCGCCGAACAATTTTAAGCATTTAAAAATCTCTTCTGGAAAGTAAAAAATGTATGAAATTAGTTTCATTGTTATCAGTTCTCCCGTTTTTTTCGGAGAAGACGGCGTAAAATGCCTCCTGGAACGTCACAGACAAACAGGCTTCGCGGTTCACAGACAAGAAGCCTCGAGATGAGGCTATTAGTCCGATTTTCGTGAAATTAGGTTTTTAGGTAACAATCCACGGTATCACGGACACGATTTTATTTTTTTGAATTGTTTTTAAGGATATTTTACCCCTAAAATCCTCAAATAGACGCAAAAGGAAAAATTTCTCGAAAACGGCTCTAACGATTTTGATGACAATTATACAATTTGTAGTCAGTCCTTTATGAAACAAAGTGATACCGCCGTATTTCCTAAAAACATTGAGGTTTCAAAGTTATTTCCATCGCTCACAACTATTCACAATTCGTGACCTCCACGCAGTTGGATTACAGGACGTCGCCACCGTCCCAGTCATTTACTTAAGAGTAATTAATTTGATTTAATAATTAAAATAATTATCTAATTAATTGAAATTTACTTAAGGGAGGGAGTAATGTGTCAGTTGATTTAACGTTATTGTCAAAGAGGGGCACATTATTTTTTCCTTTTTTTGGTCTGGTGGGACCAGCGGCGTTGCGCAATCTATAATCCCCATAGGGTTTAATCCCTATTGACAGCCCCTCCAACCTTCAACCGCTGTTGAACCCAATGGCGGTGAAAGGCGACTCTATCGGCCAGGGTCGGAGTTAACAGGGGTAAGTGGATACTTTTGATTCATCCCCGGATACATTATCATCCCGCGGGACAAAGGCTCGCCGTGTTGGCCCAGGTTTTTTGACGAGGGGAGCCTCTGGCGCGGCGCGCATCGCGTGTGAAGTGGTCGTGATCGATGTGGAGTATGGACCCCTCGCAGCTGGCGGTGGCGATGTACGTGCATTGTACTTGTACATGCAAGTGTGTCGTGTGACTGTACACTACGCCCATCGCAGCAGACTTGCGTACTCGGTGAATTTCGAAATCAATATAATAATAATACATATGTAGTGACTGGGACGGTGGCGACGTCCTGTAATCCAGCTACTTGGAGGTCACGAATTGTGGATAGTTGTGAGAGATGGTCGGTGGATGTGGTGTTCTCTTGTGTGGATTAACGTCCGCACTATTGAATACTACGTTAATCCACAAAGACCATCCTCATAATTAGACCAATTCGTAATTCAGAGGCCGTGGTTCGGATTCCACGTTAAACTGTAGGTCCATTAGTTGCCATCGGCTGTTGGGCTATTAATTAACAGTCCTGTCTAAGGAACATGTCAGCCTTAGTCAGTAACAAGACTACAAGATCGCGCCACAATCATCCTACATTCATTCCTCATTCATACTTGGCTTAAAATACCTACCTGGGTAGGTCGCCATTTCAGTTAAAGTATTAAAGTATGACAAGTTTTATCAATATCTGTCGATAAATATGAGAGTTATTTGCTTATTCTCCATGAGTATGCAGATTTCCTGCCATGGTAAACACATAAAATTTGATTTTTAAACATAATTGGATGGATCTCAAGCACATAAAGCTAAATATAAAGTTTTATCCAAAAATATAGATTGATGAGTAAAATATTAATTTTACTCCATAAGATTAAAATTGGAGCCCCAAATATAAAACGTACTGTGTTTTTTAATATCTCGGTAACTGTTAGAGATAGAGCAAAATTTTGAAGAACTGACTTGTGTAGTTTTTTAAGCTGATTCTAATGGTGAAAGATAAAATTTGAAAATTTTTGTAAACTACACATTTTAATTAGATTTTTTCAAAAGTTATACTTAAATAAATTGAAAACTCAATTTTTTTGGCTACAACCCCCGCCCCCCAAATTAGGTTAGTGTATTCCGATTGCGTTGCCCAACGAACTCATCCAAGATATTACAGAAAGGAACAACTCCACCGAATTTTATTATAATCAGACAATAATTGCGGCCGTTGTCGTGGTGACACATATTTGATTAAATATTCGTATAATTTTGAATGACCCCCAAAACGTTTTTAGGAGGTTGCGTTAAGAACTTTTATCATGGTACCGGGCTTAACTGTCACCATGAGGGTCGTGTGAATACCTCATTTTCCCATAGGAAATTCGCTAATTAGGCTGAGCTGACTTTGAATGTAAGGCAAATGGTGTGTAGAGGGTGATGTATTTTTTACCCATAAATTCCTTTTCTACATCAAAATGTCCTCAAGACTAGGGGATTGTCCATGTTGGTTTTTTTCTAGGGTGTCAGCTTACGGGTTGGGTTAGGTTAGGTTTGGTCTGCTTGAATTATTTGATAAAATTCAGCAGTACTATAAAGAATATGAATATGATCCAGAAGAAACTGCTTTAGATATTTTTATTTTCGAATGGGGAGAAAGGTGAAAAAATTGGCGTTGGTTAATCTATAATATTATAAAGAAGAGGTGGTTTCTGTATGTTTGTTTGTGGGTTTGTTGTGGCAAGTAAATGCGAAAAATACTGAACCGACCGGTTTGAAATTTTACAGAAAGGTAGATCTTAAACTCATGCAACACATAGGCATATTAGTTCCTTAAAATCCCCTCGGGCTACGCCCCATGAACGTCCTAAATTTCAATGTTTACATTTTCAAAGAATGAAAACATAAAATTACTTGAATGTCAACAGCTGTGAACACTAAAATTTGACAGTTCGAGAAGAAGGAGAAGAAGAAAGAGCTGCCGTGACCGTCCTAGGTTTCAATGTTTACATTTTCTAATGACAACATCCGTTTGCACTATATTTTGACAGTTCGGGAAGAAGAAGAAATAAAGTTGATTTTTCAGATAAACTGCTGGATCGAAATTAGTGAATTATTTGAAATAGCGGAATGGTAGATTTTAAGTTTTTTCCGACGACTGTCTCTATTACATTAATCCTTATCCTCTCCTAATATTTGACAGATGTTACTTTGAAATGTTGTAGACACTCGTGTTTTGTCATTTTGTAAACAATGAAGAATTAATTAATAATAACTTAAATGTATCAGTAGAGCCTACACCTTTCAGCCTTTTTAACCCGTGCGAAGAACGGGTACTTTGGCTAGTTATTGATAAAACGACGAACACAGGCGACTAAGCCCCCTCTTCGAATCGTCTCAAAATTGTCCTATTCTTTTTCAATGTCTTTTGAGTGAGGGAGATGAAGAACTAATTAAAATGTTGACAGTTTTTTCTGTTTCCCGAATCCTTTTACATTGTTTTTGGAGGAATATAATCTAAGTTTCCAAATTAATTTGTAATATTTTTTTAATTTGTAAAATTCAGTATTCAGCCATCTTATTCGACATTTGGGGGAAGCGACTTTTACGTATATATTTCGCCTGAGTATGATTTTTTCAATAATATAAATTCTCCAAGAAAGGTAAAACTTGTTGTGAAGGATTCATTAAATAAATTAGTCGTAGATTTTCAGGATAAATGTCTGAACGAGTTGACGAGATGGTGGTAACGGTAGTTCAGGGTCTCCACGACCTGTCCTCGGACCTGTTCCTCGGAAGCTGGATTATCGTGGACCACACTAGCGGCTTCGCCGGATTTGTAGAGATAACAGTTATTTCTGTGTCAAGATGTCACTCTTAAGTTGTATTTCGGTGGTCGGAATCCCCGCCCGAAAATAGGAATGACAACGCGAGGGTTTAATTTACTGGACGTTTTTCTACTTGGACGACAGCCGCAGTTGCTCTTTCTTCTTCTTCATGAGACTGGTTTTGTTTTACACGTTCCCTATAACTTAGTTAAGTAGAGTTTTCAAGCAAGGGTAGTTCCAAAGAGTGTTCATAGTTCACATAAATGTAAATGAAAAAAATCTTTGAAAAGTAGAAAATACTTTACTATGCATTTCATCGATCAATTTTCATCTCAAAACCACTCGAGGTAAAGTGAACAAATCTAATATTGAATAGCACATAGGTTTACTTTTGAAAATCACTTTATAATGGGTTTACTGAGGCTACCATCTAAATTACGAGGTATTTCGTATGAGATATTTTAGTTTTGAAATGAAAAAAGTACACTGAAGCTCAAAAAGAAAACCAAATAAGACTGTAAAATGGGTCGGTCTGACACAAACGCGCTAGATTGAAACAAGGTTTCAAAAAATTCTGTTCTGAAAAAACAAAGGCTGGGGTGTAGTCTAGAAGCCACTTCATAACTGTTGAACGGCTTAAGTGAACGGCTTAAGGTTGACCAAAGTCCGGGTAGTATACAGTAGGTCTACCTGCAAAAATATTTGTATTTACTTCCCTGTGGGAAATAGGGTAGATCATGTATATGCCTAAAGGGAATGCTTTCAGTTCATCTAAACAGCTGTTACTATAACCAAACTATGACGTCACTAATTAAATGACGTCACTGTTTCAAATTTTGGTCGTGCAAATTGCTAACACCCCCCGAGAGCTAAAACATTTCCATGTCAAAATAATGAAAACAATCTTTTTGGTCTCACTGTTTTGTACCTGTTCCCGAAATAGGGTATTTTTAGGGTAAGTCAAAATCATTAAATGGAAAACCCTCTATGTACCTTATTTTAAACATAATTTATTTAACAAAAACTCATTTTTATGGAAACAATAAGTTCTCGTCTCAACCCAGTGGAATTTTCGCACTTGAGTGACGTATTTGGAAAATGAACCTCGGATGGTTTAGATAGGTTAAAGATGAGGAAATTCGCTGAGAATGCAGGTCTGCTGCTACGAGGGTATTATTAAGTCACTCGGGGGGGGGGGGTGAGCTCAAAATGATTTATATTCACCAGAGATAATGATCGTTTAGCGTTCAGTCAAGTGTTAAACATGCACTGTCGGATCCGCTATGTTATTGTCCACATTTTATCGTGAACCGACTGCACTTCCCCCGGAATTGTGCTTGTCTGCCCCTACAACGCCGGAAGTGAAGATAAAACTTTACAACACTCCAGTCAAGTGCTATTCCAGTTCGTCATTTGAAGTTTCTCTTTTACGTTTCACGGCGAAGTTAGAAGTTCACTGTAATTGTAAACTAGCTAAAGTACACCCGTCCTTCGTACGGGTAAAAAGGGTTGAGAGAGGTTACCTTTTCTCTTGTGTAAGAAATAAATATTCTAAAACATGAAAATTTGATTAAGAAAAAATGCTTAATTTGAGGTAAAATACTATTCACCTTAAAAAAGGCATTTGCTAATAGTATTTTATACTAAACACAAATGTCTACAACATGACAATGTACCACCTGTTAAGTAATATTGGAAAAGGATTCTCGGACAGATATACATCACGTCAAAATCCACTTTTTGGATTCAGGGGATCCCAAAACGTCGGGATATATTTATTCTTAGCTCAAATTCTAAAACGACGAAAAAATGCTTTCTCTATATACTATCGTAAGAGTGGGAGAAGGTAAAAATGAATTATATCAGTTGACCAGAAATTCAAATTTAAGGGTTAACATTGATTCCAGACTACTTAACATGTTTCAGACTTTTTTCTTCTTGGGGTTTCTATCGGAAAAGTCAAGTACGATTTCTCTAAAACCCATCGTAATACTAGGGAGCGTTTTTATGGTGGACAATGAAATGCGAGACAAGTTATCTGAGGTCAGAGGTCATTGCAACTGCATTTCGTTGAAATATCAATGGTTTGCCTTTTGATACTTTATCACCAAATGGTCTATTCGTCGTTGTATTAATTCGAAATAGGCTACTCTGCTGAGTTCTCTTTATTAGTGACATGGATCAATAAACCCGTAGATTTAGTTTGCAGAATTTTTTTCATGTTCACATTTCTGGGAGTTAAGGTATTCCTGTAATTTTTGTGTCGTGGTTTATTTATTTGAATTAAATAAGTTTGGTGGTTTGGTTTGGATTTGATTTCCTTTAACCTGTATTTTTAAAACTCGTAATAGCGAAGGATTCGTAATTAGTTATTTAATTTTTTGGACTTTTTCTTACGTTTCAAGTGTTAATTGCTTTAAGAATTTGTATTATACCATAACTCCTATTTTCTCAATCTAATATTTTCATTTTTATAAAATGTATAATTTTTATCATATTTATAGGAGGAAAGTGGTATAATTTACTATTATTTAAATATTCTGTTATGCTCTCCGTTTTTTAACTTAATTTGTATGAAATGGTCAGGTGGCTGAGTGGTTATAGAACCTGCTTCATAATTCGAAGGTCGACGGTTCAATCCTGAACGGGTCCTGTTGCCTTTCATCATTGGACTATTAACTAATGATCCTGTCACACGAAATGCTGGTCTTTGTCAGTTAAAAATCTGCCTAATATATCAAAAGTTGTTCCACTCATTTTTCACACATATTCAGGTTTAAATACTTGAACGATTGAATCCCTGTCTCAGAAAATTTAAGAACGAAAATTCTAATTCGTCAAGTGAAATTAAGTATAGTATTTTTGAAACGTCAAAGTTCCTGAAGGGTTTCGTCGGGAATTTATTTTACGTAGAATTTTTTGGAAATGGAGTTATTTACGTCAAGGGGTTTTATATAAAGTGGGTTCTTTCTTCCGCTTCTTAATTTCTCTGACAGACAATGCGCTTATTAGTGACGCACCCTGTAAACAAGAGTTGTGACGGTTCCGCTTTCGATTTACGTTCATTCTCTACATATTGTTTCTGGAGAACAATATGTAGTCAAGTTTACTTTCTTTGACGTATACAATGCGGTTTATGCAGGGTTATGGATAAAGTTCACACATATGATATGAAAACAACAATAAACTTCATTCATATTTTTCATAAGTAGGCCCTAATATGGCTGTGCAGACAATAATAAAGACGTTTTAACAATTTTGATATTATTTTTATCATATTTAGAGCATGCAGGTTAAAAACAATGGTATTTGCCTTATAAATGAAAAAAAATATAAATACCCAGGTTTAGGGTATTTAACCAACTTAGGGGCCTAGGGTATTTTAACCAAATAGTTTTTTAGAATTATCCCTAACATGGTTGTGCTGACAATAATAAAGACGTTTTAACAATTTTGATATTATTTTACTTTCTCCCCTTATACATAGTATATGGAGAAAGTATTGTTTTCGTCAAAATTTTCGAATTTGAGTTGAGGGTGGATATATCCGTTTTGGAGTCCCCTGAATCCAAAAAAGTGGGTTTTGACATGATGTCTGTCCGTCCGTGTGTCTGTGTGTGTGGATGTGTACAGTGCCACAGCCTACCCCGTTGGTCCGATTTAGATGAAATTTGGCATGTATGTATATATTCACAGTATCTCCAGGCGTTTTTTTCATTTTTTTGAATTTTTGATTTTTAAGGGTAGTTCACCCCTAAATCCAATTTAAAAAATCCAATTTTCTCAAAAACGGCTCTAACGATTTTGATTAAAATTTGAGAGTTTATAGTGCACAGAGTACTAAATAGTTTGACACCACCCGCATGTCTGTAAAAATGACGGTTCAAAAGTTATGGGCTTTTAAATGTTAAAAAATCAAATTTTTGAATATTCAGCGAAAACAATAAAAGTAAAGTATAACTTGACTGGTACCATTGAAACCAGCTTAAAAAACTAAACAAATTAGAATTTTGAATTATTTGTCTACGAAATTATAAATACCCAGATTTTGGGTATTTACCCGGGCCTAGGGTATTTTAATCTAATGTTTTAGACGTATTATGGTTGTGAGGACAATAATAAAGAGTTTTTAACAATTTTGTTGTAGATTGGAAACAAAATTGTCTTTACCCTATAAATAAAAATAATCATAAATACCCAGGTTTTGGGTATATTTACCCAACCACTGGGTATGTACCCGACCCACATCACTAGGTGCACATTTTGCCCTGTAAGAAAGATACTCGTCAATCACAGGCCCAGGTGTGAACCTCCTCCTACAGCCAGGTGTCAGGGTTTAGCTGCAGATCACTTGCAGCGACTCGTCAGACGGCGTGCAGTAAAGTCAGAGCTATAAAACATAAAACCCAACAGGCTATTGTTGTGTCGTTAGTCTAGACGCTAGTATCCGACACTCGAAGGCTACTGGCGAGATAACCTATCTATTATAGGCGCAATCGTTCGATAAACACCCGTTCAATGCCAGCTAAACCTTTGGCGACGGTCGGGCTCAGGGTAAAATCCGTCTCGGAGGGACTCAACAACATGGCCGAGATAGGGAAATCGGGTGTTGCAGAAGTGTTGTAAACGGGGTGCGATTGAAGATTGACTGGCCAAAGTTCACTCTTGTGTAAAATTCCTTAATAACGAATGAATGAAAATACCCCCGTCGCAGCAGACCTGCGTACTCAGCGAATTTCCAAGTCAATAATATAACGATAATAATATATGACAAGTTTGGTCAAAATCTGTTGATAAACATGAGCATTATTTGCCTCTTCATGCAGGTTTGCTGCTGTGAGGAACACTGAAAGTAGGAATTTCTAGCATAAACAATTTTTATATTGACCATTTATACCAAGTTTCATCAACATCTGTCCATAAATAAAGGAGTTTACCTATTCCCTATACGATTAACATGGGAAAAGAGTATGCAAGTTAGCTGCCATGATAAATACATAAACTATGATTTTTAAGTATAAATGGATGGATCTCAACCAAAAGAAGCTAAATATCAAGTTTCATCAAAAAAATATTGATTGATAAGTGAAATATTAGTTTTTCCTTATCCTCCATAAGATTAACACACACACACACACACACACGCACTCACGCATATATATATATATAAATTTTAACGACTATTGCTTTTCGCCTCTGGGCAACTAAAGACAAAAAAATAACATGGTCTCGGGCTTGAGTCTTGCCATGAGACCTACGGTAATAGCTTCTTCCCTTTGGGAAATTCTCTACAAGTGCTTTATTGTGTACATATATATATAGGTACAACTTTACAAAGCTATAAAATAAATCAAGTACAATAGGTGCATATTTTCTTCCGATTAACACAGCACAATAAACAATGGTCTTGCGCCCGTCTGTCAGGTTGTACCACAGGTGTTGCACTTTAGACCCTTCAGCATGAAGAAATAATGTTTTCAACTAAGATTAAATACAATATTCTTATTCCTATTACATCCTAACCCTAATAAAAAGAAAGATAAATATACATAATATAAATTGAGAAAATACCTGTTAAATCATTGACATTAATATTTGAGCTTGATTGAGCCTACTGTTTTATTATTAGGGCTATTATAATGAATGAACCCTTTAAACTTAATAGTGTTTCTTAATGGTTAAATTTCGTACTAAGAGCCCACTTTACTCTCCACACATCTTTCGTATAGTTAGCCAACGCTAGCCAATCCTTCCCAATCAAATACTCTTGTATTTCTATAACATCCAAAGAAATTTTTCAAAATAGAATTTACGAATCTACTTGAAAATATGACCATGTATTGGCGCCTATACATGGAAAACATTTTCATTTTCTCCTAAATTGCATTAAGAGCAGAGATAATTTCCTCTTTGAATTTTCAATGGCTTATAATTTAAATTTAACCTCAACCAGAAATTTCATAATAATCGGATCATCAGAGTGGTCATTTAAATATAACTTTTGAAAGAACCTAATTTTTCATTTTACCATTAGATTCAGTGAAAAAACACCAATTTAGTATTTAGAATCATGACTATAGGTCAGTTTGTTACTGAGAACTACAAAATGGTAAACACAGTACGTTATCTAACGTTAATCTTACGGAGAAGCATTCAATGCCCATTTAATTCTTACAGAGAATAGATAAATTTGTATATCTCGCTTAATTATTGACATAATTTGATAACATTTCGTAATTTATGTTTTTACTTGGTGAACAGTCTTAATATAAACACATTATCGTGTATTACTACCCTTATTGCAGCAATCCTGCATACTCAGTACTGTTCGAGTACTAAGATGGGTTTAATATAAGATTTATAAAATTCGTTCTACTCACGCCAGCCTCGTCTTTTACAATCTTTTCTTATTCATACCTTTCTAAAATACCTACTGCTCGTTGTAAAGAAATCTAAAAATAAGGTTACAGTAATAAAAATAACAAATGCAATTTGGACCAGTAATTAACCATTACAAAATTGTGTTAAAATTGCGCTCAAAAAAACCTCAGGTTAGGAAGCGGGTACTAAAATGACGGCGTGTCCTGTAATCCAGCTAATTGGCGGTCACGAATTGTGGATAGTTGTGAACGATGGTCGGTGGGTGTAGCTTTCTCGTGTGTGGATTAGTGTCCGCACTATTGAATACTACGTCTGCAAAGACCATTATCATAATTAGATTGGAGCATTGAAATGGCAACCATACACAATGTAGGTATTTTAAACCAAGTATGAATGAGGATTGAGTGTCGCGATCTTGTAGTCTCGTTATTGACTAAGGCTGACATGTTCCTTAGACAGGACTGTTAATTAATAGCACAACAGCCGATGGCAACTAAGGGACCTACAGTTTAACGTGGAATCCGAACCACAGCCTCTGAATTACGAATTAGTCTAATTATGAGGATGGTCTTTGTGGATTTACGTAGTATTCAATAGTACGGACGTTAATCCACACCGACCATCGCTCACAACTATCCACAATTCGTGACCTCCAAGTAGCTGGATTACAGGACGTCGCCACCGTCCCAGTCATAATTCATTATTAATTAGACCGGTACGTAATTCACGGGATATTTTGGACTACTAATTAACAGTTCTCTTTAAGGAAAATGACAGCCTTAGTCAGTAACAAGACTACAACATCGCGCCACAATCATCTTTAACTCGTTTCTCATTCATACTTGGCTTAAAATACCTACGTAAGTTGCCATTTCACTAACTAAACTACCATAACCAATGAGTACTCAGGCAATTTCCTTCGAAAACTAACAACTTGGCCGTGGTCTTCCCGCCTACAGTTTGTTTTCTGCCTGTAGCGTGCGATGTTGCGCATGCTCGCTGCCTCGTGACTCGCGACGCTGACGTGGGGAAAGGTGAGATCTGGATGTTGAACTGATTTTTTGCCGCCCAGTTAATAGATCGCGACCTTTCCGTCGGGCGTCGCATTCCCACAGACCGGATGGTTCACATCGCATCTCGCACGCGAGCCGTCCGCCACGCCGCGTCACACTCCGCGTTAGTGTTGCTCGTTTCGAAATTATTCCGATAATCGATATCGACAAAGCAATAATAATCGAATGAATATATCAATATGTTAATCTTTCGATATTTAACATTGTTAACGATATAAAACTTAAATATCGATTAAACGATACTATAATAAATATTAATTCGATATTGAGATTCTTTCGATACTCAATATAGTGAACTATATCGACTTTTATATCGTTAAATCGATATTATTAAAAAATATTGATATCAAATCGGTAATATCTTAGCAATCTAAGATACTCTGAGAGCCAAAAAACCTGAATATAAGCAAATTTTCATTGATTTTGGGATTTTTGTGATTATTATAATTGAGGTTACATAGGGAAAATGTAATTTACTAATCCTGCTTTAGAATAACATGGGAAAAGAGTAAGTAGGTCTGCTAACACGAGGAACAAATTGTTTCAAAAATTCACATACACGCCGACAGACGGAACATAATATGTTCACAGAAGTTTTGTTATTTGTTTTGACCTCAGGAACAATATACCAAAGTGTTTCGGTGTATTTCAGATACACTTTGTATATAAAGATTATTGATTTTACTATTTCCGAAATGTGTTTTTTGACATGAATACGTCTTAGCCTTGGACACCCCCTCCGGTATTGGCAATTTGTAAGTTGAAAATTTGAAACAGGTTTCCATAGAAACTACTAGAGCTATAGTATTGACATATCCATTGACATCATTTTAGACATTTCTATGATCCAACCTACTTTCCACAGGGAAGTAAATACAAACATTTTTTCATTTAAAATTTACTTCTTTTCAAACGTATTTACTTTCTTTTGTGAAATACCGTGCGTCGTCTGTCCCTTAAAATTTTCACGTCACGTTGATTGCTAACAACCCCCCAGAGTTTACACATATCCATGTAAAAATTTTGGGTTCAATTTCAAAATGCTAGATTTCACCAAACACATGACTAATAACGCATTTGTTTAGCGCGTACGATGAAAGCTAGAGTGACATACTTACCTTCATCATATCCGCCTCATTTTTTCGTTCTTGTTTTGGAGAGAGATTAGATTAGATTATTGAAATGACAACCATACTACAAGATAGGCATTTTAAGCCATGTATGAATAGGGATTGAGTTTAAGATGATTGTGGCGCGATCTTTTAGTCTTGTTACTGACTAAGGCTGACATTTTCCTGAGACAGGACTGTTAATTAATAGCCCAACAGTCGATGGCAACTAAGGAACCTACAGTTTAACGTGGAAACCGAACCACGGCCTCTGAATTACGAATTGGTCTAATTATGAGGACGGTGTTTGTGGATTAACGTAGTATTCAATAGTGCGGATGTTAATCCACCCAAGATTGGATAACTGACCTGGCTTGAACTCTCAAAGGGCGCAATTTGTTTGCCTTTCTATCTAAATGTTGACGAGATAAAAACTTATTTCAGATTGACGTACTCCGAAATTAGTGGTTTGACTACCCTAGGGCATGCATATCAAAAAATTAAACTCCGCTCCACAGTAACTCCCTGTTATATTATTGTACACTCAAAAATGATAAAAGTATTTCAGGTATAGAACAAGTGCCCTGGATTCCTCAAAACCTCCCGCAACCTCCAACCTCAGAAGGTCGTCCTTTCTCTTTCTAAATTAGCCCTTCTTTCTGTGCATATACCTAGAATATCCCTCTTGGTGCACGCTCAGAAAGATGGGTTGGTTTTATACCTTCGTGACGATATATATCAGTGAGGCGTATTGTACTCTTACATGTTCTTATGAGGGTCGTTGTTCAGAGTGATGCTGTATTTTCCATACATGCGCTGAACATTATGATCAACTCCCTAACCAAAGGTTAAACTTATAACTTACCACTGATATATCCTACTGTTAACATATTCACAGTTTATATTCATGGCAATCTTGTTTTCCGACATTCAAGACCCTTGAAAGCGGTTTTCGAAATAACAAATATCCTTTGCCCGTATAGAGTAGAAATACAGTGTATATATTCTCCTCCGTTTTATAGTCCCAGTGCCGTTGTGTTTGTTGATGCCAAAATACACTTAGAAATGTAGTCGTTACTGGCCCGATAAGGAGACTGTTTTGCCAGACAGTTTGTTAAAGTGACGGAAATAAAAGGCGGGGGTGGAGGTCGAGCGACCTTGGACAGAGTGTAGGTCACGTGACGTCACCTGGAGACGGTGACATTGGCGCGGTCAAGGTATCACGGAGTCCTGGAGTGATGAGGGGAGCTATGGAAGCCGTGGAGTTCGGTGACATTTGAACTGTCGAGGTATCAGGGGGTGATTTTGAAGTGAATAGAATGGCAACTGGAACTGTGGTGTTTTGGAGTGGCAAGGGGAGCTGTGGAAGCCGAGGATTTCGGTGTCATTTGACCGGACGAGGTATCAGGGCGTGGTTTTGAAGTGACTAAAAGATCTCTGGGAACCGTGGTGTACTGTTGATCACCGGTGACATTTAAACAGTAAAGGTATGAGAGGGTGGTTTTGAAGTGACTTAAAGATCTCTGGGAACCGTGGTGTACTGTTGATCACCGGTGACATTTAAACAGTAAAGGTATGAGAGGGTGGTTTTGAAGTGACTTAAAGATCTCTGGGAACCGTGGTGTACTGTTGATCACCGGTGACATTTTGACAGGTATTAACATTTAAACAGTAAAGGTATCAGGGGGTGGTTTTGAAGTGACTAAAAGATCTCTGGGAACCGTGGTGTACTGTTGATCACCGGTGACATTTAAACAGTAAAGGTATCAGGGGGTGGTTTTGAAGTGACTAAAAGATCTCTGGGAACCGTGGTGTACTGTTGATCACCGGTGACATTTAAACAGTAAAGGTATCAGGGGGTGGTTTTGAAGTGACTAAAAGATCTCTGGGAACCGTGGTGTACTGTTGATCACCGGTGACATTTAAACAGTAAAGGTATCAGGGGGTGGTTTTGAAGTGACTAAAAGATCTCTGGGAACCGTGGTGTACTGTTGATCACCGGTGACATTTAAACAGTAAAGGTATCAGGGGTGGTTTTGAAGTGACTAAAAGATCTCTGGGAACCGTGGTGTACTGTTGATCACCGGTGACATTTAAACAGTAAAGGTATCAGGGGGTGGTTTTGAAGTGACTAAAAGATCTCTGGGAACCGTGGTGTACTGTTGATCACCGGTGACATTTAAACAGTAAAGGTATCAGGGGGTGGTTTTGAAGTGACTAAAAGATCTCTGGGAACCGTGGTGTACTGTTGATCACCGGTGACATTTAAACAGTAAAGGTATCAGGGGGTGGTTTTGAAGTGACTAAAAGATCTCTGGGAACCGTGGTGTACTGTTGATCACCGGTGACATTTAAACAGTAAAGGTATCAGGGGGTGGTTTTGAAGTGACTAAAAGATCTTAGGGTACCGTGGTGTACTGTTGATCACCGGTGACATTTAAACAGTAAATGTATCAGGGGGAGGGTTTGGAGTGACTAAAAGATCTTTGGGAACCGTGGTGTACTATTGACCACCGGTGACATTTAAACAGTAAAGGTATAAGGGGGTGGTTTTGAAGTTACATGGAAGGTCTATCAGATGAAGTGTAGGGAAAATATTTCGTTCCCTAGGTACCATCTCTCGCGGACGAGTAGGGAAGAGATCTATCCGCTTCCATCAATCCAGCAAGCGTGGACGTCGCAATAAGGAAGCTGGCGGCGGCGGTGACAGCTGAGTCAGCCGCTCGCGGGGAGGCCGCTATCACTGATAACCCACCGCCCCATATATGGCGAGACCCTGATTTTTTAGAGGTCTCCCTAAAGCCTCGACACCTTCATTATTTATCGCTCTTATTCCGTATTCCGACTTGATAATGCAGGTGGCGCCGAGGCGGGTGGTCGCCGAGCTTGAGACGCGCAGATTGGCCGCGAGATCGCGCTGATGACAAGGACGAGGACGAAGTGCTGGCCTATGCATATGAACTAAACATAAAACAGTCTTGTTTTATTTTTAACTAGCCAAAGTACCCGTTATTCGCACCGGTAAAAAAGGCTGAGAGGTGTAGGCTCTGCAGATACATTTAAATAATTGTTAATTAATTCTTTATTGTTTACAAAATGACAAAACACGAGTGTCTACAACATTTCAAAGTAACATCTGTCAAATATTGGGAGAGGATAAGCATTAACGTAATAGATGCAGGCATCGGGAGAAAATTAAAAATCTACCATTCCACTATTTCGAACTAATAATTCACTAATTTCGATCCAGCAGTTTATGTGTGAAATTCGACTTTATTTCCTCTTCTTCCCGAACTGTCAAAATAAATAATAAACGGATGTTGACATTAGAAAATGTAAACATTGAAACCTAGGACGGTCACGGCAGCTCTTTCTTCTTATTCTTCCTGAACTGTCAAATTTTAGTGTTCGCAGCTGTTGACATTCAAGTAATTTTATGTTTTCATTCTTTGAAAATGTAAACATTGAAACTTAGGACGTTCATGGGGCGTAGCCCGAGGGGAGTTTCAGGAAATTAATTTGCCTATGTGTTGCATGAGTTTAAGATCTACCTTTGTGTAAAATTTCAAACCGGTCGGTTCAGTATTTTTCGCGTTTACTTGCCACAACAAACCCACAAACACACAAACATACAGAAACCACCTCTTCTTTATAATATTATAGATAGATGTAATCGTGGGTGTAACGTAATTGTAGAACACTCAACTTAACTGCATATTCATACATTTCTCTCAAGGGACCCTATATGAAAAATATATTTTGGTTAAAGTTTAGATCGATCACTTAATAAAAAATACCCCCGTCGCAGCAGACCTGCGTACTCGACGAACTTGCAAATCAATAATATAATAATAATATATGACAAGTTTAATCAATATCTGTCTATAAGTATGAGAGTTGTTTGTCTACTCTTCGTAAGATTAACATAGGAAAGAGTATGTAGGTTTGCTGCTGTGAGGAACATTGAAAGTAGGCATTTCTAGCATAAACATTTTTTTAACCATTTGTACCAAGTTTTATAATCATCTGTCCATAAATAAAGGAGTTTGCCTATTCTCTATAAGATTAACATGGGAAAAGAGTATGCAGGTTAGCTGCTACGATAAACACATAAACTATGATTAAACATAAATGGATAAATCTCATCTACATGAATGTTAAAACCAAGTTTAATAAAAAAATATAATTGATTAGTGAAATTTTAATTTGATGAAATAGTTGTCCTCAGAAACTGTCCCTAGTGTCCTGGGGAGGAAGACGAGATTGAAATGATTAATTTCTTCTTTATAGTTTCTGAATTTCTTCCTAACAATATAAATTTCTTTCAATGTATCAGAACAAATTTTTAACTAACGCGCCCTGTTGTTTTTAATTTCTTCATTAACCGGTTTTTCAGCTATATTGACGCTTTTAAAGTGGTTTCAAACTCCTTAAGTCTCATCTTATTTTCTGCTGCACGTACATAAATTCCTCTATTTCTAATGGATGTAAGATTTGTTTGTAAGGTTTTAGTACACAAACGCAAGGAAGGTGAGGTAGACTGTTTTGTTCACATGTGTTATCTGTACTGATTACTAATATTGTTTTATGTTTTCAGGTAAGTTGGAAACTGTGTTGGGAGTTGTATTCGTGAGTACATATCAGAGGAATGTGTATTTATATTTTAGTTTTAACCACTGATCGATTTCGTACCGTTTATAGCTTGTTTGTGAAATCATTCAACGGGCTGAAACATCGAATCATGTACAAATACGAATAAAAGAACTCTTCATAGAACGTTTAACAAATCTCTAGAAACCCAATGTTCTTTATTTTAACCAATATAACTAGTGATATACTAAAAATCTATATGGTTTTACCAGCTTCGTTCCTGTTGCAAACATTGTGGCTATTTTCGATAGGTTTGTTGTTGGATATAATTTTTTGTAATAGTTAAGCCTATTGGAAAACATGATTTTTAAAGACGAAGTGTAATAAATCTAAATTATGAACACCCATTATAAATTTCTCAGGGTAAACAAACCTCATAAATTAAACAGTAACGAGCCTATATTGGAGTATAAAAATACTAAATGTTGACCTTGAAAGCGGTTAGTAACGAGATCTATTGTTCGGATAGTGTTGACGATTATAACGGCTACTGTTATTGCGTGAAATGTTTTTCAAGGATAAGTAAGTTATTTGTGACAGCCTTGACTGTCACATTGCCTGTTATGTGTTGTAGGAGATATTCCTTAGTTGGAGGACACCCAAGTGGATGAACGATCCATATAGGCAGACTTCTAAAGGCTTGATAGAATTTATAAAATTATTCACAAACAAAAACGAAGTAAACCTACAAAGGAACCTAACAGAAAATTGGTTACAATAGATTTTTCATTAACCTACACGTCATACTAAAAATGAACTGAACAAACATAGCCTTAGCAGCCAAAGCTCCAAGCAAATTAGAAAATTATTTAAACATCTCCACCAAAAATATACACACAAACAATAACCTAGACGAGTTTACCAATTAACATTCAGCGATTGACCAAAATTATATATTGGGCAATCAGGTCGGCCTTTCAACACAAGGTTCATCGAACACCACCAACATTTGATTAGTACAAACCACAATGTAAGCAGCTGTAGTGAAAATCTCCACATCCTGCATAAATGTAAGAAAGGCCCCCTGATGAACGCTTCAGAGACGTTCGAAATATATAGAACGATAAAAAAAGTCTCTTGATAATGTCCTCAATGAAAAATTAAATTTTGGCTCCAACATATTATTTGACAGGATCGGAGATGTTGGTTGTGGAACGCCAAATAAACACGATCAACAGTTTTCATCACGCCAAGGTCAAAACCGTCAAACAGGTATCGGCTAGTCGAGCCGTTGGTCATCTGAGTCGTCAAGTGTTTTAAAAATTTTTTGTATGTCGCCAGGCAATAATTTTAAAATTAAATTTAAAAATCCTATGTTAAATAAGATTTAATTACAAAAGAAGACATCCTGAAATAACCTGCAGACACACTTGAAGTACACTTGAAAATGGGAACATTGTTCCCGAAACTAGTCGTGTAAAAAAGAACATTGGATTGAAGACAGCAGGTATTATAACCTTATAATCTACTTCTAAAGGCTGGTTACACACAGGAATCACCGTCACGATGTCGCAGGCATGATGCTGGAGACATCAAAAGTGAAAGTATGAGAAGTCTGGACCTGGTAAAGTTTGAGCGGGAGATAAAGGAAATGCCAACTGGAGCAGCCTACATCTCCGTAAAAGAATATGTACAGGGACCTCTACCTCTTCTCCACCGAACCACTTGACCACGCCAGCTCGAAGTATTTTGTGTATGCAAATACAGGGTGTCCATGAAAAACTTTTCAGCACCTTGGTGATTGATTAGGTACATTAAAAGTAAGAAAAAAGTTCCAATGGGGATATGGCCTAAAACGTTTATTTTCCCAGATATCCGCCATTTTGTCGGACATTTTATTACAGATCGAATGAAACCAAAACTAATTTTTGTTTATAATACATTGCATATAATGTTATAAATGAGGCTATGTTACATCTGGATTTAGATTAGTCCCAAATGAAAATGTAGAAACAAAATTTGGAAGGAAATGGTTTAGGCAATCTTGTATGGGAGCCCAGGTCTACCAATTGGTTGGAACTGGGTAATGCAAACAGGAAATTAAAAAAAGTGGTTATGCACCGTAAACAGGGTGGAGAGTGGCGCTACAACAGCTGCGGTTGTTTGGACGGGCGCGGCTTGGAGGGTGACGAGGAATAACTAATCAGGCATAAATCAATACCGAACTGATACACACCATCTCGCGTGTATTGTTGTAACAGATGGACCTATGATGGTTGTGAGCAGTGTGACGAAGTGATGAAGCTTGGGACAAAGGAGTGGATGGTGGTTCACAGGGTGTACGCATCGGACCTATTCTCTTTAACTGTATAAATGTTGTGTGCAGTACACAGATCGTTGCGGCGATTCGACGATGCATTTGGTTGCGCTATTTTAACGATTATGGTTAATATATTATTAATTTATAAATAATAGATAAATAAATAATTTCTTTATTTAAAGTGGTCTTCAGGTTACACTGGTTTAAAAAACAGCTCACGTCATTAACAGTAACAATCGAATTAATAACAGAAAAGTAGGTTCTTGAGCTAACAGTTTAAGTTTTTCCTTAAACGAACATTGTATGCTCGAGGTCCAAACTACGAAAACCACATCTTCCCCAACTCAAGCCTCACTCTCGGCAGTTCTAGCAAGGCATCCTGTCTGGTACGGTGCTTCCTCACTGTCGCACGTGATACGTGAAGTTTTCTGCTAAGGTAAGGGGGTGTATTTGATCACAATGTCTTGTGAACGATTAACACAGTTTGAAGAAAACACTGTGTCTCTATAGAGGTGACATTAGCTTGATCACGGTAGATAGAAATGTGATCAAATTTCTTAAGGTTATAAGCAAACTTGAGAGCTCTATTTTGCAATCTCAATAAAATTACTCTACTGCATTGCATCAAACACTCACCAAACGATGGGAGAGCAACGACTTCAGACGCTGAAACATTATCAATCTATTGAACACTCTCTGACAGATCAGACTAATGTGCGAACAGGAATTTAACTTGGAGTCAAATTTGATTCCAAATATCTTCGCAGAATCATAACCAGAAAGAGTAACGTCACCAAGTTTTAAAACCACATCAAAAGTACTTGATGGTGGCGTGGAAAAGGAACTAAAATTAAGAACTGTGCACTTATCTGAATGTAATTTAAGGCAGTGCCCATCAGACCATGCTTAACTCTCGATAGATCAGCGTTCATAAGCTCAAGTGCTTTCTGAAACCTTGAAGAATTGTGAGACAGAACTAACTGACAATCTTCAGCACGAGTGTAAACTGGAGGATTCCAAGACACTGCCAAGGTTACATGTATAATAACTAAGTATTTGGGATGCCGTTTCAAAGTGTTTAAGCTGTAGTATTTCGTTTAAAAATTAAGGTACATACATACTCGTCCAACAATTCAACTGGAAAATAATCCTCAACATGTTTCGCCTTAATGAATCCATTATCGAGTGTTTGTAACAAAAACTTTGTGTACTAGCCACAACCTTGAAGTCGATTTTTAGATGCATAGGGTTTTTATAAAGTTTAATTGAAAAATGTAAAAATGTGGTGCATAAAACCATCCAAGGGATACAAAATTGAGTTTAATGCTTAAATTTGGTTGCAATATAAAATTGTTTCAAGGCTATAATAGTATTAGAAGGAGCTCTAACAAATCGGTATTATTATAGTTGTGAGAAATGGCTCAAGTGTGATTTTTCTGGTGATTAACTTTAGAATACTGATTCCAAAACACCTTCATAATTAGATACCGTATCAAGTGTTTGTATTCGTTAAATAGAGTTTAATTTAAGCTGTGATAATTTAAATTGTAAAGGAACATAGGGAACAAACTAATAAACAAGTGGAAATTATAATTCATTGATATAATTGGCTTAAATTTTTCGCAAATTCTAAAATGTTATTAATAGTATTAGAAGATTAACAAATATATTTTTAATGTCGCAAATTGATCATTACTGGAATGAAAGTTGAGATTACTGCAAAACACGAATTGAAATTAAAGCTAAGAGTTCTTACTCGGAATATTTTCGCCAAGGTAAAAGGAGATTTGAAAGTTAATTACACTGCGACCAAATCCAATTAAAGACGACGGATCATAACAGACCCTCAGTTGGGTTTGATCTCAAGGGCATCTTGCCTTCGGTATTAGATTTTATGATTTCAACCTGGAGCTAGAAAATCATGTTTAAAGCGATTACAACAATTTCTGATTTCTCGATTTTCTAGAAACTAAACGGCATTTAGTTTCACTTTTACGGTGAATTCTTGTCACGGTCTGCAATGTTTAATTTCCACCATACTGATGATTTTTTTGTATTCACAATATATCTAGGATTTCGATGAGTTAGTTGTAAAGTAAGAGAAAGTATTTGCTCACGTTTATTTTTAATCGGAAGTATGCTATTTTATCATATTTTGTTTAGTAAAATTGTTGCTACATTTTCACATTTCTTAGACTAATCGGATATTTCAAACTCGTGTTGAAACCATTTTACCTAATGTTCCAAGGGAAATGTATATTGCCCGTGGACTGTTCCTTGCTGCGTTTAGGTATTAAACGACATAGGGATGTAGAATGAAGTTAGCACAGAATCTACAAGCCACGTTGCTTTTCTATCTCCCCGACTATCTTCTTTTCCTCCCTCTATCTCCCTCTCTATCTTTCCTTCTATCTCCCCCTCCTCCTCTATCTCTACCTCTATCTCCCCTTCTATCTCCCCCTCTATCTCCCCCTCTAGCTCCTCCTCTATCTCCCCCTCTAACCTCCCCTCTAACCTCCCCTCTATCTCCCCCTCTATCTCCCCCTCTATCACCCCCACTAGAGGGGGAAATAGAGAGGGAGATAGAGGGGGAGATAAGGGGAGGAAAAGGGGGAGATATAGAGGGAGGTAGGGGGGGAGATAGAGGGGGTTATAGTGGGAAAGATAGAGGAGGACATAGAGGGGGAGATAGAAGGGGAAATAGAGGGGGAGATAGAGTTCCGTATCCCGTTCCATTCTGAAAATCTGACAGTATCACATTTCTACTGCAAAGGCAGGGCTGGTCTGACCTGAACTGTGGGAATTCTTGATACACTGATTAGAACTGCCAGGGAGGAGACCCTACTTCACTCTGGTCTTGTGGACTAACCTAATCTTGTCACATGTCTTCGTCGAGTCAGTGTGTAAGGGAATGGGGTGTCGCAATCTTAGGTGAGAGGCTGAGAGTGTAGAGTACTAGTCTAGCACCCAACAGACTCGGGTTCGATTCTCAGTGATTCGATTCGTTCGACACGTCTACATAATCGTTAGGTCATGTCGGAGGCACTAGTGCAACCTGAAAACCCCGACATTAAACCTTGGCCAGAAGGTAACACAAACCTTTATATTTACCTTGGCCAAAGGGTGACTTATTTGTTACTAGCGTTACCCGTCGCACGTTGCTACGACGTACGAAACAGATTAATTTTTGTCCCGTTTTATGACTTAGTTGCCCCCTTTACCCCCCTTTGCAAAAGAAGGACAGCATTTTTAACAACCATAACATAATACTGTGACATATTGATATCTCAGGCAGTTTAAATTCTACCCAGGTGTGCTGGGACATAAAACTCACCCTGTACAACAATTATTCTTGCTTTTCTCAAATGGTGGCCTATTCAGGTATTTTAAGCAATATTATGTACAAGAAATGAGTGTATTTTTATGTGGATTTAAAATTTTATACATATTTGGGAAATTGAGACTGACTATATCATCTTACATCAGGGTACCTTTGTTTATTTTACAGTAGAAAACATATATACATTCTTCCTCTTGTTTATATTAAGATTTACAATATGATATGATAAATATTTGATGTAAACAACAAATGATGGCAGAACCCAGGTGGAACAGAGACGCGTAGAGAATGTGGAAGGTGGGGATCTCCGTGTGAGGCGCAGAATGACGTGATAATAGTGACTGGTCGACCCGGCAATTAGGTGAATCACCGCCAACACGGGCACACGCATTACCAACATGAGTTCACAAAAATACCCAAATATCCCGAAAAAGCCCCTTCGTAACATTCTTGTTCTTAACCATTTAGTTTTGTTAGTGTGGATGTTTTGTTTTTCTTTTCAATTTCATAGTAAAATTTGAGCATTGATAAGCTCAGTGGTACA
Source organism: Nephotettix cincticeps (assembly GCA_023375725.1). Taxonomy (NCBI): domain Eukaryota; kingdom Metazoa; phylum Arthropoda; class Insecta; order Hemiptera; family Cicadellidae; genus Nephotettix; species Nephotettix cincticeps. The sequence goes on from CM041785.1 coordinate 6,263,170, forward strand.
TTTAAAGTACTTAACTGTCATGTATGTACTAACTTATTAGTGTTAGAGAAGTGATACTGTAATGTGCCTGTACTGTTTTTACGAAAAACAATATCATTATACAAATCATTTTAGAAACCCACTCCCCAATTAGCTAGGCTTTAAACTTTTTAAGTTTTTTTATATTATTTATTAATATATAACTTTCTAAAAAAGTATAAGTATAAAAAACAAAAATGTGCTCTTAGCCATTTACAAGAAAGTCCACTGTCTCACAAAATCAAAACCCAATATAACAAACATTAAGCACCACTCCCCAATTAGTGCTATGACACTGTTTATAAACAATTTCAAATACTAAGTATAAATAAAAAAAATTTACTCATACAAGAAGCAAAAACGTCACTGCAATCCAATTAAGACCAATTACCCAAACTCACGTAAGGTGGGCTCTCCCTTCACTATAACATACATTTGCAAGCCAAATTTAGATTGCAATAAATTGGCTAAACGTTACACTCGTCAGTACAAGCGTTTACACCAAAAGGACACCGCGTGGGAAAGCGCGTATTTGGCTATAAAAGCATACTCTAGCGGCAAAATAATCAACTCATGGAGCAGGATTACGCACTAAACGAGTTAGTTCATGCAATAGCTCACAGATGGCAGCACTGTGACGGTAATTGTTGACTTCGATAGTCCCACAGGCTATAATTGCAACTCGCTGACATCGCGTAGTGCGGTTTTAGCAGTTGGAGGGTTAAAGAACAAACTTAACAACTGGGTAAATAAAAGAAACGCCTTCAATTTAGGTTACTAATTGTGGTAAACACAGTATTTCGTCTAGGCTCCCAGTACATTCCTATGGGGAATACGAAATATCATAATTGATGTTCCTTACTATTAGTTTGTTGTAACTCAGTATCCCATTGCAGCTGTTTCCTGGAGAGTGTTCCTCTCTCTTGTCATCTCTCTCTTTCTCATGTATCTCTTTCTCTCTCTCTCTCTCTCTCATGTCGATCCTGAGTCCAGACTCGTAATTGTAATGAAGACCTTGAACGGAGGCGCTTCTATAGCGTCTGCATCCATTCTCCCAAACGTAGGACCGGTTGGCCCATTCTGTGTCGTACATGTAATCTTTATCAACATTTACCTCTAAATTGAGATTTCCTATTATTATTTTAAGAGCTTTGCTCAAAAGGGAGTTTGAATGATTTTCTCATAATCACGTTTGGCTGTGTTGTTTGTTATAATCGACACCCAGTAAATAAGGATTTTAAATGGAAATAGAGATTATTACACTCAAGGTAGGCTTCTCTTCGACCTTCTCCCATCCGTTAGTGTGATGATAAATGATTGTTTTCGTTTTATTTTCGATTTTAGAGGTTTTATTAAACATTTTAGTGTGATGGGTGTGATGAAATTTATGGGTTTTAGAGAATTAAGAGAATCGACTGGGACGTTGGCGACGTCCTGTAATCCAGCTACTTGGAGGTCACGAATTGTGGATAGTTGTGAGAGATGGTCGGTGTATGTAGTGTTCTCTTGTGTGGATTAACGTCCGCACTATTTAAGACTACGTTAATCTGCAAAGACCATCCTCATAACTAGACCAATTCGTAATTCAGAGGCCTTGGTTCGGATTCCACGTTAAAATGTAGGTCCCTTAATTGCCATTGGCTGTTGGGCTATTAATTAATAGTACTGTCTAAGGAACATATCAGCATGGCTTAAAATACCTACCTTGTGGTATGGTCGCCATTTCTATAATCTAACCTAGTTGTAAAAAATAGTTGTTAAAATACCTTGTTTTATTTGCCATTTCATATCAAATTTTATTATTTTATTTATTTGTGTTTTACATACGGAAGAAGGGTCTTTCTACGACCTTTAGAAAAGGCGTTAAATCAAATTTTTAAAATTGTTCTTTAAATATATTGAAATTTTAAAAAAGAAGTTAAATTCCCATAAAATTTTTAAAGCGTTTTTTATTATTGTTTAAAAATCAAAATATAAATACTTTAAATAATTGTTTCGTTCGAAAGAACGAAAAATGTAAATGCATGTGTATAAATCAATTCTCTGTTGTTAGTCCTGTCAACTTGTGTTTTCAACACTAATCAATCTTATGGTTTAATCGAGGTGATTTTTTAGATAATTTGAAATACATACGGAAGAAAGCGAACTGTCAGTTTATTCTTCGAAATTGGAAGATTCTTCTTAATGAATTCTTTCCCTGAAGTTCCAAAGCGTGTTTTATTATTGTTTAAAAAGTATGTAATCAAAATATAAATACTCATAAATAATCTGTTTAACGTTCGAAAGAGACGAGACGAAATGTAAATGCATTGTATAAATCCGTCCAATTACTGAGACAGTGCGAGTTGATTGTCAGGTCCTGTCAACTTGTGGTTGACACTAACTCGATGTTAGTGACCATACTTTGTAGATAATTCTGCTCATGCAACGAATGAGGAGTAACTTTACATGGACAATATTTCTGTATTGTAAAAAAGAAATTATTTGAATTTTTAAACACTTTTATAGAATCATCGCGTAATGTTTAGATTCCTGGTGATAATGACAAACAATAAAATTTAAAACATGTTTGAACTTATCTTATACCGTTAAGCATGTTTTAAAGATTCTGTTCTAGTAGAACAATATTTGTAAAAGCATGGTTACATGAGGTGGTTGAGGTGTCAAGTTAAAGGTAATATAATTATCTAATGCGAAATTAAATGTTTATATTCTTGTAGAACAAATTCACTATGATAGAAAAATTGAATTCTGTAATTCTCTAGATTACCGCGTTATTTTTAATTTGACACGTGAACGATTCTACGAGTGGTTAGTAATGCTGTCTAATAAAACTAACATTGTTCTTATGGACTAAGATCCAAGATGGCGGAGATACAGAAGACTTAAATATATCCAATGAAATTATCTTTTGTTAAGATTTCATCTTTATTTAGTTATAGTAGTTGAGGATGCGATTAGTTAGTAGTCGAAGCTGAAATGTGACAATAACATAATTAATCATAATTTTTAATTTTTTATAAAAGCACATTATTCCTTAAAGTCAATTTTTATATCACTTTGAATCGTCAATGTCTGCATGTGCCATTCAGAAGACCTGGATTTTTTTGAAGAATTTATAAAAAAATTACTTAAAATTTCAAAATGGTAGAAAAAAAGAGGAAAACCTTGGATTATTTTCAATGAAATTCCCACCTTCCCAGGTATGTATTTTAAGCCAAAGTATGAATGAAAAATGAGATCTTGTAGTCATGTTACTGAGTAGGCTAACATGTTCCTTGGACAGAATTGATAATTATTAGCTCAAAAGCCAATTACATCTAGGATACCTACGGGTTTTTGCCGTATTTGAACCCGTGACTTCTTGTACCGAAGTCCAAGACGTTAACCACTAGACAAGACACAGGTTAGACCAAGCATCAAGACAATTAAACCAGTTCGCAGTTCAGAGGCAGTGGTTGGGACTCCACGTTAAACTGTAGGTCCTTTATTTGCCATCATAGGTTGTTGGGCTATTAATTTACAGTCCTGTCTAACGAACATGTCAGATGATCGTGCCACATTCATCTTACGCTCAATCCTCATTCATACTATGCTTAAAATACTTGTGGTAGGGTTACCATTTAAATAATCAAGCCTAATCTAATCTACACGACACATCACCGTAGTGATACAATACACTGTGAATTTTGGAAACTTTTGACTGAACTGCGGAAGATGTTTGGAATGTCAAACTCTACCCTGCAGGAGCCTGGGGGTACGATCGCATCGGCCACTTCCACGGAGGAGGGTGAATATGCAAACAAGAGTGGTCTCGGCCTCTCCTACTCCCGTCATAATGTGCCGAGGAAGTCGAGACTTTGATAGATTCCTCGGCCGCCGTGTAATCTCGCCATGTTGGGATGCTGATCTTGAACTATGATAGAGGACAGTGTTCCGGAGGTGTGATTATCGCCGATCTGTGTTGATAGCCTTGACTCGCGCCGTCGATGTTGGTTTTTGACTTGTTTTCATCGCTGTTCATTGTTTCCCTTGAGATTGCTTGAATTTATTCTTAAAATATTCAAATTGCCATTCAGGGGATTTCGTCATGATGTTTGACATTTGACACAAAACACAAACGTTTCTTAACACATGGAAATTTTATGGATCCACAATTCGTGACCTCCAAGTAGCTTGATTACAGGACGACGTCACCGTCCCATTCAATGTATCAATAGGATTACTGATCTAAAACAATATATTCGTAAAACTTACTGTTTATAATAAATGTTTAGTACTGTACTGTTTTTAAGACTGGGATGGTGGCGTCATTCTGTAATTCAGCTACTTGGAGGGCTCGAATTGTGGATAGTTGTGAGCGATGGTCGGTGGGTGTAGTGTTCTCTTGTGTGGTCTTAACGTCCGCACTATTGAATACTACGTTAATCCGCAGAAGACCATCCTCATAATCAAACCAATTCGTAATTCAGATGCCGTGGTTTGGATTCCACGTTATACTGTAGGTCCATTAGTTGCCATCGGCTATTGGGCTATTAATTAACAGTCCGGTCTATGGAACTTGTCAGCCTTAGTCAGTAACAAGACTACAAGATCGCGCCACAATCATATTACACTCAATCCTCATTCATACTTGGCCATTTCAATAATCTAATCTAATATAATAATAATAACCTCTTATGTGTTGTAACCTAACCTAACTATAACATAACCTCTGAGTAATTCGTAATAAGTTCCTATGGAGTAATTCGTAGCTGATGAGAAAATTTCGATATTGAAATAGTTTTTAAGAAAAAGTTACTATTGCTATGACGCCTTTATACAACAGTAATTGTTTTGCTATTCAAACGATATTTCGATCGTGATGTGGAGAAGTGGAAAGGAAATTAAGGTGGAAATGTATAATAAAAGAGGGAAAAGTTATCGAAATGCATGGTAAAAGCTATGCAAAATGCTAATTCAAAAAGTCAAAAGCGGCAAACGCAAAATGTAACATTTTTGAAATTGTATTGATAGATTAAAAAAATTAAAAGCAGAAAAAAACGAGGAATAAATACTGAGATTAAGTTAAACATAAAAACTAAATAGAATAAAAAATGAAGTAAAGTCTATGCATGTGATTCAAGTTTTACTCGTATGTTGGGATTTGATAAAGGCCTTCGCTTCTCCGTCATCCATATAGGAGCCACCTTCGTATTCTTCTCCGGAAGAGTGAGCTTCAGCTGGTTATAAGTTTTGCTCTAAGTACCCACCATGGTTCCGGTCACACAACAGCTGTTTACGATCCTTTGTAAGGATATCGCGACTGTCCTGCGTTACCTCGAGGCGGACAGTTTATGATTGGAGATTTACTCGGTAAGGACTTGGCTAAATCATCGATCGATTCCCTACAGGCCATGTTCAATGTTCAATCTCTCCCGTTTTGGAGCGCAGATTGCGCGTTGTTTGGCCAAAGGTCACCAGAAATTATCTACCATATTTAGTACGTTCGAGGCTGCTCCCGGATGTTCGAATTTCGCAGGAGGTAATAATTTCATTTCGAATTGTTGTATTTTAACCTCGGTGTGGTATTTGCAAAGTCTATTACTAGTTTATCTTCCTGGTTTTCTTGTCTTATGCTGCTTTCCATGTAGCTTATACATTGCTGAAACTTTAACAAAACTGGGGGGGGTTAGCAGATTTGTAAAAAAAGGTTTATAACGCAGCGAAAGTGTTTGGATCCCGTTCCCATAGAAATTACCAGAGCTAATAAAAATCAGCTGTTCTAATGTACTGAAAACATCCCCTTTAGAAATACCATGATATTTTGTGTTTATTAACGTCAGGCAAGGCTAGTGCAATCACAAGTAATATTTTTACGGCAGCAAACCTACGTATTCATTGTTAATTTAATTCTCACGGAGAATAGATAAATTGGTATAACTCGCTTAGTTATTGGCATAATTTGATAAAATTTTGTATGTATTTTTACTTAGTGAACAGCTACTTTTTGTAGGTATTTTAAGCCAAGTATGAATGAGAAATGAATGTAAGATGATTATGGCGTGATCTTGTAGTCTTGTTACTGACTAAGGCTGACATGTTCCTTAGACAGAACTGTTAATTAATAGTCCAACAGTCAATGGAATATCTAAGGGACCTACAGTTTAACGTGTAATCCGAATCACTGCCTCTGAATTACGAACTGGTCTAATTATGAGGATGTTTTACATGGTAGTGTGCTTATAGACTGGGACGGTGGCGACGTCCTGTAATCCAGCTACTCATCACGAATTGTGAATAGTTGTGATCGATGGTCGGTGTGTAGTGTTCTCTTGTGTGGATTAACGTCCGCACTATTGAATACTACGTTAATCTACTAAGGCCATCCTCATAACTAGACAAATTCGTAATTCAGAGGCCGTGGTTTGGATTCCACGTTATACTGTAGGTCCATTAGTTGCCATCGGCTGTTGGGCTATTAATTAACAGTCCTGTCTAAGGAACATGTCAGCCTTAGTCAGTAACAAGACTACAAGATCGCGCCACAATCATACTACACTCACGTCTCATTCATACTTAGCTTAAATGCCTACCTGGGTAGATCGTCATTTCAATAATCTAATCTAACCATTACGTTTTCTGAAACTCATCAAGGCATGTACATGTATATTTGTGGCTAAATTGTAAATTGGATGATTTTTGTTCGGCTCAATCTGGTTTAGGCCGACTTGGGATATTTTTGTTTAAATATCGACTATATCGATATTTTGATCTCGAAGATTCTCGATAACGAAACAACCTGGGTTTATTATGATCAGGTGTAAACAGCTGAGCAAGTGGTTGTACGATGTAAACAAGAAGTCGCTATTTTTAGAAGGCCTGGCAGAGACGTTATCAGCTGGCCAGTAGACGGTGGAAGTGGCAGCCGGCAGTTGAGTTCCCAGCGGTGGGAGTCAGGAGTCAGTGCCTGTACTGCCAGTGCTGTAGTGGCTCGCGCGCGGGTCAGACGCAGGTCGACGTAGTGGTTTGTGAACGTGCAGTGCGCCGGTTGTGTCAATATATTTGTTGCCCCGTGTTCCTTGTTGGACTAATTATTTTGGTATTGATTTTCAAACATTTATTTTTGGTTGGCCAGTTGTAATTTTAAGCAATTAATTTAGCTATTTTTTACAGCCCTTACAGATTTATTTTTTCATTATTTTCTTATCAACACTTACATGTCTCCATATATTGAAATGATAAATGAAGTATTATAATGCAATATCATGATTTTACTAATTGTGGATAGTTTTGAGCGATGGTCGGTGGGTGTAGTGTTCTCTTGTGTGGATTAACGTCCGCACAGATGAATACTACGTTAATCCGCAAAGACATCCTCATGATTAGACCAATTCGTAATTAAGAGGCAGTGGTTCGGATTCCACGTTAATCTTTAGGTCCCTTAGTTGCCTCCGGCTGTTGGGCTATTAATTAACAGTCCTGTCTAAGGAACATGTCAGCCTTAGTCAGTAACAATACTACAGATTGCGCCACAATCATCTTACACTCAATTCTCATTCATACTTGGCTTAAAATACCTACCTTGTAGTATGGTCGCCATTTCAATAATCTAATCTAATTTCTTCATTCGTCTAAATGATTTACTGTGTATCTAGTAACACCCTGTGTGTCAGCACAATGGTAGCACCCCTGTCTTGGAGCAGAATTAACGTATATCTATATTTATTAAACTAAGATAAATATTATTCTATATGTCATTGAACCAATCAATAGTGGTCGATCCTAGAAAATAAATATATATCAATCATATTCAAGGTGGGAAATTAATTAAAAAGTATTATTTTATTTATAGATTTTGGGATTTTTGGATGGAATTGTTTTACTTGATAACTGAGTAAATAAAAATATTTTGATCTGCAGATAAAGTGGTCAATAACAATTGTTTGGAAAATAAAAAGAAACCAGGAGGAATAGTATATAGGAATAGGAATATTAAATAAATTTATAGTACTGGAAGATATTTAGACGTATTTGTAGGGATCTTTTGCGTTTCCCAAAAGAATTTTCGCGCTTACAAGTGAAAATAAACGTAAAAATCAGACGTGTTCGCCCACGCCGGGCGTGTCCTCTGGATGCCTTGCTAATGTGCTTGTCTGCGTCCTGGGGAACTGGTGGTGGTACACGTGGAGGGTAGAAAAAAAACACCGGCCTCTGAACCTAGTGCACTTCGTTCTTAAACGGTTGGTACGTCTGATTCCGTGATTTCAAACAGCTGATTGTTACAACAATGGAAAGGTGGTGATTAGAAGTTCGTTTTGACAATGTTATATTTTTCTCAGTTGCTTGGTTGAGTAAAATGAAGCTTGTCAACAAATGGCTACTACAAAAGATGAAAAAGCATTTTATGTCTTAGAGTTTGTTCGTACTAATGCTATTGTTAGTGTTCAGCGGAACTTTAGTACCGTACTTAGTATAGGGTTTATCAAACACAATGTGTACTACCCTCCTATGTCCTAAACCGTACAAGAACTAATACATCGAATAACAGTAGCTGTGTGGCCCTTAGCTCAGGAAATGCTACAGAACGTCTGGGCTCAGTTGGAATTTCGCCTGGATATTTGAGTTTTTATGGAGCTCACATTGAGCATTTTAAATGTTTACAAATGTGATTTTTATTAATTTAAATTAAACATTGTTAATGTAAGAAACAGTTTATTCTGTTTTCATGGTTTTCAAAGTTTGCGAATGAATTAATTTTATTGACCAAATTTGCTACAGACGTGTATTCCTACGTTTGCTCGGACGAGTTCGTAATCCAGACATATCGGTCAATCGGAACAGGTAGTTTGGGGGTTTTGTTGACCAATATAGTTTTTTTGTTTTTTTAATGTGCAATTAAAAAAATATAGATTTCATCTTTTTCCATTAGAATCAGCTTAAGAACTACATAATTGAGTTCTTTAAAGTTTTGCTCTATCTCGAACGGTTACCGAAATAACAAATAATCTAAACACAGTACGTTGTATTTTGGGGCTCCACAATGTTAATCTTACGAAGGATAAAGAAAAAAAATAAACTTATTAACAAATATTTTTGGATGAAAGTTAATATTTACCTTCATGTGGTTGAGATCTATCTAAGCTTAAAATCATAGTTCATGTGTTTATCATCGCACCTAACCTGCAAACTCTTGTCCCGTGTTAATCAATAGAGAATAGACAAACTCCTTTATTTAGGCAGATGTTGATGGAAATTGGTATAAATGGTAAAAACAGCTACTTTCAGTGTACTTACTCACAGCAGCAAACCTACTTATTATTTCCCATGTTAATCTTTTTGAGATTAGGCAAATAATTTATATTTATCGACAGATATTGATCAAACTTGTCATCTATTATTACTATTATTATATTATTGATTTGGACCTGAGTACGCAGGTCTGCCGTGAGGGGAGTATTTAACATTTTAATCACATTCAGTTTAAATTAAATAATTCGACACTAAATTACTCTATTATACATCATTCATACTACAATGGAACGAGCAAAATCAAACTGAATTGGCCAATCTCTGATTAGCACAGTGCTGTGTTTGTGTTTGGGTGCAGCGACGGGACATGTACAGCTATTTATAGCAAGGGCGATAAGGCTTTCTACAGAGTACATCAATGGTGTTGAACGGTTGTCATGTATGAATCGAAATATAAACACTTCACTTTACAGTGAGATACTCGTACATACTGGCTAGCCTTGCGATAAGATAAGGAGTTGACTTTAAATGGAATGATATCGTTTGAACCGGAGTTAAATGCTTCCGAGACTTGTTTTAGTTATAAGTGGAGAACATTTATTGTTTATTTATTTAATTAATATCTCAGTTAAAATGTGTTTTTCATAATAAAACTTCCGTTAAGACATTTTCCAATTTAATTGCAAATTTGTAACGCCGACTCTTTTATGACTTTAGAAAATTGATTTATTTTTATCACTCCATAATTTGTCCATAAAATTCAGAACTAATCTCCAATTAATCTTTCTGGAACTGTTAGCCGTAGATAAATACTATAAAATACTAATTTGTTTAGCTTTTTAAGCTGGTTTTAATGGTGGTAGTCAAATATATTTTACTTTCGTTGAAAAAATTGAACTTCTGAACTGTCATTTTTACAGTCATGCGGTAGATGGCGTGTTATTTAGTGCTCAATGTAGGTGAGCTACCCTTAAACAAATTTAATAAACGCCTGGAGATTTTTGGATTCAGGGGATCCAAATTTTTTTATAAATTTTGACGAAAACAATACTTTCTCCTTACACTATCGTATAAGGAAAAAGTAAAATGGAGGCATGTAATTTTTGAGGCTTAAAACCTTCTAAGGTTTGCATGGCTACATATAAAAGTTAGAGTTTTATTTGATGGAGAATGAATACTGGGTAGTGCCAGGGCTGCACCCAAGACAGACATTGTCATTCAGCAGCCTATCAGTCGGGTACGTCGGAGTGTCAGTGACTAGGAATGGTGTCATAGATGTTTGGTGGTTCTCGGTATTAGGGCAAGAACCGTTTGTGTGGACTGTCTTTGTACGCACCTTACGCCGACAAAAGTTGTCATTCAGTCGGTGTGCCGATGAGGATGTGCGCCACAGTTTTAACTCTGCAGACCTCCGTGGTAGTTCACTTTGAATTGTAAATTTTAATGTGATTGCGTTTTCTCGTGAAAGCCAGCTTGACAGTCAACTGAAATCATCTGTTATTGCATAAGCGATGTTCTATGACATCATAGGGAATATATAGCCTGTGGTTACTTTTATTGTTTATGATGTCGTATTTTTACCCTGGGTTTAAGAGTGGGACGGTGGCGACGTCTTGTAATCCAGTTACTTGGAGGTCACGAATTGTGGATAGTTGTGAGTGATGGTCGATGGGTATAGTGTTCTCTTGTTTGGATTAACGTCCGCACTATTATACTACGTGAATCCGCAAAGACCATCCTAATGATTAGACAAGTTCGTATTTCAGGGGCAGTGGTTCGGACTCCACGTTAAACTGTAGTTCCCTTAGATATACCATTGTCTGTTTTCCTATTAATAACCATGCTGTCTAAGTAACATGTCAGCCTTAGTCAGTAACAAGACTACAAGATCACGCTACAACCATCTTACACTCAATCCTCATTCATAATTGGCTTAAAATATCTTCCTTGTGGTATGGTCGCCATTTCAATAATCTAGTCTAATCTGATAATAATAAATGTGTTGTGTGTTGTAACCTAACCTATGAGTAATTTTAATACAAGTTCCTAAGGAGTAATTCCTAGCTGATGAGAAAATTTCGATATTTAAATATATTTGAAGAAAACGTTACTATATTGCTGAGAAGCCTTTAAACAACAGTAATTGTCTTTGCTATTTAAAGGATATTTCGATCGTGGATTTTCACCTTGCGTGTGGAGAAGTAGGAAGGAGATCTTTGAAGTTCGTAATTCATAGGCAGTGGTCCGGATGTAGGCATGGTTAAACTGTAGTTCCCTTAGATATGCCATTGGCTGTTTGGCTATTAATTAACAGTCCTGTCTAAGGAACATGTCAGCCTTAGTAACAATTACAATCGAATACTGGGAAATCATTTAACATTCTGTAAAACATTGTTTTAATTTTCTAATTTACATGTTTGAACATATACTCAAACAATTCATTAATCGTGTTGTACGCATTTTTCTCAAGCTCTATTGCTTATTCTGATATATTTCTTGATTTCCATGCTAACATATTATTCATCTGCCCAGAATGTTGAGGGTGAAGAACACCCAGAATAAATTAAGAACTAAAAGTTAATAACCCTATGTATATCTCGACTGTCGATAACTATGAAGGGTCAATAATTAGCCACCCTTTCAATTTCTCTGTTTCCTTTGAGTTCAGCTTGTGACCCCTCTAGAGAATCAGTCTGTCGAACCCAACAATCGTCAATCCATTCGCTACCGGATAGTCGCCAACAGCAACCGAAATCTGCGTATTTGACATTTGAAATGCAAATGATTAATGAGTGACATTGTATCGAGTGGTTGCGGCGGTGTTATAGGGCAGGGCTTGTGCCACAATAGGCTTCGCCAGGGCTCGGCGCGATGACACAACCGCGACCCACGCTCTGCCTACGCCGAGCTGGGACTGCGACTGCGAGCTGCGCGAAAATCCGCATATCTCCACTCGCCGTCTCGCTCGTTAGCTCTAATTCCACAGGACTGGTTTGTCTTTGTCCGGGAAAAGTGTCCGGGTTGAAAGTGTGTTCAGTAAATGAAAATGTCCTAACATTCAACTAGCATTACTATAACACCTATAACACAATTGATGTGTGTTACAGTCTTCGTTGACACGCTACGTTTGATCTGGTCAGTTGGCAAACTCTAAAGTGTATTTGAAGTTTGACAAATTCCAACCGAAAAACTAAAAGGGCAGAAAAAATTAGTTCTTATCGATGAAAATCTTGTCACTATAATATGGTGATCCAACGTACAGCAAGAAAAGGTTATATTGAGTAAACATAATCCATGTGCGAAGATATGCCCAATTTAGGTAACCAGAAAACCGAACTATTTGGGCTATACAGTTTAATATTACGATATCGTAATACATTTTGAAATTCAATATCTGGGCAGGTCAGAGGAACGAAATTAAGTTAAAAATTTCCTGTGTTTTGTGAGATATTAAAGAAGGAGCCCATTGGCTGTGAGTTGCGTCCTTCACTTGCAATCGTTGATGGGTGAGACGACGCTTGACATATCGTTGAAGAATGAAACAATGCTTGACATATCGTTTACGCGTGAGACGACGCTTGACATATCGTTGACGCGTGAGACGACGCTTGACATATCGTTGAAGAATGAAACAATGCTTGACATATCGTTTACGCGTGAGACGACGCTTGACATATCGTTGAAGAATGAAACAATGCTTGACATATCGTTGACGCGTGAGACGACGCTTGACATATCGTTGAAGAATGAAACAATGCTTGACATATCGTTTACGCGTGAGACGACGCTTGACATATCGTTGAAGAATGAAACAATGCTTGACATATCGTTGACGCGTGAGACGACGCTTGACATATCGTTGAAGAATGAAACAATGCTTGACATATCGTTGACGCGTGAGACGACGCTTGACATATCGTTGACGCGTGAGACGACGCTTGACATATCGTTGACGCGTGAGACGACGCTTGACATATCGTTGACGCGTGAGACGACGCTTGACATATCGTTGACGCGTGAGACGACGCTTGACACATCGTTAACGCGTGAAACGATGCTTGACACATCGTTGACGAGTAAGGCTAGTAAAGGGCTAGTAAAGTAAGGATAGTAAAGGGAAAGTAACGCTAGTAAAGGGAAGGACCTTCTCGACACGCTACGCGAAGGACGTGATTGTTCTTGTCACGTGAGCTGCAATCAGTAAATCGTGTAAAGATCTCTGTATATCACATCACGATTGTGAATTATTGCCCGCGCAACCTTGACGTGCTGAAGCCAATGCTGAGTGCCGGCGAGGTCACGATCAGCAAAATACTCCATAAACGCTGAATGTTAACATATGCTAATCGCATTATCATTTATATTCAGATCCTTGTCAAGTCGGATTTAAATGTGAATAAAATTAAAATAATCGTGTTTTCGTTAAGATAAAGTAAAATATTGTTTCGGTCACCATCTCATTGTTAACAGTAACGAATGTTTTCTTGTATAATTTGACTGTCCTAATTAATGTTTGCATTTTTTCACGTTTTATTCGAATTTCAAATGAAACATCCTTGACTCTCTCACTAAGTATGGATTCAAATATTAAGCGGTAATTATGTGATAAGTTGGGGAATTCGGGGGTGGGGGGAGGCTTTTGGACACTTAAAATCGTTAGTTAATGGTTTTCGTTACTGTACAGAAACGTTTTGCATTTTTACGCTTAGAGGTTTTATACAGGGTGGCAACAAAGTCGTAGGAGTACTTATAGAACTTTAAAACGGAAAGAGATACATCTACCAAAATTTAGTATATAATTACTGGTATGTAACAGTGCAGTGCTAGTATTATTGGTGTTGCTGGTATGTAGCAAGTAAGCTACTTTTTGTGTACACGGCAATCGGATGTCATATATGGGGAGTTATTTGAAAATTGAAAGCTAAAAGTATGTGTTGATATGTACATACAATTAAAGGTCTAAAACTAAAAACAACGCCGCAAACTCGACTTTAAAAGGTTGATGCATAAAAAATAGCAATTGTTTTATAATAGAAATTTATGAACCTCAAACCGCCGCCATTTTGTTTTGGAACGATCTTTTGAGATCCGGTTTCAGGGGTTGTTTTCCAATTAAATTATTGAAATGGCGACTGTACCATGGTGGGTATTTTAAGCCAAGTATGAATGAAGATTGAGTGTAAGATGATTGTGGCGCGATCTTGTAGTTTAGTTACTGACTAAGTCTGACATGTTCCTTAGACAGAACTGTTAATTAATAGCCCAACAGTCGATGCCGTATCTAAGGGACCTACAGTAACGTGGAATCCGAACCACGGCTTCTGAATTAGGAATTGGTCTAATTATGAGGATCCACACAAGAGAACACTACACCCACCGACCATCGCTCACAACTATCCACAATTCGTGACAGTAGCTTTATTACAAGACGACGCTACCGTTCCAGTCAATTAAAAATACCTACAGTTTGATACCAAATTTTTACTTATGCTGCATCTTAAGAAGTCCTAATAGACCTATAAGGAGTAAGTTAATATTTCTGTACGGTCATTGTCGATGTTAATGGTGTTGTCGGAGATTATGATTTTCTCATAGCGGGTTTCTTGTTCGTATCAACGTTATGGTTTAGCGGTCCGAGGCAACGGCGGTTGTTTACACTCAAGACAATGGCGGTCTTTGTAAACAATTTTCGCTCTTTGTTGCTGGGCCGGAGACAACGTTAGTTGACAAAAGAGCGAGACAGTAGCCGGGTCTGATTATGTGAGATTCTATTGTCTTGATTGGTGTTTTCGGTTTTACCCCGCACGACTTGAATTACAATACGTGTTGAAAAGGATACCTATTCTGGTATTTAAAGCCAAGTATGAATGAGGATTGAGTTTAAGACGATTGTAGAGTGATATTGTAGTCTTGGTACTGACTAAGGCTGACATGTTCCTTAGATAGGAATGTTAATTAATAGCCCAGCAGCCAATGGCATCTACATGCCTTACAGGTTGACGTGGAGTCCGATCCAAAATTTTGCCTCTGAATTACGAACTAATTTATGAGGATATTTGTGGATGAGAACACACCTAAGAATGTCGCATCCACCGGTATACAAGGTGGTTATAAAGTATCCCCCTCCTATTATTTTTTATTTGTTAGAAGAAATAAATAACCTTTAGGAAACCATACAAACTTAACCCAACGTACCTTTTGAAGTTATCGAAAATTTTAAGTACCCCCCAAAATGGTGTCACTCAAAGCTTTTAAATATAAAGTCCTATTGAGATGTACCTCATTTTAAAGGCCTTAAAGTTGAAAGACAAATAGCAAAAATAGGGGATCTCTACCTCAACCCAGTGCAAAATGACGGCATTTTGAAAATTATGTCCCTTCCTCCCTTGGTATTTGCTACAATCTACATTGAAAGTGATTTTCAATGATTGGGTTCATTTTAATAGATACATCTTCTAACCTCTGTAGTAATTAAAAATGTTGGGAGGTACCTAAGGTCTCAGATGTAGAAGTCAACTTACGGATTCCTTATAAGGAGTCATGCGACATGTTAAATAGCACTCATATGGAATCTGGAAGTTAACTTCTACATTTTAGACCTTAGGCGCACCTTCCAACATTTTTAATTACAAAAGTTAGAATATGTACCTATTACAATGAATCCCATAATTGAAAATCACTTTAAAATTTAATTTTAGCAAAAAACAAGGGGGAGGCCTTAAACCCCCAGGTTCATAATTATGAAATGCCGCCATTTTGTACTGGGTTGAGGTAGAGATCCCCAATTTTCACCAATCGTCTTTAAATTTCAAGACGTTTAAAATGAGGTTAAAAGACATCTCGTTGAGGCTTTACATTTGAAAATTTTGAGTTGCCCCAAAATCCCCCATTTTTGGGGGGCACTAAAAATTTTCGATAACTTCAAAAGATACTTTAGGGTAGGTTTGTATGGTTTCCTAAAGGTTGTATATTTCTTCTAACAAATAAAAAAATAATAGGGGTGAGAGACTTTATATCCTCCCTGTATAAACTTTAGACATAGACATCGCTCTGGAGCTATGTAAGGTTGTTGAATAATTAAACACGCAATTAAACAGGTGTATTCAAAATATATAGAACTTATTTTTGGAGTAAAAAATGAACAATTATTTCATTTATACTCGTAAACAACTTTTGTCAATTCCGTCCGCTTCTTTGATCAAATGAAAACAGGCTGTAATGACCCCTAACAAGAAATTTCGCGAAAGAAGCACAACTTGAGAGCTTCTTACTCTGTGCACAAACAATACTCGGAACGTCGCTTGCTCTGTGCCGACACAGAGTAATGAGGCCCGGAGGTCGAGCGATTGTCACGGTTGCGTTTTCATACATCGCGTTTCAAGGACCGTTGTGTAAATAACGTTATAGCTCGCCAGTTATGGTTAGAAGGTATCATACGCGAGATCTGATGGCTTACATATTTAATTGCGACTCTTTGTTCTCTTCGCTTCCTGGTTGGTTAGCGGCCAGTAAATCGCGTGCTGGAAGCTGTCTGTGACTAGTAACTCTCGATAGTTATTTGACGTGTAGTTATTTACATTTGGATTGATATTTGTATTTTATATACAAACTAGCTGACCCGGCGAACTTCGTAACGCCTAACAGTAAATACGTGTTAACTTTCAGATTGACCATGTTCTGAAGTCCAATAGCATTTCGACTTCGTTGTGAAAAATTAGTTATTCTGGGTTGCGGCATAGTAAATAACAACACTGAAACGATAAGACATATTAATAACATTACCACAAAACAAATAAATCTGAGTAGATTGATTCACAATTTTTCTAATCCAACCTAAAACCAAACAAAACCTAACTGTAATATGGCTTTTATAGGAAAGATATATAGCAGCTGATTATTATAACAAACGTAATATGTATAAACACCGTAATATTTTTTTTTTACCGGCATAATTATAAACACGTGAATTTTAATCAGACAGAAAATAAAAAATATAAATACATAATCCCGAAAGCCCGTAAACTATTAACGTGGTGAATAAATCTGTTCATTTTGTTCAGTACATATTTACTTCATAGTTTTACATTATTGAATAATTCAGATGGCATTGGATAGTAAAGCATATTGCTAATGGAAGGTAAGAAAACAGCTGTAGCTTAAGAAATCAAATGTTTTTATTGTGAACATTTGTAAACAAAATTAATCCCCATAAGATTAACATTAGAAATTTAAAACGCTATAAAATGGAAACTAACTGAATATGCCTAAAGCATGACCGGAGCAGAGAAGAATCCGAAAAATCAAAGATCATTAAAATCGGTCCAGCCGTTCTAGAGTTATAATGCGTGTAACTAACACGACTTTGTTTTATATATTTAGATGAAATTTGTGGAAGTGTTGATAAGGGACGTTCAACAAAGTCCAACAAAGTCAAATAATTTTCTAAGGTTAAAAAATTGCTTGCGGTGGGGATTGCAAACATACATGATAACTTTAAATACTTATCGTATATTTTGCTCTTGGTCAAAACCACTTATTCCTTTATTTGTTATTTTTTAATTTTTGGAAAACAATTAATTGGATCAGGGACATTTGAAAGATTCACGAGAACCTGTAGTGCTTTTTGTCGAGGACCTGAAATTTTCTAAATACTGGTGTGAAAAACCTGGAAAAATCAGGGAATTTTGATTTTGGTAGACACAATTATTAATAGCTCATTTACAAATTACGACTGGATCTGGTATCGATCTGAAGACCTTAGATAAGTGAAAAGTATTATTTAGATTTTTACTTCCCATCACGATTTTATGTGAATCTAAATAACATAAATCCACCATCACCAATAATGAATTTCAAACAAAGAAGCAGACACGTAGATGCTGTTTAGCTACCCAACCGATTAAAAAAGTTTAATTGCATTAATTTCTATTAGATTTTCGGAAATACCTTTTGATTGTAAATAAATCCAGCTCGAAGGACCAAATTTAGTGGCCGTACAGATTTTATTAACGGTTTATTTTCGTAACAATTATGACAGTCAAAATATAAAAAAACACCGTCAACGTTAACGCAGTTGGGGAAGTTTTATAAAGTTTTGAACACATTACGGTTGGCAACACTGGTCATCAGCTGATCGCAGCAGGCGCATGCGCAGGTGCACTGTCTGTGGCGGCTCTGTTGCATTATGCAGGCCGTATCAACCGCTACTGCTTACTTAGCGGGACTGACGACCCGTCCGCGCCATTGTAATGATATGCGGGATGTTTATCAAACATTTCTCGTGGTCGTGTTGTTATCAATACTTTAGTCAACGTTACTGCAATATTCCGTTCCACGGGGGTTTCGTATCCGTCATATTCTCTGTACCATTCCTGTTGGTTTTAAGTTTATTACTATAAATTGCATCCTAAATCGCTCTACTGAGTCCTAAAATATATTCAATTTGAAGAACTAAAGTTTGTGATGATTAGATATTTTTTCATCGTGAAATTAATTTTGTTGGTAACAGTGAGTTATGCTATTTTAATTATTATGTAAATAAACTAGTGTACATTTTAATTTCACAGCTGTTTGTTTTTCCTTTCTATTAATCATTAAACTATAAAGACAGCTGATTATTACCAGTAGGTAATTCATTGAAAACTGACAGCAAAATGCAACTAATATCGCGTAAAAAGTGGGGTTTTAAATGCTCGTTATATACTTTTAAATGTAGAGAATGCATGAAATAAGTTTCATTGTTTTTTAGGAGAGGACGGCGTAAAATGCCTCCTGGAGCGTCACTGACAGACAAACAAACAGACACAAATTGAGATAATACTTGTTACGGTTTCTCTAACAAACGATCAACTCTGATCGATGTACGGATAAAACTCTAATTTCATTTATATAGATTGGGGACATGTTCCTTCACTAGTAGTTGGCCTAAAATAATTTCTCGACGTTTCGGAATCTGAGATCTAACTCCGCCATCAGGTGAACTGGACCGTAGAACATGACAAGTTTAGTCATAACATAAACTAAGCCTTTATAAAACTGAAAACAAAAATGTATGAGTCGTGTGTGTTGCTTGGAGTTCGTTTTGACTTCTAAAACATTTTTTTGTTTCCATCTTAACACCAGCTTAGTTGGGATTATGTACTAATCTTGTGATGGGTTTAAATAAAGCGTTATCAGATTCAAGTCCCCGATGTGTCGCTAAATTTGTTTTACAGATTAAAAATGTCCGCAATTATAACATAAACGTGTAATTGTTTTATCTAAAATATTATCAGTCATGTCTTAATCACATGTAATGAGGGGTTTTTATCAGTGTTTGTTTTTGTACATCCACTGCCATCTATTGTTATCATTTTTGTTATCACCGTGCGAGATGACGTTGTCGCCCACATCCTTGTTATCAGCTGTTATCAGTTATCACCCCGTCCGGCCTTGGCAACCAGCCGCTTCCGCTGTGTCGGAAATCAGTCAACTGTTTTGGCACCCCACGTAAAGTCTACCATTAGAAGACTTTCCATCACTAATGTAATTTTCAACTAGAGTTGCCGGAGACACTAAACACTTTACGGGACTTCCTGTAAATAACAGGATTGTAAAGTGTTGCAGCACTTACAACAGCACTTCTGGGACGGTGGCGACGTCCTGTAATCCAGCTACTTGGAGGTCACGAATTGTGGATAGTTGTGAGTGATGGTCGGTGGATTTGGTGTTCTCATGTGTGGATTAACGCCCGCACTATTGAATACTACGTTAATCCGCAAAGACTATCCTCATAATTAGACCAATTCGTAATTCAGAGGTCGTGGTTCGGATTCCACGTTAAACTGTAGGTCCATTAGTTGTCATCGGCTGTTGGGCTATTAATTAACAGTCCTGTCTAAGGAACATGTCAGCCTTAGTCAGTAACAAGACTACAAGATCGCGCCACAATCACCATACACTCAACCCTCATTCATACTTGGCTTAAAATACCTACATTGTAGTATGGTTGCTATTTCAATGATCTAATCTAACTTCATCCATTTATTTTTAATCATCGTGGTTTATGTGTTTTATCATTGCAGCTAACCTGAATACTCGTTTCCCATGTTAATCATATAGAGAATAGGCAACCTCTTTTATTTTTAGATAGATATTTATGAAACTTGGTATAAATGGTCAAAGTAAAAATTCTATACGCTAGAAACGCCTACTTTCAGTGTTCCTCACAGCAGCAAACCTGCATACTCTTTACCATGTTAATCTTATGGAGAATAGGCAAATAAATCTCATATTTATCGACAGATAATGATAAAACTTGCCATATATTAGTATCAAACTCTTTTATTTTTAGATAGATATTTATGAAACTTGGTATAAATGGTCAAAGTAAAAATTCTTTACGCTAGAAACGCCTACTTTCAGTGTTCCTCACAGCAGCAAACCTGCATACTCTTTCCTATGTTAATCTTATGGAGAATAGGCAAATAAATCTCATATTTATCGACAGATAATGATAAAACTTGCCAATATTAGTATTATCACGTTCTTGATTTGGAAATTCGCTGAGTATGCAGGTCTGTTGTGATGTGGGGCATTCATGTATATAAATGCAGCTGTTTTAGTGTGACATTATATTTGGCACACAACGTTTATCACGAATATTACCTCTGGGAATTTGCTGGAATACATTAAACGCGTGCCCTATCCTTCAATCATCCGATAGACACCGTCCTATTCTAGGTGTGTGTTCCGGTGGCCTCCAGGAATAGCCTGGAAGCTGGAGTATCTCAGCTGGAGTAACAGCTGACAATCTGATCTGAGACTGCGGCCTAATGACCAATTTATTTGTCGTATCGAATTTCTCCTAAGTCCCTGTGGACCTCCCCTGAGGTCACTAATAGCGGTCTCCGGACGATGAGAAAGTTTTTTAGCCTGAAAATTACAAATTAGTTAATTATCGATGCAGAAGGCAACTTTCTGAGTTTTGTTCTATATATTTTAATGTTACTGTTGTGTGTGTGTGTGTGTGTGTGTTTGAAGGTTATCCGTCTATAATTTAAATGTTATTGTTTTGTGTGTGTGTGTGTTTCAATATTTAGATAAATAAGTTATGTTAATTTCTTTCTTCTTCATAAAACAAACCAATTTGGAAAAAGCTCCTCAGTAGTTGGGAAGGAAAATAATCAATCTCCTTCTCACTACAATTAAAAGTGAGGAAATCAAGACAGATTTTCCAAAGAAAGTTATAGGATTTTTCTTTTTCTTTTTTATATTTTATTTTAACATAATTTTGCCCACATTCAATTAATGACTTAATTAGTTAATTTTGGTATATTTTAATATGTATTCTTAAAATCTAATGACATGTCATAGGTATATGAATTACCACCAGATACTATATGTCATATACCTACTTACCTGTGTTACTTTTTTAAATTTAAATTAATCTGAAGTATAAAAAAACGCGCTCTAGTGGTTCTCAGTTTATTTATTTAGACTTTGCTATTCGTAAATGGAGAAAATTTAATTAATTTTGAGTGAGTATTTTTAACAAAAAATGATTTTTTTAGACTACCATTTGGGAAAAATGGGGGTGCCACGGGTAACGAATCCCCTTTAAATAGTTAATCAGGACTTGTGCGAAAATTGGGAGAATTGAGCGAAATAAAAGATTTCAATTGCACTTTAAAAATACAACTCAAACCTATAGACAGGACTTCAACCCGGAGACAATAGAGGAGAGAGTGCTGAGAGCAAGGGTGGTGTTCCAATATAGACTGCACCACCCCCTGTGATGAATGGGTGCGTTCAACTCTGTATGTCTACTGTCTACTGTCTAGACAACGTCGTTAGCCGAGGAGACAATTAGACCAATCGTAACTATCTCTGTTGCAGACAATGCGATCGTGACTAATGGTTTTATTTTTGTTGTACCAGTTCACTCTATTAAAGGAATTGGATTAAGGAATCAGACACAAATCCGAAATATTGGTGTTTGCATTTTTTATGCTAAAACTGAGAATATGAATCTCTTTGTTTCGCACTAAAAACTGAATGTGATGCTCTATACGATCCATTAAAATGTAAATTAAAAATTATAGCTTAATTATTTATTTTTAAAAACAAAACTATTCTAAAATACAAAAGTTAACAATTCAAATCATTGATTCGTGAGAAACAAACATATTAAAAAGACAACAAAACTAACTTATCTTTTTGAAATATAATTCTTATTTAGAGAATATATATGTAAAAAATAATTAATATATTTCTATAATTTAAAATGTGATATAAAAAGATAAATAGAAAACACTAAACATTAAAGGTTTAGGTAAATTGTTCCTTTAATTTTTTGAAAACATATTTTGATTCACATTGTAGAAAAAAAACATAGTTTTTTTAAAAAAACAAAATATATAAGTTTTAACATTAAATTGAAAACTTAAGGAGACAATTTTTATATTTTCGACCAGATCGCTGATATCTTAAAAAATCAATAAAATTTAACCAAAAAGTAGTAAACACTGGTAATCAAATTCATTTGTTAATTGAACTTTTCCATAAATTTGGTAAAGATAGTCACATTACCGATTATAAAAACAGCAATGCTATATTGGTATTTAATTTATAATATTTTTTTAAAATTAAAAAACATTGTTTCCCCTGTTGTAAATTTCAGAAATGGAATATTTTTTAAAAACTAAATTATTAAAAACATTTAGATTCTTTAAAAGAACATATTATTATTTAATTGAATTAAAAACAATATACCAATGGTATTATCTTGAATTATTAAAAAAAAATTTATAGATCATGAAACGTTTTTTCTTAATAAATAGCAGTTTATTGTAAAGAATATTTTTATTTATTAGTAAAAAATTATTAATAAATAATTGAGCTACTGTTACTATTTAGAAAAGTTTATTATAGTATAAATACATTATTTTAATTAAATGGTCTCAAAAAAAGATGGATCAGAAAAAAACGTGCTATAATAATGATTTATTCAAATTATTAATATTTTAAAGAATGTTTATTTTTTATTCCAAAACGACCGCCTTATACGAACCAAGGTTAATTAATACTTCGTTCCGTTGCGAGCAGTTGAGTAATAATATAAATTAAATTTAATAACGCGCAATTGATTTGTGTTTAATCGACGTTTTCCATCGCTGAATTAATAATGAACCCGAGCTGTTGATTTGATCCAGCCGATGTAATTTAGAGATCATGAAAAACACGAGTAGCTGTGTGATTAGTTGCTCTATTATACGTGTTCAGCCTCTATTCGGTCGGTGTTTGACACTGTTTTCTGATGTAACCGATGTCTTGTCAAGATCAGATTAATGTGAGTCTATTTGAAATCACAACATGTCAATATTTGTAATCATTAAAAAAATTCACATGGACTGATATTTTCTTTTGTTGTGAACTGGAAATGTTTAGAATATGTCATCGAATGTTAAACCTGGTAAAAATTATAATAAATATAACTAAATTTTCTTCAAACTAGAAAAATTACAAATTCTTTTTTCTTTTAAAATTTGTAGGAAAAAGAAATAATAAATCTAAATTAAAATTAAAAATCCGGACAGTGTTTTCATTTCTTGTTGATATATTAAATTCTTTTGGGTTAATTTGTACTACGATACATTTCAAATATGGTAAGTGCGATCCGTTTAATGTAAAACCAATTATAAATATGATTTTTAATATTTAGCAACATTTGGAATATTTCATCTACACGCCAGCTGTCTTCTAAACCCAAATCACGCTTTTCAAAGTAGGTGTCCAAGATTAGTGACATTGGCGGCGCCAACATGCTATCCTCTGTTGTAATGTGAGGAACAGTTTCAGGTTAGAATTCTAAAGAGTAGAGGAGGTTTTTTGTGGGTTACCCCGTAAAAATCCTTATAAAAGCCTCTAGTAGGCTTAGTATGGAGCGTGTAGTACCTCCGCCATGTTGGATTTTTAGTTACGTAAGAGCTGTGGTATGAACTTCTATTATATCTCTTCAAAAATAAGTTGTCAATGATGTCGAATCTGATTAGTTTAAAATTTAGATACGTGTTTGACTATGATTTATCAGCGATCTATGTCATGAAAATATATAAACAATTTTTTACTACAACTACAACCAAACTAGACTAACCTAAACCTCCTAAACCCACCACCTAACTCTAAACCAAACTATTAACTAAACCTAACCCTAACCTAAACTATGTTTTATACAATTTGTTTACTGCTGATTTTAAAGTCATCTTAAATGAAACCAAGTACAAGATTTTGTTCTTATGGGCGTGAGTAAAAGAAGACGAAGAAAACGAAAGCACTGCAGACGTTTTAAGTCCCTGCCGTTATGAAAAATGACAAATTTACACCATAATGTCTTAAAAGTACAGAACAGTATTGAAAATCTATTATAGGTTTTACGAATATATTGTCTTGGACCAGTAATCCCATTGATGAATTGACTGGGACGGTGGCGACGTTCTGTAATCCAGCTACTTGGAGGTCACGAATTGTGGATAGTTGTGAGCGATGGTTGGTAGGTATAGTGTTATATTGTGTGGATTAAAGTGCTCACTATTGAATACTATGTTAATCCTCAAAGACCATCTTCATTATTAGACCAGTTCGTAATTCAGAGGCAGTGGTTCGTACTCTACGTTTAACTGTAGATCCCCTAGCTGTCTAAGGAACATGTCAGCCTTAGTCAGTAACAAGACTACAAGATTGTGCTATAATAAAAAAACCTACCTGGGTAGGTTGCCATTTCAGTTAAAACAAAATTAAAGTATAAAGTAAGTATGACTAATTAATTTTTGTGTTCACACGTTCAGTTTAATCTCGGTAATGTGTTCGTTGTATTGGCGTATTTTTACCATCCTTTGAATCACGGGAGATAAACTTCGCGCGCAAACTACTACGTAAAACTAGACGTACATTCAAAATTTTGTAGAATCGAGGGCCGCTGTGATGATTCAGCAGGAGTTTCTGACGTTATCTTCCCTACAAACGTCTTTATGAATTCCCTTCCAGTTATGTCCGAGCTCTTTGACAAAGTAAAATTGATGGTGTACCAAAGGTGCTATGTACAGCGTGATTAGTTCTGTGAATGGCCGCGTAGAGTGCGGTACCTGTACTGTAGGTGGTCCAGATATGGAGGTGCCCCCGAGCCGGGCGCCACCTGGCTTCGCCATCTTTGGTCAGTGTTCAATCGAAATTAAGGAATTGCGACCAATCTCGATCGTTTCTGTTCAAGGCTTTGTTTTTTATCGAATCTCTCGGATTAGCATCGTATTTGAATATGAAGATTGTGTTTTGAGGATGCATTTGGATGGCGTCCAAGGACTGCCGGGTAGTTGGGAATTCTGGGTAAAATTTTATTTCTTGTGTCAAGGTATCTTTATTGAGTTTACGGTGAATATTTATTTTATTATTTTAATTAAGTACTTTAGGCGTTTAAATGAAACTACCAATTAGATTAAATGTACTATTAACTGGCTCCGTCATTGAAAATTAGGACAAAACCAGTTAAAAGAAACAATAGCCGATAAAAGATAATTTTCCTAATATCTGTTACCATGAGTATCAATTACTCAAAGTGATAACAACATAGTTTCCTCATAAAATTTCCTCTGAATTAACTTTATTGATTTGAAAACGTCTGGGTATTTTACTATTGGAAGTTCTCTGTTCTCTTAGAAAGTGAATCACGTCCTACTTACACAACCCTGAATGAAATAATACGTAAACTATTCTTGCACACATGTGTAATGCCAACACATATGTGTAATAAAAAGCGAGCTGTAAAAATCAAAACGGTCAGCAACATTAATGAAGGTGTTTTAGGGCGTTTTTTACGTAAGAAACGTGAGTAAAACATCTTGAAATCAAAGAAAAAATATAGAATACAGTAAAATTATTTAATTGAATGAAACCCCCTTTAATTTCAGAAGACTGATCTGGTTTGGTTCGAGTTTGTCCAAGTTCTTCTCAACAGGTCTTGAATAATTTTTTTTCGAACACGTGTAAAACTGAAGAATGTCGATGGGCCAGTTCTCTTCGACAGGCTGTCGCATATTTCATCGTTTTTATATCAGGCGAAATGATAATGAGACGGCTTGTCTGAATAATTTTGATATTTGGATGGAAATGCACTGCACTATTTCCACAATGGACTGAGTGTTGAAATAAATAACTTTTTTGTTAGATTCTTTCATAGAATTACTAGTATGAATTTAGTTTTTCTAAGTAAAAACAGTGAAATGATACATACCCGTAAAGACTATAATGGGAAGGGACGATTATTTGGCTGCGAAATCTAATAGGCCGGTTTTATGAACGTAAATATTGAGTATGCTTACTAACATATTTTGTTTTTTCTAAACTAGGCTTCTCATTAAAGTCTGCATAGAATAATCTGGAAATATCAGCCCATTCTTTTTTCTTCTTGTTCTCCACATGGCCAGGGTACTACATTGTGAGACTTCACACAATCAATCAACAATTCAACATCCAAGTATCTACCCGCAGGACTATCCGATTTCATAGTGGGACTGGCTTCTGTCAGTTTGTTCCGTACACTTCAGAGGTGGAAAGGAAACAACATAAGTTTCTTTGGTTGTAAACAGTCAAAAACAACCCCCATCCCTACATCCAAAGAATCCTAGAGGGGCTGCACCTGTCTCTGTCGCCGAACGCCGTGCATAAACGGCTCCTTTTGACTCAATGCATTTAGAGGACTCGGGACATTTTTACTGCCGCGTTTCCCAACTCTGTCTCCGGACTTTAGGAAACGTGTCGTTTCACCGGTGGTAGTAACAGTGCATAACTCCAATTTAACCAGAGTGGGGAGTGAGACATCGAGGTTGCTTATAAAGGATCGTGGTGTGCCTCAGGGTAGCTGTCTGGGACCTATATTATTTAACCTGTACACATCTGATTTTCCAAGATGTGTGCAACATTGCTCGGTCCACATGTACGCTGACGATTGTCAGCTGCAGTTAGCTTACTGCCCAAAGACGGTGGACTTTGCAGTCGGCTGCATTAATGAAGACCTGCAGAGTATATATAGTTGGTCTGCGAAAAATGGTCTTAAACTAAATGTTAAGAAATGCACTGCAGTCCACATAGCCCCCCAACAACTTGTACAGTCCCTAAACGAGAGAGCCTTGGCCATTATATGAAATGGTGAGGTACTCATGACAAGTGACAAGGTCAAAACTCTTGGTGTCACATTGGAACGTGATCTCTCCTTTTCTGACCATATTAGTCAGACTTTTAAAAGTGCAGTTGGTAGATTAAGGGGTCTGTACCGATTTAGAAAGTTGTTGCCAGATGCAGCAAAAATTCAGCTTGTGCAGTCACTGATTCTAACAGTATTCCAATACTGCTATCCTATATTTGGCAATAGTATCTCGAAGGGGAATATAGGGAGGATATAGGAGGTTCAGAACAGCGCCATCAGGTTTGTGTTCTGTCTTAGCCGCAGTGACCGTGTGTCACCTTTCAGGGAGGCCCTGCACCTACCCCCCATGGATGTCATATGCGGAGTGCTGACATTGTATTTGGTCCCAAAGCTCTCATTGTTGGAGAGCCTCAGTACCTCTGTGAGAAACTCTCCCTTCGGCGTGATGTCGCTTTGCGTGGCACCCGGCATGACAGTCTACTCCATTTCCCGAGTATAAGTCGCGAGGTTGGTAGGAAGGGTTTTGACTACTTCGGTTCGGCGTTGTATAATAGACTCCCGGTGAGACTCAAAGACCTTTGTGTTTCGACTTTTAAAATTAGTAAAATATATGTGTGTCTGTTAACACGATAACTCTCGTAAAAATGGTCCGATCGAGACCAAATTTGGTAGAGATGTGTATTCCTACAAATGCTCGGACGAGTTCGTAAACCAGACACATCGGTCAATGGGAACGGGTAGTTTGGGGGGGTTTTGTACCCCAAAATGGGGTTTTTTGCGTTTTCCACATGTAATTTTTAAATATTTATAATTTTATATTTCACCATTGGAATCAGCTTGAAAAACTGCACAATTTTGTTCCTTAAAGTTTTTCTCTATCTCCAACGGTTACCGAGATATAAAAAATCTAAACACAGTACATTTTATTTTGAGGCTCCAATGTTAATCTTATGGAGGATAAGGAAAAATTAATATTTCACTTATTCACCAATATTTTTGGATAAAACTTGATATTTAGCTTCATGTGGTTGAGGTTCATCCATTTATGCTTAAAAATCTTAGTTTATGTGTTTATCATGGCAGCAAACCTGAAAGTTGGGATGAATGTTAAGATAAAAATTATTTATGGTAGAAATGACTACTTTCAGTGTTTCTCACAGCAGCTAACCTGCACACTCTTTCCCATGTTAATCTTATGGAGAATATAGGCAAGTAATTCTCATGTTTATGGACAGAGTTTTATAAAACTTGTCATATATTATTATTATTATTTATAATTGATTTGGAAATTCGCTGAGTACGCAGGTCTGCTGCGACGGGGGTATTATTTTTAGAAACGTTTGGTGACACGACCTTGATCCTGCTTGTTGCTGTTGCCCGTGCGTTAAACCAGCCTTAGGTACATTTAAACTCAACCATCTCGTTCATATTTGTGTCCTATTTTCAAATATTTCGGTTTCACCGTGCACTACAGTACTGTGTATTTCAAACCGTATCAAATGTAAACGCGGACGGGCGTCTGGAGACAGTTTCTGGAGAGGATCCAACGATGGAAGGCCGCGTCCTTGGGCTCGCTGTATAAGGACCTCCCTCATTACCGGCTAGTCGCTGGTCGTGCCGTGGTCATGAGTGTATTTCATCCCGCGTCTCGGAGTGGTCGTGCTGTCGCTGTATATGAATGGCGGACAGAGTATAGTGTACTGTAGTTGCAATATAATTGCTCACTATGCTTGTCACGTGTTTCTTAGGTAGTATACTGTTGAACAAATAAATGTGACTGTCGTCAATATTTTATTTTTACGTTAACACCTGATCTAAATGTGCTTCGCCACGTTATTGCCTGTGAAGATCATTATAATAGAGCCAAACGTAATTATTTGTAATCAAAATAATCAAACGGAATTTTTATAATTGTACAGCGCATATTTATTTCATATCTTTACATCAATGAATGATTCAGATGGCATTGGATAGTAAAGCATATTGCTATTGGAAAGAAAACCAACAGCTGTAAGCTACATCAAATGTTTTGATTATAGAAAATTTGTAAACAAACTTATTTCCCCATAAGGTTAACATTATAAATTTAAAACACTATAAAATGGAAACTTATGAGGTTTTAAATTTTTGATATGGATATGTCTTAGCTGGGGTGGGGGCTGGTAATTTCTAAGATAAAAAATATGTAAGAAGTTTCCATAGAAACTACCAGAGCTATTGTATTGAATTCTTATTATACAAGAATAAGAATAGCTGTTTATATGAACTTAAAACATTACCTTTAGACGTATCCCTGATCTAACCTATTTCCCACAGGGAAATAGGTAATACAATATAAATAGGTAATACAATAGGAATAAAAACCTTTTTCACTAAAACCTTTACGGACACATATAGAGCAACTTCCTAAAATTTCATGTCAATCGGATGAGTAGTTTGGCAACGCATAAACGACACACATATACATTCATTTATGTATCTATAGAGATTTGAATATCCTACTGTCACTGTTCACAGTTCTGTCACCACAAATATTATATTTGTTCATTACAATAACCAATTTGACAATAAACAAAGGTGGCGTCGTCCTGTAATCCAGCTACTTGGAGGTCACGAATTGTGGATAGTTGTGAGCGATGGTCGGTGGATGTAGTGTTCTCTGGTGTGGATTAACGTCCGCACTATTGAATACTACGTTAATCCGCAAAGACCTATCCACATAATTAGACCAGTTCGTAATTCTGAGGCAGTGGTTGGGATTCCACGTTAAACTGTAGATCCCATAGATATGCTATTGACTGTTAGGCTATTAATTAACAGTCCTGTCTAAGGAACATGTCAGCCTTAGTCAGTAAAAAGACTACAAGATCGCGCCACAATCATCCTACACTCAGTCCTCATTCATACTTGGCTTAAAATACCTACCTTGTGGTATGCTCGCCATTTCAGAAATGTAATCCAATCTAATCTAGGTAACGTTGATGTAAACCGTTGTTGTCTCAACGATAAAAATGGCAATAAAATGATGATAGTTTATTTCTAATTTTTTTATAAATGATTTCAACCCCGATAACCGTTGCCGGCATCACCAGCGTATTACAATTGCAACAGTCCCCTCCCGGCGAGTCAAGCTCCATCCACAGTCCAGACACGTTTCCCCTCTCCCTCTCCACTCCTCATTCATGTCCGTCGCTCTAGTCAATGGTGCATTCATACAACACTGTACGCTGTGCACACGCCGCTGTTCACTGCCTACAATTAGCTGTACCTTTTCCTTTGTATGCAGAGAGTACTCCGTTGACATCAGTTTAAATGTAGAATCTAGAATCTTATTTAAATATCATTATAGTCACGATAGCATTTCATAATCCGGCTCGAGGAGGACCATATTTTGGATTATTTTATATATTGTTCCTAATTTAATATTTTTTTAAATTTTTTTCTCATTTAATTAATGAGTTTAGCTAGATTTATAGACGTAGGAGTTGCCGCGATTCGTTGTACCATTGAAGGAAGTCGATGGCCTTTTGGTGGTAACTTATTTTGTCCTGACGAGGGAGGATGTCTTTTAAAGATCGCTTTAGTGTGATTCACTCCTTACTGTAATGCCATTTTGGAGTAACATATGGTAAAAGGACACTTTCAATGATATTGAGCCTTTATTCTAATTTTTAAAGTACCAAGGTTAGTGGAAACTTTCAAGTCTTAATGATAAAAAGATTTACTCTTTTACTCAAATTGTCTAGTAAAAAGATTCGTGATGCTCTTGATGATCCCGAATAAGACTTAGAGCTTAAGGGGACCTTCCAGTCCCTATCCCGCCCATGTTAAAAAGCTAAAGTTCAGGTACACTTAAGGTAAAAACTATTAGGTATACAGATTTGAAACTTTGTACCATGTCCACCTATTTAACAATCTTTACTAACTTTCAGATTAAAATTGTGTTCATAAAAATATATAAAAAACTTCATTATTTTTAAAACTTGCAAATATTATTTGTAACCATAGAAACTTAGTTAACATTGTGGTATATACAGTAATACACAACAGAAAAAAATCACACAAATACTTCTAGAGGTTAAGTAAAAAAGTGTACCTTAGTGTCAGAAAAGTTGATTTTTCAGGAGGCCTAAAACACTGCTGTTGTGTCCTGTTAGTGCCGCTAGAATAGGCCATAACCGTACTTAAGGTTTTTCAACATTAAATATTTTTTCTAAGGAAATATAAATGCATTAAATATACATGTGTTGTATATCAAAATGTTCAGAAATAATTGTAGAATCCAATAAAATAAAAAACAGAAAAAATAAAAAAAAATTAATTTTTTGACTGGAAGGTTCCCTTAAGCTCTATTGGTTGTTCAGTTTCAAGCATAATTACGGAACAAAGGTAATAATGGAAAATGTGAAAAAGATTACAGTTTAGGGTCTATAAAAATAAAATTAATCATTTGACCAAGCGGGGAAGCAGAATTTTTCCACACACTCGGAAGGTCTGTAGATTTATCCCAGATTGGCTATTCTGAGATAATTTAGCATGGTTACTCTACTATTCACTCTTGTTTTAGCGAATTTACCATAGAGAATAAGCTATTTTCGTAGATCTCGTGGCAATACCTAAGTTTGGGACCATGTTACTTTGGTTTATGCGTTTTCACATGTAATTTTAAAAATAACAAATTTTATCTGTTACCATTAGAATCAGCTAAACCAACTACACAATTTATTTCTTTAAAGTTTTACTCCACTTCCAACTGTTACCGAGATATAAAAAATCTAAACACAGTACATTGTATTTTTGGGGCTCAAATGCTAATCTTATTAAGGATAAGGAAAAATTACAATTTCACTTATTAATTTCCATTTATGCTTAAAAATCATAGTTTATGTGTTTATAGTGGCAGCTAACCTGCATACTCTTTTCCATGTCAATCATAAAGAGAGTAGGCAAACTCCTTTATTTATGGACAGATGTTGATAAAACTTGGTATATATGATGAAATTAAAAATTCTTAATGGAAGAAATGCCAAGTTTCAGTGTTCCTGACTGCAGCAAATCTGCATACTATTTATTGATAAAACAGCATTATTATTGTTATATTATTGATTTGGAAATTCGCTGAGTACGCAGGTCTGCTGCGACGGGGGGTGTACTGTTCGAAAATTGCTAGTTTCAATATAAAATGTATTTTGTTTATAGAAATAAAAATTATAATTTTTATTATTTATTTTTTTAAATCATAGTTTTGGGATGTTTTGTGGAGAGTAGGCCTAGCGTGAGTCTAATTCCCAAAAGATTACCAGTTTACTGGCTGATGAAGATTGTCGGGTCGTCCTCGCCTTCATTACACCAGGAGGCCTTGTACTGTTTAGTTACACGATTAAGTAATCTGTGTCGAGTAACGACCGTTCAACGCTCTGCGATAATTGGATTAGTCGATCCGGTTATGTGTGAAACGGGATTGAACGCTTTCCTTGATCGTTGGATCATTGACAATAATCCTCGTTATCTTGAACCTATGCTTGGTATCTGAACAATCTACTCAATTGACAATCAACAATCAGTTGACGTATGAAGAGTCTTCTCTACCCTACCCATACGTTAGTATAAGGTGAAAGTAATAGTAGACTGGGATAGTGGCGTCATCCTATAATCCAGCTACTTGGAGGTCACGAATTGTGGATAGTTGTGAGCGATGGTCGGTGGGTGTAGTGTTCTCTTTTATGGATTAACATCCGCACTATTGAATACTGCGTTAATCCGCAAAGACCATCCTCATAATTAGACCAATTCGTAATTCAGAGGCCGTGGTTCGGTCTCCACGTTAAACTATACGTTCCTTAGTTGCCATCGGCTGTTGGGCTATAAATTAACAGTCCTCTTAGGAACATGTCAGCCTTAGTCAGTAACAAGACTACAAGATCGCGCCACATTCATCTTACACTCAACTCTCATTCATACTTGGCTTAAAATACCTACCTTGTAGTATGGTCGCCATTTCAATAATCTAATCTAATGTTTTTGTTGAAATTCGGGTTTTAGTGGATGTGTATGTGTTTGTCTGTGTATGCTTTATACATTTTGAAAAGGCAACCTATCCAGGTAGGTATTTTAAGCAAAGTATGAATGAGAAATGAGTGTAGGATGATTGAGGCGCGATCTTGTAGTCTTGATACTAAGGCTGACATGTTCCTTAGACAGAACTGTTAATTAATAGCCCAACAGTAAATGGCATATCTAAGGAACCTACAGTTTAACGTGGAGTCCGAACCACTGCCTCTGAATTACGAACTGGTCTAATTATGAGAATGTTCTTTGCGGATTAACGTAGCTTTATTCGTATGCATTGTAATGAGTAACACCAAATTTTGAAATTCTTCATAGTGATTTTGCATTAAATTAATATCCTTCTTGAATTATATTTACCAAAGCAGATTTTACGGTGATTACAAAACTGCTGACACGTCATATTAGGTCCATTCTTATAAAGTAATGTGTCAGGTATTCCTTGTGTGATTAGATTAGATTATTAAAATGGCGACCATACCACAAGGTAGGTATTTTAAGCCAAGTATGAATGGGAAACGAGTGTAGGATGATTGTGGCACGATCTTGTAGTTTTGTTACTGGGACTAAGGTTGACATGTTCCTTAGACAGGACTGTTAATTAATAACCCAACAGTCGATGACATATCTAAGGGACATACAGTTGAACGAGGAGTCCGAACCACTGTCTCTGAATTACGAACTGGTCTAATAATGAGGTTTGTCTTTACGGATTAACGTAGTATTCAATAGTGCGGACGTTAATCCACAAAAGAGAACACTACATCCACCGACCATCGCTCACAACTATCTACAATTCATGACCTCCAAGTAGCTGGATTACAGGACGTCGCCACCGTGAATTTTAAAGGCGTAACAACTGTCAAATGTTACGCACACAAGCCTTAGATTGAAGATTCTTCTTTGATCAGAAATCATAATTCACATTTCTTGAGAACAGATTAAAAGTGAAAAATAGTGTTTCCGTTATACAGGAGAGTGTTGTGGTGATTTTTAGTCAGTCCATGGTTGTTAATCCCTCCAGCTTTTGAATTATTAGGGACTGTTGAAGAGCCAGCATAAAATTGGTTTTAACAATTTTTCCTCCTATACTTCTTCAGGTGGGATGTTTCATACGTTTGAAGCAGCATATGGTGTTTGCTTTTCAAACATTACCAGTTGATGTAATGGCAAAGCAAAGTTATTAGCTGTTGTCATGTTGTGCTTGTGTTTCAATGGCTTCTTGTTGGATTTTGCATCTGAGCAATGAGTGTTGCTTCTATTATGTACGTATCTATTACAGTGAGGATTTTCTGGTCCTTAAATGCATGTTGGTAGGAGTCTCTAGGTCCGAGTGCGTCCGAACAGCGAGAATGCTGACAGCTCTTTCCTGGAGCACAAGGACATTCTGGACGTTTGTCTTGGAAGTTCATCTCATTACTACAAGTCAAAATATGATGTGTGACTCAAATATGGCAAAATAAGCAGTTCTCACCATGTATTATGTATATATGTTTAATTGTGACCCCAAGACACTTTACTTCTCCAATATTTTACCTCAATCAAATTGTTGAGTTGTTAGTGTTGACGTAGATATTTTTTAAGTGATTCTCTAAATGCTGGAGGTGTAATTATGTTTAATGTCATAACTATCACACCTTTTGCCGGAGTGCTTCAATAACGAGCAACAATCGTGCCCTCGGTTAACCAAGCCACGGTGGTCGAGCCGCCTATTTGAATACAAAGAAGCGAAAACGGACCAATTTGTAAACTGGCTGTAATAACTTAATCGAGTCTCGTTTGCGATTAAGCGCAAACGGTGTTGATTAAGTAGTTTGTCAATTTGATAAGATTAGACAAACTCGACGGCGCGGCGTGAAGGCGTAGCTAACAGAGCGTATCAGACTCAAGGGATGGGAACTGTGACTCTCTATGATCACATAAATTATATTAGTTCCAAAGTATCTTCAGATATTTATTTAATAAGACAATTAAAAAAATGTTGCCCAATGAATATTCTATTAATAGCATATTATGGATTAATTTACCCTCATTTATCCTATGTTATAATAATTTGCGACATGCATTGAAAAAGAGTTTAAAAGATTATTTGTTTTACCAAAAAAATATAAGAATTATATGTAAATTAAATGTTTGATAATTATGTATAGAAGCTTTCAAAAGTTTCCAACCACTCAACCTCCTATTCATTTACATTTTGGAAACGATAATGTATTGTATTTCCGAAAGTTAATAAATTAATGGGATTGATGTTCTTCAATTTAACTCAAAAACAAGTGATTAATTGTAAAACAACACAGACTTAATATTAAGCCAAGTATGAATGAGAAACGAGTGTAGGATGATTGTGGCACGATCTTGTAGTCTTCTTACTGACTAAGGCTGTCATGTTCCTTAGACAGGACTGTTAATTAGTGTTAATGAGTCCGAACCACTGAATCTGAAGCCTCTGAATCACGAACTGGTCTAATTATGAGGATGGTTTTTACGGATTAACGTAGTATTCAATAGTGCGGACGTTAATCCACACAAGAGAACACTACACCCACCGACCATCGCTCAGAACTATCCAAAATTCTTGATCTCCATTGAGCTGGATTACAGGATGTAATGGTATACTGGATTGTAGTATTAATTTATAATTGACTCAAGTGGTATTTTCATAACAATTTTATGAGAAACAGTTTCAACATGAGTCTGATATCCTACCTAACGTCAATCCGTTCTCATAAATATCTTGGATATTTGTCTACCTTGGCCGAAGACTTCCCACCAGTATCGTTCCCGAACCACAGCGTGAGATTCTCTCTCGACCATGACGTCTTCGTCTACAGTACCCGTGCGCTCGCATAACATATTTTTTTAACACCATCTCTCATTTCTTGTTGCGTAATATATAGTTTCTCTTTATTGTTTCATGGAATGCAATGTTTCAACACTTACAAACCTATGTAACCCTGAACTATAAATTTGGTCTCAACGGATTTTTTGAAATGCTTAATTCTTCAAGGTGAAGCATTCCCTGGGGAAAAAGCAATCCCCGGTACAGGGTAGATTTTGATATAGAGGGTTAGTAGATACTACATCCAATTTTTTATGAATCGATGCTGTATGGGGTACAGTTTACACATATTTTTTTAATTTTTACCATCATAAACTGGACTATCCCTTTGTGAGAGAGACAAAAGATGTTCACTTGTAAGACAGTACTATAATTGTAGAACTGTCACTCAGATTGTGACAACATTTCTAATGTATTCCAGTATTGGTGTCTCTCTGGGGACTGGGACCGTGGTATGTCCTGTAATCTAACTAGATGGAGGTCACGAATTGTGGATTGTTGTGAGTAATGGTGGGTGTAGTGTTCTCCTGTGTGGATTAACGTTCGCACTATTTAATACTACGTCAATTCGCAAAGACCATCCACATTATTAGACCAGATCGTAATTTAGTGGCCGTGGTTCGGATTCCACGTTAAACTGTAGGTCCCTTAGATATGCCATTGACTGTTGGACTATTAATTTAACAGTACTGTGTAAGGAACATGTCAGCCTTAGTCAGTAACAAGACTACAAAATCGCGCCACAATCATCCTACACTGGTAGGTCGTCATCTCAAATGGTGATCTAAAGATAGTGTTGACGTCATTTTAATGATACATCAACTCCTAGGTGATACATTGCAAATTAATTTTCTGAAAGTATGTCAATGTAATGCGTGTAGACTGCTTGACCTGACCACAACACCATCGGCAAATAGAAATCCGAGTTATGAATCAGCGTGGAATGCCGGGAGCTGTACGCGTGGGAAAACCCAGTGGGCAGCACAACAGCACAGCAGGCAGCGGCACAGAGCACTGTGCTGTGCTGACTGCGCCGTGGACCGTGAGACGTGAGACGATCGTTGTGTCAGCAGAACCTCGCTGCGAAGTACTCCCAAGTTTTCGTCGATGACAACGAGTTAGAGTTGCTGTTGATAAGCAGTTCCCATTGTTTCATTTACTCTAATAAATATAGAAATCTTGGAGCTGATAAATCACTGATCTGAGTGGATTAAGAGTCTGCATCAGTGGTAGCCATCTTTGATTTTAGTCCTGTAAGAGCAATGTTAAATTCTAGCGCCTATATCTCCTTGACCTATTGTCATAAATTAACGGGAGAGGTGTCAAATTAAAGGTATTACAGTTCTCCAGGGCACCACCTTACAGAACTTCTTATTTTCGCTCTCAATAAAAAAATAATAGTGATTTATTTTGTAAGATATTCCTGGATTTTTGTTTTTATATCAAGTTAAATTTTTGAACATATTGAACATATTGAAAAGGTCATGCCCTTGAGCCACATCTCATCAATGTACTTCCAAAGTTTTACATTGATACTTTGATAATTAACGCCACTACACACGCCAAAATGAAGGTATCTTCCGCCAGAATTTAACATTGCCCTTACGGGACTAAAATTCAAGATGCCTACCACTGATGCACACTCTTAAATTATTGCCTAAATTCTTTCTTTATCTGGAAATATATTTTGTGGAACTATATGATTAAGTTACGATTTCATTTATTTATTTATTTCAATTACATAGTTTACATAATGGCCTCGATAAGTGAAACAAATACTTTACATGGAGGACCATGTTAACTTAAAAACTATCAATAAATTGAAATAAACAATTGTACTATAATAATTACAAAATTTGACTTATCAAAAATATTAATATGTGGCATGAGGTGGGCTTAAAGGTTGTAACTACAGAAAAAGGTGGCAAAATATTCCTGTACATATACTGTATTAAGGAAAAGAAAAACGTATTGAAAATGGTTATTAATTTGCCACAGTGGCAGCCCTGCAGCTGCCACCTACATCTAATTTCACTCTCTCTCACCACCTCTAATCACAAAGTAGTTGACATGACTTGACAATTTTACTAAATTTACTCAATTTCACTCTTTCTCACACAGGCACCATCAGCTGCCACTTTAACCACAAAGTAGTACACACAATTTTACATCAAATTTCACTCTTTCTCACACACACCCAATCACTGTTGAAACTCAACTTTAACCACAAAGTAGTTGACATGACATGACAATTTTACTAAATTTACTCAAATTTCACTCTTTCTCACATGCATATTCACCAAGAACACATACAACACAACCTGATGACTTATGATACATTAAATAAATAAATTATTAGCATAAATTTTAGTTTATTTTTACAACTGGCCAACTTAATTATTTGTAGTCATTAAGTTACTTAGGTAATTCTAAAAAATACCCTTATTTTTCTTTTAGTCCTTGGTAGAAACGGGCTAACTAGTGAAAATAGTGACATCAACCAGAGTTGCAAGTGTGACGTGATTGAAATCTATCAGTGACGCCGGGTTCCGGTGACAGGAAGACTTGTGTTTGGAACGGTTCCGAAGAGTGACAGCGGCAACGGTTACTCGGTGATGTGCAGTGATGCTGGAGCTG
This sequence comes from Nephotettix cincticeps, assembly GCA_023375725.1. NCBI lineage: Eukaryota > Metazoa > Arthropoda > Insecta > Hemiptera > Cicadellidae > Nephotettix > Nephotettix cincticeps. Next base: position 6,302,139 of record CM041785.1, read on the forward strand.
GTCAGTGGCAGAAGGATGCGTCGGTGCGCGTCTTCGGCGCAGGATCGGGAACGGTCCAAGAGGCCGCACAGCTACCACGGGAAACTGGTCGCTTCTAGGCTGTTGTGCTCGCTGAGGTGCGCCCAGAACCAAGGGACCACGGGGGCGTTCCCCAAGAGCAACACGTGGCGGTTCCAGCCCCACAAGAGGTAAAAGTTCGACCAGGTCACCACAAACCACCATCAAACAAGCATGTTTAGTGTTAAAACATACATTTCAGGATTCGGTAATGAAGACCATTTTGACGAAAACAAAAAGAGAAATAACTAAAGGGAATGGTCTCAGTTCATCTAAACAGCTGTTCTTATTATTTTATATTAAAAATTCAATACAAAAGCTCTGGTAGTTTCTATGGAAACCTGTTACATGTTTTCCATCTTATAAATCACCAACACCCCCCAGAGCTAAGACATATCCATGTTAAAATGCTCTTTATTTACTTTTCAAGGGCGGTGGACAATTCCAAGCATTGAAAAACCTTCTCTGGAATGTAGAGAATGCATGGAATAAGTTTCATTGTTACATTGTTATATTTTTTTACAGAAAATAAAAAAAATGTAAATAGATAATCGCCAAAAACCGTAAACTATTAACGTGGCGAATAATGTTGTTAATTTTGTACAGCACATATTTACTTAATAGTTTTAAATTAATGACGGATTCAGATGGCGTTGGATAGTAAAGCATATTGCTAATAGAAAGTAATCCAACAGCTGTAGCTTGAGAAATCAAATGTTTTGATTGTAGAGAATTTGTAAACAAAGTTACTCCCAATAAGGTTAATATTAGAAATTTAAAACGCCATAAAATGGAAACTTATGGAGTTTTCGAAAATATTTTTCGCTTAAACCTTCCCACACACATATAGAGCAATTTCCTAAACTTTCATGGCAGTTGGATGAGTAGTTTGGCAACGCATAAAGAACATACATACATACATTCATTTTTATATATAGAGATTAAAATGAAATAATGCAAGGGTACTATGGTCTTCATTTAAATATAATAATATATATGTATATATATCTAAGTTTTATCGACTATTGTTTTTGGTCTCTGGGCACTTGATGACGAAAAAATAACATGGTCCAGGGCTTAACTCTTACCATGAGACCTACGGTAATAGCTTCTTCCCTATGGGAAATTCGCTAAAAGAGAAATAATAGTAGTTTAGTTTGGCCACCATAGTAAGCAAAGGCAGTTTACCATGTGTCTAATTCAAAGCCATTATCTGTGTCTTCAACAATTACACAATATTTCATTTCGTACTCGTCGCGGTAACATTTGTAACAAAACACCTGCTTCGACTAATCAATACGCAATAGACGTGTCAATGAAGATTTACTCACCGGTAGCTCCAGCCGTACTAATTATGGCAGGTTGGAGTAGGAAGATCGTACCTACGGGCCACCTTGGAGCCTACACCATCTCCCACCGCGGCGTTTCGCGAGAATAACGGTTGTTGCGAAACAGTAAAATGACGGTCGTAAAGAGGTAAACAGCTGGTTGTCGATTGATTATGGTATTTTAGTTTTCATGCATGAACGGTATAACTACGGGGAGGTCTACATAGTAATTGACAGCTGACTTTTCGAAATTCATCGCTACGATTATCGGCTATTGTTTGGACGAGTTATCGTCGCAGGTGTTCGATCTATCGATGTTTCGGGTGAATCAAAATCTGGCTACGTCATCACGTGGTTCCTGATTGTTGAAATTGTAACGTACGTAAAATTAATGTAAATGCAAAAAAGTTTCAACTAAGAGGATTCCAAAATGGATAATTTCATTTTAGTATCCGTCGATTGTTACGCAATACATAATACTAAATTTTGTTTTATTTCGTTTGTTTTATATGATTAGATTAGATTATTGAAATGGCAACCTGTCCAGGTAGGTATTTTAAGCCAAGTATGAATGAGGATTGAGTGTACGATGATTGTGGCGCGATCTTGTAGTCTTGTTACTGACTAAGGCTGACATGTTCCTTAGACAGGACTGTTAATTAATAGCCCAACAGTCGATGGCATATCTAAGGGACCTACAGTTTAACGTGGAATCCGAACCACTGCCTCTGAATTACGAATTGGTCTAATTATGAGGATGGTCTTTGCGGATTAACGTAGTATTTAATAGTGCGGACGTTAATCCACACAAGAGAACACTACACCCACCGACCATCGCTCACAACTATCCACAATTCGTGACCTCCAAGTAGCTGGATTACAGGACGTCGCCACCGTCCCAGTCTAATTAAGGTTATAGTAGTGACCATAATTTAATGATGGAACGCGAAATCTTCTGAACATACTATTAATACTGTATTTGTAAATGAATATTTAATAATAATTGCATTGACCTTAGTTTCTATCCTTGACACGCGGTTTGGAGACTACCTATTACCTCATACCCTCTTTGCTTTCTCTTTTATTTGCAAAATTTTGAAAGTTATTCGTATACGAACTTTTAATTTGGAAGTAAGAGTCGGGAGACCGTTTCATTCAAAACTAACCTAAAAATAAACCATTAGTTAATTGTAACGAATTATACTATTAAAAAAATCTTTATTATGGTTTTTGGTTTAAGTCAGGCCAATATTTACAAAATTGTTTAAACAATAATATTGCTTTCGAAACTTCGAATTTGAAAACTTTCTAAAATGCCCAGGTCCATATTATAAATTAAATTTATCACCGAGGTTGGAAATTGAACTTGCAATTTTAATAGCTCTTCGTAGAAAGATTTTTTCGATTCCACAGGAACAGACGGACAGGGCAATATAACGTGGAAGCTGGCGTGTCCTGTAATCCAGCTACTTGGAGGTCACGAATTGTGGATAGTTGTGAGCGATGGTCGGTGGGTGTAGTGTTCGCTCATTTAGACCAGTTCGTAATTCAGAGGCAGTGGTTCGGACTCCACGTTAAACTGTAGGTCCCTTAGATATGCCATTGACTGTTAGGGGAACTGTATTAATTAACCGTTCTGTCTAAGGAACATATCATCCTTAGTGCGAAATAATACGGAATTCCGTCACAATCATACACTCATTTGTACTTGGTTTAAAATACCTGGACATGTTGTCATTTCAGTAACTGAAGTGAACATGTCAGTTAGAGACACGTTATTGCCAAATTGTTTACCCTACTATCTACGGTTTTACGTGAATTTTATCTCTTAATATTTTTGAGGGGTTTTTTTATCGAGAAGGTTATAAATGCACGGAATATATATTATGTGGTGTATTTGTGGTATCGAGGTAGCGTGTACACGGTTTGGCGGAGACGCAGACTCGCCCACCACCGGACGAGCTCCTACGCCCCGGCTCTCCTATCGCCCTCTTCCGGTAGAAAGGCTTCGGACGATGACCTAACAGTCACCCTCTCGGGTGTCAGGGATGTGAGGTCTGAGATCAATATTTCGAACTACGAGAAAAACTGTCCAACGACACTGAACCACCTGGTCGATGTGTGGATTAACATCCACACTATTGAATATTGCATTCATCAGACAGTGGTTCGGACTCCACATTAAACTGTAGTTCCCTTAGATATGACGTCGACTGTTGGGTATTGATTAATTAAGGAACATGTCAGCCTTTGTCAGTAACAAGACTACAAGATCGCTCCACGATCTCTTAAACTCACTTCTCAACCATTCTTGGCTTAAGAGTCTGCATCAGTGGTAGCCATCTTGGATTTTAGTCCCGTAAGAGCAATGTTAAATTCTGGCGCCTATATCTCCTTGACCTATTGTCATAAATTAATGGAAGAGGTGTCAAATTAAAGGTATTACAGTCCTCCAGGGCACCACCTTACAGAACTTCTTTCTTTCGCTCTCAATAAAAAAATAATGATTTATTTTGTAAAATATTCCTGTTTTTTCCTGTATTTTTGTTTTTATATCAAGTTAAATGTTTGAACATATTAAAAGTTTATATCCTTGAGCCACATATCATCAATGTACTTCCAAAGTTTTACATTGATACTTTGATAATTAACGCCACTACAGACGCCAAAGTGAAGGTATGTTCCGCCAGAATTTAACATTACTCTTACGGGACTAACTCTTAAAATACCCGAACAGGTTGCCATTTCAGCGACTAACTAAATAACAATGCTTGACATGTATCCTCATTCTTGAGTCTTCCTTATGTGAACTTTGTCGAATATTTATAAGTTAAAAGATATAAAAGCGTTGACAGTAAGTAATAGTGAATTGGTAAATGAAATAGAAATTTGAAAAGAATAATGTACCTGTTGATGACGTAAGAATTGAATTGAATGAGACTGATTGCAGGATAGTAAAAAGGTTGGTAATGACATTGTTTCACACGACAACGAATTTCAAAAGAGTACAACAGGCCCTACTAAAAACTCCTTAATACCGTCTTGAAAATATTGGGTTTTGTAGTACGTTGTTTTGATACATTTTACGTTTGATATAGGTCCATCCAAACCCTGGTAGTTACAAAAATCCTTGGTGGTTCTACCAGAATACTTTAATTCTTATGTATTAGGTACAATAAAGTCGTGAGGACTTTTACATAATGTTGGATATGTTGTTTGAAACTATCTCTACACATAGTTAAAGTAATGTGCGTGTGTGTGTAATGCTAGATCTACTCTATAATCACCTACTCGGCTCTCTGTTTTGCAACGTCGTCAAGCTCTTGCCAACTACGAGTTGGACACGCGATCTTGATTGAGGAAGTCCACAATTTCCTGAAGACTGCATCCTAGTGGATATGGTTGCTGTATAATCGTTGAAAGAGTATGCAGAGGTGTTAAAAACCTGTCACGACGTTGTTAGAAGCGCAATGCCGTGGAATCCTTCCCTCTAACACATTAACACCCACCTCGTGGTCAGTGTGCGAGCTGCAGACTGCAGAGCCATTGCAATAAAGATACTGCTTAGGTGTTACTTCTCAACTGGAGGAACATAAAACCATCGTTGTGACGACATGACCTTGGCGTCACCCTGGTCGACGACCAGACGAGGATGGGGAGTTGCAAGGGTCGTGGGCCGAGGTGGCGTACCGGTCCAAGGGCCAGTGGGTGGGTAACTCGGGCACAGCTTTGCTCGGATAGAATAAAACACTAATTAGATAAGTTTATAGCTCCCCTCACACATTGCAGGCTTAGAATATATTTTCGTTTAAGATCTATCGCATTTAATTTTTAGTCATATAAATTATTCTTGAAAAACAAACTAATATGTAACTATTAAAACTAAATGATACTTCCGCAATATTTTATGGTTCTGGGCATATAACAATTTTTTTAACAAATACAAAATGGCGGCTGTCGAATAAACGAAGGATTTTCGACGTATGTTCACAGGATATTTTTTGTTTATTTTGATGAGTGCTATTATCACTCGAAGTTTGTCCCCGACTTTAATGAACATCCTGTATAGACAAACTCTCTATTGAACCCTTATCTTCAAAATACGATACATTAACCTGGATACATTAACACAAAAAATTAGTCACAGTTTCTCCGATCATTGTTGACGCCTGCCTCGAGCCGTTAACAAGTCGAGGACAAAAGAAGCAACGCTGGAGTCGATTGTTCGCGCCCCGCCGGTGTCCTGAATTGTCTGTCGGAATTGAACAATTCGCAACAATGGTAGCCTAGTTGCTCGACACTAGGAACAGCTGGAAATGATCCGATATTATCGATATCTGTGAATATCGATAATCTTGTTTTCGATATTTCCAATATTATATCTGAATTCATGTTCCTACTTCTGGATATTGATTATAACTAACTAATAGGTCTTTTTTACCTTTTAAATATCCTTTTTGTAGTATCGTTGTTGCCTACCGGTTTAGTGACAACTGTCACATCATCACGTGGGCCCCTAAACAAACTGTTGTCGCGGTGCGTGTACACATTATCTTCCACCGGCAGCTACTGGAGTTCTGTCGATAATTGTAATATAATAATAATGTTAATATTACTATCTATATCTTATCAATATCTATAAAAATGCCAACCTCTTTACTTTCTCCCCTTGACTGGGACCGTGGCGTGTCCTGTAATCAAGCTACTTGGAGGGAACGAATCGTGGATAGTTGTGAGCGATGGTCGGTGGGTGTAGTGTTCTCTTGTGTGGATTAAGGTCCGCACTATTGAATACTACGATAATCCGAAAATACTACTGTAGGTTTAACGTCCATTAGTTGCCATCGGCTGTTGGGCTATTAATTAACAGTCCTGTCTAAGGAACATGTCAGCCTTAGTCAGTAACAAGACTAAAAGATCGCACCACAATCATTTCTCATTCATACTTGGCTTAAAATACCTACCTGGGTAGGTCGTCTTTTCAAATGGTAATCTAATTTAATATGTATCTATCCGTTGCTATATTGGCACTAGTAAGCTTTAAAAATAATGCCATACTTTTAGTAAACGTATATAAATTAACTTTTAAAGGGAGAAACTATGTGTCAGTATCTTTTCTGAAACACATTTATGTAAAATCGTTGTTGATTGGAAAATGGTTAGTTTTTTGTCGTCTCGATCTAGTTACACTGATTCGATGTGTGAAACATTGAGAATTTGTTTTGAGTCATATCGATGTTTGTGATAGTTTGTTTTATATTGTTAACTAGCTGACCCGGCGAACTTCGTAACGCCTCACAGTAAACACATGTTAACTTTAAGATTGGCCATGTTCTGAAGTCGAATAGCAATACGGCTTCATTGTGAAAGGTTATATATTCTGTCGCTGCATAGTGAATAACAATACTGAAACGATAAAACAATTATATCATTCCCATAAACAAATAAATCTGAGTGGATTAATTCACAATTTTCAAATCCAATCCAAACCCAAACGAAACCTAACTGTAATACGGCTTTTATAGGAAAGATATACAACAGCTGATTATTATAATAAACGTAATATTATAAGCATTGTAATTATCATATAAACACGTGACTTTAATCAGACAGAAAATAAAAATATAAATACATAATCCCCCAAAACCGTAAACTATTAACGTGGTGAATAAGCTGTTCATTTTTTACTGTACACATTTACTTCATAGTTTACCCTTGATGAATGATTCAGATGGCATTGGATAGTAAAGCATACGGTATTGCTATGTAAGTAAATAAATCACTGTAGCTAGAATCATGTTTTTCATTGTAGACATTTTGTAAACAAACTTACTCTCCATAAGGTTAACATTAGAAATTTAAAACGTCATAAAATGGAAACTTATGGGGTTTTCGAAAATATTTTTTCACTAAAACCTTCCCGGACACATATAGAGCAACTTCCTAAAATTTCATGGCGATCGGATGAGTAGTTTGGCAACGCATAAAGGACATAATAATAATAATAATCTTTAATAATAATAATCTTTATTTTGCAAAATGACAATTTACAATTGCATTACAAATGTCAACTTAGTTATAAAATAAAACATGCGTAATGACAAATAATGATCAGTCCAACATTTCATTCATCCATTCATTTATTCATTCATTCATTCATTCGTTGCCTTTCACTTTCACTTTTGCACTGCACACGTTACACACCATCTGTACCGAATTTCCATTCGCGGTAACTCCTAAAATTTTAATAATCCCAGCGACTCATCATGAATCCCTCAAGAGTACAGAACGTTTGACATAGATTTTTCATCGGCTTTGAATAGATTTTTTTCGCGCATGTTTTCCGAGCTTTTTAAGATTTTGATACCAATAAGGCAAACGCTCAAAAACTTATGCCGTTGCACTCTGAGACTTTTTCCCCCTCGTATAGTGAGAGTGGATGTTGTAACAAGTGAGCGATTGTATTTACAATAGACAGCCACCTCGAAAACGTAGAGGCAGGGCAGTGTTAGTAATCCAAGCTCCTAAAAGCGTTTACATGATTTTGGTTTCAATTTTGAAATGATTATTACTGCCTTTTTCTGCAATCGAAAATCTCAAGTCTGTGATTCGCGCAGTCACCCCAGACACATATTCCATAAGAAATGTGTTAGATAAGGCCAAAATAGCATGAGCAGTACTTGGGAGCAAAATTTTGATAAATTACGCAGTGCAAAAATACCAGAAGAGACTCTGGCACATACGTAATCTACATGGTCTTCCCAGTAAGACCTTTGTCAAATGTGCATCCCAAAAAACTTTGTGGAATCAGTTTTTAGGAGGTCTTATCCTTTACTGAAGGCATATGTATGAAACATCATACATACATTATTTTTATATTGTTAATGTCGGAAGAATCTCAACATCAGAACCAAACCTAGGAACACAACACCCGGCGGAGAGTGCGAAGGCCGCCGCGTGACAGAGCAGATAGTATCGCCAACGAAGTGGTAACCTTTGTATTTTTATGTGGACGTTAATCGAATTTATTTATTGTCACATGCTGGCCGGTCGCCCATAAGTCGCGTAGTTCACTTGGTCAACGGGTTTGCGCCCCCTACGATTAGAAATCCAATACTATAGAAGGTTTGTATATACAGGGTGTTTCAGAATTCCCTACCAATACTCTAGGGTAAGAAGGGTACCTAGTAAGGGTTCCTGGGTAAGAAACATATCTAAATATCATATTTAAACTGTCCGGAAGTCCTTAGCTACTCACACAGCCTCCATTTTCGTTTTTTTCATTTATAATTTTTTTTCTAAATAATGGTTAAATTTACGGAATTTAAACTTTGGAGAAACATTTATGACAACTAGACGAAACTACAAAAAAAATCATGACAATTTCTCAAGTTCGTAAAACAAAATGGCGGCCATTTAAAATTTTATTTCTCAAATAACTCGTGAACCGTTATTTTAACAGAAAGTTTAAAAGAATAACTTTTTTTAGGTAATTTAATTACAAATCGATTGACATCAAATTGTTTTAAATTAGTTAAATATTAACTGAGATATGGCAGCTTTAGTGATAGGTGACCGCTGGAGCTTAATTGCAGTGCATGTCGAGGCATGCGACTAAGGTCTGCCACAACAATGCAACATCCTCCAATCAAATCAACAGGCTATTGATTGATCAATCTTGTCATATACTTGTATTATTATTGCCAGATTATTGAGGTGGAAATTCGCTGAGTACGCAGGTCTGCTGCGACAGGGTTATTTTGGGAACACTATGTTAAAGCATTACAAACAGTCCAGTAGCGTTTAGTCGAAGTTTCAATTTCTTAATAGCACTTAGTCGGTTTAATGAGTAGGGCAATGACTTGTTGTGAACCAATTAATAACGGGTGTCGTCTGCGACGTTGACAGCTGATAGCTGATGGCTGATGGTCCCGGGACAAGTTAACGACTCGATCAGTGATCAGTGATCAGCGATAATGTCCCATCCATCTCCACTGTCACTCCTCCAGCTACAACGTTCTATTTTTAATCCATCTCGCTTTCACTTCGGACCCAACAAACCAGGAGTTTAATTTCTCATCTTGTTGTTTTATTACATTTTTAGCGAATTCCCATAGGGAAGAAGCTATTACTGTAGGTCTCATGGTAAGACTTAAGCCCGGGACACGATATGTCTGTGAACACGATAACTCTTGTAAAAATAGGCCTATCGAGACCAAATTTGGTAGAGACGTGTATTCCTACATTTGCTCGGACGAGTTCGTAAACCAAGCATATTGGTCAATGGGAACGCATAGTTTGGGGGGGTTTTGTACCGAAAAATGGGGTTTTTTGCGTTGTTCACATGTAATTTTAAAAAATTTCTAATTTTATATTTCACTATTGGAATTAGCTTAAAAAAACTACACAATTAAGTTCCTTAAAGATTTTCTCTATCTCCAACGGTTACCGAGATATTACAAAATCTAAACACAGTACGTTGTATTGTGGGGCTCCAATGTTAATCTTAATCAATATTTTTGGATAAAACTTAGCTAACTTAGATGTTTAGCTTCATGTGGTTGAGATCTATCCATATATGCTTAAAATCACAGTTTATGTGTTTATCATGACAGCAAACCTGCATACTCTTTTCCCATAATAATCATATAGGGAATAGGCAAACTCCTTTATTTATGGACAGATGTTGATGAAAGTTGGTATAAATGTTAAGATAAAAATTATTTATGGTAGAAATGCCTAATTCAGTGTTCCTCACAGCAGCAAACCTGCACACTCTTTGCCATGTTAATCTTATGGAGAATAGGCAAATAATTCTCATGTTTATGGACAGATTTTTTTAAAACTTGTCATATATTATTTTTATATTATTTATTTGGAAATTCTCTTAGTACGCAGGTCTGCTGCGACGGGGGTATTTGGATACTACGTCTATCCGCAAAAACCGTCCTTGTAATTCATGGGCGAAACTGTAGTTTGGATTCCACGTTAAACTGTATGTCTACTAGACCTACAGATTGCCTGTTGGGAGTAAAATTGTTTAAAAAATGCATACGTTTTACCTGAATACGTTTTGAGGTGCCATTAAAAATGGGTTTATAATACGTTTCGTCACAATAACGGCCACAATTATTGTCTGATTATTATAAAATTCGGTGAAGTTGTTCCTTTCTGTAATATCTTGGATGAGTTCGTTGTGCTATGCAATTGGACTACATTAACTACACTCTGGGGGGGAGGTTGAACCCCAAAATGGGGTTTTCAATTTATTTATGTATATTTTTTTAACCATCCAAGTTTCCTAGATCAATTGGTTGTTGAGATATTTAAAATAAACACAGAACAATAGTTAAAAATCAATAAATCACTTATTTACTTAAATATTCTAAAAAAATTGGCAAATAAGTCCTTCTAGATGAGTTGAATCGTTGTATCAATACATCAATACACTCCCCAAATTTAATGTTTCGGCAGCAAACCTACGTAATCAGTGCAATTCTTATGGAGAATTAGATTAGATTAGATTATTGAAATGGCATCCATATTGAAATGGCATGGTAGGTATTTAAGCCAAGTATTAAATAGTGTGGATGTGAATCCATACCAGGTAATATCACGTTCACCGACCAGCGGTTATAACTATCCACAATTCGTAACCTCCAAGTAGCTGGATTACAGGACACGTCACCGTCCCAGTCAATGAGGCCAATGCTATGAATGAGATCAACGAACGATATCGATATTTTATCGGTAGTATTGTATCTATATTAGTATTTACCTTCAAATACGCGTCGTTGTCTCATATATAAGAATAAGCCGCGTGGAGGCGTGGCATGTACATTATATGGAACACGCTGTGTGAAATATTGGTTCTTTAAAGCTTTTCTTATTACTGCATTCAAAGTGTATGGCTACGCAGAATTAAGTGTTCATTTTATTCAATTCTTGCACTCCCCTTAAGATCATACAGTTTCAGAAAAAAATACTATCTCATGTTGAGTGCGTATAATTCTACATTTGAGATTTCTCTTCGCCTGAAATCCAGAAGATAGGAGATTTCGAAACGAGATCAGGTTTTTGAAGTGGCGTATCTCTGAATTTTGATAAACGGGTTTCTCAAGCCTTCAAGGTGCGATTTAGATCTTAGACGAGCCCAAACGTAAGGATTTCACAAAATTAGTTTTCGATATAAAAACTATAACTGTGCTGCTAATTTCGTTGTGAAGCTTTTAGTACCGTTTGATTACTTGAACCTGTTTATAAATATGTAATATTTATTTTGATCTATAATACATTTTTGTGTGTTTTATTAAAAAATATTATGTATCACAATTTTTTCTGTACTCTGTGACCTCTGGAGTAGTCTCGTGACACTTTTGATAGTAGTCTCTGACTACTCTGGTATGTGATACCTCTGGCTATCTATGTGACTACCTCTGGCATCTATGTGATTTCTGGCTAGTCTACCTGGCTAGTCTAGGACTGGCTAGTCTATATGACTACCTCTGGCTAGTCTATATGACTACCTCTGGCTAGTCTATGTGACTACCTCTGGCTAGTCTATATGACTACCTCTGGCTAGTCTATATGACTACCTCTGGCTAGTCTATGTGACCACCTCTAGCTAGCCTATGTGACTACCTATGGATAGTCTATGTGACCACCTCTGGTTATGTGACTACCTCTGGCTAGTCTATGTGACCACCTCTGGTTATGTGACTACCTCTGGCTAGTCTATGTGACCACCTCTGGTTATGTGACTACCTCTGGCTAGTCTATGTGACCACCTCTGGTTATGTGACTACCTCTGGCTAGTCTATGTGGCTACCTCTGGCTAGCCTATGTGACTACCTCTGGCTAGTCTATATGACCACCTCTGGCTATGTGACTACCTCTGGCTAGTCTATGTGACCACCTCTGGCTATGTGACTACCTCTGGCTATGTGACTACCTCTGGCTATGTGACCACCTCTGGTTATGTGACTACCTCTGGCTATGTGACTACCTCTGGCTAGTCTATGTGACCACCTCTGGTTATGTGACTACCTCTGGCTAGTCTATGTGACCACCTCTGGTTATGTGACTACCTCTGGCTAGTCTATGTGACTACCTCTGGCTAGCCTATGTGACTACCTCTGGCTAGTCTATGTGACTACCTCTGGCTAGTCTATGTGACTACCTCTGGCTAGTCTATGTGACTACCTCTGGCTAGTCTATGTGACTACCTCTGGCTAGTCTATGTGACTACCTCTGGCTAGCCTATGTGACTACCTCTGGCTAGTCTATGTGACCACCTCTGGTTATGTGACTACCTCTGGCTAGTCTATGTGACCACCTCTGGCTAGCCTATGTGACTACCTCTGGCTAGTCTATGTGACTACCTCTGGCTAGTCTATGTGACTACCTCTGGCTAGTCTATGTGACTACCTCTGGCTAGTCTATGTGACTACCTCTGGCTAGTCTATGTGACTACCTCTGGCTAGTCTATGTGACTACCTCTGGCTAGTCTATGTGACTACCTCTGGCTAGTCTATGTGACTACCTCTGGCTAGTCTATGTGACTACCTCTGGCTAGTCTATGTGACTACCTCTGGCTAGTCTATGTGACTACCTCTGGCTAGTCTATGTGACTACCTCTGGCTAGTCTATGTGACTACCTCTGGCTAGTCTATGTGACTACCTCTGGCTAGTCTATGTGACTACCTCTGGCTAGTCTATGTGACTACCTCTGGCTAGTCTATATGACCACATCTGGCTAGTCTATGTGACTACCTCTGGCTAGTCTATGTAGCTACCTCTGTCTAGCCTATGTGACCACCTCTGGCTAGTCTATATGACCACATCTGGCTAGTCTATGTGACTCACGACCCTGCGGTGTTTCGCTGTTTTAGGTCACCACAAAGTCATGGTAAAAATCTTTCAACAAAAATACCAAAGCGTTTTTCACGGTGTCGACTCTGTTATACGAGTAGGCCTAAGTGTAAACTCATTTTGTTGCTCCGAAATTTAGAGCATCAAAATGCTCGACGCATATACACCTTCAATCGAATTTGTACGAAACGAATTTATGCACTTAGCGGCAGATCAGCCCTCCTCACAAGTATAAGTCGTGTTCAGTTGTATACAATGTTGTGAAAGGCAGGTATAGGAAGTAACGGATCAGCTCGCCAGTCTCAAACCCTACAAGATACAAGATGTTATCGGCGCAGACTATTGTTGTGCATTTTATGGCCATATTTCCCACAGTTTATTCCCACTCTCGCGTCGTTTACTTGAGCGTTTCGTCATCTTTCTCTTAACCTTTTGGTAAATGCAATATTTTGGTTACGCTTTACAAGTTTTCAACACACATTCCTCTGGTTAGAGGGAAGTTCAATTTTTTTGGGAAGTAAATTAAAATACATAAATGAATACCTAATGTAAGTACTTATAATATTACCTTTTTCCCTATTTTACCTATCGATTTTTATGCACATCATTGATAAGTTATGCGTGAAAGATTCGTAAATAAAATTAGCTAATATACTTATTTTATTGTACAGTTTTAGTGTATATAAAATATATATTTATTTTACACTATATATATTTAAACACCACGTTTATCCTTCGTGATGGTACTCATCAAAAATTATCTTTAACAAATAAATGAATTACTCTAGACTGGGACGGTATCGACGCCCTGTAATCCAGCTACTTGGAGGTCACGAATTGTGGATAGTTGTGAGAGATGGTCGGTGGATGTGGTGTTATCTTGTGTGAATTAACGTCCGCACTATTGAATACTACGTTAATCCGCAAAGACCAAATTAGACTCATAATTAGACCAATTCGTAATTCAGAGGTCGTGTTTCGGATTCCACGTTAAACTGTAGGTCCATTAGTTGCCATCGGCTGTTGGGCCATTAATTAACAGTCCTGTCTAAGGAACATGTCAGCCTTAGTCAGTAACAAGACTACAAGATCGCGCCACAATCATCCTACATTCATTCCTCATTCATACTTGGCTTAAAATACTTACCTGGGTAGGTCGCCATTTCAGTTAAAAGTATAAAGTAAAGTATAAAAGTATAAGTACTCTCTAATTTTAAGACCAATTTTAGGGGTCATTGTACGAGTGGCGCCATCTTGGTTTGATCAATCTATATATCAATTAGTTCATGTCTTATCGTCTAATCTTGATTTGTCACTACTGGAAGCAATTAACATTTGATTCGTTCTTCACTCTTTGTCCAGTTAGTGCCGTGACAATGTATTACGTGGACCTGCTTCTTGGAAAGCATTTAGATTGCCGACGTCAGCCTTATCTTTGGAATCTCTAAAGTACATTTTGCTGTCGCCGAGGTATCGATGGATGGGGTATTCGTGTCGAGTGTAGATGGAGGACCATTAGTGTCGCCGGTGACTGTCCCAACTACCAAAGGCCGGACGGTGTTGTCACCCGCCAGAATCACTCCCGTTCCCTCCAGAACGCGCGGCGCGGCGAAGGCCGTCCACCTGTCATCCAGCCGTCGTCGATCAGCTGTTTCCCCTCTCTCACTATGACCATCGTCTTCTTACTGCGGCCCCTCCTTGAATTCCACATTCATTTGGAAATCGTCGATCCTTAATTCGAATTAGTATTTGTATGAATAATTTTTGTAGATTTTGCGTTTTAGTTAAAAAACAAATCTAGTATGCATTTTGTTCTCTTAAATTTTGGTGTATTTTGTTTTGGTCTACGTTGAAAAATAACGTAAACATATGATCCCGCGTTAAAATCAATCGCGCCATTTGACTGGGGTGGCGTCGTCCTGTAATCCAGCTACTTGAAGGTCACGAATTGTGGATAGTTGTGAACGATGGTCGGTGGATGTGGTGTTCTCTTGTGTGGATTAACGTCCGCACTATTGAAGACCATCCTCATTATTAGACCAGGTCGTAATTCAGAGACAGTGGTTCGTACTCCACGTTGAACTGTAGGTCTCTTAGATATGTAATTGGCTGTTGGGCTATTAATTACAGTACTGTCTAAGGAACATGTCAGTCTTAGTCAGTAACAAGACTACAAGATCGCGCCACATTCATCCTAAACTCGTTTCTCATTCATACTTGGCTTAAAATACCTACCTTGTAGTACGGTTGCCATTTCAATAATCTAATCTAATCTAAACCCTCGCCGCTGTTAGAGTCGCAAGTCTTAAAAAAATCGCTTTGACCTCCTCTTAAGAGTCTGCTGTACCTCCGACATATTGGATTTAGTCCTATAAAAATAATGTTTATTTTATGAAAGCTTTTTTGATCATTCGAGGCGTAAAAAGATAAGGTAAAGAGATTATCTGGGGAATTGTATTTTCCATTAAAAGAATTTTATACCATAAAATAAAAATGTAATTCGCTATACAATCACTTAACATTGAATCTGAAATCTTAGCTTTTTACGACTTTTGTGTAACAAGTAAGCTGTCATAAAATTAACACTATTATTATGGGGTAAAAGGAAGTATTTCGCAACTCCCGCAGACTCATAAAATATTGCAAGAGGCAGGCGCGTGTCACTCCGTTACATAAACCATATTAAATTACAAATAACCAATTAGGTTCTCGTCGGCCTTCCGGAAGATAGGAATCAGCTGGAGGAAACGAATGAGTCACCATCCGCCCGCGCAGCTTGGCGGCGAGGCGGGAATGTTTAATTGGCGCGAACTGGCACTTGGTACCCTCCAGCTGTCCGGCTGCACTTCCTGAACAGGTGATCGCTTGTCATTACTTTATTGCTGGTCGTTCAACGTGACGTCCATTGTGGTGTCCGGTTCTATTAGAATGTGATCACTCAACCCCCTCCTAGGTGTTAAACAGGATTGTAATGTATTTTATTTGGTTTTATCGTGAATTCTTCTTATTCTATCGTTTCCTTTGAGTTTCTAGTTAGTTTAGTTGGTTCTTCCAGACAGAGATGGAGGAGTGTCCTGTAGTCCAGCTTCTTGGAGGTCACAAATTGTGGATAGTTATGAGCGATGGTTGGCAGATGTAATATTCTCGTCCGCGCTATTGAATGCTAAATTTATCCGTAAATAGCATCCCTACTATTATACCAGTCCGTAATTTACACAATTCAGAACGGTAGGTCCTTCTGTTGGATTTCATTGGCTGTTGGGCTATTAATTTACAGTATTTGTTTAAGAAATATGTCAGCCTTAGTCAGTAAAAAAACTACAAGATCGCGCCACATTCATCTTCTCATTCATACTTGGCTTAAAATACCTACCTGGGTAGGTCGCCATTTCAGTTAAAAGTAAAGTAAAAGTAAAGTAAAGTATGTCAGCCTTAGTCAGTAACATGACTACCAAGATCGCGCCACAATCATCTTATTCACTCATTCATATCTTAAAATACCTACCTAATTTCTTAAAGTAAAGTAAAAGTAAAGTAAAGTAAAGTATGTCAGCCTTAGTCAGTAACATGACTACCAAGATCGCGATCATGTAAGTCCATTCATACTTGCTTAAAATTGTTTCAAAATGTAATCTAATCTAATTTGTTTCCTGGACGTATTGCGTGGTCTACAACCAATAAGGTTTAATGACCTATGCACTTACGTCATGGCATGGAGACACTTAAACTAAAAGAGAACACTGTCACCGTAAAACATTGACATAACATTCAGACTACATTTGAAGAGACTAAATTTGTATGGAGTTTTTACCTCCTCTCCTCTTTGGGTTTTCGATTTTCTTAACTCTAAAGTTTTTTAACCTCTTTTCTAGAGCTGGGGGTTTTCGTAAATATTGAACTTTTACCCTTCGGGAGAAAGTGTTTAAGAAATGTCTACGTTTCGTTCCCTTACAGTTAAAGTCTTCTATGTGTTTTGTTGTTGTCTCGGCTGAACGCTTCTACAGTAGATGGACGCAAGACTGCCTCGTGTTTCCCTCTTCGACTGCCCGTGGCGGCTGCCGCTGCAGACGCGGCGACGGCAGACTCCCAGAACTGGTTTCCACTGTTTTAACCCAGTTCCCCTCTAGGCCGTTGTTCCTAGTCGTCGTCTTTCTCACGCTGTCATTACACCTCGCTAATGCAATGCTTTGTCCTTACTTTCTTAGTTCGTGATTATTCTATTAGTCTTTTACCGTAGAACGGTATAGCTCGTTAAACATTTTTTTTGTCGAGGGAAGTGTTTAAAACAACTGTTTAATGTGTTAGTGTTGTGGCATTACTGTTTCCTTCAACAACCAGGTTAAACTTAATTAGTCATCACGGAAGACCTATCAGGATATTGACATGTGGTATGAATTTTAAAATCACGCACCCTTATTATTTAGCACTACTTTACGAATAAATAGATTAGATACTTTTTATACCATTATTAAAATTAGTTACACGTTAAAGTAACTTTTTAATATAGTATGATTTCGAAATGGGTTTAAGATCAATAGCCAATATAAACTAACTAATATTGATTTCACAGCTGTTTGTTTTTCTTTCTATTAAATTTTTGAACTACAAAGACAGCTTACTATTACAAGTATTTCGTTGGTATTTGAAAGCAAAATGTGACTAATATCGCGTAAAAAGTGAGGTTTAAAATTATCGTGATTTACTTTTTAAGGGTCGGTGGACAAATTTAAGCTTTTAAAAACCTGTCATCTCTGGAATGATCGAATATATGAATAAGTTTCATTTTCTATCAGTTCTCTGTGGTATTTTTTTCGAGAAGAAGGCGTAACAATGCCTCAGGACACAATACATAACATAAATTAGAGATAAGATTTGTTTCGGCTTCATAATGAGACAATTGAAACGTAAAAATCTAAAAAAACAATAAATAACACTGATGCAATGTACAGACAAAACTCTAGTTTTATTTATATAGATGTGTACGTTTAAATTCTAGATTTCGTTTAAATTCTAGATTTCGTTTGATATTCTAGTAGTTCGTATTTAGAAAAAATTAAACTTATCCTGAAGAAAAATGGTTAAATCATTTTTAATTGGTTTACATACCTCTCTATCACTCTTATTAGTTGAATGGTTGCAAACTATAGTTTCGGCCATAATTAGGCCATCTTCAGCACAAGGTAAATAATTTCTTGAAATTTCACTGCTTTAAATAAAACTGCTAACAAATAAAAATAATTATACAACTGACACTATTTAAAAAAAAACAGCGTTACATTCTGACCTAAACAGAAATCAGCAATGTTAATTTGGTATGTTAGTTCCCCTTTTCGCCTTTCCATTACATTCTAATAGCGGTGTTTATAAATAATATTTGATTGGAAGAAAAGTTGATTGTTTAGTATATTTTTTCTGGTCAGATTTAAAAGCTCTGTAAATCTCGAATTCATCGAGTGTTTATCACAACATTTTATCACAAAAATTTATCACAACTACATTAAGATTGTGATAGAGAGATCACTATGTAAACCAATTAATTTTTCTTAAACAATCTGGAGCTTAATAATATATCAAAATGAAACATCATTTTTTGTTTGTTTTTTTTTTATTTTAAAACTCAAATTTTGTTCCAAGATAATTTGCTTTTTTGCAAGCAACATACTCATTTCTTTTATTTTAACATCTCAAAAGAAGAAAAGAAATAATTTTAAAACTGCTTTGTTGGTATTTTCAAACAAAACTAGCTTAATCGTAATTGAAAACCTCTAAATATTGTGTTTACTGACTACTGACTGGCAAGGCTATGTTACTGAAAGATCGTGGAAAATTGAATACTTGATTTCTATGTTGTATTTGAAAAAAATAAAATAGACTTTAAGTACTGGGTAATATTGAGTGATGGCTAATTTGCTCGTTGTGTGTTGCAGCCATGAGCGTGTAGGGGTAGACATGGAGGGCCAGTGTTCCAAGGTGCTGAGTAGCCCTGATAAGACCTCCACCCCTCCCGTAACCACCCTCAAGGTCCATCTGCCCAACGGAACCTTCAACGTCGTCAAGTATGGCGAAGCCATCGATATCAAGGTGGGTTTCTAGATTCATCATATTTCGGTAAAGTAGGAGAGGACAGTATAGGTCACCCGTGGTGGGAGAAACAACAACTCCAAACTCATCTTGCTCCCATTACCCGGTGCCATACTAGGAATCCAATACTAGGATTCAGACTGGGTATCCAAGTGCCACCTGTAGAGGTGGCATGCCTCTTGAGACAAGGAGAAAAATCCAGCTACTTGGAGGTCACGAATTGTGGATAGTTGTGAGCGATTGTTGGTGGGGGTAGTGTTCTCTTGTGTGGATTAACGTCTGCACTATTGAATACTACGTTAATCCGCAAAGATCATCCTCATAATTAGACCAATTCGTAATTCAGAGGCCATGATTTGGATTCCACGTTAAACTGTAGGTCGCTTAGTTGCCATCGGCTGTTGGGCTATTAATTAACAGTCCTGTTTAAGGAACATGTCAATTTTAGTCAGTAACAAGACTACAAGATCGCGCCACAATCATCCTACAATCATTTCTCATTCATACTTGGCTTAAAATACCTATCTGGGTAGGTTGCCATTTCAATCTAATCTAATCAAAGGAAGCTGTTCACTTAGAAATTGTTGACTAAAGACTTGCCAATATTATGGCAACTTCCATTTTTTTGGTACTCAATTATGGCTTCTGAAGTGCAATAAATCAGTCAGGAAGTAATTTAGGGTTTTTTGGAATGATTAATTATTCTTAGTTTGTCTCTTGCCCCCTGCCAAAAATTGAAAATTTAGCACCGCTATGTCATTTTATTTTTCAATTGTGCATTGTTATTGTAATTATAATTTGAGTCTTTTAAAAATATCCAGAGAATATAAATATAATGTAAATTTTTGTGTTTATAAAAACGTTATTACAAAACGTTGATACAGAGTTTCCCGAAACTCTCTGGAACTTAAATTTAAAAAGTTCAGGACATTAAATTCACTTTTTTTACTAAGAGAACATATGTTGTTTAAAAAAGTCCATTTAACATACTTAAATTGTAAAAATATAAATGTTAATATCTCAAAAATATAGAAATGTCTTTATTTTATGTAAGACTGACTCCCTCTCAAACTACACACAAAAGCTCTTTTCAAGCCAAGGATTTTTAGCTCTTGTTTCTAATTACTGTACTTTTCTAAGTCTCTGTTATTAAACTTTTCATAACCTCGGAGATCACCAACTGTTAATTGGAGTTCATATTCTTTTCTAAGAATTTCATTAGCATTTGTTTAATTTCAGGAATTAATATCATATCACCTTAGGGAATAATTACTTAATAGTTTTCAAACTTGTAGGGCGTAATAAATGCTGGTGTATATGTTCTACTACTAGTGCTGTCCAATTTTATGTGTGACTTATTTCTGTGAAACTTATTTTTACTTTCCAACCCATAACGATAGTATAAGGAGAAAGTATTGTTTTCACAAGAGTTTTCGATTTTGAGGTTTTCGGTGGATATATCCATAAAATATTAATTAACAATTAGGCTATAAATTAATAGTTTTGTCTAAGGAACATCTCAGCCTTAGTCAGTAACAAGACTTAAAGATCGTGTCGCAATCATCTTACACTGATTTCTCATGCATAATTGGCTAAAATACCTACCTGGGTAGGTGTTGTAATTACCCAAAAATTCACTGAAAAATAACAACGGAAAGAATACAAATTTTGGTTACTGTAAATCAATAAGCGTGTGACCCGGAAGTCTCGCGATTCATAGAAAAGGTTGAACCTTATTGAAATTCAGTGCGGATAAACTGATCTCGGTCTTTCTTGCGGGCAAAGAGTTAAACCGGGCGCTGATTAATACAGGGCCAGTTAACAGAGGGCCTACTGTAACCTGTAGGCATACAACATAAATGTAGGTAGGTTTTTCTACTGCCTCAATTGGAGTAAAACGTTTGGATGATGAATACGGGTTGTTGTGTCGCAGGGCATCATCTCAACAGTCACCAGCAGGCTGGCGACGGAGCCTCGCGCCTACCAGCAGTGCTATGCGATGAGGCTGCATCACCCCGCGACGGGAGAGATGCATTGGCTGCATCAAGACACTACCATGGCTCAGGTACGACAACTCTCAAGGAAATAGTTCAGGAACACTCATTACGTGTATGTGTCTGTAAACTCTCGTGAAAATGACTCCAATGTCGACAAAACAAATTTTGTCACAGCAATCAAACAAATTTTTGGCACAGGCATGTAAAATGTACATTTATTTGATTAATTAAAATCAAATCAAATCAAATTAAAATAAACTTTATTCATATTAATACATGATAAATACAGCATCTGAATAGAGTCACATACAACTAAAATTAATATATTTTCAATAACTAAACAATAAAAATATAAACAAGCGGTACAATTGAATTCGACAAATCATCACTATTATCTACTGCTATATTTAAAACTATATTTAAACTCAGGCAATCAGTAGTGGAGCTCTCACCTAAGGAAACTCGGAAAAAGAATAGAGAGCTTTATCAATTAAATATGCTTTAAGCAAATTTTTAAATTTATTGTAATTTTGCTCATTTTTAATAGAATTTGGCAACTGAGTAAACAATTTTGTTCCCATGTATTTGGTTTTGTTTTTATAAAAATGTAGATTATGTTTATCAAAAATAATTTTATTACGGGTATTATAATGATGCTTGGATTTAAAGAATATATTTCTTTCATGCTCTTTGACATACTTTATTGTTTCTACGACATAAAGACTGTAAACAGTCAAAATTTTGAGATCTTTAAAAAAGTTTTTGACGCTCTCTGTGCTTTTTAATTATACATATTTGAAGGGGATTTGAGTGGATATTGAATCTAAAACAGGGTTTTCAAAGTTTGTTTACATAAAATTTATTGAAATTAGACCATTACAATCAGCTGAAAAACAAAGAGTTAATTTTTTCGAATCTTATGTGAATTGGGACCTTATAGTATGTTGTCTTTTGGAGGCCCAATGTTAGTCTTATGGGGCAAAAGTAAAAATTGATGTCTCGCTTATTATTAAATATCATGATAAACATCTAGTTAAGGTCTATAAATTTATGCCAACAATCCTAGTTTTAATATTTCTCGTGGCAGCAAACCTACTTACTCATATACCACACACTCCTGTCAAAGTAAAAGTTAATCGATTTAACTTCACTTAGTAAACAGACTGTAGTATTATTCAGAATACGGTTTAACCTGAGATTAACCTTAATATGTACGAACGATATACGAATGATATTCAAAAAGTAAGGTCCAGTTACAAAAATAAAATACAAAATACATTTTTTCCCCAAACAATTGCCATATTTACATTTCTTACATCTTTCTCTGTTTTCTACACAATTTACATTCTTATCTAAATATATAAAAAAAAGTCGTGTTAGTTACACGCATTATAACTCGAGAACGGCTGGACCGATATTAAAATTATCTTTGATTTTTCGGATTCGTCTCAGCTCCGGTCATGCTATAGGCATATTCAGTTTCTATAAATTCAATTAGTTTTCATTTCATAGCGTTTTAATTTTCTAATGTTTACCTTATGGGGAATAATTTTGTTTACAAATTATCTACAATCAAAACATTTGATTTCTTAAACCAGCTGTTTGTTTACTGTCCGTTAGCAATATGCTTTACCATCCAATGCCATCTGAATCATTCATTAATGTAAAACTATGAAGTAAATATGTACTGTACAAAATAAACAGCATTATTCGTCAAGTTAATAGTTTACGGTTTTTGGGAATTATGTACTGTATTTATATTTCTTTATTTTCTGTATGATTAAAAGTCACGTGTTTATATGTTTGCCAAATAAAAAATAATTACAATGTTTATACGTATTGAGTTTATTATAATAATCAGCTGTTGTATATTTAAAGCTTTCACAACGAAGCCGCAATGCTAATTGACTACAGGACATGGCCAATCTTAAAGTTAACATGTATTTACTGTTAGGCGTTAGGAAGTTCGTCGGGTCAGCTAGTTTAAAATATTTCTGACATGAAAGTTCTGACGTTGAACATGCATTTGAATTTGAAACTTATAGAAATTGGCCGCCTACAAAGATAACCAGTCTTTAACTGCTTCTTTTAATTCATCATCCGTGTCGAAGCGCTTAGTGCCGAAAAAATCCTTTAGCCTGGGTCAACTGCATTGACCAAATCATCTGAAATCACTGATTGTCGGCCAGAGCAAAGTTCATCATGCATTTCCCATTCTTCATTTAAAGCTCACTACTTGTAAACTTTAGTGTCACTAAAGACTGTAAACTTCAGTAATCTACCTGTGAAATGTTTCTTGCTGACAGAAACCTTATCACGGCCCTTACTTCACAATCGGCGGGCTGATTAATTATCTTGAACATTGTGAACTGACACTGTAAACAGCACATACCAATCATAACCACGCTAATGGCAGCGATTTTAGGGTGAGGCATCCTGGGAGTCGAATTGCATGCGTGTTTTGTCCTTGCGTCAAATTCAAATAGTTACGGTGAAACGGACCTTACTTTTGGAATATCATCTAATTTACAATTAAATTTACAAATGAAGTTTTCTGAGTACGCAGGGATAGAAATATTACGAACCCTGAACGGAAAATAGAGGGCAGAGAATGATGACTGCTTGTTGCAAACTGGTATCAGATTGAGAACCCATTTTTTGGCCAACTTGTTAGTTTAAAGTGATGGAGGTTTTGAATCTTAATGTACACATTTATGCATTCCTAACTTATGAAATTTTATATACTAGAAATACAACGTCTTTAACCAGAATGTGATAATGGTTTTAGGTTGTAAAAGCTACGTAATGCAGCTGTGTTTTTTTAGCATAACAGACTCGCTTTAATTTACGAACTTTTAAAAATATTGATAAATACAGTTTCTGAGTAATGACTTGATTTTCTTGTGTTTTTCAGGTCCAGGAGAGGTTTGAGAAAATCCATCCTCTGAACGAGTGGCATTTTGAACTTAGGATAAGATATTTACCTTTAAATCTTCACCAAATGTATGAAAAAGACAAAGTTACATTCTACTTCTATTATGATCAGGTAAGAGAAAGTTATTTTTTTTAAATTAAGGTTATACAGTCGACTCCCTCTAGTCCGAACTCGGATGGTTCGGACGCCGGATGGTCCGGACTACTTCTTGGAAATGAGTCATCATGTTTTTCTTGGCATAAATCGACAGGATTGCACATGTTTGTTTATTTCCGGTCTAAATATAAATAAATAACATCATAAACATCAGTTCAGTTTACAATTGCGTTCGATATGGATCTTCAGAGAAGCTGGAAATGGCAACGTCGGTGTGGGAATTTTGATTCATGCGGTTGGGAGGGCAGCACTGGAACTGGTAACAACATTGCCAGTTGCTCTCTGTCGAGCAACAGATCAGCTGAGGTTGTAATTTTTATGAGGAAATCGGGTGATTATGCGTTCAAGAAAACAGTCTAAGCGAAAAAGCAGAAGAAAATAATAGATTTCTTTTAATATGTAACATGTTCTTTCAGTATTGTAAATCCAAGATTTTTATTCTTTGGTTTCAGTAAATACGTTTGAGATAATCTTATTAATATAAAGTGAGCGTTCCGAGTTTTTCATACTCTAAAATAAACTTACAAAGGTTGATTTTCAAGGTACCTTATAATTTTATGTTAATTCTTATTTATGGTGACACATTTAATTCATCAACGTCCCAAAAAACTAGGTCCAGTGAGTTGGAAACTAAAACCTGTATTGTTTAAGAAAGTATGCTTTAAAATCGTCTTAAAATGTGATTTATGTAGATACTGTACACTAATACAGGTTGTAATTTATATGTATGGAACTGTTGGATGGTCCGGAATTTTTTAAATCCCGACAGGAGTCCGGTCCCGAGGTGTCTGGATTAGAGGGAGTCGACTGTAAATATAAATAAATTTGGTTCTGTTCACTATTCTTCATTTAAGATTATGATTAAATTTAAGTATATAGATTTTACCAATAGATATCCATTTAATTATTATAAGATCTAAAAATTATTTGCAATAGATTTTTTAGAGGGCAGCTTTTACAGAAATTACAAACGTTGTTTTTGCGTTTTGAGATTGATTTCAGAATAGTAATATGAATTCAGTCACATCACCTTGGAGTTGTTTAGTTTTAAAAAACCTTATGGATATCTATCTTGGATAAATTAGATGCTGAAGAAGATTGTATAAAAATAAAAATAGCTTCTTCCCTATGGGAAATTCGCTAAAATGAGTTTCCTGTAGAATGTGAGAATACAAGGCAGACTATAGACAACTATAGAGAGAAGAGCTTAACAACGCCTTTGATCTGAGCGATAGATTAAAATCAAGCTTGTAGTTACTAATAAACATGCTCAACGTTGAAATGTCGTAAGAACACTGTGTGGCACTTACATTTTCGAAGTTGAACACTTTTCGTTTCACCCTAATTATCAAAGATTAATTCCTTGATAAGAACATATAACAAATTAATTAATAATAAGTAAATAGACGGTATCAGTGCACGGTCACATACTGTCTCTGTTAAGTAAATTAAAATAAAAATCTACATACCTTTAACGAAATTATTATATTCTAATATTTATTTAAAAACCTTATAAAATATAGTATAAAAACTTGTTGTTTCCAAAATAATGATCCAATTCCTTAAATTAACAACAAGTGAAAACAAGTTAAGATTAAAATTAAATGATATTTAGATAAACTTTAAAGAATATGATAAATTTATTACAGATTTCTATTTTTAAATTTACTTAAGGGAGAAATTATGTGTCAGTCCACTGATACTGTTCATTATCCTACGACAGTAACCCTGTTTGTCGGTGCCAGGTGCGGAATGATTACCTCAGCAGCGAGGTCGGAGCCAGGATAGACCAGGAGACAGCGGTGCAGCTGTGTTGTCTGGAGATCAGGAACTACTTCAAGGACATGCCGCAGATTGCTCTGGACAAGAAGTCTAACCTCGAGTATCTTGAGAAGGAGGTGAACAATTGTCTTGTCTAATATGATGTTGTGTGTATGATTCATAAATCATATTTGAGATACCAGATCAGAAGCAATGCTATTTCTTACACTGTACGGCAAAAGTTAGGAATGCTGAAGAACAAAGTCAGCTGTTAGTCACGAAAACCCAAATCTCATGATTGGGTCAAATTTACCCAGCCGAAATTTTGGACATTTCAGTCTTTGGATGTGCTATATCAACCAACATGTGTAGTTGAAACATGTATTCAGTAATAATCATCTAAAAAAACTGAAAGTTATTGTTGAAAGTCTTGAATAAGATTAAAGTTATTAAATTGAGTACAATTTTCTTCCTAACAAAAAGTTACCTCTTGATTCTTGTGTCTTATCAATGTCCCCAGTTTTCCCTAAACTCCGTAACTATTACAGTAATCAATATAATTTATTTTTAATCCTAGCAAAGGAGCATATTATTTTTATGTAGGGAACAAAATATCGTGTTGTGCTGAAGATTGAATTTTAAAGGAAATTGAAGTTTAGAGGTTACAAAAACTTATGTTGTATACGAAAAAAACGTATTTTCCACCATGTTTAAGGTCGGACTCCAAAAGTTTGTGCCCAAGCCAGTGCTGGAGGCAGCCAAGCCAAAGAACCTGCGGAAGGCGATCCAAGCGCAGTTCAAGCGGGTGGCGCAGCTGTCGGAAGCCGACTGCATGTTCCGCTTTTTCGATCTGCTGCGTACTCAGTACAACTACCATCACGAGCGGTTTACCTGTGCTCTCGGGGTGAGTAAACAATTAGTTATGTTTCTGTACCTGTTAGGGTAGGTCTTTTTATTCAGTTTGACTTTTTCATTAGTTCAAAGTGGGGAATACTTTAGACACTCATGTAGCCAGCCTTTTTTGTGAAACATTCTATTGTTCAGTGTGTATGTCATTGAATCCTGAATAGTACAATAGAAATACACACTCTATCTTTGACATGAAAAGTTTTATCACACAGAATCAAGATGATCTTATTTTGAAACTTTGAGGACTCAGAAGACTTTAACACAAACTTACGAAGAACTTGTTTACAACGTTTTCTGGATCTAAAATCTGTGGTTGTTCATACTAATTGTCTGGTCTACTTTTAGTTAATTTCTCCCAAGAATCTGCTTTTTGTCTAATATTGTCTCCGGGTTGTATCTGAAATAAAGGATTTACTGTTGTTTTTTACTACTGGGAAGGAAGGTTTTAGGTTAGGGAAGGAAGATGGAGAGTCTCCAGTACAAGGAGGTCTTTAGTTGAGGTGCATTGTGTCTTGTGTATTATTTAAGTAACACAATGTGTTGTAGTCTGGCTGGTCGATTCCTGTGGAGATTGTCATCGGACCAGATCTCGGCATCTCGTATATGACGCCACGAGCCCCTGGAGCGGTGGTGAGTATTAAATAATACACAATTTGTACTTAAAAAATAAGATTCTCTTGATACTGGTATAAATTATGAAATTTTTAATATGGTGTCCGATCATGACGTTTGCGGAACATCATAATATAAGTTATAATATTATACACTTTGAAATTTTAACGACAATACCTACCTATTAAAACAACAGTTTAGCCTGAGGAGGAATATTAGTCTTTTAGTCCATCTTACAGCTAATGTCATTATAGTAGACTTATAAGAAATCAACTAATAGTGAACCTGAACTTCCATCACAACTGGCTTGGTGGTGTAGTGGTTATAATTCCAACATTCAAAACTGGAGGTGGCTAGAACGAATCCAGCAAGGGTTGAATCTGGACCCAGTCACCATTTGTCATTGGGCTATTAATTAATGATGCTTCCTAACAACGGTCAACGTTGGGTAGTAAAAAGACTAAGGTTTGGACCGTTTCCCATCAAAACGTTAAAAAAATGTCTCTGGCGTAGAAATACACAAATTACACAACCATTAGGGGGTGCGCAAAAAGCCAAATTGGATGATGCGCCTAGGGACTTGTCTCCACCCCTTTAAGTAATGTAATATAAATAAATGAGGTAGAGAGAGGTCGCATCTGATTGTAATTTAATTGTGCAGCTCCCCCACCACAACCTCTGTCGTTTGTAGCTCCAGTGAGTCAGTCTTAGCTGAGCTACGTCTGTGTGAATGCAGACGTTACACTCGATGCTCCTGCCAAATGAGAGTTAGAAGTTTTAATCCGTTTTTTGCGAGCAGAAAGATTTAGTGCTGCGAAAATCCATCGCAGAATGAGAAACGTGTATGGTAACAACGTCATGAGTGATGGTAGTGTTCAGGAATGGTGTCTAAAATTTAAAGGACGAACAGACGTCTATGATGAATGTGGAAAAGTTTGCAAGTCTGTCGCCAATGTAGGTCTCGTTGAGCGTGTTGATCAGGTGGTGAGACGCAAACAAGGTTTACAATAAGCAAATTGTCTGATGAATTTCCAGACATTTCAAGGTCTGCTTTATACACAATTGTGACCCAAGACCTAGGCTAATAACAAGACAAACGCAGGAGAATGCTTTTGTCTTGCGTTGTTTAGATCCATGACAAAGCCTAATCTAACTTGACAGACCGAACCTAGCACCAATTGATTATCACCTGCTCCGAGAACTGAGATCATTTGGTTAGGTGGGCAGCACTTCACTACTAACGAAGAACTTCAAGACGGCGTCAAGACTTACCTTTCCTCACTGGCGGCAACATTCTTTGAGGAAGGCATCGAAAAACTTCTGTCACGGTATGACAAGTGCCTCAATGGTTTTGATGGTTATGTAAAAAAATAAGCAAGACTTTACTATACTTTTGGTAATAAAATTATTATTTTGTTCACATTTTTCTTTTATTTACCTCCAATTGGAGGTTGTGTAAAAAAACAGCCCTCGTATTAATTTTTGTATTCATAATTTTGATGTGTTATTGAATAAAGACAATCATTGACATGTTGTTATGTTGTATGCAGCCCACCAAGATAGCGGAGTTCTCGTCAGTGCTGGGCATCCAGACACTGGTGAGCGACTGCGACACTCACCGCAAGGCCATGCTGCAGCTGAGGGTGGCCGGCGCTGCCGAGACACTCACCATCACGTGTCCGTCAGCCACGGATGCCGAGAGTCTGGCCGACCTGGTGGACGGCTACTGTCGTCTGCACCATGGCTCCAGCACCTCCATGTGGAACAGGAAAGGTAAGGAGGTAGTCTTCTAGTCAACATTTGGAATCCGTAATTTACTTTCCCTATTCATGAAAATGGAAAATGGTGCATGAGTTATATTTACTGTTGTAGGAAAATTGTATACACTGCATAATTTATGGTAGTGTATCTCAAAAGTGTTTCAAAAATTTGAATTTCTTTCTGAATTGAACAAATTCGCTAAGAAGGTTTCATGTTTTAAAGTGTAATTGAGTGAAATTGTGATGCTAAGTTTTATGGCTGATACAAAAACATTAAAGTGTAGGTTCATCAATATCTATTGAAAAAAACAAGTCGTATAAAGTGTACGTGTTTTGAACTTTAATAAAAATAAAATTCCTCTCTAAAACTTAAAAAGCTAAAATCTAAGTGTAAAACAGCTGTACAATATTTTAATTTATATCTCCTAGTTTTTAATGAAATTAGCTATCTTACTTTTTTCAAGAACTACTTATTATAAATGTTACAGTTTTAATTGTAGTTAAATGAAATTGTGTATTTTTCTTACAAGCTGCTATTTGGAAACGATTTCCCTGCCCGTGCGCCTCTGCCAAAGGTTTGTGATACTTGCTTACAATACGTATTGGGAACGTGATTCTGTTTTGATTTAA
The DNA here is from genome assembly GCA_023375725.1 of Nephotettix cincticeps. Taxonomy (NCBI): domain Eukaryota; kingdom Metazoa; phylum Arthropoda; class Insecta; order Hemiptera; family Cicadellidae; genus Nephotettix; species Nephotettix cincticeps. Next base: position 6,332,236 of record CM041785.1, read on the forward strand.
GTTCTCATAGGATTATGTTATGGATAAATTCCAACCTATAAAAAATAATTATTAGTCTGCTCAACGATCAGGAAGTAGATTAATGTAATCCAGTTGTACTATTGTAGAACGAATTCATTAAAAAAATAATTTATAATTTTTTATTTGAATTGAAGTTTCAACTGATAAATTTGCTTGTTTTCTTATGCTAATTGAGGGTATGAATATTGGCAATTTAATTCTGTATATTCACTATTCATAACCGTGTTTTCAGAGTCGGCGAGGCAGCGGAAGGAAGAGGCTGACCGTAACGGCACTCTGCTGTCCGAGGATTACGCTGAAATTGTGGATGAGGAAGGGGACTATTCTACACCTGCAAGTAAGTGTAACAAACCATATCCAATAATGTCAAACATCAATCAACAGAAGTAGCGTACCTGTTAAGACAACCACTAACATGGATAAAAACTAGTGATTTCTAGTTTTGATCTGTGTTAGGAGTTGCATGTAGATGAAAGAATGAAAAATAGTAAAACATTCGGTATATTTTTAAATAGGTCTATATAAAGATACTCATTAACATGTTCGCTGCGCGGGTCGGGAATATCCACCCTGCAGTGACGGCACCACTGCCGCGGGTTGAAAAATATCGTCCTTGAGCGATGTCAACAACCTGGCTTCAGTGTGAGCTCAGCCTCATACTGAGAACGTTGGTGTGATTGCTGCGTTTTATGTGAGTTCTGCCACAAATTTTGCCCCACTTCGTCTCTGTGGCGGCCGTTCCGTGCTTTGAAGATTCTTTCGTGTTTTTAATTTGTGCTCGGTGTCGCACTTTAGCAATACATGGTAAACAAAATCCAGCACTTTTTATTAATGTTCATAAAATTTCTATTCATGAAAATATTAAAAAGATAATAACTTTTTGATGTTTTTTGATTGATTTTGGAAAAGATTTTAACACTGAATAATTTTAACAAATTTAAAGGTTACCGTCCCTGCCGTCTTCAATCCAACAACGTTTAAACGACTGTTAGATTGAAGATGGCAGATACTGTATAGCCTTTAAATCTGTCAATTCTCAATCCTGGAGGCAAAAATATTTAAAATGAATAATCATAATTCGTCTTAGATCTAGCAACGAGTACTACAACGAAACAATGAATATAGAACTAACTCTTAAGAATAAAACCTCTATCCTAAATTACCTATGCTCACTAAAAGAACCTTTACCAACACTACAGTTGAGTCTCTACTGTTCTGTTCCATTAGAGGCCCTATTTAACTGAGTAAATGTCGACTGTAACAAAAACCAAATACTAGGATAACTACCAATAAGAATTTAAAAAATCAGCTGGCGATGCTACTTGTGATTTATGTCGAATATTATGATGTTTCGTGCACTTAAGTTAGGCTTGGTTAACATGGGACCTCAGTTAACCAACTGGTTAAATGGGACTTCCTTGGGAGGGAAAAGTATGGACAGAATAGGTAAAAAGCCTCTTTGATCTTGCTTTGATCTTATCAGGGAAGAAAAAATACTTCAGACATTAGAGGTCCGGCTTGTTTATATCCCTTAATTCCTAGCCAAGGCAGATGAGTTACTGTCACTGGCTGACATGAATTTTTCTCAGCCTCTTGTAGTGTGGAACTGAATTGTTCATTTCAATACAAGGTTAACCTAGTCTCAACAACCCAGTTTCCTTGCTTGAAATGGGTCATTTTTGAGTTGCCAATGGGGTGTAAAAGAGTGTAAAAAATGTTTGATTTACATTTACAGTCTAATTCAGATATTCCTCTAACTTGAATCGCTTTATGTTCCAGCCAGAGACTATGAACTGAACAGGATACAGGTGGAGTTAGCCGAGATCATTGGCGAGGGTCAATTTGGCGATGTACACAAGGGCACATGCAAGGTGCGGGACAACGTTGTGCCTGTGGCCGTCAAGACCTGCAAGGCGGACGCCGACATGGCTACAGCCGAGAAGTTCCTGGAGGAGGCGTGTAAGTCACCTTATCCAACCTAACTGCTTAATCTATACGTTAAAGAATCTTCATCAGTGGCAAAATATTTTGTTTTAAGCCCATAAAAACAATGTTAATTTATGATAGAATTACTGGCCACGTGATGTTGATTAGACAAATTTTGAAGATGTGATCTTATCCCAACTCAAAGGAAAATCCCACCGGTGAATGTCAATTCAGGCTTATTGTGCTAAAGGAAAAGAAAAAAAAGTGAGCAACAAACATTAGGCCTAATTGAAAAATATAAACCTATACTAAAATAATAAATAGCCATCATCGTTGTTGATTTGTCAAATTAGTATTTAAGATAACAAACGTTATCCCTTAAAACAATCGAGTGTCTAAAAGTTTTGTTTTTCCAGATATAATGCAGCAGTTTGAACATCCGCACATAATCCGACTGATAGGCGTATGTTCCGACTCCCCTATCTGGATAGTGATGGAACTGGCCAAGCTAGGGGAGCTGCGGGCGTACCTACAAAGCAACAAGCCGCGGCTCGACCTGGCCACCCTCATACTCTACACATTCCAACTGAGCACTGCCCTCTCCTACTTGGAGAGCAAGAAGTTCGTTCATCGGTGAGTTGTAGGGTGATTTTTCTTTGTTTGGTCAAGATCACTTGCATCAAATTCTCCCCAGGACCACAAGCAGTGGCAGGTAGTTATCAATTGATGGGGGGCGGTTTCACATCAGGTGATATGAAATACCCTTGGTAAAAAGGAAGGTTTGAAAATAAAAGCTTAGAAACAGGTTTTTACGCTATCTTGGGTGATTTCTCTTTAACTGTGAGAAAGAAGCCCACAAGTACGCGTGGTGTAAAATAACTTAGGAAAATATAATATGACCATTTTATTATATCAAATGTATTATATCAATAAAATAAAAAAGTTAGAAATGTGTTTTACTTAGATATTGAAGTGTAATATATATTTACAAAGTATTTTGTAATTTTTTGTCCCAAAAGCCGCATGTAGCCCATGGGTCGTACATTGAGGATGCCTGACGTAGAAGCTTATGATTTTCATCAATTATATTCCTCTTGTAACTCAGTTAGGCCTCACCAAACTAAACAGTTTCTAACCTGTTGGGATTGCCCACAGCGACATCGCTGCACGGAACGTGCTTGTATCGTCGCACACCTGCGTCAAGTTGGCTGACTTTGGGCTGTCACGCTGGGTGGAGGACCAGAGCTTCTACCAGGCGTCCAAGGGCAAACTGCCGATCAAGTGGATGTCCCCAGAGAGCATCAACTTCCGAAGGTTCACGGCGGCAAGTGATGTCTGGATGTTTGGTGAGTTATCCATTTAAAATAGTTAGTATTTTGTCACATACGTATACTTTTACACAAAGTCAAATTTCCCTATATCTTGAACCTTTCAAACCTAGGGTTAGTGTAAGACTTGAAATATATATCTTTTCAAATCACAGTATAGTTAAAGTTTCTTTGTTTGATTCGGAAGTGCTCGATAATACTTATAATAAATACTTTGATGAAATATAAAAATGTAATTGAAATATATTTGTAACTGTCAGAGACTGATAATACTATTACACTCTTGTATGAAATAAAAAAATTATATAAGAAAGTAAAATACCTTACTTATCTATCCAAATGCTGAAATAGAATTTAATCAATATTTTATTTATATAAAATAAAACTTTTTTAAAATCAGTTTTTTGTTGCTATGTTTGCAATATAAACACGTTTATAAACTTTCACAAACTTTCCATTTTAATATTTTGTTCCAATTCCCTCACCCTAATCAGTCAATAATACGTAGGAAAATAATAATTGATTTTTTAGTGGTATTTAAAAAATACTCTTAAAATTAAATTTTTGTTTTCTGATCTGTAATATAATAAGTTAATGACAATGGTCCTGAGTTTTTTCATCCCATTACGCATATATTCAAGGACACTACTAGTTGTCATTCATTATACCTTGTCCTTAGATTTATCACTAGGATAAAGGTTTAATATGTCTATCAGTTTCTATTGGTAACTTTGTTAATTGCAGCTGCCTTATCAAATTTCTGTACTGCGACCGATCATTGTTTAATAGATAAAATGTTTTAACACAATTTGACTTGTGCATCACAATACTCGACACACTACATTGTCGCCTTGCTTGCAGGTGTCTGCATGTGGGAGGTCCTCATGTACGGCGTGAAGCCATTCATGGGTGTGAAGAACAACGATGTGATCGGCAAGATAGAGAATGGGGAGCGGCTTGCGCTGCCTCCCAACTGCCCTCCGCGGCTGTACAGTCTCATGTCGCAGTGCTGGGCCTACGAGCCGAGCAAGCGACCGAGCTTCCGGGATATCAAGGAAACACTCAAGTATGATCTGTAGTGATCTGTAATGGTATTTACTGGATTAGATTAGATCAAGTCCATAGATGTGTTTATTTAAAGTAGGGATCTGTGATGCAAGTTTTTCAGCGGGTCAGCTGCTAGCCTGAAACATCAAGTTGGGTCAAAGTATTTGTCCGATTCATAATTGGGTTGGGCCAAATATCGAATTAGTAGACCCGATCTTAGGATCCAATACTAATAGAATTAATTTTCTATTAACTCTCATTTATTTGAACCACCGTATTTATTAAATTTTTTTTTTAACTAGGATTAAAAATATTTGAGAAAGATGGACGTACAACCTTTTCCATCTCAAAAATATATCTAGGGATTTTGCCGATGTTTTGATTTTGATGTTCTTAATTTCATTTCCAGTCAAATATTCTCAATACTCTCCTTGTCATTGTATCGTGAAAATTAGTTTTTATTTTCACCCTCTTTGTGACTATTATAAGAGGGGATCATTACACAATTTAATCGGAATAATAATTTAGTGATATAAAAATAAATATTTGTGTATATTTATTTTTATTATTTGAAATAATTTCTATTATATTTATCTAATGTAGTTCTATGTTTAAAATATATTATTTTAATTTATGTAACATGATCTTGACAAGAATCAAACCTAACCCTCCTATTCCGATTCAATCCAATGTTGAGCTATTTATTCAATCTATATCCGATCCAAAAATGTTACTACCTGCACTCCATTACGAACTTTTAAATCTTCCCAACTGATATTTCTGTTGTTTTGAGATACCTAATGAATATTTATTTCTAGTGAAATCTTGATTGAGGAGAGGGATCAACAGCAAGAGACCATGAGGAGAGAAAACAGAAGGGTGCAAGCCATGTCATGGGGTGAGTGTCATGAGTTAAATGTCAAAATTGTGTAGCCACATAAGGTTTGCAAAGAGATTAAACTGCAAAACTATTATCTGTCTACAAATGGTTTGATTCCATTTTCTTCTTGGTTCTCCACATTATCAGTGGTATATAACAGTTCAGTAATAAGCTAAATTAATTAGAAGGATGAATTTTTTAATATATACAAATTAATCCATTCGGGTCTAAAGACAATTATATCCGACTCTGATCACGTTAAAGACTAAAGATGGACAGTATTTGTTCAGCAATTCCATGGTTTTCTGTCAGGCAGCAGCATATACTTGAAACTGTCACTTTTGCCCTTGTAGTTACACTGTATCTTGATTGATAGCACAACTAGTTTGTAACGTGATTTAATACTTGCCCTTGGTCTGTACGAAATGTTTTATGTCAAATGCAACACAAACACAGCTTTGTTCTGATGGCGATGCGAGATCAGCATTTATTACGAGTGACTTTATAGAAAATATACACAATGGCAGTGGCAGTGAAAATGATGATAATTACAATGAAAATGTAGGAAATGTAGAATTTATTGAAAATTAAGTGAGCAATAAGGAAAACCCCATTAAATTAAGGAAGTCTTCCCCAAGCAGCAGTTTGTAATCTTGAAACTTAGTCACCAATGGGTTAACAGGTTTGTAAATACATTTTTCTTCCCAAGTGAGTCAATGCAACATTTTTTCCATAGTGTACTTAAGTTAAAAATATAAAAATAGCAAATTCATTTTCAGTTGTAAAGTGTTTCTAAGATTTTTCCTTCTGTTCACCCTAGTAGCTCAGTCTAATTTTTCTTGTGATGTAGGTTCAAACGGCTCTGACGACCCGCCACCGCCTAAGCCATCCCGCTTTCCTGGTGTCAGTGATGGATCCACCTCCACAACCTCACTCGCCTCCACAGCCGTGGTCGGGGCGGAACCTTCTGTCTCCACGTACATCGTCGCCCAGAACCCCGAGGTGCTAGTCCATCTGCTCAAAGAGAACGAGTCGCGGGGCCTCAATCCGTCCGTGTACACCACGCCCGCCTCGGCTTTCAACACCCTTGCGGTAGATTTTAAAATGATCAAATCGGATCAATCTGATACAGAATCGCTCGCCGGGAACTCGGACTTTGCATCCACGCACAGCTTGAATAACGATCGGAAAAACTCTCTCACTTCTTCCGACATTACCGAGTCGCCTTCCTTCCCTATGAATAAGTCGTTGCCTCGCAATTTCGGTGGTCGGTGTAGCAAGCCTGTGCTAGTTGGTGTCGGTAGGAAGCTCGCCGGGTCCACGGAGGAGGTTGGCTCCAGCAAGGAGGATCTCGCTAGACCTGCTACGCTGGAGAGGGTGATGGTTTTTTCTCGGGCGTGCTGTGATTGCTGTAGGAATGAAGTCACGTTTTTCGCTTCACTAAGTTCTCCTTAGCTGCCTGCATGGCCGTTTTGTAAATATTTCCGTCTTGTTGCATGTTTTTAAGTTAAGGACTTTGATAGTAATTTGAGTGTTGACTCAAAATATGTTATCGATTGCGTAGCGAAATCAAACAAAAAAATTACGTTGAAGACAAAGGGCTGAGGCCGGAGTTAAAAAATAAAAGATTTTCTCCATAAATTCAAGACTATCCATTTAAATTCAGGGAACATTACATGGAAATTATTATTTAATTTTTCATGAAATGAATTTTTTTACTCTTTTCGTAATAGAAAATATTTACATACATGGTATTTTTTTAAATCTCTGTGGAGTTCAAAGGTTTCAACAACTAGACATGTAATTAAGTTGAATTTTGTTGCTAAAACTATTCACACTACAGTATTATCTTTTTCCAACCATAGCCTTATTAGATATTTTAATATAACTTCAAAACCTAAGTCGTTTTGTAAATATATAGACCAAAAATTTTTAAAGTGGATAAATGACATGTTTTAAGATAAGTGTCTCTTAAAATTACAGAAGTATATCTGGCCTGCATGAGTTGTCTGTACATATTGCTTATGAAGTAGTTGAAGTCTAGCTGAATAGTTATGAGCACCATGAAAGCATGATAGTGTAATTTTAAATTAAAATAACTTTTTAATTAATTTAACTTTATATAACTTTATTAATATGGGGAGCGCGGTGGTCTAGGGGTAGATCGCGGGGCTTTGGTTCCCAAGGTCCCGGGCTCAAATTCCGCCACTCACCAATGGCTTTACGCTAAGTGATAATGTCGCAACCCACTAGGTCTAGCCTAAAGTAATGTGCAAAACGGTTCCGGACGATGGCCTAAAAAAGTCAAAAAGTCCTGGGATGGTAGGAAAAAAACATGGCAAGTTATTTTGTTTACAGTTGGTAGTAAATTTACCTTCTTATATTCTTATACACGCATCGTCGTAGACGTTTTTTGGTGCAGACACCTGCAAGCCTCTACTCTACCCCCCCCCCTGGTCGAGCGTGCTGGTCTCAGGACACCATGCTAGATAATGGGACTTTGGTCCTCAAGGTTGGAACACACTTGGTCTAGCCGGAAGTTTGTGTAGTGAAAAAACTTTGCCCCTTAGCCACTAATTTTGCTAACTTTTTGGAACACACTTGGTCTAGCCGGAAGTTTGTGTAGTGAAAAAACTTTGCCCCTTAGCCACTAATTTTGCTAACTTTATAGATACCCTTGTACATAGTGGCCTACTGGGACAAAGATTTGCTAAGAATTAATTTTCATATCAGATTTTTTGTGCATCGTTAATTTTCTTTTTAACGTGACGGAATTTTATTTCCTGGTATTAGGTATAAGTTATTTCAAATCGAGTTATTTGAAATAAAATTAGTAATTTTATAACTTTGAAAAGCTCTAAACACTTCTATGAATGCAGTAATTTGACTGCATTTACAGACAATTTTGATTCTTTTTTGCACCAGTGCCAAGCAGCTATGTAACCAGCATGGCCACAATGTGATTTTAAGTTGAATTAGTATTCAATCGTTTAAGTTTGCATGATTTATGATTGAAAGGTTTTTCATTGATTAAAAATAGTTTCTTTATATTTTATACCCAGCATTTAAAGTAGTCACATTTTTAGATGTATTTATTTAAACTGTAATTACAATTAATTGTAAATATAAATATTTGAAGTACTACCAGTGGAAGGAAAAATATATATTTTAGAATGGATTTGATATTCTCTTGTGTGGATTAATATCCACACTATTAAATACAGTAGACTCTCAATAATCCGCGGTAATGGGTGGCTGAGTGATTGCGGATAATCGAAATCGCGGATAAAGCAAACTTAACATAAAATACCCTGGAAATAGATAAAATCGACTGTGAAAGCAAAATAAGTCCTCAGTAAGCCTCACTGAATGTAAGGTTTTATAACGTGAAATTAAAATTATTTATTATAAATTAATAAATAATTTAAATTAATTATTTTCACATCAGTAAAATACAGTCCAGTACGTGAGACAAATGCACTGTATCACAGTCCTACTGTTAAAGCTGCCGTCTTTAATGCCTTCGAAGAAAAAGTCCATTATTGACTCTTGTTTCTAGGCATTTGCTTCCTTTTTAATAATGGTTTACAGTATTTTCCCCAGTACCATTAGATCGCACAGCGAAGTGTTATCTTTCCTTTCCAAGAAGTCCTATAGTCCTTTTGCATAATGGCGGGTAGTGAGGATGGACGTTAATGCACTAAACTTTGTTTATCCCAGCTGCTAATGTTTTTTTGTCGATTGTGGATAAACAAACACAGTTCCGTTTGTGGATAATTGGGCGTCTACTTTACTATGGTTATTGCAAAGATTATCTGTCCTATTTAAGCACATAGTCTTTTCTTTTGCGTTGTGTGATCGTTGTGTTTGGTTTACGCAGCCTTTGTACGGAGATATCCTGTTGAGCCGGACACAGGACACGGACCACTACATTGAGACAGAGCAGCAGCTGTTGGAACGGAGACTGAAGCAACAGCTGCGGGAGTCGCAGGAGGACAGCAAGTGGCTGCAGGAGGAAGAGACGCAGCTTGTACGTTCTACTTCATGCATGTTACCATTGCTTTGGACCTACCGAAATTGTATCAAAACTATAGTAAAAACCTCAATTTGAAATTGATCTAATTATGGTCGTTTAACCCTAGAACCGCTACGTGTATTTTCCTTAAACTGAATGGTACAATTATTACACAGCTCTTCTTAAAATAATCATTATAAACAAAAAAAATACAAAACGCCGCCCCCTTTATGGTAAAATAAACAAAACAAAAAAGGTCTCCGCTGCAATCCCAATTAATTTAATTTCTCAGACTGCCACTGTGCTTCGGAAGGCATGCCAATTTGTTCGTCGTAGCTACAGGAGTAGTCATTAGGTCATGTAGGAGGCACTAGTGTGACCTGAAAACTCTGAAATGTTTTAAATCAGAGCTTTCAATAGATATCCATTTTGGGGTCTCCTGAACCTAAAAAATGAAAACATGTCTATTTTAGTGATTTAGTATTTTGTTTTTTATTTAGATTTAGTTTTAAAGTTTATGAAAAAGTAAAACATTGACAACTCTTTCTTCTTGGAACTAGAGAAAATTCATCAGATGATAAATTAAAAAAAACTTCAATATTGAAATTGAGTAGTAGGCTATACAATTCCAAGTTTTATAATCAAGACTCATGTATGTTGCAGAAGAAGAGGTTATCTCTAGCGCCTAGTCTGTCGGACACAGAATCATTGGAGGGAGAAGTGTCGCCTCCGCCGCCAGCCCCCTCCACTGCCACCAGGAGTGACTCTCTAGACAGCCGAGGCAGTGGCAGTGGCAGTCAGGCGACAGGATCCGACGAGAGGATTGTTATTGTAAAGGTGAGTGGCAAAATTATAGCTCGAGAATGATTAAAAAATTTTGCAAATTCAGAGGTCGAAATTATTTTATAGATTAAGGTTATAATACCTGCTGTCTTCAATCTAATGTTCTTTTTAATACTACTAGTTTCGTGAACAATGTTCCCATTTTCAAGTGTACTTCAAGTTTATCTTTAGGTTATTTCAGGATGTCTTCTTTTGTAAATAAATAATATTTTAACACATGATATTTAAATTTAAAATTATTGTCTGGTGACATACAAAAAATTTTTAAAAACACTTGACGACGCAGATAACCAACGGCTCAACTAGCCGATACCTGTTTGACGGTTTTGACCTTGGGGTGGGGTAAACTGTTGATCGTGTTTATTTGGTGTTCCACAAGCAATTTCTTCGATCCTGTCAAATAATATGTTGGAGCCAAAATTTAATTTTTCATTGAGGACATTATCAGGAGACTTTTTTATCGCTCTATTTATTTCAAACGACACTAAAGCGTTCATCAGGGGGCCTTTCTTACATTTATGGAGGATGTGGAGATTTTCACTGCAGCTGCTCACATTGTGGATTGTACTGATCAGATGTTCGGCAAATTTTGAGCGTTGATTTTTTAATTTTGGTTTCGGGAGGTGTTCGATGAACTTTTTGTTGAAAGACCGACCTGATTGCCCAATATATAATTTTGGACAATTGCTAACCTTAATCTAGTCATTACTCAGTCCGGAAGGCAAAATGTTTAAATTAGCCATTTCAGTAACTAATTAACCAATTAAAAATTGATCCCTTCCGGTCTTTCACAGGAGCTAGACTCCCAAATAAGGTTAACCCCATTCTGATTTGAATTCTAGGTGATAAATATATCTCCTTACCGTCCATTTGGAAGGGAGGTATGCTAACTTAATATACTTTGTAGAGGAGTGCTGTTGTATGTAGGGGTGTGTGAATAGTGATTTTTGGGTTCAAATCGAATAAAATATTTATTTACAATACTGAATATCTTATATTTTCGAATGGAATATCAGCATAAGAGTTTTGCTTATGGTATGTAAGATTTACTAAGCAAACCTCTCAATTAAATATACAAAAACAGTTTTAACCCTAAAATAATAGAACAAAGGTTTTTACTGTCAATTTTTTCAGAAAATGGAACCAACTCCTACTGCAGACTTGGACAGAAGTAATGATAGGGTGTACGACTGTACCACCTGTGTCGTCAAAGCTGTCATGGCGTTGTCTCAGGGTGAGGGAAATCAACCATGTTATAATATGTAATATCTTAAATAAGAAAGTTGGAAATTTAGTTTTAAGTGCATTTAAGAGTTATCGTCAAAGTTTATAAAACTAATTTTGGCGTGTCTAAAGTAAATCTAAAAAACTAACATGTCCAGTACTATACAGGCTCTGGAAATTCTGGCATTTCACTTTTATCATTTACAGCTTACCCATAATGTCGGAGCCTATAGCTAACTTCTTCACTAATATTCAGAAAACAATTATTGTACCCTTTAGCTAATGTCAGACAGTTTTTTACTGACCAATCAACGACAGTTTTTAATTTTCTTTTGAAATGTTAATGTGAAAGGTGTTGTCTGAGTACACCAGATTACTACTGCAGATTATCGTTTTGTCAGAAGCCGCACTCAGTAGTTGAGATTGGATAACACGGAAGGTCAGATAATTGATTTATCTGTGACGTATTTTCAATACCACTTTGATTTAAACATGAATATTTTGGCAGGTGTGCAGCAGAGCCTTGCGTCCCAGTACCTGGATCTGGTCAGGAAGGTCGGGATCGAACTGAAGGCGTTACTGCAAAGTGTCGACTCTCTGGTGCCGCTCTTCCCTGTGTCTGCTCACAAAGAGGTAACTCTAGTGTAAAGCCGTGATGATGATCAGTTTCATTTTCAAGGTCAACAAGCTGTAGAATTAATCAGTTTTTACTTTCTGTGTCAGTGAGTTACTCGCAAAGATTCCAGTGGAGTATATGTTAAAATATAATATTTACTATTAAATTTTTTTCCAGTGGTTTGTTAAAGATGAGTTTTGTCACAATGAGTAAATATCAATTGACAAATTTGGCCTGCAGTAAGGACAATGCATCGACAGGATTGGCCTTGACGATGGCACAGAGATAACGGAGCCGCTCTCCATTGCCCAAGAAATCAACAAATATCTTATCTCGGTACAGTCTGGTCAGCAAGGTACAATCTCTTCCGAAACACTTCCTGCTCGTGTCCTTAATAATTCCTTCTTCATATCACCTACCTCAGTAGATGAAGTCAAAACTGTCGTGTACGGTTTAAAAAACAAAAAATCCACAGGTTTCGACAAAATAAATGTTAGTTTATTGAAACATATTATTAACGACATAGCTCCTGTTTTAGTTTATATTATCAACAATAGTTTTACAAGTGGTGTTTTTCCAGAAAGTTTGAAACTAAGCACAGTTGTTCCTATTTTAAAGAAACCTAATTCATATCAATTAGATAACCTCAGACCAATTAGCTTGCTTTCTGTTTTTTCCAAATTAATTGAAAAAATAATGTTAATAAGGTTGACAAAATTTCTTAACAATTCAAATTTTTTTAGTCAAAAGCAATTTGGTTTTATTAAAGGAAAATCAACAGAAAGTGCATTATTAACTGTAACTGAGCTAATTTTTAATGGTTTAAATTCCAAACAAAAAACTACAGGTCTGTTTGTTGATTTTAAAAAAGCTTTTGACACTGTCAATCATGAGATTCTTATTAAAAAAATGGAGACTGCTGGTATTAGAGGTGTAGCTCTAAATTGGTTTAGTAGTTTTATTACAGGAAGAAGGCAAAAAGTTAAAATTAACAACAAAGTAAGTGATTCACTCGTAGTACAAACTGGAGTTCCGCAAGGGTCAACGACCTCTGCTACCCTTTTTTTAATTTTCATAAATGACTTATTAGAACTACAGTTTAAAGGAAAAATAAATGCTTTTGCAGACGATATTGCCTTATTTTACACTCATAATGATTCTGAGCTTCTTGCTGATTTAATAAATTATGATCTTTTGCTGCTTAGAAAATGGTGTTCTATTAATAAAATGCAAGTAAATGTTAATAAGACTAAATTTATCAACTTTGATTTCTTAGGTTTTGACATTCCTTCTCCTTTAATTTTTCATTCATTTACCTGCAATACCCATACATGTACTTGTGAACCATTAGAAAAAGTTAAATCTATTAAGTATTTAGGAGTATTGCTCGACGAGAAACTTACATTTGAACCGCATATTTTGAATTTACACGCAAGATTAAGATCACAAATTAGAAAATTCTATTTTTTAAGAAATTTTTGTAACACGTCGCTTTTGAGAACCTTGTATTTTGCATTGATTAATTCAAGATTACAATATGCTTTACCTTGCTGGGGAGGTACTTACAAAACTTTAATCGATAAAATTAGAACAACTCAAAACTTTTTTTTGCGTATAATTTTGAAAAAATCCAAACAAACAAGTTCTTTTCCCATCTACCAGCAATTAAAAATTTTACCTATCCAGCATCTTTTTATTTTTAAGGTCTTAAGATTGTTTTTTATACGGAGCGGAAACAGAGAAAACATTATGCCAAATCATCTTTACAGTACAAGAAGCTTTACTAATAAAAATTTTAAACTACCGAAAGTAAATAAAAGTATTTTCAAACATTCATTTCAATACTTAGGTCCAAAAATGTTCAATCAACTTCCGTTTCAAATTAAAACTTTAACAAATCTCAACTTTTTTTGTAAAAAAACAATCAATTGGCTTTTTTCTCAACAGGATGTAGGATTTATCACAAAAACGTTGGTTTAGGAATTTGTTTTGAAATTTTAATGCCAGTTTAACAATAAAAAAAAATAAAATAAAAAAATAGAAAAAAATGTTTTTTGTTAATTTTATTTTTGTTTCTTTTTGTGAACTAGGATACTGTAGGTATATGATATTTATTTATTTAAGTAATCTTAAAAATGAATAACCTTCATTTGCCATCAGATGTTACAGCAGGCATTTTTCATGTTATTAAAAGTAATGCTAGACTCTTAAAAAAGTTTATTATAAGTTATGTAATTTTTTCTAATTATAACTGGTCACACAACTTGTCAAAGTGGCCAGTTTAATTTCTCAGATATTGAAAATTTGTATCTAAATTTTTTGTATTCTGTTATGAGAAAAAATTCATAAAATTCCATTACATATCATTATAACTTTTTACTATTACAATTTTTTTCCAGTGGTTTGTTAAAGATGAGTTTTGTCGGGCAATGTCAGCCCTGAGTTAAATATTCGACACTTATGATTTGGTCCTCGACCTAGCCTTTGGGTCATGATACGAAATGATGTATTGGTACATGACTAATCCTCAAAGGGTTAAAGCAAAGTGGAAGACTCTGAGCCAGACTTTAAGTAATCGGGAAAGGTCCGGGCCTAGATTTAGCAACTTGTAGGTTTCTCTTACTAATTTACTATTGATTGTAATGACTAGATAAATGTAAAGTAATTCACCCTATTGTAAAAAAAGCGAAAGGTGGTGATAACCTGAGAAACGTTATGTGTTACAGGTGGAGATGGCTCACCAGGTGCTGGCTAAGGACATGTCTTGGTTATCAACACGATGAGGAGCATGTAAAGTCACCACAAATGGACGGCACTACCGCAAGTGAGTCTCAAAAGTTAATTTCAGTCGTGACAATTAAATTTTCACTTCTAACTTCATGTCGCATTTATCAATAAATAAAATTTAATACTATCTTAACATTTTTGGAGCTGAGGAAAAAACTATTACAGAAGTGTCCTGTTAAACCCCCCCGCCCCTTGAACCTAGAAATAATAAACCTAGAATGCTGCTCTTGTGTTCTTTATAGGTTACATATTTATAGCTTTCTTAAGAAAGGGACCCAGTACTTGGTATTTTAACCGGGACATAAGTGAAGGAAGAGTGTGATAATAATATGCAGGTTTGTTATTATAAAAGATCACAACTTCTTGTATCAGGATAAATAATTAATAGGCAAATGACCAAGGTAGTTGAACTTTATTCTCTTGTTTGTCTTTCAGTTGAGATTGAATACCCAGTTAGACCAGAATACTTTGTGGGAATACAGTGTAACCCCAAAAATCCAAACTCCACAAAGCCGAAATACTGGCAAATCCGAACCTGCCTCACTACGTACATCCACCTGCCAAGGTTACTGCCCTTTCAATCACCGAGTCAACCAGCGTGTAGTATCCCAATTGCTGCGTCTCCCATCGCTTACCGCGAATACAGTGACAAAATAAGTGTGTGATGTTATATCCCGGAAATCCGAACACCCCTAATTCTGAAGGCTTCAGCCCCAATTAGTTCGGATTTGAGGGGTAAATAATTAAATAAGTATGATCTACAGGGCTGAAGGATGTATTGTTCAATGGTATTTACTCCCAAATTTATTATTCTCTGGTCTGTTGAACCAAATGTTGCTGGATTTTGGGGTGGGGGGTTCCCAGTGGTTTCATATTGTCCTACCCAACTTTGTTGAGGCCTCGTAACTCTTTGTCATCTATATAAATAAAATTAGAGTTTTGTCTGTACATTGCTCAGAATTATTCATTTTTTAGTTATTTTTACTTTTCGTGCTTTAGAGAAGCCGAAACCGGTCTTATCTCAATTTTTGTCTGTTTGTCTGTGACGCTCCAGGAGACATTTTACGCCGTCTTCTCCGAAAAAACGGGAGAACTGATAACAATGAAACTTATTTCATACATTCTCTACATTCCAGAGAAGGTTTTTAAAGGCTTAAAAGTGTCTGCCAACTCTTGTATAGTAAATAACGAGCATTTAAAAACCCACTTTTTACACAATATTAGTCGCATATTGCTTAAGTTTTAATGAATGACCTACTGGCAATAATCAGCTGTCTTTGTAGTTTAAACATTTAATAGAAATAAAAACAAACAGCTGTTGTATCAATATTAGTTAGTTTATATTGGTCATTGATTTAAACCCATTTTGAAATCATACTATATTAAAAAGTTATTTTAACGTATAACTAATAATAATAACGGTATAAATGTTCTTATCTATTTAATTGTAAAGTAATGCTAAATAATAAAGCGGGCTATTCATTTATTTTCTTTGCATTGATTTGTTAAGATTTCAGGTTTACATTTTGATATGAAATCAACACAACCTCCCAAGAGTGAACACAACTAATACCAGTTCCAGAGCTTTTTGACCATTTTTTTCATTATTTTGAAGTTTAGTTAGGTGTTGACTGTTAAGTTTGTTAAATACAACTGTTTGGATATTACTTATGGTAAAATCTATCTTTGATGTTTCTATTCATAAACAAAACATACATAGTTATAGGTTTCTAAGAAGAGATTAGATTTTTACTATTATAAAATGTATAAATAAATTACCATACATTTTAATTTAAATTCTCAATTTTTTTGTATTGGACATTTATTTATTTTTTCATGTAAAAATATATTAACCAAGATTCACTATAAAGAAGGGCCAAACAAGAAAGTATTTAAGAAAAACCAAACATTTATGAGTAATTATGCATCCATTAAATTGCTGACTTAGCTCAATTAAAAGTATAATTCTTATATTTGTCAGTGGAAGAAGGATTCTCTCTCTTGTCTTAGATTAAAAATCTTTTCTTTCCCATTGTTCAGGGAGCCTCTACAAATGAAGACCTTGGATTAAACGTAATCCTCTATTGTGTCACTTTTCTCGTATAATATTGTCATTGGATTGTGGTTTATCCTTTATTTTGAGATTTTTAAGGTGATTTTACAAAATTACTTATGCATCCATGGGTCTTTTCACTTATTAATCTTTAGCAAATAAGTTGCAAATTTTTAAAGACATTAAATACTTTTGAATCTTCTTGAAAGTATAATTAGCATCCATTTAAACTATTTATTCACTCTTGTTGATGAGAAATTATTTCTGAAAATAAAGAATAATCAAATTGACTAGATCAAATTCCTGTAATGCTATGAATAAAAAATCAATAAAAGGACCTAACCTCAAAATATTACACTGTAATAACTGTCTTTAGGCATTTACTGGTTTAAAAGGTTATAATCAGAAGTTAATTAAGTTATCATAAACCTAACTAACCACAGCTTCTACCATAATCCAATCTAACTGATTCTGACCACTCCATTTTCTTCAATAGGTCTTCTGTATCTCTCTTTGCTTTTAGTATCCCTTTTTTTGTCCTCAAATTGACCCCTCTATATATTCTTTCGCCTTTTTCCTTTTAAGTTTTATTTCCATATTTCCTCAATAAGTTTACTTTTCTTATCTTTAAATTGTGTAGCCCGCCCACTTAAATGCTGGATAACTCATTAGTTAACTCTAGACAGATATTTCAAAGAAACACATTGATTAGAAATTACTATTGGACGTAGCAGATCTTTGGCTTGCCAACAGTTTTCTTCAATTTTCTTCCTATAAATGGCTGCTGTACAAACAATTTTCATGTGGGTATGGTTCTAAATTTTTTACCATTTTCGGTTTGGTACGGTTCAGTTTAAAATAGTCTGATTTGGCAATTGGGAGGGAACTGAAGTCTATAAGTGGTGGTAGCAGACGGTGAATTCTTTTTACCGGATTGTTAAAGTTTGTATCGGTTCCAGAGAAAAGTTAAATTTACTATACATGGTAAACGCATTACGTTTTCTGAGAGCGCCCAATGTTATTCTTATGAAGGATACTAAACAATTAATTTCTCCTTTATTCCTCAACCACTTTTCATGAAACTTGTTATACAGTGTAGAGTCATCCAACAAAACGTACTCAAAACAGTTTGGTACTACCTGGAAGGGGTTATGCCTTCCAAAGTTCCAACAATTAGTGTTTTAACTTCTTTTCTCTGGTTGTTAGTTTGTAGGGTTATTTTTTAAACTAAAAAATTGTAAATGCTTTTTAAATAAACATTGAATGATATGATAGTTTTATTAAAGTTATGTCGTTTTTAAATTTACTTAAGGGAGAAAGTATGTTTTAATCCACTGATACATTTTATTTTTTACAGTGTGCACTGCCCTGTATCACGTGTTAAATGACAGTAAATATTGTTATTGTGTCCGCAGGGCCATGCTGTCAGCTGCCCACGTGCTGGCAATGGACGCCAAGAACCTGCTGGATGTAGTGGACTCGATCCGCATGAGACACCCGGACGTGGACGCGCTCATCTGTTGCCCGCTGCCCCCTCCCCCCACCACTCCCCTGGACAGCTAGCCTCGCCTTATCGCCAACTAGACAGCTTCACACCAAATACAGCTCACCCTCTCTCAAGACTTAACGTATCACGATGTTGATATTACTGTAGATCGTACAAGTTTCTTATTTTATTTTGTAAATCGATAGATTTAAGCGACTATTTATTGTATATTGATATTTAATTTTGTAGCGATGTATATTTATAGTGCTTTTCGTGTTTTCGATTAAACTTAGAGATCGATGAAACAATGCAATGTGGGGATTTGAAAGTAAATAATCTTGGCTTCTGTACAGTATGCGATGTTTAAATGGGTAGTGTCGCTCGGCTTGAGATGCTCGGGTATTCACCTATGTACAGACCTAGTTAGGTAAGAGCTACACACAGAGCTTGGTACGCTGGCGATTTGCTTAAAGTAGATTTGCAAAGCAATCTGAGCTGTAAATAATGTACTATTCGCATTAAATTTAAGGTACGCCCTACCAAAAATAGGTTATAGAAAATCGTTATTTTAAGAAATAACTATAATTTTTTATAAATGATTAGTTTTACATTGTGTAGAATTAGTGCCGCTGTTTCAAAACCACTTTTTAAGATACAGCACGTCTAGTGTTTAATCAAAAAGAGAAGATTTCTAAAGAAGAGATTCTACTTTGTCGATTTGAAGATTAGATTTTTTTATGGTTCTTTTATACTGTAAAACTTATGGATTTATTTACTGTGCATCTCTTATGTAATTATAATTTCATTCAGTATTGAAAATAAACCAGAAAAGTGGTTCTTTCTAGAGTATTTATTTTGATTTAAAATGATGTCTTTATAAATGACAATTTGTTCATGAGTGCTTTAATAAAAACTGAAATATTTTTTTCAACTATTAATTTTTAGCATTTAATGCCAATACTCAAGCAATGACATTGTAGTTCTGGCTACTTTTAATTTTAAATGAGTAGTATATTGTTAAACTAGTCTTTCAAGTCTGATACTGATAGTACTCAATACAAACTAGGCTAAACATCCACGCTATCCAAGATTTATAGTATTCCACTATTATGGCTGTACCGATATTCCATAGCGACTAGGTGATAAACATTTATTTAATATGCATTTATTAATTAAATATTTTCAATTTATGATATTTTACTTTTGTAATTTTATCATATTTTTTTATCATTTGGGTGCTTTATTTTTTACCATTAATAAAGTATGTCGTGTGATTTTTTGTGAGTTGTAAAGATGAATTTGTAGTCGTGATTGTTCTTGTACTCGTTTTAGTTTGAATTTCTCAAAATAAATGTTAAATATATTTCCAACTTGATAAATTTAGAGGATATTTTCATTTCCACCTCTACCTTATTATTCTAAGTGGATGTAGACAGATGAAATTTATTGTACCCCCAATAAAAAAAAGGAGATCAGCGCAATTGTAATAACTAAAGAGGAATTTCATTGCTAGCAAGCATGTACAACACGTAGACTGGGATGGTGGCGACGTCCTGTAATCTAGCTACTTGGAGGTCACGAATTGTGGATAGATATGAGCGATGGTCGGTGGGTGTAGTGTTCTCTTGTGTGGATTAACGTCCACACTATTAAATACTGTGTTAATCTGCAAAAACCATCCTTATAATTAGACCAATTCTCGTAATTCAGAGGCCGGTTTTTCGGATTCCACGTTAAACCGTAGGTCCCTTAGTTGCCATCGGCTGTTGGGCTATTAATTAACAGTCTGTCTAAGAAACATGTCAGTCTTAATCAGTAACAAGACTACAAGATCGCGCCACAATCATCTTACACTCAATCCTCATTCATACTTGGCTTAAAATACCTACCTTGTAGTTAGGTTGCTATTTCAATAATCTAATCAAATCTAATGTACAAAATATTTTCAAAAGTAATACAGAAGGGACTAAAAGAATATGTGGAAACAATTTTTGGAGACATCAGGCTGGTTTAACGACAGATAAAATCTTTATCCTGATAGAATTCATTGCCAAACATTGGGAGTGTAACCAGAATTTCGTTTGCTTATACGTGGATTTTGCTAAAGCATACGACAGTCTTAACAGACAACGTATAAGGGATATAGTGGAATGTTTTGGGATACCAGAAAAGCTAATAAGATTGTCCAGTCTATGCGTGATTAACTCAAGATGCAAGGTTAACGTAGAGGGAGAAATGTCTGATTTTGAAGTAGATACAGGAGTTAAACAAGGCGATGGACTTTCCCTTACTTTATTTAATATAGCCCAGGAAGAATCCCTTCAAAAAGTAAAAACCTCAAATATGGGAGTCAAAATTGGCAATACCTGGAACATTTTAGCCTTCGCAGATGATTTAGTTTTAATGGTAAAAAGCAAATACAGTAGAACTCCAATTATCCGAATTAATGGGGACCGGGACCCATTCGGATAATCAAATATTCGGATAATCGGAGTATTTTTTTTTAATTGCCATTAGAGAGACAAAAAGCTACGTTTGATATTGCACTATTTTTTTATTGAATTAAATCTAAGAAAAATGATATTTTCACATGTTTTAAATATAAATAAAATGTATTCACGCAAACACTGGCTTCGCGGGGGGAAGAATAATAGCGCACTTAGACTTTTTTTGGACAAATTTTTTTCTGAAAGTGATTCGGATAATCGGCGATTCGGATAGTCGGAGTTCGGATAATTGGAGTTCTACTGTAGGACTTAACAGAACTTACAAAAACACTAGTCTCGAATACCGAAAAAACAGGACTAAAAATTAATGACTCAAAAACCTTGAGTAGATACATTTACATATCTGAGTGATGTAATATCAGGATTAAACAGATAAGACCTGGAAATACAGAATGGACTAAATGCGGCAAATTAAAGTTTCTATATCTGCAATAAATTAATGAGTTCAAAATTAGGCTACTATACCACACACAAAAATTGTGTTTGTATAAAACAATAATTTGACCAGCAATTTTATAAGGATCGGAAACAAAAAAGAAGAAAGAAAAATGGAGTTTTGTGGAAAACTTTCGGCCAAATGAGAGAAAATGGAGAATGCAGGATAAGGCACAACTAAGAGAAATGTACAAATATGTAGACATCATAGGAGAAATAAGAAGTAGGAGATTAAATTGGACAGGTATTAAGAAGAGAAAAAGGTTAGAAGTTGAAGAACATGCTGAAGGGAATACTTGAGGGAAGAAGACCAAAGACTAGACGGTGGGACGAAGTACAACAAGATATGAGGTGGCTGGGAATTGCAGAAGAAGATGCTGAAGATAGAGACATAGAGGCACTGTGTTGCTGAGGCCAAGCACCGACTGGGGTACAAATGACCATGGCAGTAGGTAAGCTATTGTATTGCTTACCTACCTAAATATTTCTTTGAAATAAAATTACAACAAAATAATTTCTGCATTGGCTGTAATATACTATACATTTTGACCCACAGCGAACGTTTTAAAAATACACTTCCATGACAAATTTTATTATTACTGGGTCATCTATATTAATAGTCCCTTAAACATTTAAAAAAGTGAGCAAATAGCTTTACTAAGGATTTTAGTAAATATTTGAAAGATGTTCGTGCTTTTGGTCTCAATAATGTCACCATCTACATGTCTGTAGAGTTTAAAGCTACTCTCCTTTTAACTTAAAAAAATAACATAGGCTATATTTGTATTTTTAATATTTTATCAATACCAGAAGGTGATAGTGAAAACAAATTCAGCCAGAAATTTTAACTTGTACTGTATATAGACTGTATGTTGTCATCACTTGTGAAATGCCACTTTGAAGAAGAAAAAACCACAATTCCTCCCTCATTTTTGATAAAACAATTAATTGAATCTGGTGAAGTAGGAATATTGTAGCATTCACTACCCAATAGTTAGATTTCCAATCGTTTAATCTTTCGCCTTCTTTCATCTACCTTTAAATATAAAACAAAATTTGAGTTTTGTGAGATGATCCTGTAGAACTGTGGGTTTTGGAGCAAAATTATTCCATGATTTTTATGAAATAGCCTTGGTCAACCATTGAGGCTAGTCTGTCTGTACAAGCAAAATATTTATCCTAAATAGAAAAAAATTGGTTATGAACACTGATGATAAAAATGTCCAACGTACACTAGTTACTATTTTTTTTGTAAAACTTAATTACACTAATTTGTACCAGTTTTGCTTTACAAGTTACATGATTTTGTTCAATCCTGTTGGGGGTAAACCACCAATTTGAGGGATTATTCCTTGTGTTTTAGTGTAAAAGACGCACCAGGGTTTTGACTGTTGTTTAAGAGGTTGATCGTGACTCTGTCGTTTGTCCATGTTGGAGCCATAATCCCTTATCACTATCTATGTGTGTTTGAGCGAGGTACTTTCTATTTAACACATTCACTGTATGATTCTTTACCGTACATGCACTGTGTAAAGAATGAACAGGGCAGTCACGAGGCCATGGTACGCCCGTGGAAATAACGACTAAAGTAATTTTTAAATAAGTTAAATGTATGCATAAAATTGTATTTTTGAAAGCTTATACTTCTAACTGAAATGGCAATCTACCCAGGAAGGTATTTTAAGCCAAGTGTGAATGAGAAATGAGTGTAAGATGATTGTGGCTCGATCTTGTAGTCTTGTTACTGACTAAGGCTGACATTTTCCTTAGACAGAACTGTCAATTAATAGCCTAACAGTCAATGGCAACTAAGGGACCTACACTTTTAACGTGGAGTCCGAACTACTGCCTCTGAATTACAATCTGGTCTAATGTTGAGGATGGTCTTTGCGGATTAACGTAGTATTCAATAGTGCACACGTTGATCCACACAAGAGAACACTACACCCATCGACCTTTGCTCACAACAATCCGTAAATCGTAACCTCCAAGTAGCTGGATTACAGGACATGCCACAGTACCAGTTGCATATGTTACTGAACTTTAAATTTTACGTTGTATGCATTTATTGAACAAATACATGTTTGTTTATAACTTTATATATTTTCAAAGTAATCTCGAATTAAATATCGTATTTCTACAAAATTGATTAACACACGAGTCGCTGCCATATTTTCCGTTCGGTCAAAGGCCGACGGGAAACGGATTTTTGGCAACTGCCCAGCCCCCACCGAGGGTCGGAACCATAATTAGCCCTTGACCGCAGCCTTTTGGCAACCTTGGTTTCATCCCAAAAATTCCCCCTTTTCTCCCTGAAAATCCCTGCCTCATTGTATAATCCCACAAATTATCACTCTTATCCTTTAAAGTCCCTTCCTCGCCCTGGAATCACCGAAATCAGGAGATGTAAGAGCGAGACCGCAAGGGGCAGTCGATACCTCGTATTTTTTTTTAATTTTAAGGTTTCAATAATATTTTGTTAGGCGCTTGTATAGGACTCTTTTTGCACCTAGCTGAGAATTTAAATTTAACCTATGACAAAGGGGTTTGTGACCACATTAATAATTTATAAATATTAAATAGAGTGAAATTTATATATAAAGTCTACATTCGTAAATGTCTTATACCAAATTGTATTTGTAACAAATAAAACAAAGTGTATGACTGTATATTTAGTTTAACTGATTTTGCACATTCTGAATATCTTTATAAAATGATTACAGTATTATAAATTGAAAGTTACAAGTCTTTCTTGTTTCAAAGAAATATTAATCGTCAAATTGTTTCCTGAAGAAAGTATGTAAGGCGCATAAATAAGAACCGATACAATTCATAATATTGTACCTCTTAACATAGTTCAAACTAGACATAATACAGTTCCCAGACGGTTATAGTAATCACACACTTGAAAGGAATTGGGTATCGTGCGTTGTGCTTTGTTATTCTTCGTCTGTCTTCGCTCGCCGCCTCCCCTCTCGCCATTCTCTAGTGCGCTTTCTCCCTCACCCTCAACCCCGCCCGGCACGAACGAAATCCCTGAAATCCCCATCAGGGAGGACAGTTGTTGCCAAAAGTCCGGACCACGGGTTTTGACACTTTTATAGCCCCCTGCGTGATTTCGTTCGTGCCGAGTGGGGTTGAGTGTGAGGGAGAAAGCGCGCTAGAGAATGGCGAGAGGGGAGGCGGCGGGCGAAGACAGACAGAGAATGACAAAGTACAACGCATGATATCCCATTCCTTTTAAGGCTGAGGTTACTAACAATCTAAAACTGTCTGTTGTCTAATTTGAACTATGTTTAGAGGTACAATATTTTGAATTAATTGTATAAGTCTTATTCAAATCCATACCTTCTTGAGAAAAGAATATAGGTCGGTGGATGTGGCGTTCTCTTGTGTGGATTAACGTCCGCACTATTGAATACTACGTTAATCCGCAAACACCATCCTCATAATTAGACCAATTCGTAATTCAGAGGCCGTGGTTCGGATTCCACGTAAAAACGGTAGGTCCCTTAGTTGTTGCCATCGACTGTTAGGCTATTAATTAACAGTCCTGTCTAAGGAACATGTCAGCCTTAGTCAGTAACAAGACTACAAGATCGCGCCACAATCTTACACTCAATCCTCATTTATATTTTGGCTAAAATTCCTACCTTGTGGTATGGTCGTCATTTCAATAATCTAATCTAATCTAATTTTTTCATTTCAGATTGTAGTGAGAACAGGTAGTAGTTGCCCGCGATCAGGTTCTAGGTGGTACACAAACAGCTGAGTCTGGTGTGAGGCGCGGGTGCCTGCTCGCGTGCGTGCGCACACCAGCCCATCGGCAATATCGCCAGTACCGCCGTGACGCCGTCGAAGCTCACAACGTGTAGCGTGTCCTGTAACTTACCGTAACTACACGCATCTCAGGCTCATGGACACATAAACAGGTAACAACCGTCAACAGATGGACGAACTACCAAAGTTTGGCTTCTGAATAGTTTTTAAGGAGAAAAAAATCATCAGGCTTGTAAGCACCAAAACCGTACTTTTTACTTTACACTATAGACCACGAAATAAATCGGGTTTGAAAATTTTCCATTGTTGTCAAATATGGGTATAAAAAAACATGTAAGCTAAATGTTATTATTTTTATTTTAGGAAATATCTCATTTCACGATCTGACAACAATGTGTTTGCTTACCTAATATACCGAATATGTTGATACAGTCTTGAGTTTTTCTAACTGTTAGTCTATATAAATAAAATTAGAGTTTTGTCTGTACATTACTCAGAATTATTCATTTTTTAGTTATTTTTACTTTTCGTGCGATAGAGAAGCCGAAACCGGTCTTATCTCAATTTTTGTCTGTTTGTCTGTGACGCTCCAGAAGGCATTTTACGCCGTCTTCTCCGAAAAAACGGGAGAACTGATTATCGTCCGCCGCCCCTTGAAAAGTAAATAACGAGCATTTAAAAACCCACTTTTACGCGATATTACACGCATTTTATCCAGTTTTCAATGAATAACCTACTGGTAATAATCAGCTGTCTTTGTAGTTTAAAGATTTAATAGAAATCAAAACAAACAGCTGTCAAATCAATATTAGTTAGTTTATATTGGTCATTGATTTTAAACCCATTTGGAAATCATAGACTACTATATTAAAAAGTTATGTTAACGTAAACTAATTATAATAGTAGTATAAATGTTCTAATCTATTTATTTGTAAAGTAATGCTAAATAATAAAGTTGGGTGTTGATTTATTTTATTTTGTATTGATTTGTTTAGGATTTCAGGTTTACATTTTCGTATGATAATCTTTCTTCTTTTAACTGTATCCTACATCCCGTACAAAAGGACGGGCTTACTGCTTGTTAATACATAAACCTCTGAAATTTAACAGTATACAAAGAAGACTATATACAGCACGATCTCTTTAACGGAGTTAGAGAAGCCGGATTAGTGGAGGCAAAAAAGAAAATGGAATATTTATATAGTGAATAACAATACTGTATTCTAAATTACCATGGCAACAATAGTTTTAACACAGTACTATGTGAAATACTACACAAGAAACAATATTTGTATTTACTTCCCTGTGTGAAACATGTTAGATCATGGATATGTCAAAAATAAATGTTTTCAGTTCATATAAACAGCTGTTCTTATTTTTTATATTGAAAGTTCAATACAATAGCTATTGTAATTTCTATGGAAACGTGTTACATATTTTCCATCTTAAAAATATTTGTATTTACTTCTCTGTGGGAAACAGGTTATATCATGAATATGTGTAATAGGAAATGTTTTCAGTTCATATAAACAGCATTTCTTATTCTTTTGTATTAAAAATTCAATACAATAGCACCGGTAGTTTCTATGGAAACCTGTTAAATGTTTCCCATCTTAAAAATCGCCAAAACCCCCAGAGCTAAGACATATTCATGTCAAAAACCACAAATTTGTTGATACTTAGTTGGTGAAATGGTGACCTACCAGGTAGGTATTTTAAGCCAAGTGTGAATGAGAAATGAGTGTAAGATAATTGTGGCGCGATCTTGTAGCCTTGTTACTGACTGAGGCTGACATGTTCCTCAGAGAAAACTGTTAATAGCCCCTCAGTCAAAGGCATATTAAGGGTCCTCATATGTATCATCGCAAAAATTACCCAACGCCTATTTCGTGGCCGCTATCTTAGTTAATCATGAACTAATTCGCTTTTTTCGCTTACTTTGTGAATTTCCACAATGAAACCTTGCTATAGACAGTTTATATTCTTGGAATAATTACAAACCCCTAAAGAAGAGTAATGCCTAATAGGCTTTCTACGATGATTCTATGAATCATAGAAAATTTTCAGCCAGTATAATATTGTGCTCGGTAGATCAGACCTCAAACTAACTCAGTGAAACGCAAAGTTAGTAAACGGTATCAGTGGAATGACACATACTCCATAATGTAAATTTAAAACGTACGATCTGTAATAAAACTATCATCTATATTAATAAAATTATTTATATAGGTATATATTATAGAGCTTTGTCTGTACATTGCTCAGAATTATTCAATTTTTTAGTTTTTTTACGTTTCATGCGTTAGAGAAGCCGAAACAAGTCTTATCTCAATTTGTGTCTGTTTGCGACGTTCCAGGAGGCATTACGCCGTCTTCTCCGAAAAAACGAGATAACCGATAACAATGAAACTTATTTCATACATTCTCTACACTCCAGAGAACGTTTTTAAATGCTTGAACTTGTCTGCCGACCCTTGGACAGTAAATAACGAGCATTTAAAACCCCACTTTTTACGTGATATTAGTCGCATTTTGCTTTCAACTATCAATAAACTACCTACTGGTAATAATCAGCTGTCTTTGTTGTATAAATATTTAATAGCAATAAAACAAACAGCTATCGAATCAATGTTATAATTAATATAATATTATTATTATAGTTTATATTGTTAATTGATTTTAAACATATTTAGAAATCATACTATATCAAAAAGTTATTTTAACGTATAACTAATTATAATAATGGTATAAATGTTCTAATCTATTTAATTGTAAATTAATGCTAAATAATAAACCTGGGTATTGATTTATTTTCTTTGTATCGATTTGTTTAGGATTTCAGGTTTACATTTTGGTTTATGATCTTTCTTCTTTAAACTGAATCCTACAAACCGTACAAAGAATGGGCTTACTGCTAATCTGAAATATAACTATCATATTATTGAAATATAATTTAATTTCTTTTTCAAAAATAATTATCCAATTTCTGAAAATAACAAGAGAAACAAAGTTAAATTGAATGCTAGAACTTTATGGGAAACACCCCACAGTTATACCAAGCTTTTTTGTTTGGGGTTTGTTGGGTCATGTGACCTCACGCTGCATACCAAGTTTCATGGAAAACGGTTGGGAAATAAGGAAGAAATAGATTTTTTAATATTCTCCATAAGAATAACATTACCCGCTCTCAGCCAACGTACTCTGGAACCGTTAGTCATTGACAAATAATTCAAAATATTGTTTTTTTAGTTTTAAGCTCGTTTTAATGGTGGTAGTAAAAATTTATTGTTTTTGCGAAAAATATTTTTTGACGTGTAAGAGCCTTTTACCCCCGAACTTTTACTTTTAACCTTTTAAACCCCGATATTTTGATTATTAAATGTGCAGTATTCATCCAGATCATCATTTTTCATGGAATCAACGTTATCAATACAGGGGGCTACTAGGTTTAAGGAATTAATAAAGTATAGGGTTATCTTTAATTACTGTTTAATATTTTGGCTGATAATTAAAATATATTTTCTCAATACTGTAGTTAAAATAATCAGACATTTTATTCAGTTACTTTTATGTACTATCGTTAATATTACATTTAAATCAATTTAAGTATATTTTTAAAATTCATAATATTCTTCAGTTCACTAATATGCTTTTTTTAATCATTATATCATTGATTTTGACCCTGTTATGTGGTATATATATACATGTATTATTATTAATTTTTTATTTTAAAACTCTTTAGTACCTTCAAGCCTTCATTTTAATTTGTTTCATAGAATTCATTATTTTCATAAACATTATTATAAAAAATGTTTTTTTCAATATAATTAAAATTAATGGCTTTTTTGGGGCACTAAAATGGATATCCACCAGAAACTCAAAATCGAAAATTCCGACGAAAATCAATTTATGGGGGATAGTAATAAACTTTCATATATTTAATTAAAAATTCTTGTTAAGTTTTTTGAAACGACTAATACAGATGAAATAATTTAAATCTTAAATCTGTATGTGAGTAATAAAGAATTGTTGTTTGAGAGATTTACTCCCCCTCGTCCCCGACGCGGTACAGTATTACCAAACTTTACGAGTGGGTTTCGTTGGGCAACGTATCTTAACGCTGTATGCGGAATTTCATGGAAAATAACTGAGAAATTAGGCACAAATCGATTTTTAGTATCCTCTATAAGAATAATATTAGGCGCTCTCAGAAAACGTATTGCATTTACAACGGACTGCCATCTGTTTAACTATTCTCTGGATGCGTTAGACGTACTAAAAAAAATTAAAAAATATAATTTGACATGGATTTTTGTCTTAGCTCTGTGGGATGTTGACAATTTCCGCGACCAAAATTTGAAATAGTTACCTCATAGTTTGGTTATAAGAACAGCTGTTTAGATGAACTGAAAAAATCCCCTTAAGGCCAACGCACACAGCAACAGACGCACGTATGCAGACGTCCGTATGTCTGCCGACATCTTCATGCAGATGTTTACATTTAATCACATTATGAGCAATTTTTCTTTCTTCTGTCTGCATACGTGTGTCTGTTGCTGTGTGCTTTGGGCTTTTAGACATATCCAAGATCTAACCTATCCCACAGGGAAGTAAATACAAAATTTATTTCCCTTTATTTTTAAATTTTTATTTAGTTTTTTGACCTGGTTAATCGTAACAGGAAAATTATTTTATATATTTTTTTATTTCAACGGAGAATTAAAAAACTATTTTAAAATTTAAAAGCCCATAACTTCTGAACTGCCATTTTACAGGCAACCTAAGCATTACTAATTTTAATCAAATTCATTGCACTTTGTTTTAATAAATTTGGATTTTTCACGATTTTTAGGGATGATCCTAAAACGTAAGTAAAATTTGAAAAAAGTGGGGCCATCGGTGTGGTCTCGGGCTTGTTGCACAGTCAAAAACACGTTTTTGGATTCAGGGAGCCTAAAAATGGACATTCTCATGATTAGATCAAATTCAAAAATTTTGACGAAAACAATACTTTCTCCATATACTAAATTTAAATTTATAAGGAGGGAAAGTAAAAACAACAAAAAGGGCAACAAACAACAAGCATTTTAATCTATTTAAATTAGTTGTTGGGTAAAAATCAAATAGCTAAAAGATGAACTAAACATGCAAAATTGGTTTCCAAGTTACGACAGAAAATAAACATCTATTTTGATTATTTAATATCCAGATCTCATAAAATGAGTACTATATAAGGTTACAGTTAAAAATAAAGTAATTTCTTTTAAATGTACAGGTAGTATTTTTTACATTTTCATAAAAATGATTTACCTTAAATGGAATGAAAAACTAGTCAAAAATATAGTAAAAATATATTTTTCTGTCTTTCCATATATCTATTATAATTATACTGTTGTGGTTATGTACGCTGGGACTATTGTTAAAACACATATTTACAAAAGAAGTAGTAAAAATCAATAACTGTTAGAATTTGTGAGCTGAGAAAAGGACAGTTTTAATCTTGTGCAATATAGATAAATATTGCCTATTCATGATGTTTTTCTAAGGAGAATCATGTTTTACCCTTTCTTCGTAATAGGATGGATATAATGAAATTTACATATGACAGACGATAGAAATTTATCATAGACACGTCGTTGGATTTAGATCTTATTTTACAAAGTTTTGTACAGGGATCGGAGAAAAGTTTTAAGTACCAACATAATTAGAGTGTCATATCAAAGTCCCGGCACAACGTTTAGCAGCTATTCATCAGAGGAAGGTTCACAGTAAAGCTACTTAAACTGATCTATTGTTATGTACTCATAAAACTGACACGTACACGTTTGACCACTTAGGCCCAACGCCTATCCCACAAAATCCTTTACACTCATTCTTCACTTAAATTTACCCAGGTTGCGTCAGTAATCGTGCACTCACTGCTACTGCGACTCAACTGTATATATAAACGTTAAAGCCCTCACTCACTGACTCACTCAGATTTTAGATTTAGATTTAGATTATTGAAATGGCAACCTACCCAGGTAGGTATTTTAAGCCAAGTATGAATGAGAAATGAGTGTAGGATGATTGTGGCGCGATCTTGTAGTCTTGTTACTGACTAAAGCTGACACGTTCCTTAGACAGGACTGTTAATTAATAGCCCAACAGCCGATGGCAACTAAGGGACCTATAGTTTAACGTAGAATCCGAACCACGACCTCTGAATTACGAACTGGTCTAATTATGAGAATGGTCTTTGCGGATTAACGTAGTATTCAACTGTGCGGACGTAACCCACACAAGAGAACACAGATATTGATGAAACTTGGTATATGGTCAAAATAAAAAACTGTTTGTGGCAGAAATGCCTATTTTCAGTGTTTCTCACAAAAACCACCCTGCATACTCTTTCCCATGATAATATTATGGAGAATAGGAAAACTCTCTTACTTATTTCGGATATTGATCAAACCTGTCATATACTATTTTTGATTTGATCGCACCACAATCATCTTACACTCAATCCTCATTCTTGGCTCAAAATACCTACATTTTAGTATGGTCGCCTTTTCAATAATCTAATGTAATGTAATCTTCGTCCACGATATAAAATCGACAGGTCTGAAGGCTACTTTAAATTTTGGACGTACGATAAAAGTTCGTAACTAGTGTAACTAGCCTTGCCAACACGACACAGAATTTGGCTGAAATGGCAAGACAATGCTCACACAGAGACTCCGCCCGGCTGAGTAGTTACAAACTTCACCGCATGAGAGCGCCACAGGATATAAGCAAACTCAAACAGAATAGTCCGTGTCGTCTGCTTTGTTGGTGGTTAGAGAGGTTATGTGTGCCTCCAATACAGAAAACAGTGATCACATTCATATCGTTTTATAATTTTTGTAATTATTAGGACGGTTTCCTGCATTTGACAAACAAAATAACTGTTCAAAAGTGGTACTACAGTAGGCTTAATACATGCTACGGCTATGTAAAATAATTGCTCAGTTATAATTTTTTACGATTGTTTTATGAAAAAATGTTTGTATTTACTTCTCTGTGGGAAATAGGTTAGATCATGGATATGTCTAAAGGTAATGTTTTCAATTCATCTGCTGTTCTTATTCTTTTATATTAAAGATTCAATACAATAGCTCTGGTAGTTTCTATGGAAACCTGTTACTGACTTACTAGTCATTAGACTACTTTTACCTAAGAGCCAACACTGATTTTCAATCTTCATTGGGAACAAGTTCCCGAGGCTTGTCTATGGCGCAGGCATCAGTTTACCCATCTGGTCGTTATGGGGAAGACAATGAGCTTCGGTTGACGTTTTATAGCTTAGAGCCTCAGTAATTCATATTAATCAATAAACATTTTCAACCTGGATAATTAAAAAATGGTAATTTTACAAAAAATGTGAAGTACAAACTTAAAAAACAAATTACGTTTATCATGTTGTAATAAACGTTTTTTATTTCTTGACTAAATAACTAAAAAATTACGAATTCCCGTAATTTATAATTTCTCTATTTTATTTTCCCCCTATATGATAAACTTAGTAATAAAGAAAAAGTATTGTTTTTGTCAGAATTTTCAAATTTGAGTTTTCGGTTCCTATATCCATTTCAGAGACCCCTGGATCGAAAAAGTGGTTTTAGAGTGATTTCTATCTATGTGTCTGTCCGTATGTTGGTTTGTATTGCAGAAGCCTAGATGGAGAGACTATTGGTCTTTTTCATGAAATTTGGTACGTAGGCAAAAAACAATCCATGATATCTCGAAACTTTTTTTTCGATTTTTTTATTTTAAAGTTTTATTTTAATGGCGACCTACCCAGGTAGGTATTTTAAGCCAAGTATAATGAGGAATTAATGTAGGATTATTGTGGCGCGATCTTGTAGTCTTGTTACTGACTAAGGCTGACATGTTCCTTAGACATGACTGTTAATTAATAGCCCAACAGCCGATGGCAACTAATGGACCTACAGTTTAACGTGGAATCCGAACCACGACCTCTGAATTACGAATTGGTCTAATTATGAGGATGGTCTTTGCGGATTAACGTAGTATTCAATAGTGCGGACGTTAATCCACACAAGAGAACACTACATTCACCGACCATCGCTCACAACTATCCACAATTCGTGACCTCCAAGTAGCTGGATTACAGGACGACACCACTGTCCCAGAGGTTTATTTATTGTGTACTTAAAATACCGTTAGTCGACGTCAAACTTTCTAAAATAATCAAGACAATTTCCTTGATAAGAATGGCAAATTACATACAACAGTAGGTATAAACGTTTAAAAGCTATAAAAGCTTGGTATTTTAAAGGGAGACACACGAGAAACAAGACACCGTGTCATGTTGTAAAATGTGTTTGCTTTACGCAAGAATAACGTAATCAAAGTTTTCTCAAGGAGTGACGGAGCGTCCAGCATGTAAATGAAGAATTGAATTTCAATTATCCTCATTCTCCTTAGTCTTGAGACGCTGAACGAAATAACTACGAAGATATTTAAAGGGAAGGGACCGTGGCGTGTCCTGTAATCCAGCTACTTGGAGGTCACGAATTGTGGATAGTAGTGAAGCGTAATAATCTATAATATTATAAATAATAGTTGGTTTCTGTATGTTTGTGGGTTTGTTGTGGCAAGTAAACGCGAAAAATACTGGATCGACCGGTTTGAAATTTTACACAAAGGTAGATCTTAAGAAACACATAGGTATACTAATTTCCTTAAAATCCCCTTGGGCTTCGACCTGTGAACGTCCTTAGTTTCAATGTTTATATTTTCAAAGAATGAAAACATAAAATTACTTGAATGTCAACAGCTGTGAACACTAAAATTTTACAGTTCGGGAAGAAGAAGAAAAAGCTGCCGTGACCGTCCTAGGTTTCAATGTTCACATTTTCTAATGTCAACATCCGTTTGCACCACATTTTGACAGTTTGGGAATTAAAATTAAAATTTTAAGCTTATTAATTTACAATTAGATAAGTTAGAAAATTTGTACCAATATTAAAATTAAACATGTATACTAATTAATTAGCTTAACAATTTAATAAATTCACATACTATTTTTTTATTTTTCTTGTCTAGTAGCAGTAAGTCCGTCCTTTGTACGGGCTGTAAGAATCAGTGTAAAGAAGAATATAGAGTATGTAAATATATGTAAAGAAGATAATCATGACAAAAAACTGAAGTACTAAACAAATGAATACAAATAATTTTAAATTCTTAGCTTATTTATTTAGCATTAATTTAAAATTAGAAAAATTAGAAAAGTTGTACTAATATTAAAATTATTCAATATATTATAATTTTAAAATAGGTTTTATACACAATTTCATCCTTAATGCTTTTTCTATTCTAACCATTTTCTAAATGTTTTAAAATCAAACAACGTACAATCTGAAGAGGGAAATCAGCTGTTCCCACAGACATAACAGCTGATACAGAATCCAGTCTGTGCACGAACGCTTTTCTGGGATATTACGTGCTCTCTCGTTCTATACCAATGTTCTATTTTATTTCAGTTGAAACTTGTTGTTTACAACAAATTGCGAAGTGCTATGAGAGGGTGAGTGAAAACTAGTGTTTAATATTTTCATTAACAATTTAGGTTGGAAATGTCTATGTATTAAATAATTTTGAAAATAATATTAATGAGGTTTAGATCTTCGCAAGTAGAAAATTAGACAAAATATTGAAATGGGTATTGGGTATTGAAGCTCCGTAAGCCCATTAGGTGTGTTTGGGTTGAACGGTTGGTTCGTTTAGTAAACGAATCAATGGGTGGAATATACATGAGTTTCATGGAAATGAGTAGTAACTTTAAAATGGAAATCGATACAAAATAGATCCTAGTTATTTATTGGGACGGTGGCGTGTCCTGTAATCCAGCTGCTTGGAGGTCACAAATTGTGGATAGTTGTGAGCGATGGTCGGTGGATGTTGTTTTCTCTTGTGTGGATTAACGTCCGCACTATTGAATACTACGTTAATCCGCAAATACCATCCTCATAATTAGACCAGTTCGTAATTCAGAGGCAGTGGTTCGGATTCCACGTTAAACTGTAGGGCCCTTAGATATGTCATTGACTGTTGGGCTATTAATTAACAGTTCTGTCTAAGGAACATGTCAACTACAAGATCGCGCCACAATCACCCTACACTCAATCCTCATTCATACTTGGCTTAAAATAGCTACTTTGTGGCATGGTTGCCATTCAATAATCTGATCTAATCTATTTTAATCTAAACAGATGGGTATTTTAAACGAAATATGAATGTGAAATGAGTATAAGATTGTGACGCAAACTTTAGGTCTAGTTATTGACTAAGGCCGATTTTGTTAAGTTTGCTTTATGTTTAGTATTTTGTCTTTTTCTTCTGAATAGTAATGTATATGTATATGTAATTCTTTTTAGTGTTAATTTTTCACCTTTATTTTCAACTTTTAGAACTTTTAAATTATCTTCCAATTTTCTATAAGTGTGGTCTATTCTTAGTATCTCATCTTCAAACTTTGATGAATTATTAAAATTAATATTATGTGTATTTAAAACTTTATAAGGAAGTGCCTTGAATTTAAGCAATAATGAATATGTGAGTCAGTTTAGAAAGAATTCTGCTGGAAGGCATACACTCAAAACACTTCTTAAATCGTTTTAAAATGTAAAATATACTAAAGGTCATAATTTTAAAGGGGGAGTTTATGACTGAGATGTTTGAGCTCCCACGTACGAGTGTGCTTGTATCCGGCTACACTTGTCTGGGCGGGCTGGTGACGACTGCATTTGCAACTTGTAACATCCGTTTCCCCCGGAAATATGCAGTATTAGTCACACACACGTCCTCTTGAGAGTAAACAACGCGAGTAATATCTAACACTCTTCTGACAAACATTGTACATAGGCCTACTTTGTAACTTCTTTGAGACTGGGACAGTTGCGTGTCCTGTAGGACATGAATTGTAGATGATTACAAGGGATGGCCGGTGTATGCGATATACCTTGGTGTGGATTAACGTCCGCACTGTTGAATACTACACTCATTCGCAAAAAACACTTCATACTCGACCAGTTTACAATTCATAACAAAATTGTGGCCAGGATCCCACGTTAAAACTGAAGGTCTCTCAGATGGCTGTTAGGTTAACATTGAATAATCCTTCTGGCTATTATTAGACGAGGTGGCCTGTCTACGTCACCAGTGACTAAACTGGCTATTTAGCTTGTTGTGGACCAATGTTTCATATTGAGCTTATTACACTCGGTCGCCAGACCACATCTCCAGATACTCTCGCTGAAGACGTGGTTTGATCACCTTGTCTAATAAGGGCTTCAGAACAAGACTACAAGATCGCGCCACAATCATCTACACTCATTTCTCATTCATAATTGGCCAACATGGGTTGCCATATTTGTGTGAAAAGAAAGAGAAAAAAGAAAAGAAAGAAAAGTACATAACTTTACGAGAATTTCATGAAATTCAAGGCCTTGAACCCAATGATCATTCTGCTAGATTACAATCTAAACTCTGATATTAAACAATACCACTTAACAAGGAGTATTTAATTTTCCAAAATATGCATATGTGGAGTATTCCACAGGAAGCTAGAAAAATGTCCTTCCAGAAACGATTTTGCATAAACCTTTGGACAGGTGCCGTTGGCGATTGCTTCTTGGGTCCACACATTTTTAGAACAGTTTTTTGCATTTGGATGTATTTGATACTGTGCTCCGTCAAGAAATCATTGATCAACAAAATAGAGCAACTACTCAATTCACGAATGATGATCAAGATTGGATGAGTGCTAACTACCCAATATGGATAGGCCGATGAGGTCCAGTGCCTTGGTCTCCAAGATCTCCGGATCTTCCATAGATCTGCCCAGAAATCCATGGAAATCCCATCATGTGTGATCATGTGTGGTGAAATATGAAGTCTAGAGTCTACGCGATCCAGTGAATAACGAAGAATAATTTTCAGACAAGATTCAAATAGCATCACAGGCAGTTGGGAAAAATGAAGCCATAAAGTGACTATTGGAGCAATGCGTAAGGGAGCCAAAGCCTGCATAATAAAGCATTTCATAAATTGGCCTAAAATTAGATCAATGTAAATAGCTAATATTGATTTTAATTTGACAGCTGGTTATTTTCTGATCACTTCTATAGATCAGAAATAACAGATTTAGTTTTATGAAAAAGTTAGCTTTCGGTAAGCAAAATAAATTATAATCAAACATGACTCACCCTTGGTTAAAATTACCTTTAAAGTTGGACTCCCTAAAAATATAAATAGAATCCCTATTTTTAAATTAGAAACTGTGTTTCAACCCTTATCACATGTTTGCAAAAAAATTAAAATATTTTTTCAGGCACTATAGGTTGATTTCACCGCCTTGAAACAACGCTTGAAGAAGCCCTAAGAATAATCACATTTGTATTCTGAGCGGGTTTTCCTTAGAGGTTTTATAATAATTATTGTTTTCAGCAAACTGATCTATAGATCTGGTACCACACATATAATCGGTGAAATGTTAGAAACATTAACTTTATACCCTCCACGCAGACAATTTAAATAAAAAACAACGGTTTACTATCGTTTTCGAGCACACTTTTATACATTCATATCTTTCTGTTGAGCATTTATCCTGACAACAGCTGTAGTTGCGTTCTCGTTGCGGTTTGCTGTTACTCAACGTGATAGCGAGTTTTTGTAATGCAAATTTAACGACTGCACACTCGTTGTTCCCAATGCTGTCATCCATATTCTTCACGGTCCAATTCTTTTGAAGATTTTATTCAACTGGAAGTTTTAAAGTCTATTCAAAATTGGATAAGAGGCAGGGGATAAACTTATTATTAAATGGTTGTTTTCTATTGGAGCTTGCTGACATTCAAAATTTTTCGATCAAATATTTTTTAGTAAAGTGTTTTATGTACCTTGTGTCTTCTATTGTAATGTGAATGAAATAAAATAAATATACAATAACTTTACTGAGTCAAGTACAAAGTTCATCAAAGTACAACTTTGGTTATCGTGACACCCTTAGCAAAAATATACACAAATTATTCGTTTAACAGGTTGCCGTTAGGTTGTGATAATACAAGGGTTAGGACAATTGACCCCGCCCACCGCAGCACCAAACGTACCTTTCTAACGTTAGCACCCAGCATACCTCTCCAACCGTAGCACCCAGCATACCTCTCCAACCTTAGCACCCAGCATACCTCTCCAACCTTAGCATCCAGCATACCTCTCCCACCTTAGCACCCAGCATCATACCCCTCCCACCGTAGCACCCAGCATACCCCTCCCACCGTAGCACCCAGCATACCTCTCCCACCGTACCGCCCTGCATACCCCTCCCACCGTAGCACCCAGCATACCCCTCCCACAGTAGCACCCAGCATACCCCTCCCACCGTAGCACCCAGCATACCCCTCCCACCGTAGCACCCAGCATACCCCTCCCACCGTAGCACCCAGCATACCCCTCCCACCGTAGCACCCAGCATACCCCTCCCACCGTAGCACCCAGCATACCCCTCTCACCGTAGCACCACATTCAACCGTAGCACCCACATACCCCCACCGTAGCCCATACCCCTCCCACCGTAGCACCCAGCATACCCCTCCGACCGTAGCACCCAGCCTACCCATAGTCTGTGCAGTAAATTAGAGACATAGGTACTGTAGAGATAATAGTCAGACTAGACCGTTCACGATTTGTCAGGATCGCACTCATCACTTGCTACGACACAGGAACGTTTTACATTCAGAGCCAGAGTGTTGTCTCTAAATTACCGCGTTGGTTAAACCATCAGATTAAGCTGTTTTGGCATTTGAGACCTCAAATGAAACTAAATTGGTCCTGGGTCGAGGTCCCATCATGACAACTTAATCAGGGTAAGTGTGTGGCTCAGTCGGTAAAGTGACGGACTCCGAACCTTGGCCAGCAATGGTTGTGACCTCCTTGTACTGTGTTGGCTCACCCCTTTTTCTATGTGGCCGTGCAAAATATAAGAGTGGTTGCCATCTTATAAAAAATCGTAAAAATTATCGCCTATAGTGAATTTACTAATGCAAAAAAGTACAGTTGGTGAATTGTATCGATTTACTTGTCACCTGGAACGGTTATGTAAGATTTGACTCAGCTGATTCGTACAGCTGATTTGTCGCATCAGCTGTTCGGTCGACAGAGGCGACAATCGCGGTGGAGATCCAATAAAAGACGCGCAGATTGGCGCACAGTGCTTGATGAATCATGCACGTGCTCTTGCGTTCGCTTCCCTCTTGATTTGTTGAGACAATAGAGCTTTTGATGGTCCGGAACAATGGAAACTTTAGAGGTTTTGTGTTAGCGTTGATGTATATGTTCTTAATGAGTTTTCTTTCGCTCAGTATAGTTCTCATTAATGAAAACTACATGTTCGACTACCACATGGTGGGAGACAGACTCAGACGTTATCAGCACTGCCTGAATAATGGGCCTCGTAATGTCTGAAACGTGAAGTCACGACACTTCATATGTTTTTGAAGAATGTTTCATACTTTTAGATTTACTTAAAATTATATGGCGCTGTCAACTAGAGATGGGTAAGGTTAAATGCAAATTTAAGTTCTAGTTCTTTGGGTTCGTCACTTTGGTCGAACCAGAATGCATGGTTCTCGTTCTAGTTCTTTGGGTTCGTCACTGTGGTTGAACCAGGATGCGTGGTTCTCGTTCTAGTTCTTTGGGTTCGTCACTGTGATCGAACCAGGATCCATGGTTCTCGTTGTAGTTCTTTGGGTTCGTCACTTTGGTCGAACCAGAATGCATGGTTCTCGTTCTAGTTCTTTGGGTTCGTCACTGTGGTTGAACCAGGATGCATGGTTCTCGTTGTAGTTCTTTGGGTTCGTCACTTTGGTCGAACCAGGATGCATGGTTCTCGTTATAGTTCTTTGGGTTCGTCACTGTGGTTGAACCAGGATGCGTGGTTCTCGTTATAGTTCTTTGGGTTCGTCACTGTGGTTGAACCAGGATGCATGGTTCTCGTTCTAGTTCTTTGGGTTCGTCACTGTGGTTGAACCAGGATGCATGGTTCTCGTTCTAGTTCTTTGGGTTCGTCACTGTGGTTGAACCAGGATGCGTGGTTCTCGTTCTAGTTCTTTGGGTTCGTCACTTTGGTCGAACCAGAATGCATGGTTCTCGTTCTAGTTCTTTGGGTTCGTCACTGTGGTTGAACCAGGATGCATGGTTCTCGTTCTAGTTCTTTGGGTTCGTCACTGTGGTTGAACCAGGATGCGTGGTTCTCGTTCTAGTTCTTTGGGTTCGTCACTGTGGTTGAACCAGGATGCGTGGTTCTCGTTCTAGTTCTTTGGGTTCGTCACTGTGGTTGAACCAGGATGCGTGGTTCTCGTTCTAGTTCTTTGGGTTCGTCACTGTGGTTGAACCAGGATGCGTGGTTCTCGTTCTAGTTCTTTGGGTTCGTCACTGTGGTTGAACCAGGATGCGTGGTTCTCGTTCTAGTTCTTTGGGTTCGTGCACGGATGCACGGTTCTCGTTACCAGTAATTTGACAGGTTACTTTAATGTTCCTAACTTATGTAATATCTGAACTATTAAATACTTAGCAACGCTAACGAGACCACAAATTAACCTGATACAACTACTCAGGCTGTGTAGTGTAGTGTCAAGTGTAGTGTCACACTTACGTTGCACGTTTGGCTGAGACGTGTTCACCGCGATCATAGCTTCGTCTCGAGGTAATCCGTCACCGGGATCATGAGCTGCGTGTTCTGGCGTTATCTAGCGTTCAGAGGCTGACTAGTTCATCGTCACTGTGGTACTAGCGTGGCCGTTGTATGCACAGGGTGTATCAGCTGTCTCGTTTGGTTATCTGGGTTCTGTCACAGTGGTTGACTCGTCATCGCAGTTGTTTTGGTTATCTAGCGTTTGAGACCAGGATGCTCGTTCAGTTCTGTTCTGTGACTTATGTCGTGTGTCGAACCAGGATGGTGTTCTCGTTCTAGTTCTTTGGTTCCAGTCATGTTTTGAACGATTCTTGGTTCTAGCGTTTTGTACATTCATTCTCATCTACTAGGCGTGGTGCGTATCTTTGGCTTGTTTTTATGTTACAGAACGGTCGTCATGTGGTTCCAGGTACTCTAGCTATTCTCGTAATTTCTTAACAGGTCTGTCTCTTCAGTACTGTATGGGTTACTAGTTGAACTTCGTACAACTGTCACACTTGAACCGCAGGCGTGCGTTATCGGTTCTCGTGCTACAACTGTCATGGTTCTCAGTTGTCGAGCGTTCAGGTATGCTGGCACTGCGCAGTCTGTGGCGTTATCGTTAGGTTGCCGAGCTGTACTACAACTAGTCATCAGCTGAACCGCAGTGCTCGTGGCGTTATCTAGCGTTGGAGCTGTACTACAACTAGTCATCAGCTGAACCGCAGTGCTCGTGGCGTTATCTAGCGTTGCAGAGCTGTACTACAACTAGTCATCAGCTGAACCGCAGTGCTCGTGGCGTTATCTAGCGTTGCAGAGCTGTACTACAACTAGTCATCAGCTGAACCGCAGTGCTCGTGGCGTTATCTAGCGTTGTAGAACTGTACTACAACCAATTATCAGCTGAGCTGCGGTGCGTGGCGTTATCTAGCGTTGCCGAGCTGTACTACAACTAGTCATCAGCTGAACCGCAGTGCTCGTGGCGTTATCTAGCGTTGCAGAGCTGTACTACAACTAGTCATCAGCTGAACCGCAGTGCTCGTGGCGTTATCTAGCGTTGCAGAGCTGTACTACAACTAGTCATCAGCTGAACCGCAGTGCTCGTGGCGTTATCTAGCGTTGCCGAGCTGTACTACAACTAGTCATCAGCTGAACCGCAGTGCTCGTGGCGTTATCTAGCGTTGCAGAGCTGTACTACAACTAGTCATCAGCTGAACCGCAGTGCTCGTGGCGTTATCTAGCGTTGCAGAGCTGTACTACAACTAGTCATCAGCTGAACCGCAGTGCTCGTGGCGTTATCTAGCGTTGCAGAGCTGTACTACAACTAGTCATCAGCTGAACCGCAGTGCTCGTGGCGTTATCTAGCGTTGCAGAGCTGTACTACAACTAGTCATCAGCTGAACCGCAGTGCTCGTGGCGTTATCTAGCGTTGCAGAGCTGTACTACAACTAGTCATCAGCTGAACCGCAGTGCTCGTGGCGTTATCTAGCGTTGCAGAGCTGTACTACAACTAGTCATCAGCTGAACCGCAGTGCTCGTGGCGTTATCTAGCGTTGCCGAGCTGTACTACAACTAGTCATCAGCTGAACCGCAGTGCTCGTGGCGTTATCTAGCGTTGCAGAGCTGTACTACAACTAGTCATCAGCTGAACCGCAGTGCTCGTGGCGTTATCTAGCGTTGCAGAGCTGTACTACAACTAGTCATCAGCTGAACCGCAGTGCTCGTGGCGTTATCTAGCGTTGCAGAGCTGTACTACAACTAGTCATCAGCTGAACCGCAGTGCTCGTGGCGTTATCTAGCGTTGCAGAGCTGTACTACAACTAGTCATCAGCTGAACCGCAGTGCTCGTGGCGTTATCTAGCGTTGCAGAGCTGTACTACAACTAGTCATCAGCTGAACCGCAGTGCTCGTGGCGTTATCTAGCGTTGCAGAGCTGTACTACAACTAGTCATCAGCTGAACCGCAGTGCTCGTGGCGTTATCTAGCGTTGCAGAGCTGTACTACAACTAGTCATCAGCTGAACCGCAGTGCTCGTGGCGTTATCTAGCGTTGCAGAGCTGTACTACAACTAGTCATCAGCTGAACCGCAGTGCTCGTGGCGTTATCTAGCGTTGTCGAGCTGTACTACAACTAGTCATCAGCTGAACCGCAGTGCTCGTGGCGTTATCTAGCGTTGCAGAGCTGTACTACAACTAGTCATCAGCTGAACCGCAGTGCTCGTGGCGTTATCTAGCGTTGCAGAGCTGTACTACAACTAGTCATCAGCTGAACCGCAGTGCTCGTGGCGTTATCTAGCGTTGCAGAGCTGTACTACAACTAGTCATCAGCTGAACCGCAGTGCTCGTGGCGTTATCTAGCGTTGCAGAGCTGTACTACAACTAGTCATCAGCTGAACCGCAGTGCTCGTGGCGTTATCTAGCGTTGCAGAGCTGTACTACAACTAGTCATCAGCTGAACCGCAGTGCTCGTGGCGTTATCTAGCGTTGCAGAGCTGTACTACAACTAGTCATCAGCTGAACCGCAGTGCTCGTGGCGTTATCTAGCGTTGCAGAGCTGTACTACAACTAGTCATCAGCTGAACCGCAGTGCTCGTGGCGTTATCTAGCGTTGCAGAGCTGTACTACAACTAGTCATCAGCTGAACCGCAGTGCTCGTGGCGTTATCTAGCGTTGCAGAGCTGTACTACAACTAGTCATCAGCTGAACCGCAGTGCTCGTGGCGTTATCTAGCGTTGCAGAGCTGTACTACAACTAGTCATCAGCTGAACCGCAGTGCTCGTGGCGTTATCTAGCGTTGCAGAGCTGTACTACAACTAGTCATCAGCTGAACCGCAGTGCTCGTGGCGTTATCTAGCGTTGCAGAGCTGTACTACAACTAGTCATCAGCTGAACCGCAGTGCTCGTGGCGTTATCTATCGTTGTAGAACTGTACTACAACCAATTATCAGCTGAGGCGCGGTGCGCGTGGCGTTATCTAGCGTTGCCGAGCTGTACTAAAATATAGCCATCAGCTAACTGACGTTTCTTGAGTAAGCCAAACTTCACATTAGAGTTAAGTTTGTAGTACTTAAACGTATCTCATATCTTGATCACATTTCTGATGAAATGTTTCACAATGGTACAACTACGATTAATTTAGCTGTTTATTTTGTAATAAAAATAATTTTCATTTATTGGATTTTGCTGAAACTAAGTAAAGTATTTAATTTATTTACCAATATCCCTTTTTGTGTTTAAAAAAATAAAAGATGTGTAACTCTTAGTTAACCTTTTTAGTCAACGTAAGAATGATTGGGGGTCACTTTTATTTAGTTAAATACGCGTAAATGGGTGGAACAAACCCCAATTGGATAAGAGTTATGTAAGAAAAACAAATAACAAGAATGAAGTAAAAATTATAACAATGAAAACAAAATACAAAATGTATGACATTGAAAGTGTTGCCTTTAAAATTGTTAAAAAACCTGGGTAAGTAGGATGTTTATTTAGTAAAAGTAGAATTTATAGGTAGAACATTTTAAGAAATTACTACTCTTTAGTCACTTACCTTTTATTAAGAAACCAGACGTTAAGTTCAATAATAAATCACGTAGTGTTAAAATTGCAGTCTTACGATATATTTTAAGTTTAAAAAAATTGTTCTGGATGCATATTTTATAGTTAATCACAGCTTAATTTGTATGGAGTACTAGGCCGCGAGGTTCACTGGGACGCAATTTACTGTTTAAGTTATTTACAAACTTAATTTGCCCGTCGGAAGTATCCAATGTCACGGTTGCTCAAGAACACGGCGATATAAAAATTCTCAGATCAACGCTGATATTTCATTCGCTTAAGGTACCTTGTCTGATCCCATGCTTTGTCTGTTTAAATTTTACTATACACTTTTGCGAAATTTTATTTTAACGAATTAAAATTAAAGTTC
Organism: Nephotettix cincticeps; assembly: GCA_023375725.1. Taxonomy (NCBI): domain Eukaryota; kingdom Metazoa; phylum Arthropoda; class Insecta; order Hemiptera; family Cicadellidae; genus Nephotettix; species Nephotettix cincticeps. The sequence continues at coordinate 6,376,823 of CM041785.1, forward strand.
ATTCAATTATTATGTCAATAGATCGGTAGATATTGATGTAAGGTTAATATAAAACTATGATGATATTGATGTTTGAAGTAAGATATTAGATGTTTGATGTTAAATATAGGTTTAGGAGACCAATAAAAGCCAGCTAGGTACGTCTTCCTGTGTGATATTGTAAGGGTATACTTCTTATACAATTTTAATACTTGTAACTGAAATGGCGACATTTTGACAGTTTGGTAAGAAGAAGAAATGATGTTCATTTTTACAGATGAACTGCTGGATCTAAATTAATATTGCCGAAAATGGTAGATTTTAAGTTCTCTCCCGATTAACAGGTGGTACTTTGTTATATTGTAGACACTAGTGTTTATAAATTGTTGAGATAGCGTTTAATATAAAATACTATTGCAAATTTAATGCGAATTTCACCTCAAATAAAGCATTTTTCTTAATCAAATTTTCGTGTTTTAGAATATTTATTTCATGCCGAAGAAAAAAGGTAACCTCTCTCAAACCTTTTTACCCGTGCGAAAGACGGATTCTTTGGCTAGAAAATATATAATTTAGGGGCGAATGGTTCGAATGAAGATGACCGTCCAAAGTTGTTAAATGAAGAGGATTAACGTCCCATTCGGCAAGGATCGTTATGTGGAGTCGTTCAGTTGATGTTTGTTATTTGTAATCACAATATAACTCCCTTCAGTAATACAAGTGTTTGTAATGTTCCAGATAATAGCTATATTATACTATTGATATTAAAATAAACGGTATCAGTGGACTGACACATACTTCCTCCCAAGGTAGACCGACTTCCATAAGAAGCTAATGTTAACTTAATGACACATAACTCAGTTTTGGAAAGAGATTGAGCCTTAACTTCTTTATTTGAAAATTTGGGTCTTTCTTTTTCTAGTTCCTTACGTGAATTTATATTTGTAATTCAACAAGAAACTTTTTAATTTTTTTGAAAAAAAAAGTTACATAAGGCTTAAAGTGATGTATGAAGTAATTTTAGAGTTATGTGCCATTGAAGTTCAGAAAGTACAAGTTTCGGGAAATCAAAAAAAGATGCACGACGAAAAAGCTAGTGTAAGCCTTTTTTGTTTAATATATTTTATGACTCAAGTGTTGTATATTAATAAAAAGAGAAAGTTCTGAAGAATACCGATCAATAAAAATTAAAAAATTAAAATTTTCATGTTAGACTACTCTTTTGTAAACTCAAACACTACAACCATCTATTACGTATCATTTTTTAAATATTATTTCAAAATTTATTGTTCTAAAAATATTGTAGAGTTTTCTGCGGATATAACACCCCCCCCTGGGTAATACAAAACGTTTTTGAGATTTTATTGAAATTTATTGATTTTTTGGAATGGTTTTTTTAATATAATCCATAAGAATATGGTGCTCTCAGACAACGTATTGAATTTACCACGGACAGTAAATTTAACTCATCATAAGATTTTTTAGTTTTTAACCAAACTTTCAATTGTACTGTAGTTTAATTATTCAACAAAATTATTGTGTTGATAAAACCCCTATAAATATATTTTTTGCCATTTAAAACTCCATAACTTTTGAACCCTTAGTTTAACAGAAATACGAGTGGTGTAAGTTATAGAGTGAAATTTGCGAAATTTTTTGTTTTAAGGGCCTTTTAAGGGTTTTAGGGGCCTCAGAATGGACATACCCACTCTAAACTCAAATTCGAAAATTTTGATGAAAACAACATTTTCTCCATATAATATATGCATAAGAGGGGGGAAGTAAATAAAAGACTTAAAATATCATAAAATGATCTAGTGCAAACTATTACTTTTAGCCCAAAAGTCTGGACAAAATACGAGTCCCACGAGGACTCCGAGACGACTTCCAAACTTCTGTTGGCTTTGACAGAATACAAAGTTATGCATTTTCCATGCGCCGACTACATGCCGAGAGATTTTTAGTTTCCTAAAAATGAATGGGATTTCTTCAGAGAAGAATTTATAATTTTTATGTAATGAATAATACATTAACTAATTCTCTAATTCTAATTCTAATTCTCTTAATTATTAAATTATGAATAAAAACAAAAATTGTTAATTTAATTTTTTATTGTTGTACTGTTAATGTAATTTAATTAAACTTACTCGGAACAATTATGTTTATACGAATATGGACATTTATATGTTAATATTTATCGCAATATTACTATGATTAATAGGCGTCAACCTGTAATCCAGCTACTTGGAGGTCACAAATTGTGGATGGTCGTGACCGATGGTCGGTGAATGTAGTGTTCTCTTGTATGGATTAACGTCCGCAGTATTAAATACTGCGTTAATCCACAAAGAACATCCTCATAATTTGACCAATTCGTAAATTCAGATGCCGTGGTTCGGATTCGACGTTTAACTTTAGGTCCCTTAGTTGCCTGTTGGGCTATTAATTAACAGTCCTGTCTAAGGAACATGTCAACCTAGTCAGTAACAAGACTACAAGATCGCGCCACAATCATCTTACTCTTCAATCCTCATTCATACTTGGCTTAAAATACCTACCTTGTGGTATGGTCGCCATTTCAATTATCTAATCTAATCTAATCTTTGATAAAGTAAGAGCGGGTCTGAAAGAAATTTTAGGACTATATTTTAAGCGTGATTTTTTAATGTTACTAAAATTATTATTAAATTTGATGGTAATTAAATATGCGCATTTCTGAATCATTTTTAAAGGGAGAAATTATGTGTCATTTCCGTGATATAATTTATTGAATTTAGTAGATGATAATCATGATTACATATTTAACTATTTGATAGTATTCTGTATTTTAATTTAAATTTGTTTGAATTTAAGCGATTTTGTTGTTGAAAATCTGTTTTTACGTGTTATACAAGTACATTCGACACTGGTGAATAAAAATAAGACACGTCATATTGCTATTCTCAATACCTGAAAGTATTCCAACGCTGCAATATTTTCCTCGAGGAATATACGCGATTTGTCGAGATGTACATTTTCACCTTCTTGAAGCTCTGTCAATATTCTTGTCGATTCGTGTGTCAAAGAACGTGACGTCACTTCCAGTGTCATCCGACACAACTATTTGCATGGCATAAAGGATTTATTTTCTAATAATTACACCTGCATTGAAAGTATTTGCGAAGCTATAAAAATTAAAAAATTGTCATAATAGTCTATCATAATAAATACACTAATTTGATTCTATAAATTAGATTTGTTTTTAATATTGTCACAGTGAAGAATAAATTTTAGACAATAAACAAAAAAACAGAGTTGTCCCAACTATTCAAGAGTACTATAAGAATTTAATTAATAAAACTTTATTTGTTTGTTTTAATTTTATCAATAGTTTTTAATATATTTCATTGGTATTAAAATATTACATGTTGAGCTATTTCTAGTTTTACATTAATAATACACCCAGTAGGTACAAATACGAATTTTGGCTACCAGGGAACTTATTTATGAGGTAATATAGTTTTAGTGGCTAATCTATTTTTTTTGTAATTTGTTGTGTGTGTTTAATTTAGTTTTTACTAGACACAGTTTCCTAATAAAAAAACGACAAGTTTAATCTTATTTATGATTAAAAAGCGTATTAGAATAACAAGGCGTGGAATATTTTATCAATTAATAGAAACAACATAGAAGAATATTTCTCAACTGTACTTGAGTTAACAAGTTGTCACCTTTTGTGTCATAATGAGACTCAGATAGGTTCGACCTACCTGCAAAGGTCAGAAGTCACCCAGCAGTTATTAGAAATCAAGGTTTATTATCTATAAAGCTAAATAATGTGGTATCATAATCAAGGAATAAGTTGTTATATATTCAGTTTTTTACGAAATTTCAGCTTTTGAATGCCGTTGAATGGTAACTAATTTAATAGAATATTAGATTAGATTACCTTTTGAAATGACAACCTACCAAGTTAGATATTTTAAGCCAAGTATGAATGGGAAATGAGTGTAGGATGATTGTGGCACGATCTTGTAGTCTTGTTACTGACTAAGGCTGACATGTTCCTTAGACAGGACTGTTAATTAATAGCCCTACAGTCAATGGTATAGCTAACATGGAGTCCGAACCACTGTCTTAGTTAATTACGAACTGGTCTAATTATGAGAATGTCTATGCCGATGGACGTAGTAACAATAGTGTGGACGTTTATCCACATAAGAGAACACTACACCCACCGACCATAGCTCACAACTATCCACAATTCGTGACCTCCAAGTAGCTGGATTACAGGACACGCCACGGTCCCAGTTCCCACCTACCCATTTATTTACACCTTAACATACCCACCAGAATGGGTCAGTGTCTTATCCATGAACATATTATACTATTATAGTACTATATTAGTGTAATACTTTCCATATAAAAATGGGGAGAAAGTCGAAAGTCGCCATTATATGAGTGGAATATTGGGTGAGGATAAGCTCCTGTAGGCGGATGATGAAATCCAAGGTGATAAATGAGCTTTGGGGACCTGCAGAATGTCTCCTTTACATCAAAAGTCTACTGATTGCGTCCAAGGTCCGTGTAATTTGTGTTAAGGGTGGATTGTTCAATAACAGATGCTCCCAATTAGTCTATGATAAAAGTGCTCGTCATTATCATTAAATATTCAACAGTAAATCTTTGTTAATTTGATAACTTGGAATGAGTTTTTCGTCAAATTTTGAATTTATAACCTCAAAGTGGAGTGTGTGGAGAGTGTGTCAATTATTGAATCGTTTAATCCATAAGATTATGGGTAAAAATACCCTAGTTGTATCCTTAGTGAAATTTTTCATCTTTAAAGACGACCTATTTGAAGCATTCAAGGTTTGTTTTTAAACCATTTCACCACGGATGAAAATTCAGCTAAGTTGATATAGACGAAAAAATACCATAGTTAACTTTCTTTTAAAAATGTCTTTAAAATAAGTTAGTAGGTACAGTATTGCGCCATGTGGGTTCAATTTCATATTTTTTGCCTTAAAGTTTCTCCAGCTTTGGAGCGGTTGGAAAATAGTAATACTCACCTAAAAGTAATTTTCTTGTATTTTTAAGGCATAATGTGTTCTGTATGATCTTTCTCACTTATCCCACCGTTATGAAAGGGGTCGAGAACATGACTAACCTTGTGTATCTTAGTCAAGGTTTGACATAGAGCAAAGACGTGCCTTAATTGTTTTTATTTCAAGCAGATTATAGTGGTGCTAAGGAAATCTATAAAATCCAATTTCTTGCAAAATCTCGCTGATACCGTTCCTCATTGCCTTTAATTTACCGAATAGGCCCTAGGTCCATGGTGATGGAAATTTAGATGAGGTTTTAATATTTTAAACTCCTTTTGATAGAGCAGTGTGAGTGGCTTTTGAACTTAAACCTACAAATTATCTTTACACGTACAAACACAATTTCATAAAGACCATTTGTTCGAGATTTGTCATGTCCATGGGCACCTACAAATATAGATATGCGTATATTTTTCCCCAAGTATTTAATATACTAGCCAAAGTACCCGTTCTTCGCACGGGTTAAAAAAAGGCTGAAAAGTGTAGGCTCTACTCATACATTTAAGTTATTGTTAATTAATTCTTCATTGTTTACAAAATGACAAAACACGAGTGTCTACAACATTTCAAAGTAACATCTGTCAAATATTGGGAGAGGATAAGGATTAATGTAATAGAGGCAGTCGTCGGAAAAAACTTTAAATCTACCATTCCACTATTTCAAATAATTCACTAATTTCGATCCAGCAGTTTATCTGAAAAATCTACTTTATTTCTTCTTCTTCCCGAACTGTCAAAATATAGTGCAAACGGATGTTGTCATTAGAAAAAGTAAACATTGAAACCTAGGACGGTCACGGCAGCTCTTTCTTCTTCTTCTTCTCGAACTGTCAAATTTTAGTGTTCACAGCTGTTGACATTCAAGTAATTTTATGTTTTCATTCTCTAAAAATGTAAACATTGAAACTTAGGACGTTCACAGGGCGTAGCCCGAGAGGATTTTAAGGAAATGAGTATGCCTATGTGTTGCATGAGTTTAAGATCTACCTTTGTGTAAAATTTCAAACTGTTTGGTTCAGTATTTTTTGCGTTTACTTGCAAAAACTACTTACAAACCCACAAACAAACGTACAGAAACCACCTCTTCCTTATAATATTATAGATTACACATAATGTAAAGTTTAAAATTATTGGTATTTTTTGGCATCCAGAGACCCAAAAAAAATTCGTTCCAGGTCTAGTTCGTGATATAAGGACTTAGGTTTTAACCGAATTTCCTATAAGAAATTCGATAAATTCGAATAAATCGTAGAAATAATTCTTATATGAGTAAATCGATCCTGTTTTGTAGTCATGACTTAATTATAATTACAATTACAGTTAAATAGAAGTGTTTCATCTCTGCACAAAGTCACGTAGTGTAAACAGAAGTGTGGTTAAAGCAAACCTTTGGCGCGAGAGTTTCTGTAGCCATGCCAAAATAATCACAGTAGTGTTTAGAATCTCAGAAACATTCAAATCGAGTCAGCCGTAATTGACCCCAGAAACAGTTGTAGAACTGGACACAAAACTTTGGTTGGATAACTTTTAGTTGGTTCTGAAAATCGATACTATACAAAAGTTCTAGGACAGACAATCAGTTTTAACTGACAGTTCTAACTGATAGCTAAAACTGAAGGCTCTAATCACCTCCAAACGGTCAGTTTTATCTTATATGGGTCCATTTAACAAAATAATTCAACCAAATTTCATCTGTACAGTTTTTGACTAAGCTCTGTAAGGTGTTAGCAATTTGTGCTACCAAAATTTGAAACAATGACGTCATTTGGTTAGTGACGTCATTGATTCGTTGTAAGAACAGCTGTTTACATGAACTGAAAACATTTTCTTTAGATGATTTAACCGTTTTCCTATAGGAAAGTAAATACAAACATTTTGCTTTTACTTGAGCGCAGTCCGAATTTAAACAGACGATCGGTTTCACAGTTCTTGACAGTTAAGATATAAACATTTCTTGTATTAAAATTAATATATAAAATGTGTTTTACAATGTTCAACTAACAATCGTAATTATTGAAAACCTTCGTAGGTTTAAGTCATTCAATTCCACATGTCTGTTATTGAAGAACCGTGTCGTGAAGATGTCATGTCAATATTCTTTAAGGCTAATTAAGAACCTTAAGAGTTTAACTGTTTTGTGTGTCTGAGGTAGAATATAATGAAGTTAGGAAAGTTTTAGTATTAACTTTCATGTGGGAAATAGGTTAAATCATGGATATGTCTAAGGGGAATGTTTCAGTTCATCTAAACAGCTGTTCTTATTCTTTTACATTAGAAAATTCAATACAATAGCTCTGGTAGTTTCTATGGAAACCTGTTACATGTTTTCCATCTTACAAATCGTCAGCATCCCCCAGAGCTAAGACATATCCATGTCAAAATCCTTGTGACAAACTTGCTATCCTAAGTCTGGTCTGTGCGGTGAAACGTTACCACTAAGGTATGATATAACTTTTGTATGTTGTGCAAATCAGAATTTAATGGTTAAAATTTACGATATGTAAACTGAAGAAAGTTTTAATATACTTTCGAAAGCCTGAAAACTATTTTTGATTGTGTTAGTACTTGGGAAATGTTCACAGCTTGGTTTGACGGGACACAACGTCAACAGGCCAGTCAATAACGCCTTGGGCTAATATGTGTGGGTATTGCAGTTGCCTCGGAGCGTTGCACACTGTTTACATCTGCTCTTGATGTAATACTGGACCTGATTACACTGGCGATTTGTCTCTTCAGGTCACACTCCAAAGTTTTATGTCTGTGAACATTTCAACGGCTTAAAGAATTCTGTATAAAATCCGGTAGTCATATTCAGTTTCACGGAATTATTATAGTTCCTGTATTTTTAAGATTGTACCGGGTGCCCAAAAAGTCATGCCATTATAATGAAACCGAATAATGATTGGGACAGTGGTGACGTCATGTAATCCAGCTACTTGGAGGTCACAAATAGTGGATAGTTGTGAGAGATGGTCGGTGGATGTAGTGTTCTCTTGTGTCGATTAACGTCCGCACTATTGATTACTACATTAAACCGCAAAGACCATCCTCACAATTAGACCAATTGTAATTCAGAGGCCGTGGTTCGGATTCCACGTTAAACTGTAGGTCCCTTAGTTGCCATCGGCTGTTGGGCTATTAATAAATAGTCCTGTCTAAGGAATCAAGATCATGCCAAAAATCATCCTACACTCATCTCTCATTAATACTTGGTTAGAAATACCTACTTGGGTAGGTTGCCATTTCAAATAAGTTAATGTAATACTGTAATAAGCAAGAATTTTGCAGTATACACATTTTCTACAGATACAACAAATGACTTCTAAAGGGGAGTCCAACGCCCAAAATCGTAATTTCAGGTAATTCTTTGCTAGTTGTAAAATTAATATAAAAATTCTGAACGTTTTAATACCAAAAACAATAAGTTTTCATAAATTTAACCAGTATATTAATTTATAAAATTGACCTGCAAGGTGGTCCTATGAAGTGTTGCTGCACCAACCAATCCAACTGACCCCTGAAAAACCATATTTTAAACACTGGTACTCAAAACTTAACCGTTAAAAATATTTAAATTAAACTATTTTCACACTATATTTATTACATATTTCAGCTGTGGTACTAAAATTATGATGTTGGTTTACAAATGTGGTCTAAAGGAGAACACCTGGTAAAAATGTGAGAAAAGTTATGTTATGTAAAAAACCATAATCATATGTACTCATTATATTTTTATAATTTTAGTTCAAAAGAACTACTATTAGATGTTGAATAACAACTATACAAAATTTGAGTTGTCTACGAACAGTGTGTAGAAGGTATATGTACCAAAAATATGACAATATAACATGGCCTTATGGAACGTAGGACTTGCCTAAAGTTTCTTATAACTATTTTTAATGACAATACACTCCTACATATTGTGCGCCTCAATTGAGTCAACTTCTGCATAGCATCAACAGTCTTGATTAGTAAGTGGGCGCCATACACTTCCTCTTTCCCAAAAAATGTATTTTTATTTTTTTGATATTTGATATTTTCAAATTAGGTGAATGATCTTCCAAATGTTCACAGAAAAATTCGTTGAGCTGTAAGAGTACAGTGTGATTTTTCTTGCAAAATCGTCATCACTACTTTTACATGGATGTGTCCTTAGCTCTGAGGGAGGGGGTACTGGTAATCTGTCAGACAAAAGGTTATAAAAGACAGCAAGTTATAAAGACAGCTGTTAAGAGGAACTAAAAACAAAGGGCATCTGCTAGCCTAACGGTTAGCGTCTTGGACTTCGGTGCAAGAGGTTACGGGTTCGATCCCCGGGATGGCCATAAACATTAGATGGGCATTCCATGAAAATATAATGTACTTCGAGGCTGCATAGCTTACGCTGAGCCTGCCATTGTCAAAACAGAATAAAAAAAACTAAAAACAATCCTTGTAGACATATCAATGATCTGAACTATTTCCCAAAGGGAAGAAAATACATTTTTCCGTTCATAATTCATTTTAACGTTAATTTTGTAAGTCAACTGGTTTTGGTGTCACCAATGAAAACTTGATCAAATCCCCTTCAAGAAAGGTTAAAAAAGGTATGCGTAGCATTGATAGTTTCCACGCAAAGCGTAACATCTGGGTGTCACTTTACTTGGTGTATTTTTATCAAAATATTATTACAGTCCAAAATTCCAAAATGTTGATAATAATAATAATGTTATTAATGTAGTGTGTGCATAGTAATGTTGATTGGTGTTTCACAAAATTGAGGCAGTAAAGAAATCAACCGAAAAATTGTTTGTATTCACTTCCCTGTGGGAAATAGGTTAGATCATGGATATGTCTAAAGTTAGTGTTTTCACTTCATCTAAACAGCTGTTCTTATTATTTTGTATTAAAAAATCAATACAGTAACTCTGGTGGTATATATGTTTTGACATATCCATGTCAAAAAATTCTAACAATCACCCCTATGGATATTACTTTATTATATCTAGGAACATTTTAGAAAAAATGTTTGTTTCCGGCAAAATAGGAGAGTTGGAAAATATTTTTAAAAAGAAAAGATAATATTGAATATCCAAGGAGAACTCTGAGATCGCCTTGAACACGGTCTGTGTATATTACGATGGCCTTATCACTAAAACAAACGCCGAAAATAGACCTAAGCCTCACAGGCTACTCTGGAACTGACCTTTAGCAAAGGATTTTAATGGCTTTCGTGGTTAATAAAACAGAAAAAACGGACCGATACTACATGAAATAAATGTTCCCATATTTCCATCCCATAATTTGAATGTCCTTCAAAGTTTAAAATAGGTAAGATACTAATAAGTATCTTAATTTAAATATGCAGGTAGTTTTTAACTTCCCAACTATCAGTGTATTGCAAATTAAACACATGACAGTAAATTTTGTAGGGATACGTTCCCTTGTTTAAGAATATTAAATTAATTTTGTAAATCACCACCATTTTCCAATTTTTCCCTCGTAACACCCTGTACTTCGAATAGTAAACATAATTTTAAGACTGTTTATACTTGAGTAATTTTGAATATACCCAACCTACACGAGCTATAGAGTGACTATGTCAACAAAAATTTTTATTTTTTGTTAACTGTAATCATTGGAATACTTTAAATTATGCATCCGACAGTAAATTTTAAATGAAGTACAGTGATTCGATTTTAAAAATATGTGGTTTTTGATTTTGATAAAACCTTGATGTTGCCCAATAAGGTGGTTCACATATTTTTTTCCTACATAACACCCTATATTTTATAGTATTTTCTGATAGTACTTATAATTTAAAGATTTGTTATACCTGAGTATTTTGTCTGCAGCCAACTATTTAGGGTCCATAGAGAGAGCAAGATATAATATGATACAGTAAGGTCTAGACTGATTATAGAAAATATATCAGTTGAAATGTTTATCAACAGCATAGAATTGACGTTATTGTAACGTGAATGAAATTGTAGTTTGTGAATAAAGCTGTTAGATTTTGAAAACCTTAGTTTTAGTGAATTTTCCATAGGGACGAAGCTATTACCGTAGGTCTAATGGCTAGACTTAAGCCCGGGACCATGTTATTTATCGTTTAGAGGTGCCCAGAGGCCAAAACAATAGTCGTTAAGAATTTTAAATATAAATGTGTGTCTGTGAACACGATAACTCTAGTAAAAATGGTCCGATCGAGACCAAATTTAGTAGAGACGTGTATTCCTACATTTACTCGGACGAGTTCGTAATCCTGACATATCGGTCAACCATAACGGGTAGTTTGGGAGGGTTTGTGCTAAAAAAATTGTTTTTTTGCGTTTTCCATACGTAATTGAAAAAAATCATTTTTACAGCTGGAATCAGCTTAAAAACTACACAATTTAGTTCTTCTAAGGTTTTCTCTATTTCCAACGGTTACCGAGATATTAAAACACCCCCGTCGCAGCAGACCTGCGTACTCAGCGAATTTACAAATCAATAATATACTAATAATAATATATGACAAGTTTTATCAAACTCTGTCCATAAACATGAGAATTATTTGCCTATACTCCATAAGATTAACACGGGAAAGAGTGCGTAGGTTAGCTGCTGTGAGGAACACTGAAAGTAGTCATTTGTACCATAAATAATTTTTATCTTAACATAAGTATGCAGGTCAATTTTAATTTTACTATTTCAATTCACCTCGATGAGGGACTTAAATAATTCTGCCCCATTACATAAAGCAGTAATAGTATTTCATATGTTCCATCGAGAAGATGAAACTAGAGTCTATGGTAATACAACGAGCATACTGGGGCCGAATAGCTGAATAGCGTTGTGGCTGTTATCATAGGATGAGAATTAGATGGGACCAGCTGAATTTGATTACTCTAGCAAAGAACCTCCGGTGAACACAGTCGTAATGTATTTTAAATTCAACAGAACACTTAACTGAACGGTTGGCTCAGCCCAAACTATCCGTTATCGAGCACACAGGCCTACTGCGGACATTAATCTGAGTAAAGGGAATGAAAATTCTTCCAGCGTAACTCTTTTGGGCCTTATAAAACAAACAAACGTTTTTTTAACGTTTAGAAGTATCCATAGCTGTGGGTTCTCAAATTGGAAAAATAAACATTTTAAGATAGATACAAAGTTTCTCTAAAATGTTTTATTATTTTTAATTTATAAGGATACTGCAGTATTTCAAAGAATCTAATAGAAAACTACACTCTTTGAAAACCATGGAAATATAACTAAAAAATGAAAAAAATCTTTATCAAAACATTAGATTACATTACAATGAATTATACAGAGAAAAAAATCAGAATTGTCAGAGATTATTGACTAATTTAAAGGTCTACACAACTCTTGGAATGTACATTAGAATGGTTAGATCGTCTTTTGGAATAGAATAGAATAATGCTTTATTTACACCTTTTTTCCCTTTACAAGATATTTTTCTTATATTTGTAAGTACAGAAAAAAAACCGTCACCCTGTTGGCAAGTCCACTGGTGATAAGTCAACACCAGCTTACTAAAGCTGGTTAAAAAAAACAAATAGACAAAAACAAAAAGTTTTAACAAAAAGATCATATTTTTACCAAACAAAACGAAGTAATTTTGTTGTATTTTACAATTGAAAACATAAATACTTTTACAAACGTTTACATAAGCAATAGAAAAATAAAAAAAACATACACGAAAAATTCAAACATTATACAAAAATGCAAGCAAATTGGAAATAAACTCATTATTTTAGTTTGGCAATATAATACTCAATACGGTATAACAAAGAAGTGACTTTTGATCAATTCAAAATATAAAATTAAAAATAAATAAAGAAAAAGTCTAAACTAACATAAATTGATAGAACGTGTATTAAAAACGCACAAATAAGAATAAAATTCAAGATTCAAGATGTTTATTTCCATAATAAAAAAGTACAATTTTGTCATAACAAACACAAGATTAATACTGGAAAAATCCTCACAAGACTATGCGTCTGAGTTTGAGGATGAGCCGAACAGTCTCTCAGTTCATGTTTAATGAAAATAAACAACATACATCTAGAATATTTTAGCGTCTAGAGGGGAAAAATAAATATAATCCTATTGCTGCTATTAATGTGAAGAAAAAAAGAAAAAATACAATGAACAGCGTAAAAGTGTGTCACCAGAACAAAAGGTAGCCAAATTGCAAAGGTGAAATATGAAAAGAAGAAATTGTTGAGTAGGACCTGACAAGATAAAGTTATGTAAGTTAACGAAATTTAAAAAAAGAATGAAAATACTTAAACTAAACCTAAAAAACTACAAACACTTAAAAATATACGTATAAAATTTCGTATTATCAAAGGTTGTAATAGCTATGGAAATATTTATATTTATATCTTACTTGTACGAATGCGTTTATTGACAAACCATACGTTTACCTTTATACATTTATCTATTACTTTATGCTGCTTTCAACCTTCCTCTATTTTTGAAAATATTGTAACTTATACATAATCGTGTTACCAGTGGAGACAGTGGGTCGGAAACAACATTAAATTTACTACTTGAAAGAAAGCCTAAGTCTTCAAATAATTATTTCAACACTTATACCCAAGAGGATGAGAAACTAAGTAATAAACTTCCAACACAGTTTCTACATTAGGGGAAGCTTATTTGTCCCCGACCTTAAATTAGTTTCCTTATTACCTCCGACAAAAGGAAATAACCACGAGTGAGTAATATACCTTTGCTGACATTACTCATTCAGTTTTTAAAAGGTAATATGGCTCATTACCCATATTAAACTGGAAACATCAAAGTTTATCGTTGACGTTAACATGCTCTGCATGGCATAATGACACTGTTTATGTCTCTTTTATTTGTTTAAGCAATATTCTTGAAACAAATATTGATATTTTTAAATATACCCTAGAAGAAATCGTGCATATTATGCGAATTTTCATTAATTATTGTAATAATTCATAATTGAAACTAAGCTCAGTTATAGACTAAATAATAAATCTGTATCAATCTACTTACTCTGAATAACATTTACCTATGGCATAAATTACTAGAGTTAATTTAACTTTATGAAGCTTGTGAACAGCTTCTTGTATCATAATATTTTCAATAATAAGCGAAATTTCAAGATTTAACTTTAACCCTTGATATAGTAATTTGGTCTCCAAAAGGATACGTACTGTTTAGACCAGGTTTCTATTTCAATAACAATATTTCAATGTTTGAATTTTTAGCTAATTTCTATGGTGATAGTAAAATTAGTTTTCGTCACACTGCTTCAAAAAAAAACACATGTTTTAGATACATGTGTTGAAGATTAAAAGTTTTATTTTTAAGATTTATGATTCTTTTGATTCGAGGTTAGCATATCTAACACTGACATAACCTAAACAACCAATCAGGAAACAAAAATACCCCCGTCGCAGCAGACCTGCGTACTCAGCGAATTTCCAAATCAATAATATAATAATTATAATATATGACAAGTTTGGTCAAAATCTGTCGATAAACATGGGAATTATTTGCCTATTCTCCATAAGATTAAAATAGGAAAAGAGTGAGTAGGTTTGCTGCTGTGAGGAACACTGAAAGTATACCATCAAAAATTTTATTTTTAACATTTATACCAACTTTTATCAACATCTGTCCATAAATAAAGGAGTTTGCCTAATCTCCATATGATTAACATGGGAAAAGAGTATGCAGGTTTGCTGCCATGATTAACACATAAACAATGATTTTTTAGCACAAATGTATGGATCTCAACCACATGAAGCTAAATATCAAGTTTCATCAAAAAATATTAGATAATAAGTGAAAAATTAATTTTTCCTAATCCTCCATAAGATTAACATTGGAGCCTCAAAATACAACGTACTGTGTTTAGATTTTTTTATATCTCGGTAACCGTTTAAGATAGAGAAAAACTTTAAGGAACTTAATTGTGTAGTTTTTTAAGCTGATTCCAATGGTGAAATATAAAGCTAGAAATTTTTAAAAATTACATGTGAAAAACGCAAAAAACCCCATTTTGGGGTACAAAACCCCCCCAAACTACCCGTTCCCATTGACCGATATGTCTGGTTTACGAACTCGTCCGAGCGTTTGTAGGAATACACGTCTCTACCAAATTTGGTCTCGATCGGACCATTTTTACGAGAGTTATCGTGTTCACAGACACACACACACACACACACACACACACACACATATATATATATATAAATTTTAACGACTATTGTTTTTGGTCTCTGGGCACCTAAAGAAGAAAAAATAACATGGTCTCGGGCTTAACTCTTGCCATGAGACCTACGGTAATAGCTTCTTCCCTATGGGAAATTCGCTAAAAACTGCTATAAAGTAAGATAACTGATTTGTTTCAAGCGAAAAAATGTATTTAAAGTATTGTATTAAAAGTATTGGTTCTACATCAGGTAATAATTTAGGTTTTACGAGTTTATTTCATTTTATTTTCAGAGTGACGAAAAATATAGTTCATCACACGGTCCTGTATTGGCTTTTTGGTATATACTCGCACATTTAACAGTCATAGTTTGGTTATAAGAACAGCTGTTTAAATGAACTGAAAACATTCCTTTTTGACATATCCACGATCTAACACATTTCCCACACGGAAATGAATACAAACATTTTTTCATTTAGCAATTAATCATGACTGAGGACAACAAAGTAGATATAAAGCCATGATTGGGGTCAAGGTCGGGTTTAGTTCTGCTAGCTTGCACATGGCTCCCTA
This sequence comes from Nephotettix cincticeps, assembly GCA_023375725.1. Taxonomy (NCBI): domain Eukaryota; kingdom Metazoa; phylum Arthropoda; class Insecta; order Hemiptera; family Cicadellidae; genus Nephotettix; species Nephotettix cincticeps. Next base: position 6,392,642 of record CM041785.1, read on the forward strand.
AAGTAGGGCATATGTGGGTAGTGGTAAATGAACAGCTCAAAGCAACAACCTCCTACGTATATATTGAGTAGTCAACTAGTTGATTGTTCTTTTATTGTTGCAAATCAGCTGGATTTAGGTGTTACCAACATAAATTGATTGAATTCCCTTCGTGGAAATTGAGATGAGTTATACGTATCATTGATAGTTTTCATATAAAAATATATAAAATTGGGGCAAGATTTTATGGACACTCTGTTGTTGATTCTACTGTGTAGTTGGAGAGTTCAATGTGGCCCGTCTATGTTTTTTCACATTGAGAATGGACTTTCGTATCCACATAAATGTTCTTTCGTCATCAAAGACATATTTTACATAACTGAGTTTCGAGAATTACGAAGATTAATCTTATGTAAAACTACAAATACTGTTCATATACCAGCTGACATTTTTGTACAATTCTTAATAAATATTTTTCACTTCAACTAACATGTAATAAGTTCTGAAGCTAACAGATTTAAAGGATAACTTTTAAGCACACTTTATGACCAGCACAGAGAGCTGCATTTGTTGACAAATCTATTCTCTAAATCGTCATGATAGTTACCATTACGAGGGAAATCTAAAATAATTGTTGTAATTACGTTTGCAGTGATGACTCAGTTTATGGCTACCGTTTAAGCGATAAACAACTTGATGTGTGTATCTATATAAATAAATTAGAGTTGTGTCCGTACTTTGCTCAGAGTTATTCATTTTTTAGTTATTTTTACGTTTCGTGCGTTGGATAAGCCAAAAAAGTCTTATCTCAATTTGTGTCTATCTGTGACGCTCCAGGAGGCATTTTACGCCGTCTTCTCCGTAACAACGGGAAAACAATGACACTTATTTCATGCATTCTCTACATTCCAGATAAGGTTTTTAAAAGCGTGAAATTGTTCACTGCCTCTTAAAAAGTAAATCATGAACATTTAAAAACCTACTTTTTATGTGATATTAGTAACATTTTGCTTTCAATTATCAATGAACCACTGGTAATAATCAGCTGTCTTTGTAGTTTAAAGATTTAATATAAAGAAAAATAAACAGCTGACAAATCAATATTAGGTACCGTAGTTGATATTGATTTAACCCAATTCAAAATTATCCTAATTTAAAAAACAATTTAAACGTATAACTAATTATAATAATGGTATAAATATTCTAATCTTTTTAATTGTAAAGTAATGCTAAATAATAAAGCTGGGTATTGATTTAGTGTCAGGATTTTTTATTTAGGTTCAGGATTTCAGGTTTAGATTTTGGTATGATAATCTTTTTTCTTTAAACTGAATCCTACAACCCGTACAAAGGACGGGCTTACTGCTAGTTCATTTATAATTAGAGTGACACCTACTAACCAAAGTATATAATTAATACACTAATTAAAAATTACTTGTCATTAAATTAATAATAAAACATGGGACATTAAAATGGACTAGGGCTACAAAATTAATTTGTAAAATCTCATATATTTCATGATACTTATTTTCTCTAGCTTTAACTCTAACTGTTTTCATTTCTTAAAGGATGACAGCCTCTTTCACTTAAACTCTACATGCCCTTTATTTTTTTAACATTTATTAACTAAGCTTGTTCTCTGTAAACCGTTATTTATAGATTCATGAGGATAATATATGCAATGTTTAGATTTAACCATAACTTTATAAACATTACATGCAAATTAACACACAATCAAGCCTATATGTATGAATAATTGAACTCAATAACCTCTTAATACGTTTAGGAAATTTCAATTAATCAACAATAGAATGGACTGAATAATAAAATATTCAGATTTCAATTGTATTAGTTTTTTGTGGAAAAGTGATTACATACTGAATATATTAGTGTACATAAATTAGGTAAATAATTAATTAGTACTATAGACATTACTATATCTATATAAATAAATAATAAAATGTATATTGCTCAACATAACGTATCTTAAATTCTTATGAAACATTATCATAATACATTATACTATTGTAATATAGCTTAAAAAAATATAACTTGTATTTGAAGTGATTAACTAATAAAAACATTAGAGTGATAAGGACATTAAAAGTATTGAAATAGTAGTAGTTCAATGAAATTAATTGAAAGAAGTTGTGGTTTAATTTATGAAAAGTCCGCTTAAAGGTTTTATATCTAAAGTTCCTTTATGATGATAAATGAAGATGGATTCTTAAATGAATTTGTAAAGACTCTTTCAAATTGGGAAGAGTTTTTCATTCATACTTTTTATGGCTCCATTTTGTTTTTCGTTCACAGTTTACTGTGTATGTGATGAGTGCATTTTATTAGTTGTTGAAAATACTTCAAAACTGTAAACGTATTGTATTTATGCAGTGCGGGTCAAAAGCCTGGTATGGTTTAGGCTAATGAATTTTCAACAATTATACAAGATAAAACATATAGTTGATTGTTATGTTAAAAGTTTGTCTAAAATACCTTAAATGACGACACAAAATTTCCGACGTCGCAGCTCAGTCTAGCACGTAGAATTCACGTGCTGCAGGAGATGAGATCAATCCCCATCCGAGGACAACATTTTTTGTTCAGTGTTTATGCTTTATAAATTAAGGTATATTAAATCGGTTTTATTTAAACCACATAAATGTTTTCATTGAGTAATAAATGTGTTTTAATTTTGCTAATTAACTTTTACAATACATGTCTTATTCTATCCGAGCAAAGCTCGGTCACCAGGTACTGTTGATTTTAACTGTAAGACAAATCACTAGATGAGGGTAACCTGATGATGTTACTGTTAAACTATATAGGGAATTGAAAAGGTAAAAAAATTCTATTAATTAGTTATAACTAATATACAGTAATAGGAACTTGCATTCTAATAAATAGTTAGGTTAGGGTTATGTTAAAAGGAGGAAATAACAGGAGGGGTTGAAACAGAGATGACGTGATAAGCCTCATCTTGACGCGGAAGCGCATGAATGTTTCATGGACCACCTCGACGATCTGACGATGCTGTTCCGGCGCTCATACGCAATAGCGACTTTTACAAAGTTATCCCGTCAAATTTGTCAAAGAGAATTACAACTCACAATTTAACTCTAACACCATCACAAATACCTTTGGCGACCTATCCAGGTGGTCAGGTATGTCAAAATTTAAGCCAAGTATAAATGAGTAATGAGTGTAAGATGATTATGATTGTGATGTGATCTTGTAGTGGTGGTACTGACTAGGGCTGGCATGTTTAGATTAGATTAGATCATTGAAATGACAACCATACCACAAGGTAGGTATTTTAAGCCAAGTATGAATGAGGATTGAGTGTAAGATTTTTGTGACGCGATCTTGTAGTCTTGGTACTGACTAAGGCTGACTTGTTCCTTAAACAGAACTGTTAATTAATCGGTTAGTAGCCGTTGGCGTCTAAGGGACATCCAGTTTAACGTGAAAACCGAACCACTTTTGCCTCTTAGTTATGAACTGGTCTAATTATGAGTATGGTCTTGTAGCGTGTGTAATGATAACTAAGAATAACAACTTATTTTCTGAAATAAAATACAGTACGTCAGAAGGCTTATTGATCACAAAAAGAATGAATAATTGATTATAAATATAAACAAACTGTATGACAGTTTTTAGGCACAGCCACATACTCCCCTCCTAGTGGCAACTTGATGCTTAAGATGTATATTTATTAGGTAGTCTTAACACTCTTCCAAAAAGGGTCTTCCACTCAGAGGGGATGTCAAGATGATGAGGTGTCTGTCCGGAACTGTTCTGTTTGTTTTTCTTTCTTTGAAATCATCAAACTACAAAGACAGCTGATTATTACCAGTAGGTGATTCATTGAAAACTGAAAACAAAATGCGACTATTACCGCGTAAAAAGTGGGGTTTTAAATCCTCGTTATTTACTTTCATTGGGCGGCGGACAATTTCAAGTCCTGGAATGTAGATAATGGATGAAATAAGTTTCATTGTTATCAGTTCCTCAGTTTTTTTCTGAGAAGACGGCGTAAAATGTCTCCTGGAGCGTCACAGACAAACAGTAGACAGACAAAAATTGAGATAAGAACGAAAACTACGAAACAAGTTTCAACTTCTCTAACGCATGAAACGTAAAAATAGCTAAAACATGAATAATTCTGAGAAGTGTACGGACCAAACTCTAATTTTTTTTATATAGATTAAATAACTAGAGCACACTAAGTAATACCTTGAAAAAATTATTAAAAATTCCAGTTTTTTTCTTACGCACTGTAGGAGCTTATGCAAACATCAGATCATCGCATAAAACGCTCATACATTAAAGAAATTGTATCAGCAGAGTTGCGGTAATACAAAAGTTTACAAAACACAACAGCTATTACGACACGATTCACGGCAGAGCGCTGTGTTTCCGAAGTAAGTAAAAAATATTAATATTACACCTGTTAATCGTCACGGTCTTGTGTCTTACATGAGTAATGAGGAATAAGATATAAACGACTTTTTTGTTATCTTGTTGGACTTTTCCCACACTTGTGTCCAACTTTTCTAACGCTAAAAATGTATGTAGCAAAATTCCTACAGTTTTCACCTAAGAATATACATTTAATAAAAAAACAATTAATGAAATATAAAATAACTGTTATTTGTGTTTAATTTTTTCATTAAATGCAAATTATTAGGTAAACGCATGAAAACTAAGAGATTTTTACTACCTCTAAAATCGTTGTGAAGTTAAAACACTGATGCATTGGCAAACACAGAATAATTAATATCCAATGCTAATTTAAAAGGTTATGGAGATATAAACGCGCACAGCTTCGCCCATTTGTACCGTTAACATTCGCGGGAAAGTTTAAATTTAATTTCTGAACAATAAATAACAAAGACAGAAAACCCATTCCAGTCCTAAACACCTTGTAATGGCCAGGATATTAACTCTGCTAGGTTCGGTTTCTTTGTCCAGGACTTATCGTGCGTTCAAGGCATTAACGGTGACATTTGTCATTTGTCTTTACAGGAAAATGTCAGGACAAAGTTTAAAGACAATATTCTCCAATGGAACGTCAATGAAATCGTTTATTGCGACGAAGTGTCGATCTGTTGTGATCCAATGTATAAATTTGAGAATAACGAGATCTTATGGTGGGTTTATAAAGCCATTAGTTTAATTTAGTAATAAGTCTTAAAGAAAAATTAGAGATTTTTTTCATCCAGTGGAGTGACATGACTAAAAACACATATCGAGTAGTATCATAAAGCTTTGATCCGATTGTGTGAAGTTTATACATGGAATTTTGCTAATTATATGTGTAAATTCCAACAATAGTGGTGTTAAAAATAAACGTGTTAAAATAGTTTGACTTCTAAACTATAATTATAATTGAATCTGTTGAGGGGAAGGTAATAAATTCGAGAAAAGTGTTCACGTGTGCAAACATTTCTGCTGGTTGCCTCTGAAACAATCAGTTTTACCATTTTGATTAATGTAACAATTCTCACGTGTCAAGTTGAAATTGTTTTCTAACTGTTTACAACATCAGTTATGTGTTGAGAATACTCCTTGTTGTATTTTTAAGTAGAAAAATATAATTTAAACTCTTTAAAAATTCACTAAAACTCATATAGCCTACAAGAAATAATTTGTTCCATATGTAAAAACTTCTGAGTTTTTTGTTAATGCAGTTGTTAACAGTGTAAACGAACTATGTACTTTGTGTACACTCATTATTTCATATTGTAAACCAAAAAACTCTGTTTAACATGATTAAATGAGATTTATATTTTTTGAATTTGTTTTAGGTAAATGACTCGAGCCTGAACAGCAATGGTCGTCTACTGTTGGTATGTTTATACGGTACTTGTTGCGGTACACCCTGTTTATAACATTCAGCACAATGAGCTGATATAGCTGCCTCAGCACAATGCAGTGGTGCTGATGCGAACTGAGATCAATAGAATCTCTTCAGAAATGTGGAATTTTTTACGAGCTGAAATTTTACAAAACAATTTTAAATACCATATTTAATCGAAAATATGTAATACTCATGTAATTATTTTATAATAAAGGTTTGAGTTCAGAATTTGTTTGGCTCAAACAAATAAGTCAATCAATACTTTCTGTCAAATTTTACGTTGAAATTCCATGATTATGGAATAACCATATTACATTAAAGTCATGAGTATTTACTGTAATTTTAGTTTTCAACCAACTTTTACGTTTTGAAGAGAGGAACCATAGTCATTATTTATTATTTAGCTATTCACATTTTTAATATCGATAATCAAGGTTGTTGATACTTGAATTAATGAAATTCTTTTTTTCGTATTACATAAAATTTCAGTATATTCACGTTATAAATAATAACTAAATTACATGTATCAAATGTTTAAAATCTACGAAAACAAACTTTTTGTAAGCACTAATTTTGTAAGTATTAGAACCTTTCTTTCTTATAATGATGGTAAAACTATTGTTACACACTTGTTACTTGCACTTGAGAGTTTTAATTAAAATTCTTAGAAAATTATGTACGCGTTCTATGAATTTTGAACTAAACAAAAACCGTTATAATTATTTTTCGTATAACCGAAAATATTTTTGACATGAATAGTTTTACCTCGGGAGGGGGTGTTAGCATTTGCGCGACCAAAATTTGAAACAGTGACGTCATTTGGTTAGTATCGTCATAGTTTGGTTATAAGAAAAGCTGTTTAGATTGACTGGAAACATTCCCTTTAGACATATCTATGATCTAACCTATATTCCACAGGGAAATAAATACAAATATTTTTAAAGTTACGAGTTTGATTTGATTGATGTAAAATGTGTTTGCTGAAACAATGCATACATTCTATTCTGAAACGACACGCAGAGACGCTTCTCTTCATATTTCCAAATCCAGATGCCAATATCTGTAGGTAGTAGCGACTGATTGTAAGTGGCACAGCTGTGCGGAGCAGTCTGTCTTGTGTCTTATGTCGCTCCTACACCTGTCATTGCAACGCGTTGAGCATTATGTATTTTCATTCATTTATGTTAAATTAGATTATTGAAATGGCGACCTTACCACAAGGTATGTTAAGCCAAGTAGTTTGACACGATCTTGTCAAAGTGAAAGGGAATAACTTTTAATATCTTTGTTTCCATTTTGGATTTTTGTATTACTGAATCACATGGAGTAAGTTTTAATAGGTCATTTACCTTATGTCCGCCTTGAGATTCTCGTGCAGTATTTACACTAGAGCTAAGGCATTTAGAAGAGCCGTTTCATCATTTTTAGACTAAGAAATAAAACTAATATTGACCAGCATTGGTCACTTAAATGTGCCTAAATAGTCTTATGTGCCACTAAAACTATTTGGGAAAACTCGAAGTTTTTGGTTAAGATACTTGTGAGCACTATTCCAACAAACAAAGCCATGTCGTAATCTTGAATCGATCAAACTATAATTTTTCTAAGAGCACTATATGGTCTTAGAAAAATTATCGAACAAAAATTCCGGTGAAATTAAAACTGTTTGTTTGAAGACTTTATTAGATTATATTAGATCATTGAAATGGCGACCATACTACAAGGTAGGTATTTTAAGCCAAGTATGAATGAGGATTGAGTGTTAGATGATTGTGGCGCGATCTTGTAGTCTTGTTACTGACTTAGACAGGACTGTTAATTAATAGTCCAACAGCCGATGGCAATTAATGGACCTACAATTTAACGTGGAATCCGAACCACGGCCTCTGAACTACGAATTGGTTTAATCATGAGGATAGCCTTTGCGGATTAACGTAGTATTCAATAGTGCGGATGTTAATCCACACCAGGGAACAATACACCTACCACCATCGCTCATAACTATCCACAATTCGTGACCTCCAAGTAGCTGGATTACAGGTTGACGCCACCATTCCAGTCTTGTTTCTTTTGCAAAATATTTACAAGTTTGTCCAGTTATTGCAATACACTAATCACATATAATCTTCACATTCATGGTAAAGCCACCAGAATGGGTTGACTAACTGAAATGATCTTAACTGATTAAATAATTCATATTTAAATACGTCAAAGAATTACGATTTGGTATTTCGTGAGAGTATTGAGTGGAGAGAGCTGTTTTCTGTGGTTGATTGAAGGTATCTTTTCGATCGTGATGAATGAGCGGGCTAGAGCTGCGAGGGGTGTCGTTTACATCAAAAACTCATTTGTTTCTTTTTCAGATTTTACATCTTTGTCAACAGTAAATGAAAATCTATTTTTTAATTATATGTAAATATAGGTAGTTTATATTCACGTTTTTGTGAATAGATTTACATTTCACACTTTGTCCAATTTTAATGATTTTGTTGTAGTTTGATAAAGCTTGTGCGAAGTTGTTTCCGAAGAAATCCGGAAGGATTCTCTAATACCGTTCAAAACTCCCACATTCAAAAACGGTGTAATAAACATCATCTTCTTCAGGGCAGGCGCACTGTTCACTGTTCTTGTTCAGGGGAAGGGGTATGCACACTGGGGTTGACTTACTTTCCTGACATAACATAGGTGTTTCCCTAAATATGCGTGGCCTATTAAGAACTGGTAGTTTATGTATGGATAATCTGACACAATATTAGTTCATATAGCTTTGCCTTGTCTATTGCATTCAAAATATACTTTTTTATTAGTTTTTTATATTTTCGATACCACCAACATCTGTTATACTGGGACGGTGGCGACGTCCTGTAATCCAGCTACTTAGAGCAATTCGTAATTCAGAGGCCGTGGTTCGGTTTCCTCGTTAAACTCCAGCTCAATTAGTTGCCATCGGCTGTTTGGCTATTAATTAACAGTTCTGTCTAAGGAACATGTCAGCCTTAGCCTTAGTAACAAGACTACAATCACACCACAATCATCTTACACTCAATCCTCATTCATGCTTGGCTTAAAATACCTACATTGTAGTATGGTTGTCATTTCAATGATGTAATCTAATCTAATCTATAGAATTTTCAAAATGTTTCGTCTTTTATGTTACATTTGCTTTGGCTTAATGTAGAATGTAAAATGAAATTATTATAGCTCAACAAAACACCACAGTCGTCCTGGAATGTTAAACCAGTGTTGGCAATAAACAAATTCAAACAAACGACACATGAGTGTGAAGATCCCGAGAAGGATGCGGCGATGTTATCGGAAATTCGTCACCGCGCCGGCTAGCTGTCACAGACTGTCACCCGTGGTTATGTCTCCCGGTTCTCTCTTTACCGACTTATTTGTTCCTCCAGTGGAGGGAATTTGTTGACCTAGTTTTTCAATAAAATGTATATTTGTTGACCAAATGAATCAACCGATTGAAAATAAAACCAAATAAAACTCAAACACAAATTCTCAGGTATCGGAAAAGGATGTTCATCTATCATATATATAAATAAAATGAGATTTTTGTCTGTTTCTCTCAGAATTATTCATTTTTTAGTTATTTTTATTTTTTGTGCGTTAGAGATGCCGAAACCGGCCTTATCTCAATTTTATGTCTGTTTGTCTGTGACGCTCCAGGAGGCATTCACGCCGTCTTCTCCGAAAAAAACGGGAGAACTGATAACAATGAAACTTCTTTCATACATTCTCTACACTCCAGAGAAGGTTTTTAAAGAGCTTTTAAGTAGCTTAAAAGTGTCCGCCGACCCTTGAAAAGAAAATAATGAGCATTTAAAAACCAACTTTTTACGCGATATTACTCACATTTTGCTTCAGTTTTAAATTAATAACCTACTGGCAATAATCAGCTGTCTTTGTAGTTTAAAAATGTAATAGAAATAAAAACAAACAGCTGTTGAATCAATATTAGTTAGTTTATCTTAAAATGTTATTTTAACGTATAACTAATAATAATAATGGTATAAACGTTCTAATCTATTTAATTGTAGATTAATGCTAAATAATAAAGCTGGATATTGATTTATTTTCTTTTTATTGATTTGTTTAGGATTTCAGGTTTACATTTTGGTATTATGATCTTTCTTCTTCAAACCCGAATCTTACAACCCGTACAAAGGACGGGCTCACTGCTAGTAAAATATAAAATATGAAAAATAGAACATGGATAGTCTAAAACACTGAGTATGAGTTGGGACGTGTGGGGAACTATATTTTCTGTCATACTGCAAATAAAATAAAATAAATTTGTAAAAGATAACTACCTGATTTAGTACGGTATCAATAGTTGTCGACCATTTTGGTCGCTTTAGACTAATCAGCTGTTATGTTACTTACGTTGTAGCAGTTCTTTCTTGATTTCTGATTGGTTGATTAGGTTAATGTCAGTGTTGACCTCGAGTCAAAAATTTCATCAACAATGATCTTTTGCGACCTAGGACTAAACAAATCATCAACTTTTGCTCTTTAACACCTGTATCTAAAACAACTGTTTTTGAAGCAGAAAAAACTATTTTTTATTTGAAAGTAGCTTAATTAGACTAAAAATTGCTAAAATAGAAATAGCATTTTAATCAAAATTAGGTGAAAACTACTGTGGGATTTTAAAAGAAACCCTTTCTTTCAGATGATATTAATATTTTTTTAAATTTAGCCCATGTTCGCTTGAACTAAAAATACTATAATTCCCAAAACAATGAAGACCCTTTTTTGTCGATTAGTATCCAATAGTTATGCACTGTTTACTAACAATGCTTACGACACGTATTTAGCTAATATATCGACGATCGATTGTTGACGTAGGAGATAGCCGTTTGTAAACTTATATTCTACTTAATTAAGTCGCAAGCAAACTTTTCAACGTTAAGTTTGTAAACAGAGCCTATTGTATCATTAACTCGCTATTTTGGATCCGAACGACGAGAGATAAATTACGCGTAATGAAGTTTTATTTGTAGTTTTGTATTTTTAGCTAAGGTTCAACACTCTGGGGTCTATATGACCGGCTTGGTTTTTATGATGCTTTTAGTTTTGGTACTATAACAGTAAGCTAAATAATTTCATTAAACTTACAAATCCTAATGTTTTATACAAATTAAGCTGTTTAAAAATGTGATAAAAAATAAAGCAAACGGTTTATACTAAGAAACAAATACTGAATTTGAAATTAATTTGTTGATTTATAAAAATCAGATGGTTAGATGGAAAACAGAAACAGATTTATTGGATTATGCTCAACGTTTTTTTCTGTTTTTCCAATAGCAGGCTCAGCTTAAGCTATGCAGCCTCGAAGTATACTGTTTTTTGTATGAAATTCCCTTCTAAATTTTGTGGCATACACCTAAATTTTAATGTTGTTCACACAGTATAAAAATAAATATTAAAGTCATAGTTTAAAACTATTTATATTATTTTATAATTGAGACTATGTTAGAAGGCAAGTACTGATTTTTGTATGTCATGTAATCAAAGTATTGTTTGTTCTGAGGAGGACTTCATGTACGCGATATATAAATCGTGCTATAGAATTTTTCTCGTCATTCCTCCATGTTTTATCTGCCAAGAAAAATAATCCTAAATATATTTTATTTATTTTCTCCACCTTCTTCATTTCTATAGGTGAGCAAAAATTTATTTTCAAAGAGAAAACATAGAGGAAAACGAGAAAAATGCTATCGCTCGATTGTTATGTCGCGTGATAGCATGGATCCCCTAATTTTGATACGACCAGTTCAAAATTAACATTCCTTCAAAGGTCGGTCTATCCCAGTTTCGATAGCGTAGAACAAGATTTTGAAGAGGTGAAGAGTTTTGAAGAGTTGAAGAGTGTGTTAAGATCGCATATTTTAGGTTAGGAATGCTTCCACGGTAAGTTCTGAAATTAATGACGAAATGCTTTACACACTGTTGTAATTGATAAAAGGTAGGTACTTGTTTGAGTAGTCTCTACGTCTAACTCAAAATTTCATAATTTTTGTTTTAAAATTTTTTGTGGTGACACTACTCGAAAAATTGAGCAGTATATTCCTTAAGAATTTAATGATTGTAGCCTATAAAAAACTAGTTGGAAAATAAATTCGTTCATTTATTTATTTTGATTCAAACGGAATATGATAGTATTTTCGTAAATTTTAGGAATTTAAAAGCTTTTTACTAATAGTTTTCAAAACGTAAAGAACAAAGTGATTAATCTACTTGAAATTCATTGCCTGAAATGAGGCTCGAAAATAATTAATCCACCGTTGTGTTAAAATAGTGACGCGCCCTGAATTCATGATTTTGTTATTGTGCTCAAAGCTGTTTTCATTTGTTGTAGGGCGTTAATATCACTATTAATACGTTTAAACTTTGGATTTTTTCAGTTCATTTTATCCTCTCTATTTACCCAGTATATGAACGTAGAAGAATAATTGTTTTCATTTAATTTTCACATCGGTTTGTGACCATTTTCATTTTGGAACCTCCCAAAGCTACGATAGAGTTCAGAGAGTTGTGTTTCCCTGTTTTTATTTTAATTCACTGATAATATTTTACTTAACCAATAAGTCATTCACTTTTAATAAACTATATACAGGGTGTTTCAGAATTCCTTACCAATACTCTAGGGCATTGTTCCTGGGTAAGAAACATATCTAAATATCATATTTAAATTGTCCGAAAGTCCTTAGTTACTCACACAGCCTCCATTTTGTTTTTTTCACTTATATTTTTTCCGAATAACGGTTAAACGTACGGAATTGAAACTTTGCACAAACATTCATAACAACTAGACCAAACTACAAGAAAATCATGACAATTTCTCAAATTCATAAAACAAAATGGCGGCCATTTAAAATTTTGTTTCTCAAATAACTCGTGAACCGTTGATTTAACAGAAAATTGACTAAAATAACATTTTTTAGGTAATGTAATTACAAATCGATTGACGCCAAATTGTTTTAAATTATTCAAATATTAACTGAGATATGGTAGCTTTAATGACAGTGAAAGGTGACCGCTAGAGCTTAGTTGCAGTGCATGTCAAGGAATGCGACTAAAGTCTGCCACAACAATGCAACAGTCTCCGCCTGCTTTGTATGTCATTTGTAGGTTATTTTAGATTACTTCAAACAATAATAAAATGTCACATAACCCTCTTGGTCTTGGCATAAGTTTACAATAACTGTAGAGGAACTGACTGCAATGAATAAAATAATAACATTCTCAGGCAAGAATAAAATCAGATGATTAGTTTGTAAAAAGGTATTTTGACTTTTACCACAGCTGATATAAAAAGTTTGGGAGTTTTGTGTGAATAAGCAGACAGTAAGCAGACGGAGGCTGTTGCATTGTTGTGGCAGACTTTAGTCGCATTCCTTGACATGCACTACAACTAAGCTCTAGCGGTCACCTTTCACTGTCACTAAAGCTACCATATCTCAGTTAATATTTGTCTAATTCAAAGCAATTTGGTGTCAATCGATTTTTAATTACATTACCTAAAAAATGTTATTCTAGTCAATTTTTTGTTAAATCAATGGCTCACGAGTTATTTGAGAAACAAAATTTTAAATGGTCGCCATTTTGTTTTATGAATTTAAGTTATTGTCATGATTTTTTGTAGTTTTTTCTAGTTTTCATGAATTTCTGTGCAAAGTTTCAATTCCGTACGTTTAACCGTTATTTGGAAAAAAATTAATAAGTGAAAAAATGGAGGCTGTGTGAGTAACTAAGGACTTCCGGACAATTTAAATATGTTTCTTACCCAGGAACAATGCCCTAGAGTGTTGGTAGGGAATTCTGAAACACCCTGTATAAGGTAACTTGCTTAGTAATAAACGAAAAAATGTTTAAAATAACAACAAATTAATAATACTGCAGTTTTAAATCTCCTTTTAAAGCAAGTAGTAACAAGCAAAGAAGGAGATATAAACTCTCTTAACTACACTTCTGACTTCCGGAAACGTTTTTCATGATTTCCTAAAAAGTTAACACTCACCCCTTGCTACAAGAAATACCTTTTACTTAACTTTTTTCCACATAGAGTTTTAGAAAAACTCTTACAGTACCCCTAACATGTTCCATGAGGAGCTTTATAAGAATGCTTCTATTGTTTACCGGTATTTATAGATATAAAAAAATGTATTTAAATATTTTACGGAGTTAAATCTAGTTTAACATCCTTAGTCAATAGTGAAGTGTGTGGTCAGGTCGTGAGAATGACATTTGGCTGACTTCGAGAAAAACTTGGTTGTTAAGTTTAGTAGCGCCAAGTAAAACTTGGTGAGTTTTGTGAAGGACAACTTATTTTTGTAAGAACGGAATTTTGTGAGTCTCTAAATTTTTGTTTACGAAACTTAACGTGGCTGTAATATAACTAAATCTTATTATCTTCCGATTATGTTTTCTATTATTCACAATTTTCCGGTCTCAAATGAATGTAAACGAGATCACACGGAGCACGCAGCACGCTGACGTGAGTAGAGGGAATTACACAGAACTTATATAATTCCCATCATAGTAATGGAATAATACCGAGAATTGCAGGTTTGTTATTTTACACACTAGTTCGTTTTATATTAGGGCTGTTCGCTAATTAAATAATTTTTTTATCAAACTATATATAAAATACTAAAAAGTTAATAATTATCTATTACAAAAAAATTGGTAACGTATGCTGGGCTTGAATACGTTACGAATATAGTAAATTTATGAGTTTTTAGGAGTAAAAAGACATCAATGTACCATGAATAAATACCAAACCAAAGACTAAATTCAGAATTCAAAATAATAAATTGTGTGTGTTTTGAGCTGAATCTAATTATAGAAAGAATAATTAGGAAAATTTTGGGACAAAATTGGGGCATAATATAAATAAATTAGTGAAATTAAAAAAAAAATATATACAAATTTATCATGAATAAATTACAATAAATATTGTTGATCAGAAATTACATGTAAAACATTAAAAAGTCATTCACAGTAAATTACAAATATTTAAGTAAATAAGATATTTTATATAACATTAAGATTAAACATAACATTTGAATAACAGTAACAAGACCAATCAGAATTCAAAATTAATTGTGTGATAGCACTAATTATATGATAATAACATTTTGGGAAAATAATTTGATTCAGAAAAGACATCGTTTAGTTACTATAACAGATTCTATGGTTTAGCACTAATCTGTACTGAGCTGATCAACGCACAGTAAACATTAAAGATTTGACAGTGCATCGGTCACGTTCATATTAACTTATATTCAAGATTCAAAATACACATATTTGAAATTACACAAAACCAGAAATTCCAATTGGGTAATTGTGTACAGAAATAGAACTGATAGTTCATGTAAGATGTAATAAGATAATGTGGGATCAGATTTCGATAGAAATAAAAATAATAGCTTTCTATCAAAATATAAATAGCTTATTGGGTTTGCTTTTGAATATAATACATTTTTCAGTTAATAAAATCATCTCACTTAAATCACATCTGACTTAAATAACGGTTTCGTGTAGCTTAGTATTAAGGAAATGTAAGTGATAGAACCTCGAATGTCTCTGAACGTTATTGGATCTGTAACCACGACCGTCATCTGTCAGCTGGTTGTCACTGAGGATGTTGGCCTGTCAGCTGGTACATCACTTGACTCAGGATGTCGGAATCACTTGGTCATCACTTGGAGTGGTCGGGGTTTCAATTGATATTCAAAGTGACACAGACGAATTCACTTGGTCAGTGTGATCTAATAGTCACCATAAGATCACATGAACTGTAAAAGAAAAATATGATTCCATTTACTATTTACTATCTTTTAAATAAATTTGTGGATTGAATTTGAAAATTTACGCTGTGCTTTACGGTTTCTGTGTAATAAAATACTCCCGTCACAGCAGACCTGCGTACTCAGCGAATTTTCAAATCGGTAACATAATGATAATATATGAAATGTTGTATCATTATCCGTCGATAAATATGAGAGATATTTACTTATTATCCTCAAAATTAACTTGGGAAAGAGTATGCAGGTTTGCTGCTGTGCTGAACACTGAAAGTAGGTGTTTCTAGCGTAAAAAATTTTTATTTTACCCATTTGTACCAAGTTTCAACAAAATCTGTCCATAAATAAAAGAGGTTGCCTATTCTCTACATGATTAGCATAAGAAAAAGTATGCAGGTTAGCTACCGTGATGAACCCATGAACTATGGATGGATTCCAACCACATGCAGATAAATAACAAGTTATTATGCAAAAATATGCATTGATAAGTGAGATATTAGTTTTCCCTTATCCTGCATAAGATTAACATTGGAGCCCCAAAATACAACGTACTCTGTATAGATTTTTTAATATCTCGGTAACCGTTGGAGGTAGAGAAAAACTTTAAAGAATTAAATCGTGTATTTTTAAGCTTATTCTAATGGTGAAAGAATTAAACAAATTAAATCAGATGAGAAAAACGCCAAAACCCCCCAATTTTTTTAGTACAAAACCCCCCAAACTACCCGTTCTGTTAGACTGATATGTCTGGATTACGAACCTGTTTGTGAAAATATAGGAAATACACGTCTTTACCAAATTTGGTCTTAATCGGACCATTTTTACGAGAGCTATCGTGTTCACACACACACACACACACACACACACACTTTAAATGAAACACACACACAGGATTTTCAATCTAATCTATCCTTAAGTGAGCCTAGAATATAGTCAAATGATATTAATACATAAGCCGCCGGTATGAAGCTTGAAAAAATGTTTAAATCTGTAAAGAAAGCTTTAAAAAATAATTCCTCGTCCTGAAAAATGGTGTAACTTTGTTTTACTAATCGCAAAGAAAGATTTCAGCAGTTATTATAATTTAAATATTGTTAAATCACCATCATCTACAATGTTTTTAAAACAAAGAAATTAAGTTTAGTCTTAAAATATTAATAGATTAATCATATTATTATTGACTGTGAAAACGTTTAAAAACTATTCCAAAACAACATAAATGAATGTTTTTAAAATCTTTAATGTAATGTAGACATTTAGGATCTCAGGTACTAAATAACACCTGGATAACCTCAACTCACATTTTTAAGACGACAAGAAGAAATATGTTTCAAAGATCTCTCTCGTATCCTGTGATTTCTCAACAAGTTTAACGTACTGCTCTCTGTTGACAAATTGCTCAAACAGATCCACTTGCTTATTTGACTCCATACAAACAGGTTGTAGCTCCCACTTGTCATGGGGTTACCGAATTTCACACGTCCTTCCCCTCAGCCCAGCTGTGTCGTTTGTGTTTCTACGTATTTAGTGATAATTATCCAGGTGCTTCACTGTCAGAAATGTCAAATGTAGTACAATATTATCACGAATTTAACTGTTCGTAATTTAATGTAACTGAATCCAAAAAGGGGGTTTAGACGTGAAGTCTGTACGTACGTGTGTGTCCGTGCGTGTGTCCAGATGTGTACAAATCCACAGCCTAACACGTTTGTTCAATTTAGATTAAATTTTGTATGTATGAATATACTTGCCGTATTTTCAGGTTTTATTGCTTTAAATTTTAGATGTTCATCCGTAAAAACGCGGAAAACCAAATTTTTCAAAAAATGGCTCTAACAATTTTGATTAAAATTTAGTAGTTTATAGTGCAAAGAGTACTAATAGTATGATACAGCCCGTTTACGGTGAAAACAATAGGCGTAAATTTTATGATTTGACTACCACCATGGAAACCAGATTAAAAGCTTATCAGATTATTAATTCGACTAATGATTCGAGATAAAATTTAAGTTTACTGTCTAGCACGTTTTATAAAAGCGCCCAATGTTTATTATAAAAGAGTATATTTACAAAACAATCTTTCTTTTTTCTAAACCGTTTTTAATGAAACTTTGTATGCAGTGTAAGATAACCTCACCCAACAAAACCCACTCAAAAAAACTTATTATTACGGTGGGGGCTGCCCCCATAAAACTCTAACAATTCATTTCACTTTTTCTCTTGTTGATATTTTCAGAAATCAGATGATTATTTTTGAAACAATAAATTGTTAAATGATCTTTAGATAAACTTGGAAGAACATAGTTTTATTACAGAATATCGTTTTTAAATTTACTTATGGGAGAAAGTATGTATCAGTCCACTGATACTGTTTATTTGTTAGGTGGATGAATAATAACATTATATAGTTTAAAATATAAAATACTTTTTTACTTTATTTCGTTCATTGAATCCAGAAACTATTTTATAGTAGAATTAAAACGTAAACTATTATTACAAAATTTAAGAAAACAAATTTAACGTCTGATCTTTGGAATTCCATTCTTGTGAATCTAAACCAGTTTTAATTTAAACAAGTTACGGGTTGAATTAAACAACGTATTATATATAAACATATTTATTTTTAATATTTTTTACTTGGTTTTTACCAAAATATTTTTTGTATGATTTGAAATAATTTACCAATCCTTTACTGTCAAAGTCAACATAGTTCAATAATAATTCCGTCCCTGAAAATTATAGTTTTTTTTAAGAAAAACTGGAAACTATATGTTGAAACTGTATAACTATTTCTGTATTTTTTCATTTTTATTTTTACAAACGTAAACAAGTTAAGTCTTTTTTCATTAGAAACAAATTTATTTATATTTGAAGGATTTTGAAAGATATTAACAAAGAACCATGAGTTGAATATCATTCAGAGCAGCTTATAAAGTGAACAGTTTTACCATACACAATATTGTCTCTTTCAAAGCTGAGAATTAAACCCCATTGTAGAGAAATCACTATGTGTGTAATATTATATAATCGTGCACATATGATCAGAAATATTTGCTGATAAGGTAAAATAACACTTTTACTATATGCTACAATGGAGGAATTTGTCTCCTTCGTAGACGAGGAAAAAACCTAATTGCAGAGGAAAGTTATTATGTGTGCAATATTACGTAACTTGTCGTGTGTCTGAAATATTTGCTGAACCAACAGAACCGCCTCAGCACAACAATGCTGATCCGAGTTGATCAGCAATCAGCAACCTTGCGTCGCTCACCACTCCAGGTGAGGAATAATTTTCAAAATTTACTTTAAATCTAAGTTCTGAAAACATACGAAAATTGCCTTTTTAGCGAATTTCCTTTAGAAACGTGACCTGTTCACATGACCTGCTTGGTGATAGTTAAGCCCGGGACCATGATAAGCTCATAACTCAAACCCCAGAACACGTTTTTGTGGGGTGGGGGTCATTCAAAATTATATGTATATATGAGCATGATTATTGAAAAATGCGGTATAGTTGTTTCTTTCTGTAATATCTAGGTTGAAGTCGTTACGTGACTTAATCTGATTATATTAACTACACTTTTGGGAGGGGGTTTGTACCCCAAAATTGTGTTTCAATTTATTTATGTATAATTTAAAAAAATTTACTCTCTTTTTTACCATTGGATTTAGCTCAAAATACCCATAATTTAGTACTTTGAATCATGACCCAAGGTCAATTGGTTACTGGGATTTTCAAAATGGAAATGATTTATTACGCCCAAAAAATGTTTAACTATCAATTTATTTTATATGGTCCTCTAAGATAACTATAATACTGTACTATAATATTGGATGCTTAAAAATATATATTATATTTTTAGTAACAGTATTTTCAAAATACCTATATAGGGCTTAATTAGTTTTACTGTTTATTAAACTAAAATCCAACATCAATGCTTATTGCCAAGTTCAAAATCATAATAATTTAGTTTAAAAACTATTTATATTATGTTAGACATTGTATAGTCATGATCGTGTTCACCTAAATAAACAATAACCGTCTTATAACAATGGTTCATTACGTGTCTATATAATATCTCGAATTTAAAAGACTTTATTTATCAATTCATTAATAATAGTTAATTAAGAGTCTTCGTATCAATCATAAAAGTAATAAATAATTAAAACTAAAACAACAATTAAAATGGGTCCAATTTAGTTTTACGTAATTAAATTTTGTTCTTGGAGCCTAATTTGTAACTAAATATTGATTACGAGATAGATCATAGCTAATGTTATTAAGAACATAACCTAAACAATCAATCAGGGATCAAGGTAGAACTGCTACAACGTAAGTAACATAACAGCTGATTAGTCTAATATGACAAAAATGGTCGAAAACTATTGATACTCTAAATCAGGAAATAATTTATGTTTTACGAATTCACTTAATTTTATTTCCAGTGTAACGATAAACATAGTAATTGGCTTTTCATATATATTTGCACATTTAAGAACAAGTTTAAGGTCCTAGTGATGAAATGTACTAATTCTTTCTTCAAGGGAATCCATTAAGGATATAATCTAAATATATAAAACAAAGTCGTGTTAGTTACGTGCAATATAACTTGAGAACGGCTGGACGAATTTTAATGATCTTTTATTTTTCAAATCCGTTTCTGCTCCGGTCATGCCTTAGGCATATTCAGGTTCCATAAATTCAATTAGTTTCCATTTTATAGCGTTTTAAATTTCTAATCTTAACCTTATGGGAATAAGTTTTTTTACAAAGGTTTTTTCTTTTTTCATTCTGTTTGGCCATTGGCAGACTTAGCTTAAGCTATGCAGCCTCGAAGTACACTGGTTTTATGGATTTTTCCATCTAAATTTTGTGGCCATCCCGGGTATCGAACCTGTCACCTCTTGCACCGAAGTCCAAGACGCTAACCGTTAGGCTAGCAGATGCTTCTACAGTAAAATGTACAAATGTTCTACAATAAAAACATTTGATTTATTAAGCTACAGCTGTTGTTTTACTTTCCATTAGCAATAAGCTTTTCTATCCATTGCCTTCTGAATCATTCATTAATGTAAAACTATGGAGTAGATGTGTAGTGTACAAAATGAACCGATTTATGTAATTGTACTGTATTTATTTATTTTTTTATTTTCTATGTGATAAAAGTAACGTGTTTATATGTTTGCCAAATAAAATAATCACAATGTTTATGCATATTAGGTTTATTATAATAAATAGCTGTTGAATATTAAAACCTTTCACAACGAAGCCACAATGCTATTTGACTTCACAAAATGGCCAATCTTAAAGTTAACATGTATTTTCTGTTAGGCATTACGAAGTTCGCCGGGTCAGCTAGTTCGACGTAAACAGTGGTGTTAATAATTTGGTAAAATTAGAGGGAAAAGCGACAAATATAATCTGATGAAATCGGTTAGTCCAGCGGGTGCCGAGAGAGGCGACAAGCTATTGCTCACGATGGCCGCATCAAAAGCCAACTTGATTACATTCCGTCTACCGTTACAAGGCAATCTCGCCACTCCTGCACTACTTTATGTGCCTCTGTACTCTCGTTAAAAGATAATATTGAGTAAATAATGATGGCGTCTGCCATTTCAGGCTTAATGTACGCGATATAAAGCGATGTTGTATGTTTGTCACAAAAGGTTATTGTACAACAACGATACCTATCTGTGTTTAACCCTCCAAGTGCTATGACTATTTTAATTTTGTTATTTTTATAAAACTCTTCAAAAAATACCAAGCATACACAAAAACATGCCCCCTGCACTACAAATAGGTGTCCACAATTAAGCCTACAAATGCCGTCAACTTCCACTCAAGCCGGTCACCGTTTATTTAAGGTGGGCCCTCCACTTCACTATACCACACATTTACAAGCCAAATAGGATTGCTCATGGTCGGGATTCGAACCCTCGTCCCTCCGAATGGCTTCAGCTCAGCAGTCTAACCACTACACTACAAAGGACCACCGTCTGAGAAAGCACTTATTTGGCTCTAAAAGCATACTCTAGCGGCAAAATAACGAACTCAAGCGTCAGAACAGGGAACTACACGAATAGTTGTATGTATTAGCTCGGAGATGGCAGCACCGTGACGGTATTTGTTGACTTCGATAGGCTTAATGTACGCGATATTAAGTGATGTTGTACGTTTGTCACTGTGTATCTGTGTTTAATTCCATTTATAGCAAATGCTTAGAGTTTGACATACAGTTGTACGAAATTAAATTAATTTAATTATAACTGGAGGAAATTAACTCTTTGAATATGTGGTGGAGGGATTTAAAAAATAAGGTTTCCCAAAAAAAGGTAATAGGAGTGATGAAGTATATTCTACGTAATGACCAAATTAATACATAATACTGTACTTTGTAAAAATTGTTCGAGATAACTGTGTTAATCTACACATAAAAACTCAATCGATTCTGAAGAATCATGTTCATATAAACCCCTAGCTACGTTATTTTCTTTTATTTAAGAATGTTAAGTAAAATACATTCACTTTCCATTTTTGGGAAATAGCTTAGATCGTGGATAAGTCTAATGGATTTTTTTCAGTTATTCTAAACAGCTATCCATATGGTGTAACTTGCGTTTCGAATTTCGTTTGACGGATTGTCAACACTCCCCACCCTCAGAGATAAGACATATACAGGTAAATAAACTATTTTCATACATTATACAAAAAAAGCAAAACCGTACTCAAAACATACTTAAATAATCATTGTAACCATTTCCAATCACGATTAATCAAACAACGTTTCGGAATATTGAGCTTGATCCCGTTCTCAGGTGAGCTGAATTCCAGAACAAAGACTATTAAATACTATCTTAACTAATCTGGTTACGTGCTGAAATATGTTTTAAAGCAGTAACAAATAGCTTACAAAAACCAAGAATCAAAGTATGAAGGCACGACAAAAGAGAACAAAACACTGCACGAACACACGCCATGGGTACTCAGCTACTTACTGGGGGGAGTACGATTACTTCCAACAAAGGGCTGAATGTAGGAAGCTCTTGTAATTAAAGTTGAGTGTTAGGGGATGACACATACGGAAAACATTTTTCCTACAACCGCACGATATCAAGCACATTTCGCACTGTTGGCAGAACGTAGAAGCAGTACATATCCGCACTAGGGTGGATATGATCTCATATCCACCCTAGGGTGGATAAGTGAGCGGCCAATCACATTCGCGGAACGCTCAAAATCTATTTGAAACTATCCAATAGCATGCGCTAAGCGCTCAGTCAGCTGATATAAAGTAGATGCTACAACACTAACTTCCGGTTTTGTGTTATGAAACTGAAGTTACCGGAAACCTAAAAGTTATTTTTACATTTATCCCAAAAATAACTAAAATTATTTTTTTATTGTAGGAATAATCTTGTCATGGCTGCCCTCGAAATTTTGGTTAAACTCAGCTGACGCTTCGTGCTGCCATATAAGCCTCTCTTGTGATATGACATCGTTTGCGCTCTTGCTACACAAATAGCTATACTGTTATAGATCATAGTGGGATAATTTTACGATTAACTTACGTTAAATATTCAGAGTAGAGTAGTTTTGCAGTTATAGTATAACTACAAAATCAGTGATGAGTTTAAGGCTTGGTGGAGTGATTACTGGTTTGAATTATGTTGTTGTCAATCAGACCTGTTTATCCTATGTGCAGAGCCAATCCTGATACGTAATGCACCACGTACATAAGAGACATGCCTTCCATTTCAATCACAATTGAACGATATAAACTTTAGTATGCGTACTGGAAATTCAAAAGAAAAGACAGAATGGGTAATAAAATATCTTTCAGAAAATACTTATTGAGGATAGTGACCTCTTTGGACAATATTTACGCGATAAAGTGGTCATCGATACCAAGAACAAAAGAAATGTGTGAAGAAGTAAGATGTAAGACGACGTGTATGAAGAACATCTTGGCTAATGGCTGGCACCTGTCTGTATGTTACCAACTTTATTTTAGTTTTTTCTACTCCAAAGCCATTTTATCCGTCTAGATAAGCACAAAAAGCTTTTGTAAGTAATCAGAGGAGCGTTATTTTCACAGCTAGATGAATTAGAAAATTTCTATCGTTATTAAAATCTGTAACGTGTTGAGATAATATTTTTTCACTGTGTAGTTACGAAATAAGTTTAACATTAATTATCACAACAAACAAATATTGATTTTAAATTTACAGCTGTTAATTATTGCTTTCCATGAAATCACTTATATAGATCATATGTTTTGAAAAAATAATTCGTATATGTCTCAAAACTTGGTTTTTGACAAAACCCTGTTTTTATTTTCATAGTTCATGGGTTAGGTTAAAGCAAAAAATCCTTTTGAAAAATGTATAAAATATTGAAAATAATTTTCATAATAGATAGAGAAAAATGTTTATATTTACTTCCATGTGGATATAGTTTAGTTCATAGATATGTGTAAAGGGAATGTTCTCAGTTCCCATAAATAGCTGTTTTTATAGCCTTATGACGTCACTAACCAAATAATGTCACTGTTTAAAAATTTGGTCTCGCAAAATTTTAGACTTAACTTTGGGGATATTGATATGTCTTAACATATCCATGTCAAAATTTAAGACGAGACCCATCTTAATAATTAACTCTAGGCGATATACATACAAAACTATAATTTTATTTATATAGCTTTAATTAAGCTAATTTATAAATAAGTATTAACAAGAACTATTATGTAATGAATGAAATAAGATTGTAAATAAATAAGTTCGTCGTCTATAAAGCCAGAAATGAAAGAGCGTTTTATGTAATGTAATCGGACTTGGCCCATTTGTATGCTTAAAAGCGAAGGCAAATCAAGAGATTAAACAAAAGCTTTAAGAGCAGTTGACTTATAACATGTTAATTAAAACCTCATTACACTCAATGTAAACCTTTGGATATCAGTCCATGCATTCAGTCATGCACTAAAAGTAGACATATATTTTACAAAAAACATAATGACTTTTAATTTGATCAAGCTTATTTAAGTGTGGTCTTAAAACTAATTTAAAACAAACCATTTTTAAAATATTTTTTGCACAGAAATATGTTACTAAATAATTTGAGAATAGTTTAATACGTAACTGATATACGTGTTTAGGGGTTTATTTTAATGGTAGTATTTTTTTGGTATGATCTGGCATAAAATTTAGATATTCCACAAAATTTTCGGGTCAATCACGAGTTGTAATCTTTTGAAAGAAAGTCTACAAAAAAATTATATTTTTGGTATTTTACAAGTTATATTAGATCATGTTATGTTTCCTTAAATTTAAATATTAAAATTACAAGTTAATGCGGATACATTCTTGCCATGCCAAAGGCAGTATTTTTAATTTCCCTTGTGAAAGCATACGTTAATTACACAGTGTTATTTTAAGTTTGCCACAAATTTTCTGCTAAAGTAGAAAACGTGTTAATTTATTCCTAAGAAAATATTGGATTTTCTAACTAAGAGAAACACGTAAAAGGGTGATTTAAAATACATTTTATCAAGGATGTTTTTACTTTAAAGACAAATTTAATAGGAAAAATAACCTTAAAATATATAAATTATTTTGTTTCTTTTGAAATGCTAGGAAAAAAATTTACTAACATAAACTTGAAAAATGTTAGTATAACACAAAAGAACTAAAGTATAACGTACGTATGTTTGTAATATGTTCTAATTTAAAAACCACTGAAAATTGTTGTCCATTCAAATATTAATTTTCAATTATAAACACGATTCTACTCCTACTTAAAACAGGTAAAACGCCAATATTATTCATTTCACATCATATTTTCTTGTTGGTTCGATCGAAATAGTAATTTTATAAACTGTTATAAAATTGTAGTTTATTTCTCAAATTAGATTCCACAGTCACGTATATACTCGTACAACAGCTTTCTGACTCTCTCACTCACTGGTGATACAAATTCTAACCCACTTCTAGAAGTGCTGTAGACTTGAAATTTGGCACGGACCTTTCTTTTGGTCCATAACCAACAGACAAATTTCTAAATTCAACATTTTTTTCATTAGGGACGCAGAAAAAAAGCTATAAGTTTTACCATATAAAATACATTGAGTTTATTTAGAGAAATTCAGGGTTTTACTATGTCACTAAAAATATGACTTCCTGATGAGCTAGAGACTTGAAGGAACTTTCATAAAAAACGTTCCTAAGTATTCCCTCTAACTAATTGAATCATAGGATTTCGTAATATTCAATTTTTACAATAAAGTCCTATTGAAAAATGGAGGACTTCATATGCAAAAATCTTGGTATTTTTCTCGTATCTCGTCACCTTCACCCTTAAATAGTGGTAAATTGTTTGAAACAAAAATTACGTACATTAAGCTTCTGTATTACGTTATTATGGTACATAGAGATTTCTTATTTGACACACACACTTTTTTGTCCCCCTAAAAATGAAAATATTAAACAATTTAATAAACAATAATATCGTAATAGTAATCGTTAAAACAAGGTTTTAGATATTAGTTCGCCTGAGAACGGGATCGGATTCCAGATCCCGAAACGTCGTGAAACCTTTTTACATAAAATCGTGATTGAAAATGTCCGCAAAAAATCCAAATAGCATAGTACAAAGAAAAAATTTGAGTTACATTTACACACTTCCTTCTTAGGGTATAGATGTTATACCTCAATTTTTATACTTAATTATGAAGCTACTTGAAAACAATCATTACTAAAATAAAACCGCTCAAAAACGTATAAATCATCGCAGGAAAGTTAGACTCTCTCCACTCTCCCCCAAGAGTGTTGAGTTACTTAACGTAATGTAAGTTCATTGATACCATTGTCCCAATTCGTTGTACCATTTGTCTATCAATCTGATCTTTATACAGAACTATTGAAGAGACTGAATTACCTAATTATAGTTCTGAATGACATATAAGCATAATCGAATTGAAAATTGCATGCTATTTTACTGTGGAGATTAAAGTTTAATGTAACTACTTAGGGAATATTTATTTTATATTGTTTCCTTGACCTCTAATTAGCTTAAGTACAAATATTAACATTTTTATTAGAGTGAAAGATTCAAGATAAAATAATATCACATCTCAATTATAATTAAGGGGATTTCCTACTCCTATCCAGATCAAAATTAAGAAAAAACATTTCTAAATACTCTTCTATATTTCATTCTAAATAAGAAACTATAGACATAAATTTTAATTTAAGTGGAAGATTTTACGTAGTATTCCGAGAGAACAGTTGCAGTTAAGTGAACAATTCGTTTAGTGCTTATTAACAGTAATATATTTGAAGATGTCTTGTATTATGAATTTTAGTGGAGAATCGGTTTCTGCAAATCAAATATTTAAAACAATACTTACAAACGAATAGATAAAAAATATTAAATTTTTAGTTTACCTAAATTCCTACAATTTGATACCAAAAATGTTTAATTTTGAGTGAGTGGTTAAAAAAACAATAAAAATCTACTATTTATTTAATACATTTCTGTGGTCAAAAATGAAAAAAATCAAAACATGTGTTTACCATTTTTAGGTCCCTAGGGATACACGACTGTCAAATATTATCTGAAAAAAAGGAAATTATTTTTTCTATTTCAATCAAAGTGACAGCAAATCCACATCAGGCACATTTAGTTTAAAATACTTTAAATTTAATAATACTGTATATATGTTGTGTGAAGCATGCAAACACGTTACGAAAATGGTTATTTTTCGTCCATTGTATTGTACGAATTTTCAGTTATATAACAATGGCTCTCAACTTATAAAGTCAATCAATCTAATAAAGCTACAATTCTACAATTATTAAACCGGTAACAAGGGGTTTTGCACCCTAATGAACCAATTATTTTGATTAATAGCAGCAAAACGCCTCCCAAGCTTTAGACGGAGAGCTGTTTGAGGTTTTGTCGCCTTGGTAGACCGACTCTCTTATGAGAGGGTTTGAGTTAACTATTTGGAAGCACACCTCTAGTTTTACGTATTTTGAAATATGTTTTTTCATAATACAACAACTCAATTTTGTACCTTTGCAAATATATTCAATTTTAATCCTAGTTTGTAATTAACTTCTTTTATATTTAATTATCATAAATTTAGTAGGTTAAATGTAATAAAACGACCATCCAGTATTTATACGATTAAAGATTATTTGTTTAAACGTTGGTCATGAAGTTTATTTAGTTTAGGGACAACTAAATAAACTTCGTGTCGAGTGGACGTGTTATGTTTCTTATGAGTGTAACAGTTAGTGAATGGTTTGTTTGTAAGTTTTTTGGCTGCTTTTGTTCCGGTCTACTCCCGACCGAAAAACGCAAAACAGTAGAAAGCGTTGGTTGAGGAGGCGTGTTTCCACTCAATGGCACCAGGCGTCGCCACTTCCTTGCTGCGTATTTTCATTTGCAGAGGTTTCCTACGAGCCATTTTTAACGTATTATTTCAAATAAAAACTCGCAGTTAACGAGGTCTAATAGACGAAGAAAGGTTCTACTCTTGGAGGTAAGGCTCGTTTCAAACAAAAATTTCTGTCAATTGGTATAGTTATTCAAAATAACCTGTTTTTCATACATTACAATCAACTGTTTCTAAGTGTTGTATTCATAATATCAAAATAAAATGCAGCTTCCAGACTACAATATTTCTTTTTTATCAAATGGCACCTTAACTTTGATTCTACCTTTAGTATTAAGAGAGAAAATCAACTTTTTGTAAACCCTTGCATTTCGGTCGCGCGGCAGGGGTAGACCGGAGCCTTAAACTTATTTGTTTTAAGCTTTATATCGGCTCAGTCCGGATTATGTGTTAGGTTTTAGATATTAGTTCGCCTGAGGACGGGATCAGATTCCAGATGACGAAACGTCATGAAACTTTGTTTTACATAAAATCGTGATGGAAATGTCCGCAATAAAAATCTAAATAGCATCAATCCACCATCACCAATAATGAATTTCAAATAAAGAATTCTATGTACTGTTTGAATGCATACCAGTTATTTCCAACGGAACTATAAATTCCAGCAACGCTTCTATTTTGTAAAATTAATTTTACGATACAACTCGTAAAGGAATTAATGAATCTTTCTCTTCAATTGAAAATTTATCATTGAAGTTTCTAGCTTCTTGGGATTACTAGGAATTGTTAATAGCAAAACTCTTAGCCACAGTTCAAGCTAACAAAGCTACCATCTTGAATCGATTCCGGTTCAAAGTAGGCCTTATATCATATTTTCAAATGACACAAAAGCGTTTAGTAATATACTAGTGTACCTGGCGTACGAAATCGTGCGCTGTCAAGGAGACAATCTGTCCACTAATGCGTGTAGGCAGTGAATCTTAAGTGTTGCTATTTAAAAAATTGGTGTTCTCCATCTTTTATATAGACATTGACTCCATCACATGATCGGGCTCTACTTGCTGCGACATATAGTTGGCCGTGACCAAACACCGATTTTGGGAGAACTACTCCAACCTTACCCAAAGATTGGCCCTGAGCTTTGTTTATGGTCATAGCAAATGCCACAATAATCGGGAACTGTGTGCGCTGGTTATGTTTTGGTTTTGTGCAAATAAAAAATGGTGTTTTATTGCCAACTGTACGAGGATGTCTTCATTAAACGAAAAAAGAAAGAACCGTGTTTAACTGCCAGATTTGATTTGTTTATTTAACCACTTCCTTAAATAAACAGCTGATTTCTCGATCGTCGGTGTTTACCTCCATATTAAGTTTATGGGGAAAATTGCGACTTTGACCCCATTATTTTCCATGTCCAGGATGAATTTTCAAATTCTTTTTAATTGTTGGCAAACTACATGCTAAGACCTTAATAACGACACCTTGGACATGGTGATTGGTAGCACCACAGCTCCAAAACAATTATCACAAAAATATACCTAGTGTATTAAATATATATAAGATTTTTTATATTTAGTTTTTCTTCATACTAAACACAATTTAACGTTAAGGAATACTATCCCTACTAAGGATAAAATTCCCACTAGTTCAGTATAATAATACATGATTACATCTAACATTAGAATGTTTTCAGTTTAATTCAGTAAATTAAATTCTTTAATTTTTTCAATGACATGTCTAAAATTACAAAATATATTTATAACCAAATATTGGATTTTTTAACGTCATAAAAATTATATGAGAAATGTATTTGATTTAATAAATTTTCTTAAAAGGTTTCAGCAGTCTTGCAAATTTAAATTCATCCAAAAAAATTTTGGAGGACACCCTCATATCGCGGCATATATTATAAGTTAAAAGTTGTTTTCATTAATAATTTTAGTTTTTAGATCAGATTAGATAATTGAAATGGCAACCATACTACAATGTAGATATTTTAAGCCAAGTATGAATGAGGATTGAGTGTAAGATAATTGTGGCGCTATCTTGTAGTCGTGTTACTGACTAAGGCTGACATGTTTCTTAGACAGGACTGTTAATTAATAGCGCAACAGCCGATGGCAACTAATGGACCTTAAGTTTAACGTGGAATCCTAACCACGGCCTTTGAATTACGAGCTGTGTGGACGTTAATCCACACAAGAGAACACTACACCCACCGAACATCGCTCACTACTATCCACAATTTAGTAGCTGGATTACAGGACGTCGCCACCGCCCCAGTCATCATTTAGATGGTAATTATAGATGGATCTATAATAACTAGATATTCTGCATTATCAATCTAATTTATAAGCCTGAATGTGATTGCTGCAGTTTTACATTAATTGATATTAGCAGCCCTATCCTTATCACTGGTTAGTCAATTTGGCCATTGACTATAGAAGGGGCACTATGCAGTCTAATGCATAATGCATGCCCAGTACATTGTACCAAATAGACTTTGCATACATAGTGATCGAATGTTTTGGATTGGATTGTAACAGACTCAAATGAATTAAGTGATTATTATCTTTTGATTAAAAATTGAAACTTGTAAAATTATAGCAAACTAGCTGACTAACAGCAGTACATAAATGTTAACTTTAAGATTGGCCATGTACTGAAGTCGAATAGAATTACGGCTTCGTTGGGTAAGATTAGATATTCTGGGTCGTGGTATAATCAATGACAATACTGAAACGATAAGACATATTAATTATAAACTAAAATAACACTACCACAAAACAAATAAATCTGAGTGGATTGATTCACAATTTTCTATTAAAACCTTAACACAAACCGAATCTAACTGTAATACGGATTTTATGAGAAAGATGATGAAATTTGGAGTATAAGTAATATAAATCAAAAACTATAAATTTTAGAGCAGAGACGAATAAAAAAATCAATAATCATTAAAATCTCTCCAGCCGTTCTCGAGGTATAAATGGTGTAACTAACACGACTTTTTTTATATATTAAGATATACAATAACTGATTATTATAATAAACGTAATATGTATAAACATTGTAATTATTTTTGTTTGGCCAGCATATAACACGTGACGTTTAAGTAACTTTTTTTAGAAATTTAAAACGCCATTAAATGAATACTTATGAAGTTTTGGAAAAAAATTCACTAAAACCTTCCCAGACACATATAGAACAACTTCATAAAATTTCATGGCGATCTAATGAGTAGTTTGGCAACGCATAACGGACATAAATGTACATTCATTCATTTATATATAGAGAGATTTAGCCTCAATTAATTTTGATTGACTTGTTCGAAACAACGTAAAGATGATAATTATGAAATTTAACATGCAACCCTATATTTTTATAGTTAAACATAATAAGTTAGTACTTGAGGTTTGGTGACTCTGCTGCATAAATATCTTAATGTACTTTAGAAATTAACGAAACTATTTAAGTAAAACTATTCAGGTAGTAAAACTTAATTTTTATGACCGTGTTCAGACTTTTTTTCAACAAAATTACTATTTTTAATAAGTTATCCACATAATTCATTTGTTTTGGGTCTCTAAAAAATTGATTAAAAACAGTCTACATAAAATATTAACATTAATTGGCCTATTAAGAATCTAAACAGAAAGATATAAGGTTTTCATCAGATGAACTTTCCATCTAAAAAGGCTATTTGGCTTTTAGTGACAAATAGCTATAATAAAAAAAGATTCTCAAGATATTTTGCAATGATAAATGAGTGCTAGGTAAGGAAATCGGTTCCTGAAATTTATTCAAACTGGAAGAATGAATGATTATAAATTCGAACTGAAGCGAGGTTGAACTGAGAAGAAATGAGGAAAAATCTGGGTAAACAGGTTTCCAACTCCAATAAAAGCTCCAATAATTTGTAAATTTTCCCTCGATAACCAATATTACTTTACCATATTCCAATTTCAATTGAAATTTACAAAACAATATCTATTGCTTAAAATTAATGTTGTTTTTCACGAAAAAGTTTTTTATTGTCAATTTAGACTTTTAAAAACTGTCAGCTTACTTTTACTATGGTATTTTTCCATCAAGATAAAAGTAATTTAATATGCATTGCAATGTGAACCATTAATAGTATTTATGAATTGTCTTATATAATTAATTTCATTCGTTTTGAAAGATCGAGTTCTTCAAATTTAAATGGAAAATATTTATGTCTAGTGCAATGGTGGCTTTAGTTGGATGGGCTTTTTGAATAAATAAATGATAAATTGTACTTCAGTATATATTCCATAAATGAAGACTTAACCGGAAGACAAAATAAGTATAACCAAAATAAAACTATAATAAAATAAAAGAGGTTGATTTTAGAGTTATATGATTAAAAACATATGCAATTTGTGGTATGTGCAACTCCACTGCAGAAAATATAATACACAACAATTTGTTAAAAATAAATGGATGGTAAAAAACTTATAGGTGAATTAAATTTAAGTTACACTATGGGAGTAAATACAATTTAGTGTTATGCCATATCATATATTTATTTATGATATTTTGAATGATTATAGAGCTTAAATTAGATATGAGTTATTTAAAATAAACAAAGTTTCATGTTTACTATTACAATTTTGGAATATATTTGGATAAATATTATTTTGTAAATTTAATGTTCGTAATTATTGAAAATCGTGTGTTCCTAAACTGTGTTATGCGTAACTAAGAATCCGTCTTACATTACTCACGCTGAGGAATAAATGTATGAAAATATTTATTTATTTTTTAATATGACGAAAACATAAATGGAATGTCTTCAGTGAAAGGGCCTTATCCAGTAGACTTTTGCAATAAGGAAAACACAAATAAGAACACCAACTGACAGATGCCACCGACGGGGATACTGTTGATGCATACGTATTGGCTCATTAGGGATCAATCTCTACTGGTTCAGCGAACCTAAACTGGATACATTGACATTTCAAATTTGAAAATTTTGAAAAAGCCCGTTCTTCTAAAGACAATAATATTACAAATAAGAGGAGGCTTCTGTATGCTTGTTTTCTTTGTGGGTTTTTTGTGGCAAGTAAACGCGAAAAATACTGAACCGACCGGTTTGAAATTTTACACAGAAGTAGATCTTTAACTTGTACATTACAACTCATAGGCATATTAATTTCCTTAAAATACCCTCTGACTACGCCCCGGGAACGTCTTAAGTTTCAATGTTTAAATTTTCAAAGAATGAAAACACAAAATTACGTGAATGTCAACTGCTGTGAACAATAAAATTTGACAGTTCGGGAAGCAGAATACAAGGTTGCTGTAAATTTCCTAGCTTTCAATGGTTGTAGTTTCTTATTCACCACCTGTTTACACACTTTTTACAGTCCATGAAAAAGAAGAAGTAAAGTTCATTTTTACAGATGGAACTGCTGGATCGAAATTAGTATCACCGAAAATAGTAGATTTTTATTTTCTCCCCATACCCGTTTCTATTAAATTATTCATTATTCATTCACAATTTTACAGGTGGTACTTTGTCATGTTGTAGACACTCGTGTTTATGAAATTTTGAGATCATGTTTGTACAAAATACTATAGTAAATACCTCTTTTAATGTCAATAGTACTAATTTACATATTTTTTCTTAATTAAATTTTCATGTTTTGGAATATTTATTTCTTACCGAAGACAAAAGGTAACCTCTGTTAAACCTTTGTTACCCGTGCGAAGGTCGGGTACTTTAGCTAGTGTATGATAAACGAGAGGAAGTAATAAGTGATGAGGAGAAAGGAATAAAAAGTTGGTGGCTCAGTTGGTCATTTATTAGGATCCGGTCAAGACTATTAGTAGTAAACATCTAGTTTCCTACGGAATAAACTCAACGTATACTTATAAGAGTTAGACTGATAAGCCCCATACACAGATATAAAGTCTGTGTGGGTGGAGAAAATAAAGGGTTATTACATATTTCGATTATAAATATGTTTGGAATAATTAGCTTTTAGATTATTTAAGTTGGTACGAAAAAATAGTAAAATTTTATTCACATTGGTCTAGGTGTGTATCAGCTGTTTATAAAGTCATTTGTTGTCCATTGTTGTCAGTGTTGTGTAATGGCTGAATTAGGAGACAGGAAAGCTCTTTCTGTGTTGGATTATGACACTAGCCATCAGTTATCAGTGTGCAACGTTACTTAAGAACAAGATTTAGTGAAGATTTCGCTTTGAAGAAGCACCTCCACATTATCAATTAGAGTTATGCCCGAACTCAACAATCAGCCAGCTGAGGGATTAGAGGTAGATCGGGAACGCTGGTCCAAATATACTCTTGAACTGGTCTCCAAGATCTTCGGATATTAACCTTGTGATTTGTCTTATGGAGTGTTTACACAACACCAACACCAGAAAGCTTACCTAAAAGATATTGCCTGAGTTGCAACAATGGATTACCAGTGCCATCAAAACAATCAACCAAGACAGTCCTATCTAAGTATGGCAACAGCTTGAGTACAGGATTGACATCTGTGTTATCACTAGATGTTCCCATATTGAACATTCATAGTGTGATAAAACTTATTGAGTTTTTCTTACATTCATTTTTAATTGCTGTATGCTAAATAATATGTTTTATGCTCACTTGAAATCAGAAACTTTGTCTATTTGTGATAACCCCTTAATGATAAAATAAAAAGGGGTAAAAATCAACGTTTTTGTTTAGGTAGTTCAATCATTCTTAAAAAAAATAGTCATAGTGTAATTTCAATGCATTTTTTACAAAGTCTAGAAATGAGAAATTCGTTTCGAGATAGTTTTAAAGGTTGACTAAAGAAGTCGTATGTTAAAACTGTAGGCGGTGCTGCTGTGGAGAATAGAGATGGGGGATATAATTTATCTTTGTGATCCTTTGTTGTTTCAAGGTGTTCGCCTAGACTTATACATAACGTCTTCAGGCTCTGTTACATTTTAATGAAATGTTTGTTTACTACTATCTGTGTCACAAAGGCTGTGTAAAAGACATCATTAAACTCATTAAGAAATGGGGTTTAGCCATTGTGTTCCATATTTATAAAGGGTAATTATAATGAAAAACTAATTCAGATTAACCATCCAAGTGCTAACATCTCACTGTGAGATGTCAGCGAGTTGCAATAGTATAGCGCTATCGAAGTCAACATTTACCGTCACGGTGCTGCCATCTATTATCTAATACACGCAACTACTCGTGTACGAACAATACGAACAATTAATTTAACTTTGTCTCTCTTGTTTTTATTTTCAGAAACGGGATGATTATTTTTTATACAATAAGTTATTAAATCATATTTAGATAAACTTTGAAGAACATGATAGTTTTATTGTTGTTTTTAAATTCACTTAAGGGAGAAGGTATTTGTCAGTCCACTGATACGGCTTATTTCACAAGCATTACATACAAGAAAGTTCAATAAATTATTAAACTATCAAAGGTTTTAAAACATTTTCGTAAGCACAATTTAATGTATCACATTACAGCCTACGATGAAGAGGCAACAATCCTTATCAGTTCGTTTACCGTTACTGACAGTTTCGTGTTTTTTATGGATAATAAACATTACGGTATACTCGGAGATACTGTGATAAATCTTAGAGCTTCAATTATCGATTTATACTTTCCCCCGTTTACGATGGTTTAAGGAGAACAACATTGTTATCGCCAGAATTTTCGAGATTGATTCTTTGGTGGATATATCTATTTTTTATTTTTACATTTTCTAGAGTGATGTCTTCCTGTGTGTCTGTCCATGTGGGATGTACAGAAGCCTAAAGACGAGACTATTGCTTCGATTTTCATGAAATTCGATATATAGATAACAATCCACGGTTTCTCGGACACATGTTTCATGTAATATCTAATTTTTAAGGTATTTTAATCCTAAAACCCTGCAAAAAAAGTAAAATTGAAATATCTTTAAAACGGCTCAAATGATTTAGATGAAGATTGCAGGCATGATTTATCGTTCTTTATAAGATAAACAAAATGACACCACCCGAATATCTCAAAACATCGACGTTCAAAGCTATGACCTTTTAAAAGTAAAAAATATTTGTTTAATTTTTATGCGAAAACAACAAAAGTAAAGTATAATTTGACTACAACGATTGAAACCAGCTTAAAAAACTAAACTAATTACTATTATTTATTATTGATTTGTCATCGACTAACGGTTCCAGAGGACAGTGTTTAATGTCATTCTTCTGTAGAATATTGTTTTTCTTGTTGTTATTTTCAGAAAATGGATGATTATTTTTGAAACAAAAAATATTAAATGATATTTAGATAAAATTTAAAGAACATGCAAGTTTTATTACAGGTAGTCAATTTAAAATTTACCTAAGGAGAAAGTATGTGCCTATTTAATTGTAAAATCTCTAGATGAAAAGTTGGTTAACTTGAATTTTTTTCTAAATATTGTTAAAAGTGAAGTTTAAATTCAAGCCAAATAATATTAATAGTAATTATGTTAGAAGATGTATAATCTATGTAAATAAATTGAAACACTCTTAAGAACAATTTTTGTCCAGTTTATAGGTTTAAAACATTGGATCAAAGCGAAAATAGGGTTCAAAACAAAATTTGTTGAAAAAGGACCTTTGAATCCATGAATATGGAAAAAGTGAATTTTACATACGATGAATATGACGTGAGTCTTGTAGTATGAATAATGCAGAATCTTTTATAAGTGTATAAAACTACAATACGGGCACATTGATGTCAGTGTTCCAAAGATAAGAAAGAAATACGAAGAATGTTAGAGCAAAGTAGAACGATTCTGTCGATACCCTCTCATACATAAATATGGGCCTTATTATTTCAAGATCTGCGTTACTCGACCCTAGGGAAACTCCGACGAGTCAAAAAACACAAATTTTGCGCCTCTCATCTTCGTTTTAGTATAATAAGCAATACCCCCGTCGCATCAGACCTGCGTACTCAGCGAATTTCCAAATCAATAATATAACAATAGTAATATATTACAAGTTTTATCAAAATCTGACGATAAACATAAGAATTATTTGCCTATTCTCCATAAGATTAATATGGGAAAGAGTGTGCAGGTTTGCTGCCGTGAGGAACACTGAAAGTAGGTATTTCTACCATAAACAATCTTTATTTTTAACAATTATACCAACTTTCATAACATCTGTCCATAAATAAAGGAGTTCCCTATATGATTAACATGGGAAAAGAGTATGCAGGTTTGCTGCCATGATAAAGACATAATCTATGATTTTTAAACATTTGAATCATAATATCTCAGCCACGTGAAGGGAAATACCAAGTTTAATCCAATAATATTGTTTTATAAGTGAAATATTAATTTTTCTTTATCCTCCATAATATTTAACATTGGAGCCCCAAATAATAATATCTCGGTAACAGTTGGAGATAGAGAAAAACTTTAAGGAACTAAATTGTGTAGTTTTTTGAGCTGATTCTAATGGTGAAAGATAAAGTTTAATTTTTTTAAATTACATATGAAAAAGGCAAATAACCCCAATTTGTGAGTACAAACCCCCCCCCCAAACTACGCGTTCCCATTGACCAATATGTTTGATTTACAAACTCGTCCGAGCAAATGTAGGAATACACCTCTCTACCAAATTTGGTCTGGATCGGACCATTTTTACGAGAGTTATCGTGTTCACAAACACACACACACACACACACATCTAAAGGCCTCTGGACATCTAAAGACGAAAAATAACACGGTCTTGCCACGAGACCTACAGTAATAGCTTCCCTATGGGAAAATCCCTAAAAGAGGTAATTGGCTTTTCAAAATACAATAGAGAAATATTAACAATGTGGACTAATATGAACAGAAGGTTATCAATAGTTAAAAGGCTAAAACTTCAAGAACAATATAAATTTGAAAATAGGCACAAATTTTGAATAAAATAAACAATCGGTATCCGTGTACCCTACATTTTGTGTATTTCTACGCCAAAGGCATTTTTACATTTTATTGGGGAACGGTCCAAAACCCGGTCTTGTTACTACCTAACGTCGACCTGTTGTTAGGAATCATTATTAATTAATATCCCAATGACAAATGGCAACTGGGTCCAGATTCGACCATTGCGGGATTCGATCCGGCGACCTTCAATTTTGAAGGCGGGTATTACAACCACTACACCACGCAGCCAGCCAATAGCCCACTCAATCTGTCATTTATTATAGATGAACAGTTTTTATCTGATATTGTTCAATTAGAAAGGGTGATACAAACAAAGATTTATCAATAGTCAAAGGTTTTATCGTTTAATAACAATATGAAAATGACGTTGCGTCTTCTTATAGGTGTGATTTTTATCAGATTTTTTTTCCTGAAGATAAAGTACTAAACAACTGTGCGCATCATGTTAAGTAACGTGTTAACGGCTTTATAGAAAACTAGTTTCATGGACCGATAGTTTTTCTGTTGGTCAGTCATTTGTATCTGGCTTGTAAAAGCATGGGATATAAATATAACACAACTCATGGAAAAATTGCGTTTTTTAAGGTAGATTAGATTAGATTATTGGAATGGCGACCATACCACAAGGTAGGTATTTTAAGCCAAGTATGAATGAGAGTTGATTGTAAGATGATTGTGGCGCGATCTTGTAGTCTTATTACTGACTAAGGCTGACATGTTACTTAGACAGGACTGTTAATTAATAGCCCAACAGCCTATGGCAACTAAGGGACCTACAGTTTAACGTGGAATCCGAAACACGACCTCTGAATTACGAATTGGTCTAATTATGAGGATAGTCTTTGTGGATTACCGTAGCTTTCAATTGTGCAGATGTTAATCCACACAAGAGAACACTACACCCACCGACCATCGCTCACAACTATCCACAATTCGTGACCTCCAAGTAGCTGGATTACAGGATGACGCCACCATCCCAGTAGAATATTTTGTAATAAAGAATTATTACATGTTTGCAAATAAGGCACTTGGATCGCTCCAGCATTATTGAGGAAATGATACACCTTTAGATTGCATTACTCTGGAAGCTGTAGGAAAACAGAACTGTTAAACGTAAAGGGACTGCGAAGTTCCAATAAACATTATCTTTTCTAAAATACTTTTTACTACTAAACGGTAGGTGAAGTAAATATCCTTAATATTCATAATTGGAAGATTTCGTCTGATGAATAGGTGAATTATTATCGTGGTCTTAAGATCTCCAGCTTGCTTCTTAATTACCCTAATCTAGAACAATATCACGACAGATTCGGTTCAATACTAGACACAGCTGTGTTGTCATATTGGCTTTTAAATTAATAGCGCCAACAGATTAAACCCCTAGGCTTTGTCATTAACAAATCTACTATCACTCATTACAGCCACTTTTGACGTTTACAGTACAAAATAATAGACGTAGATAATGTCGTTTGTAGACAATTTAAACAATTTGGTGAATAAAAGACATTTTGATACCAAGTGCAGTTTGTACAGATCACACCAGAGTTTTATATTAGTGTTATAAATTTAATTTTTAACTCTAACTTTGGGATTTTTTATACAGTTCTACGGCAATTTATTCAAGGAGAAAATAAAAATCATTTAAAGATTATAGACTAAATGATAAAAAGATTCCTTGAGGTTGTTTTAGTGGGAAACAATTTTATTTTGTAATTGTAGGACCAACGGTTTATCTGGAATCAATATTGGACACCTTACGTGAAATATCCTGTATATATTTATGAATAACCCACCTAAACGTGTACAGAGCGTTGAGATTTGAACTGATATCATGGTCCCGGGCTTAAATGTAACCAAGATGAACATATGAATAGCTCAATCGTCCTTAGGAAATTCAATACAAATTGCAATAAATTGTTCTTAAAGCTACGTTATACTTTTAATAATGTAAAAAATAAAACTGTTATTTATAAATATTTTAATAGACTACCCGTGTTTTTAATGTATAACCTGATTAGAAAATGTTTACGAGAATTTAACATGAAAACAGAAGGTAAACCGAATGGAATGCTTAATTGGTCGCACTCAAAGATTATTCGAGGCAAGCCTCAAATAATTCCACGTAAACGTTTGAATTCCTTTGAGGTCTGAAAAGATTTTCTGAGCAAACACAGTATTGATAAATTCCTCCACTTGTAATATTGATTACACAAACTTCACTTAATTACATTTCTTACTGATGTTAATTCAGCATTTTTACTAAAAATACTGTATTCACCTCCGTTATGTGTAATAGGATGTTATCATATTAATTAACTTTTCTTTACCGAGCACATAAGTATTTTCATTTGATTTATTTTTTTACCCTCCAGTTGCTAACATCTCACTGTGAGATGTCAGCGAGGTGCAATTGTATAGCGCTATCGAAGTCAACAATTACCGTCACGGTGCTGCCATCTGCGGGCTAATACATACAACTACTCGTGTAGATCCCTATTCTGACGCTTGAGTTCGTTATTTTGCCGCTAGAGTATGCTTTTATAGCCAAATAAATGCTTTCTCAGACGGTGGCCCTTTGTAGTGTAGTGGTTAGACCGTTGTGCTGACGAGTACAACAGTTGAAGCCATTCGGAGGGACGAGGGTACGAATCCCGACCATGAGCAATCCCAATGGCTTACAAATGTGTGGTATAGTGGAGTGGAGGGCCCACCTTAAATAAACGGTGGTCGACTTAGGTGTAAGTTGACGGAATTTGTAGGCTTAATTGAGATTGCAGTGGGCACCTATTTTGCTTTTATGGTTAGTGGTTATAAGGGGGGGGGATGTTTTGTGTTTCTTTTTTGTATGCTTGGTATTTTATGAAGAGTTGCATAAAAATAATAAAATTTAAATAGTCATAGCACTTGGAGGGTTAAATACCTTGAATATTAGACAGTTGAAGGTGTTACTAATACAGCTAAGCTTTAAGAAATATTCCAAATTAATTAGACTATTACAACAATAAAATTAAGGTACCTGTGGGAATCTATCGAACGTTCTAACTTTTAAAGACTAATTTTAGAAGACGAGACGAGAGTTCTACAGTAACCAATTAGTGTTATGAAAATAATTACTCTAAAGTTCAATAGTTATCTGTCTCATAGCCACAATTATGTCGTCTGAAGTTTAACCACAACGTATAACCACGATTTATTACGTCATTTAATAACAATTTTAAGGTGTTTGCCAATATCCAAGACCAGCTGTTCTGGAGACAGGTGTTACTAGCAATTTAGAGAGTGCGACAGTAACTTTGGGGCTTTACGATCATCATAAATCGGAAGGAAAATATTGTGAACTCAAATCTGAACTGATGTGACGTTATCGAAAAAAAGACATCAACGTAATTAATAACCACCTCAGTGATCACGTTTTTTATAAAATTATCTTTTAAATACATTAAATTTGTAAAATTAATTGTGTTTTGTAATAATTTATATGTTCGTTATCTGTACTATATTTTTATAAAACTATTTAGAACTGTTATCTTCGTGATGTTAGTTATTATGAAAAGAATGTTTACTCAAAACAAAAATTGTAAGTTGGAAAGAGTAAACTAAAGAGTTATAGAAAGTTTAATACAGTAGTAAAATAAAATTCTCTCTCTCAAACTTAATTAAAAGGCAGTGTGTTTTCGTTCACACGTAAGTTTTCGGACAAAATTTTTCACAAATAATTTGTGTTTTTTGCGATTTAAATTACGTTTAAAAAATTGCTGGGGGAGTTTTTTCATTCTAATTAAAGTGTAGGATTTTTGAAATGGATATGTCTTAGCTCTGGAGGGGGGGTTGGTGATTTGAAAGATGGAAAATATGTAACAGGTTTCCATAGAAACTACCAGAGTTATTGCTATTGAATTTATAGTATAAAATAATAAAAACAGCTGTTTAGATGAACTAAAAACATTGCCTTTAAACATATCCATGATCTAAACTATTTCCCACAGGGAAGAAAATTCAAACATTTCTACTGTAGGTTTCCATGTAATTTGTTTCTATATTTAATTTTTTCTTATTTAGGTATACAGTATTTAAACAAATATATACTTTGGCATAACATTTGATATTATTTTTTTACAGTATTTACTAACAGGAAGAACACATAGATAAAAAATATCTTTATGGTATATAAAAACTTATATACATAGTTTAAGATTAGATAAATAACATTCTATGAAATGAAGGTTTCTGACCTTTCATGGTAAGGAAAATATTATTCTAACCTAATATTTTCAAAGATACCTCGCCCACAATATTATGTCAGGCTTCCCTCAAAACAATTAATTTCACACTTCTCTGACCTCTGATAGAATCTCACCGCTTCTGCCAAACCTTCAGCTCTAAGACGAGGCACGAGACGAGATTAGGGAAATTAAATTCCAGCATGCAAATTGTTTACTTGATACGAGTTAAATTTATGTTGTGGAAATTCCATCAGTTTTTGCCAGTGATGTTATCTGAATAAGGAAACAATTTACTGTTTTGGTTCGAGATAAACAAACGTTGATGAGTTTTTTTTTTGAGAACAAATTAAGTTAATTTGAGTTAATTTGAGAACAAATGGAAGTGAAATATTAGAAAGAGGTTAAACTTCCGCTATTCATTAGATGAATTAAGTTTTAGGAAAGTTTGAGTTGATTGCTGAAGATTAATGGAACTACCTGCTACCCTAATGGAGAAATTGTCGTTTTCGTTAAAATTGTTGAATTTGATTTGAAAGTATACATATTCTTTTGAGGCTTTATATCTCAACTAAACAACTCGTTTTTGGAAACGTGTCCATCTATTTCCGGTACAATATGCACCACTACCTATAATATAATTATGGCATAATTTGGTAAGATGATATATTTAGTAATATATCCTATGGATTATAAGGTTTTCAATGCTTGAAATTGTCCGCCACCACTTAAAAATAAATGACGAGCATTTAAAATTCACTTTTTACGCGATATTATTCGCATTTTGCTTTCAATTATAATGAACCACCTACTGATAGTAATCAGCTATCCTTGTAGTTTAAAGATTTAATAGAAAGAAAAACAAACAGCTGTAAAATCAATATTAGTTAGTTTATATTGGTCATTTTGAACCCATTTTTGGTTGATTTTTAAAAACCATTTTGAAATCATACTACTCTAAAATAGCTACTTTAACGTATAACTAATTATAACAAAAGTTTAATAATTAAACTTTTGTTTAATTGTAATTTGTATACATTTCTTGATTTTGCTGAACATGTGATTTATTGAAGTAATAGTAAATATTAAAGTAATTTAACAGGAAAAAACTAGCAACTGTCAAGTTAATATTTGTTTGTTTAGATTGAACATTACAGGGTCTGTTCAAATAGTATCCGGACTTGTTCAGGAAAAGCATAATTTATTGATCAATTTGTTTTTATGTTTTGTGTATATCTACGCCAGAGGTATTTTTAACGTTTTGATGGGATCGGTCACAAACTTTGCGCCTCTCATCTTCGTTTCAATATGAGCAAAAAAGAGGTGACAGGTTTTTATATATATGGAGAAATATTAACAATGTGGACTAATATAAACAGTAGGCTATCAATAATTAAAAGGCGAAAAGTTTTAGAGCAATATAAATTTGGAAGTAGGCACAAATTTAGAACAAAATAAAGAATCAGTATCTGTGTACATTTTGTGTATTTCAAAGCCAAAGGCATTTTTACGTTATGATGGGGAACGGTCCAAACCCAGCCTTGTTACTACCTAATGTCGGCCTGTTGTTAGGAAGCATTATTAATTAGTAGCCCATTGACAAATGGCAAAGGGTCCAGATTCGATCCGGTGACCTTCAATTTTGAAGGTGGGTATCAAACACCACTTCACCCAGTTAACACCTGTTTTAACACCTGGTATCTTCCAAAATGGGACTCTCTGG
Organism: Nephotettix cincticeps; assembly: GCA_023375725.1. NCBI lineage: Eukaryota > Metazoa > Arthropoda > Insecta > Hemiptera > Cicadellidae > Nephotettix > Nephotettix cincticeps. The sequence continues at coordinate 6,436,607 of CM041785.1, forward strand.
GACTTCACACGCTTATGCCAGCGTTCCTACCATCTTTGGAAACAAGCCTGGACCTCTTCTCAGACGAACTATCGTATTTTCCGATATCAAATTTTTTCTAAAAAAATCCGATCCCTTTAAACGACAAATTTAAGTTAGAGAACCACAAGAAAGTCACATTTTGTTATATCTGTTGAGTAGGGTACCTCAAAAAAAATTATTTATTATTTATCAAATTATGTTAAATCGTACACTCGTACATATTTTTTAAATTATTTAATTTTTTAATTTCTAATTTAATAAAACTGATGAGTTAAATATACTTTTAGAAATAAGAGTTGGCAACTCGAGCAGGCATTTGCGTAGGAAAACAGTCTCTGGAGTTTACTTTGCATTGACTTTTGATTCCAATGTCCCCAGAGAACCTCGCAATTCAGCCAATTTGCTATTCTTGTGTCCCATCGTATAGAATCCGGGAAATTCAAGCATGCTAACTGTCCTGTGTCCATTTAAAGAATGTTTATCAAAAAGTATTTCATAATTATTTATATTTAATGTATTCATAGCTTAAGTATTTCATTGTTATTATACCTTTTCTAATTAGGTAATTAATTAGATTAAGTACACATAAACTAAGCGAAATCCAAGAGTGAAGTGTTTGTAATATATATGTCATCGTTAAGGAGTGATACAATGTTACAATTAATTAATATTACACATTTTTAAATATATTTTTATCATTGTAGATTTTAGTTACTGAAATGGTAACCTATCCAGGTTTTTAAGCTAGGTATGAATGATAGATGAGTGTAAGATGATTGTGGCGCGATCTTGTAGTCTTGTTACTGACTAAGGCTGACATGTTTCTTAGACAGGACTGTTAATTAATAGCCCAACAGCTGATGGCAACTAAGGGACCTACAGTTTAACGTGGAATCCACCACGGCCTCTGATTTACGAATTGGTCTAATTATGAGGATGGTCTTTGCGGAGTGACATAGTATTCCATAGTGCGGACGTTAATCCACACAAGGGAAAACTACATTCGCCGACCATCGCTCACAACTATCCACAATTCGTGACCTCCAAGTAGCTGGATTACAGGGTGACACCACTGTCCCAGAGGTTTATTTATTGTGTACTTAAAATACCGTTAGTCGACGTCAACCCACCGACCATCGCTCACAACTATCCACAATTCGCGACCTCCAAGTAGCTGGATTACAGGGTGACGTCACCGCCATCGCTCACAACTATCCACAATTCGCGACCTCCAAGTATATGAATTACAGGACGACGCCACCATCCTAGTTGGACCTATAGTTTAACGTGGAGTCCGAACCCCTGCTTCTGAGTTACGAACTGGTCTAATTATAAGGATTGTATTTACGGATGGTCTTAGTATTCAAGAGTGCAGAAGCTAATCCACGCCGGAGAATATCCCATCGACCATCGCTCATAAATATCCACAATTCGTGACCTTAAAGTAACTGGCTTCTGGATATAGCTAAACAATTCGCTCAAACTAATTTATAATTTATCACTGTATTATCTCAATTTAGGACAAGGTTATTTATCTTTAAATTTAAACCTATTTAATGTGATTGTTCCTATACCTTAACTGTTGTTTGGTGTATCATCATCGGATTGTTTAGTTGTTCATAAAGTCGTTTTAATTCCTTCATTTCATTTCATTCACTTATTTATTTAAACATAATTTTGATTACATTTTCGGTATATGGCTTAAACAATGATCAAGCTAGGTTTTTATCATTTCAGGTAATTTATAAATTAATGGAAATTCACTGAGTACGCAGGTCTGCTGCTATGAGGGTATTTAAGATTCAAAATGTTATACCTACTATATCTATATGAGTAACTGCGCTATTGACACGGAATATTACGTAAAATTATTAGTGAATGTTGCCAAAGAGTTCTCATCTAAGGCTTACAATGATTAAGAAAGTTGGACATATTTTCGCTGATGAACTAGACAGAGAGGCTGTAATTATAGAGAAGTTGAAGAATTATTTCCTCAGGGTTGTGCTGGCTGTTATTAATACATCCAAGAAAATGTTTAAAAACAGCAGTTGTATCCCAAATATTGATAAGGAAGGAACCATAAACAGATTTATAGTACGATAAAAAGACTGATAATAAGTTGTATATTTTTTGTAAACGAAACGAACGTGTTTTTGTACTTCAAGTGTGAAAAATATTTTGAGGAAAAATTTTACAGAAAATATTAAATTCATGTAATAAATGAATATCCAAAAGTCCGATTTGAAATCGAAGTTAATCTTCCATATCGTTATTCTGTTACCGGCGTTACAGTAATATTCACAATCACTTGTCCGGGATTTTATGAGTTAAAATATGACAGTAGTAATTTCAGTTTAACACCCATTCTGTAATAAATCAGCTGTTAAAATGTAAAATCTGAATGTTTATTTCAAGCTCTTTAATGCTGCATAAGAAAACAGCATGATGTTAATAAGTTTAATACAACCTAATTTACTTATGTTTGTCGTTATAGTTTGTTGAATTTTGACATGGATATGTCTTAGCTCTAGAGGGGGCGTGTTGGTGATTTTTAAGATGGAAAATGTAACAGGTGTAACCAGAGCTATTTTATTGAATTTTTAATATAAAAGAATAAGAACAGCTGTTTAGATAAACTAAAAATATTTATTTATTTTTTAGATATAAAAAATATATAAATCCTTTCGATATTTCTGACATGGATATGTCTTAGTTCTGGGAGGGTGTTGGTGATTTTTAAGATGGGAAACATGTTACAGGTTTCCATAGAAACCACCCGAGTGAAACCACATTAAAGTGAAAACATTACCTTTAAACATAATATCCATGATATAACCTATTTCCCACAGGGAAGTAGATATAAATATTTTTTTCATTGTATGATGTATAAAGAACTGTGGCATTTTTTAACGCTTTAACTGTGAATAGTGCTAACCATGGTCATATTTAGTTATTTTATTAAAATAACTCAACAATTCTTTTTGAAAAATGACAAACTATTTATTTTGAGAATTAGTGTCTTGTATAATGAATTTTTGATAAATGGTTATGAGTTCATTTTGATAATTATCTTTATAAAGTTACGTTTTAATCCTACTGCAAATAGGTTTTACAATAAACCAATTTTGTTTTATAATTAAACGTCATTAAATTCATTTAAATCTCTCTCCATTAACTAAGGTATTTTGCAGATTATTACGAAGTAGATTGAAATTATTTGCATCAATTGAGTAAACTCTACACATATCGTTAGATACATTTGTAAAACTGATTTATTTCTAACTAGTTTTTAACCACGATTTATTTAAAAATATTTATTTTACTATAATTTAGCAAATATTGAAGTTAAAATATTACCGTCGATTTCATGGTAAGACCTAGGACCGAGATTATTTTTCTTTTTAGGAGTCATAGATGCCAAAAACTAATCGTTCAAAACCGTTTTTATTTATATATACAGTTTGGAGATTTTTGCCTCGAAATCAGGTTTTCTGGATTTTTATACGTAATTTATTTAGGAAATAAGGGTTTCCTTGGACCATTGGAATCTGTTAAAACAAATTTAGTTATTTGAATCTTTTCTTTATGTTTAACAATTACTGAGATGTGAGGGCTTAGTCAAAAATATTGATACGCATTCTTCAATGGTTGAATGGGCTGAGTGAAGTTTACTTAACAAAGTATACTAGCAAAATTACGAAAAAGGACTATTTAATAGTTATTGCAGCTATGCAACTTTCTTGCGTCTATAATAGGCATTGTTTGGTGCAAATCATAATTATTATTAATTAGCTTTTGGGACCTAGGCACTCTAAAACGTAAAAGTAACATGGTCCCGGGCTTAGACCTTGCCATGAGACCTACGGCAATAGCTTCTTCCCTATGGGAAAACCATACGCCATTTGCCACCATACCATGATACCATACTACCATACTACGATTGTAGCCTAATTTATTAGACACAAATCAATAATGCTTTGAGGAATAATGTGATTGGAAAGTTACATTATGGAATTGAAAAATATGACAAAGTCAGTTCAAGCACAATAATATCGTTGGTAACTGAAATACGATTTCAGTGCTCAAGTGAAAATCACTGTTGTTGCAGGAGCTTGTTGGATCGATTTGAACCGAGCACATAAAAAGTTGTTTATAAATAGCAAAACATGAGTTCACTTGGAAGATAATGTCGTTAAAAGTGATTATGGATTGCTTATTACTAAAATTTTATATTGTATATTGTTAACAAAAACTTAAACTTTAAAAGTAATCTACATAAAATAGTTTTTTTGTAAATATATAAAACGACTAACATTGGTTTAGAATTAATTACCAATGCTTAATTATATTTTAAGAATATTTTACAAATCTTAATACACTTTTGGGTTGTGCAAAGTTTCGTTAAAAATGGTAGGGAAATACGGAAAGAATATATATTTTACTCCCCATAGGAAAACCCCTGCAGGGGCTTCGTGTGTTGAGATAAAGGTTATTCGTCAACTTTGGATGATTCAAAGTATAAATAAATAAAATAAAAAAATAAACATTTTTTATATTTAAAAAAAGGTTCTCATTAGTTTTATTATTTAACTATCATTATTATGATCAATGATAATAATTAAATAATAATAGTATTATAATAATTTATAATTAGTTATTTATATTGGAATAAACATGAGGAAGAAACAATATTAACTAAATATTATAAATAATTACCTATAACAATGGTTCAATTTTATCCTTCAAGTTATTGGAAGTATTATTCTAACTGCGCTACTCTTTATTAATTTAATATTTAATTTTCTATAATTTACAAATATTTTATTCCTTTAAAGTTTCATAAGAAAATTTGGTGGCTTTAAAAGTGATGAGTAGTTTTTAAATAGTATATCTAGAAGACAATATACTAATTTTTAAGATAAAAGTAGGCTGTGAAAAGGAGAGTTAATAATTTAATTGGCGTATTTGCTAAAGTGCTTTGAGGGTCTACTTTTCATTGACCTTTGATTCGGCGACCTCAGGGAGTCGCATATAAGGTTGAATTGCCTTTTAACATCCAACATTCTGTTTATGTTTGTGTAATTATAATGCAAAATCTGTTATCGTTTGCCTACTTTATAATAATAGATATTTAATTTAATTATGTCGGTATTATAAAACTTAATACAGAGTCTTCCATTAGAAACATTTATGTACTTTCACATACTGTTATTGACCTTACCAATGAGATAGTTTAGGTGAATTTGTTGTTCATTTAAAATAGAAGTAAGAAGTGATTGTAATCATTGAAATATTAGTGTAATGTTAAAAACTTATGCTGTTACGTAGTGAACAAACAAATTCTAAAGTTTTAGCTGTTTTAATTCTATAATTAAATCTATTATTTAATTTATCCCTTACATTAGTCTAATGTTTAATTTATTAATAAACAAATAATGTTGTATTTCCTAACACCTTTGTTAAATATGTATTGGTACCTTGTATTGTAATAAAAAATAAAATGTAATCATAAAATATTTCAAAATTGAAAAACGTATATTGAACAATATAACCCTTTTACGGGTAAGTTGATCCATTTTTGTATGGTGAAAACTCACATTTTACGATGAGGAATAAAATACACTATTTATTTTATATATGGGTACCAACAATTAAATTCAAAATGAAAGCATCTCTATTAAATTAAAGTTTTTCTACTAATAAACTTTCACAATGAATTACTTATTTACGTTTATTGTATACGTTATCAAAAGTAGGTCTACATGTAACATGCAATATTTAAATGTGGTTATTATTGAAGTTTACTTAAAGTCCAAGCATTGCATAAATTGCCAAAACTGTTAGGTACACTTACCGAAAACAAGATAAAGAAACTTTTTGAAAGGAATTAAACTCTTTCAACTCCATTACATGGATTAAACTTTCTAAAAGTTTTGGCTTGATCGCTTGAGATGAGGAATATTTTAATAATCATGTTATTTTCTTTCATACGAAAACAATTATTCCTCATCTGATATCCACGTTGATTTAATGCTGTATACAGAGTGACTGATTTTATTATATAGTTACAATTAATTGGAAAAAATAAAGCTACTTTACTTTCATCCGTTTAACTTTAACACCAAACACCACTGGAGTAGTTATTTAGACCGATATTTATCGAAATGATATTTTCAAGGATTTAAATTTTTGTACTATTCCCTAAAAAATATTACACGTTTCTAAAGGTTTATACTTATTTTTATATACTCGGAATACGTTATTAAAATTCTAACGACAATTTATTTTGAAAACCTATTTTACCCTCAATTTTCTGAATTCTACATTCATGACAGAAAGGGTCTGCATGGGTGCAATCGATATATTACATTAAACATTAAATAAAAAATATCTCTCGTTTTTTTTAAATTTATTCATAATGAAATTTTTGTGAACAGTTGCATTTTAAGAAATAAAGAGTATGAATATAGTACCAGTGCATTATAAAAATATGACTTAAGTTCTTCAAAGTATATAAAGGAACATGTTACTTAATTTTAAAAGGGGAATAGATCTCAAAAAGGAGGAGATTGTTAACAGAACGCCATTTTTCAATTAGGGACAATTCACTTTTAGTACTGGAAACAAAATATTTCCTTCAAACCACGATAACAGGCACATTTCGCACTGTTGGCAGAACGTATAAGTAACCGGCCAATCACATGCGCGGAACGCTCCAAATCTATATGAAACTAACCAATAGCATGCGCTAAGCGCTCAGTCAGCTGATAGACGGTCGCCGTTCCTACAACACTAACTTCCGGTTTTGCGCAATGAAACTGAGGTTACCGGAAACCTAAAAGTTATTTTTACATTTACTCCAGCGGGAAAATCAAACATAACCTCAATGACTTTATTATTATAGGAAAAATCTTGTGTGTAATACGAGTGCAAACTGTCATGGCCGCCCTCGAAGTCCTGGCAGCACGAAGCGTCAGCTGAGTGCAGTCATATGAACCTTTTGTGGGAAACGACAAGCTTTGCGCTCTAGTTACACGAATAGCTATTTCAATACTAAGTTCAGAAAAAATCTTTACATTGCCAATGCAGAAAATAATCTTTACATCTTTGCTTTCCGTGCTATTACTCGAGGTAAATATTTGAAACTATATTGAAACTATATTGTATTAATGAATTATGTAATAATGACTTTTTAAAAGAAGGATTAACTTTTTTACAGATACATTTAAGGTATACATAAAACGTGCTCTCAAAATATTTAACAGAAGCTAAGTTCCTTGAAATATAATTTATTAATATAATTAATTAAGTTAAACCAAGCTTTTGCATTTTCCGTGTTGTAATAGTTAGTTAAGATTAATTTTGGCATTTTAAAATAAATTTTCTATAAAATTGTCAATTAAATAAAAATCGTTCCGAAAAACGTTTTGTACCACTACCTTTTACAGAAGATGAAAAATACCGTTCACTAATAGTGTTGAAAGCCCCATTCAATCAAGTATCTCAATCGTTCAAAGTGCGCTCACTTCTGGGGGTTGGTCAATTTGAAGACATGTTACATATACTAATTTTTTATCTTTGGGACCTTTAGGTGTTGACTTTATTTACTGAGTAGATTTTATATGAGACTTGAAAAAATTATGGTTTTGGTTTTTCTTACAATACAAATCTAATAAAGAGTGTTTTTAGTGTTGCGATTTAAAGGAGAACAATACAATGAAAAATAAATGTATTGGTTTTAATATTCAGTACCTGGTGACCGAGCTTTGCTTGGATAGAATAAGACATGTTTTTACAAGTTAATTAGCAAAATTAAAACAAATTTACTGCCCAATGAAAACATTTATGTGGTTGAAATAAAACCGATTTAATACACCATAATTAATATAGCACTGAAGAAAAAGTATCGCCCCTGGTGGGAATGGAACTCGCGGCCTATAGTTCTTGAGGCCGACACGCTACAACTCGGCTACGACGTTAGTCAATTGAGCGATGCCGTTTAACGTCTTTTAGCCAAAGCCGATCATTTACTGTCTAATTATCCATACCGCCTGTGATCAACTGATTTTGTTATAAACGGAATGAGGATTGAAAAGCAAAAGAGAAATTTAATTTACATAAATTAATTGGTTTGTTACAGTGGCTTCAAGCAATACAACGAATACGTTTTCTATCAAAACACGGAAGATTTTGGAAATACTTTTTTCTGCTTTTATTTCGCACAGCTATCCTTAAGTTCCTTAAACCCTTAAGTTTTTACAAATTGTTTAGTAACCTGATAATTTTGCATTTATTTAATTCATAAAATAAATATTAATGCATAACCTCTATATTGTTCCCCGCAGTCTTCAATCAAGAACTGTCAAACGGTTATAAACAGCTGTTTTGGTTTGTATTGTTTACATTTTATTCTCCATAAGCGTAATGTTAAATTTTTAGATTTTAAACTTAATATTACAGTAAAACACGAATTTTCCTGGACATTAGACCTATCTAGAACTTATTTTCTACTCGGAAATTAGTTATTTCCAAAATTTAAAGAAATTCCTCGGCGCCGTTTTCGAGATCCGTGTGCAAATATATATACAAACCTTGCTCGTATTATAGTATTGGATTTATTTAAATCTTATTGTTATAGCTAATGTTAACAAATTATTTATGGCATATAGGCTCTACGGTGTTTCCGTAGAAACTTCAATCTGGAAGTAATCTATGAATAACTTTACGAATGTTCACCTCCAAGTCGTGTAGAGTCTGTGGTTTGCCAGCATAAACTTTTGACATGACAAATGCTCACGGAAATTAGACTGTTGGCGTAATGTCACACTACAAAGAGGTTAGTTAGTATACTCTGATAGGAGACCAAATGTTGTCAAACGACCAACGTTTCGTCGTGGTTGGCATGAACCTTTTTGTTGAAACCTTATCTCATTTAATGCAGTTACATGTTGTTTGTAAAGCTTGATTTACTAAGTTAGAAACGGAAAAGTTCTTTAGCACTTACCATTAGTGTTGGCATTTATCGTCATAGTCAGGCCAGCATAGTCTTTGATAAAATAGAAACCAGTTACACCTCAAATGACAAACCAAACTGTAAGTTTTTGTGGATGTAGGGGCACAGCAACAAATTCCATTGGATTTCATTGCTCCGAATTCTTGGAATCCGATTCACCAGAGCTGACTCTGATGGACGATTGTGTCGTTAAATCGGAGGAGGTGCATGGTAAGTTCCACGAACTGAACTACTATTTATAAAAAAGATTTGCACAATTCGTTATCGTTCCTAATTGTCAAGTCAATTGTTGTTTACAACGTAGGTAGAAATCATCTGTTTAACTTTAATTTGATTGTTGTGTGTAACATTGCTACCAACTTATAGATCTAAAATATCCCTAAAATACCCTATATATGGTGTTATAAATGAGTTTGAATTAATGTACGATTATTATTTATAGTTCTCATATTTACGTTTTTTATAAACTAAAAGAGCCACTATTGCGGTTTCAATCAGTGTTTAATTTAAATTTTGGTATGAAAAAAGTAAATATTTTGAATAGTTAAAAATATATTCAATACAAATTACTATAATTTTTTATAGTAGGGAGAAAATTTTAATCGTTTTTAGTGTTGAGTGTCTCAAAATAGGCTAAAATAATAAAAAACACACGAGTCAAATAACATAACGATATTTTTCATCTTCTGTAAAAGGTAGTGGTACAAAAGGTTTTTCGGAACGATTTTTATTTAATTGTCAATTTTATAGAAAAATTTTTATTGTAAAATGTCTAGATTAATCTTAACTAACTATTAAAACGCGGAAAATGCAAAAGCTTGGTTTAACTTAATTAATTATATTAATAAATTATATTTCAAGTAACTTAGCTTCTGTTAATTATTTTAAGAGCACGTTTTATGTATTGAACTTCCAAAAAATATTTAAAATGTTCAGTGGAAATGAAGTAATGTGAAAATTTGCTCCTAATGTACAGCCGTCTATTATAGTTATAAAAAGTATTTTGTAATGTTATGTCTAATTATATTTCGTTATAATTCAATTCGTTATCTAGTTTATTCGTTAATTATCTCTAATTCGTCAATTCTTTATCGTTCCTCTTTGTTAAATCAATTCATGGTTACAACGTAATCAGAATGAGTAACAGAAAATACAAATATTGAAATGTCATAAAACAATAAACAGAAATCAGTTGTTCAACTTTAATCTGATTCCTTTGTTTCTTTGTTTGAAATTCATTATTGAAGATGGTGGATTTATGTTATTTAGATTTTATTGCGGACATTTTCCATCTTAATTTTTTGTAAAACAAAGTTTTACGACGTTTCGAGATCTGGAATCTGATCCCGTTCTCAGGCGAACTAATATCTAAAACATAACATAATTAACAAATTACACAATTGATTGTTGTGTGTAGCATTACTACCAACTTATAGATCTGAAATATCCCTAAAACACCCTATATATGGTGTTATAAATGAGTTTGAATAAATGTACGATTATTATTTATAGTTCTCATCTTTTCGTTTTAACCGTTGGGAATTCCGATTCAGTCTCCAATTGGTAAAGTATTCATGTATTCAGCCCACCAGAGCGGTCGACCTGGCTCGACTGTGTTTGATGATTAATCATTTTAATTTTTCATCCCTCCGTCCAATTCGCGCCACCACTTTTACCTCGTGTTCCAAGGTAATTAAAACACTTTAAAACAAATAAAAAACCAAAAGAGCCACTATTGCGGTTTCAGTCAGTTTTTAATTTAAATTTTGGTATGAAAAAATAAATTTTTCGAATTTTTTTACATTATTAATATTTTGAAAAGATGAAAATATATTCAATATAAATTACTATAATTCTTTTATAGTAGTAGTTTTTCATAGTAGGGAGAAAATTATAATAGTTTTTAGTGGTGATTGTCTCAAAAAAGGTTAAAATAATAAAAAACACACGAGTCAAATGACATTGAACTTCTGAAAATATTTTGAAAATGTTCAGTGGAAATGAACTAATGTGTAAATTTCCTCCCAATGTACAGCCGTCTATTATAGTTATAAAAATTATTTTGTAATGTTATGTTTCCTGTGCAAAAAAGATGTGACTCTATTTAAATAAATTTACATAATTATTTGTTAGAAATCACAAAAATACGAACCTATTCTGTTGCCTAATTACTAGTTTCACATTGGATAAGATCATGTCTGGGATTAGAACTGATTTTATTGGTCTAAATGTATAGCCATTCAACTAATAAAATAAAGTTTTGACATGGATATGTCTAAGCTCTAAGGGGATGTATTAGCAGTTTTGTGGAAAGTAAAAAGTGTAGGAAGTGACGTCATACGTTTATAAGAACAGCTGTTTAGATGTACTGAACACATTCCCTTTAGACTTATCCATGATCTAACCTATTTCCCACCGGGAAGTAAACTCAATGATTTTTTTACATCTTCATATCTTGACAGAAGTGTAAAATATAGCCAGTCTTTTTGAAAATTCGTTGAATTTCGCGATTAATAATGTAAGAGACTTTTAATTTTAATGTGGTACAATAAGGTAAAACTTTTATTAGATGAGCCCCGGGAAGCTACGACTAATTTAATTGTTTGCTGGGTAATTGGGTCACATTTGTAAAAATAATCTTGTTATTTCATCTCAAACCTTTGTGTGCGACTTAATCGCCAATGAAAACGTTGGAAAACTACCAGTGAAAATTAAAGTTTCATCTTTATGAATTAAGGTGATATAATTTACTTCTCAACTATATAGTAGATTAAAATATCAAAATTTAAATATACGGTATTTTAACAGCATTTCAATAGAGATTTATAATTTTCAGTAATCCAACAAACTGGGATCTTTTCAACAATTAAAGCTGAAAATATTAGTAACTTAATGAGAAAGTGTAAGAAATTTGAACGAGGTATTAAATATTGGTACGGGTACAGATTTTCTTAGCTAATTAACAAAGTTTTTATGTTGATCATAACAAGATAAATCGAAAATCCGAAATTCTACCTTTACCCGATAGATTTTACAAATTGATTTTAAGACATTGTTTTCATTAAGCAAATCATTATATTTCTTCATACTTATTTATCATCAAATATTTCTGAAACATATAAACATAATATTTTGTTGAGAATACAATTTAAAAAATACTTTTTTATTTTATGCTTTTTGGTCTTTTATATATTTGTTTAAATATTAAACTGCAGTGTTAGAAGCCACATAGCTAAATGGTCTAACACAATGCTAAGGACTCTAAAAAACACCCATCGGATGAGGACAATCCAAAGCTATATAAGCAGAATCCCTCTCAGATATAGGCCTACCCTGATTTAGGGAGGTTTTTTGACATTACTGACTAAAAATAAAATTTATAATAATGATTTGACTTTAAAACTTTGATAACTTACAAAGATTTAAAAAAATTTAACACTAGTTACATTATTTAGCTAATTATTTGAATAAAAACAATATCTTAAAATCAATTTGTAAAATCTATCGGGTAAAGGAAGGTTTTAGGATTTTTGATTTTTAACTGGCTGGGTGGTGTAGTGGTTATAATACCCGCCTTCAAAACTGAAGGTCGCCGGATCGAATCCCGCAAGGGTCGAATCTGGACCCAGTCGCCATTTGTCATTGGACTACTAATTAATGATGCTTCCTAACAACAGGTCGACGTTAGGTAGTAACAAGACCGGGGTTTGGACCGTTCCCCATCAAAACGTTAAAAATGCCACTGGCGTAGAAATACACAAAATAAAAAAAATAAAAAAAATCGAAGTAATAATACTGAATCTAAACAACTAAGTCACATTCGTATATTGCATAAAAGATTTACAAGTGTTTAAGTAGAGTTAAACCATTTTTGTATTTATCGGGCTAAAAAACTATTTTTTAAATATTCAAACGTATATAAACATAGATCTGCCTTGAAGCTATAAAAAATAACTGTTTGAGTACTTGAAAAAAATGTTAAAAAAAATTAATACTCGGGAAATGCATTTTATAAAGGAATAGCATTTTAAAATTGCTAAATGAATTCTAAATCCTCCTCTTACTAATATATTATTAATACTACTATACAAAGCGGCCTGTCTTTAATTGGGCTTGGAGTGAAATCGATTACAAATACAAATTAAATTACAAGAATCCGTTATTGAAGTGTTAAAATAAATGCATATTAAATTGGACTCTTTATTCTAGTACTTCTAGCTTGTTCTCACCGGGTAAACAATGTTATTTTGCAAGGCTGAGAAGAGTAAAACTTTCTATTCTAGTCGTTTCAGGCACTTCATGAACGCTATCTCAGCGCTTTTTAAGACACCCAGGTTTTGTTAAACCCTTGCCTTAAGCAGTCCCTCAACAGTTATATTTTTAGCCTATTCTCTTTTCACGCTCTAAATATAAATAAATGCAAACACATTTGTAGGCATTAATATTAAGTTAACTGCATTACGAATAGATTTCGATTGAAACTGAAATATCAAATAGGTTTTAGAAGATGATTTTTTTAGAATTATTGAAATATTTAGATTAATGAAACACTATGAGAATTTCTGATTTAAAGGAGATACATTTTTTGCGCTAAATGTAAGTTATGGTTGGTAATAAATATGATAAACAGACCAGATAAAAATGTTTTTGTAAACCAAAAAAATTAGGAAAATTTAATCGTACTTATATCTAACAAAAAATTCACTTTAGTAAAATGAATAACATTAAAAAAAATTTTTATATATAAGATTTTAACAGACATCAGTGGACTGGCACATGCTTTCTCCATTAATTTAATTTAAAAATGACAATCTGTAATGAAACTATCATATTCCTAAGAGTTTATCTAAATATCATTTTATAATTTTCTTTTAATAAATACTCAACTTCTGCAAATAACAACGAGAGAAACAATGTTAAATTAATTGTTAGACTATTATGGGGAATGAGCTCCCCCTTCTATAGTACAAAGCTTTTTAGAGTGGGCTTTTTCGATGTAATGTGACCTTACGCTGCATAACAAGTTTCGTGTAAAACGGATGGGATATAAGGAAAAAATTGATTTTTTAAATATTTTCCATAAGAAGAACATTGCACGCTCTCAGGCAACGTACTGCGTAATTCATACACAGGAAATTTAACTTTTCTCTGAAATCGTTAGTTTGTAGAAAAATAATTGAAAATAATACTGTATATATTTTTTAAGCTGGTTTCAATGGAGGCAGTGAAATTATACTTACGCTTATAGGTTTTGCGGAAAATTTATTTTTTTACTTTTTAAAAGCTCATAACTTTCAAACCATGATGTTTTGGGAATGTTGAGCTGTTTTGAAGTGATTTCATCTTGTTTATATCATAAAGTAATATAAATGATATTTATATCACTCTAAAAACCACTTTTTTATTCAGGGGGCACTAAAATGGATATATCCACTAGAAACTCAAATTCAAAAATGCTGATGAAAACAATACTTTCTCTGCCATATAGGAGGGAGAAAGTAAAAAAGCTTTTTTATTAATTGGATGTTGCTCGATCCAAAATATTTTTCTTTAAAATGTGCATAGTTTTATTTTATAATCTGAATTTTTGTGCCCCATTGTTTTTTTATTCTTTTATAATTCAGGACATCTGAATTTCTAAAAAATGATTTCAAAATAGGATCACTCATGTTCCGAAAATAGCAACAATACTTGTCACTTAACTGGAACTATAATAGACGATAGAAAAACGAGAGACAAATGAAAAATAAACATGGGAGAAAGTCTTCTAACACTTAAAACTCGTGAAAATTTACGATATTAAATATTTCGTGTGAAATACGTGTGACAAATGTCTCAGAAAATTGAAAATGTTACAATGTGAGGAGCAATGCAGTTTGTTCTTGATTAGAGTTCCAAACTAAGACTCCTCTAACTTTAGTCTAATTTGCATTTGTATTTCACATTTCATTTTCGTCTTCAGAGTTTCCAGATTAAGTGGAAAACATAGTCGTCGTTAAACATAGAGATTGGATGTGTGTTGATAAAATAAAATGTTTTAATACAGATTGATTAATAGATATAAAAGAAGATTTATTGAACTTAAATCTTAATAATTTTCATACTTAACTTTGAGTGCACAACACCATCAGGTTGTAGACACAGAGGATGTACTTATTTATTTCCGTTTATAACTACAACTACATTAATATTAACTAATGAACAAGGTATTGGCTACGTATTGCATTAGGTGAGGATTCGTGACGTCATAAAAATTAAAAAATCCCTTTGGGAAATAGGTTAGATCGTGGATATGACAAACATGAATATTTTTACGTGAATGTTTGTAATTTTAGTCATTTGTCCATATAATATATGGCCTGATATGAACCTGTCAATGCGTAAGCTAAAAATGTTTATATTGTTCGTAAACAAATTGAAAGTTATTTTTATTTTAGTCTGTCTTCAGTTTATATAAGTAATTATTATAGTACAGAATGTAAAACTAATAATTGAAAACAGGAATACATTCATTATTTTGTGTATCTTTCATGAAGAAATTACAATCTGTCACTGTTAGTTTCTTTATTTTTTTAAACTATAAAAATACAGAATTACAAAATCTATTTTTGTATTTTTGACACGGATATATGTCTTACCTCTGGGGGGGGGTTTTGGTGATTTTTAAGATGGAAAATATGTAACAGGTTTTCATAGATATTACCAGAGCTTATGTATTGAATTTCTATTATAAAAGAATAAGAACAGCTGTTTAGATGAACTTAAAATATTCTCTTTAGACATATCCATGATCTAACCTATTTCCTACAGGGAAGTAAATACAAACATTTTTTGACATGGATATGTCTTACCTCTGGGGGGGATGTTGGTAATTTTTAAGATGTAAAATATGTAACAGGTGCCGCTCCACATAAGTTGTATATGTGGTGGGAAAATCAATAGGAAAAGTAGGAAAAAAGATTGAGTGAATGATTTATTGAGAAAAAGGTTGCTTATGAGGTGAATTTATCAATGAACGTATTTGAATTTAAAACCAGTTAAAAAATCAAGTAACCTTATATAATCTGATCAAATTAAAATGTTAAATTAACTGTTGATGGCGTGAAAGTGTGGAAAGTATAAGAAGATAAAACTTTCAACAATGTATTTGTCGTAGTTTTAACTGGGCATTAGAGAGCACGGAATATCTTTGGACTTTTTATCAGATTTTGCTTATGTTACCTGTAACTTATCTATTGTTTGACGTCCACTTGTTTTTGCCATATCAAATCCGGAAATATATTCTAACCATGGAAACTGTCTTATTTTCAGAAAAAAATTGTTTTATTTTTTTGGGTTGTTAGCGAATTTCCCATAGGGAAGAAGCTATTACCGTAGGTCTCATGGTAAGACTTAAGCCCGGGACCATGTTATTTTTTCTTCTTTAAGTGCCTAGAGACCAAAAACAATAGTCGTTAAAATTTTATATATATATATATATATATATATATATATATATATATATGTCTGTGAACACGATAACTCTCGTAAAAATGGTCCGATCGAGACCAAATTTGGTAGAGACGTGTATTCCTACAAATGCTCGGACGAGTTCGTAAACCAGACATATCGGTCAATGGGAACGGGTAGTTTGGGGGGGTTTTGTACCCGAAAATGGGGTTTTTTGCGTTTTTCACATGTAATTTAGAAAAGAAAATTTTTAGATTTTATCTTTCACCATTAAAATCAGCTTAAAAAACTACACAATTTAGTTCCTTAAAGTTTTTCTCTATCTTCAACGGTTACCGAGATATAAAAAAATCTAAACACAGTACGTTGTATTTTGAGGCTCCAATGTTAATCTTATGGAGGATAAGGAAAAATTAATATTTCACTTATTAACCAATATTTTTGGATAAAACTTTATATTTAGCTTTATGTGGTTGAGGTTCATCCATTTATGCTTAAAAATCATAGTTTATGTGTTTATCATGGCAGCAAACCTGCATACTCTTTTCCCATGTTAATCATATAGGGAATAGGCAAACTCCTTTATTTATGGACAAATGTTGATGAAAGTTGGTATAAATGTTAAAAATAAATGTTTTTGAAGGTATAAATGCCTACTCTCAGTGTTCCTCACAGCAGCAAACCTGCACACTCTTTCCCATGTTAATCTTATGGAGAATAGGTAAATAATTCTCATGTTCATCGACAGATTTTGACCACTTGACTTGTCGTATATTATTATTATTATATTATTGTTTTGGAAATTCGCTGAGTACGCAGGTCTGCTGCGACGGGGGTATTTTTACATATTTTTGGTTACAGAACATTTTTGGGAAACAAAAAATTAACATTTTAACACATCATAACATCCCATAGCACATAAAATGGCTGCTTATAATGGCATGGTTCAACGCCTGTTATCAATTACAATGGAAAACCAAGATTGTGAATTTGAAGTCAACATAATAAAATAGCTGTAGTATAGTTTGCTTTCTGTAGCTTAAATAATTCTCGAGATAGAACGATTTTAGTAAAAATAGAAAATGGGGCCAGCGGCTAAACAAAGGATTTTTCGACATATGTTTATGAGACTTTTTTATTTTAATGATTACTATCTATTTTTTATTTTAATGACTGGGATGGTGGCGTCATCTTGTAATCCAGCTACGTGGAGGTCACGAATTGTGGATAGTTGTGAGCGATGGTCGGTGGGTGTAGTGTTCTCTTGTGTGGATTAACGTCCGCACTATTGAAAGCTACGTTAATCCGCTAAGACGATCCTCATAATTGGACCAATTCGTAATTCAGAGGTCGTGGTTCGGATTCCACGTTAAACTGTAGGTCCCTTAGTTGCCATAGGCTGTTGGGCTATTAATTAACAGTCCTGTCTAAGGAACGTGTCAGCCTTAGTCAGGAACAAGACTACAAGATCGCGCCACAATCATCTTACAATCAACTCTCATTCATACTTGGCTTAAAATACCTACCTTGTGGTATGGTCACCATTTCAATAATCTAATCTAATCTATCATCTTTCGAAGTTTTTGCCCAACTTTAATGAACACTCTATTTATAAACTCTATTTATACTTATACTATATTGTAACTCAACCGTTCCGGGTGGAATGACAAACCATGTAAACTACATTATTTTAAGTTAAACACAAAGTTCAGAAGCTACTACCAAAATTTGAAACATAACCGTTAAGTTGTTAAACCATAACAAGGAAACGTCTATGTAAGTTGTCAGCTTGTGGCTTCAACTCAGGACTGAGGTGACAATCCAGCTCCGAGCTTTATCTCACCACCTCATTCTACCTCTTTTCATTTCCATCTTTCCTTGTTGTATTATTTAACCCCTCTTGAATGTTGAATGTGACCACCAAATCTGATCTTCACGCTATTCATTTCAATCTATAATTAGTTAATTAAAATATTTTAATATATTGGTATTATATTTTTATGATTGATTTAAAATTTGTATTAGTATTGAACGGTAAACTTTCACATGTTTTTGGTGAATTTTATTTGGAAAAGTGAGCTATTTGTGACCTTCATGGTCACAAAGCCCTCACCATCTGACCACATTTTGGGAGGGGGTCATTACAAAACTATTTATATTTTACAGGTTTATAAACATAATATATGTATAGGTACGAAAAAAGGCGAATTACCACTTAATTTTAATAAAATTTGGAGGAGCTATTCCTTTCTGTAATAAATTCATTTGGAAAAGCAATCAGACATCACCAACTACACTTTTCAAGGCTTTTCACATATTATATCTTATCAATTAAAATTATACCAGCACCATTGAAATCAACTGAAAAATTTAGAATTTAGTGTTTTTTATTTTCGCTTAACGTCAGATAGTTACTGAAATACATAATTTGGTTTACAGTACGTTGTGTTTTGGCGCCCCAAGTTAATCTTTTTAGTTAATAAAATACGATAAATCTTGATATAAATTAATTAATACATGAATAATAATGAATAAATTATTTATTTCCGTTTCAAAATCACACAAAATGTACGTTTTTTAAACAGGCCACTTAATCCACTTGTGTGGCCAGTGACAAATAAGAATAAAAAAAAATTAAATTAAAATTTATCGTAATCAGTCTTAAAGCTCAAATCCAATATTTTTTGCTGAAAAATTTAATTTGTATGATCCTCGTTGCATCAAACCAACCAACGTATTTCACATGTTTAGAGTAATTCTTTTTCCATGTTCTCACTAAAATTTTCGTGTTAAAGTTAATTATTTAGGAGAATAGGCAAATCGACTTAACCTCCTTAACTTCCTTATTATTTATACTATTATGATAAAACTTGTTATGCAGCTTTATCTAGTTAAGTACACCGATACACTTTACTTGATAGAAGAACTTCACTTGTAATATTTCTCACGGCAGTAAACCCATATATTCATTTTTCCACATTATTCTTAGGGAGTGTACTAAATTGAGTCAACTTCCTTATTGGTAAAAGATCTGTGATAACATTTGGCTATTGACTTTAGTTTTGATTAAACTTGGTTTGAGTTGTCTCAAGTAGTTGGTAGATACATTAAAATTCGCTGAGTAAGCAGTTCTGCTGCTACGTTTTGTTACAGTTATATAATGAATACTACTAAAATACTAATACAGCACTATTGAATAATACGATAATCCGCAAAGACCGTCCTCATAATTAGACCATTAATTCAGAAGCAGTGGTTCGAACCCCACGTTAAACTGTAGGTCTCTTATAAATGCCATTGACTATTGGGTTATTAATTAACAGTTCTGTATAAGGAACATTTCAGTCAGCCTTAGTCAGTAACAAGACTATAAGATCGAGCCACAATCATCCTACACTCATTTCTCATTCATACTTGGCTTAAAATACCTACCTGGGTAGGTCGCCATTTAAAATGCCAATGTAATATAATCTGATCTACTAAAAAATGACTACAAAGTGGTTATTTTAACGCTATTTACTCAAAAACAGCATACACACTGACATCAAGAAACCGTAGAGAGCCTGATCGTCCAGGAATAACTTAACAGGAACATTTTCCAGAAAGTTATTGGGAATTGAAGGGAACGAGAGAAATCGTTCAAGTGTGGAATCTCTTTTCAGATAAGCTTCCAGTCAAGTTGGTCTTGGGATTGTGTGACAGACAATACTGTCTAATATGTGTGTTTCACAAGAGTAAATTCTGGGTAAGTCAAAACGGTTTGGATACTTAAGTTTGCTACATGGGAAGCGGTAGGAATAGGGTTTTAATTTTTTACAACACAATCCCCTTATTTATTTTTAGGAATCATTTAAAAATATTTTTTAATTATACTGTACCAAAACCAGCTGCTTCTAACATTAATTGTGACTACAGAAAGTAATGTTTTCCCGTCCTAGGCTGGGTAATCAGCTGTTTATTTTACCCATTTAGTTATTTAGTATTTAGTTACGATTTCTGACACTAGTAGCGCTCAGAGCTAGTAGCTTTAACCCTCCAAGTGCTATGACTATTTTATTCTTTTTATTTGTATGCAACTCTTCTTAAAACACCAAGTAAACACGAAAAGACATAAAACATGCTCTCCGTTATAACCACTAACCATAAAAGCAAAACAGGTGTCCACTGCAATTTCAGCCTACAAATGCTGTCAACTTCCACCCAAGTCGGTTACCGTTTATTTAAGATTGGCCCTCCACTCCACTATACTACACATTTGCAAGCCAAATTGGGATCGCTCATGGTCGGGATTCGAACCCTAGCATTACCGAATGGCTAGAACGTTACACTCGTCAGCGTAGCGCTTTAACCGGTTCAGCCACCAGTGCATAGGAGTAGAAAGTGTTTACTTGGCTATAAAAGCATACTCTATAGGCAAAATAACGAACTCAAGCGTCAAACCAGGGAACTACACGAAAATTTTCATGTGACGGTAAAAATTGTTTACTTCGATATCGCTATACAATTAATTGCACCTCGATGACATCTCACAGTGAGATGTTAGTAGTTGGAGGGTTAACGATTAAATTACTGCCAGTAAGGTTTGTAGAAAGTGAAATAAGCTGTAAAAACTGTTGTATTCTACTGTTGCCATTGTACTAGTACCGAGGGAATCAAAAGAGCAACCTAAGGTCATTTTGAAAAATTATATTACTTAATTAGTTCTCTTAATATGATTACAGCGTAATGAAAAATATCGTTCATAACTTGGATTTTAAGTGCTATTCCGTGCCTTGATCGAATTCCACGCTCGGCTAAACGCCTCGCGTGTAAACTCGATCGTGGCCCGAAAACAACTCCTTTCCATCATTGTAATGATATATTCTATATTTAATACTAAACTAAAAAGTACCCTAACTAAAAAGGCTATAACTAAGACCTCTTCTTACCCTAAAGATAAAACGATTCTTATAAAGAAATTTATTAAATAGCGTTCACTTTTTAGCCAATTTTTCAATATAAATGTCTAATTTAGGTTCTCAAATGCGTAATTTACTATTTATTTATCGTATGTCTATTCGTTCTTGCACATGCATGATTATATTTTCTGTTAATATCTTAGCTCAAAGTTTTGAATATTCTTCTGGGAGCTATAGTTTAAAAATAAGGTTATTTAAATATACGAAACATTGCAACAAACTAACTGAATACAGTGTCATTAGTCTGTGACGTGGCTATGGCGCTACTAACCATTCTATAAAGGTTGGGCTTGCTCTCTCCATTATGTTAGTCTTCACGATTTTTAGCTTAAATAAACGAATTAAGTCACCTTGTGAAAAAATAGATATTTATATTCCTTAAAAGTTATAACGTTTAAAGTTATAAAAGCCAAAAAGCCACGAGCACAGACTAATGATAACATCTGTACATCCCTTTTAACGAGTTAAACAAAGTAATTTTTTATTAATTTTAAATTCACTTTTCAAAGTACCTCGTAAGTTTTTTTTGTAGGTTAAATGGTTTTAACAGTTTTTAGGTTATAAAGTGGCTTCAATTAGTATAAGTAAAATCTATTGATTACGGATAGCACAAATAAACTTTTTAATAAAAAGCCAAATGTATTGCAGAATTCAGAGTGTTAATTAATCCTTGATTTGCACATCTCTATACATAAAATTGAATGTATGCATGTATGTATGTATGTCTGTATGTATGTCCTTTATGCGTTGCCAAACTACTCATCCGATCGCCATGAAATTTTAGGAAGTTGCCCTATATGTGTCCGGGAAGGTTTTAGTGAAAAACTATTTTCAAAAACCCCATAAGTTTCCATTTTATGTCGTTTTAAATTTCTAATGTTAACCTTATGGAGAGTAAGTTTGTTTACGAATCTTCTACAATGAAAACATTTGATTTCTTAGCTACAGCTGATTGGTTTACTTTCCATTAGCAATATGTTATACTATCCAATACCATCTGAATCATTCATCATTGTAAAACTATGAAGTAAATATGTGCTGTACAAAATGAACGCTTTATTCGCCACGTTAACAGTTTGCGTTAACGGATTTGGGCGATTATATATTTGATTTTTATTTTCTGTCTGATTAAAAGTCACATGTTTATATGTTGGCCAAATAATAAAATAAGTACAATGTTTATACATATTACGTTTATTATAACAATCAGCTGTTGTATATCCTCCTATAAAATCCGTATTACAGTTAGGTTTAGTTTGAGTTTGGATTGGATTTGAAAATTGTGAATTAATCCTCAGATTTATTCGTTTTATGGGAATGTTATTGGCCATACTTATCGTTTCAGTATTGTTATTCACTATGCCGCGACCCAGAATATATAACCTTTCACAATAAAGCCGTAATGCTATTCTTCCTCAGAACATGGTCACTCTTAAAGTTAACCTGTATTTACTGACAGGCGTTACGAAGTTCGCCGGGTCAACTAGTTTTAGATAAAATCATCTTGAATTAGTTGCTTTTTTTAATGTAGGCTAAATTAAAAAGATAACTCGCAGTAAATGGGACCAGTATTGTCTATGTTACGCCGTGGCTTAGTTTTAAGTTTCCCCCCCCACTACTTACACTCCCTTTTATACATTTTCCACTCTGCGTTTCAATTTCTCGCTTCAGAGTATTCATCAACTTAACACGCGTCTCACGTACAACTTCCTAATTCGAATGCTTGTATTGCTTGAGTATGTAAATGAGAACTCGAACTGAACAGTTCTTCAGAATTCATTATTGCGATGTTTAAGGTTATAAAGAAAAAAATTATTTTTAGAAACTCCTAAATATATATAACTAGCCAAAGTACCCGTTCTTCGCAAGGGTTAAAAAGGCTGAAAGGTGTAGGCTCTACTGATACATTTAAGTTATCGTTAATTAATTCTTCATTGTTTACAAAATGACAAAACAGGAGTGTCTACAACATTTCAAAGTAACATCTGTCAAATATTGGGAGAGGATAAGGATTAATGTAATAGAGACAGTCGTCGGAAAAGAACTTAAAATCTACCATTCCACTATTTCAAAAAATTCACTAATTTAGATCCAGCAGTTTGCCTGAAAAATCAGCTTTATTTCTTCTTCTTCCTGAACTGTCAAAATATAGTGCAAACGGATGTTGTCATTAGAAAATGTAAACATTGAAACCTAGGACGGTCACGGCAGCTCTTTCTTCTTCTTCTTCCCGTACTGTCAAATTTTAGTGTTCACAGCTGTTGACATTCAAGTAATTTTTTTTCATTCTTTGAAAATGTAAACATTGAAACTTAGGACGTTCATGGGGCGTAGCCCGAGGGGATTTTAAGGGAACTAATATGCCTATGTGTTGCATGAGTTTAAGATCTACCTTTCTGTAAAATTTCAAACTGGTCGGTTCAGCATTTTCACATTTACTTGCCACAACAAACCCACACCCACAAACAAACCCACAAACAAACATACAGAAACCATCTCTTCTTTATAATATTATAGATTAAATTGGTAGTAACTTACTATCTGAATTTGTCTTTAATCGTATTATCGTAATGTATTTTCAAAAGGAAAGTCTTTGTTTTCTATTTGCGTGCCGAACGGCTCGATCCCAGATGCGCTAAAATTGCCAGCCCTAGGTACGGTGGATCTGCAAAAAACGCCGGCCCTTTTTCACGAAAAACGCAAGCGTTTAGTAAAAAAGTTATGAAAATTTTATTTTTTAATATTTCTATGTATTTCATCAAACAACGTAAGTACAATAATTTGAAGTAAAACAAATTGTTAACTTTTTTAAACTAACATTTGCTTCTTAGATGAGTCATAATCTTAAAGAGAAATATAATTGAGTAGAAATCATGTATAAAACATATTCGTATTCCTTTTTTAACTAAGAAAAAATTGGCAAATAAGCAAAACGTACAAAAATTGCGTTTTTTGGCAGTTTTTAGCGTTACGTAGCAACCATGCCCATTGAAAGTAGATCTTAGAAAGTATTCCGCCATAGAGTAAGATTCATAGAAATAAAGCGCATTTCTTTTTGAATATTTTGGTGTAATTTAATCCAGTGATTTTCTGAGAGTCTCGAAGCGAGACGCCGGCATTTCTCGAGCGGGCATGACAGTCTCGATCTAAGACGCTCGGCACTCAAAGGGTCATAGGTTTTTTTATGATACCTTATTACATAGAGAAGAATAAAAAGATTTAAAACAAGTTTCAATTTCCCACATTTCCAATCGGGTTGGTTGGCTGGATTTACGTGCCGACTCTATCAAACCGGTGGTAAAAGCTGAATGGTATATCCAATTTGGGATGATTAGATTAGATTACCATTTGAAATGGCGACCTACCCAGGTAGGTATTTTAAGCCAAGTATGAATGAGAAATGATTGTGGGATGATTGTGGCGCGATCTTGTAGTCTTGTTACTGACTAAGGCTGACATGTTCCTTAGACAGGACTGTTAATTAATAGCGCAACAGCCGATGGCAACTAAGGGACCTACAGTTTAACGTGGAATCCGAACCATGGCCTCTGAATTATGAATTGGTCTAATTATGAGGATGGTATTTGCGGATTAAAGTAGTATTCAATAGTGTGGACGTTAATCTACACCAAAGACAATTTATATTTCAACATAAATTGTAACAAAATTGTCTTTGACTCCATCCACCGACCATCGCTCACAACTACACACAATTCGTGACTTCCAAGTAGCTGGATTACAGGACGTAGTCCCACCGTCCCAGTCGAACGATGGCGACGAACTAAATCGACAAAGTGCAACCAATGCCCAATAGATAGCGTTGCATTAGAATTCTGACACTCCAACATCTGACTATATTACTGGTCTGTATTGTCAAAAAACTACGACCCGAATTTTCGGGAGGAGGGTGGAATGGTGAGCGAAACGTGGTTTTAGCACGAAATAAGGGTCAGTAGCTGTTCTATTTACGAAAACTAGAATAATAAGAAATTTTGCCGTCACCAATTTAATAGGTTAATTCTAATTTAATTCTAAAATGGTGGGTAATCAGGTCTGAAATAGGCGTGGCATTTAACGCGCTGAGCTAAAAATAAATACCTGTATCTTAATGTCGTAGTAACAAAAATGTTTTCTTTTGGCAGTTATGGAAGGCTTAAACCAAGATGTAATATTGCGAAATAATTTAGTAAACACTCTTAATGAAAATGTTGGTATTTATTTCCCTGTGTGAAGTAGGTTAGATCATGTATAAAGGGAATGTTTTCAGTTCTTCTATATTAAAAATTCAATACAATAGCTCTAGTCGTCTCTATGGAAACCTGTTTAAAACTTTCATCTTAAAATCGCCAAAATTCAAAAAATAAGTTTGTATTTACTTCCCTTTGAGAAATAGGTTAGATCATGGATATGTCTAAAGAGAATTTTTAGTTCATCGAAACAGCAGCTCTTATTCTTTTAAATTAAAAATTCAATACAAATAGCTCTGGTAGTTTCTATGGAAACCTGTTACATATTTTCCATCTTAAAAATCACCAACAAACCCCCAGAGCTAAGACATATGCATGTCAAAATCACCAACACACCTTTTCAGAGCTAAGACATATCCATGTCAATAAGTTTGTGGAATGTCAATAACTCAACAATCGTATGTAACAAGTATTTCTGTAATGGCTTTTAATGTGTTTTTCAAGCGACAGATGTTTCTGTGGATTCTATCTCATAATCATTATATGAAGGGATACAATGTAACTATAAAATGCATTTAAGTCTGCTATTGTGGGAGGCGCTTTTCACGTATCGAAATGAATATTTTTAGGTTAAGATCCTGGTAAAGCCAACCAGTTTCCATCAGTCCTTTCTCCACCTATCACTTTATTTCGTAACCCTTAACTTAGATTGACACATCACACACAGATATGCTAGCTGATATTGGATATAAAAGAACAGGTAAAAAAGACTACACCACTCTAAACACATTATTTTATGATTGAAACATGTTTCCCTTGAAGAGGAAATTTCTAACAGGGTGAAATGTTCGTAAAATACGTAATTTATATGGAAAAGCTCTTTTATAAAGCTCTCACATTTTGTTTCAGTGTACAACTACTTTGTTTTCATTTCATTAAAGAAGGTGAGGCCAAAACTTGACAAATTATTCTCTTTAAGTTTAAATGCATTGTAGGTTTTGAAGTTTAACTTTGTTTCTCGAATTGTCTTTTACTTGAACTCGTAGGCTGTAAATTGTGTTATAACCTCTTCAACATAATTTAAATATTCATGAGATAAAGTTGTTTAAAATACTGACTTTTACAGTAAAATTAGTTTCTTAAACATTTTTGATATTTTTTACAATCATTACTGTATATACTGTATACACACGAACCTCTAAAAATAAAATAGTGTAACACTTTTAATTAACAGCTCCAGTTAAACTTTTAACACATATATTGTTGTGATATAAGGATGATTTGAATTGATTGATATTGTTAAAACTAGTATTAGGAGATAAATGCAGTTTGTAGGACATCCTAGCCAAGCACTTAGTTCAGTTTAGGAAAAGTTCCTCTTCTTCTGGATTGCCAAGTTTCTTCACAGTTTCACTTCTACTTGGGTGTTATGAAGTATCAAAGAAATGGATGTGACTGTTTAACGTTGTACATAATACCTCCATGATGACGTACTTATGTAGCCCTTGCCCCTAATTTTCGTAGTCTAAAGTACACTTAGATCAAAAGGTAGGAATTCGTTTCCACACTTAACACACTATCGCGAATTGTATTCCAAACCATTATTCACTGTTACACTATTCCCTTCTCTTGAGGCATATGATTAATTGAATTCGGCCAACCCCTCGAGTACAACTTTTGGTGACCTCATACATCACGCTCATGCTCATGCTTTCGGTGCTTCATGTGCTCGGTTTTAGAATATTAATCTACTATTACTATTCTGAAATGACATCCCTATCCAGGTAGGTATTTTAAGCCAATCATGAATGAAGAATGAGTATAAGATGATTGTGGTTTGATCTTGTAATTTGGCACTGACTAAGGTCAATATGTTCCTTAGGCAGGACTGATAGTTAACAGCCCAACAGTCTAAGGGACCAACAGTTGAACGTGGATTCTGTACTACAAATGTTTCCTAGAATTACGAACTGGACTAATTGTGAGAGTGGTATTTGCGGATGTATGTAGTATTCAATAGTGCAGACGTTAATCCAAACTAGAGAGGTCACATTAGATGTCCCTACCACGATGTAGGAATTTTAAGCCAAGTATTGAGTGTAATATGATTGTGGCGCGATCTTGTAGCGACCGTAAGTATCCACAATAGACCTCCAAGTAAACCGACTTAGACCGTCTCAGTCCAAAACCAACTAAAAACTCCGGAAATACATTTATTACGCTGTTTTGTTCATACAAAACGAAGGTCAGCCAGCAACTACGAATTGAGTGTAAGAAGACACGGGTCAGTAACTGCGATGTGAAACATCAGGGTAATCGCTTTTACCTTACGTGTATTTGTATGGCACTAATCGAAATGTGAGTTGGCGTTGGTTAAAAAACTACCTTTAATGCGAACTACCTATAATATTAAAATAAAAGTTATAGATTGTTCAAAATTTTCTTTGAAGGTTTGATTTTGTTTTGCAATGACTTTCAAAAAGTCACTATTTAAAAAAAAACATTAAGTTAAAACAATTTAAATTCCAACTAATTCTGCTTATTAGTTTACAAATAATATAAGTAAAATAAAAGTTTTGTCTGTAAATTGCTCAGAGTTATTAATATTTTAGTTATTTTTACGTTTCGTGTGTTAGAGAAGCCGAAACCAGTCTTATCTCAATTTGTGTCTCTTTGTCTGTGAGGCTCTAGGAGGCATCCAACGCCGTCTTCTCCGAAAAACGGGAGAACTGATAACAATGAAACTTATTTCATGCACTCCAGAGACGGTTTATCAATGCTTGAAATTGTCCGCCACCCCTTGAGAAGTAAATAACGAGCAATTTTTTCGCGATATCAGTCGCATTTCGCTTCAGTTTTCAATGAATAATCTACTGGTAATAATCAGCTATCTTTGTAGTTAAAAGATTTAATATAAATAAAAACAAACAGCTGTCGAACCAATATTAGTTAGTTTATATTGGTCATTTATTTTAAACCTAAAGTTTTAAACCCCAACATTTAATAGAAAGTCAATAGTCAATAGTCTTTATTTACAAATTAATAAAATAAAGAAAAACAATATAATAGAAAACAAACAAACAAAAATAAATATAACAAAAGGTTTTTTATTTGAGACGAGCTTAAAAGTTTATGGTCATACTGTATCTTACAATTAACCTCAGATACTTAAAAATTTAATAGGAAAATTGGAAACTCAATATGTAATAAAAAACCTCAAAATTAATTTTCTCAAAGAAAGTTATACGTGAATAAAAATTGGTTTATAGAGAAAAAATCTACATTCGCTACACCCAAGCCTAACGCACGTTCCCTTCCACGTTTAGGTAATCCGTTTGAGATAGTACCTCGTATTGTTACCTTGAGAATAATTTAAATTAAAACCCCTACCTTAGATAAAAATACAAACGTGTATTAACTATCCTAAGTAGTACACTTTTTCATTTTGTCGATTGTATGCTACACTTGAATTTTCCAACCATTTTATCATAGACGATTCGGGTCTATTTATTTTTGTAGAAAATACAATTTTGCGATGTCGATTAAAATGTTAAAATAATATTTTAGCCAAAAATATAAATTAATAGAACGCTTCTTCGAAATAAAACAATATCTCTTTTTAAAATAATTGAGTCGTTAAAGTTTATTCCCTTATTTTTTACTCTTTTGAAAAAGAAACCTCCAAGCAAGGTGAAAATTCTTCAAAGAAAAATGCCTTTATAATAATCATCATGTACTTCTTAATTAATCAACAAAGCTTTTAAAAAGTAAAGTAAATTATTTTCTTTATAATTAAAACTGTGATCTCTGCTCTCAAAGTCATCTTGAATAGTTTTTAAGAAATCTTACTCAAAGTGTATTTTTATAAATGTAAAACATCTTAATTTTCTAATTTTAAAGTTGTTTGAAGAATTAAAGAATTTGAATGAATGTTAATTTGTGTAATAGTCGGCACTAATTAGTGAGCATCTCAAGACTTCGTAAATGAAACCTGTTTTTATTAATCTTTTGTTGAGCTGGATAAGTAATAAATTTGAAATCATCCTTATTTTTAAAATCATTTTCAACAAATACCTTTAATTAATTTCGAAATATATCAAACTTATTAACAAACTATACACCAGCTATGAAACTCCATTATGATTAATCTGTTCAAGAGAACGTGTGAAATCTATGTTAAGATAAACATATACTTTATTCTCAGAAGTGGTTTAGCTAGACAGTTTCCGTAGTTCGCTCGTCTTCCGGTGAGAAGAATAATAAGTGCCTGTCGGTAATCTTTTCCTTAGGTAAATTAGTTTACATTGAATTTTTACTTTCTCCCCCCGTACGATAGTATTGTGGAGGAAGTATTGTTTTCGTCAGCATTTTCGAATTTGAGTTTCTGGTGGATTTCCTTTATAGTGCCCCCCTCAATAAGAAATTGGTTTTAGAGTGATGTCTGTCCGTGTGTCTGTGTATGTGTGTGTGGCGAAGTGCAGAATCTTAAATATTAGTGCCCCCTGAATTAAAAAAAATGTTTTTAGTGATGTCTGTGTGTGTGGGGGGTATGTATAATCAAGCCTAGAGACGAGACTATTGGTCCGATATTAATAAAATTAGGCATGTAGGTAATAATCCACGGTATTTAGGGATTTTTTTTATTTTTTATTTTAAGGGCATTTTACCCCTAAAAATTAAAGTAAACGAAATTACATCACTCGCATTTTTAAAATACCCCCGTCGCAGCAGACCTGCGTACTCAGCGAATTTCCAAATCAATAATTTAATATATGACAAGTTTTATAAAAATATGTCCATAAACATGAGAATTATTTGTCTATTCTCCATAAGATTAACATAGGAAAGAGTGTGCAGGTTAGCTGCTGTGAGGAACAGTCAAAGAAGTCATTTCTACCATGAATAATTTTTATCTTAACATTTATACCAACTTTCATCAACATCTATCCATAAATAAAGGAGTTTACCTATTCCCTATATGATTAATACGGGAAAAGAGTATGCAGGTTTGCTGCCATGATAAACACATTAACTATGATTTTTAAGCATAAATGGATAGATCTCAACCACATGAAGCTAAATATCAAGTTTTATCCAAAAATATTGATTAATATGAGAAATATTAATTTTTCCCTATCCTCCTTAAGATTAACATTGAAGCCCCACAATACAACGTACTGTGTTTAGATTTTTTAGTATCTCGGTAACCGTTGGAGATAGAGAAAAACTTTAAGGAACTTAATTGTGTAGTTTTTTAAGCTGATTCCAATGGTGAAATATAAAATTAGAAATTTTTTAAAAAGTACATGTGAAAAACGCAAAAAACCCCATTTTGGGGTACAAACCCCCCCCCCCAAACTACCCGTTCCCATTGACCGATATGTCTGGTTTACGAACTCGTCCGAGCATTTGTAGGAATACACGTCTCTACTAAATTTGGTCTCGATCGGACCATTTTTACGAGAGATATCGTGCTAACAGACACACACACACATATATATATATACGTATATAAATATAAAAATTTATAGGCAAAATAATTCTCATGTTTATGGACATATTTTTATAAAATTTTTCATATATTAAATTATTGATTTGGAAATTCGCTGAGTACGCAGGTCTGCTGCGACGGGGGTATTTACGTTTTCATGGGGAACGGTCCAAAACACGATCTTGGTTCTACCTAAGGTACACCTGGCATTAGGCAGCATCACTAATTAATATAAAATGTCTATATTTTCTAGATTCAACCCTTGTGGAATTTGATCCGACGACGCTCATATTTGAAGGCGGGTACTATAACAACTCAACCACCCAGCCTTTTCATAAAACTCTAAATATACGTCTTGTTTTGAATGATTATATTAATAGAATTTAATGATGAGTTGGCGCTATCTCATATCCCTGGAATTGAGTCTATCAGTCACTATGAGACAAGTTTTCAACAAACCTTTGACGAATACGTTGATGACACACCAAAAGCAGTTTCACAGCTGTGTAGAGTTTAATGAAGCCCTGCCTACAAAGTTGAAATGATTATTCTTAGAAAATTCGTAGTTATAACTTTCTCAGGAGAATATTAGGTAATTATTGTAAAGCAATTATAACTATATTTTTACTTTTCATTTTCCATTGAATTAATATAAATGTGTGTTAGTTTTAAGCTCCAAATTAATAGTAAAATATAAATTTTAAATAGGAACAGTAAAAGCTATCTGTAATAATAGTGTACGGCAAAAATAATTGGATTCTCCTAAAAAGAATTGATGGAATAAAAAAACACTCATAATATTAAAGAAAATGCATGTGAGTTGGTAAAAAATGTATGCCATCAAAAAGCAAAATGTGATATTTAGTGATAAACGCTATATAATGACAATATCGTGCTAACAGACACACACACACACATATATATATATATATACGTATATAAATATAAAAATTTATAGGCAAAATAATTCTCATGTTTATGGACATATTTTTATAAAACTTGTCATATATTAAATTATTGATTTGGAAATTCGCTGAGTACGCAGGTCTGCTGCGACGGGGGTATTTACGTTTTCATGGGGAACGGTCCAAAACACGATCTTGGTTCTACCTAAGGTACACCTGGCATTAGGCAGCATCACTAATTAATATAAAATGTCTATATTTTCTAGATTCAACCCTTGTGGAATTTGATCCGACGACGCTCATATTTGAAGGCGGGTACTATAACAACTCAACCACCCAGCCTTTTCATAAAACTCTAAATATACGTCTTGTTTTGAATGTTATATTATTAGAATTTAATGATGAGTTGGCGCTATCTCATATCCCTGGAATTAAGTCTATCAGTCACTATGAGACAAGTTTTCAACAAACCTTTGACGAATACGTTGATGACACACCAAAAGCAGTTTCACAGCTGTGTAGAGTTTAATGAAGCCCTGCCTACAAAGTTGAAATGATTATTCTTAGAAAATTCGTAGTTATAACTTTCTCAGGAGAATATTAGGTAATTATTGTAAAGCAATTATAAATATATTTTTACTTTTCATTTTCCATTGAATTAATATAAATGTGTGTTAGTTTTAAGCTCCAAATTAATAGTAAAATATAAATTCTAAATAGGAACAGTAAAAGCTATCTGTAATAATAGTGTACGGCAAAAATAATTGGATTCTCCTAAAAAGAATTGATGGAATAAAAAAACACTCATAATATTAAAGAAAATGCATGTGAGTTGGTAAAAAATGTATGCCATCAAAAAGCAAAATGTGATATTTAGTGATAAACGCTATATAACGACATGTAGCCTAATTTTTATTGAAAAAAATATTAAAAAAATGTTTTAAATATATGTTATCAAAACATTTAATATTACATGTAATATTACATTTAATAATTTATCATGATTAAAATATGTGACTAAACATAAATA
Source organism: Nephotettix cincticeps (assembly GCA_023375725.1). NCBI lineage: Eukaryota > Metazoa > Arthropoda > Insecta > Hemiptera > Cicadellidae > Nephotettix > Nephotettix cincticeps. The sequence goes on from CM041785.1 coordinate 6,469,661, forward strand.
CCATGCTTCTACAACCAAAAAACATACAAGTTTGACATCTAATACACAACTCGAGCTCATTTTGTGAGAACTCCCCAAAGGGGCTCTTCGTAGAAGTTTTGCTGATTAAAAATTATTCAATTCAATTCAATTCAATTCATTTGTTTACCATTAGGTCTACATTGACATGTTGTATTATAATAACATACAACAGTTAGGTGGTATGTGTTTTGAAAACAATTTGGAAATCTATTTTTGTAAAATTTAAATATTATTTTGTTATGGACAATGTATAATCATTACATTTAGATGTATTAGAATTCTAATGTGAAAAGTATGTTTCTAATGTGGAGTTATATACAATATGCATAGTTAATAGTTATTAACCTCGACAGCTACATGGATATGTCTTAGCTCTGGGGGGTGGGTTAAGATGGAAAATATGTAACAGGTTTCCAAAGAAACTACCAGGGCTATTTTATTGAATTTTAATATAAAAAACAAGAACAGCTGTTTAGATGAATTGAAAATATACTCTTTAGACATATCCATGATTTAATGTATTTCCACAGGGAAAAATTCAACCACTTTTCTTAATTATATGCCACGACGTATTTTAAATTGGGTTGTGCTGAAAATCGATTTTCAATTAACACTTATGTTACTTTAGGATTAAGCTAATCTAAGAGATTAGAATCGAAAAAATACTGCACATAAGTTTTATTACTATCTGTGATTCCAGCTTATGAAATATTCCTAGCTTATGATCTAAAATCTCCCCTATATTATTCATAATTATCTTCAAAAATCCATTGCCGATACTAATGATTTAACCCATAAAACTGAATCAAAAAACTACTAGTGAGGAACTTCGATAAAGTTACACTGCCAATATTGCATTACAAGCACAAGGGCCCGTTAAATACCCATTTATATGCAATGTTCATCCAAAAGCCTTCCTGAATTCTCTTTTTTCTATTTTTACAGTTTTATTTTAATCGAAATTTGTAATTGTAACTTTTCACCTGCTATTTGACATTATTAAATTTATGTTAAAACGAAGTCATGTTGTTTTGAAAATACCAATGACTTAAAAAAATTAATAATGACATCACACATCTTTCAATCACCTAGCTTGTGGTGTTGAATTAATTCTTTTAGATCCGTATGTCTACTTATAGAGGCTTTCTCAGGTATTCACTTTTTTTAATTGTGGAGACTATTGTGTATTATGCAATAAAAAGTCGTTAATCTATAGTGGGGCTGAAAATAGAATATTAAAATAATATATTGAATTTATATTCAATTTTGCATTTAAAGTATGCATTAACTGCACCTTTCCAATCGTCATAATGTGTTTTAGTACCTAAAACTTTGTATTTGGTGTAAGTTTAAAATAAATTATAATGTCTATCTATCTAAAAAGGATTTTAATTTACTTATTTACACAGTGAATACACGCTAAAATACATACAAAAATATCTTTACAAAAAATATTATTGCTACTCTTTAAAATTTTCATTATTATTATAATAAAATAGATAAAAAATGTTATTAAAATGACCATATTCTGATTTGAAACTAATGCAATGAGTTTTTATTAAAAAATTCATGGAAAATTTTAAAATTAATTTTGAATCCGAAAACCGTTACGAACTACTGTTAGTATTCTTCGTGAAAACTACTTATTATCAGATTGTGAAAATTTTTGACATGTCTTAGCTCTGTTGTTAGTGATTTTTAAGATGGAAAATATGTAACAGGTTTCCATAGAAACTACCTGCGTTATTTTATTGAATTTTTAATATAAATGAATAAGAACAGCTGTTTAGATGAAGTGAAAACATTACCTTCAGACATGTCCATGATGTAACCTATTTCCAACAGGGAAGTAAATACAAACATTTTTGAGCCATAGATCGCAAACGGTTACATTTGCGCCAAAATTACTAAAAGGAAACTTGTTCTATCCAAAAAGATCATAATTAAAGGCTGTTCCACAAAAAATATTTTGTGACAGCTATATTTTTTTGAATCGAAATTAATTTTAAAATCCTCTAGAAAATTAAAGGGTAGTCCCCCATAAGATGGTTGCTGCCATATGCATAGTATAAAAGGTATACGAGCGCAATATCCTCGTATTAAACGTTGAATTATTTTAATGTATTTAAAAAACGTCCGTTTTGTATCATCTGATAGAAATCGCATATTTAAGAGGCTCTTTGAATGAAAATGCACTGAATATAATTTTGTAAACAAAAGTTCCGTGTGCGTTAAACAAATGTTTGTAGTATTTATAGGTGGGGGATTTGTCATAACTGAAAAGAACGCGCGACGGGATAGCACAATGTTCTCATTCCAGTTGTTCCCTAAGAACGCGTTCCACTCCCACATTCCCGAGCTCTGTTCCTCCGTTCCTTTACCGCGTCATTAAATTAAACGAATTTCTTATTGTTGAATTAATATTTTAATAACAAAACATATTCAATGGCTCCACGTATTTGCCACTCTAAAGGTTTAAAACTGAATGTAAATTCTCCCCTTAAAATAAAATGTGTCAAATAGGTTTTTTGTGTTGTCAGATTGTATTTACACACCTAACACGTATTGAGATAATATACTGCATATTTTTACAAATTATTTTAAACTAAATTTCTATCTTTAACTTTGAATTTGGTTTATTGCAAACAATTAATATATTCAATTTTTGAATAAGCAGTTTTTTGTTCCATTTAGTAGTTTTTTAATTTTTTTATATTTCTATTATTAGATTATACACTTATGCTAGACATGTGAATAATTAAAAACATATTATTTTTGTAAAATGACTGTAATAATATGTATTGATTGGATTTCGTCTCTTTATAGCTGTACTCATTTTCTGTCTTTTTTATTTGGATTAACTTCAGTTTTTAATAAATAAACTGATTTTCCTGTCAGAGATAAATATTTTCCATAACAAGAATAAAACTGTATGTGAGATACCTCATACACATTGGCCTAGCTGCCCAATGCAGTTCAGTACAAATTAACTGCACAGTTAACTCTGCCACTCTGACCAGCGACAGAACCATTATATTTTATAGAACACGACCGACACTGAATTGTAGTTATGGATACAAACTGCTCAGTACAATCTGGCACATTGTTTAATCTGACTTATAGAGAGTTAGCCAAATCGTGCATGTCATACAAGACATTATTGTCCATACTACAGTTGCCATTTAGTGTAGAATTTCGTCAAAATTAGTATTCGGTTGTTATATCGGATTAAATGCGGTACAATGGCTTGTATGGTCCTATGTAAACAGATACTGATCATGCTAACAAGCCATTATCAATGACGACACAACCTGATTGTTAACTTCCACAGTACACGAACATGATTTCGTAAACTTAGGATCCAAATGAATCAGCGAAGTTTGTTTGAAAAACAATACCGATTCAACAATGATTGCTAAAACTAATGATGAAAGTGAAACAATACAAAATTAAACTTTTTATCCTTATAAAATATTACTTCCGTTATTAAACCACAATATATTTAACATTTCATTGAAGTCAAGGGCGTTACATAAAAGATATTAGTTTTCAGCTATGCATCTATTTTGACACGTAACTCCATCGTTACAAGGTTGTACGTTTATAAATACGATATAAACAATATTTGAAATATTATCTTTATGCGGTGCATCAGTTTTATAGCTAATGAACGTTATATAGGCTACTCGTTGGAAAATATCACAAAAATAATATACCTGTGCAGAATGCGTAGTGTATTGGTTATTGGTTCGACTTAAAGTCGGATGGAAACTTGTAAATACAATTTTTGCTAAATAAATGAACCCGGTATTGGTTTACCAATCAATGTTGCTCTTGATTCCTGTAGCTTTGGATAAATTTACTGAATTCATAAATTCGAAATAAATCCTGTAACGAGGTCTATTTTCTTTAGAGAATTTCAATAAAACACCGTTATATTAGTTTTTAAAAACATAAATAGATACACAATGGTTTATTACAGTACTCCTAGATGATTAAATTTTCTGTCAAAAGAGAAAAATTAGTAGTTATTACTAGTAAATAATAAAAAATGTTTGTATTTACTTACCTGTGGGAAGTAGGTTAGATCATGGATATGTCTAAAGGGAATGGGTCTCAGTTCATCTAAACAGCTGCTCTTATTATTTTATATTAAAAATTCAAATACTATAGCTCTGGTAGTTTCTATGGAAACCTGTTACACGGTTTCCATCTTACAAATTGCCACCACCTCCCAAAGCTTAGACATATCCATGTCAAAACCCCAACCAATTGAGTTTATCACCACCGAAAAATATTACTCTTATTTTTTTGTGTAAAAGAAGAAACAAAACAATGTCACTAAGTAAATCTATTTCAATGAAAATGTAAAAATTAACAAAAATTCATCTTTAAAAGTAGGCCTAACATTTTTTACATCAACAATTTAGACTGAAATATATGATTTCATCAATACTGTTAGGATATAAAAATATATAAACTAAATAAGTTGACGATAAAATTTTCCTTGGATATTATCAGTAATAAAACATCGAATATGAAGAATTCACATTTATAGGAATCTATGTTTAGTAAAAAAAGTAACCACGTTCTGATAACAAAATATTTGTTTATTTCTTCATCTAAGGTATATACCATTTTACAGAAAAATACATACATCACAAACCACAGGAACAAAAAATTAACGAACTATGAAGTGCTAAGTAGAAACAAATCAGGCATGCGCATAAAATAGCTAATGCATGTTGCAAATAAATAAATAATAAATATCTTACTACGGTAGGAACTACAATTAATACAAGTAAATAAACAGACATGCTAAAATAATAACAGTGCATGTTTCGATGCCGGTAACATAAGTGATCTGTAACTAACAATCAGAGTGCATAGGAATGGCAATATCAGGCATAAATGTAGAGTGGCTAATTGCAAGTTGCAAATAAATAAAACAAAAATAATAATGAGATAAACTACAACACATCAAGTAAATAATAAGCAGTCATGATCAGAAGTGTATTATAGTAATAATAAACTAGGACAATTGTGACGTCCTGCAATCCATCTACTTGGAGGTCACGATGTGTGGATAGTTGTGAGAGATGGTCGGTGGGTGTAGTGTTCTCTTGTGTGGATTAACGTCCGCACTATTGAAAAATACGTTAATCCACAAAGACCGTCCTCATAATTAGACCAATTTGTAATTCAGAGACCGTGGTTCGGATTCCACGTTAAACCGTAGGTCCATTGGATATTAATTAACAGTCCTGTCTAAGAAACATGTCAGCTTTAGTCAGTTACAAGACTACAAGATCGCGCCACAATCATCTTACACTCAATCCTCATTTATACTTGGCTTAAAATACCTACATTGTAGTATGGTATTTCAATGATCTAATTTAATAATATTAACTATATAAACAAATAACACATAGGTGACTAACCAGATAAATCTAACAGTGCAAAACATTTCATAACTCAGGTACATATTTTGTTCTTAAAAATCAAAATTAACCATTAAAATAACAAATCAATAAATATTATTTTGTTATTTTACAGGTAAATTCTATTTGTTTATCAAATTTAAAACATACATCACTCACACTTAGACCATAATAATTTTGAGGTGAGAATGAACGTCTACACTTTCATCATTCTTTCTTGGCAGAAAAGAATTTCCTTTTAGAAAAATCAACAGCGAAGAAGTAGAGAATTGCAAAATGGATTACCCGCCTAATTTAACAGTGATCGAGCTGTGACAATTTGAGTTTCGCTTCTGTCATCGGAATGTAATTGATTGCAAAATGATTACTGGTGTACGTGGTAGTCGGCAATATTGTAGAGGTTTTATCTACCTTCAATAGTTCAGTAAAACAAACTTACTCAAGGCAAATTTATAAAGTATAGGTGTGTGTTTTTTCTTAATAAACGAATTATGTAGTATGTTTTTGAACTCTCTCTAAGCTTTTGAGATATTGTTCTGGGTCAGTATAAATTCTAAATATCACGTTTAAATCATCAGGAAGTTCACAACGACTTACAAATCCACCATTTTTTCAAAGTAATTTTTTTTCAAATTTAAAAGTTTTACGGTCAATAGCTTTTGAGAAAAAATTAAAAAACAGAATGGGGTTTCTGGTGTAACTGAAGACGTCTGGACCATTTATCAGTCGTAGATGTCGAAGAGGAAACATGAATATACAGGGTGTTCATTAAATTCGGGCACAAACTTCGAGGGGTGATAGTACTCATCAAAATAAACAAAAAATCACCTATAACCATTTGTCGAAAAATCCTTCGTTTAGCCGCTAGCCGCTATTTTGTATTTTTTACAAAAAACTATATATATCAAGAAATATTTAAGATACAGAAACCAAACTTTGCACACATATTTATTGGTTAAAGAGAAAAATATTCACAAAGTATCATTTAATTTTTTTTATATTTTCAAAATGGCGGTGGTTAAAAATATTTCAATTAAAATAACAGAAGAACCATTAACTTTATAAAATCTTTATAAGATACAAAAAAGATTGGAATTTTAATTTCAAATCAAACGGTACTTTGGTGAACGAAATCCGTCCACGGATAACCGAGAAAATGCACTTTTAATGTTAGAATACAAGGCCCACGCGCCACCGCGGAGCGGCCGTGGCTAAGAAGCCGCGTTGTGCCAGCTAAACTCCGCTTAAACTCCGCGACTTTAATGAACACCCTGTATATTTCGTACCTTTGAAACAAAACTCGCTAACGGAGACAAAGCCAGTGGTGGTTAAATTGGATCAATCATTCAATTCTAAATGACAGGCGCATTCGAAACTACACTTCTAAATTTAAGGAAGTGTAAGATGATGTTCTTTAATTATTTTAAGATGAGTGTCGAACCGTTTGATTAGCTTTTAGAAATAATTATGAAAGAGAATAATTATAAAAGACGGACAATAGTGTATACGATTAAATATGTTTACGTGCTTAAATTGATTTTAAAACTGGCTGGGTGGTGTAGTGGTTATAATACCCGCCTTCAAAACTGAAGGTCGCCGGATCGAATCCCGCAAGGGTCGAATCTGGACCCAGTCGCCATTTGTCATTCAGCTACTAATTAATGATGCTTCCTAACAACAGGTCGACGTTAGGTAGTAACAAGACCGAGGTTTGGACCGTTCCCCATCAAAACGTTAAAAATGCCACTGGCGTAGAAATACACAAAATAAAAAAATAAAACATCTATTTTTAATCGAACGTCAGAAAAATGGCTCTTAGACATTAGTTGGGGGAAAATTCATAGTATATAAATGAAGTATAAAAATTGAGGGGATTATTTTCCATTAAAGTTTATTACCAAACTAAATTAAAATGTTAATGGACTCTTTAATTTACAAAATTAACTCAAGGAAAGGATATAGAGAAATTGGAGACATGTTACAGATGGCCCAGGCCTCTGGCATAAAATCTGATTGTCTCCAGAAACAAAACAAAGACTGCTAAGTGATTACACTTCAGTAAAATAACTGTGTAATATATCAGGTGCGGTGGGAACAATTTACTTTACCCCTCTCTCGGTAATTGAGACGTGTTCATGTGTTTGGCCCTCGAATTGATTCTAGGTTGATGGTATGCGTGGTAGATTTACTCTTACATATTCATTTATTTATTATGGTGTAAAAAATTTTAGAAGGAAAAAAGTCGTAGGTAAGCTATTGTAGCAGGGTAAGTTTGGCTTTAGAAACTCACTAGAGTGGTTAGCTGACCCAAATACCCTCACCTCAAGTCGAGATACCCCTCCCGTCGAGTATTGTATATCTTGTTACGCTTGATGTCGAGAACGCCTTTAAGTTGGAGAGTTGGATAGATGTGTTGGATGTGCTATGTGATGTCTTACATCCCAGCAAATTTGATGAAGCTTTTTGAGGACTACCTTTAATCTCACTTTTTGACTTTTGAGACAACAGAAGGGAAGAAAACTTAGATTGGGGTTCCTCAGGGTTCAATCCTGAGTCCGGAATATTGGAACTGAGCCTACGATAGTCTTCTCTGTAAGCGAGAAACTGCGATCTTGGTTGTATATAATGACCATGTCGTAGCACTTATCTTTACTTGTAACTAGCCAAAGTATCCGATCTTCGCACGGGTTAAAAAGACTGAAAGGTGTAGGCTCTCCTGATACATTTAAGTTATTGTTAATTAATTCTTCATTGTTTACAAAATGGCAAAACACGAGTGTCTACAATATTTCAAAGTAACATCTGTCAAATATTGGGAGAGGATAAGGATTAATGTAATAGAGACAGTCGTCGGAAAAAAACTTAAAATCTACCATTCCGCTATTTCAAATAATTCACTAATTTCGATCCAGCAGTTTATCTGAAAAATCAACTTTATTTCTTCTTCTTCCCGAACTGTGAAAATATAGTGCAAACGGATGTTGTCATTAGAAAATGTAAACATTGAAACGTAGGACGATCACGGCAGCTCTTTCTTCTTCTTCTTCCCGAACTGTCAAATTTTAGTGTTCACAGCTGTTGACATTCAAGTAATTTTATGTTTTCATTCTTTGAAAATGTAAACATTGAAATTTAGGACGTTCATGGGGCGTAGCCCAAGGGGATTTTAAGGGAACTAATATGCCTATGTGTTGCATGAGTTTAAGATCTACCTTTCTGTAAAATTTCAAACTGGTCGGTTCAGTATTTTTCGCATTTACTTGCCACAACAAACCCACAAACAAACACACAAACAAACCCACAAACCCACAAACAAACATACAGAAACCACCTCTTCTTTATAATATTATAGATATCAAGCTGGAACAACTGAATCGTGTCATCAAAAAATGGAAGGCTAATCTCAGTCTCCCCCTCACCTTGAGGAAAACTGAGATCGTGATCTTGACAAAGAAGAGAATTTGCATCGTTCTTTCTTTTCAGGTTGAGATAAAGATCAAAGACTACAGATGATAAAGACTACACGTACCATAAAATACCTTGGAGTCATGGTTGACAGGATGTTGAGCTGGAGAAACATCATTGCTCTCCCGGCATACAAGGCAGCCGTGGGGGTTTCTTACCTTAGCAAACTCATGGGTGTATTATTCTTCTTACCACACAGTTTCTGAGCCAGCGTCTTTAGTGATAACTGCTATCATTTCCGTCACGTTATTGACTAGAGTGAGTAAAGCCATTCCCGGGCATACACGATGACGAAGAACCTTGGTATACGGTCGGTGTACTCAGTTTTTCTAAATATGATAGAGGGTGAGGGTAACTGAAACTGTGTATCACGGCTGGACCAGAGTGTACGTAGAGCTAAGAAGTTGGGATGCGAACAAGGGATTTAGGTCTTGCAAGACCCTAGCCTAAAGTAATGTAATATATAGTTTCTAGGTTAGTCCAAAAGAGAAAGAAAAGATTTTTAGTGTATAGCTCTGTGGTTTCTATCACATAGTATAAAGGGTGTCCTACACTGCTAACCACCTTTGTAATGCATAACCCATTTCTGTCTCTCTCTCTTCAAATAGTGTGGTCCTGCGTTCTGCCGAAGTACTTGAGGCTTCCAGAAGTGTGCTCGTTGTCCTGTGAAACTGTGTCCTGTGTGTTAAGCGATCCCGGAACACTATATATGTGTGTTTGTGTTAAAAATGTTACTGAAAAACGACAAATTTCCAGGATATGACATACAAGGTGAGAGTGGTACAGTAGAAATTAGCAATATAAACTTTTAACGCTAAATTAAACGTCTGTTTGATAAAGAGGAAAATACATCGCCCCAACCAATTTAGATATTAAATTTGCAATTCATGAAGGTAAAGGGCTCCCGCACTAAGTGAACGTTTGTTCATCATAATATCAACACCTCAACATTTTGCGAATTTTATCTCATTTTTAACGTATATAATATTACCTAAATATATAAATCAACCTGCAATCTCTACCGAAAACTGGATTTTATGCACTTTCAATTATATTACGTAAGACAATAGAATATTTTCCAAGATAATCAATTTGAGTAAGGGTTTCAAACAAGTGGCTACAAAATTCCTCTCCGTTTTTAAGGGAGTTGTTAACTACAGCTGTTTAAATTTAGTTATTTGACCTAGACTAAATGTTTTGAGTATTATTAATGATTCACAATAGACAAAGAAACTTTAAAACTAAACATTTATCGTTCAAGAGCTTATGTAGCTAATCTATTAAAAATATAAGATGCTTAGGATTTGATGCCTTTAAAGACCACTTATAGAGTTTTATTCTCTATAGTATTGCATGTTAGGCCTCAAAAAGCTATCTACTTGTGTTAAAAAGTCATTAAGACACAAAAAATATTATTTGGAGCAATTTTCGATTGAGATTATTGTGAAGTATTTTTCACGTAAAAACTTATTTTTATACCTGTTTTATTTCATTTAAGCCTCCTTATCTACGGCTTCACTCGTAAATAATTTTCACGTTATTTCCAGAAATACGACTCCAAAAAGCAACAGAGGTGCTTATCAGTGTCTCTAATAATCTCTTTCAAAAGGTTAAATAGAGTAAATAAAAAATACAGGAGGTAGATAAAAGGTTTACTCAGAAGCGCTGGTGTTTGACTCTGCAAAAAGATAATTTCCAAAATCGCAAACAAAATTTTCATTTCATTTCATTCAATTAAGGTTATTTCCTTTCACTTCTGATATGTGTACTACATTTAACAGTTTCGAGTTACTATAAATATACTTGACTATCTAATTTTGTAATTTGTAACACGATTGTTATGTTGCGATCCAAGATTGTTTTGGAAAAAAACACCATTGATGGTTTTTGAGTTATTGGCCTTCAAAAAATAGAAATTTCGAAATTGGCTAGTTATGTAAAAAACACATACACACCTAAAGACGGAAAATTGAGTGAGCTAGGCCATAAGCTAACAGGACATTTTTCGTTTGTTGTTGACCTTAGAAATAATATTCCAACGTTTTCGGTGTATATAAGATACACGTTGAATGGCATAAATGACATTAAATTAAGAGTCTGCATTAGTGGTAGCCATCTTGGATTTTAGTCCCGTAAGAGCAATGTTAAATTCTGGCGCCTATATCTCCTTGACCTATTGTCATAAATTAACGGAAGAGGTGTCAAATTAAAGGTATTACAGTCCTCCAGGGCACCACCTTACAGAGCTTCTTTCTTTCGCTCTCAATAAAAAAATAATAATGATTTATTTTGTAAAATATTCCTGTTTTTTTCCTGTATTTTTGTTTTTATATCAAGTTAAATTTTTGAACATATTAAAAGGTCATGCCCTTGAGCCACATCTCATTAATTTACTTCCAAAGTTTTACATTGATACTTTGATAATTAACGCCACTACAGACGCCAAAGTAAAGGTATGTTCCACCAGAATTTAACATTGCCCTTACGGGATAAAATTCAAGATGCCTACCACTGATGCAGACTCTTAAGACAAAAAGTATCTATTGTTAGTTACAAGTATAGAAATTGATCAATTTATCAAAACCCTTCGCCCAAATATATCGTAGAGAATAATTTACATACATCTAACTCCTCGATAAGACGCTTATCCTACATTGTGAAATCATTCATTTGACTAATGCATTTCAACGGAACCATTGTGGGGAAAGCGATATTGCGGGCGATCTGAAGCTTAGACGCGAGATTGTATTGCAGATTCGAATATATCGGCTACTGAATATTGCCTTGCTACGAGTAGTTCTCTGTAGAATTTATACGCCCTCTTTATATTTTCACGATTTTTGGCACCTGGGGAAATTTCATTGGAATTGCTTTTAAATGTGTGTTAGGTTATTTTTAGCAAATTTCCCATGGGGAAGAAGCTACTAATGTCAGTGGTGTGACCTTGATAATTTTTAGTTTTGAGGCTCCTAGAGGTAAAAAAACAATATTCGTTAAATTTTATAAAAAAATTTAATTATTATAATTATATTATCTATAGTATGCTAGTATAACTCTCTTAATATAAGTCCGATCGAGACTAAATTCTGAAATGTGTAACCTACATTTATTCGAATGGGTTCAAAAATAAGACTGATTGGTGGTCTGAAGGGACATTGAGGGTTGAGTTTTGTACCCTGAAGTGGGGTTCAGGGGGGTTTAAATATAGTTTATTGAAAAATTAAATTTCCATGAGCACTTTTGGAGCAAGCTAAAAAAACAAAAAAAGTATTTTAAATCTTCGCTCTATCTTAAGCGGTTATTTCAAAATAGAAAATGGTAAACACAGTGCGTTTTCTTTTGGAGCTCCAATGTTATCCACATGAGGAGAAGGTTAAAATTTATATCTCGCTCATTATTTGAAATATTAAGATAAAATTGTGTATACAGATAATATATGCCTAGTGGTATAGGTGTGTCCAGCCATATAGTTAAGATAAATGTGCTGAAAAATCTGGATTATTTAATTCCTCGTTGCAGCATATCTAATTAGTAATTCCAAATGTTTTTCTTACGTTGAGTTAGCAAACTGATATAAATTCCTTATTATTCAAAATATTGTGATCAAACTTAGTATACGAAATTATTTAAATAAGGCCTTCCACTGTTTGTTGAAAATTCGAAATTATTTTGATCCTTGCTTTAACAAACTTATTTACTCTTGACATGACAAATAATTCCCAAATCAATGGAATTTTCTAAGTAAGCTAATCTGTTACTACAGGGGTTCTATGCTAGCGTTGTAGCTAATCTAGAATTAATTTACAAATTATATCTAGTAAGCAAGTAATAACAATGTAAAATTATTGTGAATATCATGTGTAAAACATGAACATTTAATTCCTATTTGTATTGGTAAATACATTGTAAAATTTATAGTTTGTCTTTCAGATAATTACATTATCTGACAATGAAAAATTAAAAAATGTCAATCAAAAATATGAAATAAGTATTAACTTAAGCCTAAGTAGCTTTAATACCCAAATTTTGGATTGTAGAAAATAAATTTTGGACTATTATTAGCTTTAGGTTAAGTTCAATGGTTTTAATTGACTTCATTTTAGAACATAAATTTTGTAATATTTAGGTACTGCTATAATCGAAAGTGTATTATTAAATTATAATAAAGGAATATTTTGTAAAACTTTAATGATTATTGAAAAGGAGCGGGCGATTATACTATATATAGACGTTCGCGAACAGATCTGTTTGTGTGAGAGTATATTTGAATGCTTTGAGTTTATATGGCATAAGGAGAACCTTTGATGTAGTAATATTTTTTATCGGCCGACTGCTTCTAACAGCTATCGTTTGGATGTGGGATGAAATCAACCTATGTGAAACTGGCTTTCCATTTGCGTTCTCTGACGTTTTAACGATGGGAAATATATATTTCATATTTCTGCAAATATTGTTGTTTTAACTCACCCTTACTCTGTTAATTTAAATAAATTACATCGACGAAAAGACTAAAACACTTCTTCAAGTATGCTAAATTTTGTCACTTTTCACTTGGTTGTAAGTTTAAATAATATTAAAATATGTCAAAATGATTTATATTTACATTTGGACATATAGTGAACAGTACCTGGTGACCGAGCTTTGCTCGGATAGAATAAGACATGTTTTTACAAGTTAATTAGCAAAATTAAAACAAATTTACTGCCCAATGAAAACATTTATGTGGTGGGGATGGAACTCGCGGCCTATAGTTCTTGAGGCCGACACGCTACAACTCGGCTACGACGTTAGTCAATTGAGCGATGCCGTTTAACGTCTTTTAGCCAAAGCCGATTATTTACTGTCTAATTATCCATACCGTTATTATTAGCCTGTGATCAACTGATTTTGTTATAAACGGAATGAGGATTGAAAAGCAAAAGAGAAATTTAATTTACATAAATTAATTGGTTTGTTACAGTGGCTTCAAGCAATACAACGAATACGTTTTCTATCAAAACACGGAAGATTTTGGAAATACTTTTTTCTGCTTTTATTTCGCACAGCTATCCTTAAGTTCCTTAAACCCTTAAGTTTTTACAAATTGTTTAGTAACCTGATAATTTTGCATTTATTTAATTCATAAAATAAATAATAATGCATAACCTCTATATTGTTCCCCGCAGTCTTCAATCAAGAACTGTCAAACGGTTATAAACAGCTGTTTTGGTTTGTATTGTTTACATTTTATTCTCCATAAGCGTAATGTTAAATTTTTAGATTTTAAACTTAATATTACAAGAAAACACGAATTTTCCTGGACATTAGACCTATCTAGAACTTATTTTCTACTCGGAAATTAGTTATTTCCAAAATTTAAAGAAATTCCTCGGCGCCGTTTTCGAGATCCGTGTGCAAATATATATACAAACCTTGCTCGTATTATAGTATTGGATAAAGAAATAGCACGATTAAATTTAGTAACTGAATTAAAACCTTGATGAGCTACTAAATAATTATAGGAAAATATATGTAAAATATTAAGTGGAGACTTTAAAAAAAGGGAAAAACCATAAGTAGACACAAAGCCTTTCTCATTTTCAGAGATCACTGTACTAGTGTCTTTTAAGTTTTAACAATTAAAATATTAAAATAGTTTAGCTAACCATAAGAGTACTAAATAATTTGCAATACCTTTACAGATATTGTCTAACAGTAATTAATTACAAACAAAATTAGTTATAATGTATTTATTTGTAAAATCCTATCTCAAAATGTAAAAATAAATTGTTGCTAATACGAGACGAACAATTTAACTTAATAACATTTTTCTTGTATCAATTATTAAATTTAACTATAAATTGTATAAATTTACTTTAGTAGACATTATTCTCATAGTATAATAGTAAAATTTGTATAGATTTTTTTGAGAATTTTAACAATTTTGACTATTACAACGGGAAAGGCAAAAGGATGACGTGAAGGAGAAAAAGTGTTCACTTATAACTAGTGCAGTAATTAGAGAGTCTTTCTGAGAAAACAAACACTTCCGAGAACTCTTGTAGAAGATGGACGCTCGTTCAAAGACCATATTGATGATCCACTAAAGTACTTTTAAGTAATTTATTTGTTAGTTTAAGCTTAAACAGAAAGCATTAATGGAAATTCAACCATTAACATTAAATCTAAGCAGATTAATTGAAATACTCTATGCAATACCCTAAATATTTCCTTATATAATCATAATAAAATATCTTCATGTAGCTCTTTATATTTAAAAGTGGAAGTACAATATCATTTGGTATTAACAATGATTGAAATTCATTAAGTTTAAGGTTATTTTAATTTAGATTATTATTTCATTATGTTTACTTCATGCCTTACATAAACTAAACAACTATATTACTTGATTTAAGTGAATTTAATTTTATCGCCAATGCGGTATTTTGGGTCCAATGGTTTTACTGAGTTAAAGAAAGTTAATATTATTCAGTTATTAAAATATTACTGGAAAGTTTCTGGTTTGAGCTTAGTAAAAATGGAATCATGTTTCAAGCTACATTCTTAAAAAGCAAAGGCAAGTTCTCCATGAATAACGTTCTTCAGTAAAAAGTCTTATTCCATCATTTTGTTGGCTTCTGTCAAGAAACAGCTGTATTCCTCTAAAATCAAGCAAATGTGAATCGTGGGAAAAGCACACTAATAAGATTACACAACGTTGTACACTGTTCGAAATTACCCAACAAAAACAAACTGATGGCTGTGGTCATGAGGCATCTTGGAACAAAGTATGCCATATAGTTGGACTCCACTAAAAATAAATGAGACCCAATTTCCAACAGAATGTGGTTACTGCTCGTTGTTGACAGTGCAATGACCACATTTTGTACCAACACGTTTCTTTGTTCAAATTAAAAGATAAAAATATTATAAAATATTTTAATACTAGGAAAACATTTACTGTTACCAGCTGTACCATAAGCTATTTAATAAGTCTTGAGAATAAATTTCAACTCAAATCACAGATATTTTTATCTATGATAAGGGTTAAAGAGCTGGAGGTTTTAAGCAACATCAGTTTAAGAAAACCATAAAAAGTAATGTCAGCTGTTTTTAAATATCAACAGATTACCGTATTACCTTATATAAACTTTGTTATATGAAGGTCTTAACAAGAATCCTTGACGCCAACGTATTGTGAGTGGCGAGAGCTTCTTTGTTGTCAGATTACTAGAATATGTGAGGTTAAAAGCATCTACGTCCTTGTACGCTAGTAAGTTCGCTATCCTTGACATAAAGTTTGACAAAGTAAGATAATACTGTAATGAAAAAGTTGAATCAAGACCAAAATGTGTGAAATAAATAGCCTCCAGAATATTTAAAAAAACTATTGCACCCCCTCTCCAAAAGTGTAGTTAATGATGACCGATTGCGTTGCCAAACAAACTTGTTCAAGATATTACAGACAGGAACAACTCCATCAAATTGTATGATAATCAGACAATAATTTCTGCTCATATACCTATATATAAAACATTTTGAACAACACGTGTCAGGAGGTCGAGCTATGAACTTCAATCATGGCTGACCGTCATGTGGGTCATGTAAATGGCTCACTTTTCCAAAGAAAGTTCTCTAAGGAAATTTAGCTATTGAGTCACGTTTGTTACTTCTTACTTCTGAAATAACTTCGGAGAACAATCCAGCAAAAATAGACTTACGTCATAACATTAAAACATCGCCAATTTTAGTGACCGGAAAAGGGATGCAATGTTATTTTAAATAAAAGCAGCAAGTTTATAGCCAAATTTCAGTATTGAAATTCATATGTTTTCACGTATAGTGATAATAATGTATTTTCATCTCAACAACATTTGTGGAAATGCTGCTCAAATGGGTTTCATTTAATGGCATATTCTACCCGGGTTATTATAATAGCAGTGCAAGAAAATATTTGCATAGTTGGCTCGCTTCCAAAGTAGATTTCTAGCAATTGTAGTAAAAGTAAAAGTTACGTCAGTATGATTTAGATTCTGTATTAAAATTATGCACTGTTATTGTACGAGTAACACCAATTACTTTACTTACAATGTAGTCTATATATCACAGTTTCCATTGTGTCATTTCCAAAGGTATGAAACGTTAAACAATCTCGTTAAAAATAAGGTTACAAATATATGGAAATAATAAAAACTTGAAAGGTAAGTACGTTCAAACTAGTTATATGAATTTTATTACTACTGTATTAATTTATCGGAACATACCATAAAAAATGTGTAATGTTTTATATTATACAGGGTGTCCATGAAAAACGTTTCTAAACTGAGGGATTAGGTAAATTAAAAGGAAGAAAAAAGTTCCAGTGGTGGTATGGCCTAAAACACGTATTTTCTCAGATATCCGCCATTTTGTATTTTTCACAAAATATTTTTTATTTCAAACACTTTCTAACGGATTATTTTCAAATTTTGTATGTGTTTTACACTAGTAGGGTACTATTATTAAACAAATAACTAGCATGATACAAGCTGAAAATTCAAAATGGCGGTCATTTAAAGTTTTAAAACTAAAATACTTTGAAAACGGTAAAAAATACAATGGCCGTGGTTTTGGATTTTTTACTTGGATAATGCTAGTTTTTTTTAATAATAGTAGTTTACTAGTTTAAACACATACCAAATTTGAAAATAGTCCGTTAGAAAATGTTTGAAATAAAAATATTTTGTGAAAAATACAAAATGGCGGATATCTGAGAAAATATTTTAGGCCATACCTCCATAGGAACTTTTTTTCTTCCTTTTAATGTACCTAATCACTCACCGAAGTCCTGAAACGTTTTTCATGGACACTCTGTATAAATAGGAAGTGAATTTTCATATTAATATTTAATATTTTTGTAGTTTGTAAAGTACGTCTGGGTACAGTTTTTCCCTTCACTTTATTACTTGAGAAAATATGTAAATAATAAAAACGTAACGTAACTTGTAATTTATTAATAAATCTACACATGTTTGCTGAGTTTCATTTAGTCTTTGACGAGTACTGGATCGTTGTATACGGTAAACTATAAAATATTGTAAATAAACAATACGGTATAAATTTTGTTAATTTAAATACGCGAATTCTAAGCAGCGAGAAACTAAGAGCTCTGAAAGTGAAGATTTAGCCATCAGTTGTAGGACTGGGGAGACATTTATTTTCGAGTTGTCACTTTAACAATTAATCAGTGTTAGAAATCCCGCCAGCTGAAATGAGCTTAAACAAACTCCGAGCTTCCGAGACTGTCGCGTGTGTTGGCCACAACTCTGGCCTACTCAGATGTTGCAATATACAGGGTGTTTCAGAATTCCCTACCAATACTCTAGGGAATTGTTCCTGGGTAAGAAATATATCTTAATATCATATATAAATTGTCCGGAAGTCCTTAGTTACTCACTCATCCTCCATTTTGTTTTTTTTCACTTATAATTTTTTTCTGAATAATGCTTAAATGTACGGAACTGAAACATTGCAAAATCATTTATGACAAATAGACAAAGCTACAAAAAAATATGACAATTTCTCAAATCCATAAAACAAAATGGCGGCCATTTAAAATTTTGTTTCTCAAATAACTCGTGAACCGTTGATTTAACTGAAAATTTACAAGAATAACGTTTTTTAGGCAATGTAATTACAAATCGATTGACATAAAATTGTTTTAAATTGAAAAATATTAACTGAGATATGGCAGCTTTAGTGATAGGTGACCGCTAGAGCTTAGTTGCAGTGCATTTCAAGGTATGCGACTAAGGTCTGCCACAACAATGCAACAGTCTCCGCCTGCTTTGAATGTTATTTGTAGGTTATTTTAGATTACTTCAAACAATAATAAAAATGTCACATAACCCTCTTGGTCCTGGCATAAGTTTAGAATAACTGTAGAGGAACTGACTACTATGAATAAAATAATAACATTTTCAGGCAAGAATAAAATCAGATGATTGGTTTGTAAAAAAGTATTTTGACTTTCACCACAGCTGATATAAAATGTTTTGGGAGTTTTGTGTAAATTTTAATGCCAGTAAGCAGAAGGAGGCTGTTGCATTGTTGTGGCAGACTTTAGTCGCATGCCTTGACATGCACTGCAACTAAGCTCTAGCGGTCACCTATCACTAAAGCTTCCATATCTCAGTTAATATTTGTCTAATTTAAAACAATTTGGTATCAATCGATTTGTAATTACAATACCTAAAAAAGTTAATTTAATAAATTTTCCATTAAATCAATGGTTCACGAGTTATTTGAGAAACAAAATTTTAAATGGCCGCCATTTTGTTTTATGAATTTGAGAAATTGTTATGATATTTTTGTACTTTTTTCTAATTATCATAAATGTTTTTGCAAAGTTTCAATTCCGTACGTATAACCATTATTCAGAAAAAAATTATAAGTGAAAAAACCAAAATGGAGGCTGTGTGAGTAACTAAGGACTTCCGGACAATTTTAATGTGATATTTAGATATGTTTCTTACCCAGGAACAATGCCCTAGCGTATTGGTAGGGAATTCTGAAACACCCTGTATATATATTTCATCACTAGGATCAAAAACGATTTTGATACGAGCGGTAATGTGCGAGTACATATCAAAAAGCCAATTTTGGGCTGTATTTTTCGTCATAATTAAACAAATTCGTAAATCATAAATTGTTACCTGATTTAGTATTAATATTTGACGACCATTGTTGTCACTTTAGACTAATCAGCTGTTATGTTACTTACATTGTAGCAATTCTGTCTTGATTCCTGATTGGTTGTTTAGGTTATGCGAATGCTAACCTTGAATCTAAAGTATTATTAACAATGATCTTTTGCGGCCTAGGACTCAAAAACACTTCATAATAATAGGTTTAGTCCTAGAAATAAAAACAAAAACTTTTACTCTTCACTACATGTATCTAATACTGCTGTTTTTGAAGCCGTATGACGAACAAATCATAGAATAAAACTATTGTGCAGCCTGTATAAAGTTTTAATTTAATAAACTTTTATGTTTAGCTTTACAGCAATTCAACACTAGAAATCTAAATTACCTAAAACATCATAAGGTTACTCTTAAAATTTAAATTCCTTTTTCCCGTAATAATCCAACAGTTTTAAAAACGTTTTAAAATAAATTTAAAAACGAGAACCTTCAATAAAACTATAGTATTCTTTAAAATTTATCTAAATATAATTTAAATTTACTGTTTCAAAAATAACTATCCTATTTATGAACGTAACAACAAGAGAAACAAAGTTAAATTAATTTTTAGACCTTATGGGGGGCATAACCTCTACCCCAGTAATACCAAACTTGTTTAATGAATTTTGTTTGTGACGTGACCTTACACCGCATACCAGGTTTGGGCCTAACTTTGGGTGTTTTCAGACAACGTAGGCCAACAGCAAGGTTAGTATTTCTCTGGACATTTTTACATTTAAAAATCCATGACTTTTGAACCGTAATTTTTACAGACATGTGGTGTCATATTATTTAGTACTCTACGCACTATAAACTATTAAATTTTAATCAAAATTGTTAGAGATATTTTTTAGATATTGGGAATTTTAGCGTTTTCAAGGTTTTTTTTAGGGATGAACTACCCTTAACATCTAAAATTCAAAAACGTTAAAAATTTACCTGGAGTTACGGTGAATATGAACCATGTATGTACATAGTACCAAATTTCATCTAAATCGGACCAACGGGGTATGCTGTGACTCTGTACACATCCAGACACACACATGATGGATAGACAGATATCACGTAGAAACCCAATTTTTGGATTCAGGGAACCCAAAAACGGATATATCCCCTCTCAAGTCAATATAGAACATCTTTAGGAAAACAATACTCTCCCTTCTACCATGTATAAGGGGAGAAATTAAAAATAAAACTACAAATATGGCAGGCCATTTAATATTTAGATAAGCCTCTGAAGTAGGCAGGTAGACAGGTAGAATATATACAATTCTACCTGTCTACTGGTTGATTTAACTCTACTATATGATATGTAAAACTTTTAAAACACTTGAACATGATGACGATCGTACTTATATACTAGTATAAGCCTTCGCAAAGAGATTTCCATAGGAATAATAACTATATGGTATGTGTATATTTTATTGATTTAAATACTAATTGATTAAGTAAATAATATTTAAATACTAATTAAGTAAATAAAATTAAAAAAAGTAAACATTTTCAGGATTCATAGCGTTAATGATTAAGATGGGAAAAGGTATACAAAACAGTATAAGATTAGCTTACTTGTTTTAATTTCACTATGCATATGTTGCTACCCCTACATTTAAATCAATACATAGTTTACTAATATACCTTGTAACTCCTAGTATATATTAGCGAATTTCCCATAGGGAAGAAGCTATTACCGTAGGTCTCATGGCAAGAGTTAAGCCCGAGACCATGTTATTTTTTCTTCTTTAGGTGCCCAGAGACCATAAACAATAGTCGTTAAAATTTATATATATATATATATATATATATATATATTGTGTGTGTGTGTGTGTGTGTGTCTGTTAGCACGATAACTCTCGTAAAAATCGTCCGATCGAGACCAAATTTGGTAGAGACGTGTATTCCTACAAATGCTCGGACGAGTTCGTAAACCAGACATATCGGTCAATGGGAACGGGTAGTTTGGGGGGGTTTTGTACCCCAAAATGGGGTTTTTGCGTTTTTCACATGTAATTTCTAAAAATTTCTAATTTTATATTTCACCATTGGAATCAGCTTAAAAAACTACACAATTAAGTTCCTTAAAGTTTTTCTCTATCTTCAACGGTTACCGAGATATAAAAAAATCTAAACACAGTACGTTGTATTTTTGAGGCTCCAATGTTAATCTTATGGAGGATTAAAAAAAATTAATTTTTCACTTATTATCTAATATTTTTGGATGAAACTTGATATTTAGCTTCATGTGGTTGAGATCCATACATTTGTGCTAAAAAATTATAGTTTATGTGTTTATCATGGCAGCAAACCTGCATACTCTTTTCCCATGTTAATCATATGGAGATTAGGCAAACTCCTATATTTATGGACAGATGTTGATGAAAGTTGGTATAAATGTTAAAAATAAAATTTTTGATGGTATAAATGGCTACTTTCAGTGTTCCTCACAGCAGCGAACCTGCACACTCTTTCCCATGTTAATCTTATGGAGAATAGGCAAATAATTCTCACGTTTATTGACAGATTTTTGTAAAACTTGTCAGATATTATTATTATATAATTGATTTGGATGGAAATTCGCTGAGTACGCAGGTCTGCTGCGACGGGGGTATTTTTAAATTATTACGTTAAATTTGCCAAGTAATGGAAGAGCAGTAATTTCATTACTGTTAGTGTGGGTGTTACAATACTAACAAGTTCCTAGAATCCAAACTAGTCCTGGAACTTGTTAACTCGCTTCACTTCCTGTCTCTCCTATTCCTATTACCAATTCCTTGCCGGAGAACAAGTCTCATCTCATAAAAACTAATGTTTGATATAAAAAGCTTCTTTATAGCATTTTATGTGGGTAGTTCTCAACGAAACTACTCTTTGAAACAGGAAATATTTCCACGATCTAAAAGATATCCTACCTTTCCACTATTCGAAACCAGGAAAATCATTTTTACCACCTTAATACTCTCTCGTTATGTGAAAAGGAACGCACATTACAATATACACAATATATTACATTACACCTCACACCAATGATTTTTAATTTTTTCAATGAATTTGTTAATAAATTGTTGAAGAAATGGTTAATACTTAAACATTTCATAGAACCTTATTCAAGTTTAAATGATTGACACAGACTACTGGCAAACTTATATTTTATTGATATTTTATGTTTTACTCGAACAAAAATATAAAAAAATATTTGATAAATGCTATGTATTGGACACTAGTTTTACACAGTACAATAGTTTTTATTTTGAAAATAAATTTCTGTTGTGTGTTATACATTTTTGTATCAACCGAAACATTTATTGTGACTTTAAAAATTTCTGTTAGTTTTGTATTAAATGATAAATATGTTTAGGCTTGAGAATCTTCAATTTTTCTCCCACTTAAACGAAAAGATATATTGAAACTATTGTTTTATTAAGATTTTCAAATTTGAGTATAGAGAGAATATATCAGTTATGGGGTTCCTTGAATCAAAAACAGAGGGTTTCGACGTGATGTCTGTCTATTTCTGTGTGTGTCTGTATGTGTACAAAGCCGCAGCCTACTCCGTTTGTTAGATTTAGATAAAATTTTTTACTTACCGTATCTCCAGGCTTCTTTTAATTTTTTTTATTTTTAAGGGTATTTTACCCCTAAGAACCCATAAAAACAAATTTCTCAAACGTGGCTCAAATGATTTTGATTGACATTTAGTAGTTGATAGTGCATAGAGTACTAAACAATATGACACCACCTGCATGTCTGTAACAATTAAAATAAAAAAAAATTTTATTATTAACGTAATATGAGTTGGCATATTACGTGCATGTGTTGAGTTGAAGATGAGTGAAGGGTGAGTGCGATCAGTACAATTTTTTGATGAAATATGTGACGTTGTTACTGAAAAAATCAGCTGACAATTTACCAGGAATAATAATCGAATGCTCAAAGAAACTAGGTGCATTATTGACAACTAATACTAAGCTGTGTCTAAATTTTTCTTATGATTGAACCAGTTTTGAGACAATACAAAGCTGTGTCTAGATTTAGCTCACGATCGAACCGGTTTTGAACCAATAAAAAGCTGTGTATAGATTTTGCTCACAGTCGAACCGGTTTTGAACCAATAAAAAGCTGTGTCTAGATTTTGCTCACAGTCGAACCGGTTTTGAACCAATAAAAAGCTGTGTCTAGATTTTGCTCACAGTCGAACCGGTTTTGAACCAATAAAAAGCTGTGTCTAGATTTTGCTCACAGTCGAACCGGTTTTGAACCAATAAAAAGCTGTGTCTAGATTTTGCTCACAGTCGAACCTGTTTCGAACCAAAATAGTCCCTAGATTTTGCTCACGAACGAACCGGTTTTGAACCAATAAAAAGCTGTGTCTAGATTTTGCTCACAGTCGAACCGGTTTTGAACCAATAAAAAGCTGTGTCTAGATTTTGCTCACAGTCGAACCTGTTTCGAACCAAAATAGTCCCTAGATTTTGCTCACGAACGAACCGGTTTTGAACCAATAAAAAGCTGTGTCTAGATTTTGCTCACGATCGAAACAGTTTTGAACTAATACAAAATAGTGACTAGATTGTGTTCAATATCGAACCGGTGACCTTCAGACTACGAAGTGGGTACTAGTATAACCACTTAACGACCCAGATATTTTATTTGGATTTGGGCTATATAAACATTAAAATACCGAAATTACCCTTTTAAAAACTAAACTTTATGATAGGTTAAGCCAAATACATGTACAAAATCGATGTACATGTTATCGATGTATTTTCATATTCAAGGTAGTTTTAACAATAACATCGCAAAATTGTGTTAAGATTTTCCTTTGACTCAAACCGGTGATCTTCAGATAATGAAGCGGATACTGTATCAGAACCAACAAGAATGTCGACCTTGAAGATTTATTAAAGAACTAAACTGATGTTAATTAAGGACAGAAGATTATAATCAATGCCAACGGAGGCATCTCTGCTCCGGGCTGGACATTATCTACAAGAACACTCCATTACCTCAGTTGTAAGGGCGGGATGCTCGACAACTTGGAGGTTTTTGTTACAGATATGCTGGTATTATTCTAACAAGCTTAACTCTAACAATACTTATAACTCTAAGATAATATTTCTTTAACTATTTTTATACACAAAGGAAATTTAAAAGCCACAATTAATGTAAAAATATGTATGTTTATATATTTTTAATCGTGTTTGATAACGGTATTCCAATACTTTAGGATACTAATAATAACACATAACTACATAAACAGTTCACATTATTTTACAAGTTGCTACAAGATATTAATGGTAAATATATATTGTATAATCACATATTTTTATACATGCTTATGTAGCATCTTACATCTATAAATAAAATTGTGCAACTTGGATAGCCTTAACTTAAGCAAAATTGCTGTATAGAGGGGGCATCACGGAAAAGAGTTGCAGTGTGCTGGTGACTTCCATTGAATGAAAAAATCACAAAAAAATATATGAGATGTAACAAACCTATTTATTAAATTAAAATACCCAAACTATTAGTACTAACAACCTCCACTAAATATAATGAGTACAAAGTACATAAATATAAAGGTCAAAAAACAGAAACTAGACAATATAACACAACATCTTAATTTAATACAAAAATACAAAATAATAATACTGTAATAAAATTTAACAGAAGCGGTAAGGATGCAGAACACTATTTGAACAAATTTTGATCAGCCAATTAACAGTTCTATGTCCCTCCGAGTCTACTTATACACATACTTGATATCTATACTTTAAAATACTTATCGGAGTAGTTTAAATAAGATTTTGTCACTTTAGAATGGAAAATACGTATTTGATACAATAATTCAGACTGTAATGTGTTATTAGTAACAAAAACCTTTTGTTTTAATATTAAAATTAATTTATTTTTGGAACGCAGTTAGTTCTGCAACATACATGTACATCTTAAACAAAAATTTTAACCGATTCTCCAAGAAATTTCCGATTCTTCCAACCGATTCTTCAAGAAATTTCTAACCGATTTCCCTGTGGGAAATCGGTTAGATCATGGATTGTCTAAAGGGAATATTTTCAGTTCATCCAAACCGTGACGTCAATTACCATATGACATCACTTACTAAATGACGTCACTGTTTCAAATTTTTGTCACGCGAATTGCTAACAGCTCCTCATACAAAAGTCATAAAATCCAACAGACAGACAACAAAACTTCTAATACAATAATTTATTTGTAAACTGAGAAAAATATTACATATTTTGGAACACAAAAATAAATTTGTATTTTGCAAAAGAGTTTTTTAAACCTCTCCCCGCTCTATTTCCGAACACGAGTAAGTAGCAGCATAAGTTGGATATTACGAAAGTGGTTGTTACATTGGCACTAAGCGGATGTCCCGAATGTAAAGAGGGCTGATCCTTTGAGGAGATGGAAATGTTTGCATGTAAATGGTATTTGGAAATTTTGAACCAATAATTTCTCGTAATATGTATCTCCAATATATCTTTCAGTAATGTTAGGATTCATTCTTAAAATATCCACGACGATAATCATATCTTGACAATTGCATGGAAGAATTTTATTTTACGTTTCGAATACGTAAGATTTCACAACAATCCATGACTTTTTATAAAACATTTAAAAATAAATAGAAAATTGTTACCTATTTTAACTTAGTTTAGCAAATATCCTCCATTTTATTTATTTTTATTAAAATTGTCAATTTTAATAATCAGTAGTTAGTGATAAATCAAAATTACGTTGAATGAACGGAAGTATTATAAATTAAATCTACAAAATGTAAAGATTAGATTAGATTATTTTAAATGGCGACCATACTACAGGTAGGTATTTTAAGCCAAGTATGAATGAGAGTTGAATGTAAGATGATTGTGGCGCGATCTTGTAGTCTTGTTACTGACTAAGGCTTCATGTTCCTTAGACAGGACTGTTAATTAATAGCCCAACAGCCGATGGCAATCAATGGACCTACAGTTTAACGTGGAATCCGAACCACGGCCTCTGAATTACGAATTGGTCTAATCATGAGGATGGTCTTTGTGGTTTAACGAAGAATTCAATAGTGCGGACGTTAATTCACACAAGAAAACACTACATCCACCGACCATCGCTCATAACTATCCACAATTCGTGACCTCCAAGTAGCTGGATTACAGGATGACGCCACCATCCCAGTCAAATGCAATACTAACCTAATTGCAATAGTATCAAATTAAATTCCATAGTAATAGTTATTCTTGAAGGGGTTTCGTTATTATGAGACATAATTCTACAGTACATGAATATTTTACAAAATTATTTTAACTGGCTGGTTGGTTATAGTGCCCGGCTTTATAACTAAAGGTCGCTAAAGTGAATCCCGAAAGGGTCGAATCTGGACCCAGTTGCCATTTCGTCACCAATGATGCTTCCTAACAACAGGTTGACGTTAGGTAGTAACAAAACCAGGGGTTGGACCATTCCTCCATTAAAACGTTAAAAACTTACGAGAGGCGTAGAAAGACAAAAAAACAAAACAAAAAATTAAAAACTTTAGTATGTTATGTCATGTTTTATTGTAAAACATGGCGTAAATCTGCTAAATATAGAATCTCTTTGTCTTAGCATTAATCTAAGTTAACCAATCTGGAAGATATTGGCATCCTTTGGCTGAACATTGATGGTGCTTACTATCAAACTAATGCTTGTAGTTTTGTTGCTTTGCTTATAATCGGTTTCATAGTTGTACTAATCTGATAAAGGTAGCGATAAATTATTACTTCAAAATTGCCAAATGAAACGTGTTAACGTGAAATATGGATATTTAAAAAGGTCTCGTTTCCACACTCAATGGTACTTAGCTTATAAGTAAAACCTTTTTTGATGTAACATAGACTAGCTTGCATAGAGTAAAAATAGTATAGTTTAGATTTCTTTCACTTTTTTAAAAGTTAGTTCACTTTTTACGGTGTATCTTTCAAAAAATAGAAAAAATATAGGTACCAAGCACTTGAACATTATGACTATGTTATATTATAACTGAATACTATATTACCTTTAAGTTAAAACTCTTTACTGAGTGATCCAATATTTTAAAAAAGGACTATACTGTATGTGCAAACAAAATAGAAAAAAATTAATTTCATATTGGAAATAACATATTGAATATTACTACAGCAATTCACATTTAAAAAGTAATATTAATTCATAGTATAAATCAGGATTACTATAAGACATACGGTAGGGATTGTAAACAAAAACAAATGACGTCATTGAATCGAATGAAAACATATGTTCTTTTTATTTACACATGGAAGTGTCAAAACTGTTTAACCATAGATTTCATTGTGCAGACGATTTTAAATCAACATTGATCAAGATTGTATCGTAAACAAAGTAATTGAATTTTAAACGTTTCTAGAATCATAATATAGTTCTGATAACAGCATATAATGTTATAAAATAGATTATTTTACATTTGATTCACTGACGTCATTTGTTGTTGTTTACGTCATCTACCGTTTGTCTTCTAATGGTCGCGATCTAAACCTTTATTTAGGTTGTGTAAGCTAGACGAATTCTGTGTGCAAAACATTTAATATTTTGACATGGATATGTCGTAGCTCTGGGGGGGTTTAGCAATTTTACGTGACCAAAACTTGAAACAATGACGTTACTTGGTTAGAACAGCTGTTTAGAATAACTGAAAACATTCACTTTAGACATATCCATGACATAACCTATTTCCCAAAGGGAAGTAAATACAAACATTTATCAGCTGTCAATTGCAATCTCATACTTAATAACAGCTACTTTGTTGGTTTCAGAATCAGCTGATTTCGATACACGGATCTGTGACGGAGACACGCACGTAATATCAGGTTAGTAAATTAGTTCTTGAGTAGATGTAACTACGTTGCTTAAGTAATACCAAGATGGCGTTAGTATTTCTGTTCCTATAGAATTAAAGATTTTTTCCAAAATTAGTTTAATTTTTTACTATCTCTGTCAAACAGTTGTTGTGATGATTATAATTATAATTTTAATAATTATTCCTGCAAAGAACACTTATGTTATCGATATAATGCAGTTTGTACTGTCTTAAATAAGGAGATTTCAGTTTGAGTATTTGGATTGTGAAAAAACAATTGCTGTATGCAAAATTTAAAAATACCCCCTTTTCGCAGCAGACCTGCGTACTCAGCGAATTTCCAAATCAATAATATATGACAAGTTTTATAAAAAATCTGTCCATAAACATGAGAATTATTTGCCTATTCTCCATAAGATTAACATGGGAAAGAGTGTGCAGGTTAGCTGCTGTGAGGAACACTGAAAGTAGTCATTTCTACCATGAATAATTTTAATCTTTACATTTATACCAACTTTCATCAACATCTGCCCATAAATAAGAGAGTTTGCCTATTCCCTATATATGATTAGTATGGGAAAAGAGTATGCAGGTTTGCTGCCATGATAAACACATAAACTATGATTTTTAAGCATAAATGGATAAACCTCAACCACATGAAGCTAAATATCAAGTTTTATCCAAAAATATTGATTAATATGGGAAATATTAATTTTTCCCTATCCTCCATAAGATTAACATTGGAGCCCCATTGTATTTATATATCCGTATATTTTTATATATATCTAAAAATTTTAACGACTATTGTTTTTGGACTCTGGGCACCTAAAGACGAAAAAATAACATGGTCCCAGGCTTAAGTCTTACCATGAGACCTACGGTAATAGCTTCTTCCCTATGGGAAAATCGATAAAAATGAAAAATGAAAAAGTCTCTAACCACTTTACCTCAATTCGATACCTCAACCATATGTTTCTCATAATTGCAAAATAAATAATGCGGTTGAAATTGACATTGCACTTATGAGACTAAAATCCAAGATGGTGTACTGTAGACTGTAACTCTTAGATTTTTTATCGTAGTTTCATGTTACTAAACAAACCTTGTTTTGTATTATATAGTGAGTGGCAGATAATAGATCGACTTTTGATAACGTTTTTTATTTCACCAATTGAAGAGGTTAAATTATGTATCCATTTTAATGAATCATCACATAAATTTCAGAATCTGGACACAGTTACAATTTTTTACTGGGCTATTAATTAGCCTTGCTTCCTAAAAACTTGTCGAAGTAAGTTTGTAAAAAAACTTGGTATTAGTACTATTTTTCATCAAAAAGAATAATAAATAGAATACGTACAGAAAGACAGAATAACAATCGATGGTCTTTTTGAAACTTGGATGAGGAGAATCCGCCTTCAGGCAGAATCTTTGTAGTGGTATTGTGGGAAAGTTTGATTCTCAATCTTAGTTCTAATGGTTTACCAACCTCCATGTTGTTAGAATCTAGATTTGATCCTTTCAACGATAACAATGGATTGAATTAGTGGATGGTTTTGGCGATAGATTGGGTTACAATAAAAACCTAAAGTATATCTAAATATTTTTATATTCGTCTTCTTATGTGCCTATTACTTCTAAAACTTTTCAAAATGTTATTCTGAGCTTGGAACAATTTTTTTAATGAAAATCCCTTTAACCAGCCTGGTAAAATTGTTGCCACATTATGGGGTGGGCGTTATTGGCCATATATATGTGTCCTTTGGGTATGGGCATTGTTTAAAGACATTTATGGGCTGTTTGAGCAAGAGCATTGTTGAGCAGCGTTGATGTGTCAATGGAGATAAACATTGTTAGCTGCATTTATGTTTTGGTTAAGCTTAAGCATGGTAACTTCATTCGTGTGACAATCAGACATACTTGTTGCTAAACTGCACTGTAGCCTGTACATTGAAAGCGTTGAGTAGTTTATGAGGTGTTGCGAAAAATTTGACATTTTAATCTTTACATTCCTTGTTTGAAAATCATTAGTAGTGATACTGGATTTATGTTATTTAGATTTTTATTACGGTGATTTCCCATCACGTTTTTTGTAAAAGAAAGTCTCACGACGTTTCGTGATCTGGAATCTGAAACCGTCCTCAGGTGAACTAAACAATTAGAACATAATCCGGACTAAGACGGTAAAAAACGTACAAATAATAAAATTCCATCCAAAAAATGTTTGTATTTACTTCCCTGCGGGAAATAGGTTAGATCATGGATATGTGAAAAAGGTATTGCTTTCAGTTCATCTAAACAGCTGTTTTTATTCTTTTATATAAAAAAATCGATACAATAGCTCTGGTAGCCTCTATGGAAACCTTTTACATATTTTCCATCTTACAAATCACCAACACCCCTCCCCAAAGCTAAGACATATCCATATCAAAAATCTAAATAACATAATCTTTATAGTTTATCAAAAACGTGGTTCTTGGTTTCCACAGATATACGGTATTTTATAGCTACTCCAGCCCTGTAAAAATTGAATAAAAAGTCAGTCTTGAAAATAGGAGTGATTTAACATATGAATTGTTACTCTTGTAAAAGGTACATTAGACAAAATTACTCAGAACGAACTTGAAGTTAAGGATAACTCGACACTTAGACTAGGTAACCAACATAAATGGTTGATAAGAGAAAAACCAAATTAAGTTTGTATTCACTTACCAAAAGTAGTTTTCCGACTTCCAACCGCCTAAGTTGTTTCCAGTGTAATTAGATTGAAATTTGTATAAGTATAAATGACAGATTCTGATATTTCTTCCTAAATCTGTCACCAAGTATTTCAAAGTTTTGACAGCTCTGAGACATATGTGAAAACATTGTCACAGTGTGGCAGACAATACGTTGTTATTGAGTCGCTGTGAATATTTCATAATTTTAATTTTAGTGCGTAACAAACAGTTCATATATTCTTGATCGTTATAAAATTATCTGGAAAATGGCTATTCTAAAAAACTGTGAAGAACTTGATTTAGTTTGTTTAGGTGAGGAGCAAACTCAAATTACAGTTCAATTTTATTTTGGATTGTTTAAAGCAAACACAAACATAACAGTTTATAGGGAGTAGATCACCTATATAATTTCATAGAGAAAATATTATTTTGAATACAATTACATATAACATGTTTTTAGTTTGTTTGTGTTTAGAAACTATTGTCCAAAAAGCCAAAAATGGCTGGTATTCCTATGGGTTTAACGCCCCTTTCAGTCTGAGGTACTAATTTCATGTGTTATTACCCGAAATTAAACCCGGATTTTTTTGGATCTGTCCTACCAGCTAAAAAATCTCACTGAGTAATGACTGCCACATAGTATGTTAAATAATTTGTATAAATAAAATTAGAGTTTTGTTTGTACATTGCTCAGAATTATTCATTTTTCTTTTCGTGCATTAGAGAAGCCGAAACCGGTCTTATCTCAATTTTTTTCTGTTTGTCTGTGACGCCCTAAGGGGCATTTTACGCCGTCTTCTCCGAAAAAAGGAAGAACTGATTACAATGAAACTTTTTTCATGCATTCTCTACATTCCAGAGAGGGTTTTTAGCTGCTTGAAATCGGCCGCCGCCCCTTGAAAAGTAAACAACGAGCATTTAAAACCCCACTTTTACTAACTCGCCACTTAGACTAGGTAATCAACATAAATGGTTGATAAGAGAAAAACTAAATTAAGTTTGTATTCACTTACCAAAAGTAGTTTTCCGACTTCCAACCGCCCAAGTTGTTTCCAGTGTAATTAGATTGAAATTTGTATAACTATAAATGACAGATTCTGATATTTCTTCCTAAATCTGTCACCAAGTATTTCAAAGTTTTGACAGCTCTGAGACATATGTGAAAACATTGTCACAGTGTGGCAGACAATACGTTGTTATTGAGTCGCTGTGAATATTTCATAATTTTAATTTTAGTGCGTAACAAACAGTTCATATATTCTTGATAGTTATAAAATTATCTAGAAAATGGCTGTTTTAAAAACTGTGAAGAACTTGATTTAGTTTGTTAAGGTGAGGAGCAAACTCAAATTACAGTTCAATTTTATTTTGGAATGTTTAAAGCAAACACAAACATAACAGTTTATAGTGAGTAGAACACCAATATAATTTTCATAGAGAAAATATTATTTTGAATACAATTACATATAACATGTTTTAGTTTGTGTGTGTTTAGAAATTATTGTCCAAAAAGCCAAAAATGGCTGGTATTCCTGTGGATTTAATGTCCCTTCCAGTCTGAGATACTAATTTCATGTGTTATTACCCGAAATTGAACCCGGATTTTTTTTGGATCCATCCTACCAACTAAAAATTCTCACTGAGTAATGACTGTCACATAGTATGTTAAATAATCTGTATAAATAAAATTAGAGTTTTGTTTGTACATTGCTCAGAATTATTCATTTTTTACTTATTTTTACTTTTCGTGCGTTAGAGAAGCCAAAACCGGTCTTATCTCAATTTTTTTCTGTTTGTCTGTGACACCCTAAGGGGCATTTTACGCCGTCTTCTCCGAAAAAAGGAAGAACTGATTACAATGAAACTTTTTTCATGCATTCTCTACATTCCAGAGAGGGTTTTTAGCTGCTTGAAATCGGCCGCCGCCCCTTGAAAAGTAAACAACGAGCATTTAAAACCCCACTTTTACGCGATATTACTCGCATTTTGATTCAATTTTCCATGAATAACCTACTGGTATTAATCAGCTGTCTTTGTAGTTTAAAGATTTAATAGAAATAAAAACAAACAGCTGTTGAATTAATATTAGTGTTTTTATATTGGTAATTGATTTTAAACCCATTTCGAAATCATACTATATTAAAAAGTAATTTTAATGTATAACTAATAATACTAATGGTATTAATGTTCTAATCTATTTAATTGTAAAGTAATTTTGTTATCTTTGTATTGATTTGTTTAGGATTTCAGGTTTATATTTTAGTATGATGATCTTTCTTCTTGAAACTGAATCCTACAACCCGTACAATGGACGGGTTTTCTGCTAGTTTAAGTAAATAAAATTACCTGCATTTAAGCTAGACGAATAAATACTCTAACAAAAGTCGAACAATATATTCCTGTTATTATCTTATCAGTATCTTATCTCTGAGAATGTAATTTAGGCTTCAAACTCTGCTCTAGTAATGTGGTTGAGGTTGCGATTATTTAATATTCCAACTCTGTCATCTTCGTAGGGAATTCAAACTACCAGCTCTAATTGCTTGTTAACTACCTCAGCTGTGGGTGACTAATTAACTGCCAATTACTGACTTGTGAATAGACAATATGTTGCTAACTATTAATTTAACGAAAAACTAAAAAAAATTATAGTACGATTTTCGGAGGTTCAAGAAAGCTTTATTGCCTTAAAGACATTCGAGCAGAGAGTTCTAAAATAAAAGTTAAAGCTAAAATAAAGCTACAAAATAACGTAATTCCTAAGAAGACAAAAATAAACTGTCGTTCATTAAACAGACTTTACCTTTGTAAACAGTGTTACTTAGAAACTAAAACAACGAAACAAACCAATATTACTACTTATAAAACTTCACAATTAACTGGGTGTTCTTGAATTAACTTGTTAACTTGAATTAATTGGTCAGTATTATTGAATATTACTAAACTATTACTCTGACACAGCTGAATGTCGTATAATCCTACACAATCCATTGGACCTTGTTGCGTATTCATCTCACGAACTTTTTAATAGTCAGAAATTCAGTGCAGTGTTCAATATTCAACGCTCGTTCTCTGCTTTCACAACAGAACGGTTTGATATTTCCGATAATGACCAGGAAAAGACAAAAATCAAAATTTTGTTTGACGTATCATTTTTACTTTCTCCCCTTCAACATGTGGAAAAAGTATTGCTTTCGTTAAAATTTTCGAATTTGAGTTGAGGGTGGATATATCCGTTTCGGGGTCCCCTGAATCCATAAAAGTGGGTTTCGACGTGATGTCTGTCCGTGTGTGTGTGTGTGTGTTGGTCCGATTTAGATGAAATTTGGCATGTATGTGTATATTCACCGTATCTGCAGGTGTTTTTATCTAATCTTTTTTAATTTTTTATTTTTAAGGGTAGTTCACCCCTAAAAACCCTTAAAACCGTGAAAAATCCAAAATTTCTCAAAAACAGCTCAAAGGATTTTGATTAAAACTAGTGCGCAGAGTAC
Organism: Nephotettix cincticeps; assembly: GCA_023375725.1. Classification (NCBI taxonomy): domain Eukaryota; kingdom Metazoa; phylum Arthropoda; class Insecta; order Hemiptera; family Cicadellidae; genus Nephotettix; species Nephotettix cincticeps. Next base: position 6,504,374 of record CM041785.1, read on the forward strand.
TAAATGATATGACAACACCTGTGTGTCTGTAAAATGTAAAATGACGGTTCAAAAGTTATAGTCTTTAAAATGTCAAATAATTTACTTTTTAAATTTTCAGCGAAAACACCACCATTGAACCAATGAAACCAGCTTCAAAACTAAACAAATTAGTATTTTGAATTATTTGTCTACGACTATCGGTTCCAGAGAAAATAACAAATATTGCTAACTAATACCTAAATGAGAGAAGAAAGACATCGGTCTGGCAGAGAAATGACTGCTAGTTGGGTTGCCAGCCTCACCGAAAGGAAAGACCTCCCATGTAGTCGAAAGCCTACTACCTCTTAGGGGCCTATTCTGACACTACCAATACATGAAATATTTATATTATGAAAATAATACTTTTCGGCTAATCTACTCCGAAACTTAATTGCATAATACGATAAGTATGATAAATAGTCAAAATATTTCTTGCACTAAATTTGAACCGAAACTAGTATTTCCGTATACCTTTAACCTAGACTGGGACGGTGGCGTCATCCTTTAATACAGCTACTTGGAGGTCACGAATTGTGGATAGTTATGAGCGATGGTCGGTGGATGTAGTGTTCTCTTGTGTGGATTAACGTCCGCACTATTGAATAGTACGTTAATCCGCAAAGACCATCCTCATGGTTCGTAAACATTCGTAATTCAGAGGCCGTGGTTTGGATTCCACGTTAAACTGTAGGTCCCTTAGATATGCCATCGGCTGTTGGGCTATTAATTAACAGTCCTGTCTAAGGAGCATGTCAGCCTTAGTCAGTAACAAGACTACAAAATCGCGCCACAATCATCTTACACTCAATCCTCATTCATACTTGGCTTAAAATACCTACCTTGTGGTAAGGTCTCCATTTTCATAATCTAATCTAATTAATATAACTAAAAAAATATTATTGATACGAATTCCTAGATACAAATGTTAAATATTTTTTTCTACCGTGGATTAGGTTTGTATTTGGTGTAGACTATGAGTACATATGTATAAGCACTGTTGAACGAGCTCTACTCTCGTGAGTTATGTCAGTTGCATGTGATCGTTGCAGTTTTGAAGTGTTGGCTGGATTTATGTTTACAAGGTGATGAATGGTGGATGGTCGGTTGCGCATGAAAAGGTCGTAAACCGGGTTTGCTTTGTTGAGCTCTCTGGCAGCCCTGTTGCGAAGCTCAGCCCGTGCGAGATAATTGCACATAATATAAAAACTAAATTAATTGGTAAAAAGCATACATGTTGAGAGGTACGCAAAATAGCGTATCAAGCTGTTTTTGAAAGCCAATTAAGCTAACTCCTTTCGGAACAACATTTTAACTCAAGCATTCTTTCATCATCCAACAAAACCCCTAAGAATTCGTTTAATAAATTTTACTAACTCAGTGATAGTTTGTATTCAAGTATAGAAACTGAAAGGGTGGGGGAGGCCCTATCTACGCCATGTTAAATTTGTGAACTTTAGGTAAACTTTTCCTATAAGTACCTATAAAATATATATGTAGTAAAAATTTTATACATTAATTTCACTTTGTATTGCAAACCTACAGTACTAGATTTATTTATTATTATTTTTAATTGCTGAAAAATAATTTATTTTGAAATCTATATTTTCCTTCCGATTTTTCTACATTCAAAAATTATTTTCTCAGCAACTGATATTTTAAAGCAATGATTCTAGTACTGTTGCTTTATATTACATAGTTGTACATACATAGCCAATTTCAATTCTTTTTCTTTATAGTTACTGAGAACAGTGTACCTTTGTACATAAAAATCTATTATTGGTAAATGAGCAATACACCACTACTACCATCGAACATAAAACTTGAGACACACTATATTAATTTATTAAAAAAATATATACTTTGGACCATCATACATAAATTTTAAGAACAGTTCCCGAAAGAGGAAGATTTCTTTTTTAAAACTACAATAAAAACAGAAAATTTAAAAAATTGTTAACCCTTCCCACTCTCCTTAGTGGATATTTCATAAAGTTCCACAAAACATTATTTTCATTATAAAAAAGCCTAATGTTGTTCTACATGTCTAAGTTGAAATACACCTGAAATCTTTGTACATGATTCAAGTTCATGATCAGTGTAAATATTTTGAAGTTATTACATTGTATATAAGATCACCTATATACCTTGCATTGGCGTTTCAGATATTCAACTTATGAACCTTACACACAATGTGTGGCATCTTCAAGTGTATTTATGTTTCCATACAAATTAAATCGTTCACTTTAGTATATTTTTTATTCCAAAAACCTGAAAAATTAAATTCTTAACGAAAACTATGGTATGATTTGGCTTACTAGATTATTTAGAATAGTTAGATTACATTATTGCAATGGCGACCTACCACAAGTTAGGTATTTTAAGCCAAGTATGAATGAGGATTGAGTGCAAGATGATTGTGGCGCGATCTTGTAGTCTTGTTACTGACTAAGGCTGACATGTTCCTTAGACAGGACTGTTAATTAATAGCTCAACAGCCGATGGCAACTAAGGGACCTACAGTTTAACGTGGAATCCGAGCCACTGTCTCTGAATTACGAGATGGTCTAATTATAATTGTGGTCGTTATGGATTAATGTAGTATACAGTAATGTGGACATTAATCCACACAAGAGAACACTACACCCACCGACCATCACTCACAACAATTTGTGACCTCCAAGTAGCTGGATTATAGGACGTCGCCACCGTCCCAGTTGTTAGGGTAAATGGATAATAATCATTTGGCTGGTGTAAATAATATTGATTTATAAGGCAAATGGTTTAAAAATGTGCTAAACTTCTGATGAGCTTATATTTTTAATTTAAAAATCCGACCAATAAATGTTACACAATTATTTATCAGTTCTATTCATAACAAAAGTTGGCAACTGTATATAAACTGCACACCGAGCCTAAGTTACTGTTTTTGGTTTTCTGAAAATATTTGATTAAGCTATGTGCACAGTCACTATCGCAGCTAAGACTACTGTGTACAAAAGTATTTGGACAAATACTGTATACAAACTAGTCAAGTATTGAATATTAAATGGTAGTTTAAAGGTAATTTAAAAATATTGATTTTTACAACATTTTCAATTTTCTTTTTGATGAGAGTATTTCAAAATAGAATAAACTTTTTAAATTTGTCATTACTATTATCTAGCTATTATTGAGAAAAATTCAAAAGAGATCTTTACAACAAAAGCGTTAACAATTTTGGTCCTAGTAAAAGTATTTTTGTAGATATTTTTAGTATGCCAGTGAGTTGATCCTTTAAGATACGGATTGAAAGACATAAATATTCGAAATGGTCGCTGACACCGGCGCCTGGGGCGACACTACGACAGTAAGTGCTGCAGAGAGCACTGACGCACCTCGAATAACTTATTCCGATCACTTAACACTGCAGTCCTCATTGCCCATGGCACACCTACTAGATCCGTACGACTGCATACCCCCCCACTCATGAGTCTGTACATGTTTCAGTTAACAAGAAGTATTGGCAAGTTGGTAAGCATTTTTTTAAATCACCCATCTGCATAATCGACTACTACTATTCATAAATATAAAGTCTCAAAACTTTCAAACAAATTAAAAATTATTTATAATCGTAGGCCTATATGTACATATAGCTTAATCAGTTGAAATATAACGAATGTAATTCCTTTTCTGGATGCTATAAATTGTAAAAGACCATAGATAAAAGAAACTCACTAGGTTCTGGAGATCATGAATCAAATGAACACTAGTAGGAGTAAATTAAACACTTTTTTTGTCGTACAATAATAAATTTAAACACATGTAAGCCAAATATTTATAAAAGGTGTTTCGCCTATTAGTCCATCCCTACAAAACTTTAAACTAATTCTATATTTATATTCCTTATGATTTGAATCTATATCCAAAATTTTATTTTGTTTAAAATAACTTATATTTAAGTTTTTCGAACTTAATTTGAAAATTAATTAATTTAATTCAATTTCACATGACTCTCGGTTAAATTTGTTGTGAATTCCATCTGGTTTCCTAAAATACATTTTTCATTGGATATGTAATCTATTCATTTATACATTTTGTTTAACAAATTGTTTTCTAGTTGTTGTAAAATATGTTCAATCGTATTGTTAAGCGTATTTTACTCATGTATTATCCGATGAGAAATAAAGAATTTATTTTTTATTTATTTATTTTGTAAATTAATCGGTTAAGTTAATATTTGGATAGTCTATGTATTTCGCTTATTATTCTGGGGACATGTCGCATACCTCAGCCATCCCGGCTCTCTCTCTTATCATTAAAGAGTATAAAGTAATTCATACTACCAACGTACCTGGTGCAAAATTCATTTTTATGAAATACATTAATGGAAGAGGTACCAGAGAAGGAGTCCTGAAGCTTCCGATCCCACTCCACTAGACAGCTATGTATAATGAATCTTTTTGTGTGACTGGTTGTCGAGAATAGAATGCTCACCCAGAACCAATCAGAATAGAAAAAAATTACCACAAATTTTGTAAATTATTAAAAGAATTATTACTAAACCATCGAATCATTTTAGACGAAGATGTAAATTAAATTTATGTACAAATAAGATTTGAACAATTTAAATTAGCCTTCAAAACTTATTGTAACTGAGTTTCGTCTTTTTAATATATTCTGAAATTGTTAAAAAATGCATTTTAGATGGTTACGTTAGGTAAGATAGGGCTTTATAGACCTACTATTGTAACTCTAAATAAATCAATAAATCAATTAATCTTTCCCGGTGTCAATGTAGACGGGAGTTGCCGTCTCTCCTGGGGGGGGACTCTGGACTTGAAGTGGGTGTTGCCTTCTCTTCGGATATGGGTCGGGCACCACGAAACCTTCTTTCTAAGATGTGCGTCAGTTGTGGGTGAAGGTTGCCGTCCACCTTCACCTTTATAGGTCCGCGCTATGCTCCTAGGTACAGACTATGCCCCTAGTCAATTCAGGACAGCTATTAACCCCTCGAAGTTTTTCCAACTCTCTCTTCTCCATTCCTTTCTACCCCTCATGATCTAGAGCCCCCCTTCAATTTTCTTGTCTGACCCCAATTCGTCCTTCATCACCAATCATACTTTCTCATGACCACACCTCCTGTTGATGATTGGTTGTACCACGTCAACAGAAGTACTCCATCTTTATCTGCTGATTGCTGATCACGGTAAGTTTAGACGTTCTTTTACTAGGAATCATACATTTTTCCTGATCCGTTCCCATGCATGGACGGCTGGTCTGTTACTGTTCGTGACTTTGGTGAAGCAACGCATCCCCAAGGACGATTCTTCGTGATATTATAATTAATTGAATACAATTTACTGATAATTATTTAATCATACAATTATGAATTTTGGAAAAATACTACGTTTTACAAGAATAATGAATTAGTTTAAAATGCATATCCAAAACATTTATGAGAAATTTTAAGACTTATTAAGATTTAATAATAATTTAAAATCTTTTAAATTGTAGCTGTTATTTCAATACTTTTAGGAGATTTTTTGTAATTTAATAAGAAATACGAAACATAATCATATCGCCTAATGTTATTGAGTGTAGAATTATTATTATTGCAGTTTATAGGTTTATACGAAAATTTCTCTCTTGAAACTAGACACCATATCTCAAAACAAGATCGGAATGATAAATAGACGGACAACTGAATGAATAGTAGCCTGATCACTTGACTAGAGACTTGATGCAAATATGCAATTACTATTCCTATTCACGTTTCCTGAATTCTTTTTATCCTAAACTTAACCATACATGAATGTTTAATTTCTTTATTTTATATGAAAAATTACGTACCTGACCTATTTAATTAAAAAAGTTTTGTATTTACTTCCCTGTATGAAATAGGTAAGATCATGTGTATGTCTAAAGTGAATGTTTTCGGTTCCTATAAACAGCAGTTCTTATTCTTTTATATTAAAAAATTAATACATTAGCTCTGATTGTTTCTATGGAAAGATGTTACATATTTTCCATCTTACAAATCACCCTTCACCCGGAGCAAAGACGTATATCTATGTAAAAATATACCTATACAATAATCAAAGGTTTTAATCTTTACATTTTTCTGTTTAAGGTATCTTGATTCGCGATAACTTAAGTGATTAACAAGGCATTGATTATTGAAGGCCAATAATTAATCTCTAAATTGTTGAATGAATGTAAATCTTAAATTCTAATTCTCCACTTTAGTCAAAGGAAATAAAATAATTTTTTTGTTAATCACTGTATGGAACAAAAGCATACATCAATTTATTAGTGTTATGCTACATATTAATTATTGCACGTTTATCTGTGTGTATCTTTACTATGGATATGTTTATATTTTATAAGGGTTCATCGATAGAAGTAACAAATATGTACGTGAATGAACCAGCTGATCCCTTAGCTAACAGGGTCCATTTTAACGTGTATGACAACACTATTAAATATAGCACCCCCTTATCCGTTATAAACAGAAGCGATATATCGTTTTCAGACAGATATGAAACATATTATTGTCATATATAAGAGGATTGCTGTGTCACCAAGATAACTTCAACCTGTGTTTTATTGCATGCTTTATTGCAGAGAGAGAAAAAGAATAGGTGTTTCAGGAAATTCTTTCACTTTAGAGTTTTATTCACTGAAGTATATGAAATATGGTTAATGTGTAAGGAAGTTTTATGAATTGTCTTAAAGAAACAAAAGATATTTAACTGGCTAAAATTTTTATTGGTTCTTTCTTACTTTTCCCTGAGAAAATATAGAAAAGCTAGTAAACATAGTATGTCTCACTGTCTCACACATCTGGATGGGGGAGTGTTATATACCTAGGTTAGGAAGAAATCGGGTTTAGACTTTTTGAGGTTGTTATCCTAAAATAAACTGACCAAGGGGATGTGCTCTCAAAAGTAGCAGAGGAACTTCAAATTCTTGGAGTCATCTATCAGTAGTTTAAAAAATACTACATACCAATAATACTACAGCCTAGACCAATTTTTGTTTGCATAATGTCAATATAAGGGAATCCTCTCTATGTAACGTTTGAAATTGGAACCTATTGGAAATTTTGTTGTACACAAAATCTAACATTACATTAGCAAAACTTCTGGGTTTTTTTAAGTTTGTTACAAAAATATTTAGTTTTAGATAAGTTCCATAATATAGGGTACTAGCCAAAGTACCCGTTCTTCGCACGGGTAAAAAAGGCTGAGAGGTGTAGGCTCTACAGATACATTTAAGTTATTGATAATTAATTCTTTATTGTTTACAAAATGACAAAACACGTGTCTAAGTATATATCTAAACATGACAAAGTTACATATGTCAAATATTGGGAGAGGATAAGCATTAACGTAATAGAGGCAGGCATCGGGAGAAAATAAAAAATCTACCATTCCACTATTTCGAACTAATAATTCACTAATTTCGATCCAGCAGTTTATGTGTAAAAATTAACTTTATTTCTTTTTCTTCCCGAACTGTCAAAATGTAAAGTAAACGGATGTTGACATTAAAAACTGTAAACATTGAATCCCAGGGTATTTACAGCAACCATATCTTCTGCTTCTCGAACTGTCAAATTTTAGTGTTCACAGCTGTTGACATTCAAGTTATTTTATGTTTTCATTTTCTAAAAATGTAAACATTGAAACTTAGGACGTTCACAGGGCGTAGCCCGAGAGGATTTTAAGGAAATGAGTATGCCTATGTGTTGCATGAGTTTAAGATCTGTCTTTGTGTAAAATTTCAAACTGTTTGGTTCAGTATTTTTTGCGTTCACTTGCCACAACAAACCCACAAACACACAAACCCACAAACAAACATACAGAAACCACCTCTTCTTTATAATATTATAGATTAGTAAATGTATCTAAATTAAAATACAAAGCTCTTCTTCAGTAGCTTATAACTATCTACCTGTCCTGCATTTCCCATCCCTAGAAGAGCCTTCCAATCAATCAAGTCAATCCTTCAATCCTCCAAGTGAATGTCGATACAGTAAAATTAATCATATAATGAGATTATCAATTCACAAAACTACTTATCATTGATAGATAATTGATTAGATTTGGAGACAATATTATTTACGCAGTCCTTCAAGAAATATAGTATACATGTTATTAAATTAGATCATGGATATGTCTATAGGGAGTGGTTTTAGTTCATCTAAACAGCTGTTCTTATTATTTTATATTGAAAATTCAATCCAATAGCTCTGGTAGTTTCTATGCAAACTTGTTACATATTTTCCACCTCACAAATTACCAACACCCCTCCAGAACGTATCCATGTCAAAAGTGTATAAATTAGATACGTAACAATATTTAAAGAGGCAGTTTATTTTGTGATTTAATTAGTATACCGTTGTATATATTGGTTAATATTTTACTATTATGCGGATATTACAGAGGTTTGAGTGTATCCAGTGTATTTTCGTCATAAAAATGAAATATTACTTACAGTAGATTTATCGCCCTACATTACATTAAACCCGTTTAAACCGTCATAAAGATAATACTATCCTGACTTTGTTTGAGGGAATACTCACTATTTGGATGGTCTGGTAAATAATATAACCTTTAAATCCGATTTAAAGGAGGTTATATTATTTACCAGACCGATTTAAATAGAAAATAAGGTCTGAATAGAATTTTCTTGCATTTACAATAGGAAAATTAATCATTAAATCTCTAGTTTTCCATTACCAATTTTTTGAAATATGGTACTTTTTTCAAATGATGTAAAACAGTTCAAAAACCCTTGGCCTTGGCCAAGGCCAAGTGAATGCATGGGAAGAGTTATTTATTTATAAAGAAAAATGTAAAGATAAAGCAAAATTAATAAATGAACAAATACATTTCGATTCTGCAAGAACGTATAAAAGTCTATTTCCGGAACTCAGCCAGCCAATAAATTATACATCCGACGCCATGACAGGAATTTCCGGTAGCCAATAGTATCTAAGCAGGGACGCCATCTTGTTTCTTTCAGTCTCCGATTGTGCCTGATGATGTCCAGTGTGACTGGACGAAATCGATCGCCAATTTAACAGCTTTAGTATATATTTACCGTTTGTATATAATTACAATATAAGTTTAAATATATTAAGTAGTGTTGGAAGACGTGAGTTTTTACTTCATCTTATATTAAAACCAAAACGTATAATGCTAATCAAGAAGTTATTCAGTAAATTTATTCTAAGGAAATTTAGAAAAATTATCTGTAAGAACAAAAATCAAATTTATAATCAAGGTGGTAACCGATTACCCATGAGCTCTGATAGTAAAATTATTTAATATATAACTGTTTTTACGGATAATTTTAACAAAAGAAGTTTTATCCGTTATTTTTAAGTCAAATGAGGAGAAATATGTTTAAAAATATATAATGGTCTTATATTATTATGAATATTAAGGACTACAAACAATACCACGAAAACGGAAATCATTGTTCAAGCCATTCAAATTTAAAACTGAAATTTCAGTTTTAAAATGTTTTTTTGGGTAAGGGTAAAATGTTTCATGATGAACTACCTTAAAATCTAAAACTTAAAAAACTTGATTTATCTTAATCAGACCACTAAAGTGCAGGCTAAGACTCAGTAAATATCCAACACATAAACACAAACAGAAAGATTTTACTTAAGTGACCACTTTATTGTATTTTGCCAAATGGATATTTCCACTAAAATCTCAAATTTACGAAAACGATTCCTTCTTTTTGTCAATACTGTGAAAAAATCTGTAGTATAACAATTTTATTTTAATACTGTTAAAATGTTACTACAAAAATTATTTACAATACTTAGACTACAATCCAGGAAAAATACAGAAAACTGGATAATTACTTGGTAGTTAAACATTTTCGCAAACTCTGATTAAAACTAACTAATTACCTCTTGGTGATTTTTTGCCGTGAACAAACCTTCGGCCGTTGATAAATAGACTATTGGTGCGATCACAACACGTCGATATCAATATCTCATTAGCCTGGTAAATCATTATGACTTTGTATTATTTTACAGACCACTTTTTTATATAAATTAATAAACAATTGAGGTACCTTACTGTCAAAGCAATTCTTGTAGACTTTGTAGGCTACTGCAGTTTCAATTGCAATGTGGAATCATTCAATGGCCTGAACATGATTCCAAATAGAAATTGAAGCAACAGAAGCCTACAAAGACTACAAGAATTGCTTTGACAGTAGGGTACTTCAATGGTTTATTCATTTGTTAAAAAGGTGATTCTGTGGCTGAAAACATGAAACTTCTTTTGCTTCTATTTAACTTTCTACATATTCTACTACTAAACTCTCTACTATTCAAAACAAATCGATGATATACATTTTTTTATTTCAGTTTCATTAAGCCATTTTTACTTACCTATTTCACGGTATTTTGTGACATCCTGAATTTTTAGCAAAACTAAAATAAATTTTAACTTCTAACAATTTTATAACTGATGTACAACTCTCTTACCACCAATATCTTACACTTGGATTTTCATCCTCTTCACCAATATCATTTTTATCTCAACCCTAGCAAAAAATCTACCTCTATATTGAGTTTGGCGAAATAAAAGTATATACAAGAGAGTGTTGGTTTATCATAAAGACCTGTATAAGGCTTTTTAGGGTATTAAGTTATTAAAAAAGTTATAACATTTTCGGCCAATTTTTAATTGTTGCTTTTACTAAACAAACTTGAATCAAAACCTCCAAATGTAATCCTAATTCTTTAAATACCAACTGTTACAATTAGTAGAAAAATCTATGTTGAAAAATTTAAATTCCTTTAAAAAAAGTTAAAAATGTAAATATTGAGCTATATTATTCTGTAATATATTAATTTCTTAGGAAATATATTGGTTATTAAAGTACTTTAACAATTTTAAAATTCGGACTTGTATCTAAAATAACTTTACTAGTTTGTAAAGTAATAAAACTGTCTATAAAATGTAAAGAATCGAATAATCAGTGAAATGTAGATAAACAATGGTAAAAGTGTATCAGCTTTAAGTTCAAAGATGATTCCTTGGATAGTCTTTAGGATATTGCAGTACCTATTGAAATCTTGGGATGAAACTTGAAATTCATATTATGTGGGCTCATCCACCAGGGATGGATTGACGATGTTACACTTTGAAGTCATCCCTTAATAGGACTTCCCGAACGAAATGACAGCCTGTGGCAGGATAGGGTGGATTCTCGACTTGTCATCACGATGTGTTGGTTTCTCCCTCACGTAGTATGAACTAGCTGTCCTCAACATAAAAAATAACATAATATAAACATAAAGAAAAAACATAATAAAAATAAAACCTAATAAAATCAATATAAATAAAATTAGAGTTTTGTCTGTACATTGGTCAGAATTATTAATTTTTACGTTTCGTGCGTTAGAGAAGCCGAAACAAGTCTTATCTAAATCTATGTCTATCTGTCTGTGACGCTCCAGGAGGCATTTTACGCCGTCTTCTCCGAAAAACGGGAGAACTGATAACAATAAAACTTATTTCATGCATTCTCTTAATTCCAGAGAATTCTTTTCAATGCTTGAAAAGTAAATAAGTAGCATTTAAAACCCCACTTTTTACGCGATATTAGTTGCATTTTGTTTCAGTTTTCAATGAATAACCTACTGGTAATAATCAGATGTCTTTGTAGTTTAAAGATTTAACAGAAACAAAAACAAACAGCTGTCACATGAATATTAGTAAGTTTATATTGCTCATTGATTGTAAACCCATTTCGAAATCATACAATATTAACAAGTTATTTTAACGTATAACTAATTGTAATAATAGTGTAAATTTTAACCTAATTAATTGTAAAGTAATGCTAAATAATAATGCTGGGTATGGATTTGTTTAGGGGTTCAGGTGTACATTTTAGTATGATAATCTTTCTTCTTTAAACTGACTCCTACAACCCGTACAAAGGCCAGGCCTATTGCTAGTAAATAATAAAAAATATCAAAATCCGTCTATGTTCTCATTGGTTGATATATTTCATCAAGTCTTAAAAGTTAAAGGTTATGTTTGTGTTTACACAGTTGTCCAATCACTGCCTTTAAATACTACACCATACTCATTAAGTATGGCGAAGAAGCTGTTTTATTAGTGTTAGCACTGCCAATTTATATATCTATTTAAGTTAGTAGTAATAGGACAGTAAAAACCTAGCAAAGAAGTAGTTTTTAGGTTTTGCCACGAAATAGAAGTGAAGAGTATATAACGTAAAGGTATAATCCGGTCGACGACTTGTGTCTATCCAAGTGGATAACCAAGTCCTCAACCCACCGCTTCTGTGGCTTGGGCCGTTTCCAGCCACTTTGGAATTGACTGGCTTTCATTCGAGAAACACTTCTCAGGATAAATTAAAGTATCTCAAATTTCTGAAATATAAAGTAATTAAAAAAAATCATGTTGCTACAGTAAACAAAAAGCAGATTCATGATATCTGATCTTTGAAGAATAAATAAAAACTCATGATAATACGACAAATACTACAAGAAATATTTGAAAAATAAAAATATCAACACACGAAACCCTTAAAGATGTTTGTATTTACTGTGGAAAATAGGTTAGATCATGGATATGTCTAAAGGGAATGTTTTCACTTCATCTAAACAACTGTTCTTATTCTTTTATATTAAAAACTCAATACAAGCTCTGGTGGTTTCTATGGAAACTTGTTACATATTTTCCATCTTAAAAATCACCAACAACCCACCAGAGCTAAGACATTTTCATGTCAAAATTAATTCATTGCATGACTAAGAACGAAAAAAATCGAAAAAACTACCATAAATGTATGTATATATTAATAAAAAAACGTACTAATTCAATGCATTAATGTAACGCTAATCATAGTGAGAATGATTGGCGGTCTCTCAGATAAAAATTGGGAGTAATGACCGATATAAAACTTCATAAAACGCCAAGCCTCAAGGTGAATTTTTTTTGTAAATAGAGAAATTGATATAAAAATGCCTTAAAATGTGGAAAAGTTTATCAATGTAAAATTAACAGTATAATTATATATGACAGTACTGTATAATTATATATGACAGTATTTTATAATTATATATGAAAAAAGGGGTTGCATGTATGATCATGTACCAAAAAGAAAATGTTAATATTATTTTAATTTTTTCATTCAATATAATTAATTATTTTAAATATTTGACCTAAATTCCCCTCATAACATTCCAAGGAACATAATTTTTTTATAAAACTTAATGTATATTTTCTTCCACTTGTGTTGGTACACCTGCCACCGTAGGCCAGTTCCGGTCCCGGATGTGGTGACTTCCCAGTCGGCGTACACTTTGAAATCTAGTTAACGTTTGGTTTGCCGTGTTAATATTTTAAATTTTATAAATATAGAACTAAAATTTTAATTTACGTTTCAATCTTTATGTTGCAATAGGGTGGATATTGTTTATTTATTGTTATAGTCTAATCGAATTTCAATCTATTCAAAGGCGAGCCAGTTTAATTTTCCTTATTACAACATTTAAGTAAAGAGCTTTTATTTCGAAACTACTCGTATAACCATAAAAACATGTAAATCCTAAAAAAACTCATAAATGTAAATAAAATTATAACAATATAAATAGGTATTGCCAATATAAAAGTTGTAAGACAAACTAATGAGTGTAAATAATACTGTCCAATACTATAATATGAGCAAGGTTTGTATATTTTGCAGGATTTTGATAACAGTTCTTACGAATTTCTTTAAATTTGAAAATAACTAATTTTCGAATAGAAAATAAGTTATAGATAGGTCTAATATCCACGAAAATCCTGATTTTCTTGTAATATTAAGTTTAAAACTTAAAAAATAACATTAAGCTTATGGAGAATCAAATGTAAGCAATACTAATAAAAAGATGTGTTTATAACTGTTTGATGGTTTATGTATGTAATAAATGAAAAATTATCAAATAATTAAAAATAAATAAAAGGGTAAAATAACTATATGAAACAAAATCAGAGAAAAGTATTTCCAAAATCTTTCGAGTTTGGATAGAAAACTTATTAATTAATTGTATTGCATGAATAAGCCGATGTAATAAACCAATTGGTGTAGATTAAATTTATATTTTTTCTTTTCAATCCTCATTCCGTATCTAACACAATTAGTTGACCACAGGTTAATAATAATCGTAAGTATAATTTTGTATTATCAGTTCTAACAATTTATTTTGGCCAAAACACCCTAAACATCTATCAACAACGGAGGCCGTGGCTCAGTGCTAGCGCGGAGGATTCACAAGCGGATGGTAATGAGATTGATTCCCAACCAGGTAGGATATAATTTTGTTCAGGGTTTATGCAGAGAACGTTATTTAAACTTAAAAAATTTGTATTTGAGTTTAACTTTAATTAGTGTTTTAATTTGCTTTATTTATCGCGAATTATAGGTGTCTATGTTTCCTAATGGCAAACTGTATAGTTTGAGAATATCGGTAGATGATGATTCTACAATTTGTAGAACGTATTCTTAATGTTTTCTAGAATCATGGCAATTCTAATTAAATTAGCACCTTCCTGGTATCGTACGGTCAGGTTTTTATCCTTCTCTTCCTCCTTTAATTTATTAACAGTACAGTACAACCTTATCAGTCCAACAAGGCGCCACAATCATCTATCAAAGCATTCACAAGCGGGCTTAAAATAGATCCCTGGGTAGGTCGTTCAGTTTATGCAAGTTAAAGTATAAACTATATATAAATTGTGTTTACTCTGAGTACATAACAGTGTTTTAATTTAGCTAACTAACTTATTTAATACATGTCTCATTCTATCCGAGCAAAGCTCGGTCTCCCGGTACTGGGACTGGGACGGTGGCGACGTCCTGTAATCCAGCTACTTGGAGGTCACGAATTGTGGATAGTTGTGAGAGATGGTCGGTGGATGTAGTGTTCTCTTGTGTGGATTAACGTCCGCACTAATGAATACTACGTTAATCCACAGAGACAATCCTCTAATTAAACCAATTCGTAATTCAGAGGCCGTGGTTCGGATTCCACGTTAAACTGTAGATCCATTAGTTGCCATCGGCTGTTGGGCTATTAATTAACAGTCCTGTCTAAGGAACATGTCACCCTTAGTCAGTAACACGACTACAAGATCGCGCCACAATCATTCTACATTCATTCCTCATTCATACTTGGCTTAAAATACCTACCTGGGTAGGTCGCCATTTCAGTTAAAAGTATAAAGTAAAGTAAAGTACTAACAATATAAGTAGATGAGTGTTTTTTTCCAATATAAAATTTGTGTATTTTTTAAATGAGCTTATTATTCAGTGTTTGACTAAGCATAATATAACTATTTTTTCTCAGTCAGATTTTAACGAATGAATGTATTCGTTCATTGAAAACTCCTCAGCCTCTACCTTTCAAAAGGCACACATGAACTTTGGAGTATTAAATGATATTTTAAGGTAAGAACTGATGAGAAGTCACATCAACATAGTACTTGGGGGTTTTCCAGCACGATGAACAATTTTAATTACATTTACGTAATGGTAGACATCGTCGGCGCGTAAATCTGGAGAAGCAATGGCCTGTATATATTAGGTGAAGTGATTACAGGGTCGGTGCGCTGTTCATGATAATGCATTGTAAATTAGATTGAGCCGTTGTGACGCAGTGATAGCGACTCAGACTTTAGTCGGAAGAAAAAGAGATCCACTTAACAATTTACTTCTAATAAGACAATAATGTAAAATTAGAATTTGTGTTGACAAATAACCATGAAAACATTGATGAAGTGTGTTAATAATTAATTATCGGGGTGCCAGTATCCTTATGGGTCTTAACTCCATACTACCTTACAACTTAACCTTCCAGGTGCTAACATCTTACTGTGAGATGTCAGCGAGGTGCAATTATATAGCGCTATCGAAGTCAAAAACTACTGTTACGTTGCTGCCATCTGCGAGCTAATACATGCAACTACTCTGTAGTTCCCTATTCTGACGCTTGAGCTCGTTATTTTGCCGCCAGAGTATGCTTTTTAAGCCGAATAAGCGCTTTCTCAGACGGTGGTCCTTTGTAGTGTAGTGGTTAGACTGCTCTGCTGACGAGTACAACAGTTGAAGCCATTAGGAGGGACGAGGGTTCGAATCCCGACCATGAGCAATCCCAATTTTGTGGTATAGTGGAGTGGAGGGCCCACCTTAAATAAACGGTGACCGGCTTGGGTGGAAGTTGACGGCATTTGTAGGCTTAATTGGGATTGCAGTGGACACCTATTTTGCTTTTATGGTTACTGGTTATAAGGGGGGGACATGTTTTGTGTTTTTTTGTGTATTTTTGGTATTTTATGAAGAGTTGCATAAAAATAACAAAATTTAATTAGTCATAGCACTTGGAGGGTAAAGCACCTTGCTTTTCGGGTGGGGACCAATAATGTAGTCATTGGGAGAAACGAGAATGTGAAAGCAGTGTCAAGTACGTTAATATAAACTATTATCCCACTGTTCACTAGGTAATCAACAATTAATTGGACCAGGAAGCAACACCGAATTCGTTGGAAAGGTTCCTTGGAAAGAGTTGGACAATAAGGTGATTCCTGAATCTTCTACCCTCTTCATAATGTGGCTGCTTAGAGCAGAAATAAGTTTAAGTAGGTCATTTTTTTGAACGCTAGACAAAGCCACTTCAGAAACCATCAACAAACTTTATAGATCGTGTGTGATAAAACAAAGAGTGTAGGCTCTGAAACAGATCCTTGGAGACTGCCAAGCTCATCATACTAAATTGTGAGCAGCTGGAGACAGGAAGAATGACCCTATTCGGTCTCAAACAACCGGATGAGGTTTTTTAGGCATTAAGAAAAAAATCTTAATCTGAATTAGCTTGTACGTCTAACTCATCGTGGGGAACACAATACGCATATTATACTTGTTTGGACCTAGAGTCCGACCCTATTCCATTCAAGGAATTATCAAATGGAACTTTGAGATTCCTTGAATTGAGATTAATATTGCACTATTAGGCTCTAGAAATCATTGCAATACATTAAATTACATTACGTTTCATATTACGCACCATTTCTGAAATGGTCACATATCTAGGTACTTTAAGCCAAGTTATGAATGATAAATTAGTGTAGGATTATGATGGAGTTTTCCTGGACCGTTTCAAGAAGTGGTATATGTGAAACATTCTTTAGAAAATGTCTTGGAGAATCTCCCCTCTATTCGAAATACAAAATAAAATATTTAAAATAATAACGAAAAAATGTTAAACATTGAAAAAGGACTAATGTTGTTTTCATTTAATTACTAAATTTATCAATTTTCAATAAATGTGAGGTTTCATTAGTTATTTAGTTATTTTTTGTAAAATTTTCAATAAATTATACGAATATTTTTGACTTAAATATGTCTTAACTCTGGGGGGCTGTTGGCAATTTGAGAGACCAAAATTTGAAACGGTGACGTCATTTGTTAGTAACGTCATATGGTTATAAGGACAGCTGTTTATAGGAACTGAAAAATTTCAAAGCAGTTCTGAAAGGGAAGTAAATACAATGTATAATTTAAAAGGTTAGGTTCTAATCGACGATTTGTGGAAATCAAGAACGTTTCATTTTACTGAATAGAAGGATTTATACATGATAATATACTTATAAATACGGCAAAATATTTACCTAAGAACTAAAAAATTAAAAAAAGAAAATACATGGAAAAGAGAGACACCATAATTGGTCTTATTATCTAGTCATTCCACTGAGCTACAATTGAACAAATAAACTTAGTCAAAGTAAGATAATTTGAAAGTTGAAGTGCTCTCTAAACTAAACAAATATTATTTTATACTGGTTGAAACAAATTATAAGTTTGAGATCCAAGTGTATTTGGTTTTAGTTTAGTTTAGCCCGTACTTTGTATAAGTTTTATGACTCAAGATACCTAATAACACAAAACTCAATATATTTATATATTTTTGCCAGAAATCATAAATAAGTTAATAAATAAAAATAAATTATCAGCTGAATTATTGGGTATAAAATTTAAATTAGACTGAGTAGATTAAATTGAAAAATATGTAACACAAATCTATTTTTTTTTCTATTAAATCATTCAATAGATCATAGTTTGTAGAAAATTATAAATGATTTGTCTAATATCGCCTAAAACTGGGTTTTGAGATCTCATTAGTATATTTTACTTATGCATTGGTCAGTTTAAACTGTGGAGGCTCTTGTTATCTCGTAGAAGATTTTCAAAAAGGACATACAGTTATAAAATTGAGATAACACCTATTTTTGTTTTTTATGAATAAAATGTAAAAGTAGCTAAACATCATAGTAATCTCAATTACATAAAATGCATAGACAAAGCCTGAATTGTATTTATATATTTAAATACAATTAATTGATTTATTTTAATCAGGTGTTAGCTAGAAAAAGAAATATCGAGTACATCAGTGTCCCGGTATTCCTAACTAATTGGTACCGATTACCGAGTTGTTCGGATTATCCGAAGGTGTCGTGTAAAATTCATTAAAAGTACTAATGTCCATTATTCTAGATCCGAACGGTGTATTTAGAGCAATTAACTTACGTCTTATCATAGTTCACCGTGATGTACTCGTCATTATAAATATAAAACACGACACACATTGACACATAAAAACGAACAAAGATATATAGTGCCGTCTGTAGGCCTACCTTTTACGTGATCGCGGTCATTGCTGGTGATGAACTCAAATGTCAAAAAAGTAGTTCGCCGAAAAGCGACAGAAATAAAAAGAGGGACCGTAAGAATCGAATCAATTGTGGTGTACTGTGAGTGTAGCTAGACATCGCCATACGCTATCTCGATCATCAGTACTGCTCATGTACTGCTACATCCGAGTGCTTGATGATTATGTTATGAGATGATGACGCAACTTGGCCAACATGATTTCTTTGTTATGTAAAACGACTATAATTGAGTTCTTCTGTTCCAAAATGTAAGGTATTGTATATTATTGACATCGTGTATGCAGTAATATAAAATTATTGTAACCATGCTAAAGATTAAAATGGTGTAAAAAAGATTACGTTGCTTCGTTTTTAATTTCAGTAACCTTTTTTCCCTTTAGGTTGTTCGGATTAGCCGGAAGTTCGGACTACCAGGACTCTGGTGAATTTTAGTTATTCTGGAGGGTTCTTACATCAGCTCAGCGACAGTGGGAAGTTTTGAGTAATTAGCACAACAAAGTGGGTTAAGCTAAACACGGAGGGAAGCTTATTTGCTGGCGGAAATTGCATTTTCAAGTTCAAGGTATTGTTCAATAATAGCATCGCAGAATCGGAGGATTGAGGTTTGTTGAGGATTGATAATATCATGTGTTCTGTTCAACTGCACATTGTTGTATTCTCCTTGGAGGAAATTAAGAGTTGAGAAAATTATCTAAATATTTAAAACAAAGTCGTGTTAGTTACACGCATTATAACTCGAGAACGGCTGGGCCGAATTTAATGATCTTTGATTTTTTGGATTCGTCTCTGCTCCGGTCATGCTTTAGGCATATTCAGTTCCCATAAATTCAATTAGTTTCCATTTTATAGCGTTTTAAATTTCTAACCTTATGGGGAATAAGTTTGTTTACAAATTTTCTAAATTCAAAACATTTGATTAAATAAAACAGCTGTTGGTTTACTCTCCGTTAACAATATGCTTTACTATCCAATGCCATATGAATCATTCATTAATGTAAAACTATGAAGTAAACATGTGCTGTACAAAATAAACAGCATTATTCGCCACGTTAATAGTTTACGGTTTTTGGGAATTATGTACTGTATTTATACATTTTTTATTTTCTGTATGATTAAAAGTAACGTGTTTATATGGTTGCCAAATAAAATAATCACAATGTTTATACATATTAGGTTTATTATAATAATCAGCTGTTGAATATTTAAAGCTTTCACAACGAAGCCGCAATGCTATTTGACGTCACAAAATGGCCAATCTTAAAGTTAACATGTATTTTCTGTTAGGCGTTACGAAGTTCGCCGGGTCAGCTAGTGTTAAATAATTATACATTTTTAAAAACCTCACCATAGACCATAGCCATCACCATAGACCTAGGACCTGCGCGGTGAATTATCGACAGCTAAGTATCGTAACGGAGGCCAGAGGTAACCGCTCATGATCTGTCTGGAGTCGCCGAAGACTAGTTTCGATCCAGCAACCTTTGACTTACTAGGCCAGCGCAATATCTCTGACCCATCGTACCGGTACATATCATCAACCAGTAATACCCTTTTTATTAGTAATCAAAATTGTAATTCAGTGATTGTAGTACCAGCTTCACAATCTGAAGTTCACCTGTTCAATCTACGGCAATATCACGATACAATTATATGATGTTCTGGCTAGATTCAGCTGTCTTTGTTAAAAATTATATTAATTAATGACTCTGAATAATAATGATCTAATAGGTCGTCTTTGTCTGTAAAGTCAAAAATATTTTATTTCCAAAACAATAAATTGTTACAAGTATTATAGTAATAATTATAGTAATGAAGTAATAATTGTAATTGGTTATTTTAACATATTAGTTTAGGTTACAAAAATATAAACATGAGTCTAACCTCATCTTTTTTCGTACTAAACAATGAAAATTTAATAAAGTATTTCCTTAAAAATTCTTCAGTATATTTAAGAGAAATAATAATAATTCTATTTTATGGAATTTATAGAAATATGCAAAGATTCCAAAGAAAAACATTTCCTACAACCGAATGATGGCAGGCACATTTCGCACAGTTGGTAGAACGTATAAGTAGTACATTGCCGCACTAGGGAATGTATGGTCTATATTATCTCATTACCACCCTAGTGCGGCAAAGTGAACGGCCAATCACACGCGCGGAGTGCTCAAAATCTATATGAAATTAACCAATAGCATGCGCTAAGCGCCCAGTCAGCTGATAGATGGTCAATTATTACAATTTTAGACGAGCTATAAAGCAAATATGTATAATGTTTTTTTTATTTTTGACTTCATATTTAGAGGTAGTTTCAAAAACCCATTTAGGTTTGTATATCCTTCCCAAAAAAGATGTGCGATTCTTATAGCTTTGTAAAATTACAATACTGTGTCTTACACCTACAGGGTTACAGTTGGGAAATAAAAAAGAAAGAAAAAGAAGATGTAACATTGTGTTTGCTTATTCATTAAGAAAAGGGATAAATATAATCAGACTTTGTGAAATACACCACCTCTCACTCCTGGGACCCCATTGTTCACTGCTATAGCCCAGGCTAAACATCCCGGGACCACACTCACAATAGCGTGTTATGGTTACTAAATTATGGTAGGTTTGCAAAAAATTACCAATTTCGCTCCTGTCAAATTCCACAAAACCAAATTATTAAACCTCCTTCTAGCTACACGATAGTATAAGGATAAAATGTTGTTTCCGTCAAAATCATCAATTGTTAGTTTTCAATAGAAAAATTCATTTTGAGATCACCTGAATCCAAAAAAAGTTGTTTTTGGACTTTCGGTCTTTCTGTGTAACAACCCCAAGATCTACTTATTGATCAATTTTCATGTAAAGTGCACTTTTGCAATACATGGATGTGATTCATAAAATATTATTATTTTTGAAAAAAATTAGCCTAACAGAAAATGCCATCGAAGGGTGACTAAAGCTGACATGATTCTTAGACAGAACTGTTAATCAATAGCCCAACATAACGCCATCGTAATGTGACTAAAGCTGACATGATCGTTAGACAGGACTGTTAATCAATAGCCCAACAAATAATGCTATCTAATGGTGACTAAAGCTGAAATGATCTTTAGACAGAACTGTTAATCAATAGCCCAACAGATAATGCTATCGAATGGTGACTAAAACTGACATGATTTTTAGACAGGACTGTTAATCAATAGCCCAACAGATAATGTCATAGAAGGGTGACTAAAGCTGACATGATCCTTAGACAGGACTGTTAATCATTAGCCCAACAAATAATGCTATCTAATGGTGACTAAACTGAAATGATCTTTAGACAACTGTTCAATAGGATAAAAAAATTGACTGACTAGACATTAATCTAAAACACATAAAAAACTAAAACTACATGAAGACAAGTATACTGTATATAAAACAATTTTAAGTGTTTTGGTATCTAAAGACCAAAAAACGAAAAACATCGGATCCCGCCTTAGGTCTTACTTTTACGATTACGTTAATAGTTTTAATTCTGTTAGGAAATTTGCTAAATACATACTTATCACTATTTCAATACGTTTAGATTTCAGTTTGAGCAAATAATATATAACCGTGTACTTAGGTTCCGGCTGTTGATGTAACCAACGACCAACATAACCAACAGAAAGCAATGGCCGCCACCCCACCAACCGTTAATCTGACAGCGAACCGCATCGACCGAGCCGTATATTGGACGCGTCACAAGTCTACTGCCCATACTCCATCAGATACTCTGCTGTTTCATTCATCTCTGGTCAACTATATTTAGATGGTTAATTAACAAACGCTCTAATTACAATTCGGTCTCTCTAGAATTACGCTTGATTACGGATTCAGAGAAGTTAATTAACAATCGGTTTTACTCGGTATATCCAATATTGATCATACTAATTTTACGATGAAATATTAAAAATATACAATTAAAAAGTAGTTTGTAATACTTAAGAAATTAGAAATTCCAGTGTTTTTTTGATAATGAATTAAAGAAAAAAACTTAAGTCGGGATTTAATTAGCTAGTAGTTTTAGGAAAGAATCATAATTACACTATTTTCCGAACAAATATTCTTCAAACTTTACGTATAAATTGTTTAAATTTATGAGTACTACAGTATTAGTAATTTGATCAAACTATACTGAATTACTCTTCATGAGTGGTATTTTTAGGAGTGTAAGCCTCCTTCAACTATACAGGGTGTCTCATAAGTAAAGTGCCAAACTCTAGGAAAAGGTCATCTAGGTCGGTCTAGGAAATGCTAAAAACTCAGTAAGTATGTTTAAATAAAAGAAAACTACAGTAGAAAAAATTAACTTGGTTCAATTTGAAATGGAAAAGTGGAGGCAATTTTAAACTTTTAAACTAAAATGGTGGGGAAAAGGTTTAAATGGCCGCTATTTTGAAATTTTAAATTGGACTAAGTTGATTTCTTTCTACAGTAGTAGAACAAAATGACTGGATATACGGTGAATACATTCAAACATACCAAATGTCATCTAAATTGAACCAATGGGGTAGGCTGTGGCTGTATACACACACATCCAGGCAAATACACGACCATACACGCGCGCGGGCGGACATACATCACGTCGAAGCCCACTTTTTTGGATTCAGGTACCCCAAAACGGATATATCCACTCTCAACTCAAATTCTAAAATTTTGACGTAAACAATCCTTTCTCCATATACTATCGTATAGATGTGACAAAATAAAAAATAAGTTGAGATTACTTTTAAAACATTTAAAATTAAAAACTGTTGCTTCTGTGAATGAAGATGCGAAAATTCATACAAAAACACTTTCCTCTCTTACGATGATCACACGAAATAATCCTTTCATTTAAAGTACCTGTTCAAAATATATTCACGGTTTTCCAACTAAAGTGGATAGACCTGAATGTTCAATTTCAGCCACAATCTCCATTGCCTTTTAGCAATACAGCTGGGCCCCTCACATTAACCACCTCTTGTCGCTGTAGCACCCTTGTGGACCACACCACCGTAGTGTTCTGGTAATTTAACTAATTACACCGAACATTCCAAACATCCAATTCATCATTCGAGAGTCATTTGGGAACACTCGTCTTTAATTAAAGTACTGTTTATTTCAATAGACCCTTAAAATCATTAAATATGCAGTGGTGGTTAAAGTACATGAAAATTAAAATAAAAGTCAGTGTTAGCAAGTCAAAGTATATTAATTTTGGTTTTGTTGATTTTTATATCCCTTCTCCAAAGTTTTATTGTACAACCTGCATAAAAAATTGGACTAAGTTATTTTTTCTTCTAGTATAGAGAAAAACAATACAAAATTTATAAATATAAATTAAAATTGTGGGTGTGTGGGTGTCTGTAACAACATAACTCCAAAACCGTCAAAATATTGACATTCACATAACATTGAATACACATTTTGGAATATTTTTTTGACAAAAATTCATTATAAATTTTTTAAAAAAATTTCAACAATTTTTCCTTTACATATAGAATAACAAAAAAAAAATGTTGCCTTATTAATTAGAATATAAAAAAATAACTCTTGTTTTTTGCTTATCTTAATGATAAAAAAAAAAAATCCTATTAAAATATTTTTGATAAAATTTATATTTAGCTATTTTTTCTATTTAAGCAAAAAATCACATTTTAAAATGTTACTCACAAACTTACTCTTTTATGTTAAACATATTGTACACCCTTATATGACAGATGTTATTTGGTATAAATTTAAAATAATTATGAAAATCCATTTTTCTCATAGACAAATCTTAATTAATGTTTAAAATAATAAAAATTATGTTTAATAAATTAAAATATATCAGTGTTTGATTTGAGTAAATATTTAAGGTTATTTATATCCCTTCTCCAAAATTTTATTGTACAACCTGCGATCTTACCACTTGTAATTGCCAATCATTGGAAAAAGTGAGCAAATTTAAATACGTAGGTATAATTTTAAATGAAATATTTACTTTTGAACAACATATTTTGGAATTACACGTCAAACTCAGGTCCTCAATTAGGAAGTTTTATTTCTTACAAAATTTTTGCAACACAACTCTTCAACGTACCCTCTATTTTGCATTGGTAAATTCAAAATTGTAGTACGGATTGATATTCTGGGCGGTACATTTAAAACTCTAATTGAAAAATTAAGAAAAACTCAAAAATTCCTCAAAAATCAAAAAAAGCTCATTTCCTATTTACTCAGAGTTGAACATTATGCCAATACAACATCTGTTTGTGTATAAAGTGTTAAGATTGTTCTTTATAAGAAGCGGTAATAAGGGAAACTACAACTTGGCTTGGAGTACAAGAAACGTTCTAAATCAAAATTTTAAACTGCCGAAAGTAAACAGATTTTTATTTAAACACTCTATACAATATTTAGGACCAAAATATTTTAATTAACTACCTGTTATTATTAAGAACAGCCCCACTTTAAAATATTTTTCCAGAAATACAATAATTTGGCTTTTTCATTTCCTGAATAAAATCTCTTAAATTTAACACTTGTGTAAGTTAATATTCTTTTCAGTCTTTTCTTTAATGTAAAATCATTTTATTCTAGAAATATTCCATCTTTTTTGTTATTGTATACAGATGCCTCAGTTGGCGATGTAAATAGTCTTTAAATTAATGCTAGATTGAACACATTATTTTATTTGTTTATTATTTGATTTTTATTTTACTGGTCACACTACTGGCAACAGTAAACAGTCAATTTCTGTTCATGACATGTACTTGTAAATATGTTTTTTTGGAAATAAAAATTCATTTATTCATTATTCATTTACTCAAGTGAAAACATATTTATTTGACTGAGTATAAAATAGATATCAATTAAATGTTTAATATTTAAATGTTTTGTATTTTATTCTAGTCTCTATAACTTGTTTTGTGTTTGATACAAGTATATATGTTTTACGTTTATGGATCAAGCGAGTTAAGTAGAAACATTTAATACAGAGTATTTCTACATAACATTTCTTAGACGATTCATTTCATAAAAAAACATGATCTCTGTAGAGCTCAACTTAATATTTAAAAATATATTTTTATAGAATCGTTTATAGCTACAGGATTAATAATAAAAGTTACGGTTGTAACATCATAATTTAAAAACTTTCTTAATAAACCCCTCGAGTTGAGCTCTTTTACAAGGATAATAAATTTACTTTGATTCAATTTATTATTTAAATTATTGTTTGAATAACAATTTAATACCCTAAGTAGCATTTTAAAAATAATTAAAAGTCAATCAGTTTGATCAATGTTTAGTTTTAAAATTATTATTAAGTGCAAGCTGTACAAAATTTCAATGACGTAAAAGCTATTTCACAAATAAATTCAAGAGTGATGCCAATATTTTTATTAAGTATTTAATAAAATATCTATTTAAACACAAAGTTTGTAAGAAAGAACTTATTCTACCATTCAATTCTTAAAAGTTTATTTTATAAAAAATATACAGTATAAAATATTCCATAATTTGATTCTGAGAACATTATTATCCTTATTAAAACTCTTGATAAGGATACTAGGTTGTGGAAAGTTTAGAGGCCAATAGAAATCTTTACTCATTACAGGTCGATTCAAGACATCTAATACGATAAGGACGAAACTTTTAATGACATAGAGGTATTAAAAGAAAAATTGGCTTTCACGTTCAACAAATAATGTAGCTTATTTTGTACTCTTCTTTTTTTACCAGCCTTTAAGTCAATCCTTTATAAGTATGTTCTTTATCTTCTTTAATATTATACTTTAATTGAAGTTGAAGAAGAGAGTGTCGTCGAACAATGTAAATGTACGTTTCATGAGAAATTGATAAAATTATTTGGTTGTCAAAGGAGATCAAAGAAAACGTTTCTATGTTTATTGGTATTCTGGATTGAAATAAAAATGCAAGAACTAACGGGAGGGTAATTGGATCATGAAAGTGAGTTAAAATCCCAAAAAACATTGCTTAATTAATTATTGAGAGGTATCTATCCTTCATATTGTTTTCAAATTTTTGTATTATTTTTATTAGAAATGGGTTTTGCGAATTCTAATATAAGATTTTGTATTGTTTGTTTTCCAGTTATTAATTTTTATATTATTGTAAGTAGCATTGTGAATACATTCTGTGATACTTATACTAAAATGCTGAGGTGTAACAGTCATATGACATTTTTTGAGGTATCATATATCAATTTAGCACATTCATAACCATTTCAGCGTATACATACAGTGTAATAAATTATCTGAGATCAAAATCTTCTAATATTGTACACCTCTCACCGCCTCCACTGGTAGGGTAGGATCTCTTGGGACCCCATTGTTCATTCCTGACCAGACTAAACATCCCACATCCTGAATACACAATGTCATACGAGTATAAAACCTCATAAAACGGTGGCGACGTCCTGTAATCCAGTTACTTGGAGGTCACGAATTGAGTATAGTTGTGAGTGATGGTCGGTGGGTGTAGTGTTCTCTTGTGTGGATTAACGTCCGAACTATTGACTATTGACTGATGGACTATTAATTAAAAGTCTAAAAAAATTCTTCCTAAGGAAGCCAGCCTTAGCCAGTAACAAGACTACAAATTCGTACCACAATCATCTTACACTCAATCCTAATTCATACTTGGCTTAAAATACCTACCTTGTGATATGTTTGCCATTTCAATAATCTAATCTAATCTAATAATAAGACAGGTACTATAAATTTACCTTAAGCTTAGTTGTTACATACAATATTTTCATTGTTCGTTTCTACAGGGTTTGACAACCTTACCTCAGTAAAGATTTTTATAATACTTTTGATACTTTTACACTTTTGACTTGGACAGTGTCGTGTTTTGTAATCCAGCTACTTAGAGGTCGCGAATTGTGGATACAAAGATGGTGGATGCGGTATTCCCTGGTGTGGATTAACGTTCGTAATTCAGAGGCTAATTGTAGTCCGAGTTCCACGTTCCTGTAGGCAACTTACATGCCATTGGTTATTGGGCTATTACCAATCCTGTCTAAGGAACATTAATCAGTGACATGTCTACAAGATTGTGCCACCACACTCATTTCTCATTCACATTTGCGTAAAATGACTACTGGAAAGACTAGTAAAAATATAATGTATTAAAAATGTAAAGTAACAAAACATTTTTCATACAGAGGCTAGTCAGAGGTAACCATTGTTATGGACTGGCAGAAGTCACCGGCCACTGGATCTCGAACATTTTTATGTTTTTTTTTATATTTTACGATTCCATTTATCTGCAGATACCTCTCAAATAAGTTTGTCATAAAATAGGCAAAAGTCATAGCTGATAAAGTTATGCGTCTGCTAATAAAATTGTTTTTTTAATTCACTACTAATAGTAGAATTATTTATCTCATACATCAAACATTTAGAATGTGTTAAAATTTGAAGGTAAAAACTTCAAGGTCGAAATACTTCAATCCTACGTCTTGAGAGATTAACAGTGTTGTGCTTATACATGTTTAAAAACGATTTTATCACGTTATAGCGAATTTTACATAGGGTAAAAGCTATTACCGTAGATTTCATGGCAAAACTTAAACTCAGGACCATGTTACTTTTTTTGTTTTGAGGTGCCCAGAGGCCAAAACAATAGTCGTTCAAAATTAAATATAAATATATCCGTGAACACGATAGTTCTCGTAAAATCCAGATGTATCGGTCAACAGGAACAGATAGTTTGAGGTGGTTTCATGTCCCAAAAATTGGATTTTGGGTTTTTATACGTAATAATAAAGATTACATTTTCTATAAAATATCATAATTTATGGGTTTATCATGACTGATAACCTGCATACTCTTTTTCCATGTTAATCATATAGAGAATAGGCAACTTGCTTTATTTATGGACAGACGTTTATTGAAAATTGGTATAAATGGTTAAAATAACAATTGTTTATGCTAGAAATGCCTACTTTCAGTGTTCCTTACAGCAGCAAACCTGCATACTCATTTCTGTGTTAATCCTATGGAGAATGGGCAAACTATTTTATTTATCAACAAATTTTCATGAAACTTATCGTATATTAATAAAAATTTTCTTGGTATGCAGGTCTTATGCTTTGGGGGCATTTATAAATAGAATTTTAATGGATTAAGGCATTTCAAACAATAGAACAATTCGCTAGAATAATATGGATCAAGCTTCTATCGGCATTGAGACCACACTTCGTATATTTTTCACTCTGAATGAATATTGAGTTTATTCTCTCATAGAATACGTGTGCTCGCTTCTGAGCAAAGGCATTAGATGTATATAGGGAAGCTTATTGTAGGGAATCTTACTCCATACAATATAACTTTTCGAAATAATAAACAAAAAATTAAATTGATCCAGATTACAAATATTACAAAATAAACGGTATTACGGAGCTGACACCTACTTTCTCCTTTTTAAAATGAACTAAATAATAAACAACTTGAACTATTATACTATGTTATGCTAATTGAAATAAAGTTTAAAATTCTCATGTCTCGAAAATAGTCCTACATTTTTTTCAGACACCCTTTTACTAAAAGTTTTCCTAGTACCATTAGTCGAAGACAATAATGCAAAATACTAATTTGTTTATTTTTAAGCCGAGTATATATCGATACAAAAAACATCAAATCTCGGATCTTGAGTTCATAAATATTTTTTTGCCAGAAAAATGACATTTTAAAATTTAAAAGCTGATACCTTTAGACTCGCCATTAGACATGTTGGTGGAATCATATTATTTGGGGCGCAAAGAACTATGATCCATGGTATTAAAAAAGTCGCGTGTGTCCTTTTTGATAAATTTGAATTCTATTAAAGGGTGTATGTGTATACACATATACCAAATTAGGTGTTACAAGGCCGATGCTTAAGATAGTGGTTCTGTACACACACATAATTTCAAAAAACTATTTTTGTAGCTCAAAATGTAAAATCCATACAGAAACAGCTTATCCTATCCTGTTAGTGTGGTTTAGATAGTTTTTATTCCTGCACTAAGTTTCAATTCCAAAGTTAGTTCTTCCAACTGCCATTAGCATAACGCCATCATTCACATGCGGCTAGCGCAGCTGCACATTGTAAAAACGTGTTCTTGATGCATAATAATTATGCAACTCTCTGGTCGCATGTGACAAGAACATTTTGTACTCGATGGAAGCTAGGGAAAGTCTACCTGCACTTTAATATTCGATGAATAAATAACTGTTCTACTTTTAATTTGTAATCAAATTTGGAATAAGAACTGAATACACTTGTTGCCAATGAGTCCTCTTCTTAAGAATAGAGAACTTTCTAAATGTATTAAGAATGTGTGTGTTGCCTACTGGCGAAGAGTAGTTGTTTTATGAAAAGTATATTGGTGGCCATGGTGTGAGCTCCATTTCCCATAGGAAATTTGATAAAATTACCTTACTATTTTATTGAAAGAAATTCAAATAAAAAATATAAAATACCATTTTACATACATACTAAGATATAAAAGATAACATATTTATAACCTGAGCTTTATTTTCTACTAGCCAAAGTACCCGTTCTTCGCACGGGTTAAAAAAAACTGAAAGGTGAAGGCTCTACTGATACATTTAAGTTATTGTTAATTAATTCTTCATTGTTTACAAAATGAAAAAACACGAGTGTCTACAACATTTCAAAGTAACATCTGTGAAATATTGGGAGAGGATAAGGATTAATGTAATAGAGACAGTCGTCGGAAAAAAACTTAAAATCTACCATTCCACTATTTCAAATAATTCACTAATTTCGATCCAGCAGTTTATCTGAAAAATCAAATTTATTTCTTCTTCTTCCCGAACTGTCAAAATATAGTGCAAACGGATGTTGTCATTAGAAAAAGTAAACATTGAAACCTAGGACGGTCACGGCAGCTCTTTCTTCTTCTTCTTCCCGAACTGTCAAATTTTAGTGTTCACAGCTGTTGACATTCAAGTAATATTATGTTTTCATTCTCAAAAAATGTAAACATTGAAACTTAGGACGTTCACAGGGCGTAGCCCGAGAGGATTTTAAGGAAAATGAGTATGCCTATGTGTTGTATGAGTTTAAGATCTACCTTTGTGTAAAATTTCAAACTGTTTGGTTCAGTATTTTTAGCGTTTACTTGCCACAACAAACCCACAAACAAACATACAGAAACCACCTCTTCTTTAAAATATTATAAGATATCGGTGTGGGAGAAACTCGGACTCAGAGCGATAATCAATTTTCAAGTTCTGAGCAGTTGTGCATATTAGTAAAGGGGTAATTGGGCAGCCGTAGAGAGAGAACATTAACTTATGTCAAAGAGACCTGTTCTACATCACTTCATTTAATCATTAATAACCATTGATATAAATTTATCTAAAAATAACCAGCCTCAAATTTTTTAAGGTGAATGTTGTATTAAATAATTTAAATAATAGGACAAAACTCGTAAAATAATCCAATAATTTAAATCGTCAGTAAAAATTAAATCCATCAGATGGTTTATGGTTCAACGAATCATAAAAAATTGTACTATTATGATGTACATTATCGTGTAAAAGAATATTTCCATTTAATATATTTTATTTACAATCGCTAATAATAATGGCTTAGTGGAGTATTGTAGTGGTTGTACATTCAGGATAATTCAGGTTTGGATGGAAAAATATGAATTAAAAATTAAAGATCATAAAAATCTCCCAGAAAATATCTACCTTTCGTGTTTAGAAGTGCATACAAAAATTAACTCATTGATATTTCCAAAATTGTATAGATAATTTTACAAAAAAAAAACATTAATGAGGCATAAATTTTGATTGATAATCTAGAATTATTTTATTTCATTCTGGCATTAATGTGTGAACGGTGTTACATAAAAACTTAAAGGATCAATAAAAGATTTTAAGAAAATTAAACATTAAATAATATTTATCATCATTTCATTTTTAATGAAATCGTTTTTGACATAGGAAATGCGTGTTAAGTATTGGAATTGATATAACTAAAGCTTGTCAAAAAAATTATAGGTCATTAATTCCGTAATCAATTAATTCTTAAGACATTTTAATTTTTTTTAATTAAGGGGATCCACCACCATCTTATTTTTTTATTTTGGGTTTTTTATGCAATAAATGATTTTTTAATGGTTACTGGGCTAATTAAAATTTAATTTCAGAAAAATGATTTGTAAAAAATGACAATTATGGAAGTTTTTCAAATTGTTAGCATTATTTTTAAATCATATTTTGTTGAATCACTTTTTATTAATAAATCAATTGCAAAAGCTAAGCTATATTTTTAAAACTTATTTTACAAAAAAATTTTGTTGCATGTAACCCGATAAATAAAAATATTAAAGGAACTACTTTCAACAATGCTTGCAAGCTAAAAAGTAGGGTTTTTTATTTAAAACATTGAAAATTGTTATTAAACATCTTTTCACTTAGATACCTATCCACTGAAACCTTCTCAATATAATCAAGAATATCTTATACAAATTTTATTACATTAAGAGCAGAACCTATTGATTTATTTAAAATTGCAAATTTCAACACAAATTGAAGAAAACGGATTTCACATTTAAAATTTTTGAAAACCTGGAACAGGAAACCCTGTTATTCCTTCTAGATTTTCCTACTCCTTCTCTCTCAGCCTTGCACTTTTTTAAGGTTTTCTGTACCTCTTGTATAAAAAAAACATTTTGTTGAAAAATTGAAAGATCACGAATCGCAACATTTTTCTGTTAAATTTATTTAAGTATCTGAATCTGATCAGATTGCCACAAAATTGCATATTCCTATTCAGAATAAAGTGTTTTATATAAATCTTTTTTAAGTAAAGACAATAATTTTTACCCTAGATATGGATGCGGATCCCCTAAAATAAATAATTAATATAATTTTACCTGGTAGATGGGACTAAAATTACTCATGAATAAACTTACAATTATTATTTCGTTTTCGTTTTCTATTGACATTGAATCTGAACCATTTTATTACGGAGCTTAGTAATAGAAGATTGGGTTAAAATAGATTTACCAATTACTAGACAAGAAAACATATAAGCAAATCTGATTAATTATTGGTCTGATACATTCACTGACATGACAGATAATCAGTTAAATGTTAATCTCAGGACGGACCGCAACTATTCAGGGAATATCAACGCCTACAATCTAACTTCACGCTGTTGCTCAACTAATCTTTGCGGTTTATTTTTATTTTGTAGATTAATCTAACTTTACGCGTCTATTCTAAAAATCTAAATAAGAAAAGAATTATTATAATTTAGCATCAAGGTGTAAATGGATTGTTTTTGTTGGGTGTTTTGAAACGTTTTGAAAAGTAATTTTATGTTTTGACGTGAACGATATTTTGATATAAATTAAATAAACTCGGTATTTCAAAAAATGTTTAAAATTTATACCTTCAAAGTACTTATTTATCACTAGCTGACTCGGCGAACTTTGTAACGCCTAACAGTAAATACATGTTAACTTTAAGATTTGCCATGTTCTGAAGTCGAATAGCATTACGGCTTCGTGAAATATTAGATATTCTGGGTCGCAGCATAGTGAATAACAATACTGAAACGATAACAAAACAAATAAATCTGAGTAGATTGATTCACTCTAACCTAAACCCAAACCAAACCAACTGTAATACGGCTTTTATAGGAAAGATATACTGTAGAACAGAGGATTATTGTAATACTCTTATTACGTATAAAGATTTGACTTATTTTTATTTCGGCTACATAGAAACACGTGACTTTTAATGAGACTTAAAATATAAACACATAATCCCAAAAAACTATTAACGTAGCGAATAAAGCTGTTCATTAATTAATTTAATAAATTATTTGTTTAACTTGTTAATTTTTCATTTATTACATAAATACATAAACTATAAATGGGAGTTCATGAACTGAGATCAAGAATACGCATATTAATTCCCATAGATTACTATAGACCAGTAATTTGTCACTAGAGGCTTACTGGAAGTGTTTTTTTACGGAAACTGTTATTTTTATAACTGATGCAGTAAATATAACAGCTATCAGAAATACCTCAGTACACACAATAAATTAATTTTAAGAGTCTGCATCAGTGGTAGCCATCTTGAATTTTAAGCCCGTAAGAGCAATGTTAAATTCTGGCGGAACATACCTTCACTTTGGCGTCTGTAGTGGTATGAAAGTATCAATGTAAAACTTTGGAAGTACATTGATGAGATGTGGCTCAAGGGCATGACCTTTTAATATGTTCAAAAATTTAACTTGATATAAAAATAAAAAACCAGAAATATTTTACAAAATAAATCATTATTATTTTTTTATTGAGAGCGAAAATAAGAAGTGGTGCCCTGGAGGACTGTAATACCTTTAATTTGACACCTCTTCCGTTAATTTATGACAATAGGTCAAGGAAATATAGGCGCCAGAAGTTAACATTGCTCTTACGGGACTAAAATCCAAGATGGCTACCACTGATGCAGACTCTTATTGCTTAGTTCACAGTGAATAATGATCAGAGTCTGATTATATTCTCTATTATCGTTGCACAGACTAATTAACTTTAATGGCCCCTCTTATGTGAACATTCCTTGCACTTGGCTCAATATTATTATGCTTTTCAGCTAAACCTCTCAATGTGTACCTTTCCTGGTATAAAATAACGGAAGGGCTTCATGTACGTAATATAACAATCTTGCGTGATCCCCCTTCTTTCATGTATTCACTGTAAGGCGTTACACAGTTCGCCGGGTCAGCTAGTTTTTAATTTAAACGAATAAGAACAGCTGTTTAGAAGAACTGAAAACATTTCATTTAGCTATCCATGATGTAACAACCTATTTCCCACAGGGAAGTAAATACAAACGTTTTTGACATGGATATGTCTTAGTTCTGAGGGGGTTTTAGTGATTTTTAAGATGGAAAACATGTAACAGGTTTCCATAGCAACTACCAGAAATATTGTATTGAATTTTAAATATAAAAGAATAAGAACAGCTGTTAAGGTGAACTTAAAACATTCCCTTTAGACATATCCATGATCTAACCTACTTCCCACAGGGAAGTAAATACAAACATTTTTTTCTGTAAGTTATAGCTTAGAATCTCACATTTCCATTGACATAGAAATTAAAACTAATTCAATTCTAAATCTGGGAAAAAATAGTTTTGCAATGTCTGATTGTTTATACACCCAGAATATCTAATCCTTCACTACGAAGTCGTAATGCTATTTAGAGCTAATATACTTTAGAACATTGCTAATTTTAAAGTTAACATGTATTTGCGGTTTTAGCCAATAAAATAATCCTAAACATATTTTATTTATTCTCTCCGCCTTCTTGATTTCTATAGGCTAGCCACAATGCATTTTTAGAGATAAAACATGGAGGAATAACAAGATAAATGCTATCGCACGATTGTTATATACTACCATGAAATTGATATACGGCATTTCACCAACTTAAATATTAAAATATGTACAGTGAGGATATTTTAAGTTTATCCCAGGTTAGCAGCTCAAAAATACATTATTTTAGCATTGTTACTTTCAACGAGTAAGCTTGGAGGTCTGGGTTATAATTATTATTCCATTGCTTACTAACATCCGTAGATGAATTGTTTGCTGACTTTAATTAAGATCTTTGTTTCCAGGAGAGACTTGGAGTTAAAAGATTAATCAAGTTTAATTGAAACTCAGTTTGGTTCTTTAAAATTTGGTTAAATGTAAACTCCACATCGAATTGATAATCCACATCGATAATGAATATTACAATTTATAATATTTGGACAAAAATGACATTCAATGTTTTAAGTATTACTAGACAAAGTACCCGTTCTTCGCACGGGTAAAAAAGGCTGAGAGGTTTTCGTAGGCTCTACTGATACATTTAAGTTATTGTTAATTAATTCTTCATTGTTTACAAAATGACAAAACACGAGTGTCTACAACATGACAAAGTCACATCTGTCAAATATTGGGAGAGGATAAGGATTAATGTAATAGAGACAGTCATCGGGAAAAACTTAAAATCTACCATTCCACTATTTCGAACTAATAATTCACTAATTTCGATCCAGCAGTTTATATGAAAAATTCACTTCTTTCTTCTTCTTCCCGAACTGTCAAAATATAGTGCAAACTGATGTTGACATTAGACAATGTAAACATTGAAATCTAGGACGATCACGGCAGTTCTTTCTTCTTCTTCTTCTTCCCGAACTGTCAAATTGTAGTGTTCACAGCTGTTGACATTCAGGTAATTTTATGTTTTCATTCGTTGAAAATGTAAACATTGAAACTTAGTACGTTCATAGGGCGTAGCCTGAGGGGATTTTAAGGGAACTAATATGCCTATGTGTTGCATGAGTTTAAGATCTACCTTTCTGTAAAATTTCAAACCGGTCGGTTCAGTATTTTTGCATTTACTTGCCACAACAAACCCACAAACAAACATACAGAAACCACCTCTTCTTTATAATATTATAGATTACGAATACAAATAAATATATTTTAATTCAATTAATTTTTTAATTAGGTGGGGTAACAAAATGACAAATTCTCTTGTTTATTTTTTTAATAGCGTGGTTCCTGACTGAAACTTCCTT
Organism: Nephotettix cincticeps; assembly: GCA_023375725.1. Taxonomy (NCBI): domain Eukaryota; kingdom Metazoa; phylum Arthropoda; class Insecta; order Hemiptera; family Cicadellidae; genus Nephotettix; species Nephotettix cincticeps. The sequence goes on from CM041785.1 coordinate 6,540,763, forward strand.
TTAAAAATGGTTTCACTGCTCAAGCGTTTGTGAACTTAGCAGTGAGTCTGTTTAGTGTAACTAAACGGACTAAATGCAAATGAAGAGTGGAAGTTTATTGACTTTTGTTATGTATACTCTACAAATGAAACGAAATTCTCAAAGCATTAAAGAGCTTTAAATTAGAGCGAGTTGCATCCTTGAATTCAAAGAGTCTAAGAACGCACTGAATTGGCTTTGTAATAATATAGTTAATTATATTTAAGGTGGGTACTTGGCATAAAATTTAACATTACGTCAAATTCACCAACATAATTTTATTTTTGAACATACCGTAGTTTGTTGAAATCTCCACGTAAATTATATATTAATTATTTTTAACATTAAAGGATTTAACGTATGTTTTAAAACAGTGTGGCAAACTGTAGTAACCTAGATTATTGTAAAGAAAATTATTATATTTTATATCCGAAACCTTTTTTTAGTTTTTTTATCATGTTTTAAGTAAATGAATACCAGGTATAAAATACCAGGAGGTATTTTAAGCCAAGTATGAATGAGAAATGAGTGTAAAATGATTATGGCGAGATCTTGTAGTCTTGTTACTGACTAAAGCTGACATGTTCCTTAGACAGGACTGTTAATTAATAGCCCAAGAGACAATGTCACTTAAAAGTACAACTTAACTTTACTTCCCTATTCAAAAATAAATAAAATAAAAGCCACCAGAACTATATTCTACCAGGCATTTTCCTCAGACGGTTAGTTCTCAACATTTGAATATTCAATTTACGGCCCGTCGTTGGTTGGCCTGCAGACAACGGATCGGTGACTTTACGGGTACTAGAGACGTCAGAGATGTCCGAGTTTCATAGTTTAATCGAAGAACCGGTAGGTTATAAGGATTTGAGAATAGGTACAAAAACAAGAACAGATTTAATCTACCTTGGATAGAACTACATGTGATTTTGGTACTTAAGTAGTTTGACAACGCATAAAGGACATACACACATACATTCATTTTATTTTCTCCCCTTATACATCGTATATGAAGAAAGGACTGTTTTCGTCAAAATTTTCGAATTTGAGTTGAGAGTGGATATATACGTTTTGGGGTCCTCTGAATAAAAAAGTGGGTTTCGACGTGATGTCTGTTCGTCCGTGTGTCTGTGTGTCTGGATGTGTACATAGTATCTGTACAATATTGGGAGAGAATAAGCATTAACGTAATAAGAGACAGTCATCTATAAAAAACTTAAAATCTACCATTCCACTATATCGAACTAATAATTCACTAATTTCGATCCAGCAGTTTATCTGTAAAAATCAACTAAATTTCTTCTTCTTCCGGAACTGTTAAAATATAATGTAAACGGATGTTGTCATTAGAAAATGTAAACATTGAAACCTAGGACGGTCACGGCAGCTCTTTCTTCTTCATCTTCCCGAACTGTCAACTTTTAGTGTTCACAGCTGTTGACATTCAAGTAATTTTATGTTTTCATTCATTGAAAATAAAAACAATGAAACTTAGGACGTTCATGGGGCGTAGCCCGAGGAGATGTTAACTAATATGCCTATGTGTTGCATGAGTTCAAGATCTACCTTTATGTAAAATTTCAAACCGGTTGGTTCAGTATTTTTCGCGTTTACTTGCCACAACAAACCGTCAAACATACAGAAACCACCTCTTCTTTAGATTATTGGCTGGGACGGATTTTTTCATTGTTTTTACTGTCCCCTAACTGTTCCCATTATTTTCACTGTGTACATTTTTTGCATTCTATGCAATCTTACATTGTTAACTGAATAACTGATATTATTATTATTATTAGATGAACGATGGGGTCCTGTTTCAGGTATGTCGGCCCGGTAGTGCGACTGTGCAGAGAACGATGGACCTGGACCTGTTCGACGAGGAAACCACCTCACTGGCGCCGGACAACGCGACCGGCTACAACGGCACCAACGTCACCTGCAGCAACGACTACTGCATCGACAACGAGGACTACATCGACCTCATCGAGAAGCACATCTCGCCCAACCTCTACGAATGTGTGCTGATAGGGATGCATGTGCTGGTCTTCGTCGTGGGGCTGGTGGGGAACGCGCTCGTCTGCGTCGCAGTCTATAGGTAACACTCCCAGACACATAGTTAGATTTAGATTAGATTAGATTATATTAGATTAGATTAGATTAGGTCGGATCGGATTAGATTAGATTACATTAGATTATATTGGATTGGATTAGGTTAGATTAGATTAGGTTAGGTTAGGTTAGGTTAGGTTAGGTTAGGTTAGGTTAGGTTAGATTTGATTAGGTTAGGTTAGGTTAGGTTTGGTTGGGTTGGGTTGGGTTAGGTTAGATTAGATTGGGAAATAATAGCTAAAAAAAGTAACATATCATCACCTATGTTGTTTGGAAAACATTTTCTTTTCGGCGATTCCAAAAACGTTTTGTACCCATCTTCATATTTGCGTCTGAGTTTTTCAGGAAGCAGGTTCTCAGAGACATCGATAACCCTTTTATACAATCTTTTCTGGTATTTTAAACATTTTTTATAAATGTAAACACGCCAGTAATACTTCTTTTTGTTGACAAACCTTTGCTTAAACAGCTGACCTCGGCATAAAATTAAATTTCTTAAAAACTAGGTTGTGCTTGAGTATGAAAAATTATTGAATTAAAAATTTTCAGACAATGTTTTAAAGAGCTTAAACGTGTTATTTGGATCGCAATGAAAAGTTTTGTTCGCTACGCTTTATGAAAGTTTCATCTCGGAACGATAGTGGAAAATACTATCGAGTCACGAAATGAAAGACTTTCAAGAATAGTTGTGAAATATGCTATTTATATATCTCACAAGTTTAACAAGATTCATATGTTGGAACGATTGTTTTGCAGTAACCCCACGATGCGGACGGTGACGAACTACTTCATCGTGAACCTGGCAGTTGCCGACTTCATGGTCATCTTGTTCTGCCTGCCTCCTACCGTCATATGGGATGTGACCGAGACTTGGTTTATGGGACTTTACCTCTGCAAAATCGTCCTTTATTTTCAGGTAATGGATTGATTTAGTACAGTGTCTGGTTTATGGTAGCATCAACTTTGATATTGGAACGATAAGTCTTTTAGACGAGCCTGGACATTTTGAAACTACACTAAATAGAAATAGAAGTAGCCTAAGATTCTGCATTATCTCTGCCATCTTGGATTTTTATTCCCATTTTTGTGTAGATTGACTAATTGTTTAAGGAACACAAGAAAATACGGGGAAGAGCTTAGTTGAAAAGTCAAAAATTCCCCCCATTGATGGTCTGAAAATAGCCATATGAATTTCAAAGAAGCTAAGATAATACACTGGGAACGTAACTTAAAAAAACTCATTGAAGCTTCCTGCATGAAACTAGCATTTCAACCAATTAGTTTTTGAAGAATTTGTATTTGAATTTTAAATCTGTTGGACATACCGCACCTGAATTTCAGGTTTTTTCCGTGGCCATTTTGTTTCCGGTTCCGGGAGACAAGCCCTCTTCTATTTATTCAGTTGTCTTTGAGTCTTCGTGACGTGGTGACGTTTATGTTTCTTATGTGCGAAATTGTTAGTAAATTTAATGGTTTATTTGTACGTTTTTAGACTGCTTTAAACTTTTTTGTTTTCCACTTTATACCAGCTTAGTCTGGATTATGTAATTGTGTAACGTTTTATATATTAAGTCGCCTGAGGACAGGATCGGATTCAAGATCCCGAAACGTAGTGAAACTTTGTTTGACTTAAAATCACAATGGAAAATGTCCGCAATAAAAAACTAAATAACAAATTTTGAATTTTTTTATTTTTGAAAACTACTCGAAACCTTTTTGATTGTTGTTTCTTCGTTCTTTTTTAATATTAATTATGGTTCTGTTAGCAATGTAAAACGTATAATTACATTTTTTGTTTCTTATGCTAATTTTTTATGCTAATTTCTCTACTACAATATATTTGTACACAAAAAATTTAAATTAAATTATATGAAAAGCCAACAACCGTCTTTGCAGACAGAGATCCTTTCACAATCTTTGATACGCGGGTCTTTGTTCGTGTGGTGAGAGCCACTTCGCTGATGAATACCTTGAATACAAACCTACAGAACATGTCGAACTTCTTTTGTTTCTGAACTTCAATGACAAACATATAAAATGTGAAGGTAACTTCAATGACGAGGAAATCTCTAAATAAAACTAGTAAAATATTTAGAAAAAGCTAAAGTTGTAGTTCTTGAATAAAAATCTTTTGAATCAACAACCTTAAATGTTTTAATGATTTTCAAAACATTCAACAATTTACATGAAGAAATGTAACAAATATTTGGTAAACCAAAATAAATTTTACTAATACTACTTACTCCCTTTTTAAGAACTCCTTGTGTACGATCTGGAAAATGCTGTTTTTCTAGAACTTTCTGTAAATTTGATCGAACAATTTCAGGAATCAATTTGGAACAAACAAAAATGATTGCTTGATTGTGTAAACAGAAACATAATTGGAGGATTATGTTTCTTTAAGCCAGAAAGAAACATTTAAAACAATCAAAACATAAAATGCATTTTGTCAGTTTTTGTTATTTGAGGTTAGGTTATGATCTTATGTTGAAAAAATATACCTTGAAAGTGGGTAAAATTTATGTCCAAGTACTTTTGAATAGAAACTTAAAATTTAAAAAATATTTACTTGAGAAATGTTTATACGAAAGAAGTGTTTATTGTATCTTATAATACCAACTTACATAATGGACTATGAGCGATATGTCATCAACTCAAACGCGAATTTTTATTAGTTACAGCTAGAAGCATCTTTTAATTTATACTAGTGGGCATTTCGATTTTGAACTACACGTTGCTAATTGGGGTTTTGAGAAGTTTACTAACAGTTACTAACACACGTTAATTGGAAGGGAGGACAATATATAAATATTGAAGCCTTTATGCGGCCTTTAAACTGTTCATAAAGTTAACAAGTTTGTATCATTATTGAATACCGTATTGAGAAAAATTATTTACTACCCAAAAAAAATTTAAATAAAAATAAATTAGCACAGGTGTCAAACTTCAATTCGTCTCATCCAACTCTTAATAGTTTTGTCTTAATTCTTTTTAAAATTCTAATCTATGTCCTTCTAACAATTGGTATTATAGTATTATACATATTTTTATGAGGGAAATGATAGTAAAAAAGAATGATAATTTCTTCGATTTCTGTAGATAAACTTATAGATTTTTTGTATTGTACACTCACTTTAATCATATTAGATGCTTAACTAGTGATACTAATAAATTGTGGAATATTGTAGATCTATAATTTCATCATATAGAGTGTATAATAGTGTAATTAAACGGCTTATCATTGACCTTATAATATTTAAAGACATTCATAACAGTACAACGTCAAATTATTATATTATTATCTACGTAGCCAAATATGTACTGGCAAATCAATAATTATTATAACTGCAATAAGTGATTTAGCTAAATGCCTGGTTTTCTTAATAGATAAGTGCAATTTTCAAGAATAATCAGTAGCAGTTTTGAATCAGTAGTTTCCTCTCAAATATCCCACATTTCAAGCTCAGCGAATAAACAACAACTTCGTTTACAACTTCCAACAACAACTTTGCACTTTACATGTAAAACAGGAAGACTTGAGTTTAGGCTTACTTGTAAATATTCAAATAAAGATATTATACAGGGATATTATAAAAGAATGGTGCGTTTTCGAACATGGTTTAAAGAAAACCCAAATTACTTACAGTTAACGTTGTTTATTCATCTATTTTGTCGTCTCAAGTAGTTTTTTACATAATTAATAAATTTCAATATGTGCGCCTAATGTCCTAATGTTAATAAATTTCTTTCCAAACATTCGCTAACATTTCTTCGGTTATGGTTGTCATTGCTTCATTAATCCTGTTTTTAAGTAGTTCAGGTTGCGAATTTTTTGTGAATAAACAATGTTTTTGACGTAACCCCACAAGAAAAAATCACAAGGTGTCAGGTCTGGACTCCTTGGATGCCACAGAATAGGTCCTTGCCGGCCTATCCATCGATCTCCAAATTTTTCGTTCAAAGCGTCCGTCACCAAAGTACTAATGTGTAGGGGAGCACCCTCTTGTTGGAAATTAAGTTGATGAATGTTTTCGAGTTCATTTAGCTGAGGAAAGCAATAATTGATTAACATGTCGAGATACACAACTCCATTAATTGTTCTTTCAGCAAAGAAGAAAGGCATTATTACGCGATTTTTCATCACACCACACCAAACATTAACTTTTGGCGAATCACGTTGTTTCTCAACAATTGCGTGTGGGTTTTCAGAGCCCCATATTCGTGAATTGTGTCTGTTAACACATCCACTGACATGGAAGGTAAAATATTTGTAAAAATTATTCGTTTTCACTTATTCTGTCCAACATTCTAACAGAGAAATTGTAACGGTTTACATTGGGTTTCAATTCCTGCAGTATATGGATTTTATTAGGTTTTATAGGGCTTATAAACAAACTTTTAGGTTGGAGGCTTTCAGAGATACTAATATAACATTCAGAAATGTCCCTACAATCTTCTTATGAATTACTGAAACCGCACCATTCTTTTATGATAACCCTGTATAATCCAGAAGATATTTTTTATAGTCTTGGAAAATAAAATAAGCCATTGAGAAGAAGTAAAATAGTCTTTAACTTCTTCTTTATCCTGGATTGGTTTTGATGTCATATGAAATACATCCTTTCTTGTTTAGTTGCTCCTGAGAAGACTATATTTCATAGATGGCACTTTTAGTAAACTATACTGTCTTGTAATATTTGAAAGGTTGTCTGAATTTTACCTTAGTATGGATCTATTTCATCTATACATTGGAATTTAACTTTATTTAATTTACAAGTACACGTTCATGGCACTTAACGTATGTATATATTCAGAAATTTCCCCAAGATTTATTAAAATAAGATACAGAAGTTTATGTGTATAATTTTTTTACTTAACTTTTATACATTTTGAAAATGGGAAAAACAATAAAAAATAAATTTATATTTTAAGTGAGTAAATTATTTATCTGTTTAGAAAGTGAAATTTTATTAAACTTAAGTAGCTTACTGTTATTTGTATATGCTAGATATAATAGTTTTACGCGTTTTATTACTTCCCAACTTATAGAATAAACACTTAAATATCAAAAACATTGATTCTATTAATAAAAATTAATCCTGATTTTTCGCTAGTAATAAAAAACTTGTGTAAAATTTTTTAGAACTTACAAACAATTTGTTGGAATTTATACGCTGTTTTACAACAGTATATTTTATATTTCAAAAACATTACATCTCCAGCCAAATAAACCAATGTATAGTCATATCTTACTAAATAAACTAAATAATTTCCTCTATAGGAAATATTTTTTCTATAAAAGTTCTATTCATTTTACAGTTGTTTCTCTTAGTCTAAGGGTTTATTAAAGTATTATTGGAGATGTTCAACTAAGCCCTTCCTCGTATTTTCCTGTGTTCCTTGACCAATTAGTCAATCTCCAGTTGAGATCCGGCAATTGTGATTGCCAATTCTCAGAAAATAACTTATAGGGATAGGGAAAATGAAGTTTCTGTAAATAATATTCATATAAATCCGAAACAAAATTCAGATGGTATGCTGACTCGTAGTAAAGCTCATAAGGGGCATTAGGCTATTTTTTTAAGTATAAAAATGTAAAATTATGTGTTTTTGCTCTGTAGTTTTTTATACTGTAATAATTAAGATTTTGTATTTGAATTTGAAAAAAAACTGCTAGACATACCTCGCCTGTATTTCAGGTTTTTTGCCGTGGCCTTTTTTGGTTTCCGGTTCCGGGAACGTCCACTGCTATTCATTCAGTTGTCTTTGAGTCTTTGTGACGAGTGGACCTGTTATGTTTCTTATGTGCGTAATTGTTAGTAAATAGTTTAATTGTAAGTTGTCTTGACCGCTTTAAACTTTTTGTTTTCAACTTTATACCGGATAATGTAATTGTGTTATGTTTTAGCTACTAGTTCGTTTGAGGACGGGATCAGATTCTAGATCCCGAAACGTTGTGAAACTTTGTTTTTCATAAAATCGTGATGGAAAATGTCCGCAATAAAAATATGAAATATTGTTAGATGTTTAAGGGCAAGTAAAATCATCAGTTGTAGTTTGTTGTATTTTCATTCATAAATCTTTGAAGCATTTTAGTCATGAAAAACAGTTACACAAGTGATAGAGAGAGATAAAATCAACGCTAGAACTAGAGGAAAACGTAGAGTTCGTAAATAACACCATAGAGTGCAGCACGGTATGTTTACGTGTGCAACGTGAAAAGTTATGCGTCGCAGCACTCAGCTAGCGCTGAACATGATAAACGGTGAAGCCGTGGCTCGTAAACTCTCCTCACTGTTACCAACCTTCCAACAATATGACAATACTGGCGAAGTAACAAAGGTACATCAATCATCATCTGAGTTTCACATTTCCAAGGAGTTTCATCTCAATATTCGGTAGATAACTTACTTACTTCCGCAATGGAACTTCGAGTAATAATCCGAGCTATGAACAATATTTTTTTATAAAACTGTAATCATATTTTGATAATTGATTAAGTAATTTAACTTTTCTACTGACTTTTAGTTGCCCATTTGATTCCTTCAGTACCAGTACAATGGTTACAGTAATATTTTTTTACAGCTGATTTCGCTTTTTACAATCTTCATTGGCAGAATTATTGTTGAAACTACTAGCGCTACTAGTGTCAGAAATCGTAACTAAATACTAGTGAGGGTAAAATCTCCAAATGATTTACCCAAAAAAACATTACTTTCTTTAGTCACGGAATAGATACCAATGTGTGTTTGGGAAGGTTTTAGTGAAAATATTTTTCGAAAACTCCATAAGTTTCCAATTTATGGCCTTTTAAATCTCTAATTTTAACCTTATGGGGAATAAGTTTGTTTACAATTTTTCTGTGATCAAAATGTGTTTTCTTAAGCTACAGCTGTTGGTTTACTTTCAACTTTTTTTTCTTTACTACCCAATGCTATCTGAATCATTCATTAATGTAAAACTATGAAGTAAATATTTACTGTACAAAACGAACAGCTTTATTCGCCACGTTAATAATTTGTGGTTTTTGGGAATTATGTATTTATACGTTTAATTTTCTTTCTTATCAAAAGTAACGTATTATAATAATCAGCTGTTTTATATATTTCCTATAAAACCCGTATTTCAGTTAGGTTTGGTTTGAGTTTAGGTTGAAATTTTAAAATTGTGAATCATTCCACTCAACTGTATTTGTTTTGTGTTAATGTTATTATATCTTATCGTTTCGACATTGTTATTGACTATGCCGCGACCCAGAATATCTGAATCTTTCATAATGAAGTCGTAATGCTATTCGACTTCAGAACATGGCCAATCTTTAAGTTAAAATTGATTTACTGTTTGGTATTTACGATGTTCGCTGGGTCAGCTAGTATATTATAAAATATTTGGGAATTTTATACTTTTCTCATAGCAGCAGTACCGGCTACTTGTTTTCTATAACAGAAAAAAAATAAAAAAGGTGGTTTTCGTGAGTTCGTCTACCTCATTATGTAAATGCTGGGTGCACTCCTGGTGTATTCTAATAGGAGATAAATATTTCCATCATTGCTCAAAGAACAGTGCTCTTCACTCAACTGCTTCTATAATCCTTTAAGCCAGCTGTCAAGGGAAGGAGATCTACATCATCGTCTGGGCCGGATCAATATTTACAGTACTTGAAGAGGTTGATCTCAAAGGTCCAAAAATAACTCCCAAACGTCTACTACATTTAGCGTATGTTGAAACTAACAGACCAGCCCATTGAACTAAATTTGTCTATGGTACAATTTTAAAACATAAACGGTATTAGTGAACTGACACATGCTTTCTACTGCTAAACGTATACAAAATAATACATACCTTTATGAAACGAAAAATTATCACTCTTATTTAATGATGTTTAATATGTTTAATGTTTCAAAAATTTTCATCTAATAACTTGCCAGCTCCATCTTACCACAAGTTGAAAAGGTTTATGACAATTAGCGTAGTTATAAAAATTCCTCCCACCAAAAAATAAGCTTATAACAAATATATTGTGAGGATTTTGTTGTTTCTTGTGACCTTCCGCTGCATACCAAGTTTCATGTAAACGATTGTGTAATAAGGAATAACTATAATCTTTTGTAAAATCTATAAGAATAACATTGAACCCTCTTAGGCAACGTACTGTACTTACCGCACACAGTAATTTAAATTTCCTTTAGAGCTATTATTAGTCATAGACTAATAATAGCTAAATTTTGGAAACAATATATTTTTACGATTAAAATCCCATAATATTTGAACCACTAGTTTAACAGCCATACGAATGGTGCCATTATTTCGGATTTTAGTAAATATAAAATGAAATTTAAAGGGTAATTTATTCATAAAAATAAAAGAAATACAAAAAGTCGTAAAAATGGTCAGAATATATAGCTAACGTAAACATGTGTACCAAATTGTGTAAAATCAGACGATTAGTATGGTCTAGGTGTTTGTACACGGACAAGCAGACTGACCGAATTTCAGAATGGTAGACTGTGAGAGAGAAAGACGGACAGAAATCATTCCGAAAACCACATTTTGGATTCAGGGAACCTCAAAACGGATATATCCTTTCTCAACTCAAATTTGAAAATTTTAAACAAAACAATACCTGCTTTTCCGTCTACTAGGTAATCGTATCAGGGGAGAAAGTAAAAATTTATGGTAATGGTATAGTTTATAATGGTAAGTAATAATTTACACCGTTATAATGTAAAAAATATTATTATGTTATATGCACTTTTAAAATTAACACCTACAATAATTCAAAGCCAACGTATTTTTATTCTTGGGTGTTAACTTTACTAATGCTCCAATATTTGCAATATAATTTATAGTATATAGATACAGTACCTTATTAATTTACTAACTAAATTCCATTATTGTCTACTACTGTATACGTCACTTAGTTTCCAATTTGTTTCAAAAAGTTGGTAATAAGTATTGAAAAACACTTTAGAAATTAGCCTATTCCCCTACATTAAGGAAGTAAACAAAACCTTTTGTCAGGGGCCATGTAACTGGTATATTAATATATTGTTTGCTTTTAGAAATAAGGATAAAGTCATTTTAAAATAATTTCTATGAGAATAGTATTAACAGTATAACCTAACTACCAATGTTGACATCCTGGAATGTTTACTGCTAACTGTAACTAAAATCTGATTCAGTATTACTAGCTTCCGTTAGATTATTATAAGATATTATATTATTAGATTAGATTTGATTATTGAAATGGCAATCATACCACAAGGTAGATATTTTAAGCCAAGTATGAATGAGAGTTGAGTGTATAATGATTGTGGCGCGATCTTGTAGTCTTGTTACTGACTAAGGCTGACATGTTTCTTAGACAGGACTGTTAATTAATAGCCCAACAGCCGATGGCAGCTAAGGGACCTACAGTTTAACGTGGAATCCGAACCACGGCCTTTGAATTACGAATTGGTCTAATTATGAGGATGGTCTTTGCGGATGAACATAGTATTCGATCGTACAGACGTTAATCCACACAAGAGAACACTACACCCACCAATAATTGCTCACAACTATACCCAATTCGTGAAATCCAAGTAGTTGGATTACAGGACGTTGCCACCGTTGTTAACTTAAAATAAAATAATTTAAAAATAATAAATTAATTACAAAATTTTTAACTACAGTTAAATTTTTAAATAAGAAAACATTAAAATAAATAATGTGAGCGGTCCCTTACACACATATCCGAGTTTTACAATTAATGTGGACCAATATTATACAGGGTTATCATAAAGGAATGGTGCGTTTTCGAACATGGTTCAAAGAAAAACCAAATTACTTACATTTAATGTTGTTTATTCATCTATTTTGTCGTCTCAAACAGTTTTTTTACATAATTAATGAATTTCAATATGTGCACCCTTAGTCGCTCGACTAATGTTAATCGATTTCTCTCCAAACATTCGCTAACATTTCTTCGGTTATGGTTGTCATTGCTTCATTAATCCTGTTTTTTAAGTAGTTCAGGCTGTGGATTTTTTTAGTTAATAAACAATGTTTTTGACGTAACCCCACAAGAAAAAATCACAAGGTGTCAGGTCTGGACTCCTTGAATGGCACAGCATAGGTCCTTGCCAGCCTGTCCATTGATCTCCAAATTTTTCTTTCAAAGCGTCCGTCACCAAAGTACTAATGTGTAGGGGAGCACAATCTTGTTGGAAATTAAGTTGATGACTGTTTTCGAGTTCATTTAGCTGAGGAAAGCAATAATTTATTAACATGTCGAGATACACAACTCCATTAATTGTTCTTTCAGCAAAGAAGAAAGGGATTATTACGCGATTTTTCATCACAACACACCAAAAATTAACTTTAGGCAAATCACGTTGTTTCTCAACAATAATTGCGTGTGGGTTTTCAGAGCCCTATATTCGTGAATTGTGTCTGTTAACACAACCACTAACATGGAAGGTAGCTACGTCTGTAAAATTATATAATCTAAACAATATTCGTTTTCACTTATTCTGTCCAACATTCTAACAGCGAAATTGTATCCGTTTACATTGGGTTTCAATTCCTGCAGTATATGGATTTTATTAGGTTTTATAGGGCTTATAAACAAACTTTTAGGTTGGAGGCTTTTAGAGATACTAATATAACATTCAGAAATGTCCCTACAATCTTCTTATGAATTACTGAAACCATTCTTTTATGATAACCCAGTATATATAACTATAAACTTTGCATAAAATTCGTTAAAGTGATTTTCAAAGACTAGGATATTTATTTCATAAATAATCGTAGAACTGAGAGAGTATAAATGTATTTCGATATACCTGCTCAACAATAGAAATGATCAGAGGGAAGAATATCTTTTGTTCTTATAAAAGTTAGTTGTGACGAATTTTTGAAGCTTTGCATCGCACTGAAGCATTATATAAAGTCTTGTTATATCTTCAGGCAGTTCCACGAAATGCCTCGTACAATGGAAACATCTTTGTTTCCAGAAAGCGTTTGTAAATATTCTTCTGTAGGAGTTGTTTTAAATACATTTTAATGAAACAAAAATAATTTTAATGAACATTATAAAGGACACACATTTTGTACCTTAAAAGGTGAACTATATAAATGTAGCATTCTCTCACTACAAGATGGGAACCCCTCCCTTTAAATTTGGGGATGGTTTAAAACTAACCCACCACTCTTTAGAAAATTTCCCATAGGAAATAAGCTATTAGCGTAGGTCTCATGGCAAGACTTAAGCCCAGGACCATGTTATTATTTAGGTGCCCAGAGGCAAAAAACAGTGGTTGTAAAAATTTATAAACATATACATGTGTGTGTGTCTGTGAACACGATAACTCTTGTAAAAATGGTCTAATCGAGACCATATTTGGTAGAGACGTGTATTCTTACATTTGCTCGGACGAGATTGTAATCCAGACATATCGACCAATGGGGACGTGTAGTTTGGGGGGATTTTGTACTAAAAAATGGGGGGCTTTATAATATGTAGTTTAAAATGTAAATTTTATCCATTACCATTACAATCAGCTAAAAAATTACACAATTTAGTTCTTATATTTTTTCTCTATCTCCAATGGTTATAGAGATAATAAAAAACTCCAATAAGGACTCCAATGTTAATCTTAAGGAGGAAAAGGAAAAAATTAATATTTCACTCATCAATGAATATTTTTGCATTAAACTTGGTATTTACCTTCATTACTATGGTACAGATGTATCCATTTATGTTTAAAAATCATAGTTTATGTGTTTATCATGGCAGCTAACCTTCATACTCCTTTATTTACGAACAGATTTCTATAAAACTTATCATATGGTCAAAATTAAAATTGTGTATGACAAATATACCTACTTTCAGTGTTTCTCACAGCAGCAAACCTGCATAATCTTTCCCATGGTAATGTTGTAGAGTATAGGAAAACTCTTATTTATCGATCAAATTTGGCATATTTGGAAAATAGCAGCGTATGCAGAACTGCTGCAAAGGGAGTATTATTTATTATAATTGCTTACTTTTTTGTACCTATCACATTATAACTATTTGATAATCTATAAATTATTTTTGAAATTTAATTTTCCATGAAAGATTGACAGGGATATGCCTAATGTTATGCAATGTTATGCTGTGAGGAACTGGTCATCGTCTACCACGATACCAAGTTATTCTTGTCTGTTTAAACTCAAAACTTGGATCTCTCTGAACAGCCTAAACATTTACAATTCTAGACATAACGAGTTTGGTTTTACAAGCAGTCTTAAACCACAAACACAACCTTCCTCAATAATATTTGTTTATTAATGTGGTCAATTATTTTAAAACTGTATACTTGTATGTTAATTTACTGTAAGTTATAGCTGCTTTGTGCCAGCTGAACTCCGCTTCTTCGCTACGGCCGCGGTGGCGCACGGGCTCTGTAATCTAACATTTAAAAGTGCATTTTCTCGCTTATCCATAGATTGATTTCATTCAAAAGAGTATTGATCGATTTGAAATCAAAATTTAAATAGTTTTTATATCTAGTAAAAAGTTTATGAATTTAATGTTTTTTTGGTATTTAAACTATAAGTTTTTTACACGCCGCCATTTTAAAAATATAAAAGCAAACTAAATGATACTTAAAGAATATTTTTCTCTTTGGCTAATAAATATGTGTGAAAAGTTTGGTTTATGTGTCTTAAATAGTTTTTGATATATAACGTTATTTGTATAAAATAATGGTGACTAGCTGCTAACGAAGGATTTTTAAACTTATGTTTATAGGAATTTTTTATTTGTTTTGACGAGTAATATCACCCCTTAAAGTTTTTCCCCGACTTTAATGAACACCCTGTATGGACCTAGAAACTAATCTTCAACAGAATGATCTTCAACAATGATCCTTGTAGTAAATCCAAAACATGTACAAACAGAAACTTTGAACAACAATTAATTGGAGTAAATGAACTAATTATTTTTTGATAAACTTGTTCCATCGTAAACTGGTGAACGTAAATTCCAAACTCTAAATTGATTCTCGTGCAATCTTTTGCGGTATTATATTACATACAATCCAGTTTCAATACTAACCAACATTGAGACTGTGACTACACTAAATATAAAATGTATTTTAGACGAATTACAATAACTATATAAATAATACTAGAGTTTTGTCTGTACATTGCTCAGAGTTATTCATTTTTTAGTTATTTTTTCATTCCTTGCGTTAGAGAAGCCGAAACAGGTATTATCTCAATTTGTGTCTGTGAAGCTCCAGGAGGCATTTTACGCCGCCTTATCTGAAAAAATTGAGAAGACTGATAACAATGAAACTTATTTCATTCATTCTCTACATTCCATAGAAGGTTTTCAAATGCTTGAAATTGTTCGTCGCCCCTTAAAAAGTAAATCACGAGCATTTAAAAGCCCACTTTTTACACGATAATATTCGCATTTTGCTTTCAGTTTTCAATGAATCACCTACTGGTAATAATCATCTGTCATTGTAGTTTAAATACTTAATATAAGGAAAAACAAACAGCTGTCAAATTAATATTAGTTAGTCTCTATTGGTCGGTGATTTTAACCCATTTTGAAATCATACTATATCATATGTTAATTTTACATAGAAATAATTATAATAATAATATAAATCTTCTGATCATTTAATAAAACTAATATTTATTTTTCTTTTAATTATCAATGAACCACCTACTGGTAATAATCACCTGTCTTTTTAGCTTAAAGATATAATTAAAAAAACAAACAGCTGACAAATCATTATTAGTTAGTTTATATTGATCATTGATTTTATCGTACTATATTAAAAAGTTATTTTAACGTATAACTAATTATAATAATGTTTAATTGTCAAGTAATGCTAAATAACAAAGCTGAATTGATTTATTTTCTTTGTATCAATTTGTTTAGGATTTCAGGTTTACATTTGGTTATAATAATTTTTTTCTTTAAAAAAAACGTAAACTGAAACCTACAACCCGTACAAAGGGCTTACTGCTAGTTAAAATATAAAAAAGACATTTGACAAGGAGTCACTGTCCCCACAATTGTGGCAAATGTCAGCGAACCGCTCTTTGCACAGCTCAATCCCGACGTTCTAAATGCGTAGATATTTATACGGCAGGCGTCATCACTTACATGATACATGGTGCAAGTGTTGTACGTTCCATCATGCCCGCAATACGTCAACACAATACGCTGGCAATAGTTCAAGTGTGACGTAGTTGCCTTAAATCAAAACCACATACCTTTTAAGCTCAATTTAGTGCGTGAATGTGAAGTATT
The DNA here is from genome assembly GCA_023375725.1 of Nephotettix cincticeps. Taxonomy (NCBI): domain Eukaryota; kingdom Metazoa; phylum Arthropoda; class Insecta; order Hemiptera; family Cicadellidae; genus Nephotettix; species Nephotettix cincticeps. The sequence continues at coordinate 6,557,189 of CM041785.1, forward strand.
AAGTACAAAGTGTTGGATTTGAAACTTTATTAGGTTATTACTGAACACTTTCAGTAGGGCTTAACTGACTATTTTTCATCTTCACTGATATTTCTAATTTTATCAGCATATATATGCAAGGCGATTGTACAAACACACGTATTATTTTAAGGTAAATCTGATGGACAGGTGATATATTTTGATAATGACTATGTTCAGCCACATCTAACCGGTGGCAGCGGTCAATAACATGAGTTTAAATTTAACTTACGCTTCAGGGTGTTACCAGACTTGCCGTAAAATTGTTCAACGAGTCCGCTAACTAACCAAAACGGAAGTTTAAATATTAGGATTTCTGAAGATTCCCTCTTAGCTTTATCCTTCTTACATAATTTACCCATGAGTGTGGCTGAATAACACCACTTCTACTTTCTCCCCTTATACATAGTATGGTGAAAGCATTGTCTTCGACAACATTTTCGATGGATGGATGGATTGTGAGGTTTCAGTGGGCTGAAGGCCCACTGCGGCTGTTATAGGACTACGTCCTCTTCAGCCAAGGATAGGTTTTGAGGTTAGGTTTTGGTTGCGGGTTGAGTGAGGTTTTGGTTGCGGGTACTGTGGTTATGGTCAGTGAATGGATGGTTTCGGTTTAGGAACACATTAAGCTATGGTGGGAGGTTGGCTAGGTGGTGGATGGTGAGGCTAGGACGGTCGGTGAAATAAGGATCGAAGAAGGGTTGTAGGATGTCAGAGGTTCGGGCTCGGTCGAGGTACTTTGTGTTGAGGTGATGGAGGAAGTCACGGAGGGGTGGGATGGAGTGGGCGTCGTATACCGAGGCATTGCGGGCCCAGGGGGGGAGATGAGAAGCCAGGCGTAGTGCCCTTCTCTCGGTGGCTTCCAGGCTGGAAAGGAGTCGGTCTGGGGTGGTAAGTAGTAGAGGATGGGCGTAGGTGATGACTGGACGGATTATGGATGAGTATAGGGTTGCTAGGGTGGAAGTGGAGCAGGGGCGGGTGCGGTTATTTAAAATCCGGAGGGCACGTAGACGGGAAGTGGCACGCTTTTTTGCGTCTAGGATGTGGGAGGAAAAGGTAAGGCGGGAGTCAAGTTTTACCCCAAGGTAGGTACATGTCTGGGTAAGTGGGAGGCGGACATTATTGAGGAAGATCGGATTGGATTGGAATTTACGGAAGCGGCACATTTTACATTTTCGAATTTGAGTTCATAGTGGATATATCTGTTTTGGGGTCCCCTGAACACAAAAATTGGGTTTCCTCAAGATGTCTGTCTGTCCGTATGTGTGGGTGTGTTTGTATGTGTAATGAGTCACAGCCTATCCCATTGGCCCGATTTAGATCTAATTTGGTTTGTATGTATATATTTACCGAATCTCCAGGCGTTTTGTTACTTTTTCAATTTTTGGTAGATCCCCCTAAAACCCTAAAAAATCCAAATTTCTTAAAAATTGCTCCAACGATTTCCATTTTTTAAATATAGTAAATAGACATTAAATAATATGACACCACTCGCATTTCTTTAAAAAATGATGGTTAAAGGTTGTAGGCTTTGAAATGTCAAAAAATCAATTTTTAATTTTTCCGTGAAAATAATAAAGGTTAAATATAAATTAGGATATTGCCATTAAAACCGGCTTAAAAAACTGAAAAGTTACTTATTTTGAATCATTTAGCTTCACCGCGCTCCATTGTTCTGAAATATCACATTGACAACACCGGGCAAGTCAGCGACAGAGGTCCCTAAATTGACCCGTCAGATTAATTCCTAGTGAACGTTGTTGTTTTTTAAATATCTATAATATTATAAAGAAGAGGTGGTTTCTATATGTTTGTGGGTATATTTGTGGGTTCGTTTGTGGGTTTGTTGTGGCAAGTAAACGAGGAAAATACTGAACCGACCGGTTTGAAATTTTACAGAAAGGTAGATCTTAAACTCATGCAACACGTAGGCATATTAATTCCCTTAAAATCCCCTCGGGCTACGCCCCATCCCCATAAACGTCCTAAGTTTAAATGTTTACATTTTCAAAGAATGAAAACATAAAATTACTTGAATGTCAACAGCTGTAAACACTAAAATTTGACATTTCGGGAAGAAGAAGAAGAAGAAGAAAGAGCTGCCGTGACCGTCCTAGGTTTCAATGTTTACTTTTTCTAATGACTACATCCGTTTACACTACATTTTGACAGTTCGGGAAGAAGAAGAAATAAAGTTGATTTCAGATAAACTACTGGATCGAAATTAGTGAATTATTAGTTCAAAATAGTGGAATGGTAAATTTTAAGTTTTTCCCGATGGCTGTCTCTATTACGTTAAGCCTAATCCTCTACCAATATTTGACAGATGTGACTTTGTCATGTTGTAGACACTCGTGTTTTGTCATTTTGTAAACAATGAAGAATTAATTAACAATAACTTAAATGTATCAGTAGAGCCTACGAACACCTCTCTACCTTTTTTACCCGTGCGAAGAACGGGTACTTTGGCTAGTACAGTAGAACCTCGATTAACCGTCACCCTTTTAACCGTCAGTCTCTATTAACCGTCACCCCGCTAGCGCAAAAATAATTATGTTTCCGCGTCAGCGCCGAGTCGGATCTTGAGTTGAGGCTCTATGATGAGTAGTGACGACTGTACTGCACAACTGCATTGTGCGTGAATCATTGGCGGCAAGGGTAGTGACCCTGCTGGTTAATCCCTTATACTGTCTTCTGCATTTCACTGCTACCGTTTCATTTCAGTTCAGTATGGTGAACTGTCAGAACGACAGTGAACTGAAGTTATTGTCGATTTCGAGTGCAATGCCAACTAGTGTTTACGTGCTTTACTGTTTATTGTTAACAGTTCTGTTTATACGTGGTGTGTAATGCTCGTCTGTTATGGCTGAGAAACGGTAATGTGTAGTTGTGGGACTCGACAATAAACAATAAATTATTAAACGCTGATGCTTCTTCTCAGAAAAATTAGAAAAGCCTGAAAAGCTCGACGGGGAAAGAAACAAAAGAAAATGACGGATTATTTTAATAACTAAATACCGGCAACATAAAGTTTTGAGAGTAAAAATACGTACATGTACAGTTCATATTTCATTGTTTTCTTAATAAAATATTTCAATAAATTATTTTTCACTTGAACTGGCGTAGTTTGGTTTGTTCTCATTTAAAATAAATTCACATTAAGTCTATCATGAAAACTAATTATGACTTAAAATGGCGCCGTTTTAACATGCAAGGCAGTGAATTGCGAAGTTGCCACGCCAAAAACTGTCTAGGTGCTAAGTTGTATCGGCGCTATTACTATTTCTGTTATCCGTCTATTCGGTTATCCGTCATGGTCTCGGTGGAGGGTGACGGTTAATCGAGGTTCTACTGTAATTGTTAAGAAGGATAGATTACTTGGACAATTTTACAATTAAAATGTTTATTATAATTCTTACTATAAACATAGTTGCCACAATTTTACAAACATACACAACGTCCATTACTCCACTTTACAATTGAATATCATCGCATTTCCACCATTTTATCATCCAGGTTACTGATGAATTCCAGTCCAGTAAATTTTATCTCAGACTGCCCCCCTGGCATGATAAGCCGTTGGTCCGGCTATATAAGTTGCTCAGTCAGAGAAACTAGTGTGAGCTGAAAACACAACCCCTAGATCTTTGCCTACAACGATGTCGTAAAATGTTATAGGTAATTCTGAAACAAGAGAGAATAATTTTATCTTAATCTCCCGCGAAGACCAACGTTTAACGTTTTTATTTTATGTTTTGTGGGTCAAAATTAATCTCTCCACCCTAGGGAGATAATGATCAGCTGATGTGTAGGCCACCAGCTTATCGTTATTACAATGTGAAACAGACAAAATTATGTGCATTTAATTGGTTAGTTAGTTGTTAATAGTATCAAGAGTCATAATTGGTTATTAGTAACAATCAGTGAAGTTGGTGATCAGCTGATTTTTATTTTCTCCCCTAATACATTGTATATGGAGAAAATATTCTTTTTTTCAATGTTTTCGAATTTGAGTTTCAGAGTGGATATATCCATTTTGTGGTTACCTGATTCCAAAAAAGTGCGTTTCTACATGATATCAGTGCGTCCGTGCGTGTATCTGGATATTTAAAGAGCCACAGCCTACCCCTTTTGTACATTTTCACCGTATGTAAAGGCGTTTTTTTTAATTTTTTTTATTTAACCACAAAAAACTCTTCAAAATCTAAATTTTTCAAAAATGTTTCTAATGATTCTATTTAAAATTTGTTAGTTTTAGAGCATAAAGTACTAAAACGGAACCCACCACCCGAATGTCTGTAAATATGATGGCTTAAAAGTTATGGGCTTTTAAATGCAAAAAATTCAATTTTTCAAGTTTTCTGCAAAATCAATAAAGGTAAAGTATACTTTCACTGTCACCATTAAAACGAGCTTAAAACTAAAAAAATAGTATTTTGAACTATTTTTTACGACGAATGTTTCAAGAGAAAAGTAAATTTAGTATCCACAATGATAAACGTAGTACGTTGTCTGAGGGTGTCCAATGTTATTCTTATGGAGAATATTAAAAACAATAAATCTCTTCTTATTTCCTAACAGTTTTTATGACAATTGGTACACAGCGTAATTTCACATTACCCAACATAACCCACTCAAAAAAGCTTGGTATTACCGGAACTTCTTCCCGAAAATTCTAACAATTAATTTAACTTTGCTTCCGTTGTTGTTATTATTTTTAATTATTAAATTATATTTAGATAACATGATAGTTTTATTACAGATTATCGTTTTTAAATCTACATAAGGAAGAAATTATGAGTTAGTCCACTAAAAACCCATTTATTTACAAATACAAAAACAAGAGGCAAGCAACTGTTCTGTCTGTAAAATCTTTTGTTTGTACAGTAGTTAGCTTAATATCTAATGGAATCTGGAGAAAATATAAAATACACGGGCGTAAAGTGTCATTGTTCGCTCAGATTAAAACCTTGAGCTCGTACGAAAAGCATTACATTTAGTTCATGTAATGAAATTTACTGTTAAAGTACATAGTGCATATGATCCCTGTGAAGTAAAACAACTTATGCCAATCACCGCTAAATGTTGATTAGGCAAACTATAATGCATTCCAACACTCTAATTAGCGCTTTAGATATTAGTGAGCTAACCATAATACAATGGAATATATTGGTATTGGGCGAATTGCATTACTGACACCATTAGACCCCATTCAGCAATACAAACAACATCATTACTGGTAGAATATTTGACATAATTTGAGCTGAGAGTACTTTTGGCGGAATCAGTGAAGTTGCTTGTATTTCTTTCTCCACTACTCACGGGATAAAACATGAACTTTAACCTAAAATCTACTGATATAAGAAGTTAGTCAATTAATATAACATAACATCTCATTATTATAAACTTACATTAAATTAAATCTGTCGTACATACATTTATCACTAAACAAATTTGTTTGATTGAATTACAGCCACAATGGGTACTTTTAAATTCTGCATCAAAAACCAACTGTTAAAAATTCATTTACGACCTAACAATTTTAGCTGTATATATTTTAAGAATCTTTTAGCATTTATTATTTTTATTTTTATAGAATAATTTTGTCAAAGTATTTGTAAACGCAACTTCCTTGCTGTAAAAGGTGTCAACAAAGGATTGATAATTCGATTCGTTAACGGATTAAGGCTAGAAATATTTTATTATTCATGTTCAATGTCGTTAGACACCAACCCAGGGTTAATCCAAAGATTAAGGTTAGTGTAGGTTGAAATGGATTTTATGACTAATCCGTTATGATACTAAAAGCATGAATATAACAGTTTACCTTCATACTACTGTATCATTGAAAGTTACTTGATCATACATTAAACTGTATATCCCCATTTAAATGCCATTTGCTGTCGGGCTACTAATTTACAGTCATGTCTAAGGAATAAGTCAGCCTTAATCAGTAACAAGACTACAATATTGTACCACGATCATCCTACACTTATTCAATACATTTTATTGTACTTTTCCAACGTGTCTATGTTTTTAACTACACAACGTTTCTGGTGGTGGAGAAACTCTTCCCGTTTTCAAGTGATTACCAAATAATTTACATTAAACATTCAATTTTTAATGTAAATTATTAGGTTATCACTTGAAAACGGGAGGAATTTCTTCACCTGTAGAAACGTTGTGTGTTTAAAAACACATACACGTTAGAAAAGTTCAATAAAAGATTGATTAATTAGTAACCAACGCCATTATGAATTTTAAACATCTTACTCTCATTTCTCATTTTATACTCATACTTTGTTTAAAATACCTACCTAGGAAGGTGGGCATTTCAAAAGATAATCTAATCTATGAAACTGTATTAGATTACTTAAATTTTGATTGATAATCTAAAGTGGACGTTTCAGACGGTGTCGGTAGCAGTTTCAGTTCTGACTTTGACCTTCATCTCCGTGGACCGCTGGTATGCCATCTGCTTCCCCCTCAAGTTCAAGTCAACCACCAGCAGGGCGAAAACCGCAATTTTCATAATTTGGCTCGTGGCTCTAATATTCGGTAAGGCTCTTATGACCTGAAAAAATGAACTTAGACATATTTTCTAACAAAATGTACAAACGACAATGAATAAAATACGATTAATTTGTCGGTGATACGTTAAGAAAATCACCTCAAGCGCCCAACGGTGGGGAATTTTGAGGGGCTTGAGGGTTCAAGACGTATGAAGCAAATAAAAAGTTGCAACTTCAGTAGAGTAGGCCTACCCTGGTCTAGAAAGCTATCACTACACAGAGAGAAGAGCACCCTGTGCTGACTAGATTACATTCATTGTACTAGAACGTACAACTAAAGTTGTAGTAAACAGACAAAACTCCTTCAAATGAATTTAAATTCCACGGGTTTATTAGGACTCATTATTTTCATTATTTATAGTTATTATAGAATGCAACAAGTTCTGATAATGGTATGACTATGATGGTAAATGTTCAAAAATATCTTGTGAACCAATACTAAATTTAAACACGGGAACTATTAGAATACGTACAAAGGATCAAAATCATTAAGGATTAGGAAAAGTTGTTTTCCTATGATGCGTAATGTCTGAAATATTATTTTCAAAATTTAAATTTTTAATCCAGGATTTGCATTTTCAACGTTAAGTATTTGCATACGACGGTCAAAGAGTGAAAACAAATCAATTTACTTGACTGATGAAAAATGTCTCAAGATGGAAATAGATTTTATATTTTGCTACCAATTTTGTAGGATTCAAATACTGGGATTTGTGTTTAAATTGTTTTTTGCTGGCTGGAATCGAATAAAAGAAAACAATTCCACTGGTATATGCGAACAAAAAAATAGAATAACGAGCTCTTATATTGTTACAAATACTCGATTAGTGACTTAAAGTTACGTTCACAGACGTCCCAGAGCTGATAGTTCTGACGACAGTGCAGAAGGACCTGAAGGTGAAGGTGATCTACTTCACGCAGTGCGTCCCATCGTGGACCTACCAGGCGGAAATGACGTTCAACACACTCAAGATCGGGCTGCTCTACACGGTGCCGCTGGGCTTCATGTCGGTGGCCTACTGGCAGATCGTCAGAGTGCTGTGGAAGAGCGACAACATCCCCGGACACTCGGAAACTGTCAACATCCACACACAGACCAACATCGCCTGCACCAACTGTGAGTTCTCTACTTTTTGAATATTTAAAAATATGAGTCCTGAATTTAAAAAAAAATTGTAGATCTTTCTCTCTCGAACTATCCTCCTTGAAGGAAAAGAAGCCACTCCAGTCATGTCATGAGCCCTGTACTGCTCTCAGATTGAGTTTGACAAGCTCAGATTAACCTGAACTTACTACCTTGGTGTCTTACTAACCTAGTGGTTAGCGTATTGGACTTCGGTGTAAAAGGTCATGGGTTCAAATTCCAGGATACTGATTTAGGTTTGGCCGCTTCTTACAAAATGTTTGAGTCCAACTCTCTGACTTTACAGAAATACCTATGGTTAGATCATGGATATGTCTAAAGGGAATTTTAAGTTCACCTAAACAGTTGTTCTTATTATTTTATATTAAAACTCCAATACAATAACTAATAGTTTCTATGGAAACCTGTTACATATTTTCCATCTTACAATTCACCACCAACCCCCCCTCCAGAGCTAAGACATATCCATGTCAATAACGTCTGAACTCTGAACAGCATAAATGAAACGACGGCTTTTCATGATTTTTTTTAGTCTCTGAATAAAAAAATGACGAGTGAATGAGTTGCAGGACTTTCCATTGACCTATGTTCCTTATTGTCTCTTGGGAGCTACTCACAAACCACCAATATGAACTAATTTCTGATAGAGTGCTGCTGTTCTGCCAGGGGGTAGAAGAGAGAAAGACTATTTATAGAGCATGCTAAGCTGTGTGGTTTATTGTTATATAGCGTGCTCTCTCAAATGATGATTTAGGGCTGTGTACTTCACAGCCCTTCCCAGTCCGATGTTGTTGACCAATAGAATACTTTCTAGACTGTTTTACTTTTCCCATTTTTATTAATCCCTCATTTATAGTTTCTCTACAATATTGTACTCAATTAAACTTGGCTAACTGGCTTTGTTGGAGATTCTTTCAAATAGAACAAGTAGCCACTATCTTTCCCCTTTTCTCTTTGTAAGTGGTGATCCAACCATGCACTTCTCAGATCCTAGGCGATGATAAAGTGATGTTTGTAGCTGCTTTAGTTTAAGAAATAAAAATCCAATTGCAATAATTCCATAAGGTAAGAAAGGGTCATTACATCCTAATTTTACAAAAGACCGAGATCCGTCTGGAGAAAAAGGAACAATCTCAGTCTATCTCGGAGATTTTTCAGTGATTGAACCGAATTCATCAGACAGGGTTTTAGACTATTATTGTTAGTTTATTGTTTTTATTGACTTTATAGAGGCTTCTTGTCCTTCAAGATGGTCCTTCTGGTCCTTAAATATAATTTAAATACTACATTCTATCACATTTATGAAGTTTAAACGCCATCAACTACAAAGACTGGTAGAGGGCTATGTCAATTACGACCCAGTTTTGGCTAAAGGTTGATGTTTCAGCTCTCAACAAGCGAAGACTAACCTTGGCCAACACCACAACGCAAGGTCAGCTGCGGTCCAGGAGGAAGGCAGCTAAGATGCTGGTAGCTGTTGTGATCATGTTCGCTGTATGCTACTTCCCTGTTCATCTTCTCTCTCTTCTCAGGTACTAATTTTGATAGTCTATGCCAATTGAGCTGCTTTATTGTGTACCTATGTGGATTGTCCGATTAACCATAGAGAATTCTGTGATGGGTCTTCATAAACGTAAATACCCCCGTCGCAGCAGACCTGCGTACTCAGCGAATTTCCAAATCAATAATATAATAATAATAAAATATGACAAGTTTTATAAAAATCTGTCCATAAACATGAGAATTATTTGCCTATTCTCCGTAAGATTAACATGGCAAAGAGTGTGCAGGTTTGCTGCTGTGAGGAACACTGAAATTAGGCATTTCTACCATAAATAATTTTTATCTTAACATTTATACCAACTTTCATCAACATCTGTCCATAAATAAAGGAGTTTGCCTATTCCCTATATGATTAACATGGGAAAAGAGTATGCAGGTTTGCTGCCATGATAAACACATAAACTATGATTTTTAAGCATAAATGGATAGATCTCAACCACATGAAGCTAAAAAATCCAATTGCAATAATTCCATGAGGAAATAAGGGTCATTAAATCCTAATTTTACCAAAGACCGAGATCCGTCTGGAGAAAAAGGAACAATCAGTCTATCTCGGAGATTTTTTAGTGATTGAACCGAATTCATCAGACAGGATTTTAGACTATTGTTATTATTTTATTGTTTTTATTGACTTTTTAAAAAGGCTTCTTTGGACAGGATCCTTCTGTCCTTAAAAAATAAAACTACGTCACATTTATAAGTTTAAAACGCCACCAACTACAAAGACTGGTAGAGGGCTATGTCAATTACGACTCAGTTTTGGCTAAAGGTTGATGTTTCAGCTCTCAACAAGCGAAGACTAACCTTGGCCAACACCACGACGCAGGGCCAGCTGCGGTCCAGGAGGAAGGCAGCTAAGATGCTGGTAGCTGTTGTGATCATGTTCGCTGTATGCTACTTCCCTGTTCATCTTCTCTCTCTTCTCAGGTACTAATTTTGATAGTCTATGCCAATTGAGCTGCTTTATTGTGTACCTATGTGGATTGTCCGATTAACCATAGAGAATTCTGTGATGGGTCTTCATAAACGTAAAAACGACTCCCTGAGTACGATTATTACCCACTGAAGACGTTAACCTTCGCGTGACCCCCTGGAGCACGAGCGCTCGCCATCAATTTTCCTTGCTGCCTATTGAATTTTTTACGTGTTGAAAGTTTTTTCACTCAATTATTTACAATTATCAAACGTTTTTCAACCAAAAACATATGTTAACTTACAATAGATTAGGATATCAAAGAAAAATGTACTATCCTAAGAAATAATTATTTTTGGGATGATACTTTATACCACATTTCCATACAATTTTCCGTTATAGGCGTTACTCATAACACTGCTGTGACCTTTACAAACATATTTCCAACTTGATTGTAGCCGTGATTCAGGACACAGTGAACTACTGGCTATCTCTGATACCAACATAGCAACGCCAAAAAAAAATAAAATACTACCCTGTTTTCATAGTGGTAGTGGGGGTGGAATACATCCGGGGCTGAAGCTTCTGATGACCTTGAATGGCCTAATACACACTATAACTTAAAAAGGTGGCAATCTGCCACCTGTGCGAGCGGATAAAGGTTAAAAGAAAGGCAATCCACAATAGGGTTATAGGAATTATTAGACCAGTTCGTAATTCAGATGAAAAGGAGGTTCGGATTTCACTCTTAAACGCTACCGGCTGTTGGGCTATTAATTAACGGTCCTGTCTACGGAACATGTCAGCCTTAGACAGTAACAATACTACAAGATCGCGCCACAATCATCTTACACTCAATCCTCATTCATACTTGGCTTAGAATACCTACCTGTGTAGGTCACTATTTCAAAATGTATGAAAACATATCAATGAAGACTTTTGTGGGTAAATTGCTTGTAAATGCTGATTCACTTGCAGGTATACATACAACATCCCCCAGACAGACACGACCGCCGCTCTGGCCATGATGTCCCACTGGCTCTGCTATGCTAACTCCGCCATCAACCCGCTTATCTACAACTTCATGAGTGGTATGTACCCTATTTAAGACTGTCTAAAGTGTAAAATAGTGGTTTATAGATTATAGACATACGGTTTTATGGACCGAAAGTACATACAATGGGTTAAAACTAGTCAGCGGATCAGTTAATGACGCGACCGCTTCCGAATATGTAGCAGCAATTGTTTATCAGTAGAGTAGATGGTTTTAATATGGACCCTGCATATTATATGGCCCCCATTAAAAACAATGTGCTGAAATCTAGTGGAGAACGCTGAAACTAGTCTATTAGTATGCCAAAATTCCGTTATGAACGCTGGAAGCCATACGGCTCAGTCGCTCACTAGTTGTGAGGTGAAATGTGTATTTTCTGATTTTAAAACTTTAAAAGGTATGTAAATTTATTGATTTTAACCAACTTTTACTGATACGTACTTAGTTTGAGGTACCATGCTTATGGTTTAGGGTTTATTGACACCAGTTTAAGACGGACCAGAAAGTTCTAGTTATTGCAGTTTATAACTTATAACCACGTTTTTTTTACAGATTAATGTCTGTAATATGGCCCCTTACGCTATGGTAGTATGGAACCATTGAATAATGTAATTTAATAATGAACCATTCTCCAGCTACGTCCGTGGGGAATTGTGGGTTCAATGCCTTATGTGTACTCTTTGGGCTCATAATGAATGACTTGGGGCAGAGAAGGAAGACTATGTTTGCGATTTCCGTCGTTAGTGTTATTGTAGTCTATAGTATATAATTTTTATACCTACCTATATTTACTTAAAACATTTAATTAAATTCACTAACGTATAGTAAACAGTTTTTGGTCAAAAAGCAATTGTAATAATCTCGTTCTCCAGTATTCCCTTACATTATTAAATGGGTCCATATTACAAACACTATGGGGGCCATATTAACTGCACATGCTGATTTATGAAGAAAATATTGACTCTTGAAAACCCATTAAAAATATATCGAATGATTTTGTAAACGCTTATACCTACTACAATGTATTCAGCTACTAACTCCAGATTGTAACCATGCTATTCACCCATATGTTTGATTAATTTTGTCCATTTTATAATAAAATAGCAAAACGGGGGTCCATATTACCACCTTGTCTTTTATTGTCCATCCGGATCCATCCAATTTTATTAGCTCAACTCTATCTTGATACGTCACACACGGATATATTAGAAGTATTCGAATAAAATTTAGGTAGAAATTTTGCTACTTTGTCAAAAAGCCCTGTATGGATGCCAATTTATCCAGAACCCACTGGAAAGGAAGTTTATCTATTTTTGTCAACTCTAACAGTATCTAAGAGGAAGTAGAATTGTTTTATTAATCCTGGATGTTTACTCGTCTGGGTAAGCACTAATGAAAGAAACGTACTATCAAATGTATACGGACTCCTTTCAACATTGCTTTGCCTCCGTTGGTGTGCAAAACTCATTTTCATATGTTTTTCAACTATTCTACATAGACTATGTTATGTTACGTTAGACTTACGTTATCGTTGGGTCCTAAAACATAAAATCCGTTCAAAGTCTGATAATATTGAACTTGATGCAGTAGTCCTGAAAAATATAGCTTACGAAATTATTACGTCTTTAAAATATCTCACAATTATTTAGGCTAATCGTAAAATGAAACAACCAAAGAGTTATTTTTACTATTTCTCAAATGCAAGCATTTAAAATTAAATATATTGCAGTATGTAAACATAACTTAAACTATAAGATATGTTTATTCGTACTTAACAGGTTAGTTTCTTAGCTGTCTTGTGAATTATGGAGGTTATAATAGACTTAATTAATGAAACTTTATTAGATTTGTGATTAATTGTTAAGTAACATAAGCACAATTTAAAAATTAGTATATTCTAATGTACCCGTAGCATATGAACCTTCTGAATCATTAGTTTGTAATTTAGTGTTCATTGTAGTCTAGATGTGCTTTTTAGGGAAATGTAACACGTTCGCTACCTGCCTGTTATATATATTTCCATAAATCAGAAATGGCTCCACAAACTTTCCTTGTCTACTTTTCTATTAATGAACCCAAAAGACATTCGTTAACAAAATGTCTGAACTATTTAATTGACATTGTCTCTAATTTTTCATTTTTTTCAGGGGTGGTATGATTTCATTTTGAGTGTAATCTAGGGATTTTAAAACTTAGGGAAACGCGATAAATAAACCAGAATTCGATTGGTAGCGAACGTGTTTCTGAGGTGGTTAAGATGCCGCATGCCTGCCAAAGCCCAATGTTGCTCATTTCAAACATTTCACCTGACCATCAAGTAACTGTGTTGTCTGTTGGTAGGGAAATTCCGGCGAGAGTACAAACGCGCGTTTCTGAGGTGCGGGGGACAGAGCCCCACTGTGGGGCTGGTGGGCGGAGGCATGCAGCATCTCAACGCCTTCTCGGAGTCCCACAATAACAGCATGTACCACCCTCCCAGGCGGGTAGCTACCTCCACGTTCACCGTGTCGCACAGGGTGCCTGAGCGACACATTACGTGGGACGGCGACAGACAGTTCTAGCTAGTGGTCACCCAGCACTTCTAGAATCCCACAGCTTCATAGTTATCTAGAACCTCAAGCCTAACTCTTGACAATTTGAAAGAGATTATCAACAATCCTTTATTCATTCTGACTGTAGTGGAGTCGGATTGTTCAACTCCAGTTGGTAGTGAAACAGCATCTCTAGACAATGAGTATCTTGGAGCGCTAGAAGAACTACTCTAGGAGAGTCAAAACTCAATTATGTATTCTGAATGTGATGTTCAGATAAAAATCTAGCTTATAGTAAAACTAAACTTCTAAATGTAGTATAAATGCATCACATGGTTGTTTCACAGAGTTGTATGCCAAATGAAACAAATCAGTTGATATTCACAACAACTACAACTATTTTGGACGGTCAACTGTAGGTAGAAAATAGTAACAGAGAAATCGCATAACGTTTTCAAATTAGGATTATGGTGTCCTCTTGTATCAGATAATAAAATTTTTGCTGGGAAATGCCTCATTCTCTGCAGAGATACTAGTTGGTATTCAGGATTTTATTTTAGAGTTCTAACGCCATTGTAGGCTACAAGTTGTAGAACTCTGCAAATCTTAGTTACTTAGCCGTACTTAGAGCTGTTTTTACTCTGTGTTATCATTACAGTTAATTGTTAGATTTAGATATTGCTATAGTACTATAATTTACACTGAGTCGGTAGCTCAATTGTTCTGACTGGACTCACCTAACTCAGTGAGGTCCCTGGTTCGACTCACGCATTTGTTAAAAGTATTAACCTCTTGATTTCCTCCTGGCTTTGCTTGGTACATTCCACTCTCAGTTTATCAGATTAATACATTGTGATGATAAATTACTATTGTTGAAAATTTGACTAAAATTGTACGGGTGATAACAATTAATTTGAAATAAGTTATTTTTTTAAGTAGTGATACATTTCTGGAAGTACACATACTGTTAGCGACCAGGGTTTAAGCTAAATTTTTCGTGACGTCTAAAACACCACCTCAAAGGTTTACAGAATGATGGAAAGATCTATCAAGAAAATAAAATATTTAACAGACCAAAAAACCAGATAACGTGGCCAGTTCAAATTTCTATCAAGTTCTATAATGTATTTATTGTGTTATTTTTTTAGAAATAAAATTAATTAATTTAATTTATTCATAAAATTGATACTATTCCATTTCCATTGAAAGGGGCAATACGAGTATAATAAATTAATAAGTTAGAAATTCATACATCTGCACTTGGTTAAACAAAGCCTGGAAAATAGTAAACTTTACTATAAAGAATAAGCAAAAAAGTAAGAAAAATTAGTGTTGTTCCAGATTATATAGTGTGTTAGTAATACACAAAAAATAATTACGTCTTAATTAAAATTAAAAACGAATTTATTGACTTATATCAGAATACTCCCAATACATAGTAAATAGGAGGCTAATTATAACAAAAAGCTACATAATAGTTATCTAGGTTATTCAAGTCTAGTCAGTTAATTCTGGATGTTAAATTTTTTGTTGGTTCATTTTAAACGAGCGCTTTAAAGTGATTTATTAAAATTAAAAATATTCTTTTGTGATGAAGGTTTTGGTTTTTACTTTAACATAAGCTCAAAAAAATACTAACAAAGTTAGTGACTATGTGTAAAGATAGTGTTACTCAAAGGTATCACTGTTTCTGTGATTATAGTCTTTAGGTTTAAAAAGACAGACTTAAATTCAAGCAAGAATTTTGTACAGGTCTTTTTTTACTGTTGTTAATAAAAATATATATATAGGTTTAATTTGCGTTATATGAACTATGTATTATTAGATTATTAAAATGAACTTTACACTATATTTTTCTCTATGGTTTTCTATTGTAGCAAGTAAAAAATATTACACTTGGCATAACTTTTTTTCTATTACTAATTTAATTTTAGTTACTTACGTTATTTTTAAAACCTATCGTTCTTTATATTTTTTTTAAATTTGAAACTAGTTAGAGTATAGGCAGTTTCTGTTTATTGTAAGAGTAAATATTTGTACCTGATATTTTTAATCAATACATTATATTGGATTAAGCCCTTGAAAAACATGCTAGAATATTTAATGTAGCGCCAAACTGTTTCCCATAAGATGGTAAAACGCCATGATGGTAAATTATTCCCAAAGTACTTTAACAGTTATTTCACCTTTGAGCATTTTCTTGCTTCTTAGTAGAACCCCATATTTGTAAATTCTACAAATTAAATGTCAAACAAATGAATAGCTATCCTTGAAACAACGTGATTCCTGAACCTAATCTTCAATGAACGAACACAGTCTAACCAGTGAGATTTTACAGTATTATAATTAATTTTTTTCTTTCCTCTGTTTCATATCAGTACAAATTTGCGATGTAACACAGTATTTAACAGGAATGTAATTAGTGTTCTATAATTAAGAAAACTACAATCGTCACACTTTAATTAGTGATTGTTGTAGTGTATACATGTTGAATGTTTTATAAGTGTGTTATAACGTTTACTCAAATGTTGTTACCATAAAGAAGTGTATATATCTGTGTAGATTATATTTTAACAGACAAAACATATTTTTATACCGAATTTGCTTTTCTATCACATACTACATAGGGGAATTAACGTTTATAATTAAATTTATTAATGTTTAATTTTCTAAAGCTCATATAAAACTCTTATACTTAAATAATATGGATATTTAATACATAATACGTCAAAGCATGAAAAATATGAACATTTTAACAACTCACTCTCACCTAGGATTAATTATTGTTTCCAAACACTTAATGTAAAGAGATATGTTTAAACGTTTTGCTAATATAATACTCTTGATGTACTATTTTTATTACATCACATTCTACCCTTCTACCTCAATGTACCAATGATCTCATTTTACCAAGCATGGTTTCGTTTTACCTATTTAAGCATATAATGATGCTAAGTATTTTGACACATATTCGTATATTGAGATATTGTTTAATAGTAGAGCTTATTAATAATTTATTATTGAATCGCTTACTGTAGAAACACCATAACCAACAACTTTTAAGTTTTAGGAAAATTAAAAAAAAACTGTATTCTCAAAAAAGAATAAACATTTTAATTTTTTAATTTATGAAGAAGCTATTTGTATTCCCTGATTAAATTGTAATTTTTTTCTTTATGAACAAAAACAAATTTAAAAATTTTTTTATATTATAATTTATTTTTTATATATATATTTGTATATATTTGTGTTAAACGTTAACTTGTAAATGTGTTAGACCAAAGGTAAAGTGTTTTTTACAGCTAGAGTTTAAACAGAAATATTAATAAATTTGTTTTTGTACAAAAATGGGGTTTTTTGCGTTTTTATAATTTTTAAAAATTTTAATTTTATATTTCTAAAGCTTGAAAAAAACTACACTTATTCCTTAAAGTTTTTTTATCTTCATACGTTAAATATATAACAAAATTTTAAAACAATAATTATTTTACTCCAATGTTAATTATAATTAAAAAATTAATTTTTACTTATTATCTAATATTTATAAAACTTTGATTTATCATTTTAGATCCAACATTTGTGCTAAAAATTTTAAGTTTTTGTGTTTTTCATGTAGCAAATGAACTCTTTTATGTTAACATATGGAGATTACTATTTTATTTATACAGATGTTGATTGAGTTGTATATTACAAAATTTATTATTATAAATTATTAGTGTTCCACTGCAGACATTCTTTCCCTTTTTAAGTTTAGGAAATAAAATTTAAAAAAAAACTTTTCAAAAAAGATAAATTATATACATTTATTTTAATTTGTTATTGTTAACTATCCTTGTATTCAATACTCTGGATGCCTTAACCGCTAGGTTTAACTTGCCTACTTATTTTTCATTTATTGTTGTTTCTGCAACAAACATTTTTTTTATAAAAAGGTTAATAATTTACGAATATTTTTACATATTTTGTGGTTTGGGCTTATTGAGCAACAACAATATAGGTCAAACATTATATTCAAAGATAGGTATTACCAAGTTAATGAATACAAAAAAAATAGATTTACCCAGCAGCTCACTTGAGGTGTTTCTACACCAAAAGAATAATTCGAAGACCAGTTTAAACCCAAAGAGACTGTCATAGTTGTGGGGTTTCTGCACCAAACGATGTATTTCAGGTTGCACATAAATAATATGTTAAAAAGTGAAAATCGAAAAAAATGTTGGTTATGAGGTTTCTGCAATAGAGGATTCAATTATTTTTTTTACCGTTAAATATATCTTGTGAAGATAAGAGAATTTTAGTTAATGTTGTAGAAATATTTATAATTAAATACCAGGGGAGTATTCATTAATAAACATACACATTACTTATCTTATTTATAATTTATTTAAATATCGAATAATTTAGTTTAAAAAATGTCTTCCCAATTCAAAGTATTTTTTATGAAACCAACCAGTTTTCTAAAATATGGAATTTAAATTTTGTACAAGTCTTGTTATCATTTTATTTTTTTTTTCATTCCACTTTTAGCCCACTTGAGCACGTGTAATTTTAAAAAGTGTTTTACATGTAATGATAAATGTATCTCTCAATTTGTTCCCAATTGTTAAGGTGTAAGGTAACCCATCAGTGTAGGGTTTCAAACAATTGTAAATAAACATTTATGTATAATATTTCCTAGTCGTAGTGTTTTCAGTGTTCATAATTTTCTCTACAAGACCATCAAAGGCTGTGCCCATAATCTATACAATTAAAAGCCATTCTAATTATGTGAAATCCTTACGTCTGCCTTTAATGTTATGCAATTAAATTAACAAACAAATTTGGAACACGAGATTTCCAAATTTTTTGGAAAGTTTTTAGATAACCAATCAGACCCCTGTTATATATTTTTTGAAAACGTTGTTCACTCATTAATTAAATATTATAGTCATTATGGTTTGTTAAATTCGTTATCAATAAATCTATACGTAATTTATTTTTTAAATTAAGGTGAATTACTATCCAGTTTTTATTTAAAACAATGTTATATAATGAACTTTACTCAATGGTTCTTTACTATTGTGATAACAAAAAGATAATTTCAGTATTGAGTGTGAATGTAGAGCTCAAACTTTATAGCATATCGTGTTATAAGTTAGAGTAATTTATAAAAGATCATTATGTACATGTCAATTTTACATTTTAAATTATAACCTTTTTGATTCGGTGCTTCATGTGTGAAAAGACTGAACCTTTTTCCGCTTTTACTCATAAATGTAGTGTTGATAGTTGTTAATAAACTATGAAATTCCGGAAATACTTTTATTTTCCTAATAGTTCATTATTTGTACATGTTACTGCATTTCATATTCTTGTCCTATAGTATAAGTACCTAGTGTTTAGTGTATATATTTGAACCAACTAATATTTTTAAGGAAATGAAAGGTTTGTATTATGGTTAGATAAATCACTTGAACTCTACTTTTAATCAAATAAGGGAATGTTTGTTAAGGGCATCCGGTTTACCATATCTCGCCTATGTTAATTAGCATAGCTTTAAGAACACTTTTCTCAATAACTACTAGACATACATTAGTGAATCTTTTATTACTTTAATCTAAAAGTCTTTTTGAATATTTAGGACACAGGATATTTCAAAGAACAAATTTTTAATAGTTTTAAATATTTTTATAATAAAAAAAATCTTTAAAATTTACATTTTTGTCCCATATAGTTTTAATAAAATGATTTGGAAACAAAATTTTCTGTACCTCAATCCTCTTGAAATGCTGAACAAAACAAAAAACCATAGCAATATATCTAACGGTCTGGGAGAAAAGTGTTCTTAAAGGTACGAAAACACTGTTTCCGTGGTAATGCCATCAAACTGTAAGGTAGTGTGAGCCCCTCAGCTCTGAAAAACCTTGGAAAATGACTTTGCATACGTTTAGAATTTGATTTGAAAAAGATAGGGATATAGTTGTGAGAATTCAATAAGTTATACATAAATTTAACCGTAAAATACCAAGGAATATTATACAGCTTGAAACAAAAAATTTTTTTGACTCAAATGGTCAACCGGCTACCCTTAAAGTTTCGTTTCTGATGAAGATAAAACTGGTTTTGGAGCAGTAATATTGAATTCGGATACTTAAAAATCTGTTTCGACTCCAAATCTATTATTTATTAGTTTTTAATCGTAGGTTTTTCTGCCATCCCTAGTTGGCTTGACTTCCAGCCAAGCATGCAATCTAGGACAGAGAGGAAAAGTTGCCTAAGTCATAAATTTCTGAAAACTTATTGGCCAGAATAATATTCCGTATAAGAATCAAATAGTTTTCGTCAGTGGCAGAATATTGCATTTTAGCCAAGAAGAACGGCGTTTATTTTGTGGTATTGTTCTTGCCACATTACAGCAGCAGAAATATTGTTAAGCCATTACAATTAAGTTGGAGTTATATTTGAGATTAAAAAAAGAAAAAAGTTTTATTTTTCACTAAAATAACACGATATCAATCTTTTTTATAAAAATAATATTGAATAGTTTATGTCATTATAAAATCAATAATAGTTTGAATGAATGAAATGAAAATTATGTTTATTCAACCATATTTATAAATCTAATTCATGGATCTATGTGCCGTGGATCTGAAAATAATTTACAATATACATTTTTTTTATTTACCAGCTCACTTGTATTATCACTTTTCATAATACATACTAAATTATTACTTCACTTTATGTTAACTCACTCAAATATCGATTGGAGATGTTGTTGAGAGAGACCAGGAATCATTTATGTAGCTAAATTATGTAGCTTTACAATTATTGTAAAGACAAATACGCAGTATAAATAAATACATAATAGATTCATTAATAACAAATATATAAAGATATAGTTTGATTTAAGACATCAAATGTTTACGATGTTCTAGTGAGGAGAAATGGAGAATTTAACTAAGTTATAATTGAAGTAAAATCTAAAATGGCGGCACTATTGAATGATCATTAGTGTCTTGAATGGTGGCATGTGTGGTTTTAGGCTTATAAGAACATTGATTGCTACCTTGCTAACAGCATTACAAGTAGCTCGATGTTCATAAAAGGATTGTTAATTTAAAATATAGTCGTTACCCATAGATATCATATATTATATTTCATTACAAAGTTAGACAGTGGTTATTTCCGGGCTACGATCAAGTTTATACGCAAGGTGTTTAACTGAGTGTGAAATTCGATCAAGGCAAGGAATAACACTTTTAATCCTACTTCATTTCATTCAGTTCATTTTTCATTACACTGTAATCATGTTATTTCGATTTTTATTGCGGACATTTTCCATCACGATTTTATGTAAAACAAAGTTTTACGACGTTTCGGGTTCTGGAATCTGATCCCGTCCTCAGGTGAACTAACATCTAAAACATAGCACAATTACCATGTAATCCGGACCAAACCGGTATAAAGCTGAAAACATAAAAGTTTGAAGCAATAAAAAAACTTACAAACAAACCATGCATTAAACATTACACACAAAAGAAACCAAACATGTCCACTCGTCACGGAGACTCAAAGACAACTGAAAAGAGTGGGCGTGACCCACCGGAACCGGAAACAAAATGGTCGCCGCAAAAAAACCTGAAATCCAGGTGAAATATGTTAACAGATTTATTTATTATTTTTTTTATTTAAATGCAAATCCCTCCTAATGTACATGAAAAATTGCAGTACAAAGTTAACTTTACATAGCCAAAAACACATTATTTTTACAATTTTATACTTAAAACCAAAATCTAATACCCCTTACGAGCTTTACTACGAGTTAGCATACCATGAGAATTTTGTTTCGGTTTATATGAATATCATTTATAGATACTTTATTTTCCCTATCCTTGAGTTCTTTGCTAAGACTGACTTTGTCTTTGTTTTACATAAAATCGTGATGGAAAATGTCCGCAATAAAAATCTAAATAACATAAATCCACCATCACCAATAATGAATTCATTCAATCTGTAATCATATTTAGAGTATTCTTCAACTTTGATAGTAGTGCAGTAACCTCCCGTCTATTACAAAATTTTACTAACACTTTATAATACATAAATTATATAAATTAACAAATTAATAAAATATTAAATAATTATAAATAAAAAAAAAAATCTAAAAAAAAAAAATAACTAAATTTTCGTTACTTTTAAGATGTATTTGTACTTACACAACTGATTTTTTCGGATATATCATGTATGAGGGCCCTAGAAATTATATTTTTTGGAAATAAAATAGCAAATTTAAGTCTTCGTTCTATCATTGTTCTCTCACTTCTATTATCGTAAGCCCACATGAGGTACATCGACAATGGAAATATTCAATTTTTCCTTCAAGTGGCTTGCACAATAAGCCTCGGTTGAAATGGACCCACAGAATGTTTTCTGTGGCCTTGTATAAGATCCCTGTCTCCAAGTACCCCGTGGCCTTGGATAAGATCCCTGTCTCCAAATTCCCTGTGGCCTTGGATAAGATCCCTGTCTCCAAATACCCTGTGGCCTTGGATAAGATCCCTGTCTCCAAATACCCTGTGGCCTTGGATAAGATCCCTGTCTCCAAATACCCTGTGGCCTTGGATAAGATCCCTGTCTCCAAATACCCTGTGGCCTTGGATAAGATCCCTGTCTCCAAATACCCTGTGGCCTTGGATAAGATCCCTGTCTCCAAATACCCTGTGGCCTTGGATAAGATCCCTGTCTCCAAATACCCTGTGGCCTTGGATAAGATCCCTGTCTCCAAATACCCTGTGGCCTTGGATAAAATCCCTGTCTCCAAATACCCCTCATCCACCACAACAACATGATCTTAACAATTTAGTACCTTACGTCATGTATTTCATAGGAAAATACAGGAAGGAGTTTGAGCGGACGTTTGGATGGTGTGTGGGCCACAAGGCCCGTCCTCTTCAGCGCTTCCCTCCACGCTCCTCCAGCACATACACCTGCCAGATGACCCAGGTCACACCCAGGTCAGAGGTCATCCCACTCAGCGTGTCCTCCATACCCGACTGCGACTACTAGACGGTAAGTTTAGGGATGCGGTAGAGGACTAACTTGTACCACTGTCAGTTCGGAAACCTGGAAAGAAAGCTTTCAAGGTCGTAAATAATTTCGTATCATTAAATTGTATCAATGTTTAAAAAATAACCTTACTAATCAGCTAGTTATTATTTTAAATGTTTTATTCTACTCACAAGATAAGAGACAGTAAAATGAAACATTTTTTTAAAAAAAGCCTCATAGATACCTTATGAACAAGTTTGCTATTAAATATGTAACTTTTATTCTATAAAAATATATTATTCTTTTATTTAATCTTATTATGGCTAAAACATGGGGCTCCTAAGTGGCTTTATTTAAACCTCTTTGAATACTTTTTCAGTCTTTTATGCAATTTTATGGTGGAAAATTAACCATTTTTAATAAGTAGTTTTAGTAAAATTTACCATTTTCTTGTGATAATTTTTTAAGGAAGTTTCACAGAATAATTTAATTTTTTCAGACTTGAAGATTAAGTCGACTCATACATGATGTCTGATGAAGAACTTAAAACCACGTACCAATATATCGATGTATGTGTTGATCATATACCTTAAATGTTACCCCAAGACTAGACATTTGACACCACTTAAATGTATCACACCTGGATGATGTATTTTTTATATTCTCTACTCTACCTCCTACGCACAATCTTGGTGCATCTATGTTTTAAACAGACATGTCTTTCAAGGTAATGTCCAATAAAATTTTACTTATGAAATGTATTATATGAAAGACATTTTTCATTATACTGCTGCGTCATACTACTGACCGTTTTTAATATATTATTTGTGGGTCGAAAGTAATCCTTTTCTACCCTAGGGAGGAAATGATGGCCTCATCATAAGATGTTAGTTTTTACAACGTAGAAAAGATGACAATATGTGAATATTATGGTTAGGTTATCAATAGTATTGAAAAAGATAGTCGTAGTTGGCTTAATATTTTATATACACTGACGAAAACCCTCAGAAAGAACATAACAGATATAATAGTACATTTCATCACTAGGGCTTAAATCGGCGATTTTGATACGAGCAAAATGTTAACTGCCGAGGCTGTTGAATGTGCGAGTATATATCAAAAAGCCAATTTTGGGCCGTGTGATGAAGTATATTTTTCGTCATACTGCGAATAAAATGAAACAAACTCATAAAACATAAATTATTACCTGATTTAGAATCAATAGTTGTTGACAATTGTAGTCGCTTTATCAGCTGTTGTTTATTGTAGTCGAATAATCAGCTGTTATGTTACTTACGTTGTAGTAGTTCTTTCTTGATTCCTGATTGGTTGTTTAGGTTATGTCAGCGTTAGTTATTATGATCGATAGTCCGATCCAAACCATTCGATAGTTCAATATAATACACAAAAAATCGATAGTGATTGTTGAAGTTACTTTATCGATTATTTACAATCGAATCAACAGTGTCATCAACAATGATCTTTTGCGACCTACGACTCAAACATCATCATAATAATAGGTATCCTATAAAGAAAAAGATCGAAATTTGCTCTTCAACACATGTAATTAAAACAGCTGTTTTTAAAGCAGTCTGACGAAAAGAATCTTTTCGCTACTCGTTAAAATTACAACCGAGCCATTTGAGCTCGTACGAAAATCATTACTTTCGACCTTTGTAATGAAATGTGCTATTGCATAACGGATATTATTGATTTTAAACTATTTTAAAGTAATTTAATATAAAAAAACACGAAGAAAATTATTTAGCATGAGCAGCATAGCATTTGTTATAATTGCCTATTTTCATATAATACAATTCAAGCTATAAATATATTTTCTACTGATATTTTAGGAAAAGAATAATACAGTAGTAAGTTACCATGAAAAGTTAGTCGTTAGTCTATCTACTATTTATTTTTAGAATACTTAACTATTATATCCTTAGACATAAGTATTGATCCATATTTTTGTTACCATCACTTTTTAATTTCATTAAACGTTGGAATGAGAAATATATTTGATTATTGTGTTCCCATTCAACCATGAAATTAATATTTAAGTTTTTTCATAAATAAAAACCAAATTTTTACCAACCATGTTAGTATTGTTATGTAATCTTTACCGTGTTGAGGCGTTTTTGATTTTTCGAAAGCCTGCCTTGTTCAAAATTGGAATATATAACTATTAATAGTAAAAAGCTAATGATTTAGAAATTAATATTAGCTTCAGTTACTCGTCTCGATAGTGACTTATTGTGGGTAGAAATTGAATTTACGCGCGAGGTGAAGGCGGGCGTGGAAAAAGACATCGAGCCCCGAAACGAAAAGGCACTTTTGAAACGAGTATTAAACATTATTTTTCAATACGATATCGGAAAACTTTTAAACAAGTTGTATATTTTTGTTTAATCGACTTAGTATCAAGAAAAGATCCGAACTGACGCTGAGTTTCCTTGCTTTATGTCGAGGTACATACGCACAGCTGATTGGCCTAATCAACAGCTGATTGGTCTACACCGCAAAATCCCATACTGTTACTTTCTGTGCACTACAAATGCACATAAAATTAACGTTGTGTAATTTAGCCTCGCAGTAGTGGGAATAACCAATTTTTTAGCTTATTTTACGTTTAGAAAGTGTACTTTCGTCTCTAGAGTAATGAAAATTACGTTGTATGTTTAGGTGGTCCTTTGTTGAGTTTACTCTCATAGTTTCTGTAGTATCAGCTGATTTATGTTCTTATTACCTAACTCCAGACACTATTAGTTGATTGTTTGGTTTTTTTGTCAGAATGGTTTTTTATATAAAATGTTTATTTTTATAACATTATTTCGTTACTGTCTAGTGTCACAGTGTCAATCAGAAAAATATTTAATTTTCAATTTATGTGAATTAATTTAATTTTATTGACAAATCGTGAGGATTACGTTAAACTTTCATATGTGCACATGAGCATAGTCGTGTATGCACATTTTCATTGAACACATAACACACGAACTTAAACAACCTGGTTAGGTAACAACAAATGTGCGTCGAAAGTCAATCATGATGTCAGTCACTTGACCATAAAATTATTGAAATCAAAGACTCGAGTCTTATTGATAAATAACTATCATCTCATTATCAATTTATTTTTTATAGTTTATCAGCTTATTATTTAGATTCTTATTGCGGACATTTTCCATCATGATATTATGTAAAACAAAGTTTCACGACGTTTCGGGATCTGGAATCTGATCCCGTCCTCAGGTGGACTAATATCTAAAACATAGCACAATTAATTAACATATAATCCGGACCAAACCCGTATAAAGCTGAAAACAAAAGTTTAAAGCAGTCAAAAAAACTTACAAACGAACCATACACTAACCATTACACAGTCAGACAAAGACATTGGAGACGTCACGTCACAAGGACAACAAAGACGTCATGGAGACTCAAAGACAACTGTCAGTTGTCTTTGAGTCTCCGTGACGAGCGGACGTGTTTGGTTTCTTTTGTGTGTAATGGTTAGTGTATGGTTCGTTTGTAAGTTTTTTTGACTGCTTTAAACTTTTGTTTTCAGCTTTATACGGGTTTGGTCCGGATTATATGTTAATTAATTGTGCTATGTCTTAGATATTAGTCCACCTGAGGACGGGATCAGATTCCAGATCCCGAAACGTCGTGAAACTTGGTTTTACATAATATCATGATGGAAAATGTCCGCAATAAGAATCTAAATAATATCAATCCACCATCACCAATAATGAATTTCAAACAAAGAACTTATCAGCTTGTTCTGTGACAACCCTATACCCTTGATACTGTTAGAATAGAATAGACTAGATGAACTCTTTACTGTAGGTATCATTAATGTACTTTAAACAAATAGCAAATTATTACAATGATTAAGTACCATTCCAGTAGTGGCCAAGAATGACAGCCGAGTGAAAATTTCAGTACAAGATTGCTCTTTACAATCTTGCTCATTAACTTCATAATTCAATTCATTTTCTAACCTTTGGATTTCTAAATGTAAAAGCTCATTACGTATTCTACTGTATGAGGTATGTTTTACGTTGTAAACTTAACAAGTGGCATAATACATTAATGGTTTGCTGTCAACACTGCCTGTTGTTTTTCCCATCAAATAGCCATTACATGGTTGACGTTTATCAAATTTTAGAATCATCCCCTTTACAGAAGCATCCTTTTCTGCTCGATGCAAAGCATTAAGGCATAATGTATTATTTTCGTATACATTTTTTAATTTGAGATGAAAGTGAAAAAATATTGTTTTGAGGCTCCATAATGGATCCAAAAATGTAGTTTAGGACTAAATTCCGTCAGTATGTGTACTAAATTGAAGGCTTTACTAAAGCCTAAAACTTGACACTAATGTCAAATGATATCATATTATTTAGTACATCAAAATCGTTTGAGCCATTTTCTGAGAAATTTAGATTTTTCACGTTTCTTAAAGGGTTTATAGATGTACTACCCTTAATAATAAAAAAATACAAATCAAATCAAGTTAAAAATTAAATCAAATAAAAAAAATCACATTCATCAAATTTTATCTAAATTGGACCAACTGGGTATTATTAACACATAACAGACAGACATTATGTCGAAACCCACTTTTTGTATTTAAAAAACGATGTATCCACTCTAACTCAAATTCTAAAAATGTTGATGAAAAACAACACTTTTAATATACAATCGTATAAAGTGAGAAAGTAAACTCATAACAGTATTTTAAAGATGAGTAATGTAAAGTAATAATTTATATTCAGTTTTGAGTTCAAGTGATGTTTAGAATACGAACTCATACTGAAAAGAGTAGAGTTTAATCCAGTCATTAACTCCTGACGTGGCAGCATTGTAGTCAAAAGTACATCACAGTTCATCTTCTTGCAATTAAAGTTAATAAGATAAAACTGCCTGACCTTAGGTATCGTTTAATTAGTTTAATATTATACTTGACACAGAACTCAAACAACGTGAATAGTTTAAGTTAAGTGTGAGTAAAAGGTGTGATGAATTTCACGAATTTTATACACGCACTTTTTTCTGACAAAGATCCATTGATCCATTTTCCATAACCATTACTTAACATAGTCAAGTCAATGACGATGAAAATTGTGTAAACTGTATATTCATCCCATACAGTTATAATTTTCATAAAAATTAGTATTAATATTGGACTAGATTAGATTATCGAAATGGCAACCATACTACAATGTAGATATTTTAAGCCAAGTATGAATGAGGATTGAGTGTAAGATGATTGTGGCACGATCTTGTAGTCTTGTTACTGACTAATACATTCCTTAGACACTGTTAATTAATAGAAACCAATGGCAACTAAGGACTACTTTAACGTGGAACCGAACCCGGTCTGAATTAGAACTGGTCTAATTAAAGGTCATTGCGGATTAAATAATATTCAATGTGCACGTTAATCCACACAAGAGAAACAACCGATTCGTACAATCTTTTCACAATTCTGACTCCAAGTAGATTAAATGACGCATTGTACAGTACTCATTATTTTTCTGATCAATGAAAAGTATTGAGTTAAAAAAACTTTACTGAACAAAAATTGCTTAAAATAATTTGATTCATTGATTTCTTGATTTATTTCTAGTTAAAAAGTTTCACCCCAAGAAGGTGAATAATCATCCACCTCCTGGGTAAAAGCAACCCACACACAGAGTATATTTTGATATAGAGAGTAAGGAGAACCTGTATCCAAATTTTTATAAAAAAACTTTGCTATTTGGGATAAAAGAGTCATTGTCTAGAATATGTTCTTCGTTACCATAGGTGGTAACTCCAAACAATCCCACTTTTCGAAAGTCGAAATTTTCCTTGAAACTTATTTCAATGTTATGTAACGAGTATGAGATATTTTTATATACATTTCACTTTAGCTGTAACTAAAATTACTATAAATTTTATATTAATCTTCGCATGGTAAATGTGGTACAGTATTACCATTATATATGTTTGTATGTTTATTAGCTCTAAAATGAAGAACTTTGAAGCTATAAAATGATTTTTTTGAATAAATCATATGTTAAAGTATTCACAATAATTAATTTTAACTTCAGTAAAATCAATAATTTAAATAAATTGTGTTATATCCACCGACCACATGATTAGCTTATCAGAAATATCTGATCGACCGCCTACCCAGCCGTGTCTTAGAATAACGAGATCTGATTGCAAAACATGAGTTATTCATTTCTTGAATTGGCAACGTAGTCACTTTTAAGTTTAAAATTTCTGAATTTTCTCTTCCAGACTTTTAATATTAAATAAAACAAAGATTTACAATTCATAGAGAATTAAAAATAATACTGTTATATAAAACATAATTTTATGTTTTTAATACATCCGAATCATTTGAATACATCTCAGGTTTCTACGAACCTAAATTTACAACATGGTTACAACTCTTGATTTCTTTTCTTTGCAAAACAGTTAAAAGAAAAACTTGAACTGAAAACTATACTGGAATTATTTGTCATTAGTTACTCTTAGTTCAGAGTCCTCAATATTTACATTGCTGTAATAGAAATACCTATTTGTGTAACGTGCAAGATCGCATATCACGCGAGAGGTTCATATGGCAGCACGAAATGTGCGGAGTGATGTCAGAACTTCGAGGGCGGCCATGACAGTTTGCATCGTATTACACACAAGATTTTTCCTACAATAAAAAAATAATTTAGGTTATGTTTGATTTTCCGGATGGGATGAATGTAAGTATGGCTTTTATGTTTCCGGTAACGTCAGTTTGATTGCGCGAAACCGGAAGTATGTGTTGTAGGAACGTCTACTGTCTGTCAGCTGACTGAACGCTTAGCGCATGCCATTGGTTAGTTTCATATAGATTTGGGGCGTTCTGCGCATATGACTGACCCTAGTGCAAAAATGTACTGCTTATAGGACCTTTTACCGCACGGTTGTAGGCAAACATATATTAACTAAATTACAGTCAGTGAAAATTACACATTTTAGTTTATCAACCTGTGTGAGAAAGTGTGAAAATAAATCCCTTTGTAAACATTACTTGTAAGTGAAACAAATCTATTCAAACTATTCTATTTAGGCCTATAGGAAAGCAATGAAATTGAAGTTACTTTACGATTGGGTTTTAGTTTGTTTGAAAGTACATAACCGAAAAAAAATAATTATTTTTAATTGGAAGTTTTAAGGAATTATGTACTTATTCACAAATATCATTTTCTAGATAATAACATGATTGAAACATTGTTAATTAGCATCGTTAATTGGTCAATCAATGAGTACATCCTAAAAGCCTCTGAAGAGTCGATAATGGAAATCATTTGCATATTGACAAAACCTCCCAATAGTAAGTAATTTGAGTAGAACAGTAAAGTCACTCACTAAAAACAGGATCTTCGTGTCTCTGGAAAATTTATAATATTAGAGGAAAACTTTAAAGTCCGGCATAGACCAATACATTTTTTGTTTTATTTTTTGTTAGTTTAAGAAATGATAATGTTTGTAATTTTTAAATTTTTAAATGATATTTAAATCAATTTAAAAAATAAGAGTTTTATAAAAGATTGCATTTTTTACTTAAGGGAGAAAGTATGTGTCAGTTCACTGATACGGTTTATTCAATTTCACATTACAGTAACTACGTTTAGAGAATTATTTCAGTTCATAGCTATCCCCTGTTCAAACAAGAAACCTATGCTACATACTTCTACCAATGCCGTAATCGATAATAAACACGTCACACAGTATCTTATTTATTGTTAATTTATACCTAAATACAATGTGTATCTGCTCTATAGATATTTTTGTGATACATTACAACTTAAATTAGTTTCTTAACCAATCAGTTTCTTCTCTTAACGTTCGATCCTACAACGGCGTTAAATTAAAGTTTAGTCTAGTAAAAACAATATTAACTTTATAGCAGAGTTACACATCTTATAAAAACAATGAATGACACATTATTCAATATGATTTATTGGGCTTTTCCAACGTGTCTGTGTTTTTAACTAAATAAATTACTTCCATTTTCAAGTGATTACCTAATAGTTTACATTAAAAATTGAAAGTTTAAGTTACATATATTTATTATATTACGTTGCCAAAAAAACTATACTATCATGCGCAGTACCAAATACTACATTTATAACGCAACAAATAACTCCGCATCAATGCTAGCAAGACAACACAAGATAGCATACGATCAAAACGAGAGTTGGAGTCAACTACCCCCTCCATTCTTAACTCAACTAGCGCCCCTAGCGGACACGCGCGTAGTTGGCCACAGCTAGGACAGTGGAGGGGGCAGTAGTGCTAAACAGTTAACAGACTAAATAGGTTTTTCCATGGGGTCTTCATTTGGGCATACTAGTCAGTAATGATATGAAATTGCCATAAAAATGTAATATTTATCTCACATACTTCCACTGAAAAGTGACACATTAGTCTAAAAACTTTAAATTTCAGAAAAACCAATGAATAACTTTCTATAAAGTGTCCTGCTGTGTTGGTGGATTCCTAAAATGCTTTGTGAGGCCCCAGTTATTAATTTTTAATTATTTACGTTTAACTAAACTTAAAATGAGCTATAAAATTTTAAATGGGACATTTTAATACATTAAGTAACGCAAGAAAAATGTAATGTTTCAGATTTTTTACAATCCCCTTACATTCTTTATATAAGTCTATGTATTACATAAAAACTGTACATAAAATCTTAAACATCTTAATGGAATCGGTATGAGTTTTAACCCCAAAATAATTTCGTCCTAAAGTACAATAATAATTCAAACAAACTATTTTAACAAGGTCGAAGTTGAAAAACCCCCTTTTGACAGTAGGTAACATTTGAAATTGACCATTTACACATGGCTTCATCACATTTTCGAGTTACTGGGTTCCGTTCCGGCGAGTCAAAGCGGAAGTAACCTGACCGGAACAACCGTAAGAGGATGTATTTCACAAGCCATTGATTCCGTATTTGAAAACACACAGCTCACCTGTCTTCTTATCAGTCAACTAGGTTCCAGTTATTTTTATGATTTCGAACACAAAATTTATATTTTATATATTTATCTCATTTAGTTTTATTCTGTATATTTCAATTTAGTAAAAAGTTGTTATAATGTTAAATGAAAACAAATGGTATCAGTGAACTGACACATGCTTTCTCCGTTATGTAAAATACAACAAATACAAACTAATTAAAAGAAACAACATTTTTATGTTTATTTCAATATACTTTAATCATTTTTTGTTTAAAAATAATCATTCAATTACTTAAACTATCAACAAGAGGAAACAAAATAAAATGATTGTTAGAATTTTTTGGGGACATATCTTCCGCAAATACCAGCAGATTATAAGCTTTTTTCAGTGGATTTTGTTGGGTGATGTAACCCTACACTGGATACCATGTTTCATGGAAAACACTTGATAAAGAAGGAAAAAGTTGATTTTTTTAATATTCCCTCTTAGAATAACATTGTGCGCTCTCGGACAATATACTGCCTATTATGGACAGTTAATTTAACTTTTCTCTGGAACTGTGTAGACTAATGATTCTAAATACTAATATCCTGATTTTATACAGTTGATTATAATTGACATACTAACATTGTGTTATAAAAATGATCATTTTCCTAGAATATTTGAAAAATTATTTTTTAATATCTCTAAAATGTTAAACTTTTGAAAAATTAATTTTTTTTATTTTTTTATTTTGTGTATTTCTACGCCAGTGGCATTTTTAACGTTTTGATGGGGAACGGTCCAAACCCCGGTCTTGTTACTACCTAACGTCGACCTGTTGTTAGGAAGCATCATTAATTAGTGGCCCAATGACAAATGGCGACTGGGTCCAGATTCGACCCTTGCGGGATTCGATCCGGCGACCTTCAGTTTTGAAGGCGGGTATTATAACCACTACACCACCCAGCCAGATTTATAATTATACAGACATACGGGTGTTTTCATATTATTCCAAAGTATTATCTGGCATCAAAAGTTACAAGTTTCTAATCAGGGTTATTCCATATGATATAATATGCTTTTAAGCACTATAAATAAATAACACAATAACGCTATAGATTCATTATCAGACGTGAAAAGAAGAAAAATAATTAAAAAATAATAAATAAAATTGTATTTTATTCAGTACGGTTTTCATTATAGAATACAATGGTTTAAAAATCGTATCAATTCACACAAAACAATGAAATTTACATAATTACTTAATAAAACAAAAATATACATTAAAAAGTAAAATTCTACTCCATTGGTCTTATATTAACATTTAAATCACAACTCAGTAATTTTTAAATACATTTTTCTTGAATTAGTATTTTGATATGCTTTCATGCCCAATACTGAACCCCAGTGATTTTGGTGGGGGGACGAAATAAGAAAAACTTCTCTGGTCGGACTCATGTCGTCCTGCCTGGTCCTCCGAGATTAAAGATCGGAATGGGAAAACCCAAATAAAACTACTATTTTTTGTTTAAGTATTTCCGATTACTTAATGGAATAACACAGAATTTAGATTTTACAAATAATATCCTCATTATCATAAGATCGCAATTAAAATCTCACTTTGCATTTGAAACTGAAATCTCAGTAATGTAAAAACGATTCCACAACTAATAAGTTTGTAACATATATTTATAATTATTATTAATTTGAATTATCATTTTATTTCTAGATAGAATGACAAACTAAATAGATTGTTTAAACTTCTTTCACCAAAAACCTATTTATTATGTCTATACACATTTTGTTTTTAGTCTTGCATAAAATTAAAAAACAAACAAAATACAGTTCTATTATACGAATCGCACAAAATAAATAAAATCTATCGAGCTATGGCTTCTTTGTTCTGAGGTGGCACTTGAGCCCTGTAACCAAATCAAAACCCCTTTCCTTACTTAACTGTCTTGTACAATAATTAAATGATATAACAAATTTAAATTGACAATAAAAATATAACTAAACAAAAAAACATTACTTTCCAAAAATCATTGAAATTAAATTAATTTTAAATCAAAAGCCAAACTTGATCTTAATACACTTTTTTAAAACTTTTAAAATTAAAAGAATTACTTGTCACTATAGATAAAGCTATTTCAGTGAGGGGGGAAGAAAATAAATTTACTTACTACTCAAAGGTAGGCTGATACACTTGATGTAAAGAACCATACTAACAGGCACATTGATCAGAAATGAAAGAAAGAGGAGCGGTGCAGCACCTGTATTTATAGGTTTCCCAAGCTAGTTCTAGAACCTTCTTGATCCCTGTCCACTGTCTATTGTTCTCCCCTCAGACATGAACTTTCTGGACCAGCCCAACAGCCATGAGACATGCTAACTTATACTAACTATGTTGATTTCTTTCTTTTTTTTGTGAATAGCTTCTTGTGAATAGGTTTTTTTTCATTTTTATATCGAATGTATGGTTTAGGGATTTTTTTACATTTTATTTTAGAAGTAGCGTCTATAATTAATTATTTTTGATTGTAATTACTTAAGGTCAATTCTATTTTGTAAGGTTTTCATATTGTGGCTTAGTTTGATTTAATTGATAATATTTTTAGTTTTGTTATTATTTTTTTGCAAGATTTTTTAGTTTGTAATTTTATATATTTTTTATCATTTTATAAGCAGCCAGGGCGGAACGCAACCCACGCACAGGTATTTTACCCATGGGAGGTTTTTTAATACTTCTTTTGTACTGCAATATTTGTGTTTTTCAATAAAAAATTCTTTGATTTGATTTGATTTGATTTTTATTTAATATTTTTTTTATTTATTTACAAATTTCTATGTTAAAAAAATAAATATTAACCACGTTACAAGTTTTTGGAGGAATCTTGAAAATATTTTGTAAATTATTTCGTAAATTCAGCTTGACAGATCTCAACAATGATCTCTCTAAAGACTTTTCTTTTCAATTTCAACTGCTTTCGTCGTCAGTTCTAATGAATAATGTGGAGCTTGTTAGTGACAATGTCTTTGAGGAAGGAGCAACAGAACGAGAAAACATTGTGAAGTGATACAGGAATGACTAAGAGAAAATAAGGAAAAATTGTAATTTGAGCTGGATATTGATATTTAAATAATTACACTGACCTGGTCTAATCTCGGACACCATTTTTTAGTTTTAGAACCGTAGTTAATTTGTAGGTTAATATACACAAATAAAAATATTACCATTAAATTTATCGTGTTTCATTTGTTATATTCCTATGTTGTTACGTCATTTCATTTGCCATTTAAAAAAATAAAAAATAAAATAAAGTGTCCGGTTTTACCCTGTAAAACGTTGTAATTCCGGACACAATATTTATCGCTAACCCACCTTTACTGTCCAACTCCGGACACAAATAATGCATCATTTGTTTGTTACTCTACTACCTATAATTTTCTAAGTTCATTTTCATCTGCTGGGAGTGGTAGGGTGGGGAGGGGAGTGGGACCAAGAGTAATAAAGGCTCACTGAACAGAGGAAGAATAAACTATATTTAATATCAAAATCTTTGGATTTTTACGATAATTAGGAACTAAAAATTAGGAATTAGGAACTCAATGACGTATATCAGGCACGTAACGGTATCAAGCTACGGGATAAAATTCCCCGCTCTGAGTGTCCGGAATTGAACTGGTTTAACTTTATGGCGAATATATATTTTTCGGATTGCTTAGTATCTAAGAAAATGTCATATTCTTGATCCCGATAAATTTCTCTTTCGTATGGTATGACTTATAATATATTAGTGCTCATATTTTAAAAGTCTTTTATCTTAGTCGGACAAGGATTTATTTTTCGCCAGAAGTGAGCAGTTGGTAAACTTGTAACTGACGACGAAAGAAAAGCAAGAATTATTTCAATTCCCACATAGCTGTTTATGTCATGCTTTGGTGATTGTATTTATGCAATGAACTGGCATTTATCTTGTCAGGCGAGTTTTTAGGATCTAATTTAATAAAAGTCTGCACGGGTGTCCGAGATTAGACCGATTTACGGTACTCTTAATGCCAATAATTTTATACGTTTGTAATTCTATAAGTTGAGCATTTAGTTTTATTAAATTTAAAAAGTGAATATTATATAAAACTATAGTGAGATGTATTTACTTACTTCTTAAGCATATTCAATCTGTGCTCTACTGGAAGGTGATTTGAATACAAAGATATCAGCGCACATACCAAAATGTAACGTAATGACATGTTAACTTTAGATTGGACATGTTCTGGAGTTGAATAGCATTACGGCTTCTATGTATAGATATTCTGAGTCGCAATATCTAGTGAGACATATTAATAACATTTCTACAAAACAAATACATCTAAGAGGATTCATTCACAATTTTCTATCTACCTAAACCCAAGTCAAACTTAACTGTACTACGGCTTTTATAGGAAAGATTTACAACAGCTGATTATTGTTATAAACGTAATATGTGTAAACATTGTAATTATTTTTCATTTTGCCAAAATATAAACACGTGACTTTTAATCTGACAGAAAATAAAAATATGAATACATAATTTCTAAAACCCGGTCATGGTAATGGTATTGGTAACTAAGCTAACATCAAGTAACAAAGCAATTTGTTGTAAAATTTAATTACATCACTCACTCTTCACTCATAATCATTAAAAAATTTCCATGTATTTAATTTTTTATTTTGTGCAGGTGTCTCAAATACAAGAATAATAATCCTAGGAAAGAAGTTCAGGCATGGTCAATGAAAAACTGGACTTTTTACTTTGAATATAATTGATTAATATTTATTCTGGCAAAAATGTTAGTATTTATAAATAAATTTAACATTTTTACAATGATTAAAATTTTGAATCTATGCTACAAAAATACTGTACTCCACCATATTTATTATTGAAGTAATAGAAATTCTATTGTATTTAACCCTATACTGCATAGTGGATCATTTATGATTCAACCATTTTTCATATATTTTCTTTAATGCATAGTAAACCACATTAGGTGCATCCATCAGCTGGTATAACCTCCAACTGACCCAATTAAAAAAGATTAAAATAATGATTATTTTTGAAATTATATTCTTTTAATATTTTCCAGTTATAATTGACCCATGAGAATTACAAAAATATTTTTAACTCATTTAAAAGGAATTTAAGCATTAAATTAGTATTACGTCCAGTAGGACATCACTTCGAGGTGTCGAATGGAACGTATCCGATGTTCGACTCAGTAGTCCTGGAACTAGAAGATCTGGAACGAAGATATTGCACATTCTTTGCTCTCATCTTCTTCTGTTATAAAATTTCCTGATTGTTAAAAACACAAACGTCCAAAACAGTTATTCAAGCAGGCTTAAAAAACACACAACGTCTAAAATCTTGAATAAAATATTACAAACTAGAAAAATACGATGATCTAAGTTAACAGATACAGTAACAAACAATGACTATTATCGTAATAAAATACTGTT
This sequence comes from Nephotettix cincticeps, assembly GCA_023375725.1. Classification (NCBI taxonomy): domain Eukaryota; kingdom Metazoa; phylum Arthropoda; class Insecta; order Hemiptera; family Cicadellidae; genus Nephotettix; species Nephotettix cincticeps. The sequence continues at coordinate 6,594,496 of CM041785.1, forward strand.
CTATACCTTTTATATTAAAAAAACTTCATCACGCTGGGCAATAATAACGACTCCTGCTTCTTTCATTTTGCAAAATTAAAATACATTTAAATTAATTGCTTCTACGTTCTGTGACACACTAAAAGGTAATTTAAAAGAAGTTATAGCCTAATTGTGTGAAATAAGTTTGCTTAAACACAGCAGGCTACAAATTGAAATTTTATGTTTTAGCAAATTTTCCATAGGAAAGAAGCTATTACCGTAGGTCTCATGGGAAAACTTAAGCCCGGGACCATGTTATTTTTTATGTTATGGTTCCCATAGCTCAAAAACAACAGTGGTTAAAAAAATATAAAGAAAAAAAATATGAAGAGGGGGAACGAGCTGGTCTATGGGTAGAGCGTGGGGCTTTGGTGCCCAAGGTCCCGGGTTCAAATCCCGCCAATCACCAATGGCTTTTCGCTATGTGATAATGCCGCAACCCACACAGGGGTGCGCAAAAAGCCGCTACGGCTGAAGTGCATTGGGAGTAATCCGCCCCTTCCAATAAAAATAATAATAATAAAATATAAAGACTATAATACCCTTACCTTATTTCATTTTATTTTAACACTACATGTTTCGGGGATTATCCCATTTTCAAGTGTGTTTATTTTTGTACTCACTTTAAAATGTGAAAATGAATTCATCCAGACATAACAAATTTGAATTTAATCCAGATATATCGGTCAATTCGAACGGGTAGTTTGGGGGAGGGTTTACTAAAAAGATTTTTTTGCGTTTTTCATATGTAATTTTAGTATTGTTAAAATTATATCTTTCAATAAAAGAATTAGCTTTAAAACTACACAATTTTGTTCCTTAAACACTTTCTCTTTCTCCAACAGATATTAAAAATAGAGAGATATTAAAAAATCTAAACACAGTTCGTTGTATTTTGGGGCTCCAATGTTAATCTGATGGAGAAAAAATAAAATTAAATATTTAACTTATCAATCAATATTTTTGGATTAAACTTGCTATTTATCTTCATGTGGTTGAGAACTATCCATTTATGCTTAAAAATAATAGTTTGTGTGTTTATCATGGCAGCTAACCTGCATACCCTTTTCCCATGTTAATCATACATAGAATAGAAACTCCTTTATTTATGGACATATGCTAATGAAACTTGGTATAAATTGTAAAAATTGTTAACGCTAGAAATACCTACTTTTAGTGTTCTCACAGCAGCAAACCTACATACCCATTTTAATATTATGGAGAATAGGAAAATAATATTTATCGACAGATATTGATAAAACCTGTCATATATTATTGATTTGGAAATTCACTGAGTACGCAGGTCTACTGCGACGGGGGTATTTTACTCTTACATTAATTTAACCTGTTCACCTAGGCATGGGAGACACGAGAGAATAAGACCCTTTATCTCAGTTAAGCCACCAGTGATGAGAAATTGTGGTTAAGGTGCTAACAGCCGAAGTTTCCTCCTAAGTTAAACTACACATCACACCTTGTAAACACTGGAAAACATTTAACTGAAGTTAGAGCAATTCATTTTCGTTTGCTTTATCCTCGTACAGCGATAACGCTTGGTTGACAGTTTTGGGGGTTGAAAGTATTAATTCTTACTAGAATACCAAAACATTTCTTACTCTTATCCCCAGTTTCATTGCAGCTAAATGAACCGTTCAGGTTTACTTCAGAGGGCAGTCAATTTTTGTGGCTGGGTAAATTATAATTTAAGTAGATCAAATTATAAATGCAACAGGATTTGAATACTCGAAGATGGTGATTTAGCAATAAATACATAATAATGAGTCTTAAATATATATCATTTATGTTACAAGAAGTATAAGTTTTTTATTTATTTTTACAAACGAGATCGTGCCTAGCAAACTGGTGTGAGTAAAGCGAATTTCACAGAATTCATATTATTCCCAATCTTAATAATCAAATATGCAATGTGGGTTGTTTTAACATGGTAATGTGTTTATATTTAGGCTGTTTACTAAGTAAAAACGCATAAATTTTACAAATTATTTCAATAACTGAGGGAGTTATTGACATAATAATTCGACATAAAAAACATAAAATTTATCTATTCTTCGTAAGAACTACAATGAATATGCAGGCCTCTGAATTACGAATTGGTCTAATCATGAGGATGGTCTTTGCGGATTAACGCAGTATTCAATAGTGCGGAAGGTAATCCACACAAGAGAACACTACACCCACCATCGCTCACAACTATCCACAATTCGTGGCCTCCAAGTAGCTGGATTACAGGACGTCGCCACCGTCCATCAAACATACTGTTTAATCATACTATTTCAAAATTATACTATATTAAAATGTTATTTTGACGTAGCTTACAATAAAATTTCATAATGATACAAACTTTCAAAATTTATCTAGATATAGACTAATGTCAAATAATTCATCTGAGAATTTATGTATCTTTGAATTCATTTGTTTGTAATTTAAGGTCTATATTTTGTCATGCTGATAATTATCTTTCTTCCTTTCACCAACTCATACAATTCGTACAAAGGACGGGGTTTGTTTGATCATTGTTGAATTTCATTAGAAACACAATATTATATTTTAACTCTGATTCCTCTAAAAGCCAATCAGTAAATATGGAAAGATAGTTCGCGTTTAAAGTATATACCTCATATTAATCATACCATAACTCGTGAATGGGTGGGAAGACCCGCCTCTACTTCTGTTGGCATCTTCCTTGACACTTAATTTCCGAAAGGCATAAGTTAACCGTGGTTTCTAAAGTATATTTTCATACAATTTCCAGATGCTAATACCTTACGTCAGAGAAAGTAATTTATTCAAAATTAAGAACTGTAAAATGACAGTTAAAAGTTTATACTTTTGAAATAGGTTTGTAACAACATTTTATTTTTAACATAATTATGATTATGATAATTATGAATTATTTATAATTCTTGATTCTATCCAATGATAGAATCAAGAATTTATTTCCATAGGATACATATGTGTACATTGTATATGCAGCAGTAGGCTACATTGTCTTAGGTTGAGGAAAAAACTATCAATTTAAATACTTTATGTTAATAATAAACAATAAACCATAGTTAACATCATCTGGCGCCGAGAGAGGACTCACACAAGATGCTCATATAGAATAAACTAAACAATACAAACAACATAAGTGAATATACTAGCCTATTGAAATTACAGAGGTTTGGAGATCAAGGAACTCCTTCAGGCTATAAAAAGGGTTATCTGGTATGTCGGTTTTTCTACAAAGTAAGCTATTGCATATTATTATAATTGTGTAAGCAGTAATATAAAATTAGTTTAACCATACTGTAGATTAAAATGTTGTAAATGAGATTACGTTGTGTAGTTTTTAATTTAAACTCAGAAACCTTTTTCCCCATCAAGTTGTTCGGATTAGCCGGACTTTCGGATTAGCCGGTCTTTCGGATTAGCCGGACGTTCGGATTACCGGGACACTGGTGTAATGGAAAAATAAACGCTGTGTTTTTTGTGTTTTGAAAATTGGATATATTCAGACAAACCTAATTTTCTGTAATTGCATAAATACTTTGACCAAAATTGACTGCTAGATAATTCTGTGAAAACATTGACTTGGTAAAAGTCCATGTGCAAGATATTTCATTTAACTATCCTAAATAATTTATCTGTGACATCCTGGATTCATACTGCTCCTGAACACTCCAACCAACTTATTTTAAAGTTACCTTATGGCGTCCAAATTCTACGATTGCTGGAGACATCGTTTTAGGGAACTTGCTATGACGAAGGTTCACACGTTAGAAAAGGAGAGGCCTACAAAATTCAAATACGTGACGACCACGAAAAAAAGCAACTACATTTGAATGCATCCAACTGACATGTATATCGTGTTTTTTCACTTAACACGTTAAGCTGTTTAAATTCTGTCAGAATATTTGTAAAAATTACTTAGAAAACCTTTTAGTATTAATTGCAAACTTATTGACGAGATTACGGTTCAAAATATTAAATGTATAATTTATAAACTAAATATTAATCAATTTAGTAATGTAATTTAATAATTACTTCTAATAATAATTATTTTAAAAGTGTATTGATATACTAGAGAATAGTTTTCAAGTGTTGTACAATTTAACTTAATGAGAGACAAATTTAACTTGTAACAAAGCTTGAAGAGTGTTGTTAGTCTAACAGTCAGGACAAAAGATTCAAAAGCAAAATGTCACAAGTCAGCTCTGTTTCATTTTAGTAGGTTTTCTCTGACACGAAATTATTTTACTATTTTCATTTTTTTTTACTTTAGTATTACGTATTGGCATAAGATAGGGGTTGATCATAGGAGTCATAGCCAGGATTGAATAAATATAAATAATAAATTGAAACTAAGGACAACTTTAGTACTATCAAAAATTAAAAAATCACGAAAAAAATCTAAGAAAATGATTGATAGTAAAAAGGAAATCAAACCATCACGGATTCTGTCAAAATTATTTTTGCAGTTTGGATAAGAATAATGAAGTAAGTTACCGTACTAAAAGCAAAAGAATATGGCCGTCTTACCACTAAAACCAGGGGTCGACGATAAGTCCCTGAAGATTCCAGTGGTCTCCTGTCGGTCTCACCAAGGTAAATAGAAAGAGACGTAAGCTATAGGTGACGTAAACAATCGATGACGTCACTGGCACAAATTGTTTATGTTTACACTTCAACGACCAGGCATAACAAAATCTTTCAAACGTCAAAATGTGTTTACACTTGTTAATAAAAGGTTAAGTACACACGAACATACATTTTTAAACCCGAAATACATTTTTGTACACAGAATACAATCAAAAACTCCTAAAAAGGTTTCAACTAAAGCTTTTCTTTTCCTAACAGAGCTATTATTTTTACACACGTTAATGTTACAAATGATAAACCACAATCATCATATCATAGATAATAGGGGATCTTTAGAAAAAATATTTATTTCAGTAAAAGTGACTTATTTTTAGTTTTAGCTCATGCTAAGCCATCACTTTCACTCTGTTACCACTTTGTCATGTTTGAGTTAGAGGTTATGTCAGTTCAGTTCAGGTGTTCATGTTAATTCTGTTTCAACAAGCTTGCGTGCAGCTGGCAGCTTCAAAGGCTGCTAAAGTTACCATTTATAGTTTGTACATATTTACTTGTATTTTTGATGCTGTTCATTGTTTCAGGAACACATTTTTGCTATTATTGTAAGACTGTTCTTTTGTATTAAGAGTTAATGAGCATAGTCTTTTGACAAAATTACTATACTCTATTTCAGGAATAATAAATAAAAAAGTAATGAAACGAAAAAAAATAAAAAATGTTATCAGTTGCCTGACTGTGTGATAATTAGGCACCTGCCCTAAGCCACCTAAGGAAAAAAAGATTATACAAGAATTGGGACTGTCAAAACTGTATTTAATATAATTCGACCTCGTAACATAACACGAACAAGTTTTTTTTAACTTGACGGGGCAGTGACTGTAACGTTGAAAAAAAATTATTCATTTGTATTTATCATGATGTTTCATCTAACCTAATTGGCAACCATTTAAAATTAACTACTGTAGTTATATTTTTAAAACTGGTAGTTTTAACATTTTAAAACTGAGTATTGTGCTGAACATGCCTAATCCCTAACAAACATTTTTTTAATGAGCCGTTTGTAATCTTCTTTAAATGGTTATAGAATTTTAAAACTAAGACACAATAATTTTACCTGAATTATTTCACCAATGTAAAAACTATGGACAAGAAAAGCTATTTTTATGTGTTGGTGTCAAAGGCATTAGGGAAGAATTACATTTTTACTTAGTACGTCAATACCACTACTAGAATGTTTGGACGTATAATACAATATATTGTATCGGTCGTAGTTCGTGATGCATACTGACTAAAGACGTAGCCCTGGCAGGCATACCTGGTAGGATGTTTGTTCGTGACCTTTACCTGGCAAGATGTTTTTTCGTGACCTATACCTGACAGGATGTTTGTTCGTGACCTATACCTGACAGGATGTTTGTTCGTGACCTATACCTGACAGGATGTTTGTTCGTGACCTATACCTGACATGATGTTTGTTCTTGACCCATACCTGGCAAGATGTATGTTCGTGACCCATACCTGACAGGATGTTTGTTCGTGACCTATACCTGACAGGATGTTTGTTCGTGACCCATACCTGACAAGATGTTTGTTCGTGACCTATACCTGACAGGATGTTTGTTCGTGACCTATACCTGACATGATATTTGTTCTTGACCTATACCTGGCAAGATGTTTGTTCGTGACCTATACCTGACAGGATGTTTGTTCATGACCTATACTTGACAGGATGTTTGTTCGTGACCTATAACTGGAAGGATGTTTGTTTGTGACTTACACCAGCTAGGGTATTTGTTCGTGACCCATACCTTGCAGGATGTTTGTTCGGGATCCATATCTAGCGGAATGTTTATTCGCGACCTATACATATCCTTCTTTATAGTTTACTTGAGATTAACCAAGCCTCAGTCTGCTTTCGGTGAAAATGGTTTAGTCCACTAGAGTTCAATGGTTCGAACGAGGATTCATTTACAAATTATTTTATAAGCAAATTGAGAACAGTGGCATTTGTATTGTAAAACCCAAGTACCAGGCTTTACTCTTATAAAGGAGACCAACAATCTTGAAAATTTGGAAAAGTTTGCTAAAATTTAAATTTATTAAAAATTTACCCCCTCCAAAAACTATTGAAAATTACACTTACACGATTATTATTCTTTGAATTTACTTTTTAATAAATAAGCCAATTAATGTTAAGGAGGATATAGTACAAAAGTTACATCTAATATATTTCGATATGAAATTGGGTCTGCATTGGAACATATCCAATGTAACATGTAGCCCTCTCATGACCCACCCTCGTCACTGAAGGTTGCTCGGAATCTAGTGACAAAGACGTGGCTTTGACATTATTTTAGTTCCTCTTTGATCTCTGTTTGAACCTCTCTGTCTCCTCACTGTGTGTTTTTACACGTCAGATATTGTTCTGAAATAAGTTATGTGACTGACACATTTTTTTGGTTTAAAATAAAAATCCTTGAAAAGGAAAAGTGTATAAAGGTTTTTATCCATTTCCAAGTGACAAGAACTTATAATATTAATTTATTAATTTTACTATTTATACTCTTATTCTTGCAGAGCTGAAGGTTTTATCCCCAATACATTATATATAATGTAAAAATTAATATATTTCAAAATTTTAATCTAGTAATTTTCCTCATAAATACCTTACGATTCTGGCAAGCATCAATCCTGGTGAAACGAATCGGATATTAATCCAACTCTGTAAGTAAGTTTTTTTAAAGGTAATACCATAAGTGAATCCAATACGAGCAAGGTTTGTATATATATTTGCACACGGATCTTGAAAACGGTACTAAGGAATTTCTTTAAATTTTGGAAATTTACCCCCTCCAAAAACTATTGAAAATTACACTTACACGATTATTATTCTTTGAATTTACTTTTTAATAAATAAGCCAATTAATGTTAAGGAGGATATAGTACAAAAGTTACATCTAATATATTTCGATATGAAATTGGGTCTGCATTGGAACATATCCAATGTAACATGTAGCCCTCTCATGACCCACCCTCGTCACTGAAGGTTGCTCGGAATCTAGTGACAAAGACGTGGCTTTGACATTATTTTAGTTCCTCTTTGATCTCTGTTTGAACCTCTCTGTCTCCTCACTGTGTGTTTTTACACGTCAGATATTGTTCTGAAATAAGTTATGTGACTGACACATTTTTTTGGTTTAAAATAAAAATCCTTGAAAAGGAAAAGTGTATAAAGGTTTTTATCCATTTCCAAGTGACAAGAACTTATAATATTAATTTATTAATTTTACTATTTATACTCTTATTCTTGCAGAGCTGAAGGTTTTATCCCCAATACATTATATATAATGTAAAAATTAATATATTTCAAAATTTTAATCTAGTAATTTTCCTCATAAATACCTTACGATTCTGGCAGGCATCAATCCTGGTGAAACGAATCGGATATTAATCCAACTCTGTAAGTAAGTTTTTTTAAAGGTAATACCATAAGTGAATCCAATACGAGCAAGGTTTGTATATATATTTGCACACGGATCTTGAAAACGGTACTAAGGAATTTCTTTAAATTTTGGAAATAACTAATTTCCGAGTAGAAAATAAGTTCTAGATAGGTCTAATGTTCAGGAAAATTCGTGTTTTCTTGAAATATTAAGTTTAAAATCTAAAAATTTAACATTACGCTTATGGAGAATCAAATGTAAACAATACAAACCAAAACAGCTGTTTATAACCGTTTGACAGTTCTTGATTGAAGACGGCGGGGAACAATATGTGAATAGAGGTTTTTCATAAATATTTATTTTATGTATGTAATAAAGGTAAAATTATCAGGTTACTAAACAATTTTTAAAATCTTCAGGGTAACATAACTGTGCAAAATAAAAGCAGGAAAGAGTATTTCCAAAATCTTCCGTGTTTTGGTAGAAAACGTATTTGTTGTATTGCTTGAAGCCACTGTAACAAACCAATTAATATGTGTAAATTAAATTTATCTTTTGCTTTTCAATCCTCATTATATCAAATCAAATCGTTTATATCAAAATTGGTTGGTCACAGGCTAATAATAACTGTATGGATAATTAAACAGTAAATGATCGGCTAAAACAATTGAGGTTACCTAAAACACCTTAACCCTTAACACCTTAACTTGTGGTCCAGCGGTAGCGTGTTGGCCTCGTAACAAGAAGGTCGTGTGTTCAATCCCCATCAGAGTCAATACTTTTTGTTCAGTGCTATATTAATTATGGTGTTTTAATTTGGTTTTATTTAAACCACATAAATGTTTTCATTGAGTAATAAATGTGTTTGAATTTTTCTAATTAATTTTTATAATACATGTATTATTCTAAACGAGCAAAGCTCGGTCACCAGGTACTATAAGTAAAACGAAACTAGTCCAAAAGCTACTTTTATTTCAAGACACTTTACTTTTTTATTTGCACGTATTCTAAAACAACATACCGAATAATTATTTACATTACAATAATATGATTTATGTTGATTGGCGATCGAAATAATTATATTTTGATTTTCTGCTTTTGTTTTTTTTTCTTCTATTTAGGTCATTCGATACGAAATGTTTTTAAGAAGACTCTGAGTTCACAAAAATATAACTCAATTTAAGTTGACATCGCACGTCAATTAAATTGTAAGATTTTATTTTGATTTCGTTTTCCAATATAAATATTACAGAATTCTCCTACGATTAATTTTGTGAATGTTAACTGTCTGACAATAAATGGTACAATAACACAAGGAGAATAAATATTTAGCTTTTACAACAATCATACGTCTTTTATTACCTTAATTATCTCGTTGTGAACGAAATATTTGCTAGGATTGTAATTAAACTATATTGGTCAAAGGATGAAACATAAAAGAACAATTTCCTCTCAATTATGGCTATTGTTGAGCGAAATACTTTGTAAAGTGGTTAGTTAGAGTTGATAAACCACCAATTATTGATAAAAGAAAATTAGCCATAACTATCCAATGTAAAGTTGTTAGTTGGAGTTGATAAACCACCAACTATTGATAAAAGATAATTAGCCATAACTATCCAACTTATTTACAAAGTTACGTCATTGTTTGACGTTGTACGTCATTTGCTTGACCTGATTTATCCTTTCTAAATATAAATGTTACCGATACCTAACAAATTAGTTTTTTGTACACTCAAATAAAATATTAAATCTACCTAATAAAAACCTCCGTTAGCGCTGAAATAGCACAACATAACCTTTGCTTCCTAACAAAAGGATGACGTTAGGTAGTAAAAAACCGAGGTTTGGACTTTTTTCCGTCAAAACTTTCAAAAAATGCCGGGATAAGTAGAAAAATACATAAAAAATGCATACCTTGAGCACAGGATTTCAAAGTTTCACAACTATATTTCCTAAAATAGAAAACGAACAGATTGTGGTACCAATTAATTTTTCTTAAATAATGAATGTACAGTCAAGTATAATATTTTACTTGATCAAAAACCTTTCCGTCAGTTAAAATATTTTATTTTCAAGTAAGGTTTAAGTTTTAAGACCCTCCGAGTGGCAGATCAACATAAAATGTCAATTGATGGAACATTTTGACATGGATATGTCTTAACTATGTGGGAGGGTGTTGGCAATTTGCGTGACCAAAATTTGAAACAGTGACATGAAATGGTTAGTTACGTCATAGTTTGGTAAGAACAGCTGTTTAGATGAACTGAAAACATTTCCTTTATAAATATACATGATCTAACCTATTTTCCGCAGGGATGTAAATACTACATATTTATCTTTTATAATTAAGTATTCTAAACTCCTAAATGTGGATACAAACAAAACTATGAATGGGGATAATTCTTACATCAATTGAAAGATGTGTTTACTACGACAATAAGTGTTGTAGCATTAGTAGATTTATCAATATTGTAAACACCCACCAACTCACGACGGGCATTTTTGGTTGCAAAATGTTGAAATCAAGCAACTTCAATCAATCACAGCTTAATGTTTGACAAGAGCGGGTGGTGTCACTGCAACAAGCGTGAAATCTGCTTTCAACCAATATAACTTTTATGGTTATAATATTTTTTAAGTTTGGGGATTTTAGACGTTGGTCATGGTTTTACGAGTTAAAAATGTTTTTAACAGTTTTTTAAATTTTTATAAAAATGTAACCTCCTAAATTTTATATTAGCGAATTTCCCATAGGGAAGAAACTATTACCGTAAGTCTGATAGCAAGACTTAAGCCCGGGACCATGTTATTTTTTGTCTTTAGCTACCCAGAGACCAAAAACCACAGTCGTTAGAATTTATAATGTATGTGAACACGATAACTCTCGTAAAAATGATCCAAATGGTCCGATCAAGACCAAATTTGGTAGAGACGTGTATTCCAGCATTTACTCGGACGAGTTCGTAATACAGAGATATCGGTTAATAGGAACGGGTAGTTTGGGGGGATTTTGTACTCGAAATTTGGTTTTTTGCATTTTTCATATGTAACTTAAATTTTTTTTAAATTTTATCTTAAAACTACACAAATAGGTTCCATAAAGTTTTGCTATATCTCTAATGGTTACTGAGATATTAAAAAATCCAAACACATTACGTTGTATTTTGCGGATCCAATCTTATGGACAACAGGTAAAAATTAATATTTCACTTGAGATATCTATATATTTTATGAAACTTGAAATTTAGCTTCATGTGGTTGAGATCCATCCAATTATGCTTAGAAATCATAATCTATGTATTTATCATCGCAGCTCTTTTTAACACGCATACACTTTTCGCGATCTCCTTTATTTATGGACGGATGTTGCTGAAAGTTGGTATGAATGGTCAAAATAATTTTTTTATGGTAGAAATGCCTACTTTCAGTGTTCCTCAGAGCAGCAAATCTAAACACTCTTTTCCATGTTAAGTTTATGGAGTATAGGAAAATAATTCTCATATTTATCGGCAAACATTCATAAAACGTGTCATATTTTATTATTATTATTATCATATTATTGATTTGGAAATTCGGTGAGTACGCAGGTCTGCTGCGACGGTGTATTTTATTTTAGCACCTTCAAATTTTTTTACAAAATGCATATGAAGATTCATTAAAATAGGATGTTATATGATTGTTTTTAAATCCTTTTTAAAAATCCTCAAAATTTGTTTGCCAATCGCTAAAACATATGCGAAAATCGGTCCGCCACTCGGAGGGTTTTAAGAGAACAAAAGATGCGTTTTTCCTCGTATGAAACTAGTTAGTCTTAAGAGAAGCTCTACTTACTTACACAAATTGGATACGAGTCTCCTTCTCGTCCTGGGATTTGGGTGACGTAATCAAATTCACAGTGCTTTGCTATGTAAGAGAGTTCTTATTACCTGTAAGTCACGTTGTTTATCTATTTAATTTGGGACAGTATATACATTATATAAACTAAAGTTGGTTAGTTATGCATTAAAACTACTAATAACAGAAAAACAGTATATAAACTCGTATACATTATAAAAACTAAAGTTAGTTAATTATACATCAAAACTGCATTAGCAAAACAACACAGAACAATTCAACAACTTTATAAATATCATTGTATTTATTTATTATTTATTTGTTATTTATTTATTATTTATTTATTTTATAAATTCAACAATTTATTAATCATAAAAAATAATCACAAAAATTCCCTTTGAGAAAAATTATATGTATACAGTAATTAGATACCATTGAGTATTTACTATTTTATGCTTTATTCTTTGGCTTGCTCAATGGTTAAAAAAACAGCTGCTGTTTATATCTTAAAAGGTAAGACACATATGTTGGCATCCAAATCAAAATTATTTCTCCATAAGATTAACATGGGAAATTTGAAGATATATAGAGTAGTGATTTATGGAAAAATCGTCACAAAAACTATTAGACTTTCCTATTTTAGGCCTAAAGAACCAGTATACAAAATTTCAGCCTCCTAGGTAATCGGGAAGTGGGAGAATTAGTGATGAGTGAGTGAGGGCTTTGACAAGATGATGCATTTAAGTTTCATATTTTCCAAGATATTACAGTATATAACGGTGAACTGAATCATTTCAAAGATCCAGACAGTGAGGGCTTTGAATTTTATATTTTATAAATTCAACAATTTATAAAATAATGATGACAATAATTTTAATTTTCATGTATTTTCTTCTAATTCAGTTTATTGAATTCCAATACCTGAATTCGAAGAAAATACATGGAAATTAAAACTATTGTCATCATTAGTTTATAAACAATTTCTTTGAATTTTACAAACAACCTTTAAAAATTAATTTGGGACGAATATTCTCTAAAGATGACAAATTTCAGTTGTTCTTAAAGTTCTTTAAGTTGCATGAACATTGTAGGAAAAAAATATTAAAATGCTTACTTATTAAGACACGTAAGCTTAAAGTTATTAGAATTTTTAAGTTTATTTACTTGTTTCCAATCATTAAAACTTGCACTCATTTTATATATCAAATTGTAATAGAACTATTCACAATTCTAAAACAGCAAAAACTCGTTCGTAAGGAGTGAGTTATAAGGTATTACTATATTATAATTACAAAAAAATTCTAAAAGGGGAGTGTTATTAAATAAATCCTTTATTAAATAAGAAATTACAATAACAGAACAGTAACATTTGTTATTATTAGTTATTATAACATGAGTTAGTAATGTGGACAAAACACTAAATTAGTTTTCCAACCCAATTTTTTAAGCATTAGGGTAATATGACGTTTCAAGGGTTTTGGCGTAAAACAAGAACAAAAATAAAGAAAACGATGTCATTATCGTTAAATACAAGTCTAATTTAAAAAATATAAACTGAAATATTTATTAATATATTAATTAAACAGGAAATTCAACTGAAGGAAATCTTCAAGTTAAGTAAAAATATAGTTAGGAGCTGTGTTTCGAAGCGTCAAATTTTTCGGCTTAGCTTGATAGATATTAAAAGATATTGAAAGGTATCTAGGGTCAAATTTACTTTTAGATAAATGAAACTTGGAAAAATTACTCCAGCCAAGATCATTCCGATCTCACTGTATGGCTCCCTCCTAAAAGTAATTAAATTAATCATTTAAACTGTACAATAGGTAGCTCGTAGTGTTCAGGAAAATCGTCTTTCGTGTAAAGAATCAACAGTGGCAACCATACAAAGCGGCAGATTCTTTGATGCGGTCACTCAGTCACGTTCGGCAAACGTTATCAAAGATGACTCGAAACACAAACGGTCTTCAGACTAGTGGCCACAGGAAAATCCTCTCCTTTGAGACATTTCAATAATTCTTTTACAAAAAAAACTCATAGTTTTTAACAAAAAATCTACAAATTAATATAAAAAACAGTATGATCCCCCTTCTTTAGCTACAACTAGCCAAAGTACCCGTTCTTCGCACGGGTAAAAAGGCTGAGAGGTGTTCGTAGGCTCTACTAATACATTTAAGTTATTGTTAATTAATTCTTCATCGTTTACAAAAGTACAAAACACAAGTGTCTACAACATGACAAAGTAACATCTGTCAAATATTGGGAGAGGATAAGGATTAACGTAATAGAGACAGTCATCGGGGGAAAACTTAAAATGTACCACTCCACTATTTCGAACTAATAATTCACTATTTTAGATCCAGCAGTTTATCTGAAAAATCAACTTTATTTCTTATTCTTCCCGAACTGTCAAAATATAGTGTAAACTGATGTTGTCATTACAAAATGTAAACATTGTAACCTAGGACGGTCAGGGAAGCTCTTTCTTCTTCTTCCCGAACTGTCAAATTTTAGTGTTCACAGCTGTTGACATTCAAGTAATTTTATGTTTTCATTCTTTGAAAATGTAAACATTGAAACTTAGGACGTTCATGGGGCGTAGCCCGAGGGGATTTTAAGGGAACTAATATGCCTATGTGTTAAATGAGTTTAAGATCTACCTTTCTGTAAAATTTCAAACCGGTCGGTTCAGTATTTTTTGCGTTTACTTGCCACAACAAACCCACAAACAAATCCACAAACATAAAGAAACCACCTCTTCTTTATAATATTATAAGATTTATCTTCAAACATATTTACAATTATCTATGAGGCTCATTAAATATGTAAATACTTTAAATTTTTTAGCAGTTAACAAAATTTGGAGTACCCTGAGATCTAAGATTTATGAGTCAACTTTATAATTCCTAATGAGACGCTTGTTATTTAACATATAAAAGCACTGCCTTTTTCCTGTGAATGAAGTGTCACAATTGAAATTAAAAAAAGTTTCACCGTTTCCAAGATATCCATAGATCTAGGATCTCGGAGTCAACATAAAGCTGGTTTGTGACATAACAAATAACGCTAATACCTCCCTCGAACAGTGGTGCAATCGAAAATGAAATAATGTTGCGTTGTATTCAAAATATAAATAATTCTAGGATGTAGAAGTCAACACAAATGTTTTCGTCAGAAGCTTTTAGTACGAAAATAGCACTGCCTTTCTTCACAGAGAACAGTGAATAAATCGAGATTAAAAAATATTCTACTGTTTACAAGCTATCTTGGGGTCTAGGATCACAGAGTCAACATAAAGTTGACTAAAAGTACAAAAAAACGCTAGTGTATGTATATATTAATGAACCCCTTAGTTGAAAATCACTTTGAATACAAATCGTAGAAAAATGTTTGGGGGAAAGGACTTCAAAACCATCCTGTTCAGTTATTATTAATGCTATCATAGTAATTCTTCTCTAATTAAGTATCAGAAGCTTGAACTGAGACTCATTAAACTGATTAACGTAAATATTCACACGGGTTATAATTTTAATAAATATAAATTTGTATGTTCCATTTTGGTTCAAACACTTCAAATCTCACATTTTTACACCCATAATATTATATATCTATTTAAAGTTGAACTTATAGGTCCAAAGTTATTAACTCTAAAATTAGAATCTTTTAATATTTTATGATTTCAAGTTTTTTACTTTTATATACGAGATAGTAAAATGTATTTACTTTTAATTGCCTGTAGATCTAAAAAGTTCTTACTTTCCCGATGTACGTTTACTTAGTGTAGCATCATCACAGTAGATAAACTTCGTTTTGAAACAGTAGATAAAAGTAATCTTAGTATTACCTGTAACTTTAGAAAAAAATACCATTTTATGCTCCACTTTGATTTTTTAGCGAATTTCCCATAGGGAAGAATATTAAAGATAGGGAAGAAATATAGTATTAAAACTTCGTATGTAATTTCATGTAAGTAAGGTCAAATGATATAATGTAACTAGAATAAATAAAAAAGTTTTCATTTAATCTTTCCCCATGGCAGAAAGCCAACTTTCATATGGTATAGTTTCATTGTTTATAATCATACATTTCATTGATAACATTTGGAATTTGGTTAACTTATGATCGAGCTTAGCGTACATTATCTTGTGTAGTTCGTAAATTTCGAAATTTCTTGAGTGCTAAGGTAATAGCGGCCTTCTTACTTACTCATCGTAGATACTGAAATAAAAAGTTATACCTGGACTAAAGACCAGCAAAATTAATAAGAATTGCAGTCACTGTTGTTTTTAAGATTGATTCTTTATTGGGAAAATTAAATTTATATAAATAAAGTTACTCTCTGGAGATATAAGTATTGCCCGTGGTGGGATTGTTGAAGAACAAAAGGATTTTTCTCTTGGGATTCACCCCATCGTTTCTTCCGCTCATCGGATTTTCGTCGGCTTATTTGAAATGTTTACCATATATCAGGCAAAGCAACGCGTCATTTTTAAATATATTGTTAAGGCTTTCAAATAAAATTTTCATCGGGGTAAAGAGGAAAGTTTTTATCATGAAAATATTGACTGTTTTAGGTATTAGAAATAAGTACAAATGTCCACAGCTCATAATCTGGTCAAGTGTTGTCGTTCATCATCAAAAATTAAAAAAATTAAGAACTCACTTAGTAGAAAATCTATAGCAAAATACCCCCGTCGCAGCAGACCTGCGTACTCAGCGAATTTCCAAATCAATAATATAATAAAAATAATAATACATCAATAAGTTTGGTCAAAATCTGTATATAAACATGAGGAAATAGTGTGCAGGTTTGCTGCTGTGAGGAACACTGAGAGTAGGCATTTATACCATCAAAAGTTTTTATTTTTAATATTTATACCAACTTTCAACAACATCTGTCCATAAATAAAGGAGTTTGCCTATTCCCCATATGATTAACATGGGAGAAGAGTATGCAGGTTTGCTGCCATGATCAACACATAAACTATGATTTTTTAAGCATAAATGGATGAACTTCAACCACATGAAGCTAAATATAAAATTTTATCCAAAAATATTGGTTAGTAAGTGAAATATTTGTTTTTCCTTGTCCTCCATAAGAATAACATTGGAGCCCCAAAATACAACGTACTGTGTTTTATTTCAAATAATAAGGAAGTTATATGAATTTAATTATCCTCCATAAAAACAACGTGGGGAATAAGCAAGTAGGTTTGCTGTTGCTGCCACAGTAAAAATTTTTTATTTTTGTTATATACAGTAAATCATACCAAGGTTAAAAAATATTTCGAGTAATAAGTGAGATATTAATTTTAAGTAATAGTCCCATTTTGGGTAACAACCTCCCCTAAACCCCCTTGATAGGCCGGCCTGGATTTCAAACTTGATAGAATAATCTTAGATTTACATGTTGGTACCAAATTTAATCGAGAGTTTTTAAGCGACCTATCATATTTACACGCAAAAACACACAGACTTTTATACTGTTTTTTAACTATCAGTGGACCTGGAATCTGGGAAATCAAAATGAAAAATAATTTTGGCTCAAGTCTGATGTCAATACAACCACGGTAATACCTCTATTTCCTAGGAACTTCGCTGAAATATTTGTAATTTGAGTTTAAATTGCTTCCAAAGTAGATAATATATACTAAAAATAATAAATCTTAGACTGTTTCAGTATGACATTAACAATAGTTTTTAAGGGTTGTTTATATCCAAGCTTAAAGGTTCATACTTATCAATCTAATATATATAATACAGTATATATCTAGGTTTAAGGTCTTTTTGTAAGTGTTATATCACAGTAAATCGTGTCATGCTTCCGGGAGTTAAAAAATATCCCATTAAAATCGACATTTCTTCTAAAATATTTCATATTGCCTCTCTTGTTTCTTAATTCAATTAAACTCAATATCATTTTGGTATTACATCAAATCAAAAAAGACTCTTTCACCAAGAATTTTTTAAAGGAGAATGTATTAATGTAGGTTATTTTTTATTTCCTCTCACATATATACTATTTTTAATTTAAATCAGTATACTAAATATTTATACATTTTCAAGGTCAAGAGGAATTGTATACAAGATAAGATGGATAAATAATCCTAAAGGGTGTAAAGTGTTCTAATTGACCAACCAGAGCCTGATATTTTTCTTAATCTTGTGACATTTTTTCTAACTGACCAACCATGGTTTGAGGCTCTCCTTGCTCTTGTGATATTTTTATGATAATAGTTTCGTTTCCATGTGATAATCTGTCCCAAATTTTACTATGATTAAAAAAATAGCCTTAAAGTGGAATAATTTAATATATTTAGTGATTAACCTTCTTTCCTTTTCTTATATATTTGTAACATAATTTAATTTAATTAAATAACAAACTAATTCTTAGTTAACGTGTTTTAGGGCATATAATTAAATATAAGGGGGTATATAATTAAAAATATTAAATATTTAATTTAATTATATTATGTTTACTTGGAAATTTATCATGAGTCCTTAATATGAATGTTACAATAGTATGTTCCGTTAAACTGTAATTCATTGAGTTTTACCTAATACCTTCAAAACAATTGTGAGAAGTCATATATTACCGTCCATAGATTATTCAAAATATGAAATAACTATAAAATACTTATTGATAACAGAATGTAACGTTAATAAAAACTAAATATTGAAGTAAACATGGTAAATATTAGAATAAAAGATGTATTTACTTCCCTTTGTAAAATAACTTAGATTATGAATGTGTCAAAAGGGAATGTTTTTAGTTCCTTCAAACACATGTACTTATTACCATATGACGTCACTTCCGTTTCAAATTTTATGGTAAATTTTAAAAAAAATTATGCTGAAATTTTCTAAGTATTGTGATTTTTGACCTCATCCGATATGAGCCCTAACTACCTAATTGCTGTTAGGGACAAGCCTTATCCTCAAGCGCCAAGTTGCGCTAGTGTAATTGAAACTTGCCCTGATCACCTGAGATCACCTCCTCCCCCCCTCAACACCCTATACTTGATTTTCACTCTTAGTTCAGCCCCTTAGCTTTTCCTCAATTCCCGGAATCCGTTCTAAAGAGGTCTTTAAACTATTAATCAGCGTTTAAAAACTCCCTAAAAACTATAGTTACTCAAATTTTGGAAATTGGGGCAAAATTACTTTGAAATATGTTTATAGGAGTAAAATTTACGGATTTTAAAATGAAAAGTGACAGCTGTTGTTTAGGATATAGCGTAGTCGGAATGGATAATAACTATAAATCATGTCATATTTTACATTATTTAAGGGGATCTACCAGTATCTATAGGGTAAAAGATTTTTTGACTTTCTAAAATAATATATTTTTGCCATATTTAAAAAAATATCTTTTTATTTAATAAAAAATATTTTTGAAAAATACAAGAGGTACAGAAAACTTTTGAAAAGTGCTAAGCTGAGAGAGAAGCAAAAAAAGAATTTGGTCCAGGAAACTTTTTACACATTTAAAAAACAACAACACAAATTTTAAAAATTAATTAATTTAAAAATGTTTATATTTACTTCCCTGTGAGAAATAGGTTAGATCATGGATATGTCTAAAGGTAATGTTTTCACTTCATCTAAGCAACTGTTCTTATTCTTTTATATAAAAAATCAATACAATAACTCTAGTGGTTTCTATGGAACCCTGTTACATATTTTCCATCTTAAAAATTACCAAACCCCCCCCCACAGATCTAAGATATATCCATGTCAAAATGTGCAAGCCGTTTTCTCCAATTTGTATTCTTACCATATTTAGAATAATTCTGTAAGTACTGCTCCTAATGTAATGCAATTTTTACCAGATATTCTTGATTATATTGTAAAGCTTTTTTCCATTTACATGCACCAACATGTTCCTTGGAATCTTAACTTTAAAAATATAGCTTAGCTTTTGCAATTTGTGCATTGATAAAAGAGTTATATGAAAAATATAATTTCAAATATTCAAGATATTTTAAAAACTACGATAACTGTATTTTTTAAACATCTCTTTTATTATGCTCAATTTTGCTATTATAATTCATTGCATCAACAAGTTTAAACTGCCCCAAATTATCACTTTCCTAAATTAAGTAGTTATTTATAGTTTTACAAAGCTTTCCCGTTCTCGTAAAGCTATATCAATGCATCCTGATCTAAAATTTTTTATGACTTTTCGCTATGTGATAATCTCAAAGCCCAATATTTCTAGCATAAAATAATGTGTAAAACTGATTCAAGAGATGGCCAAGGCAGTTGGGATGAGGAAGAGGGCGATAAACTTTATCTTTCTAAAACTTCATCTTAACGGCCGTATATTTAAAGATTTATTGAATAAATGTTAAAGCCACTATTTAAGGGTGTTCTAACCATTCACTTTAAGAATGCAAATTTAACCAATGCAAAAGGAAACAGAATGATAGGTAAAATGACCTGCCTGGAGGCCAATGCCTTCGTCTCTGACAACATGTAATAAGGCTTAACAGGTGGCACTACACATCTGGCCCTACTCTGTCACGTCCTTTGTTAACCCTTTTCACACGAAATTTTATATTTATTTTACTTCAATTACAACCAGTTTATTTAGCTTAGTTTTAGTCACGTATTTCAAGATTAGAGTTTGTTCGTTTCACATTAAACTCACAGGTCAAAAATTGAAATTACCAAGTTAAATGGAGACAACATAATGGGAACTTTTAAAACACCAATAACTCTTATTATTCATTGAACTTATTGGGATTTAATTCTAGTAAAAATTTAAAAGAAGAATATTTTTTCTTCTTCTAAATATATACTTCGTTTTATTCTAAACTAGCCAAAGTACCTGTTCTTCGCACGGGCTAAAAAGGCTGAAAGGTGTAGGCTCTATTGATACATTTAAGTTATTGTTAATTAATTCTTCATTGTTTACAAAATGACAAAACACGAGTGTCTACAACATTTCAAAGTAACATCTGTCAAATATTGGGAGAGGATAAGGATTAACGTAATAGAGACAGTCATTGGAAAAAAAACTTAAAATCTACCATTCCACTATTTCGAATAATTCACTAATTTCGATCCAGCAGTATCTGAAAAATCAACCTTATTTCTTCTTCTTCCCGAACTGTCAAATTTTAGTGTTCACAGCTGTTGACATTCAAGTAATTTTATGTTTTCATTCTTTGAAAATGTAAACATTGAAACTTAGGACGTTCATTGGGCGTAGCCCGAGGGGGTTTTAAGGGAACTAATATGCCTATGTGTTGCATGAGTTTAAGATCTACCTTTCTGTAAAATTTCAAACCGGTGGGTTCAGTATTTTTCGCATTTACTTGCCACAACAAACCCACAAACATACAAACATACAGAAACCACCTCTTCTTTATAATATTATAGATAAGAACATATACACCTCAACTATATTAATTAATTTTTAGTAACGTAATTTAAGTATTCCAAGGCTTTATATATCACAACCACCTTATCGCACAGCGCGAAGTGTTGATTATCAAAATTGTTTATGTGTTCAGGAATTGAAATAGATATTCGAAGAGAACCGTTGGAAATAGGTAGATAAAACTTGTGTGGATTTTTTTCTATAAAATAAATATTTAAAAAAACAAAATTGTGTTTTTTCATTTAGCTTCCAAATTAATTTTTTTCACTTTCATTAAAACACGATAGTAAAAATACATGAATTTTTAGATTTACCTTAATATTTACAGGTTTATACTAAAATTATCAATTTATTGAGTGATTAGGTATTTCAATATAATAAAATATAATTTTAAAAATTACAAACTTAAAAGAATACACAAAATTAAAAATAAATAAAAAAATGTTTCACGGGTAGTGAATCTTCCTTAATTGTAAATAAAATTAACATCTACTCAATAAGTAATCGACTTAAATGTAAAATAATAATGATATTAAAACTACTAAAGCACATAAGATACTCGTAGTTTAGGATCTATGAGAGAGCTCGGGGGCGTATTAAATTTCACTTAAGACCTAAATTTATTCAAACCACTTGAATTAAAATACCCTCAAGTTGGCTCAGCTGTTTTATTGCCTCATTATTTAAGGAAGGCGCTCCTTTAAGTAAAAGTAATACAGGGATGGCGTGGAGTAATCCACTGTCTTAAACCTGTTAATGATTATCTCTAAGTTTGATTCATGATATTTTCTTTTATTGTATTTAAAAGAAAACAATAGAATACTTTCGTTCCTTTAGTTCAAAGTTTTAAAATATCTGTGGGCTTCTCAAGAGGTAAATCCACGAAATATCGTTGGGATTAAATATTGAATTTGTAAGTTAAAGCTTTAAATATAGCTTTAAAAATTGATCTTCTCCTTATTCATTATAATCAACCACACATAAATATCATCTGAGTATCTTTAAGAGAATTTGGTTTTAACGACACAAATTCTTTTCCAAATCAGAAAAACTTTTTAGATAATACAAAAAATATAATAATACCTAAAACTCCTTCATGAGTATTTTTTCTAAGAGTCTGAAAAAATTAAAAAATCTGAAAGTTGTCTAAAAGAGTGAAATTTAAATAAATTTAATTTTGGTTGTTGGAACGGTAAAAGAAAACCCTTCAACAATATTCCTTTTTATTTGCCAATTTATTTTCGATATAAAATAGTTTTTCTATACGATCGATTTACTTATCAAAGGAAAGTCCAGTTAGACATCATCCAAGCCATGATAGCTTTAAATACAACAAATACGTTATACATTGCGTAGTGTACAAGATTTTGTAGAGGATAAAAACTGTACTCAAATTTGTAGTTGTTTTCAAGCTATAAATTATTAAATATTATTGTACAAGTTATGTTTTAACTTATAGTATTGTTAATTTGAAATTAAAATTTTTTGGGTAGGTGGTAACTCTTCGTGAGTACACCCGCTCCTGTGGTGACCCCACCGTTAAGCGGTGTATACCCAAACTAAACCCACATTTCCTTCATCCGTCCAGACGTGTATGACTTACTTACGGGCGTAAAGCGACAACGTTACTCCTGGAACAGTCAGCATGTCATTAGTATAAACAAGGTAAAGGACCGGACCCAGGACACTGCCCTGGGGTACCCCAGCCTCTACCGGACGTGTCGTAGATAGAGCGCCCTCAACGCAAATCTGGAATTGGCGACCCTGTAAGTAAGACTTGAGGAGATGAACTGCTGCTGCAGGGAGCGGGGACCCGGTGAGCTTAAGGAGAAGACCCTCGTTCCAGATCTTGTTGAACGCCTTGCTGAACTCCAGTAGCACAGCAACAGAGCACAAGTTAATATTATGGTTGTCGACCAGCTTCGTAATCACCCGTACCAGCTGTTGCATTGTAGAGTGCGACGAAATTAAAACTGTTCCGGCCTTAAGTATCCGTCCAGGAAGGGAGTATCCTGGAAAGGAACAGGCGTTCTAAAAGCTTCGAGACCACCGATAGTAGGGAAATGGGGCGATGGTTTTCAGAGAACAAATGATTTTTGCCTGGTTTCGGGATCAGGATTATCTTCGTGGACTTCCACATTGCCGGGAAATAATGGAACCTGAGGGCAGCATTGAAATTAATAACAGATACATAAATATTTGAGCCGGGGTGGTCTGCAGGGCTGATGTACCTAGCCGATCGAGACCAGGGGCTTTCCGTGGCTTGAGTCTTTGAATCACTGCTTATATCTCCGTCATCGTGAAAGGTCTAAGCTGTCTCCTGGAGGTTCTAGGAAGAAGTTCTCCATGAAATACTTGACCCTCTCCTCTTTGGACCTCTGGTTTGGTCCCTTTACTAAAAACCTTTTAAACTAATTTTGTTTCCCAAATTTCACTCCCTCAGGATGAGATGCCTGTGAATTAAAATAGTAAAGTATTCTGAGCCCATAAACCACATCAAATCAATTAGAATTTTTCTAAATTAAGAATAAGCTAACCTCAGGTCAACTCAACAACACCACCGGTGTCCCTGCGTGGAAAACGAGTGTTGCAACACTCCAAGGGGTTTGCTACATTACAACATATGGTAATTTAAAGTAATATGTTGAAACATGTTACATGAACTTTATCTTTCTTCACTCAACTGTAAGCTTTGTGTTTTTCATAATATTCCAAAAATGTAAAGAATGTTGTAACAACGACTTTATAATAATCCGACACTAAAAATGTTAAGTGAGTCACCACGACAGGTGTGAAACGTCTCGCGTTTAAGCCAGTCCACTGTTCACAATTTTGAAAACGCTTTTATCTCACCACTTTGCATTTGACACATTTTTACTGTCAGAGAGGAAATATTGTTGTTATCCGTACTATACATAATTCCTCCAAGACCATTATAAATAGGTGACCATACTGTTGTTGTCATTCCTCATATTTTAGAGGAAAATAAATTCGTAAATAAATTTATATGCTGTTGTGACACTAGTGTTTTAGTGTATTTTTTTATATCACGTGACACACTTTTGATGAAAAATTTATCTACCATAAGTAATACAACTTTACAATTGTAACCATTAATCATAATACTAGAATGCAACCAATTATACATATTGTATTTACAAGTAATTAAACAAATGTTTATTATTAGTGAAATTTATTTAAAAATTTATACTAACTCATTAATAATTAACTAACATAACTTAATCATTATATTAACATGAGTACACCATTTCGACTTTACTACGAGTATTACATGATAATAGGTTTACATGGCCAATGTTTACACGGATAATAGCTCTAGGGGTATTGGAAATCCGTCAAACTAAAACTTGAAACGGAAGGTTCGATTAGATTAGATTAGATTATTGAAATGGCGACCATACTACAAGGTAGGTATTTTAAGCCAAGTATGAATGAGAATTGAGTGTAGGATGATTGTGGCGCGATCTTTTAGTATTGTTACTGACTAAGGCTGACATGTTCCTTAGACAGGACTGTTAATTAATAGCCCAACAGCCGATGGTAACTAATGGACCTACAGTTTAACGTGGAATCCGAACCACGACCTCTGAATTACAAATTGGTTTAATTATGAGGATGGTCTTTGCGGATTAAAGTATTATTTAATAGTGCGGACGTTAATCCACACAAGAGAACACTACATCCACCGACCATCTCTCACAACTATCCACAATTCGTGACCTCCAAGTAGCTGGATTACAGGATGTCGCCACCGTCCCAATCCTGTCTAATAACTGTTCAGTATAAAGTGCCTTCATACAGTTATGAGAACAACTGTTTTCCAAAATAAACTATCTTATTTAGTCTGTGGAATGTAAAATTATGAACAGAACTATTTTACTATTCTTTCTTTTTGGACGTAAAAAATTCCAGCAAGAAAATTAATTAACACAATTGAACAACCAACTTTTCACTGGACTTGAAGAAGTTGTCGAGGATCCCTTACTGTGGAGTTTTTATAATGTTACTTTCCAACTTTCTGCTATTGAAAGTTAAATCAAACTTATAAAAATAATTGAGGCTTTCCATTCCAAAACTAACTTAGCTACATTTTTTCGATGTTGAGATATTGGCATCACTGTATTCGTCGGAAAGGTCTGCATTGACCTTTAACATTAAACCTTTACAAAACTCACTTTTTCTATTTAAAATTAAATATGAAAAATCAGGTATATTTCCAAAACTAATTTATTTTAGGGATCTTGTTGTTCCGTAACTCATCCAATACAACAGTCAATCAAAATCGCAGATAAATTACCTATATAAATTGTTGGTCCATTATCTGTGTCAAAATACATTATTTTTAATGTACGTACCTGAAATTGCCGTCTTTCAATGACAATAATACCTCACTTTATTGCATTAGTGTCATGCCCTATTTTAGGTGAACGCATTGGCCTAAGGGTAGTGTGCGGGATTTAAGTGTTCAGGATCCCGGGTTCAAATCCCACCAATCACTGATAGATTTTCGCTATGTGATAACGTCGCAACCCAGTAGGTCTAGCCTGAAGTAATGAGGAAAATAGTTCCGGGTGATGGTCTAGCTCAAAAAAGGGATGAGAAGGTGAGACAAAAAAAGTTATTATTTCGAAAGCCTAGACACATAGATATCACCGGTAATCGCCTGTGCAAAAAAGAACTTTTGATTGTGCAAAAATTTTTAATGTTTCATCTTGACGAACACCGACGATGGAGAATCTATTGTGTTACGTGATACCTGTTTCGTCGGCTGATGATGGTCTGTAAAAGACCGAAACCGGTTCCTGTAAGGAATTTTAACAAAATTGACACCTGAAGGGCAGATGCCATTCATTTGGTAAGTGATTATACAAAAAAAGTGTCATGTCAAAACTCCTTGCAGGTTTTAAAGCTTAATTTCAGGCGAGTGTCAAATTGGTAGTCACCAAATTAACCCCCAAAGGCCTATTATACAAATATGAAAATTACAGCCACAAAAGGTTTTTTTAGTTTGTGTAAAGTTTGCTAACCTGCATGAGTGGAACATACAAATTTTAAGATTTTTCTGCTTTTTTAAACCATGCCCTCAAGTATTTTCTACCGAACAATACAAACCAAAGTTTTTTTGGGGATTAGTAATTTTATGTTTTAATCAGTGAGCATTTGATTGATTAAATCAATCGAACCATTAATCGATCAATTTTTCTGTCTAAACCGTCTGGATGTATAACGTAAGTATAAATTGACATAGATAAACTAAAAACCATTAATTGAAGCTACCGTTGGCAATTTAGATGAAAGAAATGAGATTGCTTAAAGCAAGATCACTTGCCTGAGT
Source organism: Nephotettix cincticeps (assembly GCA_023375725.1). Taxonomy (NCBI): domain Eukaryota; kingdom Metazoa; phylum Arthropoda; class Insecta; order Hemiptera; family Cicadellidae; genus Nephotettix; species Nephotettix cincticeps. The sequence continues at coordinate 6,621,140 of CM041785.1, forward strand.
ACAGGGGAATACACTCTGACGGAACGCGCTGCAAATTAGATTGGCTTAGTAACTGCAAAGTACTCAGTGCTGAGGCTTCCTTTCAGCTTATTAGCTGGAAATTCTGTTAATATAGATCCCGTCACAGAATTAATGACCAGGATTGATATGGTGGTCATAAAAATGCATTGATCAAATTACAGTGGACTTACAATTTTGAGCTTTATGCAGTTTAATCCAAATTGAGTATGTTTATTTAAAGTAAACGGTATCGGTGAGTTAATATACTTCTCCCATTAAAAATAAGTCACACAGACCTGCGTACTCAACGAATTTCCAAAATCAATAATAATCTATAACAGGTTTGATATACGTAATAAACTAGAAAATTTTCCTATTCTCTATAAAATCAAACATTGGAAAGATTATGCAAATTTTCTGCTGTGAGGAATACTGAAAGTAGGCATTCATGGCATAAAAAATTTTAATTTTGAATTATACCGTGTTTCATCAACATCTATCCATCAATAAAGCGATTTGCCTATTATCTATATGATTAACATGGGAAAAGAGTATGCAGGTTAACTGTCATGATAAACACATAAACAATGGTTTTTAAACATAAATGGATGGATCTCAACCACATGAAGCTAAATACCAAGTTTCATCCATAAATATAGCTTATTAGCTACTAAATATTAATTTTTCCTAGACGGTAATATCTTATTCGCTCACATTAAGATTTTGGGGACAAACACCCTACTCTTTTTCTAAAATAAATGTGAAGTACGAAATGTTTCTGTGGTTCTAAGTTTCATGAAAAACTGTTGATTAAAAGGAAAAACTCATTTTTTTATTCTTCACTAGCCAAAGTACCCGTTCTTCGCACGGCTAAAAAGGCTGAGAGGTGTAGGCTCTACTGATACATTTAAGTTATTGTTAATTAATTCTTTATTGTTTACAAAATGACAAAACACGAGTGTCTACAACATGACAAAGTAACATCTGCCAAATATTGGGCGAGGATAAAGATTAACGTAATAGAGACAGTCATCGGAAGAAAACTTAAAATCTACCATTCCACTATATCGAACTAATAATTCACTAATTTTGATCCAGCAGTTTATCTGTGAAAATCAATTTTATTTCTTCTTATTCCTGAACTGTCTAAATGTAATGTAAATTATGGATGTTGACATTAGAAAATATAAACATTGAAACCTAGGACGGTCACGGCAGCTCTTTCTTCTTCTTCTACCCGAATTGTCAAATATCAATGGGTGCCCAATTGCAAAGTGTACATAGTCTACTCTTAGACAACGGACTTCGTTCACCACGAATATTAGATTTAACTATTCCCTGAAAACATTATTCGTAGACTAATAATTTAAAATATTAATAAATTTAGTTGTAGAGATGGTTTTGATAATGAGTCAAAATATTTTATTAAATTATCGTTTTTTCTGGAAATCTAAATACTATTAATACTCTTGATATTTGGAAAGATAAAATAAAATTGTTCAGCAAATGATCTATGTCTGTATAATTTATGCTTAATTCGTCATCAAAATGGAAACCCAAGTCCTAACATCAGGTGCACACTATATGACGAGGGCTCATCAAAGAGGTATGAATTCTGATAAGACAGATTGCGCAGGGCAACCCTCTAAATCATCCATGATTCATCACTCTCTCAACCACAAATTGATTACACAACCAATTGATAGCAGTCCTACGTCATAACGTAGTACTATGTTAATGTTGCAATTGTAAGCTACATACGAACACATGTACTAATACTAAACATCCAGTGTGAGAGAGCAATTGTTGTTATTGACATATCTACATAAACCTGTTTCAAAGATTAACTTTGTGTGCTGTTGATTTGTGCAATTTAATTGTTTACCTCCTTGTTACTTTCTCTCCTTATACACTTTCTTTGCTTTATTGCTTTCTATATATACATGAAGATATTTTGTAAGTTTAAAGAGAATGTATATTAAGTTAATAGGTGATTATTTCTGAAATTTGGCGTCTCAACCACATGAAGCTAAAGACCAAGTTTCATCCATAAATACAGCTTATTAGCTACTAAATATTAATTTTTTCTAGACGGTAATATCTTCTTCCCTACGGGGATATTCGCTAACATTAAGATTTTGGGGACAAACACCCTACTCTTTTTCTAAAATAAATGGGAGGTAAGAAATGTTTCTGTGGTTCTAACTTTCATGAAAAACTGTTGATTAAAAGGAAAAACTCATTTTTTTATTCTTCACTAGCCAAAGTACCCGTTCTTCGCACGGCTAAAAAGGCTGAGAGGTGTAGGCTCTACTGATACATTTAAGTTATTGTTAATTAATTCTTTATTGTTTACAAAATGACAAAACACGAGTGTCTACAACATGACAAAGTAACATCTGCCAAATATTGGGCGAGGATAAAGATTAACGTAATAGAGACAGTCATCGGAAGAAAACTTAAAATCTACCATTCCACTATATCGAACTAATAATTCACTAATTTTGATCCAGCAGTTTATCTGTGAAAATCAATTTTATTTCTTCTTATTCCTGAACTGTCTAAATGTAATGTAAATGATGGATGTTGACATTAGAAAATGTAAACATTGAAACCTAGGACGGTCACGGCAGCTCTTTCTTCTTCTTCTACCCGAATTGTCAAATATCAATGGGTGCCCAATTGCAAAGTGTACACAGTCTCTTAGACAACGGACTGCGTTCACCACGAATATTAGATTTAACTATTCCCTGAAAACATTATTCGTAGACTAATAATTAAAAATATTAATAAATTTAGTTGTAGAGATGGTTTTGATGATGAGTCAAAATATTTTATTAAATTATCGATTTTTTCTGGAAATCTAAATACTATTAATACTCTTGACATTTGGAAAGCTAAAATAAAATTGTTCAGCAAATGATCTATGTCTGTATAATTTATGCTTAATTCGTCATCAAAATGGAAACCCAAGTCCTAACATCAGGTGCACACAATATGACGAGGGCTCATCAAAGAGGTATGAATTCTGATAAGACAGATTGCGTAGGCCAACCCTCTAAATCATCCATGATTCATCACTCTCTCAACCACAAATTGATTACACAACCAATTGATAGCAGTCCTACATCATAACGTAGTGCTATGTTAATGTTGCAATTGTAAGCTACATACGAACACATGTACTAATACTAAACATCCAGTGTGAGAGAGCATTTGTTGTTATTGACATATCTACATAAACCTGTTTCAAAGATTAACTTTGTGTGCTGTTGATTTGTGCAATTTAATTGTTTACCTCCTTGTTACTTTCTCTCCTTATACACTTTCTTTGCTTTATTGCTTTCTATATATACATGAACATATTTTGTAAGTTTAAAGAGAATGTATATTAAGTTAATAGGTGATTATTTCTGAAATTTGGCGTAGTTGGTGAAAGGTATGTAGGAAAACGACTAATGCTTTTGAATCGCTTATTTGGTAGTGTGCAAAAATAACACAACCTTTTGACAAAACGTGAAATTGTAATGAAAATTTTAAAAAGGGGAAACGATTCTTACACTACAGAAATTAATTTTTCAAACTTACAATTTATTCCTTATAAAATATGTAATTTTAAAAGTAAAAAATCCATCAATAAACAATACAAGAGAATTTTTATGGTCATTCATAAAGCTTTTGTGAAATAATTACACATGGGAAACAAATAAGCAACACTAACACTACCCTAGTGGATTTCCATTGACAGCACTGCCTTAAAGATAATTTTATTGAGCTGTAAAACATGCAAATCACAATAATTGTTATTTATTGGCTACATATTTATTAAAAAGTTAAAAATCACCCAACTGTAACGCCTTTCGGTTATTTAAATCGTTTCCAAAAATGGCACGAAAACCTCTCTCGGCGGTGCCCATTCAAACACAAAGCATGGTTGAAATTGAAGTTTCAATCACACACTCGAACGCTCATACCTATGTTCAAATGAATCGTAACTCCCATACTCCATTATTGGAGGCGAGTTCCAATTATTCTTTTCTTGGTGTTATTCTTTAAACTACTGTAATAATAAATGGTAAAAAACACGTTAGTAATTTATTTGTTGCAAATTAAATAATAGCCATTTGAAGTTTTATTTTTGTTATTACTGATCTAGTTATCGCCAGAACGTCTATTTTTTGTGTGGGTTGCAAGATTATGTTTTAAGATGAAAGATTTGTCTTAATGTGTAAAAGATTTGGCTTAATTATTTAGTTTTTACTTTAAACTAGCAGTAAGCCCGTACTTTGTGCGGGTTGTAGGATTCAGTAAAAGAAAATAGACTATCATACCAAAATGTAAACCTGAAATCCTAAACAAATCAGTACAAATAAAATAAATAAATGACCAGCTTTATTATATAGTATTACTTTACAGTTAAATGGATTAGAACATTTATTTCATTCTTAAAATTGATTATACTTTAAAATAACTTTTTAATATAGTGTAATTTTTAATTTGACAGCTGTTTGTTTGTCTTTCCTTTAAATCACTAAACTAAAAAACAGATGATTATTATCAGTAGGTGATTGGTTGAAAACTGAAAGCAAAATGCGACTATTATCGATTAACAAGTGGGTTTTTAAATACAGGTTATTTACTTTTCATGGGGTGGCCGACAATTTCAAGCGTTGCAAAACCTTTATTGGAATGTAGAGAATGTATGAAATAAGTTTCATTGTTATCTGTTCCCCCGTATTTTTTCGGAGAAGACGGCGTAAAATGCCTCCTGGAGCGTCACAAACAGACAGAGACACACATATTGAGATAAGACTCATTTCGACTTCTCTAAAGCATGAAACGTAAACATATCTAAAAAATAATAATAACTCTGAACATTGTACAGTAAAAACTCGAATTTTATCTATATTTTTAACTAAACATATGTATCAGAAAATACGTATAATTAGTATAATTATTTACACGTTAGAATGAAATTTTAACGTGGTTTTAAACAATCCGTATAGATTTTTACTTTAAAACTTTTATTTTTTTCTGTTAAACCACTTAAATAGATCACATGTTAAGTAAATCTTAATTCAGGAAAGTACCATCTTGCCTTTTCTGTGGTAGAGTATCTACAAATAACTAAAAATTCCATAATCTCAAGCAAAGGGCAGACAAAACTACTAAAATTGTCTCGATGTATAGTAAAGCTAATTTTGCTGGTCTGTATTTAGAAAGTTATTTATGAAGAGTATACTTCAGAAATATTAATGAGTGTGCAAACTATAATTCGCTCAGAATATGTAAATGAACGATATCAAAGAAAACTTTAAAGATATATTTATTCTGAATAAAGAAGAAAGTGTTTTAAATTATTCCGTTAAAGCCAGTTGCATGATTCGCCTAATCTTACTTTCTATTATTGTCTCAAAAGGGAACTGCGAATCCACCAACTACTTACTTATGGATTTTACAATTGCAATGTAAATTAAGGAAATTATTTTATTCGCACTATGCAAATTTGACAAATTAGTACCTTTATTGGTGGGTGTAGTATTCTCTAGCGTGTGCATTAACGTCCGAACTATTGAATACTACGTTAATCCACAAAGACCATCCTCATAATTAGATCAATTCATAATTCAGAGACCGTGGTTCGGACTCCACGTTAAACTGTAGGTCCCTTAGTTGCTGTCATCGGCTGTTAGGCTATTAATTAACAGCCCTGTCTAAGGAACATGTCAGCCTTAGTCAGTAACAAGACTACAAGATCACGCCACAATCCTCTTACACTCAATCTTCATTCATAATTGGCTTAAAATACCTACCTTTTAGTATGGTCGCCATTTCAATAATCTAATCCAATCTAAAATTATTTTAAAGAAAACAACTCGTATAAAAAGTTAAGAAAAGTATTTTACTAAACCTTATTACTACTTTAAAATACCTACTTATTTATTTGTGTTTCTATATTTTATAAAAATCGTTTATGTTTACGTTTTTTTAGGAATATATAAAATATATATGAAAATGAAGAGGGTTTTACTGTGTGATAAAGTGTTTGCAGGCCTATAACGCTTCCATTTTATACTGCAATAAAGGGAAAATTGGTTATATTCTTAAATTTGGGGTCTACAAAACTTTATTAGAACAATAAACCTTAATTTTTTTCTGAAAACAAACAAATCTTAATATCGAACCAAAAAATCTAACAAATATATTTTGTAATTACATTTTAAGATTAACTATATTTCTCAAACAAAAATGTAGACGGAATTATTGTTAAGTTTCATACAAATTTCTAATAAAATATTTAAGATTCTAGTACAAGAAATAAAGCTATTCAATAACATCTTAACAAAAATAATAAAATTAAATTTAATTGAAAAATAATAAGATCTTAAGTTTAAATATAATGTTAGATATTTTCCATCACAACTTTATAAAGGAAGGTATTCAAGCAAATCATGTAGTTATATGCGAGTTATATGTTACCTTTTATTCAAATACTTGTACTTTATATTCAGAAACTTGCAGTGCGAGCAGAGTTTTAATTTTGAAATGCAACAGTTCTGAACTACTTGAATAGGTTCAGGTCAACACAGCCGCACATTATGTAAAGATAAATGTGTACATCACGAATGTTTGTAAAATTCTGAAAACATTTTGTCTTGTAATAGCTTTAAACTAGTAAAGAAATATAGATTATATATGAGAAATATGTTTATAATATTAAGTTTCGTGCCTGTTGGTTATTCTGTAAGTTTTAAATTTATATCCGTTTAACCTCATCAGCATTTGTGAAATCTCTCTCTGCTTTTCTCAACCACAGGGAATTTGGAAACAAAACTTGTACTTGTAATGTAAATTAATATATTAAATTACCTGAACTAACTATATGAAATACACTATTAGTTTGAAGAGTGGACCCAATATTCTGAAAAAAACATAAAACTCTTTCCTAATTCAAATCTGCTTACATTATTGTAAAAAACAGCTAAGGGCCTACTAAGGTTTTGACCACCTCTGATAAATTAGCCTACTTTGGAACTATGTTTTTTATAAGAAATACAATATAAAAGTTTAATTTTGGATTTACACAATTTTTTATGTGAAAATTGATTTACCAATAATATTCAAATTGTGCGAGATATATATTTCTTTTGTAAAGAACATTGACTAATTATAAAGACTTTTATGAAGGCTTTTTAGTATAAAAACAGCTATTTTTTAGCAAAGTGCCACTTTTAAAACTTTTGTAATTCGATTTTACCTGTAGAAGGCAATTAAAATTAAATTGTTTAAGGCCCAATTCAGAAACATCGTTAATGGACAGACAGTTTACTGAGCTAAACTTTCGGCACATAAGTAAAGTTTCCAACTTGCGGTGATGAAGGACATCTATGGAAACTTTAATTGAATTCCAACGTTACACCAGTTTTCCTTAAAACTTGTAATTTTTTGAATATAAAAGTATGGTTAATTGTATGGTGTGATTAACAAAATAATAAACTCTATATCATTATAAATCACGTAGGGTTATTAACTATAAAGTAATCAAAAAACAATTTTAGTTTCATCTGAACAATTGTGAGAAACGATAGTGAAAATATAACTCTCTAAATGAATTCTATGCATTGTTTGGTTAAAGAACATTCTATGCTATTGTTGATGTAAAAAGGATTGTGTTATTCGACTAAAACCAAAATAATTTCCTTAATTTGCATCAAAACTGTAAAAGCCTGAAGTAAGTAGTTAGAGGCGTCTCTGTTCCCTTTTGAGACAATAATTTAAATTATTAATGTTTGCCCAGTTTCAGGAACGGTAATTATATATTATCTTTGTGTGTTGCCTATGTTCTTGAGATTGTGGTGTACTTGATATGTATTTCGCCACATTTGTGGCATCATCAGAAAACTAAAAAACACATTAATCAACTAAAGGAAACTTGTAAATAGTTTTAAACTATTAAAATAATTGATACTAAAATGAGACAAACATGCAAAGGCTTTGTCATAATATTTTGATATACTTTCTGCTTTATCTCTATTTATAAAAAAGAATGTATGTATGTCCTTTATGCGTTGCCAAACTACTCATCCAATCGCCATGAAATTTTAGGAAGTTGCTCTATGTGTGTCCGGGAAGGTTTTAGTGAAAAAATATTTATTAATATCGTTCTTCTCAACACTTAAATATACAAACCCCTTTCAAACGACGTATTTACTATTATATTATTATTAAAATAATTAACCGATTTTTCACGTACCACATTTAAATTCAGACAGCCACAGGTTTGAATCACCTTCTTCGGTATGTTAGTTTTTATAGACTATTTTTTCTCTAAAGGACAGTTGAATTGAAAAATCACTGAAGTGTATATAAAAATCCCATTTCAGAGATAGCTAAGTCACTTCCTCCATCATTTCATTTATCTATAACATTTCCAAGCGTAGGCTGTGTTTTTTGCCTCTTCTTCCTATTTCATCAAAATAATCAAAATCATTTAGGTACCAGTAATGAATTTAAACGGTATGAAACAAGTTATATGTGAGTTTGATATTTATTTATACTGTAGATACAGGTATGTCTTTCTTGTAGGTATAAAGTATGTTATAGCAAATATGAATACTTACTGCAAACAACAAACGAACGAAGTTTTAGAAATAACTTTTTGACCAAGTACCTCAAACATGTTTACATTTATCTGGATTTTTATGTATTTTTGTATAAAATACATTTGACATCATGAATTTAAACGTGTATATGTTTAAATAAAACTACTAGTACCTACTAGTATGTTTAAATAAATGTCTTATGAACCTTTACGAGAACTATTGCAAACTTACGGTAGAATCTAATGTCTGAATTGTCTTATTTTACCAAAAAAAACACAAAAATGCTTAACACTATTGAAACATTCAAAATATTTTAAAACATTGTATATTCCACAGAATAGCATAAAACTAAAAGCAAACTCACTTAAGTCACGGCAGTGGTTCAATTGCTAGCGTAACGGATTCCGAACTTGAGAGGTCCTGGTTCCGGTATTTGAGTTTTGTCTTTGTCGGACCTAAACTCTGCAAAATACATACAAGTAAAATACAAGCTGTTACAGGGTTTGTATAAATATAATTTTCTATTGATATTTTTACTATCACTTCTAACAGATTTTATTTCTGTTCATAGTTTTGCAGGCAAAACACAAACTGAATTTAAATTTTGGGCAAGACAATACGCCCATATAAAACTGTCACGAAAAACCTAAAACATTTTGTCCACAAACCCAAAATACTCAGATGCGTGGGCAAAGCGTTTCATCGGTAATTTTAAAAGCTGAAGACAATCCTTCGTTTGAGAAGTTATAAACAAGTCGATAAGCCCTGAGGCTCAGACATCATCCGAGCTCAAACAACTAAAGTTATAATCGCCATTATATGGGTTTATCCTTTCGACGCTTCACAATGTAGTTAAAAGTAAATTAACTGACGTTTAATTTGAATATAATCTACAAATAGGTAACATAATAAACTAATATATTTTAATTTTGTTTATTCAGATGCTGATAAGGTAAACTTTCTTGAGAGAATTCAATATACACTATGAACTGAGGTGTGTGGTCGTAAGACTAGGATCAACCTCGTAGCCACAGAGCAATATTGCAGTATGGCGCTTCTCCCATCCAATGTAAACTTTTCGCAGGCTCTGTCTTATGTTTTGATTTACAGCTGCTAAAGTGTATTGTGGTAACACTGTTTTGTGTTGAAAGCTGCAAATACCTCCCTGTATGAGTAATCTGAAAATGGGTTATTCAAAGTTTTTCTCATTTTTAGGTGGTCAGTGCTAAGCTGCCTAAAACTTCTCAAATCCCATAGCTAATTGAACTATCCCACTTTTCCTGCAATCCACGAATAACTTGTACTATCGTTTAATCTGTATGATATCAGGAATTCTAAGTCAAACGTAGCAATTAACCAATTTTTATGTTTATATATTTGTTTTTACCAATTACTTAAACTTCACAAAATATAATTTTCCTACAATCGCACAATAACAGGCACATTTCGCACTGTTGGCAGAACGTATAAGCAGTATATACCCGCACTAGGGTGGATATGATCTCATTACCACCCTAGTGCGGCAAAGTAACCGGCCAATCACATGCGCGGAACGCTCCAAATAGATATGAAACTAACCAATAGCATGCGCTAAGCTCAGTCAGCTGATAGACTGTCGCAGTTCCTAGCACTAAATACTAACACCATCTTCCGGTTTTGCGCAATGAAACTGAGGTTACCGGAAACCGAAAAGTTTTTTTTACATTTATCCCAACGGGAAAATCAAACATAACCTAAATTACTTTTTTAATGTAGGAAAAATGTTGTGTGTAATACGAGTGCAAACTGTGATGGCCAACTTCAAAGTTCTGAAGAATTCCTTGAAGCTAACAATTCGTTATTAAAATAATTAAATGATTGATTTGAAAATATATTGATTTAACTACGATTATTTACTGTTATATTTTTTAGTGGCGTACGCTTAAGTTGACAAATAAACATAATAAAGAATCTCAGCTCCAAATTATCCAAGATTTTACAGTATATAACGGTGAACCGAATCATTTCAGTGATCCGGACCAACATAGAACCTGATAGATGGTCAACGACAGACAGTTATTGTATTGGAATTGGAAAGACGAATTTCTCGCTTTCCTTTCACACCTTGGTGAACAGCTGTTGTGAGAATCCTACTGGACGACTGAAGACAGTTTTGTTCAATGTGAAAGAAAATTCATCTCCGGTCAATGGATGTACAATCTTTGTAAACTAAATTTGTCTCATTTAAACCTTAGCTTGAAATAATTTAAGAATTGTAGATGAAATTAAAAAAATATTCCTTTTTAATTTTTCGTTTAACATTTCGAATGGTAACGGTTCACACCTCAGTCTTGATACTGTCTTATGTCCACCAGTTTATAGATAAGTCATTAGTAGCCCTATAACAATTGTGACTTGAGTCCGAATTGGAATCGGTGAATTTCTGTTTACAAAGCTAGCACAATACCTATAAACTCGCTTTTAAAATCATAAAAAAGGTTTTATTTATACCAGGGTAAGTTTTTCTAAGTGATCCATTAGCTGACCTTTTAATTTCACTAGGCACCACACTTTAAATTTGAAGCTACCTCATTTTGCAAAATAGCTTCTAAACTAAAAATATCTTATTGGACACTCTGTATTTTATTTTGTTTTTGGATTCTACTCTGTAAAATATACAATTTTTAATTATGTATTTTTCAATATCTCTAATGGTTTAGGAGCTACAAGGACGTAATAAATCAGTAGTGGTCTGACCTACGTTTTCCGAATGTACAACATAGGCTAAGTAGAGTGTTTTGTTTACTATTTAATTCTATAGTTATATTTTTTGTTTTTTTTACCGGTTTCTTTTTTATATATAGAAATAGCCTTTTGTTTGTATAAATGTAAATATCGTTAGGCACTTGAAAACGGGAGTAGTTTATCCAACTCTCGAAACGTTGTGTAGATTTTAAACACAAGACGCGTTGGAAAAGTCCAACTAATTGTTAATTTAATAATTAATAACCAACGCTATAATGAATTTTCAAAACTCTGTTAATGTTAAATTAATACAAGGACGTCTTGAATTCATTGATATGAGTTTTCTACCTGATCCAGTAGCTAATATCCAGTAGCTGCCAAATCACGATGTTAAATTGTTTCCATGTAAGTTCCAAATGTAAGTGTGGTGCTAAGTCGAGTAATTAAAAATTTATAAATATATATGGTCACCCTGCATATTTTATTCTTTTAAGTCATTGACAAATTGTTTATAAATTAAATTAACCCTTACTAAATATCTTTACTCTATTATTCACCATCAATCGAATTAAACCTCACTTGTGAGAGTGTAAAGATCAACGAGCTCAATAGAAAAAAGAATTTGGGACATCCCTTAGAGACCGGCTTCCAGTGTTCTGCTATCTCCACGCGTTGCGTTGGTTTATTTATTTCCCCAGAGATAGCTCTTTTCTCTGAAGGTCAATTTGAAAAATTCCTTCACCTATTATTTTAATTTATTACAGCTATTTATTTACTAATTTGGAATTGATATGTATATTATTTCCCATGTCTATATAAACTTATCTAACATTATTTCTTGACGTTATAACTATACGTCTCTGGTGCCCAGTTTTAACATTATTTATGTATGCAAATGATCAAAATGTATCATGTATTTTCCTTATAAGCAAAACAAATACAAACTTTACAGGCCAGTGGGGCTTAGCCCTAAAATTAAGTATGCAGAGACGAATCCAAAATAAAGGGACATTTTATTGGTTCTCTTATTTTCTCTGTTTCCAGTAGCTAATTCGTAGCTGCCAAATCATTTTATTTCTGTTTCCTATTATCCATTTAAGTGTGGTGCTAAGTCGAGTAATTAAATTTGATATATGGTCACCCTGCATATTTTATTCTTTTAAGTCAATGTATTGTTTAATTTTCTTTGTCATCCCTTTTTACTTCTACTTATACTATTTATTATTTTCATCGAATTAAACACTGTGAGAGTTCAAAGATCACAGGTTCCAATTGATGGGCAATTCCTTCTAGCTCCTTGTTTCTTTCCCGTATTTTCGTATGTCTCTGTTTACCTGGATTTATTTTATTCCACATTATTCTTTTTTAAATATTTAAATTTCCTATATCAGTCATTTTGTGTCTACCATTTAATCTATCTTTGTATTTTATCTTCTTTCCCAATTTTTTATGTTTTTCTCTAAAAGGTCCTGACGGTTTTTTTCCATTCTATTATCCTACAAACTTGTACAGGATTTCAGCCAAATTGTATGCAGATTCGTCCAGGATATAATGGGTGTAACTAACATTACTTTGTGTACAAAGATTTTCCAAAAAAATACAATAATTTCTCAGCTCAATTATTTGGTTTCAATTTAAAGTTAAATATATTTGAATCTAATTAGAAAATATGTATAATTGTTATAATTTGATACACGTTAGGATAAAATTTAATAAAGTATAATTTTAAAGTAGTTAAGTCAATGATAAATTTAAACAAACTGATTTTAACTTTAGTGATGGTTATTTTTCTACTAAAACACTCAAAGGATTACATGGTCAGTGAATCTTAATAATAGAGCTAATATTTATCTCGGCTTTTCAGTTGTATAAAACATACAAATAACCAAAAACTGCATATTCCCAAGCAATTCACAGACTAAATTACGATTTCATTTCATCGTAAATAGTAGTAAAACTAATTCATCTGGACTGTTCTAGAAAAAATTTGTAATTGTTATTTTGGAAATATCAATGGGTGTACAAACTATATTTCGCTATGAATATGTAAATACAACATCAAAGAAAACATAAGAGACAGATTGAATTTGAATAAAGTAAAAAGTGAATTAAATTATTCTGACAAGGACATCTTAGTTTCAATTGTCTCAAAAGGGAACATGGACGCCTCCAACTACTTACAGTACTTCTGGCTTTTACACTGTTGATGCAAATTAAGGAAATTATTTTGGTTTTATTCAAATTATGTTTGAAAAATTAGTTCCTGTAGTTATACTTAATTGAACACTTTAGCCTGAATTTGAGAATTGAAGAAATACAGAAAATTATCGGTACCTCCAGCTTAGTTCAATCTAGTTTTAATCACTCTAAATCTCTATATATAAAATTGAATGTATGTACGTATGTCTGTATGTCCATATGTCCTTTATGCGTTGCCAAACTACTCATCCGATCGCAATGATATTTTAGGAAGTTGCTCTATATGTGTCCGGGAAGGTTTTAGTGAAAACATATTTTCGAAAACCCCATAAGTTTCCATTTTATGGCGTTTTAAATTTCTAATGTTAACCTTATGGAGAGTAAGTTTGTTTACAAATTTTCTACAATAAAACATTTGATTTCTTAAGCTACAGCTGTTTGATTACTTTCCATTGGCAATAGCTTTACTATCCAATGCCATCTGAATCATTCATTAATGTAAAACTATGAAGTAAATATGTGCTGTACAAAATGAACAGTTTTGGGGGATTATGTATTTATATTTTTATTTTCTGTCGGATTAAAAGTCACTTGTTTTTATGTTGGCCAAATAAAAAAATAATTACAATGTTTATTTATATTACGTTTATTATAATAATCAGCAATTGTATATCTTTCCTATAAAAGCCGTATTACAGTTAGGTTTGGTTTGGGTTTGGATTGGATTCGAAAATTGTGAATCAATCCACTCAGATTTATTTGTTTTATGGGAATGTCATTAATATGTATTATCATTTCAGTATTGTTATGCACTATGCCGCGACCCAGAATATATAACCTTTTACAATGAAGCCGTAATTCTATTCGAGTTCAGAACATGGCCAATCTTAAAGTTAACATGTATTTACTGTCAGGCATTACGAAGTTCGTCGGGTCAGCTAGTATATTATATATTAGAAAATTAAAAAGGTTTTACTGTGCTATAAAGTGTTTTCAGGGCTATAACGCTTCCATTTTATACCTCAATAAAGTGAAAATTGGCTATATTTCTAAATTTGGGGTCTACAAAACTGTTATCACAATAATAAACCAATATATAGTTGTAATAATGATTTGTGGGAATTCTTGTCTGATCTACTAAATATTTGTAAAAGATCTTGGCTTAGAGTGCATTATGATAACATGTAATATAGTAAAGCTAAGTTTTATTTAAATAATTATAAAATATTACAAAACTAAAATTAATTCTCTACTATTAAAAATTAAAGGCATATTTTTAAATGCATTTACTAGTTATGAAACGATTGGTTTTTGAATGGTCTAAATATTTCAGTGGAAGTTAATATAACAAGTAAATTTAATAAAATATAAACACATAGCAAGGAAAGTCCATTTGTATTGAATATAAATCGGTGAATAGTTACGGTAAATCCCAAAGAATAGTTAACTTTTTCTAACCTTGTAACCACTTCACGCAATAGACAATTATAATTTTTTGCGGTATCAAAAATTAAAATAAACAGTTATAATTGACAATTGCGTTATAATAGGCTTGTAAAATACATAAATATATTCTAACTATATATTCAGAACAAATAACATTTTCAAAATGTTTAAAAATGTGAACGAGTTTTCAAAAACTTAATAACATCTAATATAGAGAATAATAATAATTTTATTCTCATAAATAAATGAAAATCTGAAAAATATTTGCACAGAAAGTCTTTCCGCTCAAGCATCTCCGTTTCCAAAAGGGAATTCAACAAAACACTCGACAGGGTCACGAGTCCCATCAACTTTATTAAAGTGGCGCATCGGGTTACGTGCACAGCTTCCCAACGGGGTCCATATATGAAGCACTGTACTTGTACAGGGTGTCCGCTAATGTGTCTCCTACAACACTGCGGGAGTCTTTGAAATATTTTTTGCCATAACTTCACAGTATTGTACCTTAAAGACTCTTTTAGGGTTAATTATAAAAAGAATTCGTATTTTTATTATTTTTAACCTTAAGTGCTTTAACCATGTGTTTAGGGTATGTGCCATGAATTAAAGACAGCAATGAACGTTGCGTCCTGATTCGGGCCTCTCTCTCTCATCATGGTCTGACAGGAGTCGGTCACCTCCATTTTGGACCAGTAACTTTTGAGTTCCTGGACCTTCACGTAACTCCTGAGCTACCCAAGATAGATTTTATAGATCTAAGATTTTGAATATTGTCAAACAGAATTTCAGGAAATGGAAATATTGGACACTTTGTAATTGGACTCTTTTTCAGCACTTACTTCCAAATAAAATTGTTTCTTGGGAATTTCAGATTTTATAATTTAAAGAACGCCACGTACACAATTAGCTATGTTAAAATGATATCTATATCCTCCAAATTATGTCGTCGTTAAGTTTAACCCATGCTTTAGTAGTGTATGAAACTGTAAATTAAATTAATAAATTAATTAAAAAATAAAATAAATAAATTATATCTATAAATTAATAAATTGCGACTACTAGTCTAGTAAAAAAAGTCATCACTTACTGAGGGGAAATACTTATAAAACAAAACCTATCAATTATTTTAAAATCAATTCAAAGGATATCACTTTAAAATGAAAACAGCTATTTTTCAGCAAAGTCTACCACTTGTATTACTTGAAATGTGTTCTTACCCACTCAAAAGTGATGTATTCGTTTTTACCTGTAGGAGGCAATTAAAAATTGTTAAGGCTCAGTTCAGAAACATCGTTAGTGGACAAAAGTTGACTACGCTTAACTCTATGCACACAAGTAAGTAAAGTTTCAAACTTTCTGTGATAAAGGAAATCTATGAAAGCTTTAATTGAGTTCAACCACACCAGTTTTCCTTATTGCGTAGCTCTATTTTTATTCAAATAGTTCATTTTTTGAATGATAAAAACATTTATTGTATGGTGTATTTTGGGAAAAAATATATCTTTAGGGAATGTTTATTACCTATACTGTAAAACTATAACTTAGTAAAAAATTTAGTTTCATCTGAATATTTATGAAAAACTTTAGTTAAAATAATATCACAGCTCTTTGAATAAATTCAGGCTTTATTTTTTTCAAACGCATTCTGTGCGATTGATTGCGAAAGTAAATAAATGTAGGTAAGATTTGTGTAATTCGAATAATAAAGATAATTTCCTAAATTTGTATCAACATTGTAAAAGCTAAAATTAAGTAGAAAGAGACGTCTCTGTTCCCTTTTGAGACAATAATTGAAACTAAAATGAGACAATAATGTAAAGGCTTTGTCAGAATAATTTAATACACTTCCTTCTTTATTCAGAATAAATTTAGTCTCTTACGTTTTCTTGGGGATCGCGCATTGCAATATGTGTAACTAAATCTAGTTTGTACACTAGATATTCTTAAAATAATACTCTTTGTAATCTTTTTCTTAAAAAACACAGATAAACTAATTTTACGATTCAACTACAGAAATAAATTATAGTTCTGTCTGTACTTGTCTTGTAAATTCGTGAAATTTTTGGTTATTTTTACGTCTTATACTCCCAGAAAACCGATATGACCTCACGTCAAATTCAGTTTGTCTCTATAGCTTTTTATAATGCTTAACAAGTTATTTTTGTAACATATTTGCTTGAAACGAAAGCGTCAATATATCAGAAGCCGTTAATTGTATTATACTGACATCTCATAGAGACAATAATTCACACAGTTCCAGAATAATAATGATCATTTCCACCAATATTGTAGATTAGTATTATATACAAAACCTTTTAAAACTCATTTGCTGTAACATTAACAAAATAACCACCTCGTTAAGCTTTGAGTATATTTGAGCTCTAACCGCTCCTCCATACAGTCTGCCAATCATTAACAACCTTCGCTCACTTCTAACAGACATATTGACAGGTCTATGTGACCTCAATGATGAATTCGTACTGCAAACAACAAACGAACAAAGTTTTAGTAATAACTCTTTGATCAAGTATTTTTTACAGGTTTACTCAGTCGTAAATTATTTTTTTGAAAATAAACACACATCTGGTAACGTTTTCTACTTAAAAGACAGAAGTTTTCACATTTTATTTCAAAACTTCGTAAAAAATACATTACAAATCTGGAGTTTCGACGTGTATATGTTTAAATGCAAATACAAGAACGAAAGAACTAATGGATTAGTTTGAACATTTTTTTTGAATGTCTGAACATTTTTATTTGGCTAAGTTATAAACCAGAAATAATTTCAATTACTTTTCAACGACTGACACAGTATATAAACCAGTATTATTTCACGAAATTGAGTTAAAATCAAACTCAGTCCAGTACTGACTGGGCCGGGGTGTTAGTCAGTGGTTCAGTTGATAGCGTAACGGACTCGGAAACTGAGGAAGTCCTGATTCCGTTTTTAGAAATGATGGCCACTTATCATCAATAATATCTGTCTCATACTGTCCAGTTTTTACACCTGTCTTTGCTTCATACGTCCTAACCACGGAGCTAAAGTCTAAAGTATACATGCAAGTAAATTACAAGCTATTTTTGTAGTCCACAAACCCAAAATACTCAGATGCGTGGGCAATGCGTTTCATCGGTAATTTTAAAAGCTGAAGACAATCCTTCGTTTGAGAAGTTATAAACAAGTCGATAAGCCCTGAGGCTCAGACATCATCCGAGCTCAAACAACTAAAGTTATAATCGCCATTATATGGGTTTATCCTTTCGACGCTCCACGATGTAGTTAAAAGTAAATTAACTGACGTTTAATTTAAATATAATCTACAAATAGGTAACATAATAAACTAATATATTTAAACTTTGTTTATTCAGATGCTGATAAGGTAAACTTTCTTGAGAGAATTCAATATACACTATGAACTGAGGTGTGTAGTCGTAAGACTAGGATCAACGTCGTAGCCACAGAGCAATATTGCAGTATGGCGCTTCTCCCATCCAATGTATACTTCTCGCAGGTTCTGTCTTATGTTTTGATTTACAGCTGCTAAAGTGTATTGCGGTAACACTGTTTTGTGTTGAAAGCTGCGAACAAAACCTGACTTGTATATACATGCTCTAACAGAGGGTTCTTTAAAGTCTTAACGTGATAAGAAATCTAAAGGTGGTCAGTGCTAAGCTACTATAGGTGAACTTCTCAAAATCCTATTTGGGTAATTGAACTATCCCACTTTTCCTGCAATCCACGAACAACTTGTGCTTTAGTTTAATCTGTATGATATCAGGAATCCTGAGTCAACACTAAAAGGATAACTGTTTTTACAAATTAATTTAACTGCACGAAATAGAATTTTCATTGACTTAATACGGTATTACTCATAACTAAAATATAAATTCTTCTGTAAGATTATAGCTGCTCTTCGTTAGACTAGATAACAAAATATAGTTTTCCTTTAATCGTTTGATGTTACATCAAGAATGCTGACACTACTGAGACAGTTAAAACAAAATAACTGTAATTGAACGTCACAATCAACTCTTAATTCTCATTAATTATACTTGGGTTAAAATACCTACCTGGGTACTACTATTTCAGTAACCAAATAAAAACAGCTGCTGTTTTATACTTTAAGACAAAATACGTTGGAGTCCAAAACAAAATTATCTCCCCATAAGATAAATTTGGGGACGTCACAAAAAATCGTCACAAAAACTATTAGAATTTCCTATTTTAGGCCTAGAGAATCAGTATACTAAATTTCAGCCTCCTAAGTAATTGGGAAGTGGAAGAATTAGTGATGAGTGAGTGAGGGCTTTGACAAGATGATGCATTTAAGTTTCATATTTTCCAAGATTTTACAGTATATAACGGTGAACTAAATCATTTCAGTGATCCAGACAAATATAGAACCTCATAGATGGTCAACGACAGACAGTTATTGTATTGGAATCGGTTTCACTCTTTCCTTTCACACCTTGGTGAACAGCTGTTGTGAGAATCCTACTGGACGGCTGGAGACAGTATTGTTCAATGTGAAAGAAAATTCATCTCAAGTTAGTGTTATGTTCTCGGGTCAAATTTTTTTCTATTTAAGCCTTATATAACTTATCATTTTATAATTTTGTGTACATCGTCGGCAATGTTTTACAGACAACGGCCCCCTCTCTAGTTTTGTAACTACCTAATGTCAACGTGTTTTTCCATTACCAATTAAAATTAATCGATAACCTTATTAAAAATGGCGACTGAGTCCGGAATCGAAACAGTGACTTTTGGTTTACGAAGTGATCACAATGCTTCGCAGTATACAAGGGTCTATCTGAATTACACAGAAAAACTTTGGGATATTGTTTATGAGGTCAAAACAAAAAATGTCCTGTGAACATATAGCCTATCTCGCTCCATTTTCCGTCTGACTGCGTGAATGTGTTTTTTCAAAACCTACTATAGCTTTAGAACCATTTTAGGTATCAACTTCAACATTGGTACGTGCATGAGTACTAATAAGACCTATTTTTGTACATAGTATAACATTTCTACTTACGTTATATTTAATAATGGGGACCATTTCAATTGTTCAAAGCTCAATAACTTGAAAACCAAGTGATTTTCAAAATAAAATTAAAAATAAAAAGCTTCAAAGTTTTATATTTATTAAAAATGTGAAATTTTAATAGGATTATAACACAAATGAAGGAGAAAATACATTTTTATAAAGCTACAACTGTAAATTTGGGCTTTAATGGGCAATTTGGGTAGGTGTTAACTTTACAAAAAATTAATTTTCTTTGTTATTTGTGTTATATCCCTATTAACATTTCTAATTTTCTTAAAGGACATTAATTTCCACAACTTTTTGGCCCGTAGTTTTTGACAGCTTTGAAAAATCGAAATGGTCGCCATTTTGAAATAGCCAAAGTATAAATTTGATACTATGCACACAAATTTGTCTTATTACTATACACGTACTAAGTTTTAAGTTGGTAACTCGAGTCGTTCTAAAGTTATAACAAATCATGTTAAAAACGCATACACACCGACAGACGGAAAATGGAGCGAAATAGGCGATATCTTCACAGAAAAACTTTTGTTTTTTACCTCAGGGTAAAAAACACTTTGTATCCAAAGTGTTTCGTTGTATTTCAGGTGTACCATCTAAATAAAGTTACCAACCTGTTTAATTAATCTCAATACTCTTTAACTATGCTTTTAAATCTTAAATGCTTTTAAAAGGTGTGGTTTAAGGATGTAATTGTACACTACCAAAATTTTTCAATGTAACCTTATTACCCTACTTTCACTATTAATATATTCACTATCAATCAAATTAAACCTCACTTGTGAGAGTGTAAAGATCAACGAGCTCAATAGAAAAAAGAATTTGAGATATCCCTTAGAGACCAGCTTCCAATGTTCTGCTATCTCCACGCGTTGCGTTGGTTTATTTATTACCCCAGAGATAGGCCTTGTCTCTGAAGGTCAATGTGGAAAATTATTTTTACTGTTATTTTTATGTGTCATAGTTACTTATTTACCAATATTAAATACATTACTAACTTCTTCACAGCAAATTTATAAATAAAAAGTTTATTTTAATTTAAAAAGGTAAAGAGCATTTTAGTGAATATGTTTATGTATTATTTTGTAAATACTCTTGATAAAAAAGGTTATTATAAATAAGAAAATAAACATTACTGCTTTAATACAACTCCCAATGAACTAGAATAAAGAAAATCAAATAGAGATTTAGATGGACTACACTGAACTCTAAAACTTTCTGAAAACTTTTTTCTTATTTATTTTGCCAACAATCACCAGACTCTCGAAGTACTTTGCAAGTTTTCCTTAGTATCCGAATAAGAATCGATGTATATGTATGAATCCATAAAGTAGTGATTATTTTTTATTTGTGTGGTAATGTGTAGTTATATTTGTATTACTAACATACAAAACTAATATCTGAATTTATAAGCTACGTTATTTTTAACTGGCCATAGCCTCCGTTATTAAAATAACAGTTTATTGTTCAATGATTATTTATAAATCTTGCATTCACATAAAACAAATTTAGTATTAATATTTTCATTTTAAAAATATTTTCCTAAAAAAATCTCATAGAATAAAAGGTAAGACGTATAAAGAGGATTTGGTACTCGTAAATTGATAAAAATTAAAAATTTAAAAAAATTGTAAATATATACTTTATTTGATTCTAAATAAGAAAATATTCTCTTCAACTATGGTACTTAATTTTTAGTACCGTAGTTTAAGTATTCCCAAACGTTTAAAAATCACATACACCTAATCTTACAGCGTGAAGTGTCGATTATCATTCTAAAGTCGATTTTTTATGTTTTCGGGACTTCAAATTGATATTCGGAGAGGAAAATTGAGGTTAGGTAAACGAATCTTTTGGTGCTTATTAACAATGATACATTAAAAAGATTTCATGTATTTTGAATGTTATTTTTATATTAAATTAAATGTAAACAAATTAACTTATTTTGTTATATTTAGAAACAAAATTATGAAAAGTTTTTTATTTACCTAAATACCTACAATTTTCAAAGCAAAATAATCAATTTTGAGTGGGTAGTTTTTCACAATATCGATTTTAAAAACTAAATTTTTTTAGACAAATAATAACCTTTGTTATGATAACTGATAAAATCAAGTTTCACGC
Organism: Nephotettix cincticeps; assembly: GCA_023375725.1. Lineage (NCBI taxonomy): Eukaryota > Metazoa > Arthropoda > Insecta > Hemiptera > Cicadellidae > Nephotettix > Nephotettix cincticeps. The sequence continues at coordinate 6,643,290 of CM041785.1, forward strand.
AGTTCTTGTAGTGTAAATGTATCTCTTGAATATCCCATTACTCAACAAGACAATTTCTTTATTTCATCGTTTCTTCTCTCGGGATACACATCACCAAAGATTATTAGAAAATAAAAGAAATAAAAAAATATTTACTGGTGTCGAATCTTGTTTATAGCATATCCAAACATTCTGAAACCAAATTGAAGTAGAACAGTATATATATATTTATAGAAGTGTATTAACAATTTCTAATCAGTATAAACAGTTTGGGCTCACTTCTCGAGATGAGTAATACAAAGATACGGGCAGAGTTTCTCGGTATAAAGTGTCAGTGATATCGCACGAAATGGTATCCTTGATGATCCTTAATCTGAATTATTATTGAACATAACACGCCCAGCACCTTGTTAGCTTCAGATGGTCTAATTGAGTTTACTAACACGGTAATGACTTTGTATTTACTCATTATCACAAAGGTAACAGATACTATACTCTGATGTATAAATTTAATCTTGTTAATTCCTGAAAGAAAGAGATTGGTTCTAGGATTTCAAGTTATTATCAATGAGTATTACGCTAATATTTTTTGAGAGTGGAAATACTACATTTTAGGTTGTGTCGTTTTATTTTCGTTAAGTTATTAAATTCATATAATATTCTGATATGTTAAATTACTCTTTATTAACCATTTAAGAAAATTTATAATTTATTTTTATCTGTTTAGAAATATTAACATAAAAATGATAAAAAAGTAAACAAACAAAGATACGCAATTGTTTTTTTTTATAATAATGTACAATGATTGAAACATTTTCCTTTTGTAATGATCCTTGTAATGTAAAAACACTAAAAAACCTTTTCCTCAAGATTATAACTTCAGTGTAATTTATTTAATCATTATCACAAATATAAAAAACAGTACTTAAAAAATTTTATTTATTCTGAAAAAGAAACAAGATTTCTACAAGTAAACAAGTAAAACAAACGTTTATTTTATTAATTTTCGTTAAATTCAAGGTACCTCCTATGATTCCCATGTTAAATTACCAAATTTTAGGTTCAATTTAAGAAAGCCCCATACACACTATCCATATGAAATTTTTAGGGCTTGTTAATCATACTTCTGGAAGCAATTTAATGAACAAAATTCAAATTTAAAGATTCTAATTTTTCTAAAAATTTTTTTTACTATACATCTTTTTGTATTTTCTTTTTTTGTTAAGAAATAAAAATCATGACAGATAAGATATGTCTGGTTCATCATTATATTGCAGTAGGTGTCATGAACGGCCTGTAAAATTTGTAGAACAATCCATGCACTATTGACTGAGTAAAGTGTACCTAAGGGGTAAAAACCAAACTTTTCAGTAACTGATATACATTAAAAACTGATACTAAACAAAAGTGCAGCCTTTTATTATAATAATAATTATTTTGACATGGATGTATCTTAGCTCTTGGGGAGGAGGTGTTGGCAATTTTTAAGATGAAAATTGAAATAGGTTACCTTAGAAACTACCAGAGCTGTTGTATTGCATTTTTAATATAAGATTAAGAACAGCTGTTTACAAGAACTGAAAACATTTGCAGGAGCACACAACAAATAAGTGTTTGGTATCAAATTAATCAGGAATAAACAAAGAAAATATTAGTGAATGATAAAAATATTTCATGAAAAATAAATCTTTGACGTCCATGTCTCCGTAAAAGTTCTGGACTTAAACACCTTAAATTTGTTATTTTCCCATAAGGTTAACATTAAAGATATATTTTCACGTTGTACAGTTGTAAACAGATCTTAGGTGTCCTGTAAGATGCATCTGTAAGATATTTAGAAAAAAGTAAATTATTAAAATGTGAGCAAACACAATTATTGTACTTTATACAACAGTATTCACATTGTACGTATTGAGACTTTACAAATAGTTGTTTCATCTTTTTTAAAAAAAGTGTAACCATGTTCAAAATTATAATTTGCAAATTCCCAAATATTTTTTTTTCATTTTGTCTCAAAATTAAAATTTATAGCGTGATTTTTTTACATGTAAGGGAATTGGGAGTAAATTTTGAATACAATTTAAAATTATACTTATATTTTTAACGAACTCTAAAGTGTTAGAGTCTTCAATGTTGAATATGAATATTTTGTAACCTATAAAATCTCAGATATTTTGGGATTCTTTTTGAGATCGTTAGAGAAACGTAACAACACGCGCAATAAAATGTGTCAAAACCATTCACCGACACGCCATTAAACCTGTCACCAACAAAACAGCAGCGCGTCCTAGCGGCGGGCTCAATAACACAGTATTCCATCGTTGGTTTGAATTGGATGATTGAGGAAATTAAAATCTCAACCTCCTCGAGCACGATTTTCTCTTTCCAAGAATTATAACTAAGCCTGGATCATTGAAATTTAATTAAGTCTTTGAAATAAAATAACCATTTTCGTGGATTATTGAAGTAAGTAAATTTAAAATGCACATTTATAACTAATAATCTTAACTAGCAGTACGCCCATACTTTGTATGGGTTGTAGGATTCTATGTTAGAAAATATGTATGATTATTAAAATTCGTTATACGTCAAGGTAACATTTTAATATAGTATGATTCCGACGTAGGTTTAAAATTAACGAATATAAAAAATACTAATATTAGTTTTAATTTTAGACCTGTTCGTTTTTCTTTCTATCAAATCTTCACATAAATTATCATAAATGTATCACATAAATTAATTAATTATAAATCTTCACTTAAATACATTACATATTTTCAAAATAGATGATCGATTTAAACAATATTTTATTGTTAAAAACTACAAAAACAGCTGATTATTTCCAGTAGTTGATTCATGGAAAACTGCATAAAGCGACTAATATCGCGTAAAAAGTGGGTTTTTAAATGCTCGTTATTTTCTTTTATAGGAGCGGCGGACAATTTCAAGCACTGAAACCCCTTCTCTAGGATGTAGAGAACATGTAATAAGATTCATTGTTATCAGTTCTCCCATTTTTTCGGAGAAGATGGCGTCAAATGCCTCCTGGAGCGTCAAAGACAAATAGACAGACTGGCGTAATTGAGATAAGGTCTTGTTGTTTTGGCTTTTCTAACACACGAAACGTAAAAATAACTAAAGTTTAATAGCTCTAAGCAATGTAAAGACAAAACTTTAATTTTATTTATATACTAGCAGTAAGCCCGTCCTTTGTACGGGTTGTAGGATTCAGTTTAATAAAGAAAGATAATCATACCAAAATGTGAACCTGAAATCCTAAACAAATCAATACAAAGAAAATAAATCGATACCCAGCTTTATTATTTAGCATTACTTTACAATTAAATAGATTAGAACATTTATACAATTATTATAATTAGTTATACGTAAAAATAACGTTTTAATATAGTATGATTTCGAAATGGGTTTAAAATCAATGACAAATATAAACTAACTAATATTGATTTGAGAGCTGATTGTTTTATTTCTATTAAATCTTTAAACTACAAAGACAGCTGGTTATTATCAGTAGGTTATTCATTAAAAATTGAATCAAAATGCGAGTAATATCGCGTAAAAGTGGGCTTTTAAATGCTCGTTATTTACTTTTCAAAAGGCGGCGGGCGATTTCAAGCATTGATAAACCTTCTCTGGAATTTAGAGAATACATGAAATAAGTTTTTCGGAGAAGACGGCGTAAAATGCCTCTTGGAGCGTCACAGACAAACAGACAAAAGTTGAGATAAGACCGTTTTCGGCTTCTCTAATGCACGAAAAGTAAAAATAACAAAAAAATTAATAATTCTAAGCAATGTACAGACAAAACTCTAATTTTATTTATATGGATAAGATGTAAAATATTGATAAATTACCGACTATAAAACATATAAACTTTTCCTCTTAAAATTACCACAGGGGCTTAAACACACAATACACTGAGGACAGGCCATAAGTTTTAAAAAAAAAGCAATTTTTAATCTCACTGCTCACAACAACCAAACCTTTTAGGGCTGTTATGAACAGAAAGTCCTCTAAAAAATTCCACCACAACCATAGAAGAAACCAACTTATTTTGGGAAATTGAAATTCGTCATAACAATTGGTTTTAAAACTAATGTTTGCTACAGAATTAGATCTTGTACAGTCAATTAATTAAAATTTAAATAAATTACTCAACTCAACTGCCCAAAATCATTGATTATGTCAAAATTTGTCCTTTCAACTTTTCTTAGTGTAAGTTAATGTTGTGTTTCTTGTACCTGCATTGCTTGATATTACAAACACGAAAGCTAGCAGCAGACAGTCATATTTATTGCCTACTCTACTACATTACAGTTTAAAAAAGTTTTATGAGTCATGTGGCAATCAATAATATTTTATATATGTACTACAATATTACAAGTATAATATAATAGAAGTTTCCATTTTAATTAAGCTTTTCATACGACGTCTTTTGCTTTGCTGAATAGGTTTCTCAACAATATTTTCCTCAGTCAGTCTAAACAATTGTCATGTTTATTCAAATATTCCTTAACAAAATCTCGGGTTTAATAATGTTGTATTCTTTTGTCTCCTAGAATGTTCACTATTTATTATAAATAGATGATTAAAATCAAACGTATAAATGGAAAAGAGTTTCGTGCAAAGTGGTTTTTTACCAATCGATTTTGGAGAGAGGAATTGAGGGATAGGGAAATTACCAATCGATTTTGGAGAGAGGAATTGAGGGATAGGGAAATTTAGGGGATTAGTTTGGCAATACCTTAGGTTCCATTCTGACTGTAGGATAAATCATTGAACAATATAAGTTGAGATTTTCCTCTGTGGTCCAAGAATGATTGAATTGCTAGAGCCAGATAACTAGATTGCCTTCTTTCTCCTGAAGCCAAATACTTCCACTTTTTGTTTTCAAGACTCCCTTTTACCACCTTGTTCAGCTGAAAATGGTATTCATTGTAAATATATCAGACGAGAATTGATATTTGAAAAAACGTACTTAAATTAAAAAATTACTGCTGAATAGCTTTGTGCAAGAGGAATCAGTCGAAAATTTGGTTAAATTTCATGGAAGAAAAGGTTTTTAATATTATAGCTTCAAAAGCGGTCAAATACTCCGTTACTTCAAAATCACCTTAACAACAATAATTCCACTTAGCTATCAAATTTTAGGTATTCGTTAAATATTCTTTGTAATACAAGCAATTTACAATGTGTAATAAGATGTTAATTAAATTACCTTTATACATAAAGGCTATTAAACCTCACATCACGTTTCATGACGTCTTCAGGACGTTTTACGTTAACTTCATTTTTGTTTTTTCACGTTTAATTTTAGAGACTGTTTCTCTGATCGGAAGGGTTTAGGATGAGGATGCTCTTGCAATTTCCTGAATTCGAAATAAGTTTTCTGGTGTTGTTCTGTGTTTCAGATTCTCACAAACTCGTAAACAAACGCTAAATGTTTAAAAAATATTACAAATTTTTGTGATTTTCCTATCATCTTCTTTGTTTTGGTCTCAAGCTCAAAACATTCTGTATTTTTCATTTCAGTGTTTTATTTCGTAGTACTTTTATTCGTACGTATGCAACTTATTAACAAAATAATAGAAGTTTTAAACTTAATTACGTCATACGTTTTAACTAAAACGCACTTTTTCCGATTTACTGCCAATATAATTAGACAATTTTTATTTTAAAAATAAGTGTATTAAACAGGTATTGTAGTGTAAATATGGTTTTCAAAACCCATTAGATTTGTATTTTCCGATTCATTCAAACAGTAATGGGATAAATAATGGTTCGTTTTTAATTAATTCAAAAAAATTTTCTAAAATTGATCTTTCTAATATCTTATAGGTATAACAAAGCTTTATTAGTTAAGAACATTGGAACCTCAGATGTATGTCTTACTACAGCTTAAACTGAAGCTGTGTTTGTATTATTGAACTAGAACTTTGACTACAGATTTAACTAATAGTTAAATTGACTAACGAAACTTAAAAATATAATAATTAAAAATACCATGGGTATCTAACATATTATTCGCATACTTATTTAACAATTCTATTTCTGTTTGTATATTTGTCGTTAACGTAAAAATGTTTTAGCCTTTATAACTATACGCTCTTGTATACATAAACAATACATGGTTGTCGTACCTATTTTATTAAGCTAATTGGCACTTAAAACCCTTGAAATTACTTAAGACACTTCATTCAGAAACCTCTTTCGTGAATAAATTGATCAATTATTTAATTTAATTAAACTTTTCGGTCGTGATGTTCACTGAGTTTGTAGAATTGCGGGAGTTATTCCACTGTAATTAAAAACAACATCAATTCATTTGTCAAATTAATTTTAACAATTATTGTTTATAAATCTATGAAAAAGTTTTATTTGAAATTGATTTTTTAAATACTTTTAAATATATAACTTGATCATAAACTATTTCAGAGCTTCGGAGTATATTTAATACGATCGAGAGAAAAATTCCTATTTATGTTTGCTCTAAAAAAACTGACCACTTCTCTAAATGACTCAACACTCTTATAATATAGCATTTCTATTGCATATAAAACACATTTAGAAATATTATAGTGTACAATAATAATTTTACGGGTTACTGCACGAATTTAAGCCAAATTGGTTCATCCAAAAGGAAGTTAGGCTTGGGGGGGGTTTGTACTCCAAAATAAGGTTTTGGAGGTTTTACATATAATTTATAAAAAAATTAAATTTTTCCAGCACCATTGGAATCATCCCAAAAAATCAATTCGGTATTTTGAATCATTGCTCTAGTTTATATACTCATTACTCTCTAACGCTTTAAGCGAGTAAGAAGGTTGATTGAAATTTTCTATTTAATTAAAAATTAAGCTTGGTTTAAACCATTAGATTTACTTTCCTAAATCAATAAAAAATTCACTTGGTAAGCAGGTCTGCTGTTACGAGAGTATTATTTAAAATATTATTCTACCACTTTTGGAAACTCATCAGGGATATTTCTTTCGAAAGAGTTGGTAATAGAAAGCTTAAGTTGTTGGCAACACTGATCTCCAGCTGATACGTCGACGTTGACGGATAATAATGAGTGTCGGAGTGCAATTCAACACTACTTCATCTGAAATCCCTCTCCTGATGTGTTACCAATTTTTTATTTTCCGTATTATCTTTGAATATCTTATATTTATTTTCTGATGATTTCTATGAATAAAGATGTGCAGTTCTCAAAATTCAAAAACGTTTATCCCAAATTTGACTAAGTAAATGAAAGTGTACAATATATTAAATTAGTTATTTATTAATTTTTCCTAAATAAATAACCAAATATGTGTCAGTGATTAATTGAATTTAATTCAAAATTAAATTTATTTCACAATAAACAACGTACGATTGATATTAACTTCTCCTTTACAAAGAACAGAAATACACTGAACGTTAATTTCGTTAATGAACATTTTTACATTTTTTGTGTATTTTGTGTATTTCTACGCCAGTGGCATTTTTAACGTTTTGAAAAATCTTGTTACTAACCTAACGTCGATGTTGTTAGAGCATCATTAATTAGTAGAATGACAAATGGCGACTTCCAGACATTGCGGATTCAATCCGGCGACCTTCAGTTTTGAAGGCGGGTATTATAACCACTACACCACCCAGCCAGTTAATCTTAATGTTAAATTAACATTAAGTGGTTAATTTGAATGACAGGTTACCAAAACATTATTCTAGAACATTATTCTATTCATTAAACCTCTCATAAAAAGGTTTATTTAAACAAATAATTGTAACGAGTGACGTAAAAGTGTTTAATCGTAATTTTCGTATAATTAAGGTTTTAAAAAATAGGTGAATTGTTTATGTTGGTAACATCTATGTTTTAAAGGAGTTAAATAATAGAAAAATGTTGCAGACTTAACCTAAAAACGCATAGTACAATTGGGATATTCAACGATTCACTTCAAACCTTTGCTAATATTTAAATAAGTTGTAATAAGTTAAATATATTGTTGTTGTAATATGTAGTTTGCATAAAATATTACTTCAACCTGATCTGAAAAGTGTATGAAACTTGCTACAGGTTCTCATGTTTAACTTGTACCATAGCTTAAAATCGCCATGTTTTGACATGGATATGACTTAGCCCTGGGAGATGTTGGTGATTTGTAAGATGGAAAATATGTACCAGGTTTCTATAGAAACTACCAGAGCTATTGTATTGAATTTTTAATATAAAAGAATAAGAACGGATTTTCAGATGAACTGAAAACATTACCTTTAGACATATCCATGATCTAACCTATTTCCCTCTGGGAAGTAAATACAAACATTTTTTGCTAGAACGATTATCATCAGGTCTGAAGAAGCTTTTATAAGATATTTAGTTTTAGCATGTCTCACATTTGAGCCAAATTCTTTGTGGTGTGAAAATAATTGTTAAAAGTTTTCGAAAAATTAAATTTTACAAAAGTCTTTATGTACTAAATTATAATAGTTTTTCTTTCATAGTTTATAAAATATTAACTATTCCCGGAAGTTTTTAAAAGAGCCAATAGAATGACTACAAGGGTAGAGATTATAAAAGTTCAAACTATAAAACTATGTGCATTAGCTTTACACTCCAGATTTTCTGAGGAACAAAACAAACGTATAAAGTGTATTCAACTGCCTTTACTAACATATTCTGCTGGAAAAGCTCCAACACACGTTCTGGATTCATCTTTATTCAATCGCAAAATATAATATGCATCGGTATTAAGAAAGGTTTTGTTTGTCCATTTTCAATACTATTGATATTAAAATAACTCATTTAAAATTAAGTTTAGAGCTCTAAATTGTTTAACAATTACTCAGTTTTGTTCCACTAATTATTCATAGATAGCATTTTACTAAAACAGCTAAAGAAATTAGGATTTGAATCATTAGACTAAAACTAACGGCTCTAAAGAAAACTAACTTGGTAAATATCATACAGTAGGTTTTTTCAGAGATCAATCAACGTTATTTTTACGGAGAATACTAAAAATTCAATTTTTTCCTTTTTTTAATCGTTTTGTATAAAACTTAGTATGCAGCGAAAGGCCCCATTAAACCATAAAAATACGTAAATTTTTTTATACTATATGTGCAATTCATTGTTTTTATTTTTTACTTAATTTTTATGATGTAACTACTAAGCTTTGTACTTTTATTTATTCATTAAGATATAACATAGATTAAACTAAACCTAACTTAGTAATGTACTACACTTTATTATTTGATTATGTTGTAATTAATTTTGATATTTTTAAGGATAATTAAAATTATTAAATTTTATACAAAATACTTTTTGTATGTTGTTTTTGATGTTTAAACATAAATACTAAAAATAACTATTTATTGGTAATGATTTTTCTTTCAATTTAATTTATACAGAAGCTTTATTATTTTTTATGTTTAAAGAAAATATATATTGTAAATGAAAACTTTAAATAAATTTTTAAATATGATTAAACCATTATTATACAATATATTAAAATTTTTATTTTTTTATTATATATTAAATATTAGTTATACAAAAATTTTATTAATGTAATTTTTCATTGTTTAAATATTATTACGGCTGATATTATTATTTTCTAATGATTTGTTAAAACTACAAACAGAAATATTATTAAAATGGAATTAATGATTTACTTTTTAAGGGTCGGCAGACAATTTTAAGCTTTTAAAACCTTTCTCTGGAATGTAGAGAATGGATGAAATTAGTTGCATTGTTATCAGTTCTCCCGTTTTTTTTCGGAGAAGACGGTGTAAAATGCATCCTGGAACGTCACAAACAAACAGACACAAATTGAGATAAGACTTTTTTCGACTTCTCTTACGCACGAAACGTAAAAATAATTATAAAATGAATAACTCTGAGCAATGTACAGACAAAACTCTAATTTTATTTATATGGATGTTTATAATTTTTCAAAATATCAAGCATCTTACTTCTCGACGTTGAGTTTTAAACCCTTAAATTAGGACGTGATTACCTTACTGCTAGTTTAAAATAAATAGCTCGTAATCTATTACAAATAAGTTGGGAGATTTCTTCATATTAATTTCCACTACATGATTACCAACTTGCAGTTCCATTACAAGGTTTACCACAACTCCGTTAACCTCCATGATAGGTTTGAAGTTTAATCACGCCATGACACTTGGCTAACAGTTCAATTAGCTCTGGATTATCTAACCTTTAACTGACTTAGCGTTGAACATAGTTCCTGATATTGCTTTAGGCCATGTTTGTGATTAAAATCAAATGTGATATGCTGTGAATATTTAGTGTAGCATTAATTTTCAGTGAAATTTCCATAATCTTTGTTTAGTGTGAATCAAGGTTATTAGTAGTGTAAATATAGTATTCAAAACATTTTATTTTAATAAAAAAGAATAATGTTTTTAGTAATTAGGAATAGTAGAATTCTATTAATTTTCCAATGAGAACTGGACTCTCATTAGGTCCTTTGTGGAGAAAGTCCTCAAGAGAAAGAAACTTGAAGATCCGTAACATCCTGGATCTTCCCTCAGAAGGCTAAATCAGAGTGGTTGCTCCTTGAGCTTTAATATGAGGGTTCACTTTAAGGTTCCTGCCTTAATAGGTCAGGTCCTTCCGAAGTGGTAAACAGCCTGAGGCAGGGGTTTTAGTTGGGAGCGAGTCCCACACACCGGGGAGTGTACCGTTCTCCTCCCTGATGGTGTATGAGAGCATTTCCCCTCGAAAATTTTCTAATAATTATTAGTTCTGAAAAAATATACACTAAGGTTTCTATTATTATAACCACTTCACTATTCCTAGCCACTTTAGTTTTTTTGTTTTATTATTGTACTACTTCGTTCAGTTGAATTAACAAATATCACAAACAGTATAAAGAAAAGTGTTCCGAGACCTCTGTTATTTGACATAGGCGAGATATGGTAAACCGGATTCCCTTAAATGTAATAAAAGCAAAATGTAAAATATAGAGCTTCAGCATAATATTTCTGTGTAAGATTTTCAATATTTTTCACCTTAACTACTGTAATAGTACATTTCGTTTCAATTTGGCGACTAAATGGAGTACGTCGCTTCGGGCCAGCGATACCGAATAACCTCTTTTCAACTCAGGTAATGGAGTAGGTTGGCTTTTCAGCAGAAAAGGCAAAATGTATTTACTTCATACTTATTATTTTTATACATTAATTTTCACCACAACTAAACTTACGAAGTTAACTTAATTTCTCTAGATTTGCACCAAATTTCTTATCAACCTCTTATTTTTATCAATTTTTAAGATTAAAGAGAAAATTTATATACAATCCCATTTGATGAGCAACGATTATTTTAATTTTTATATTTCAATTAATCGTTTTATTAAGGACCAATAATGTGCAGTTTGCCTAGAGATACCTAAATTATTATTCACTACAGTAAATATACATATCTTGCAACCTCATTTAACAAAATTTATAAACATATTTATTTAATATGGAGTAATAATCAAATAATAAATAAATAAAAAATGGAATCGTAATGTATCATTTACAGTACAGAATAGTATTCGTAGCAACAAAATAAATATTTAATCAAAGTAAATTAGTAACAATAATAGTTAATCCAACAATTACAGTGGACAAAATAGATACGGAGAAAAATAAAATCGATAAAAATAAATAGAAAAATAACAATACCTTCTACAGAAATTAAAAACCCATAGTCGCACCAAAAATTCTAAATGGTATGTATTCATATCAGAAAGTCAATAGTTGGTGGGGCGACGTCCTGTAACCCAACTACATGGAGGTCACGAATTGTGGATAGTTGTGAGCGATGGTCGGTGGGTGTAGTGTTCTCTTGTGTGGATTAATTAACGTCCGAACTATTTAATACTACGTTAATCCGCAAAGCCTATCCTTATAATTATACCACTTCATAATTCAGAAGCTGTGGTTCGGAATCCACGTTAAACTGTAGGTCCATTAGTTGCCATCGGCTGTTGGGCTATTAATAAACAGTCCTGTCTAAGGAACATGTCAGCCTTAGTCAGTAACAAGACTACAAGATCGCGCCACAATCATCCTACACTCAATCCTCATTCATACTTGCTTAAAATACCTACATTGTAGTATGGTTGCCATTTCAATGATCTAATCTAATCTATTTTAAGATAAGTATGGATGAGAAATGAGAGTACAGTAAGGTGATTGTGGTACGATCTCGTAGTCTTGTTACTGAATAAAGCTGGCATGTACCTTAGACAGGACTGTTAATTATCAACTCAACAGACCACTTTAATTCGAACAACTTTTGCCTGAGTTTTTTCTAAACTCACTTGAAAGTTCGATCTTGTTCTTATTTGTAAAAAATCGTAGTTAATGCAAAACTAGTTTGGTGGCGTGTTCAAGTAGCTGGATTACACAGCTACATGGAGGTCACTGAGTGTGGATATTTATAAACGATCGCTTGTGGATGCAATATTCTCAGGTGTGGATTAACGTCAACACTATTGAATACTACATCCATCCGCATAAATAAATAGACCAGTTTGTAGTTCAGAAGTAAAATTAATTACCGTTCTGATTTCACATTAAACTGTAACTGTGTTAAGTTTGGTGCCGTTGGTTGTTGGACTATTAACAGTCCTGTCTACGAACAAGACTATAAGGTCGTGCCTCAATCATGTTAAACTCATTTCTCAATGATTTTTATTTGAATAACATGATACATAGCGCAAATAAGTAGGTTCTAAAACATAAAATTTGCTCAAAAATTCTTATGTAAACATTTTTATCTCTCAATAATTTTGTAATCTAGAGTCCAACTGACGAGTTTCTTTAATAGTCCAAAGTTAATCCAAAGTAGGATCGAGCTACAAAGAAATTCATACTGTTTGAAGAGAAGTTAAAGCGGAAAACTTGTTTTACAAGTTTTATTTATATTTGGGCTCTGTTTTATTTATCTTTATTCATTTAAGTCGTAAGTTATAATGAAAAATCTCTCGTGATCTGTAGATTGTTTAAGACTAAGAATTTCAAATTCTGTTGGCTTCATACCTTTGTTTTTTGACAAAATCATAACGAATTTCTCATTTACCCACTACTTAAAAAAAGTTTCTTTTGTCATGGTGGTTATTTGTGAGTAGCTCATAATTAGTCTGTATGATACAAAGATCATTGAGAATCTCCTATTTATTCATTTAAAAAAAACTATAGCGGCACAATTTTATCTTACATCTAGTTTAAAAAAAACAGTCATTACATTATTTAACAAAAGATAATTTTTCACTAAAAATTACTTTAGGCCTTTTTTCATACTCAATCGACCTATTCCTCTATATTAACTTTTCTTAAATGGTAAACATGAAAACGATACCTTTTGTACTAAATGTATTTTTACGTAAATTAAGTACATTACCTTAGACTTTTCCATGGTCTTAGGTATTTCAATGAGGGAATTAAATACGATGAATCAGTTTGCATAGCTCAATAATTATTTTAATAAATTTATTAATACTGAATTTTTATAGGATACGAATTTTTTTAATGGAAATTTTATTTTATTCCTTGTAATCTGGAAAAATAATAATGTTCAAGTGATGTTCAGCTAGTTATGTGCGGAAGATCTAAGCTGTGTCTCAACTTTGACGCCCATGTTCGACTCCAATGTCCCGCAGCGTTTGAAGCTCTCAACCATTTTGTTAGCTAGTATATTTCCGAGTTTATTACTGAATCCGATGATTTAGTCATCGATTTACTATTATCGATTTACTGAATCCGATGATTTAGTCATCGATTTACTATTATCGATTTACTGAATCCGATGATTTAGTCATCGATTTACTATTATCGATTTACTGAATCCGATGATTTAGTCATCGATTTACTATTATCAAGTTTATAACTTGATACTATATTAGGTATTAAAACGTAAACCATTGTATTCCTTCAAACTATATCGTTTTATTCTTTGTTTGAAACTCATTATTGGCGATGGTGGATTTATGTTACTTCAATTTTTATTAAGGACATTTTTCATCACAATTTTAAGGAAAACAATGTTCCACAACGTTTGGGGATCTGAAATCTGATTCCGTCCTCATAATACGATTAGTCCATAATCCAGACTAGCGGTAAAAAAACTGAAAACAAATAAGTTTAAAGCAGTCAAAAATAGCTATTTGTGTGCATAACTAGAGCGCAAAGTATGTCATATCGCACGAGAGGTTAATATGGCAACACGAAGCGTCAGCTGAGTGTTGTCAGAACTTCGAGGGCGGCCATGACAGTTTGCATTCGTATTACACACAAGTTTTTTCATACAATAATAAATTCATTGAGGTTATGTTTAATTTTCCCACTGATATAAATGTAAACATAACTTTTAGGTTTCTATTAACCTCAGTTTTATTGCGAAAAACCATTGCACAGTTAGTGTTGTAGGAACTGCGACCGTCTATCAGCTGACTGAGCGCTTAGCGCATGCTATTGGTTAGTTTCGTATAGATTTGGAGCCTTCCGCGCATGTGATTGGCCGGTAACTCTGCCGCACTAGGGTGGTAATGAGATCATATCCATCCTAGTGCGGATATGTTCTACTTATACGTTCTGCCAACAGTGCGAAATGTGTCTGTTATCGTGCGGTTGTAGGAAATATTTTCCGATTGACCAATATAATGTGAATGGAATAGGCATCAAAAATTCAGTCGAACCTCGCTATTTCGAAATTCAAGGTAAAGCCAATTTACTTCGAATCAAAGTTTTAACTATCAGGTGTTTATATTATAGAGGTTAGCGTTATTTATATCAGCTGACTGAATGCTTAGCGCATGCTGTTGGTTAGTTTCATATAGATTTGGCTGGTTATTTTCCAGGAATGTTATTAATATGTCTTATCGTACCGGTATTCTTATTAACTATGCCGTGACCCAGAATATTTAATCTTTCACAACGTAAGCCGAAGTCGAATAGCAATTCGATTTCAAAACATGGCCAATCTTAAATTAAATATTTATCTACTGTTGGGCGTAACGAAGTCAGCTAATTAAAAATTAATCTTGGTTGGATGTACAAATTGACCGTTAATTGTCATTTCACTGTATGTAATCATACGTTGATTTAGTATTCGGGCTTTAATTAATTATAATTGGTAATTATCAATTTTCCAGTTCTTCTTTTGATAACGTTTGATATCATTGTGGTTATTTGTTGCGTTATCAATATAGTTCTTGTGTTGTGCATGATAGATAAGTATAGCATTATCGACAACATGATGAAACTAATATCTGTAACTTAAACTTTAAATTTTTAATTTAAAATAGGAGGAGTTTTTCCACCTCAAGAAACGTTGTGTGGTTTAAAACACAGTCGCGTTGAAAAAGGCTAATAAAATAAATTAAATAAATAATGCCATAATACTGTGGTTTTAATACATTTATCTCTAAACCAATATAAGTTATTTTTTATTGTTTACTTCTATATTTAGACATATCGTACCACTAAAAAAATTTTCGATTAAAATAGTAAAAACTGTTATCAAGAGAGGTAAATCAAAGTTTATTAGAACCTAACAACTCGGGTGTCAAATACCACAACGATGTGTGGTCAGACAGAGATGGAGCGAGATGGCGATAGGCGGTGTAATATAAACATGTATCGGCCACTATCTGTCATTGTGAGTTTTGTTGACCAAATATTTTCAGGAGGAAACACTATTGCCATAGAGGGTGATTTATTTGCGCGTATTTCCACGGCTAAGTAACTTTAATTCAGGATCAAGCCGAAATAAACTAAGTGTGTCTAGTAAATTTTACCCTTCACAGTTATTATATTTTCAGATAATTTTTAAAATTGTTTAGAATACAAAATGGACTTCATTCTTCGTTTTATATGGGGGTTCCCATTAAATTGAACGTGGAGTATTTTACAATGTGCTTAGTTGTCGAAAATACCGTATTTTACCTTAAAATCAATATTTTTACGCTTACGATACGATTGTAGAATTTTAAATTACGTAAAACTATAATCTTCGTATAATTTTAATATTGTTAAGGACCTACGAGGTTTATAAAATTAAACAATGGTGAACTCAAAAAGGTTACTTACTAACACAAATAATAAAATACAGTAATATTAACTAATATTCTAAACCTTTCTAACCTTGGCAATTTCTGAACTAACCTATTTTACAACGTTTACTACTTACAGCTACTTATCTAACTTATTCAGTCTTATAATAATCAAGACTATCACAGTTTATGGTTCACAGTCAAGGTCATCATTTTATTATCATGCTGTGACTGTGTTTATCAAAAACTATTTTCTTCTCTTAGAAAATAATATAACAATTATTACTAGTTGTCAAGTATTAGAATTAACTAACTGAAAATCAATAGAAATACTCTATTTTTAGTAGAAATTTTGACATGGATATGTCTTATGGGGGCGTTGAAAATTTGCGTGACCAAAATTTCAAACAGTGACGTCATAGTTTTTTTTAAGAACAGCTGTTTAGATTAACTCAAAAAATTCCCTTTGGACATGGTCTAACCTATTTCCCACAGGAAAGTAAATAAAAACATTTTTTACTAATCGGCGTTATTGTAACTTACTATTGCATAGTGATAAATAATATTTTTCAAAGTAAAAACATATACTTAGATTATAATTAACTATATTTCTGTAAGCCCTTAACCATAGAATGGGGAACAATGATAGTAAAATAAAAAATAATAATAAAATAATAAAAAATAATATAAAAAATAATAATAAAAGTTAAATAATAATGTAATATAATTATAATATAATTATATTAAATAAATAGGGAAGTTCCAATTGTTTTGAGCATGTTAAAAAACATTTTTTATTCGTGATAACAATGTGCCAGAAAAAAGATAAAGATTTTTTGAAAAAAAACAAACTAGTGTTCATAGTAACGTAAGAATTAGCTATTTTTGTGACAGTTAACTTATAATATATCAAAATGATGTGCTCTTTTAGGCAATAGTAGTTGCAATTATAGTTGCCTAAAGACAAGAGAATAATCATGTATCTGTGATTTTTTGTGTGAATTTGATTTTGTCCAACTTTTGTTTTGAGTTGGACGAAATAATTTGTGAGGGTTGATCCAGTTAAGAGTAAATCATACCCCAAAATCTTTCGTTACCATGACTACTAATCCCCGGTTGTATAGACAAAGCACAAAGCCCCCAATAGGCGTTCCCTTTATCGCCTGGATTTAAAGATACCAGATCCTGTTACAAAGGTTTCGGCAATGATAATGTATTGGGTCTAAGTGAGACTAAAGCCTGTTCATCCTTTCCTCGCTCCATAGAACTTCTTACTCCTATGTCAATGGATAAAATTCGTATCATCATTAAAACTCGTGATGCGTTAAAATCAAATGTATCTAAAATGTGTCTAAATATATCAAACAAAGTCGTTTAAGTTACAACAGTTTTAAATCACGAACGGCTGGACTGATTTTAATGATCTTTAATTTTTTTACTCATCTCTGCTCCAAGCAGACTATAGGCATATTCAGTTTTGTAATTTAACCTTAGGGCTAAGCTCCACTATGAGGAAAAAGTGTGATGCATTTTGATCATATGCATACATCAATAGTGTGCATATTTTATTAACAGCTGATTTTATGTTGCTTTATTTTCACATCGCTTAACATTAAAAGTGCATTTTCTCGTCTATCTGTGCGTGCATTTCGTTCACCAAAGTGTTTTTGAGTTTTAAATTAAAATTACAATCTTTTTTATGTCTTGTAACAATTTTTTAAAGTTAATAGTTTTGTTGTAATTTAAATAAAAACGATTTTTTAACCGCCCCATTGAAAATATAAAAGCAAACTAAACGATGCTTTGAGAAAATTTTTCACTTTAGCCAATAAAATGTGCTCAAAGTTTGGCTTCTGTAGTCTAAATAGTTTTTAAGATGTACTTTTTATAAAAAAATACAAAATGGCATCTAGTGGCTAATCAAAGGATTTTTCGACATATGTACATGGGACATTTTTTGCTTATTTTATTAATTATTATCAACCCTCAAAGTTTGTCTCCAACTTTAAAGAACACCCTGTATATTACGTATAACTGACACCCACACCAACCCACCTTAATGCATGTTAAAATGGATATATATTGAATGATGTTTGGCATTTAAGGGGATTCACTACCCATAAAATATTTTTTTATTTATTTTATTTTCTAACAATCTTTGGAAGTTTTATATCTACTACATAATTATAATACTTTACACTTTTATTGCTAGAGACCTAGAAATGATAATTTTGTTTAATTTTTTATAAAAAATGTGTGTTTTTCTCATAAAAAGGTAATTTATAAAATTGATATTTCGTATAATCTGTTCACCCCAAATTTATCAGTTTGCTATGAAATTGTAGGTATTTGGGTGAACTAAAAATTTGTCTATATTTCATTATTGTGTTTTAAAGAAATTAAAAAATTTAGATTGAAAAATTAAATACAAAAACAAAATCAAAATAAAAGAAATCTTCAACGTTTCTCTCAAAATACCAATTTGAAGTTCTAAAAAATATAAAAATTCAATTTTTGTATAATCGACACTTCGCGTTGTGAGATTAGGTGGATGTAATTTGTAAAGGATTGGAAAACTTAAATTACACCACTAAGAAATTAAATACCATAGTTGAAGTGTGTATTTGCTTAGTTTTTAGAAGAAGAAAAAATATTTTTTTTTCAATTTTATCTATTTACGAGTAGCGAAACCTCCTTAACGAATATTGATTCATTGATGACTTGTAGTTAATCTTACATAATCAATTAATAGCACAGTTAAATAAAGACAAGTCACAAGAAGAAACCATCACGGAAATTGCTAAGGGTTTTCACGGTGACATTCGGGTTTGAAGCGGTTACCATGAAAACGTACCCGGCAAAAATAAACAATAGCACCACACCTGCAAGGACAAGTTGGTGTTTCTCTGGTCAGTTGAACTTCACTTATGTCCACAAGCTCTCAATCACGTTTGTATAAGGACGCAGTTTAACTTTCCAATTGACTCCATGTTTGTTTCTAACCTTTGCTTACTTTGAGTAAACATTCCGTTACAGATGCATCGGCTAGTTACTCTCCGACTTGATACATCTACCTCTTAAAAAGCACTACTATTTTAAATACGTTTACAGCGATTTTGATACAAATATTAACATATCATACTATACTAGTTAAAAAAGGTTTCAGAGAGGTTACCTTTTCAGCATGAAATAAATATTCTAAAGCATGCAAATTTAATTGAGAAAAATGTTTGTATTTACTTCCCTGCGGGAAATAGGTTAGAGCATGGATATGTCTAAAGGGAATGGTCTCAGTTCATCCAAACAGCTGTTCTTATTCTCTTATATTGAAAATTCAATACAATAGCTTTGGTAGTTTCTATAGAATCCTGTTACATGTTTTCCATCTTAAAAATAGCCAACAAAGACATATCCATGTCAAAATGCTTTATTAGAGGTAAAATACTATTCACATTAAGAAGTATATACTAAAGTAAACCACACGAAAGTAGTCGGATGAGGTCTTAGACAGCTGGTTTCCCCCTCAACCCCTCTTTACAACAGTGTTGCCATTTTTCATTTAGCCTATCAGCTGACCTAGCCATATGCTATAATGGAATAGGGTGATTTGGCAACACCGCACTGACTCTCACCGGACTACTTTCGTACAGTTTACTCCAATAGTATTTTTACTAAACACGATCTCAAATATTTATGAACAAGAGTGTCTAAAACATGTCAAAGTACCATCTGTTTTTTGGGAAAGGATAAGGAATAACGTACGGTAATAAAGAAAGGCCTCTGGATAAAACTTAAAATCTACCATTCTCGACAGTACTAATTTCGATTGTAATCGAAGTTAATTTCGATTACTATCTTTCTTCTTATCCTTTCTGGACTGTAGAAAGTAATAAAAAGATGGTGAAATTAGAAACCTTAAACATTGAAACCTAGGACATTTACAGAAAAAATGTGTCTTCTGTTTCCCGAACTGTCAAATTTTAGTGTTCACAGCTGCTGACAGTAAAGTAATTTTATGTTTTTATTCTTTGAAAATGTAATCATTGCCTCAGGGCATTTTAGGGAAATGAATATGCTCATAAGTTGCAAGATATCTAAATTTGTGTAAAATTTCAAACCATTTTTTTCGGTTCAGTATTTATCTTGTTTACTTTCCACAACAAACTCACAAACAAACATACACATAGGAACGATTCTTAATAATATTATAGACAATAAATACATTAGCATCATATTATTATAACATTACTAGCTGACCCGGCGAACTTTGTAGCGAAGATTGGCAAAGTTCCGGAGCTCCGTAATACCAATCTTTTTTGATTGGGTTTTGTTGGGTGATGTGACCTTAAACTGCTTGCTGATTTTTACTGATTTTAAATATTCTCCTTTAGAAAAACATTGTACATCAGACAACATACTGCGTTTACCATGCACAGTTGATTTAACCTATCTCTAGAACCATTAGTCGTAGACAAATAATTCAGGATAATAATTTGTTTAGAGATAATGGTGGTAATATAAACAACATGCATACAAAATTCCATCCAAATCGGACCAACGGGGTAGACTGTGACCCTGCACACATCCAGATACATACATAGACAGACAGACATCACGTCGTCTGTCACAATTTTTGGATTCAGGGGATCCCAAAACGGATATATCCTCTCTCAACTCAAATTGGAAAATTTTGACGAAAACAATACTTTCTCCATAAACTATGGTATAAGTGGGAGAAAGTACGAGAATTTGTCTCATTAGATGACAATCTGAGTTTAGATTTTTCTTATAATTAGCTTGCAAGAGACCTCCAGTGTGTTTGGCTGTGATCCCCCAGACTAGGCACTGACTCAATTGGCACTTAATCGGGCTGACTCAGGATTTTCTTTTCCCTTAACGACACTCTAGTGGTTTTTAAATTTACCATAGACTACCATAAGATTAATTATATAAATGGCTTCATGGTAGAACGGTACTGCTTCAGACATATTTCCTTAAAACTGTTTTAATTCGTTTCAAAAAATTACTATGCATATTATTTAATAAATTTTAAAAAAACAAATGTAACTTCTTCTACCAAATGTAAATATGATTAAATATTATTAAAATACACCACAAAACAAGGATGTCTAGGAATCTCTTAAAAATAGGAAAATTATAATAAAAAAATTATTTTTTATATTTTAAAATAACATTGTAAATACTGTTTATCTAAAGTAAATAAATTTTCTCTAATTTATTAGATAAATAATAAATACAATTGTTTAGTTTTTTAACTTAGACATCAAACATACTCAAGGGAAATATAAAGTGAATAAAAACAAACTTTTGTTTAAAATTCTGTAACATTTGACCTGCATCCAGCTTTAAAACATCGTTGTATTTTTGAAAATTTTTTCACATTTTAATGGTGAATATTGAAATCAAAATTCAAAAAATGATGTGGATAGTGAATTATACATACATGAAATTTCATCTAATCGGAAACCAAGTAGTTTCTGTAAAATATACACACACACTATTTAAACACAAAAAGGAAAGAATACGAAAAATTTTTAGATTAGCACAAAAGTATCTATAAAAAATTAAAATTTTGACGACAATACTTTTATAATAGTTTCAAAAAATTACTATGCATATTATTTGTGTAGATTGTTGTATAAATATTTACATAAAAATGTAACTTCTTCGTACCAGATATGGAAATATGATTAAATGGTGATGACTATATTGCAAAATACTCAATTCCCCAAAAACTAAGGAGCATTGTCTAGGAATCTCCAAAAATAGGAGCACTTTTACTATTATATTGTAAAATACCAATTACTGTTAATTGTTTAATTATTCTTGGGTAAATGGTTTTTTATTCTTTAGTTATACAGCAATAGTTATTGTAATTTTTAAGAAATAACTTTGATGAGTAACTTTTTAACTGTAGCATCAATGATATACTCGTATAAATTAGAAGAGAAAAATGGAACAAAAACGTGAATAGAAGAACAAGGCTAAAGAGCCCTGTTGAAAGTTTCCAGAGTTTTCCATTTGTCTTGTCTCCGTGTTTAACATCGCAAACATCATCAGGCTTAAATATTCGGCCAACATGTTTCCCAAAATTTTAATGTTTATAGGGAGAGTGGATGATTGACTACTGCTTTTGGGGGAAAAATTGTTGTAGGAAAATGTCACACAAATGTAAATAATTGGTGAACAGTGCCTTAGTCCAATATATGGGATGAAAACTGAAGTAGAAATGCAGAGTACAAAAGTCCCCTTCGTTAACGTCCTGGGGCCGAAGTCGCCACGCTGGTTCAGTTCTATCACACTTACAGTATTATTCCTGAGGCTTCATGCAAATTGCGGAAGAACAAATACGAATGCTCATCTGCCACGGAAGCGTGCACAAGAAGTTCTGGAAGACCTCGTAGCTCTGAGATTAATGGGAATTAGCACAAACAATGAGTTTAAAATGAATAAAAGACTGGTAAATTACTGGGACACAAAAATATATCGAAACAAAGCTATTATAGAATAGTAGAGATTGTATTGGGGCTGTAGAGAGTTAATATGCTGCGGAAAAATTAGGAAAAATGGCTTTTGATGAGAGTGAAATAAAGAGCGAGACGCTTCTAGGAGGAAGACGGACGCCAGACCGTTCGATGCCGAAAACCATGTGGGCTGTTATGACAAATCTACGTCCAGTTAAAATTGAAGCAAATTGTCATCTCCGATGCAACAGATGCTACGTCATATGGCCTAACTTTTTGGAGCAATGACATACATCTCTCTCTCTCTTTCTCTTTATCGCACAGTGAAAGTTTCTAGAATACATTAAGTACAAGATTTTCCTCTTGCAATCCTGTCTTAATATTAAATTGCTGACACAGTAAATCATGATAGAAATGTTCCTGAAAATCTTAAAATTATAATTACTGAACACTTTTTTTCAATAACTTTAGCATGTATTTCTAAAATACATCGATAGCCAAATATTGAAAAGATAAAAAGATTGATCGATTCGGTGGAAGTTCAAGAGTTCATGCTCGCCAGGATTTCTAGTACAATTCCGAGCCCAATTTATTGTGTTTCATAATTCCTGAACGTTCTTATATCCTTGTGCACGCTAAACTGTATCTTGTGAATGGTGGCGATTCCTGTAATCCAGTTACTTGGATGTCTTGAATTGTGGATAGTTATGAGCGACGGTCAGTGAATAAGATATTCTCTGGTGTGGATTAATGTCTGCACTATGGAACTATACGTAGCTTACATCCACCCGCAAAGACGGACCTCATTATAAGACCAATTCAGAAGCAAAAGTGGTTCGGATCCCACGTTGAACTGTAGGCTCCTTGGATTCCATTGGCTGTTGTACTATTAATTAACAGTCCTGTCTAAGGAAGATATCAGTCTTAGTCAGTAACAAGACTACAAGATCGCGCCACAATCATCCTACACTCATTTCTCATTCATACTTGGCTTAAAATACCTACATGGGTAGGTCGCCATTTCAAAAAAGTAATACTAATATAAGAATGAATTATTGGCCCCTTTGTTCTCATATCATTTACATTTACATCCGGCGTCGCTCCTTTGTCCATGATGTGTTGTGACGTAGAGTTTGTCAGAGTTGGCTAACGAGGTCAGGGCAACATTAGACTACGTTGTGAGGGTTACCAGCATCTTGTTATCCACCTTTCGGCTGGCCAAAAGACAATTTTCTTCACGTGAAATCGACTGTTATTCTTTTTTTAAATCTGGAGTATTTTGGGGGTTCTTTGAAACGTCGGGAACTAAACGTCCACTTTTGTGGGTTGTGCTCAAACAAATTCCCAAAGGATGCCTATTTATGGTGAGTGTATGATCAATTAAAGAATAAAATTAAAATAAATAAATATTTTCTTTTCCCCCTTCTTGTTCTGGATCCAAGTTTCAGTACAATTTTGCAGCTTTTTATAAGGCTAGGATTAGATAACATGTATGATTTTCATTCGATATTGAAAACAAACCTTTAAGAATATGGGATTGTATCATGTAAATAAATATTATTAATAATTAGTACGTATTTTAGTATTATTAAAAAAACTGTAAATGAAAGTTATAAATCACATTTAAAAGCATGCTAAAGCGAAAATTCAAAATTCATTTTACTTAAATTTCATAAGTCTTTCTTTATTTTGGATTATTGCATAACTTTATAACATATAAAATTATTATTTTTACTTAATTATTTTTAATTATTTTAATTATGTTATGGTTAATTACGTATATTATGATACAAAACTAGCACAAAAAGTAAGAAACGCAGTGTAGCTTTTATTTTATAGAGTCACGTACAAAATTGCACCTCACCCTTCTTAGCCACATAATTTCCTTCTGCTAAGCACAGCAGAAGATTACATCGTCAACTGGAAATGCAATGTATAATTTGTTTTATTTTTCATTTTTGCCCAACAGTTTTTCAAACAGAATTAAAGATTGTTACCTTTGAAGGGAAATTTCATCACCTTTAAAGTTGATACATATAATATTTTACGCTTTTGTTTCTTAAGGAAAAAATCGTAGCATTTCTCTTTTCCACTAACATGGCTCACTGCTAAATTGAACAAATTAGGGTTGATAAAATACGTAAAATTATTTCTTTCATATAATTTTTAATATTTACGCTGCTTAAAAACTGGTGTCTGAAACCCAAAACAAATCGATATATATTTTACATCAAAATTCAGTAACTACAGTAATCAATATTATTTAAATAAGGAGGAGAATTTATGTATAGTTTTCTTATATAGGGTGTTTTTTAACATGGCCACAATTTGGATCTCCTAAACTAAACTTCTGATGGTAAAATTTAAATAGGAAACATTTCTTTGCTTTTGTAAAGATTTAGAAATACTAAACTATAATTTTTATAAATAGCCTCAATATGGCGATCAACAAAATTTTATAATAATTTTGGATAGTAAATACGATTTTAAGACCTTTTTTATTCTAGGAAAATTCGTTATACAGGTTTAACGGGATAATTTGAATAGGCAAATAATTATTTAACTTTTTTCTTTCTTATGGCTATAAATATAAAGTATAAAGAAGTCAGTCTCCATTTGGGCCTGATGATGTTCGGTGTAACTGGACAAAATCGATCGCTAATTTAACACCTTTTGTATGTATTTACCGTTGTATATAATTACAATATGAGTTTAAATATATTAAGTAGTGTTGGAAGACGTGATTTTTACTTCATCCTATAAATAGTCATTTACTGTGCTATGAGTGAAAAGAAATTTTGACATGAATATGTCTTAGCTCTGGGCTAGGTTATTTTTAAGATGAAAACATGTAACAAGTTTCCATAGAAACTACCAGCTGTTGTATTAAACTTTTAATATAAAAGAATAAGAACAGCCGTTTGGATGAACTAAGACCATTAGACATATCAATGATCTAACCGATTTACCAGAGGGAAGTAAATACAAACATTGTTTTGATAGGGAAATTTCATCACCTTTTGAGGCGATACATAAATTTACGCTTTTGTTTCTTGAGAAAAATTATCGTAGCATTTCTCTTTTTCCACTGACGTGGTTACCTACATTCATTTCTCATTCATACTTGGTTTAAACTATCTACCTAGGTCGTAATTTTAGAACGGTAAGTCCAATAAATTTGTAAACCTATCTCAGATGACTTGAGTTTAAAAAATAACTCGTATGGGAATTTTTTTCGATCAAGTGCACCTTAAACCTAAGTCGTTCCGGAAAACGAACGACAGCTGGAAGGTAACTACTGTCTCTTGCTGCAGGACAGAGGGCTTTGCCAGAACAACCACGTCTTTTCATACAGATAAACAAAAATGCCAGGGGTATAAACATAGACCAATATACATGGTGTTAGTTTGACGAGGCGATAGTTGGTGAAGTGTATCTAGTCGCTTTACACGGGTTGGAACTAGAGCAGCTAGTGGATGTGTGTAGAAGTTAGGAAGCCCACAGGCGGAGCTTGTTCCCATGAGCTTATCACTTCGGTGTTTTCAGACCGCGACAAGTTCTGGAGTGCTGTTGACAATTCGTGAATTACGAAAACTTCAATGAAATAATTTATTTCATCTACCGAGACATTTTTATGAACATCAAGTAACAATTTTACATTAATACGAATAGTAAAAGAGAAGAAACAAATACCAAATATTACATCAGTTTTCCAAACTATTTTAGAAACATTCACTGGATTCTATGTTGATTCAATAGTCGTGTTTTACTGTGTGTTATGTTAATGATAATTATGTTCCCTTTTCCTTATTCTGTAATACAGATAAATTGTTGAGTTGTGTACATATTTCAATAAGTTATTGTTATTATTATTATTACCATAACTTGAAAATGTTGTCAAACATAAAATACACTGGCACAAGACACGTTAAAGTTATACACAATGAAAACACACATAACGTTGTCATCACAAAGTTGTATGAATCCAATTGAAAGCTTCTGTCCAAATGTTTAAAATTTAAAAATTTCAACAAATAGATACATTTACACTGAGTAATAGCTCATTGCATATTGTGGAGTAATGACTGTAAGAGCTAAGCCTTTTACAGCCCTCTTTTGGATGGAATTGGCAAAAAATTTACGGAGAGTTTTTATACTGCAAAATAGGGCTGTAAGAGCCTTAGCTGAACTAAATTTCAGGGAAAGTTGTAGAGAAGCTTTCAAGACTGAAGTTTATCATATTAGTAAATCTCTATATAAAATAAGTCATCCTGTATGCCTTAGGAAAATACTTAAACATAGACAACTCCATGATTACAACACTCGACATACAAGATACAAGATACTATCTCCCAGCTCACCCAATATGATAAGAAACCCTCCTACATGGGCAATTTGGGCATGAAGCTGCATAACCTACTGCCAGAAGAGCCGGAATGTCACATTCTATACATTGGCCGAGTTCATAGAACGAAGACAATATACATTTTTTAAACTATCCAGCAGACGCCATTTAAATACCTACTTGATGCATTTTGAAAATAAAGAATATTTGTATAACTCATTTTTTGTGTATTTGTTAATATATTTTTCAATTTTAAACATGATCATAGCTTTTAGAATTGGTTGATAAATATTTTTACATGATTTAGTGATTAATTAAAATACTGTAACACTTTTAAAAGTTATTTTGTTATTTTTTTAGATTTTAAACTTAATATTACATGGAACACGAGATTTTACTGGCTTTTCTGATATTTCTGCCTGTTTCACTAATATTGGATGGCGTTAAGGCCACGTCGTCACTGCTACTGTCAATTTCATTTAAGTAAATGTAAACAAACAAAATGGCTGACGCTCAGGAAACACTGCGCACGCCACAGACAATGGTACCACCACAACAAACTGTATGTTACTCAATTTTCGCTATATCTATTTGTGCACAGAGGGTTCTAATGGATTCTTTCCTCCCTTGGTACTAAAATTATCTACTTTTGCTCCCTAGCTGCTATGCACGGGAGTCCCGGGAGATGAAAAGAAGTACTTTAATGATTCTATTCAAGAGACTTAATTACGACTTTGCATAGTATGTGGAGAAAAATATACTAAAAACTTAACGGTAAACATTTTTGAATTTTTATTAAAGTATATCTGCAGTTTCATGGTTTTTTGGAGATTTGAAACAATAATTGCTTTAGATGGCACTGTAATGCGACTACAGTATTATCCCAAAACACGTATTGCTGATTAATACCAACCAGAATAGTCCAAACCCTCCCAAAGCTTTGTGCAACCGAGACCCAATTAAGATTGTCCATTTCATTCGGTGTTTAACCACCTCAAGGCGGAGCTTAATGAGATGTTGCTAATTCACTAATTGCTTTTGTACGAGCTTTTAGAGAACTCCGCTTATGTGTTTATCTCCTCGACACTTATACAGTAAATTTGATACACTTTAGTTTATATTATATCAACTTCCAGTTTGAGGTGTTACCGGATTAGGGGCTTTTAAAATGTTTTGTTTACTATATGAGTATAGTAAAATTTTTCCATATTGGTTTCCAAACTGTCTGTAAAGAAGTAAAGTTCAGGATATTTTCATGTTCAGTAAACCTCAAAAACCTAAGAAACGATAATTGTTCATCTATGTATTGTCTTACGTAATATAGGGCCTATTACTTTATTTGTTTATTGATAATTTGTTTCTGTACCAGCTTATGGGATCTCCATATTCATCCAATACATGTGTTCTCATTAACTTCGTCTTTTAGTTAGTAATAATAATAATAATAATCCTTTTATTTCCAAAAAAATTCATATTTACAGCAAGAAACAATGATATAACTGTATACTGGAAATTAGTTCCCCACATGGGACTAAGCCTGTGGGTGGGGAACGAGTCCTTAAACTTCCGCCTATGACATCTTTAAAACCTAAGACTATATATATATAAATAAAAAACTAAAGAAACTAATTTATATTAACAAACAAAAAATGTTTTTTAAATAAGTCAGTGAAAAATCCTATGCATGCATGTAAATGGTATATATATTTTTTATTTTATGATATATCATTAAAAGAGAAAATATAATGATTCCAACCGCGAACCCAGTCCATTCGAACCACCCTTACCACATGCCATACATGCAAACAGTCACATTAGTCACAATTAAGGGATAATACTCAATATATCCAAGTAAAATGTGACTTATTGTGTTGCTTTACTTCTTTTCCGTAATTTTTCCATTGTATTTTTGCTTTAACACAGCACAATGGTCGTTTAGCTCAGGACGGTCTGTGTAATGTGTGTTAATTTCAGTAAAGATTTTCAGTTGTCCAGATATGCTTTTGTGATTGTTTAGTTTTCCGCAATTATGAAACGTTGATTCAGCACTGAATTTTAGTCGATCGATAAATTTGATTTATTCAGAACGCACAATTTGTCGTTTTCTGTAAAATATTTATAAAATAACCATTGGGACGTTGTTATGGACTAAGCTTATGTCATTAGATTAGGGCAACTCAATACCCTGAGATAATCAGTAATACCAAGCCTTATGGATGTCCCCTGGCTGGTCCAGAAGTTGGTCTAATCATTCAGGTCAGGTTCGCCAGACCAACTCCAGTATCAAGGGAACAAATTATATATTCTAATTCAAATAAAATAGTTAAATTTCAACCTATAGTACTCAGAAGTTTTTGAAAAAATGACAAAAAACGTTCCTAGTTTTCATATAAGGTAAAAAACTGAACATTTTTCGTGATTACTTCTTAAACTCTAAATAATGTCCAATTCCTTGCAAAGGGACACGTTTTCATTGGTTATTATACCATTATACAGTTACTGTGAATAATTATAGGCCTAACACATATAAATATGTTAGGTGGTTATATGATGTTCCATAGCCTTTTTTAAAGTCTCCTTCCGTCATTTTTGGGGATGGATTTAAAAAATACTATTGAAGGCTTTTTTACAAGATAACGTTTTAACGTTAGATAACGTGTTTTATCTATAATATTTAAAGAAGAGGTGGTTTCTGTATGTTTGTATGTATGTTTGTTCGTGGGTTTGTTGTGGCAAGTAAACGCAAAAAATACTAAACCAAACAGTTTGAAATTTTACACAAAGGTAGATCATAAACTCATGCAACACATAGGCATACTCATTTCCTTAAAATCCTCTCGGGACGTCCTAATTCCCTGTGAACGTCCTAAGTTTCGATGTTTACATTTTTAGAGAATGAAAACATAAAATTACTTGAATGTCAACAGCTGTGAACACTAAAATTTATAATTCGGGAAGAAGAAGAAGAAAGAGCTACCGTGACTGTCCTAGGTTTCAATGTTTACATTTTCTAATGACAACATCCGTTTGCACTATATTTTGACAGTTCGGGAAGAAGAAGAAATAAAGTTGATTTTTTAGATAAACTGCTGGATCGAAATTAGTGAATTATTAGTTCGAAATAGTGGAATGATAGATTTTAGGTTTTTCCCGATGACTGTCTCTATTACGTTAATCCTTATCATCTCCCAATATTTGAAAGATGTTACATTGTCATGTTGTAGACACTCGTGTTTTGTATCATCAGAGCCTACACCTTTCAGCCTTTTAAACCCGTGCGAAGAACGGTTACTTTGGCTAGTTAAAGTTAAAGTATAGGACTACACTTTAATTTTAAGGAAAAATATACTTTCATTTAAATTAAAACAATTAACTAAAGATTATTACAACTCTGGAAGAGAATATAATTAGTACGTTACTTTTTTTAGAAATTTTATACAGGTTATGATATGTTCAAATTTTCAACACATGTTCAAATGTCAGTAATATTGTAAACGACAAATTAGTAGCTTGAGAATTGACATAACAAAAGGAACAATACCTGCGGGTATGAGTATTCTGTGTTTAAGGAAATTAAACGTCAAATTCACACCATGGCGAGGATGAAAATGAAAATGTTTTGTTCAGGTTACAGAATTTTAGATTACTTTATTTTACTTTTAAGTTAGAAAAAAAGTTAGAAAATCCGTTAGATTAGATTATTTAAATGGCTACCTCACCACAATATATGTATTTTGAGCCAAGTATGAATGAGGATTGAGTGTAAGATGATTGTGGTGCAATCTTGTAGTCTTGTTACTGACTAAAGCTGACGTGTTCCTTAGACAAAACTGTTAATTAATAGCCCAACAGTTAATGGCATTTGTTAAGGACCCACAGTTTAACATAAAATCCGAACGACCTTCTCTGAATTACGAACTGGTTTAATTATGAGGATGGTCTTTGCGGATTAACTTAGTATTCAATAGTGCGGACGTTAATCTACACAAGAGAACACTACATCCACCGACCATCGCTCACAACTATCCACAATTCGTGACCTCCAAGTAGCTGGATTACAGGATGTCGCCACCGTCCCTGTCACCTTTACTCTATTACCTTTTGGAGCATCAGCTCTCAAAACCCCAGATTTAAGCGATATTAACAACATTTTTGCTTTAAGAATTACTTAAAACGAGCGTGCGATTCATTAAAAAGTCATTCAATAAAAATAAATAGCCAGCTGTCAAGATAAAACCAATATTAGTTTTTTTATATCGATCATTGGTTTTTAACTTATAAGAAAATTACTATATAATATAATAGTTATAATAAGTTTTTTCTTCTTACGTCTTCGTTACAGCTCGTGCAAAGTACGCGCTTACCGCTAGTTTACTATAAAAACTTTCCTATAATTACGGTACATTCAATAGTTTATACACTTTATATTCACCCCCCTTCATCTGTCCACCAGTTTGGGGTAGTGTCTTATAAATGAGTATAAGTATTATAGATAATGATTATCATGTTAAATATCATTATCAGGAAACTACATTATCTTATTGTAGATGATATTGTTGTTCTGAAATCCTATTTCCATTAAGAGTTTGCAGATTAGAATAGTGTTTGGGAATTGTAGAATAGGGAAACAATCCCTGGATTTGTCAAGGGAGGTAGATATTATTCAGTATAAATTACATATAGTAGATTACAATATTATTCTTAGTTGGGTAGAGAGGATAGTTTTATTTCTGAACAAGAAGAGATTGGTGCCGAAACTGATGTTGTATCAGAACATTATTTCACGCACTATACTGGTACTGTAACACTAATTAATTAATAATTAAAATAACTTAAGTAATTGAAACTCAATGTTTGTTTCTGTTACTTATTATAGAATTAAAAATATTCAAACACTTGTTCTGACTTCTTTATCACTCCTGGTAAATTAAAAAAAATATTTAATGTTTTTAATGAAATATAATTTAAATTTTTGTTTTATTTTAACACTTTAAGTTTTAAAATATATAATTCTATTTATACCGTGAGTCTAACTAAGCTCATAAAAAATAAATCAGAGGTTAACACAGCGTCATACCGATGGCGGGTTAAAGTACTAAATTGTGTAGTTTCTTTAGCTGATTCTAATGATGAAGAATAAAATTTAAATTATTTTAAAATTACATATGAAAAACGAAAAATGCATTTTTGGGGTACAAAACAAACTCGTTCGAACAGATGTAGGAATACACGTCTCTACCAAATAGCTTTTTAAGTATGGGAAATTCGCTAAAAGAAATTACTTGTTAGTTATTGGATATGATTTATTGATAATTATATTGTCCCGGAAAAATATGTTATTCCCTATATACTTTACCTTTAATTTAACACTGTAACCATCTTTATAGGTCTATTGAATAATAATTAATTATGTCATAAAGTTAACATTGTTTTATTGTGTCTAAAACTCGGTAGACTCTTAAGGTTGTTTTAATTTTTTAATATTTTAACAAGGCCTACCCTGAGTTAACGGTTACTATAGTATTTATAAAATAAGTATTTTGTGAATTATTTTCTGTATTCATAAATGATAAGTTAATGCACTATTCTGAAACTACTATACGTACGTTTTTATGTGTGTGACTATTACTTAGGTTTTCAATTTTAAAATCTAATGTATTTATTGTTTTCATCAAAAAGGTTAAAATAGGGTTTTGTGCAGTAATAATTCACTTTAGTGGTCTCCAAAGATGTATTTCAAATACCATTATTATGGCCATTTTCTACAAAATGATGCTATTTTTTAAGTTTAAAATGTGTCTTTTTACATTAACTTACGAATACACTGAATTCATTTAATTAAATTCAACAATCATCTCTTACCAAATACCTCAGAGCTAGTAGAGCTCATTATTATTAAATCGTAAAACAAATTTTGATCTTTTTAAAACACTTTGTAATTATACAGCCTTTGGCGTGTCGGGGGATATTGGTTCTCCTGATCTCTTTTTAACATTAATAGGAAAAATTGGTATAGCTAAAATTAACCAATTAATTCAATTATCTCAGAGAGAATGTCAATTATTAGCTTCAATACGTTTATTATTATTTTTACTATAATTTTAATATAGTTTACTTTTAGTGTCGAGTGTTTTTGACACAATATATATAATATGGCTGGTCATATTCGAAAATGCAGTAATGGATAGTCTGTTTAAATTATGCGCCTAAAACATAACGAGAAAATCAGGGTCGTCTCAGAGTTTCTAGTGAATTTCGAAACAATTTTCACAGTTAAAACATGTTAACTCTTTTTTATAGGAAAAATTAACATAAACATATTTGTATACTGAATTAAAGGCAGTCTTTGAAAATACTCTGTATAATCTTTGGAAATCGCAAAAACCCCGAAATAAGCCAAAATTATATTGTTACGTCTACATAAATTTGAGATAAAGTTTTTATGCACCATGAATGAGACAAAAATCTTAAAATTTTTGCTAATTTTACGTTTTATGCACCAGTAACACCCAAATGATTCTCATCTCGATTTCTGACTATTTTTTAAGTTTGACCGTTAAATGGCAGTTAAATGTGTGAGTATATATCAAAAAGCCAATTTTGAGCCGTGTGTTGAACTATATTTTTCGTCATACTGGAAATAAAATTAAATAAACTCGTAAAACATAAATTATTACCTGATTTAGTATCCGTAGGCCATTTTTGTCGCTTTAGACTAATCAGCTGTTATGTTACTTCTGATGTAGAAGTTCTTTCTTGATTCCTGATTGGTTGTTTAGGTTATGCGAATGCTGAACTCGAATCAAAAGTATCATCAACATTGATCTTTTTCGACTTAGGACTCAAATATTCATCATAATAATAGGTTTAGTGCTAAGATGGAAAAGAACAACTTTTGTTGAACAACATTAGGTATCTAAAACAGCTGTTTTTGAAGCAGTATGACGAAAATTTTTTTTTTAATTATTCCAAAGTTCAATCACAACTCCCCTCATTGGTTTCCGGTATTTGATTAGGACCGGAACTGAGCGGATGAGAATAAGCTGATTGCAACAATGGTTGGTGGATTACAATTCCAAACACTAGGCTGGATTTCATTTCATTTTTAATCCATTTCACTATCTCCTCAGTATTTTATTATCTCGGCATGTCCTCTGCTTTTTTATAACACTTATTAGATTGAACATTTAATGGAATTATTGATCACAGAAAACTTTATTCATTTAATATTAGTGACTAAACCAAATAAGGTGTGTAAAAATAATACAAATTCGTTTAATAAATTTACCATTTAATTCACCACCAAAGATTTTTAGTTGAGTTTCAATCCAAGTAAACCCCAAAGAAACATTTTACAAGACAGTCACTATTAATACGTTAAAATAAATTAGAAAATGCAATTTCCCATCTTTTTTCTTAAATTCTATTTAATTTCGGAAATATTTAACGTATCATACATTCGGAATACATTTTTTGTGAATTTTTTGACCGCCTATGAGCTATAATTGATAATTTTTTCAACTTAAAATATTCCATGAGTTATTCCAATCTATTTCTCTTTAGAATCAAAGGTTGCTCTACATGATTTCGGTTTTTATATTTGGCATGACAAGTGGAAAACCAATAAAAGGAATAAATTAAGTATTGAAAATTCCAAAGTTATTAGTATTAAACAATTCTCCATTTTCAAAATTATAAAAATATATAAGCCCCACGTAATAGCTCCAAAACCCGTACATTTAATGAAAATAGAGTTTTAAAAAACTTTAAAAAATATCTCAAACAATAAATTAGTGTAGTTATTTACTTTTTTAGTTGATTCCAAACACAAAAACTTGTGTAACTTGTGTGTAACAAGACTGCCTAATGCGTCAGTTCCGTTGATATTAGGTTGCGACGTGTATACTGACCATGGTCCTTGTATTATGTAAATGGTGACCCCGACATGACGTCATAACAGTGGGACCAGTGGAACACGGGCCAAGCTTACCCAGCACCCACAGCCTACAAGGGAACAATAGTCTGCGGTGCGGGAGTGTGTTTGTTGGGCAAACAATCCGTGTAGGTGTTGTTTCGTTAAAGACACCATTATAAATACTTTACTGAGCTCATTATATTTTAAATACTGAAAAATAATTTATTTCTTTTTATTTATGAAGATAATTAATTAAATTATTTATCTCGATGAACGAAACAATTAGTTATTATAGTCTCTGAATTAATAATTTTTTCTATAGATATTAACATTTAAATTATTTAAAATGTATATAGGTAAAATAAAATATTCTTACATTTTCTACGGCTATTCTTTCCTTCATGAGTTCCAGGTGGGAAGTAGATTAGATTAGGTTAGATTATTTGAAATGGCAACCATACTACAAGGTGGTACTTTAAGCAAAGTATGAACGAGGATTGGATGTAAGATGATTGTGGCGCGATCTTGTAGTCTTGTTACTGACTAAAGCTGACATGTTCCTTAGACAGGACTGTTAATTTATAGCCCAACAGCCGATGGCAACTAATGGACCTACAGTATAACGTGGTATCCGAACCACGGCCTCTGAATTACGAATTGGTCTAATTATGATAATGGTCTTTGCGGATTAACGTAGTATTCAATAGTAAAGTTCGTTAGCGAAGTATATTTGAATTTGGCCAAAATAACATTAATATTTAAATAAATAAAATTAGAGTTATTCATTTCTTAGTTATTTTTACGTTTCCTGCGTTAGAGAAGCCGAAACGAGTCTTATCTCAATTTGTGTATGTTTGTCTGTGACGCTCCAGGAGACATTTTACGCCGTCTTCTAAAAAAACGGAAAAACTGATAACAATGAAACTTATTTCATGAATTCTCTACAATCCAAAGAAGGTTTTTTAAAGCTTGAAATTGTTCACAGTCCCTTGAAAAGTAAATAACGAGCATTTAAAAATCCAATTTTTACGTGATATTAGTCACATTTTGCTTTCAATTATCAATGAACCACCTACTGGTGATAATCATCTGTCTTTGTAGTTTAAAGATTACCTAATTAGAAAGAACTGTCAAATCAATATTAGTTAGTTTATATTGGTCATTTATTTTAAGCCCATTTCGAAACTATACTATATTAAAAAACTATTTTAACGTATAACTAATTATAATAATGGTTTAATTCCCAAGTAATGCTAAATAATAATGCTGGGTATTGATTTATTTTCTTTGTACTGATTTGCTTAGGATTTCAGGATTACATTTTGGTATGATAATCTTTTTTCTTTAAACTGAATCCTACAACCCGTACAAATGACGGGCATACTGCTAGTATTAACTGTTAACATTAAACCAAACAAAAATTAACATTATTTGTATTACATTACAAATATTAGAGACAATAATTTTAGACAGTTCGAGATGAACATTTTTATCCAAAATCAGTGTAGTGTAAAGTGTTATAAAAGAAGACCTAATTCTAAAAGTTTATGTAATTTTTGAGTTTTTAGAGAGTGTCAGCCTTTTTTCTACAGTATATACTGTACTTTGCTACTTGCTGATTATACTACTGATCCGTGGAACGTATCAGGCAAATATAGGGGTAATCCGGCTCGGTGCGAGATAAAAATTACTGATAAATACTGATTAGTAACTCCAGCATCTGAAATAGCGGAACAGGGGAAATAGGGATCTCTGACCCAGGTTTGGAGTCCGTCATGCTAGCAACTTCGCCACCGACTCCCAGTTAAAATTTAAGTGTTCCCTGAACGCATTTCCACCTACACCAATTTCAAAACGTTTCTGGTGCTAATGAACTAGTAGACTGGGACGGTGGTGTGTCCTGAAATACAGCTACTTGGAGGTCACAAATTGTGGATAGTTATGAGCGATGGTTAGTGGATGGGTTATTCTATGGTATGGATTAACATCCGCACTATTAAATACTAAGTTCATCCGAAAATACCACAAATCCCTAGGTACGTCAGCCAATAATAAGCCAAACTGGCTGACGTGCCTAGGGACCTAGGGTCTCCGCCGCAAAAACCATCCTCATAAATTAAACCAGTTCGTAATTCAGAGTCAGTTGTTTGGATTCAACGTTAAATTATAGGTCCCTTAGATGCCATTGACTGTTGGGCTATTAATAAACAGTTCTGTCAAAGAATTGTGTCAGCCTTAGTCAGTAACAAGACTATAAGATCGCGCCACAATCATCTTACACTTATTTCTCATTCTTACTTGGCTTAAAATATCTACCTGAGTAGGTTGCCATTTCAGAGAGGTAATAATCAAAATGGTTTTCTACGCTTGAGAAAACTTTTGCATCCTGAACGCCTTTGCTTTCACCATTTCTTAATTATTGCTTTGTAATATTTAAATGTAATTTTAATTTCTTCCACATATCATAATTTTTATTTTTTGTTTTATTTTAATAAATCTTTATGTTAATGCCCATCATATACAAAGACATTAAAAAGAGTTTTCATCTCGGTTTGACTTTTTTTACGTACCACAAATTCATTATGTAAAATATTATCATGAAACCAGACCTGAAAAACTGGATTGTTGGTATTGTAAATGTTCCAACACCCAAGCCCAACCAATTGTTAAACACAAACAGTCCAGCGCCGATGGAGGCCGAATGTCAACAAGTATCTGTATCACAACGCCAACGTGTTCTATCGACTGTGACAAAGAAAACGTCCATGTTATACTAGAAATATGTTACATTTACGGTTACCTAAACCGGTTATTTTCAAAACACCAAAATCAAACTGAACGTTTTTGATTTATTTAAACTTGTAGAAAATTGCTACGTGTAGCCTGTCATTGTGAACCCCGTATATTACAACAAAATACAAACTTATCCTTTAGCATTATTGAATTTCATTTGGAATTATTTTACTTTCCTTGATAAGAAGTAAACTTTTGAGTTTCATGAACCTAGTATTTTAATTTTTCTATTAATTCTTTTACATTTTACTTTGTGAATGTATCATCCGTAGATGTTTATTATCTTATATTTTTGTTTTTCTTTGTTATTATATTTTTTTTTATTTTGTATTTTACTCTTCGTATGAAAAATATAGAAAAAATCAGTGCACAGGATCGTAAATAAATTATTTTTTTAATAAAATTGGACATTCACCACGATAAAACTAAGGTAAGCCTATGTAAAATATGTTTCAAATATTGATTTGTTTTAAATTTCTTTTAACATTTTTTATCATGAACTCGTAATCAAATACGATAAATGCAATTTATTACATCTGCTTGTATTTTTAAATCACTTTTATTCATATGGCCCATTAAGCTATATTCATTTTTATTAATAGTATAACTAAATCCAGGAAGAATTAAATTTGTTGAGGTAACTTTTAATTCAAAACTTATCATGAAATATTATGGTGGAAAGCTTAATAAATTAAAGTTTAGAAAATCTAATTGCCCTTTATAAGGGAAACATGCATTGTTAAAAATATACTCAAAACGGGTTCCGGAAGTCCCTCACCAACCGGAAGTTCACGAATAGCGCACTGCGAAGATGAATATTGAATACGAATCAGTCATTCAACTGATAAACCATGTTCAACTTTCCCTCAGCAATTTCCCTATCCGCATTGATTGGCCAAAATTGGTCCCATTGGTTCAGAGGTAGAGTAAATATTAAAAGTTAAATTACTGTTTTAGAATGATTAACTAGGGCAGTTTTTAATTTCTACCGAATAACGAAAGCTATCAAGATTAAATGTTTCAAATGGTTTTATTACATCTGTTAGAAACATCTGTTATAACCTTAGTTATTTTAACAGTGTTATTTTGTTTCTCCAAACAATAATCTTTGGTGGTTTTAGGTAGGGGTGATTGACTATAAAATACATATTTGTATATTAAAAATAAAAATGTATGTTGTTTATTAAAAAATTAAAAATACATGGTTTGTATGTTAAATATAAAAATACATGTTTTGTATTTTTTTAATGTTTAAATATAGACTATTTCCCCATATTACCGAAATGTCATTGTTTATCTAATTATTACTTCCAAATTTTTACCTTCAAAACTGCAACATATAAACAAAAATTCAAGACAGGGGGAAGAATATTCTAATATCTATTTATGAGGATCTCACCATTGACACTCTGACATTATGACGTATAGGGTAAATATTTTCTCTTCATATGTTAATCTTACGCTTGTACGTAGGAAATTTAATACGTAGGATTTACAAAAAACATATTTACACTTTAGGAATAACCTTGGATAACAGATAATCGGTTAGGGTGATGCATTCCGTCAATTATAAAATATATTTAAGTTAAATTATCAAAAGGGACATTAGTAACATTAAATCAGTTCAACAGATAGACACTAAGCACAATAAACGGTACCAGTGGACTGACACATACTTTCTCCCTTAAGTAAATTTAAAAAAGACAATGTGTAATAAAACTATCATATTCTACAAAGTTATTCTAAATATCATTTAATAATTTATTGTTCAAATTGTATGGGGAAACCCCCCCCACGGTATTACCAAGCCTTTTTTTGAGCTGGTTTTGTTCGGTGATTTGACCTTACACTTCATACCAAGTTTCATGGAAAACGGTTGGAAAGTAAGGAAGAAATTGATTTTTTTATATTCTCCATAAGAATAACATTGGACGCTTTCAGACAACGTACTGCGTTTATCGTGGAC
Source organism: Nephotettix cincticeps (assembly GCA_023375725.1). Classification (NCBI taxonomy): domain Eukaryota; kingdom Metazoa; phylum Arthropoda; class Insecta; order Hemiptera; family Cicadellidae; genus Nephotettix; species Nephotettix cincticeps. Next base: position 6,682,846 of record CM041785.1, read on the forward strand.
AGTAAATTTAACTTTTCTCTGGAACCGTTAGTCGAAGACAAATAATTCAAAATACTAATTTGTTTAGTTTTTTAAGCTGGTTTCAATGGTACCAGTCAAGTTATACTTTACTTTTATTGTTTTCGCTGAAAATTTAAAAATTTGATTTTTTTGACATTTAAAAGCCCATAACTTTTGAACCGTCATTTTTACAGACATGCGGGGGGAGTCAAATTATTTGGTACTCTGTGCACTATAAACTATCAAATTTTAATCAAAATCGTTAGAGCCATTTTTGAGAAAATTGGATTTTTTACGTTTTTTAAGGGTTTTTAGGGGTGAACTACCCTTAAAAGTCAAAAATTCAAAAAAACGAAAAAATGCCAGAAGATACGGTGACTATATATATACATGCCAAATTTCATCTAAATCGGACCAACGGGGTAGGCTGTGGCACTGTACACATCCAGACACACACACACACACACACACACACACACACACACACACACAGGACGGACAGACATCACGTCAAAACCCACTTTTTTTATTCAGGGGACCCCAAAACGGATATATCCACCCTCAACTCAAATTCGAAAATTTTGACGAAAACAATACTTTCTCCATATACTATGTATAAGGGGAGAAAGTAAAAAGAGATGTTTTAAGATAAATTTGACTGTAATTACTTCGAATAGGGTAAAAATACCACTAGATCTATTCATCGAGGTAATTATCAATAGTACAATGAATAAAGTATCCATGTGTCCATCAAATCCCGGAAAAATATTTAGGGTATCTTCAGATAACTAAGCAAGCAATACAGTCGTCCATCTATTCTCTCGTAATATAAAACTTTTTTAAATCGATTAAACTTCTTATATGTGTAAACAAATGTGTATTTTAAGATACATTCTTAATAATCTATTATATTTGAGAAAGTCCTAAGTAACTTTTTTATCCATTATTGCAAATTTAAGGTTACCTGTTTTTGTTTTTAAATTTAATTTTTCTACGATTGTCCTATGTTCACTGAAAAATCTTTATGTAAAGATCTGAAACTATCCATAGCCCAAAATTAGTGTCGCCAAAATATTTCTACTACACCATTTACTCTAGTCTTACTTTGCAGTTGAAGCAATGTTCTTATTCTCTTTTTACATCGTACGACGATTTTGATCTTATTTTTTAAAAATAGAGTATTACATCATAAAATCCCCCCGACGCAGCAGACCTGTGCACTCAGCGAACTTCCAAAGCAATAATATAATAACAATAAATATGACTATTTTTTTTAACCTGTCAATAAACATGAGAACTATTTGCCTATTCTCCATAAGTTTAAAATGGGAAAGAGTGTGCAGGTTTGCTGCTGTGAGGAACACTGAAAGTAGGCATTTCAAACGTAAACAAGTTTTATTTTTAGCATTTATACCAACTTTCATCAACATCTGTCCATAAATAAAGGAGTTTGCCTATTACCTATATGATTAATATGGGAAAAGAGTATGTAGGTTTGTTGCCATGATAAACACATAAACTATGGTTTTTAAGCATAAGCAGATGGGTATTAACAACATGAAGGTAAATACCAAGTTTAATCTAAAAATATTGAGTGATATGGGAAATATTAATTTTTCCTTGTCCTCCATAAGATTAACATTGGAGCCCCAAAATACAACGTACTGTGTTTAGATTTTTTAATATCTCGGTAACCGTTGGAGATGGATAAAAACTTTTAGGAACTAAATTGTTTAGTTTTTTGGTGATAGATAAAACTTGAAATTTTTTAATTACATGAGAAAAACGCAAAAAATAACATGGTCCCGGGCTTAAGTCTTGCCATGAGACCTACGGTAATAGCTTCTTCCCTATTGGGAATTCGCTAAAATAAGTGTTGTGACAAAACTAATTATTTACAAGGGCCTACTGTAGCTGATAATTACGGGTTCAGATGATGTTCTCTTAACAGTAACAGGGTCAGGGCCAAATTATTGCTCATTCACCTCTATTGAGATACAGACCGTAAATTAAATGCATACATTAGTCACCGTTTATGTTAGGGGAGCCCTCCCACCATTGTACCAAACATAGTCAATCCAAGTTAAGACTGCTCATGGTTGGGGATTGAACCCAAATACTTCCGAATGGCTTAAAAACTTCACTCAGCAAACGCTTTAACCTCTAGTCCACAAGTACGCCAACAGAGCAAACGCTTTATTGGTGTACAAAGTTTATCGACTGGTACGGTGGCGACGTCCTGTAATCCAGCTACTTGGAGGTCACGAATTGTGGATAGTTGTGAGCGATGGTCGGTGTGTAGTGTTCTCTTGTGTGGATTAACGTCCGCACTATTGAATACTACGTTAATCCGTGAATACTACCCTCATAATTAGACCAATTCGTAATTCAGAGGCCGTGGTTCGGATTCCACGTTAAACTGTAGGTCCCTTAGTTGCCATCGACTGTTGGGCTATTAATTAAAAGTCCTGTCTAAGGAACATGTCAGCCTTAGTCAGTAACAAGACTACAAGATCGCGCCACAATCATTTCTCATTCATACTTGGCTTAAAATACCTACCTGGGTAAGTCGCCATTTCAAATGGTAATCTAATTTAATATCTATCTGAAATAGAGCGGACTCGATGAGTTAGTTCCAGTATCATCCCATAGATGGCAGCGCGGCTGACGACGACAACGACTAACAATTTCACTTAACCGTTGACAGATGTCACTACCTGTTACTTCGCTTTTCAGGATGGACGCTAAAAACCCGCTACGCACTGAAAGGGTTAATAGAGTATTGTGTGATGAAAAATAAATGTTGTGACAAAACTAATTACAGCTGAAACCCATAACAAATGGGTTCAGATCGTGTTCTCTCGACAGTAACAGATTATGTAATAAAGCACGTTTATATTTTCCACGAGAATTTAGAGCCAAATAATTGCTCCTTTACCGCTAATGATATATGGTCGGCCGTAAATTGTCCAAGTACATTTGGAAAAATGATACGAAACTACTGTTTTTATTGAAACCAAGTAGGAAATTTAAATTTGTGTTTATTTTAAGAGGGTATAAAATTATTTTGATATTATTGTTACGTAATAATATCTATATATAAAATTGAATATATGTATGTATGTATGTATGTCTGTATGTATGTCCTTTATGCGTTGCCAAACTACTCATCCGATCGCCATGAAACTTTAGGAAGTTGCTCTATATGTGTCCGGAAAGGTTTTAGTGAAACAATATTTTCGAAACCCCCATAAGTTTCCATTTTATGACGTTTTAAATTTCTAATGTTAACATTATGGAGAATAATTTTGTTTACAAAATGTCTACAATGAAAACATTTGATTTCTTAGCTACAGCTGATTGGTTTACTTTCCATTAGCAATATGCTTTATTATCCAATGCCATCTGAATAATTCATTAATGTAAAACTATGATGTAAATATGTACCGTACAAAATGAACAGCTTTATTCGCCATGTTAATAGTTTACGGTTTTGAGGGATTATGTATTTATATTTTTATTTTCTGTCTGATTAAAAGTCACGCGTTTATGTTGTTTATATTATATTTTATGTTGGCCAAATAAAAAATAATTACAACGTTTATATATATTACGTTTATTATTATAATCAGCTGTTGTATATCTTTCCTATAAAAGCCGTATTACAGTTAGGTTTGGTTTGGGTTTGGATTGGATTTGAAAATTGTGAATTAACTCACTCAGATATATTTATTTTTTGGGAACGTTATTAATATGTATTATCATTTCAGTATTGTTATGCACTTTGCCGCGACCCAGAAACCTTTCAACAATGAAGGCTATTCGACCTATGCCTATTCGAAGCCTATGCTATTCGACTTCAGAACATGGTCAATCTTACAGTTAACATGTATTTACTGTCAGGCGTTACGAAGTTCACCGGGTCAACTAGTACTTTATAAAATTAATAATTTAGAATAAAAATTTCAACTTCGTCATTAAAAATAATCGATTTGTTTTACAAAAGGGTTTGGTTCCAATGCCTTTCTTAGGAGCTTTAATAATTTTTAAGACGATTTATATATTATTCTAAACCATTCGCTCAAAATATGTAACAAATTCTTTTTCTTCGTTATTGAATCATCTTGGATGTAACAAAGCTTGTTTTGCTTGAACGGTGAAACTTATGTTTATCATTATGTATATCTCATGTTTATAATGGGGTGGAATGAGTGTATTTACTTGTTTATTGTAATCAGAAGTGACTTATATAGCACAATAGCACTCTGATAAAAAATAGAGTAAAACGTTTATGTCTTAAAAATAAGATCAAAGTTTGATCTCGGATATATATTCGGGGAAACTAGGCCTGATGGATGCGTGGGTTGTCAAACGAAACACGACACCTACTGTATCACTCTGTCATGATCTCGTTGCTCGGTCACCTTGTTGCTAGGTGCTGAGTACACCAGCTGATTCATCTAGGTAAATCGTAACAAAATAAACAAAATGAAAGTTTAGCAATTAGATTAGATTATTGAGATGGCAACCATACTACAAGGTAGGTATTTTAGGCCAAGTATGAAGATGATTGTGGGCGCGATCTTGTAGTCTTGTAACTGACTAAGGCTAACATGTTCCTTAACAGAACTGTTAGTTAATAGCCCGACAGCCGATGACAACTAAGGGACCTACAGTTTAACGTGGAGTCCGAACCACGCACTCTGAATGACGAATTAATCTTATTATGAGGACGGTCTTTGCGGATTAAAGTAGTATTCAATAGTGTGGACGTTAATCCACACAAGAGAACACACCGACAATCGCTCACAACTATCCACATTTCGTGACCTCCTCGAAGGATTACAGGATGTCGCCCTGTCGAAGTGGTCGGGATTCGAACCCTAGACACTTCCGAATGGCTAGAATGTTACACTCGTCAGCGAAGCGCTCTAACCGGTACAGCCACCAGTGCATAAGTGCTTACTTGGCTATAAAAGCATACTCTAGCGGCAAATAACCAACTCAAGCGTCAGAGTAGGGAACTACACGAGTAGTTGCATGTATTAGCTCGCAGATGGCAGCACCGTGACGGTAATTGTTGACTTCGATAGCGCTATACAATTGCACATCGCTGATATATCCCAGTGAGATGTTAAGCACTTAGAGGGTCAATTACTGATTTTAAACATAACATGTTTTCAATTAATATATAATTTTAATATATTTCATTAAAATTTAAATATATTATATTAAAAAATATTAAAATTATACTACTGTATATTAAAATGTTACTTTGGCCTATAAAGAATTTTAATAATGATCAATCAAATTTATCTAATTGCAAACTATGTAAACCAATTCTAACTAACTAAGCTGAGATATTATTTTATTTTTTATATATTTTTTCAAGATTCCAGGTTTTAATTTTGTCAGGATAATTATAATTTTTGTTAGTACAGAATGTAATAATTATCAAGTACGTAAAACGTGTCACTGTAGTAATTGAATGTAATTTTAAGGTAAATTTAAATAGATTATGAGTGTGAATATTAACTATTGGGTAAAATTATTCTGGGTATTCAAACTGTATGACCAAAAAAAACTTTCTTTTTTGTAACAAGTTGGTGCAATCAAAGTTGGCAAACGTATTGAATGTGCCCAAAGGCGAGGTACTTCGTCCCTGTTGCGAGCTCCAGGACTAGTTGCACAATGTTGAACTTGAATCCCATGTTGATCTCTGCCGACTTGGGTAATACAATTCACTAGAATAAAAAATACACCTTTAAAGCACATTAGATATTTGGGTGGGATAAGAACTTCTTCCAATAGGAATTTAATAATTTACCTGCTTGAAATAACTCTAGATTGGAATTTTCATTAAATCGCGTGAGATATTTTAGTTGTAATCTCTCTAATTCATAATATAATAAGTTTTAAAAATACGTTGCTAAGATAATCTATAAAATTTAAAATCACTTTGTACTTCAATATACACATCGATGAAATTTACAAACTTTACCGTCTAGTATTCCTATGTTATTGTAAAAGCTTTTTCTTAAGGTTAGCAATTTTTCTTCACATGATTCGTCACAAACTACAAGTAATAATCTCTACAACTCGTCCACTAGTTATGAAGTTGTTATGTTACAATAAATTCCGAACTAATTCTCTCGTTGTATTCCTTATATTTTATTTTATTTGGAATAATTTAGAGTGGTCAACTTATTGTCATTGGGTAAAATAATTACCAAAAACTTCAGACATATCATAGACGGTCACCTCTAGCTAGCCTATGTGATTCACGCAGCTACGACCTCGGCGTCTTTTTTTTACTGCACAGCCCTAAGACGATGGTGGTGGGCAGTTGAGGTTTTTATTTTACTTTTAATACTTTTAATTTAAAGTTAGTAGGGAGTTCGCATTTGATACTAAAAGCCTGTGTAAACGTATCTCAAACAGAGTAAACTATTTAAAATTCTCTGTGGAGTAAATTGAAAAAGAAGAACACGATTTTATACATTTATTACAGTTAAATATTTATTTTAAAGAACTAATTATTTTTAGATAAACCCCATAAATAACTATGAGTCTTTTTGATCGAGTAAAAAAAATAATAATTCAGATCTAAGGTATTTAAATTGTTCAACCAATCTCTAAATTTACCTCATTCTGAAAGGTCGAGTTTTTCGTCATGTCCCAAAACTATTCTGCGTAACGAGGGACATGTTTTGTCCAATTTTACAAATTGGAGGAATTCTCCTTAAAATCCTTTGGGATTTGTTGAAAATTCCTGCACTGTACAATCATGTCCAAACAGTTTCTGGGTAAATAAGTTTATTCGTTTGGATATTGTAAAACTACATCCTTACAATTGTACTTGATATCTAGTTATCGAGAACTATTAATTATTCTTAGATATCTTTAATACTCTCATTGATAAAAATTATATACGATTATTACATTTCGTGTTGTAATAAAAGTATAGGAGTATTTTTCCATACAACTGATTTCTTTCGTCTAAACTTACATTTTTATTACTATGTTTTATGCTTATTGATTTCAATAAACACTTGTTGACGCAGATTTTTATGTATACCCGTGTATTTTATATAAAAATAAAATTATATAACACGTGTATTTAACTTTTTATACCGTAACCATTATTTTATAATTAGTACATTTATTGATAAATTAATATTTGTACTGATTTTTACTGAAAACCCATAATATGTTTAATGAGTTATGATAAACAATTATCAAAACATTTATCAGTATTTCACACTAAATTCATGAGTCACAGAGAGACATTGTTCACGTTAAATTAATTGGTATCATGTAAACTTTACCAAACTCTTTTAGGAATTAAAACTAATGAGAAATATTTGCTTGTCTTTTGAGATGTTTAAGCTAAAAATATTAAGTTTAGGTTTAACGAAAACGTTTGTTGAAACGTTATTGAGCGTAATAAATTATACAGCTACTTAAAAATTAAATTGATTTGTTCCTGTTGACATAATGGAACTTTAATTACACATTATCACACAAAGAAACATTTCTGACAAATTATGAATATATTCTAATAGCCATACTCATCCCGACACTACAAAGGGACTACAATACTACAATAATCCTGTGAACCAATCATCAGTGTTTGCAACACTGTATTGAAACAAATCAGCCCCATAAGCTTGTTGTTTGTGACATATCCAATACTCCTGGCTATTTTTCTTTTCAGTCCAGTTCAGTCTCGATTCAATTTTTATCTGTCTGTAAATTCAATATTCTCACTTCGACTTTTGAGTTGCTGGCTAATAGATGATAAAAGATTGTCTTTTTCGCTTTTATCTACACTAGAAGCATTTTACTGGGGTAGAGCATGTTTTTCCATCAAATTGGAAAAACCGTCTTATCATTAGGCATTTCTTAATGTAAAATTAAATACCACTTTACTCATTTTTAAATACTAGCGGCGTGCCCTTCTCGGTTAGTCCTATTCAACTCTGACTGGCTTTTTCTTTTAGAACCCTTAGCGAAAAAAATATTTTAAACAATAATCAATTACATCACTCAAAAAATAATGTTTATTTAAAGGTACGGAGTTTATTAAATCAAATGGTAGCAGTGGCGAAATAATTTTGAAGTGAAAATTTATAAAGATTTAAGATAAAAATAAATTACAATTCTGTTTATAAGCGTAAAACGAGTGGTTTATTTCGTGCAGAAATAATTAATTACAAAAAGTATCGTGACATAATATTAACTTTCCTGCATGAACGAAATGATTTGAAATATAATCCAACACTTGCAGTTTAATGAAAAAGAGAGAGAACACTTTATTGTTTTCAGAACCGAGAAAGGTGAGAGTTTAAAGTAGCTCGGGTAATAAAACACATTTAGCTTTTCTTTTCACCTCTACACAAAACGTTTTAGGGTTTCATATTCTCTTGTGTTCGCCCTGTTATCTCCATGAAACTACCCTCATTTTGGAGAGTTTCCTATAAGACCGTTTGCTTATTAGTTCCTTAAATTTAATAAAACTACAACCTTCTTTAATTTACCTAGTATCATTTAAAATTTATTTTTTCAAATTTCTCAAACTAACAACAAACGAAAACAAGTTAAATTAATTTTCAGAAACTTTTTTGGGGCATTAACCCCCCCCCTATCCAGGTAATACCGAATGTTTTGAGCAGATTTTTTTTAGTGATGTGATCTCACTCAGCATCCCAAGCTTCATGGAAAAGGATTGGGAAAAAAGGAAGAAATTGATATTATAATATTCTTCTTAAGAATAACATTAGACGCTGTCAGACAACGTATTGCGTTTTCCATGCATATTAAATTTTACTTTGCTCTGGATCCGTTAGTCGTAGGCTAATCACTCAAAATAAAAGTTTGTTTAGTTTTAAAGTCAGATTAAATGGTGATAGTCAAATTATACTTTTACTTTATTGTTTTCGCGGTAAATTTAAAAAAATAATTATTTTGATATTTAAAACTTATAACATTTGAACCGTCTTTTTTACAGACATGCGGATGGTGTCATATTATTCAGTACTCTATGCACTATAAACTATTAAATTTTTATAAAAATCGTTAGAGCCATTTTTGAGAAACTTGGGTTTTCCCGTTTTAAGGGTGTTTAGGGGTGAAATACACTTAAAAATCAAAAATTAAATAAATGAAAAAATGCTTGGAGATTCGGTGAATCCTATATGCCTACATACATAATCATTCCTCATTCATACTTCGATAATGCCCACCTGGGTAGGTCGTAATTTCTTAAAATAGATATAAAAAATATATTCACAAATTTAAGAGCTTAAAAATGCAATAGCATATCTTTTAATTTCCTATTGGAAATTGCCAAAATGGTACTAGGCATAAAAATGTGAAGAACGCGAGTTTTTATGACTAGAACTAAAAATGAAAAAGAATTTTGAAAGCAAAAACATTAAATCGCGTTGAAAAAAATAATTTAAATTTTGAAAAAGTAACTTATTTCAAATACTCGGAAGTTCGTTTCCCTCACTAGTGTTTATAATGAGTTATTGGACTTATAGTGGAGGTGAAGAAGGAAAAAAAAGTTAAAACTTAGCACTGACAAATTTTTTTGGCTTGTCACAAGGTATAAAGCTTGACAATAATATCCCACACAACAAATCTCATTGCATAATACGATAGTGAGACAAGTTTTCCTGTTTGAATAAGAAAATTGGATTTTAAGTAAGAAAACTTGAATAAAAATACGATTATTGTACGAAAATGTGGACCGACTTTTGAGGATGGACTTTAGGGATTGAAATATGTAACTAAGGGGGTTATTTAAAGAATATTAGGGAGTAATAAGGATAAAGGTTGAGATGAACAAACCCTTTAAAAATAGAAAAACTCTAAATGTAGAGGGTTCCTTGTTAGACCAAAAATAATAGTGGGACCAAGTAAAAAACTAAAAAAAAGAAAACTCGAAAAAAAGTAAAGAGATTTATAGAGTGAAAGTTTTGTTGAGTTATTAAGTAAATATTAGGGTACTAATAACCACAGTGATAAATAAGTTTAATTAGAATAACCTTTATTACAATTTTCCTCGAATAAAACGAATCGTTTAATTTATATTCTTCATAACACTCTACTATTTACTGATATTTCCTTCGCAACCATGTGTCTATAAGAAATAAAATATATACCTTTCTTGGGCAGTAAAGCTGTCAAAGCAACAATGGAGTCAGGTGATAAACAGCGTCTGACTTGATCCCCAGACGGTAAAATGGCGGGAACGACTGTATCCCACCTCGTAAAAGCAACAGCTGACTGGAGCGATCAATTAGTATAGGTCGAGTAGGAATTGTAATTCCTCTTTAATATGTAACATGAGTATTAATGTTAGGTAACATATTGAAAAATACTTGAACAGATTATAACTATTTTTGGCAGTAATCTTTGCAAATCGTTTTATTCATATCATAAACCGATTTATTTTCAAATATTCGATAAAGTGCATACATAATTATCATAGATGCATACTATATATTATCATAGATGAACGGATAGTAAAGTAGATAGTGCACGCCCATGTTAAGGATGAAGACGGTACATCGTACCTCCAATTGACGTAGTAGGTACTGCCATCCTCAGATAGCGCTAGTGTCGCAAATGACACACCTGACGGCGTCACAAAGGCCTAGTTCACTCTAGATCCGACAGATGGCAACACTTGTCCTGAGATTTTATCGTCTTCACTAAGTCCCATAAGGTGCCTCCTCTCCTTATAATCCGTTCCTCTCTGATATTACGTTACTTATCGTATTGTGGTTACATTTTTAGTATATTTACTTTATTTTTTGACATGGATATGTCTTAGTTGGGATGAGCAATCCCAATTTAGCTTCCAAATGTGTGGTATAGTGGAGTGGAGGGCCCACCGGGGACCCATAAACGGTGACTGGCTTGGGTGGAAGTTGACGGCATTTTTAGGCTTAATTGGGATTGCACACCTTTTTTGCTTATAAGGATAGTGGTTATAGGGGGTGGGCACGTTTTGTGTTTTTTGTGAATACTTGGTATTTTATGAAGAGTTTCGTAAAAAAAATAATAGTCATAGCACTCGGAGGGTTAAGCAGAGTACAATATTAAACCTAATCCACTAAAGCTAAGTCTAGGGACGTTGTAAGTTTATTTTCTTGACCGAAGTGAAAAATGTGCTCCAAGTCCAAGTGCATTCTCTTAGGTTGTTTTCACCCTACCTCTAGGGTATACAATTTAAGATATCATTCTAGTTTTTGAAACAGCAACACCTTCATAATTTATACATATAAAATTGACGTGTATTTAGTTATAACTTTAATTTTAGCTATTTATTTTACCAAGTAAGACCTTGGTAAAATCACAGAGTATGTTGTTTTTATTTATACCACGTGAAATTAAAACAAAATACCATAGAATAAAATAACCCTTCGCTAAAATATGTGTATATTGGTAAAGAGTTAGTATAGTTAGGAGTTCTTCATCATATGAACTCTTTAGGTTACCTAAACAATTTACAGAAGATGAAAGAATAGTTTGTTATTTGTTAAACGTCTTTATAAATGTTTTTTTAAACAATAAATAAGTAGTAAAAAAATTATTACAAAATTTCTAATACGCAATACTATATCATTATTTTTAAGCTAATTATTTAGACGTTTGTAGTTACTTGGACAACAGATGAAAGGTTTCGATACAATTTTTTTTCAAAAATAAAACGAAATTGAAGTCTAAAAACTCTATTTTAATAATTGATTTTAGGCGCAACATTTTTCTGTGAATTATCGTCATAAAGACACATCTAATAATTGTTTTATTGATCATATTTTAATTTAAATCTTAATTGTTTGAAATTCCAAATCCCAATTTATGTCAATTTATTTTTAAAAGTTAAACTAATAAACAAACATATTGAACTAATGTATAGTGGTGTGTTCCATCAAAAAAAGAATATTAACTAATTATTAAGGAAGAATATTTTTAAATCTCTCATGTTAAACTATTTGACTTTTATTTTTCTTCGTTACAAAAAATTAGTGTTTTATTTTCCTTAAAATAAATCTTAATTAACATAATGTCATATTCACTTTTCCTTTCCAAAGAGGTTAGATATTAAAGGACAAAGAGTAACGCACATCCAATATTTCGTCTTTGACCTGGCGCCTCTATACAGCTTTGAGTATAATCAACTGTTCAGACTCACTGATAAACTGTAAATAGGCTACCTTTGTGAACGGCTTCTCACCAAGCCCTTAATAACGTTACGAAATTTAAATAAAAATTGGTTTTTAATGGATCGAACCCTAGAAAAAAATAGTAACAAATAGTAATTTTTTTAATATTACTTGACAACGTTATTCAATACTCTAGGATTCATTATTTTTCTAACTGATATTATGAAACTTTTCAACTTCAACGTGAACATAATTTACTCATTTCAAGGTTGTAAGAGCATTTTAGGATCGGAATATTGTATAACTGTGTGATTTGCTGTGTTGTGTTAGATAATTCATCCTAATTATGAATTCAGTTAAAATAATAATATTCATTAAAAATTAATTAATAAAAATTGATGGTACTTCTATGAAAGATATCACATTACCCACTTTTGATTAGGAATAATATTTAAGTTACTTAAAAAGCATTTTCTTTTAAAAAGTCTACGAAAATCTGGTACTACTGTATTAGCCGCAAGTCACTCTTATACAATGTTCTGTGGCAGTTATGTATCTTTTGTTTTTCATAAATATTTCAGTAGAAGCTTTCTCAGTTTTTTAATAATACTAGCCAAAGTACCCGTTCTTCGCACGGGTTAAAAAGGCTGAAAGGTGTGGGCTCTACTGATACATTTAAGATATTGTTAATTAATTCTTCATTGTTTACAAAATGACAAAACATGAGTGTCTACAACATTTCAAAGTAACATCTGTCAAATATTGGGGGAGGATAAGGATTAATGTAATAGAGACAGACGTCGGAAAAAAACTTAAAATCTACCATTCCGCTATTTCGAATAATTCACTAATTTCGATCCAGCAGTTTATCTGAAAAATCAACTTTATTTCTTCTTCTTCCCGAACTGTCAAAATATAATGCAAACGGATGTTGTCATTAAAAAATGTAAACATTGAAACCTAGGACGGTCACGGCAGCTCTTTCTTCTTCTTCTCTTTCTTCTCGAACTGTCAAATTTTAGTATTCACAGCTGTTGACATTCAAGTAATTTTATGTTTTCATTCTCTAAAAATGTAAACATTTGAAACTTAGGACGTTCACAGGGCGTAGCCCGAGAGGATTTTAAGGAAATGAGTATGCCTATGTGTTGCATGAGTTTAAGATGTACCTTTGCCTATAATTTCAAACCGGTTGGTTCCGTATTTTTCGCATTCACTTGCCACAACAAACCCACAAACACACAAACCCACAAACAAACATACAGAAACCACCTCTTCTTTATAATATTATAGATAACGATACCAAATGAGCCATATTTTCAAAAAGTTAATTTTGTTACTGAAAACCAAAACGACTTGATTGTTAAAAAAAATCATATTTTAGAGAGCATTTTGTGATGGCGATGTACATTCTGCCATACTCTACTCTGTGGGTGTTATTTAGGGGTTATTCTAAGTATAATAATACCAAAAACCTACTTAACTTACACCCAGAGAGCTCTGTATGGCTCATCCCGTATCTTTATATACGTATACACTGTAGGCCCCCTTTTACATCCTTCCAAATTATGACATTCATTAATTTGTATATATTTGACTTAATCGTTTACCTTTTTAAAAATCCACATCTCATTAATCACTGTTCCAATAAACACAGTTATGATACCCGTAATAAAAATAATGCTGTTATTGACTTTCATCGATTGACTAAGAGCCATAAGAGCCACACAGTAATTTGCCTCCACATATATAATAAATTAAAAAAACAAATCTATAAATATGATGAGAAAACCTTTAAAAATAAATTTTTTCGTTGGCTCTTAAAAAATCCTTTTTATTCTGTAAATGAGTTTTTTCTTTAAATAAAATTAAATTTTAAATTATTTATTTAGGTAAAGAGTTTTATATTGTGTAGACTTGGCCATGTTTTGATATAGATATTTGTTGTATTTGATTATTTATTGTTATAAATTATGTTATTTATTATTGTTAAAATTGTGTTGATATCCGGGTGTTGATTGCTTTAATGCTATTATTGTTGTTTTTTAAATTTATAAATGTGACTATATCTGTATCTAATTGTATTTTTGACTTTGTCAATACTGTAAGGTTCTTACGACAATAAAATATTTCAAATATTTCAAATTCAAATATGAGGAAACTGCTATTGAAATATCTATGAAAACCAAAAAAACATAACTGTCACAGCACGCTGTATAAGGGTAGTATAATTGATAATGGTCGCTGTATAATTCATGGATACCGAAATATCTAAAAAATCTTTAGAGAACCCCTTTTCTGTATTTCACAACCTGTTTAGGGCGAAATTTTTTGAAAGATTAAATCAAAGAACATTATCGGATTTTCACCTGTCTGTGAAATATCAAATTACAAACCGGATATCGGATGTCACAGATAAAGTTAGCGGAAAATTAAACGAATTTCCATGTTTCTGGCCGGATATCATCCCACGGCCTCGTTACAGCCTACATTTTATACCGGTAATTAGTTTTCTATTACTTATTTCTCATCCGTTCTGATCAAGTATTCATTACCGAGATAGATCATATTATTAATTAAACTTAATATATTCTATTGATCACTTAATTATATTCACCAGATTTAATCAAACACAAACCTGACTATCTTTTGAGTTTCAGTTCTGGTCCAAGCTTCATTTGCTATACGATTTTCAAATGAAACAGTTAGGTTTTCGTTAGAACAAAACACAGCTACAATGTTGGCATTTTAAGCCAAGTATGAATTAGGATTGATTGAGCTAAGGCTGAGATGTTCCTTAGAAAGGACTGTTAATTAATAGCCCAACAGCCGATGGCAACTAATGGACCTACAGTTTAACATGAAATCCGAACCATGGCCTCTGAATTACGAACTGGTCTAATTATGAGGATGGTCTTTGCGGGTTAACGTAGTATTCAATAGTTCGGACGTTAATCCACACAAGAGAACACTACATCCACCGACCATCGCTCACAACCATCCACAATTCGTGACCTCTAAGTAGCTGGATTACAGGACGTCACCACCATCCCAGTCGTGAAATTTATGATAGTAGGGTATTAAAGATTGCTTGGTGCATAACTGACAAGTAACTAGGTATATTTGTTCAAAAGTAGTGTAGATCATGTACTTAAAAATACGCGTATTACATATATTTTTCAACCGATAAAACTTTCCATATGACCTGTTCTCTTTAATTTGTAATGTGTGATTTTGGCTGTATTAAGCTGAGAATGTTTATATTTGCTGCCATTCACAAATATAATGGAGATTATATTAATTTAATTTAGTAATGATTCAACAAATTTTATACACTGAATAATTAATAAAAATATATTTTTAAAGTATAAAATTAATTTAATGTAACAATTATTTTTTTAAATTATAATTAAAATATTTTTAATATCCCTTTCATAAATTAGTCGTATTGATCCTTATAAACTAACATTTTAATATTTTTCTTTAATTATACATCTTATGATGAAATATTTGTGGGAAGAGTTAGGAAGAGCTCAGAAGTAATTACTAATTAATGTACATTAAATAAATTATACTGGAATCTGATAAACGTAAATGTGTAGCCAAAGCCCTTTACACTTTTTCAAATATTCTCAGTTTGGTAAATCGTAAGATTTGAGTAATTCGAAAAAAAAACCAAAACTAGAGTCGTTTTAAAACAAATAATTGCAATTTCTTAAAAATAAATCAATAATTTTAAACATGATTTGATACTTATTTAAATTAAACTCATAGTAATAGTATTAAATATAACTTGAATAATATAAACCCAGTTCAACCCTTTTAACCTTTCCAACATTCGGTTTGTTGATCAAACTCATAAATTGAGAACTGATTATTAACATGCGTAAAATTTAGAAGAAAGTACAAAAACATAAACTACAATAGTTTACACTTTATAACAATTCCCTGGGAAACCTTTTCCTCTATAAAAGGCGTTGAGGTTGTAAATTGCAGGCTCTGGCAGTTTTGTGGGACCTGTAAAGCTGCGAATGGTCCACTTTAACACCCATTAAAATGGTTTGTTTTCAAGATAATTAGATTATCTTTAAAATATAAATGTTTTACAGCTTACGATGTATCAACTATAATATTTTGACTCGTTACCTGTCAAGTCCTACAATTTCAAGTTAGAAGGATTCTGGTTTCACATTATTTTTTGGTAACAGTTAATATTTTTCATACTGTAATTTGTTTAGTATTTTTAGATTGTCATAAGTTTCAGCTTATATTTATTTATACCTAACCGTTTTATAAGCCTTTCGTGAATAAGCTTTACATTATTAGATTTTTACAAATTACGTTAAGGTGAATATTGAATTTATGAGTTATTTTTGTTATATTTATGTATAGAGTTATAGTTTGTACACGTTGGTATTAAATCATTTTGCCTCTAATCCTGTCTCTAAACTTTTGTAACTATATTTTTATATGTTGTAATTGAATCATTTTCGCTTAAGAAATGCAATATTTCGTTGAAAACCATGACGGGGATCAATAAAATTTGATTAGATTAGATTAGATTTTTTGAAATGGCGACCATACTACAAGGTAGGTATTTTAAGCCAAGTATGAATGAGGATTGAGTGTAAGATGATTGACTAAGGCTGACATGTTCCTTAGACAGGACTGTTAATTAATAGCCCAACAGCCGATGGCAACTAAGGGACCTACAGTTTAACGTGGAATCCTAACCACGGCCTCTGAATTACGAATTGGTCTAATTATGATGATGGTCTTTGCGGATTAACGTAGTATTCAATAGTGCGGACGTTAATCCACACAACAGAACACCACACCCACCGACCCACACAACTATCCTCAATTCGTGACCTCCAAGTAGCTGGATTACAGGATGACACCACCATCACATACATATTTATGTAGTCAGTAAGAATATAAATAATTTATCGGTCGAGAGTCATCTTCAAAACGCCATAAACGTTTATAAAACAACCTCGGATTTTATATACTTTTATATTTTAAAAACAATTACGTGATCCGTCAAATCAATTTTAATCTAAAGCTATTGTCTTAGTAGAAAATAATTGTTACATGTAAATTTTACTAGACTTGTTATTTTTTACTTTGAATTTGTTTTTAATTTGAATCAGGGACGGGATCTGTGTAGTTCAATTGAATGTCTGTCTTAAATGTATTTTTTTAATATAGAATTAAATTATAGCTTTATAATGAAATTAATTAATTTGGAATAAAATTCGCCAATTATGTTATGACCCTAGATAACAATGGCTAAATCTGACAAAAGTTATCAGTTCTTCACCACTGATTTATTATTTTCGTGCTATTTACATTTTTATTACGGACATTTTCCATCACGATTTTATGTAAGAACATTTTTCACGACGTTTCGGGATCTGGAATCTGATACCGTCCTCAGGTGAACTAATATCTAAAACATAACACAATTAACACATAATCCAGACTAAGCCGGTATAAAGCTGAAAACGTAAAAGTTTAAAGCAGTAAAAAAAACTTACAAACAAACCATTCACTAACCATTACACACATAAGAAACCAAACACGTCCACTCGTCACGGAGACTCAAAGACAACTGTAAAGTGTGGGCGTGTCCCACCGGAACCGGAAACTAAAACGAATAAAAACGAAAAAACAAATCTTCTTATATGTGTTGATTGCGTTATGTTTTAAATATTAGTTTACCTGAGGAACTACAGGATACATGTTGTGTTTAGAAAATTTAACAGCTGTGACTAAACAATTTTAAAGTTTCTGCCATTCGTTCAAATATAAACTTCACAATTCAAACAAACAAGTTTACCATAGTGTAATGTTACTATGGGGGATTTCGAGTACTAGAATTGAATTGAATTGAATATCAGATGGCTCGTACCCAGAGGGCATAAAAAGGCGTAACAAAGCGCACCAGGTAACGCTAGTATTAAAACCTCTCAGAATTTAAAGTAGACACTTTAAATTCATTATTTTACTCCACTATAATAGAGACTAAAATACTCTTTTGGTAGACAAATTTAGTTGTGATGTATTCTACTCACCACTTTGAGTGGTGCAATCTAGTGAGAGGTGTTGAAATCCCACGCCTTCTATTTTTGGATACTAGTGAAATTCCTCATGAATAGAGTGCTTTAATGGATTACACTGGCCGTTTTTTTTCATTTCGGAGATGTCCTTCTTTTTACCATATATGATTTAAGTTATATAATTATTTTAAATAAATTATACTGTCAAATCAATTAAGAGTTTGCATATTACATTTTTTCATTTCCTGTATGAGAGTTTTTTTCTCTGTGATATTTGCCACTTTTAAAAGTCATTTCACAAACTAAGAAACGAGATTAGATTAAACTCAATTTTTTTAAGACTAGAATATTATTCACATATTTACGTAACGAATGTGAATAAAAGAGAAGAATTGTATTAACTGTTTCAAGCTGTTGCATGCGATCTTAAAAATCGTTAACAAAACCTTTTAAGAGTATAAATGGCAAAACATTTTGAAACAAACATGTATGGTTCCTAAAGCTTTTTTACAAAATAATTTGGATAATCAAACAGAGTCCCTGTTTAAAACGTGACTTAGATTAGATTAGATTATTTGAAAGGGCGACCATACCACAAGGTAGGTATTTTAAACCAAGTATGAATGAGGATTGAGTGTAAGATGATTGTGACGCGGTCTTATAGTCTTGTTACTGACTAAGGCTGACATGTTCCTTAGACAGGACTGTTAATTAATAGCCCAACAGCCGATGGCAGCTAAGGGACCTACAGTTTAACGTGGAATCCTAACCACGGCCTCTGAATTACAAATTGGTCTAATTATGAGGATGGTTTTTGCGGATTAACGTAGTATTCAATAGTGTGGACGTTAATCCACACAACAGAACACCACACCCACCGTCCATCGCTCACTATAATCCACAATTCGTGACCTCCAAGAAGCTGGGTTACAGGATGACGCCACCATCCGGAATTATATGTCACAAAAGATGAAGTTTTGCCAGTGGCGACAGGCGGATATTGTACGTCACATGGGTATAGTTGACTCTAACTAATTCAGCTCTAATAACAACCCCATCAATAGTGCTAGCTGATACCGTGCTCAATGTGTCCGGATATTAGATGTTTGATTAATTTCACGACGAATAATTACTTTTACAGCTGTTCAATCGAATGAAACGTTAAAATTATTACTATAATTTTCGATGTGTATTTTTCTTTCGATTTCAATTACACCCAACTTGGACGTTGTGTATTGTAGTTAAAACACAGAAGCGTTGGAAAGGTCCATAAAAAGACATTGCTTGATAAATAACCAACGTCATTATGAATTTTAAAGATTCTGTTAAAGATAATGTTTTGAAAATTATTAGTTTTTGGTTTCTTTCTCTTGCAAAAAACATCGGTGAAGCGTTAAATAAACTCCCTCCAGTTCTTGGATTTAGAGACACTTCTATTGTCTGGGGATAAGTTTAAGTTTTATGTGTCTAACGCACCTACAAAGTTTATTGTCTCTTTCGACCGAAGGTTTTCGTCAAGTTTTACTTTACTGATCAAATTTTATTTTAACTTTTTATTTTTTAAGCTTGGATTCTACTTTTTCCGCGAAAATATAATTATTAGCCTATTGCAAAGTAAACTAAGGTTATAATTTTGAATTGTAATGTTGAACATAGTCAATCCTGTGTAATACGGACTCATGTCGGCAAGGGTCATGTGGAAAAGAAACGAACTACTATTTCCGGTTTTACTATTTCCGATGTTCTGCATTAGATAAAACCCGTTTCGTGGTTATAAAAAATTGATCTATTAAAATATAGGCCTACATAGTTATTCAGTATTATGTAATTTAAAAAGATTGATCATATTTACTTTAAAAATATAACGGTTTCCAAAATTTTTCTCCGAATTGCAATAGATGAACTAAATGGTTTATGAACAACCACTAAGCCCAAATGGTGAACTTAATTAACCAAACGTTTTTAATAATCATGGTCGTGGTTTGTATCCTTTACTAACAATATAAAAGGTTCATACGTGTACTTTTAATTTTAACTGAAAGGGCGACCATACTACAAGGTAGGTATTTTAAGCCAAGTATGAATAAGGAATGAATGTAGGATGATTGTGGCGCGATCTTGTAGTCTTGCTATTGACTAAGGCTGACATGTTCCTTAAACAGGACTGTTAATTAATAGCCCAACAGCCGATGGCAACTATGTACCTACAGTTTAACGTGGAATCCGAACCACGGCCTCTGAATTACGAATTGGTCTAATTATGAGGATAGTCTTCGTGGATTAACGTAGTATTCAATAGTGCGGACGTTAATCCACACAAGAGAACACTACATCCGCCGACCTATCTCTCACAACTATCCACAATTCGTGACCTCCAAGTACTTTATAGCTCATAGCTACAGTCTACTCTTAATTATCACTCTTACATGATAGTTTGTAAGAAATTTAAACTGGCCGAAAACTAATAAACTGAATAAACTGAAATGTTATACTATATACTGAAATATATGTATATTTATTCAAAAATTTGAATATATATATTTTATTTGCTCAAAAGCTGCGCTGAAAATAGCTACAAACTAAACGCATTCATATTCTAAAAAATCCACTGCAATGAAATACAACAATTACCTTGTGTTAGCTGTATCCATTAAGATCTATTCTCGTAATTCATCATGAACAGTAATCAACCTTTTTTCAATTTCACGCCCACAGAACAATTTACATAAATTCAACAGCGAGGGACAAAACTGTAAAACATGCAGGCGCTTAGCGTACATGTATGCTGATGTAACTTTGTTTCTGGGCCAAACGTTGAAATGCGGGCGGTGTATTCCATTGAAGCGAATTTTGTCTATCATATTAAGGTATCTTTGATTTTTTTCAAATTCAATATTTTTATTATTATACTTTTAACTAGATTGACCATGAGAATTGTCATTTCCTGATGTCAAAATTCATAATACGGTTTTCGAAAAACTTTTCTTTATCCAGTCCAACCCTTTATCCAATAATACGTCATAAGTTAAAAATACGTAAATCATACAGGAGCATTATCTTTGACCTTTTATGAAGTATTAAATTGATATTATTCTGTGAATATTATTGAATGTATTTTATTTGACTTTTCCAACGTCGCTGTGTTTTTAACTACACGACGTTTCTAAAGGTGGAGAAACTCCTCCCGTTTTCAAGTGATTACCTAATTATTTACATTACAAATTGAAAGTTTAGGTTACAGAAATTGTTTATGTCATATTGTAAGTAATACTATACTTTTCTATCATGTGCAATACAACAAACTATATTAATAACGCAACAAATAACCACAACACTCCGCCTTAGAGCTAGCGGGCGACACAAGATAGCGTGCACTTAGGACGGAGGTCGGAGGACTACTGAGTACTGGTCCAACGGAGGTGGAGTGTTATGGCTATTTGTTATTAGAGTATTGGTCTGAGCCTAGATCAGTTTAGATTAGATTATTGAAATGGCAACCACACCACAAGGTAGGTATTTTAAGCCAAGTATGAATGAGGATTGATTTTAAGATGGTTGTGGCGCGATCTTGTAGTCTTGTTACTGACTAAGGCTAACAAGTTCCTTAATTAATAGCCCAAAAGTCGATGGCAACTAAGGGATCTACGGTTTAACGTGGAATCCGAACCACGGCCTCTGAATTACGAACTGGTCCAATTACGAGAATGGTATTCGCGGGTGAACGTAGTATTCAAAAGTACGGACGTTAATGAAATGAAAAATCTTTTATTTATCCAGGCAAAGTTAGGGCCACTTGGCCCTTTCTTACACTTAACCTGTTTAATCTACATAAGAGAAGACGACACCCACCGACCATCGCTCACAACTATCTACAATCGTGATCTCCAAGTAGCTGGATTACAGGACGTCACCACCGTCCCAGTTTAGATTGTTGTAGTTTCTTTTTACTTCTCTGAGAATTAGGTGGACTAACTATATCCTTCCCTTGACCTTCCCAACCTTAAAAATCCCTTCTTTCCTGTGGCTATACAATATTCTGCAGAAAGCCGAGGCTAGCCGGCTTTGGGATTTGCTAATCCTTTAGAATTAGAACATTTCTTACCCTGTCTGATTAAACTCTAATTCCTTTTGTTTTTTAAAATAATTTCATTTACTACACAAATTATTGTATTTTGTCTATTGATTAGCATTTCCAACACCAGTGATACTCAATACACGGCCATCCTTCAAAGCACAAAGTATTATTGTTGACTTAGATACTAGCTTGATTAAAGAGTGAAAGTATACAATTTACTAAATAGTATTTTATGTGATAAATTCTTACGTTACTTCCAATTTAGAGTATAACTATCGCCACAAAAGAGAGCTTCAACAAGGCGTCTGAATGTTGAGAAGTTTTGCGTATTTATAGAACCGTTTAGCTTTCGATAACAGAAGTCGATAAGTGGCGGCTGAGTATTCGATCAGAGGAATTCCGATTTGCTCAGGCTTATGTTCGACATTCTCAGGATTGAGTTATCCGTCTCCTCCATTGGCAAACACCTCTCGACTTTGGTACATTTTAAGCACACGACTTCTCAGAAGAAACTGCCAATTATTATTGAAAGATCTTTTATTATAAACTAGATGACCCGACATACGTTGTCCTGTCTTTAATGTAAATATTAAATGTAAAATTGAATAAATTTTTGTTCACATTATAGAACGGTAAAATAAAAGTATTCCAGCTCAAATTATAACACTTTTCACCTTGGCTATTACAAAAAGCTTTGAATTAAGTACAATTTCTAAATCCTTGACAAAAAATGTTTGTATTTACTTCCCTGTGGAAAATAGGTTAAATCATGGATATGTATTAAGGGAATGTTTTCAGTTCATCTGGACAGCTGTTCGTATTCTTTTATTTATAAAAAATTCAATACAATAACTCTGGCAGTTTATATGGAAACCTGTTACATGTTTCCCATCTTAAAAATCACCAACACCCGCCCAGAGCTACGACATATCCATGTCAAAATGTTTGTATTTACTTCCCTGTGGGAAATAGGTTAAATCATGGATATGTCTAAAGGGGATGTTTTCAGTTCATCTGGACAGCTGTTCTTATTCTTTTATATATTAAAAATTCAATACAATAGCTCTGGTAGTTTCTATGGAAAACTGTAACATTTTCAATCTTAAAAATCACCAACATCCCAGCAGAGCTAAGACATATCCATGTCAATAAAAACCAAAATGTAAACAAATAAACACATATTTTGACTCATTCAAATCTTAATATTGATTACATATAATAAAACCAAATGTCATTGGAAATTTTAAAATATCAGGTACTGTTATCTAACGGATGAATTTTTAATGGTTTTGGATAAGACTACAGGAGAACGTTGTCCTTCAAATTATTATACTAATAATATATTTGTTTACGAATTATAAGTACAAACCCTTATTCTCATTAGGGGAAAACTTTTCACCATATACTAAGTATATTATGTTTCGTGAAATGTATTTGATTAATATTTTATCATGATAGTTTGTTTGTAATTGGAAATTATCTCTTATGTATCTCACAGTTCAATAAAAACATTTTCCGCCAACCAGGATTTTAAGTACAGTATCGGGCAACGTTCTTAGGTTCCCATAAACTAAAAACTAAAACTTATTTTACTTAGAGGGACGTGTGTGAATATGAACCGAGCTAGAAATAACATTGCGGTGTGTTTTTTATTTACTTGCTCTTAAAAACCTTAAAAACGTTGATTTGAAACCTTGAAAAGCACTTGTTTTCTAAAGACCTCAGTTCGTGAAATTACATTTTGTCTGAAATTACTACGTTCATCCATACTTTACACTAAAAGATTCATAAAATAATCCCAAGCCTGTATTTCACTCTGACTGGTCACGCTTTTCTTACTTTCATCATCCCTTCACTTTCCTCTCAGAAATAAATCCTCCTTTCACAGTATTAGATCTTGTTTGAAAAAGCCGTTCGTTTTAAGAAAATCTCCCCAGAGGTGAGGTGAGGTTGAACGCAGCCATTCAATTAAGATTTTTCAAATGTAATTACAAATAATTATAACACAGTCATAATTATTTCCGTACCGCATCAATTCTACCAATTATTTTAAAATTAAAATAACAATACAATTCTTATAGCGTACTTTGTTGTTACAGTAGTTGTTTTTAAATAGATTTCATGTATTCAAGTTGGGGAAAACAAGGAAAAACCCCAACAATTAAAACTAGATGGATTAACATTTTAGTATATATTACTTTAAACAACAATTTCCACTTGATAAATTTTGGAGATGCATTTTATATGTTTATTAATACTGATTTTTCAAATAGTAACGTCGTCCTGTAATCCAGCTACTTGGAGGTCACGAATTGTGGATAGTTGTGAGCGATGGTCCGTGGGTGTAGTGTTCTCTTGTGTGGATTAACGTCCGCACTATTGAATACTACGTTAATCCGCTAAAGACCATCCTCATGATTAAACCAATTCGTAATTCAGAGGCCGTGGTTCGGATTCCAGGTTAAACTGTAGGCCCCTTAGTTGCCATCGGCTGTTGGGCTATTAATTAACAGTCCTGTCTAAGGACATGTCAGCCTTAGTCAGTAACAAGACTACAAGATCGCGCCACAATCATCCTACACTCATTTCTCATTCATACTTGGCTTAAAATACCTACCTTGTGGTATGGTTGCCATTTCAATAACCTAACCTAGCCTATAACAAGTTTTGAGACTTTGTCACAATTGTTTTGCGTATTTTAGGTTAGTGTGAGGAGTTCAATGGATCTATAGACGTGTAAGTTTTTTCTAAAAAAAAACTACGCTTATTTATTCACAGTAGTCATTAAAAAAATTACTCGGTGACAAAGTTAACTTAGTATCGAATCTTCACAAAATACATTTGACAGTACGTTTATAGTTACAGTGTAGAGTGTTTAAAGAATACAGAAAATGGGCAATTCGGTTTGACGAATCCTTTGTTTGACCTTTAAAACCAGTTGTTTGGGTTAAAATATAGTTTAATATGGGCAAAGAATGTAAAGATCCTCCCCTAAACCATTATCTCTCTTTATTAGTCTTATCCAGAACATTTTGTCCTTGTTGTGCGAGAGAGTTACACATTTTATTCTCAAGTTAGCAAATTCGTAAGGTCATTTAGTGTAATACAAGTCAGAGATTTCTATAAACGAATGTAGACTGATAAAATATATAAAAATACTCGTAATATATAAGTATTTTATATAAATTTATATTTTATATTATATAAAACATTTTTGATGGATTTAATTTAATCCCCTGTGTTATCCAGGCCTTCCTGAGACGGCTAGTGTAGATTATACCAGAGAGGAACGGATTGTAAGGAGAGGAGCCACTATGGGACTTAGTAAAGACGATAAAATCTCAGGACAAGTGTTGCCATCTGTCGGATCTAGCGGTGAACTAGGCCTCTGTGACGCCGTCAGGTGTGTCATTTGCGACACTAGCGCTATCTGAGGATGGCAGTACCTACTACGTCAATTGGCGGTACGATGTACCGTCTTCATCCTTAACATGGGCGTGCACTATCTACTTTAGTATCCGTTCGTCTAGGATTATACGTTGTAATCATGCACGGCAAGACAATATAATAGTGATTAAATAAACGTATAAAAGAAATAAATTCACTGACTATAAAAGTGTTTCCACCTCAAAACATTGACATATGTACCAGATCAGAGTTTTGGTTGTTGTTAAAAATAACATTATAATTTACACTTCTGTAAAAAAATATATCGTCCATCCGCTCTTGGAGTTTCCATAAACTCTCAATTAAAAAACGTTTAAAAATTAAATATTACTTTTTGCATTTTTCATAGTGTAGAAAAAAGAAAATAATTAGGGAAAATTGTGATTTATTAACATGGAAAATATCAAGTAATTATATCCGTTATTAAAAATTCCTTAACACTGAGATAATAGCCATATTTTTCACTTCAGTAGAAAAGTTTGATCTGTTGTTACTGATTATATTTTAGTGTAATGATGTTCTTGATACAAAACTGAAACAGTTTCAAGTAAAGAAACAATTAATTTTCCGCTCGTTCTCAGGAGTAAAACACGATAGCATTTCTATTGGGAACCCGACACAAATCCAGGTCTCAAGTTTCAACAATTCAATTAAAACACGGTCCAGAAATGAATCAATTCAGATTATTCCTCTGACTAGGTGACAGTAAGGATTTATATATCTGATATTGGTATCGTCTACTAAGGTATCAAATTGCATAATGAATTGTTTGCTATAACGGGTCGATTATAAACTGATTCATAATAATTTATTTGTTGGCTTCTATGTAGAACTATATGTTTGAATTTATCATGATTAAACTACGTATCTTTTAGCGAATTTCCTATAGGAAAGAAGCTATTACCGTAGGCCTCATGGTAAGACTTAAGCCCGGGACCATGTTATTTTATATATATGTAGGTGTCTGTGTCTGTGAACACGATAACTTTCGTAAAAATAGTCCGATCGAGACCAAATTTGGTAGAGATGTGTGTTCTTGCATTTTCTCGGACGAGTTCGCAAACCAGACATATCGGACAATCGGAACGGGTAGTTTGGGGGGGGGTTTGTACCCCAAAAATAGGGGTTTTTGCATTTTTCCCATGTAATTTTTTTAAATTTCAAATTTTATCTTTCACCATTAGAATCAGCTTAAAAACTGCACAATTAAGTTTCTTAAAGTTTTACTCTATCTCCAACGGTTACCGAGATATTAAAAAGTCTAAACCCAGTACGTTGTATTTTGGGGCTCCAATGTTAATCTTATGGAGGATAAGGAAAAATTAATATTTCACTTATTAACCAATATTTTTGGATAAAACTTAATATTTAGCTTCATGTGGTTGAGACCTATCCATTTATGCTTTAAAATCATAGTTTATGTGTTTATCATGGCAGCAAACCTGCATACTCTTTTCCCATATTAATCATATAGGGAATAGTCAAACTCCTTTATTTATGGACGGATGTTGATGAAAGTTGGTATAAATGTTAAAAATAAAAATTTTTGATGGTATAAATGCCTACTCTCAGTGTTCCTCATAGCAGCAAACCCGCTCATTCTTTACCATGTTCATCTTATGGAGAATAGGCAAATAATTCTCATGTTTATTGACAGATAATGATAAAACTTGTCATATATTATTATTATTATGTTATTGATTTGGAAATTCGCTGAGTACGCAGGTCTGCTGCGACCGGGATATTTTTAATTCTCACTTAGTTTCTGCTGACTCGTTTCAGCCGTAACTTATTTCAGTAGGTATAAGGTACACCCTGTAACACCCAGTTACATAAAAGTAAGGAGCTGAAGGTTTTTTATTACCCAAGGTACTTTAACTCCTCGCTTGTGATAACACAATATTCTGTCTTCGTTTCCCGGTAAATTGCGTTTCCCCTGTTGTTCGGTGAGGTTCTGGCAATATTTTTTCTCTTTATAAAAGAGATCGATTTGGAATGACTTTCAACAATAAAGTTATTCAGCGAGACCTTTTGACAGTACGAATAAGCCTTAACCTTAAAGATTATTCAACATATAATTATTACGAATACAACCTCTAAAATATCTCTATATATAAAATTGAATGTATGTCTGTATGTATGTATGTATGTCCTTCATGCGTTGCCAAACTACTCATCCGATCGCCATGAAATTTTAGGAAGTTGCTCTATATGTGTTCGGGAAAGTTTTAGTGAAAAAATATTTTCAAAAACCCCATAAGATTCCATTTTATGGCGTTTTAAATTTCTAATGTTAACCTTATGGAGAGTAAGTTTGTTTACAAATTGTCTACAATGAAAACATTTGATTTCTTAGCTACAGCTAATTGGTTTACTTTCCATTAGCAATACCGTATGCTTTACTATCCAATGCCATCTGAATCATCCATTAATGTTAAACTATGAAGTAAATGTGTACTGTAAAAAATGATCAGCTTTATTCACCACGTTAATAGTTAACGGTTTTGGGGGATTATGTATTTATATTTTTATTTTCTGTCTGATTAAAGTCACGTGTTTATATGATAATTACAATGTTTATATTATTACGTTTATTATAATAATCAGCTGTTGTATATCTTTCCTATAAAAGCCATATTACAGTTAGGTTTTGTTTGGGTTTGGATTGGATTTGAACATTGTGAATTAATCCATGCAGATTTATTTGTTTTATAGGAATGTTATTAATATGTTTTATCGTTTCAGTATTGTTATTCACTATGCCGCGACTCAGAATATATAACCTTTTACAACGAAGCCGTATTGCTATTCGACTTCAAACATGGCCAATCTTAACATATGTATTTACTGTCAGGCGTTACGAAGTTCACCGGGTCAGCTAGTATATTTATAAAAATAGATTATAAGATTATTAAAACTATCCTTAATTGTATCTTCACCTACATTTTTGATTGATTTAACTGAGTTATGCTAATTATTACGTTCTAGGGACGAGACACTTCCAAAAAGTTTACGTTCTTCTTAGTTAAAGTTCTTCAGTTAAGAAAGAAAGTTTAACTTCTTTAAATTTTACGATTTTCTGCATTTTTTATTTATTTAACTGAGTAATGCTAAGTATTACTTTAAAGAGGCGGCAGGAGTCAGTCCAGGCGCTCACACGCTTGACATGACATGGGTTTAATCATCCTTTAATTGCTCGTAAAGGAAATTTATTAAAAACAAAATACCTAATACAAAGTATTTTATAGGTCCTTATCAACATATTGATGTGTTAAAATACCAAAAATAATGCTTAGAAATATTTTATTTTTTTTGAAATTAGAAAATTAAAATCCCATAAGGATTTAACAAAACTAATTCCGTTGTATTATTTTTGTTTATCAATGGAAAATTTCAAACTTTGGACCTAAATAAACTTCACATATTCATAAATAAAATGTATTGAATAACTTTTTGTATTTGATTTGCTCTTAGCCATAATAATTTTTTTTTCAAGTGCGTGAACAGTGCACGCTTTTTATAAAAAATAAAATATTTCTAAGCATGCCGCCTCTTAAGGTCAATACACTTACAAAAAGTTTATGTTCTTCTTAGCTAAAGTTAAAGTTCTATAAATTTTATGTTTTTCTGCTTTCTTGATTGTTTTACTACTAATCTAAGTTTGAGTCCGGTAGATATTTCATTTTTAATTTCTTTGGTGTTGAAATCAATTTCCTCATAGATTATGAACTTTCCCCTATGATTTTGAAAACGTTTTCCTTAATAGTGTAAACAGGCACACCAATCCACTCAAACTCAAGGGAAGAATAGTGAGAAATTAATACCTAATATGTCAAATAAAGTCGTGTTAGTTATGCCATTTATAGCTCTAGAACGGCTGGACTGATTTTGATGATCTTCATTTTGTTGGATTCGTCTCTGTTCCAAGTAGGCTAATATGGATATTCAGTTTTGTATTTAACCTTAGGACTAACCTCTAATGAACTGTAAATTTTGTATGTTAGGCTCATAAGGAAATGCCGTGATGCATTTCTATCATATGCATACATCAACGATGTTAATATTTTTAAAACAGCTGATTTTGTGTTGCTTTATTTCACCAGTCATTGTGCGTCATTTCTGACAAATTCTTGTGATTGTTTTTGACATGGATATGTCTTAGCTCTGGGAGGGTTTTGGTGATTTTTAAGATGGAAAACATGTAACAGGTTTCCATAGAAACTACTTGAACTATTGTATTGAATTTTAAATATAAAAGAATTAGAACAGCTGTTCAGATGAACTTAAAATATTCCCTTTAGACATATCCATGATCTAATCTATTTCCCACAGGGAAGTAAATACAAACATTTTTCACTGTGAGATGTCAGCGAGTTGCAATTGTATAGCGCTATCGAAGTCAACAATAACCGTCACAGTGCTGCCATCTCCGAGTTAATACATACAACCACTCGTTCCCTATTCTGACGCTTGAGTTCGTTATTTTGCCGCTAGAGTATGCATTTATAGCCAAATAAGTGCTTTCTCAGACGGTGGTCCTTTGTAGTGTAATGGTTAGACCGTTGTGCTGACGAATACAACAGTTGAAGCCATTCAGAGGGACGAGGGTTCGAATCCCGACCACGAGCAATCCCAATTTGGCTTGGTGTGGTATAGTGGAGTGGAGGGCCCACCTTAAATAAACGGTGACCGGCTTGTGTGGAAGTTGACGGCATTTGTAGGCTTAATTGGGATTGTTTGTTATTTGTGTATGCTTGGTATTTTATAAAGAGTTGCATAAAAATAACAAAATTTAAATGGTCATAGCTCTTGGAGGGTTAAAAATGCCGCGACCCAGAAGATTTAATCTTTCACGACATACACCTAATGCTATTCGACATCGGAACATTGCAATCAATCCTCAGAAGAAGAACTATGAATCGCACGAAAACACCTCCGTGGTGGCATGACCCGACTACGTTCTTCTCAAATACAAGAAGAAAGGGAAGCAGGCAGAAAATCGGCTCGGTTAGGAATGAGAAATCATTGAACTAATCACACAGTTCATCAGCGAGATTATATTTGACGTGCAATAGAATGTGTTGATTTGAATCGAAAAGCGTTTCATTATGCCTGTACAATTAATTGTAGCTCGCATCCTTCAGTTCTTCTTGGTCCAAAGGACGTTGTTTACGAACATTGTAAACGCACTGACGTTTGCTGGTGAAACGCCCGGATAGCGCTGCCTTAATTGCAAAGTCAAATTGTTATTTTTGACTCCACCGCCTGAGCCATTGCATTCATTGCTTCGTACCGAAACAAAGTTCGCCGAGTCAGCTAGTCTCTATAAATAAAAATTAATCTATGTATGTATGTACTTTATGCGTTGCCAAACTTATCCGATTGCCATGAAATTTTAGGAGGTTAGCTCTATATGTGTCCGGGAAGGTTTAAGTGAAAAATAAATTTTTCAAAAACTCCATAGGATTCAATGTTATGGCGTTTTAAATTTTTACCTTAAGGGAATTAATTTTCTTTACAAATGTTTCTACTATCAAAACATTTGATTTCTTAAGCTACAGCTGTTGGTTTACTTTCCATTAGCAATATGCTTTACTATCCAATGTCATTTGAATCATTTTTTAATGTATAACTATGAAGTAAATATGTGCTGTAAATATAATTGTTTGTATTTACTTCCCTGTGGGAAATAGGTTAGATCATGGATATGTCTAAAGAGAATGATCTCAGTTCATCTGAACAGCTGTTCTTATTCTTTTAATTTAAAAATTCAATAAATAGCTCTGGTAGTTTCTATGGAAACCTGTTACATGTTTTACTTCTTAAAAATCACCAACACCCCCCAGAGCTAAGACACATCCATGTCAAAATTAACAGCTTTATTCGTTACGTTAAAAGTTTAGGGTTTTTAGAAATTATTTATTTATATTTTTTATTTTCTGCCTGATTGAAAGTCACTTGTTTATATGTTGGCCAAATAAAAAAATAGTTATAAGGTTTATACATACGGTATTACTTTTATTATAGTAATCAGCTGTTATATATCTTTTCTATAAAATCCGTATCACAGTTACGTTCGGTTTGGTTTTAGTTAGGATTGAAAAATTGTGAATCAATCCAGTTAAATTTATTTGTTTTGTGGGAATGTTTTTATATCTCTTATCGTTTCAGTATTGTTATTCACTATGCTACGAATCAGAATATCTAATCTTTCACGACGAAGCCGTAGTGCTATTCGACTTCAGAACATGGCCAATCTTAAAGTTAACATGTTTTTACTGTTGGGATTTACGGAGTTCGCCGGGTCAGCTAGTATCATATAAATTTGCTAGAAAATGTAAAGAA
This sequence comes from Nephotettix cincticeps, assembly GCA_023375725.1. NCBI lineage: Eukaryota > Metazoa > Arthropoda > Insecta > Hemiptera > Cicadellidae > Nephotettix > Nephotettix cincticeps. Next base: position 6,714,954 of record CM041785.1, read on the forward strand.
TCAATAGTACGGTATACAAATGACATCGTGAGCATATTATTTACACTTCAGTGACATGTCCTACTTAATTGAAGTTTACGCGAAAAAAGTAATCAATTTATCAGTTCAATGAACGTTATTACAACCAGGGTGACTTTGATAATTACTTCATACTTTTTATGCTGTCTTAAAAAAAGGTTTGGCTAAAGAAAACAAATAGGGAAAGTTTTGAATAATTCAACATTACGTGTTGTTTCTACCTCAACGGAGACAACTCTATCAACGCCAAACCACACAAAAGGTAGGCAATGTGAACACAGTGTCCATATTGCGTTAGTATCTTGGCAGGTGCTATTTTGCTGAATTATTTGTATTTTATACGTTCTATGGGATTAATTTAAGTACGATATACAAATTTCTTTGAGCACCTTTAAGACGGTGATCTTGATGGTCTTAGATTAGTCAGGATTAATTTTCAAATTACGATTTCAGTTTTCACTGCTGTCTATAATTCACCAAACAGTCCTTAGGACCATGATAATGAATACTTGATCCTCCAAGTCACTCACTGTGAGATGTCAGCGAGGTGCAATTAATTGTATAGCGCTATCGAAGTCAACAATTACCGTCACGGTGCTGCCATCTGCGAGCTGATACATGCAACTACTCGTGTAATTCCCTGTTCTGACGCTTGAGTTCGTTATTTTGCCGCTAGAGTATGATTTTATAGCCAAGTAAGCACTTTCTACTCATATACACTAGTGGCTGGACCGGTTAGAGCGCTGCGCTGATGAGTTTAACGTTCTAGCCATTCGGAAGTGCTAGGATTCGGATCCCGACCACGAGCAATGCCAACTTGGCTTGAAAATATGTGGTATAGTGGAGTGGAGGGCCCACCTTAAATAAATGGCGACCGTCTTGGATGGAAGTTGACGGCATTTGTAGGCTTAATTGGAATTGTAGTGGACACCTATTTTGCTTTTATGGTTAGTAGTTATAAGGGGGGGGCATGTTTGTCTTTTTTGCGTATTCTTAGTATTTTAAAAAGAGTTGTATACAAATTTAAAAAGTTTTAATATTCATAGCACTTGGAGGGTTAAAACATAAATAACCACATCAAGTTGATTACAATAATCGACGAACTGATAAATTTAAATACAAATTTGTGTGATGTTTCTTGTATATGTATATGAGATTTTGTTTAATTTTCAGAATAAGAAACAGCTTGACACTTTTCCATAAACCCGAAATCAAATTCTTAAATAAGAGCAATGCAATTTAATTGTTTTACTGACAAATGAACAATTCTGACGCCTTCGCTGATTCGATCTGCATAAAGGATTTATTGTCAATTAAAAAATAATTTCAGCGTGTCTTTTCTAATTCAGTTTTAATTAAAATAGGAATTCACGTCTGTGACACTTAGTAAGATAGACATCCCTATTTCCGCTTTTTCTAATAATGACGAAAAGTGATAAAAAGTAAATTAGTTTTTGCAATTTATAGACTCAGCGTAATATTACAATCAGATTTACAAGAAGCACCTGATTCTATTTAAAATAAATCTTAATGCTAATAATACTGTATGCCCATTCTTCGTACGAGTTGAACGCGTATATATCGAGCTATATTTTGTGTTTTAAAATAGCCAGTATTTTGTTTAATTCAGTGTTAGGAAAGAAAACATTTACTGTATTATCGTTTGCAAAATAGTACTTTAAAATCAAATATAAAAAAAATTTAAAAAACTCATCTCAGCTACGTAATAGTAAATTTTAAGTTGAAATATTTTTATTTGTAAACTATATATTTTATATATGTTTAACTATTTTATATCTGTACCACTTTGAACTTTGAGCTTTATTATTAGCCAAATTAGCTAATTAGTATTACGAATAACATTTTTTCCACGTATTTCAAAATATAAAGACCAGTTCGTAATTCGGAGGCAGTGGTTCGGTCTCCACGTGAAACTGTAGATCCCTAAATATGTCGTTGACTGTTGGGCTATTAATGAACAGTTCTGTCTAAGGAATATGTCAGCCTTATTCAGTAACAAGACTTCAAGATCACGCCATAATCATCCTGAACTCATTTCTCATCCATACTTGACTTGAAATACCTTCCTGGGTAGGTTGCTATGCTATTTCAGTTAAACGTATAAAAAAGTACTATGTAACAATACACGTTCTACAAACTATGTACGTTAGTATCGTTTTGCAAAGGTTTTAGACCTTACTTTGTTTGTTTTATATACGCAACCACTTTAGAGTAGTGAATATACAGGGAGGAGAAGGGGCTGGTTTACGACAACAGCTGGGGAGAACGTAGGCTCTAATACTGGGGCGGTGAACCTGACATCCCTTCACGCCGACGTTCGCCATTCTACAGTTGCCAAGTCTCATGTTTTCCAAGCATTACTTTTTTTATTTTTTTATACTTTTCATTCAAAATTGAAAGTGATTCTCCTAACGTTAGTTTATACTTTATACTTTTAACTGAAATGGCGACCTACCCAGGTAGGTATTTTAAGCCAAGTATGAATGAGGAATGAATGTACGATGATTGTGGCGCGATCTTGTAGTCTTGTTACTGACTAAGGCTGACATGTTCCTTAGACAGGACTGTTAATTAATAGCCTAACAGCCGATGGCAACTAATGGACCTACAGTTTAACGTGGAATCCGAACTACGGCCTCTGAATTACGAATTGGTCTAATTATGAGGATGGTCTTTGTGGATTAATGTAGTATTCAATAGTGCGGACGTTAATCCACACAAGAGAACACTACACCCACCGAGCATCGCTCACAACTATCCACAACTCGTGACCTTCAAGTAGCTGGATTACAGGACACGCCACCGTCCCAGTTTGTTTTAACACTAACCGATATTGACACGATTTAAACTACGAATAACTCAAAGACGATCTGGTGTACAAAAGGTTTTATTGGTTATTACAGACTGTTTTAATTGCCAATAATACCAAAATTTACCAGTATATGTTTTAAAGATTACGCCCGTCAAATGATGACCTTATTAAAATAAACATTCTTCCAGTCTTGCACCAAAACTTAACCAAAACACCTTACTTAGAATTTCAGGGGTGAGGATGGCAATTTCTTATGGTCGCTTTTAATTCGCCCAAGGTGCGAGACTTACTTATGTACATTCTAGATTTTAAGTAGCCCCACAAAAAGTCCCATAAGCTCAGATCATGGAATAGTGCTGGCCACACAATATCCCCGAAACGTGAGATTACTCTCCCACAAAACTTCCGTTGTAGAAATTGCCCCATCCTGTTGGAACCAAATTATTCTCAGATATGCGTTTTCTCCTGTTTTCGACCTAATTGAAAGTTTACACGAAACTGCCACTGGGTAGCGATGGTTAATTCACTAATTTTAAATATACTTCAATAACAAGCTCCCTTTGCACAGGTGACCACTGCTTCATGGCAATTAATATGACATCATGTTGGCTTTGAAGCAGTTCTATTCCCACTTTCCCCGGACATTCCACTACTGAGCGGTGCGCGGAAGAAAATAGGTCTGTTTTCCGCACCTTGTACAACTGTCATTTTTACAACACTATGAACCATAATAATGGAGAAAGTATTGTTTTTTTCCAAATTTGAGGCTACTTGAATCCAAAATGTGGTTTTCGCACAGCTGTCTGTCTGTGTAAAAATCCCGACACCACAATGATCGTTAGACTTTTACGCATTATGCATTTTCACAACAGTGTTCACATTCAGATGAATACCAGTATTAATTTTCATATTTTGTAAAATATTTTACGTAGCGAAAGTTTCCTCTCGGACTAATAGATGAACTACGACTACATCCAATTGGGTTGTTCAACCCAGTAAACCTGGTTATCTTGAAAACCAAAAGCTCAACCAACCATTGGCATCACCGTAACCCAACTTGCCCCTAATGAAGGCAGCATTATCGCAATCAACATTATCATTCAACCTTATACTAACTTCCCATCCACTGTTGTACAATCCTATTACACTATTATGCACATTTTCAATAATACCTGATATTTTCTGAGACAGTTTTGGAATTTATAATTAATTAAGCTTGTTGAAAATGCAACGCAAGGGTGTTATACATTTAGGAGTATTACTTATTATTGTAGGGTGTTTTTAACTGTGTGTTGATCTTAATGAATGTTTTTTTATCTTTTTGGTATTTTATGTACAAACTAGCTGACCCGGCGAACTTAGTAACAGGTAACAGTAAATACATGTTAATTTTAAGATGGCCATTCAGTCGAATAGCATTTAGGCCTACGCATTAAAATAAACGTAATATGTATAAACATTGTAATTATTTTTTATCTGACCAACATATAAACACGTGACTTTTAATCAGACAGACAATAAAATATATGAATACGTAATCCCCAAAACCGTAAACTATTAACGTGGGGAATAAAGCTTTAATTCAGATGGCATTGGATTGTAAAGCATATTGCTAATCGAAAGTAAAACAACAGCTGTAGCTTAACAAATCAAATGTTTTGATTGTAGAAAATGTTTAACCAAACTCATTCCCCATATGGTTAACATTAGAAATTTAAAACCCCATAAAATGAAAACTAATTGAGTTTTTGAACAAACATTTTCACTAAAACCTTCCCGGACTCATATAGAGCAACTTAATAAAATTTCATGGCGATCATATGAATAGTTTGGCAACGCATAAAGGACGTACACACATATATACATTCATTTTTATATATAGAAATTGTAAGTTGTCTGGTATTTTATAAGTTCCTTTTACCCAATACATTTTGACATGGATAGCTCTGAGAGGGGCGGGTGTTGTTAAGAGTCTGCATCAGTGGTAGCCATCTTGGATGTTAGTCCCGTAAGAGCAATGTTAAATTCTGGCGCCTATATCTCCTTGACCTATTGTCATAAATTAACGGAAGAGGTGTCAAATTAAAGGTATTACAGTCCTCCAGGGCACCACCTTACAGAACTTCTTATTTTCGCTCTCAATAAAAAATAATAATGATTTATTTTGTAAAATATTCCTGGGTTTTTGTTTTTATATCAAGTTAAATTTTTTAACATATTGAAAAGGTCATGCCCTTGAACCATATCTTATCAATTTACTTCCAAAGTTTTACATTGATACTTTGATCATTAACGCCACTACAGACGCCAAAGTGAAGGTATGTTCCGCCAGAATTTAACATTGCCCTTACGGGACTAAAATTCAAGATGCCTACCACTGATGCAGACTCTTAATTTGCGAGACAGAAATTTAAAACAGTGACATCATATGGTTAGTGACGTCATAGTTTTGTTATAAGAACAGCTGTTTAAATGAACTGGAAACATTCTCTTTAGACATATCCATTATTTAACCTATTTTCCACAGGAAAATAAATACAAACATTTTGACATGTATATGTCTTAGCTCTGGGGCGGTGTTGGTAACTTGCGCGACCAAAATTTGAAACAGTGACGTCATAGCTTGGTTATAAGAACCAAAAAAATTGACAGAGAGAGAGATAGAGTATTTGATTGTTGCCAGCAGAACGAGTTGACTGGTGTTGGACTTGCAGTAACATATAGCTACTGGGTAGTATGCGAAAGTATTTATCGCCCTATGACGTGTAGTGCTGATGGATGGACTGAAAGCCATGTGCAGGACACATATGGTGTTAATTACCAAAAGCAGAGAGGACCAACGCCAAACCATACACTTTGCTCCCGCTTTCATCTCTATTTTCAAACGTAATTCGTTGACCGTTCACTGATCTCGCTACACTTTGATTTTTTTGTAAATACTCCAGATCTTTATCATCAATCAAATAAACTGTATCAGTGGACTGACGCATACTTTCTCACTTAGGTAAGTTTAAAAAATACAATCTTTAATAAAACTGGCATATTCTTTCATGTTTATTTAAATATTATTTAGAAATTTTATGTTATAAAATTTATTTTCTAATATCCTAAACCAACCCCAAAAGAGTAAACAACTTAAAAAATAAATTTTTGAATTTTTGGTACATAACACTACTCTCCCCTCAAAGTTAATACCAACTTTTTAAGTAGGCGCTGTTAGGTGATGTGACCCTTTACTGCCATTCTATTTTGGACCTTAATAAGTATAAACCGTGAAATTCTAATAAAAACCCATGGCCACATAATTATAAGGATATTGGATAGAGAAGCAATATCCGTTATCTTTCAGTACGGTAATGAAACTAGAGTGAAAACTACATCCTCTTGACATTCAATATCCGGTAAACTATTTACGGGTTGTTCAAAATCATCCCGATTTATTTTTATCAATAAAAAGTGTTCATCTTATAGACGGACATTTTTAAAATGTCTTTGATGGTTGATGGCAAATTCTAAAATAAGAAAGGTATGCATCACGAACGAACTTCCCGCCAAACGTATGGTAGTTTGACGCTAGTAGTTTTTTTTAGATTTAGATTTAGATTATTGTAATGGCAACCTACCCAGGTAGGTATTTTAAGACAAGTATGAATGAGAAATCAGGGTAGGATGATTGTGACGCGATATTGTAGTCTTGTTACTGACTACAGCTGACGTGTTCCTTAGACAGGACTGTTAATTAATAGCCCAACAGCCAATGGTAACTAAGGGACCTACAGTTTAGCGTGGAATCCGAACCACGGCCTCTGAATTACGAACTGATCTAATTATGAGGGTGGCCTTTGCGGATTAACGTAGTATTCAATAGTACGGACGTTAATCCACACAAGAGAACACTACATCCACCGACCATCGCTCAGACCTATCCACAATTCGTGACCTCCTAGTAGCTGGATTACACGATGACGCCACCATCCCAGTCGATTTTTTATTGAAATAAAAATTGAAAAATTCTCATCAAAAGCTCGGTTCTTGATCTAGGCCTTTTTGTCATGACGTAATAGCTTTGTCTCTAACAAATTCACTAAAAAACAAAATAGCGTTTTTTGTGTTTATATTTTAGTTCTCAATGTAAAAACTATCAAAAAGTATATAAATTTTCGAAATGCATTCCTAGAAAAATATACTCGATGTTAAATAATGTTGCTGGCTATTTTAGGAGAGAGAAGCCTCTGAATTGACGGACCGTTCTAGACACAGAGTATTCCAGAGAGAAAAATATGAACAGTAATGCAATAACAAACAGTTTTCATGGAAGCGAAAAGGAAAAGACGCAGTTAATTTTATCATCCACTACACTTTGAACGCTTGCCTCTCCAACCTGCTTATATACTATATTCTTAAATCTCACTCATATACATGAAACCTTTTTTCTGGTATTCGAGAAAAATCCAGGTCCATAGTATTTTGATTACAGTGAAAAAATACATTTAACAACATTAAAAATATTACATTTATAAAGCTATATTTTAACACACAGCATGTATCGTTTTCATTACATCTTAGCCTAAACAACGCAAAATTGTAATACCAGAATCGTCATAACGTGGTATAGAACATGAAATTTAACAATATTCATTTAAAGTATACTCGTATTTCGTCACTCGGGTCTGGAATGTCACTTTCATCCTAGGTTAGTTTTACGACCAACTAGCCAAAGTACCCGTTCTTCGCACGGGTAAAAAAGGCTGATTGGTGTTCGTAGGCTCTACTGATATATTTAGGTTATTATTTGTAAATTAATTCTTCATTGTTTACAAAATGACAAAACACGAGTGTCTACAACATGACAAAGTAACATCTGTCAAATATTGGGAGAGGATAAGGATTAACGTAATAGAGACAGTCATCGGGAAAAAACTTAAAATCTACCATTCCACTATTTCGAACTAATAATTCACTAATTTCGATCCAGCAGTTTATCTGAAAAATCAACTTTATTTCTTCTTCTTCCCGAACTGTCAAAATATAGTGTAAACGGATGTTGTCATTAGAAAATGTAAACATTGAAACCTAGGACGGTCACGGCAGCTCTTTCTTCTTCTTCTTCCTGAACTTTCAAATGTTAGTGTTCACAGCTGTTGACATTCAAGTAATTTTATGTTTTCATTCTTTGAAAATATAAACATTGAAACTTAGGCCGTTCATGGGGCGTAGCCCGAGATTTTATGGGAACTAATATGCCTATGTGTTATATGAGTTTGATCTACCTTTCTGTAAAATTTCAAACCGGTCGGTTCAGTATTTTTAGCGTTTATTTTCCACAACAAACCCACAAACAGAAACCACCTCTTCTTTATAATATTATAGAAGATAGATTACTTACTTCATTATTATTTTCAAGATTTATCCATGAACTAAATCATCAGTTGATTTATTTTTAGTCTTGAGCTGAAATAGTTATTTGTTTAACTAGAATGTAAAGTATGTATGACGTTAATTTACAAAAGAGAACACCCATCGACCATCGCTTACAACTATCCACAATTCGTGACCTCCAAGCACAGTAGTTGGATTACAGGACGACACTACCGTCCCAGTCAAGTATTATCTCTATGTATAAAATTGAATGTATGCATAATTGATTGTATTTATGTATGTATGTATGTCCTTTATGCGTTGTCAAACTACTCATCCGATCGCCATAAAATTTTAGGAAGTTGCTCTACATGTGTCCGGGAAGGTTTTAGTGAAAAAATATTTTCGAAACCCCCATAAGTTTCCATTTTATAGCGTTTTAAATTTCTAATGTTAACCTTATGGAGAGTAAGTTTGTTTACAAATTGTCTACAATTAAACATTTGATTTCTTAGCTACAGCTGATTTGTTTACTTTCTATTAGCAACATGCTTTACTATCCAATGCCATCTGAATCATTCATTAATGTAAAACTATGAAGTAAATGTGTACTGTAAAAAATGAAAAGCTTTATTCACCACGTTAATAGTTTACGGTTTTGGGGGATTATGTATTTATATTTTCATTTTCTGTCTGATTAAAAGCCACATAATCATTTTTTATATATTACGTTTATTATAATAATCAGCTATTGAATATCCTTCCTATAAAAGCCGCACCACAGTTAGGTTTGGTTTGGGTTTGGATTGGATTTGAAAATTGCGAATTAATCCAGATTTAAGCCGCGTTTACACCGGAGCTGACAACATTGCTGCCAGCAAAAGCTGACAACATTACAAAAAATCGTACTTTTAATTCCGTCAATTTTGCTGCCAACATGTTCAGACCGAAAAAAGTTTATTAACCAGTAGTTAAAGATCAAGAATGTTGTAACATATGCTCAGCAATGTTGACATTAAAGCCGCGTTTACACCGGATGACAACATTCTGCCACAAAACAAACATTTACAAAAATCGTACTTTTAATTCCGTCAAAATTTGCTGCCAGCATTTGTTGATAGCAATGCTGCCAACAAAAGCTGGCCAACATTTGCTGACAGCATTTGGTGTAAACGCGGCTTTATTTGTTTTATGGGAATGTTATTAATATGTCTTATCGATTCAGTATTGTTATACACTATGCCGCGACCCAGAATATATAACCTTTCACAATGAAGCCGTAATGGTATTCGACTTTAGAACATGGCCAATCTTAAAGTTAACATGTCAGGTGTTATGTTAGCATCTTATTTACTATCAGGCGTTACGAAGTTCGCCGGGTCAACTAGTAAGTAATGAAGTAAAGCTACTCACTGGTGGTGTATAAAAGCTATTCGACGATTCTTGGAAACGGTTTTGGTTACGATTATAATTAATTAAAGGAACTGTTTTAACGATTATTATACGTAAACAACCTTCATTAACCATAAACAACCATCACTTAAACATTTCTCATAATCTCAGAACCAAGAAGTGTTTTACTGCGTCTTAAAATAAGAATACTCTAACCTGCAATAAAGTAAACAAGAAACGGTGTCGTAAAATCAAGATGAGCCCAAACGGCTGGCGAGTTTACAGGTTCCAGAGTCTGCGGTTTACAGCAGGGCGTGACGTTTTATACAAGAGTTCCTTGGAATAAAGAACATGCCCGTTTTTGGAGTTACTCTAATTAATTCATATAATATAATAAACAGTACTTTCTCCCTTAATTATATTTAAAAACGACAGTCTGTGATGTGTGTGATCATATTCTTTTAAGTTCATCTAAATGTCATTGTATAATTTTTATTGTTTTAAAAACAATCATCCAATTTCTGAAAATAACCAGAGAAACAAATTAATAGCTAGAATTTCATGGGGGAACCCTTCCTCACACCCCTGTAATACCAAGCTTTTTGAGTTGGTTTTGTTGGGTGATTTAACCTTAAGCTTCAAACCAAGTTTCATGGAAAATGGTTGGAGACAGTAAATTTAACTTTTCTCTGGAACTAAAAGAATACATACCATAATTAGTAAAGCATTTTATTCATTTGATGAGCATCTAGAATCTTGATGAGAATCAGAAAGTTCTGATTCCAAAACTCTGTTGATCCGATAACTTCGAATGTAGGTAAATTTTTTTAACTGATTACTGTTGGGGCTGTCTGCGACAAAAGAAAAAAGTTTTTTCATCTATACTCCCTGTCAAAATTTACATGACTATTGATTTCTTATACAAACATAATTCATACCAGGAATATCCAACACAACAAACAAAGATTGAAAGACTTAAATCAAACTACTTCCTCGAAACGGTAATCAGAAAATTCAGCTTTCTAAAACAAAATTGACCTTTCCAAGAAACTGTTGAGGACAAAGAGAGTCTATTGCAGTTTATTAGTGAAAGTGTCTGATCTCTTGATTATCTCCAGTGTTGTACAGAGACCCCAGTTCAAAGCCCCAGTATATTGAGTATGTGACACTCTTTGTCCTTTTATGTCTAACCTTTTACGAAAGGAAAAGCTAATATGTCAAAATGCTGATTACTGTAGCTTTATAATATTTTAATAGCTTTGTAATAATAGTATATAATAGTAGCTTTGTAATATTTTATAGCTATTAGTAAAGAAAAATACAAAGAATTTATTTTCTTTCGGGTATCTGGAATAATTAACCATTAACGCACGACTGAAAATCATGGTCCCTGCATATTTAGTGTGAAAAAATCAAAATATTATTTTTTCAATGTTCATTTTAGATTTAGGTAGCTTGAATAAAGTATAAAACAGAAATTTGCTTCATTTTCAACTATTGAAGATTTTATGACTATTTTTACGTATTATAAAAAGATTTTTTTGTCTGGAAGAGCCATTTCAGTTAATAATAATTAGTTAATAAATTCTGTTCAATAAAAACATTCACACAATATATACTATTTACGGCTAAAACACAATGAAAATAAACACATATCGACAAAAATGTCAACAAACAAGGTTAGCAAAAGTGAAAACAGCTGGCTAGTGACTCGCGAGTTTTCTCGTTAAAAGCAGTACGGGAGCGCACTGCTTACTAATTTCAGTCACTAAATATTTCAACAGAGCCGCCATATTGGTTTTATCAGTATACCACGCCGTGCGACCCTAATGTGCTGCGAGAAATGTCGTCAGCCGCCCGGTAAGGGCAGTGTACATTTTTCATCATCAAACTCCTGTGTCCTGAAAATCAAATTTTTAATTTAACTTTAAACAACAAATTCCTTCATTCTAAAAAGTCTGAAATAATTTTTTTCTCTACGGTTGGAATACAGTCAAAAAGAAATATGTAACTTTATTTAGATGTTTCATTGGTGTTTGCATAAAAAAATATTATAATTTCCAAAGAAACGAGAAACAAAGAAACTACCTAACTTATTCCATAAAGATCTAACAGGCTGAGTAAAAATCCTAGCTGAGAGCACACATAGTGTCTTGAGCCAACATTTCACTTAACACTGTCAGGTTACATTCCTTTTAATAAACTTACAATGTCCCTTGACTCGGCTTCAGACTCCAGAGTCTTGTGTGAAATACTAACTGTTCTAGGGGGAAATTAGTCTTTTGAGGCAGTTTTCTACTAATTATTGTTTATTTGTATTAAGATGGAATTTTCTAAAAAATATTATAGCAATAATTTTAATACTTAACTGCATGATAACTATAATTTGTTTATTCAAAATCCATCCTACTGTAGAATCTTGGTCACTTAAAACACATTTTTTTCATATTCGCCACTTAAAATACAATACTAAGCATTTATTACTCCTATACTTTTCATTTAAGTACAATAGTTCAATTATTTAATTCCTATTGGTTAAATTAATTAATCATGAAGATTTCTCACTTTCTTTAGTGCTACTGGCTGTAAAAGGTATGGATGAACCTGATTGAAATATATGTTTACGTTGGAACCTGATATTGAGGACTCCATGTACATTATGAGCCCTGCGTGAGAGCTAGGCACAGGTGTGTTTGGGGTTTGCAGTTATTGAGAAATATTTCTTCAATCTAAAAGGTTCAAGATCGTATGGCTGTACCAGTCTACCATACATCTTATAGATTTTATGTAATTTGTATTTGTTGTCAGACTATTTTTGTATGTCCTAAGTATAAATCACTAGATCTACTCCTATTAATTTCCTATGAAAAAATGTTTGTATTTACTTCACTGTGGGAAATATGTTAGATCATAGATATGTCTAAAGGGAATGTTGTCAGTTCAGCTATTTAGACAGCTGTTCTTATGTTTCAAATTTTGGTCATAAAAATTGTAACACCCCCCCTCAGAGTTAAGAGTAATAGCCATGTCAAAATGAGCGATTCACATGACCTGCATGGTGATAGTTAAGCCCAGGACCATGATAGAAGTTCATAACTCAACCCCCTTAACACGTTTTGGGGGGTCAGTAAAAATTATTTATATGTCGTCACGATAACGGCCGCAATGATTGTCTGATTATTATAAAAATCGGTGAGGTTGTTTCTTTTTATAATATCTCGGATGAGTTTGTTGGGCAACACAATCGAACTGCATTAACTTCATTTTTAAGGGGGTTTTGTAACCCAACAATGGAGATTTTATGGAGTTTTATTTATTTATGTATACGGTAACTTTAAAAATCAAATTTTTCATTTCACCATTGGATTCAGCTCAGCAAACATACAGTTTAGTATTTTGAATCATGACTCTAAGTAAATTGGTTACTAAGATATTCAAAATGGTAAACACAGTAAATAGTCTAATTTTAATCTTATGGAGAGTTACTAAAAATCAATAACTCACTTATTACTTAAATATTCTTCCAAAATTTTGTATGCAAGTCTGTCTAGTTAAGTTTAAATCCATAAAACCTCCAAACTTTTAATGTTCTGTACAGCAGCAAACCTACATACTCATTGCCCAATTAATTCTTACAGAGAATGGATTAATTATTAGTATAACTCGCTTAGTTGATATAATTTGATAAAATGTTGTATTTAATTATACTTACTGAACAGCCTTATAAGGACATTATCATGTAACACAGACAATTTGCCCTTATTGTAGCAAACCTCCATACTCAGTATTATTTGATTACTATGATGTGAATTTAAGTTCCAGGAAATTCACTCTACTCACGCCAGCGTGCAATCTGGAATGATTGAAAGAGTTCATAGCTTCTTCGATGTCTTGCTAGCCTTCGTGTCTTGGACTTCAGTGCAAAAGGTCATAAGTTTCAAATCCTGGGATACCAAATTGGGTTTAGACGGCCTTCCCAAAATGTGTTAGCCAGAACCTGGAGCTGTTGCAACGTCTTTCAAGATTTTATATAAAATACCTATTGAATGTACGATGATTTTTTTAAATTATTGAATAGTAATCTTATCTCAAATTTATTTAGTACAAAAAAAACTAACGTACCATTTTAATTATGAACTTCAAAAACCCCAGTCATTTTGTTCACACATAGACTTTTTTGAAATCTATTGAGTAAAATCTTATATTTGATATTAGGCCTATTCATTCAACGCAGCTACTGTATTAAGTTTATGAACTGCTATCTGTAACTATAATTGAACAATCAAGTCAGCTGTTGGTTTATGGTGTGGAGACGAGAGTTTCTCGCCGTTTCGCTGTCTCCACCTCACGTCGGTGACTGTTTATCACCTGACGCCATTGTTGGCCTGACAGCTTTATTGCCACAAAAGCCGTCAATTTTATTTGGGAATCTAGATTACACGGTAGCAATAAAGATTTGTTAGTGTAGGTCTAGAATAAATCTTCTTGGCTAACAGAATATTTTTAATGTATTTGCAATATTTATAAACATGAGTGAATACCAATTTTTCTTCTTATTTTATAGAATGAGTCTTCACACAAGCCGTCAATTTTATTTGGGAATCTAGATTACACGGTAGCAATAAAGATTTGTTAGTGTAGGTCTAGAATAAATCTTCTTGGCTAACAGAATATTTTTAACGAATTCGCAAAAACAAAAAACAGGAGTGAATACCAATTTTTCTTCTTATTTTATAGAATGAGTCTTCCATCTAAAATATTTTTCAAACAAAATTAAATTCAGTTTCTTTATTAAGTTATTTAATGATTTTTGTAAGAGGTATTCTCATTTATTTTGCCGTACTTTCTCTATTGCATGCAAGAAAACTACTGCTTTTATGGAAATGAAATATAACTTTTATATGAAATTCATTAAAAAGTAAGGATTCCATGTTAGAAAAACAGACATGACAAAGGATTCATATTTGCAAAGCATTCATTTTATATTATTTACTATCTTAAAAATGTTATTGAATTCTATTTATTGTATGTCTAATAAATAAATAAAAAAGACAATTATTTTTTATTGTACTAAACAAACCATTCACTTCCTACTAAAATATTTCACAATATGAATAATCATTTTAAGAGTAAATGGATCAAAAAATGTACTATATTCTGTTTTAATTTGCTAAAAAATTTTATAAATACCCTAAAAACACTTTTTGTTAAAATACTTTACCTCTATTGCAGGCAAATGTAGTTCCATATCTCAAGTTTCGCTTCTAACCTTCTAAAGGCGGTATTAATGTAAGTTCGTTTTACAACAGCTCAGCTGTCCAAGGTAAATTTATTAAGAAAGTTCCCATCCAATACCAACAAACTCCAGAGAAGATATAAAAGACTTTAGGAGAGATTTACTAATTTTTGAGTTGTAATGCGAGTTTAAGTTGAAATGTGTTGAAGTTGATAAAGGTGAAATAACATCACTAATAATAATATAAAAAACATCATCTTATATGATTAGGGAGTGCAATACATAAAAAATATAATTAATTGCAGTAGAAATCTATTTTCTTGCCATTTCTCTAAAAGATATTTTTTAAATTTTTATTCTATAAAAAATAAGTCACTTTTTTGTAAATAATAAACTTTAATTAATTAATAATTTAGAATTCTTTTGTAATTTTTGTTGTTTCTAAGTGATATGAAGATGAAATGATTTGAACTATCTGATTCTGGCTAAAACTTATAAAAAACTTTATTATATGATATATTATACTTCACTTACTTACTGCCGGGACTCTACAAATCTCTGTTGATTCTTAGCCTCATAGACCAGTCTCTTCCACTCTATTCTGTTCAAGTTGATGTCTGCACCTAAGGTCCCTATGTCTTTCATATCTTGATCAGTCCATCTTCAGTTTTGCCTTCCCAATGGACAGATTCCCCTAAGTCTGGCTTTCCATACATCATACAACATTCTTAGTACATGTTCAATCCAGCTTATCCCTCTTTCTTTAATTATTGCAATGTCGGGGTGTGGACCTCTTGCACTGGTCCAAATATTTTTCTTAAAACTTTATTTCAAAAACTATGGGTCTTTTTTCATTTCTCTTGGACAATACCTACATTTCACTTTCACTTACGTGATATATATTTACCTTATTACTTGATAAAAGCTATTAATGAGGACTTTATGGAACTCATTAGAATGAAAATGTTAAATGATGGTAGAATAAAAATTCATTTATTATAAAGTTTCACATCTTCTATAAGTTCATTTCAATTATGGATAGTTGTGATCGATGGTCAATGGATGTTATTCTCTTGTGTGATCATTAATTAAGTCCTGTCTAAGGAACATGTCGGCCTTAGTCAGTAAGAAGACTACAAGATCGCGCCACAATCATCTTAAACTCAGTTTTCATTCATACTTGGCTTAAAATATCTACCAGGGTAGGTCACCAATTCAGTTAAAATATTATGAACACGATTGAGAACTAAACAAATAAGCTTGTTCCATCTCTCATCTTGTGAAGAAAATTAAGGGACAGATTTACCCATTAATCATAATCTTTAAAACAGGAACTTCTTTTTACGTTTATTTAATCTTTGTGAAGCACTCAACAAACTTGAAAGAGGATTGACTTTTTGACAAAGTTCTATATTTGTTTCAATCATGAGATCCTTATTAGAAAACTTTAACTTCAATTTATAAATTACTATATCAAGAGAGGTTCACTTGATAAATCACAATGCATGATCAACTGAATTTTTAAATTTATTACGAATTAGTAACATTTCTAATACTTATGATAAACCAAAAATACTTTTAAACTGATTCTGTGAAATGTTCTCATTTTATTTTAGTACAGTAATGAGTACATCATAGGATTGATTAATAAGATTCAAAAGGATAAAAATATCTGACGCAATTACGTTCTTAATTTTCTCATCAAACTCGTGCATGAAAAGTAATTATAGAACGATCAACATCAAATTGACCATCGCCAATGAAATTTAATTTTACCGTAATTTTTATTCGTAATAATTTTTTATTTATGTGCCATGAACACCATGTATACCATTTCACATATATATCATATATCAGAATTAATTTGTTATTTATAAATTACTTTTTGATTTCATTTTCATAGAATAATTCTTGAAATAAATTATATTTATACTAACACCACTTTGCTCAAGTCAATCAAGTTTAATATAAATACTAATTACACTTAAACTCTCGATCTTAGATAATCGATTATTTCTTGATATTTATGTTAATATAGTGAGCCATTTGCCCCAAAAAATATCCGTGTTCCTAAAAATGTTCAACTGCGTACTAAACGTTCTGGGAGCAGGAGGATCCGAAAACTTTTTCAATCTATTCAAACTTAAAAGTTTAATGAAAAGTCAAGCATCCTGTCAAACTTTAATCTTGGGATCGAAGTCGGTTGACTTTTAATAAACTGGCTTTATTGGTAGTTTCAGTGAGATCTGATTTGCTGGCAATATAGGCTGCTAATCTTATCATTTGAAATTTCAACACAATCTTAAAACCTACAAAAACACTCATATTTTGACTTTGAGAAATTTTATTTCTTGTATTGCTATAATTTTTAAGAGTTAGTTGACAGAATCAATACTTAGTATAAGAAGCAGTAATAAAATACAAGGTTATTTTGTACCACTTTATTTACAAAAATGATGTATTTACAACACTGCTCTCCTTTTTACAAAACTGATTGACCTCATGAAACTCATACTTGCACCATAGTTGGGTATTCCTCATCCAGTTGGCGAAACTCATATGCAAATTTATTTCTTTCCATATAGCAGCCGAGTTCATTCGCCAAAAGTGCCTGAAAGTTTTAATTGATAAGTAATCTGTACTTTACTTATAAAAATTCTTTAAATACTTTTTATTTATTTAAACAGTGATATAAGTTTTTAAATTGATTAAATTTTTTTGGCCTTGAGAGAAGCCACGATAATTGGAGTTATAACTCATCAAGTAGAAAAAGAGGCAATTAAAAAGCTTATGAAAATTAAAATCTTTAAGTTAAGGTAATAATAAATTCTAATTATTCCTACTATGGATATTGTCAGGTACCAACTTTAATTATATTTGTTGGGATAAAAAATTAAATTTAAATAACATTTAACCCTCTAACGACCATTTATATTCTCAAAAATTTGTTTGTGCACTTTTTTGTTGTTGCTTAAATTACATAGGTGAAGTTGAAAGTTGAAGTGGTTTTCTTTATGCGCCAAAAAGTTTACAATTGGTACGCAACAAAACATTGCGTAAACGACAGAACGCACTATGCATTTGTTCAATGTTCTATTCTCAATTCATATGATTGTCAGTGTTGCCAACACCAGATGTATGACAACCTAATATTTTTCTTGTCACTTTCATACACTTGGCTTAAAGGTCTTAATACTCATCAGTATTAAGTGGTGTAAAACCATGGGTCATGTAAACTGGGCAACGAACAAACCAACCCAAAATTTCAAACGAGTTCAGCTGAGCTGTTTTCAGTTAAGACTCCTTTCATCCAAATTGACAGTGATAGATTTTGTCACCTACAGATCAAAAATGTGACTGATTTTTTCATTGTTTCCAAAACATACATTGTAAAAAGCCCACACACACTCCTAACTCTTGGACTTATAAAAAATTTGTGTGTATATATAAACTTTGCCAATGTTCATATATAAGAACTATATTCACTTAAAAAATACTGAATTACTATCCTCATCTAGTAATAAAGTGAATTAAGTATCAATCCAAGCTAGAATGAACAAATTTAGCTATCACCTGTAAGTAGACAGCTTCCTTCGCCTTGGTGTAAGCCTCCATATGCTGGAAGTTTTCCTTCACCTTGTTCAGAAGGCGGATGGCATCAGCAATTACTTCCGTACGCAATTCTGGTTCTGCCGTCGCAACTGATGCCACCTGGCAAATCCCAAAACAACTCTTGAAACAGGTATAACTAATTTCTTAACAACACATAATTGTCTGTTATTTTTCTTAGTTTTTGAAATAAATAACTTGCTTGCTTGCCATGTCCACTATAACTAAGACTAAGGCTGACATGTTCCTTAGACTGAACTGTTTATTCATACCCCAACAATAGACGGCATATCTAAGGGACCTACAGTTTAACATGGAGTCCGAAGCTATGCAGCTGGATTACGAACTGGTATAATATTTTGAGTATGGTCTTTGCGGATTAACATAGTACACCAGAGTCCCGGTAATCTGAACGTTCGGCTACTCCGAACAACCTGATGGGGAAATAGGTTACTGAATTTCAATTGAAATCAAAGCTATGCCATCTGAGTTATAACAGATTAATCTACAACACGGTATCATTAGTTAAATAGTAGTATGTACACACTGTTAATTAACCCTAGAACTGGCAACAACACATTTACACATTCAATAAGAAGTGGCAGGTGGAGGCATCTATCGTCAGTTTAGTGAACTTGTTAGACACGTGACCGTGTTTCCCTCTGGGGGCAAGCAACCAAACCTGCTCTTGTAGTGCACTAGACTGCCACCGGGCAGGTCTATAACCAAGTAAGCACTTTCTATTCCTATGCACTGAGTGGCTGAACCGGCTAACACGCTATGCTGACGAACGTAACGTTCAAGCCGTTCGGAAGCTCTAGGGTTCGAATCCCGACCATGAGCAATCCCAATTTGGCTTGCAAATGTGTGGCAAAGCGGAGAGGGGGGCCGACCTTAAATAAACGGTGGCCTGCTTGGGTGGAAGTTGACGGCATTTGTAGGCTTAATTGGGATTGCAGTGAACAGCTGTTTTGATTTTGTGGTTAGTGGTTATAAGGGGGGGGCATGTTTTATGTCTTTTTTTGTTTAAACTTTGATATTTCGAGAAGACATTAGTAATTATTTTTATGTTACAGTTAAGAGTAAAAAGCTTGCCACTTCTAGGGTTAAAGACGATAACTTAGTTTTTGGAACGTAAGAATTCAGTATCATCTTTTTACACAACAAAGAAATAATAATGGATTTTATTAGTATGGCCAACAGTAGTTTTAATGCAACTTTACACTGCATTTCCGGATAGTCCCAATTAGTTTGGATTACCAGGACTCTGGTGTATTCCACGGACGTTAATCCACACAAGAGAGCACTACACCTACCGACCATCGCTCACAACCATCCACAATTATACATTTCAATACAATATCTAATACAAATATTTTAAGGCTTCATAGGATGTTGGTACCATATTTTTAAACAGTTTTGTATTTTAAATATATCTTACGTCTATGACTATTCTCTATAACAAAACTTATAGGTATACCTTACACTTATACTTATAAGGTAACCAGTTCCCCAAGCCTTACCTTACACTGTACGAACAGTAGCAGAGCAGCAGCCTGGTCATAGTGACCTCCATGAGACAACACAACTAGCAGAGATTGGTCCATCAGCTTCAGGGCTTGGTTGGGCAGGTTCATCTGCAACTGTAGATTAATCTCGCAATAATTATACTGTTGGGTAATAATTACACATTCAAATTAAAAATATTTAAGTTAATATAGCATGGATACATAGCGGAGGGGAATCTAGGTCTTTAATACTGCAATAAACCGTTGTATCCATAGATATACAATATTATTAGGAGTATAGAGTAGGCAATATTATTAATTAATATTCTTAAGTCAAAGTTTCTGTAAGAAACACCAAAGTTAAAATATATAGCACACAATAATCCTTCCTGTATTATTGTACGGATCCGAGACTTGAGTATTGTCAAAACAAAGTGAAAAGAAGCTCATGGTCTTTGAAAATAAGATATCGATGAAGATATATGGACCAATACAAGATGAATTAGGATGGAGAATCCGAAAGAACCGAGAACTAAGAGACCTGTACCAATACCCAGATTTTGTAGCTAGGATGAAAAGCAGAAGACTGAGATGGGCAGGACACGTGTGGAAATGAGAGGATTCATCCATAGTTAAAAGTGTAGATCACTATAACCCAGAGGGTAGGAGACCACGCAACAGGCTGAGACTCCGATAGAAGAGCCAGGTGCTAAAAAACCTAAATACATTAGAAATGAACCCAGAGGCAGATGAAGACAGAGAAGAGTGAAGAGGCATCGTTGGCAAGGCCAAAAACCTACTGAGGTTTTAATGGCCAAGGAGGTAAGGTAAGGTAAACGTATATAAGTGCACAATGCATTAAGTATTTAAAACTATTTAGTTTGACTTTGAAATGCTTTATAGTTTTTAACACCATAAAAAAACTCAATTCGGCAATGACCTACAAAGTACGCTGCAATCTGCTACAAAGTGTTTTGGATCTTTGAAAACAAGCAAACATAACGTCACTGTTTCAAATTTTGGTCTCGCAAATTGCCAACACCCCCACCTCTAAAGCTAAGACATATCCATGTCAAAAGGGGAGTTACCTGAACATAAGCCAGCTGCATAGCAACCAACGCAGTGAGATAGTCTAAGTAGTGGTAGTTGGCGATTGAGAGAGCTGCAGTCAAAATACACACGGCAGCAGACTGGCTGGCCCTGGCAGCTAGCAGTAAGGCCCTCACACGCACAGAGGGACAGAGTGAAGGGCCTCCATCCAGTACGGTAGTCACTGCTGCTATAGCACCCACACTGTCACCTTTGCACAGTAGCAGTTCCCCCTCCCTGTAACATCAACAGTGTCAGTTCACAAGGCAGCAGACTGGCTGGGCCTAGAAGCTAGCAGCAGGTCCGTCACACGCAAAGAGAACGGCTTTCATCCTACAAAAATTATAATTTGATTTAGGTTCTAAAACTTCATTAATTATAAGGCTCCTTATTCAAATCAGTTGAGTTGATCAGTAGAAGTGTTACTATAGAAAGAATTCTTCAATGACAGACTAGTCAGACACATGTAAAACAATGCTTTGTTCAGTGAAGTGTATACCTACCGTAATAGTGCCTCCCATTTATTGATGGTAGCCATCTGTCTGACGGCAGTGTGGGCTGCGTGCCACTGTCCCTGGTACAGACTGCGAGTGAAGTACAACACCTGCTCACTGAGCTGCCACGATGACGAGTCAGGGAATCTTTCCCTTGCATGGTCCACCACAACCATGGCCATCTCGTACTCTCCCTGCGAGACAAGAAACCTGCTCAGTTTGCAGTTGAAGGATCGCTCAAAATAAAGTTGTTTTTAGATATCAAGCAGTAATACTTAAATCATGCAATTTTGTTATTTTTAAGGTTAGAATTCGTAATTACCTGTATACTCTAAACGTATGTGAAATGTATGTATTGTGAAGGAAACTGTAATGGTATAATGATACAAACATGTCACAATCTTGTACTAATCTAATCCACAAGCAGTGTCAAACCTATTAGTAGTAAAAACGTCCCGATTAGTATAATGGTATTGTTGTGATTGACAGAGAATCCATTTCAAATAGACATATGACACTACTTACGCAAGCCTATTAATCTTTTTACAAATGTAAACACCTTTCTAGACTGATTATCTTTCTTTCTTTTTCAGACACATACATCTGATGGATTGGAACCATCAATGGCTTCTTAATAACCCTTGAACAGGCAGTCATAAAAAAGCGACAATACCGACGGCCGCAGTATTGGCAGATGTGCAAGGATCTCATAATTAATATATTATAATCGTTTAAACTGGTATTGGTGATGATATTTATATACAATTGATAACGACAAAGAGTTGTTCTTTCAGTTTACGAAGTTTATTTTTTTATACATTTACACAAAGTGAGTTGGACTTCAATTATACAATTTTATTGTTCTTTACATTGCACGACATACGAATAGTATTTTTTTCCTATACCGTTAAGGAGAACGGGTATTAGTATAACCTTCAAATATTCTGACAAATCACTAGAATATTGGGAGAAATATAAAATATGTTACCAGTTCCGTGAGGCGTAGGGCGGTGTTACAGATGGCCTGGCACGTGGCTTCTCCGTTGTAGGAGTTGAGACCTTGTATAGCATCGGCCGAGTCAAGGTGGAGCAGCAACTGACTGGAGAGAGACGCCATGTCCGCCTTCCCGTACAGAGTCCACAGAGCGGCCTTGTGTGCCATGCTGATGAGAAACATATCAAAGATACTTTAACTAACACATGTCTTTTAGGAAATCATATTATTTTTAGGCTTATAATTTTACTAATTAATAGGAATATTTCACCTTTTTCAATATCCTTTTTAGTAGCAGTGTTGACTACTGGTTTCGTGACGACTATCACATTATCAGGTCATCCTCGTTTATCGATTCGTCAAGTTTAAAATTGATTAATAGCACATGAGAAATTTCAACACTTACACATATTACAAATATTACTTTTTGGGCCCCTAAACAAACTTCTGTCATGGTGCATGCTCATATTATCTTCTACCAGCAGCGACTGGAGTTCTGTCGAAGCTCGATGTGACGTCACCTGCAGTCAGCTGTTCATTCCTTTATCTAGTTTGATAATGGTATCAAACAACTTATTTTTTGACAGAATATTTACTTTGTCATTTATTAAATTATATGCTTCCGACTTTATACATTTAGAAATTTTCTAGAGCTGTTGTTTTATTTCTCTTTTTGCATTTGTGGATTATTTCCAGATATTCCTCAATTTTCAAATAACTGTGGCTCTACTATTCACTAAATGTTCAGCATAACTGGACTTTTGAACGGCTGTGGTTTTTGGCAGGTTTTAATTGAAACGTGTTTTAAATGAGCGCATGGTTTGACCTCTGTAAAACTTAGGAAACACTCCATATGTTATTTTGTAGATCCCAGCTGAATTAAAATTGTCATTGTTAAACGGATTTTTACATAATAAACTGCTTAATTTTTTTTTATTCGGAATGCTACTTTATAATTTCTTTTCCTTACATTTGAAAATTTGTGACATAATTGGTTTCCGTAAGTGATAGTGATCTTTTGTTTGAAACCCAGGTGGTTTTCTTCTTATTTATAATCCTATTACCTTTTGGATTTTTTTATCATATCCATTATCCAAAGCAATTTGGATAGTGGAACAACTTATTCTGGAGTAACTATACTTATTCCACTTAACAAATTTATTCCACAATCCAAGTTTGGGCACTTACTTCGGCAGTAAACAGTGCAAATTCAACATTCTCCCATAGGTGCCCTTGCACAAGTTCTTAGAAAGAAATAGTGTGTTGTTTTATAACCTGCATGTTTCCATGACCTAATGAAAACTTTCCTGTGGTAAACTAGTTGTCAATTTAATAACCTATATTTTTCCCTAAAGCCTTTGATGAAAACATGCATTGCAAAAATTCATGATAAAATGGTAAAAACATATAAATGGAAGATGAGAAACAAAGACTCACCTATGGGCGACCAAGTCCATCATTGAAAACTGACAGTTGAGCACATCGCTCCGCATTAGTACCTGAAAATTTAGTTTCAAACACATTAAAGTGTTTTAGTAGTGCTGATAGTTATTTGTGTTCATATAATAACAAATGATTTATTTTAACAAACCAAACGATCTCCCGAAAATAAAGGTTCACAGAGAAAATTTCAACAAACATTTCCTAATTTCCAGTAATTTTTTTAGAAAACACCAAGCAAGATCCCCCTTCCATCAAATAAAAAATTCTTTATTCATACTGTACATATATACAAGAATAGAGTCAATACAATGAACAGTGTTACATACAACAGTGTTGCGGCAAGGCCAAGCAACTGTTAAATTGTACCATTTGCAAAAAAATTTAGGAATATACAGCAAAATAAAATTAAAGTTAAAATTAATACAATATAGGGCAAATAATAAAATACAAACACTACAATTTTCAAACAACATTTTCTACCTTTTTTATTTATGGTGCCACAGGTTTTGTACAAATAGAATTACAAAAAATATTCTTCAATTGAATAGCTGCTCTTTTTGAATAAATACTCTTTCAAAATACTTTGAAAACACGTATTATTAATTTTAGTTTTTTGGTTTGGAGGTAAATGGTTGAAAATTAATGTTGATCCCATAAGGAATATATAAATAAAAATTACAATGTGGTTCAACTGAGACATTTGTTTCTGTTAGAACATGATTTTAAATATCAAATATTTTTAAATTGTTTAGCTCATTTGCTATCATCATATTATTTGCTATTACATAGCTTTTAGTTAAATTGTATTTCTTAATGAAATGTCAATAAAGAATATTGTCTATTGTCTATAGTTTTGTATTACCTACTAGAAGTCAAAATAAGAATCGCTTTTTCCAGTAGTTATCAATTATGTAGGTAAATACCTAATGGTATTGAATGATGCCTTTCTGTCGGAAATTTTTATTTTCCCATTCTTTAATATTAAATTTATATTCCTTATCTTATTATTTTTGAAATGTGTAGTTATGAGTTAAAAGCACTGCAAACAGCACTATCGAAAAAAACTATATGTATTTTTTGTTGAATTGAGCTTCATTTAATGATGAGATAATAGAAAAGCAGAAACACTGGCTATATTACTATTTAAACCTAGTTTGTCCCCCTATACATATCACCTGGTTAACTCACTTCAAAAACGAGAGCAGGTTTTCCTCCGGTAGTCCCAGCAAACTGTGCGAAGGACTGAAGGCCTAGCGATGTCAGGTAGTTGAGGCTCAGGTCACTGCACTTGGATATTGACCTCTCCATTAGAATTTCCTAAAGACATCACAGTTTAAAACCTCTCACTTCAGTCAAAATGCAATACTTATCTTAGTTTGTAGTTTCGCTCATTACAGAAGACAGGAATAAATGCAATGAATGAACACTGTTATAACAAATCTTGATCTATCTAATTCTCTTACGTTCTTGACTTAATTTCTTTATACCGGCTTCCAGTGCTTCACATAGTGTACTATGTCACTACTATGAGGCTAGGATTCATATACCACGTAATTTGATCCAAGCACATTTGTTACGGATACTTGGTCAAAAACTTTGTATTTTTATTTTATCAAGGGAAAATTAGTATTCAAAATATCAATTTGTTATATAGTTTGAGAAAACAGTAACGGAGTTAGGAGCTGTAAAAGCATCAAATTTGAAAAAATAAAAAAAGGTACAAGTTCAGGAGAATGTTTACCCGATTTCAGTAATGTTTTGTTTTTCCGTGTCTAAAATTTAGCTTATTATCAAGATTATATTTTTATAGGAATTTTAAACTAAAAAACTAGTTCTACTAAAATAAATTCACAAAAACTTTAACATTTATTCTATGTTTTTCATGTAAGAATGTTCATTTCAGTGAGTTAAAAAAATGTAGTATGTAGTAATTTTTGGGTGTTTAAATAAATTTCCAATAGATCAGTGACCTTCTTAAAATTTTGAAAAAGTCTTCCGTTGCAGCCGTAGCCTAATAACTGACAGTTAAGCACATCGAGTTCTACATAGAGTAGTGATTAGTTGTAGTTGTAATTGTGTCATAGAACAACACTAACAGTGTTTCAAGCAAAAATTCCCAAAACCAATCTTGTGTTCCAACAGCATTGGGGTATATTTTACTAACCTTGTTGTCCTCAGTCAGTTTATAGAGCCAAGCCTGTGCGTGCTGCAGACAGACATTATCATTGACCTCATGTGACAACCAGATGGCTTCTTTTAGTGCAGCTAATGCTTCCAACCTGTACACATCCATCAAATTAACAGCTTAATAGTCTTAGAAAAATAAATAATAAATTGAGTCATTGGATGTAATAGAAATTTAAAAGTATTGAATCACTTTATAACATTTTGAGTAGCTGAAATACCTTTTTAATCCGGTTTTAGCATGGTTCAGACTTTTTACATAGACATACCAAAAGCAAATTATTTCAAAAATCTAGGAGGAGTCAAGTTTTGAAATTTATATTTTAAAAAGTTGCTAAAAGCCTGGCTCTGTGGCACCTCTCATTTGAACTGAGGAGAAAAATCTGCCGTTTTCTAATTTTATATAGATATAATTTGGATTATGTTGGAAATTCATGAGGCATAGACAAGGGTTTGAGGCTTACAAGAATTTATAAAATTCAACACCTGGCAAAACCTGGTAATATCATGTAATATAATTTTCCTATAAAACATCAATTTCAACTTTACACCAAATTGAGCCTATGGCGTTTATTACGACTGGGGTGGTGGCACGTCCTGTAATCCAGCTACTTGGAGTTCAAAAATTGTGGATAGTTATGAGCGATGGTCAATGGATGCAACATTCTATAGTGCGGATTAACATCTGCACTATTGAATATTAAATTCATCTGCAAAAATCATCCTCATAATAAAACTTGTTTGTAATTCTGCGGCAAAATTATAGTTCAGATCCTATGTTAAACTGTAGGGCCCTTACATGCTACCCTGCTCCCATGTAAGGGCCAAGTGTGACATGTTCCCAGACAGTCTATAGACTGTTGTCTAAGGAACATGTCAGCCTTAGTGAGTAACAAAACTAAAAGATCGCGCCACAATCATCTTACACCCATTTCTCATTCATATTTAGCTTAAAATCCTACCTACGTAAGTCACCATTTCATATTGGTAAAGGTAAAAGCAAACATCAACTTTGGTTTCCAAGTCCTAAAAGCACTTACTTATGTCCGAACTGAGCGTGCAGTATGGCCAAGTTAAGAGCAGCATATCTATAACCCTTGGCCTCTTTGTCTTGGCTGGCCACCGTGTTGCGGTCAAAGTAGTGGTACAGGCTGTCCAGCGCTCCCGAGAACTCCTTCACCCGCAAGCAGTTCAAGTAGCTCAGGTAGTGCTGCCATCACGACAAACTATTACTATTGAATTTAGTTTGGCATGTACGTATTTTATAAAATGTTAATGTGTGTTGAACTTAAATTTAAAAATATTACCTAAAACAAAATATTACACAATTAATGTTAGACTAGAGTTAAGAAATCTAGGCAGTGTGTTTGAGTTGAATGTAATCATCAATGTGGCCTATTAGACTGACCTGTCATTGTTTTTCATTCATTTATGTAAAAAGGATTTTTTTTGCTATGCAAAAGTTTTTTTGTACTTGTTATCTTTTGTGTTTGTTTGTTGTGTTTTGTGTTGCCACAATTTCGCTTACGAAGCGGTTAGTTTGGAGACAAAACAAGGCAGTGTTTATAGGTTGCAGATCCTTTTGCAACTCTGGTTATATTAGAAAATTAAGAGGAATTTGAATTTGAATCTATAGTTTTCAAAATTTAAATTAGTACAAAATCACTATTAAAGGTACCTACGTATTAAAGCTAAGGCCACTATTATACAGCGTGCTCCGGAAGTTATGTTTGTTTTGGTTATCGTAAATATTTAAGTACTGGTTTACTCAGTTTGTTACTAATATAATAAGATAAACACCTGCTCTCTGGTAATTGTCATTATTGTATTAAAAACAACTAACCTAACTTACATCTTTAGAGTTCTGTATATCATAAAGTACAGTGCTCTCTAAAGTATGTTCGTTCCATTCCAATTATGTTGTTATTTTTGTTATTTGGTAACGACCTTACCTTGCCTGTATCACATTTGTAGCAAATTGAGGAAACTCTAACAGAAATATTTATGACAATCACAACAAGCATAACTGCCGCAGTGCGCTGTATTAGGGTGACTGACTTCAAAATTAACTGAACATAAACAGTTACAACTCACAGCTTCGTAGTGTTCAGGGTTGGCCTTCAACACTTGTCTGACAACGCTCTGTAGCTGCGCTGGCGGCAATGCCCAAGTCTCATTGTTCTGTAGGCCGGCTGTCTGCTGTGCAATAAACAGTTCAGCTTGTCGCCGTGACCACAGCGCTGGCATCTCCTCAGGCACAATGTTTTCAACGCATCTAAAGACAGAGATAAAAGTTTTTATTTTTATATTTATCGCTCTTGTTTTCAACATTTCAAGAACAGGTTTGGAAACCGAACAAAACTCAAATCAAAAATCCTGAAATGGAATCATTGTTTTATGTGTCCACTCTGACTTACATTTATTTTTCTTTTCATTTTTAAGAGGAATTATTAGTCTTGGGAATACTATCCTGGAAGTCCTCCAGTCAACAGTAACATTGTCCCACGTCCAAACTTGTCCTGAAAATACCACAGAGCCGGGAGAATGATCTTGATGCCCTTTTGTAGAAAAACCGGCCTGACAGCATCTGGACCCAGTGACTTAAAAGCTTATTGCCCACCTGATCCTACTTAAGGTGACGATCCTGCTAGAGGCACCCTAGAGGAAGTGGACACCTATTTTGCTTCTTTTACGACTGTATGGTTGAAGGGTGGAGAGGCATGTTTTGTGTTTTTTCTTAGTACCTACTATTTTGAGAAGAGCTGCATATCGCAAAGTAAACATTTAAATATACAAAGTAAGTTCAACAGCTCCGTCATTCAGAGGGCCAATGTTACAGGCAATTAATTGTGTTGACTTCTTTAAACAATAAACTACAAATCTATTGGTTGACAGTTTCGTTAACATAGGCAACATAAAAGTGACTGAAAACTTACTTTAGTTCCTGGAAAAGAGATTTTGGTGTCACTACAGCAGGCTCCACAACAGAACTCAGTTCCATACCGTTGTTGTCAGGAGTGGGGGTGGGAGGCATATGAGGGAAGGGCTTGAGTACCAGTGGAGGGCTTCTAGGAGTAGACACAGAACTCAAGTCCATATTGGCACTCTCTATCGTATCCGTGCTGCATGGTGGAACAACCGAAGCTTCAGATTCCAGTAACCCAATGGACTCAAGCCTCCAATGTTTTGTCTCTGCTGTTTCTACTGTGGCCGCAGATTCAAATAGATTGCATCGCACATCATTCTTCAAAGATTGTTTTCCAAGTAGAACATAGTGTTGAAATCCACGATACAGACTCAGGGTCTGTGAGAAGTTCAGTTTGTCAAAAAACAGCATTACTCTTCTTAAATAAACACCTGCAAAAATAATCACACCACCTGGATGTAATAAAACGGCCAAGAGAAATTTATGTGAAATCATTGGTAAGAGTACCGTCATATTTCCATAATTCAATTTCCATTTCAATTTCTGGCTGTTTAGTTTCCTTTGTAATTAGATAGATATAATGTGTTTTGATTTGACAGTCTGCTATTCTTTATGCTCTGAACTAGCTTACTAAGTGAAACTATATTTAAGAAAGTGGTCTTAGTGTTTTGTAACCAGAATATTATTGCTTTTCTTTGCCGGTAGCACTGGTACAGGAATGTTCTTCGCGGTATAGCATTGTGTACCGGTTAGAGGTTAGATTTTGTGCAGTGGTAGTTTCAAAATGGCGCCCTCGGTAACCCTTGATGGCTAATGTGTTTGTATATTATGTATTTGTATTGTTGTATATTATTTGTACATTTGACAATTATGTACTCCACATAATTGTCTTTAGCAGTGAGTGTGTTAAATAGAACATGGACAGACCTTTAAGTAGAAATTAAAATGACCCATTTTGTAGAGTTTTAAGGAAGGTTGGATAAAATTGCTTGTGTATGATATAATTGGTTTGTAAACCAGTTTTTCAGTACTGTCCACTTAGCCCTATTTTTGTTTCATATGTACCACACACAGATCTGTAGTAAATTAATAAAATATCATTATTATCCAAGTTTTGTATTCACAAAGATAACTCTGTAAGATTATAAGATACAAAACTGTTTATATTGTAAACTAAAATTGATTCAAGGAGTTGTAAAATTTATCCAACCACAATATTGAGTGTAATATATAATCTAGGAACTAAAACAAATTTCCAATACTAACTTTAACTAATTTTTCTTTATATTTCTCGTCGGGTAGACTGTGAGTTTATATCCTTACTGTGTTATACAATACTCACCAATAGGGCTGCTCTTGTTGACCAAACATGGCATCATTAGTGAGTCAATCAAAAGACGGCCCAAGTTCAATATCACATCCATAATGCTCCCCACCTCTTTATCGGCAAATCTTTCTATTTCGGACAAAAAGTTTTGGACCAAATTTGGAACCAAGCAATATTTCTCAGACCTCAACAACTTCACAAGTTCTTTATAATCCATATCAGGGCACTAAAAAATACAGAGTAAAAATTGCAAAATAAAAAATGGAGAATTGTAGTTAAAAGTACGGTAATATTCTTTCTTTAAAAAAAAAGAAATTATTTGTCTATTGCAGACTATTTGTCATCATTACCTGTGCAAACTGTAAAGAGATATAATGTGTAAAGGAATGCAATTTAAACGACACACTTTTCTTGTCACAAAACCATCACCTCATCAAATATTTAAAGCACTAACAAAATAATAGTGCTCTATCACATTTATTTGGTATGGAAGTGCATCCTTACGTTTGATAGATTTCTTTGATAAACTTCTTAATGCTGAGAAGTCATTTTACCAGTAAACAAAAAGCAACTGGTTGAGAGATTTAATGGTTATTCTTATTCTAATTTTTTAGACAAGGACCAAAACTACGAGGGTATTTTAAGGTAAGGTATTTTAGGTATTATGACAAAGATCACCAGACTCATTTACCAATAATTAGGAGCCTAATGAACAAAGGCAACTGAGTCTAAAAACCCAAACACAAACACTATTACTAACCATCTTTGTTTTCTCAGCATTTCCTATATAATTGCGACCAACTTTGCTGTGCCAAAATCTTGTGAATACTTATTCAGAAGTGTATTCTCAGAGACATATTGTTTGTTTGTGTAAATTGGTGGATTGGTTGACATTACTAGGTCTAATAATATTTTACAAAAATGTTATTTATTAAAAAGGTCAAAGAATGGATGTATGAGATAAAATCTTGTGAATTTGAATTCGTCAGCAATGAAGAGATAGCATTTCCAGTGCTAGAGGAAATATCAGAAAGTGACGAGGAGAGAGAAAAAAAACCAACAACTATGCCAAAAAGAACTAATGCTTGGGGCTATTCATTTATATTCTGTTCTTAAATATTCGCAAATTTTCCATCACTTTACCTAAAGTTGATAGTAATTAGTTATTATAAATGAAGCCATTTTTTATAAACCCAATTCCAGCTTTTTTAGACTAATTTCAACGTTCATAGTTATGTAATAAAGTTTTAAATTTATTTTTTTTATCGCAAATGAACCTCACCCAAAATTAATTTTTCCTCATAAGATTAACATTGGGAGATTTTGTTTTGAAATGGCTTAACTACATATAAGCAGGACAAAAAAAATTGCTGATACTGTAAATCTACAAAAGGTTATTACATTTTTCATTATTAAATTAAATTTATCCACTATATTTTTTGAAAGAAAATCCATTGTTACCATATAATAATTCTGACTAGAAAATAATATTTCAGCATCCTAAACTCAAGAATTATTTATACCTAAGTTTACCTATAGGCCTATATGAGTGAATGTAGGCTAAATCTTTTTCTATGTAACGGAAGTTTTATAAATACAAATGTTTTAATCAAATATTTTAGTATCTGGGATAATTACCTGTATCAAATGGAGAATAAGCATGCAAAAGCTTCTGCGATAGAATGGATCTGGCATTTTTAGAGGAGATTCAGATGTACCTTCATTGACCTTTGCTTGTCGAAGAACTGGAAAATTATTGTCTTGTTTGAAAAATGTTATAGGTCAAATAAATTAATATACCTGTTAGTTGGCCTACATAATAACACATATAGTAACTCAAATAAATGTATCTTACTTATATCATTGAATTATAGCCTAAGATCTGATACTACTGTGTTAATGAACAAAAATTGACTAAGAAGTTTTAGTTTGTTTCTCTTCCCTTTTTGTAGAAAAATGTAAATGTATTCTAAATGTGTATCTATAAATGTATATTACAGTATATATAATTTAACTCACCTTCTGATTTTATATTGCAATATTCTTGAATTAAAATTACTACAGATATTTTATGAGGAGTAATATGTTCTCTTATGGACTTCTTGGAAACATTACTGCCGACCCAGGGATCTTTGGTTGACATTGTTTGGTTTTTTGTATAAGATAAACAAACTGATGAATTCTTATGAATAATGATTTATGTCAATACATAATGATCCTAACAATCTTCTAACATAGATGGATGTAACCAACCTCAAAGACTATCACTTCTTCCACTTACATGTAAAGAGCCATCATTATGAAAATGACAGTTTAGTTTACTCAGGTTTACCTTAGCAACGCTAACAAAAACAAAAATTGATTAAGAAGAAATGAGTTTAGCTTGTTACTCTCCGCCCTTTTGTATAGTATACGGTATGGCGAAAGTATTTTTTCACAATGTTCTTATCTAAATTGAGAGCGACAAAAAAGAGTTAACATTACCTGATTCAAAATGTTTATATTTAATTCCCTGCGGTAAATAAGATAGATCATGGTTTTTTCTAAAGAATCACGATTTCTTTACGGTGCATAGAGTCGACCATCGTGGATCTACTCAAGGTAAATTTAAAACCATCCAGTTTTAGGCATAATTTGCGAAGATAATATGGTGGATGGTAAAAACTATTATTTTGTTTATTGTAATTTTATAGATCTCATGACAGGTCTTGTACATACATAGAGTAAAAATTTATCTATCCTTTGCTGTTTATTTTTGTAAAAAAGTATTTCAGCTGAACATCTGTCTGACTTGTGTTCCCATTTTTCGTTAAGAAGTTCACATGTCTTTGATGTTGATGTTAGTTTCTTTGAACAAATGTCAACACAGAACGCTTTTCTCACACTAATGTAATTAATTTTATCCGGTTGTGAGGCATATTGTATAATGTAAAGTAGAATATTTTGATGTAATCGGATTGTTCCTCAGTTGAGAGGATTGACTTTAGTACGAATTCTGTTTAAAATATCGCACAATGGCAAGTTCACCTAATACTGGGAGTGTAAATAACTTCAGCTTTAAAGTTGTTTTACTGGGAGAGGGTTGTGTTGGAAAAACATCAGTGGTATTAAGATATGTTGAAGATAAATTCAACGAGAGACATTTAACGACGTTGCAGGTATGAACTAAGTAAATTGCTCTAACAAGACAGTTCATTTGGACTTGGTGTTTCTACAGTACCATACTTAATTTATTATGTAATGATCACAATACATACCTGGTTTTTGCAATTATATTATTAAACCTAGCCAATATAACTAGTCATACCTTTGGGTTTTTGTTCTTTTCCTAAAATTTCATACTGTTTCATCAGCAAATATGTTGCTGTTGTGAAAAAAAACCAAGGCCAAGCATAGTCTGGCATAATTCCCAACACAAATTTTGCTAATTATGAAATTTTAACCATTAATATTTACATAGATATGGTATACATTTTTTAAATGGCAAAACAGCTGGGCTTATTAAATACAGCAGTCTCCAAATCTAAGAGGATTGTAAAATGCCCCATTACTACCCCCATGGGAGGCCTACTCCCATTAACCTATGGTAATGAGAGTCGGTCTGTACTTTCTTTCATACTTTTCACTGAAATGGCCACCTACTCAGAAAGTTTTTTTAAACTAAGTATGAATTGGAATGAGTAAGGTTGAGGCACAAACTTGTAGTTTTTATAAGCACTATTAGGATGACACTTCTTTTAATTTTATCTATCAAGTTCATAAAGTCTCTTGAAGTGAATTCTTTCGTAAAAAGTAATCAGCTTATGCAGTGGTTTCATAAAAATCACACGCAACTAAAACCCAGTTCATTCATTTCAAACTGAAAAATCCTGATTATTGAGTCTAGTCAGCATACAAACCTTTTGGGTCTTTTTATTGATTCCAGACTTAAGAGGCGGCAGGAGTCAGTCCAGGCACTCTAACGCTTGACATGGGATGGGTTTAATTATCTTTTATTTGCTCGTAAAGGAAATTTATTGAAAACAAAATACCAAGTGTAAAGTGTTTTATAGGTCCTTATCAACACATTGATGTGTTAAACTACCAAAACTAAAGTTTAGAAATATTTTATTTTTTTGAAATTAGAAAATTAAAATCCCATAAAGATTTAACAAAACTAATTCTGTTGTATTATTTTTGTTTATCAGTGGAAAATTTCAAACTTTGGACCTAAATAAACTTCACATAAGTATTCATAATTAAAATGTATTGAATAACTTTTCGTATTTGATTTGCTCTTAGCCATAATATTTTTTTTAAAGTCTGTGAACTGTTCACACACTTTTATAATAATTATTATATAGCAATAAGGTTAATATTCGGCATAAAACGTTCTGGCTCATGTAGGGGAGTCTTTTCAAAGTATCTTAGATCGTTTAACATTCCTGGTTAAATAAAAACACTTTCAACACCCCAAACAATACAGTCTTCGTATCACATCTTTCCATTCCGCAGCATTGTAGATCCGTCCCCGGTTTTTTTTTACCGAGATGAGCTACATTTTGGTCACATATCTAATTCAGGAGAGAAAATATAAATATAAAATATAATAATGTGGCAAAGTAAATAGACATTTGTGATATAGCTTTTATGTGTATAGAAATTTGTTACATATATTGTATTAGATATTAGATTGTTGAAATGGCAACCAAGGTAGGTATTTTAAGCCAAGTATGAATGAAGATTAAGTGTAAGATGATTGTGGCGCGATCTTGTAGTCTTGTTACAGAATAAGGCTGACATGTTCCTTAGACAGGGCTGTTAATTAATAGCCCAACAGCCTATGGCAACAAAACAACAAAAATAAATATGAATAGCATTTTGAAGCTACAAAAAAGGGCTATTAGAATTTTGCTTAAGCTTAAACATGATGATTCGGCCAAAGAACATTTCAAAAATTTGAAAATTTTTACAATATATGGGCAATATATATTTGAAACCATTCTCATCGCGAGAAACCAGGAGATGGACACAAATTTAGTTCAATTATCCCACCAGTATGACTTAAGAAAAAGAAATGAAACTATTCAACCTCATAAATTAAAATTTTTTTGAAAAAAACCCTCATATGCAGGTAAAAACTTTCTCAGGTGTGTGCCCGAAAACATTAAAAAAGAACAGAATTTGTCAAAATTTAAAAAAATGTTAAAAGATTATATAATAAACTTGGCCGTTTATTCATTGGATGAGTTTTCCATCTCCTATAAGTAGGGGAGGCAAACAAGCAGGAAATTATAGATGCAATTTTAATTTATAAGTTTTTTGTTTAAGTTTTAACTATAATACATTTATGACACTATTCACTGTACCACCCATGTACATGAAATATGAATAAAGAAGTTTGACTATGACTATGACTAGGGCAACTAAGAGACCTACAGGTTAACGTGGAATCCGAACCACGGCCTCTGAATTACGAACTGGTCTTATTAATAGTGCTGACGTCAATGTACGTAAGAGAACACTACACCTACCGACCATCGCTCACAACTATCCACAATTTGTGACCTCCAAGTAGCTGGATTGCAGAACGTCGCCACTGTCCCAGCATATACAACATTTAAGTTTAAATGTTCAAGCTCTATCCAAAAGGCTTGTATTCTCCAAAATCTTTTTTTACTATTCTTTGAATATCAACCTTTTTACTCTTAAATTAATATGTTCAATACTCTTTCACTAAACTTGAAATAAGAAGCTGATATTGGTAGATTCTGGACAAAATTGAATCTGCTTCTTATTAAAAAAGAATACTACTCTATTCAAGATTTTTTAACAAATAATTGTTATAAATGTTTTTTAATAATACTTATTGTAGGGGCCTAGGCCTACATGATTTTATAAGGGATTAATTTATGAGGCTAGTAACATCTGATACACTCTGTAGGTCTTTCTCAGTTATGATGCTATAGTTTGCAAGATGACTATAAAATTCACCCTTGACATGCATAAATATTTATGAATGTACCATACGTTTTGTTTCAGGCATCATTTTTAAATAAGAAGCTTAATATTTCTGGAAAAAGAGTCAATTTAGCAATATGGGACACTGCAGGACAAGAGAGATTCCATGCTTTAGGACCAATTTATTACCGAATGTCTAATGGTGCAATTTTGGTCTATGATATTACTGATGAAGACTCATTCCAAAAAGTAAGCACTTATGTTTCAGGGGCCAGACATCCCCTAAGTAGTCACTCCTTATTGAGATGATCTAAGTTCCAGAAATCTCAGCTTTTACCTTAGCTAATTATATTTTTATTGTTTTATTACTTGATATTTTTTAGCTTCAGCTTGCTCTCTGATTTAGGGTTTGCTCATTCAGAGAGATCAAGAGGTCAAAAGTATAATAAAACAGAGAAAATATTGGTCTTCTGCGGTTTGCTCCATTGCATTCGTTCACCCTTACTGTTAACTCCCAGTTTGTCTGTAAATCTTAGGAGATAAACATTTAACTTTTTGTGAGTGATTACCCCACTTAAAATAATGCAGATGGCTTTTTGAGTTAATTTGATTATACATTTTACCAACATCAAGCTCAACGAAAATTGGACTAGCCAAATGCTTTACTACCGTAGACCCTAAAGATTTTTGTTTAAACAATTTCATGAAATGCAAGTTTTACGACTATTAAAGTAATATGAAACAGACCCGAAAATAAGGCATTTGAGAGAATAATGCAGATTATTATACCTTTGTTCCAGGTGAAGAACTGGATAAAGGAATTGAAAAAAATGCTTGGTAGTGATATATGCCTTGTCATAGCTGGTAATAAGATTGATTTGGAGAAGCAACGAACTGTTCCTGTTGCAGATGCTGAGGAGTAAGTGAAAGTTGTCCTGCTTAAATATTTTAGTTGAATAAACACTTAAAAATAAAATTTATGATGTACTACAGCAGACGGACTGAAGGTGTAGTGAGTAAAACACTGGCCTGAGAATTACTTACCTTTTGGAAAGGGGTGAACAGAAGATGCAGTGACCAATGAGGGATGAATAACATATACTCTCTTGAATGTTGGAAACTGTCAATGGATTGGATAGTTAGAAAATAATCAACAGTTTAGTTATGCGGTTTATTGTAATTAAATATCTAAGTACTATCGATATTTTACTTCAGTAAATATAAATTGCAGCCTATTCTATCAAAGAAAAGTTTTTAATTTTTCTAAATTTATTAGGTGTAATTTTTTTTAAACTTAACAACCAATGTTAATCATTTGGAATTTACTCATTTTCAAAACATTTATTCTGTGAACAAGTAATGGTTATTATTTCTATAGCTGTATAGTAGTTATTTATTTATATATAGTATTGGAACGTGTTATGCCATCACTGCTGTTTAATATTTTCTTGTAGGCCTACGTAAAAAATTCCAGAAAAAGTAAATCAAATCCGACTAGTTAGAAAGAAACACTACCGAAGCTGCGACGAGTACTGTCATAGACTGTCGAATTTGAATCGCACCTCAAAACTCCACATTAAGGGAGGAAGATTTGTTTGGGAACATGGAAATCTACATCTATATCTAAAAAAGCCACAAAAATAGTTTGCAAACATAATACAATAAACAAGTTATATTATGTTGGTGGTGTTACTGATGTCAGACTTTCAATGTCTGTCTTGTTTCAATAACGGAAGATCACCTCTGGCTATCTTATGTGACTTAAACCTCCATAGTGTCTAACCCTAGAGCCGCTTAAGTTGGGATTGTGATGCATTTACAAATTATATAAGAAGTGGCATCTGTCGTCAATTTAGTGAACTTCTAAGACGATGTCTCATTCATGCTACCTGGAAGCGGGGACTTGAATAATCTTAACTAGTCTGTTTAATTGCCAATAAAGTATGTTTCATACACAATTAAGCGCTTCCTCCTTCAGTGATACTTGCTATAGTAGTCTAAGGCACGGTGACTGGTTTGAGTTAAAAGTTGACTGCATTTGTAGGCTAGGCTTAATTGGGATTGCAGTGGACATCTGTTTTTTCTTTTAACATTATATGGTTAAGGGGGTATGTTTTGTGTTTTTTTTGTTTATAATGATTACTTTAAGAAGAGTTGTATAATAAATTATATCATTCAGTTGAGGGCCGAAAACTTAGCTGTTGTAGGGTTAGTTCACATTACATTTCTTAGGCCCATGGTGAGGGGCAGTTATAAGTTTGTTTAAAAATTATAAAAAGCTTTTTTTGTCTTTTAGGAGGGTAAATGTCACAGTAGCTCTCAGATATCCCACGTATATATGTTGAACCTATACCACAAGTGTGTGAGAAAGATTCTCTTTAACATGGTGCTTAAACATAAAGCTACTTCAATAGATAAAACTACTTTACTTGAAAATTTTCTGAAATTATTTATTATGTCCTTCTCTTCTAGATATGCAAAATCTGTTGGTGCCACTCATTTTCATACATCAGCAAAGATGAACAAAGGAATAGAAGAAATGTTTTTAGAACTCACCAAACAGATGATAGAAAGAGCACAAGAGAGTGACCTTCAAAAGGCCAACATTCTTGGACGAACAAGCAGCATGCGGCGAAACGTGGTGGTTGTCGAGGACGAATTCGCAGCTTCACAACAGGAGACCAAGACCAGCTGTTGTGGAACCTAACTAATGGGACCTGCTCTAACTTACTCGTCCGTCAACTCCGCTTCCTTTAATTTTGAGCTTGATATCTATTTTGTGATAAATATTGTTCCATATATCTTAAAAATACCAAAACGAATTAACTGTCTTTTGAACATAGATTATGATTTTCATCAGGATGAGTCAAGGTGGTTATATTATTATCGTGTAAATAAATATACATAGCCTTCCTGACTATATGACTTACTTTTTACATTCTTAAGTTTTATTTCTACTGAATTCCACTGAATGATTGCACTTTTTGAACTGAAAATGAAGATGGTAAAGTTTTCTATTTATATTTTTACATAAATCATGCATTGCTTCATGTAACTCTCCTATAGTAATTAATTCATATATAAACTGTTAAATTTGTAAATATTAATTATAATTTATGAAAATCACGTTACTTGCTTTTGTATTATTACCCTTTTCAATCCAATACACACATAAACTGTTTAATGTAAGTTAATTCAGCAGTTTATGAATACTAGAGTCCTATTGGTAAGTCAGAGCCCCAATTGTTAGTATGATGGACTTTCAATCTGATGAAAAAACATACAAGGGGGTATCCAAGAGTAACCGGAATTACGCTTCCATAGGCGTGGCTTATGTGATACATATGTCTGTCGCTAGCGCAGCTCATCTGGAGTACAATGCCACTAGCGCTGTCGCTGTGGGTGGACGTATTCGTCTGCAGTGAGTTTTTTAGTGAACATTGTTTCACTA
The DNA here is from genome assembly GCA_023375725.1 of Nephotettix cincticeps. Classification (NCBI taxonomy): domain Eukaryota; kingdom Metazoa; phylum Arthropoda; class Insecta; order Hemiptera; family Cicadellidae; genus Nephotettix; species Nephotettix cincticeps. The sequence continues at coordinate 6,754,756 of CM041785.1, forward strand.
TTTAGTCACTTCAAACATTTCGTTTTGGCGGAGGTAAATAACCGAGGCGAAACTCTAAACACATACACACCTATATAAAAATATATAAATTTTTAACGACTATTGTTTTTGGCCTCTGGGCATCTAAAGACAAAAAAATAACATGGTCCTGGGCTTTTTTGCCATGAGACTTACATGGGAAATGAGACTACAGTACAGTTGGCACTTGATAATCCGACACTTATGGGACCGGGAGTGTGTCGGATTACCGGAAATGTCGGATTACTAAAAACTTATATTTCTTGCACAACCCTAACTGTAGAATTAAGAAAAGTATACTGATGTTCATTACTAAGTACCTTAATTCTATTAATGGTTCAAATAAACAATTTACAAAGTCTTTTTTTACAGAAAACTACTTAATGAATACAAAATACTGTATGACATTTATCTATAAACATAACTAATACACAACGCACACATAACAACTATAAAACAGTTATAACGTATAGGCATAACGTGAAACATAACCAACATTCTAAATTCAATAAGGCCTACCTGAACTAACACTTTGCACTTAAATTCTGAATTGAATACTGTCAGTAACAAAGTAAGCAACACTCTTTACCACACACTAATTTATACTGGACAAGGTAAGGAACTAACGGACCGGAAGACGCAAGAATCCTGTCATAAGACGAATAAAATTTGTACTGTACAGACGCCCGTCTGCGATGACTCATTTGGCGCGGCATCGGATTACCGAGTGTGTCGGACTGTCAATTGTCAGATTATCAAGTGCCAACTGTAATAGCTTCTTCCCTATGGGAAATTCATTAAAAATGTAGTCTTATGATTTTTGGTATTTTAAACTGTCTAAATTAGGCTCTAATGATTAAGTTACTGAAATAATTGAGGACAATGTAAAGAGCACACTTCGCTAACAAATCTTGAATTTTATTTGCATAGTGTAATAACAAAGCCAAATAAAATTTATTAAAATTCTTTAATTTTACAAGATATACAATACAATATAGACAAATAGTTTTCAACTAATATGAAGCAAAAGGCACATCGTTTAATCTTAAAAAGATATAGAAAAAGACAACCTGGCTGAAATACAACAGTAACAGAATTACAAATCTAGAGAATAAATTATCAAACATCTATTTGTACAAACACTTATTAAAACTGTGTGAAACATATTAACGAGTGCATTTTGCAAGTTGAATGAACAAGTTGTACAACAATTTATAACGTTGTTAAGACGAGTATTGCACTAAGTCATATTCATATTTCTGACGTACAAAATAAATCCCCATATAACCCCAAATTATCTGATAGCTTCTATCTACATTGAAGAGGTATAAAACCTAAGGACTAGAAAATAAACATTTACTTTGGACCTACGGAATACAAATACACGCAAAAGCTTAAAATGAAAAAACATATTAACACTTAATAATTTAATTAATAAAATAAAAATGTTGTGTAAAATAAATAAGACCTTAGCAGACCCATGTTGCCATTTCACTTTCGACCCTGGTACATAATGCTGTTTAGAGATAAGTATTACTAATAAATACTACACGATTGTTACCCCTTGAGTTTACAGAGTTATAAATGTTTATTTACTGCAGTTCCATGAAATATGTCACACTGAAAACCACCAGTTTAACTAAATTATGGATTACACAAAACCTCTGATTTATTAAGGAAAGATTTAAAACAATGTGGTTCAGTTAAATTTTTAAAACATAACCTGGAAGATTCGACAGTTTATTAATTATTGTCTTTCTACACATTGTATGCATATAATGATTAAATGTACTTTAAAGCCATTGGAAAATTGTGCAATATGCTAGTATTTACAATTATTAAGAATATAAAAAGGTTTTTACACATTGTTTTTCTCGGACAATTAATTCTCATGCATTCAGGAAATATTGACAAGGGAGATTCAACAGCGAAAAATGAATTGTTAAGAAGTTAGTTAAAGTTCTGATATGTAAACAGCTAAAATTACTACACATGTAAACATTTTACCCTTTATGTACAATAAAAACATCAGTGATGTAATTGTGACATGTTCACCATCTCAAATATCAGGGTTACAATACATGTAAAATATTTGAAAGACAGTATTGCGTTATGATATGATAAAACAAAAAATAATGAAAAAGATGATTAAATTAAACAGTGTGATTTGTTTCAATTCGAGAAAAGTTTCAATTTTCTGGCATTGCTCCTTGGTTTTACGACATATTTATGGTTTAAAAGCAAGATAAGGCAATATAATACATTTCAGGACACCTCACTTAGGAGATTTATATTGGTAAGATAATGATATGACACATATTTGTCATTCTAATTATGACTGAGTAAAACCTGGCTGATTCAAAAACTATTGAAATTTAAAAGAAAGTAAATTTTCTGTACGGATTTGAAAATAAAAATTTTAAAAATACAGACTGCTTCTCATCGGATCTTGTAATTAAGCAGGGTAAAAAGTATGCTTGTTAATAAAAATATTGATTTTTTTTTTGTAGACTTTACTTAACAAATTGGTCTAAGTATGAGCGAACAACCAACTTTTGAATTGGGTATTAATAACTTTTCCCAATAAAATGCTAGTTTTACTACACATTGTATGCATATAATGATTAAATGTACTTTTAAAGCCGTTGGAAAATTGTGCAATATGCTAGTATTTACAATTATTAAGAATATAAAAAGGTTTTTACACATTGTTTTTCTCGGACAATTAATTCTCATGCATTCAGGAAATATTGACAAGGGAGATTCAACAGCGAAAAATGAATTGTTAAGAAGTTAGTTAAAGTTCTGATATGTAAACAGCTAAAATTACTACACATGTAAACATTTTACCCTTTATGTACAATAAAAACATCAGTGATGTAATTGTGACATGTTCACCATCTCAAATATCAGGGTTACAATACATGTAAAATATTTGAAAGACAGTATTGCGTTATGATATGATAAAACAAAAAATAATGAAAAAGATGATTAAACTAAACAGTGTGATTTGTTTCAATTCAAGAAAAGTTTCAATTTTCTGGCATTGCTCCTTGGTTTTACGACATATTTATGGTTTAAAAGCAAGATAAGGCAATATAATACATTTCAGGACACCTCACTTAGGAGATTTATATTGGTAAGATAATGATATGACACATATTAGTCATTCTAACTATGACTGAGTAAAACCTGGCTGATTCAAAAACTATTGAAATTTAAAAGAAAGTAAATTTTCTGTACGGATTTGAAAATAAAAATTTTAAAAATACAGACTGCTTCTCATCGGATCTTGTAATTAAGCAGGGTAAAAAGTATGCTTGTTAATAAAAATATTGATTTTTTTTTGTAGACTTTACTTCACAAATTGGTCTAAGTATGAGCGAACAACCAACTTTTGAATTGGGTATTAATAACTTTTCCCAATAAAATGCTAGTTTTACTTGGAAAAAAACATTGTATATTGTGCAGTATTTTTGAGGGTTTATAGTTTTATAGCCTTATGATTTCCAAAGTAACAATATAAAAAGTACAATATAAATTCCTTATTACCGTTAACTAGGCGCCCTTAATAATTTGTATCCATTCAAGTATCTTCAATTAAGTCAGAATTAATCGAGCTTATTTCAATTTAAACCTTTGAACGCCAAATTATGCTAAATAAATTAAAATATTTTTTTCGGCCAATTTTTCTATTACTCTAAAAGTTTTTTTGGTATAAACACCAAAGACTAGGTTATAAACAATCCCCCGAAACAAACATCGTCTGCATATATTAGTCAGCTGTCATGCAAGTATACTCGCCGTTGGCACTAGGCCGCTGTACAGTAAACGGTGATGCACACAAATATCGTTTTGCAACCAATAAATACTGACTGGATATTGTAACTAAAAATCATATATATTATTTTTGGTTACGTAAATTTAGGATTAGATTCTTTGTGTGACTACGATGGTTTTTTATGGCTAGAGGAACGAGGCTTTGTAAGTTGCTTGATTATTTTTATTTCTCTGTGAGCATCGGCAGTTCATCACATAAATGTAGCTTAATTTTTATTTGAACTGTCAAATTGTAATTGGGTTTGTCCTGTATGTTTGACACGTAAATAAATAACTACGTCATGAAAAGAGTTGGCAAGCGACCAAAGTGGATTGCTATGCCATCTATTGTCAATTTGGATAACGACTCTAAATACCATTATGGGAATACGTGAGTATACTCGCTAATGGCGTTGAGTACGAGAGCGAGTTAATTTGCTATGGCATTCAAAGGTTTAAAATAATATTTCCCCTCAATGTTGAATGAGTTTAAAGACTGTAAAAGTTTGGATTGATCTAACTAGAAACTTGATGTTTTTGGTTTTTAGAGAAACCTCAATTTTTTTAATCTTACAATAATTAGGTTCAAAAGAAAATATCAACGATTTGTCTTTGAACTATTGACTTTTAACTTTTTATTTTAATTGAATTGAAAAATGTAATTTTATTAAGAGAGAATAAAAAAATATTTAGATTATTTGGTCACATGGTGCATATTAGTATGCAATGACTAGTATGGAAAATTCATTGACTGAAATAATGGTTTTTTTCAGGCAGTGAAACAATTTTTTATTACACAGACAGCAGGAGGAATGATTTAGAGATTTTTAAGAATTTATCACTGATATACAGATAAATGCTAGTGAAATGCAACTATCCCACTCATCTATTCGACAATAATCTCTGTGTTACGAATATACTTTTTTTAATCCAATTTTTTATAAAAAGTTGCCAAATTACCAATTTTATTTTGTATCTAAAGTGATATTTCATATCACACTTATCAAGACACTATTCCGGTAGTCACTGGCCTTACATAAAGAAGATTAATAAAAAAATTAAATGTATACATACTAAACTCTCATAGGAAATTATATACAATGTTTGGTAACGGCCGTAACCCAAAAAGGGCCAAAAGAAGCCAGGTATTTATAAACATCGAAATAGCGATTAATCTATAATAAATAAATATAAATGAGAGAAGTGAAAAGGCGAGATGTCGTGTTGATGCCACCCATCCATCACTTGGACAGTTTACTTATCACCCTGATCAACGCTCCGTTCTCATCCTTCAACTTCTGATTTTCACATTTCAGCTTTTCAATTTGCTGTAACAAAAAATTGCTTAAGTTAGATAAGTAACGTGATTGTTGACTAAGACAACAAATAAATATAAATACTATATATGTATTTGATTTCGGAATCAAGAATCTCTTTACTACAATTTCGTAGAGAAATGTACAGTGTCAATTATTTACAGAACTTTTTTTAAATCCGGTATGTAACCTTCGACTCTTGGATTCTTCCATATTGTAAAACGGTCTTCCAGTTAGCCAGTTATCCAAATTTTTTTCAGCTGCTTTCACAAGAGATTTCTCATTTCTTCAGGTAAGAGGTTGAAAAGTTTTCTGCCAGCATATGACGGCTTTCTCTCAAACAGACTACGGTGGTGAAGAGGTAGTGTGTAGTCTGTAGCATGCCGGGTGGGGTAGTTGTGGTGGTCAGAAATTCTTGGTAAGTTTAGCTCATCAACATACAGTATTGTCTCCCGGATGTACAGGGATACTGCAGTCATTATGTGGAGTCGTTTAAAAGCCTCTCTGCACGAGTCAATAGGTCCAAGACCACTGAGTACTCTTACTGTTTTCTTTTGGAGGAGCATTATTCGATTTAGATTCTCATCTATTCATCTATTCCATATCGGATGTGTGATTCAAAAAGGTCAAAGTAAGTTTCTAACCAAACCATTCAAACAGTTAGATAAATAAACATTCAGTTTCGTAATTTTAAGTGCTTTGTTTAATCCAGTTTACTTACCATAAGTTTTTAATTTGATTTTTAGAAATCACAGACATTTGTTGTCATACAACCGTATGACATTTGCTGACAACAAACAAACAGGAAATGAAAGAAATATAAATAATCTTTAGCAAAAACACATAATTTTCAGGTTGAAAATAGCAAAAAATATTAATATCCGAATATGGCGATTATACTATTACGTATAGTTAATTAATCCTGGCAAATTAATCAGCCGATCTTTGTCAATGACATTCATTACTCTCTCAACACTCATATTCGCCTTAAAAAACTTGTCTCAAGAATAAGAACTGTCATCACATGTAGAAGATACTAGTAGATGACACTTCAAAAAAATATAGTTTTGGAAACTGTCGTCTAGTAATATTGTATATAATCATTATGTCCACAGACCAAGAGACACAAATAAGAGGAAAATTTGATACATGAATGGTGGTGCATATATATAAAAAAATTACATACATATCACTGATATACATGAATGGAACATTTTGTATCCTTGAAAAACATACTCGGAGAGGAAATAAAATGTATGATGGATGTTATCATAACTTTAAGTATTTAAGCTCAGTTAGGATAAATCTTTGAAAAAAACTCACAAAAATATACTAACACCAAAATTAAATTGTACTCACAAAATAAAAAAATATGATAACTTTTCATAACAAAATATTTTTTTGAAGTAATTTAAATTTAAATCGGTTAGTTGAGCAATTGGTTTTGATCAATATTATGTACGTCAAAGAGTTTTCCACTAACATTGTTTTAAGAAAAACAATAAAATAAAATATTGTGACATTTATTTTATACTGCAGTTGAACATAAGGACTAAATATTTATCATGTTCTGAATGTAAACCAAATATTTTAGGAATGAGACAGATTTTTATAGACAAGTTTAATTCAACACACTGTAGTAAAACACCAAACAATATTGAATAATTGAACACGGGTTACGACAAAACAGTTAATGAATTCAATAGCTGAATAAACAAACACAGTTTGAAACAAAGAAGAGACATAAAACTTGACCTAAATATATACACAACTAAACCTTGTAAGAGACAGAGACATAAACCATAAAACTGAAACACAGGTTATTCAGGCAGAAGAGCATTTCTATAGGTGCTAATCTGTGCAGGAAAAGGTCAAAAAAGAAACAAAAGTAAAAATCAGGAAAAACTCAAACATAGTTTAGCATCGCGGGAAATACACAAGGGTCGGTGTTAATGTGAATGCAAGGCAGATTGCGAGGGACATGCGCCGAGCTGTTTACCTATTTGCCGGCATTCGCAGAAGCCGTAAGTTTGGACACTACACGAGTCAACGCTCGGTTTTCCGCTCGCAATCTTTCGTTTTCTGCTTTGAGTTTTTGTAATTGCTGGAATGACAGGAAAACATTAGAAGACAGAGGGTCAAGAAGTTGTTCCTTTGAACTCTAGTACTCAACATTCACGTCTAGATACTGCTATTCATCCATGCAAGAACAGTACTCCACGTCCATGTAAAAACCTTCGTGTTGGAGAAATATGTCAGTGTTTTTATGTCCCTGGACCAAAATTCACAATACCATAATTTTAAAATATTATTAACAAAAATATTAATTTCTTTCAAAATATAAAAAATAACATTGAAATATAATATCCTTTTAAAATATTGTAAAAAACTACAATTTCACTCAAACTAATATTTCTTAACCGCTTCTCATATTTTAATTTTGTTTCAACTTTGCAGACATCAGATAAACAACCCATAATAGGAAAAAAATTAGGGCTGTGCGAGTAGTGGTTTTAGGTTTTAAGGCAAGGAATGTTGGTCATTTATTCATCAAATATTTTTGAGTATTTAAATTAGATTTTCCCCATGCAAAGTTAGTTTTACTTTGAATCCTAATAAGCTTCATTTTTAGTACACAGCTTATATTTTTGGTAATTTGTATACCTGTATGCGTAAATGAACATATCCACAAAAATATCAACAGCTAAATATTTCTTGTGTAAGTCATAATAATTGTAGTAATGCGGAAAATACTAACAAATTTTTTGCAAGCCTTTTGCATGAGATCAACAAAAAATTTAGTATTCATTTAAAAGTTCAAACAAAAAAACTAATTTCTCATCATACCTCGTTACAAATTAAAACAGTGGAACCCGCTACTTTAACTGCAAGTTATATTGTTAAACATCTCATCTTGTGGTAAAATTTAATTGTAATTAGCAAGGAACTTTATTACTAAATAGCCCCCAGGTAGTTTCCAGAACATAAATTTAAGTTTCACTGTTAAATTTAGAGAAAATTAGTCAAGTTTTGAGTACTCGCACATCCCTGAAAAAGCCTTTCACAAATATTATGTTGAACCAACGACCAGCCAAGTAGATACCTTGAGCTCCTCCTCCATTTCTGACAGCTTCCTCTCCAGAGCTCGCCTTTCTCGTTTTTCCATCTCGGACATGGAATTCTTTCCAGGCTGTAAAATCATTTCCCAGACATGAGAGGAAAATCTTCAATGTATTTAATAATAATGTTTACTATAAAACCAATGCAGTTCATAAAAGATTAAATCAATCGAAACCAAATCAACTTCGAAAATTAAATATATTTAACTTAAATAGCTACATTCTACAATTGTACCTAAATAAACTAGGTAATGAAAAAAACACAAAAATATATAACTTACTGAAGCATTTTTGTCGCTCTGTCCTTTGGATTCTTTGAGATCTTCCTCAGTTTTTCTCAGTTTCTCTCTTAACCTCTCATTTTCTTGCTGAGATTCTTCGTAAAGCTGTAACATAGTTTTAGAAATTAAGTATCACAAGAAAAGTTGAATGTTAATGAAATAGTTTGATGCCAAATCACAAATATAAGAACACAATAAAATATTTACTATATTTTTGGTTCGAGCAACATGAACTTTATCAAACTAGAGGCAGCTTTTCTTCCACTCAAGTCTCACCTAATTCTACAAAGCTACATAAAAAACCCCTGATAAAAAAACCAAGATAAATAATTATAAGATGCCAAAAATAAGACTATTGACATTATTCCACACAACTATTGTTATCGTATCGATAAAAAATTCAACTAGGAGTATTTTTTTATTTTTTTATTCAGTTTTGCCAATGGCAGGCTCAGCTAAAAATATACAGCCTCGAAGTTCACTATTTTTTTATGAAAATTTACATTAATAGGAAATTTAAGGGCCAAACCATGATTTTTGATGGTCTTTGAATCAATTACTTGAAAAACTCAAATTTAAATAAAATGTATAAAATTGTGTCTGAAATTTTAAATTACAGTTACTGAAAAGGGTTTACAGAGTTATTACCTTGGCATATTATTTCCTAATTAATAAATTTACATTACTCACAGATCATTTTTGAAGGGCAAAGATAAGACTTATTATTTACTTAAATTTAAGGGAAAAAATAATTTGTATCACTTCTATATTTTCTCTTAGGATATCTGTCCACACTATATGTTTCATTTACAATCATAGGTTTGATTATATTCTGGCATATGATAATTATTAATGTTCAATATTTTTACAAATTTTCAATGTCTATAATAATAATTCAAACTGTACCCTAAAACTTGTATCCGTTTAAATAAATTAAAAAATTGCCTTAAAAGAAATTGTTTGGTAATCTTCATACACACTAATATTTCATTTCTGTCATTTATCTACAAAGCAAACGACATAGAGCCACTAGTTTTGTAATAAACTTTTACTTTAGTTGTGAAATAAAACTAAGAGTTATCAATTACCTTTTTGTAATCAATCTCTCCGTTGGCTGTGGCTTCACCGTCCGTCGAGGAGCTGAGCCGTGATGAACGGCCTGATCTGTCCCCTCCACTCTGCAACAAGACATCAAGTGTCAAAATACGATACAACTTTCCCTTTGTAGTCTCAACTTATGAATTTGCGATGCACTTTTAGACAACGACAATTCCTCAGGACCTTTGTCAAATTAAACCGTACTAAATCGGAACTGTCATTGTAATTAATTGTCAAGGAAGAAATAGGAGTATCCAGGCATTGCGGATCTTAGTTGATACTGTACAGCTACCGGAAAGAAAAGAGGTATTAGGATCGTTAAAACAGGAGAGGAGGGTCTGGGTCAAACCCCATGTCCATGTAACCAGAGAAGCATTAACCCTTCAAGGCAGTTCAACGAGGGTTTCTCGTCATCACGCATCCCATCAGGTGCATTCTAACGACGTTCTAGTGAATTTTTTCTAACTCAAAGAATATTGCTTGTGAGCTCCTCTACATTTTCCAACCAATTTTGATCAGCTGTGAGCGTTACACAGGTAGCGGAGCTACCTTTGCTTGTCTTTGTTCGTTGGGTCGACTTGGTGTTCATACGTCCTGTTTACTTTAGATTTTTACAAATATTTATAATCTTTACAATGTAAACTGTTATCCAGATAATTAAGTGTTAACGTATCTTTATTTTTGTTTGAAAATGTAAATTAGTGATGTGTTTGTGCGAGAGTTTGGGTGACTAGTTTATTTTTTGTTTCAGTAGTTTTTATGATGGCTAGATCTCGTGAACTGTACATTCGTAGTATATTCGTTATTCTAATAATCCACAGTTAGAGTTGAAGAAATCTTATATTAGTAATTTCTACACTGAAATAAAAAAAGGATATTGATAAATACGATATCCTTGCCCAGATAACAAACTAAAAAATAAAACAGCTCACAATGTTATTTTAAATTTCTCATTTAACTGGAACCTAAAATATTATTTATAAGTATGTGTGAATATTAATAGAAAACCACGTCAAAAACTTAAAAATGATTTCAGTAATATTATTTTTTTAAGTTCTTAACCAAAAAATTCATACTATATTTTCAAAATAATACATGTCTAGGTAATAAACAGACGACTTGAGATTTTATCTTTAGGCTTACTTAAAAAAAATACTGAGCTATCACTTAGTTACTGTTGAACCTGTTAAGTGATTTAATTAAGAACAGACTTTTCCTCAGAATGTAAATTTCTTATAAACTACCACCCATGAAGCATACCTTTTGTCAATTTGACAGTTACGGTAAAGTTTTATATTATACTTTTGTCAATACAAAATAATTTAAACTAGGCAAACATTACAATAAATTAAATCAACACCTAGAATCGTTTTTTTAATTGGTACTGGTAATTTTAAATAACTAAACTGAATAAGCACTATCTTACGGCATAGCCTTCGGAAAGTTCACTTCTGAGTGAGACAGCGGATGACGACCTGGACTTGGCCGAGAGAGGGGAGGGCTGATGATGACGGTTGAAGCTGTTAGAGCGACTGGTCGACTGACGGGGACTGCTTGACGACTGACGAGACGCGGAGAACGAGGACGTCGGTGAGTTAGTTCTCATCGAGTATGTTGGCGACCCTGTCCTACTATTACTACTCGATTGCAGCAGATTGGTCAGGTACGAGTTTGAGTATGAATTCGGGGATGAAGACAGCTTTGAGGACGAAGATGATAAATTATATGTGCTCGACGACGGAAGCATAAGTCCTCCATAGCCGGATGTAGTTCCTCCGTACGTGCTGTACGGCGATTGAGACGAGTACGAAGACGGGAAGGCGCTGTTGTACGACGATGTGTACGGGCTAGAACTGTTAAGATATGGTGACGAAGACGATCCGTAGTTTGAAGAGCCATAAGATGAGGTGGACGGTCCGTAGTTGGAGAGGTAGTTGGAAGTTGCACCCTGTGCGGCGTACAAACTCCTAGGCCGTGAGGAGGGCCGTCGCGCGGACCTGTCGTGCTGGTGATGATAACCCGACATGCTGTCAGTCTCTAACACTACTGCGGCACGGCGCTACGGTGATCAGTAAAAATACACCTGGCACCGGGCCCAGCCTGCCCCACGCTCCCCCACACACACGCACACGCACACACATACACACACACACGTGAAAACAAACATGTTGAATGGTTATGACCAATTGAGGATGGTAAAATAAACGTTTATAGTAGCCATGATTATTAAAATATTAATCTTATTTATTAAATATGAAAAGGGATCTTTTCTTGCCTTAAAAGTATTGTTTAAAATTCAGATTTAAGTAATGTTTTGAATTTTAATTTAATTTTCATCCTACTGAAGAGAACACTAATTTAATTCCCTTACCAAGTATGGCCTTGTAATATCACAATTTAATTATTTTAATCTCAAAAATTATAAAATATTTTCTTTTTTGACTAAATAAAATCTAAACCACAAGAGTTGAATAGGTCTTATAAAGCTCTTTGAACAAATAAGTTAAAAAATTGAACAATAATTTAATAATCAATTATTTGATGATGAATAATATCTAAATTTAATTCCTTGCTAAATTTTCCCCCTCATAACATTTATGATAGTAATAAATTTAATTCGAAGATACGATCTTTCACACTGTACTATCCAAATGGAGTAATCGCAAACAGATGAGACTACAGATAATTTTGATTCCGACCACCACCAATTAACCAGAATCTGACAACAGCAACGCTAATGTTTTGTTGTTATAGATGTTGTTCGTGGAACCCGGAGAGAGCAAAAGTGTTGGCAAAGCTTCACCTATGTCTAATACAAATCATTCTGACGAACGGCGAATGTGGCGGTCACAATTAAACACACACTCGTCTTGCCACCAGCCATGACCCGCTCGTAACTACGCATCGCGACAACACTCTGGTCGCTGTCGCCGTTAGCTTCCATTCAGATGTAAGGAGGCAAACAATAAGATCGCATATGATACAGAAATCTGTATTTACATTCATACAATAATGTAAAAATATATACCAGGTACTAGTGTAAATAAGTATCAAAATCACATCCATAACAGATTTTTATATTTAACTCATATCATGGATTAAGTAATTTATCAATGAAATATTGTTTTAATTTAGTTTTGAATGGGGAGGTTTCCCCCCCTTACAATTCGAACAGTTAATTTAACATTGTCTCTCTTGTTTTTATACTCAGAAATGGGATGATTATTTTTGAAACAATAAATTATTAAATGATATTTAGATAAACTTTGAAGAACATTATAGTTTTATTACAGATTATCTTTTTTAAATTTATATAAAGGAGGAAGTATGTGTCAGTCCACTGATACCGTTTATTTTCCTCGCTAACCTTATGGTTTCCAAAATATTCTATAAATAATTAGAATTTTTAAACATTTCAAGTGTGTTTTCACTGAGTCATCACTTTAAAGGTGTAGCATAATTCTTGTTTTTTTTTATAAAAAAAATTGTTTAAACTAAGTTTTGATGTAGCCCCATTAGTGAAATGCCATAATAATTCACCTGTGAGTGGATATAAAAAAATATTTATATATTGCAAAAATAAGATAATTTTTTTTAAGCATATAGTTCCAAGGGATGCGATTTCAACAGTTTTTCAATACGTAAGTTCCAATTTAAATTTCCATCTATATATGAGAGACGCCAGATAGCATTAATGCTGTTTGGCCAATCGGCTACTCCAACAATGGGCTGCAGTCGTTCCTCAAATCGCCACACATGCCACTAGGAAGGTTATATTTTGTTAAATATTTATCCTAATTAATTTATATATGAATGTATTAATGCATATTTGTAGTTATACAAGTAAAATGAAACACTTCTGAATATGTTAAATAATGTTTAAATAACTCTATTGATGTTCATTAAGGAATACATAGGATTATGATCAGAATAATTACAATTGCAAATTTTAGTGTAATTTTTTGTATGGGGGGGTTTCCCCCCCTTACAATTCGAACAGTTAATTTAACATTGTCTCTCTTATTTTTATAGTCAGAAATGGGATGATTATTTTTGAAACAATAAATTATTAAATGATATTTAGATAAACTTTGAAGAACATTATAGTTTTATTACAGATTATCTTTTTTAAATTTATATAAAGGAGAAAGTATGTGTCAGTCCACTGATACCGTTTATTTTCCTCGCTAACCTTATGGTTTCCAAAATATTCTATAAATAATTAGAATTTTTAAACATTTAAAGTGTGTTTTCACTGAGTCATCACTTTAAAGGTGTAGCATAATTCTTGTTTTTTTTTATAAAAAAAAATTGTTTAAACTAAGTTTTGAGGTAGCACCAATTAGTGAAATGCCATAATAATTCATCAGTGAATGGATATAAAAAAATATTTATATATTGCAAAAATAAGATAATTTTTTAAGCATATAAGATTAACATTGGAGCCTCAAAATACAACGTACTGTGTTTAGATTTTTTTATATCTCGGTAACCGTTGAAGATAGAGAAAAACTTTAAGGAACTTAATTGTGTAGTTTTTTAAGCTGATTCCAATGGTGAAATATAAAATTAGAAATTTTTAAAATTACATGTGAAAAACGCAAAAAAAACCCCATTTTGGGGTACAAAACCCCCCCAAACTACCCGTTCCCATTGACCGATATGTCTGGTTTACGAACTCGTCCGAGCATTTGTAGGAATACACGTCTCTACCAAATTTGGTCTCGATCGGACCTTTTTTACGAGAGTTATCGTGTTCACAGACACATATATATATATATATATATATATATATATATATATATATATATATATATATATAAAAATTTTAACAACTATTATTATTCCTCAGTTGAAACTGGATCCAAAACTAAATTGAATTTGTATTGTTATTCTTGACTTGATAGAAAATAAAAATAGCACTAGGAATAATCATTAAAAATATAAATTCGCTAAGGATGTCAGATGAGGATATGTTAACTTAACTGAGGCATTATCAACATCGTAGAAATTAATTGTTCAATTTCATACCTAAAAAAACTAATTATCAATCTTTTACAAAGTTTTCTAATGAATATATAGTACTCAACTAACATATTAAAAATATTTAATTTATGAAAACAAAAGTTAAATGTAACCCTCAAACATAAATAAAAAATTGATAAGGTTAATGTATTTACACGTTTATTCAATGAATATAGATAAAATCATACAATGATAATCAAATATTAATATATGTAATTGTTATTGAATAATTATAATATACTAACAAAAAAGTCAAGGGAAACGCAAGACTGCACTAGTGTTGTTACTATCATAGTCGCTACACTACTGAACTGGTTTTCCTTCTTATCTACATTTGATAACAATTTAACAACTTATTCATTAATTCCCATAAACAAACAAATGTTTTATCTATTCAATTGGTACTCGTAAAAACATTCTTGATAACCCAATTTATTAAAAAACCATTATTTCATACTGACTTAATTATTATTTTTAGTTTGGAAGGTTAAATTTTTTATTTTTTATTGTTATTTGGATACATTATTATATAAAAAATAATTATTATAAATTTAGGTCATACTTTAACTGACAATTTTACATGTAAAGTGTTAAAAAGGGATTTTTTAAGTAGAAATCACACTGTAATATTTGGATAATGAGCCTGCTTTCAAATTAAAAGTTTCGTCCAACGTCTTATCTTAGTATAAATGTAAAAACTAATATGGGATTCCCATCTTATTTACTTGAGAATATAATTCCTAAATTTTATTATAAAACGATTTTACATATCATGCTGGTATAATATGGACTCTCAAATTGTATTACAAGAAGACAATAGACGTTCTAAAACCGTTCTTATAAACAAATAACAAACAAGAAATTGTATCAAGAGACACATGAAACTCCAATTATTATGAAAAAGTTTTTAAAAATATTTTTTAAGTAATATAAATCTCACCGATCGATTATGATAAAGTACTTTTATAATTGCTAACCTAAGATCACCATAAATTTTATCATGTTTGAGACATAATGTTTTTATTCATTTTTGCTTTCAGGCAGATACTAAAATAAAGAGCAAGAAAAAAATATTAAATTTTCTACTATCCATCAGAAAAATGTTTACAAATACCTAAACAAGAAAATCGGAAACTTAAATTCAAATTGTTAAAAAAAGATTCACTAATGTTTTCAGTTTGTAAACTCAAGCTGGGTTGGAAATTATACCTTTTTGCATCTAATAATGAAAGCGAAATTAGTTTAGAACTCAACCGAGAACGATGATAGTACAATGTTTTGGTAAACCGTACAAGATGCAGAAGCAAACGAGAACAGTGTAAATGTTGATATAGGCAGCAGGACAGAGAATGAGGGGAGCCAAAAATACACAGCACCTGGTTCTCACTAGACCTTAACATTGGTCTTTCACTCTGATATAGCCTACATTTGTTTGATTTTGTTTCTTAATTCCGTCTTATGGCAATTACTGGGTTATTTTTATAAAGAAAGTAAACAGTTTGCATACTGAACCCGTTGATGGTCGAGATGTGAGCCCTCACTTTTCACTAAGTTTCTACAAAATATAGAGTTTATGATATATCAACCTGAAACTCAGAATAACTGTTGTTTGGAGTGTCAGTGGGAGGGGGGGTACGGTGGGGGAGAAGGTTAAGTGACCTTCAGTCTGTCTCACACCTTTGTTTTGTGACGAGTTACAATGCAGAAGCACAACTTGCACGACTAAAAAGGCTTTTAATTTAGTAATAAATAATGTTTTTGTTTATTTACTATTTTGTTGTTATTATAATACATTAAGTAATAGCAAAATGTCTTTTTAATAGCGTCCTGTGTCTTCAATAATTAATTAAAGAATTAAAGAAAGTTAAATTAATTTATAAAAAAGTCTACAGTTTTTAAGTTGTGAAATTGGTTATTTTTGGATTTATGTATTATTCAAGGTTAGAAAATAGTTAAACAAATGTGGTATGGTATAGTTTGTTCGAAATCCATGAAATACAAATAGTTAGCAACGTTTTTAAATGGTGAGCATGACACTCACCCCTCGACCATCCGCGTAACACAAATGACCTCAACCAACAGCAAGTTAATGGGTTATATGTAAAAAAATTAAGAAACACATTTATAATGGAGTTGCAAGTATTTTATTTTTAAACCCTTTTTGAAACGATATGGTTTTTTTCATATTTGATCATGTAATGTAAAAATTTTATAAAATTTAAATAATTTATGAATAAAAAAGTCCAATATTTTACAAGGGATAAATCTGAATATAACATTACAATTTAATTAAAACACATCGTTCTTTACATTCCCACGAATAATTAACGCTTCGTACACCACAGTGTTTCAGAAAAAGGCGCTGAACTCAACAATACGCCGAAAGCAATAAAAGGAATGAGCAATTGATGTTAGAGCCAAACTGGCGAACGGGTCGGTCTATTATTAGTTAGTGGCTATAACCCCCCTGACAGATTTCGGAGCAAAAACCAAACAGAAACATCGACCCAAGTGTTATACGAAACACTTCGGGAATATCTCACCGAGAACTTCTCTACATCCATACATACAGACGCTTGATGCTAGATTTATCCCTGCTGTCACATTTGTTCACGCTACAGTACAATCGCTACACACAACGCGGAAGTCGACATGATTTGGAATGTTTTCAACATTTCACATAAACGATTTAGTTGATATTCAAACGAGACAATGATATATTTATGTCTTAAAATAGTTTTAAATACCAAATAGAAAATTGTTTATTTACATAATTATGTTGTAAAAATTTATTTAATGAAATCTGTCAAGTAATATTTATCTTCAATTTAATCCATCTCGAGTATTTATTTCTTTCAAGTATTATACAGATATCAATTATCCTAGAAAATTATTCTTTCTCTCAGTTATGAAAACATTTACACAACAAAACAATTACGAAAACGATGAGTCAAGTCTCCTGATAAAATTAATTATAAAATAAATTTTTATTAAACCTGAATTAAACATAAACTAAAATTTGAACTTTACTCTAGTCCCTAATCCTACCAAAGAGTGACCAAAAATACAACCGGCACTTTTGAGTGACGGTAAGTCGTTAGATTGTAAATTTATAAAATACTTTGTTTAATAAATATCATTAAATGCAATATTTGTCTACATCATATGCCATACTAACCGCTGAAATTGAAAATAATTTGATTTGGTTTACATATAAGTATTATAAAAATAATGTTCAGCCCTATATAAAATGGTTTTGAATGTTTATATTATAATTTAGTCCTTAAAAACACCTGTGCCCTCCACCCCCCGCTATAACCACTCACCACATAAGCAAAACAGGTGTCCACTGCAATTTAAATTAAGCCGTCAACTTCCACCCAAGCCAGTACCGTTTATTAAGGTGCTCCCCTATTCGAATCCTAGCACTTCCAAATGGCTTCGAATCGCTCGTCTGCTACATGCCTTAGCCACTTCGGCCACTGTGCATAGAGGAAGAAAGCCCTTATTAAGGTATAAAGCTTACTCTAGCGGCAAAATAGTGAACTCTGTGAGATAGTTCCAAGATCATAGGGGGCAGCACGGAATGTACTTCAACAGAGCCGCTTGTTTTCTTAAAACATTAGTTTTAAAACAAACTTGGTAATGAATGAGTTAAAATAACCATCAGAACAAATGCAGAAATCCCAAATAATGTCCTATTATTTAGGACACTATAAACATATTTTATCAAAATCGATAAGCCTACAACTGTTTTTGAGAATCGATTTTTGACATTTTTCAACATCTTTAATGCATAAACTGTCATTAAAAATCAAAAATTATAAAATAATAATGAACCTGGAGACACGGTGGTTCATACCAAATTTTATCTAAATTGGATCACAGGTATTGGCTGTGGCTCTATACACATCCATACAAATAAGACATAAGATCAAAAACCACTTTTTTGAATTCAGGGGACTCCAACACATTAATGTATAGGTGGGAGGAAGTAAAAATTGATGACAATGAAAAGGTTGATTGTTGTTGTGTAAAGTCCCTCAGCATTCTAACGGACATGAGCAGATACAACACTTTTCCTAGCCACAGCAGATAGTGCTAGTGCGGTTCACGTCACCTCCAGGTGTTGTCCATGTATTCTCAGAACCTCCCACGCCGGTTAATTACCGTCCAACTGGGCGTTTCTCTTCGTTTTCTTCACTGCTATATTTGGCAACACTTAACTTGCGTCAACACCCATTTATCAAACTGACTTTCTGAATAATTCGGAATAGTCGTTCACGCTTTGTGGTCGAATGGCGAGTATAGGTTCCCGGATGCCATTTTCCCAACTAATTAATGGCGACCTATACTCGCCGCGATGTATAACCACGTAAAATACACTCAAAGTAAACGTAAGACGAGTATTTTATGTTTATTTATTTTTATACATACATTACTAAATTAAATGTTTATTTTTATTGCTCAGTGTGTTTAATTTTGTTCTTATATTTAAACAACACTCCTAACATCTAACAGTAATGTATGTCGTGTTAACTTTTATATTCACCATGTTCCGAAGTCGAATAGCATTACGGCTTTATTGTAAATAATTAGATATTCTCGATCGCGGCATAGTTAATAACAATACTGATACAATAACATCTGTTGATAAAATTCCCACAAAACTAAATGAATTTATTCACAATGTACCCAACCTAAACCCAAACCAAGCCTAACAACAATACGGCTTTTTAGGAAAAATTAAATCTTCTGAATCGCTACATTGTTTATAATATTTCTCGGATAATCTAACATTCATTGATTCCACTGCACAAAACAAAAAAAAACTAATAATTTTACTGGGACAAACAATTTATCCAGTAATCTATAACTTTTTTTAACAAGCACAAATATTCGTTGTAAATTACGCACAGTGACATTATCTGTCAACTGCCAAAAATAAAATCAGCTGTTTATAAAATATTTAAATTGATGTATGCATATGATCAAAATGCATCACATTTTTTCCTCATTAGCATCTAAACAAACTTTATAAGCTAGTGAGGCTTAGCCCTATGGCCCTTTTAACTAACACCCCTGCTACGATAAAGACGTTAAAGTCTTTTTTGTTGATATTGAATAATAAAAAAAAGGATAAGTAATTAAATTTATAAAATATAACAAATTGAGTTTAAAATTTTGATTGCCACTATTTTATCCTTTAATTTGAAAATTAGTTCATTGCATTAATGCTATTTTTATGTGATTATAAAAGAAGTTATTTTCCCTAGAATCCAGGGTGATGCAAAACATAGCAATTGCACATAATGAAGGATGAAATTAAAAATGTCATACAAATCAGAATTTCTATTACTATATTATATTATTTTTTTATTACTTTAGAAATATATTATATCAGACTTATTTCTCCAAAATAAGTTTCAAAACTTGTTTTGATTTTCATTCAGAGCTGTAGAAATCTGTAATAAATAAATAAATGATAAAAATAACACTATTTTAACTCAAAATGTTCAATTATTTATCAAAATAAGTCTTGACTGCTATTTTTTTTTAATGTGCTTGAATATAGGTCTAAAATCAGATGGATTGTTTTTGTACAAATTTAGACGAGTAGGCTAGGCCCCAAAGGAACAAAAGAATGGAAAAGTCAATAAAAAAGACTTTTAAATATCGTTTCAAATCAATTTAATAATTTGTTCATTGGTTGTTGACCAAAAATCTCAACTTCTGTCTGTCATCGTAACCGTAATGGTCGAGTAGTCCCGGTTAACATCACTCCGCACTCGGGCTATTCGTGGCAATGACACAGTAACCTCATTAGTCGTCACTTCCAATACTCCTAATGCTCATTTAAAATTAGCAATGCCATTGCAAACGTTTGCTTTTTCGCTGATTTCAGCGCTGATGACCTTTATGTATACCTTTTCCCATGTACTGATGCATACTTCTATGTGGCTAGCTATAGTTAACAAATGCCTAAATTTTTATAATAAGTCATAGGCAGTTTCCATTAACAGAGTTTTTGTTTTGTAAGTTTTTGAAAACATGCTGTTATGTTTTTTAACATATTTAGACAAAACTCTACAACTTCAATAAAAGTTTAAATTAAGTTAAAAGTAAAAATAAAATTAAAAGTTTAAAAAATTTACAGTCAAGGAAGTACACAATTTTAAAATTCTGTTATGTAAAGTTCTCCTTGAGGTAAGATTGTTGTTTGATTCCTAGTGTATAGATATGATTAATTAAGCTTCATATTTAAATCTCAACACCAGCACGAATATTATGATATTTATCAAAACAGTTTTAAATATTGCATATTCACAATTAATTTAAAAATTTGTTGTTTTGTTTTAAAAGTATATAAATCTATTAAAACTAATCTTAAAAATGATGAGAAATAAAAACCTATACTTATAATTTCTTTATTGTTATTTTAAAGACATTTATTTATCTTAGGGTCACTTTACAAAGCACGTATTTATGACATGGTTGCTGATGTAGCTTACAATGATATCAAATGGGCCACTTTACAAGGACGTCTTAATATGCGAGGGACGTCGCTACTTATACATAAGCAACGTTTCGACTGCTGCCTTGTCCAAACTACGCAACACCGGAGTATTCAAAACCCGCGCATGCGTACATTGCAACCTGACTCTTGGTGAGAAGATTTGCTATCACTTTTTGGTCATTATCACCTTTAATTTTCACTCGACGTTTAGCAGAAACCTAGTATGAATTATATGCCGTAAAATAAGTAAATGCAAAACCAATTAACTTTTATTTGACGTTTAATTATTTGTCATTATTGTTTCAAAGTAGTTAATATTTATTTATCATTTTCTAACTATGATTTAAAATAGTTACTTTATTTTATTAGTCATAAAAAAACATACGTCTTCAGATTTGTTATGGGTATTATCAATGGGTTTATAGCATTTCCAGTTGGTAATAGTAATAAAACAACCGTTTCTTTTTTTCTTAAATCATAAATTTTACAATAACAAAAACAATAATACAAAATATGTACGCGAAAAAAATACTAAATTATATATAATAAATAGGATATTTATTCATTTAAAATTATAAAATAAGTAGGAAACCCCGTAGGTAATCCTGTACTGGGTATTCCAGCACGTTTATAAAAAACACAAAAACAATTGGTTTGCGGCAACAATATAATTTTTTTGACGTGAAATTAATAAAAAATCTAAGATTAATAAATAAAAGTGCAACTCTGTATTTTACAATCTCAACAACACAAGACAACAACAAAAATTTTTTGAAAAATGATTGTAAAATGATTATACCCTGAAACAGAGTACAATCATCACTATCACTAGACTGATTGTCCACCCACGGATCAATTAAACAAGGTTCACACCTAGCCACTGAGGACGCCATTTCTGGCTGAAGCGGACTTAGTCCTGAAGCATCCACAGTTGGCTTCCAGGCCACTGAAAACTCACTTTCAGTCCAATCCACACGCTATTTCTCTAATCAAAGTGTATAAATAATGTTATGGAAGTGTGGGAGGGGGATGAGGAACATCTGCAACATATCTACATCTGCAACCGGTTGTGTGAAGTAGTTTTTTTTAACAATCCGTCAAAGTATTAAAACACTGAAGATGTTTTCAGCTCATTAATATATGAGCTACGGTAGTGTACTGTAAAACAAGTATTGTCCGGGCAACATTTTTTCTGTCTAAGGATTTATGATTATTTTCTGTAATATGAGGTGTATTTGAACATCAGAAATCGATTGGAGCAGGTAGGTCTCAAGGCTAGGACAAATCTGGTTTTCGTTCTACAGCTCTTCAAAGTGTCTATGTTATCGTTAAGAACCTTTTTTAGCTGAAGTTAACCAATGCTGCAGAATCACATTGTTTTTATTTTACAAAATAAAATCAGTAAATGATTAATGTTTTCTTTTTAGGTTAGTTTGTAAGATTTTTTGACAAACTTTACAGAAAACTTTATAAAGCATAGTTAAATTTAGTTTGGTTTATGTTTTACAAAAATGTTTTTAGTGATAATAGTAAAACATATATTTATTAAGGTGTTTAAAACGTTTTTATTCAAACCATGTATACTGTGTTTACATTGAGTACGACATAATAAATGTCGTAATTTAATTTTTAATTTAGCTAAGTAATTCATCTAATACATGTTTTATTCTATTCGAGCAAAGCTTGGTCTCCCAGTACTCTTATAGTAAGTCTTTCAAAATTCCTACTCAAAATACTAAGACAGGGGCAAAGCCAACTGACCGATATTTTCTTAAAGAAAATGCCAGGTCAGCAGGCGCAGTGCCAACCAGGGCTAGCTTTTTATGGGGTATTCCCAATACACAAACCATTTTTATCGTGTCCTTTTGACCATCTACCTTTACTCGAGTTGGCAATGTTTGTTGACCAGCTCGGAGGGGTTAAATAGTTATTTAAGAAGAATTTTGTTCAGTGAAACAGTCATCGCTATTGAAAATGCAGACTGTTATATTTTTGAGAATATTGAGCTAGGTTTAAAAGTTGTATGTCATAATTGATAATTACACGTGTTAAAATAATTATAAAAAGGGAGTGTTATCAAAATATTACAAATTCTTAATGTTGGTATTTTTTAATTTGTCAGAGGGTAAAAAAATGAAAAATATTGGTACTGTATTATTTTATCTATAACTAGACAACAAGAATTTTAATTATAAATAACTAAGGATGTGGAAATAGTGATGTTTGACTTTGAACTGAATTGAACCAAACCAAATTACAAATAAAATATTTATTTCCTATTTTGCATATCATATATTAGCCTAGGAGTTTACTTCATTCTTATGAGATAGTCTTCAAAACACATGCGTGTGTATGATAATTTTTATTCGGCATCTCTACAGCTGGTTTCCTGGTCGCGTTTCTTCAGATTCAAAACAATGTCGTCTGTTTCAAAATAAGTAACAACATTACTTCTTCCTTCTATCTGAATTCATCACACTCACAGATGTAAAAATGACTGTTTGAACAGAGTTATTTATAATTACGGCGTAAATTAAGTGTTTTTATTTGGCAAAAGCTCTGCTTAAATTTTGAGCTTTTTACATAACACCTCGAGCTGAGTCGAGTTTTAAAAAGCTTAATGATTCAAGTCTTCGCACACTCCTACTCCAAAGGATCAATATGTAATATTGTTCCTGTCTGTGATGTACCGGTACGTCACTGCTCCTTGAAAAGTTAATAAACAACTTTTGTTAGTTCAAAGTGACTAACCTCGGTATTGTTGAGGTAGACATCCTCTCCATCCCCTCCCCCTGTGGTGTCTTGCCGGTCAGGGTCAATCTCCTGGAAAAAAACAAACCATTCAAACATGAATAACTGCTGGATAAGTGAATAAACCCCTTTGTAAAAGATAAAATCAACAAATACACCACGGGAAAGAAGGAAATTTAAAGGATGGGAATGGTAGTACATTGTCAGTCTACCTGATTTTCAAAGAAAAAGAAACTCCAAAGCAACCCAAATCCAGGTTCAGGCCACGCAATACCCTTGGAGGATTCATACTACAGTAAACCCTCTCATATCCGGATATGAGAGATCCGGACGTGATTTTGAAAGAATACAAAAATTTGAAAACATTCTAGGAGGCCAATGTTTGTTAACCCAGAATTGGGTTAACAAACACGAGCGACGTTTATAGGCCGGTTAGTAGCGCGCCGGTTGCCAAACGCGTGGTTGAAGCGATAGGGACAGTGGTAATGTTCAAAAGCTGAGTAGAGGGAACGATGAGTCACCCTTGTCCCGAGCGCCTGAGTCTTGAGCACTACTGTGTGTATTCTGTGCTATCTGGTGCAAGGTCACTGACTCACGAAACAATAAACCTCCCCACCCCACCTGTCCCAACCCACCCCAATAGCCAACGCATCATGTGTACACTGTAGTGACAACACCCGCATCAATGGTCAATGTCGCCTTTGTTTTGCTTGAGTGACCTACTCTTTCTTGCAACGTTTCTTTTTAGTTTCTATTACTCTACATACTGTACCGCTTTATACTGTATTACATATTTTTTTTAGTTTTCATAGTATTATTCCCGGATGCTTTATTCCCTTCTTATATCCATATTTTTTCCTATCCGGATTGGCTGTCACCACATTAGTCCGGATATGAGAGAGTTTACTGTACTTCAAAAACTTCCAAGTACTCTAGTCTACCCCAGGGGCTCTCAGTTCACCCTCAACTTTACATCTCAGGGTACACGCCGTAAGACAGTACATTGCCCTACCTGGGAAACCACAAGAGCTTGCGAAGCAAACATCCTTCCTCCAGGGCATCTCTCCCGTTTGGACCAGTAAGGAAACACATCGAGAATTCTGACAATTCTCCCTGACAATTCTGATCAAAATGGGTGTTCAGGTCTAACCGGAAGTCAAAGCCCCGGGAGAGACAATGAACCAAGGTGATTGGGAAGTCATCAAACGAATTGCACAGCTTCTTACCTAATTTCGATCTCTGAACTAGTTAACCAGCCTAGCCGACTAGGGTTAGTTCAGTGTGCAAGTTTAACCAATCCTGTCTAAGGATGTATATTGCACGTCCTCTTATTTTGCTAGACAAATGACTAAAGACATGCACTTTAGGTTCTGACCAAAAAACGTGCTTTGCCTGCTTATATTTTCATTTTTCCCTGTTAGGTGTGCTAGTTAATTTCTCATCCGATAGATAGTATTGGCTTTCTCTCTAAATTGCCAATGTTCCATGATGACAGTAAATTGTTGTCTCTTTCGCACAATTTTTCACCAGTTGTACTTTTTGATGAGAATGCAGTAGGTACTAATACGTACCTGTTTCTAAGCCTACTGCTTGGAACTAGTATTAAAGTATAGTAATAATTACCTTTCATGCTAAAAGTGAATATATCATTTACGAAGTTACTGCTAAATCTATCAAACTAATAGTGACGCACAGTCGTAGTGAAAAAGGCTCGATGAAGGAGGGCCTCAGGTGTCTCACGGAAATTCAGACAGGAATGAGTTAATGAGATTTAATGAGTACTGCAACTAAACTTACATCCATGTCGACATGAACGACGCCCGTGGACCTCCTCTTCGGCCGTCTCCTCCGTTGTATCACAGCCTGCGTTGCCTGAGCATTTCTGATGTCATTTTCTTTGTCTTGCTCTGCAAAGCCAAGATGACACATTCATAAATCCAACATATACCATTTCATAAATGTGTAAACCAATTAGTTCATTGAAATAAAAAACTTTTTGGCAATCCTTGTTTTTCAAATACAATAGAACCTCTCATATCCAACCTTGGGATATCTGTATCTTTAAGATATCCAAACATGTGCCAGACACATGTGCCAGATGTCTTCAAACATGTAGTGGCAAAGGCGCCACGCGAAAGTATCAACATGAAAACTGACTCATCAGCGCTGAGCATTAATTTTCTGTTAAAACTGCCAGTTCTGTTCTGATTGTCGATGTGAAGGTTTCTCTACTACGGTACTTTACTGTTTTTGTTTTCATGATTACTTTTAATTTTTTGCCCTGAAAAAAGTGGTTTAATTGCTCTTCGGAATATTCGACCTTTTGGCCGTTCCTACCATGATCCTGTCTTGTGAAGGTCGGATATCAATGGTTCTACTGTATTGGCATTACATTGATGCTAAAAATAACGAGAATATTTTACACAATTTCTTTCCAAAATACAAATTACGCCTGAAGTGTAATTCAGTGTGCTAGTCAATAAAAATGAAGGTTAGTAATACCTTTGTCGTCAGGCGGGCGTGACGGGCGCCGCAAAGGCAGTGTGACAGACGTATCAGCAGGGTCGGAGGCAGGGCGGGGACCCGTGGTTGTAGCTGGCCGCCGCAGAGCCGCCTCCAGGGCGGGGGCCGAAGCTCGATTAGGTTCCGTCCTCGCGTCTTCCAACATGAACTAAAAAATAATATTTTATTATTAATTAGAGTTAAAAAAAGTAAAAATCTTTCTCAGCTTTGCAACACTGCAAAAAGTATCACTTACTACTTGTAATTTTTATTTCAATCACAAATAGTAAAATATAAAAGCAAACCAGTAAATTTTTGTTCTTCAAAAAAATTGTAGATGGAAGATTTACAAACATTTACATTATTTTAAACAAGTTGAGATTTTATGAATCTTAATCTGTGATTTGCAGATACAACTTCGCAAGATTCGTATTTAAAAAAATATATGCAAAACAAATCCAAAATAAGTCTAGTAATCATATAAATTTTCAATCTTCAATCAACTTTATACTGAATAAGGAAAACAAAAATTGAGAATCAAATTTGAAGCGGAGACATGTAAGGTCTGTTTCTGAACCTACTGGGAACATTTACAGTTCTCTTAAATAATAACAAATTAATGTATTGTTTCATTTTATTTTCTCATACAACTGAAATTAAAACACATTTAGAATTAATACAATTTAAAACATAACTCCAAAATTTGACCATTAAGTAAACTCTGTTTTCTTTAAATCAAAGTAAAATTTACAAAATTGTGTTATTTACAATTACATTAAAATTTAAAAAATACAAATACGAGAACCTAGATACAAATACAAATATGAGAAGAGCTATTGTGAATGTTCTTTTATTTTTATACAGCAAACTTCACAAGGGACACTCATCAGGTGAGGAATAGAAAAGATTGAAAATTGTTCCCACAAGAGTGTTTATTTACTGAAACCACTGATATAGAAATTGTCCTATGTCATGTAAAGGCAAATTTTCCATACAACTTTTCTTTGAACATGTGGCATAAAACACAGTTTTTTTATGATCATGGGTCAATTTAGGTTATTAAAATATTCACACATAAAGAGTTGATTTTGTTTTATGAAACATATTGAAAATAATGTAATTCAGAAGTCTAGTTGCAAAGAAAATCAGCAAGAAAGCAATGGATTGTAGCTATTTTGATAACAATCAAAGTTAACTCAAATTTTTTCACATACCATTTTCAAATCTCATCCGAAATCCATTCAAAAATGAACATAAAAAAGTTATCAGAAAGAAAAAAATATCTGGGTATAATTGTAAAAAATAACAGTAACAAACATAAAACGTTTTAAAAAAGAAAATATATCTGAACAGAACTGTAAAAAATTCTTAGTAAACACAAAAACAGCGTGCAAAAAACAGTACAAATACAACATTAAAAAAAATTAAAGAGTAGGTGATGTTGCCACAAAACTACAAAAAGCAGTCAACAGTACTAGAGTGCAAGTGTGCCATGTGGTCAAGCCAAACCTAAAATATTAATTGGAAAAAATTTAACATTAGGATTTTGAGTATAGTTTGTAAAAATGTAAAATATGTTCCTCCACTTGTTAACATGATTTAAATTCAGCTAAGGCCCTTATTAGAGCAGGTGGCCTGGCCGTGTTGTCTGTGTCAAAACTGGATACTCAGCTTGTGGGTCAATGATTCATAAGGGTGTTATAACACGAGGGGAGCGAGTAAAGTAGCCGCACTTTGGCGACTAACTGGCCACCAAGTGCCACTGTGTGTGTGCAAGTTATACTGTCGACGCTGCGTTGTAGCATATGGAGCTTTTTCACACTAGGTCGCCAGGCCACCACTTCTAATAAGGGCCCAAGATTTAAGTTTATGTTCAATTTGAAGATCACTAGATCAGGAAATTTTAGAAAACTAAATGAAAAACACCAATGATATGGAAATTGAGGTACAAACAGCCTTACAAAAATATTTTGGAATCAAAATTTATGGAATCATGGATTCAACGGTCTGTATGCTAACGGCCTACAACTTTTCTTGTGATTACTTAAAAAATATTTTAGGATTTTATTTTAGTCATGTTCAATTTAATTAAGTTTAAGAGGAGTAACACTAAGTATAATAATTGTCAAGGAAGTATAATGATTGCACAATAGCTATTATCAGCTATTAAGTTGGACTGAATTTTAGCGACAACTATTATCATAATTGCTTTGTAGTTATTGAATTACTACGATTGTTCTCTGTGAAACTAGATAATCCCCTACCCTTTACTTGTGATGATAGAAACTAAGCTTGATTATAGGTAAAGTCATATCCCAATAAATGATATCACAGGTTTTTTATCAATTAGGGAGATATTTCAATTTACGTTTACTCCAAGAACAACATGGGAAATAAGTAAGTTATATAAATTTGCTTATTCTCCATAAGAATAAAATGGTGAATGCGTAAGTAGTTTGCTTCCATTAGGAACAAAAATTTAGATTTTTATAGTTTTGTTGAATTTTATTGATTTTTTAAAGTAAAAAAATGTAAAACCTAAAAACCCGCTAAATCCCTATTTCTTGGTACGACCCCCCCCTTTTTGAATCCTCTAAGGATAGACCGATTTGGCTAAATTTTGAACTTAATAAAATAATTGCAAATTTACATGTCTGAACCGAATCTCATTGAGATTGGAGCTTTAGACGCTTTGAAGTTATTTTGTTCATGGACACACACACACACACAGTGGAACCCCATATCCAGTGGAACCCCTCAAATCCAAACTAATTAGGGCTGAAGCCTGTTCAGATTTAGGGATATTCGAATTTCCCGGGAAATAATATTACGCAGTTATTTCGTTACTGTATTTGCGGTAAGCGGTAGGAGACACGTTGATTGGGGTTATACAGGCTGGGTGAATAAGTGTTCGAAAGGGCAGTGACCTTAGCGGGTGGATGTACGTCCCGTGACATGTCATTGTTGCTAGGCGAGCAGGTGCTAAAAATAAATCACTCTCCCCTATCCCCACCCTTACTAGACTGGGATGCGTCTTGAGCGTATCTTCTGTCTACCTGAGCATTTACCTACTAATTAGTTCATCTTAAACAGCCGAATGACGTGATGTTCAAGTGATGCTGGCTTAGAATTGCGTCCGAGTGAAGATTTTCTTAACTTCGACACTTTAAGATAACAGACTTTAAGTCAAAACTAGTGTTTATTCAATCTTGTATTATGTATTATTTTGTTTTAAACCTTGAAAAAAATGTTGTGCTTAAATCAATTTTTTTTAAATTTCAAATATTTTATTTTTTCCCCGAGAACGTTGTCGGAATAAGGAGGTTCCACTGTATGTACATATATAACATTGAACCAACAGTGAGTGTTATTGCTATTTGGAGGACGTCAAAACGAATAATGTAGTCCTGGGTCTTATAATGACGCTTTGGTGCTATCTTTATTTCCTATAGGATATTTAGGATATTTCTATATTTTTAAAATCAAAAACATTAAACAAACTAGTATGATGTTGATCCAACAAATATTTGAGGTTAGGCAAGGTGACATGGACACAGACATGCGTTGCAGCACCACCTTGCTTCCGTTGTCGACACGGAGACGCCACGACGGCCGGCGTTCGCCTGATGGCGCGACCGTGGGTTCGGCCGTGGTGATAGTGGCAGTAACGTGTAGCGGCTCTTCACTTTCTGGCGACTGTCAAAATCACCACAATCACCTCAGAGTCACTCAACTAACACTAGCCGCATCACCGTTCCTCAATTTCGGGTATCGTACTTCAATTTTATTGATGGGGGAAAATTTCACAACACTATGACAATGCTAGTATAGAAGCATTTCTTAATATTAATGTATTTAACAATATCTTTTCATAATTTTATTTCCTTTGCTTATTTTCAAAACCATTGTTTAAAAATATACATTATATTTAGTAATGAATTTATTTTTTCTTGTATTTCACATACACACATATGTGGTGATGAGATGATATTTATTTGTTTGTTTGTAAACGTTACTTAGCCAATTTTAGAATGTATATGCGGTTGTATATTATTTAGATTGTATAATGGCTGTAATAAATCTTGAATATCCTTTCATAGATTAGTCCATAAGTAGGGACTAACTCATTTTCTTTGAAAGTGTAAACTGTTGCATGTAAACACTACAAGTATATATACAATGAGAATGATGATTTTTAATGGTCTCAGCTCAAAGAGCCTATGAGCTAAATTTATAAACATCATCTATGGAATAAATATTTGCATTTCAATAGGTTAAATGCATAATATTTAGCTGTAATGTAAACATGAGTGTCTATTTAGTTTTTGAAATTAAAGTGTTATTTGATTAAATTTTAAACATTTTAGCCAAAATTCTCGTCATGAAGTTTGTAAAAAAACTGAGTTACTAATCCTTTTTGTATTTTCAACAATTATTTATGTAAATACAATTTAAATGTACAGTAGACCCCCGGTTAACCCGTGAAACTGTTACATAAATAATAATAAGTACTCAGTATGTGAATAGCAAGCACGAGCCTATTTCTCCAGAAATAATGGGTACGTGACTTTTCAGTGATTCGCGGCGATGTGAGAGACGTTTGACATGTCCTTGAGATGGTTCACTTCCCCCCACCACGTCCCCAATCACCTTTCCGGTCACCTACGTGCCATTTTCTCCATTCCCTACCCTCAGTCACCGTCACAATAGAGCTGCTTACGTGTTGCAGTAGTGTGCCGTTTGCGATTACATTAGTAAGTTTGTAGGCTATTTTAGCATTACGACGGTTAAACCAAAAAAATACTTGTTCCAAAATGGCTCTCCCCTTTCCCTCCTCCCCCTCTTATTTCGGTTAACTGGGGTTCTACTGTAGTTAAGAAGCTTAACTAATTTCTGATTAACCTTAAATCAATCTTTAAAAGTAGTATAGAGTCAAGTACTATCTACTTTTAGAGATAAGCCTTTAAGCATTTTACACTTGGATTAAGACTCAGAACATAGTGTAGATACAAACTTCAATGACTTGGATTTTAGATAGTTTGATAACACCATTTCAATGTAAATTTAAAAAACTTTAAAAAAAACAGGTCTCCTAAAACTCACCTGATCGCTGCTACTCAGCTGTTGCGTCGCCTGCTGCAGCTGTTGTTGCTGCTTCTTCTTCACCAGCTGTTCGGCAGTCTTTATCTCTTCCAGCGTGACACCCTGAGTGGAACGCCTAGTTTCCCTCACTCGCTTGGCGTGCGCCTTGCGTTGCGTTTCACTCTCTTCGTCTCGCACCGGTGGAACAAACGATCTGTTGACAAAATCACACGAATAAATCAATTTAATTAATCAGATCAATTTTGAAATCAGGATAAACTCTCTTTTAATTTTTTATATCTTAACAATTTTTCATCCAATCTTAAAAAAATACTCTACCTTAAGTCTTAATTAGAATTTATTATTATTAATAATAATCCCTTCCTTTCCTAGAACGTTCAGGTGGTTTGATATACACTTCAGGATAATTTAGGAATGCAGAATGTATAAAAAAAGATAAAGATAATACTGAATAAAAGCATTCTCTTTGTATAAAACTATGTAACTGTGCTAGTTAATGTATACAAGACATAAATAAACAAGCGCTGATAAACATAATCAATCAAATTAAGACACATAATCTTTCTTTACAGCCTTTTACTCAACAATGTGATTTAACTTAAATCACAAGTCCTTACAAGAAACGAATTAATTTTGAACCTTCGATAGCTCCAGATAATTTTTTTTAGACCTAATACAATACCATGCTTATCATATGTGATTGACCATTTTGCACAAGACCAAACTCGAGTTATACAGAGAATTGATGTTTTTTTCACAACACTAGTTGTATAAAAAATCTCCTAATTAAATTATGCTTAGGCTTTACAATAGTCTAATTGCCACACTTAAAGAAGTAGATGCATCTTATTAAATTAAAAATTATTAAAAACAATTAGTTAAAACTTCTTTAAAATCCTACCTTATTCCAAAAATGTACTTATCCGTTATTGATTTTTTGAATAATAGCTCCACATTATAATTAACTTATAAGAAATTTTACTTTTTACATTATTTTCTATGCTTGGTACAGTTAGTTTTACAACTATCTATGACAATGCCTCCTGTTATAGATATGGGTTGATATTTCATCAATACTTCACACAGAGTAAAATTAATGGTCTTCAAGTGTAAAAGGTTTTCGTCATTTTTAATGATATAAGTTAACATTAGAGTTTACAATTGGATGGTGTTAACTAACAGACAATGATGAAATCTTGATCATAATCTTTTTAAAGATTCACAGTCTGTAGTGAAAAACCAAACTAACCATCTCTATTGTCATTCGCTTGAGACTAAACATAAATAGTCTCCTAACTGCCAAGTGACAGTCTTTTGATAAATTTTATTTTTTTATGCAATTCTAGGAATTAACTTGATTAAAAAGAAAATTCCACTTTGAACTCCTGTTCAATGCCCTACTAATGCTGATGAACTCTAAATGTAAATAATTTAAAGTAATAAAATAATAGTAAAACTTTACATGATCAAAAACAAACAAGATTTCCATTAGCAAGAAACTTCAGCAAATTGAAATTTTTAAAAATGTATAAATTTTAATTTCCATTGATATAATTTTGATTTTCCTCAGGTTTTAAAAAACTCCCTAAAATTCAGTCGTCCTAGTTCACAGCAGTATTAAAATTGTTACAGTTAAAACTATTTCCTATTATACCTACTTATTACTCAAAGCCAAGGTAGAATCAAGTGCTGGCAAATTTATCACAGTTTATAAGAAACAAGAAAGCCACGAATGAGCAGTTCAACACTCCCTCCACTGCACACCAACAGTTACTACTGTTTAGTTCTTCACCAATATTGGTCCACATGAGATTAAAATTACATTAGGCCAGTAGGACAACAATCACTTTCCCTACACTCATGGCTGAGGAACTCGATGAATCAGCTGATTAATTGCCACCTTTATCAGCTGTTCCCAATCCCCTTCTGATAATGCACAATGGGCCTACCTCTTTGTTTCTCAATCATAAAATCATTCATTGTGTTACAATAAATGTTCCAGAAAAATTTATATTTCACTATAATTTTGGATGAAATATGAAATTCAGCTTTCTTATGGTTGAGATCCATCCATTAAAGCTTAAAAATCATAATTTATGTGTTTATCATGGCAGCTAACCTGCATACTCTTTCCCCATGTTAATCATATAGATAATAGGAAAACTCCTTTATTTATGGACAGATGTTAATCAAACTTGGTATAAATGGTCAAAATAAAAACTGTTTATGCTAGAAATGTCTACTTTCAATGTTCCTCACAGCAGCAAACCTGCATACTCTTTCCCATGTTAATCTTCTGGAGAATAGGCAAAAAACTCTCATATTTATCGACAGATATTGATAAAACTTGTCATAAATCATTATTATTATTATGACTACATTATTGATTTGGAAATTCTCTGAGTACGCAGGTCTGCTGCGACGGGGGTATTTTACTAAGTTAAGGTTTATATTTAAAACACATCAAACAGCTTTCATAACTTTTAGCGAGATTGTTTCAGTTTTTATTTTACCTTAACTTAAAAATTTAAAAAAATTCATAAACATGTATTGATTTTTATAACCCACTCTGTTAAAACTTGAATCATGCAACAAGCAATACAGTAAAATGAATTCAGATGCAACTCATATTTCATTGTAAACCTGTTGAATATTAGTAAAATACCTCAAATAATCACTTTTTAAGTCGTGTCGTTAAAAAATACTACACAAATGCAACATCATAAAAATTATTAATGTATAAAGTTGGTTATTTCTCTAAAATATAAAAGAATGTAAGCACATTTTTATACGCTTAATCAACTAAATGTATATTGTGAAGTATAAGAAAATAAGATATTTAGTTGTGCATATTTTTTCATTTACAGTAGAACCCCTCATAACCATGATAACTTTCCTGATCGGTTTTCCTGGTCCTACAATATCCGGCTGCTTCCTAGATGAGATATCAAAATGTACATAAACACTGAACTATTTTTTTATTACGTTTACTCGTTCACACGAGCCCAATGTCACTATAGTTCATTGCCACCACAATTTTTTGGATCAAGAGTTTTGTGTTTAGTGCTGCAGTGTCGTTTTACTTACTGAACGTAAGACAGTATTGAACAAAAAACTAGTTTGTCAAAACAAAAACGTAACGTGTTGACAGTCAAACAAAAGCTTAACGTGATTGAAAATATTGATAAAGGCAAGTCTATGGTTATAATATGTAATTTAAAAGTAGGTTTGTTAACCCGGCAAAGGGCTTGGTCCCGAGGTGGCCGGATATGAGGGGTACTACTGTATGTTATGATATCCAAACACTAACAATAAAAGGTGAACCTATTCATTTGAATTTTCTCTGAGAGAAAAGAGACCAAAGTTTGAAATAAATTAAGATGCAGAAAGTTGTATTATAATAGTTTTTTTATAATATTATTTCCATGAATATTGTAAGAACTAATCAATAAAATTATTGACGCGACCATTAACAAAAGTGTACTGAATAAATCACCTAGATAAAAATCACAATAATCGTGTTTACTGTAAAACATGATATAACATTCTATTTACTTTTGTGCACAGACTGGTTTATAATTAGTATGGGTAATTTTATAATTTTCAAAATGATTGAAAATGTATATAATCATAAGAACTGTTCACAACCAAAAAAGACCAAAAAAAGATTGTGAACAGAAAAAAAGATAGTTGAAAAATAATAATTTAGACTATCAATCATTGAAGCTTATATTTTTATTGACATAAAAACATCTGAATGTAAAAATGTATTTTAGCTCTATTTTGCCAAAAATATATAATAGAATTAATTTTTCAAATTTCAATCCAAAAAGTTATTAAAAACTCAACACAGGCAGTGCTTCTTTGGTATGCGGCATTCTAAAATTAATAAGAAAATAAATTACAAGAAACTGAAAAATCATACAGAGAACCATTCAAAATTAAATAAATGTTAGACAAACAAAACAAAAAGGCTTGGATGTGAAATTCACACGAGCGAAGCCATGCAAAAAGATGAAAAACGAAATCACACAGAAATATTCTGCTGAATTCACGCACTTGAAGAAATTTTTGAAGATGTTTCCGGGACTTAATTTGCTACCCCCGGGAGTGGTGGGGGTGGAAGGGGTCTGGGTGGGGCTGCCGGTGATCATTGCCATTACGCCGCTGAAATGTGCACTCTACATTAACAGTCCTGAAGTCAACGTAGAAGCTTACCACTGTTGGTAACAATCAACTTCTCTATACTGACTCCAATGAATTACTGTTTTACCACAATTCAAGATTCTTTAAAAAATAAACAACAAAACAGTGCAAGGCGAATAAGATAGATAAACAGTTTTGAACTATTAAAAAAAATAGCTATAGATAATGTTTATCACTGGAAAAAATGTCAAGTGATCCAGCAAAGGACATTTAATTTGAAAAAAATAAACGATCCATAAAACTTAGTTAAAATAATGAGGATTGATTTCACAACATCCTCTGAAATCTTTCTCTTTTCAGCTATTTCAGATATTTTCCTCTAATCACAAGTAAACGTTTTCACACTATTATCAAACAAGACCAACTGAAGAGAAACTATTAAGTTCATATGATTAATTTATGACTGGAGAGATATAAAATAATATTTTAGTTTGTTACTATTCTCCATTGACCACAAAAAAGTTTTACATATTTAATTTAACAACTCTGAGAAATAGATGGCATATTTTAAAATTATAAATTTATTTAATACAAAAAATGAGAGAATTATTCCATATAACTGTTTTCAGTACAAGGAAAAATTACTGCAAAACTGAAACTATTGACAATAACAAGAACATCATTAATTAATTAGCAATAGAATCCAGATGTGATAGAATTGTGATATGTTTTTACGAACATGAATACCGCATCTGAATACCTGAAATTACCTAAAGGTGTCGCTCCTAAACATTTACCTGAATGATTAAATTAAAGTTGATGGAAAATAAGAGAAATCACTCAAACTGCAAAAAATGTTCCTAGCACACCTCCGTCATAAGAAAAGATTCAACACTTTCTGTAATCTACTTCATTTGACAAGTCACAGAATACCACAACACCAAACAATAAACCGGATACGAACCGACTGGACTCAACTGAACCTTGGCCTACCAATCAAGTCTGCAACTGTAATCTATTGCATAATTTACTGCTCAAACACAAGCACAAAACTGGTGTTTGAAGATTTGTGCAACAGCTGTTTTGCTGTGATATATAGGCTAATCACTAAAACAAATATGCCTTCGGTAATTTGTTCAGAATGACTAGATAATTTGGGGTATTAAATGTTTATTTTCTCCAAAACTTGATTTTAAATCTCTATATGGAATTTTTTTCATTACTAATTTCAAGTTTCCGAGCTACTTCATTTATCTCCTAGAAGAGAGGACACAATCATTGGCATTTTAAGATCAAATTTCAATTAAATGTTTTGATTAGTGGTTTTCCTTAAATGTTTAAACATAACGGTGTAATTTTGTGTTATATTTAGGTGATCACAATATACATAGTAAGTAGCATTGCATATAAATGTTACCAACACATACAAGTAAAAGGATGAATAATCTGTTTCACTTGGGTAATGGCATTTTCAACATGACCTGAGATGTTAAGTTTGAAATTAAATATGAAACTTATGATTTATTAATTTTGAAAGAAAACATGTGCCGCTATACCAATACTGTTAACCCTTACCGGGCGGCTCACGACATTTCTCACAGCACAATAGGGTCGCACGGCGTGCGGTAAACGAGTTTATTCACGATCAAACATTTTGCCACATATACTGTGCTGTAGTTCGTGAAACAACCAATAGAGTGCATGGATATGTTGCTTTAGCCTCTATGCACTCACAAAACCAATATGGCGACTTTTTTTTACATTTTTGTCAATGTGAGTTTATTTTCATTGTGTTTTAGCAGTAAATAGTGTATATTGTGTGAAAATTTTTATTGAATAGAATTTATTAACTAATTATTATTAACTAAAATGGCTCATCCAGGCAAAAAAAATTTTTTTAATATCTAAAAATAATCATAAAATCTTCAATAGTTAAAAATTTCTGTGTTATACTTTATTCAAACTACCTAAATCGAGAAAGAACATTGGAAAATAATATTTTATTTTTTTTACACTAAATGAGCATAGTGCGTGATTTTCAGTAGTGCTTTAAGGGTTCAAATCCCAAGTGGATATTAACAATTCACTAAAACAAAGTGCTATCTACCCATAAATGAAGAATTAGAGATAATCAAAACCATTTCATTGTTTATTTAATTTCTTTATCCCTATCATTAACACAACACCACTTTACATAACTGTATCATTACGTATTCCATCTATTTTACGCTATGACTAATTATAATTTGTTCAAATTTAGCCTGGGCTACAAATCTAATCCAACGGCTGAAACGCAATGCATAGAAACAGTTTGACCCCGATGGGGGTAGGAGGTTTAGACCAAAACGTTTTTACAGTATATTTATCCTTCAACTTATTTTCTTTGAAGATTAGAAGGTAATACATTTTGAACTCACATTTAAAACAGAATAGTAATCAATCCAAAAATGAAAAGCAATCAACTACCAATAAAAGAATTTATTAAGGGATATCTTCTCGTTTCAAAAAATCAATTTACCATGGCAACTTATCCCACAAAAAGTTTCTACCTAGAAATTGTGAAGACATACCAATTGGTGGTCTTTTGTGAGTGTACATTGTATAATGGACACAATAGAAAGTGAAAGTACGGGTAAAATCAAAACTTCAGATAAAACATCTCTTGGTACAAAGCTTAACTGTTTATTTATGTTACAATTTGATAACTTTTCACTGAAGTGGCGACATACCCAGGTAGGTATTTTAAGCCAAGCATGAATAAAAAATTAGTGCAAGATGATTGTGATGCAATCTTGCAGTCTTGTTACTAACTAAGGTTGACATTTTACTTTGACAGGACTGTTAATTTATATTCTAGCAGACAAGATGCTTCTAAGGGACCTATAGTTTAACGTGGGATCCGAACCACAATTTTGCGATTTAATGACAAACTGGTCTACTAAAGACGAAGAAGTTTTATGGGGACAAACGTATTATTCAATAGTTCGGACATTAATCTATACAAGAGAATATTGTATCCACAGGCTTATAACTATCAACAGTTTGTAACCCCTAAGAAGCTGTAAGAACACGCCACCGCGTCCCAGTGAAACTTTTACGAATGGAAAATAAAATTATTTCCATCGATTAAAAAAAAGTGAAATCTTATCCCAAGAAATTATTAAATAACTCCTGCAAGATCGACTGAACTAGAGAGAGCTGTATTCAGTACAGGACACTACAAAACTTTGACTAATCTAAAACGTTTAAGAGTGAGGTCTAACATAATGTATCCGATGATGAGCCATGGTGCGTACCTGCGTATGCTGGCATGCTGGGGGCTAGAGGTCGGCGTGGGCGTGGAGGGTGCCGAGGAGGTGGGGGTGGCTGGCGTAGGGGTAGTAGCGGAGGGGGTAGTTGTAGGGGTGGGGGGGATGACTAGAGCAGCTGTGGTTGAGGGTGGTAGCGGCAGCCGGGTGTCTTCCCGCACCAGGCCTCTCCTGGAAACAGTGAACCACAGTTTTGATTGTAATATTACAAAAAAATATACAATAGAACTATTAAATACAAGAATGATCTTACCAGTAAGCTGCTTTCAGTTTTAACACCTTAATCGTTTTTGCCGACATATGTCGTTAGCCAAAAAGTGCCAATGACACTTGGCTTCATTTATTCTTCACCGGTAAAACAACATTCTTTGTTTTTTGCAATATATCGCTCTAGTTCGTTAGTTTACTGCTACAAATTTTTTTATAAACAGTTTACATACTTGTAAACTGTACTTGTAATCCACATTTAATATTTTTTATAGGAATTTTAATAAATTGCTGTTAACCCTCTGTCCAGCGCATTAAGGAAGTTATCTCCGGATGATCAGTTTTTCATCTTTTAATTTATATTTCTGGCGTTCAGGAGCCCTCAATTTTAACCTCCGAATTCCCTTTATATTAAAATTAGCAGCGAAAATGTATTTGATCATGGGTCTGACAAAAATGTAATAAAATGACCTGGACACCATAAAATATAATACTTTAGATACAAGTCATTTTTTGGTATAGTTGGATACAATTTTTTCGTACTATTTTTATGTTTTAACTTTCAATTTTCAGTGCATACTATGGTAATAAAAATAATAAATTTGTCAAAATATAACTACTGATCTATTTTTCTACATTCCCAGTTTATTTTAAATTATTTGACAATAATTTGATTTAAAAACCTTGTGTGATTACGTCTTATATAATTAAAAATACTTTCCACGTTAGGAAAACTGGTTTTCTATTGTTAAATGTATTGTTTTTCATACCTTAGATTACCTTTTGAAATGGCGACCTACCCATATAGCTATTTTAAGCCAAATATGAATGAGAATAGAGTGTAAGATATTGTACCGTGATCTTTTTGTCTTGTTACTAAGGCAGAATGACCTTAGTACCTTAGGCAGAACTGTTAATTAATAGGCCAACAGCCAATGGCATCTAAGGGGCCTACAGTTTAACGTGGAATCTGAACTACTATAATTATCTTTTATTTTTCACTAACACTGTCTTTTAGAAAACTAACATTTAAATGTTCTATATTCATTGTACACACTATATAATATCAACCGATCACAGAAACAGTACGAAAAAAACTTAAGAGATATGTGCTAATCGATAAAAAATTCCAAGTCTAAATAATATTCAAAACAATTTATATTACTATAAGAAACATTCATCTAAAAACAAAGAAGCCATAAGCTAATTACATCAAAAAGAATAATCACAGAAAAACTGTTAATTTTCTGAAGAATTCAAGTAAAAAAACACAAACATTTGTTAGTGAGGTGCTGTAAGCGCAAAACGTGTGTACAGCGCGGAATACACTTCCACCCACCTGAGCATCTCGTTGGTGATCCATTCCAAACACACTTTACGCTTATTCATCACCAACAATTTTGTGGAAAATAGAATACAAATTGTGTTTATATTACGAGTACACTTCATCACATTACTTGTGCAGTGGCCGGCCACCAAAACACTAACACCCGTATGTCGGTATGTCTCACTCAGTCTGAACTGAACATTCAACAGACACACTATTATAGCACCATATGGTCTTGTTTGCTCTGATGTTGTCATACACATCGATTAAATGCAACTACTAAACCACCATCGAATGGTAACAATCAAAGAATATAAAAACCCTGAAATGTTCTGATTTTACTTTGGTTTCCAAAAAATTAAATTTTTAATATTTTATACCTTTTAGAGAAAAGATTTATAATAGAAAGTCAAATATGAAACTAGCAAACTCAAATTATTTTAAATTAAGTTTGGTACCAATTTTTTTTAACTAGTTAATCTTAAGAAAAATTGTTTTGCTGTTTTGTGAGTTAAACTACTTACTTAAATTTGAAACAAATATAAGAAGGTCTACTGTAATCATGTAAAATGTAGCTGTAAACGAGGAAAGGTTATTCAAGAACTAGTCAAATTTCTAAAATTTTTAGTATTAAATTACTTATCGTATATAAATGATTTTTTTAAATGAATGACCTTTAGAAGTG
The DNA here is from genome assembly GCA_023375725.1 of Nephotettix cincticeps. Taxonomy (NCBI): domain Eukaryota; kingdom Metazoa; phylum Arthropoda; class Insecta; order Hemiptera; family Cicadellidae; genus Nephotettix; species Nephotettix cincticeps. The sequence continues at coordinate 6,795,978 of CM041785.1, forward strand.
GATTGAGAAAGATGTCAATCTGTTATTTACAATTTCTAAGGTACATGGTATGATTTTTACTGATTGAATATTTTTTGTGTGTACATATTTTTTTAATATTTTTCATATTCAAATTCATAATCATTCATATTTCATTTCATATTCATTCATATTTTTTGAATATTTTTTGTGTGTACTGTGTTTTAGTGAATTTCTCTACATGATGAAAATATTAATTTGTCAATTATAAGTCAGTGTGGGTTAAAAATATACATATGACATGAAAATGTTTAACAGAAAACACACTTATAAGTCTGTAACATAATAACCCCCCCGGATAGGTCAATATCAACAATGAGTAGCCTTGACTGTCATCAGCTAACTGAATTTGACAAGGTAAGGAAACATAATCAACATATTATAACATAAATTGGCTGAAATTTCCGCTGGAAATTTGAATATTGCTAGAGAACGGTTAATTTGACTGGCGGTTGGCTTCAGGTCAGTTAAGATAGCTTTCATTGTAGTGCCAATACCTACATTGTACTCAAACAGACAACCATAAAACACTAGAATTGCGCAGGTACGTTCGCTGCGGACCACTCGCATCTGAGTAGTACTGGTCCTGGTGTGCGGAGCGGACTGCTCGGATCCAAGTGGTGACATTTAGGTTCAAAATTTAGGTTAAGATCAAAATGGTGAATCTGGCGATGTAGATTGTGCTGCCACTTGTTGGCATCTGAGAGAACTACGACCAGCTTTCTTATAACGCAGTATCTATTTCTGAATGGGTCGTTTGGAATTTTCCTATTGGTTGATTTTAAATACACTAGCCGCTCTGCGCGAGGAACGGGGGTTTCGGGCGCCGCAGTGAATGTGTTAAACCAGTTATGTTTTCCACCAGTGCTACACATTGTGTAATGTTTATATCTAAAAGATCCCCAGCGTGATTTCCACCCCTTGGTGCAATGTAATGTGAGTGATGTACCTCGGCAGGTGCTTCTCCTTGAGAGAGGCGGAACGAGTGGGCGTGCGGCCAGGGGCGTGTGGGTGCAGTGAGGGACAGGAATTCCCCGCGTTGATCTTCGCCCTCAGCTCCAGGTAGCGCCGGTAGAACCTGTCACATGCGAACCATGCTCATGCCAAGCAAGCAACACAGACACTGACAAAGACACTTACTTACCTGACCAGCAAATTTAGGTTCCCGCAGATATTTAATTTTCAACTTTTCTGGCTTAACCTAACCTGACTTACTACCAGTCTTATAACCGTTTCGTGACTTTTTACATAAAACGAGTACGGTACTGCTGTTTTAGAAAATCCATTGCCGATATGTCTTAAATTAGTAAATATGTTCTCAATTGATTTTACATTTAATCTTTTGAAACCTATTATTAAATATAGCTCTCTTTATCCATAATGAATTCATAAATAGTTTAAAAACAAAATAAAATGACATGGCCTATTAGTTCTTAAACATCAACAATTACTAAGCTTGATAGACCAAGTAAATATAAGAGTTTTAAAATCAAAGGAATTCCTGAAAGTTATTCCAGGGTAGTAAATATGAATAAATAAAATTGTTTAAACTATAATTTCTGCCAATGGCACTTAAGGTGGTTTGAGCGGCGTTTGGGGAGAACTGAAATCTGATAGATCTGCGCTTGTGTCGCTTATTCGTACTGCATATGTGATTGTTTCATGCAAGCTTCCTGAGAGACGTATCTAAGATAACAATTCTGTTTATTCATACATTGTTATACATTTTTAGACCTTCAAAATATATATTCTCGGATCAAAATGTTGCTTTGAAAAATCGTTTTATGTAGTATATGAAATTTTTTTGTCTTTTTCCAAAATTCTGTATGAATGTCATGTGAAAGAGCTTTATTATTCATGCAATTGGCCAAACTTTGAGTACAAAAGCATAAGTAGTTTTACTAGACTCCTTTAAAAAAACCCAAAAAATTTCCGAATTAATCACCCTGTAACTCGAAAGATTTTCTCTAAAAACTTGACAAAATTATGCCAAAGTATATTTATGGTACAATCAACAAATAAATGTTAAAATTATATTTTTCGGCCCAAGAACACTAAGCCTTTGTAATTTTTACTACCAAATTTGGTGTTGTTTTTTTCAACATAATTTGAAGATGTTTACAATATACAGTTTGACAGCTGTAACCAGAGAGTTTTAAACTTATGTAGGTACTGAAACATTTTCTTTTACCTTCTATGTACATAAAAATAAATAGTTGAAGTAAAATTTGCAAAAGCTTACTGTTTAAGTAACTTTTACAAAATGGTTTTCTTATGGCATTATATAATGGCAATTTAAAAAGTTTGTTTGAAAATATTATGGATGACATTAGTAAAAGGGGGATAGTTTTGTGAACACAACAAAATTAAAATTAAAATGATTGTTAAAGAAATAAGTTAGTTATGTAGTTTTGAAAGTCTCAATAGTTAAAGGTAGCATCAAACTGTTTCTTTATTTTTTATTTATTTATTTTTGTATAAAAAGTTTAAAAAATGTTATAAAATAATTAAATAATAGTTATTTTACTTCCTAAATGTTAAATATTGGGTATAAGATGAAAGCTTACGGGACAAGAGTAAAAAAATATGTAAGGTAGTAAATATTACGAATGCTTAGAAATGATGGGATTTTTTTGGAGGCTTAGTGTTCTAGGGTTAAGATTTCAATTTTGTCGACCGCATTACCTTAACCCCCAAATCCATGGATTGGACAATAAATTTCCCAGAAGCTTTCACAAAATTTCTGGATTTACTCTCTATTTGACTAAAAAAGCAGAATAGTTAATTTTAGCGAATTTCCCATAGGGAAGAAGCTATTACCGTAGGTCTCATGGTAAGACTTAAGCCCGGGACCATGTTATTTTTTCGTCTTTAGGTGCCCAGAGTCCAAAAAAGTAGTCGTTAAAATTTATATATATATGTGTCTGTTAGCACGATAACTCTCGTAAAAATTCCGATAACCAAATTTGTAGAGACGTGTACTACAAATTAAGAGTTGTAAACCAGACATATCGGTCAATAGAAACTTAGTTTTATTTGTACAAAATGGGTTTTTTTTTTTGCGTTTTCACATGTAATTTAAAAATTTCTAATTTTAAATTTCGCCATTAGAATCAGCTTAAAAAAATACATAATTAAGTCCTTAAAAGTTTTCTCTTGTTAATGATTACCGAGATATTAAAAAATCAAAACACAGTATGTTTTATTGACAATGTTTATCTTATGGAGATAGGGAAAAATAATATTTTATTAAAAATATTTTATGAAACTTGATATTTAGTTATGTAGTTTGAGAAAATCCTATGCTTAAAAAATCATAGTTTTATGTTTTATCATGGCAGAAAAATATTTTTTTATATTAATCAATATAATAGGCAAATTTTATTTATGGACATTGATGAATTGGTATAAATTAAAATTAAAATATTTGGTAGAAATATCCATTCATTTTTCTCACAGCAGCTAATGATTTTATGTTATCTTATGGAGAATAGGCAAATAATTCTCATTTTTATGGACAGATTTTTATAAAACTTGTCATATTTTATTATTATTATTATATTATTGATTTGGAAATTCGCTGAGTACGCAAATCTGCTGCGACGGGGGTATTAGCGAATTTTTATTGATATGCGACTGTAAATAACAACCAGACTGTATTTCCTTAAAATACAACAAAATACAACCCTAAAAGATAAAAATCTACATCACAAGATAAGCCAGCAATATAAGTGTTAACACCTCATTTGAGGTAAAAGATGGTCCAACTGAAATAGAAAAGCCAATCACTCTTGACTCGAGTCCAAAAGTAACCAGAAAAATGTGATCGCGAGCTGCTCAGCCAATAGCTGGATCTTACTAGAGCATAGTCTATAGAACAGTGCCTTCTGTATTAAGTCTCATGCCAACGGTTTATTTCAGTGTAATTTTCCTAACCGTCATGTTTAGCACTATAAAAATTGTGTGATCCATTCATTATAATTAGTTATTAATTTAGTTTTTATAATAAAAAAAGTTTATCTCATGAAAGAATTAATAAAAACACAATCAGTTACGACACAAAAAAAACACAGAATGTAGTTAAAAAAACAAACAAAATCCACTGAAGTGAAAAAAGTGGTTCTATAAAAAATACCAAAGCACAGCAACATTTTATTGGGTAAAACAGGGTGCCTACTAATATTTTTTTGTAATGTAAAAAATGTATTTTACAATTTTTTTCAGATCAACATTTTTGGAAGTAGCCTATAGAAATTTTACTAGTAAAAATAAGACAAATTTGAGTTTTTCAAAAATTTGTATAAAAAATTTTAAAAGACTAGTTTTATTTCACTTATTAACATTCTGAGTCATTTAAGCGTTCATTAATTGGAATAAATTATGCCTTGAGGAGTAGCAGGCACCCTTTGACCGAAAATTCAAACTAGAACTTACCGGTGAATTTCCTGATATTTCAACAAGAGCATGTAATCTACATTACGTTATGAAATGGACAAAGCAAATGAAAATCTAAAAACAAAATCAACTCTGGATAAAGGAATAGAACTTGCTTTTCATCGGCCTCGAAGCTCTGAGTGCGTCTGAGCCCGACCTCCTTGTCCTTCTCCTGCTGCACCTCGGACGCAAGGTTCCGCGACGGAGGTCCCGTGGGGGAGGTGATCTTTTCTACTGGCTCGTTCTCTCCTATCCCTGAAAAAAACATAATGTCAAATTAATCCATGCACTCAATATTTCATTGCCACTCCAAACTGAGCTGGGTGATGGTTTTAAAAGTCAGCACTTGACAGCAAAACAATCCGTCCAAACCATGAGGGCAAGAGTCCCTACCATATCAAATTTCATCAACCGTAAATCATATAGAACACCATCTATTTAGTGATTATGTCAAGAGCGTTAACCCTTTGAAGTCAAATGCGAGTACAGGTCGCTGGAGAGCATTTCCCTGAGAGCGCAAAAGGTGACCTATAACTGCTGTGATGTAAAGCCACGTAAAATACACTCAAAGTAAACTTGAAACGGGTATTTTATGTTTATTTGCTTGTTATGCATACATTATACATTACATTAAAATTTATTAAACGTTTATTTTTATTACTATTTGCGATTATTTTTTTCCTAATAATTTTCTCTGTGTATATAATGTTATATAATGACTTTTGATCGGTAAATACGCAGTATTTCTCCACGTAATTCCAAATTTTCCCAACAAATGGTGTTACTATGATCGTCAAATTTTTTCAGTCATTTCGCAATATTTTGATTTGTCAGCTGATAAGTCACAGCAGTAGTTTGCCGGTTTATAAGTTGGTGGGTACTGTTTATTTTTATTTTCTAAAATACATTTTTATTTTAATTGGATGGTTTTTATTATTTTTTATGTAAAAAATACTTTGATGTTTAAGAAAATGTATGATTCAGGTGGTTTTAAAGAATATTCCGATAAAAATTTAACCTTTACTTTTAAAAAATTATGCCTTCATACCTGAAAAAAAATCTACTTATCTTAAATACAAGCGAGTTTATGCAACTTTTTTGTAAAACACTTATTGCTCATGTTTTATATAACTGCTCAATGGATTAAGTGCCAAGTAACTGTACGAAAATTAAATATTAATTTCAAAAATTTAATTTTATATTTATAAACTGATTCTTAAAACTGATATTATTACTTATACTACTCAGAACCAACCAAAATCTTATCCTTTTTTAAGAGAAAAATTGGATTATTATGACCACTCCAACTACACACAACACAACATACTATGACAATTCATAGGCCTAATAACACAATAACAGGAGGTGACAATACCTGACTAAGACACCTGCAGCTACCTACCAGGCAAAACACATTGTAACTGGTTGACTGCTGCCACATGGGTTTCCACACACAGAAGGAATGTCAGTTTCCTTTTAGAGCAACATGAGGTCCGCCTCAAGGGCATAGTTTAACCTTCACCTTTCTCATATGGTTTTTACTGGATTCAGAAAAATTTACAACTCACTGCTTTTACAGTAAAAGTCTACAATATGATTTACAACCAGTTGTTTTATGTTCACTTTGAAAGTTTTGAGAATAATGGATATTGGAATAAGCGTGGATAAATAATTGTATGTTAAGAAATAAATAAGAACCAGATTAGAAATATTTTTGAAACAATTCGGTTTTAAACTCTTTAAATATTTTCATACCAAAAATTCAAATTATAATTAAATAACTTTTCAAAAAAGTGTGAAATACATAACTATTATTACAGTATTGTATTTAAATTGTATAGTTCCTTCTTGTATTGTTCGTACTGTTGTTCATGAGTCATGCCCCAAAGACACAAGAAATAAAATATACACGAATATTTAGTAAAAAAAGATTTTGAAACATTTTTGAGTCAAATCCTTAGGCTAGCCTAAGTGACTAACGCAAGGGCATCTACAGTACAAGGGCTGAAAAACAAAATTTAGATTATGTTTTCGTCTCCGTCCGCAAGACCATAGCCTAACCTTCATTGGGTCTACCACTTCTCTCCTGGTTAGTCCGGTCATTTTAAAATTTTTTGATCAACTGACACACATCACCTTCGGTTATAATGTTGTCCCAATGCACTTCACAAAGCTCCAATAAATTGATATAAGTTCACAGTTTTTTCAGTCAGACACATTATTACTGCAAGCACCTCACAGTTCGCGAAATTTTTAACTAGCACAGAAATTTCAAACTGCCACAGTAACTCAAAGAAGTAAAGTCAGGGTGTCTAGCGAGTCATCATTAGGAAATTGCCTGATTTTTCCCTGACTTTTTCATATTAGGTGTAGCATTTTCCCTGACTAAAAACATGTGTAACTATCGGCTTAGTTTTAATTGCAACATGGAGAAACCATTAATAAATAAACACAAAATAAGTATCTATTCAATGAACTCCTCAATGAACACACAAAATCAAATTGTTAAATTAAAATATACAAATAAACAGAATCATATTAATTGGCGAACTAGAAAAGTACCCGGCATACGTCAACAACCACTATTCATTCACTTCCAAACCAGCTCGCTGATGAGTAAAAAGAAGAAAGAATGGTGGCCGCCATCTATATAACTTAACTCACCAAGTCAGGTTTTCAATGGTGCCAGTTTTGCCAAATTTGTAAGTTCTGAATCCTAAACAAAATAGTGATTTCCTTAGGCGTTTTTGGTCAGGGAAACCGCCCAATGTAGAAATTCCCTGACGTTTAAATACAGTTTTAAAATCCCTGACTTTTCCCCGTTTTCCCTGTTGCTAGACACTCTGACAATACAAACCTCTGACTATCATGGATAGATGCCGACTGAATTTTGTAACATCCTGACACCAAGATGGCCACGCTAGGTCCACTCCTTTTGGATACAGACGAAAACGCAATCTACTTTCAGGATAGCCCTCGGTATTTAAAACTGGAGTTTTTGTTCCAAATGTATTAAATACATTTTTACTTGATACTTTTAAACTGTAAAAAAGATAGATTAAAAATAAACGTTCCAAAATCAGTTGACTTTAATCACAAAGCATGAAATGGCTTCCACGGAGATAAAGTGAGCCAAAAGTTGTGGCAGAACACACAAAAATTGCAGCAATCAGACCAACGTTCTCAGTACGAGGCTGAGCTCACACTGAAGCCAGGTTGTTGACATCGCTCAAGACGATATTTCCCGTCCTACACCAGTGGTGTCAAGACCACGGGGCGGGTATGTCTACCCCTTGCAGCAAACGTGTTAATAACCTTATTTCAAGATTAACAATCTGACATACCCTTGAAGGAAGTATGTTTGAATCTACAGATCTGGTGTACTCACTAAGTGTGAGGTTCTTGTTGGGTGCATCCGCTCCGCCTCTACTCCTGAACGAGCCAGGCCTCCTCCACGAAGGCGTCACCGAGTCGTCGTTCTCAGCTGTACCTTGTTTGGGCGGCGAACTAGGAGCCTGCACATGGGAAACAGTACTTGAAATACAATGGAATTGTTAAAAGCCAGCTAGGGTTGTCAGTAGTGATGTAAAATACCTCCCAAAATGAGTAAATACTCGAGTATCTATTAAAAACAAAGGAAAATATTTTCATTTACTCCAGACAATGTTATGTTGTTTCTATTGTTGTATAACATTTAAGACAATGTACAACAATCTATTGTTAATTTAACCAGGTATTTTTTAATATGTGAAACAAAGAGACCTTTAATTGAAAAAAATTATTACCACACCTTTCTGTTTATTTTAATAGTCTATAACATAGTTACTCAAAGTGCGGTCCGCGGACACCCTTCTAATCAAATTTATTTTTAACCACTCACATCAAATGTGCCTATTCTAAAAATAGAGAAAAAGAGAGAAATATTGTTTTCCGCTTGTTTTTGTAAGGGGTTATATAAAATTGGAGATAGGGAGTTGGGAGTGAGGTTAATTTAGAGGGCCCCCATTACATACGTAATTAATTACAGGTCCTTGAGTACATGAAGTTTAAGAACCCCTAGGTGGCCAAGCAGATAGTGTGCCTTCACAACTGATACCGCAAGGGTCGAATTAGGACCCAGAGTGGAAAACTCAAAATAAAATAAAGTAACAAAGCTAAGACACTTACTGGAGTAATAGGAACTTGTTTTGAGACTTCCGTTGAATTCTGTATCCTGGCCTGTTCATCCCTGTTGACTCTGTTGTTTTTCTCTGAAATAAAGAAAGGTCTATTAAATCACAATCAAGCGAAATCAAAAACCATCTTGATATTTTCATTGTTGTATTTGCTGAAAAAAGTGTGGAAATATAAATAATGATTCTAACAAAATTACTAAGGGGAAAAGGTTATCTTTCAATTTTTAAGCCATTTTAACAAATCTATTTTGCTCTAGCAGCAAATTTTGTGTTTTTACAGGAGAGCATCTAACCCAGGTTTTGGTAGAGTATTATTTTTCTTATTTTTAAAGATTTTTAATTATTGACTTGTTAGTTTAATGTGTGAGTAATGTTTAATAAAAATATGAAACGTGTCAAATAGTTTATCTAAATTATACAGTTAATCTTTAACACCCTTTGCATTTTTTATGAGTAAAAACGAGTGTTAAATCATGTTTTAGTCATCAAGGTTTTTTGTATGTTTTAGCTTGAAGTAATGAATTATTCAAGGAGAAAGCTTCCAATAATTAATTAGACAAATTATAATTCTTCCAGTTTAACTCTTGTCTTTAAAAGTAGATATGTCAACCCTGATAAAAAATATAATCAGCAATGTAATAGAACTGAAAAATACTTATAATAAGTTCTACATCTGGATTTACAAAAAAAATGTAACAGTACTAAATGCTAAATCAAATAAGCCCAACAATGTACAGCGCTTGCGATGAACCAATGAAAAAGCGACTACGGCAGTAAACAAAGTGAATGAACAAGAGAATTTTTCCGTTCAGACTCACCCTCCTCATAAATATCATAACTTAACGAGTCATCGTCATCATCACCATCATCACTAGAACTATCCAGTGAATCTGATGTTTCATCATCGCTCTCTTCGTCTTCTAAAGCAGCTTGGAACATTACAATCAAATATTTCTTGATAGGCTTACTCTATGAGTAATCTTACTTTTAGCATCTTTAATCAACCTATTCCTGTCTAAGGACGTACAATGCACTTCCTCGCATTTCGCTAGACAATGTGAGACGTGCACTGTACGTTCTGTGTCGTTCAGAGCAATCAATGTGCTTTGTCTGCTTATATTTTGATGTAGTTCTTTGGTCCCTGTGAGGTATTCTTGTTCATTTCTCATCCGCTAGTGTTGGCTTCTTCTTTAAATCATCGTACTTATAATTTTTCAATATTGTCCAATATTCCAGCGCAGTTGCAATGAACAAGAGATTTTATTTCAGACAGGAGGGCTTCAGGCGTCTCACGGAAATTCAGACAGGAATGGGTTAATCAAAAAAGTATACAGTAGTCAGCCAAATATTTTTCAACTTTCTGATCATTCCGAGAGCTAAAGTCTGCTACACTGCTTTATTTGTTTCTATCTTACCAAAATTTAGCTAGAATTTAGATCTCTTAAGTTCAGTTTATCTATATGGACATCCCATTTTTAACACACATAAAAACAAAATCACTTGTAGCTTTTATGAAGGTTAAAAATAAATAATTCACTGAAAAAAAAACATATACGATACACATACTTTTAAGTATTAATGAATTGTAATTGTAGAGTATTTTGTGTTGATAATTTTTAAAATTTAACACACTTGAAAAATGTGGAAAAATATATAAATTTGGAAAAGCCACAGTATAAACTGCTGGTTCAGCACTAGCCTCAAGTTATAAATGTTAATTTTGTGTTTAGAAGAGAAAGATTTTGGCCACTGAAGCAGTATTTTAGTGTCTCAGCAAAAATTACGTCAAACAAAAGAGTAACAAAATTGAACAGATTTATCACTTTTCATTTTTTAATGCAAGAAGGCAGGGAAAATATCAGTTTAGTTATAAGTTTTATCTTTATAAAGCGGCATAGGAAACTAGATTTAGGCATATATTAAGTTTTTAAAAATTCATACAGTAGAACCCCTCGAATCCGAACTAATTGGGGCTGAAGCCTGTTAGGATTTCCCGGGAAATAATATTACGCACTTATTTCGTTACTGTATTCGCGGTAAGCGAAGGACACGTAGCAATTAGGGTTATACAGGCTGGGTGAATTAGTGTTCGAAAGGGCAGTGACCTTGGCAGGTGGATGTATGTCATTGTTGCTAGGCGAGCGTGTGCTAAAAATAAATCACTCTCCCTCTACCCCCACCCCTACTGGGATACGTTTCGCACCTGTCTACTGTCTAGTGAGCGTTTACCTGTTGATTAGTGTGTGTCCCTAACAGCCGAAAGATGTGATGTTCATGCAGCGCTGGCTTGGAATTGCATCCGCGTGAAGATTTTCTTCACATCGACAGTTAAAGATAACAGACTTTAAGTGAAAAACATATGTTTATTTTCAATATTGTATTGTATTTTTTGTGTGTTAAACCTTGAAAAATAAATTTATTTTATTAAATCAATTTTTTTTAAGTTTTCAGCTATTTCGTTTTTTTGTTTTCCCAAGAATGTGTTTGGATTTGCCGGGATCTCAGATTTACGGGTTTCGGATTTGAGGGGTTCCACTGTATAGCACTTTACTAAAGCCGATGTTTATTTCTAATTACAATGTGTTCCGACATGTCACAAAGCCTCAATATTTCAAGTATACAATAACATGATAGAATTAGGTGAGTACATCTTGAGTATACTGACAGAACTGTACATAGACGAATGTCTTTCATCTACAGAGAAGAAACGCAAGTTATTGATTCAGAAACACAGAATTATTAACATAAACTGACATGATTATGTTTAGTTTAACGGTCAATAAGTGTTTCGTATGCCACACAACGTAGACTTTACTCACCGACTCTGCTGTCCTCTCTAAGTTCTGGCTGGATCTGTAGTTGTACTTGAGGCACTGAGTCCAGTGGTGAATTTTCTTCATTCATTTGCCGTTCTTTCTCTTTAGCTTTCTCCAATATCCTGAAAAATTAAATGTAGATATTTAATTAATTAATGTAACAGAAGATAATTTATTTATGGAAAAATTATTTTAATAAATGATAAAATTAATTACGTTAAGAGTCATTCATTTGTATGAAAATGTACAAAAATAATGTACAATGAAAATTCATAATACCCTAAAAAATCCAGATACGGCAAAAATCATCTAGGTACAAAAATTCTAGATTTTCTTGAACTGTCTACATTAGCCAAGATGAGAGAACATGAAACTCACACCATTGGGCTTTCTGTATTTCCCCATAATGCCACTAACATCAATATTTCTGGTAACACTCACTGAAACTCTACTTTTCTAGCATGAAAGGTGTCGACAGTACCTGTGGTAGTATTCCTGGCAATCCAAAGTAGTTAGCTTATATGTTTAACTTCTACTCTGGTAACCTTTGTTTTGTTATGAGGTCTCTTCTTTCCTCAAGTTCTCCCTTCCACCAGCTCTCCCTATACATCTTTCAGCATTCGGAACATCCTATATTTCAAATCTAAATTATTTGTAGCCAATAGAAGTAATGTGAAAAATTATTTGAACAATTCAAACAATACTTAAATGACACTATATTCATAAACATAAATATACAATACTGTTAGAACAAAACAATACTCTACAATCAAATTAAATGTCAATACATCAATAAAGTAATACACAACAATCTGTAAAGTGTAATAAGTATTATCATGACTATAATAACATCTGACTAAGAAATGAGGTCTTTCTCTCTCCTCAAGTTCTACTTCTTCCTCAGCTCCTAATGCCATCTCCAGTACATCAAACGCACTAGACACATCAATACTAGTCATTCCAAATCAGTGACTCCACCACATTGATTCGTATAGACTAATACAGCCAATGGCATCTTAAGGCATGTATCTGGACAGGTCCTGCCATCCTCTCTCTATTATACACACTCTCTATGCACACTGACCTCACTATATTTACAACCACTCACCACAACATTCTTCATGTCCATGTCACACAGGTGCTGCACCAACATCTCGCAGGACTCCTTCTGTCCCCAGTGTGCCGCGGCGTGCAGTGGTGTCCAGCCGTCGATGTCCTGAGAGTCCACGTCCGCACCAGCCTGCAGCAGCAGCCTACGACACAACGTACTCACTCCACAACCTACTCTACATTACCACAGTCCATTGCATTAACGGTTTCTTTAACGTTTTCATAAGGGAAGGGTTCCTATAAAACTCTAGACTTATTAACTATTGAGCAGGCACTTCACCTGTGAAATGTGAGAGGGTGCATGCAGAGTTTTACCCCGAAACGCTAAATAAAACGAATTCAACCCATCTTACTTGTTTTCATAACATAGTATTGCATTTAAATGTCAAATAAATTGATAAAATAATAATAATAACTGATAAATTGAAGTTACATCGTTAATTTAATTAATTATTAAATTTGAGTAACAAACTAGTAATAAACATAGTTAGTAATTTTCTAGTATAAGAATGGTGTTACGGGAGAGGGCGTGTGCGGAGTATTGTCCCGTAGTAATAAAATCAAACATCTATGCAAACCAAATATATTAAATGACAGTATTATAAATTTAATAAAAGCAAAATTATATTTTGGTTCACACACAAACATGTTCATATGTGTATTCCATTTCGAGAAAGCTTCTGCAAACTGACATCGCACTGTAATGCAACTCACAAGGAAACAAAAGGAGTGTGGGGGTTGTAAATAGTTTCAGGGGATTCCTGGAATGAGGCGCGTGAGGTACGGAGCCTGACACGTCTGCCGACACCCAATATGCATGTTTATTTTAACAAAAACTAAACTCCGCAAGCGCCCTCTCGAGGGTTAATACAAAGATCAATGAGAAAGGAATTTCTGGTTAAAAACATTATTCCTTATGTAGACTACTATAATAATACAGAAATAAGTGTGTCGTGTATGAAAATGCTCCGATAATAGATGAGGTTTGAGGTTAGACATTTAATGTTGTATAAGCGTTGTGCGTAGAGACGTAAGGAGAGGTATTAGCGGTTTCAATAACCATCAGCTGTTTTTCTACCAACGAAATTAACTTTTTTTCCTCCTTCCGATATCCAACTTTTAGGCCATTCTGACCCAGTTCTTTCGTAGGGGATTCTAGTGTAGTTAAATTTTTAACATGCAAACCACTTACTCCATGACGTTGATGTAGCCCTTGGCGGCGGCGACGTGCAGCGCGGAGGCCCTCGTCTTAATGTGCGGTTCCTCCCGGATCTCTCCCATCGCCAGCCACTCCCTCGCATCCTTCAGCATCATCCGCTCCTCCTCGTTGCGTGCCTCATCACAGTCTATGCCTGCCGAACAAACGTACACTCCGATGAACAATCATTACAAGGCATTATCAAAGCCCTGATCGTGTGAAAACACATTACGCGAAACCTAAAGAAACATTACAATATATATTCGACCCTCGCTAATTCAAAATTCAATGGAAAACCAATTTATTTCAAATTAAAGGAAATTTGATTTGTCAGGTTTTTATAACTGTAGAGGTCAGCGTTATTGAAATTCAAATTGTAAAAGTTAGCAAGGATAAAATTTGAATTATACTTTTACGTATTCGAGCTCATTCTCAAGAGATAAAATAAATGCAGCAGCACACGAAAAATTGATTGGTTTACAACACGATAACTGTAACCATTGATATTTATACTATTGATAGACAGAGGAACCTAGAGGAATCGCAGAAACATACTGGTTCACATTTCAACTGGCTCGTTTTTTAAAAATTACTCAGAATTTCAGAGACTTGCAGGAACCTAATTCCAATTTTAGAGGTGAGTTTTGAATTAAAGGAACATGATTCAAGTTCTAGAGGCTTGAGTACAAACAAATTTGAATTTAAAAGGCTAAATTATTTGCCAAAAATACTTTAAATTATCAGAATATTTTTTTGGAGGTTTATATTCGAGGTTTTCTCAAGGGAACAGACAATATCTACCAATTGAACAGGTTTACAATTCTCGAGGTTCAACTAGTGTGGTTCTACTGACTTATTTAGATTAGATTATTAAAATGGCAACCATACGACAAGGTAGGTATTTTAAGCGAAGTATAAATGAGGATTGAGTGTAAGATGATTGTGGCGCGATCTTGTAGTCTTGTTACTGACTAAGGCTGACATGTTCCTTAGACAGGACTGTTAATTAATAGTCCAAGAGCTGATAGCAACAAAGGAACCTACATTTTAACGTGGAATACAAACCACAGCCTCTGAATTTACGAATTAGTCTAATTATAAGGATGTTCTTAGCGGATTAACATAGTACTCAATTGTGGGGACGTTAATCCACACAAGAGAACCTACGGCCATCGACCATCGCTCACAACTAACCACAATTCATGACCTCCAAGTAGCTGGATTACAGGACGACACCACCATCCCAGTCGACCATGGTCACAAGGAGCTCTCACATATTAACTGAGTCTTGTAATATACTCATCAATTGAGTATAGGTTGTTTTTCCTGAGCCAAGTCCTCACTCACAATTTGAATTCGATAGGCTGACTTGGAATATCTAACCACAAGCAACTTCTTAAAAATTTTGAGGGTGAAACGGGTGAGATGAAGCTGGTCATGTGTTATGTATGTAACAAGGTTTTCCTTGACTAGCAAGAAATAATAAATGAATGATGAGGTAAGTTTAAGTTTACAAATTTTCAAACATTATTGAGAGGTCCCAAATTCTTACGCGTGGGCAGACCAAGGCAGCATATACAATGCATGCATTCAGTAATTACAGGTTCTCCTGGAAAATTTTACAGATTTCCACGTCAAAAGTAGTCTTTGGTAACTGGAAAATTAAATAATAATTGAAAATTTAGCAATAGTCAACATTACAAGAATGTGGTATTTTCTGTTCTGCTAAATGAAACTATGTAAAACCACTGGTCTTTTTTATGACTTTTACATTCATCCTTTTTATGTTCTATAACTTGAAATACCTTAGTAACTAAATAAATTTCCCTTATTTTTAAACAAATTTATAAGATTTAAGACACTTTGAGCTGGTAATCTAAACTATTTGGATACTATCACTATTTGAATTCCAAGGTTTATCAAGGAAGTGTAGCTTTGTTCATTATCAAGGTCAAGCTTTGATCATCCATGAACTAATGCTTTATTTACACATCAGTAATGTGTGTTTGCAGTTAAGGAATATTTACTTCTCTGATCCGAGTAGATTCTTCTGAACGTTCTACTGATAGTGAATTTTCCTAATTCCCCACTTGGGTCTTTTCGAGTAGTGGTGCCGATATGATCGGCTCTTGGGACCAAAAGGGTTAAGAGCATACCAACCTTAGAATCTAGACACCTAGGCTGAATTGCTTGGTTCACTCTAGGATGTATTTATGTCTGCTTAATGCTTGTCTGGCTACATGGCGCTCAGAAATGACACCAGGACTTGGGAGTTGGACGGGCTTGGAGTTGCTGCCGCTCCCTTCCCAAGTGGCCTAAACTCTCCTCTTCTACCTTACTCATTCTTATAAATCCTTTCATTTTGGTGATTGTACTTAAGATCAAATACGATAACAGTGCCAAGCCAGCTTTGCTATAGCCTCCTATTCCTATTCTGAGAGTTTTTACCGCCATACAACCAAGAATTCGGACAAATGTATGTTTTTTAACAGTAATTTTCAGTTTGTAGCTGTGTTGAGTTACCTTGCTCGTCGATGTGCTGTTGCAGCATGTCTTCCATCTCGTCTGACTCTGCAATATCCACAGGCAGCTCTCCATCGTTGTTGACAGATGCCACGTTTGCGCCATGCTCTATCAGGAACCTGCAATCAAATGTTCATATCCTTTAGAGACACTTGAAAGAGTCTAAAAGTCAGCACCCAGCAAGGGTAAGTCACACTCCTCACTTTTCTTCGAAATATGAACGCCCCAAGGAACTGAAACCTTTTAGGTTTTTACTTAAGCTTTTACAGCACCAAATTACTTTCAAAACAAATATCTGAAGATATTTGTAATTTGTAATTTTTTACATCAAGTTTGACTTTCTTTAAGTTTAAATTTTATCTGGAAAAATTATAGAATTCAGTTAATATACAGTGATGTCCAGTTTATCAGTATTAATGTGTCGGAAGTAGAATCCAAA
The DNA here is from genome assembly GCA_023375725.1 of Nephotettix cincticeps. Taxonomy (NCBI): domain Eukaryota; kingdom Metazoa; phylum Arthropoda; class Insecta; order Hemiptera; family Cicadellidae; genus Nephotettix; species Nephotettix cincticeps. The sequence goes on from CM041785.1 coordinate 6,812,691, forward strand.
TAGCTGAATAATGTGAAAATATAACAGAATATTGAAGCAGACGTCGCATAAACAAAGATCATGAAAACCTCCTGCAATAAAATGTTACTTTTTTAAACATGATCCAAATAAACTAGGCTTTCCTGTGTCACTAAAAATCATAGTAGTTTAATTGAAACCTATGACACCGCAAACTTAGCATTTTACAATTACGACTTATTAATTATATATGTCACACTATTATAAATTGACTTAAACATCTTTAGAAACATGTGAACAAATACTCGTAATTAAAACTGCCATAAGGTAATTTACCTTTGAAAAAGAAATGTTGTAACTGAAAAGAACAATCAATCACAGATCAGCGATGTACAACAAAGTGTTTGATAAACAATGGGTCTTTGTGCAGCCCGCAACATGCTGTATTCTATTTCCATACAACTTGGACAGGAAGGAGTGGTGCATTTAAACACAAGCGATAGGCCACCAACGCTTAGCCTTACAACTTCCGAACTCAAATTAACTTTAATTGATATTTGTAGTTTTACATTCCAAATATCAATACAGATTGGATTGGAAGAGAAACAACATTTTTAACACCCCAAAACATAGTATTTGGAAAAAATATTGACATCATCAATGATTTCGAAAAGTGATTTACGGAAAGTCTATTAGAATTTTCCTCTGTCGGTTTGTCCACACCAAATGTCAGATTTGTACTGTTTTTGTAAATTTTATACCAGAGTGCACCTTGACAATATCTCAGAGCATTTTTTTATTTTTAAAGGAAGTTCACTCCTTAAAAGACTTAAAAATATGAAAAAATCCAAATTTCTCAAAAACTCTGTTAATAGGCCTAGCCTTGTATATAGGCCTAGAAAGTTTTGTGTTATTAAAGACCAGTAAACATGCCTAACCATAGATTATTACATTAATGTATTGATTAAATTTGCTATTAATTAATATTTGATATTTTGATCAAATATCAATACAGATTGGATTAAAAAAGCAACAACATTTTAACTCCTCAAAACATATAGTATTTGGAAAAATCATTGAATCATCAATGATTTCAAAATGATTTACGAAAACATTTCTTTCTCGATTATGTGGAACGACTCCAACACCACACCAAATGTCAGATTTGTATTGTTTTTGTAAATTTTAAACCATAGTGCACTTGACAATATCTCGGAGCATTTTTTTATTTTTAAAGGTAGTTTATTCCTTAAAAGACTTAATATGAAAAAATCCAAACCTTGTATATAGGCCTAGCCAGTTTTGTGTTATTAAAGACCAGTAAATTAATGTATTGATTAAATTTGCTATTACACCTAGTAATAGTTATGAGGTAGCTTGTGATCAACTGCAAGCGGCTAGAGCAAAAATGTCAGCCCGAGGCAGCAATTTTTGATCTTGACACTCAGTTACCAATGGATTAACATTTATACACAAGTAGAAAACTCCATAACACACTTCCTACAGAACTGCGCTCAAAGATAGGGAGTTAAAATAGATAGTTCAAACTGGCTTTTTTATTCTCGAAATGAATTTAATCAAGTGAGAAAAAACACAATTGTGTCCAAACTCTAGTTATACTTAACTGGTGTACACTTGTAATCTCTTATTTGTTAATTGGACCCTATAAAGCCACCTTTGCCAGAATTATTACCGTACGTACTTGGCTATACTGATGAAGCCGCAGGACGCGGTTGCATGCAGCGGGGTCCAGCCCTCGTTGTCACCCTTGTTCACGTCAGCACCGTGCTTCACCAGGAACTCCACCATGTCCAGATTGTCATCTATACATGCCTGCAACACCAATATCATGGTTACATGCTGTTGTGAGGATGAACTTAAAAACAAAAATAACAACTAATAAAACTTGATGTTGACAATAGTCAAAATCTTTATTACATATTTATTTATTTACGGAAACAACCATTAACAAGTAATACAATAATTTTGTTGCAGCTCAAGATTACCATAAGACATAAGCTAACATAATAGCCTATATTTTACAATGAGATCATGAATGGGCATATATACATATAAATGATATAACAATAAAAATATATTATATACATAATAACAATAATAAATAAATATAATAGAAAAAACAATAACAAGTTAAACAAGTCAACGTAATGCTACAACCAGGCGCTTGAGACTCTTCACTTGATACGAAGATGTCCACATGTGGCGAAATGACATTTCCAATGTCCTGAATTTGAGAACCTGATCGATATTCCTCGAGAACAGTCATAGGAACAGTAAATATACATTATCTTGTAAAAGATCAATAGTTAATTAAACATGACTATAAATGAAACAGAGTGATTGATAGTTTGGAGCTCTATGGCTATGAAGCGAGGAATTCCCCTTCTGTGTAGAATGGTCTGTCTTATAGCCATCGTAAGAGTGATTTTCTAAGATGTTATGTGTCTTCCCCTTTAGATGTCCTTCCTTTAGATGTCGAAGCACATGGATGTAGTACAGCGCTCCTTTTTACACAGGTTTTTAAGAGAGGGTTATATGGTGATGTGGGATTGTGAAATTTGTGTTGTTGCGAGTTTCGTGTAGGTGGTGATTTTTATGGCTAGGTGCAAAGTGTAGGGGATTACTTCTTTTATGTAAGTGATTCTACTGTCAGGATTTTTGAGCAGTTTTAAACTGTTTGCAACTTTCCTGGTAAGGCCACCAGATATCTTATGCCTTATCTTATATCAGCTACCCTTTCTAGGTGTATATGGTGTGATTCAAACGGAGTCACGCCTGCTGTCTTTGCTATGCTCGAGTCACTTAATTGCATAATTCTAAAAAAATTATTGTAAACTACAATTATTTATTAAGAAAAGTTTGTAAAAAAATACACAACAACGTTTTTACAACTTAGCCAGCAGTAAACAAATTACATTAGACATCACTAAAAATTTCAATTATCTTGTTTATCTCTTCAATTTTAATTTCGAACAAAAATGTTCAGGGTTTTACCTCTTAAGAAGATTGTTAATTTATAATTGCACATGTTAAAGGATTAGCTTTGAACATTCTAGAGTCAGAGAAGTGTTCCAAACTGAGTAAATAACAGAGTTGGCCTAGAACAGCGCGGCATGTTGGCAGCCGTGACCAGTTATCGCCATGTCCCACTGTGCTGTATTTACTTGGATTGTTCAGCTGCCAACGCATTCACGGTAATACTATCAAACGGTGCAGTGGCACTGTCACATAGAAAAAAATTACATACACAATGTTTATGACCACATAGAGGATCAGAAACCTGTTTAAAGGCTGCAGTACCTCCATGGTTATTCAATTTATTTTATTGGACTTTTCCAACGAATCTGTGTTTTTAACTAAACAATGTTTCTGGAGGTGGAGAAACTCCTCCCTAATTTAAAAGTTTAAAGTTACAGATATTAATTAAATCATGTTGTCAATAATACTATACTTATCTATCATGCACTACACAAACACTTTAGGCATGCTCCAACTCCCGTTCTAAGCACACGCTATCTTGTGTCACCCATTAAACAAAACTAACTGTGTTATTAAATAAAATTCTCTTTTCAGACTACAAATGAGAAAATTGACCATTCATTTCTCAATAAAAAAATAAAATATGAATTTATTATGTAAGCCTAATCCCAGGTTTACACTATGTAGCACAAATTTTATATAACTCTGCTACACATGCATTTTTTTCGTAAAACTGCTTTTACACTGTATAGCTTGAGAGCTATTTAGCTCAGCTATATAGTGTAAACCTGGCTCAATTAATGTTTCGAAACACTTTCTTAGGTTAACGATTATTTTCATCTAATTTTCAGTCAGTTGGACAAGCAATTACATAGTAATTTCAAGTCTCTTTAATTTTTACTGGCGGAAAACACTCACAGTTTTGAATTTGTTACTTTGAATCTTATGAAATTTCTATTGTAATTTTAATAATCAAATTATAAATCGTCTGAGTTAATGGCATTGCTGTTTTAAAAATTGTATAATATACTTCCCAATGGAAAATCGCTCAGATCATGGCTATATCTGATGAGAATGTTTTTAATCCCTCAAACCAGCTGTTCTCCTTCATATGTCAACACTACCGTTACACTTTTCGCAAATCGCTAACACCTCCACCCCCAGGCTTATCCATGTAAAATAATCACTACCTTACCAAATTAACTCCAGGTTCTATCAACAAATAATACGTCAATTTGGACCTCTTTTGAAGTGCTATCGACTCATAATACGTCGATTCGTAAATTCAATATAGCAACTCTGATACAAACCCGAATAGGTTGTTTATTATATAGTTTTACAGGAAAATAAATTCTCTATCCGGCAGGCAGTGCAAGTTAGACATTGGCATTAAAAAAAACTTTAGTTGTTTTATATTCTGTGTAGTCAAATGTCAGCTGTTTGCAAATTGCGTAATTATTTTTATTCGTGTTTGTTTATCTTTAGGACTATATTTTTGCTGAAGTTTTTATTTAAGTTAGTGAAATATCAATGAAATTAATTTTAGCTAGTTTATAAGTGTATTTAATTAGGTTAGCGATCATTATTATAATAATAACATGAGTCAACTGAGTTGTTCAAGTGCGTTATAAATCTGTATTTGGTTTATTAAACTATTGATTATTGATAAAAGTGTACATGGCTATACAAATTAGAGTTCGGTATTATATTTGGAACATTTTGTATACTTTGGAATTTTTCTTGAGTGAAAAATAAAAAAGTAAAAAACTCCCAAAATAAAAAATAAATTATTTTATTTGTTTTTGTGTTTTCTGCACTGTACTTCATCTCGAGTGTGGTAAATAAAAAAGGTGATATTAAATAATTTTGGAGTTATTCCTGGACACATTGATATATAATATGTTACATTTTATTTCATAGTTATATTTAATAAGTTATTTTACAAATATGCCTGCTCGGCGCCTTATAAATGCTTAGCACTAATCAATAGAACTAGTACAGTAACACCTGAAGGGTTAAGTTTTGCTATACGATCTCACGAAAAAAAAATCACCGACGGCGGGGAGGTGGAGAGACGCGACGGGATGAGTCAACCAGTTCCAGGAACACGACAACCAGTTCCAGTGACCAGTTTCGCGCCGTCTGTCGCTGCTCCGTATACCGTTACGCGCCCGCAATATCTCATCGCGTCTCACTTGAATTCCAACTGGAAATAAAAATCATTTATCTTTCCAAATCCATCTAGGTAAACACACTTTGTTTGCTTTAGAGTTTAGCCTAGTTCATTAGAATTCGATCCTCATAACTAGACCAATTCGTAATTCAGATGCTGTGGTTCGGATTCCACGTTAAACTGTAAGTCCCTTAGTTGCCATGTTGGGCTATTAATTAATTAACAGTCATGTCTAAGGAACATGTCAGCCTTAGTCGGTAACAAGACTACAAGACCGCGCCACAATCATCTTACACTCAATTCTTATTCATACTTCACTTAAAATACCTAAATTGTAGTATGATTTCCATTTCAATGATCCAATTCAATTATTAATATCGCGTAAAAAGTGGGGTTTTAAATACTCGTGATTTACTTTTTAAGGGTCAGTGGACAATTTTAAGCATTTAAAAACCTTCTCTGGAATGTAGAGAATGTATGAAATAAGTTTCATTGTTATCAGTTTTCCCGTTTTTCGGAGAAGACGGCGTAAAATGCCTCCTGGAGCGTCACAGACACAAATTGAGATAAGACTTGTTTCGGCTTCTCTAACGCACGAAACGTAAAAATAACTAAAAAATGTATAATTCTGAGCAATGTACAGACAAAACTCTAATTTTATTTATAATGATGGAAAAAACAAATAATGAAATGTGGGTGCTTATATACTGTTACAACAAGGCGAAGACTAAAATGGGAGCGAGCTGAGAACTGGGGCTCCATTGCCATTGCTTGTGTGGAATGTCCCCGACACCACCAAGTGATAGATCGCGCCTATTCGGAATTCATTCTTCCCAGGACGGATTTTTCAGAAAGATTCTTTAATGCAGCCGCAGCCAAAGATAAAACAATATAAACCGTTTTTTCAGATAAAAATGTCATTTTTATAATTTAGATAAATAAAACTATATTCCAAAGCCGTGATGCTACTTTAAATAAAAAACTGAACGAGTTCTCGGAGGGAAATAGCTTAGAGCTTGCGTATATCTAAGGGGTGACGGGGTTCACGGAACTATTTCATACATTCATTCAAAAAGACAAGTTCCTTAAAAATTGCTTGAATTTTACAAAATTTAAAAAGCTTCATTAGAAATGGCATATAACGTTACATTTTAGTAAATCAGGAATTTGCTTACAAAATTCTTGTGAGCATGGCTACCATGAAAAACATTCGGTGAAAACGAGTGTAATATGATTGATAGTGCGTTTGTAGACTTGATACTAACTAAGGCTGACATGTACCTTACACAGAACTGTTAATTAATAGCCCAACAGTCAATTACATATCTAAGGTAGCTATAGTTTAACGCGGGGTCCGAACAACTGCCTCTGAAATTATGAGGATGGTGTTTGCGGATGGACTTGGTATTTCAATGGTGCAGACGATCCACACCAGCGATTCCATCCACAGACCATCGCTTGATACTATCCACAATTCGTGACCTCCATACATACGGTAACAGTGTAGTACAATTCCTGGAATGCGCAAGACTAGATTGCGATAAACTAAACGTCTAATTTACATGTCAAACAACTAATCAATCGAATGGTCTCGCGTCGAGAGCTCGCGGGCGTGTACTCGTATACTTGGAGGATTGTCAAATACGAGTAATTTGTTATGATGATTAGCATTACGTCACACACTGTTGATCTCTGTGGGCTTTGAACACAAGACGAATTCAAAAACTCCCCACATCTTCCCAGTGTCTTCTCTATAGTTTCAAAAATCAGTCAACTCTCTCAGATTACTTTTTCAGCTTTAACACTCCAAGTGCTAACATCTCACTGTGATACGTCAGCGAGTTGCAATTGTATAGCGCTATCGAAGTCAACAATTACCGTCACGGTGCTGTCGGAACTACTCGTGTAGTTCCCTGTTCTGACGCTTGCGTTCGTTATTTTGCCGCTAGATTATGCTTTGTAACCAAATAAGTGCTTTCTCAGACGGTGGTCCTTTATGGTGTAGTGGTTAGACCGTTGTGATGACGAGTACAACAGTCAAAGCCATTCGGAGGGACCATAGTTCGAGGTTCGAATCCCAACCATAGGTTATACCAATTTGGCTTGAAAATGTGTGGTATAGTGGAGTGGAGGGCCCACCTTAAATAAACGGTGACCGACTTGGGTGGAAGTTGACGGCATTTGTAGGCTTAGTTGGGATTGCAGTGGACACCTGTTTTGCTTATGGTTAGTGGTTATAAGGGGGGGCATGTTTTGTGTTTTTTGTATACTTGGTGTTTTAAGAAGAATTGCGTAAAAATAAAAATTTAAAATAGTCATAGCACTTGGAGGGTTAATATAACAAAAATTTTTAATACAGGTCGGTTTCCCTTTAAATTGTTTCGAAGACGCCGTGTGATATCACATAAGAATATTTGTAATATTCATATAGTGTCCGTAAATAAACATCCCAATAAGACAGACTTTTCACGAAATCAATTCTTTATTGAGAATTAATGTCCAAAAAGTAGTCGATAAAGGTTGAAGATTATATCGATGGATATAATAGCAGGGTATATTTCAAGTTTTACACATAAAAATGTAATCAAAATACAAAATGTAGGTTTTTTTGGAGTAATGTAATGAAATAGCTAACATAACAAGCAGTATTTAGATATAGAACACTATCGTGTTTGATATCATTTTTCAAAATACAAAATACTTTGAAACGGTAAAAAATACAATGGCCGACTTTTTGGATTTTGAGCTTGGATCATGCTAGTTATTTTTTAATAATAGTAGTCTACTAGTACAAAATTTAAAAAAATACCGTTAAAAATGTTTGAAATAAAAAATATTTTGTGAAAAATACAAAATGGCGGATATCTGAGAAAATAAGCGTTTTAGGCCATATCTCCATTGGAACTTTTTTCTTCCTTTTAATGTACCTAATCACTCACCGAAATCCTGAAACGTTTTTCATGGACACCCTGTATATTTGATTAGACGATTAGCCATGAAAAGTGGTACACTTAGGTAAAATTTCATGGAGAAGGTTGATGGATCGTCCATTTGGTTGTAGCTCAATTGGGTTTCACCCTAGAGGCCCCTCCAACTTTGTTTACATTATAACTCACTTTTATTTTCAACAGCTGATTACTTTACTATATCTGTTAGTTGAAGATATACTCGACAGATTGAAGCACTTTTATTTGTTTTTTATTTTGTTTACAATTTGGTTTTAAGGTTAGATTAGATTAGATCAATGAAATGGCAACCATACTACAATGAAGGTATTTTAAGCCAAGTATAAATGAGGATTGAGTGTAAGATGATTGTGGCGCGATCTTGTAGTCTTGTTACTGACTAAGGCTGACATATTCCTTAGACACGACTGTTAAATTAAAAGCCCAACAGCCTATGGCAACTAACGGACCTACAGTTTAAAGTGGAATCCGAACCACGGCCTCTGAATTACGAATTGGTCTAATTATGAAGACGGTCTTTATGGATTAACGTAGTATTCAATAGTGCGGACGTTAATCCACACAAGAGAACACTACACCCACCGACCATCGCCCACAACTATCCACAATTCGTGACCTCCAAGTAGCTGGATTACAAGACGTCGCCACCGTCCCAGTCAAAAATGTTTTTTATTTACTTCCCTGTGGGAAATAGGTTAGATCATGGGTATGTCTAAAGGGAATGTTTTCAGTTCATCTGAACAGCTGTTCTTATTCATTTATACTAAAAATTCAATGCTATAGCTCTGGTAGTTTCTATGGAAACCTGTTACATATTTTCCATATTAAAAATCACTAACACCCCCCTCCCCAGAGCTAAGACATATCTATGTAAAAATGTTAAAATGTAAACGATGTTAATTTAATTTAATAAATTATCATTATATACGGAGAATGGAAAGGTAGATTGTTTAGAAGCCGCGGTGATGGCTGTGGCGTCGGCGTGGGTGCGGTAATAGCAGAATCGTCTGTAGCGGTGGATACGGCGAATAACGTTTACAAACAAACACGGCTGGAAACTGATTGAACACTCTCCCTTAGTTCCGTTCCTCATATATTAACTAGCTTCGCTCGCCGGCGGTTGTCGTCAGTGCTTAGTAATTAGAATACAGTAAATCGTGGTGTAAGGAATGTGCGTGTGAAATTTCATACCATAATAAACTAAAATAACGTAACACAGTAGCAAAATGAGCAAAGGAAGCCACAGTTAAATACTGTAGACTCGCATAAATGTTTAGTCACTCGCACAACGAACTGAAACGTAACCAGACTACTAGATCGCGCCACAATCATCTTACACTCAATCCTCATTCATACTTGGCTTAAAATACCTACCTTGGTCACCATTCCAATAATCTAATATCTAAATATCTAATGTCATTCATGTGGATATCATTAAAAAATCAATGTCTTCCTCATTTCTCAATCGGTTTCCACTAAACTAGGTCTTATCTTATAGTCACATCACCCGATCGAACCCACAAAATATTCGTTATCAACTCTGAGGTTGGAGTGAGCTCCCTAAAAACCCTGAAAACCTGTATCTAAAGAGTGTGAGAAACCCATTTGATCAGTATTTTCTAAACAACACCTTTGCTATTTTGCGTTTAGAATATGTTTACGAAAGGCTTTTAGTGCTTGAGTAGTTGGAAAAGTAAAATTTATGAAAGTTGCGTTAAGGAATACCTCTGTAGGATGGATGGACTGGGAGGAGCCCGGGAGGATGTCACCGTAAAGAAGACCTCAACGGGTCAAATGAAAGGTCAAAACTTAATCGCAGTGAGTTTACTGGGACCACGCCCAGGCTCTCGGGCTCGAGGTCGGGATGATATTCTTATCTGCCGTAGAAATGCGGAAGCTACGGTAGCCCACCGATATGGGTCTATTTCAAACTGAATCTACAGCCTCGAAAGCTCTAAATTAATCGCCGTAAATAATAGATTAGATTAGATTATTGAAATGGCGACCATACTACAAGGTAGGTATTTTAAGCCAAGTATGAATGAGAATTGAGTGTAAGATGATTGTGGCGCGATCTTGTAGTCTTGTTACTGACTAAGGCTGACATGTTCCTTAGACAGGACTGTTAATTAATAGCCCAACAGCCGATGGCAACTAAGGGACCTACAATTTAACGTGGAATCCGAACCACGGCCTCTGAATTACGAATTGGTCTAATTATATGGATGGTCTTTGCGGATTAACATAGTATTCAATAGTGCGGACGTTAATCCACACAAGAGAACACTACACCCACCGACCATCGCTCACAACTATCCACAATTCGTGACCTCCAAGTAGCTGGATTACAGGATGTCGCCACCATCCCAGTCATATTATGATATAGTGATAATATTGATCCGTTTTCGAAAATTTACTGCCGAAAATAGAACTATTACGAGTTAGTCATTACTTAAGTGCCCCTGAATCGAAAAAAGTCATTTTTAGAGTGATATTATGATGTCTGTCCGTGTGTGGAAGAGTGCAGAAGCCTGGATACGTCACATTCACGAAATTCGGTTTATATGTAACAATCCACGGTATCTCGGACATTTCTTTTGAATTTTTTTATTTCTAAGGGTAGTTTACCTCTAAACCCCCCCAAAACGTAAGATGATAATTTCTCAAAAAAAGGCTCTAAAGATTTGTATGAAAATTGCAAGATTCATAGACCCTTTTTGAGATAAACATAAGGACTCGACCCGCAGTTTTCGAAAAATCGGGGTTTAAAAGTTAAAAACAATTTTTTCGCGAAATTACTCAAGGAAAAGTAATTTGACCACCACCATTGAAACCAGCTAAAAACACTAAACATATTAGTATTTTGAATTATGCGTCTACGACTAACAGTTCCAGAGAAGAGTTAATTTACTGTCCATGATTAACGCAGTACGTTGTCTGAGGGCCCTTATGTTATTCTTATGGAGAATATTTAAAATTAAATTCCTTTCTTATTTCTTAACAGTTTTCCACGAAACTTGGTATCCAGCGTAAGGTCAATTACCCAACAAAACCCACTCAAAAAAAGCTTGGTATTACCGGACCCCCTCCATAAAACTCTTAACAATTAATTCAACTTTGTTTCTCTTGTTGTTATTTTCAGAAATGGGATGATTATTTTTGAAAGAATAAATTATCAAAAGATATTTAGATAAACTTTAAAGAATAACATAGTTTTATAACTGATTGCCGTTTTCAAATTTACTTAAGTGAGAAAGTATGCGTCAGCCCATTGATACCGTTTATTTTCGTTTTTAAGAGGGGACCTTTGCCAAAAACCCAATTCCTTCGCAAACACAATACTCTCGTAATTCACATCTCAATGGACTTTGCTTCCGAATTCAGGCAAATCGTTCTATCCGAAAAAGAGTTTGGATCTCAAAATAGGGGGTTGGTGTGTTTTTACATAAAATTTACTAAAAAATAAACTGTATCCACACCTTTGGAATCAGCTCAAAATCAATTTAGTATTTTTAACTATCGCTCTTTTTTTTACATCATTAAGCTACGACATAGGAACTAATATAGTACGTTATCTTTTTAAAGCTTCAATGTTAAGAGTCTGCATCAGTGGTAGGCATCTTGAATTTCAGTCCCGTAAGGGCAATGTTAAATTCTGGCGGAACATACCTTCACTTTGGCGTGTGTAGTGGCGTTAATTATCAAAGTATCAATGTAAAACTTTGGAAGTGCATTGATGAGATGTGGCTTAAGGGCATGACCTTTTCAATATGTTCAATATGTTCAAAAATTTAACTTGATATAAAAACAAAACAAACAAACAAAATATTCCTGGGTTTTAGCGAATTTCCCATAGGGAAGTAGCTATTACCGTAGGTCTCATGGCTAGAGTTAAGCCCGGGACCATGTTATTTTTTCTTCTTTAGGTGCCCAGAGATTGTGTGTGTGTGTGTGTGTGTGTGTGTGTGTGTGTGAACACGATAACTCTCGTAAAAATGGTCTGATCGAGACCAAATTTGGTAGAGACGTGTATTCCTACAAATGCTCGGACGAGTTCGTAAACCAGACATATCGGTCAATGGGAACGGGTAGTTTGGGGGGGTTTTGTACCCCAAAATGGGGTTTTATGCGTTTTTCACATGTAATTTTTAAAATTTTCTAATTTTATATTTCTCTATTGGAATCAGCTTAAAAAAACTACACAATTAAGTTCCTTAAAGTTTTTCTCTAACTCCAACGGTTACCGAGATATTAAAAAATCTAAACACAGTACGTTGTATTGTGGGGCTCCAATGTTAATCTTATGGAGGATAGGGAAAAATTAATATTTCCCATATTAATCAATATTTTTGGATAAAACTTGATATTTAGCTTCATGAGATCTATTTTAGCTTCATTTTATGTGTTGAGATCTATCCATTTATGGTTAAAAATCCTTTATTTATGGACAGATGTTATTGGTATAATTGTGTATAAATTACTACTTTCAGTGCAGCAGCAAACCTGCATACTCTTTTCCCATATTAATCTTATGGAGAATAGGCAAATAATTCTCATGTTTATGGACATATTTTTATAAAACTTGTCATATATTAAATTATTGATTTGGAAATTCGCTATGTACGCAGGTCTGCTTCTATGGCGTATCAGAATCATTTTAGTGACCATCGTCTCACTCTAACAACATATTACAAATGTATCACACCGACAAAGGCCTTCGCCGACCAACTGCCCACTGGAGTTCTTTGACCTTCTAGAAGGATCGTATTTTTAATTTGTATTATTAACAAAATTTATTGGTCTCCACCATCATTACTGCCAACTAATATTACGTTATTATTTTTGTGTATAGCATTATGTTTATTACGCTTACAGTCTTTTCAAGTTTTTTTATATTTTCTGGATTTTCTACTACGGTACGTCAAAATCTTTGTAAATTTTTTCGTCAAAAACCCCATCTCCTCTTAGTCCAAGAAGTACCTACGCTTTTTTACTTTCTTCCTATAAGAATAATGTTAAATTAATCGCTGTGACGTTGTTCTGTATCAGAAAACTTCAATTTGTTGGGGTCATTCGAAAGAGAATTATAATGTCTAGCGATGTATCTGATTAGATTTTCTTATATATGGATTTGTCTTAGCTCTGGGGGGTGTTGGCGATTTTTAAGATGGAAAATATGTAACAGGTTTCCATAGAAACTACCAGAGCCATTTTATTGAATTTTTAATATAAAAGAATAAGAACAGCTGTTTAGATGAAGTGAAAACATTATCTTTAGACACATCCATGATCTAACCTATTTCCCACAGGAAAGTAAACAGGAACACTTTTTGATAAGGATATGTTTTACCTCTGGGGTGTGTTAGCAATTTGCGCGACCAAAATTTGAAACAGTGACGTCATATTGTTAGTGATGGCATTTCACGTTTTCATTTGTCACGGAGACTCAAACACAACTTTGTCAGTTGTCTTTGAGTCTCCGTGACGAGTGGACGTGTTATGTTTCTGATGTGTGTAAATGGTTTGTTTGTAAAGGTTTTAAATGCTTTAAACTTTAAATGTTTTCAACTTTATACCGGCTTAGTCCGGATTTTGTGTTAATTGTACTACTATATGTTTTAGATATTAGTTCACCTGAGGACGGAAACAGATTTCAGATCCTGAAACGTCGTGAAATTCTATTTTTTATAAAATCGTGATGGAAAATGTCTGCAATAAACAAATGGTTCAAACTAAGGTTTAAATAAGGGAATTAAATCAATTTTCTTATTCACCTAAAAATTTACTTAAAAGAGTAAGTAGGTTTATTTTTATGAGGAATTAAAACATTTACAGCACTCATTGTTGGATGTTGACTGTATGAAGCTGTACACAAAGGTTTATCACAATGACTTCAATAATAAGCGAGATATAAATTTATTTTAACTTCTTCCCAAATAAGCGTTAGCATAGCTTTAAAGCACAACGTACTGTGTTTCGATAGCGATCATATCGAGATCGTTCCGATAATATCGCTTTATCGAAATCCTCCAATATTGGAACATTCTTATTATCGGGGCCACGAACCACTCGGCGTCTCTCGGACCGTGTTGTGATGCAACTGCACACAAGATGTCACCGGGTCAAGATAGCGTGCAGCAACAAACAAACGTCATGTTAATTCAATAGAAATTACTACATATTTTGTATGACGCTCACCAAATCTTTTCGAACATTTTACACAGCAAATCCCATTATTTTACAATTTGCCTTAGACTGGAGTTTACTGGCTTGTTACCTTTCCGTTTAGGGTTGTTAGAATTTATTGTTAATAAATATAAAAATTGTATTCATTTTCGAAATAGTATATCTATATAAATAAAATTAGAGTTTTGTCTGCACATTGCTCAGAGCTATTCATTTTTTACGCTTCATGCGTTAGAGAAGCCGAAACATGTCTTATCTTTTACGTCTTCTCCGAAAAAAACAGGAAAGCTGATAACAATGAAACTTATTTCATGCATTCTCTACATTCCAGAGAAGGTTTTTCAAAGCTTTAAATTGTTCGCCGCCCTTAAAAAGTAAATCACGAGCATTTAAAACCCCACTTTTACGCGATATTACTCGCATTTTGATTCAGTTTTCAATGAATAACCTACTGGTAATAATCAGCTGTCTTTGTAGTTTAAAGATTTAATAGAAATAAAAACAAACAGCTGTCAAATCAATATTAGTTAGTTTATATTGGTCATTGATTTTAAACCCATTTCGAAATCATACTATATTAAAAAGTTATTTTAACGTATAACTACAGTAATTATAATAATGGTACTAATGTTCTAATCTATTTAATTGTAAAGTAATACTAAATAATAAAACAGGGTATTGATTTATTTTCTTTGTACTGATTTGTTTAGGATTTCAGGTTTACATTTTGGTATGATGATCTTTCTTCTTTAAACTGAATCCTACAACCCGTACAAAGGGCGGGCCTACTGCTAGTTATTTTTCCTCAGGATTGATCAGGAGACCTTAATAATACGAAGAGGGCACTAAGTTTGGCCGCCCAGCCACAGAGTAGTTGTCTACGGTATTTTGATACAGTCTATATGAATAAAGAATTCATACATAGAGGACGGAGCTGTTCGGAGTGACACGCGTGTGCGTGTTGCGGACCACGGAGACGGTCCGAACGTCCGATTCGCCGTAGCGGAAGAAACCGAATAGCTGAAGAGAAAACTGAGAACGGACCGGAACGGAAAGGGGAAAAACTGCATAATCGGAAAAGCGAGAAGCGTAGCTGGCGCGGCGCGGACAAGGAATTTTCACCCGGAGCGTTCTGAGCCCGCCTCGCGACAGGCGATGTTATTACTGCCTCGTTACATACAACTCCTTCCTTCACAAGTTGTATTTACTGTCTCCCTCTATCCCATAATACAGTATCAGCAAAAATAAACAGTACTGAAATGGTAATACTTTATTCTACGTATACAGCTTGGATGTTTGTATCCTGTTGGGAAAACCACCAATATTTTTTAACATTTTTCTCATTGACGTATTTCTAATATTCTAGTTTAAGAGGAGCTCGCTTTAGGCTTCTTTTCGGTGACTATAACACTTTGCTGCAACACTCTTGCTTGGTTTTCATTTGTACAGACAGTAGTTGGGCGACCTGAAAAGCCCTTTCGCTGAGTCAAAACACTACCTGTTCTTCGAAATTTTTCAACGACACTAAGAATCACATCATTACTAGGCGGGTTTTTGTGGAAATGTTCCTGAAAACGTAAAGCAGTGTGTGACAAGCTTGGACCACCCGCACGTCCATTTCCGTATGAGCGAA
The DNA here is from genome assembly GCA_023375725.1 of Nephotettix cincticeps. Lineage (NCBI taxonomy): Eukaryota > Metazoa > Arthropoda > Insecta > Hemiptera > Cicadellidae > Nephotettix > Nephotettix cincticeps. The sequence goes on from CM041785.1 coordinate 6,828,607, forward strand.
AATAATGCTCTACGACAAAAGTTTTTTTTACAGTTGTTAGCACCATGTTAACAAAAACTAACCTCAAATAAGAAAGAAGTAATGAACGTGAAGCCGTGGCAACAATCGCCAGTTGAATCATCTGATCGAGAGGGCAACTACAGCTGATTCAGTTTCAGTACTGTTTATTTTGGCTGATACTGTACAATACGAGCAAGGTTTGTATATATAGATTAGATTACTGAAATGGGGACCATACCACAATATAGGTATTTTAAGCCAAGTATGAATGAGAGTTGATTGTAAGATGATTGTGGCGCGATCTTGTAGTCTTGTTACTGACTAAGGCTGACATGTTCCTTAGACAGGGCTGTTAATTAATAGCCCAACAGCCTACGCAACTAAGGGACCTACAGTTTAACGTGGAATCCGAACCACGACCTCTGAATTACGAATTGGTCTAATTATGAGAATGGTCTTTGCGGATTAACGTAGTACTCAACAGTACGAACGTTAATCCACACAAGAGAACACTACATCCACCGACCATCGCTCACAACTATCCACAATTCGTGACCTCCAAGTAGCTGGATAACAGGATGACGCCACCATCCCAGTCACGGATATTTGCACACGGATCTCGAAAACGGCTCTAACGAATTTTCTTTAAATCGGAAATAACTAATTTCCGAGTAGAAAATAAGTTCTAGATAGGTCTAATGTCCAGGAAAATCACGGTTTTCTTGTAATATTAAGTTTAAAATCTAAAAAATGAACATTAAGCTTATAGAGAATCAAATGTAAACAATATAAATCAAAACATCTGTTTATAACCGTTTGACAGTTGTTGATTGAAGATGGCGGTGGACAGAGGTTGGTGTGAATAGAGGTTTTGCATACCTCTCTATAATTCTCTACTGTAAAACGATTAAGAGACCTGTAATGTTTTCAGACCCTCTAAACAACTGTCCTTATAACCATATAACGTCACTCCCGTTTCAAATTTTGGTCTGACAAATACCCCAACACCCCCTCCCAGAGCTAAGACATATATCTTTAATATATCTTTAAGACATATAAATTTAAAAACTTGACCATCGTCATAAATAAATACCAACTCAAAAAATAAAAAATAGTATTTTTTAAGTTGTAAGTCTAGGGATAACGGTTCTACAGAAAATAAGAATGTACAGACTGCGGTAAACACACAGCGTTTCAAATAATTCTTTAAATGAATTTTATTAATACTACTATATTAAATTTACTATTTAATTACTATTTATAATTATATATGTTTACATATATAACTATATATTATTAATTATATAAATAATATATATATATATATATAATATAATAATATAATATTATATATAATTATATGTATATATATATAATTACTATTATGTAAATTACTATTTACAGACTTCTTGTGTCTTTTTTCCAACTTTACGTGCGGTTATTCAATTTTAATTGTTAAAATATATACTTTATCTCATAGCTTCATTTTACAAACTTCAACACAAATGTCTGAAATTAAACTGTCTTGACAATTCATAAACCTGATTTGTAAGTATGTTAGGTTAATAATAAGAATTTCTAAAGTTTTTTTTTAATTTCCTTATAGCGACAATAATTTTTTATAAGTGCACTCAGTCCTTATTCCGAGTTACTTTTAGTGTCACGGGATAAATTTAAATATTGACAGAGGATCGCACGCAAACAAAACACATAATATGGAACGTCTGCAGAGTATCGCGGCTCTATCTCGAAGTACTATTTTGGGCCCGCGTTTACAAGTCAAGTGGCGGCGCGAACTAGCCTCAGCTGGCGGTCCGCAGCGAACAGCTGACTTCGCCGTAACAGCTGATTCACAACAGGACTGATACTGCCGAGAAACGGAGGGAAAAAACTTTGGCAAACCCATTTTTCGAGGAATACGTTCAAACGGACAAGATTCCAAGAAGACACCGGGACAGTTTACAACTTATATTTTCCTTATGTCTTTTGAACATAGCTAAAATAAATAATATAATTTTTCGGCTAACAATTCATGAAACGAAGCATAATATACAAAATCTATTGTAAACTAGCTGACCCGGCGAACTTCGTAACGCCTAACAGAAAATACATGTTAACTTTAAGATCGGCCATGTTCTAAAGTCAAATAGCATTGCGGCTTCGTTGTAAAAGCTTTAAATATTCAATAGCTGACTATTACAATAAACCTAATATGTATAAACATTGTAATTACTTTTATTTCTCAAACATATAAACACGTGACTTTTAATAATATAGAAAATAAAAAAGTATATAAATACAGTACATAATTCCCAAAAGCCGTAACCTATTAACGTGGCAAATAATGCTGTTCATTTTGTACAGTACACATTTCCTCTATAGTTTTACATTAATGAATGATTCAGATGGCATTGGATAGTAAAGCATATTGTTAATGGAAAGTAAAACAACAGCTGGTTTAAGAAATCAAATGTTTTGATTGTAGATAATTTGTAAACAAACTTATTCCCCATAAGGTTAACATTAGAAATTTAAAACGCTATAAAATGGAAACTAATTGAATTAATGGATATGCCTAAATCATGCCCGGAGCAGAGACGAATCCAAAGATCATTAAAATCGGTCCAGCCGTTCTCGAGTATTATGCGTGTAACTAACACGACTTTGTTTTATATATTTAGATTGTGTAATACTTCTCTATCAACTTCAAATATCTAATCTGTTATCTTCAAGTGAAAAACTGATTACATAGTGACTTAAAGATTCTAAGGAGAGAGATTTGGTAAATATTTAGAACACAGTATTTTACTATTTTATATCAAATCGATGTCGGACTTACTTTTTGCACTTTTTAACAACCTATTAAAAACCCCTAGCTAGACGGTTATGGTGTGAGAGTGTCATAATCCAGCCTAAAATCGTAAGAAACGTCAAAATTGAGTTCTTCCACGGACAGAAACTTTTTTAAAAGGTTGTTAGAAAGTACAAGAAGTAAGTCTAAGATCGATTTTATATAGATATAGAAGTCACGGATTGTGGATAGTTATGTTATGAGCGATGGTCGCTGATTGGGATATTCTCTGTTGTGGATTAATGTCCACATTATTGAATACTAAGTCCACCCGCAAATGCCATCCTCCTAATTAGGACCAGTTCGTAATTCAGAGGCAGTGGTTCGGACTCCACGTTAAACTGCAGGTCCCTAAATGCCATCGGCTGTTGGTTGGGCTATTAATTAACGGGTCTGTCTACGGAACGTGTCAGCCTTATTGAGTTACAAGACTACAAGATCGGGCCACAATCATCCTACACTCATTTCTCATTCAAACTTGGCTTAGAATACCTACCTGAATAGGTTGTCATTTCAGTAACTAACTAACTCTCAAAACAACATAAATGCCACAAAAATAAAATGGGTTGAATACTGAATATGTGTGTGAATTTTTAGATTATTAAAATTTTAACAAAATATCTAGACTCAAGTCACCATTTGACAAAAATGAAATGGCTTAGATTCACATGACATTATTTTAATTAGAAAAAAACCTCTTAGGAGTTGATATTTCTGAACACATTTTTTATAGCGCGATAAAATAAATTACTAGAGAATAATGGACAACTCAATCAGATAACTATTATCGGACGAAGCGGCCAAATGGCGTGAATTAAATAAAACAATGGGTGACTTCCGGGAGGCCCATCTCTCCAGGAGACAATGGAAGGTCTAGGCGTGCATCATTCTAATTTATAGCTATCCCCTAAAATACCTTTCGACAAATTCATCAGATTTAGGGTCGAGCTAAGACGGAAGATTAGATTAGATTAGATCGTTGAAATGGCAACTATACAACAATGTAGGTATTTTAAGCCGAGTATAAATGAGGATTGAGTGTAAGATGATTGTGGCGCGATCTTGTAGTCTTGTTACTGACTAAGGCTGACACGTTCCTTAGGCAGGACTGTTAATTAATAGCCCAACAGCCGATGGCAACTAATGGACCTACGGTTTAACGTGGAATCCGAACCACGGCCTCGAATTGGTTTAATTATGAGGATAGGCTTTACGAACTAACGAAGTATTCAATAGTGCGGACGTTCCACACAAGAGAACGCCACATTCACCGACCATCTCTCAAACTATCCACAATTTGTGACCTCCAAGTAGTTGGATTACAGGACATCGCCACCGTCCCAGTCAAAATTCACAATCCTACACCAAACCGCCCAAATTGTTTTGCCAAACATTTTAGTAGTTTCGTAATTTGGGTATAACAAGGAACTATCTGAGCTAAGTTACACGCTGGCGAATTGCTACACGCAGTAACAAGCTAATGATTTGGCAGTTAAAATGCGTAAAAATATCGTGACGAAAACTGTGTGATTTAACTTATTATTAATTTACAACATTACTACATAATAAAAAAACCTCCTGATAACAATTCCAGGAATTATGGGTTTTCCCGGACGAATGTTATTGTTGCCGAGTGCGCCGAAGTCGAGTTCATGATAACTGTGAGACCAGTAAACACATTTCGGACGAAAGACGTGCGCTATTTTACTCCATACAACCCTAACCTAATAAACTAACACAAACGTCATTATCCGTTATATTTTCTCATTGCTTAAAATATTTATTCCCTGGCTTAAACAGTAATACTTAGACTGTTATAGGTAATCTTTGTGTTCACAAAACCAACCAATGGTATCTTTAAAATTCATAATGGCGTTGGTTAATAATTATTCAATATCTTTTATTAGACCTATCCAGTCAGTGTTTCTTACTACACAACGTTATATGCTATCTTGTGTCGCCCGCTAGCGCGTGGGCGGAGTGTTGTGGTTATTTGTTGCGTTATCAATATAGCTTTTTGTATTGTGCATGATAGATAAAGATAAGTATAGTATTATTGACAACATGACTTTCAATTTTTAATGTAAATTTTTAGGTTATTGAAAAGGGTTTCTCCACCTCCAGAAACCTTGTGTAGTTTGCCACACAGACACGTTGAAAATGTCGAATACAAGATAATGGACAACAAAGGGAGGTTTTGAGTTGCGCCGGTGGCCAGTTTTTAACTTGATATTATTGACTTTGTTAGTGTAAATAAATAAATATATATAAGCAGATAATGTTGTGTCACTTCTATAGCAAAAAAGTACGAATAACAAAAATGTGTGAAACTTTTTGTTATCTAACACAATTTTGCACATGATTTGCGTTATGTCAACCTAATATGTGTTACCATAAACATAAATCATGTTGACATGACGCAAATCGTGTGCAAACCTGTGTTAAATAACAACAAATTTCACACATTTTTCTGTTCGTACTTTTTTGCTCTGGAAGTGGCACAACATTATATACTTATATATAACTTATATCTAGGCAAGACTTTGTTAGAGGGTTTCCTTCCACTTCAAGTAGTAATAGGAAACAAATTCCTCTGTGTAGAATTGTAATTTTACGCATGTACAAATATTTAATAAACATTATAATATAAATTATAATTATTTTACAAGTTTCGTACCAAAAAAAATATTAAAACTACTATTTTAATAAGAAAAGACATTAACATTAAATCTAAAACACCTGTTTTTGAAGCAGTATGACGAAGATTTTATTTTTAAAATTAAACTGATTTGTGATTGGTGCCGCTGAACACAGCCAACGCCACTAGACTGTCCCTAGACATTTCCGTTGAGTTCAGTTCAGTTGGTCACACTGTACTACTTTATCAAATTGAAAACTAGTGTTCTCTTGAAAGACAGATCTACGTTAATCCATAAAAACATACATAATTAGACAATTCGTAAAACTGTTATTCCACGTTAAACTGTATCCATTTATTTTTTAAATTAAAGTCTGATTTGTGATTGGTGCCTGAACAAGCCAACGCGCCACAATCATCCCACATTCATTTCCACTAGGCTTACAGGGTAGGTCGCGTTAAAAGTAATAAATATTGCCGGACAGTTCGGGTAAACAGCTGATTCCAGGACTGAATACACGAAAACGAAATTCATTAAGGGGATCCTCCACTATATATGGTGTAATATTTACTTTAAAAAAATATTATTTTATAAAGCACATTATTCTGAATAAGAATATATAACTTTGTGGCAATCTGACTATACTTAGATACTAAAATAAATTTAATTTAAAAGTAAAATAACATTTTGCCATTCGCGATTTTTGCCATTTTTCAACAACTAAACTCTTTTTCAGATACAAATGTACAGAAAACTTTATAAAAGTGTAAAGCTGAGAGAGAAGGAGAAGAAAAATAACTAGAATGAGTTCCATATAGTCCAGGAAACCTTAAATGTAAAAAAGACTTTTAAAACTTTTCAAACCGTTTTCTCCAATTTGTGTTTTTACTTAATTTGAAATTCACAATTTTGAATAAATCTATAAATACTGCTGCTAATTTTATAAAATTTTCACCAGATATATTCATTATATTTAGAGGATTTTTGTGCATAGGTATCTCAGTGTAAACATATTTAACAATAAATTTCAATGTTTTAAATTTAAAAAACTATTTTTTTCATTTTCTCAAGCATTCTTCAATACATTTACTTTTCCCTATATATTAATTTTATTGGGTTACCAAGGTTGATTAATACAAAATCTATTCAACATAATATAATTTAATTTTTTTTAGTTTGGAAAACGCCCATAATTGTGAAAATATCACTTTTCTCAAAATAAAACTTTTAATTCCCCTATAAGCCATTTAAAAAACATTAATTGCATAAAATTCTAAAATTAAATAAAGGCGAAGGCAAAATAATAGTTGAGACGAAGAAGTGGCGTAAAAATATTTTTTTAAGACAAGAGAATCTTAACGAAAAATTCTATTTAGAATTAATTAAAACTTAACAATTTTAACGAATTTAATAGCCCAACTTATTTTTCTATATTATGTTTTTTAAGGGTCAAAAGGGAAAAATGAATAATAGTAAAAATATTTCAAATTCGTCGACTGTAAATTCATTTAGTGTATAGCAAAACAATTTATAGATGAGCAGTGCCAGTGTCTATCTGCAACACGGAGCCGCGGCGCTGGGCTGGGGCCAACCAAAACCATTCACCATCTCTATTTCGAATCATTTGTTCAACATTTCCCTCTGTGCATATTCCGTCAGGATATATTTATAGGGAATACTTCGCAGAGTAATGACCCCGGTCACACGACTTCGTATATCATAAAGGCGAGTAGAACACAGCCTACCGACAAGAAAAATTTAACCCACTTAAATTAAACCGAAATAGTGATTTATAAACTTTAAAATAATATACAGTGTCCATGAAAAATGTTTGAATTTACTTCCCAGTGGGAAATAGGTTAGATCATGGATTTCACTTCATCTAAACAGCTGTTCTTATTTTTTTATATTATTTTCCATCTTAAAAATCGCCAACACCCCCCACCCCAGAGCTAAGACATATCCATGTCAAAACGTTTCAGGACTTCGGTGAGTGATTGGGTACGTTAAAAGGAAGAAAAAGGTTCCAATGAAGGCATAGTCTAAAACGCTTGTTCTTCAGATATCCGCTATTTCGTATTTTCACTAAATATTTTTTATTTCATACATTTTTTAACGGATTATTTCCAAATTTGGTATGCGTTTTACACTAGTAGACTATTATTATTAAAAATAACTAGCATGATGACACAATTTCTCCTTATAAATTTAAAAAGAAAATCTGTAATAAAAATATCATGTTCTTCATTTGATCTAAATGCCATTTAATAATCTATTGTTTAAAAAATAATCATCCAATTTCTAAAAAATAAAAACAGAGAGAAAATAAAAATTGTTAATATACAAAAAAAAATCTTTTTTGAGTGGTTTTGTTCGGTGATTTCCTTTCGCTTCATACCAAGTTTCATAGTTTAAAGTAAGGAGAAATGATTTTTTATATTCTCCATAAGAATAACATTTTCAGAAAGTACTGCGTTTATCGTAGACAGAAATTTAACTTTTCATTGGAACGATTTGTAGACAAATAATTCCATACTAAGTTTAGTTTTTATGGTTTAATGGTACCATAATTATACTTTACTTTTATTGTTTTCGCTGAAAATATAAAAATTTTTTTGACATTTAAAAAGCCTAACTTTTTGAACCGCATTTACAGATATGCTGGTGACATTATTTAGTACTCTGTACACTATAAACTGTCAAATTTTAATCAAAATCGTTAGAGGTTTTAAAAATTATTTTTCATTTTTATGGAATACCTTTAAAAATCAAAAATTCAAAAAAATAAAAAAAACCTGGAGATACGGTTATATTTAAATTTTCTGGCAATAGGCTGTGGCACTGTACACAAGATAAGACGGACAGACTGTCAAAACACTTTTTTTGGATCAAAAATTTAATAACACAAATTCGAAAATTTTGACGAAAACAATACTTTCTCCATATACTATGTATAAGGGGAGAAAGTGAAAATAACTAGCATGATCTTCGCTCAAAATTCAAAATGCGGCCATTTTAAATTTAACCGTTAAAAAGTATTTTAGTTTTAAAATTTTAAATGGCCGCCATTGAGCTATGATCATGCTAGCTATTTTAATAATAGTAGTCTACTAGTGTAAAATACATACCATATTTGAAAATAATCCGTTAAAAAGGTTTGAAATAAAAAATATTTTGTGGAAAATACAAAATGGCGGATATCTGAGAAAGTAAGCGTTTTAGGCCATACCTTGGTACTTTTTTCTTCCTTTTAATGTACCTAATCACTCACCGAAGTCCTGAAACGTTTTTCTTTTACACTCTGCATACTGTATAGTTCCCTATTCTGACGCTTGAGTTCGTTATTTTGCCGCAAGAGTATGCTTTGAAAGTTGACGACATTTGTAGGCTTAATTGGGATTGCAGTGGACACCTATTTTGCTTTTAAGGTTAGTGGTTATAAGGGGGACATGTTTTGTGTATGCTTGGTATTTTATGAAGAGTTGCATAAAAATAATAAAATTTAAATAGTCATAGCACTCGGAGGGTTAAAAGATTTAATAAGAGAAAAGTGATATGTTAAGAATGTTTCTATTTATTTCCCTGCGGGAAATAGGTTAGATGATGGATATGTCAATAGGAATGTTTTAATTTCTTTAAACAGCTGTCGTTATAACCATACGGCGTTACAAATTTTCATCTTACAACTGTGCTAGCACCCTCCCCTTGAGCTAAGACATGTCAAAAAAGACAACTACGGGCGTTTTTCAAATGTTACAGCATTTTATAATTATATTTTGATGAATAACTTTTTAATAATAAAGTTATATTTATAAAGCTAAGATTACAAGGAACATTTTGGTGCATGTAAACCATGCTAACCCTATTACTAAAGATATTGGAGAGAACATTTTCAATAATACTTGTGCAAATGAAAAGAAAGTTTTTAAATTAAAACATTTAAATTTTATTACATTAAGTGCAGTGCCGAATTATTCGAAATTGCGCATTTCAACACTAATTGGAAAAAACGAAAAAAACATTTTGAAAAGTCTTGTAAAACCTGGAACAGGAATCGCCTGTTTTCCTTTTAGTCATTTTCTTATCTAAGCTTTGCACTTTTTAAACATTTTCTGTACCTCCTGTATTTTTTTCAAAAAATTTTGTTGAAATAATGGCAAAAATCGTGAATAGCAAAATTTTACTTTTAAATTTATTTAGTATCCAAAATTAAATTTAGTATCCAAGTATAGCTAGAATGCCACAAAATTACATATTCTTATTCAGAATAAAGTCATTCATAAAATTTTCGTTAAGTAAAAAAACATTTTTACCCTATAGATAGTGACGAATCCTCTTAACTGTTTTTAATACAAGCGCAATATTCCACAGGAGATGCATTAAAGTGAAAACAATGGTATGTAGGGAAATATTTGGGCAGGGTCCAAGCCCAAGACGCCGTCCTATCGACAAAATCTACACCGGTGACCACTTTTGACGAAAAACTCACAAATTCCAATCTTTGACCGTTCTATGGATTTTCTACTTTTAAATTCCTACTTTTTCCCCACAGTATAGATTCTTACTTGAGATACCGAATCAACAACGTGGGTGTGATGAATGCAATAGATTTTATGACATTTCTTTGTTACTGACTAATATCATCTGATTTACAACTCAAGATCATTAATATAAAGTTTTGACAAATTTGTAACGCCATATGGTTATGACGACAGCTGTTCAGAGGAACTAAAACATTCCTTTTGGCATTAACATCTAGCATAGACGTTAACGCTAAATAACCAGCTGATTCATTTTAAGCAAATGGAACAGCTGATTCTTACGCGTTTGTTGCAAAAACTATCTAATGAATAAAGACAAACTGGATCCAATACATAACCATCACAAATTTGTAACAAATTTTTTTCAGGATCGAACCGGCGAACTTCACATTATGAAGCGGGTGCTATAACCACTTAAGAGTCTGCATCAGTGGTAGGCATCTTGAATTTTAGTCCCGTAAGGGCAATGTTAAATTCTGGCGGAACATACCTTCACTTTGGCGTGTGTAGTGGCGTTAATTATCAAAGTATCAATGTAAAACTTTGGAAGTACATTGATGAGATGTGGCTCAAGGGCATGACCTTTTCAATATGTTCAAAAATTTAACTTGATATAAAAAAATCCAGGAATATTTTACAAAAAAAATCATTATTATTTTTTTATTGAGAGCGAAAATAAGAAGTTCTGTAAGGTGGTGCCCTGGAGGACTGTAATACCTTTAATTTGACACCTCTTCCGTTAATTTATGACAATAGGTCAAGGAGATATAGGCGCCAGAATTTAACACTACTCTTACGGGACTAAAATCCAAGATGGCTACCACTGATGCAGACTCTTAAACACCCAGCAAGTTACCCATACAAGTTGTTAAATAAATAATAACTAAAAACATACAACGAACAATATAAGAAGTCATCAGTTTTGGAAATACATGACAGCGTTGGTTATTAAAAAAATTATTAGACTTTTCCAACGCGTCTTCTGTTTAAAATCTACACAACGTTTCGATAGTTGGTTAAACTACTCCCGTTTTCAAGTGCCTAACGATATTTACGAATGAGAACGACTTTATGTATCAATAGCAACCCCGATAAGTTAAAGCGAGAAATTTCTCCAGGACAGTGTGGCATCCTGGACTTCACACACGTAACAACTCATCGTGTTCCGAAGTTGTTTTTTCTTCTCAAAATAACCATTGATTTAACGTCTTTGAATGTAGACAGCGGACAGTGAACATTGAAGCAGAGATGTGCCAAGTCATGGCGGTCCCCCTAGGTCTAGGTTAAATGTCCAACCCACACGCATCAACGCTTCCACAATTCACACCCACGTCCACGTCCTGTTGAAACATATTTTCTTGAAATCATCGATCGTTACTGCTCCGGTGTGTACCATGAAGAGATGTACCACGACGAGATGTACCACGATGAGATGTACCACGACGAGATGTACTACGACCCCCCCAAAATCAATAGATTATGCTCCAATTGTGGCTCTGCTATCCTGTCTTGTGACTACAGCGTGCAGGATATCGTATTTTAACGAAACATAATACAACAACAGAAATAACAGAAAAAATTATAACAATACAAAACAATAACAGAAACATAAATACAAAAACTGGGTAGCACACAATGAAGAAACATTTAATCATAAATTGATTTCAAAATTACATTTTCTATCTCTTAAGATTTGTTTTTAAAGACAAATCATATAAAACATATTCACAAGGTAGCCTTAGACGTATTGTGACATATGTAGCTCTGTTAATGCCAATAGACATTAGGATCATAAGTTGAAAAGAGGCTTCTGAAACTTTCGTATTGCCATATTTTATGGCAAATCAAGGGCTAACCACTTCATTTCTATTCTCTTAGTTTTGCGTTGTTTCACATGGTAAAAATTTCTGTTTGGCCACAAAGATCTGACAGAGTAAAAACTAGAAAATTGTTATAAGTCTCATCGTCGACGTATTCCGCTAAAGAAGAAGCTTAAGGGTCTGCATCAGTGGTAGCCATCTTGGATTTTAGTCCCGTAAGAGCAATGTTAAATTCTGGCGCCTATATCTGCTTGACCTATTGCCATAAATTAACGAAAGAGGTGTCAAATTAAAGGTATTACAGTCCTCCAGGGCACCACCTTACAGAACTTCTTATTTTCGCTCTCAATAAAAAAATAATAATGATTTATTTTGTAAAATATTCTTGGATTTTTGTTTTTATATCAAGTTAAATTTTTGAACATATTGAAAAGGCCATGCCCTTGAGCCACATCTCATCAATGCACTTCCAAAGTTTTACATTGATACTTTGATAATTAACGCCACTACACACGCCAAAGTGAAGGTATGTTCCGCCTGAATTTAACATTGCCCTTACGGGACTAAAATTCAAGATGCCTACCACTGATGCAGACTCTTAAGGAATAGAACCCCGGACGTCTCGAGAGCTCCGTACCTTCCCGGGACCGGCTATCGACCCCAACTCGCGTGATTCCGGCATTCACCGCGATTTCGGCACCAAATCGTTACAACTGAACCACACGCGATTCCAACACTCAATCGTACACCTGACCCTCTGATCGTAAGCCACGAGTCGCGGTTCCGATACTCGACTAGAAATCGCGACTAAAACGCGAACCATACACGCGTACATTCCTCTGTCCTCAAGACTGGGGAATTGTCCAGGTTTATTTTTCAGGGAACGTGTGGTTTCAGGTTAGGTGTTGGGTTTGGTTAGGTCTTGTCAGATCGAGGTATTTCTTAAAAATACCGAAAGTACTTTAAAAGATGATAAACTTATCAGTCACTTTTTGGTGAGGTTTGTTTTGGCTGATGAACTCTCATTTTGGACCCCACTTTTGGTATTGTTGGTATCTGGGTACTCAAGGTCAGGGTCAAGGTTTACTTATGATGACTCACTACCCCTGATTGTATATTAAATCAGGGGTTTTAGATGCAGCATTTCCCCTGACTAAAAACGTGTAACTATTGGTTAATTTTTAAATACAACATGGAGAAACCATTAAAATTAAACAAAAAATCAGTACGGTATCTATTAAATGAACTCTTTCACGTACAAAATCAAATTCTTAAATTAAAACGTACAAATAAACAGAATCACATTATTTAGATAGCGAACAAGAAAATACCCGGCACACGTCGACAATCACTATTCATTCACTTCCAAACCGGTCGTTGATGAGTAGAAAGAAGAAAGAATGGTGGCTGCTATCTATACACCTAAATTCACTAACTCAGATTTTCTATGCTGCCAGTTTTGCCAAATTTGTAAGTTCTGAATCATTTACAAAATATCGTTTTCCTTGGGCAATTTCCTTGACCAATGTAGAAATTTCCTGACTTTTTAATACAGTTTTAAATTCCCTGACTTTTCCCTGTTGCTAGACACCCTGACCGGGTTCCTAGAGACCCGACCGTACCAGTTGAGGGATAAGGGCTGGATATTCCCTCGGACAAAGGTTAGGCGGTTTTGGCAAGGACACGGGTTTTCTCGCCGCTCACACGTGGTTAGCGCGAATCCACCGAAATAGCGCCTCTCCAGCCCGACGCGTTAAATATATCCTCCCCACCCCACCGTGCCGCCAGCGTCCCAGCACCGTGCTGGCCGTGCCGGTGCCGATACACTTTCAATCTCTACGACCTGCCACTAGTGCCACTGCCCCGTGCGACCACAACCGGACAACCGGTTAATGGGTCAACCGAATGCGAATGTGACATCAATCGCCGATCAATGGTTAGCCGGATGCGAATGTTTCATCAACGGTCAATAGAATACTAATAAAATACAATCAACAATCTACGGCCAACTGAATCCGAATATTACATCAATCGCCAATCAATAATCAACGGAATGCGAATGTTTTGGTGATCAATGGCCAACTGAATCCGAATATTACATCAATCGCCAATCAATAATCAACCGAATGCGAATGTTTTGGCGATCAATGGCCAACTGAATCCGAATATTACATCAATCGCCAATCAATAGTCAACCGAATGTGAATGTTTCATCAACGGTCAATCGAAAACTAAAGTAATGCAATTGGCGATCAATGGCCAACTGAATCCGAATATTACATCAATCGCTAATCAATAGTCAACCGAATGTGAATGTTTCATCAACGGTCAATAGAATAATAATAAAATACAATCACCGATCAATGGTCAACAGAACGCAAATGTTAAATCAACGGTAAATCAAATACTGTACTAATATAATACAATCGGTGATCAATGGTCAATCGAATGTGAATATTACATTAATCAACGATCAACAGTCAAAAGAATGTGAATATAACGTCAAATGGCGATCAATGGCCAACTGAATGTGAATATTACATCAATCACCAATCAATGGTCAACAGAACGCGAATGCTACATCAACGGTCAATCAAATACTGTACTAATATAATACAATCAGCGATCAATGGTCATCCGATTGTCAAAATTACAACAACATGCAACCAATGGTCAATCGAATGTATTACATTAATTAGGGATCAACAGTCAAAAGAATGTGAATATAACATCAATTGGTGGTCAACGGTCAACTGAATGGGTTTATCACATCAACGGACAATCGAATACTAATATAAGACAATAGGTGATCAATGGTCAACTGGAAACAAATATTACATCAATCAATGGTCAATCGAATGTGAATATTCAGTAATATAAATCGGCAATATATTATGACCGAATGAAAATATAACATAAATCGATTTTCAACAGTCAAAATAATGTGAATATAACATCAATCGGCGATGAATGGTCAACCACATTTGAATATAATAACACTCAGTATTAAAGTTAACTGTAACACTTTCGTAGTTTATCAGTGAACTGAAAAATGGTCTCCCTTTAAACAATTCAACTAAATAAAACATACTTCAAAATACTTTTAATCGAAATGGCAACCAACCCATGTAGATATTTGAAACTGAATACCAATGAGAAATAAGTGTGAGATGATTGTGGAACAATCTCTAGTCTTGTTACTGACTAATGCTGAAATGTTCCTTAGACAGGGCTGATAAGTAACGTCCGCACTATTGAATACTACATTAATCCACCAAGACCATTCTCTTAATTAGACCAGTCCGTAATTTGGAAGCAGTGGTTAGGATTCAACGTTAAACTGTAGATCTCTCAGAATGCCACTGACTATGACTATGTGACCTACAGATAAAAACGAAAAGTGGGGACATAACCACAATTATGACGATGAATTCCGAACTGGTCTAATTATGAGGATGATCTTTGAAACGAATCAACACAGTATACAATAGCAGTGAGGATGTTAAAGCACAATAAGGAATTTTGACAGGTCATAGCTTATAACATTACACACATGACCTCCAATTAGGCCTAGCTAGATTACAGGAGACGTCACCTTGCCTGTACATACAATGACCAAAACTATACCATTATTTAAAGCTTATTCAAAGATATCTAACTACTATAATCTAATGTTTCAAAAATAATCGTCAAGTTTATTTCAGCGCCCATACTAACTAAATAACAAGAACTAACACCAAAGTTGTGTATGCTTTAACCACCCCCACCCCCAAAAGGAGAGGCAAAAACAACCTTTATGCTCAGGTTTTATTCGGTGATGTGACGTTACACTGAATAGGCCTACTAAGTTTCATGAAAAATGGTTCTGGAATAAGTTAAATAATATAATTTTTCTTTGGAACCATTAGTTGTAGACTTATGACTTTGTATATTATATCACATTCAAAATAGTAATTGGTTTAGTTTTAAGGGCTGGTTATAATGGCGACAATTGAAATAATTAATTTAAAACTCTATTGTTTTGCAAAAAAAATTAATATTTTTTTGTAAATTTCACGACCATTACTTTTTTACTAGAATGCAGGTGCTGTCTCATTAATTTAGACCTTAAGCACTATTAACCATGAAATTTTAACGAAAATCGTTTGATCAGTTTCTGAAAAGCTTGGATATTTAAGGGAGTACTTAAGGATTAATGTAAAAAAATATATAATTTTGGGTTTGAGACAAAGAGATTGCAACAAAACTTACAACAAAATGGAATATTCTGTTTCCATGTAGTTCATCATACAATAACAGTTTTGCATAATAATAAAAAACTAGTAGGCTATAAATATCTTTTTATAAATAGGATAGTTAAATGAGTTACAGCTTACATTTGTAATAGACAGCAACATACCGTACTAGAAAATACAGAAAAATTTAATGATATTAAGAGCCGTAAATTTTGAACCGTCATTTTACATATAAAAACCTAGGCCATATTTTGTTTTGGCCATTAATTAAAACAATAATTATTATGTTTATGTATTAAACACAGTTAATTTAGGAGTATTAACAAAATTAGAAACTAAGTGAAATCTTATGTTTACCCTCTTGCTAATGGGCATATTCCTATTCGAAAAAATAAAGAAACAATTTTATGAAAAACAACAATCAGAGGTGTTGGTTGAAAACTTCAAAATTAGAACATCGTTGTAGTCTTTTGGGGAGACACCCTTAATAAAACTAGTTATTTTTCATGAATGCTAGTACTGGTACTAAGTAGAGATAGTACTAGTTAATAATAATTAATAATGGATAGTCAAAGGTATAACAAAAAAGTGATGTAAAATTAAATTTGATTTCTCAATTACACTTCCACCCCAACCATATTCCAAAATTAAAATCATTAAAAAGGATTAAGATATAGACCAATAACTTAATTTATTGACTAAGTAAGGCAAATAATCTACGAGTAGTCACGGTTAATAACGAACGAGGCAAATTAAAATTAACTTGACGAGACTAAATACAACGGCCTACAAGGCCCATTCATAGAGTGGAGACCCTATTTATATTTATTTACCTATCTAGTAACACATCTATGTTTATCTTATGTTGGGCTTCAAAACTAAATTCTTCTTAATTTAATCAATTGAATTTATTTAAAAATTCAATAATTAGGCCTTTTAATATTTATTCCATCTACAGTATATTGATAATTTATTAATTATTAATCTATTAAATAAATAATAGCCTACGTGAGTAATTATTTTGTGTTTTTCTATACCTTTCAGCGTAGGTATTTTAATGTTTTGAAGGAGAACAGTCTAAAACCCCAGTGTTGTTACCCAATGTCCACCGGTTGTTAGGAAACAGTATTAATTATTTTGAAAAATTTTCAACTGAATCCAGATTCGACTTTGCAGGTCTTGTTTATAAACAAGACACAATGATATCAAGCACAATATTAGCAGGCTGAATGAAACTTAACTCAGCAAGCCGTGAGATTTTAACCCGAATATTACACAATCTTTTTTCTTCGACCCTAAACCCAAAGATCATCTCAAGGACAAGCGAAAATAAAACTGAAAGGGTCATGTAATAGTTGTATTAAGAGTAGTAGTGAATAGTGTATTAGTGTATTGTAATAGATCTTATATAGGCCTACTGTATCAGATCTTAAATTAGGCCCTATTGTTATAAAAACTATATGCATTTTCAAAATCCTCCAATACCATAAAAATACTATTAACCTTTAACAACTATTTGAATATTTCATCTTATCCCTTGCTAGCATAGCATTAGCCTACCTAACCTGTACAATCCACCGTCTCAGAGGACTACGGATGGAATAATCATGTATCATGTATATGATCAAACATTGTTTTAAGAGTCTGCCAAGCCATTGAATATTCAGATGCATATAATAAGACACCAGTTTATCAGGGTGGATATTTTAAGGCAAATATGAATGAAGGAAGGGTGAGTGTAAGGTAAGTGTATTGTGGCATGTTTCTACATGAATAATGACAATCATTTTTTTTATTTTACAGGATTATGAATAGGCCTGTCCCGGCCGGCCTATTCATATTCCATTGGCCTGTGAAGTCTGATTGCAGTCTTGAAACATCACAAATTTATGTTTCATTGGACAACGGAACATTTTCCTTTAATAATTCTAAAACAGGAAAGGTCTCGAGCGGTTTCACCAGTAAAATATCTTTCAGAATACTTTGAAAACATCAAGAATACAATGTTTTTTCATCAAATGCACACCAGTTATTTTGTAAATACTCCAAATCGGTACAAACTTCAGGTACAAATTGATCTAGCAACACAAGTTTAAGTTACATGGATCCTGACAAGAACACTTGGATAGCAAACATATGGAACATATCAGTTGGGCTATTTTCTCAATTGGGCAGGTTTATTGAATTCCTGAATCTGAGTAACTAAAAAAAAATAATTTAGCAAGATCATGGACAAAATAATGTGTAACATAGCCAAAGAGAGGTTGAGTTCACAAGAGACTTGGTTATTTTCACACACCAGAATAGGACAGCTTTTAATTTTGAAGCAAAACAAAATTGTTGTTTATAATTGCCAAGGGCAAACTTTATTCCAAATAGGCCAACTATATGCTCATTTAACAGTAAGTAGTATGATCAAATGATATTAATTTGACGAATATTAAAATAATTTGTAAAAAATCTGAATCAAAACTTTTGTGCAAGTTTTTGCCTGAGACAAACACATATTTAACCCAAATCATCTGACAGCTAAAACCTTGAACGAACCTACAGTAATTCCACTTTGACACAATCTGTCCTAGATAATAACGTACCCAAAAGTTGGAGAAAAGCAGTCTATGGAAAAAAATCCATGAACAATTTTTATTTCACAATAGTCATTTGATAACAATAGGACCTACCTGATGTAAAGCTGATAATCCATCTACGTTTACTGTGTCAATCGTAGCTCCAGAATCCAGCAAGCGTAAGACCTCCTCCTTGTCACCTGCTGCACATGCAGCTAAAAAGACACAATCCGCGGAAAACTTAATTTTTCTTGACTTTTCAGGAACTACCGTAGACGCACGATTCGTTTCTGATTCTTCCCATCGCCTTAATTGTTCGGCCCTTTTAAAAAGAGCTGAACTAGAACGAGCCTCCATTGACATTATTTTCTCTACACGCCATACGTTCCTTGACTGCTTTAGCTGAAAACGAGAACTAGGCCTAATGGTATGGGAGGGGAGCGGTCTATTTTAGAATTGCATAGCAGTACGAATTAGACCTCTATGCAATAATATGTTTTTAAATAGTATATAACAAACGAATTGAAACCACTACGTATATTTAAAAGATTTTTGACATTATAACCCCAAAATTGCATCACAATAACAAATAACAGCATATATGGTAAGATGAATGGTTCAATCCAAAGTTGCACAAAAAATATGTTACAAATTCAAATTTCTTTATTGCACGTAAACACAGCTTAGTGTAATGTACATGGTCAAATTAAACTAGAATAAAGAATTATTTAACAAATATGCCTATGCCTACATTATTTTGAACATGAACTTAAATAGGCATATTAGCAATCGTGATGATAGACAAGTACATTATATTACAGATCAGAGACCTTATATAACAAAAAAAACATCAGAGACATATCTTATCTTATCTCAAAATATTCCTTCAGTTTATACGAGGGGTTTCTAAACAACCTCTTTAATCCTTATCCTAAACGCCATAGCTAGCAGAATGATTTTGAATTCTTTGTGTGTTATATTAAATGATTTAAGACCCGAAATGAGTCAACAGTGTCAACAATGAGACCCGATGAGTCGTCAACTTAATCAATCTATGATTAGGTAAATCAAATAAGGAACTACATCCTGTGAGATGTGTATGAATCCTTTCTCACAATTAGGCTGTCCATTATTACATATTATTTCTACAAGGCAAACATATATAGAAAAGAAAAATTTTATTACAGTTAATGTTCTAGCTTCCTTAACAGAGGCCTATAGTTGAACCATCCATAACTCAATACTGCAAGACTCAATTTATAGTTGATTTCAATAGTTCAATAGTGATTTTAATAGTTGATTTCAAGTCATTTGACAGATACAAAACCTTAGCTAACCTAGTGTTGATAACAAGTACATTATAATACAAATCAGAGAAATTATAGAACAAAAATTTGCACAAGCTTGGTTTGACGGTGCGAGCTGCGTCAGAACTGAAATCAGAGATTAGCACTAGTATCGCTTATTCATTACCGTACGCATATGTGATTGTTTCATGCAAGCTTCCTGAGTGACCGGTTTAAAATAACATTTAACAGTTTGGCCTCGCATAACAAAACTTGGGGCACTTGGTATCACGGGATCTGTTCTTCAGTAGTTCTTGAGCTACTTGACTGGACGAACTCAACAGGTCAAGTTCGTTTCTCACCTCACACTTACATCATCATATATGTTACCGACTTTATGTATGAATTGTTTTTATTTGAGCATGTCTGTTTATTTACTTGTATTTATTGTAATTCATCCCATCTTAAGATATTTGTTATTTTTAATATTTATTTGCAAAATACATCAGCTAATGCATACCTGATTCGTTTCGACTTAGTACTTTCGATTCTTAGTTATGGAAGCTATTGTATGATCCTTTGGTTTATGATTGTTATATTATTACTTCATAGTTTATAGCCTTATATGTCTTTCTCTGTAAAATGGTGTATACCGTAGATGAATTTTTCTTGAAACTTGGTATGAAGCGTAAGCGTATCACCCAACAAAACAAACTCAAAAAGCTTGGTAAAAGCCGGGTGGGGGGGTTCCCTTACAATTCGAACAGTTAATCTAACTTTGTCTCTCTTGTTTTTATTTTCAGTAACAGGATGATTGTTTTTAAACAATAAACTGTTAAATGATATTTAGATAAACTTTAAAGAACATGAAAAATTCATTAAAGATTGTTGTTTTACTTAAGGGAGAAAGTATGTCTCAGTCCACTGATATCGTTTATTTATCTTACGTACGGTTCTACTCTTTTACACAACAAAACGGATGAGGTGCATAATGCAGTTATTCGAGTCGAACTAAAGCTATATTTGGAAATCTCCATGTAACTTATTTTGCCAAGATGTAATTTTTGGTGACCACCTGAAACATATACAGGTTCACCACCAGTAAAAGAAAATCTGTAATTATTATTACTTTTATATATCTGTAATTACAATTATTGTTTCCTGATGCTCTTTAACCTCATTCCCCTAGGCCTACAGCTAGACGTGTTGGACAAGCTAATTTTCTATTGTTCGATGTTCAGGCAGTTGGCTAACCTGAGTTGGAAGAAAGCCTGGACGGTCAGAGGATAGGGGTTGATTGTCAGTGTTGTGTGACTGTCACCATTATTATATTAATTTAGTTAAACAGGTAAGTATTTTACTGTCATATTATGTGATATTATTTTGTCTATTCAAAGTATAAGTTACATTTATTATCTTCTTTGTACTTGTGATAAAAACAGATTAATTCAACTCGCCAACCGACCTTGGCGTCGAAAAATAAACGACCAAAACCAATACGGTGCTTTTCAAATTTAATAACGTAAAATATCTATCTATGATAGATGTCATATAACTTATACATGTCGTGATAACCCAAATAATGAATTCAAAATTAATTTTTAAATTTCATTCTTTTCTCCGTGTGCAACAAAGATCTCCACATCTAGTAATCCTCAATCTAAAGCTATAGATTCCATCGTGCATTATGGGAGAACTTGAGAACTAAGGTCAATAATTTTGTTTCATTCAAAGTTTTACTACATTTTAATCATAATAGCATTACAAATCAAATTATAATTTTTGTAGTTTAAGTTTGAAAAACAATTAATTGTTACATGTTTGTAATAGTGACCTATTTTCAAGTAGGACTATCTCCAAGCTTCAATGGAGTCATTTATGTAGCCTAGTGTGAGGGGAAAGAGATATGGGAAGAAGTAAGCTAGAGAATATGATGGTCATTGAATTTTCATCATAGAAAACTAATTTATTTTACATAATAGTTAAAATTTGTATTGTGTATTTAGTCTTTTAGTCCCTGACTCCTACATGAGAAAAAGAAATTTAGAATTTGTTTTGTAATGACTAGACTTGTGTTTTTATCGTATTAATAAATGCAATTAATAAATCACGCTTTTCACAAAAAAGTCTACCTTTATTTACTCAATAATCAAAAGGCATTAGGCGTAATAAGCATATTTTATCTTATTGTCTATCAAAATATTCTAGGTCTTTTTTATACCTACATTTATAAAAGTAGTCTTTTAAAGGTGTATATTAGGTAGATGATTTAATTACTTATTTAAGTTCTATTACACAACCAACTTAGTTCTGAAAATTTTACGATATTGCTTAGGAATTGAGCAACTCATTTAATCCACAACTTGATTTTTCAGTAGCCACATGGTTTGCCTATTTAATCTTTTCATGATTGAAAAATCATTGAAGCTATATGATTTGTCTATCTATTTCTTTTCTTACCTTAGAAAACTTATCATATTTAAAAAGTACTGCTTTGTTTTTCTAGACATTATTATAATATTAAAAAAATCTAATTGAAAACTTTTTAACACGTTAAACATCAGCAATATTTTGAGGCAATTTGCCGTACTTTAGGTATATGCATGAACATACTAATATTGCAGGCACCATTCGATCGTTGTCTTTGTGACATGAACATCTGTATCTTATGATATTGAGATGATCAGGATTTTTTCTATCTAGGTTCGTACTCCGCCAAATTAATCCGGATAAACTGGACTATATTAGTATTTAGTACCTGGAGACCAAGCTTTACTCGGACTCGGATAGAATAAGAAAATTTTAAGGAAATAACTATAATACTAATCCAATTAATAATTTCTGTTTTAATCATGTTGGCGACAAAACATGATGTTGTTAATTGTTTTCCTGATAAAAAGAAAAATGGTAGTTGTTTGAACAATAATTAACACAAACATTTTTCTACTAACTTCCATAAACTCTGAAGAAAAATATAACTGCCTCAGTCGGGGATAAATCTCACTATCCTTTAATAATAATGTTAATCTAAAAGTCAGATGTTTTACATTTTAAATTATGAAATTCAACCACAAATGTTGCCATATTCCTAAAATCTTAGTCATCCAGTTGATTGTTTTTGTAACTTTTTAAAGAAACTTAAGGACTATATAATATTCTATACTAGGCCTATATTGTTGTACAGTGCAACTATTATTATTTGTGTTCCTTACCAAAGGGCCTGAGGAAATTAAAATCACCTTTTTTCTAATCAGGCCTATTTTATGTTACAGGTGCAACAGATCAGGATGTTTAGTTTCCATAAACCAAAAGTCTACCGCTCAACATCAGGTTGCTGTATTTGCAAAGCAAAATCAAGCAGGTATTGTTCTCTTAATTTAGGGAGACCCCATGTAATTATGTTATTTTCATAGTGTCTAACTGAAAAAATCAGCGAATCTCACCAAACTAGGAAAGGTCAGGAAAAAGTCAGAAAATTCCCTAAGATCCAATAAAATGCTGCAAAAAATAATTTTAAAAAATACATGAAAATTTTTAACACTTGTATGTTTTGCTTTTGTTCATAAAAATCACTTACTAGTTCATTTTCTATTTACTAAGCCCTATTATTTTACAATATTAGCAAAAACTTTGTTACTAGTTCTATCAGGAAAATTTGAAAAAAATCACAGGAACCGGTGTTATGCTTTATGGTGAGAACCTAGAATTTTCCAAATACAGTACTGGTATAGAAAACCCGGAAAAGTAAAAAAAATTAATTTGGTAGTCACCATGTACTTCATATTTTTACATTAGTGAATGATTAAGATGGCATTGGATAGTACAACATATTGCTAATGGAAAGTAAACTAACAACTGTAGCTTAAGAAATCAAATGTTTTGATTGTAGACAATTTGTAAACAAACTTATTCCCCATAAGGTTACCATTAGAAATTTAAAACACCATTAAATTGAAACTCATACAGTTTTCAAAAAATGTTTCTTCACTAAAACCTTCTCGGACACATAAAGAGCAATTTCCTGAAATTTCATGGCGATCGGATAAGTTGTTTCCAGGTAACACATAAAGGACATACACACATACATTCATTTATATATATATTTATAGAGAGAGAGAGAGATTATTGACTTTCAAATAATGTATGCTAAAAAAATCTTAATTTTACTGTCCCTTGTGTCAGCAAACCTAATTAAAAATCAACCCCCTAGCTGTACTTAAATGTAGAATAAGCAAATGAGATATATTCCTTATTATTTTTTATATTGTTATAAAACTCGATATACACCATCATCTAGTTTAAGTCTAGACCTACTAATATGTATAATGTATAAAAATTACTAGTTCTGAAATTTTCTGATAGCATTAACCTTACTAATTTACTACAGACACTGAAAAAAACACATAAAATAATGACACTGACATAGATTTTTAAATGTGTTTCTCCTGAGTTTCTCTACCCCATTATCCAATTAATTTTAGTTTATATAATGCTTATTTAAATGATAAATGGTTCAAGTATCTGCCAATAAATAGTATACCACTGGGTTATTAAATCTCGTTTCTTATTGAAGTATGCAGCCACGATCGGGTGAGTCAAGTTTTAATTTTTTTCACTTTTCATGAAGATTCTTGAAATTTATTACATATACAATAGACTTTACATCAACATACATAAATAGAGTTATGAATGCAATACTGCCATGTGAAAGTCAAAATTCAAACCCAATTTTTCAGATTGTAATTCATTCAGAACATTGCTTACCACAATAATTATGTTTCAGTTCACGCTTCACTGATAGCAAGAAGTACGAGGAGGACTTCGTAGATTGTTTCCAGCTGGAGGAGAGGCGGGCAGGGGAGGTTTGCAATGCCTGTGTTTTGTTAGTCAAGAGGTGGAAGAAATTACCACCTGGCACACAACGTCACTGGCGCCATGTACGTTTATAGTTAACATAGTTGTAATAGATTTTAAATTCTCTTGAAGGCGGGATACTCATTGCATCATTTGTAGACAGAGTTCTCAAGCGGAAAAAGCTTGAAGATTCATAATACCTTGGATCTTTCCTTAGGTGGTTAAGTAGACGTGGTAGCTCTCTCAGCTTCGAGGTTACAATTTGAAGTTATGCCATCAAGTGGGAAATAGCCTGAGCCGGGGGGTGGGGGGGTTGTAGTGGGTGTGAGTCCCAATCATCAGAAAGTGTACTTTTCTTCCTCTCTTATGTTGCCTTAGCATTTCCCCTCGGAAAAATAGATATTTATAATTAAGTTTATTTGGGTTCAAGCTATCTAGATACTCCCTTATCTCGATAGGGTTGATGAAAATAATAGATGCATTTCAATTAATCATTAACTAAAGTAAATATGTCTTGTCATTATTGTTTTTAACTAACTTGGTTCAAACCAATGGAGTAAATTTTTGTATCAACTGATTAATGAATCTTTAGGACATGGAAGTAGAATTCAGTAACTTTATTTAATCTGGTCTAATTAGCTTTAATGTCGAGCAATACTTTCTAGAATAGAGCTATCACTGTTTCAGTCCTATTAAAGGACCAGACAGTTTGCAATTTTATGTTCCAGAGGAGGGTTTTACTATTAAGAAACATACATTTTGTTCAATCACACAACGTAAAAAAAGTCAATATTGTCCCTATAGTGTTTACAATTATATATTTGTTATATGAAAATGATTTTACTCACATTATGAAAGCATTTGAGTTTTAAATATGCATGAGCATTTGAGCATTACTGAAAAATATTTTTAAGGTTGTGGATGCAAGAGCTGGTCCTGGAACTAAGTCCTTTGTCAAGATTAAGTCAAAGAAAAATGCTAAACATAAAATCAAAAGCAAGAAAAATATTGAGGAAGAAGAAATGGATGATGATACAAAGAAAGATCAGATGACGATAGATAATGAAGATCAAAATGACTATGCAATGAATGACATATCAGGTATGTAATGAAAATTAAAAAAAACTAGTTGTTATTGCATCATATTGAGACAAGCAGTGTAGATTGTAAAAGCTTGAAAATTATAAGTCCTTGGATCGGTTAAGAGGGTAAGTTTAGTTAAATTTTATAACAAGGATGAATAAATAGTAACAAGTTATATTTTTACTATAGGAGTATCTGATTAATGAATCTTTAGATTTAATGCTTTAGAATACTTTCTAGAATAGAGCGTTTTATTAAAGGACCAATTTTTTTTTTTTTATATCTATCTTTTTTTTATAATGTTATTTTTTTTTTATTTTTAAGGTATGCTAACTAAGTCTTTTCAAGATTAAGTCAAAGAAAAATGCATATCAAAGAAGAAATGGATGATGATAGATGATTTTTTTATCAATGCTTTTTTGGCTTTTTTTAATTTATAATGGTATTTTATAAGTCGGAATTTTTTTTGTTTTTTTTTTTCTTGTTTTTTTTAAGTGGAACTCGGTTAAGAGAGAATAGTGTATTTTACATCACTAGTGAAACGGACACGTTACAACTCAATCAATAAAAGGAAGTAAAATTTAAGTGAGTAAATTAAGGGAAGTAATTCTTTATAGTTAGTTATTTTAGTTTTTTTGTTATAAATATGAAGAATATGTATAATTTTCAAGGTAATCATGAAAAGAGCTTTCGTGCCATAAAAACATTGTCCAACCATATATCATTTTGTTTACAGACAACTTTGCTTTTTTCTATCATATGGTGAAAAAAGTTTCCTTTTGTTTTAAAATTACTATTGTTATTTTCCAACCATGAATTTCGTATAAACTTATAATCATCAGTATCTTGTGTTGATGTTTCCGTAGGAGAAGTAGAGCCATTCTCGGAGCCAGCGAGCCCACACTCTGTGGAAGAGGATGAGCCGATGGAAGTGATTGTTCGGGGCCACAAGCACATCAATACCTCTCCACCTATCAGCAGCTTTTTGGACATGACTTTTTGGAAGAGGTTAGTTATGGGATTCATTCCACAAAGTTTTTTTTTATTTGAACAGCAGTTCTAGAGCTCAGTTCTTCTTAATTATTTTTAGATTTGTTGAATGTTGGCTGCATTTATTTGTTTTACCTATAGACTTAATAAAACTATTTCATTTAGACTTGAGCCAAAATTGTCCTCACTTATTAATTAAATTTTTTAGGGGACTAAACTTTAATGATCTAACTTAACCTACCGAAGACCAAATACAATAGAAATATATATCAGAATACTGCTTGTACTATATTTAGTATGTTCATCATCCTCAATAACTGGTAAAATACATTTATTATAGTGTTGGTTGAGTTATCTCTCTAAAGTCTAACTGCTGTGGTTGTCCCTCAGGGAAAAAGTTTGCTGTGGCGTGATATTCAAGGGTCCGCACGGACAGGTGATCGTGGACCCGCGGTTCCTGAAGCCGTGCGTGTTCAAGCGTGTTGGCGCTCATGCTCACTCCACAACCCCCACCACCGACACCCCCGTCACCAAGGTCTACAGTGACAACTCTTCTGACTCTGGATACGACGAGTCCTCTAATCCGGGTGAAGCGGCGCACACACAACCGGGCTCCAGAAACAATTAACGTCGACTGCACCTAGACATCACTTTGTTTTAAAGACCTAATTATTTCAACTGTTTAACGTTATGTATTTTACAAAACGACAATCAAATTGTCCCGAGTGATAGTCGCCGACCTGGAGTCGCGATAGGATCGACACCAATTTTAAATTTGTACTTAACGACGGATAGATGGAATATTTAGGTCCGGGTTCGACGTTGCCAAACAATCACGACTTCGAGGGTCCAATATTTTATATCGAGTATGAATCGAATGTTGCTCTGCGTGTTTATAGAATATTTAGGACAAATGTGGCACTAATTGCCGCCGAGTCAGACTACTGCCAACTAGTGTTTTATATGTTACCGTAAGCACAGGAGTCGTAGCAATAAGCACATTCAGTATTACACACTTGTAGTTCCTATTACGACCACTCTCTCAGGCTCTAATTATCTCGTCTTTGTCCTTGATTTTTTATCATTTGCCACAGTAATAGATGTTAAGTAAAGTTGATATGTGAATCGATTGTGTTAGCTGAAGGCAGCTTATGATTTATCCCATCTATATTGCAGTAGAAAGAGCAAGTATTGTTTACCATTCATCAAAATTTGTTCCTAATGTCATTCTCAGGGAAAATACAAAAAATAAATCTTCTTCATCATTATCTACCGTTTACCATGAAACATGGTTTGCATCACCCAATAAAACTGACTCAAAAATTTTTGTTTTTGCCACCCAAAGGGAGGGTTGTAGGTCTATTTTCACATATGGCCTCAAGGTTTACTGTGGACAGCTAAGGGTGTACAGATAATTAATCAGAGTATAAATGCAGAAGGTTTTTTGTTTAGAAATCAGGCGTTCAGTTTGTCTTTGAATTAAAATAAGTCAAACTAGCAGGTCTACAAGCAGGAACGTTGAGTCTGGTGCCTTTCCTGAAACAAGGAGCCTGAGAGAGCCGGTCACTGTTGAACGTCGGATCCCAAGGTTTACGTTTAGATATCGCCCAAAGAGAAGAGAAAGATATGTTTCCCAGGGATCAGGGAGATCTCAAAACATAATATTACGTTGTAGTAGATATACTAAATGTTACATGTGTTTAGTGTTTGTCGTAACTGTTGTATTTGAAACAATAAGATTTGTTTGTCTCTTTAATAACTTTTAAGACAAAAAAGTCTATAAAATTCCAGTTGACTGAGGGTGTCCGATTTCCGATTTGTACATATGTGAAAAGCGATTTTTCTATGCATTATTTTTAAGATTAGGAAATCAATTCTAGTCTGAAAGAATAGTGCATAACTAAATAATCTAGATTAGCTGAATGTTGTGCACACAATTATATGTTAAGCGAATTGTCGTAGACTATATTTCATATTTTGCCTTCCTCTAGTATTTGTGTTGATAATGCTTGGTCGTTGCGGCTGGTCGTAACTTGTTGACCGCTACCGCACTCCACCCGATTTAGATTAAGCGATATTTGTGTTGTGAGTCTTTGATATTGTTGTGTTGCTAACAGTACGTTCACCCACCTTGTTGATCATTGGGGGCAGTTTCAACGTTGTCTGTTGGATTCCGCCTCAACTTAGTCAAATTTGTCATGAGTCATTTCTAAGTAGATGCACAGTGAAGTATTCTTAAGGAAAGGTTTTTTGTGTCAATTTACAAATTCAGAATTGTAGTTTAGAACACTTTTGAAAGATCTGGTTACATTTCGACAACTTTATATAGGATAAGGGATAATTAACAAATTTTTCTAAGAATAATTTTGAATAATAAGATAAATTTAGGCTTTGTATCTATAGACATATCGGTAAATACCTTTGGTTGCTCTCTGCTTTAGTGATGATTCTATTCATTCTTTATTTAATAAATAGATAAATTTTTCATTTGATAATGATGATCAGTTCAGTAACAATTAACTAATACTAAACATAATCCGTTCTATTCCATTCTAAACCCGCTTTAGTTGACCAGTAAAATTTTCCCAGGCAATTTGTAAAAATGCTAAGTCCAAAAAAAAGATATACATAGGCTTTAGCGTTTTTTTAAATTGGTAAGAATATGCTAGAGCGTGGTTTATTTTGGAATGTCTGGTATTAAATTTTAAATTTCTTTTTCTTTTTAAAAAATGGTTGAGGTAAATTATGTTTGAATGTTGATGTATCCGACTAAAATTCTAAACAAATTAATAGAACTCTAAGATAAGTTGTTCTCAATAGCCTACTTTATTATTATAAGTAAATAAGTGTTACTTGTTAGACACCAACTCGCAAGTATAAGACTAGGTCGCTGCTCAAGAAATTGATTCCAGGACTAGGAATACTTGTTGGCTTCATTAAGCCTGATCTCAACCACTACCAACACATGAAGCCCGCCTTAGTCTTGTTCTGCGTAGAGTCGGTTACATGCTTAAAAATTTCATGAGTCACTTCAACACGTTCGCTACCAACTCTAAATTTGGACTTTCAATATAGCCCGACGTCACGTATTTGTGACTTGAGCCTGTGGTTACAAAATACGCTTTGAGTGCCAGTCAGTCTATTTGATTTTATTTGTAAGTGCATATCGGGCTATAAGAATGTCTACCACATGTAAGGGTCGTTTGGTCAGAGCTTCAGAAATTTTATTTTACTTCAGGGATATGTTGGCAACACCAAGTCAGCCAAAGCAAGATCCAAGACCACAAACCTAGTGAAGGGGGACAAAAAATTTGTTGTTGCCAGTGATTAAAGACACGGGAAAAGTGAAAAGCAACAGCTTTGTTTTACTGATTTTCACCAGTAGAACAATGCTATAGACCGACGTCACATATATGTGACAAAATAAAAATGTACAATTGTTGTCTATATATGAGTCAGATGTTTATTGGTATTGAACCATGGGAATAATTGAAATTCATATAAAAGATTTGGTTGGGAGGTATTTTTTATTTTTGAATTTGTCTATTCTGGAAGTATATTATTTACAGTTGGTACACTACGAACACCCATGCACCACACTTACGTGACGCTTGGTAGCGAACGTGTTTATATGATGTCAGTATGTAGGTTTTATCAAAACAGAATATGCAGCAATAACGTAATGTCAGCTATTTACTTTAAGAACATGGTTTATGTGGCATCTCAATAAATTATAATGTGACATCCGTAATGTGACTTATTTACAATGTGACATCTGTAACATGACTTTGCTCTAGGCAGATTACCTAAGGTTGGCTACCATTACATCTCGTCTTGTAAATATTAGATTTAAGAGTATTTGTAAATGTGGCATGGTGGCCTCAAGCATTTAAGTTTAAATTAATTATTCCAATTTTAACATCTCAAATAATTTTAATTAGAAAATTTTGAATCAATGTATTATTATTTATTACTGTGTATAAGTTAAACAGTTATCAATTACAAGTTTGTGCGTGGGATGTACCTAACTTGACAGGAGCTTAAACAAGACTTAGGCCGGCAACTATTATATCTTACGAATATTAATTTTAAGGGCAGTGAACGTAAATGTTACACAGAGGCCACCAGCATAAACTCACTATTTATTTCAATTTTAACAACTCAAATCATTTTATCTTTTGTTAACAAAGATTGATATTTTATTAACTTTACCTAGCGCAATTTTAAATCAATTTTGTTACTTAAGTTATTATGTAGTTTGTAAAGTTGGGTTTGCTTGTGTGAAAGTATTGGAATATTTAAGAATATTTATTGTTATCAAATTATAAATTGGGTGTATGTGCAAATAACAACCATTTTAAAAAATATATTGACTTTGTGATTTATAAAATGTCATATATTTTTGTTTGGTTCTATCAGTTTGTCAGAAAAAAATCAGTTTTCTAACGTATCATTAATATCTTGATTGATTATTTTGATTTACAAATATTGTCATACAAGAAATATTTTTGGTGTTATAGAAACCTTCAAACATAGTGAAGGTTTAGTTGGACATTCTCATATTGATTTTTTTTACAAAAAAATCTTTGATAAAAATATATAATTTTTAAGAATATCCTTTTCTTTTATTCTTTATCATAAATTATATCAAAAGTGTTTACTTTTCATTTCACACAGCAAACAAGAAAATGTGCAAAAGTTTGTGAATGCATTTACACAAAGTGTTTAAGTTCAGCTTTTAGTAGTATATTTTTGTTCATAGGTGTATCTATTTATATATTTATTTTATGATGATTTTAATCCGTACACAAAGCTAGTAATAGATTTTAAATATATATTTTGATATGTTTTATCAGTTTGATCATAATTTTTGAAATGTGATTTAACTTTGTTGAAATTTGTATCATGATTGTTTATAAATTTGCATGAATATATCTTGTTCTCAATTGAGTTTTAGGAAATAAATTACTATTGTCTACATTTGTTGTCTTATGTTTCCCCTGCTTTGGTTGATAAGTTAATGTTGGTTGACCCATTAAACACCTTCCAGATAGTTAATAGATAAAAAATGCACAATCAAACATATCATCAGTTATTTATCATTTGACTAACTACTTGCTATAAATCAGCTCAGGGGCTAGAAAACATGGATTTTATTTATCATTTGCTTATCTGATTTAAAATTCCCTGAATTTTTTTATCAACAGTCCTGTATATAAAATATGATTTTTTTATTACATATGTTTAATAATTTCCAATGGGGAATGTTTCATTGTGTCTAATTTAATTTCATTGTGTCCAAAATCTTAAAACAGAAAATAACTGTGTTTCAGTGTGTCCAAAAGCATAGTCAGGTTAGTAAGTAATAGTGTTGTTTAGAAACACTAACAGAGTGCACTTTTGGACACTGGTATTGGACACAATAAAATTCAAAATACAATTTATTAAATGCCATTTGGAGTAGTGGTTAACATTATGCTATAGAGATTTCAGAAAATTAAAATCTTCCTACCTAACACTTTACAGGAACCTAATCAAATTCAAAATTGAAATTTATTCATTTGATTGCTTCAGTACCAGTCAATGGCAACAGTAATATTGTTTTTACAGCTGATTCCACTTTCAACAACCTTTACTAGCAGTATTGTTGAAGCTACTATCCCTGAGCGCTACTAGTGTCAGAAATCGTAACTAAATACTAGTGTGGGTAAAATGTCTGATTTACCCAGCCTAGGCTGGGAAAACATTACTTTCTGTAGTCACAACTAATGTTGAAAGCAGCTGGTTTCGGTACAGTGTAATGAAAAAATCTTCTGTTCCTAGAGCTTTTCCACATCTTATTTTAGTAAGTTAATATGCACTTCTTTTCCTCTTTCATCATAAAACAGCAACTTTGTCACTGAATATTAATAGACTGTCCAATCTTGTATTGAGAGTAAATTTAATTCATTAGGATCTTTATGACTGGAACAAGTAACAACACCCCATTTTTGAATTTTATTTTTCAGTTAAATGGGGTTTCTTCGCCAAAAGTATGTCAAATAATTTATTTAATTTGATCATTTGATGTGCTTGGAAATATTGTGTTAAATGTTATTAACCTATTACAGTAAAATATCGCTAACTCAACAGTCAACATTTGACATATTGCATCTACATAATAGTGCTTTCGACTTTTAAAGGTTGCGGAACGGCTGAAACGAGCTGAGATGGAGAGTCGATCTTATACACGCCTTTATAAGACTATTTCAAGGTCAAAGACCCAGGCTTTGTTGGGGTTGGGGTAGCTCACTATTGTTTACTTATATGCGGAAGAACGTTTAGTTATTGAAAGAAGAATAATCATGAATTAAGCCCAATTACGAAAATCAATTTTCAATATTTAATTAAAACCCATGGTAAATTGCAATTTTTTGGATAATCGACAACCTCTATGTCCACAAAGTACAGTTGCAAAGTAGCGAGTTTTTGCTGTACCACAATATTAGTTCCTTTAAATTATTTTTTATAAATTTGTCCCTCAATTTTGTTGTATTATGGGAGCACAACTTGAAGAAACAAATAAAAAACTACAGAAACTCACATTGATTAGCTTCAGCAGTTAAGTCCTAAAAATCTAACAAATTGTTACTTTAAGGTAAATAAATCAATCAACCAAACAGTATAAAAGCATGTATTTCAATAAGTATAGACAAAAATGTACAATACACAACCTGTTATGGG
Source organism: Nephotettix cincticeps (assembly GCA_023375725.1). Taxonomy (NCBI): domain Eukaryota; kingdom Metazoa; phylum Arthropoda; class Insecta; order Hemiptera; family Cicadellidae; genus Nephotettix; species Nephotettix cincticeps. Next base: position 6,862,196 of record CM041785.1, read on the forward strand.
TCATCATAATACAAAGAAAACCATGAAATATTCAATATATTCTTTATTTATAATATATAGTTTAAGTATTTATTTGGTTATAATATTGAGGAGCAGGCGTGCATTTCGAGGTTTTTTATCACAGTCAGGCCTTAGTGCTTACGCAACTCCAAAACGCTAAACTACCGAAAATAACTTCATTAAAAAATATACTACCTATATATATGTACACTTTACAGAAATTAGATTGGTTTTGGTTCAAAATTTTGAACACAAACTACCTAGGCTTTAAAATATTCTTAATTGTACAATGGTTTTAGCAAATAAAAAGACAGTTCAGGTTAGAAGATAAAGGTTTTGAATGCAAAAGAAAGATTATAAACCATTCTAGCATATAATTTTGTATTTCTATGAGAAAGTAAGAAGGCTTTGATGGTTTTGTTATTCATTAATAGGTTTGGATTATATTTCAAAATTAAAGCTGAAAATAAAATTAGTAACCATACTTATTTAAAATTATTCAAGAATAATTAGGTTTCAGTTTAGTTATGACTAAATATACTTAAAAGTTATGACCTAGGAAATCTTATAGTTATACGACTTGTATTGTTAAAATATTTGTTCATGATACATCTCCTAAAAGAACAATTAAAATACTACAGTAGACAAATACACAAATATGCATTGTTATACATAATATAAATGTTGTAAAAGATCATCATAAATTTGGATTGAAGTGATATCAAAACATTGTGCTATTTTACCGAAGAGAAACTGAATAAAACTGAAAATAAGTGAGGGAAATTAGATAAATATTAAAAGTTTGGTAACACATAATAAATACGGTACAAATTAGTATCAGGTTCTGAATAATTTGCTCACATTTAAAAAATCAGTCAAGATTTGAAGAAAAAGTACAAGATTAAAAATACAAAGAGAAAATTGTTTTTACAAGCTTAAAAAGAACATGTTGCACTGAGGCACTCTTTTAGAATTAATTTATAAAACACACATATTCAAAAATACAAGGCTTAAGAAGATTTGAACGAATATTAAATTGAACATACAAATAAAGGCTGAATTTTACAACTAGTTTTAAGCTGCATACTTTCACAAACCACTTTAATAAATGGACATTTCTCTATGGAACAACCCAAGATAACCAATTCACAATCCTACACATGCAAAAAATTGTAACACTCACAAAATTACTACCACGTCTATTTCTAGCACATTTTATGCACTCAAAATGAATAGTTTACATTCTAATATCTTGGTTCTAAATTACAATTAGCTTCAACTTGAAATACTGCCTGCCACAGGGTACACAAATGAATCCCTAAGTAAGAAACACACAGATATAAATTATTCCAAAAAGTAGGAAACATGTAGGCTTTTGAGCTTTTTCATCACAATAAAACAAAACAAGGGAACAGGCGATTCTTTTAACAAATTGAGCATAAAAATTAAAACGTTTAAAACAATTATTGTTACGTTATAAAAAATTTATTTAAATAATGAAAGAGATAATGTTCAAACAAAGTAGCTTGCAACCAAGTCTCAGTTTTGTGATGGCTATTGCTTCAAAAATTGAGAGAAATAATCCCAAACTAAATTGCTGACTCTTTTCTCCTTAACGATGTGAGACGGAGGCCTTTAGATAACATTTCCGCTTCCAAATCTTTATCTTCTTCTTGATACCTGTAAAAATATTTATGTGTATTAGTCTATATGTCTGGGGGAAATTATAGGCGACAGGATTAACATTAACAACAAAATCAGAATAAAAATTTGTTATTAACGTCCAACAATTACTTCTAGTATTTTTAAAGATTTTAACTTCAATCTTGGGATGTCCAAAACTTATTTCCTGCCTGAGTTCCCCATTAAGTCTACAAAATGTAAATATTGATCTCGGTTATGTTCTATGCGAGTTAGCCTGTTCTGTTATGTATTATCGTCATGTAGTGTATAAGTAAACTTTGAAAATCATTGAAAAATAAGCTCCTGAATTATATATACGCTGCAGAGGACGGGCAGTCATTGGCTGACACACGTTTAGTGTGAGTTATAATGAGTAGAAAACTTCGTTTAGACGTCTAAAGGCTAAAGTACTTAAATCTTAAACATTTGCAGCAAGGCTATTTACCTAATATTCATCTTACTCTATCTTGTTTATCTGAATCAATCGATCTTGTTTTTGGAATCAAAGAATTGATTACTAATTCAGGTTTCTCACAGAAAAGGGAAGAATTACAATTTTATTTATTGATTAACATCATTTCTACACCCTCATATCCTAATTTTACCTACCTAGACTTGACTTTAAAACTTCATGTTCCCAAAAAATGGGAGTCAAGTTTTAAAATTAAAAATTATAAAATATGAGTAAACAACAGAATTGTACTTAAACCTTGTCACGGATAAATTGTTAATGTTACAGAGGGAATTCAGCCACAAGTATTTAATTTTGTAAAGTAGGACTCCTCGTTGGTATAGAGGTGAAATTGTCATTAATTATATTTTAAATAATAAGACAAATAGAGGGGTTTTTTCTAAAGAATATAGATTTGGGTATGATGATATATTGTAAGATTGAGGAATTTCTAGGGAAGTAGTAGTGTAGATGATTCTTAACAATAACCACCTGTTGGATTTCACAAGATCCTGTGAATGATGGCTTACAAGATGACTTTGGTGAGGGCTTGATCCCAGAGTCAGCCACACATTTTTACTTTCTCCAACCTATACAGTGGTTATAGGAGTAAGTTTAAAAAATTTGAAAATTTGTGTTTTCAGCGGATACATCTGTTTTGGACTCTCCTGAAGCCCAAATACTCCCGACGCAGCAGACCTGGGTACTATGCGAATTTCCAATAATATGACAATTGTAATACTAAGTTTGATCAATATCACAGTATTTTTACTTTTAAACTTTAAAAACTGGTTATATGTTTTTTCGTATGCTGGTTCAGATTTCGCAGGTAGTAGGTTGTTAATTAAAACATTAGCTTTTGCTTTTATTTCTTCCGTAGTTAAATTGAACTCCTCACTGCTTAAATCACTCATTTTGTGAATGAATCGAAGCTCACATTTGAGGTTAACTAGAGCCCACTACCTTTATGCATAAACCAGCTGATTTTGCATTTCATTATATCAATAATGAGAGGGTAGTTATTTGAAGCCGGCAGTTCTGCTGGACTAGCAGGTTCGGGACACCTAGGAGCATCAGTCCACCCGATTACATGACATTACTTTCGTCACCATCGCCTTCATGACCGTGTTGCCCTCTGGGAGATGATACATGAACTTGCTCAAGCAGTTCACTATACGGCCACTAGTGAATGTCTTATAACCAAGTGAGCGCTTGCTCCTGTATGCACATGTGTCCGAGTGGTTTGCAGCGGTAGCTGACGAGTGAAATGTCGAAAGCCTTTCGGAAGTGCTAGGGTTCGAAATTCCGACCGAGAGCAATCCCAATTCGGCTTGCAAATGTGTGGTATAGTGGAGAGGGGTCTTAATTTGACAAAGTAAATTGAATAAATAATGAGTTATTTTTATTAGATACTTGCATATATTTCTCCGAACAAATCTTAGTCCTCGGTGAAAAGGTTAGGAATTGTGACCAAAAATAAGATTAAAAAATTAATGATGCATGGTAGCCAACAGTTCTTCTGTTTTCCTTATTTTGAGGGGTTTACTCTAACAAAAAATGCTGTTTTGAAGACAACTGCTTGCCCATGTAGAAACAAAACTAAACACAATAACTTTCGGTTGAATTATTGAGATGGTCAAACAATCTACACCCGTTACCTCAATCAGTCGAACTATTTCACACCTCCAGAGCCAGGTGTGATCAGATATAACCTGGGTTTGTAATGAAATTATGGGGAATATCTTCCGTTACTTAATATTACAAGGAAGTTAGTATCATAACAATTATGTATAAAACTTGAGTAGAAGGAAAAGTTATTTATCTGCAAAATTCTGTTTACAGGTAAAAGTACAGAATAACTTGTAAATACAGAAGAAAGCTAGACTAGTTGATTAGCTTACCTAAGCTAGCATATGTGCGGCATGCCACTACTAGTGCTGAGTCTAGGGTATGGAAGGGGTTGCATGCTTTGAGGAATAATGCAAGCGAATCACAAGCCAAGCAAAGTTAGTGCAGAAGCTTTGTCATCAGTGAGGCAAGCTTACCGATTACATTGATGGTCTGTAATTAACATTGACTGTTAACAAGTAATTAGATTAGTATAAATATTAGTTACACTATTTACACGAAAAGAATTATTAACAATTGTTCGCCAAGTGTAGATGATACCAGTTAGATTTATATATGAGCAAACATTTTTTTATTCTGTAATAAAAGTAAAATGGGAGGATTTTTCTTTAATTATTTACACTTTATGATAACAAAAGATTAATGTATTAGTGAGTTGATTATTCTATACAATGAATTGATGTTATGCAAAAATAATACTGCTAACTTGAGCCCAGCTAGTTAAAACCAATAATGATCAGGCAATATTAAAACTGTTGAAAGCTTTTATTTCAGCTGCTTTGCGAGAAGATATACAAGTCGTTTGAATTTACTTAATATTATACTACATACATTCTTAACTGTAACAACTTAAAAACAGTTAATTGTTAGTAAAGCATTTCAACAAAATGAAGTGTTTGAGAGCGCATGTTAACCCTTTGCGCTTGGTTGGCCAGTAACACTGGCCGTGCTAATACCTTGACAGCTCGGAATTACTTTCTGTGATGTTGTCCTACCCGCTCGGGTGGCCACCAGTACTGGCCGCGCTACAATCCTTTGTTAGCTCGGCAGCCATGATCGACAACCTTTCCCACCAGCTCGGAATTATATTTGTATCAAACGTGGTTTGTTTACAACAATGTTCATGAGGACAATAAAAAGCAAACAACGAGCGAAAATAAAGAATAATGTCAATAAAACATTATCTATTTCACAATAAAATAATATGACGAAAAATTTTCGTCAAACTCCTCCAATAATGCCCTCAAGTCATCCATATTTAAATTATCATTTATTGTTATGTTGACGTTTATTATCTACTGTGGTTACTACTAAAATAAATAATGAATTGTAAATAAAATGTACAGTTATTTACAAAAAAACAGCTGTTATTAGCATTAAATATCACCACTTTTCAGTAAACGCAACAGTAGAATAGCAGAACAACGTACTAAGCAAAACCTTAATTTCCAACACACGTCTGGTTTTAGAAGCGGGAATTCATCTGATTCGCTAGTTCAATAGTTTTTCGAAAGATTGCAGCACATCCCAAACCTAGCACATAATATTCACAAAAGAAACAGATGATTATATTTAGTGGCCAGTACTGCTGGCCTTCCGAGCGCAACTCGGATTTAATCTCGTCCAGTACCACTGGCCATCCGAGTGGTGAGGACCTTATGTGAAAATTAATTCGACTTCGGCGAGAAAATTGTGACGGCCAGTACAGCTGGACATCCGAGTGCACAGGACAAGTTATAAAAACTCATCCGAGCGCAAAGGGTTAAGGTAAATAAAAAATTGTTAAATTTGTCATTTTTGAACTGAGATGTTACCTTCAGAGTCTCAAATACTAAAATATTATTGGTCACATTTATCCATAATAATATTAGTAATTAATTAGCGATTTGTTAGTCAGTACTTCCACTTGGTTCTTGGTACAATTGATATTGAGAACTGATACATATTAATTCATTTATTTAAAGCAAATACTTTGCTAGGACGTAAAATATTTTGATTTGATTTTTAAATATGAATACTGAGTGAACCAAGAACCGATACAGATTACAAAAAAAATTACTACTGACAAACCACTAACCATGATTTATATATTGTAATCTATATACAAAGACCAAATGCATCATTCACACACTGATTGTGTCTTATCCTACAGGAAATGTGTGATTGGTGTTTGTGATAGCAATCAGTCGAGTTCTGTATAACACTTAATTGGAGGTACACAAATGCAGCTAAAACATATCTTTGTAGCATCCACTATCGCAGATAGAATCAGAAGAATTTACACTCATGGCACTTTTATGACTAAGATGATAATATCAGTGAATGAATGATAATTATCAGTGCTGATCCAAATTAAAGGGAAACTAATCAAGAATTTGATATTTTAATGATTGTGCTATACTGACACACACATAAGATGATATTAAAAATAATGCTACCCCTTTAGGCCTGAATTAAATCACTTGTAAGATCTCTTATTTTTAACCCTCTTCCGGTCACATTAGCGTGTGCCACTTACGGCTGTTCCATACCAATTGAATTGGCGAGCAGCCAAAATGCAGGCTTGCGTGCGGTAGTGTTTGTAATTCGTGCACATTGATGTTTTCATCCTACTGTATATTTGATCTAATAACATCAATGTCTATGATCTCATTCAATGGTAAACCGCATCACGTTCATGATTCATGATCAGCTACTTGTAAACAAGTCAAGAATAAAAATAATCCAAAGAATGTTCTGTGATCGCTATTATATTTCAACGTAGTTCTCAAGGTACTTGTTAGACATCAGAACAAATAAAAGTATTTCCTAAAACCACTCCCTAGAGCGATAATAGAATATAAAAAACCCAAAAGTGGAAAATCCACCTGTAAAAAGAACTGGTAACAAACCTTGGAACAATTGAATGGGTCCCCCAGAAAGCGTTCCAAGCGACAAAATTTAAAAAAACAGAGATATTTAGTAGAAACAGTTCTTGACGCCACAAGCTACACCGTGGTACATTTGGTTTTGAAGATATTTGAGTTGGCAGCCCTGATTTTGTCTGTCGAAATTGACATCATGGTCAATTCAACTTTCTACACTTGATAACTCGAAACTAGGTTTTTGTCGCTTCAAACATTTTCCAGGGAACCAATTAAATTACTCAGTAATATAAAAGCAGCACTGCAAATAACAGAAATATCACAACACCTCCTTTCAACAAATACCAGGCAACTCATGCATTACTTTGAGAGGGATGAGACAAAATAGTTCGCACAAGACCATACAACCACCGAGACCAGTAGGATGACCAAGGGGTGGGTAGGAGGAACAGAGAGAGTGGACGGGACAGAAGGAGAGGGCCAGATGCGGCCGCACCTTTGCCGATCTTCTTCTAGCTGTGTGATTAGCGAGTCTCGCCTTTCAACGATTTCCAACATCTCACGCAGGATGCGCCCTTCTGATGCGACTTCCTCAGTTGTTTTTGTGGTGTCTGTAACAGAAGGAAATGGTTACTATCTAAGTATATAAAATAAAGTCGTGTTAGTTACACCATTTATAACTCGAAAACAGCTGCACCGATTTTATTGATCTTTGATTCTGAAGCGAAGCCTTACACCATGGCGGGTCCTACGCTGAGAAATTTCTTCCCAGAAAGTGAGTCCCTAACCAAGTTAGTCAGGCTTGTGAGATATCAAAACCTAATTGCACTATGACAAAATCCAGAAAAGTTTCCATAGGAAATTGCTTGACCACTTCGCTATAGGGGGATGTGAGGTTGAATCTTTTCAAGAAAACCACAAATCGCTCGGCAGTGTGTTAAAGCTTTTGGATCGAATCCAAATTCTCTGTAGATAGGCTGTTTCCAAAAGCAGGAAAACGGTGATGAGATATTGATCAGTAACCGCAAGATCTGTACTTTGGCAGCCTCTTGTAGTTGGCTTTTAACACGTTCGCTCCGACGTGTCCACCGGTGGCGCTTGAATTAAATTTAAGTCAAAAGTAAGTATGTGTTCAAATTACAATAGACTTTTCAAAAAAACATAAGTTTTTTTATAATAATAGTAAGACATCATTAATTAATTATCAACTGTACAATTTTGGTACCGTTTTAGTAACAATTTAAAATATTAATTACGATAATTTAACCGTGTACCACCCGTGGTACACGTCGACCTGTCATCATGTCGATATAACTCAGGGTCGACGTGTACCACCAGTGGCCATGCTACGTACTGCATAATAGCAGCGCATCCTGCAGATCTAATCATGTCAAAGTTTTATATATAAAACAGGTTTTATTGTAGTAAAAATAAGTAATTCTATGAACTGCAGTAAAGAAAGACTTTTTTCTTACATTTTTCATACATATAAAATGTTTTTTATTGTAATAAAAACCAGTAAATCATCAACTACAAGACTGAATTTTAACTGCAAAGACTGAATTTCAAGTTAGTTTTTTCATATATAAAATATTTTTATTGCCTTAAATAAAAAAAACTTTTTTGTAACTTGGTGTTTTATTTGTATTGTAACCTAAATTTAGTTCATGTACCACCGTGGACGCATTTTGTGTGCCTTCTACAACCACGAATACATGGTTAAACCATTAAAAAAGACTCCGGAATGCCAATTTATCGCGTGCAATCGCCATAGTAACAGTGTCCACTGGTGGCGCACATCGGAGTTTTGAGAATCACTGGGTGTACCACCGGTGGTACATGTCGGTGTTTCCAAAAACTTCAAAAATCGGGAAAAAAGTTATCGGAGCGAACGTGTTAACCTTTACAAACCTCTCCCAGCCCTCATTGGAAGGCATGTGTGACATGTAAGTGAAGGTGAGACTTTTGTCAAGTAGTTTTGTACTTGAAAAAAGTCTCATGCACACCTCTGAGAGTTAACGTACTAGCCTGAGCACATGAGAGACCTACCGTCTTTTGCCAGGCTGAGCCGCAGCTCGTGTTGCAAGCGAGCATGTCTGTCCTCCAGCTCCATCTCCTGTCGTCTCACCAGAAGTTCCCTCTCATATCGTCTCAGTTCACTGCGTTCCCGCATCAGTTCAAACCACTCTTTTAGCAGTGTCGAGTTTTCTCCACCACCTGTTGAAATCCAATCAGTCATGCTCTGAATCTATAGGGGTAAGTGTATGTTAGCTTCTGGAGGATTAGGAGATCACGACAAAGCTGGCTAACGTCTTCCTGAAAAATACTGTACAGACGCCGTAGAGAAGGCTCTTGTCATAGTGCACCGTAGAGAAGGCTCTGATGAACAAAAAGGTGAGGATTTATAGTGCAACTATATCATTTCTGAACATAACCTATGTAAAACAAAAAAATTCCCCCTATACTAAAATAGTTAGCTCGCGAAGGGAAAAATTGTAAATCTTCTATCATAGGCAAGTACAGTAAAGGGTCTAAAAATCATTTGTTTCAAGCACTGTATCAATGTATACAGTATACACATAAGACACTACATATTTGAGTTTAAACAAATGTGTGATATCTTTTGAATTGTGACAGTGGTTCATTTTTGCTACCTACACCATTCCCCCATCACCCACTCAAGTAAAGATAGTGCAAGGGCAGTCGGTACAAAATTTTATTTTATAGCAAAATCTCACAAACGGTTTAATGTCATACTGACGTCTCAAAGGAAGTCAAAATATGTGCTGGTAGCTCTCACAATTTTCACACAAGCCTCTATTCAGTTCACCTAATTTCTGGGAAAATTAGCTACCATGCTATTGAACGTAAATTTCAATAAATAAATCTGCTTTGAATTAACACAAAATGATCTTAAAAATAAAACAAAAAAATGAATTTTTTTTTATAACTGAATACAATAAAATTTTATTTAACACTATTCTTTAAAAACAAAAAAATAAAAAATAGTTAGCTGCGGGGAAAAGCTCTTCTATCATTACAAGGTAAACAGTCTAAAAAGAGAATTAAAATCATTTTTCAAGAACTAGAAAGAATGTACAGAAGACATACATATTTGAGTTTAAACATATGGTGATATGTTTAACTGAATAAGCATGTTTACATATTTATAAATATCAAAACAAACTGATAAAATCTACTATATAAAAATTATTTATAGCTATAGACAAATCCGGATTATTGACGGTCCGGATTTTTGATGTCAGAATTATTGACGCTCTACTGTATACAGTTTTACGGACTAGATAAAAGCTGAACGGCACTCACTGCTGTTCTCCGCTCGTATCGCCTTCTCCAGTTCCACGCCTCGTGTCTCTAGTTCTCGTTGCTTGACCTCCAATTCCTCCAGCTGTCGTTGAATCTCTTGCGCCATCCGTAATCTTTCAAATACAATCAAATCAGCTGAATTTTTCTTGAATTTGTTTACAAATAATAATAATAATCCTGCAGGTTTCACATTCCTTTAATGCCTACGTCCACAGCTTTTATTTTACCTTTTAGTAACTTGGAAAACTATTACAAATTATGGTCTAACCTTCAAAGTTTAAATAAAAATAAACTTTGAATGCATAAAATTGAATTTTAAATATTTTAAGGAATATCAGTTATGTCTGACATTTTAATATGCTATAGCAATGATTAAAAAGATTGAATTAAAATGATATTTTGAATTGAATTATTTTTGAAACTAAAAATACTTTTAAACCACTTTTAAAACACTTACAAAACAAATTTTCACCACAATTTAGCAAAAGAATAAGAAGATTTCCCTTAATTTAAAACTAAACAAACTGTTTTAAAGTTTCTATTCATAATGTTTAAATTTCATTATTTTAAAGGAATTTTAGTTAGAAGGCTGTATGAAACAGTCTTTCGGACAGCCTTCTACAGATTTAAAGAAAATTGAAATATTGAACGAATAGTAAAATTTTCAATTTAAGTGATGATAAAATCAGATAATTAACGAATAGACACTTCTGTACTGTAATAATACGTCTAATAAATCAAATATCTTCGATTCAAAGGATTTCAATATATTACAACTAAAACTCAAGTTACTTAATACGAATAAAAAAAATCTGGAATCAGACCTATCAGTAGTATTTAAAATTGAGAATTATTCATTGGTTGGGAGTTATTCAACCAAGGTACTGAAATTATTGCATTCTAGCTTTTGTTCAATAGATATTAAATAATTTATGTATACATATGAAATATTTATTATTTTAAAATTTTTTCCTTGTTAAATGACTACTTTCTCCATCAAAGTAAAACAAGGATTCGAGTATGTCGCTCAAAAACCCTCCCACTACCTCCTAAGGAACATCAAGAAATGTTTCTTTAAACATCTAAGAAGATAAAAAATACCTCCTCTAAATAAAACACTGTTAGGATCTCATTAATCTTAAGGACATAGAAACATATTACTTTCAAAATGATATTAATGTGAGTTGCACTTTTATGATACCATAAAAAGTTTTGAATACAGTAAAATACGGTTTATCCGGATCCAGATCAGGTTAGAAAATTTTAATAACAGTAAAAATGAGAGTTTTATCTTGAGCGCCTTCAAATTTTCTTAATACTACTAACGGTGATTGTGAAACAAAAGAACATATAACCAAAATAAGTTTTCTTTTAATTGCAGTTTTTCGGATTACCTTAACTAAAAAGTGACTAAATTTTGATTTTACTGAATTTTTAATTTTTTAAATAAAGATTGAAAATAAAATTTTCAACTTTTAAGCCACATTGAATGAGCCTGTAGGATGATTGTGGCGCGATTTTTCTTGTAGTCTTGTTACATGACATATTCCTTAGACAGGACTGTTAATTAATAGCAGGCGCTATTCATGTTACATTTAACGTGGAATCCGACAGGCAATTTGTTTTAATTTTAGATAATTGGATTTTCGGATTCGTATCTGCCACGTTAATCCAGACTACACCAGACGACTCGCTCACAACTATCCACAATTCGTGACCTCCAAGTAGCTGGATTACAGGACGTCGTCACCGTCCCAGTCATTTACATTACATTTTGAAGAAGATTGCATTTTATTATCTTCGTACACTTACTTCAAGAAACAGACAGTTGAAGAACCTGTTAGCATCCCAACAAATTGAGCACAATCAACAAACCAGATAAGCTTAAGCAGGCACATACCTCTTGAGGTGCGCTTGCCTCTCCAGTTTGCGCGAGACTCGATTGCGTTTGCGCGTGGAGTTGGTGTCCACCGTCGCGCTGGCGTGAGACTCCCCCTCGTCAGGCTCCGACAGACTGTCTTCTAACAACAAACCTAACCTATACATGCCTCTCTAACACTCGCATACTGTTATGTACCTCACTAGCTCACAGTCCCAACGTTAGGTTATGATGATGATGACACATACTGACATTAAAATGGATTCCTCTACCTAGTGAATATATACAGTAGTGTTAATTTTATCATTAGAAACAATGCTTCCATTGGTGTGAAACTCCTTGAATATTTCCTTATTTTCTGAATGAAATTTCCATTTTAAATCTTTTAACCCTCTAAGTGTCAATCGCTTGTTTTCAGGCAACCTCAATTTCCCGATAAGTGCTCAACGCCCGATTTCAATAATTAATTCCTCTTAGTCTATCATTAGTTTTTACGTCTTTGTAGTTATTCGGGTTGTCGAGGTAACGTTCTACTGCGAGTACGATACATTGTATTTGTTTATTGATAAAAATGATAATCAAATAAAGTGAGATAAACTATATAATTTTTATTCCACAATTAGATTTAGAACAAAAAGTATATCTTCAACATTTTGTTCAGTGTGCATACGATTAGTATGGAGAGGTGTTTATATGGACATCAACATTTTTGTGACATCTAAATTTGAACCCATGCCACAGATCTGCAATACAAGATAGGCAAACAAAATATTGTATATTTTTTAGATGGCACATTTCATAACTTAAAAATAAATAACATTGTTCATATGGGATTTAATTTACACTTTTTATTTATTTTAAAATAAATCACTGCAAACTTCTAAAATAATGCTGGATATTATAAGGCTATGTAATGGACACTTAGAGGGTTAATATTATTAGAATTACCAGATCCAAAAGTAATACTATTTGAAAATTTGAATTACACTTTTAAGCCATCAGTCTAGTGTATCATTCTAATAGTAAGGCTATAAATTCTCAGGAAAATACATTGGTCAATCAACATGGCTAACATCAATATTAAAAAGTAACAATTTCAGAACATTTCATCTTTATTTCAATTCATCTTTCAAATTTGAAAAGTCAAAGATTTTAAGATTACTTGCCCCAGATTACTGTAATTAAAATTTAAACTTTTTTGATGAAGCCAAAAGTCATCAATATCGGCTATTTTTATAAATTTACAAGTATCAAATATTACATATTATGATTTGTAAATTAAAAGTAAAAGTAAAATTAAAATGTCTTCTTATCCAATACCCAGTTTAGAAAGGATATTGATGTTGAGTACATTTTGTTGCATTTCAATGATAAATGATTATGACTAAAACCTGTTAGAAAGTATATGGTCGACAAGAAAATACGACACTACATGCATGCAACTGAACTGAATAAGTTAAGGTGAATATGCATAAAAGTAAATTGGCCAGTAATGAAGCATGCTCCAGATTAAGAGAATGGATTTGGCTTAAGGTGTCAAGAGATCCAATATCTAAGAATAATTTATTGAACAAATGTAATAGAAATTCATTAGCAGTTAACATTTTTATACGATAAAAATGTATTTCATATATGGAATTTTTTTATTATATTAAACCATTTGAATATTAACATAAAAAGGTAGAGTTCAGTTTTTCCATGCATTTTATTTCCAACAATCAATATGGTATACATGTATATTACACAGGGTGTTTCAAAACACTACCGACTTTTTGGTGCATTGTTCCTTGGCCAGAATAAAATCTAAAAATAAGATTTAAAATAAATAATAACTTTTTAACTAGAATTCTTTAAGTCATAAAAAGTTTTATGGGACACCCAGTTTTTTGTTGCTCATTTAAAACTTTTAATTGGCTGCTATTTCAAATTTTTGAAACTTTTTTCTTAAGATAACCTCACTACTATTGGAATACAGTGGCCGTCATAGCTGAGTGGAGAGAGTACTGACCAATCACCCAATAGCACTGGTTTCGATTCTCAGTAATGACACAAATGAAATTCACACAGACTGCCAATGTGCTTCGGAAGGCACGTTAAGCTGTTGATCTTGACTACACAAAGCAGTCATTAGGTCAAGTTAGAGGCAGTAATACGACTGATGCTGAAAACCCTTGGACAGAGGATACACTTAAATTACTTAACCACCAACCAAACTAAAAAAACTTTGCTTCAATAGTTTTTGAAAAAAAAACAAAGGCTCAGTGAATAACTTAGGAATTTTTGACAATTGAAATATGATATTAAGATTTTATACTGTCCCAGGAACAATACCTTAAAAGGTTAGTAGAAAGTTCTGAAACACTCTGAATGAATTTTCATTTTATAAATGTGTTTACCAATCTACAATTTTTTAAATAGCTTTGAAAACTACAATTTCATAAGGGCAGTGAAGAGTACATGATCGTGTTATACAACTGACTTAGATAAATCATGCAGTATTGTCTAAAACTTGAATGCAGATCAAGATGCTAACATCAATTGATTTAGTGGGATTTAGACTTACCTGAATGTTGACGAGAAGAAGGATAGTTAAGGGGCGGAGGAGGGATGGGGGGAGCTGCTGACTCGTCTATCAACTTTCGCCTCGCTTCTGATTCGCTTAAACTCTTGCTCAATGCTATTGGTGCTTTTTGTTCCTGAAACGTAAACCTCATTTAGACGTATGGAGCAACACAAGATCATGTCTGATTCGATTGTTGACTGAAAACATCAGAATACATCGAATGAAATGACCAAGATGAATGATTGTGCTGGTTTACTGAATTGACCCAACTAATGTCTCACTTTCTTGAGAAAATTATTTTGATTGCATAAAAATACTTTAGTACTTAAAAAACAACAAACTTTTACTAAGATTATAAAATTTAAGTTACGAGGGGTACCCAAAAGAAACCGGAATTACGCTGCTTGTCAGTTTTGACAGTCGTCGGACATCCTTCACGGGTTTTGTCAACAACTGACATGTCGCCATTTTTAAAACGTGAAAACCACTTGTATACTTGAGTTTTACCTAAAGCTTCATCTTTCTAAGCAGTTTTCAACATAAAATGGCATCTGCAGCAGTCTACCCTAACAAGAAACAAAACTTCAGCATTGCACGTTGTTCATTTACGTCCGCCAAAACGAAAAAACGATAAATGGCGAAACAATGTTCACTAAAAAACTCACTCCAGATGAACACGTCCACACAAGGCGAAGGTACTAGCGGCACTGAACTGCGGATAAGCTGCGCTACACACATGTAGTGACAGACATATGTACTACATAAGCCACGCCTATGGCAGTGTAATTCCAGTTACTTTTGGGTACCCCCTCGTATGTAGAAATATTTTTTTCTATTTTTAGCCTTCAATGAAATGATTGATTTCTTTTAGACACATTCTCTTTTAATTTCAAGAGATACAAAGACTGACTGAACTCATTTTTATATTAGTGAGACATTGATTCAAACACTAAGTGGGAATTCTATGGTGGGTGAATGAGTCGCCAGTTAAAAATTTATCTTATGTAATTATCTCGATACACAATGTTTAAACTCGTTATAAAAAGCCAAACCCTTTAATAAATCCTAAATTTATTTTTTAGATTTTACTAAGCACTTTTATTTGAAACAGTTAAGCAGTTGAACTCACATCAACCGTACCACAAAATTGATCTACTGTGTAAATTCTGTAATCAAATTTACTGGAAGATATACATTCAAGCGTGTAAATAAGAAAGAACTATGAGAATATTTTGAAGGAAGAATTATTATCGGACAAAGAAAGTTTCAAATCTCAAGATGCTACATTATTTACATGTAAATAAATATAGAGAGTGCAAAAATGAAAAGGAAATGAAATGAAGTGACAGAATGAAAAAAAACAGGAATGGAGAAAATAAATGTAAAATAGAACAAGTGCAGAAGCATTGAACCAAGAGTAGAATAACAAAGAGCACATAGAGTTTTATTGTATTGGCTGATCCTTACATCGTAATCCTCCGTGTCTGAATTGTTAGCCGACTGGAACAGAAGATAAACAACAATAATAGTAAATAAATCTAATTAATTTAAATTTATTCCAACCATCTTGGAATCAATCTTCAGTGGTTCAAAACAATATTTTGAAACCATCGCTGTAAATTATTTTATCCAAGATAGCTCATTAGACAAATTAAAACTATCGAAATTTGAAAATTTTCTTTTCTTCAGTGGATAAAGTATGAGTAAAAGATCTCAAGGCAACTAAATAAAAATGAAAAATTAATTTAATAAGACTTTTCACCAGTCATGATAAAAGATTTTTCTCAAATGGGTTGAATGGAACAACACAATTTTGGCGCAAAAAACTTTAAAGTGATTTTATTCGCACATACTATGAGTTGAAGATTTAAAAAGTGTAAGAGACGATGCTTACTTTTGATTTTTCTTTGCTCCTGTTCAGTTTGAACTTGGTGAACTTGGAGTGACTAGAAGAGGCGGCAGGAGCAGATTTTGGAGGCGAGAGAGAGGTCGGGGACTTCTTGTGGAAGATGGAGGAAACTACTTGGATGATGCTCTTTTTTCCGTCTCGGTTCTTTGACTTTTTCCCATGAGCATCCAGTCTTAAGTCCACCTGGAAAGTGAAAAGTGAATTGGTAAATGAGAATGATATAGAGTAAGTGTGAAGATGATGCCAATTTGATTTAATTTTTAAAATCTTCAATCTAAGAAAATTCAATTTTCTTTAAAAATTAAGATGACCAAAGTTCAACACAGTCGACCTGGGTAAAAATACAAATGTGACAAGATTGGGCTGTCTCTAACGCTTGACTTACTTTCATAGTCACTAATAATCTGAATATAGATTAAGGCTTTATAAAAATCTGAAATAATAAATAAGTAATAAAATATTTTGGTGCTATATATTTTTTTCAGGCAAAATACAAAAATGTGAATTTTTCAGTATTATGTTATGAGTGAGGGAAATTAATGACAGTGAAAGTTATATATGTAATTAATGTTAGTTTTGCAACTAACAGAGACCCAATATTTAGTTAGTATGATAGAATAATTGTTCACTGGTAGCTTAACAAGAATTTTGTTAAACTTATCAATCATAAAAATATTTCAGTCATGGCCAAACTGGTAATCTTTAATTAAGAGAACAAAACAATGAAAGAAAAAATTACACCAGAATAATGGTGGCTGTTCAAAATTGTTTGATTAAGTTTTCTTAAGATTCAAAAAATGCTTAAAATCAAAAGATTTAATTATCTTCAACTAATTAATTAGAATTCACTAACCTTGGATGGTGACGTTGATAAAGATTCTTCAGGTCTTGGGCTGACTTGAGGGGAACTTTTAGAGATTTCTGAATCATCTCTCTTTTCAGATGTCAAGACAGGAACCTGAGAATTGATAACTGTGAGGGATTCATTTGACCGAGACAGTGAGATTTGTATATTATTGTCCATCGATAACGGTTCGACATGGCTTGAAGCTGGAGATGATTCACTTCTTTCAAACTTTCTTGTTACCTTTTCCTTCAGCCTCTTTATTCTTTCCTCAGGACTCAATCCCAGCTCTTCATCGGACAGCATTTTCGCTCTTGCTCTTGCCGAGGCACGAACTTGCTCCCTATCTAAAGCTTTTAGCCTTGGTGGCGGAATGGGAGTTTTAAAACTGTTTTCAGATTCATAAAGAGCTTTTCTAATATCAGGGAGTGAATATGCTTCTGGATTAGTTAGTGGTGTTACAGGTAAAGCTTTATTTTTGTTCGCACTATTTTGAAGCCGGAAAGAGAAGTTCATAGAAAGCGGTCTACTTTTGGCAGCCTGCTCTTTGAAAGAGGTCATTGGAGTGGAATAGTTTTCTACAGAATTTCTGTTTGGTGTTTCTAATACTGGAGTGGCAAAGATTGGCGTTATATCATTATGATTTTCTTCTCTGGGAGCCTTATTGTCTGTAATGGTAATATTTTGTATCGGAGTGTCATGTAATTTACTTGAGTTATCCACATCTTGAGATGTATCTGTTTTATCACTGGGTATACTTATTATTGAGTTTTGAGATCCTAACCGCGGGCTGGGGGTATTTCTAGAATTCCTCTTTAATTTCCTGTCTTGAGGAGATTTTCCTTGTGCCATTAATTTTTCTAAAACCATTTCATGGATTAAGTCTTTTTGTTTTGACCTTTCTTTGGAAATCTCTTCTAATTTTTGGGATGTAGTTTGGGGTTTCTCTTTTTCAATTATGATTTGTTTTTTATCTTCCTCTTTGAGGGGTTTTTCTGGCGATAAAAGAGAAAGAGACATTTTACTAGCACTGTGTTTCCTTGATTTCCTAATATCGATGGAGTCCCTGACATTGCTGAATGGTGATATTCTACCCTGTAGAACCTGTCTTTTGACGTACTCTTCATATGTTTTGTTGCTCAAGTCCGGTGTTGGTGTGGACTCTATGACAGGAGAGTCAATGACTGGGTTGACTTCAAAGTCCTTATGAACGTCTAAAGGGCTCTCCATTATGGTTACGGCCTCACTGTTGCTTGTCGTTGTATCGCCTCCATCTTCTACATTGTCCTTGAGATCTCCATCAGGCAAGCAGTTTATTGGTGTTTCAGCAGTTGGAGTGATTAGGTCATCATCATCATCTGTTGTGGGATTCACAAATTGCACATAACCACTATTTTTTAGATACTCTTCTGTGCTACTTTCTTCTTCCCCACCGGTATCCATAAACTCAATATTATCAGTGTTAACTAAAAGATTCGAAGTTTGAGGCACTTTGTCGACCCTACCACACACATGACCGAATTCATCATCAAAATCTTCTGTCCTCGCTATTTTTGCTGCAGCTCCTCTAGAATTACGTTTATTTCTCGGCTTTTGATGCCTTCTATAGGTAATAAATTGCGGATTAATGTTAAATTCTAAAGCTTCTAAATTCTCTGAGACACCTCCATCTTCGTCTCTAGCCCAGTCAGACAGTTCAGTTTCAGTTAAGGCAGCTATGAGGGATTCGTTTTGGAAACTTTTGTCATCATCACCAACAGAGATTGGAGAAGAGGGACTACTTTTCCCACTACCTTTTCCATCTATTGATTTATCTTCAGACACGTACAGCTCTGCCGTGGTAGGAACTTGTTTTAAAATCTGGCCTCTTTCAGAGAACTTTTCACTAGTGCTTGGAACAGAGATAATTTTTTGAAATGTACCACTCTCCTTCTCCTTTGTAGGAACAAGATCTACTTGACTTCGGTTAGAGAAGAGGACGTTGGGAAGAAAGTCTGTAGGTCTTGTATGTTGACAAATATCAGGAACCACCATATTGAGACTGTCCAACGCTGCAGTGTCAGCCACATCGGGTTTACTCTCGGCCACTGGACTGACGACTTCATTTTCTTCTCCATCTTCCATCAACTCCCCTCTTGAATTGTGAATTTCGACTTTGGGAGGAACATTCACCTGCCCTTGGCTCTTATGGTCAGATTCATCATCCAAAGAACTGTCATTTTCCGAGGAGAGGGAATCACTGTCAATATCCTCTTCCTCTTCATCATCATCCGCTTTCTTTGCCTGCGGTAACTCTGGCACAACAATCGATGTTTCATGCACAGGACTCCTGGGTCTACTCTCTCCTTGATCACCTGTATTTAAATCCTTGGACTCTGATTCGATCGTTTCCTTGGAAGTAATATCAGTTTCGTGTGGGGAATCCTTGCTTGTTTCGCACACAGGTGGAAGGTGTTCATGATTAGGCATTGTAAGTTCCTTATCCTTAAGCTGACAGATATGGCTGAAGTTTGCGACCCCTGGAAGCTCTTTCTCCTTCCTGGCCAACTGTGCTATCGATGGAGACACATGTATCTTGTCCGCTCCTTGAAGAAAAGCTTGCATTGTAGGGCTTGGCTCTGGAGCAGGATTTAAAAGTTTTTGATGTTCTGAAATTTGATCCACAAAACTTTTAAATCTTGAATCCAAAGTAGATGCAGACCCTGACTTTTTCACATTGCCTGACAAACCCGATGGACCCAATAAGTAACGTTTTTTAAGTTCTAGAGATATTTTGGATGCTATCCCCTCGGTGGAATGTGTCCTGTTGAGAAGGTAGTCACCCCTTCTAGGATTGATCAGAGGTGATGGACTGTTGTTGTTGTTGTTTATATTGTTTATACTTAGTCTGTCAGGAACCAATGGTGTAAATTCAAGTTCTACATCTTTTTTACTCTCCGGAAGCTTCCCATTCACAGGTTTATTGAGCATTTGTACTTTCCTTGGCTCCTCAAGACGGCCTGAAAAAAAATATCAGGTATTATACTCAATAAAGTATATTCACAATATCTATAAAAAATAAACATTTGAAGATAGTCCCCTGAGTCCCAATGTGCCGTTTATTCGCCCATTACCTCGTACTGTGTTGAGACTTAAGTTAATTAGGCATCTCACCTCATGAAGGCTTAATGTGTTTTTTTTAGAACGAGTTGAAACCTAAAAACCTTGTTAGTTGATTTAAGACATAAAAAATTATAGCTTTTTTAAACCAGTATCATAAGATTTTTTACTATGATTGCAAACACAGTAAAAATACAATTGAAATCATTTTTGGGATGTAATAGGACTTTCACATGTGTTTAAAAGAATGGCACATGCTAACTTTTAGAGGTAAAAATAATTTCGGGGTAGATCTTCCTTACATATGGCAATATATACTAAAAATAGAGCATCATCCTTTTATAACAAAACTTCCAGTTCATGACTTAAGAGAGTAAAATAAGTTGTTGTAAAATAAGACCAGGACCGTGGCGTGTCCCTGTAATCCAGCTACTTGGAGGTCACAAATTGTGGAAGGTTGTGAGCAATGGTCGGTGACTACTAGAACTGATTGTCCCATATTTTTCCAACTAGATTTTCTTAAATTGGAAAATTTATAATTTTTTATTTCAACAAAATAAATTTGGACCAGATATGATGTATAGAAATAGTTTCACCTCTTTTGACATGAACACTCTCGCTGATAACAATGTCAGGAATGTTTTGCTGAGTTGGAGTAGTGCCGTCATGTTCAAATTCCGAGTCAGTCGAAATCTCTGTGGCTGAATTTTCGACTTCATCTTCACTCGATGATTCCTCACTCTCGGACGAGCTTGTGTACTCATCGGAAGCCACCTAGGGACAAAAATAATATTAAAATTATGAAATAAAAAACTTACTAATTAACACTTTTACCGAAACCCCAGTCTCACAGGCACCACGGGATTTTTGTTTTTCTACTATTGGCAAAACTGTTTGCGTGGCGCTTTCCATCATGCTTTATACCACCTCTTTCATTAGAAGCCAAACCACTTTTGTTTAGTTTCAAGGCATGACTTGACCTTGACATTCCATCTTTGTGCAAACCTCCCGTGCCTAGGGTTTTGTGTTTGAAAAGAGATCTTTGTTTCCCATGACGATGTTGGAAATAAAAATTAGGTCCACAAACTATATCTATTGTATTCTTATATAATATTACTATTATCACTATAAATTGTTAAACATAAAGCTTGTATAGTTCATCAAAGACATTTATACGTATTTTACCCTATAAATACTTATTGTAAGTGATTTCAAAATTAATAAGAGGATAATAATGAAATCGATATAGGAATCTCTCAGAACAAAGGTTTCAATTGGTCACCAATAGGGTTTTGGTAAGTGTTAAAATATATTTTTTATAGAAATTCGTTTGAATTAGAGTAAAAACAAATACTGTACATAGGTACAATATATAGTGAAGTTTCATTTATATACAAAAATATTTCGTTAAATTATTTTTTATCCTGTTGAAAAAGTGGTAAATTATAACTTTTTTTAATTTAATTGTGTGCTAAAATATTTCAAGTACTATTAACACAATAACAATAAAGACAAACAACAGGGAAATTTTCATGCGATTGTGAACAAACTAAGATTAATTAGTAACATATTTGTTAAATGTAAATGTTATTCACTACTAATTTACCATGTGGACTACCAGGGAACAGAAAATTGTAAAATTTAAAGTAATAGCTTCATGATTAGTATGTATGATTTAAATGTTAATATTTAAAAAAGGACAAGTCATGATAACTTAATAACATTTTAATATGCATTTTTTACATTTTAGAATTGAAGATTTCAAACAAGACTGCCTAATTTTAAGGCTTTAGTTAAGTATTTAGCATTTTTTTACACGTAGTAGCACATTTTTAACATTATTAACTTTTATTAATTTTCAAGCAAATATATAATAATTCTTTCAGATTTGATAAAA
This sequence comes from Nephotettix cincticeps, assembly GCA_023375725.1. Taxonomy (NCBI): domain Eukaryota; kingdom Metazoa; phylum Arthropoda; class Insecta; order Hemiptera; family Cicadellidae; genus Nephotettix; species Nephotettix cincticeps. The sequence goes on from CM041785.1 coordinate 6,884,341, forward strand.
AAGAAATACAGGTTAAGTTAGTTGAAAGAATTTTATGAAACAGGTTTTATTAAAGAGCTATTGGTGCTGAAGATCATGAAAACATAAAGCAAATCTAACCAGCAGGTCTATGTATTTATGATTAAAAAATTGTAGATAGCAACATATATTCTAATAAATATGTTAATATAAATAAAACTGTACCATCAAGTTTTGGTATGAAATTACATATGGTTCACAACCTTACACCTTTATATCAACAAAAAGCTTCTAGTTGTTGTAAATAAACTCAAAATGAGACAAGTATCAAATTATTTGTAAAACGTTCAGAAACAAAACCAAACTTATGAATACTGATAGTACACAACACTTAGTACAGAGATTAGTACTAAATACGGAAAATAGAGGAAGGAAATAAAAGGAAAAGGAATGTTATCTTAACCTTTATCCATATTATCCTTTAGAATTAAATTCACTTTAGCAACAGATTTTGATTTACATCATGTATAAGGAATTTAACATTTATAGCAACATTTTATAAAATTAACTGTAGAAATAATTAAAAAATTGTACAAAATAGTTTGCACCTGAACACAAATAAATATATGTATAAAGAAATGGTTCATAAACGTACTAATTAATAATCCTTTAGGATTTGAACCATTAATTTACTGCTATATAATAATCCGGAGTTAGGAAATCATAAAAAATATAACTAACTAAGAAAATAAAACTAACATTAGACTACAAACAAGAACTAAGCTAAATATCCTAAACATGCCAAAAATTGTAAACATATAATGGCTACATAACATTTAATGTAATTATTCTTTGTCTAATAAAGTGTTGTCTATTACTAATTTAATATTTTTATAATTTAACTTTATTAGGAATATGTTTCTGTTTGAGTATGGTTTATGGCTTAAACTAGATTATGAAAAATCACTTTACTGCATTTATGTTATCACTATGATTGAAAGTATACGTAAACCTGCTGGTTCGTTTTGTGTTAGTTTGGCAAAATCCAGTCAAATTCACAAACACAAAAGTACCTGATATTGGGTGAGAACAAGTTGAATATATCTGATCTGTGAATATCTAGCAAAGTTTGGTTATATTTAGTACATGAAAACTTCACTTCCATGATTCAACATGCATAAAATACATATTTCCAGAACATTCAAAATAATTAAAAACTCAACAAGTAATGACATTTTAAAATATGACTTTTCTTAAAATATATTAGGAAATATATATTTGAATATCACTTTATTTAATGGTCTCATATGTTTTAAATAAATTACTAAATAACTTCTAACCATAAAAGTTTGTTCAACATTGTTTAAATTAACCTGTAATATAATAATAAAACTCAGATAGTTTTTTTTAATAAAACTATTTTTCTAAAATCTTATTTAAGCTAATTGTCAGAAGGATATTATATTTGTTTAGTTTTGATTTGTTGGGACTCAAAATTGTAACTTAGAAAATTAACCCTTTGAGTGCCGCAGCGTCGCTCACAGCAACTCTCCGTCAATCGATTATTACTCAAGTTATCTTAAATTTAATGAATGTACTTTTTACGTAGTTTAGTTCCAAAAACCATAGAAAATCTCTTTATGAAGTTTATTTTGCCTTTGAGTTTTTGTACTCTTTGTTTTACTATGAATAGTTTCATCGTCGTCTGCTACAGCTGATTTAGTTGCGGTTATGTTACAAGTTTTTATCTACAAAAATTTCAAAGTTTTTGAATTTCTTGAAAAGAGTTCTCCATGTAAAACAAGTAGGTTTTAGTTACTTTAAAGTTATTTTAGGTGAGTACCAATAATAAAAAATAACATTTTGTATTGTAATTTAGTGCTTCTAGAATGAGGAATTAGTTGTCTACAATATACAAAAAAAATATTAATATCTCTAAAACTGAATGTTTAATGTCTTCGCAAACATTACATTTTTATGAAAAACGTCACGGCACTAATACACGAGAATTATAGAAATGGCCGTGACACTTAAAGGGTTAAAAATAGAGTTCGTAGACATTACGGTTCAATCTTTTTAACTACAGCATTTACATTTCAATCTTTCTTGATCAATATGAATTATTTCATGATTTTAAGAGAATATAATGTATCTACTTCCCTTGAGAAATTGCTTATATCATGGATATGTCTAAAGGGAATGTTTTCAGTTCCTCAAAACAGCTGTCCTTAAAACTTATGATGTCAATCCTGTTCAATTCGACAATTCTCACTTACTAATTGACGCAAACTGCTAACACCTCTCCCAGAGCTTAGACATATCCATGTCAAAAATAGTATGGAGCAGGAAAATTAACAATTAAAGTAAACTTTAAGGTAAAGTCAGAAAACCTTTATACTACCAATTTAAGTTTTTATGGTAGCCATCACATCCATCAGTTTATACAAAATTATTATAATGGGTATTTGAAAACTCTCAGACATACAACACTATTTAACTGACTATCCAACTCTAAAATAAAATATTTAAAATAAAAACACCTTGAATAAAATAAAATTTTTAATCTGTAAAATAAAGTAACAATAGATAATGTTCACACCATAGTTTTTTGGACAGTTTGAAACGATACAGTCTACTAAAACATTAAATTAAATTTAACTGTTTTAATAAACAATTTTAAATTCATAAAATATATAAATACACTAATCACGACACATTTGAAATCAATACTCGAAAAGCAAAGGTCAAACCACAAAGCGAATTTTAAAAACAAAACCTAACTCAAGGAGAACTAACAAATTTAATAATTTTAGTGATAGTCACTTATTTGCAAAGTTTCATCACACTTGACTAGAAAGCAATCAAAAAAATTTCAGTAACTACAAAAAGAGGTATTCGATCTAGATGCAATTCACATAACCCTGCACTCTTTAGGATTATGTGAGCTTGATGGTTTCTCTTTGCCTTTTACAATTTTAGTGGCTAAAATCGACTTGATACATTTCTCCGAATCTGGGCTGGTTGTAGCCTTTTCTTTGATCAAAGATAATTTTTTGGCAGGATCAGTTGGGATGGGAGTCGCAGGAGAACCTCTTGGTGTTTCGTAAACTGAAGTGTTTGAACAATTAAAATGCTTATCGTATAAGTTACTTCTAGGAGTGCTGTACAGTGATGTGTTTGAGTTATCATTACTCCTGTCACCAATTTTTAGTTTAGACAATTTCTTTGAAGCACTTTTCAGATTAGTATCCATTTCCGGGTAATTTGTTCCAGATCTAATTTTCCTAGAAGTCAAAACTGGTGAAGATACTGGAGTACCTAAGGAATCTGTTTCTGAATCATAGATTTTAGCTTTCAGTTTTCTCAAAGGAGCAACAGGTGTGGATGATTTAACATTTTCCTCAACATAAGCACTACTTACAGGATATTTTGATTTTCGCAAAGGTAAAACTGGTGAAGTTACATCAGAGCTATAATCATTTTGTAAAACAACAACCTTTGGTTTAGACAAAGTTATATTCGAACTAGTAATCCTGAAACTTTTAGCTTTCTTTCTCCGGGCTGGGATGGGAGGGCTAAGGGATCGGTTTGTTTCAACCACAAGTTTGGGAGAGGAAGTAAAACTTGAGTCTCTAACCACATCGGGAGGTTGGGTTGGAGGAGTGCAACAAGGATCTGTGTTTGAACCACTATGATTCTCATTATTATTCACCTCAGTGTCTGAGTCTGTTTCTATGTCCGGAGCTTCTAGGTGAACCTCCTGTCTCCGCAGCTCTCTCGCCTTCACTTCTTCTTCCCCTTCAGTTGCAGTGTCACTTTCATCATCTGAGGAAATAATTCTCGATATAGTAATTTCAGTGTTTCAGAATTAAAAGCATATCAAAAACACTCTAAAAATGTCACAGCGACTTGGAGATAAACTAGCTGCTGCAGTATTAGTGAACACTACTGGACACTTTCAACTAGTTTTAAATTTGTATTCATACACGTTTGACAATAAGAAGGTTTCTGACTGATTACCAAATAACGGTTGACTAGCTAAATTAAATTTACAATATGCCTCAGACATTTCAAAATTGATATAAATTATCAAACCACAATAAAAAATATTCAAAAATAAATGGTATATGTTCAGGGGCAGGTCAAAATAAAATATATGAGTTGAAGATTGGCTGACTGGGCAGAAAAATGGACTTTTATGTGTTGGCAGCTGTCTATGATTTACCTTACTCCATTAGATAATCCCACATAAAATTCTTTGGCTTACATGGACGGGAAAAAAACAAACATTGAGCGTTGTCTTAGTTCAGAACAAAATTATTTGAGTAAAAAGATCTCATTTTAATACTAACACTATAAAATGTAGGAGGTTACAATGGGCCGGGCACATACTCAGAAGAGGAAAAGAGTCCAAGCTAAAAAAAGTTTTAACACCCAACCCCCTAGAGAGAAGACCCCCTGGGAGACCCAGACAGAGATGGTGGCAACAGGTTAAGACTGACATGGAGAGACTTGGAGCGACAGAAAGAGATGCTGAGGAACGAACTACGTGGAGATAGTTTGTTGGTGCGGCCAAATGTCAACTTAGGTATAGATGGCCCTGTAAGTAAGTTAATACTAACACTAACTGCTTTTTATTGAAATCAAATTATTTTCTGATGAAATATGTTCAGTAGAAAGTTTTCTGTACGATTTTGACATTTTATACACATCATCGCTGACAACAACACACTCACCCTCACTATCATACTCTTGGTAACTGAAGCGGTCGCGAGAGTCGTCCGAGTCGTGACATGACCCACTCTCCTCATCGTTGTCTGCCGCTGCCGTGTTGTTGCCCTGTCCGTGCCGCCTGGTCCACGTCTCAGCCAACCTTAGCGTCTCGTCCTTCGTCATACCGACTCCCACGTCCACGTCCAGTGCCTCCGCGTAAGCCTCCTCCTCGTCACTGTCACTGGAAATACAATGCACAGTTTTGATTAAACCAAGGAGGTATAAAATCTAAGTTTTATCTTCATACTTTAAGAGTTTTAAAGGTTCTACAGTAGAACCTCGATAATTCTAAAACCTCTATACTTTGTAGATTTTGTCTGTTCCCTTGAGAAATCTCTAATACTCAAAAATATATATTCTGATAATTCAAGGATTTTTCACGCAATTCCTTTGTACTTGAGCCTCTGGAATTTGAATTATGTTTCCTGAATTTGAAACCTAACCGCTAAAATTTTAAGTTAATCTCTACAATTCTACAAGACAGTTCCCATAAGCTACTGAAATTCGAAGTAGTTAATTTTGAAAAAAAAAACAGCCAGTCGAAATGTGAACCAGTGCGTTTCCGCAATTCCTCCAGGTTCGGATTATCAGTGGCATTCATTTTGTTTAGTTACAGTGTGGCAAATACCAATGGTTACCATTATCCTGTTGTAAACAGTTTGATTTTTGGTGTGCTACCCTATTTATTTTATTCACAAGTTTTTTTTTTAGAATGAGCTTGAAGAATTACAATTACGATTCTATTTTTATTCTCGCTAAACTCTATAATCCAAACTTTTGAATTGAACCTCTATAATTCAAATTTTAATAACACTAACGTCTATAATTCAAATTTTAATAACACTAACGTCTATAATTCAAACTTCCGATAGATCAAACTTCCTTTCAATTAATTTAGTATCAGTGAGGTTTAACACTTTTGGAACCATAATTCCATAATTTTGGAAATTTGTCGATGTTGTGACTATGTTCATGTCTATTGTTTATTTCATTCACCCTACCTGAGATCAGAAGCCTCATCACTTGATACTTCCGCAGCTGAAGCACCAAAGTTACGGTCGGTCCATTCCTCTTCGTCCATCTCGGATATTTCCGCGTCCTCGTGGTCTGAAGCTGTCTCTCCCACTCCGGACAGGTTCTCAAACTCGATCCTCTCCGGCGTGGCACCTTGGTCATTCATATCCACATCTTGAGTGACCATGACAGGAGTCTTAGGTGTTGCATGGCTTGGAATATTTTCCTTGTTATTCACTTGTTCCTCTCTCCTTGTTCGAGTCATGCCGTAATGGTGTACGCAGAAAAACTGATTTCCAAACTTCCCATCTCTATCATAAGAGTAGTTACCTGAAGAAATACATTAAATTAATAGACTGTTAATGAAATCCAATAATTTTTAGCCTTTTTAAGATTTAGCGCATATTGGATCAATCAATGTCATCAGGAGCTCTAGCCCTGAATGTATTCCTCCCCCACTACTACTATAGCAAGGGGGTTGTATTTTTCATCTTACGGTCGCTACTTCGGTCTCAGAAATAGTCATTTGCTCACTGTGTCCTGATGTGCAGATGTACTAGAGCAAGAGAATATATTAGCAAAGGTAACTGCAGTGTTACATGCAACATATATAACGAAAAATTAGATGAAAAATGTTTTTATAAAGATAGCTAAAAATCAAAAATAAATCGTAAATAAAAAAAGGATTTCTTAAAATAATTAATTTTGTTTTGACATCATAATCTCATAGAAGTTAATAAAGTAATGTTATTGCTTGTAATTATCCTTGTAACAAACAAGTTTTTGTCAACACACCATTTTTACATAAAATTGTGTGAAAAACACAGTCAAAACCTACAAAATGCAATGGACAGCAAATTGCAGCCGCGCAAGCGCTCGTGCTTCACTGGGCCAGGCGAGCGGATCAAGGTAAAATACTTGATTGCATATTGTCAAATTTAGGTTAATAATAAGAATATAAATAGTTGAAACATACTTTCGTGTTAAAGATATTAGTTCACTTTTGAAAATGTTTATATTATTTTGTTTTATCTTCACAGAATGTATTACAGAACAATTAGCTAAAAAATATAAATCATTGGCTTTAGATATTTCACCACCTAGGAAAAATACATAACATTTCATCTCACCCTAGAATATATTTTGATAACACTGATGAAATATACAGTAATGTCACAATATCCCGGTAAACAAAAACAGTACCTTACTTAAAATTTGTAATTATTTATCGATTTAATAACTGATATGTGGTTTTCATTTTAAAAATTTCTCTACTGACCAAGTCTGAGGATATTTTTGCAGTATTCACAGCGGAAACAGCCCCGATGGAAGAACTTGCCCTCTGCGCTGACCCGTTCCATCACATACACTCTCTTGCCACAGAAGTGACAAATCTCAGAACCTCCCGTAGTTGGCAGGTTTAAAGCTGCTTTTGAGTTCTACATTCAACAAAAATAAGGGTTAAAATTCAGTTGAAAGTCTATGGATATTCCTACAGGTTATATAGATTAAATTTTTGTAGGACATTTTTTTATACGACTGACGTAACCCATCAGGCAGTAACATCTATCAAGAACATCGTAAACTACATTCTGTGCTGCCCTCTATGATCGAATCTTGGAATTATGTCACGGAGTTCAATATTTTGCCGTTAGAGTATATTTTATAGCCAACTAAATGCTATGTTAAACTACGAACATGTAGCCGAGAGCATTGAAGAGTCACTACAAGTGATATGATACGAGTGAGGTATCACTGACGAGTGAAACGTTGAAGCCTTTCGGAAGTGCTTGGTTCAAATCCCGACCATGAGCAATCTCAATTTGGCTTGCAAATGTGTGGTAAAGACGAGGGAGGGTCCGTCTTAAATGAACGGTGTCCGGCTAAAGGAGAAGTTAACGTCATTTGTAGGCTAAATTGGGATTATAGTGGACACCTGTTTTGCTTTTATGTTAATGGTTATAAGAGGGGGCACGGGTGTTTTATTACTTTTAAATTTGTTTTAAATTAATTAATGTAACAAAAAGAAACCCAGAGAACACATTGGGGTCCAAAGACGGACTCCCAATGGGTTAATGGAATATCAACAGTATGGGACCAACTGGTAATGCCAGTAGGCCATCAGCAATTCAATAAATGGCTCAAGTAATCAGCACTGAATATTCAGCTGATTTGACAACGTTTAGGCTAGGCTGAGGTGACTGATTATACATTGAAAGTAGTCACCCCTCTCTAGATACCAGACATTTTATTTTGCTGTGCCAACTAACCATCCATCTACTATGCACGTAAACTTTTGATAAAAAACTAAAAAACGACAAATCCACGAAAAGATGATCACTAATCCATTTTTCATAATTTATACCTCCAGAGTAAAACAACATTTTCAAAATAAACTCCCAAACTTACAGACTTCTGCAGGACGGGTTTCTCAGGCTCCTGGTTCATGTTGGCCAGGTGGGCCGCCATTGCAGACACCTTCCCCGGCTCAGGAACACTTCCCTCCTTCATCTTCCTCTCTATTTTCTTCAGCTTGCTCTCTATCTCGGCGTACTTGCCGCTCCCGTCATCATCCTTGGTCAGTTTACGCACCTGTCAACAAAATAAAAAAAAATTGTTCTCATTCTTTTGAAAACTTCAAATAAGTAAACTGTACCATCGAAATTAGCAACATAAAATAGAATAATTTTATTATGAAAATCTGTCAAACTTAACTGACCTTTATTACGCTGGTTTACCATTGAAACTTTAACATTCAATTTTTACAAAGTTAGCCTACATATATTTTTAAAGAATTTTCTACATTAAATATTTAAATTGAATGTTCTTAGTAAAAGGTTATGTAGTCACTAGTCAGGTAAGATAAACAGTCATAAACCACTGAACATTCTTCATGTTCTCATAGTTAACTTTATTGTCATTGGTGATTGGCTTTTTACATTACATTAAATATTTAAATTGAAAGTTCTGAGTAAAAGGATATGTAGTAACTAGTCAGGTAAGAGGTCATAGCAGTATGTATATCCTACCTTATCTTCATACTGCTCCCTGCTCCATTTTGGGACTTTGGGTTCTGTTCGTCCCCTTGAGCTTCTCCCAAATTTGTTTTCAGCCATTTTCTTCTCTATTTCTTTGACGTTCCAGTCTGATTTTTCTATTTTTCCTGCAAAACACCCACAATTCCCTTAAGTTTGTATTCAGTTGTATTTAGAAAACACGTGGAAATAAATCATATAACAATATATTTAATCAATTAATAAAAATAAAATCATCGTTTCAAGAGGTAAAGTATGGTGTTTCCCAGAGCTCTATGTTTGGTCCAAGTTTGTTCCTCTCTTGAAATAAAGATTTTCCATAGACATTAAAACGTAACAGCAATAAATTATGTGTGAAGTTTAATATTGACCTCAACGTAGTCAATGTGTTCATCCAGAGTGATTGGAATGAAGGTAAGATACTTCTAGCATGTGACTCACCTATCGCCCTGTACAGGTCCTTGGGTTTCTTGTCATAAGCACCTTTCAACTTGTCCTCAATGTTTTTCACTCTCCCAGAGAAGTCCTCATCCATAGCACCTCGTTTTCCATCACCTATCAACCTTTGTTCTTTATCCTGTAAATAAAAAAACCAAAGATTGAGCATATAAAATAAGAAAATGCACAAAAACTTCAAGTTTATAAGACAACAATTCTGAAACAAACCTGTACATCTAACCTCAATCACCTAAATTTTGACAGTTACATGAAATGTCAAATAGTGACTTATTCTTGTTTGTTAGTTACCCTTGCCGGTCAATTAAGGTTCCATCTGAAATTGGGTCGTTAGTTTTAAGATTGGCGGTTGCTTCTGACATTTTGAAGAAGCTTGAGAAAAAAATTCACATCTTACCTGATTGACACGAATTTGTAAGTATAGGGTGAAATATATTTTTATTCTACGTATAGTAAAAAAAATTAGAGTCTTAATCAATTTTAAATGTTTAGGTCCCAACACTGTATAGGCCCAACGTTGTTCATAACATTACTTCGGGGTGGATCTAGTGGGTTGCAACATCATCACATAGCAAAAAGTCATTAGTGATGGCTGAAATCTTGTACTCCACTAGACCAAGGATCTCACCCACTTCACCTATTATTAAGAATTCTATATATTGAAATTAAAACAAAAATTAGAGAAGATATTACTATAAAATGTTAAAAAAATGTCAGAAAAAATTAAAGAAAAAAATTTCAGCAGCTAAGAATGAATATATTGTAAAAAAAATAAATGTTTACATTTAGTTTTATATTAAAAACTAAATTTCTATAAAAAATATAAATATATTTCAATGTTAAGCAAAACCAAAATAAACTCTGAACTACAATTTTATACTTTAAGTAATTGGAAAATTTTGAACTAACAATTTCGTTTTCCTGTGCAAAAACCAGGTTGATATAAATTTAAAAAAAACTATTAATAAATGTTACTCACACAAATACAATATTTAAATACACAAAAACAAATATATATACAAAAAAAATACAAATAACAAGAATTAAAACACAAAAAAGGTAACGGAAGAAATTCTCAAACCAAACATCTTGTTATTGACACTCTGAAGGAAAGTTAAAAAATTTCCAGCTCAAACGAGAATTATTCAGTGATGTTAGCAGCGGTTCTGTCACATTTAATCATTCCAGTGTTAGAGGCGCATTCCGTCTTGGCTTACGGGATACAATATCTTCATCTCGATTTGTTTCACCCGGTCGCGAAAGTCGAGCGCAGTCTGACGGTAGACGAAGATGGAATAGTCTTCAAACGGTGTTTTGTCGTCGTCGGACTTTGCGTTTCCGTTCAACATCTGCATGCTCTTGTGAAACTGTTGAGTGGCCTTGTGTCGCAGATACTGCCGTCGCATAATACGCTCCATCTTCAGCTTCTCCAGTTCTTTCCTACACGCTTCCCTGTCCTGTTTTTAAACTAGATTTCTAAAAACTAAACCAGGTTGAGAGCAAATACAATTAATATAATTATGAAAAGAAAACAAAGATGCGTACATGGGTATGGTAAATTAATGTTTTTTGATAGTACTTGTTTAATTGTTAATGAGGAGTTTGTAATTGGAAAAATAAAAAATAAATCCAGCTTCATTCACTTTGGCATAACAAACTACAATATAGCGTCGCTTATCCAAAGCCCGGTTATCCAAAACACCTGTTAACCACAGCCAAACATCAAAAAATGAAACCTCACACCGGTTTGGCAGAGACAAAAATTGCACCATCGGCCGCTCACGCGACTTTGCGCGACGAATTGACGTTCAACAAACATTTTAAAAGCTTTTTATTTTGGATTTTTTAAAGCCCAGGATGTTTTTTGTGCTTTATAAAGAGTTTTTTTGTACATTTTATGAGTATCATATCATAAAAAGTAAATAAAAAAACTGTTTCATTCATAATAATGTGCATTGAACATCATTTTCCCGTCTGTGACCGATTATCCGAAAATTCAACTATCCAAACACACATAATCCCCTATTGTTTCAGATAATCGACTCTCTACTGTATTTAAAAGTAATTGTATGTCAGACACTTTGGAAAACGTGAAGAAATCTATTTTTGTATACTTTAAATGGTTTCAAGTCTTTGACACACAGATTTTTGATTCTCAGACCATGTACACATCCCTAATGGTATATATATGACAGTAATGGAAGGAAATGAGTGTGGTATCAAGAGAGTGATTATCAAGAGAACCAAATGACACGAAAAATATGCCCATATGATCTACAATGAAAGAACTACACATATAAGAACTAAACTCAAAAGTTGCACAATACATACAATACATAACAGTATCCAACCAATAAATACTCCACATTTATTTTCCAATTTTTCAATTTATTTTCACAAATGAAGTGAAGAAATTTATTCTAAAAAAATTTAATGAAAAAACAACAAAAAACAAATGAAATAAGTTTTTAAGTTGGAATGGTCATGTAACTAAGTAGCCCAACAGCGGATATACTCAACAAAAACACAAAACACTAAAGCTTACTTCACTTCTTCCTACTGTTTCCATTTTCTTCACTCTCGCTTGGAAAGGGGTTCTAGTCAAATGGTACTCAACGAGGGTCGGGCTAAAAAAGGATTTTCTCTCATCCTTCTTTTGCTCCAAACTTTTTCTTACAACAATTTTTTCTATCTTTTCTTTCTGAAGGGTCACTGAGATGTCCTGTTTACAATCCAACTTTAAATAAATAATTTGAAAACTGTAATCTAGAAGAACATTTAGAATATATTTTTTATTGGACTGTTGACAAAAAAAAAATACAATAATTGAGTACTATAACTGTAATCATAGATTATCTGAGACACTTTAGAAGGTATAAAACAGGATGCTACAAACTAGAGGATTTTCAAGCGCAAAGAAAAACAGATAAAAATCACAATACACACTCCTTGTTTTATCTATGTAAACATGTCTGTATTGTGTAAGGTCAAGATTGATCTGACAGATTTGTATTAAAAGTAATTTTGTACTAGATATAAAAATTCTTGAAAATAATACATTACAAATATTGGAGTACAGTAGTATAGTTACATATACAGATCAATTTGTGTTTGCAAAATACTGAGCAAGTAATTGACTTGTGTATTTACAAGATACTATCATAATAATTTAAGTTTGTCTCCTTTGCCTTCAGCAGAGGTGCAAGAATGAGAGTTCCACGCATGAGTAACATTGTCCGTGACAAGTAGAACTGAACTATGATATATTAAACTTTCTGATGTTTGTGGGCACTTCGTAGTTTATTTTAAAATGGGATTTCATAAAAGGACAGCATCAAAACCGGTAACCAAAAAACTGGGATTAACTTTTAGTTCCGAGTTGTCATCTTCCAGTTTTGACACCACTTCAATGTAGTGAAAAGAAATCAAAACTCCATCTTTCATACATAACACCAACATCGCCTGCAATATAGAATTAAAACAATAGCTGTAAAGATATATTTTGTCAATGTGATATATTGAGAAGATTAGGAAACATTTAGAAGTCCATGAAAAAACATGTTTCTCCAAGGTTACTGCTGCAGAAAATAAACTTACAAATAATCAGTTTAAAATCAAGAGGTTGCAAAATGTTCTTAAACCATAGACCTGGACAAAAAACCTACAATGTGATTTGTATGTAGAGTAATGTGGACTATTACTTGTGTATGAAAACACAAAACAGTAGACGGGGATGTTAATATCGAGCGAGGAAGGGAAGACACAAGACTTACAGCCAAGGTGGCTCTCTCTAGCTGGCGTTCCAGACATCCGCCAGGAATATCCTCGTTGATGGGGCCTATGTCAATTCGGGGCAGTCTCCTACGCTAAAATCCCACAACATATGGTGTGATGATTTTACTTAAAAAAAAACAATAGTGTTTGGAAGTTGAAGTGGCATTAATCCTCAGTTGAACTACGCTCCCAGTCAACATGATTAGGCCATCCTGTACTTTTTCCTCTACACTCTGTTCTGCGCAGTGGCGTAGATACAGTTTTTTCATGGGAGGGGATATAACCCCCCCCCCCCCCCGAGTGAAAACCTATTCTAGAGTATGCACTGTAGGTTACAAAAGGGACATTTCGATGAGTTAATTACCATATAAATATCATGCAATACCTCCGCTGCCATCTTGGACTTAGTGTGAAGTAGTCTAGGGCAGTTTCTACACTGCGACGGAGGGCGTTTTGTCCAAATCGAGATGGAAATTTCTCAGGTTAATCGAAAATGATATCAAAGTTCGTTTAGTAGCGCATTCTAATAGGCCTATACTGAAAATTTCATTAGATTTTCTGTTAGTGTTTTATTTCAATGATGTTTTATTTCAATTTCAATTTATAAATTTCTAAATCGGCTACGTGGAAAAAATTAATCATGATACAATTTTTTTTGCCAAAGATCCCTAACTTCATTTGTTTCAAACAGACGAAATAACTATGACATGTAGTTAAAAGGTTTATTTATAACACCGTTAACATTTTCACAATATTAAATTTTTTCCTTATATCATTGATAATTTAATTTATATGGAATAGATATTTTTCAATGCTTTATTACTTATTGGGTGTCCAATTTTAACTAAAGACAATATATTCTAGCTGTCTCTGGGTGGGCCGTACAAACACTTTTTTCATATCATTACCAATACTACCACAATAATCTAGTGCTGTCTTGACACGAACAAAGTCACCGTGACTTTAATTAATCATTTTGGAGGTTTATTTTAGATGCGATTTACATTACTTTTTTTACGAGTTTACGCTATTTTATAATGAAACAAGTGAAAAACAGACAAAAAACACGAACGCCGAACACATAACGCAGAGGGTATGGAAAATATATGACATAAGACGTCATACATCACTAACGTCAAGATCTTAACAGTTTAGGTTAGACCTACAGTATAAGTTATAAGATTTTGCAGCTAAGCGATCTTGATGGTAGGAGGGATGACCGGGAGACCAGTCGGGAAATATCGCTTATTGCATATACTGTATTTCGACATACAACATACAGTAACATCAACGAACTGCTTTTTTCTTTTGTTTGTTATTGCGTAGCGGTATTTCAGGATATTTTTGTTTTGAAATTATTAGTAAAGGTGGTCGCTATGGGGGGGATATATCCCCCTTATCCCCCCCGTATCTACGCCACTGGTTCTGCGTATCTTGTCTATATCTTGTTTTAGCTGGTTTCAAGTGCACACTCACTCATGATACTCAGAGTATGCACTTCAAACAAGCTGCTAATACCGGATATAATTAAATTACAATAGGAACAAATCTTTCCGATTCTGGAAATATAATATAATTCACCAAGAATGATTCAAGTAGGTGTCTGCAGGTCCCTGAATTTTTCGGGTCAGGAATGTGTAGGGCCAAACGACGAATATAGAGACTGATGCAAGGATCGAATAGTTTAGGAACAAGTTCTGTCATTCCTTCTGTCACTTCCAAATATCGTCTATTCTAGCAGATTAAGTTTTTTAGAGATTGCAAAATAGGCTATGTGTATTTAGTGAAACGGATATAGAAAATCTCATCTCGCAATTTACGTGAAAGACTAAATATTATCATCAATCATCTTTAATGAAATGTAATATTTAAATGGGATATGACTTTCAGGTTAAATAATAATATAATCTGAAGCCAACCTGAATTTTAACTTACAACAACCAACCGATACGACCCATATTTGGACTTAAAATATTCAAATCCGGCCCAAGTTTTTTTTCCACTTACATACCCTAACCCAACCCAACCTAAATTTTTTAATTAGCTTATGATTATGATTTATGACGCGACCTGTAAATTTATGGTCATTTACTACTCTACTACAACCTGACCTGACAAGAAAATCACTCCCCGCAGACCACCAAAAAAAAGATAAAAATAAGAATCAGGGATATACAATGGCCATCCCAGAAATATGGGCAAAAATACAAAAAAAAAATAGGCTCACATGATAAAAAAAAAACTGCAATTGTATTGCATTGAATTAATTTGCGGTTAATTGTATTGTAATTCCATTTAAATTTAAGAAACAGCATCAAAATATTGTTTACAAATATTTATTTTATCTCAACTCTTTTATCTATTAATACATTGTAAAATGAGAGAGGAAGGTTAAACTCTAAATTCACAGTTTAGTAGATACTCACCAACTGGGGCGAAGCTTTGCCACTGCGTCGCTTGCGTGCTCGGCGTGGAGGCGTATCGGAGTGTCGCGCGTGTCGTCTGTCTCGTGGGGACGTGAGTCGTGTCAGCTGTGTCGTGCGGTCGCGCTGATGTGTTGTAGACAACTGTGCCAGATTTCGCAGCTTGCTGTTCATCATTGCAACGCTGTTTTGCTCCTTCAAAATTTCACTCTCATCCTGTGGAAAATTAAAGTACATATTTACAAAATTCCTTTAAGGTATAGTAAAAAGTTGGGAAAAACTAAGTAGTTGGAAAAGAGATTTAAATTGGTGGATGGTTGAATTACAATGTATTTGAATTACTCCCGCCCAAATACAGAGGATTGACCCCTCTCTTGGGTGAGAATTATTTACATTCATTTATTTTTTATCTTTGATCTTTATTGATAAGTTCCTTGTTGTTTTTATACTATTGAAATCAGGATTGACAACAGTGAACTACATTTTGTCATACTTTCAAATTTGAAGATGAATAAATATTATTATTATTATTAACTGATGTTACAAAAAAAAGCAAAGAATTGGGAGCATTGATTTAGTGCTGGAACAAGAAAATAGAGTGTGGACAGATCTATGGCCAAAGATGGGAAAACATATCCTTGTTCACCGTTTCGGTTATTTGCTCTTTTAAAAAAATATATCTCCATAGGCTTAGAGCCTGTGCAGTGAATTAAGATCGTGAGGGACCTGGTAGATTAAAGTATACCTAACTCAATTAATAATTGCATTTCATAATTGGTTATTTTCACATACTGTTTGGGTAGGTAGGTAACTGACCAGTTTCGGGTGTTTGATGTGCGGTATCTCCCCTCTGAAGGTATCGTAGATCTGTGAGAGGTACGAGAGCATCGCTAGAGTGTCGGGAACCTCGCACTGCTCCATCTCTTGCCCGGTCATCACCTGAATCACACACACAACAAAAATGAAAATTATTGGTGGAGAAGAATATATGATCTTTGTCCAAGTTTGGTCAGAAGTCAAATGTCGAGCGATAAATTAACAGGCACCAGCAAAGCTGGCTGGGCACATGTTCCTCATTAACCCTTCAAGGTGGTTTGACGTGAGTTTCTCGTCATTTTGAACCCGTCAGCTGGCGCATTCTAGCGACGTTCTTGTGAACTTTTTTGAACTCGAACTGTGCAGAGAATATTTCTTATGAGTTTCTCTACATTTTCCAACCAAATTTGATCAGCTGTGAGTGCGACAGAGATATGTTGTTTACAAACTAAACTGTTTTGTCTTTCTTTGTTGCGTCGACTTGGTGGTCATACGTCCTGTTTAGTGTAGTTTTTTGCATACATTTATAATCTTTACGATGTAAACTGACGTCAAATTATATTCTAAGCTGGTACCTAGATAATTAAGTGATTGTTGTGTCTTTCTTTTTGTTTGAAAATGTAAATTAGTGATGCGTTGCTTTTGTTTTGAAGTGTAACATTAGTGAGCTGGTTAATGTAACTCTGAAAATTGGGTGACAATTTTTTAGACTATTATATTTTTATTTCAGTAGTTTTTTTAAGACGGCTAGATTTAGTGAAGTAGACCGTTGGTTAGACCTAGATGATGTAGGGTTATTATCAGATGAGAGTAAGGAGGAGGAAGTGGACGTCGCCCACGCTCTGTAAAAAACTACTGCCTTGAAGGGTTAAAGAATATGCCTAGAAAAGGAAGTCTGTTAAAGTCCCCTCATCTCTGAGAACTTCAGAAATAGGCCTATAACAACGACGAACAATGCAAAGACGGATTTCTGCGTATATAAATTAAGTAGGTAAGTAACAAGTAGAACGGAAGAACCAACTTAGTTTCCTAGAAATATCCAAGAACAACTATACAATCCCCCTTGGTTTGAGTGCGGGTCGTATTAATGGCAAAATAGATTTAACTTATCGAAAATAAATTTAACACCCAGACTTAATCCAGAATAATAAAGTTTGTTTGAGTAAAGGTCATTTCTCATGGTCTCTGCATTAGTAACTAACCCACAATTACCTAACTTCTAAACTATCTAAATTATTTTTTTTAGGTCCCTTCTCACTGATGAAGCTTAGACCACACTGAGTGTTCAGACTCAAGCTGGAAATCAAGCTATGAGAGGAAATTGCTTGGTTCATTCTGGGATGTATAGGTGTCTGCTTAATGCTTGTATTGTTACCCATGACACAATGTCCTGAGGACTTGGAGTTGTTTTTTTTCTCCCTACCCGGGTGTCCCTGACAATCCCCTCCTGCCTTACCGATCCTCATGAATCCTTTCTTTCTGGAGACTATACAATAGCTCTACTATGGTTGCAGTGCCTCACTAGCTTTGCTGGAGTCTACTTTTCCTCAGTCATCCTGAGCTGGAGCTCATTACCTCCTAGTTTTACAATGATAATGAAAAGGAATCATTCAGAGTACTACAACAAATTGAAACATAGTTGATAACGCTTTCCTATATGTTTAAAGACACTTTAATGTGGGCCACCCTTTAGTTAATACTTATGTTTGTCGATAACCTATTGTTTACGCTGTAGACTCAAGACGTACCGGTGGTATACCCAGCTCTCTCTCCAGTATGTCGAAGGCGAGTTGGTTGTTCTTGGCAACGTCCTGGGGCTGCAAGGAGGGGAAGTCAACGAGGTCGGGTCGGTAGCGGTGGATGATCGCGCACAACGCCAGGCCATCCTTGAACGAGGCGCTCATGTCGTTGATGGTCACAGAGTCGTAAAGCGCAACCTGCTTCTTCAGCCAATGCAACAGCGTGTCTGGATGAACTTGGGTGTCTGTAACCGATCATCCAGTAAATAAACAGTATCAGTGGACTGACACATACAGTAGAATATCGAAAATCGGAACCAATTGGGACCATAGGTAGTTCGGATTAACGATTTGTCCGGATTTGCGAAGATAATTTACAAATACCTCTTGATCACATATTTAGGCCTACATTATTAATGGCGAAGTTCTAGAATACAGTTAAATGAAAAAAATAATTTTGTTACTGGAGCACTACTTTAGGTACTACTTAAAGTACTTATTGCTTACTAAAATATATTAACTCATTTTCCAAAAATATTTTATGTTTTCCCAAAGAAACAACTTTCAAAAATATTTATTTTCGGCTAGTTAGTGACAAATACAATTTTACACATTAAGGGGGTCTTTGGTCTTGGTTTTTTATTTTTATTTGTAGGCAAATCTTTACAACTTCTTTATATACTTTGAGAAAAAATGTTAGACATTCTTTGGAAAGAGATGATCTGGAGAGGTGAAACAAAGGTGAGAGTAAAGAGTGCTATAACTCAACTTTAAGCATTTTTTTATGTAAGAATTAAAAAACTTACCTTTTATAAAATAAAATCATCTATTTGACCTCTATTCTTCACTAAGAAACATGAACATTGTGTGGGCGTACTTAAACTTAATGACACAATAAATAAACTAGGATAATTAAATAATAAATAATTTTCTTAAAAATATTTTAATTAACAATGATGTTCTTGCATTTCAAAAGTTAAATTATTTTTTATTTTTCTTTTTTTTTAGATATTAATGACTAAAGTTAAATTTATATTTGTTTTTTAATTGTAATTTTTATCAGTAATTAAATTATAATTAAACTATACAGTTAACTATATCAAAATTTGATTAAAAAAAATAATAATACATATTAAATAAAATTAAAAAAATAAACCATAACAATCATTCTTAATCATGATGACATGTCAAAAGGTAATTTTCTTCACGTCACTTTTGAGTTCCATTCATGACATAAAATATAGTTGAGAATGCTAATTGATAAAGATTATTTTATATTATATTAAATACACTATCAAAAAGAAAATTGCAGAAAAAGAAATAATTTTTCATTTTGGCAAGAAACACAAAAAATAATAAACTTGACCAATAATTGAGAACACAAAATTCGTTCTGAAAACAATCAAAGATATTGATCTTCGCACATCGATTCCTTTGAAATATTATTTTTATCGAAAGAGAAAAAGGGAGAAAATAAATAATTTATTGAAATTAAACTAAAAACACACTTGATAAATTAAACCAAAAACGCCTAGTCGATTAATTAAACTTTAAAATTCGATCAGACATGAAAAAAGGGAATCGATAATATATGAAACGACTCAACCCTAAAATAAACCTAAATAAAGCAGTCAAATATAAAAATTTAAAACATTTATTTCCAAAAAGGACCATCATGCTGAGTCAATAAAACACATGGAAATTGGTTCAGATGAGAAATTTAAAACCCATGCTGGATTGAACACATGTCAGACTCCTGAAATAAAAGGGGATGATAAAGATTTTACAAAAGTAACAAAAAAGTTGCCATGTTCCACCAGGCAGGTTGAGGTTTTAGGGTGCGTTCACTGTGGACATTGATTCCAAGCGCCGATAAGCGTAAGTAAAAGTTAATGTTGTTTCAAACCGGCATGAAACCAACGGCACTAGATCGACAACTGGTTATTGCCAACTGATGGCGTTAGACTTGAGCTGTTTTCCGGCAAGCACTGTGAACGGCCTCACAAGTTCTCGCGAGCATTCACTGTGAACGCACCCTTACATTCAAACAGGGCGAAAGCTCTTCATAAAAGAAAAGGGATGACTTCTTCTGGGGGACAATACAGACAACCGTAAACTAACCCTTTCTGTAAGCTGCCACTGCTCACCGGAAAATGAAAAAGTACAAATAATTAGTACAATTAATTTATTTCTCTAAATCCTTAGCTGAAATCAGTTAATTAACACATAAACCCTATTCAAAACCAAAGTTCTGTAGTAACCAAAATTTTTTTAGTAAAATTAAAATAGGTATTTTAATTTAATAGATTAAATTACCAGAAACACTTGAAAAATATTTGTATGCTATTCATAAGGTGCAATTTGAAGTGAATTTGTCAAAGACAAAAGCAAGGCGTATAGTAGCCCAATAACAGAACAGGATAGTGAACCATATTTTACTTTTTAATATCAAAATTATCACCTCGTATGTAGCCCAAAGATCTAGAATTGATGTATTAGTTTTTTAACTAATGTACATTACACAAGAGTTCAATTCACTATTTATACGTAAACATTTCTATTTTTGGTGAAAATACTTTAACAACCCTTGAACCCTTGCTATACTGTGGTAAAATGTACATAGGTTTTAAAACTACCATCACTTTAAGCTCTCTAGATTATATACGACAACTTCCGTATCTTGAACACATATCTTGAAACTGGATTATACTCAATAATATTTTTACTTTTTTGTTTTAGATTAAGAGAAAAGAGTGCAAAGGGTGCAGGATCTAAAGTACTAAGTAGGTTCAAAGTACTAAACAAACATATTCCTTAACCCTCTCCTGGTCAAAAGACTCAGATCGACTTGTGGGCAGGTTGCCATTGCAGGTCAAACGACTTGAATCGACCTGAGACTTACTGCTCTCTAGCACTTGTTTTAGGAACTACTACGATTTGTTTAAAAATGCCATGAGTGTCACACACTAATATGATCATATAATCCACCCCATCTTATTGGGATGTCATACTGCCATGTACATTTCTATACTGCCGAAGTAGAATATCACTATTCCAAACTAATTGGTACAAAGTAATTCATGATGTAGATGACTTACTAATACTGTATCAATTATTGTAATCAATCAATATGTTAACCATTGAACTGATCATTTACTAAATTCTCTTCACTACAATCCTCGAAGAACAGAGAATCAACGAACATCAGTCAGTACACTATGGGATTAAGATAGTATTTAAAAATTTTCCTGGTTCTTAGGCCACAGTAATAAAGGAAGTTGACTGAAATCAGTTATTGCACGATTACTGTGTCGGATTGCTACCAACTGCATCAAGCTAATGAGTGTCTAGGCTACTCGTAGCTCTACTGACCTCTCTTCCTGCGCTTTTTGGGCTGGTCCTGGAGTGCCAGAGACGGAGCCGCCAGCAGCGCTTCCACAGCTCCCTGGGCGTCAGACGTGAACAGTCCTCGGACCTGCCCGACATTAGAACAAGAGTTAGTTGCAAGTACATACACTGACTGATTGGCCATGAAGTCAGTTATCTTAATTTTTTAGAGGTTGATAACAAATAATTCTTCTTAGTTATGTGTGGTAATATCTTTCAAAATAAATACTGTGAAAGAAATTAAATAAAAAATGTTTTAAAATATATAGATCGGCAAGGTAAGTTAAAGGTTACTGGATCGAAACCAGCTGCTAATGACTCCTGTCAGATCATGACCTCTGGCTTGTCAAGTTACTAATTGCTATGGTACCCCGGTGTCTTTAATTCAGCGGACAGACCCTCCTAGCATTATGGCATTTGAGGGTTTTTTTGACAACACCGATTTTTACAAGCAAAATATTTAAATTGAATTATTGTTTTTTTTTTTGTAATTATAACATTTTGTATACACTGAATTTTAAGAGACTAATATTTTTTGTAACAAATATGTCAAATATTAAAACCAACAATCTATTTTTGAAAAATGATTGTCATTTTACTTTAGACTTTTTACTGAGGTAGCGAGGTCACCATTTCAGTAAAAAGTATCTATCTGGGTAGATCCAAGGTAGATATTTTAAGTCAGCATAAATGAGTGTATCTAGAGTCTTGTTGCAGCACTAAAGGCTCGTGCTCCTTAGACAGGACTGTTAATTAATTGCCCAACAGACAAAGGCATCAAAGGGACCCACGATTTTGACTCCAAATTACAAAATGGCCTTTGCAGATACATTCTATAATGACGCCGTTAATCCATACCAGGGACATCACATCCACAGGCCATAACTATCCATAGTTCAATATAATAGAGTTTAAGAAAAGACAACAAATATCATATCTCACCTGAATTGGTATCACACAACGGTTGTTGAGGTTAGGGTATCTTGTGTGAGGGTCGAGAGTGTACGACGCCAAGTCTCGGTGGAGATTTTCTGGCGTCGTCTGCGCCAGTATACGGTATACGCTCTCCCGTTCCGACACGACCTCAAGGGGATTATTGCCCATTCCCCAGCTCCTCACGGCCCAGCATGCGTCCATGGAGGACAGGAAGCCTCGGGCGCACCCGGACCCTGTCGGCCAGAACGGCTCCAACAGACTGTCGCCGACCAGCGTCATGAGCAAACGATGGCCTCTGCGCTCCACCACCCTGCTGGCATTCTCCGCCGCATACATGGACGTAAAGTCGAACATGGCCACGTCGGCCTGGCCGTAGTGGTTGACTGCGAACTCCAGATGCGGCAGCTTGTAGTTGGTGGAGAAGTCGGCCGCCTGACGGGCGTATTCCTCCAGAGACGACTTGTTGACATTATCCGGGGACAGGAGCTTGGCGGTATCAGGGTAGTCATTCAAGATGACACCCTTCTCTATCAGACTCGTCTTCTTTGCTGTCATCACAAAATAGTGGGTTTCATCCTGGAAAAAGACAAAGTAGACATATTATTGGATGACAGAATCATTTAATAATGAAACGTACTTCAGACCCTCTAAAAGTTTGAGTTGTAATTCTTTAAATATTTATACTTAATTTATCGTTGGATTAAAAAATTATAGTTGGTGATGTAGACGGGAACAACTTCATGTCAGATACAGCATCTCAAGAAGTTCTATTGTAAACTATTCCCAATAAAAATTTCAGTTGAACGGTTGTCATTCTGAAGAGAGTTAAAGCCATAACCTACAAAAGGATAAGTTTTCACAGAGAATTTCTTTTAAATCACTAGAAAAAGGTTATGGTCATGGGTTAAGGTTCTGTCATTTTTTTAATAATTTATGGTTGTTAATTAATGTTACTAAATAATGGGTAGGAGAAATTTAATTCCCAAACAAATTTATAAAGTTTATAAAAAAACACCAGGCCAAATGTTATGGACCAGTGAAATTTTTTTATAACGCAGATGTTCACATAACCGAACTTAAGACAATTAAAAAAATAATAAAATTCAACTACAAAATGCATGATTTAAATAAATTACACTAAAACATTTTTTGGTTCTGACACATAAACATGATAATTTATTTACCTTGTAGTAAACTATGTTTTCCAAGTCTATTCCGGTAGTTGCATAAAGGTCTTTGAAAAACTTCTGATTGAAGATAAACGCCACACCACTGATCTCCTCCACTCTTGCTTCAGCTTCCGTACGACGGTTGATGAAGTTTGCGGTGATAGCTATCGCCAACTTTCCTCTGAACTCTTTCCTCTTGAAGCCTGAAAAAGTATACACGAAAATTTACGCATATTTTTTATCTTTACAAAGAAATCTATTGGATGTCACTTTACATTAAAATATGCAAGGTATTAAAAAAAACTAAAATTAAGGTATATGCTAGTAAGTTTTAAAAACAGTTTTTGTTGCAGAAGTGGAAGAGATTACTACAAATACATGCTCTTTAAACATTCCTACTAAAAGTCTGTGTCTACCTTCTGAACAAGTTTGATTAGATTAGATCATTGAAATGGCAACCATACTACAATGTAGGTATTTTAAGCCAAGTATGAGTGAGGATTGAGTGTAAGATGATTGTGGCGCGATCTTGTAGTCATGTTACTGACTAAGGCTGACATGTTCCTTAGACAGGACTGTTAGATTTAGATAGCCCAACAGCTGATGGCAACTAAGGGACCTACAGTTTAATGTGGAATACGAACCACGGCCTCTGAATTACGAATTGGTCTAATTATAATGATGGTCTTTGCAGATTAACGTAGTATTCAATAGTGCGGACGTTAATCCACACATGAGAACACTACATCTACCGACCATATCTCACAACTATCCACAATTCGTGACCTCCAAGTAGCTGGATTACAGGCCGTCGCCACTGTCCCAGCCATATTCCTTCTTTAATTGTCTAAGACCCGGATTCCTAGATCAGGCTAATTCTGTAACTATTTTCGCTTAGACCCTTTGGACCAATAAAGAGGGTTTTAAGCCAGTAAACATGTTCGCTACGGGCGTAAACGATCGTTGTCGCCATTTCATTGTTGCTTAGATACGCCAGTGAGCTGCTAGCACTCCCATGGTGTGTTATTGCACATGTGGCAAGGTACATTTCTTTCATTTTTAGCGTTGTCAGTTTTTTATTCAAATGTTTTTATGAAAACATATGTTTGTGAAAACAATGTGTATTTGTAAATAGTAAATACTGTTTTATTAAATCACTGAAAAAGCAAGTCGTGGCAAAATGGTAACAGATAATAGGTGCCGCAAATGCAGAAAGAAGCAAGAAATGTGAATAAAAGAGTCATTTGGCATTGCACTGAGTGTAAGGACCAGCCGGAATTGGCGTCCTCAAGTTTATTTATGTGGCACAAGTGAACGTAACACATCAGGGTGGGCCAGTGGGGTTGTAAATAGTATATTTTTATGTTAGTGTGATTTTTTATAATTTAAAATCAAATAAATGTGTTTTTGACTTATAACATTAAGGTTTTCAAAAATATTAGAACAATAAAAGTGCACAGTTCGGTAAAAGATCGTTACCAGTGACGGGCGTACACAATTGTGTAAGTGAAAAAAATGGCTGTAAATGCTGTGTTTTTTTTTGTACAGATAGCGTTTCTTCACTGTATTCCACCAAAAGACATCAAATGGTGAGTAAAAACGTAAAAAAGTTTTATCATAGAACATGTTAATCCTCCTTTTCAATAACTACTATATTTTACTGTCCTGTCATCAAAGATAGTACGACTTTATTATTATTTGAGTCCTTCGAGTTCCTGTCACTGTTTCCGTAACTAGTACAGTAGAGCGTCGAAAATCCGGACGTCAAATATCCGGAACGTCAAAAATCAGAACTACTCCACAGCACTATATTTTAAAATTTTGCGAATGAAACTGCCAGCGCGGGGCGGGTGATAAGGGGCGCGCCGCGCGAGGGAATGACCTTCAGCGTGTCTATTTTTAACTCGGTGACTCGGCCTTACCCCCTATCCCGTGCCCCAATATCAATAAATGATTTATTTCCTTTCAAGAAATTACATAAAATACACATTACATAAACAGGAAATATACTGGCCACTTAAATCCAGTTGTGTGGCCAGTGAAGAAAATGAAACTAAAAACAGGTAAAAATATTAACATTATATTATTGTTCCGTCACCTGTGACTGCCAGTAGCGTTCAGTTATAAGCGCGGTTAATACCGTTCAGTTACGTCTTGTAGTTTGATTAGTTTACTGTGTGTTTGTTTACATTATGGCCTTCTCATCGGGTACACTGAAAAGGAAACATATATTTCTCCCTATTCAACCAACTATATAACTTCACTATTAATACTGTAGGCCTAATTATATGTTCAATAGGTATTTGTAGGTTATGTTCGAAAATCCGGACAAGAATAAGTAGTTTGGATAATCCGAACTACCTATGGTCCCAATTGGTTTGGATTTTCGACGCTCTACTATATATTATTTACCTTCAAGAGTGTTCCTCCTGCCATCAGCACCGATGAGGACATCAAACTCGTACTGGGACACCGGATGATCTGGCGGACTAGTGACAGCTCGCCAGCCTATCCCTGCACACAACAGAGGAGTAATTATTACATCGGCTAAACCACAAGTGAGAATATTTTCATGTTTGATTTCTCAAACACACTGCTGATTTTGAGGTACTAACTTCACAACCTCAAGATCTGATTTTCTCTAAGAGTCCGCCTTAATGGAAAAATATTTTGTTTTAGCCCTGAATGTGCAATATTAATTTTGTAATATCATTACTGGCCACAGTTCCAAATTAAACCTGGTTATCTCGTCGCATAACTATTTATTCCGGAAAAATATAATTTGGAATATAATTATATCCGATAATTAACATGTAAGTACCTGGTGACTGAGCTTTCCTCGGATAGAATAAGACATGTATTATACCAGTTAATTACCAAAATTAAAACACATTTATTACTCAACGAAAACATTCATGTGGTTTAAATAAAACTGATTTAATACACCTTAATTAATATAGCATAAACACTGAACAAAAATGTATTGTTCCCAGATGGGGATCGATCTCACAACCTTCGGCATGAGATTAGCATTACACAACGTACTGTGTTTACCATTTTGAATATCTCAGTAACCAATTAACCTAGAGTCATGATTCAAATTACTAAATTGTGTGGTTTTTGAACAGAATCCAATAGTAAAAAGGAAAATTAGATTTTTTCACATAAATTAATTGAAAACCCATTTTTGGGTACAAACCCCCCTCCCAAAAGCATAGTCCAGTATAGACTGTGTTGACCAGCAAACTCGTCCAAGATATTACAGAAAAAAACAACTCCACCTAATTTTATAATACCCCCAAATACGTGTTCAGGGGTTTGAGTCACTCCTATCATGATCCCGGGCTTAACTGTCAACATGTGGGTTAGGTAAAAAGCTCACTTTTCCAAAAGAAATTTGCGAATAAAACTGAGTAACTCACTTTCTGACTGATCTTCAGGAGGTTCAAGTAATGATTCGAAGCCAACGCCTTCGTGAATCTCCACTCCAAATATGAGGGCGACTTTAAGTAGGATGCACTGCAACTGCCGAATACCTACAAACAAAGCAACATGACTGAAACATATTTACTTTGAACATATTGTGTACCCTCGAGGATTCCTACAATTGCTTGGATAAGCATGTATGCCTAAGTGTATAATTGTAATTTTTTTTATTTATGAGTACAAATGTATATATGTATTTTTATATTAAGTTTTTTACTTATTATTGAGACAATTTGATTTTTTTGTCAGGTTAAAATATTAGATCCTACTTGTTTTTATTACCTTTAAAAAATAGTTTTGTTTAACTTTGGATTGAATCTCAACTAACTTACCCCTTAACTTTACCAGTATGAATAAAAAAACCTTAAAACCTACTGGGATTCTAATCCAATAAAAAACACGGACATTTATTTACGTTTTCATTTTTCAATGAAAATACGGTTTATCAGTATTTTGAAATTTTCTTCGGGGGTGGACCCTCCTACACCAGGGCCTTTCCCCTATTATTACTATGGCCTATCCAGGTAGGTATTTTAAGCCAAGTATGAATTAGAAATGAGTGTAACATGATTGTGGCGCGATCTTGTAGTCTCGTTACTGACAAAGGCTGACATGTTCCTTAGACAGGACGACTGTTAATTAACAATCTGAATTCATGTTTCTACTTCTGGATATTGATTTTAACTAATTAATAGCAATATTTTTACCTTTTTCAATATCCTTTTAGTAGCGTGTAGACTACCGGTTTCGTGATGACAGTCACAATGTCATGTTAAAAATGTATTTCTAACATAATATGTGTGAGTTTTTTAAATGTCTTAAGTGTATCAAGTGTAATCTATAAATTTTAAACAAGACGAGGATGACCTGATGATGTGACATTCGTCACGTAATCGGCAGTCAACAACACTACGATAAAAGGATATTGAAAAAGGTAAAAATATTCATATTAATTAGTTAATTAACAGCCCAACAGCCATTGGTGTCAAAGAGACCTACAGTATATCGTGGGATTTGAATCTCATTTTTGCCTCAGAATTACGAACTGGTTTAATCATGTGGACAGTCTTTTCGGAAGAACAAAGTATTCAATAGTCAATAGTTCAATAGGAGAATGTTCCATCCACCAACCATCGCTCATAACTATCCACAATTCCTTTCAATGTCGCCCAGTGAAAATCCCCTAGAACAGGATTCCTCACAATGCGGCCCTCGTTATGAAAAATATTTTATACAAAATTACAAGATACTTTATAAAGATATTTATATAAACTTTGCTTATTAAATAGGCTAATACACTTATTTTATAAATTTGTTTAACGTTATTTAACACCGTTGTTTTCTTTAGTTTTAATTAAAGAAAAATGTGCTTCGGGTAGCTGAAAAATGTGTTTTAAGGCTTTTATTTTTTTAAATTTCTGGGGAGGGTCCCTGTACACCCACTATTTACTCACCCCCAAATGTGTACTACTCCAAAAGTATCGTCCCTGAGGAAAATTTGATACCAACTAATTAGCTCTGTGAGAAATCCCAGTGAGGGACATTTATTTACTGCCTTATTTATGTAAGAACTCACTGATATGGTCGATGGACCCTGCGCAGAACTTTCCGAAGAACTTCTTGGCACCGAGCGCCTTGAGGTCCTGGATGACGAAGGGCCACAGGTGGAGGACGTTGTTGCGGGACATGCGGTCCCTCTTCTCGACAACCACCACCTTGGCGCCCAGCAGCTGGCACTCGATGGCCGCCCGCAGCCCGCACGGCCCTCCGCCAATCACAAGCACTCTCGTGTTGGGACACGCCTTGCCCCTGGGTTAGGAATGGCAAAATTTAAACAAATATCGATATATCGCTTAGTAAATGTCAATGATGTATCGACTTTCAAATGTCAATATATTTTATAGACAAAGAAACATTGTTCTTTACGTAAATACATAATATTCCTGAACATAACTTTATTTATTGGACTTTAAAGATTAGAAACAACTTTGCAAAGAATATATGATGCTAAGTAAACCATGAATAACTAGCATTTCACTTAGTTATTATACTTAGATAGTTTAGTTTAGTTCGTTTTACTTAGTTATACTTAGTTGTTTAGGTTATTCTTGCCATAGATTTCTATTATTTGTTTTAATTTAAATTTTCTACCTGTGAATCTCTATAAGGAAAAATAAACATATTTCATTTAATTTTTTTTATTTCATGATTTCTTAGGATTATCATATAAACAAGTTAAATGTATTTAACTTGTTTTATTATTTTTTGTTACAGGACATTAAACTAATCTACACACCAAAAACCAGGGAAACCGATGGTGAAGCAGTGAATACGAAAATTTTCATTTTACCTTGTATTTATTTACAACTTTGACCATTTCACCTGCTGCTTCTCCCCCTAAAATAGCCGTCAGTTTCGGATCATAACCAAATTTCTCTCGAATGTATGTATTGACGGGATTTAATTCAGCTGCATGAATCTTTACTATCTCTACTAAGCCCCCACAGTTTTTTTGATGCGGTTGGATTAATGTATCGTTGCCATACCTGTTGTAGCATTTGTGTGCCGCCCGCTTGTCGAACTTGTTCCACAGCGCCTCCGCCTTCCACGAGCACAACTTGGCCTTGAGCTTGGGGTAGAAGGTGGGGAAGTTGGTCGGCTTGATGTGCAGAATGTCGCAGAGGTGACGGAAGTGGCCGAGGATGGTCTTGAGCGTGTTGGCCGCGCAGAACTGGTCAAAGATGTCGGCGGCGAGCGCCAGCTCCGGCGACACCACGGTCTTGTGGTGTCGGTCCATCCTGGCATCTACCTCTACCTCCTGCAACACATCGGCAACAAGTTAGCTTGGTACAACTTGCTACAGCAGAGACCAATAGACTTAGCACATGTACCTAAAACCATCGGTATCAGTGGACTGACACATACTTTCTACCCTAGCCCTAGATAGGTATCGTACATAAAATTTACGTGTAACCACAAGTTTTTTTTAACATAATTTGGTTGTTCATAATAGTTCACTCCTTCCATCCAGCAGTGCTTTTGTTGCTACTCAACCATTTTGACTAGATTAGATTAGATTAGATTACCATTTGAAATGGCGACCTACCCAGGTAGGTATTTTAAGCCAAGTATGAATGAGAAATGAATCTTTTAGTCTTGTTATTGACTAAGGCTGACATGTTCCTTAGAAAGGACTGTTAATTAATAGCCCAACAGCTGATAGTAACTAAGGGACCTACAGTTTAACGTGGAATCCGAACCACAGCCTCTGAATTACGAACTGTTCTAATTATGAGAATGGTATTTGCGGATTAACGTAGTATTCAATTGTGCGGACATTAATCCACACAAGAGAACACTACACCCACCAACCATCGCTTACAACTATCCACAATTCGTGACCTCCAAGTAGCTGGATTACAGGACGACGCCACCGTCCCAGTCTTATGGCAGTTTTATTACCTCGTTTAACAAATTTTTGAGTTAAATGCAAAAATACACCAAATTTACAGATGACACCTAATTAAGATAAAAGTACTTTTCAATGGGCTCTTATGGGTCATACAGCCAATGGGCAGATACATAAAACGTAATTTTTATGTAAAATTACTTAATATGGTCAACCTTTTTTTGTTATTGAACTTTGGGTAAATCATCAAATTGTTATTTTTCCATTTCAACCACAGAGTAAAATTTACGTTTCAATTCCTATAGCATATGCTTCATAAGCACCTTTCTACCTTTCTAGGGTTAAGTAAATTTAAAAACGACAATCTGATCCGTAATAAAGCTAACATATTCATAACTTTATCTAAATATCACTTAGTTTATTGTTTCAAAAATAATCATCCAATTTCTGAAAATAACAACATGAGAAAGTTAAATTAATTTTATTGAATTTTATCAGGGAAACCCCCATCCCCTGTAATACTTAACTTTTTTCAGTGGATTTTTTGAGTGATGTGACCTTACGGTGCATAGCGAATTCCATTGAAAACAAAATAATAATTTGTATAGTTATGCTCGTTTCAATGGTCGTAGTCAAACTGTACTTTACCTTTATTGTTTTCATAGAAAATTTAAAAAACTTGATTTTTTAAACAAGGGATTTTGAACCGTCATTTTTACAGACATGTAGGTGGTGTCATTACTTAGGAAAGAAATTATTCCTAGAAAATTCATATTCTAAGAATCCATAAGAACGAACCTTTGATAATAAAATAATAAAAGTAAAATTCCCTCCTGAAATAAACTCGCAGTTCTTTTAAACTCATCCGATATTTATCTTCTAGACGTAAAAAAACAAGAGTTCACCGTCGATAAGAAAACAATAAAAGTATTAAATTCGTGCAGCATTTATCGTCTAGACTTACAAAAAAACTCGTTTTATGAGTTCGCAAAACGAAACCAATAAAATTGTTTACAATATCAAACCGTGGGCGATGACACCCAATAAAAACACAACCTATCAACGCGATACGGTGCAACACAGCCGGTTCAATGGCACTGATTACCTTATCAAGGAAAGTGAGGTTATAAATCAAAGGCATCGGAAGGGCGGAAGTGCGGACGCGAGGTCGGTGGCCAGCTCTGTCTGGTGGCCGATGTCTGAACTACACGGAACTGCGGCAGCGCGGCGAATAGGCCACTTGTGTGTTCAAGGCGGCTGCTGTATAACAACAGCCATTGTTGGAAGATAAACACGATCTGAGATTTATTGTTACTGTGTTCGGTGTCGGATTTTTCTAAAATAAAAATTCCCGTAAGGAAAAGCGTCATGTATGAATTGTCTTGAAGTTGGCCCTGTTTCAAGGATGTTTCTCCAACACTTCACACAACTTTGAGCGATCAGTTCCACAATTATTGGTGTAGAACCAAGTTAAACACAGTTCAGGAATAGTATGAATAGTTTGACTGGGATGGTGGCGTCATCCTGTAATCCAGCTACTTGGAGGTCACGAATTGTGGATAGTTGTGAGAGATGGTCGGTGGTTGTAGTGTTCTCTTGTGTGGATTAACGTCCTCACTATTGAATACTACGTTAATCCGCAAAAGACCATCCTCATAATTAGACCAATTCGTTATTCAAAGACCTTAGCCTTAGTCAGTAACAGGACTACAAGATCGCACCACAATCATCTTACACTCAATCCCATTTTATTCTTGACTTAAAATACCTACATTGTAGTATGGTTGCCATGTCAATGATCTAATCTAATCTAATCTTGAAGTTGGCCCTTTTTCAAGGATGTTTCTCCAACACTTCACACAAGTTTGAGCGATCAGTTCCACAATTATTGGCGTGAAACCAAGTTAAATCCAGTTTGGGGATGGTGTAAAAGATATTGGAAATTGATATTAGTTATAAGTATAGGTATTGGAAAAATCTAACAAATTAATTGACTGGATTTATTCCCTTGCCTTTAAATACACTTTATGATAAAATAATCGAAATACATTTTTCAAAGCACGTTTCTCACAATAACGAGAGCGTAGATTAGATTAGATCATTGAAATGGCAACCATACACAATGTAGGTATTTTAAGCCAAGTATGAATGAGGATTGAGTGTAAGATTATTGTGGCGCGATCTTGTAGTCTTGTAACTGACTAAGGCTGACATGTTCCTTAGACAGGACTGTTAATTAATAGCCCAACAGCCGATGGCAACTAAGGGACCTACAGTTTAACGTGGAATCCGAACCACGGCCTCTGAATTACGAATTGGTTTAATTATGAAGATGGTCTTTGCGGATTAACGTAGTATTCAATAGTGCGGACGTTAATCCACACAAGAGAACACTACACCCACCGACCATCGCTCACAACTATCCACAATTCGTGACCTCCAAGTAGATGAGTGTCTACGAATTGTAGAGTGGATATACCGAGTATTGTTGTGTCTTGTGTATTCACAGGTATACCAAGTTAAGAGTATAACATAAGAAATATATTAAAAAACATTTCTGCATAATTTTAAAGTGTTTTAACCTTTGACCAGATTTATCCCACACTCGCTTCCTGTGACACATCTTGTCTACTGGAATAACACAACAATGCAAGAGTGATGAATGGATCAGCTGACAAAGGGTGCAATAGAGCTGCTATTGTCACCTTTCCATGACGTGCAAGGAGATAACGTCACGCCATGAATGGGACAAAAACGTCAAACGATACGCGTGCCGTCCAGTAACAAGTCATGAATGAGTGTGGTACAGCTGATTTCATCTTACTTTGGTCCTTTAAACGACATACAAGAAGATAACACCACAATGAGTGGAATAAAGATAACAAACGATACGCGTGCCGTCCAGTAACATATCATGAATGAGTGTGGTACAGCTGATTCCATCTTACTTTGGTCCTTTATACGACATACAAGAGATAACGTCACAATGAGTGGAATAAAGATAACAAACGATACCCGTGCCGTCCAGTAATAAGTCATGAATGGGTGTGGTACAGATGATTTCATCTTACTTTGGTCCTTTATACGACATACAAGAAGATAACACCACAATGAGTGGAATAAAGATAACAAACGATACCCGTGCCGTCCAGGAACATGTCATGAATGGGTGTGGTACAGATGATTTCATCTTACTTTGGTCCTTTAAACGACATACAAGGAGATAACGTCACAATGAGTGGAATAAAGATAACAAACGATACGCGTGCCGACCAGTAACATATAATGAATGATGTGATCAGCTGATTCTATCTTACTTTGGTCCTTTAAACGACATACAAGGAGATAACGTCACAATGAGTGGAATAAAGATAACAAACGATACGCGTGCCGTCCAGTGACAAGTCATGAATGAGTGTGGTACAGCTGATTTCATCTTACTTTGGTCCTTTATACGACATACAAGAGATAACGTCACAATGAGTGGAATAAAGATAACAAACGATACCCGTGCCGTCCAGGAACATGTCATGAATGAGTGTGGTACAGATGATTTCATCTTACTTTGGTCCTTTATACGACATACAAGAAGATAACGTCACAATGAGTGGAATAAAGATAACAAACGATACGGGTGTCGCACATCAACAAGTACGACATAAAAATAGATAAATTCATTAAATGGGTGTAAAAAGCTAGTAATAGGACATAATGGAAGTTTGACGCTTCAGAGAGTAAGTTTGAGTGATTAGTGGATCTTGTTTGCACGCGTGAGGACAATAGTAAAGTATACAAATCAGATGTATAAGACGGAAACCCCACGTATCGGGTATAAAGCTTTCCACTCGTAACACTGTCTAAATGCCAACGTCCCCGTCGATCGTGTATTGTTTGAGACGACGCGGGCGGCCAACTGTAAAATGGATGCCACCTGAATAACGATTCAGGCATTGAGCACGCCCGCTCAATGTCGGGTCAACTCTTTTATAGCTACATCAATACGCTTTCAGCTGTTGATACATCGCGCCACGAGTCAGCTGTTTATTTGTCGGACCGCTTAAATACCAGGAGGTTTTATTGACATTTGGAAATACCAAAGGATCGTGTTGTACCGTTTGGATTGTAAAGTATCAGGAGACTAGAGATCGGCTCCATCGGCCATTCAGAGCCCCCGGGAAGATAGAAATAAGGGGAAGATAGTAATTACGTTCTCCTCTTGTACTTGCATAGTATATAAGGAGAAAATATTGTTTTCGTCAAAATTTTCGAATTTGAGTTGAAAGTGGATATATCCTTTTTTAGGTCCCCTGAATCCAAAAAGTGGGATTCGACGTGATGTCTATCTGAATGTGTGTTTTTAGAAATTTTGATTTTTAAGGGTAGTTCACACCAACAACCCTAAAAATGTAGAAATTCAAAATTTCTCAAAAATGGCTCCAACGATTTTGAGTAAATTTGATAGGTAGTGCATAAGGTACTTAATGATATAACACAACGCGCTTGTCTGTAAAAATGACGGTTCCAAAGTTATGGGTTTTTAAATGTTCCAAAGTTCAACGTGTATACTTTGAAGTTTTACTTTAAATGATGATTTCTTTTACGTTTCTGTCATTAAATCAAATTAAATTACTGGACCGTTGGTTCCAAATGTATTTATCATATAACTTTTAAGCATATATATTGGAATATTGTGCATAATATTTTATGTAATGTCTTGTTCGTCTCAGACTGGGACCGTGGCGTGCCCTGTAATCCAGCTACTTGGAGGTCACGAATTGTGGATAGTTGTGAGCGATGGTCGGTGGATGTAGTGTTCTCTTGTGTGGATTAACGTCCGCACTATTGAATACTACGTTAATCCGCAAAGACCATCCTCATAATTAGACCAGTTCGTAATACAGAGGCAGTGGTTCGGACTCCACGTTAAACTGCAGGTCCCTTATTTATGGCGTTGACTATTATTATTATTATTATTAACATTATTTAACAGTTTTGTCTAAGGAACATGTCAGCCTTAGTCAGTAACAAGACTACAAGATCGCACCACTATCATACCACACTCATTTATCTTTCATACATAGCTTTAAATACCTACCTGGGTAGGTTGCCATTTCAGTTAAAAGTATAAAATGGTTCGGACTCCACGTTAAACTGTAGGTTCCTTAGATATGCCTTTAACTGTTAGGCTATTAATTAACAGTTATGTCTAAGGCACATGTCAGCCCTAGTCAGTAACAAGACTACAAGATCGCGCTCATCATACATTCATTTCTCTTTCATACTATTTCTGTTGAAAATATAAAAGTATACAGTAAATACATTTTTTCTTTTTATTTCAAATATAACCAAGAGCAAAAAAATAACCTGTTGCAAGCCCTGGGACGTGCCACTTTCCCGTCCCCTACGACGTTCCTTGGCCGAGCGATCCCCCAGGAGGATGTCGTGCCGCATGGGATGGGCGGAAGCGAGAAGCGCGACACGCGAGGCGACGCCGACCTTGGAGCCGCGTCCTCCCCTCCTGGACCCGGGCTGGGAGTGACACGAACGCCATCGCTTATTTAGCACGCCGCGCCTCCCCAATTACAGAGAGTGCTCGCGCGGATCATCCACGAAACCGAACTGAATTTGTAACTACTAATATCCTATAGGTAATTGGGCTAGTACCGTATAACCTCATGTTAAGAACTAGACCCATCAAATTTTAATCGTTTTAGGGGTCCCCGGATGTCGAAACTGTGTGTATAGGTATGCTCGCGCGCACACGTGGGTATGTTAAGCCGAGTACGAATGAGAAATGAGTGTAATATGATTGTGACGCGATCTTACAGTCTTGTTACTGACTAAGGCTGGCATGTTCCTTCAACAAGGTTGGATTAGATTATTGAAATGGCAACCATACCACAAGGTAGGTATTTTAAGCCAAGTATGAATGAAGATTGAGAGTGTAAGGTGATATTGTAGTCTTGTTACTGACTAAGGCTGACATGTTCCTTAGACAGGACTGTTAATTAATAGCCCTACAGCCGATGGTAACTAAGGGACCTACAGTTTAACGTGGAGTCCGAACAACTTTTACCTTTGAATTACGAACTGGTCTAATTATGAGGATGGTCTTTTGCGGGTTAACGTAGTATTCAATAGTGCGGACGTTAATCCACACAAGAGAACACTACACCCACCGACCATCGCTCACAAATATCCACAATTCGTGACCACCAAGTAGCTGGATTACATGACGTAGCAACCGTACCAATGTAATTATTATAATATTATATAATTACAAAAAATATATATAAATATATATGAATTGTTCTACGCAATAGTTCTAAACTAATGTCCTTACAGTGTAATTAATGTCAACCTGGGACGAGTTTAACGTGGGTTCCGATCTCCAATTTTACATCTTAATTACGAACTTGTCTAATTACTAAAATGACCTTTGCTGATATGTATTAACGTGTGGTCGTCAATTCACACCAAGATATGTCACATACACGGGCCATTGCTTATATCGATCCAGGGACGGCCCAAGGCGACAGATTTCTTAGGGCGGCAAGCAAATGTTAAGGAAAGGCAAATTTTAAATATAAATAAAACACCTGATTGCCTCCAGGTAAATTTTTAGTCAGATTATAAGCAAAAACAAAAATAAGATCTCTGCAACTGTAAACATGGACCAGCTTATGAAATCAAAATAATTTTAAAATGTGGAATTTACACTTCGGACCCGATTAGACGGGAATTATGCGGGGGGGCACAGTCCCACTAGTTGTCAACTTAATAGCCTCTACGTCGTGAACCGAAAATACCCACGTGGCAGCAGACCTGCGTACTCAGCGAATTTCCAAATCAATAATACAATAATAATGATACTACTCGTATATGCCAAGTTTTACCAATATCTGTCGATAAATATGAGAGTTATTATTGCCTATTCTCCGTAAGATTGACCTGGGAAAGAGTATGCAGGTTTGCTGCTGTAAGGATCATTGAAAGTAGGCATTTCTATCATAAAAAAATTGTTAATTTTTACCAATTATACCAAGTTTTACAAACATATGTCCATAAATAAAGGGGTTTGCCGATTCTCTCTATGTACATAAAAATTTTAACTACTATTGTTGTTGGCCTCTGGGCACCTCGAAACAAAAAAATAACATGGTCCCGGGCTTAAGTCTTACCGTGAGAACTACGGTAATAGCTTCTTCCCTATGGGAAATTCGGTAAAAACTAAGAATTGGAATTTAGAATTGATGAAAACCTGCAATATGTTTCTTGTTTGAAAAAAATACATAAAATTAAGAGTGAAATTGAATAGTAAACGTGAATTTTGATTCCTTCCAAGCTTGAAGTGCTGTTTGATTAACGCATCGAGTAAACAAATTACAAATCGTGCGTGACATGGCCGATTACCGCCACCCACGCAACCAGACCCGCGTCAAACAACCGTTCCAGAACATGGAATGTGTGTATAACTAATAATATCATAGAATACGATGCGGCAAAACAGTGTAATTTATGTCTGAATTAGCTGACCCGACGAACTTCGCAACGCCCTACAGTGAATATATTGTGTTAACTTTATGATTGGCCACTGAAGTCAAATAGCATTACGTCTTCGTTGTGAAAGATTTAGATATCCTGGGTCGCGGTATAGTCATGAATCGTTCTCAAGTTATGAATGGTGTACTAACAC
The DNA here is from genome assembly GCA_023375725.1 of Nephotettix cincticeps. Classification (NCBI taxonomy): domain Eukaryota; kingdom Metazoa; phylum Arthropoda; class Insecta; order Hemiptera; family Cicadellidae; genus Nephotettix; species Nephotettix cincticeps. Next base: position 6,922,412 of record CM041785.1, read on the forward strand.
GACTTTGTTTAGATAGTCATAGATCAATCAATATACAATACTATGGCATTTTAGATTAGATCAGATCAGATTAGATCATTGAAATGGCAACCATACTACAATGCAGGTATTTTAAGCCAAGTATGAATGAGGATTGAGTGTAAGATGATTGTGGCGCGATCTTGTAGTCTTGTTACTGACTAAGGCTGACATGTTCCTTAGACAGGACTGTTATTAATAGCCCAACAGCCGATGGCAACTAATCGACCTACAGTTTAACGTGGAATCCGAACCACGGCCTCTGAATTACGAATTGGTATGATTATGAGGATGGTCTTTGCGGATGAACGTAGTATTCAATAGTGCGGACGTTAATCCACACTACATCCATCGACCATCGCCAACTATCCACAATTCGTGACCTCCAAGTAGCTTGATTACATGACGTCGCAGTCATTTATTAACATATGACATTTAATTAGACACGAAATAAAAAAAATAGGTACATAAACCTCCAAAACGGTGAAGTATCAATGTTGCAAATAAAACCGTAAATAGTTTCAAATTTACGATTGATACAGAAGGCATTAAATAGCAATTCACATTGCTAATGGAAAGTAAACCAACAGCCGTTTTAGAAATCAAATGTTTTGATGGTAGAAAATGTGTAATCAAATTTTAGTCCCCATCAGGTTAACATGGAGACATTGATCCTCTGCAGGGCAGAACCCTTTAGGAGATTCGGAAAACAATTTCTTAGTACGCATCTAGACCTTAAATAGAATCTGTGTACCAAATTTGAAGCTTCAAATCCTTGTGTTTTTTTTAGAAACTGTGATCAGTGAGTCAGATTTGGGTTGTATATGTAGAGATTGAAGCAAACAATTAACTCCTATTTAAGAAGAATTAACTCCTGTACCCTTATAATTCTGTGATATTGGTATACGGTTTGTTATATGTCCGTTCTTCACCTCTAATGACATTCACACTTCGCTGAAACTCAATCGGCTACTACGAGTCCTTTTGATGATTTGGTGGATACATACGATGTTTGCCTTCAGGTTACCAATAATTCTTAGTGCAAACCATTCTCCTTTGTAGGTGGTAGTAAATGTTCTCCAGTCAAATGCGGAGAGCGATCTACTAATATTCCGTCATGTTGAACTGGCAGTTCAGCATAATAGGTAATTGGTAAAAGGACGTACTGTAGTCATAGTAAACACCCTTGCAGTCATAAGAGGTTGGATCACTCTCATTCCAGAAGAGGTAAAAGAAGTCAAAACTGTTTAGTTCGGATCCCACGTTAAATCTATCTGGGTAGGTCGAAATGTCAGTGAAAAGAGACAAAAACTTGTAGATATACAATCACACTTCAACACTATGAATCCATATTCAACCTTTCATTTTCATAAACATCCCTTCTTTCCATCATATCAAATGTCAGGGTCAGTCTAGAGTACAATTGTTGAATCGGATATATCGTTCACGGGAATAATCGACCATCAACACCGTGCAATCGATTTCCGCTTCCGAAACTCGCTCAGCTCAATAACAAGAAACCACTTCCTACTTCGCATTGTTGAATCGGATATATCGTTCACGGAAAAATCGACCACCACCACCGTGCAATCGATTTCCACTTCCGAAACTGGTTCAGCTCAATAACAAGAAACCACTTTCCACTTCACATTGTTCAATCGGATATATCGTTCACCGGAATAATCGACCATCACCACCGTGCAATCGATTTCCACTTCCGAAACTCGCTCAGTCCAATAACAAGAAACCACTTCCTACTTCACATTGTTGAATCGGATATATCGTTCACCGGAATAATCGACCATCACCACCGTGCAATCGATTTCCACTTCCGAAACTCGCTCAGCTCAATAACAAGAAACCACTTCCTACTTCACATTGTTGAATCGGATATATCGTTCACCGGAATAATCGACCATCACCACCGTGCAATCGATTTCCACTTCCGAAACTCGCTCAGCTCAATAACAAGAAACCACTTCCTACTTCACATTGTTGAATCGGATATATCGTTCACCGAAATAATCGACCATCACCGTGCAATCGATTTCCACTTCCGAAACTCGCTCAGATCATTAACAAGAAACCACTTCCTACTTCACATTGTTGAATCGGATATATCGTTCACCGGAATAATCGACCATCACCACCGTGCAATCGATTTCCACTTCCGAAACTCGCTCAGATCATTAACAAGAAACCACTTCCTACTTCACATTGTTGAATCGGATATATCGTTCACCGGAATAATCGACCATCACCACCGTGCAATCGATTTCCACTTCCGAAACTCGCTCAGATCATTAACAAGAAACCACTTCCTACTGCACATTGTTGAATCGGATATATCGTTCACGGAATAATCGACCACACCGTGCAACCGATACGGGAGAACGGGACGGATGTTGTGCAGTATTATCCGGTCGAGCGAGAGGGGCGTCACCGGAAAACAGCGCTCTGTCACTAAACTGCGCGTACAATCACAATGAGGCGACCACGCATGTCGCATGTCTGTCGACCGAAGACACCATGACCGACGCGCCTGCTTCCTGAAACAACGCACAGAGACAGGGATACCACCGTGACAAAATATTAAACGGATGTACCGTTGTTACCAACTGATTCCGTTCTGTTTTAGGCATTATAAGAGAAAATCAATTATTTCACAAACGATTTTTGTTTTAAAATATTTACTGTTATAAATTAAAAGATCACGTTTTGTGAATTCACATATCGAAAAAATTTTAAATTTTTTTTTTTTTTTCAATAATCTTAAAAATCAGATCAACTACAAATTTTTAAATTTTTTTCAAATCTCGGACGAGTAAAAAAACTATAACATTTGTTTGTATACAAATGCCGACAATAAATCATACACCATGACAGCAAACACACATGCCAGCTCTATCTCCATTACCAATATTAAAAATCAAACACATATTTGATTTTATGTTAATTTATAAGATAAAGGAAAACAATTTAACCTATTATAAAATTTTTTGTAAATTGTTTTACTATGTAGATTATTTTTATTTAAAAATTTTTATTGTTTATTTACGATATTTTTCATATTAATCATTTAAAACTTTAAAATAATCAGCTAATCAAGTTCCACAGTTTGTCACATCGCTCAATTTCTAAAGAAGCTCTTCACCAGATCGATCCTAATTAAAATCTTAGGAATGTTACATTGTAGTTTCAGCTAATCTAGGATCGGATAGTAGCAAAACTACAACTTAAAGTACTATAATTCCAAAGGCAATCAGCGTACTTAGTCATCTTATATTTGAGAAGCTCAGCTACTCAAGCTTGATCACATTGCTGAAAAAACTATCGAAGTCTTTACAAAATCAACCTTATACTGTAATTGTTATTAATCACCTAGAGCCTATGCGGGGGAAAAACCGACAGGAATTGCAGGCCACTTGTTACGATCATGCAGCCTTTGACTTGCTGGAACAGTGCGTTAATCCTGAGCTAACCAAAACTTTAGGAATGTTGCATTGTGGGAGTTTTTACCTACTCTTTAAGAACGGGCGCTATCAAAGCTACAATATAACCCTAATATATTTTGGTATTCTACTAAAATTACGGAGTCACGTCTCAAACAATGGCGGTGATCACGATCTAAAACTAGGATCTAAATCTACCTGTGTCTCACTCGGCGTGACCGCGACGAGGGTGGACCATGACAGTGTGACCGAGGGTCGCCACGGAGTACAGGAGGTGGGAGGTAACGCCGTGCCAACAGGGTCGTGTCATCGCACGTCCGGCATGTTAAACACACGTAACGTGGCGGCATTTGTGGCCGGGGGCCAAAACCTCAGCCACCACAGTCTCCCGCCATCCATGGTTTTATAGGCCACTGGGGAAACGGGGTTGACACGTGCTGGAACGGTGTTGGGATACGTTGTACCGATTACAGGAGCTGCACCCTCTTCAAGCTTTAAAAATACCCCTTAAAAGTACGAAAATTTAACAACAAACCTGTTATTTTATGATGTTAAATTTCTTTTAAAAACATTCTACAATTAATTAATAAAAACCGATCGAGATGGATTAGATTAGATTATTTAAATGGCGACCATAATACAAGGTAGGTATTTTAAGCCAAGTATGAATGAGGATTGATTGTAAGATGATTGTGGCGCGATCTTGTAGTCTTGTTACTGACTAGGCTGACATGTTCCTTAGACAGGACTGTTAATTAATAGCCCAACAGCCGATGCAACTAAGGACCTACAGTTTTAACACGGCCTCTGAATTACGAATTGGTCTAATTATGAGGATGTTCTTTGCGGATTAACGTAGTATTCAATAGTGCGGACGTTAATCCACAAAACAGAACACCACACCCACCGACCATCGCTCACAACTATCCACAATCCGTAACCTCCAAGTAGCTGGATTACAGGATTATAGTCTCATAATACAACCAATCACATTACACTTCTATCAAAGTAATCGGTTATGTTTTCAAGAACCTTGTACATTAATTTTTTATTCCAGCTACTTTGTGGTCACGAATTCTGGATAGTTGTGAGCGATGCTCGGTGGGTGTAGTGTTCTCTTGTGTGGATTAACGTCCGCACAATGAATACTACTTTAATCCGTTAAGATCATTCTCATAATTAGACCTGTTCGTAATTTAGAGGCAGTGGTTCGGACCTTACGTTAAACTGTAGGTCCCTTAGATATGTCATTGGCTGTTGGGCTATTAATTAGTCTAAGGAACATATCAGCCTTAGTCAGTAACAAGTCTACAAGATCGCGCCATAATCATCCTACACATACTTCATTTAAAAGTACCAATCACAGAACATAATGAGCGTTCTTTAATCTCTATATATAAAATTGAATGTATGTCTGTCTGTATGTATGTATGTCCTTTACGCGTTGCCAAACTACTCATCCGATCGCCATGAAATTTTAGGAAGTTGCTCTATATGTGTCCGGGAAGGTTTTAGTGAAAACATATTTTGAAAACGTAATTATTATGGCGTTTTAATCTAATTTCAAATTATGTGCCTTAATTTAAACCAATTATGGCGTTTTAAATTTCTAATATCAACCTTATGGAGAGTAAGTTTGTTTACAAATTGTCTACAATGAAAACATTTGATTTCTTAGCTACAGCTGATTGGTTTACTTTCCATTAGCAACATGCTTTACTATCCAAGGTCATCTGAATTATTCATTAATGTAAACTTTGAAGTATGTGTACTGTAAAAAAATAAACAGCTTAATCACCACGTTAATAGTTAACGGTTTTGGGGATTATGTATTATATTTTTATTTTCTGTCTGATTAAAGTCACGTGTATATGATAATTACAATGTTTATATTATTACGTTTATTATAATAATCAGCTGTTGTATATCTTTCCTATAAAAGCCGTATTACAGTTAGGTTTCGTTTGGGTTTGGATTGGATTTGAAAATTTGTGAATTAATCCACTCAGATTTATTTGTTTTTTGAATGTTATTAATATGTTTTATCGTTCAGTATTGTTATTCACTATGCAGCGACACAAATATATACCTTTCACAATGAAGTATGCTATTACTTCAGAACATGGCCAATCTTAAAGTTAAAGTTTACTGTGAGGTGTACGATTTCAGCTAGTATACAGTATAAATAAGCATCTAGTGGTTTAATCCGGCCCTGGGGGATCAAAATTACCTAACAATACGTTCATAATGTCTACGAGATGGTCGTGGTTGAATGTAAGGTGTGTGGAAGATGTGTGACAACTTCACTGCAATGCACTGCGCGTCAGTCGTTGTCACGTATGTCAGCCAGGACGGCGCGTGGGACATAGGAATGTGTAATGACCAAACTGTCCTTTCCTTGTCTGCGATGCACAACTGCAATGCGTTCCAAGTCCAGGCAGCCTCTCACTCAATTATTGAGCTTAAAAACCTCGTTTGTATATTTAAGTTTTTTATTCAGATTAAAACGAATATTGTGTATTTTTGTACGAAGGGAATACTTTTTTTACATGGAACATGAAACAATTTACAACAATCAATACAGACATTACAAATCTTTTCAGACACTTCTAATGTTCAGCAACTTGGCGTCGTAAACATGAGCGAGACAGGCCTGTCGAAAAAATTTAATGTTGTGTTTTGTTAGTGTGGTATGTGTATGTGTTTAAATTCGACGACGCCAAGTGGCTGAACATTATTGTCTGATGGCATCTTAATGCCGAAACGGCCATAACTTAATACTACGAAATTTGAGCCGTTGACTAGGTATTTATAGCAAGTAGTTAGTCAAAAAATCAGCTCAGGGGCTACAAAAACATGGATTTTAATTTTCAAGTTTCACAGTTTCTAGATGGTTTGTATGAACTGATATGTAGAACGAGTTGCAATTTTCACATTTTGTTAGAGACGTGAAGAGTTGTTAAGCTAAAAATCAATTGGGGTGCAGCAAAGCAGGATGAATACCGTTATTGGTGCATGGATTTACCCGCATATCACACTGGCTAGGCAAGGACTATATTGGCCCGAGTCCAGAGCATCTTGACACAAGTGGAACAATCTGACTAAGAAGAGCATTGCATGATTCATTCATTCGTTTTTAGATCACTTCTAAATGTATTTACGAATCCTTGATTTCTTTGAAAAAGAGTCCTTGAGAAGACGCTACAAACTTTTACTCATACGGTTTATCTACATAAAAAACTAGAATTGTGTCTGTACATTGCTTAGAGTTATACATTTTTTAGTTATTTTTACGTTTCGTGCGTTAGAGAAGCCGAAACAAGTCTTATTTCAATTTGTGTTTGTCTGTGACGCTCTAGGAGGCATTTTACGCCGCTTTCTCCGAAAAAGCGGGAGAACTGATAACAATGAAACTTATTTCAAACATTCTCTACATTCCAGAAAAGGGGTTTTAATGCTTGAAATTGTCCGCCGTCTCTTGAAAAGTAAATATTGGCCGCATTTTTCTTCAGTTTTCAATAAAATAACCTACTGGTAATAATCAGCTGTATTTGTAGTTTAAATATTTAATAGAAAGAATAACAAACAGCTGTCAAATCAATATTAGTTAGTTTATATTGGTCATTGATTTAAATTTAAACCCATTTCGAAATCATACGATACTAAAAAGTTATTTTAACGTATAACTAATAATAATAATGGTATGAATGTTCTAATCGATTTAATTGTAAAGTAATGATAAATAATAAAGCTGAGTATTGATTTATTTTCGTTGTGTAGATTTGTTTAGGATTTCAGGTTTACATTTTGGTATGTTGATCGTTCTTCTTTAAACTGAATCCTACAACCTGTACAAAGGGGCGGGCTTACTGCTAGTGTGATTCTAAAATTGAGATAATTCAGTACGAAGATTACACGCTAAAAATCCTCGAATCGAAAATAAAAAAAATTTAAATATTTTAGTAAAATAATGCAGATCCTGACGTGAGACTTGAAAACTAGTACCCGAACGTTACAAGGCAGTGAGGAAACAATTTAACCAAGAAGAAAATATGTTCTAAGCTGTAGTAGGCTGGCAAACGCCCAACAACCAGGGTTACCCGTCGGTTCTCCGCATCCGCACTATCTAAGTGAGTTGTGAGTCACTCCTTCGAGGGCTTGGGCAAACGGGTCAAGCCAAGAACAACCTTTAGGACTAAATAGTTAAAGTTCAGTATTATACCCACATTGCAGGGTGCAACTTATAAATGAATTGTGTCATTAGATTACATTAAATTAGATTATTGAAATGGCGACCAAACCACAAGGTTCAAGCCAAGCCAAGTATGAATGAGGATTGAGTGTAGGAAGATTGTGGCGCGATCTTGTAGTCTTGTTACTGACTAAGGCTGACATGTTCCTTAGACAGGACTGTTAATTAATAGCCCAACAACCGATGGTAACTAATGGACCTACAGTCTAACGTGGAATCCGAACCACGGCCTCTGAATTACGAACTGGTCTAATTATGAGGATGGTTTTTGTGGATTAACGCAGCATTCAATAGTGCGGACGTTAATCCACGTAGAGAACACTACACCCACCAACCATCGCTCACAACTATCCACAACTCGTGACCTCCATGTAGCTGGATTACAAGACGTCGCCAACGTCCCAGTCCGAATCTATTTATAGTGGCATTGAATGAGCAGATCTTTTCGTTTAAAAATTAGCATGTTAAGTTGCATCTCCATCAACATATTCGACGAACATTGTTCGGCGACAATAATATTAAGCACGTAGAACAGTGTACGGTGTTAGTTTGGTAGGAACACATTCTCGAACATTTTAGTTTAAAAAAATCATTGTTGAAAATGTTCATCGGACATGTTCGATGAACTTAATGTGGACTCTTTGTTGTTTAGATCGGCGAACATGTTCGGTTTGCGGAGAAGCGGCTTATCAAAAAGCTCGTACACGAATTTCGGTTTCTGCGTAAGAACGTTAGTATCCACGACAAACTAAAGACATTTTGAATCTCGTGTATACATGGCAAAGGATTTAATGGTAGCTATTCGAATGGTGTTATTTCTCATTGACGCATTCAACTAAATTAACTGCATTTCAACGGAGACAAAGTTTATGGATTAACCCTGGTATCTTTGGTCTGTGAGAACGATGTAGTTCGCGATTAACATCAAATATTGAATCGAAAATCCGGCTCGAGGGACCAAAATCACTCAAATTCATTTTGTCTAGAACAAGGAACTATGTAATGAGTCTTGTATCAACGCGTCATTTCCTATCCTTCCAAAATAGTGGGTCAACAAGTAACAGTCATTCGTTATCTAAACATGACAATATATTGCTCTTCACGTGACAGTACAATGGTATCAACGACAGCTATCTCAAGGTGTCTTTGTTTTGAAAAGAAACCAAGTATATCGGGATCAGTTAAATAAAAGGCTAGTTTTTAAAAATCAGTTAAAACTTGTAATGTGTTGGTTACCGTATACTCAACAAAATAGAATAATCAAATACAAATACAAAATTTCAAATACAGATCTGAAAGTATATCTTGTTATCGATCTATACACTTCGGAGTCGAATTTTCTTCTAAGAAGCATTCAGTAAACTGTGGGGAACGGATTTTTGGCAACTACACAGCCCCCACCGAGTGACGGAACCCTAGTTAGCTCTCGACCGCGGCCTTTAGGCAACTACGGTTTCGTCCCAAAAATTCTCCTTTTTCTCCCTGAAAATTCCTGCCTCGTTGTTTAATCCCACGAATTATCAATTTTATTACCGAAATCAAGAGATGTAAAAGCGAGACGGGGTGATGGGATAGAATTCTTGGAAGAACGATTAAGTCTTAGGACGACTTTAAAACGAAAAGAGAAATCACAACTAAATTTGGTTAGGTTAGGTTAGGAAATATTAATCGTTAATTCTTTCCTCAAGAAGGTACGGGTTTTAAAAAAGACCGATACAATTCAAAATATTGTACCTCTAAACATAGTTCAAACTAGACAACAGACAGTTCTTAGACAGTTAGTAACCTCACACTTGAAAGGAATGGGGTATCATGCGTTGTGCTTTGTTATTCTTTGTCTATCTTCTCCCCTCTCTAGCGCGCTTTCTCCCTCACCCTCAACCCCGCTCGGCACGAACGAAATCCCTGAAATCCCCGCCAGGGAGGACAGCAGTTGCCAAAGTTCCGGCCACCGATTTTGACACTTTTATGGCCCCCTGCGATGACGAATGGGATAGGCGCAGTGGCCAAAAGTCCTGTCACGTTTAGATGGCGCCACATAGATGGTAAACAGTTTCACGTTATCAGCACAGCTCGTATCGAGACTTACGAGGCGTCTTTGTGTCCAGACGGCAGATGGCTGGGCGAGCGCTGAAGACTCGCTGCTGGATGTTGGCTGACTCATCCGCGGTCATTCATGGCTGATTTACGAGCTGGCTGTCGCGTCGCGTGGCGTGGCGATAACACAGCTCGCAGCCTTCCTTTCTTTATTTATGTTGGTAGCTTTTCTCGTCCACATACCCGCTGTAACCCTTGTCGACAATTACACAATATTAATTACATATTTTCTATGCTTTATAAAGTTACTAGCTGACCCGGCGAACTTCGTAACGTCTAACAGTAAATACATGTTAACTAACTTTAAGATTGGCCATGTCCTGAAGTCAATTAGCATTGCGACTTCGTTGTGTAAGCTTTAAATATACAACAGCTGATTATTATTATAAACCTAATATGTATAAATACTGTAATTATTTTCTTTGGCAAACATATAAACACGTGACTTTTAATCATAAAGAAAATAAAGAAATATAAATACAGTACATAATTCCCAAAAACCGTAAACTATTAACGTGGCGAATAATGCTGTTCATTTTGTACAGCACATATTTACTTCATAGTTTTACATTAATGAATGATTCAGATGGCATTGGATAGTAAAGCATATTGCTAATGGACAGTAAACAAACAGCTGGTTTAAGAAATCAAATGTTTTGATTGTAGATAATTTGGAAACAAACTTATTCCCCATAAGGTTAACATTAGAAATTTAAAACGCTATAAAATGGAAACTAATTGAATTTATGGAAACTGAATATGCCTAAAGCATGACCGGAGCAGAGACGAATCCAAAAAATCAAAGATCATTAAAATCGGTCCAGCCGTTCTCGAGTTATAATGCGTGTAACTAACACGACTTTGTTTTATATATTTAGATTAATCTGCTGAGAAGGTTGAAAGGTTGTGTATCAGATAAGTATCACTGTATAGATCAGCATACTTTGCCTTTTATCAAAGTATTATTTCTTATGGTTGGGATCCGTACTTGTATGCTAAAAAATCATAGTGTATGTGTTCCTCAAAGCAGCAAACCTGTATACTCTTTTCCATGTAAATCTTATGGAGAATAGGCAAACTCCTTTATTTATGATAAAACCTGGTATATGGTCAAAATAAAAATATTTTATGGTCAAAATGCCTACTTTCAGTGTTCCTCAAAGCAGAAAACCTGCATACTCTTCCCCGTGTTAATGTCACGGAGAATAGGGAAACACTCTAATTTATCAACAGGTATTGATTGGACAATCTTGTCACATACTTTTATTATTATTGCCATATTATTGAGGTGGAAATTCGCTGATTACGCATGTCTGCTGCTACGGGGGTATTTTTTTAAGAGAAACGAGTATCAAGGAACAGTAGAGGTGCATCGGTCGTCGAAATTATTGATGATATCTTTTACGAAAATACAAAGAACCTAACCGGAGTATCAGTATGTACATATTGACGTGCTAATAAATCCTAAACAAATCAATACAAAGAAAATAAATCAATACCCAGCTTTATTATTTAGCATTACTTGACAGTTAAATATATTAGAACATTTATACCATTATTATAATTATACGTTAAAACAACTTTTTAATATAGTATGATTTCGAAATGGTTTTAAAATCGATGACCAAAATAAACTAACATTGATTCGACAGCTGTTTGTTTTTCTTACTATTAAATGTTTAAACTACAAAGACAGCTGATTATTACCAGTAGGTTATTCATTGAAAACTGAATCAAAATGCGAGTAATATCGCGTAAAAGAGGGGTTTTAAATGCTCGTTATTTACATTTCAAGAAGCAGCGGGCGATTTCAAGCATTTACCTTTTCTGGAAAATAGAGAATGCATGAAATAAGTTTCATTGTTATCAGTTCTCACGTGTTTTTCGGAGAAGACGGCGTAAAATGCGTCCTGAAGTTTCGGCTACTCTAATGCACGAAACGTAAAAATAACTACAGATGTATAATTCTGAGAAATCCACAGGCAAAACTCTAATTTTATTTATATAGATAATCAACTTGAGGCGGGACGTCCGGACTCTGGAGTCAAGTGGCGTGTCGACGACCCCCGCGGGTATAGTGACGAAGAGGTGAAGGGTTGAGTTACGTTATTGATGGTGCAGTCAGCAGTCAGCAGTCAGCTGTTAGCTGCCACTGTGATCGCGTCGTCTGCTAACGGCAACTGCGTCTTGTCAACACTCCTCCACATCAGACACCAGTCAACCCCCTCGGCTAATTATACCGGCTAACTAACGACCGAAGTGTCACTTTGACGCTGATCAGTCTGTATTGTCACAAATCATGGCCTTATTTTCAATCGCTTAAAATTTAACCTTTTCGTCACTTTTAAAGTTTTAAGATTATTTGTTATTAGAATGAATAACTCGTTTTAGCTATTTATCAGTAGATATGGTTTGAGAAAACAGTTGTCGGTACCAGTTACGTCCTTCAACATTTCTATACTTGCAGTGCTCCGAGACATTTTAATATTTTAGCTTTTACAACTACTAAAAATACAATTTAAAAACCTTTGTATTTTATATAAAACTAGCTGACCCGGCGAACTTCGTAACGCCTGACAGTAAATACATGTTAACTTTAAGATTGGCCATGTTCTGAAGTCGAATAGCAATACGGCTTCATTGTAAAAGGTTATATATTCTGGGTCGCGGCATAGAGAATAACAATACTGAAACCATAAAACATACATATTAATAACATTCCCATAAAACAAATAAATCTGAGTGGATTAATTCACAATTTTCAAATCCATTCCAAACCAAACCAAACCTAACTGTAATACGGCTTTTAAAGGAAAGATATACAACAGCTGATTATTATAATAAACGTAATAATACAAACATTGTAATTATCATATAAACTAATTAACTAACTAAGTAAAGTATTAACGTGGTGAATAAAGCTGTTCATTTTTTACAGTACACATTTACTTCATAGTTTTACATTAATGAATGATTCAGATGACATTGGATAGTAAAGCATATTGCTAATGGAAAGTAAACCAATCAGCTGTAGCTAAGAAATCAAATGTTTTCATTGTAGACATTTTGTAAACAAACTTACTCTCCATAAGGTTAACATTGGAAATTTAAAAGTCCATAAAATGGAAACTTATGGGGTTTTCGAAAATATGTTTTCACTAAAACCTTCCCGGACACATGTAGAGCAACTTCCTAAAATGTCATGGCGATCGGATGAGTAGTTTGGCAACGCATAAAGGACATACATACATACATACATTCAATTTTATATATAGAGATTTCGGAATGGGTTTTAAAATCAATGACCAAAATAAACTAACATTGGTTCGACAGCTGTTTGTTTTTCTTTCTATTAAATCTTTAAACTACAAAAACAGCTGATTATTACCAGTAGGTTATTCATAGAAAACTGAATCAAAATGCGAGTAATATCGCATAAATGACATACATACATACATAGACACATTCAATTTTATATATAGAGAAAGAAGATAGGCCTAATTTCTTTTAAAGTCTTTTCTTTTTCTTTTTTTTTTTGATTGTAGAAAATTTGTAAACAAACTTACTCCCCATAAGGGTAACATTAGACATTTAAAACGGCATAAAATGGAAACTTTTTGAAAATTTTCCCAGACACATGTAGAGCAACATCCTAAATTTTCCTAAATTCCTATGAAATTTTAGGAATTGTGTTACGAATTGTGTGTATTTGTTGTGAGCGATGGTCGGTGGGTGTAGTGTTCTCTTGTGTGGATTAACGTCCGCACTATTGAATACTACGTTCATCCGAAAATACCATCCTCAAAATTAGACTAGTTCGTAATTCAGAGACAGTGGATCAGACTCCACGTTAAACTGTAGGTCTCTTTGATAAACCATTGACTGTTGGGCTATTAATTAACATTTCTAAGAAACATGTCAGCCTTAGTCAGTAACAAGATCGCGCCACAATCATCCTACACTAATTTCTCATTCATACTCGACTTAAAATACCTGGATAGGTGGCCATTTCAGTAACTAACTACCGTAAAGAAAATGTTGAACTGTGAAATGTTTGGATCATAAAAAGGTTTTCGGGAAGATGTCTAAATTAAAGAAGAGCATACGGAAGGCGGGCCTTGCCACGGACTGACGCAAACAGGATGCTTTATAAATAGACAAACGAACCGACACCAGTCAGCCGCCACTTGTGTCTCAATCCCTCGTTGGTAGCTTCCCTGCCTCCCTGCCGCTGTCCTCCAGGAGTCCAAGGTTCCAAGGGTGGTGTTCGAGTATGACCCAGAAGTCACTGACACCTCACCAATCAAACCTCTATTGTTGAGATTTGGTAAACCAAAATAAAGTGAACCTTTTCTTGGCAGGTGAATTTATTTATTTTCGTTAAATCTGTGAGATGTCTTTCTTTTAACAAGACATCCGCACAGACAGACCATCCTCATAATTTAGACCAGTTCGTAATTTAGAGGCAGTGGCAAACATATAGAACAGCTTCCTAAAATTTCGTAGTAATCGGATGAGTAGATTAGATTAGATTAAATTATTAAAATGGCAACCTCCTCATGTAGGTATTTTATGCCAAGTATGAATGAGAAATGAGTGTAGGATGATTGTGGCGCGATCTTGTAGTCTTGTTACTGACTAAGGCTGACATGTTCCTTAGACAGGACTGTTAATCAATAGCCCAACAGTCAATGGCATATCTAAGGGACCTACAGTTTAACGTAAAGTCCGAACCACTGCCACTAAATTAACGTAGTATTCAATAGTTCGGACGTTAATCCACACAAGATAACACCACATCCACCGACCATCTCTCACAACTATCCACAATTCGTGACCTCCAAGTAGCTGGATTACAGTTCACAACACCGTCCCAGAGTCTTTTTTACAAGTGTAATACAGTATTTACAAACTTCCTGACGCAACGCCTATGCACTTCTCGTAGCAGGGTATCTCATAATGCCCACGCCTCTTCAAAATCCGATTTCACAGTGTTTAACTATTGTACTTGTATTTCCTCCGAATGTACTCGTCTGGCCGTCGCGACAGGACGCGGCGCAATGTGGGCTGATGAATAATAATGAGGTTGTTCATTCACTTAGACAATATTTGCATGACTGATTTGTCTCCTGTTGTCCGTGCCAGCCACTAGACAAAACACGCCCGCGTCGCTGCACACCTGCGTACTCTGCGGATTACTTAAAATGATTAGATTTTTGACAATTTTTTAGGTGGTTCCATAAAAAAATGTATTAAATAATACCACAGATCCTCTATTTTGGGACACAACAACCCCATTTAAAAGTGCGCATAAAATGCACCAAAACAACAAAATTATTTGGTTCACGGATATTATATATTCAACTTAAAATATAAATAAATATGTAATTATTAAAATTATGTATTACTGATTTACCTTATTTTCTTAGAGGAACTCAAAAAATCTTTTGGGGAAAGGCTTTGCGAACTACTCTCAACATTAGTAATTTAAAGACAACAGAACAGAATACATAAATGTAAATAACTATACAAAAAGGTTTGTATTTACTTTCCTGTGGGAAATAGAATAGATCATGGATATGTCTAAAGGGAATGTTTTAGTTCATCTAAACAGCTGTTCTTTTAACCAAACTATGACGTCACTAACCATATAAGACGTCACAGTGTCAAATTTTGGTCTCGAAAATTGGAAACACCCCCAGAGCTACCTATCCATGTCAAAAGAAACAAAAAACTGCAGCCTAACTAAAAAACTCATTTTAAAATCACAGATGACCGAATTGTTGGACTAGAAGGAGTAAAACATAAACATTCAACTATAGTATATGATACATGGGATTGGAAATCATCCACATATTTTTTTATTTAAACTGATTTATTATCCTTTACCTAGCTTGGCAATTTTTTAAGATACCGAATTCTCATAAAATAATATATGATAGCGTAATTTCTAACCTAACCTAACATAAGAAACATAAAGATCAAGTCCCATGTTCAAGTATGAATGTTCATTCTATACTGATGAACATCTAGTCTAAAAAGTAACAAGACCGCATATTACTATATTCATGTCTCTCATAACACTCACATTGATCAGGTGACTAGAAGCATCAAATATGAATAATTTCACAGTTGTCGACAACACTTCACAGTCGAATTCACAATTTCATACCACTTCAACGCCATTATTGCGCCGTTCCGATTTTCGCCGGCACTCGACTCGTTATCACCACTGATAACAGTAATCTCCCGTCATATTCCATTGTGACTGTGAGCCTATACCTGATGTAATCTATTACAGATTGTGCGATGTCCCTGGTACCTGACTATTACTCATTAATAGACTAGCTCGTAATTCAGAAACCAAATTGTGGTTTGGATTCCATGTTAGATTAGATTATTGAAATGGCGACCATACCACAAGGTAGGTATTTTAAGCCAAGTATGAATGAGGATTGAGTGTAAGATGATTGTGGCGCGATCTTGTAGTCTTGTTACTGACTAAGGCTGACATGTTCCTTAGACAGGACTGTTAATTAATAGCCCAACAGCCGATGACAACTAAGGGACCTACAGTTGAACGTGGAATCCAAACCACTGCCTCTGAATTACGAATTTGTCTAATTATGAGGATTGTTTTAACGTAGTATTCAATAGTGCGGACGTTAATCCACACAAGAGAACACTACCTCTACCGACCATCGCTCACAACTATCCACAATTCGTGACCTCCAAGTAGCTGGATTACAGGACTACGCTACCGTCCCAGTCTAATTAATAACTATAGGGTACTGTACATTGACAAGTAGCTCACGCTACTAAGGTGCTGGGCCCTAGTAACAACCAGTAAATGTTCATCAAGACCAGAAACTAGTTAGAAAGAGTTTTACAACTCGGTTATCCTGCCCCTGCCGTTTAAAGTAAACAAAAACCTCCTTCAAAATGAATAGAAATATTAACATAATTTTATTCATAGCGGATACAACGCGTTTTCACGTTACAAACAAATCTTGTTTAACGTTACGGAAGGACAGACAGGGACAGAAATTCTGATAAGACTCGTTTCGTGGTTTCTATGGTATAAAATGTAAAAATAACCAAAGATATAATTTTCCCAATGATTGTATGTGCAAAATTTAATTCAAACATGAGTAAATGGAGTAAATATAAACCTAGGTGACATTAGAGGCGACATTACGGGCGTGGTGGGGGGGAGGGCTTGAGCCGCTTTGAAAAGGCCAAAGTAATGGAGGGACTCAATCTCCATTATCACCTCGCGCCTTTGTACACACCCTGTACACAACTTGAGACTCCGATATGAGATGATACTCCACTGAACAGGTTCTTAGTTACGCATTGATAACAGTGTTAAACAGACTTTTAATGAACCAGCTCCAGTCTTGAGTCAATTTTGAAACCCTACATCCAAAAAATGTATTTACTTACTTCCCTGTGGGAAATAGTTTATGGATATGTCTGAAAGGAATGTTTTCTGTTCATCTAAACAGCTGTTCTTATTCTTTTATATTTAAAATTAAAATAAAATTTCTGGTAGTTTCTATGGAAACCTGTTACATGTTTTCCATCTTAAAAAATCACCAACACCACCCTCCCCCAGAGCTAAGACATATACATGTCAATAAACGAACCAAAATGTACGAAGAATATTTTAAATTTATTATGGCGTTACTTACTAAAGTAGAACCTTGTTATTTCGTTCACCGATTGTTCAAAAACCTCGTAGATTTCGTCTGTTCTCTTGAGACAAAATATAGCACATTGAGTATATCTATGAACATTGAGTATTCTCAAATATATTCCTGTAATTCGAAGTGTTTTTGACCCATAAATTAGCCTCTAAAATTCGAATTAGTTTCTACTCTAGCCCCTAGAATTCGAGTTATGTTCCTTTAATTCAATACCCAACCTCTTAAAGCCGAAGATAACCTCTATAATTCGAAATCGGTTCCCATAAGCCTCTGAAACCCATGACCTAAACAACCGATCAGGAATCAAAAGAGAACTGCTGCAACGTTAACAGCTGAAAAAATGCGGTAAAAATAGTCGACAACTATTGATACTAAATCAGGCAATAATTTATGTTTTACAAGTTTGTTACATTTTATTTGCAGTATGACGAAAACTATAGTTCACGACCCAAACTTTGCTTTTAGCGAATTTCCCATAGAAGAAGCTATTACCGTAGGTCTCATGGTAAGACTTAAGCCCAGGACCATGTTATTTTTCTTCTTTATGTTAATCTTATGGAGGATAATGAAAAATCAATGATTCACTTATTATCTAATATTTTTTGGATGAAACTTGATATTTATCTTCATGTGGTTGAGATCCATACATTTATGCTTAAAAATCATAGTTTATGTGTTTATCATGGCAGCTGACCTGCATACTCTTTTCCCATGTTAATCATATAGAGATTAGTTAAGCTCATTTATTTGTGGACAGATGTTGATGAAACTTGATAAAAATGGTCAAAATATAAATTGTCTACGCTAGTAACACCTACTTTCAGCATTCCTCACAGCAGCAAACCTGCATACTCTTTCCCATGTTAATCTTATGGAGAGTAGGCAAATAATACTCATATTTATTGACAGATAATGATAAAACTTGTCATATATTATTATTATGTTATTGATTTGGAAATTCGCTGAGTACGCAGGTCTGCTGCGACGGGGGTATTTATATATACTCGCACATCGAACAGCCCCAGCTGTTGAACTTGTGCTTTTATCAAAAACGCCACATACTGAGACAGATTTTAAGTTTGTGTCTACACAATCAACCAATTATTGCCATTAGAACTTTTCTCCTGATTAGTTAACAGTCCAGAAAAAAATATTGCCGGACAGTTCCGGTAAACAGCTGTTTCCAGGATTATAAACACACGCACAGGAAGTTCAGTTAAAGAGAGTGGTATGGCGTTACGTTCCGTTATTTTGCGTGAACGAAACCAACCGACAAGGAAATATTTTGTCCAGTACACATAGACGTGAGAGAGTTCAGTTTTCCAGGTCTGAGAGAACCTTTTGAGACGTGAACCACTTAGACGACGAGTGTGGAGAGTTCCAAAACAACAGTCACTCCCACAATACCGCCCGTCACCTCCCTAACCTCCTCAACCTCCCACTGACCCGCCTCACCCGTTCTCTCGTGGTCGAGGGATCCACCTTTAATAAACGTCATTTACTTTATCTCTAATAAAGTCGAGATAAAGACTGGGACGGTGGCGACGTCCTGTAATCCAGCTACTTGAAGGTCACAGATTGTGGATAGTTATGAGCTATGGTCGGTGGGTGTAGTGTTCTCTTGTGTGGATTAACGTCCGCACTATTGAATACTACGTTAATCCGCAAAGACGATCCTCATAATTAGACCAATTCGTAATTCAGAGGTCGTGGTTCGGATTCCACGTTAAACTGTAGGTCCATTAGTTGCCATCGGCTGTTGGGCTATTAATTAACAGTCCTGTCTAAGGAACATGTCAGCCTTAGTCAGTAACAAGACTACAAGATCGCGCCACAATCATCCTACACTCATTTCTGATTCATACTTGGCTTAAAATACCTACATGTGGAGGTTGCCATTTCAATAATTTAATCTAATCTAATCTACTCATCCGACTGCAATGGAATTTTAGGAAGCTGTTTTATATGTTTCCGAGAAGGTTTTAGTGAATTTTGTTTCGAAAACTCCATAAGTTTCCATTTTATGGATTTTTAAATTCATAAAGTTCTTTACAAAGAAGTGGTTTTCATCAGAAAATCTTCAGCCCGGGTAATGAATATTAATACGTAGAACAAAGAAATTACAACGACAGGGTGATTCATTTGTTGATCGAGATGAGCTTCACGGCTAAACAACTCAGAAGTGGCTGTAAATGTATCATTCAGCGATTATGTAATCTTATCGTGTATAACATACTACGAAATGTTATAAAGATAGTTTACCGCTGTAAACATTCGAATCACAATTCCTCTTACATGTACGTTACAATTTGTCAATATGATACTGCTTGGTTGTATGGATTGTATGGTTTGTGTTTTTGATCTAAGTAAACAAGGGCTAATTCATTCCACGTTAATTTTTTTCTGGGGGGGCAGGATTTATGTGTAGTGACAACAACGGTACATATCCCGTACATTATCTTAAAAAATAATGTGCTTAGAAGTGTTTTATTTAGTACTAGCTGACCAGGCGAACTTCGTAACACCTAACAGTGAATACGTGTTAACTGATTGGCCATGTTCTGAAATCGAATAGATTTAGGGCTTCGATGTGAGGGACTAGATATTCTGGGCCGCGGGTTAGTTAATAAAAATACTGAAACTATCAGAAACATTAACAACATTCCCATAAAACAGATAAATCTGAGTGGATTGATTCACAATTGTCTAATCCAACCTAAACAAAAGCCAAACCTAACTGTTTTTATTATGATACAGCTCATTATTATAATAAACGTAATACTGTATATATAAACATTGTAATTATTTTTTATTTTGCCGACATATAAAACGTGACTTTTGATCAGACAGAAAATAAAAAATATAAATACATAATACCCAAAAACTATGAACGTGGTGAATAAAGCTGTTCAGTTTTATAGCACATATTAACATAATAGTTTTACATTAATGAATGATTCAGATGGCATTATATAGTAAAGCATATTGCCAAAAGAAAGTAAACCAAACAGCTGTAGCTAAGAAATCAAATTTTTTGATTGTAGAAAATTTGTAAACAAACTTACTCCCCATAAGGTTAACATTAGACATTTAAAACACCATAAAATGGAAACTTATAGTTTTCGGAAAATTGTTTTCGCTAAAACCTTCCCGGACAAATATAGAGCAACTTCCTAAAATTTCATGGCGATCGGATGAGTAGTTTGGCAACGCATAAAGGACATACATAAATACATTTATATACATAGAGATTAAAGGGGATATAATACAATACTATACGTTACATCAAAGCGTAATGTAATAAGCATAAAAACATTCACATTTATGCTTCGAATTTCCTTCCTAACAAAGATTTATGTATTTTTTATGTTTTTAATAAAATATTAGTTAAACCAAGACGGGGTTGTAGACATATTGTTTTTTTTAGTAAAATGACATAGAATTCATTCATATATTTAATTCTACATGCTGGTTGAAGTCAAATATACAGCATATGGTACAGCAGAATTAAAAGTTAAGAACATTTCAAAACTCTAGAATTATTAAAACAGGTTTCGGTTAAATATATGGAGCGACCCGCATACCCGTATTTGTTTTATTTGCAGACTTCGTCCTGAATGCGGCCGGCAGAGACAAAATGACATGCAACCCGGCTGTTCCGCCTGTTCATCAATACAATATATTGTGATGTGATTGTAAGCAAATAGTAGAACAGGGTTTTGGTAATATTTCCTAGTCGTATTTATTCATTTTTATTTTAATACTAGCTGACCCGGCGAACTTCGTACTGTCAAAAAATTTCTAGATTTTAAGGAAATAGAGAAAATTACAATTAAAAGTAAACGAAATGACGATAGCTGTTGACTGATGAAAATAAAGCAACACGAAATCAGCTGTTAATAAAATATTCACATTATTAATGTATGCATATGATTAAAATTCATCACGTCTTTTCCTCATAAGCTACATATGAACTTTACAGGCCAGTGGGGCTTAGCACTATGGTTAAATACAAAACTGAATATGCCTTTAGCCTACTCGGAGCAGAGACGAATAAAAATGTTTGTATTTACTTCTCAGAGGGAAATCGGTTAGATCATGGATATGTCTAAAAGGAATGTTTTCAGTTCATTCTTTTATATTAAAAATGCAATACAATAGCTCTGGTAGCTTCTATGGAAACCTGTTACATATTTTTCATCTTAATAAAACACCCCCACCCCCCAGAGCTAAGTCATGTCCATGTGAAAAATCTAAGATCATTAACATCGGTACAGCCGTTCTCAAGTTATAAATGGTGTAACTAACATGACTTTGTTTTATATATTTAAATAATTTTGTTAAAATTCTCCCACGCCTCTGTGTTGTATTTTTAACTACACAACGTTTCTATAAGTGGTGAAACCCCTACCGTTTTCAAGTGTGAAATTTACATAACTGGTAGGTTGCCATTTCACTAACTAGCTTCTGAATCCTATTGTCTAGGAATGGTTGTACACCAGCATTAGTTAATTGGCTTAGTAGCTCAGTAGTGCTTAGTAGACGTGCTCACGTTCTCTTTTGCCATTTGTAATTGGGCAAATAATTAATTGCTTGTATAATAAAAGGTCAACATTATATAGTAACAAACAGAACCAGGGTTTGGACCGTTCCTTACCAAAATGTTAAATATACCATTTGCGTAGAAAAAATTATCCTATTTCAAAGTCAAAAACAAGTTAATTCCAAAAAGATATAATAATACAAATAAATTGCAATAGTAAGATTTATCATATTATCAAAACTACAAAAAATTTAAACAAAAAAATCTGTGCGTATTTACTTCCCTGTGGGAAATAGGTTAGATCATGGATAAGTCTAAAGGGAATGTTTTCAGTTCATCGTAACAGCTGTTCTTGTAACTACATGACGTAACTAAGCAGATGACGTCACTGTTTTAAATTTTGGACTCGCAATTTTCCACCCTTCCAGAGCTAAAACATACCCATTTCAAAGGTTTGCATTTATTTCCCTGTATAAAACAGTTTAGATCGTGGACTGGGACTGTGGCGTAATTCAGAGGCAGTGGTTTCGATTCCACGTTAAACTGTAGGTCCCTTAGTTGCCATCGGCTGTTGGGCTATTAATTAACAGTCCTGTCTAAGGAACATGTCAGCCTTAGTCAGTAACAAGACTACAAGATCGCGCCACAATCATCATACACTCATCTCTCATTCATACTTGGCTTAAAATACCTACATTGTAGTATAGTTTCCATTTCAATAATCTAATCTAATCTAAGCATAAGACGTCACCGTTTCAAATTTTGATCTCACACTTTGCCAATCCCCCCCAGAGCTAAGACTTACCCATGTGAAAAAGAACAGAGTTTATTCTACAACTATTTAATATTCTGTTCGATTGCTTTAACCCTAATCATTTACAATATACTACTTTTAAATAATAACAACGACTCAATGCGAACAATGCACCGTAAGCAGGGCCTGGTCACTTTGCATTGTTGTCTTCAGTCTTCACAAAGCAGCCGTTATCAGCTCACGAGGCTCTGATATCACCACGAGAGCGTTACGTAAGGGACTCAAGTGAAGGTCTCACTCCCACATCACTTCGTGTTCGGTTTCGTCACTTAGGATCCTCCGATTGAACACTTTCACCTTATTATTGCCCCACGTAAAGTATCACTTGGTTCCTCCATCTACCTTTCCTCTGTTGATTCTTGATTAGTTGGTTAGTTACCGAAATGGCAACCTGTCCAGGTATTTTAAGCCAAGTATGAATGATAGATGAGTGTAAGATGATTGTGGCGCGATCTTGTAGTGTTGTCACTGACTAAGGCTGACATGTTCCGTAGACAGAACTGTTAACTAATGACCCAACAGTCAACGGCATATCTAAGGAACAAAAATTTAATAGTACAGACGTTAATCCGCACAAGAGAACATTACACCCAACGACCATCGTTCACAACTACCCACAACTCGTGAGACAGTCTTTATGGTTTATACCCCCACTGTTTTCCCTAATTGGGGATTCATATCATTATTCTAACTGATACTTTATACTTTTCACTGAAAAGGCGACCTACCCAAGTAGAGGCTTTAGGACATGTGAAATGAGTATAAGATGATTGTGGCGCGATCTTGTAGCATTGTAACTGACAATGCTGACATGTTCATTGGACGTGACTGTTAATTAATAGCCCAACAGTTAATGTTAGATCCAAAGACTTCACTCCACAATTTAGTACACATTACCACAATTAACAATCCACTTAAAGTTTAGGTCTAACTACCTACAATGGCGTGTACTGCCAGTAGCTGGATTACAGGACACGACAGGAGCTGGATTACAGGTTCGAATTGTGGATAGTTATGAGCGTCGGTCGGTGGATATGATGTTCCTTGGTGTGGGTTAACGTCCGCACTATTTAATAGTATTAAAGACAATTTCTAAAAATTTATCCGAAAAGACCATTCTCATGATTAGACCAGTTCCTAAATTCAAATGCATAAGTTGTATGGATTCCACGTTAAACTACAGGTCCCTTACATGTCATTGACTGTTTGGGCTATTAATTAACAGTTCTGTCTAAGGAACATATCAGCTGTAAGATTAGATTAGATTATTGAAATGGCAACCTACCCAGGTAGGTATTTTAAGCCAAGTATGAATGAGAAATGAGTGTAGGATGATAGTCTTGTTACTGACTAAGGCTGACATGTTCCTTAGACAGGACTGTTTATTAATAGCCCAACAGCCGATGGTAACTAAGGGATCCACAGTTTAACGTGGAATCCGAACCACGGCCTCTAAATTTCGAATTGGTCTAATTGTGAGGATGGTCTTTGCGGTTTAAGTGGGCAACAAGACTACAAAATCGCGCCACAATCATGTTACACGCATTTCTCCCTGTGTTATGGTCGCCATTTCAATAATCTAATCTAATCTAATCTACTATAGTAGACGTATCAGAAGGTCATACTGTATTACTACTCCCTACGGACTGCCCGAACGCCCGTTCGCCCTGCGTTACATCTACAGTACCGTGCTAGCGTGAGTCATTCGCTAATGACAGAGTGAAACTGAGGTCATTGCCGTCGTTTAATTGGCCTGTGCTGCGCGTTGTTTAATTTGCTCCACAGCCTGTATGTGTCGGCGCGCATCACTCTGCACACACTATATCAGATACCAGCTAACACGATTACTCTTTCCGGACACAAATAATATCAATCACCATTATATACAGGGTGTTTCAGAACTCTTTACCAACATTTTCAGGTATTGTCCCTGGGTTAGTGCAGTAGAGTCGATTATCCGAAAACAATAGTGGATTAGGGGTTCGGATAACTGAATTTTTGGATAATCGGTCACAGACGGGAAAATCATATCAATGCACATAATGAAAAATGAAACATTTTTTTATTTACTTTTTATAATATGATACTCACAAAATATACTAAGAACTCTTTATAATGTACAAAAACATTCTGATCTTTTGAAAAATCCAAAAGAGAAAGCTTAAAACGTTCTTTGAACATCAATTTGGCACGCGAACACGAGTTAAGTCGCTACTACCGGCGGTGGTTCAATTCAATTTCGATGCGCGGTTTCATATTTTCATGTTTGTCTGTGTTTCGGATAACCAGGCTTCCAGGATAATCGACGTTCTACAGTAAAAAATAAGAGTCACCATTTTTTAAATATATATTTTTTCCTTTCAAAAACTATTGATCTTGAACCTTTTGAATTTAGTATACTTATGAACAAATTTTAACATGTTTCCAACGTAAAAATATCAATATGGCGGTAAATACTAAAAGATTTCCAAAGAATAGCATATTATTTTATTTATACTCCAACAATAATGTGTGAATACTGCGACTTACGCAGTATTCACAAAGAAATCGCGACTCACTTCAACAAGCGTTCTACAGACCGATAGTCTCATTATTGGTTCAAAGGTCAAGTTTGTAGTTGAATCAGTAAATAGTTGTCCAAACAATAAATTAACGAGAAACAACGGGTTCGTCATCACTTGACAAAAAAATCTTGAGACATGTTTAATCAGGTTTAACAGACGAACTGAAAAGTGTAATGAAATGATTACTCAACGGTTTTCAACGAAATCCACGGCTCATCGGGATTAAAGTTTATCTGACACCGAACTGTATTTGCATTAGTGTTCTCTGAATGGATGACTAATTTCGAAAAGTATTTAAATTTCAAACTTGTACGTGTTTTAAAAGTGCAAAAGAAAACTGAGCTAGAAAGTAATGCAATAAGACAATTTCATTCAACGGTTTAAAACACGAACTTTGACGAACCCTAAACTTTTAAATTAAACCCCACTTTAAGTTTAAAAGGACTTTACACTTCAGACTCAAGTAGAAACTGCAATTTGGAGCATCGATTCTGATGCGAACGCTGACGCGTGATTGGATAAATTAGCTCAATACTGGACCTGGTTGGTTTTTTCGTTGGGAATTTAATTGATCCTAGCAAATTAATTAGCTGGTCT
Source organism: Nephotettix cincticeps (assembly GCA_023375725.1). Classification (NCBI taxonomy): domain Eukaryota; kingdom Metazoa; phylum Arthropoda; class Insecta; order Hemiptera; family Cicadellidae; genus Nephotettix; species Nephotettix cincticeps. The sequence continues at coordinate 6,948,458 of CM041785.1, forward strand.
ATATAAATAAATAAACTGTATTAGTGGGCTGACACATACTTCCTCCATTAAGTAAATTTAAAAACGACAATCCTTAATTAGTATTCTTTAAGGTTATACAATTTTTTAATAAATTGAAAAATCTATTCTGAAAAAAAATCATTAAATGTTGAATTTAAAGGAACTTTCCGTATTTTTTTTTTTTGTTGTGGGCAAGTAAATACTAAAAATCACTGAGAAATTTTTAGTTTTCATTTGTAAGGTTTTAAAACTAGATACAATGAATGTACTAAATTTAATCTAAACACCAAAACGTACATTTCTACAAATCCAGACACACATACAGACAGACATCACGTCAAAACCCATCTTTTTGGATTCAGGAGACTTCAAAATGGATATATCAACTCTCAACTCTAATTCGAAAATTTTGACGACAACAAAACTTTCTCTATATTTACGTATAAGTGGGAGAAAGTAAAAATCTTCATTACGGAAATCCAATACATTCACCACACTCATTCTTCACAAAAAAATCGCCTTAAGATACTCACGAAGTTTGGTACAGTGTCTCAAGAATAAAAATAAGCTAAATAAAGTCTATTGTTGATCGAGAGAACTCTTTTTTCCAAATCGTTCAATAATTATGTGCAAATGAAAATGCGAAAAGTTCACGTTGGGTACAATGAAACTGAATTGTCGGAGCGGAAGTTCCGATGTAAAAAGTGCAAAACACAATCCGACCAACTGGAGCGCCGGAGGGTTAAAATTAACCCGGCCACGCAGGAGGTTTTGGTTTGGCCACGTGCAAATTTAGACGCGGTATCCAGAACTCTTCCACAGTGGAAAACTACCCACCTGCTTCTACTTGGGAATATTCCAATAATATCGATATCAGTGAAATTCGATACTTTACATATATATTGTATTCGATATAAGCAATTCATTGTTAGATTTTTAATAAATACCACAAATATATTTTATAAAAAGAGTTTTTAAGTGAGTATTTGTCTCGATGTGATGCATTACGCAATAATTAAATTTATGGAAAATTCAGTAAGCGCCAGGAAAGAAGTCCGTTGAGCTCTAGCCAATAGGACACGGACGCGACCGCGCTGTTGCCGTATTGAACGCTGCCTCTCGTTTTTTTCAAGCAAAAAGTGTGAATAATGTCATTAAATACTATATAAAGTAACATTTTTTATTATTTATTTGAGTTTTGATTATGGTTATTACGAGTAAATTTTTAATTAGTTTACTCAAGTGTAAACATATAAACGTGTAAAACATATTTTGTTCTATAAAAACAAATTGAAATCTAAATATAACAAATTTTAAATACCAAACAACAAATAAGGTTTGTCCGGTTTTTTATGAGATTCAAAGCGTTTATGAATAAAAACGGTCATATTAAACAAAATGTGATGCATTCACGTATAATCGACAGAAAAATAAAATATACATTACAAAAAAAAAATAATTTTACCTAAATATGAAAGAATAAGTATTTTTTTAGTACCTATACTCATTTTAAACATAATAAATTCAGATATTGAAAACATATATTGCTATAAAGTAAAAATTAAAAACAAAGTTTTATTGAGCTTTTGTAAACAAATCCTATATGTAAATAGAAATTTAAAAAGCCTAGTTATGGGGTTTTAAAAATGTATCACTAATAAAATATAAAATTTCCTATTTATTAATTATATGTATATAAAATATCGATAAACATACATTCAATTTTATATATAGAGATATATAATTTTATATACACATAAATACATATAATTGGAGAAAAATAGCTAGAAATGAGTTTGGCAACAATGCGCGTAGTTGATTGGCGGACTCAAAATCACCAGCTGTCTTGGCCCCGCCTTCAACAGACTTCTCTCCTGGCGGCTAGTAAGGGACCTACAGTTTAACGTGGAATCCGAACCACGACCTTTGAATTACGAATTGGTCTAATCATGAGGATGGTCTTTGCGGATTAACGCAGTATTCAATAGTGTGGACGTTAATCCACACAAGAGAACACTACACCCACCGACCATCTCTCACAACTATCCACAATTCGTGACCTCCAAGTAGCTGGATTACAGGATGAAACCACCGTCCCAGTCATTGTCATTTTAATTACTTCCTATAAATATATTTACTGTAGCCATTTACCTATTTAGTCCGTAAAATTATCATTATTAAACGAATGGTTCGGATATATTTTCGTTGCACATATTTTACCACTGTGTGTAAAATTTGTGTGTACTTGATAACTGCTGACGAACGAAGTTAGAAAAAAAACTTACTACGTCAACCTGTCAAAATGGCGGCCATCCGAATAGAGGTCGTATTTGAAACCGAAAGTGTAGATTACGTGAACCAATTATAACGCTACAATTACACAAATAAATTTAATTTTTCAAATATTCGAGACCATCCAGAGGAATTTATAGTATGAATACCTCCTTTATTATAACAAATCGGGTTCCAAAGCTCACAGAATTTGTTAAAAAAATTGCTTACTTAGTATGTGCTTATCTTTTGAAAAACGTATTTACATCCCTTTGGGAAACAGCTGTCGTTATAACCTCATGACGTCACTTCCGTTTCAAAATTTGATCTGACGGATTGTCAATACCGCCAACCCCGGAGCTAAGACATATCCATGTGAAAAAAGTATAAACCAGAAAATCGTATGAAGACACACTGATTTATCGGCCGGTTGCTCTGTGAATTAAACCAACAACGCAAGGAGAGGAACCGGATGAAATAAGATCTAACAGAGCGAGGTGTTGATGACGCAAACGATTCTACACAGAACAGCTGATTAGGCCTACTAGGCGAAAAACGAAATCTGAGAAAGAAGCGAGTGAGCTTGAAACGGATAGTCCCTACCTCTTCTCTTAATTTTCAGCTTACCTTCCCAATTTCTTTAGTTGAAGCAAAACTGTCTTACACATTTTAGGTAGGAACATAGCTATTCAGAACAGCAAAGCATATCAACTGTTAATAGTGTATAATAACGAGATCGTACGCAGAACGCTGGCGTGAGAACAGAACTTATATTATTCCCATCATAGTAATCGAATAGTACTGAGTATGCATGTGCTTATATTAAGGCAGTTCACTAAGTAAAAACACATACAGCATTTTATCAAATTATGTCAATAACTAAGCGAGTTACACCAATTAATTTATTTATTCCCTGTAAGAATTACAATGAGTACGTAGGTTTGCTGCCTTAAGAAACTAAATTTAAATTTAGGGTTTATATGGATGTATTGGTAAAACTTTATTAGATGGACTCGCATACCAAATTTTTCGAGGTTTGATTAAATAAATAAGTTATTTATTATTAGCTATTCTCCATAAGATTGGCATTATACACATAACTGTGTCAGAGGAGTTATGTACTTCTATCATGGTCCTGGGCTTAACTATCACCATGCGGGGTTTAACCTAGTATGAAGTTTTAATTTCATAGCCCAAGTCGTTAGTGAGATATCTAAAATAATACAAAAATACATTAGGGCACACAGATGGAGATCGATGATCATGTTTTATTGTACAGTCCGTACGCCTGTTACCGGCAAAACCAACAACAACTGCAATAATTCATCTAACAGGAGACCAACCGGCACTGAGGAGTGATCAGCTGAGGATGGCAAAACGCGTTGTATAATTAGAAATTATAACTGCCAAGCTACCACGCACCGCGGCGCTACAACGTCATAACTGCCAAGCTACCACGCACCGCGGCGCTACAACGTCATAACTGCCAAGCTACCACGCACCGCGGCGCTACAACGTCATAACTGCCAAGCTACCACGCACCGCGGCGCTACAACGTCATAACTGCCAAGCTACCACGCACCGCGGCGCTACAACGTCATAACTGCCAAGCTACCACGCACCGCGGCGCTACAACGTCATAACTGCCAAGCTACCACGCACCGCGGCGCTACAACGTCATAACTGCCAAGCTACCACGCACCGCGGCGCTACAACGTCATAACTGCCAAGCTACCACGCACCGCGGCGCTACAACGTCATAACTGCCAAGCTACCACGCACCGCGGCGCTACAACGTCATAACTGCCAAGCTACCACGCACCGCGGCGCTACAACGTCATAACTGCCAAGCTACCACGCACCGCGGCGCTACAACGTCATAACTGCCAAGCTACCACGCACCGCGGCGCTACAACGTCATAACTGCCAAGCTACCACGCACCGCGGCGCTACAACGTCATAACTGCCTAGCTTCTAAGCACCCGACGCTACTACCTCATAACTGCCAAGCTACCACGCACCGCGGCGCTACAACGTCATAACTGCCAAGCTACCACGCACCGCGGCGCTACAACGTCATAACTGCCAAGCTACCACGCACCGCGGCCAAGACGTCATAACTGCCAGCTTTAAGCACCCGCGCTACACATACTGCCAAGCTACCACGCACGCGGCGCTACAACGTCATAAATCAAGTAAAGTTACAATAAACTTTATTTTTTAACGAAACTTTAAACTCCAGTTTTTTATGTATTATTAAATTTCGTCAACGATTTGCAAGTGGAAGGATGCCAATAAAAGGTTTAGATTAGGTGACAAGGGAAAACCTCGGAGTTAGAGGAAGATCATAGGTATATAAAATATAGAAGATAGACCTCAGAACGCTGTCTTGAAGCACCCCAGTCGTCAGTCAGACATTCTTAAAACATATTTTTTAGTCTTAAATATAAATCTAAATAACTTTTCATATTGGGTAAATATTATTTTATAAAACCTAAACTTACGTACACGGTAACCATTTTGTGGTGATCACATGATGTAAATGCATTACCTGGAAAAAAGAAATAGATTAGTATAGATTAGTTAGCCTACATTCGTTTACAAGGCAGACGAACATAAAAATTTCTAATATGCTGAAATACACTTTACACTCATTAGCTAGCCGTGAACTGTATTTTAAAGATGGCCCAAGATAGGTTGAGTTTAAAAAAATATTCAACATAAAGGTCAATGTTAAACTGTATCAGTGAGGACACGTGTCCGACGCCGCCACTTGACAGCCGGTATAATCGCGTTGCAGCCGCAAATCGGATCAGCGGCGGCGTAATGTCGCGTTTGACCCGCCCTATCACCACGTGTACGTGGAAGACGCCCTCTAGACCTGTCACCACGTGTACGTGGAAGACGCCCTCTAGACCTGTCACCACGTGTACGTGGAAGACGCCCTCTAGACCTGTCACCACGTGTACGTGGAAGACGCCCTCTAGACCTGTCACCACGTGTACGTGGAAGACGCCCTCTAGACCTGTCACTACGTGTACGTGGAAGACGCCCTCTAGACCTGTCACTACGTGTACGTGGAAGACGCCCTCTAGACCTGTCACCACGTGTACGTGGAAGACGCCCTCTAGACCTGTCACCACGTGTACGTGGAAGACGCCCTCTAGACCTGTCACTACGTGTACATGGAAGACGCCCTCTAGACCTGTCACTACGTGTACATGGAAGACGCCCTCTAGACCTGTCACTACGTGTACATGGAAGACGCCCTCTAGACCTGTCACTACGTGTACATGGAAGACGCCCTCTAGACCTGTCACCACGTGTACGTGGAAGACGCCCTCTAGACCTGTCACCACGTGTACATGGAAGACGCCCTCTAGACCTGTCACCACGTGTACGTGGAAGACGCCCTCTAGACCTGTCACTACGTGTACATGGAAGACGCCCTCTAGACCTGTCACTACGTGTACGTGGAAGACGCCCTCTAGACCTGTCACTACGTGTACGTGGAAGACGCCCTCTAGACCTGTCACTACGTGTACATGGAAGACGCCCTCTAGACCTGTCACTACGTGTACGTGGAAGACGCCCTCTAGACCTGTCAGACAACCTCTAGACCTGTCACCACGTGTACGTGGAAGACGCCCTCTAGACCTGTCACCACGTGTACATGGAAGACGCCCTCTAGACCTGCCACCACGTATACACGGCTGAAATAATAGACACTGCATTTGACGGTTTAGTTAACGCCCCAAAAAGCAGTATGGTCTCATTTTAACGGGGTGCTGAAATCTGAGCGAAATCTTTCACTATTGGTAATTCGTCAAAAAATTCTGAACATATTATGTTTATACAAACATTTTTCATAATTTTCACTAGTAGAACACGTCCTTCAATTCTTTCAGTTTCTTCCCGAATCAATGAGTTGAAATCAAATCAGTTCGCTGGCTCTTCACTTGATAAAGTTTTGATCGCAATAACTCAACAGTGCGCGCACGGCTATGGCGACAGCGATGCAGGCCGCAGTGGGCCAGTGGGCGGTCAATACGGCGCGACCCGTGACTCATGCCGCGTCTCGCGGGGCTTCTCATGCTCATTCTCCGCGCTTCTGATATTCACGTCACATTACGCGGGAATTTCACGCGTTTCCGGGACACAGCCTCCTTACAGTGTTGCCGGAATTCAACCTAGAGATTAAATACAAAATTCATAATTGCGTTAAGGTTATTATTATTCTAATTCTATATCTTTTATTGGACTTTTCTAACGCGTCTGCGTTTTTAACTATACAACGTTTCTGGAGGGGGAGAAACTCCTCCAGTTTTCAAGTGATTACCTAATAATGTACTATAAAAAATCAAATTTAAGATTGGTATTATTGGCAGCATGATATAAACTATATATGTACCTTAAACTTTCAATTTTTAATGTAAGTTTTTAGGTAATCACTTGAAAACGGGAGGAATTTCTCCACCTCCAGAAACGTGGTGTAGTTTAAAACACAAGAGCGACAGGAAAGTTGAAGGGTTTTAATACAATTCCCATCAGTCTTAGGTAACAGTAACAATTGAAAATTACGTCAAAAATGTAAAATGCTACGGTGAAAAAATAAATACTGAAAATATTCTGATGCACTGAATTACAGTCGAGTGCAATGGAGAGTAAGGTTTCACATGACCTGAGCACCGAAGTGAGACCTCCCACACGTATCTATGGCGTGGACCTGACCGCTCACTCCGACCGTCCGGGGGTAGAGAGCTTCCGGGTAAGGAAAATACATTTCAATCAACAATTGATGGGGATTTACGACCCGTAAAACAATGTTTTTTCTTTTTTTATTTAGACTGGGATGGTGGCGAGATCCTGTAATCCAGCTACTTGGAGGTCACGAATTGTGGATAGTTGCGCTATTGAATACTACGTTAATCCGCAAAGACCATCCTCATAATTAGACCAATACGTAATTCAGAGGCCGTGGTTCGGATTCCACGTTAAACTGTAGGTCCCTTAGTTGCCATCGGCTGTTGGGATATTAATTACCAGTCCTGTCTAAGGAACATGTCAGCCTTAGTCAGTAACTAGACTACAAGATCGCGCCACAATCATCTTACACTCAATCCTCATTCATACTTGGCTTAAAATACCTACCTTGTAGTACGGTCGCCATTTCAATAATCTAATCTAATCTAATTTTCTGATAATCTTTAGCATTTGTGTATCACCAGAGACCTAAAAATGTAATTGTTTTATTTTCTTTTTCTTTTTTGATAGCAAAAATGTGTATCTGTCTCAAAAAATGAAATATTTCTAAATTGATTTAGGTGAATCAGTTTTATTACATGTAAAGATCTCAAACCCTAGATAACATACAACATTAAATGTTTATTATTATTTCTGCAGCAGACAGACGGTATTTTCTGCTGGTGCGTGGGCGGTGCAGCGGTGAGTGTGTAGGACAGTAACAACGTTTTGACGAGATAATAACACTGTTCATCAGACGAGACCATT